>JAEOAD010000034.1:13607500-18407500 GCA_036365145.1 Orientallactaga sibirica
GTGCGGCATTGCGCCCTTGCGTCACTTTGCATCTGGCTAAACGTGGGACCTGGAGATTGGAACCAGTGTTCTTAGGCTTAGGAGGCAGGCACCTTAACCCCTAAGCCATCTCTCCAGCCCTGATGAGGCGATTTTGTGGAATAGTATTATGCAGGCAATAGGAGATGTGTTCCCAGATCAAACAAAAGTGGAATGGAAAACAATGGGTTTATTACAACAACAATAAATGGTGGGAGGCCCCTCAGGCTACTCATGAGGGGCATAGATTTGATCCTGAAAGCTTGCTTCCTCCAAGTGGTCAATATCAGTGTGACCCTAAGAGTGGGAGAGTGAGACTTAGGATCTGGGACAGGAGAGACTACAGAGGAACATGGGCTGATGAGTTAGGTTTTATGGATTATTTAGCTGCTAGGGATTTGAGACCCTATGACTGTTTATCAAAAGATGAGAAAATACAACTTCATAAAGATTTAATTCAGGCATATTCTCAGCAAATACAATTTGGATGTAATGATGTTATAAAGTATTGCTTGCAGAAAGGAAAAGAAAGACTTACTGAGTTAACTATAATTGAATAATAGGCACCTGTTGTAGCCAATCTGTCTCTCACCTTTGCTAACTTGCAACTGAAAATAGGATCAACATTTAACAAAGAGTGAAAAGAAACTGCAAGGAGCTAGTGCCCCATTATTGAAAAAAGAATTGGTCAAGGTGTTTTTCAAAAGTGTTTTTCACAGTTAATGGTCAACAGTGCTTGCTCATAAAGATTGAAAGGGATGGGGTTAACTTTCCTGGAAACATTATATATTTGTAATTTCAAAAAAGATTATGGTTAACAGTGCTTGCTCATAAAGATTGTAAGGGATGGGGTTAACTTTCCTGGAAACATTATATATTTGTAATTTCAAAAAAGATTGTGGTTAACAGTGCTTGCTCATAAAGATTGTAGGGGATGGGGTTAACTTTCCTGGAAATATTATGTACCTGTAATTTCAAAGATTATGCATGCATGTCAAATTTGGACACAGTTTTGTTTTTGCCTTTTTCCTTCTGAATCCCATTTCCTTGTATGAGAAAAATAAAAGACTGAGGTTTTGTGGCAAGAGGCAGAGAGAGAAGTCAAATGGTTCACTGCTGAAGCCCAACCTGTCAGCTTGTACCAACATATCCTAAGTTTCATCATCGCTGCTCCCGTTCATCCCAGCTTCATCGTCTCATCCCTTGTTGATGCTAGGGTTGGACCCGGGCACCTTCTCCAGTCAACTCTTTCCAAAAGAGTTTGCATTTCTAACAGTCTTTCCTCAGGTATCCTCTCCATTGTTTTAATGTAAAGCAGTTGGACCACCTTCCTTAAGATTGCTAATATGTTGACAATAGCAGCTGCAGGAACATAAAACCAGTCTCAGTGCCTCTTATTTTAACTTGCTTAAGGTTTTCCAACTTAAAATCTTAAATCTCTCAGTCCAACATCTTTAGCCAAGCACATCAGTCCATTACAAATTTAACCTTGATCAAACTCTCTGGGCCTGGGCAGCAGGACACAGTCATCCCTTATGCCAGTAGCCCAGTTCCAACAAAGTCATCTGCAGTCTTTCCTTCACCTTAGGAAGCTCATAAGCCAAGCCTCGAAGTTCAATACTGTCTGCACTTAGCATTCTCAAACTCTCATCAGAATAGTCCATAATATTTGGCTTACCACTCCAGAAGGCATCTTCAGTTGCAAACACCAAGTCCATGCCTGTTCCTCCAAAACAAAGGTTCCAAATAATGAAAATCCATATGGTTAGGTTCATCTCACCCCACTTCTGGTACCACTTCTGTAGCAGACGGCTTCAGGTTTGCTGAGATGAACTTCCAGACCAGGCAAAGTTATGGAGGAAGGGATATTTTTTATTGAAGCTTACAGATCCAGGGGAAGTTCCATAATGGCAGAAGAAGCTGGCCTGCTCTTACAGGACCAGACAAAGAGCAAAGCCCCAGCCAAAAGCTACAGCATACTTCAGGAACTCCAGCTAGGCACACTTTACATATCTTTAGATTGAAGTCCTAAACCCACCACCACACCTTAAGATCTGCCCAGTGACACTGCCTCCAGCAAGGTGGCTGCAGATGCAAACTATAAACTAATAAAACACTGACTATATTGGGGGCCATCTATTCAAACTACCACACTCCCCAAATATAGAAATCTCTGTGCCATGCTTGGTGGCACCTCTTTAATCCCAGCACTCCAGAGTCAGAGGTAGGAGAATCACTGTGAGTTCAAGGCCAGCCTGAGACTATATAAAAATCTCTAATGAGCACCCATGCTTCTTAGAAATATCCACTTCCCTTAATAAAGAGACTGAGAGGGCTGGAGAGATGGCTTAGCGGTTAAGGTGCCTGCCTACGAAGCCTTAAGAACGCCCATTCAATTCTCCAGGTCCCACGTTTAGCCAGACGCAAAAACGACACAAGCACGCAATGTCGCACATGCACACAAGGGGGCGCACATGTCTGGAGTTTGTTCACAGCAACTGAGAGGCCACTGGCATGCCCATTCTCCCTCTGTCTCTGTCTCTCTCAAATTAAAGAAAAAAGAAAAGAAAAGAATAAATAAAAGCAACTGAAATTAAAAAAATAGAGACTGAGAAACTCTGATCACTGAAAGTAAAGTGGTATTTATATTTGTGCAGGGTCAAGTGTAGCCCCTGCCCCAGATGGCAGTGTGCCACAACCATCATCACATTCTTACTTCTTACAATTAGACAAGATTTGAATTATAAAAATCAAAATTAGGGCTGGAAAGTTGGCTTAGCAGTTAATGTGCTTGCCTGTGAAGCCTAAGGATCCAGGTTCAGTTCTCTAGTACCCATGTAAGACAGATGCACAAGGTGGTGCACGCATCTGGAGTTCCTTTGCAGTGGTTAGAGGCCCTGGCATGCCCCATTCTCTCCCTATCCACCCCTTCCCTCCCTCCTTCTTTCTGTCTCTCAAATAAATAAAAATATTTTTTTAAAAATTAAAATTCTGGGGCTGGAGAGATGGCTTAGCACTTAAGGCGCCTGCCTCCTAAGCCTAAGAACACTGGTTCCAATCTGTAGGGGTTCCAATCTCCAGGTCCCACATTTAGCCAGATGCAAAGTGATGCAAGGGCACAATGCCACACTTGACCACAAGGGGGCGCACGCATCTGGATTTCATTCGCAGCAGCTGAGAAGCTGCTGTTGTGCCCATCTCTATCTGTCTTCCTCTCCCTCTCTCTTGGTCTCTCTCCAAAAAAAAAAAAAATTTTAAAATTCTGGGCTAGAGTGAGACCTGACCCCGAAAAATAAAATAAAATTAAACTAGATTTCTTCTATGACCACATTGGAATGAAATTACAGGAAGAATCTGAAAACTTCATAAATGTATGAACATTGAACAGCATACTTCTAAAACAGTTCTCTTTAGTTAGCATACAAAATCATGGATGTTGCTGGGTGTGGTGGCGCACGCCTTTAATCCCAGCACTGGGGAGGCAGAGGTAGGAGGATTGCCAAGAGTTCGAGGCCACCCTGAGACTACGTAGTGAATTCCAGGTCAGCCTGATCTACAGTGAGACCCTACCTCAAAAACAAACAAACAAAAATCATGGATGCCATTATGATATTTTTATACCTGCACATCATTGTATTTTGCTCATGTTCACCCCTCAGTATTCTCTCTTGCCCCCTCAGCCCCCTTCTGGCTCCTTTATTCCCCTCCATACCCTTTGTTTCTATGTGCTCCAGTCTTTCTATGAAATAAGACATGCAATATTTGTCTTTTTCCCCTCAGTACCCTCTCCGCTTTCATGAGTTCTCTTCTACCCACGTCTCTTATATATGACATGAAAACAGATGGCGATTTATAGTCCTCACAAGAGAGAAAATATGATAATTATCTTTCTGGCATGTTTCTCTGATAATTTAGTTTTATCCACTTTTCCTGAAAGCGGCATACACTCCTTCTCCTCCTCCTCCTTTGCATAGAATCTTGTTTGTTATGTAGCCCCAACAGGCCTATTACTGATGTAGCTCAGACTGGTCTGAAGTCACAGCAATCCTAGCTCATGGTAAGGGTGAGTTTTATTAATGTTATTAATAATCCAAACTTTTAGTTTTGAGAAAGCTCTTATATGCAATAATGCATTTAATTTCTAAAATCAAAATGTTGAATTTGGAAAAAAATAATCCAAACTTTTACTTTAAGGAACTAGATAAAAAGGAGCAAAAAACAAAACAAAACTAGAAGCCTTTAATCCCAGCACTCGGGAGGCAGAGGTAGGAGGCCACCCTGGTCAGCCTGGGCTAGAGTGAGACCCTACTTTGAAAGAAAAAAACAAGAATTAGGACTGGAGGCATTTGCCTGCAAAGCCAAAGGACTCAGGTTTGATTCCCCAGGATCCACGTTAGCCAGATGCACAAGAGGATGCACATGTCTAGAGTTTGTTTGCAGTGGCTGGAGGCTCTGGCGCACCCATTCTGTCTCTCTCTCTCTCTCCCTCTTTCTCTGCCAAATAAATAAATAATAAAATAAAAAGAATTAGGGGGGAAAATAAATGAAATGAAGTTAAAGCCAAAACTAGTTCTTTAAAACTGGATCAGCAAAATTGTCAAACCTTTTAGTAGGACATGCTGACACCACAGCAAAGGTCACAGTATAAAATAGGGAACAAATAGTGGAGTGCCGGCTCTACTACCCCCAACCTTGCATGCATGGCTGACCTCACACAGCAAGGTTCAGACAGCAAAACTCTTTCCTTCTGAAATCCAAGACATTTCTTGAGGCAATTCTTAAAGTAAGTTCCATTTCTCTAATAACCCTGAAATCTGGCTGGTTGGTCTGTCCTCAAAATGAGTTTCCTGAGCTCACTAATTTTCAGTCCCTTTCATGAGAAATTCCCTTTCTATTCTATGATCTGTAGATGCACCTGGCAAAAGAAAGGTGGATAATTCCACTTTCCTCTATGCTACTTGTGGTACTTGGAATGTGGTATCCCCATAGCCTCATGTGTTTGTGAGTAAACCTCAGACTCAGTCCCCAGCAGGCTGAACCTTTGGGAGGTGGAGCCTTGCCAGAGGAGGCGGGTCACTGGGAGTGGACCCTGAGGTTTATTAGCACACCTCCAAGCCTAATACTTAGACTACTTCCACCCAAATTGTGACTAGATGTGAACCAGCCACTGCTCAGCCATCCCATGACGTAAGCTGAAATAAACCCCTCCTTCTCTTTTTAAAATTATTTTTATTTATTTATTTGAGAGAGAGAGACAGAGAGAGAAAGAGGCAGAGAGAAAATGGGTGCATCAGGGCCTCCAGCCCTTGCAAACGAACTCTAGATGTGTGCGCTACCTCGTGCATCTGGCTTACGTGGGTACTGGGGAGTCAAGTCTCAAACCAGGGTCCTTAGGCTTCACAAGCAAACGCTTAACTGCTAAACCAGCTCTCCAGCCCAAACCCTTCCTTCTTATAAGCTACTTTGGGTTGAGTGTGGAAGGTAACTGCTTTCATGAGGAAGCTCTTTTTTTTTTTTTTTTTTTTTTTTTTTTGGTTTTTCAAGGTAAGGTCTCACTCTGGCCCAGGCTGACCTGAAATTAACTATGTACTCTCAGGGTGGCCTCGAACTCATGGTGCTCCTCCTACCCCTGCCTCCCGAGTGCTGGAATTAAAGGCGTGCGCCACCACGCCCGGCCTTCTTCTTCTTCTTCTTCTTTTTTTTTTAAGATTTTATTTTTATTTATTTATTTGAGACAGAGAGAGAGTGAGAATGGGCATGTTAGGGCCTCTAGCCACTGAAAACGAACTCCAGACGCATGCACCATCATGTGCATCTGGCTTACGTGGGACCTGGAGAATTGAACTGGGGTCCTTAGGCTTCTCAGGCATGCGCTTTAACCGCTGAGTCCAGCCTGAGGAAGCTCTTTTTTATTTTATGATCTGTAGATGCCACCATGGGAACAAAAGATGGATAATTTCACTTTGTTCTCTGCTACTCAAAGAGAATATAAAATAGTTAGTTGTTTAGTAGCATTGATAGATAAGTTCTATCCATGCAAATTTGGTTGTTTGTGTTCTGCTGAGACAGTAGAAGATAAAGCTTGTTTTTGTTTTGTTTTTAATATTTTATTGATTTATTTGAAAGTGAGAAAGAGGCAGGTAGAGACAGAGAGAGAAAAATGGGCACAACAGGGCTCCCAGCCACTGCAAACCAACTCCAGACATATATGCCACCTTGAGCATCTGGCTTTATGTGGGTACTGGGGAATGGAACTTGGGTCCTTAGGCTTTGCAGGCCATCTCTCCAGCCCTCGGTTTTGTTTGTTTTCTTCACAGATATATTCAGTTCTACTTGGGGAACTTTTTGATGTCTGCTGATGAGTTGTTTTTTTTTGTTTTGTTTTGTTTGTTTGTTTTTGTTTTTTGAGGTAGGGTCTCACTGTAGCTGAGGCTGACCTGGAATTCACTATGTAGTCTCAGGGTGGCCTCGAACTCACGGTGATCCTCCTACCTCTGCCTCCCTAGTACTGGGATTAAAGACAGGTGCCACCACGCCCGGTTTTGCTGATAAGATTTTATGGCTGGTCAGAAAGTAATAATTTATGTCATGATAGATAACATCTCCAAAATGCCTTGGATACCTCTACCTGGCCACCCAACATTAAAAATTTTTGAAATTAAACAAGAGAGGAGATGGCAAGACGTCAGCATGATGCGCGTGGGGATCATCAGTGAGCACATCACGGACCACATACAACTTGAGGCTGACTACCTGTTCTGCATGGATGTGGATCAAGTATTCAGGAAACATGGTCTGGAGACTCAGGGGGAGTTGGTCGCTCAGTTACATGCTCATTGGTATAAGACAAATCCTAATGGGTTACCTTGGGAGAGAAATCAGGCATCAGAAGCTTATATACCAATGGGCAAGGGAGATTTTTTTTTTTTTTTTTTTGGTGTTTCGAGGTAAGGTCTCACTCTGGTCCAGGCCGATCTGGAATTCACTATGTAGTCTCAGGGTGGCCTCAAACTCACAGCGATCCTCCTACCTCTGCCTCCCAAGTGCTGGGATTAAAGGCGTGTGCCACCACGCCCGGCTAAGGGAGATTTTTATATTACCATGCTGCTGTTTTTGGAGGCACATGTGCTCAGGTTGTCAGTGTTGCTAGGGACTGCACCCAAGGAGTCTGGAATGATAAGAAAAATCACATCAAAGCAGTCTGGCATGATGAAAGCCACTTAAACAATATTTCTTTCTCCATAAATCTACAAAAATCTTATCACCAGAATATTGCTGGGATTTCTAACATGAACGTTCTTCTGATATTAAAGCTGTCAAACTCTCCTGGGATATTAAGAATTATAGACTTCTTAGAGTGACAGCATAATTTTATAGCTCTTTCTTTACATTTCCAAATTGAGGAGTATCATTTTGCCTTATTCCTTAGAAAATTAACACCTGACATATTTTAGCAATAAAAGATCATTACCAAGATGGCAAGCCTGCTAGCACAGTGAATTCACACTTTTCCACATACTCATTTCGAAAGGCAATATAGTAGTTACAGAGTGCGTTTGCTGAAAACAGGTAGAGATTTAGTAATCTGGTGTGAATGTTGTTGGACTATAACTTTTTAGGTCGCATTGGAACAGATGATGGAACAAGAAAAGAAAATCTGAAATATTTGAATTGATGCAAGTAGATGGTTTGTGGTTGTTTCCTCTGGGTTGCATGTCATTATTCATCTTGAATTAGAGGAGCTGCAATCACTGTGAAAACGCCATCAAAGACTGGGCCCATCAGCATTGCTTGGTGGAAGAATGCGAGGGTTCTTGATACTCACGGATCCTCTCTTTGAAGATCTACGTGGTTAACAATTGCTGGGAAGGAGAGAGGCTCTTTGGTGGTATAACTGCCATAAGCTTTCATGATCCTGTAAGTAACTGTAATGAGCTGCTTCACCAAGTCTGCCTTGGGGAATCTAAACAAAACACAAAAGATGAGTCTGTCTTGAGTCTTAGAGGAGCAGTTGCCATGGATAATAATTAATGTATGCAGCTAAGGTTGAACCATCTAAGAGTGCAGTGTCTGCAGGGGCAATTCTCATATAGCCAACCACCCCCAGCCCCTGTGTTGTATGTGGTGGTGTGCCTTGTCACTATGGCAAAAATTGTGTAGCTCCTGCTACTGGGAATAGAACATGCAAACCAAGGCTGAGTCATCTGAAAGTGGAGTGTCCCACCATTGCTCTTTAGGGGAAATAATTGATACAAATGATGGATCTTTTCATGGTGTATTGGATCTTATTTTTTTAATCTCCTGAACCACTTAATCCCAAGGCCAGTTGGCACTTGCCTGGAACAGATGGCAGTGGAACTTCAGAGATCTTGTCTCTGCTCTGTAAAGAGGTTTCATTATTTAATGTGAATTTCTGAGTGTTTTACAAATTTAGAAAAATATCTGAGCCAGGCATAGTGACACACACCTTTAATCCCAGCACTTGGGAGGCAGAGGTAGGAGGATCACTGTGAGTTCAAGTCCACCCTGAGATTATATAGTTAATTCCATATCAGCTTGGGCTGGAGTGAAACCCCACCTCAAAAAAAAAAAAAAAAAAAAAAAAAAAGAAAAAGAAAAAAAAAGAAAAAGCAAAGAAAACAAAAAAAGAAAAAGAAAAAGAAAGAAAAATATCTGAAAAACAGTCAACTATACCTAAAGTAGTAAGGATGGTTTGATAAGGTGCAGATTGTATCCAACAAGGTGCTTGAGAAAATATTCATATATATATATGTAGTTTTTTTTGAGAGAGAGAGCAAGAGACAGAGAAAGAATTGGTGCACCAGGGCTTTGCCACTGAAATCAAACTCCAGACGCTTGTGCCACCTAGTGGTTATGTGCAACCTTGCACTTGCCTCACCTTTTGTGCATTTGGCTAACGTGGGATCTGGAGAGTCGAACATGGGTCCTTAGGCTTCACAGGCCTTAACTGCTAAGCCATTTCTCCAGCCCCTTACAATAGTTTCTCAATATAAAAAACATAAGTGGTTTAAGCTCAGAAGCCTCCCATGTGGCAAAGGCATACCTAGAAGCCATAAGGTTATTAAATGAAAATCCCAGTGCCAGACTGGTTTACATGCCTACGAGTTGCTGTTCAGGGAAGACCTGAGATCCCCCACACAATACAGGTTAGTTCCACTGCTGTTGCTTGCATAGCAGACTAGATGATAAGAACCCTTTGCTAAGCAAACCATGATGCAGGACACAGAAATCAAGCTGGACTGAGCTTGTGGTGTGGGAATATGTTATGCAGGCTGTTAGGAAAGAATTGTTGCTAATAGACCTTCTCAGCTACAGACAGTGTGTTGAAAGCATCAGCATTCAAGGCAATATATTCTCCATTGTTGCAATACGGGCATGATTGATATGACTGTAACCAACTACTTTTATGTTGAATTTAAGGCCCACTCTACAGGAAGGAACTAATGTTTGGTACTATAAGCCAGAAAAAAAACCTGTGGCTGTTGGTCATAGGCCCTAGTGGAAAACTCCTGCTATCCTTTTACTAAATGGATATACCTACTAAATCGCTCACACTGAGCTAGACCCCAGCATGAGAGTTTATTAAGTTGCCTTCTAAACATTATGTTTATGCCCCATAAATTATTGTTGCTAATAACCTTAGTGAGGGTAGCTTCTTTTTGCAGTGGGCAATGGTTCCTATGGAGACTTATCAATAGGTCAGAGTGGCACACCTAAATGCAGAAGATGTTGCCTCTGATATCCATAAGTCCCTCTGAGCATTGGGTTACAGCATTGAAAGTGATATAAGCTGAAGGATTTTTGTCCAGAGAAGGTACGTCCAAATGCTCCTCAGAAATGTCACTGATGTATCAGTCAACTATACCTAAAGTAGTAAGGATGGTTTGATAAGGTGCAGATTGTATCCAACAAGGTGCTTGAGAAAATATTCATGTATATATATATATGTAGTTTTTTTTTGAGAGAGAGCAAGAGACAGAGAAAGAATTGGTGCACCAGGGCTTTGCCACTGAAATCAAACTCCAGACGCTTGTGCCACCTAGTGGCTATGTGCAACCTTGCACTTGCCTCACCTTTTGTGCATTTGGCTAACGTGGGATCTGGAGAGTCGAACATGGGTCCTTAGGCTTCACAGGCCTTAACTGCTAAGCCATTTCTCCAGCCCCTTACAATAGTTTCTCAATATAAAAAACATAAGTGGTTTAAGCTCAGAAGCCTCCCATGTGGCAAAGGCATACCTAGAAGCCATAAGGTTATTAAATGAAAATCCCAGTGCCAGACTGGTTTACATGCCCTACGAGTTGCTGTTCAGGGAAGACCTGAGATCCCCACACAATACAGGTTAGTTCCACTGCTGTTGCTTGCATAGCAGACTAGATGATAAGAACCCTTTGCTAAGCAAACCATGATGCAGGACACAGAAATCAAGCTGGACTGAGCTTGTGGTGTGGGAATATGTTATGCAGGCTGTTAGGAAAGAATTGTTGCTAATAGACCTTCTCAGCTACAGACAGTGTGTTGAAAGCATCAGCATTCAAGGCAATATATTCTCCATTGTTGCAATACGGGCATGATTGATATGACTGTAACCAACTACTTTTATGTTGAATTTAAGGCCCACTCTACAGGAAGGAACTAATGTTTGGGACTATAAGCCAGAAAAAACCTGTGGCTGTTGGTCATAGGCCCTAGTGGAAAACTCCTGCTATCCTTTTACTAAATGGATATACCTACTAAATCGCTCACACTGAGCTAGACCCCAGCATGAGAGTTTATTAAGTTGCCTTCTAAACATTATGTTTATGCCCCATAAATTATTGTTGCTAATAACCTTAGTGAGGGTAGCTTCTTTTTGCAGTGGGCAATGGTTCCTATGGAGACTTATCAATAGGTCAGAGTGGCACACCTAAATGCAGAAGATGTTGCCTCTGATATCCATAAGTCCCTCTGAGCATTGGGTTACAGCATTGAAAGTGATATAAGCTGAAGGATTTTTGTCCAGAGAAGGTATGTCCAAATGCTCCTCAGAAATGTCACTGATGTATCAAGATGCCAAGTTTTTGTTGGTTGTTTGTTTGTTTGAGATAGGACCCTTCAGAAATGGTGTGGCAGTTACCTTCTCATTGCTGGGACAAAACATCTGACTAGAAGCATCTCATGGGAGGAAAGAGTTTATTTCAGCTTACAGTTTCAAGAAAAAGTTTTGCCAAACATGGTGCACATGCTTTTAATCCAAGCACTCGGGAACAGAGGTAGGAGGATCACTGCGAGTTCAAGGCCAGCCTAAGACTATGTAGTGAATTCCAGGTCAGCCTGGGGTAGAGTGAGACCCTACCTCAAAAACAACAAGAACAACAAAAAGGATGTGAGGGTGATCTGGCTGTGACATCTGTCACCCCATTGATCACTAGGGTTGATTGGGCTGATCTGGCTGGGTAGGCAGGTGTCCCTTTCCTCCCTCAGTACTCCATGTGCGTTCCTCCCAAAACTTCATGCTCGGTCAAAGAGGACGACCTTCCCTGAATAGAGGAGGACCAGTCTTTGGTCAAAGGTATACGAGTAGCTGCCCTCCCCTGCTAGAACCTCCAAACAAGCTCTCAAGGGGAAGTTTCTTTTCTTTCTTTCTTTCTTTCTTTCTTTCTTTCTTTCTTTCTTTCTTTCTTTCTTTCTCCTTTCTTTCTTTCTTTCTTTCTTTCTTTCTTTCTTTCTTTCTTTCTTTCTTTCTTTCTTTCTTTCTTTCTTTCTCCCCCTTCCTTCCTTCCTTCCTTTCTTTCTTTCTTTCTTTCTTTCTTTCTTTCTTTCTCCCCTTTCCTTTCTTCCTTCTTCCTTCCTTTCTTTCTTTCTTTCTTTCTTTCTTTCTTTCTTTTTCTTTCTTTCTTTCCTTTCTTTCAAGAGAGAGAGAAAGACACAGTCTCTGGAGGGAGAGAGAGAGAGAATGGCCTCCAGCCACTGCAAACGAACTCCAGACACATGTGCCACCTTATGCATCTGGCTTACGTGGGCCCTGGGGAATTAAACCAAGGTCCTTTGGCTTTGCAGGCAAGTGCCTTAACTGCTAAGCCATCTCTCCAGCCTGGGAAGTTTCTTTATGGAAGGAAAAGCATAGCACAAGCATGACAGTAGGGAGAGGAAGTAGTCCAAGTGAGCTAGCTAGCCCAGGCAAACTAGGTTAATAAACCTCAAGGTCTACCCCCATTGACACACCTTCCAGTCTGCCACCAGCTGAGGACTGAGTAGCAGGCTTAATCACAAACACATGAGGCTATGGGGTATATCTCACATTCACACTATCACAGATGGAAATTGCAAGTAGGAAATATTCATCCAGCGAGTGACAGCAACTCTGAGTTGAGTGTGATGGGTCCTGCTCATAGCATTAAAGTGCTAGTGGCCCAGCACCCAACTGCCAGTGTTCAAGCTTTAGGTTTTGGTTTTCAGGACCCTCGGCCCTTATTGTTATAGCTCTGAGCTTTGAATGCCTGTGGTCCTCATTTCAACCCTTAGCCAGCAGTAAGACCTGGTAACTCCTGGAGCTCTCTGGATTTCTTCCAGTGACCGGGGCTTGATAATCTGCAATCTCAGCTCTCCGCAGCCTTGCACCTTCTGAATTCTCAGGTCTCTATGGCCTTTCCCTCTCACAGCCTCAGTTGTCCACTGTCTCTGTTCCTAACCACTCCCCGGAACTCTAGGATGGCACATCCTACTTCTCCCAACTACAGCTTCCTTTTCACAGTTTAGCAGTATTTTCCCCATGCTTTCTTTGCCTTTTATGGTTTTAGAGTTTACATTTAGGTCAATGATACATTTTGGATTAATTTTGGTATAGGATGCAAAGTATATGGATTGCCCTTTTTGCAAGTGGATATCCAATCATTCCTGAGGCCATTTAAAAACTTTTTCTTGATAGCCTCAATCTAAATACACACAATGTACCCTGATCATAATCCCCTCCTACATTGTCCTTTGTCCCCTCCACTCCCTTCGCTAATGAACCCCTTCTTTTCAATTAGTCCCTCTTCTATTTTGATGTCATTTTATTTATTTAGCTTTCCTATTGTGCAGTTCTTCTGTAGGTAGTGCTAGCTACTATGAGGTCATACAAGCACAGCCACTTTGTGTCTGGAAGGTAATATTCCAAAGCATTCTTCCCCTACCATTGGCTCTTACATTCTTTCTGCCACCTCCTCTGCAATGGTCCCTGAGCCTTGCAGAGGTGGGATAGAGATGTCCCATTGGTGAACACTCACTCCACTGTCACCCTGTTAGTCACAACCATCAGAAAATAGAAGCTTCTCTAACCAAAAGTGAGAGTAGCATTACCATATGGACAAAAACACTTAGAGGGCAAATTGGTAGGCATAATATATCCATTTAGCCAAACAGCAATGGTAGCTTCTCACCTAAAGCTTATATCCTCCATTGGTATAATAGTGGCATGACTATTATGGGGGAAACCAACCACTATATGTTTGGATTAGAGGCCCACTCCACAGCAGGGAATTCATGGCTAGTACTGAAAATCTAGTCAAATGCCTATGACTAACGAAGGTCATAGGCCCTTAGAAAGGCCCTGTTTTTTTGGTTAAAGGATATGCTGTGCCTATCAAACTGCTTTCCAAATATTTGTATTTATGCCCACAGATTAGTGCTGCTCTCATATTTTGTCAGAGAAGCACTTAAAAATATTTTTATTTGTGTGTGTGCGTGCGCACACATGCGCACCATAGCATTCATGTGGAGGTCAGAGGGCAACTTCAAGGTGTCTGTGCTCCACCATCTTTGAAACAGGGTCTCTTGTCACTGTAACTGAACTGCCAGACTGCAAATGAATGTCAGACTAGCTGACCCACCCATGAGTTTTGGATTCTCCCGGGTCTGCCTCCCATTGTCGTAGGTGCATTGGGATCACAGAGGCATGCAGCACTTTGCATCTGGCTTTCCTAGGTATAGGAGAATTGAACCCAGCCCAGCAGGGGAGTTAAACTCAGGCTGGCAGGCTTTAAAAGTAAGTGCCTTTAAACAGTGAGCCATCACCCCAGCCCAAAAGCTTCTTCTTGCAATGGACAGTAATTACTGAGGTGACTCAAAATTCATCAAATTGCAGAGAATCAGTTACTGTTAAATGCTCAGGCCTAAATGGGACATCTACGACACCCCTCCAAAGCACAGGGGACGTTATGGAAGACAAGGAGGAAGGAATGTGGAAGATGGGGGGTGGGTTCAGTGCTGTGGAAGGCTGCTTTCTATACACACACCAAAGTAGAAGTAGCTGGGAAGAAGGGGTTCATTGGAATGGGAGTTGGGCAAGATGGTTAAATGTGATCAAATTATATTATATGTACATATAAAAGAGTCAAAAACATAAATCAAGAAACAAAATATAGGGCCAGAGAGATGGCTCAGCTTTTAAGGCACTTGCCTGTGAAGCCTAAGGACTCAGGTTTGATTCTCCAGTACCTATGTGAGCCAGATGCACAAAGTGGCACATGTGTCTGGAGTTTGTTTGCAGTGGCTAGAGGTCCTGGATCACCCATTCTCTGTCTATCTGCCTCCTCTTCTTTTTCCCTCTTTCTCAAATAAATAAATAAAATTTTTATATATATGGAGAGATAGGAGGATCACTGTGAGTTCAAGGCCAGCCTGAGACTGCCTAGTGAATTCCAGGTCAGCCTAGTCTAGAGGGAGGTCCTACCTCAAAAAATATATATATTGGTGCTGGGATGGAAGATAACATTCATTAATTCCCCCTTTTCCATTAGAATTTTCATCTTGTGTACACACGTGCCCATATCTTTTTGTTTTGTTTTGCTTTGTTTTGTTTTGTTTTTTGAGGTAGGGTCTCACTCTACTCCAGGCTGACCTGGAATTCACGATGGAGTCTCAGGGTGGCCTCGAACTTGCAGTGACCCTCCTACCTCTGCCTCCCAAGTGCTGGAATTAAAGGCGTGTGCTACCACACCTGGCTCCATATCTTTTTAATAACAAAAACAAAATTAGTTTTGGACAATAAGGTACTTGTTATAATTTAAAATTAAGTGTGGCTATCTCAGGACATAATCTCAGCATTATGTTTGATTGCCATTTTTCCTTATGTTTTTATGCACTTGACAAATTTGAAAACATGAAAATATAGTTCTACAATCATAAAAGTGCTTTCAAAACATTCAAAGAAGGAATGAGAACAAGTTATCTATGCCTGAGATAATTAGACAATGTCTAAAAGAGTACAGAAAAGAAAGGTGGTTTTGCTCTTCCTCTGTCATCCATGCACAGGCACATTTACAAATCACGCAAAGTACATTTCTGAAGGGCAGGCAGGGTGGTGAGTGCCTTTAGTAGGATCCCTGTGAATTTGAAGCCAGACTGGGGCTACAAACTGAGTTCCAGGTCAGCCTGAGCTAGAGTGAGACTCTACCTTGAAAAAAAAGAACGCATTTCTGTAAGGAATTATTAATTGTAAATTAAGGTGAGGAAGACGACAAAGGAAATTTCAATGCTCTCATTTTTCAAATGGGACAAGTTCTTACCACAGGTGTCATTATGACAGGGACTTTCCAGTGCTTCCATCATCAAAAGAACTTGGTGATGTCACCGGCAGTGGAAGACACAAGAACAGAAGAGGAATGTATATCGGATCTGGGTTTTTTTCTCCTAGAATTACTCCTTGCATCACTAAAACTAAAGGTAAAGTGACTTTTAGGAAGGGACTGTATTCAGTCTTGGATGGTCATAGTAAAAAATCATAGCTGGGGACCCTCTTTAAACTTTGTGTATTGTATAGAATAGCAGGTCACATATCAACCGACTACTGACTTTTCAGAGTAGTGTCAGTGAGGGAATGTGGCCAGAAAAATCACCTGGCTAACAGTCTCTCTCATTCAAACACGATTCCAAGTGACCTTGAATTTAAGTGGTGATCATTTCACATTGTTGGGACACATAATATTGCACCCAACTGAAGCCCAGTATGGTGTTGTCTAATGAACTTTCCAATAGAAATGTCAGTCACATTTCTCTTTAAGTATTCTAGAAACCACATTACAAAGAGGAAACATGTAAATTGTTTTAGTAAAAATTTAATCCATTCATTTAAACCTTAGTCAGTTGTGGTGGTTTGATTCAGGTGTCCCCCATAAACTTAGGTATTCTGAATGCTAGGTTCCCAGCTGATGGAGATTTGGGAACTAATACCTTCTGGAGGCAATGTATTGTTGGGGGTGGGCTTATGGGTGTTATAGCCAGTTTCCCCTTGCCAGTGTTTGGAACACTCTCCTGTTGCTATTGTCCATCTGATGTTGGCCAGAGGGTGATGTCCACCCTCTGCTCATGCCATCATTTTCCCCTGCCATCATGGAGCTTCCCCTCAAGTTTGTAATCCAAATATACTGTTTTCCCCCACAAACTGCTCTTGGCCAGGTGATTTCTGCCAGCAATGTGGCGAACATGACTGCAACAGTAATGTTGGTACCAAGAGTGGTGTTGTTTCTAGACACCTGACTGTGTGGCTTTGGCCTTTTGGAGCTGACTTTCAAGAGGAATGTGGAAGGATTTGAAACCTTGGCCTAAGAGATGCCTTGCAGTCCTGTAAGTACAGCTTGATGGACTATTCTGGTCAGAGTTGAAAGACCTGAATGCAGTAAGAACCATGGACTGTGAGGTTTGGCTTGTGAGGGTGAGAAAGAGCTTTGCCTGGAGTAGGCTAGAAGCAGTTTGTGTGACAGGCTTGCTCTTATGCCCCTGTCCTGAGAATTTGTGCAGGGTTGCATTGCATAGAAATGGACTGGTGTGAGCAGAGGGATATGGCACAGAAATGAAATCTTTGGGCCAGAACTGCTGCCTGTTCAGCTACAATTGAGAGATTACAACCTTTGAGATTGGGCCAGCTGACCTGCACTGGGGCAATAGGAAGAATGTAAACCTTTTAAAGGGGACTGAGTGCTCAAGGAGTGTCCTGTTCTTCAAAGTCTGCTGTATTCCCCCCTGGATTAACAAATTGGCACCCTACCTGGTATTACGGAGTGTAAGAAATGCAGGAAAGAGAGGGTCATTGAATTTGCAACACAGTCTTGTGTTTTGGAAATGGCCATTGGCAGTGTGAAGCAGGTTTGCTGGATGCCTGCATGGAGACTTGATGGAGCCATGAGGATGGACCGTGGGTTGCAGTGGAGATGCCAGAACCACAACATGCTGCTAAGGAAAGCTGCCGGCCCCGGATGAAGTTTTCTAGGACTGTGAGTAGCCTAGCTGGAGGGGCAGAATTGGAACTCCAGAGACTTGTTGCTGATTAGAACTGTCTGATGTGGAGACTTGTCACTGGCTAAAGTTGCTAGGCTTAGAGCTACAGAGTTTGATGTTTGCCCTGTTTAAATCTTTTATTGATTGAATATTTCTTTGCTATACCCAATGCCATCTTTAGCAGTGTGAATATTTATTCTGTGTCATTATGGGTTTTTTGAGGTTTATTTTTTCTTTTTTTGGTATTGTGGCTCAGGTAAAAGATCTTGGACTATGGGGATGTATGAATAGCATTAGGATTAATAAAAAAATGGGGACTTTTAAAGTTGGATGAATGCATTGCATTTTATATCATGTATGGTTATCAGTTTATGGGGGCCAGGCAGGGGAAGAATGTGGTGGTTTGATTCAGGTGTCCCCCATAAACTTAGGTGTTCTGAATGCTAGGTTCCCAGCTGATGGAGATTTGGGAACTAATGCCTCCTGGAGGCAGTGTATTGTTGGGGGAGGGCTTATGGGTGTTGTAGCCAGTTTCCCCTTGCCAGTGTTTGGCACACTCTCCTGTTGCTATTGTCTACCTTATGTTAGCCAGGGAGTGATGTCCACCCTCTGCTCATGCCATCATCTCCCCATACCATCTTGGAGCTTCCCCTCAAGTCTGTAAGCCAAAATAAACCCTTTTTTTTTTCCCCCAAAAGCTGCTCTTGGTCGGGTGATTTCTGCCAGCAATGTGAACTGACTGCAAAATCAATACTAAAAATTTTGAGGTTAGCCACCTCTAATCCCAGCACTCAGGAGGCTGAAGTAGAAGAATCACCATGAATTTGAGTGAGTTTCAGGTCAGCCTGCACTAGAGTGAGGCCCAGCCTCAAAAAAAAATTATGAGGGCTGGAGAGATGGTTTAGTGGTTAAGCACTTGCCTGTGAAGCCCAGTTCAAGGCTCCATTCTCCAGTGCCCACATAAGCCAGATGCACAAGGTGGCGCATGCATTTGGAGTTCGTTTCCAGCAGCTGGAGGCCCTGGTGCATCCATTCTTTCTCTCTCTCTCTCTTTCTGCTTCTTCCTCTCTGTCTGTTGCTCTTAAATAAGTAAATAAAAATAAAAAAATATGAAGTATCTTAAATTCTTTTTAAAAAATATTTTTATTTATTTATTTGCAACCAGAGAGAGATAGAAGAGAAACAGAGAGAATGGGCATGCCAGGGCCTCCAGCCCTGCAGACAAACTCCAGACACATGTGCCACTTTGTGCATCTGGCTTTACATGGGTTCTGGGGAATCAAACCCAGGTTGTTAAGCTTTGCAGGCAAGCACCTTAACTGCTGAGCCATCTCCCAGCTCTAAATTCTTTTTTTTTTTTTTTTGTACTAAGATTTCAGACTTTACTAGTTAGTCCACCGATGTTTCATACGCTCTCTAGCCACATGTGGCCAATGGTCACTGTATTAGAAAGTATAGATCTATAACATCTGGTTGTCCAACAATTAAACATTGGAACCCTCTGTTTTAGTCCAATACATAACCCAAAGGCAAGACCTGCTCTTGAATGATGCCTGTCCAAACAAGTTTGCATTTATAGATATCCAATACCTCCCTCACAAGCTCAAGACATTAGGCTGGAGCCAGAGATTTCATTTGGGGGTCTAAGAGTTTCGGTGAGTTTCAATCACTGTTTATTAGAACATATCTGTGGCAGAGCCACAGAGCTCATATATTTTGATGTTATTAATCCTGAATTATTTTTAAATATTTTATTTATTTATTTTTATGGGAGAGAAAGAATGAATGGGCATACCAGGGCCTCTAACCTCTGCAAACAAACTCCAGATGCATGCACTACTTTGTGCATCTGGCTTTACATGGGTACTGGGGAATTGAACCCAGGTTGTCAGGCTTTGCCAACAAGTGCTTTTAGCTGCTAAGCCATCTCTCGAGCCCCGATCCTGGTCTTTTAATTGATTATTGATCTTATTGTCTTTGTGTAAAAAATACATAAAAGTCAACATAGGAGCTGGAGAGATTGCTTAGTGGTTGAAGTGCTTGCCTGCTGTATTAGTCAGGGTTCTCTAGAGGAACATAACCGATAGAATGAATTATATTAAAAGGGAATTTATAAACCAGGCGTGGTGGTGCATTCCTTTAATCCCAGCACTTGGGAGGCAGAAGTAGGAGGATTGTCTTTAGTTCAAGGACACTGTGAGACTACATAGTGAATTCCAGGTCAGCCTGGACTAGTGAAACCCTACCTCGAAAAACCAAAAAGAAAAAGGGAGGGGGGGCGTGGAATTTATTAGATTAGTTTGTGGCAGTACAATAGCAGTTGCAGGCCAGAGAATCAAGGAACCCCGGTAGGTGCTCAGTCCATGTGGCCAGATGCCTCAGCAGTCCCAATCCAGCACTGAAGGCCTGGAGGCTTCCCAAGGAGCCGCTGGTCTTCAGTACACACTGGAAGGCAGCAAGCAGCTCCAGCAGCCAAGTGGAAGGAAGAGACTCTTCACCCAGAGCTTTCAGATATAAAGTTCCCGTTAGCAAGACAACATGCTCTGGGGGAAGGGCTCAGCCTGGAGAAAGGACTTTCTTCTTCAGTTAATCCTTCCTGGATGCAACCTCTGAGACCCACCCAAAAGGAATGTCTGCGGACTACTAAACAGATCAAGTTAACAATTTAACTATCATACCTACAAAGCCTAACAACCTGAGAGTTCGATTTCCCAGTACCCACATAAAGCCAGATGCACAAAGTGGCACATGCATCTGGAAGTTATTTGCACTGGCTGGAGGCCCTAGCATGCCCATTCTCTGTCTCCTCTGCTTGCAAATAAATAAATAAAAATTTTAAAACATTATATAAAAGAAGTCAACATGGGGACAAAATAGATTCCAGTGCATTTTCATAATTATTTTATTTTCAGAAAAATCTGCCGGGCATGGTGGCGCACGCCTTTAATCCCAGCACTCAGGAGGGCAGAGGTAGGAGGATCGCTGTGAGTTCGAGGCCACCCTGAGAATACATAGTTAATTCCAGGTCAGCCTGGGCCAGAGTGAGACTTTACCTCGAAAAACCAAAAAAGAAAAAAGAAGAAAGAAAAAAAGAAAAGAAAAGAAAAGAAAAGAAAAGAAAAATCTAAGTGAAATTCAAGAGCTTTGTTTGTTGTGCTATCATATCATGGTGTACATTTTTACAAAATTATTTGTGTGTGTGTGTGTGTGTGTACACTAGAGTTTGTTGCCACTGCAAACAAATGCCCGTACAGCTTTACATGGGTAGCTGGGGAACTGACCCTGGCCTGTAGGCTTTCCAAGCAAGCGTCTTTCATGGCTGAGTATCTCCCCTGCCCCGGGTGCAGTAAGTGAAAGAACATTATAGACAGTGTGCACCCAAATCTACAAAGGATCAGTTGGCATCCTAAAGGGAGTTTTTTTTTTTTAATTATTATTTTTTATTGACTTTTATACTTACATACAAAAAAAAAAAACCCTGATATTTCCCTTCCCTCCCCCCATTCCACTTTAGAACTCAAGTCTCCATCATATCCCCTCCCTCTCTCCATTAGTCTCTCTTTTAATTTGATGTCATCATCTTTTTCTTCTATTTTGAGGGTCTTGCGAAGGTATTGCTAGGCACTGCAAGGTCATGGATATCAAGGCCAGTTTCTGTCTGGGCAGTTGCATTGTAAGAGGTCATACCCTTCCTTTGGCTCTTCCATTCTATCCGCCCCCTCTTCCGCAATGGTCCCTGAGCCTTGGAGGGTGTGACAGAGGTGTTTCAGTGTTGGGCACTCCTCCATCCCTTCTTCTCAGCACTATGTTGCCTTTTGGGTCATCCCAGTGGTCATCACCATCTGAAAAGAGAAGCTTCTCTAACCAGAAGTGAGAGTAGCATTAATATGCGAATATGAACATTAAGTGTAGTGCTTTCAGGGCAGCTTGGTGGGAATAATATATACATTTAGTCAGATAAGAGCAGGCTTTATACCCCTAAGGCTCATTACCTCACCTACCATAGACTTTTACTTAGGTTTTTCAGTACCAGGTATGTATTCCCTCCCGTAGAGAGGGCCTTTAGTTCAATCATGGAGCAGTTGGTTACCCCAAGAGTAGACATGCCACTATTGCACCCATTCGGTCATTGGGCCCGTCTGGCCAAGCTTGAATATTCAGCATCCACTGTTTTCACTGTTGATGACTTCTGTCTCCCATATGCTGCTTGCAGTGCAGCTTTTTCCAGCTTTCAGTTGGCTGGTCTACAGAGAGAAGGTTTTCTGCTCCACACCAGCTTGCTTTCTCAGTGACCATGCTTCTCAGGCATGAGATGTCTTCAGCAATAGGGTTTTTTTTTTTTTTTTGGGTAAGGTCTCACTCTAGCCCAGGCTGACCTGGAATTCATGGGGATCCTCTTACCTCTGCCTCCTGAGTGCTGGGATCAAAGGCATGTGCCACCACACCTGGCTCTAAAGGAAGATTTTTAGGCACTTCAAACAGAACAGATAGTCCTCATGTCTCAAATAGACCTTGTTCCTAAGGTGAGTAATCTCGAACCTGACACTGAAATTGGGGCCAAATTTGAATAAATTTATTTTAAGGTAATGAAGAAGCAGGTTTTTACTTTTGAAAAAATTTTCTTCTTCTCCATTTTTAGGAAGGAATGATGTCTAAAAGAAAAATACTGTTACTGAGTTTACTGGCTCTATTGCTGACATTAATTAAGCATCATTTCAGGTAAATAGAAGCTATTGGCAAATCATTCTCTTTATTTTTTTGAGGTAGAGTCTCACTCTAGCCCAGGCTGACCTAGAACTTGCTCTGTAGTCCCAGGCTGGCCTTAAACTCTCAGTAATGCAGACACATGTGCCATTTTGTGCATCTGGCCTTATGTGGGTACTGGTGAATTGCTCCTAGGTCCTTAGGCTCTGTAGGAAAGCACCTTAACTGCTGGGCCATCTCACCAGCCCCCTCCCTTTGTTTAATTATTTTTGGCAAGCAGAGAGAGAAGAGAGACAGAGAAAGAGAGCAAGAGTGAGAATGGGCATGCTAGAGCCTCTAGCAGCTGCAAATGAACTCCAGAAGCATGCGCCACTATGCATCTGGCTTTATGTGGGTACTGAGGAATTGAACCCCAGTCGTTAGGTTTTGTAGGAGAGTGCCTTAACCACTGAGCCATCTCTTCAGCCCTGAATCATTCTCTTTAATGATGACAGAGTTGATTTAAAATGCTGAACTTTATCCAAAACACATTTAAGCATGAAGTTAATTTTAAAGAAAATTCCTCTCTCCTTTGGTGAACATATACATTAATTCTTTCATTTTTTAGCATTGAAAAAATATTTATTGACCACATTCTTGGTGCTAGCCCCGGTTCTAGGTGGTGGGAAACAGCAATGAACCAAATCACTATTCTTCTTCTTTTTTTTTTTTTTTTTTTTTTTGGTTTTTCAAGGTAGGGTCTTGCTCTAGCACAAGCTGACCTGAAATTCACTATGTAGTTTCAGGCTGGCCTTGAACTCTCAGCAATCCTCCTACCTCTGCCTCCTGAGTGCTGGGATTAAAGGAGTGCACCACCATGGCCGGTCCAAATCACTAACGTTAAGGAACTTTACATTCTAGGTGGAGAAGAATAAAGGCAGGAAAACAAGTGTATCATATATTGTCAGGGATATTATTTAATAATACTGTGAAGGGGCTGGTGAGATGGCTCAGTGGTTAAAAGGTCTTCTTTGAGGGCTGGAGAGATGGCTTAGCGGTTAAGGTACATGCCTGTGAAGCCTAAGGACCCTGGTTCAATCCCAGGCACTCAGGCACATGGTAGAGATGGGAGGCTGGAGGCCCTCATCTTCTCTCTCTCTCTCTCTCTCCCCTTCACTCTGTCTCTAATAAATAAATAAAAATAAAAGATTTAAAAAAAAAAAAAAAAAAAAAGGTCTTCTTTGAGCTGGGTGTGGTGGCTCACATCTTTAATCCCAGCACTCAGGAGGCAGAGGTAGGAGGATCATCTTGAGTTCAAGGCCACCCTGAGACCTGTGAACTCCTGGTCAAAAAACACACACACACACACACACACACACACACACACACACACACACGGTCTTGCTTGCAAGCCTGTCAGCCCAAAACCCCAGTACTCATATGAAGCCAAATACAAAGTGGCTCATGCATCTGTGATCCTAACACACCGACAGCATTGGAAAGCAGAGCCAGGACAATCTGGTAGCTAGACTGGGAAACATGCAGCGAAACAGAAAAACCAAAAACAACAAGGAAGAGCTTGTCTCAAGCAGGCCAGAGGGAGAGGACAATGAAGTTTATGCATTTCTCACCATCACCTCAGTGTAGTACACAAAAGTACCTTCCCAGCAATTGGGCTGTTATGTGAGACAAAGCTTATTTAACAACATCCAAATTTCAATGAATATGACTGAAACTAAATGCAAACTGCTATAGAGACATGGCTATGCTGGAAGAAATTGTTAACATGGTACAGTTCCCTCACACCGATCCATATCCTCACTTCCTGCATGCCGTACTTGGCCTTCTTTGCAAGGAATGTAATGACACAGATACTATTTGAAAGACAGCTATGTTGTGGGAAGGAATATCATGTATAATTAACCAGATTCACCTGGCTTTGTGCTCTACATTTATTTGCCCTCCAGGGGTATTGCACCTTAATTAAAAATATCATAGCCACATGTGCTAGTATTAATGTTATCATCTATAAATATATTATATTTACATTATATTAATATACATTATATATTATGTAGATATTGTTATCTTCTATAAATAAAGACCTTTCTCAGTAAGAAAGAATTAAATTATCAACTAATCACAGGTCTATTTTGTCCTGTAGTCCATAACTACAACATTATGTCCAGCATATAGAGTTTAGTTTGTTATGGCTAACGAAAAGAGTGACTGGCTGAACTTGAATTGAGGATTTTTTTGTTAATTGTTGTAGGCATTTGTTCACATTTAAAACTAAAATGACTTTTTCATTTACCTAAAGAAGAAGGAATCACTTACAGAAGAAGAATGTCTACTGGTAAGAACCTGTCTTATAAATATTCTAAAAACGATTGAGGGAAAAGTGGTGGGAACCAAGTGGGTTCAAGCAGTGATAGTGGACAGAAAAGCATTGTTTCCTGACACTTGGTAGGATTGAAGTACCTCTGTCCAGGATGTTTCCTTTAGATTTCTCTAGATTACAATAGTTTCCTTTAGTTAGCCTGTTTTCTATCCCAAGGTTAGTGAAACCAAACCTCAATACAGTGAAGTTTTAAAAACATCTGGATCTGTCACTGTATATTATATCTTACATGATATTGATGTTGAGACAAGGTACACATATAGTTTTGCCCTTTTTTCACAGGTGTAGATTCATATAGCTACCATAGTGATCTATGTACACAATCCCATCACCATAAAAACGTCCTGGTTAGGCTGGAGGGATGGCTTAGCAGTTAAGGCGTTTGCCTGCAAAGCCAAAGGACCCAGCTTTGATTCCCAAGGACCCACGTAAGCCAGATGCACAAGGTGGTTCATGTACCTGGAGTTCCTTTGCAGTGGCTGGAGGCCCTGGCATGCCCACTCTTTTGCTTTTTCTCTGTCTCTCAAATAAATTAATTAATTAAATTAAAAAAATTGTAAGCCTTTAAAAAAAAAGTCCTGGTTAACCTCATGTGCAACTCTTCCTTCTAGATCCTGTTTATTCCCTGATTTCACTACTAATCACTTTTTCCATCTCTGTATCTTTGTCATTTCAATACTTATGAATAGGATCATAATTTATAGCCTACCGATAGGAGTTTTTTTTTCACTCAGCAAAATACCCTTGAAATTTAATCCGATAGTTCCTTTTACCAATTGTTCACTCCTTTTAAAAATTACAGTGTATGGGCTGGAGAGATGGTTTAGCGGTTAAGGTGTTTGCCTGCAAAGCCAAAGGACCCCGGTTCGATTCCCCAGGACCCATGTAAGCCAGATGCACAAGGTGGCATCTGCATCTGGAGTTCATTTGCAGTGGCTGGAAGCCCTGGCATGTCCATTCTTTCTTTCTTTCTCTCTCTTCCTCTGCCTTGTTCTCTCTCTCAAATAAATAAATAAAAATAAAATAAATTCTTTAAAAAATTACAGTGTAGTATTCCATATATAGATGCATCAAAGTTTGTTTTACCAGGGATGTTTTGGTTAGCAGATATTTTGCTTAAGGAACCTGGAAATTATTACACCAATTCCTTTTGGCATCCATGGAGCCTCCACATACACAATGCATCATTATTCCGCAACTTCTTTCAAGACTATTCCATCTTCAGTTTTCTGAAGTTGACCTTGTTTGAGGTTCTAAGGTGCAAGTTTGGCACAGAGAAGAGCATGAAAGACAAGGGAGAGTGGCTCAACAACAGCACAGGGTTTCCTGTACTTAGTACCTGGACAGGGGATCTCTGGCAGTCGATCCAGAGCCCACATTCTACTCACAGACTGAGGTAGTTTTAGGGCCCTTAGACAGAAGTAGGGTGATGGGGGTGGCAAGTTTTAGAGCTAGCCAATTTCATTAGAAAAAGAAATGGGCGTGGCTGCCACTGATCCCATTAAAAAGAAGGAAGTGGGGGCAGAAAAATTCAATTTAGAGAGGAAATAATACTAAATATTTTATTTCTGGGAACTTTCTATTGTAAAATGGGGGCTCCCTGACCTCACAGGGTTTACTTGGTTCTTAAATCTGTTTATCTTTTGCCACATTTGGAAGTTTTAGTAAATAATAAATATATATGTGTGTGTTCAGTAAATAAATAAATAAATATATATATATATATATATATATGTGTGTGTGTGTGTGTGTGTGTTGGGTTTTTTTTTTGTTTGAAGTAGGGTCTTGCTCTAGCCCAGACTGACCTGGTCACTACATAGTCTCAGGGTGGCCTTGAACTCACAACAATCCTCCTACCTCTGCCTACTAAGTGATAAATAATAATTTTTATTATCATTATTTTTATTTATTTGAGAGAAAAAGAGGAAAAGAGAGAAAGAGAGAGAGAATGGGTGCATCAGGGCCTCCAGCTGCTGCAAACCAATTCCAGATGTATGTGCCATCCTGTGCATCTGGTTTATGTGGGTCTTGGAGAATTGAACCTGGGTCCTTTGGCTTTGTAGGCAAGTGCCTTAACTGCTAAACATCTCTCCAGCCCCAAATAATAATTTTCAAAGTAATTTTTTAGCATTACTCTCTGTGGTAGTTTGAATATATGTCCCCCAATATATTCAGTGTTTTACTAGTTATAGTTTGCATCTGCAATCACCTTGCTAGAGGCAATGTCACTGGGGGCCAGTCTTAAGGTGTTAATGGTGTGGGTTTGAGATTCCATTGTAAAGATATGCAAATGTGCCTAGCACGAGTTCCTGAAGTGTGCTGTGTGACCTTTTGGCTGTAGTTTTGCTGTGTGCTGTGGTGGCTGGTTGGCTTTGTCTCTCTCTGCTTGGCCCTGTGGAAGCAGGCTGCTTCTCCTGCCTTTATGGAACTTCCCCTGGATCTGTAAGCTTCAATAAATAATATCCCTTCCTCCATAACTGTGCCTGGTCTGGAAGTTCATCTCAGCGAACCTGAAGCTGTCTGCTACAGTAAAGTGGTACCGAGGAGTGTGGGGTGAGATGAACTTGACCGTGTGGATATTCGTCTTTTGGAACCTTTGTTTTGGAGGAATGGGCATGGACTTGGTGCTTGTAACTGAAGGTGCCTTCTGGAGTGGTAAGCCAAGTTTTATGAACTA
The DNA here is from genome assembly GCA_036365145.1 of Orientallactaga sibirica. Taxonomy (NCBI): domain Eukaryota; kingdom Metazoa; phylum Chordata; class Mammalia; order Rodentia; family Dipodidae; genus Orientallactaga; species Orientallactaga sibirica. The sequence continues at coordinate 13,634,536 of JAEOAD010000034.1, forward strand.
TTCTAATGAGAGTTTGAGAATGCTAAGTGCAGACTGTATTGAACTTCGAGGCTTGGCTTATGAGCTTTCTAAGGGGAAGGAAAGACGGCAGAGGACTTTGTTGAAACTGGGCTACTGGCATAAGGGATGGCTATGTTCCGCTATCCAGGCCCAGAGTGTTTGATCAAACTTAAATTTGTAATGGACTGATGTGCTTGGCTAAAGATATCGGACTGAGATTTTAAGATTTTAAGTTGGAAAACCTGAAGCAAGTTAAAATTAGAGGCACTGAGACTGATTTTAGGTTAATGGAGCTGCTATTGTTGACACATTAGCAATCTTAAGGAAGGTGGAAGGAAGGTGGCCTGATGACTGATTTACATTAAAACAATGGAGAGGATGCCTGAGGAAAGACTGTTAGAAATGCAAACTCTTGGAAAGAGTTGACTGGAGAAGGAACCTGCTTTTCAAGGCTGTGATTTATTTCATCCCTGGATTAAGAATGTGGCTGTGTCCTGCACACCTGGTATTGGTTTTGGAAGCATGAAAAATGCATGGAGTGGTCATGAATTGCACACGGTTCCAGGAGCTGGCTGCTGAGATGCAGCATGAGGCAGGGCATGAAGACCCTCAGGAATAGGCTACAAGAACCTTTTGGAAGATGGACCATGGTTTGCATGGAGACCTGAAGATGTTTTGGATATACCAGGACTGTGCAAAAGGGCTACCATGGAGTGCAGTGTTGGCATGGGATAAAAGTCTTCCCTGGCGACTCTGCCCAGCTGGAGGGGCGGAATTGGAAAACCTGGAGACTGTCAGTCTCTGGTTATATTGAACTTGAACTGCAGAAGTTTGATGACGGCTGATGGTGGTTGAGTTTGCATTATTCTAGTCTCTCCTTGCTATTCCTTATACAGTTAAAATGTTTACTCTGTGCCTTTAATGTTGAAAGTATTTAACTTGTTTGATTTTACAGGACTCACTATCTTAAGTTGATCAAGACTGTGAGAACCTTTGAAATTGGACTGAGTACAATTTACAATGTGTGATAGTTATAAATCTATTGGGGGCCAGGAGCTAAATATATTGGGGGCCAGGGGAGGAATGTGGTAGTTTGAATATATGTCCCCCAATATATTCAGTGTTTTACTAGTTATAGTTTGCATCTGCAATCACCTTGCTAGAGGCAATGTCACTGGGGGCTGGTCTTAAGGTGTTAATGGTGGGTTTGAGATTCCATTGTAAAGATATGCAAATGTGCCTAGCAGGAGTTCCTGAAGTGTGCTGTGTGACCTTTTGGCTGTAATTTTGCTCTGTGTGCTGTGGTGGCTGGTTGGCTTTCTCTCTCTCTGCTTGGCCCTGTGAAAGCAGGCTGCTTCTCCTGCCTTTATGGAACTTCCCCTGGATCTGTAAATTTCAATAAATAATATCCCTTCCTCCATAACTGTGCCTGGTCTGGAAGTTCATCTCAGCGAACCTGAAGCTGTCTGCTACACTCTCTTCGTTTGGAACTCCATTTACATGCTAGTTGAATGTTCAACTAAACCATAGGTGGGATAGGCGCAGTGATGCAGCCATCCTGGGTAACATAATAAGGCCTTGTTTAAAAAAAAATTATGTAGATCCTATGTTTAAGTTAAAATTAAAAACAAGTGTCGAGAACTTTACTCCAGCTCCATCATTTCAACACACAACAGAATATTAACCACATCACAAGCTACTAATGATAGATAAATAAGTCACACCTCTATATTAGTCTGAATATATATCTTTCTGTCTGCTCTGCAATTTTTTTTTATTAAGAATATACGTTAAGCTGGGCATGGTGGCGCACGCCTTTAATCCCAACACTCTGGAGGCAGAGGTAGGAGGATTGCCATGAGTTCAAGGCCACCCTGAGACTATGTAGTGAATTCCAGGTCAGCCTGAGCCAGAGTGACACCCTACCTCGAAAAAAAAAAAAAAAAAAAAAAAAAAGAATATGCTTTGTATCGACACATCATGTGTTGGTACCATCACTTCCCTTTCTCTCTACCCACCCCCCATCTACTGAGGGCCCACTTCAGTGGATTTTGCTCACCTCACCAATTCCCTCTGTGGTTTCACCTGGGCCTTGGCTGAAGTGCAAGGGGTGGTTTATCTCCTTGGTTCTTGTTATCTTCTGTAAAAGAAGAACAGTTCTCCAATGGAGAATGAAAGTCATCATAGGATAAGCATTGTTAATTTAGAGAGATTTGATGGATGTGGCCCCTTTTTTGGCCAAAGACTAGTGGGAGCTTGTCTTTGGAGACCACAAACTTGACCTCCATGGGATTCTGACCTGGTTCCCAGCTCCAGCCATAGCAACAAGGCTGGCCACCATTGCACAGGTATGTACATCTTGTTAGGCTGGTTGCTTTTGAGTAGCTGTGACCCCTGCTTGCTCACAATGCTGTTGACCACTTTCCGCCAGTAGCTCATGTAGCACTTTCCAACACTAAACTGGCTAACCATCCAGTCAGGTCTCAGTGTTCTGTGTCAGCAGCATGTTGTATCTTCAGCAATAGGGTCTTATTTTTACCTCAGGCAGGTAATCAAGTTCTTTGACAGAAGCCTGTCTTGTTTTGGGGACCTTGTCAGTCTCTCTGATCCACAACTCAGTGGGGTAACATAGATTTCTGGTACTGGTGATTACAGGCCAGAGCCAAATATTTTAAGGTTAGGCTTCATCCCACTCTCTTCAGGGCCCTTCTTAACAGAGGATCTCTCCCATACTCCTGCTGAGGGTTATATCTTTTAGTCTACTATCAAGGAAAAAGGTTTCTATGGTACCAGTTTATTTTGGGTTTAGTTTTGCGTTTATTTTCTCCCAACCTCCCACACTCCCCCTTTCCATCCCTATTGTCTGGCCCTGAGTTGTCTGTCAGGCACCAAGCTGTACCTGTCTTATCATAGACTTTACATATAGTTACTGAGTTGCTTACACCTAAGGTAATTTTTCTCTTTGTACCTAGGAATGATTATATGGAAGAACCTCCGCTCTCAGACTGGTTTGATCCTAAGTAAGAAAAATTTGATTACAAAATAACAAAATATAACTCAATTTGAAGAAGTTTTTTTTTTTTTTTTTTCTATCTACCGTGAAGTTGTAGATACTGAGACCTAAGGCTGGCACATTTTTGGGACTTTTACTTTTGAGAGTTTTTTTTTTTTTTTTTTTTCCCAAGGTAGGGTCTCACTCTAGGCCAGGCTGACTTGGAATTTACTATGTATTCTCAGGGCAGCCTTGAACTCATGGCCATCCTCCTACCTTTGCCTCCCAAGTGCTGGAATAAAGGCATGCACCACCACGCCCGGCCTGTTAAGTTTTATTATGATGATGAGCATATTAATTATACAAATGAGTAGGTTTCACTATGACATTTTCAGGTATGCATATATTATGTTTTAATGGTGTCCATTCTCCTTATTACTCTCATTTAGCCTTAACACTCAGGGGAGAAGCATATTTCTTTTAATGGTGTAATATTTGATTTTTATTTTTTTGTATTTTATTTACTTATTTATTTGAGAGAAAGAGAAAGAGATAGATAAAGACAGAGAGAATGGATGTGCCAGGGCCTTCAGCCACTGCAAATATGCTCCAGATGCATGTGCCACCTTGTGCATTTGGCTTTACATGGGACCTGGGGAATCAAAGCTGGTTCCTTTGACTTTGCAGGCAAGTGTCTTAACCATTAAGCCATCTCTCCAGCCCAAGGGTTTTATATTTATTTATCAGTTTATTTAGGCAATTCCATGCTAGTTTTGTGAGGTTTACAATTTGGGAGCTAGTCTAAGTAATAGCTAAATAGTGTTCCAATAAATATCTGTGTTTGTGTGTGTGTGTGTGTGAGAGAGAGAGAGAGAGAGAGACATTAGTTTTGGACATATGTTAATCACTGTGACAAAAATACAGCTGGTCAGTATTAAAATTGATTCCAAAAGTTGTGATTTAACTAGAAGTATAGACCTATAATCTCTCGGTACAGGTAGACTTTTAAGATAACTGTATAAAACAAATGAGTTAAAGAATCCTTCAGGGTTGGAAAGATTGGTCAGCAGTTAAGGCATTTGCTTGCAAAGCCTAATGACCCAGGTTCATTTCCAAAGTACCCACATAAAGCCAGGTGCATAAAGTGGTACATGCATCTGGAGCTCCTCTGTAGTGGCTAGAGGCCCTGGAATGCCCATACTCTCTCTCTCCATCCTCCCCCAACTTTTTCTGCTTGCAAGTAAATAAATAATAAATAAAAGTCATTTAAAAAGACATAGTCTTGCATTTTACAAAAAGAACCCTTCAAATAGTAAGAGATGGCATTTTTTTTTGAGAGAGACAGAGAGGAAGAGGCAGAGAGACAATGGGTGCACCAGCAGCCTCTCAGCCTCTGTGAATGAACTCCAGATGTGTGTGCCCCCTGGTGGGCAAGTGCAGCATTGCACCCTTGTGTCATTTTATGTCTCGCTAAATGTGGGACCTGGAGAATCAAATGGGAGTTCTTAAGCTTGGCAGGCAGGTCCCTTAACTGCTAAGCCATCTCTCCAGCCCTAGAGGAGGCATTTTTAAGGATTTTTTAATTATATGATTATCATAATTTAATATTATCAAAAGGGTCACCAGATCTTACCCTGGTCTAAATTTATATTTGTAATTAAATTCCTTTGATTTTTTTTTAAATGTGCATCCTGATTTGCTTGACTTGGCACCTTGTGTTTGGCCAGATTACTTATTACTACTAACACTGTTACTTCTGCTGTCATGGTGGTTAATTAAGAAGAAACAAGTCTATGGCTTTTCTCCTTCTTTTGGAATAATCTTATTTTCTTGTAGGCTTCATCTATGATCATAATGAATTAGTGAAAAGGTAGAAAGGAGGGAGTATTCTAGACCTTCCAAGAAAAAAGGAGAGAAAAAAGAAGATAGAAAAATACCAGAACATACACAATAACAGTGGTTCTGTCAGTTTTAGACAGCAATCATGGGAAAGTTCATACACTGGGCTACCTAAATTTAAATGTATTAAGGGTCCCAAGAAAATGATCACTGGGGCTGGAGAGATGGCTTTGCAGTTAAGGCGCCTACCTGCCAAATCTAAGAATGAAGGTTCCAATCTCCAGGTCCCACGTTTAGCCAGAGGCAAAGTGACACAAGGGCGAAATGCTGCACTTGCCTACAAGGGGGTGGGCGCATCTGGAATTCCTTTACAGCAGCTGAGAGGCCGCTGGTGCTCCCATATTCTCTCTCTCTCTCTCTCAAAAAAAAAGAAAGAAAGAAAGAGAGAGAGAGAGAGAGAGAAAGAAAGAAAGAGAAAGAAAGAGAAAGAAAGAAAGAAAGAAAGAAAGAAAGAAAGAAAGAAAGAAAGAAGAAAAAAAAGAAAAAGATCACTGGGTTCGAATGACAGTATACTGTAATAACCTAAGCATGAGTGAGATGGGTTGAAACTTGAATCATGACTTTGCCATTTATTATCTCTGTGATACTAAGAAATTTACTCAACCAATCATCTGTGTCCATTTCCTCATATGAAAACTCACCTGCTAGGACATTCCAAATGTTTAGTGATTATATAAACAGTTAACCACAAAGCTGGGTGCATAGAAAATACTTATAGTACTTATCATTATATGTTATAAAATATATAATAACATATTGTATAATATTATTATTAATATTAGCTGTTATGACTTGTACAACTCCTACTGTCATAATGAAATATCTGCTGGTTTTGTTTCTTCTTTATTCAACAGAAAACGTCCTGATGTTATAACATCAACCAATTGGCTTGCTCCAGTCATATGGGAAGGAACTTACAATAGAAAAGTCCTAGAAAGACATTATAAGCAACTGAACATTACCGTAGGCTTGGCTATGTTTGCTACTGGAAAGTATGCACGACTAATATTTTTACCTTGTTTTTTTAAATTCTTTTTGTTTATTTATTTCTTTATTTAAGAGTGACAGGCAGAGAAAGAGGCAGATAGATAGAGAATGGGCATGCCAGGGCCTCCAGCCACTGCAAACGAACTCCAGATGCATGCACCATCTTGTGCATCTGGCTTACGTGGGTCCTGGGAAATTGAGCCTCGAACTGGGGTCCTTAGGCTTCACAGGCAAGCGCTTAATCGCTAAGCCATCTCTCCAGCCCTTGTTTTTGTTTTTTGAGGTATGGTCTTGCACTAGCCCAACTGACCTGGCACTTACTCTCTAATCTCAGGGTGGCTTCAAACTCACAACAATCCTCCTACCTCTCCCTCCCAAATACTGGGATTTTTGTGCCACCATACCTGGTTCTTTTTTATTATTATTATTTTGGGAAAATGAGGATAACTACATGTGGACGTTCTATATCCAAAGAAGCACTCACTATTAACCCTAATCACCATTGCTGACTGTCATGTATAACTATGCATAATAGTTATTTTGTCCTGTCTTAGCTGAATACTAAACATTATTTGAGATTCATTACTAACATCCATTTAACCCTTTTTCCTGTTCTTGACAACAAACTTTATGGCTCCTCAGGCCCCCAAACTTAGTACTTCACTAACAAATAGAGTTGATCTAGATCCAACTTCTATATTCTTTGTTTTACTTTTTTTTTTCTTTTTTGGTTTTTCAAGGTAGGGTTTCACGTTGGTCCAGGCTGACCTGGAATTAACTATGTAGTCTCAGGGTGGCCTTGAACTCATGGTGATCCTCCTTCCTCTGCCTCCCTAGTGCTGGTATTAAAGGTGTGTACCACCACGCCCGGCTTCTTTGTTTTACTTTTTAAAAAAATATTTTCATTTGTTTGAGAGAGAGAGAGAGAGAGAAAGAGAGAGAGAGAGAAAGAAATACAGAAATACACAGAAATAGGTAGTTAGAGAGAGAGAGAGAGAATGGGCATGCCAGGGCCTCTAGCCACTGCAAACGAACTCCAGATGAGTGTGCCCCATGTGCATCTGGCTTACCTGGGTCCTGGGGAGTCAAACTTCGGTCTTTTGACTTTGCAGGCAAGTGCCTTAACCGCTAAGCCATCTCTCCAGCCCCCAACTTCTATATTCTTATCATCTTTGCCATCACTGACATGCATGTTAATCATGTTAAATGACACATATCTCCTAATGGATTTCATTATTTTTTTATTTCTTATAGATTTCCAGACTGGTACTTGAAAGAGTTCTTAGAATCTGCTAACAAGTACTTTATGGTTGGCTACAATGTCATATTTTACATCTTCACCAATGACAATACCGAACTCCCTTATATAGTGCTGGGTCCTCTTCGAACATTTAAAGTATTCCGCCTAAGTGATGAAGACTTGTGGCAAGATGCAAATTTCAGGAACATAGAGAACTTGCATATGAATCTTGTAGAACGCATCCAGTATGAAGTTGACTTTGTCTTCGCTATGGATATCAACCAGATCTTCCAGGATGACTTTGGAGTGGAAACCCTGAGCAGTTCTGTAGCTCAACTCCACGCATGGTGGTATTTTCGAAACACCAGTGATTTACCATATGAGAGAAGAGCTAAGTCAGCAGCTTTCATCCCCTTTGGACAGGGAGATTTCTATTACCACAGTGCCATTTTTGGAGGCACACCCTATTATGTTTTAGGCTTCACTAAGCATTATCTAATGGGATTTACACATGATACCATAAATGAACTTGACACCCTTTATGAAAGCCACCTAAACAAATATTTCTTTGTCAACAAACCCACTAAGCTGTTATCACCAGAGTACAATTGGGATCCAAATTATAAGACTCCTCCACAAATCAAATATGTTAAGGTAGCATGGCAGTCAGTAAATACTTGACGATTATACCATTAGGTGGTGGATTCAACATGAATGAATCACAATAATTCCTCAAATAGAAAACTTGTGAAACTTTTCAGTCTTTAGAAACTTGTAAAAAAGTACCATTTCCCAAAATAAACTGTTTTTTTTCCTTGGAAGTTGGGACCCTTTGATTTTACTTAGTTTACATAAAGAATAAATAGATGATAAATTAATGTGACATTATTATGTAGTGTGTTATTTATTAAGTACTATGTATAATATGGGAATAACATTAGAGGTATAAAATGATTTTGATGAAGAAATACAGACTAATGCGGGAAAATCCCATATATGTGTATACATGTACACATGCCAAAGGGATATATTTAAATGAAAAATTATTCACCCATTTGCTCATCAGATTTCACCGTGCTTTCTAATCTGGGGATATACATTGCTTGTGATTCAGCTTCTCTCTCATTATTCAGTTTCCTTAGTATATGACTGAATTTTGATCAACTCAACCCATTCTGTCACATATTTATCTAACTTATTGACACACACACAGAGATATTCAGCTCATAGTTTAAAAATGGTTTAGGAGCATTACTTTTAAATAAATATTTATTGAACTCAATGTTAAAGGTACTCTTCTGGGTGTAAGCAGACACAGGGAAATGCTAAAACATAATTTGTCTCCCAGAGGCCTCTAACCTAGCAAGGGAGATAAAGCTTTCTTCCATAAACATTTCTTTTTTCTTTCTTTTCTTTTCTTTTTTTCTTTTTCTTTCTTTCTTTCTTTTTTTTTTTTTTTTGTGGTAGGGTTTCACTCTAGTCCAGGCTGACCTGGAATTCACTGTGTAGTCTCAGGGTGACCTTGAATTCATGGTGCTCCTCCTACCTCTGCCTCCCAAGTCCATAAACATTTCTTTCACAAGTTTGAAAGTGCAAAAAAATCACAAGGTACACTTGGCTAAACTGTTGTCATGATTCAATGAAAGGTGCAACCACTTCTGTATGAATGTGTTTCCATCTCAGCTACATCACAGATCTAAACCTAGTGAGGCATGCTATGATAATACTATATATAACTATAGTTAGCAGCACTGGAGATTCCAAAGCAGCAGAAGGCTATTTGTATCCCCTTGGGGGGATTAAAACTAGGGCTTAGCAAGGATTTTAAATGATAGGTATTATTAGCCCTAAAATTGTAAGGGACTCTGGGAATATTGCTGATGCTGTGGAAGGCAAATCCATGATGGCCTACAGTGAACCACTTCTGACATTTGTGTCCTTGCATAAAATGCCTCTTCTCTCTTACCTTGAGTGTGAGCTGATCGATCGACTTTGTGTCCAACCAATCGAATAGGACATGCCACTTTCATGACTAAGCTACATAAGATTGCAATCTCTATCTCACTAGTAGTTTCCTTCTTCTATTTTTTAATTTATTTACTTATCAGAGACAGAGAAAGGGAGAAAGAGAGAGAATGGGCACACCAGGGCCTCTAGTCACTGCAAACAAACTCCAGATGCATGCATGTTGCAGACTGCTTCAGGTTCGCTGAGATGAACTTCCAGACCAGGCACAGTTATGGAGGAAGGGATATTATTTATTGAAGCTTACAGATCCAGGGGAAGTTCCATAAAGGCAGGAAAAGCCACCTGATTTCACAGGGCCAAACAGAGAGAGAGAAAGCCAACCAGCCACCACAGCACACAGAGCAAAACTACAGCCAAAAGGTCACACAGCACACTTCAGGAACTCCTGCTAGGCACATTTGCATATCTTTACAATGGAATCTCAAACCCACACCATTAACACCTTAAGACCGGCCCCCAGTGACATTGCCTCTAGCAAGGTGATTGCAGATGCAAACTATAACTAAGAAAACACTGAATATATTGGGGGACATATGTTCAACCTACCACATTCCGCCCCTGGCCCCCAATATATTTAGCTCCTGGCCCCCAACAGATTTATAACTATCACACATTGTAAATTGTACTCAGTCCAATTTCAAAGGTTCTCACAGTCTTGATCAACTTAAGATAGTCCTGTAAAATCAAACAAGTTAAATACTTTCAACATGTAAAGGCACAGAGTAAACATTTTAACTGGTATAAGGCATAGCAAGGAGAGACTAGAATAATGCAAACTCAACCACCATCAGCCGTCATCAAACTTCTGCAGTTCAAGTTCAATATAACCAGAGACTGACAGTCTCCAGGTTTTCCAATTCCGCCCCTCCAGCTGGGCAGAGTCGCCAGGGAAAACTTTCATCCCATGCCAACACTGCACTCCATGGTAGCCCTTTTGCACAGTCCTGGTGTATCCAAAACATCTTCAGGTCTCCATGCAAACCACGGTCCATCTTCCAAAAGGCTCTTCCAGCCTATTCCTCAGGGTCTTCATGCCCTGCCTCATGCCGCATCTCAGCAGCAGCTCCTGGAACCGTGTGCATTTCATGACCACTCCATGCATTTTTCATGCTTCCAAAACCAATACCAGGTGTGCAGGACACAGCCATATTCTTAATCCAGGGACAAAATAAATCATAGCCTTGAAAAGCAGGTTCCTTCTCCAGTCAGCTCTTTCCAAGAATTTGCATTTTTAACAGTCTTTCCTCAGGCATCCTCTCCATTGTTTTAATGTAAATCAAGTCAGGCCACCTTCCTTCCAACTTCCTTAAGATTGCTAATGCGTTGACAATAGCAGCTCCAGTAACCTAAAACCAGTCTCAGTGCCTCTGCTTTTAACTAGCTTGAAGTTTTCCAACTTAAAATCTTAAAATCTCAGTCCGGTATCTTCAGCCAAGCACATCAGTCCATTACAAATTTAACCTTGATCAAACTTTCTGGGCCTGGATAGCAGAATGTAGCCATCCCTTATGCCAGTAGCCCAGTTCCAACAAAGTCCTCTGCAGTCTTTCCTTCCCCTTAGAAACCTCATAAGCCAAGCCTCGAAGTTCAGTACTATCTGCACTTAGCATTCTCAAACTCTCATCAGAATAGTCCATAAAACTTGGCTTACCACTCCAGAAGGCATCCTCAGTTGCAAGCACCAAGTCCATGCACACTCCTCCAAAACAAAGGTTCCAAAAGACGAATATCCACACGGTCAGGTTCATCTCACCCCACACTCCTCGGTACCACTTTACTGTTGCAGACAGCTTCAGGTTCGCTGAGATGAACTTCCAGACCAGGCACAGTTATGGAGGAAGGGATATTATTTATTGAAGCTTACAGATCCAGGGGAAGTTCCATAAAGGCAGGAAAAGCCACCTGATTTCACAGGGCCAAACAGAGAGAGAGAAAGCCAACCAGCCACCACAGCACACAGAGCAAAACTACAGCCAAAAGGTCACACAGCACACTTCAGGAACTCCTGCTAGGCACATTTGCATATCTTTACAATGGAATCTCAAACCAACACCATTAACACCTTAAGACTGGCCCCCAGTGACATTGCCTCTAGCAAGGTGATTGCAGATGCAAACTATAACTAAGAAAACACTGAATATATTGGGGGACATATATTCAAACTACCACAATGCACCACCATGTGCATCTGGTTTACATGGGTCCTGAGGAATTGAGGCTCGAACTGGGGTCCTTAGGCTTCACAGGCAAGTGCTTAACTGCTAAGCCATCTCTCTAGCCCTAGAGTTTCCTTCTTAATGCCTTTGACATACAAGCTACCAGGTCAGAGAGATTCTCATAGCAAAAAAAAAAAAAAAAAAAAATCCTAAAGGCAACTTTTAACCAACAGTCAAAAAGAACTCAGTCCACAGCCCTCAAAGAACTTAATACCATGAACAACCTCATAAGAAAACTTGGAAGTCAAGTCTTAGGATGAGACCTTACTGACAGACAACCCCTTGAATGCAGCTTTGCAAGAGTCGAAGGAGCGGATCTAAAATCATGTCTGGATCCCTGCGGCGCGTGGGGATCCATGCCCAATATTTCTGGACCATCCCTCCTCCATCATCAGCAGAAGGTGGTCCAGGTAGATGCTTATTTCCCTCCGTAGATCTGGTAGAGGGAATAAGAACCCATCAGTATCAAGTGACCTGCAAAATAGTCTCCACATTCTTCACCTGCTGCAGAGAGCCCTGGGGAGCCCAGGAAAACGTCATTTCCCCATGCAGCACTGGGCAGCGACCAAGCAGGAAGCCTACTGGCGCTGACCAGCCCAGAGGACCAGCTCAGAGAGGCATTCACTGTTCCATGGTCAAATACTTACCACATTCCACTCAGCAGCAGAACTAAGCCTAAGAAAGTGCACTCCAAAGCCTGGTGGGAGGCAGAGGTAGGAGGATCCCTAAGAGTTCAAGGCCACCCTGAGACTACATAGTGAATTCCAGGTCAGCCTGGGCTAGAGTGAAACCCTACCTCGAAAAACAAAGCAAAAAAAAAAAAAAAAAAAAAGGAAGGAAGGAAGGAAGGAAGGAAGAAAAAAAGTTCACTCCCGTTATATAAGCCAGGAACTAGATGTCTTATGAGCCAGTGTTCTCCAGTGGGGGAAAAAAAGATACATAAACATGCCACATATGCACATACACACCTACATATATATTCACGTTGGTGGGTCAGATCTTCTCTACTCAGTCTACTGATTCAAATGCTAATCTCTTCCATAAACGCCCTCACTGACACTCAGAAATACTGTTTTACAAACTGTCATCCTTCAACTCACTCAACTTGACCCATAGAATTAACCATCACAAGTTGCACTCTATATCATTCCATTTATATCTGAGAACTGGCAAAATTATAGATAGTAAGCACGTCAGTGGTTGCCAGTGGTTTGTAGAAGGGATGTTTAAATGAAGCACAGGATTCTTCGTGGTGGTGAACCATTCTGCACAGTACTGTACCGGTGGATACACGAAGTATGCTGGTGTAAACACCCTCAGAACTATTCTGCATGATGCTGGGCTGATGGTTACATGAAGTATGCATGTGTTAACACACAGGACTATTCTGCATTATACTGTACTGAGGGATTCATGACATATACATGTGTTAACACCCACAGAACTATTCTACATGATATTGTACTGATGGATTCATGATGTATGCATGGGTTAACATCCAAGAACTATTCTGTGTGCTACTGGACTTGTGGATACGAGATGCATGCATGTGCTAACACACACAGGTCTTTATAGCTCAGAGTAGACCTTGATACATGCAAGTTTTTCAAACTCTTAGATCAAGAGATCACAGGATCATAGGTAGACTGTGATAAAATCACCACATTGATGAGGTAGAAGAAACATATGTCTACCTAACTTTGACATGTTAGAAAGTAACTCTAGAAATGAATAGGGATTTTAAGTCTTAAAAAACAAAAAGGGAAGGCTCCAGAGATGGCTTAAGATGGGTAAGGTGCTTGCCTGCAAAGCCTAAAGATCTAGGTTCGATTCTCTGGAGTTCAATTGCAGTAGCTGAGGCCCAGGCCAATTCTCTCTCTCTCTCTTGCTCACTTTAAAATAGAAAGTAAAAAATAAAAATAAAAAAGCCAAATGCGTGGCACTCATCTATAATCCCAGCACATCTATGGTAAAGAGGAAGGCACAGGCAGGAGAATGAACTAAAAGCTAGATTAGTGAATGCAGCATCAAGCAATAAGATCAAACAAGGTGAAAGGCAAGGATTGACACCAAAGTTGTTCTCTGATCCCTACATGTGAGAGATGGCATGCACACTCCCACATCCACACCAAAAGAAAACCTGGACTCTCATTGGTACAATTGTTTCCCATGAGGTATTGATCAACAATAATGAAATCAGCATATACAGATAAAATTGAATGATTAAAAATATGGACAGTAGCTGGGTGTGGTGATGCATGCCTTTAATCCCAGCACTTGGGAGGCAGAGGTAAGGAGGATTGCTGAGAGTTTGAGGCTCTGGAACTACAGAGTGAGCTCCAGGTCAGCCTGGAGTAGAGTGAGACTCTACCTTGAAAACAAATGAACAAACAAACAAATATGGTCAGTAGATGGCAGGAGCCAGGTTTCTGTTTTACAACAGAAGTTATAGACAAGCAAGAGGAAACCAGTAACAAGTAGACCTAGGACTAGATCTTGGTTTCCATATAATTCTGTAATTAAAAAATAAAACAGGGCCGGGTGTAGTGATGCACACCTTTAATCCCAGCACTTGGGAGGCAGAGTTAAGAGGATTGTTGTGAGTTTGAGGCCAGCCTGAGACTACATAGTGAATTTCAGGTCAGCCTGGGCTAGAGTGAGACCCTGCCTCTAAAAACCAAAAAATTTTTAAAAAGTTAAAAAAAAGAAAAAACAAAAAAATTTTAAAAAATAAAAATGAGGGATGGAGAGATGGATCAGCATTTAAGACGCTTGCTTGCAAAGCCCAATGATCTGAGTCCAGTTCCCCAGTACCCATGTAAAAGCCAGATGCACAAAGTGGCACATGTGTGTGGAGTTCATTTGCAGCAATTGGAGGCCCTGACTCACCTATTTTCTCTTCTCTCTCTCTCTCTCCCCCTTCTCCTTGCAAATAAATAAACATTTTAAAAAATAAAATAAATAAAACAGAGCTGCATAAAGAAATGGCTGATTCCAGAATATGAGTAGAGAATATATAAGATGAATTGGGAATATCTTCTAGTGCCAGAAAGTAAGTATGTGTTTAAAAAAAAGGGGGTGTGGTGGTGCACGCCTAGCATTTGGGAAGCAGAGGTAGGAGGCTCACCATGAGTTCAAGGCTACCCTGAGACTACATAGTGAATTCTAGGTCAGCCTGGGCTAGAGTGAGACCCTACCTTAAAAAAAAAAAAAAAACTCACAACGAAGGTTGCTGAGGTATAGCTCAGGGGTAGAGCACTTGCCAAGCATATGAGGGATTCATTTCATACCAGTACAAAAAGAGATAAAAATCACAATAATGGAAATGTACCTTAGGGATGAACAAAATAACTGAAAGAGCTTCCAGTAGTATGACTGAAGAACAAAATGAATAATGTAAGTGAATTCTAACCCCCACTAAATAAATGTCCATGAATCCATATGAATCTGGAAAAGTAAATAACTATAGAATAATTCTCAATAATTTATGTATATGAAGGTCTTTAATCCATTTTTTTGGAGAGAGACAGAGAGAGAGAGAGAGAGGGAGAGGAAGACAGATAGAGATGGGCGCGCCAGGGGCCTCTCAGCTGCTGCAAAGGGAATCCAGATGCATGTGCCCCCTTGTGGTCAAGAGCAGCATTGCGCCCTTGCATCACTTTGCATCTGGCTAAATGTGGGACCTGGAGATTGGAACCAGCATTCTTAGGCTTAGGAGGCAGGCGCCTTAACCGCTAAGCCATCTCTCCAGCCCTTTAATCCATTTTGAACTGATTCTTTGCACAGGATGAGAGGTAAGGATCTAGTTTCATTCTTGTATGTGTGGACATACAGTTTCCCAGAGCCATTTGTTGAAGAGGCTGTTTTCCAATGTGTGGTTCTTTTTTTGGCATTTTTATGATGAATAAAGATATTTGAGTATGGCTATGTGGATTTATTTTTGGGTCATTCTGTTCTGTCCTATTCTATCCCATCCTACCTTACCCTACCTGACCGTATCCTATCCTATCCTATCCTATCCTATCCTATCCTATCCTATCCTATCCTATCCTATCCTATCCTATCCCATCCCATCCCATCCCATCCCATCCCATCCCATCCCATCCCATCCCATCCCATTCTATCCTATCCTGTTCTGTTCCAGTTCATCCCATTCTGTTCATCTACCTGTCTCTTGCTGTGCCAGCGCCATATTGCTTTTGTCCCTATGGCTCTGCAGAATGTGCTGAGATGAGGTACTGTGTGTGGTACTTCCAACATTGCTGTTTCTGCTTATGGTTGCTTTGGCTATTCAGGGTCTTTTGGGCTTCCATATGAATCCTAGGATTCTTTTTCTAGTTCCCTGAAGAATGTCATTAGAATTTTGATGGCTATTTCACTAAGTTTATACTCCTTAACTTTCCACTCTAGTTTTCTTTGGAAGGTGAGGCCTTCCAAGGGGGCTAAGTCTCAATTTTGGGGGGAAAGTTTGGAAAGTCTGCTTAGAAAATGAAATAGACATTTTTCATGAATGAATGCTCCTGAATCTGAGAGAGCATCTATAGGAAACTAGAGAAAGATCATGGGTTATGTTAAAACTTGTCCTCTAAAGTCAGGAAGAATTACAAGGGACATGATATCACTAGTGTGTTTTATTAGACTAGAAGCAGTGTTATCAGACTCCATGTACTAGCCAGTATATGAAGGTTAAGAAAAATTAATTAAAGATATAATTATCTACAAATAATTGATTGCACATGCAGAAAAAAGGAAATCATTACAATCAGCAAAAGCATTTAACAAAATTGCCAGCTGATGAAATAGTATGCCCAAATCAATTGGATTTCCAAACACGAGTTGCAAATTGTTGACAAATCATATTTTAAAGATACCTTTTAAATAGCATAAAAATAAAGAATCTACCAAGAAATCTATTAAAATATATGCCAGATCTCTATGTCTACTGAGACATAAAGGAGACTGAGGTAGGGGAAGGCATGGTGGGGTACACCTTTAAGCCCAGTACTTGGGAGGCTGAGATGGGAGGATCACGGTGAGTTTGAGGCCATCCTGAGACTACATACTGACTTCCAGGCTAGAGCAAGACCTTACCTCCATCCCCGAAAAAAGAAGAAGGCTGAAGTAAACAGTTAACTGGAAGACTCAAGAAGATAGAAGTGAGAAATGATTTGGTTCAATACAAGTTTAAAATGTTAATGGGTTTCAAAAAATTTTTTATTTAATTAATTAATTTGAGAGAGAGTGAAAGAGAAAGAGGCAGATAGAGAGAAAGAATGGGCACACCAGGGCCTTCAGCTGCTGCAAACAAACTCCAGACGCATGTGCCATCTTGTGCATCTGGCTTACGTGGGTCCTGGGGAATCAAACCTTGGTCCTTAGGCTTTGCAGGCAAGTGCCTTAACTGCTAAGCCATCTCTCCAGCCTGTTAATGATTTGTAATAGATTTTTATACACCAATTTTATACTTTCTGGATAAAACTTTAATAAATATTTATTTACTTATTTTGAGAGAGAGGCAGATAGAGAGAGAGGAAGAGAGAATGGGCACACCAGGGCTACCAGCCACTGCAAATGAACTTCAGATGCATGTGCCACCTTGTGCATTCGTGGGCACTGGGGAATCAAACCTGGGTCCTTAGGCTTCAAAAGCAAGTACCTTAACTGCTAAGCCATCTCTCCAGTCCATTTTCTGGATAATTTTTAAAAATATTTTTTATTTTCAAGCAGAGAGAGAGAGAAGAGATACAGAGAGAATGGGCATACTGGGGCCTCTAGCTACTGCAAACAAACTCCACATGCACCACTGTGCATCTGGCTTTATGTGGGTACTGGGGAATCAAACTTGGATCTTTAGGCTTTGCAGGCAAGCACCTTAAGTGCTGAGCCATCTCTCCACCCACTTTCTGTATATTTTTAAATATTTTATTTATTTCTTTGAGAGAGAAAGAGAGAGAGAATGGGTGCACCAAGGCCTCTAGCCACTGCAAATGAACTCCAGATGTGTGCACCACCTTATACATCTGGCTTTACGTGGGTATTGGGGAATTGAACTTGGATCATTAGGCTTTGCAGACAAGCACCTTAACCACTAAACCATCTCTCCAGCCTGACTTCCTGGATTTTAAAGGCTGAGAATATTCAATAATATCCTAATAAATAAGGTGGGTATTCAAGGTTTTAGTCAGTCTGGCTAAGAGCTCAGGCCATCTTCAAACTTAAGACCCTCCTGCTTCAGCTTCCCACGTGCTGAATTAGAGACATGTGCCATCGTGCCCAGAAAGGTGGTAATCCTTATTCTACCAAATATTAAAACTGATTATGAAGTATAATAGTAATATAGGCTCAGAGAAGTCAACAAATCAGTGGAGATAATTACTAAGATATGCAATGATTCACACACAAATGGACACTTTAA
Organism: Orientallactaga sibirica; assembly: GCA_036365145.1. Taxonomy (NCBI): domain Eukaryota; kingdom Metazoa; phylum Chordata; class Mammalia; order Rodentia; family Dipodidae; genus Orientallactaga; species Orientallactaga sibirica. Next base: position 13,652,313 of record JAEOAD010000034.1, read on the forward strand.
ACATTTTATTTTTATTTATTTGAGAGGAAAGAGGCAAAGAGAGAGAGAATGGGCATGCTGGGGCATCCAGCTACTACAAACGAACTCCAGATGCATGCACCACCTTGCGCATCTGGCTTACGTGGGTCCTGGGGAATCGAACCGAGGTCCATTGGCTTTGCAGGCAAGTGCCTTAACCGCTAAGCCATCCCTCCAGCCCACAAATGGACACTTTATACACAGCACTAGGAGCTAATGCCTTATCCATTAAGCAACTAACTGTATACACAACATAATGGCATTACAGAATCCCAGAGAAAAAAGGTAAGCTTCTATAAATGGTGCTTGGAAAACAGAATATTCATGTGGAAAAAAATTAAAATGTACTCTTTCATCAAAGCAAACGTCCATGACTTCAGGCTTTTTGTGCATTTTTTTCCAATGCCTGTAAAAGTCACCGTCATATAGAAGATGCTCGTACGCAATAAGCATTTGTCAGTCAAGCAAATAAAAGCACGGATGAAGCAAGTGAGCGACAACTTTGGAAATAGTCATCAGATTCTTAGTTCATCTGCCCTTTCAAGCTTATCTGGAACTTAAGAAGTACATGAGAATGAACACTAGATGGCGCAACACAATAAAGAAAGTAGCCCTAAGCGACGCATCGTTTCCTCCTGGAGTGGGAGAGCTTGTTGATGACACCTTTATGATAATATCTCAATTTCACTAATTAATGCCTCATCTGTAGGGATGTGATTCTGCTCTCCTACTTTCACTCTCCTGTGTGCCAAAATTCCTTTTCAAGTACTTCCTTCTCCATTTTTCCCATTCTCCCTTAACCCTTCCCCTTCCCCAACTTATCACCAAAAGTTGCTGAAGTCCTCCAGTTTCTAGAGCCCAGGCCTGTACAGGTAAGCAGAACAGGCCTTTTGTAGTTCACTTCTAATCTCTTCTTCCTCGAACCTAAGACTAACGGGATCTCCAGGGTTGGGGGATGGATCTGAATTGTAGCTACCATAAAGAGTCCAAAATGGCCAAGAAGCTGTTAGAAATACAACCAAAGCAGCACTGCGTTAGGAAATACTACCTCCAAGCCACCAGGATCTAAGTTACAGGGTATCGCTATGTATCTCAGGCTGGCCTGCAACTTGAACCTACAGTATAGCCCATGCTGGCCTGAACTCCAAATCCTTCTGCCTTTGCGTCCCATCTCTGCCCTCTGAACATGGCCTATTAAACACCAGGGCAAGGAAAGACTCTGAATGGCAGTCCTGGGACAAGTCATCTTGCTCACCCCTATTGTGAGGTCTCCTCTGGTGTCTGTGCCTCATTCTAGTTCCTTAGTCCTTTGTGCCCGTTTCTAAAAGATCTGTGTGTATGTCTCTTTGTCAGCTTTCCTAGTTGTTTCCCAGTGTGTTAGGCTTCTCTTTGAAGTTCTTGACCAATGACTAAAGAATTATTTATCACATATCAATGAATGTAGGCTTGGACACAGGCCACTTCTCCTTCCAAGCCAAAGCAACAGAAGTCATCGTGCCAAAAGTTCTGCTGTCTAAGAGGAATTCTCTGAACCATTACTCCCCTTCAGTGGTACACTTGCATGAGGATGCTGGCACTACCATAATACAGAAGTTCTTTCTTAAAATATATTTTGTTTATTTATTTTAGAGAAAGAGGAAGGGGGAGAGGGACAGAATGGGCATGCCAGGACCCCCAGCCACTGCAAACAAACTCCAGATGTATGTGCCCCCTTGTGCGTCTGGCTGATGTGGGTCCTGGAGCATCGAACCGGGATCCTTTGGCTTTGCAGGCAAACACCTTAACAGCTAAGCCATCTCTCCAGTCCCATAATACAGAAATGCTTTTGTGAATTAGGCCCATGTTTGTTCTTCCTCCTTCAACAGGCTATCTGGAGCTCCTCATGAAAACCTTAAGTGGGGCTGAGGAAACCACAAGACAGCAGAAGTAAGTGACAGAGCTACATTTGTATTTGTGTGATGGAACAACTTGCATCTTCTGAACTTACTTGAATCTAAACTTACACATAATACAGCTTCCATTGGCACTAAGTTAAATGTTTTGCCCAGACCGTTATTGTTTGTAATGGGCAATGCAGGTGTTATAATCATTTAGAATCCCGTGTTAATTAAACATTCCGTTTCCACCAGGGCATAGTATAGTAAGCTTCTCAGAAGAATAATTATCAGTAAGGAAAACGTATATTCTGTTCCCAGACCCTGCTTGTTCTTTTGTTTTCCTGTTGAGGCTTGCCAAAGGAGCCAGGCAGCATTCTTAACCACTGACACCGTGAGCACCACTGGATAGTCTTGGAGGGGCAGAGTGACTCATCACTGCCTGGACTTGCTACAGGGCCTTCTTCTGCCACATGTATTTCCCAGAGGTGGCAGCCAGCTGAGTTTCTCAGGAATGAGAAATCTATCCAATCTAGCAATCTATCCAATCTAGCAATCTATCCAATGGAAGCTGTAGTATGTGTGAGTTTAGATTCAAGTAAGTTCAGAAGATGCATGAGTCTGTACAGTTCATGTAAGTATGGTTTGGGTTACCTACAACACCCAAGAAGGAATCCCAGGACTGTTGATTCTGAATTTGGAAAACAAGGATCCCATGGCATTACCTTTTGATACTAGTGATAGGGGATCACTGGTAATTCTCTCTTCGTGTGTGGTTGTATGTAAAAAATAGCATACTGTTTTAGGTAGGAGCTTTTTTGGACTTATAGTGTAGTAAAAATGGCATATGTATGTCCTGTCAGCAACAAAAACCAGAACTGAATAAATATTCTCCCTTCTCTCTCTCTCTCTCCCTCTCTCTCTCTCTCTCTCTCTCACACACACACACACACACACACACACACACACATTTTTCCTTTCTTTTCTAGACAGAAGGTTTTGCTCTAAGGGGAAATTCCATTCCCAATTTTGGTAGTTCTGGTGAGTTGAGATTACCAGACAGAAGTCATTTTAGAAAATGAGAACTATAGAAGCAAAAGCCTATAGGCCTGATGGGTTCTGGGAGAAGCAGTTAGTTCAGTGGAAGTAGAAAGCAACACTGTGGGTGAAAAGGAGATGTTGGAAAGGTGAGAGATAAATTGGAGAGATTGTGTAGCAATATACTGTGAGGAGATTGTATACTGTGCTCATTATGGACAGGATCCTATGGACTGAGGAAACTGGTAATGAATTTCTATGAACTGGAGCTCTGACTGATCCCAGTGTTTATAAAATGTAACAATAATATACAACAAAAGTTTCTGATATTTGTGGATTATATTCATGGAAGAATTATGACAGGGAGAAAATTCAGAGATTAGTATAAATTTTGTTGATAAAGTATGTTTTCCCCAAAGCTTTCAGATAAAGATGAAATATTAAATACAATAATATAATTTTAGTCCCATTGAAATTCCACTAAAACTATAATAAAGGGATTTTTAAAACCCATAAGCTTATAAATACAAAAAGGAGAGGAGATTATAGCAACAAAATTTGGAAGCCATGCTGCATAAAAATTACTTAGGATACAGCTAAGGTCTGAAATGCCATATATCATACCACAGAAGCTTGAAAAAGACCTAGGAAACAAGCACACTTTTAGAAGTGGGGACTGTTGGCCATGGTTTTCAAGTGCATTCCACACTCTTTGAGTGTGGGCTGAGCATGAACAACTTTCTTCTGAAGAATCAAGTCTAAAAAGGAAAAAATAAAATAAAAAATAACTGGAGAAAATCTTGACACTACCTTAGCCAAGAGACCAAGGTTAGCACCAGTCTTAGCCATCAGCCATTTAAAACAATATAGAAAGTGATGCCTGCATCTGTGATCCCAGTGTGCCTATAGCAATGGGAGGCAGAGCCAGAGGAATCTAGAAGTCTGCAGAGTAGCTAGATAAGTATACACAGTGGCAAAACAATAAGAGAGGCCTTGTCTCAAAAAGAAGGTGGAAGAGGGGTTAGGAAGATGGATCAATATTTAAAGGTGCTTACTTGCAAAGCTGCCTAACCAGGTTCAATTCTCTAATCCCCCCTTTTTTGTGAGAGAAACAGAAAATTGGCACACCAGGGCCTCTAGCCACTGCAACCAAACTCCAGATGCATGTGCTACCTTGTGCACATGCATGACCTTTTGCGTCTGGCTTACGTGGGTTCTGGAGGGTTGAACCTGGGTCCTTAGGTTTCACAGGCAAGTTCAGGTTTAATTCTCTAGCACCCATATAAAGCCAAATGCAAAGTGATGCATGAGTCCAGAGTTTGTTTACAGAGGCAAGAGACCATGACACATCATGTACACACACACACACAAATAAATAAATAGATAGATGAATAAATAAACAAAAACTATTTTCTATTAAATAAAAAGAAGGTAAAAGGAAAGCAAAACACTCCAACGTTATCTTCTGAATTCCACAAATGTCATGGCATGTACACACTCATACACACACAGCATACACACGTACACATACATACATTTTTCAAAAGATGAGTAAAAACCAAAAAGCTATCACAGATTAGAGAATAAGGGTACATGATGACCAGATGCAATATGATTTCCCCAAAGAAAAAGGACATTAATGGAAAAACTGATGAGAGCCAAATGAAGCCCATGGTAATAACAGTGCTTGTGTTAATTTCTTAGTTTGGATAAATACTCCATGACTATAAGATATAACATGAAAAACAGCTTGGTGAAGGGCATACAGGAACTCTGTTTTATCTTTGATGTTCTTTTATAAACTTTAAATTATTTTAAAACAAAAAGGGGTTTTAAATTTTTTGTTGTTTATTTGAGAGAGAGAGAAAGAGGGAAAGAGTAAAAAGATTTTAAAATGTAAAATCATTAAAAGGAGATAGAACTCAAGTTCCTTAATCTCACTTGAAGCATTAAGGCATCCTGTGGGAGGTTAGAACTGATGATCTTGGGAATACAGAATGACAACAGGTGTGGGAATGATTGCGCTACAGGAAAACAGGAGCCTGAACTGAATATGTGCATACTTCCAGGAGGCTAACTGTGGAATTGAGTGCCTGGGCCACACACATTGCAGGGTTCTGCCTATTAAAAAGAGGAAGAATTAATTTATTAAAAAACACATCAAAGCCAGGTATGGTAGCACACACCTTTAATCCCAGCACTTGAGAGGCAGAGATAGGAGGATCATCATGAGTTCAAGGCCAGTTTGGGATTACATAGTGAATTCCAGGTCAGCCTGGGCTAGTGTGAGACCCTACCTTGAAAAGTCAAAAAAAAAAAAAAAAAAAAAAAAAAAAAAAGAAAGAAAAAAAGAAAGAAAGAAAGAAAAGAAAGAAAAAAGAATATATCAGACTTCCAGATAAGATGGCAGGGTAGTAGCTATGCTAAAGCAGCCTGGGGAGGGGAAAATAAGCAGAAAAATACCACAATACACTCTTCTACCAAAAAGTAAAGGTGTATAAGGAATTGTCAACCACAACAGAGAAGCACAAGAGACCCAGAGTTTCTAGCAACCACAGAAGCAGCCAGAATCAGCTCCTGCCATGGCACTGGTTTTCATCTCAGTCTCTGGGAAGAGCTACACCACATGCAGCCTGAGCCACCAGAGCAGCGCCCAGGTGGGGGGACTCTCCAATCACACCAGCCTCCTTGAAAAGCCAAAAACCTGAAGGAACCCGGGCGTGGTGGCCCATGCCTTTAATCCCAGCACTTGGGAGGCAGAGGTAGGAGGATCGCCGTGAGTTGGAGGCCATCCTGAGACTACAGAGTGAATTTCAGGTCAGCCTGGAACAGAGTGAGACCCTACCTCAAAAAACAAAACAAAACAAACAAAAAAAGAAACTGAAGGAGAAGACAGCAGGGACCAGCTGAGTGGCTCCTGAGGAAGAGGAACGTGGGGACCAGCTATGCAGCTCTGGTACAACTTTAGGCACCCTCCACAGCTTCCCCTCCCCCAACCACGAGTGACAGCAGCCACTGAAGACCTGGGGAAGGGAGCTCAGCTACACAGCACCCAGTACGGGTGATGAGAACAGTGGACTCACTGACCCAGCCAGCCTAGCCAAGCCCACAGTGGAGTAAAGAGGGACCCAAGTGGGCATGCAGCATAGGTGAGAAGGAAGCCATCCCAAAAGATAACAGGCCTATTTATACCAGGTCAGTGCTGGGTCCAGCCCTAGCATCAACAAGGGGTGAGACCAGGAAGCTGGGATGAACTACAGCGGCGATAATGAAACAAAACTTAGGACATGTTGGTACAAGCTGACAGGTCAGGCTTCAGCAGCAAGCCATTTAACTTCTCTCTCTCTGCTTCTTGCCACAAAACCTCAGTCTTTTATTTTTCTCATACAAGGAAATAGGATTCAGAAGGAAAAGGGCAAAAACAAAACTGTGTCCAAATTTGACACACATGCATAATCTTTGAAATTACAAGTACATAGTATTTCCAGGAAAGTTAACCCCATCCCTTACGATCTTTATGAGCAAGCACTTATTAACCATTAGCTGTGAAAAACATCCTTTAAAAAAACATTAATATTTCCAATTCATTTTTTCAACTTTATGAGCAAGCACTAGCTCCTTAACTGTGTTTGAAAAACTTTTCTTTTTTTCTTTGTTAAATGTTGATTCTATTTTCACTCTTTGTTAAATGTTGATCCTATTTTAGCAAAGGTGAGAGACAGATTGGCTAAAACAGGTGCCTATTATTCAATTATATTAACTCAATAAGTCTTTCTTTTCCTTTTTGCAAGCAATACTTTATAACATAATCATTACATCCAAAATGTATTTGCTAAGCATATGCCTAAATTAAATCTTTATGAAGTTTTATTTTCTCATATTTTGATAAACAGTCATATGGTCTCAAATCTCTAACAGCTAAATAATAAAACCTAACTCATCAGCCCATTTACCTCTGTAGTCTCTCCTGTCCCAGATCCTAAGTCTCACTCTCCCACTCTTAGGGTCACACTGATATTGACCACCTGGAGGAAGCAAGATTTTAGGATCAAATCTATGCCCCTCATGAGTAGCCTGAGGGGGCTCCCACCATTTATTGTTGTTGTAATAAACCCATTGTTTTCCATTCCTTTTTTTGTTTGTTTTTTTTTTGTTTGATCTGGGAACACATCTCCTATTGCCTGCATAATACTATTCCACAAAACCACCTCATCAGAAGTGGGCAGTACATCTAACTCCCAGGGGTCATGGCTGGCCTGCAGATCATTCACAGAAGAGAAAGAACAAGCCAAGATAAGGAGAGAAACCAGAAAGATCATGGCAACAAACAAGAGCTGTACAGCTGAAAGAAGTAGATGCCCTTACCAAGCTAAATGAGCCAGAGGAAACCACGGGGTCAGATCTGTGTCAAGTGACACACAGGGTCTTGACTCAGGCTTTTTGGAGCATGCCGTCCCCAGCAGGTCAGTACCGGTCCCAAAGCCTGATATATAGGGCTCTATTGGAAGTGCTAATGGTGACTTCCATGTCAGAGCAGGTTATGTGTTAGATTTGATTGATGGTCAGCTTTGCCATTTGTAAATAAGCTATATTTTAGGGTTGTCATTTGTTGCTTCCTGATTTATACTGCCTTTGTCTTCTGCCATTCTTGGGAACAGCGTCTCACTTGGCTCCAGGCTGACCTGGAACCCTTCATAGACCAGAAATCTCAGCCTTCTAGCTAATAAGATTAAGGAAGTGGGGCAATGTTCCTTAGGGACTTTAACTTCGTTATATTATCTGTTTGTTTAAATACCCATTTTTGCATAAATACTCCATGCTGGTTTTGATTGAGTGTATACATTGTTCAGTTGAATTTTAGTATTTGCCTGTATTTTGCTCCACCCAGCCTATTAGAATACTTGCATAGTAGACAAACCCAACACCTAGGATGACTTCTGCTGTTGCTCTGGGAGTAATATAAGAGCCACACCTGACACCTTAAGCACCTCTGAAGAAATCTAATGTCAGATTTACATGTTGAAGAATACTGCAGAAAATTAGAAAACCCAAGCATCAAATTTACCCAAGATGCAAAAATCTCTACATTATAATATAAGAAACACAAAAATCAAGACAATATAATTCTACCAAAAATTTGAAATCCATCAGAAATGATCTCCAGTGAGATTTAGATGAAATGCTGAAAAATATTGCAAAAGAATGATTATAACTTATGTTTAAAGTAATCAAAGAAGGAAACAAACTCCTGAAGAAGAACATAGGAAACTAACTTAATGAAATAAAGAAGTCAATACAAGACATAAGTAAGGATATAGAAATACTGAAGAAAAGCCAATCAGAAATACTAGAAATAAAGAAACTCTGTAGAACAGCAAATCAATAAAAGTAAAATAAAAAATGCTGGAGAACATCTCACCAATATAATGGATGAAGGAGAGAACAGAATATCTAAACTAGAAGACCAGTTGGCAGATATAATACAGTTCAACAAAGAGAAAGACAAACAAATAGGAAGGTATGAAAGGGAATTTCAAGACATTTGGGGGAAGAGATCAAACATAAGAATTCAGGGCATAGTAGAAGGAGAAGAATTTCAATCCAGAGGCTTAGTAGGTGTTTTCAACAAAATCATAGAAGAAAATTTCCCCCAAATATGGAAAGAGATTCACTACATATACAGGATGCCTTTAGAACACCAAACAGCCAAAACCAGGAAAGAACCATTCCTCACCAACATTAGTTAGGAAAGATAAAGAACATCACTTTATATTGATTAAAGGAACAATTCAACCAGTGGGACATTACATTCTAAACATTTTTGCACCTAAAAAAGGTGCTCCCTATTTCATCAAACACTATTAAACTTAAGATCACAGATAACACCAAGCCCAATTGTAGTTGGTGACTTCAATACCCCACTCTCATCAAATGACAGATCAAAAAAAATAGAGCTGGGCATGCTGATATAAGACTTTAATCCCAGCACTCGGGAGGCAGAGGTAGGAGGATTTGCCATGAGTTTGAGGCCACCCTGAGACTACATAGTGAATTCCAGGTCAGCCTGGGCTACAGCAAGACCCTATCTGGAAAAACCAAAATAAATAAACAAACAAATAAATAAATATCTGGTTTAAATGATGATATAGAACAAATAGACCTAACAGATATCTACAGAAAATTCCATCCAAATGCTGCAGAATACACATTCTTTTCAGCAGCACATGGAATATTCTCTAAAATAGACCAGATATTAGGACACAAAGCAAATCTTAATAAATACAGGAAAATTGAAATAATTCCTTGTACTCTATCTGATCACAATGGAATTAAACTACAAATTAACAGCAAGAAAAACTATACAGCATACACAAAATCATGGAAAATAAACAGTACACTACTGAATGATAAATGGGTCATTGAAGAAATAAATAAAATAATAAAGAAAGATTAAATAAATAAATAAAAGGTAATAAAAATTCATACAACCAAATGATAATGATAACACAACATACCAAAACCTTTGGGACACAGTGAAGGCAGTCTAATAGGGAAATTTATACCTTTATGTGCCTATATTAAGAAATTAGGGGCTGGAGAGATGGCTTAGCCATTAAGCCAAAAAAGGCATACTTGCCTATGAAGCCTAAGGATCCAGGTTTGGTTTTCCAGAACCCACATAGTCAGATGCACAAGGTGGTGCATGTGTTTGGAGTTTGTTTGCAGTGGTAAAAGGCCCTGGCATGCCCAACCCTCTCTCCTCTCTCTCTCTCTCTCTCACACACACACACACACACACATACACAAATAAATAAATAAAATTTTAAAAGAGGGAAAAAAAAGCTTCTCTTAAGAAAAAAAAATCTCCCAACTAAAAAAAGTTCAGGCCCAAATGGATTTACTGGTGGATTTTACCAGACTTTCATGGAAGAACTAATACCACTGTTTCTCAAACTTTTCCATAAAATAGACAAAGAAGGCATATAACCAAACACCTTCTACAAAGCCACCATTACCCTGATACCAAAGCCAGACAGAGACAGAACAAAAAAAGAAAATTATAGTCCAATCTCCCTCATGAACATAGATGCAAAAATTCTCAACAAAATATTGGCAAACAGAATACAAGAAAATATTGGAAAAATCATTCACTCAACCCAAGATGCAGGGATGGTTCAACATATGCAAATCAATAAATGTAATACACTATATAAATGGACTGAAAGACAAAAATCACACAATCATCTCAATAGATGCAAAAAAAAAAGGCATTTGACAAAATCCAACATCCTTTCATGGTAAAGCCCTAAAGAAACTGGGAATAGAAGGAATATATCGCAACATAATGAAGGCTATTTATGACAAACCTACAGGCAACTTGCAGCTTTTCCACTAAAATCACAAACCAGACAAGGGTGTTCACTGTCCCCACTTGTATTTAAGATAGTACTAGAAGTCTAAGCTATAACAATAAAACAAGAGATACACAGGAAAGGAAGAGATCAAATTATCATCATTTGCATATGATATGATTCTATATATAAAGGAGCCTAAAGACTGTACCAGTAAACTGTTAGAGCTGGTAAACACTTTTAGCAATGTAGCAGGATACAAAATAAACACAGAAATCAGTAGCCTTCCTGTATACTAACAACAAACATCCTGAGGATGAAATAAGAGAATCACTCCCATTCACAATTGCCTCAAAAAATAAATAAATAAAATAAAGTACCTTGGAATAAACCTAACCAAGGAAGTGAAGGCTCTCTACAATGAAGATTTTAAAACACTCAAGAGGGAAATTGCAGAAGACACTAGGAAATGGAAAGACTACCCATGTTCTTGGATTGGAAGAATCAATATTGTGAAATGGCAATCTTACCAAAAGCAATCTACACATTTAATGCAATCCTCATCAAAATTCCAATGTCATTCTTCATGGTAATAGAAAAAACAATCCTAAAATTCATTTGGAAGCACAAAAAACCTTGTATCACCAAAACAATTTTGAGCTACAAAAATAAGGCTGGTGTTATCACCACACCTGATTTTAAGCTATACTACAGATCCATAGTAACAAAAACAGCATGGTACTAGCACAAAGACAGGCACATAGATCAATGGAACAGAATAGAGAACCAGATGTAAATCCAGGCAGCTACAGCCATCTGATTTTTGACAGCAATGCCAAAAGTACTCATTGGAGAAAAGACAGCCTCTTTAACAAATGGTGCTGGGAAAACTGGATACCTGTATGTAGAAGGATGAAAATAGATCCTTGTCTCTCTCCATGCACAAGAATCAAGTCCAAATGGATCAAAAACCTTAATATCAGACCTGAGACTCTGAAACTGCTAGAGGAAAAAGTAGGGGAAATCCTTCAACATATTGGCATAGGCAATGACTTTCTGAATATAACCCCAGTTGCTCAGTAAATAAAAGTACTAATTAACCACTGGGACCTCATGAAATTAAAAAGCTTTTTTTACAGTGAAGGACACTGAATAGAGCAAAGAGGCAACCTACAGAATGGGAGAAAATCTTTGCCAGCTATATATTTGACACAGGATTAATATCCAGAATATATAAAGAACTCAAAAAAACTAATAAGAAATCAAACAACCCAATTATAAATGAGCTATGGAACTCAGTAGAGAGTTCTCAAAAGAACAAATGCAGATGGCATATAAACATCTAAAAGATGTTCTACATCCCTAGCCATCAGGGAAATACAAATTCAACCTACTTTGAGATTCCATCTCACTCCTGTCAGAATGGCTATCATCAAGAAAACAAAAGACAATAAATGCCAGTGAGTATGTAGAAAAAGAGGAATTCTTCTACACTGTTGGTGGGAATATAAACTGGTCCAGCCATTGTGGAAATCAGTGTGGAGGTTCCTGAGACAGCTAGAAATAGATTTACCATATGACCCAGCTATAGCACTCCTAGACATATATCCTGAAGACTTGTCTCACTACCTTAGTGATACTTGCTCAACCATGTTTATTAATACTCTGTTTACAATAGCTAGGAAATGGAACCAGCCTAGATGTCCCTCAACTGATGAATGGATAATGAAGATGTGGTACATTTATATAATTGAGTTCTATTCAGCCGTAAAGCAAAATGAAATTTTGAAATTTTCAGGAAAATGGATGGATCTGGAAAGATCATACTAAGTGGCCCAGAACATCAAATGCCACTTGTTCTCTCTCATATGTGGATCCTAGCTACAAACGTTTAGACTTGTATGTGAGTTGGAGTAAAAAATCTGTAGCAGAAGCCAGTAAGTTACAAAGGGGCTATAAGGGAGGGAGGAGAAGGGAGGACTTAAGGAGATGGCATTATATATGTAAGTAGAAGAACAGATTACTGGGGGAAGAATGGCCTAAGTGTGGTCAGGAGAAGTATGGAAGGAGGATTAATCAAAATTTAAGATTTTATGAAAAAGCCATATGGAACCCTACTATTTTGGATAATGGTGCATCCTGAAGCCATTGATTATTACTAGAAAAATTACAGTGCCAGGGATGGGATACCTTCCAGTGAGCTGTTGGCTGGGGAGGTCCCTGATGCCTCCAAAACATTACAGATCATTGCATAAGCTCTTGGCTTCCCACCAGGAATAGATGGTAAGTTCCTATTGCTGAAGACTCCACATGCTTTGGCTGCAAGGTCACTGAGAAATCAAGCTGGAGCTAAGCTGAAAACCTCCCCTCTGCAGTCCAGCTGACAGAAAGCTGGCAAAAGCTATACTGCATGCAGCCCAATGGGAGAGAGAAGTCATCAGCAGTGAAAACAGTGGACACTGCAAGCTTTAAGTGTGGCCAGCCAGGACAAATGACTCAAAGGGTGTAATAGTGGCATGTCTGTTATGAGGGGACCAAATGCTCTCTATTGGACTAGAGGCCTGCTCCAGGGGAGGGAATACATGCTTGGTACTGAAAACCCAATCAAAAGCCTATGGTGGAGGTGGTCATGATCCCTAGGAGTGTAACACCTGTTCTTGTCTGGCTAAATACATATATTATGCTCACTAAACTTCCCTGTAAGAACTTTTCTTAACGTTCATACCCATATATTATTGCCGCACTCACTTTTGGTTAGAGAAACTCTTTTCAGATCGTGGTGACACACAGAATGACCCAAAAGGCACCATAGTGCTGAGAAGAAGTGACAGAGGAGTATTCAGCACTGAAACATCTCTATCACATCCTCCAAGGCTCTGGGTGCATCACAGAAGAGGTGGCAGAAAGAATGGAAGAGCCAAAGGAAGGGTATGACTCCTTACAATGCAACTGTCCAGACAGAAATTGGCCTCAATATCCATGACCTTGAAGTGCCTAGCAACACAAGACCCTCATAATAGGAGAAAAAGATGATGACATCAAATTAAAAGAGAGACTAATGGAGAGAGGGAGGGGATATGATGGAGAGTGGAGTTCTGAAGAGGAATGGGGGAGGGGAGGGAAATATGGTATATTGTCTGTAATTATGGAAGTTGTCGATAAAAAAGTAAAAAAAAAAAAAAAAAGAACATATCAATACTTGTATCACTTCCCAATCTGGCATCCAGAGCTAAAGTAGATTGTATCATGCTTTTTATTTCAAATTCTGCTTGTTTATTGACGATATGTAGGGAAGCAATTGACTTTTGCATATCAACTTATTCCTGCCTCTTTGCTATAATTACTAAGTGGTTACAGGAGGAGTTATGTCAATTCTTTCAAAGTTTTTATATAGACAACCAGGTCATCTGCAAAAAATAATTTTCTTCCTTCTCAGTCTGTATGACTTTGACTTCCTTTCCATATTAGTTCTTTTTTGTCACTATGATTAATACCTGACAGAAGCAACTGCAAAGAGGAGACTTTTATTTTGACTTACAGTTCAGGAGACACAGTCCGTCATACTGGAGGAGCATGGCACCTACAGCGGCTTGGTCCATGCAGGCAGGAGCATGAGGTGGGTCACACTGCAGTGGCAAACTTGAAATAGGACTGACCCACACGTCCCATCCCTGTGGAGGCCTTATAGTAGACACCAGGTTCTAAAGGTTATACAATTTCGGAAAACAGCTCCACTAGCTGGGGACTGAGTGTTCAATTACGAGAGCTATTGAGGACTTGGTAATGACACACAATTATTTGTTGTTTTATTTTATATAGTTCTATATTTGTGTATGTATGATGTGTGGTCATGTGTGTGTCACACATGCATGTGGAGGTCAAATGACAACCTCTGGTGTCAGTGCTTGCCTTCGACCTTATTTGAGACAAGATCACCACTGTGATCTTCAGGCTAGCTAGACCATGAACTTCTGGGATTCTCTTGTGTCCCATATTGCTGTAGGAGTGCTGGGATTATAAATACATATCACAGTGTCTGGCTTTTATTTGGGTTCTGGAGATCTGAACTTTGGTGTTCACATGACACAGCAAGTGCTTTAGCCACTGAGCCATCTTCCCAGTCCTTATTTTTATTTTCTGAAGCAGGATCTTGCTATGTAACCCAGATTGTTTTCAGAGTTGTAATCCTCCTGCCTCAGTCTCCTGATTGCTGGGATTCTGGGCATGCACTGACATGCCAATGTGTATAATTCTTTCATACATTGTTGGACTGAATTTGCTAACATTTTGTTGAGGATTTGTACATTTACGTTAAACTTCTCCTACATATTTGCTTATTCTGATATAGAGTAATGCTGACCCCATAGTGAGTTAAGAAATTCTTCCTCTCCTTTTATTTTCCAAGAGAGACTGTACAGAATTTTTGCTCCATCTAGTGTCAGTATATGCGACTACTTTGTCAAAGCTCTGATAACAAATAAGGGGAAGTATGTTGGAATACTCTGTTTGATAGGTTATTATTCACAAACTATTTGATAGGTTATTATTCACTATAGATCCATGGTATAAGATACTGTTTGTTTGTTTGTTTTTGTTTTTTTGAGGTAGGGTCTTGCTCTAGCCCAGGCTGACCTGGAATTCACTCTGTAGTCTCAGGGTGGCCTTGAACTCATGGAGATCCTCCCACCTCTGCCTCCCTGAGGGCTAGGATTAAAGACTAAGATACTGTTTTAAACCAGGCATGGTGGCACACCTTTCATTCCAGCACTTGGGAGGCAGAGGTGGGAGGATCACCATGAATTCAAGGCCAACTTGAGACTACATAATGAATTGCAGGTCAGCCTGAGCTAGAGTGAGACCCTACCTCAAAAAAACCGTGTGTGTGTGTTGTTTTAAATACTGTATTTATTCCTTAAATGTCACAGTCAGGTTTGCATTGGTGGCAGAAATCACCCGACCAAGAACAGCTTTTGCGGGGGGAGGTTTATTTTGGCTTACAGACTTGAGGGGAAGCTCCATGGCGGCAGGGGAAAACAGTGGCATAAGCAGAGGGTGGACATCACTTCCTGGCCAACATCAGGTGGACAACAGCAACAGGAGAGTGTGCCAAACACTGGCAAGGAGAAATTGGCTATAATACCTGTGGTAGTTTGAATACATGGCCCCCAATATATTCAGTGTTTTATTAGTTTGTAGTTTGTAGGACCTGGCTGGAGGCAATGTCACTGGACAGATCTTAAGGTGTGATGGTAGGTTTGAGATTCCATTCTAAAGATGTGCAAAGTGTACCTAGTCGGAGTTCCTGAAGTGTGCTGTGCTGTGCCGTGTGGCTTTTGGCTGTGGCTTTTCTCTCTGTGTTGGGTCCTGTGAAAGCAGGCCAGCTTCTTCTGCCATTATGGAACTTCCCCTGGATCTGTAAGCTTCAATAAATCCCTTCCTCCATAACTTTGCCTGGTCTGGAAGTTCATCTCAGCCAATCTGAGGCTGTCTGCTACAATACCCATAAGCCCACCCCCAACAATACACTGCCTCCAGGAGGCATTAATTCCCAAATCTACACCAGCTGGGAACCTAGCATTCAGAACACATAAGTTTATGGGGGACACCTGAATCAAACCACCACATTAAATATTTGGTAAAATTTTCCAGTGAATCCATTTGGGCCTGTGTTTGCTGTATTAGAAATTAATTACTCAATTTCTATAGTAGACACAAGCCTATTAATATTGCTTGTTACATACTATCTTCACATGCCCAATGTTTCATTGTACCCCTCTTTTTATTTTTGTTTTTTGAGGTAGGGTCTTGCTGTAGCCCAGGCTGGAATTCACTATGTAGTCTCAAGGTAGCCTCAAACTCATAGCAATCCTCCTACCTCTACCTCCCAAGTGCTGGGATTAAAGGTGTGCGCCACCATGCCTGGCTTGCCTCTCTTGTTAAGATCTTTCAGCAGTTTCATAATTTCCTTCTGAATTTTGATTTTTCCTCTCAGTCTATTATCATCTCTCACCATCACTCCTGGAATATATTACTATTTACATTTTCCTCAAAGTACCTACTTCTGGGTCCTGGAGAGATGGCTTAGTGGTTAAGTGCTTGCCTGCAAAGCCTAAGGACCCCGGTTCCAGGCTCAGTTCCCTAGGACTCACGTAAGCCAGATGCACAAGGTGGCATATGCATCTGGAGTTCGTTTGCAGTGGCTGGAGGCCCTGGTGTGCCCATTCTCTCTCTCCCTCTATCTGCCTCTTTCTTTCTCTATCACTCTTAAATAAATAAATAAAAAGAAATTTAAAAAATGTATTTTAAAAAAAACAAACCTACTTCTGGCATACTCCTGAGCATTTATATGGGCTTTTCTGTATTCCAAAATCACATTTTTCTTTTTTTTTTTAAATTTACAACTTCCTTAACTGTACACAATATCTCATGGTACTTCCCTCTTCCCCCTCCCCAACTTTCCCCTTTGAAACTTCACTCTCCATAATATCCCCTCCCCACTCAATCAGTCTTTCTTTTCAGTTTGATGTCATGATCTTTTCCTCCTATTATGATGGTCTTGTGTTGGTAGTGTCAGGCACTGTGAGGTCATGGATATCCAAGCCATTTTGTGTCTGGAGGAGCATGTTGTAAGGAGTCCTACTCTTCCTCTTTGGATCTTACAGTCTTTCCGCCCCCCTCTTCCACAATGGACCTTGAGCCTTGGAAGGTGTGTTAGAGATGTTTCAGTGCTGAGCACTCCTCTGTCCCTTCTTCTCAGCACCATGGTGTCTTCTGAGTCATCCCAAGGTCACCACCAACTGAAAAGAGAAGCTTCTCTAACCAAAAGTGAGAGTAGCATTAATATATGGGTGTGGACATTAAGAGAAGTGCTTACTGGGCAGTTTGGTGAGCATAATATATACATTTAGCCAGACACCAGCAGAGGTTACACCCCTAGGGCTCATGACTATAGCCCTCTTATAAGTTTTCAGTATCAGAGACGTATTCCCTCCCATGGGGTGGGCCTCTAGTCCAATTAGCGAGTGGTTTCCCCCATAACAGACATGCTACTATTGCACCCATTGGCTCATTTGGCCCTAAAACACATTTTTCTAAGTCAGGTTTATCTACTAAACCCAGCTTTCCTTGGAAGCCCTTCCTGCTACGTTTAGGTAGTTCAGTTGTCCCACTCAACTCGTACAAAATAAAATTAGAAATTATTGTTTAAAACAGAGAAAAATCTTCTAGAAGTTCTTAAAATGTTAACTTGATTTGAAATGCACACTAAAATAAATTGTGAAGAACTGGTTGAAAGCACTTAGCTGTAAAGCTTTCCTGCCCATGTTCAGTTCCCCAGCACCCACACAAACCTGGATGCAAAGTGGCACACACATTTGTTATCCCAAAGCACCTATGACAATGGGAGTCATAGCCAGTAATCCAAGGCTTGTAGTCCAGCCAGTCTGATACTCATTTGCAGTGGCAAGAGACCCTTTCTCAAAGAAGATGGAACACAGACACCTTGAAGCTGTCCTAAGACTTCCAAATGTGCACCATGGCATGCACACAAATAAATAAGTATATGAATACATAAATAAATATTTCTAAACATTTTAAAACTATGAAATGCTGATCTCATAGGCTGGGACAATGGCCCAGTGAATAAGGCTTCTGCTGCACAAGTGTGAGTGCCTAAGTTCAGATTCCCAGAACCTGCATAAAGCTGGATGCTATGTCAGGTGTCTGTATCCAGAATGCCTAT
This sequence comes from Orientallactaga sibirica, assembly GCA_036365145.1. Classification (NCBI taxonomy): domain Eukaryota; kingdom Metazoa; phylum Chordata; class Mammalia; order Rodentia; family Dipodidae; genus Orientallactaga; species Orientallactaga sibirica. The sequence continues at coordinate 13,670,336 of JAEOAD010000034.1, forward strand.
AGTAGGAAGGGAGGCTGAGACAGGAGAATCACCTGGGGGCTTGCAGGCCAGTTAGCCTGGCAAATGAAGTGGTGAATACTGAGAGACTCTACCTCAAATAATGACTGATACCTGAAATTTTCCTCTGACTTGTGCTGTGGCACACATATGCTCACACTTATACACATGAACACACACACACACACACACACACACACACAGAGAAATGCTGATCTCACTGTAGAATATTTGTGTCCTTTATAAATTCAATATTGAAGATGGATAAAGTTTTGATGTGGTATATCAACAATGATATAAACATTGAACAATAAATATCAGTATATGTTAAATTCAATAACATATCAATCCTGGCATGGTAGCACACTCCTTTAATGCCAACACTCAGGAGGCAGAGGTAGAGGATTGCAGTGAGTCGAAGCCAATCTGGGGCTACAGAGCCTGGGCTAGAGTGAGACCCTACCTCAAAAAAACAAAACAAAACAAAACAAAACAAAACGAACATATCAAGATTGGAGGAAAATCTAGAGCCAGGTGTGATGGTGCACACCTTTAATCCTAGCACTGAGGAGGCAGAGGTGTGAATTCAAGGCCACCCTAAGACTACATAGTGAATTTCAGGTCAGCCTAAGCTAGAGTGAGACCCTACCTTGAAAAAAAAAAAAAGATTGAAGGAAAATCTAAATACCTGTATAGAGGCAAGCTTACATGTGTTCATATCTGAGAAATGTATTCTAAAAATTTTGTATTTTTTTGCTTCTTTTCATACATTCAGAATGATTAAGAGCTCAAATGTAGACTTGAGGCAAACAGTATCTCTACCATTTTATAATCATCAGGATCTTAGGCAAGTTGACCAAATTTAATCTCCATCTCCTCATGGTATAAAAATAAATGGGGGGGGGGCGCTGGAGAGATGGCTTAGCGGTTAAGGCGCCTGCCTCCTAAGCCTAAGAACACCGGTTCCAATCTCCAGGTCCCACGTTTAGCCAGATGCAAAGTGACACAAGGGCGCACACATCTGGATTTCTTTCACAGCAGCTGAGAGGCTGTTGGCGTGCCCATCTCTATCTGTCTTCCTCTCCCTCTCTCTCTGTCTCTCTCCAAAATAAATAAATTAATAAATTAATTAATTTTAAAAAATAAATGGGAATTGGTGGTGATGTAAGTTATAAAACAATGTTGCTCAAATTGATAAAAAACAATGTCATGTAGGTCCCTCTTTCCTTTCAGTATACCTTGCTTTAAATAACATTTAAAACAGTATTTACAGGCTGGAGAGCTGGATTAGCAGTTAAGGCCTTTGCCTGCGAAGTCTAAGGACTCAGGTTCCATTCCCCAGGACCCAGATGCACAAGGTGGTGCATGTATCTGGAGTTCCTTTGCAGTGGCTGGAAGCCCTGTGTTCCCATTCTCTCTCTACCTGCCTCTCTCTCTCTCTCTCTCTCTCTCAAATAAACATTTAAAAAAACAGTATTTACTATGAATCTTTAGTGTTCTATGAATAAAAACCAGTCAAAGAGAGAATGCTTATTTATTATAAAAACCTTGATAAAAGTCATGGTAGAATATGGTGGACACTAGATGGAGCAACAGTCCAAATAAAGTAATTCAACCCAGCTAACATACTTCAGCCTTTAGATAAATTTTTTCTTGTTTAGGCCACCAGTGTGTGGTACTTTGTTATGGAATCTCTGACTAATTAATATATGTAGATAGGAATACTAGAACGTAAGGTCCACGAGGACAGGCAGGTTTGTCTTTTTGTTCATTGAAACACTTAGGATGATATTTAGAATATAGTTCAGTAAACATTTGCTGAGGTGAACTTACAAGTAAAGCTAAATAAATAAAGATTAATAACAATTGTACTAAGTGCCACCAATGTTACAGCAGCGATTATTATTTTCATTAGATCTGAGGAATTGTACTCCCAGTGTCTTACCCTGCAGGTATGTGGTAGTTTGAATATATGTCCCCCAATATATTCAGTGTTTTATTAGTTATAGTTTGCATCTGCAATCACCTTGCTAGAGGCAATGTCACTGGGGGCTGGTCTTAAGGTGTGGGTTTGAGATTCCATTGTAAAGATATGCAAATGTGCCTAGCAGGAGTTCCTGAAGTGTGCTGTGTGACCTTTTGGCTGTAGTTTTGCTCTGTGTGCTGTGGTGGCTGGTTGGCTTTCTCTCTCTCTCTGCTTGGCCCTGTGGAGAGCAGACCACTTCTCTTGCCATTATGGAACTTCCCCTGGATCTGTAAGCTTCAATAAATAATATCCCTTCCTCCATAACTGTGCCTGGTCTGGAAGTTCACCTCAGCGAACCTGAAGCTGTCTGCTACAAGGTATGATGACATAACTGGTTTCCTGCCACACCCCCAAATATATAAAATCCTCTTGTGAAACTCTTGTGTTGACTCAAATCCCAGGATCATTTCCTGAAGAAGAGATAAGAAGCCAAACCCTTACTATAATACAATAAATGCAAATTAACCCACACAGAGAAACAGATCAAATTTGTTAGAGCCATCTTGGGCAGAATGGCACAAACACAGGACTTGATATTTCTGGTTCCATGAAGTATTTGATTAGCTGACTAAAGGCAGCACGAAAAGCCTGGGCTATTAGTTTAATGAAGGACTTTCCTGTTGTTCTTATTGAAGCATTTCTTATGAGCACAGGAAAAAGACTAATTAAATTCCTTTCTGATTTATTCAATTATGGAGTTTAGTGTACATCTTTCAACCCCATCTGTAGTCCTAATGTCATCACTATCATCATCAATCAATATTTAGCATGGTAAGTTGAATATTCAAGGCACATGACCACAAAATAAAAAAGCAATATAAACCATATATTCTAATTTTTAACTACATACAAGTATCCTTTAACAAGTAGAGAAAAAAATCATCAAAAGCATAGTAGTTTTATTAGAGGTGATAAAATTATAATCAATTTTTTTCTTTAATTTACTCATAATTTTATGTCTCTAGGTTATCTTACTGTTTAACTTAATGACTACTTCTATATAAGACAATATACCATGATCATAATCCCCTCCTACCACCCTTTCTTTCCCTCCTCCCAAATACCTTCTCTACTGAATCACTTCTTCCTTTCAACTAGGTTGACTTCTGTCTTGATACCATCATTTTTCCCCCTCCTATATTATGCAGGTAGTATGTAGGTAGTGGAAGCCACTGTGAAATCATGAATACTATGACTACGTTGTGTCTGGAAGACAGTATTTCAAAGCACTCCTCCCCTTTCTTTGGCTTTTACATTCTTTCTGCCACCTCTTCCACAATGGTTCCTGAGTCTTGGAGGGTGTGATATCTCACTTAGTGCTGAACACTTCACTTTCACTTCTCAGCATTTTGTTGAGTTTTGAATCACTCAAGTGGTCACTGCAATCTGAAAAGAGAAGCTTCTCGAACCAAAAGTGAGAGTAGCATTAATATATGGGCATAAACATAACTATTTAGAGGGCAGTTTGGCGGTCATAATATGTTGATTTAGCCAAACAAAAGTCATAGTTTCCCCTCTAGGGCTTATGATTTCCCAAGCCATACACTTTTGATTAAGTTATTTATTTATTTATTTATTTATTTATTTATTTATTTATTTATTTGCAAGAGAGGGGGTATGGACATGCCAGGGCCTCTAGCCACTGCAAACTCCAGATACGTGCAACACTTTGTGCATCTGGCTTTACGTGGATACTGGGTAATTGAACCTGGATCCTTAGGCTTTGCAGACAAGTGTTTTAACCACTAAGACATCTCTCCAGTCCTTGATTAGGGCGTCAGTTGCAGTTACAAATTCCCTTCCATTAGCAGGCCTCAAATCCAATCAGAGAGCAGTTGGTTTCCCTCATAGCAGTCATGTCACCATTGCACCAGTTGGCATATTTGGCCTGACTGGTCAGCCACAGAACTTGCAGGGTCCACTACTGGTTGCAACATTGATGACTTTTCTCCCCCAACAGGCCACATAGGTCTTTCCAGCATTATGGCAGCTAGTCAACAAAGAGGAGGCTTCCAGCTCAGCTCCAGATTGATTTCTCAGGCATGTGGAGTCTTCAGCAATAGGTTCTTACCATCTGGTTATGTTGGGAAACCAAAAGTGCTGGCAATAGCCTGTAATGTTTTGGTGGCATCAGAGGCCTCCCTGGCCAACAACTCACTGGAAGGTGTCCCATCCTGGCACTAAAATTTTCCTGTTACAATCTTCTGGTCACAGCATTATCCACCCCCACAGTGTACTTCTGCCCAAATTCTTTCTTTCTTAACACTTATATTACTTACTTAGTGAAGAAGTAGGCTTTCACATGGCTTACTCATAACACTTTAAAAATATTTTTATTTTTATTTATTTGAGAGAGAGAGAGAGAAGAGAGAGAGAGAGAGAAGGCAAGAGAAAGAAGCAGATAGAGAATGGGTACTCAGGGCCTCCAGCCACTGCAAACGAACTCCAGATGTATGCACCCCCTTGTGCATCTGGCTTACGTGGGTTCTGGGGAGTTGAACCTGGGTCCTTTGGCTTTTCAGACAAATGCCTTAATGGCTAAGCCATCTCTCCAGCCCAACATTTTAATTTTTTTATTTTTATTTTTTGGTTTTTCAAAGTAGGGTTTCACTCTAGCACAGGCTGACCTGGAATTAACTATGTATTCTCAGGGTGGCCTCCAACTCTAGGCGATCCTCCTACCTCTGCCTCCCGAGTGCTGGGATTAAAGGCGTGAGCCACCACGCCTGGCTCATTTTAAATTTTGATTACCCTTCCTCTCACCCCCTTCTCTTCTCCATCCCCTTCTATCATTACTTTTAAAGGCTATCGTTCTTTTATAAAATTATTTTGATCATTCTGGCAAATTTAGGATTAAAAATCTCTCAAAGGGCTAAACATGCTAATATTTTAAGAGTACATTTAAACCATACATTCACACACGTGTGAGAAAGCCAGAATATATCAGTATTATGGGCAAATGGAAGTCAGTGTATTTAACTCAAAATCAGAAACTTTCACCTATTATGAAAGTATTTGGCACATCAAGTCAAAGTGTGTTCTTTGTTTGGAGCCTGGAATCAGCTCTAGAACTGATGCAACCTGAAACCAGTGCCAATAAGTGTTTACCAAAGCCTCTGTCCCAAAGGGAGGTGATTCAGAAATGACGCTGTTGTGATTGCCTTGAGACTTGAGCTAACGTGGTAGAAAGGAACAAAGATATTCAATGCATTGTGAAATATTATTTGCCCACCTCCTTATTCCCTTGTTTTTTCCAAACAAAGTAGACTCTGAGGTTCCCTTCGCAGGGCCTTCGTCTTGCATATTGATTTGCTTGCTTGTTTGTCTCGATGCTGGGCATAATATAAACTCCATGATGGTGGGCACCCTGTCTGCCCCTTCCCATTGCATTCTCCACAGGGATTATTTTTCCAGTTACAAAAAATAAAACCTAAATACTTTTCTCACAATATGCTAATTCTAATCAAGCTGTCATCTACTTCAGGGTTTTGTTTCCTGTGCATTTGCTCCCTTTTCCTGGGAACCATAGCATACACAGGAAGTTCATGCCTCTAGGGCTTATTTGTGGCAGAATGGAAAAAAAAAATGAAGCCTTGGTCTTTCTCAAGGATGTTTTAAACAAGAGGGCTCATTAAATTACTATACTCCCCTCCTTGTCTAGTAAACAGATTATCTATAAAAGGCTAATAAACAATGTAATAGCACAAGCTGTAGCAACATCCCTAGGAATATAAACAGTTCTTTGCAAGTATTTGACCTGTTTGAAGTCAATTTGAGAGATCTAAATCTTCAAAACCTAGAACCTTCACCTTCAAGCAAAGATCTTAACATTTCTCTGTTGATCCTTGTGCTCCTGCCTCCTTCCTGATAACATCAAAGCTCCAGAGCTATAAAATCAGAGAAAGTCTACTATTTTGTGGAAGGTACCTGACAGAGCACAGCCAAACACTGATCAATTTTTTAAAAAATCAAGTGCTCACCAAGAGGGAGATCTGTGTGGTGATGAAACAATTCTGTATATTCGTATGGGAATCTATGCTTGGGATAAAATGGCACAGAACTTTATAGAGAAAACTGTGTTTTCTTTTTTTCCCACTCCAGGGAAGGGTGTTTTGTTTTTTGGTGGTATTGGATTGAACCTAAAGCCTCATACATGCTAGGCAAGCACACCATCACTGAGCTCCAATGCCCAGCAGAACTTTGTGTACATATTATGCCAGGATGAATTTCCTGGTTTTGAGACTAGTTAGGAAAGACATAGCTACAGGGATAAAATGGGTGAGGGTCCATGTGACCGTAATGTCTTTTCAACTTCTTGTGATTCCGTTTTTAAAAGTTTACCGTGTGTGCCTTAAAGTACTCTGACGTGGGCCTTAGGACAAATCTGGCAGAATAAAACAGCAGCATTGTTCATCTGTGAAGGTTTCAGCCACAACTCCCATGGGACGGTGCTGGAGGTTGGGAAGGCCGTTGGTTAGCTTTTCCCCTGGCCTGGATCCGCTTTCCACCCTCACGTAACATCTGTCCCTCAAAGCTGGTTCCTTCCCATCTTTTGGAGGACATCTCAAGCCCACCTCCTTATTCTCTTCCTAACCAAAGTAGACACTCTCTGAGGCTCCTGGCTTGGCTTGCTTGTCTGTCTCGCTGCTGGGCATACTATGAACTCCACGATGGCAGCCCCCCCTCCACCCCGTCCGCCCCTTTCCATTGCATCCTCCGCAGGGAGCACACCGCCAGTCGGAGGCGAGATGCTCCAGAAGGATTCTGTTTGAATACAGTAAATGCACCTCACGGGAATTAATTCGTCCTCTTTGGCTCCAGGGTGTGCGCGTGGGACCCTTCCTTCCCTCTTCGCACCACCTGTCCTGTTCAGGCTCAACCTAGCCTCTGCGTCCATCCACAGTGGCCCGGTCAGTCAACACTCCTTAGCAGCCTTTTCCCCGCCTCGGGAGGGCGCTCTTTTCTTCCCACGGGGAGGTGCCTGGCTCCCGCACAGCTCTTCCCCGTGGGCCTCGCCCTTTCTCGCCCCTTCTCTTTCGGGCTATCCCGCTGGCCGCCTGAGCCCCAAGCGCCTGGGCCTCTGGGAGAAACTAGAGGAAAGCAGCCTCGGAACAGATCGGGGAGAAGGGGGCGTGTCTGCCTCGCTTCCTGAGCGCCCATTGGCTGTTCCGCCGTGAGGGGGCGTGGCCGCAGCAGGGTCTCGAGCCCCGCGCAGAGCTAACTGCATTCCGGGAAGCTCGGGCCCAGGCGACGGAGCGGAGAGGGTCGAGCATGGCCGATAAACGGAACGCGGATGACGCCCAAGCCCAGCGGCTCCCCGATTCCTTCAAGGGTGAGCCCCGCGGCCTCCCCGTCCCCGGCTAGCCCGAGGGTGGTCCGCCGCCCCTTCACCCTTCCCCGAGCACCCGGCTGCTGCTGGGGGCTGCGCGAGCCGCGGGCGGGTCCTACCTCGTTTGTCTAGCGGGTGTGTGTGTGGGGGGGGGAGGGTCTCGATTTCGGGGCGATCAGGTGCAATGTGCACAACACCCGGGGTCGGGGGACGCACCCACGGCCGGGGTGTGTCTGCGATGCAGAACTCTGGCGAGGCTGTAGCGTTATCCCTCTGGTCCCAGATGCCTGGTCAGACTCCAGCGTTTAATCTCCTGTCCTGCACCCGCACCCCGGAACGCGGAAGTCACGGGCCGCAGTGGTGGAGGCAGCCCTAGCCCACTCCTCTTTCTTTCCGGCCCCTTCCCCTCTAAGGCCATCTTCTCCTAGCCTTCAGCACCCCCCACCCCCAACCCCCGTGTGAGCCCTTCTTCCTTTGGACGTGGAAAGAGCCCCAGTTCCCCAACAGTCACCCCCAGCTTCTGGAACCCCATCAGGTTCATAGGAAGAGGCCAGGCATCCATCCCCACGTATCCCCACTCCCTTGCGCCTTCTTCCAACCTCCCTTTCCAGTTCCACTGTCTGCCTCATTCTGTCCCCTTTGTCTTAGGAACCTCTCCTTCCAAGTAAATCTCCTTAGGCGCGCCACCCAACCTAAGGTCTTCCCATTTTGATGACAGAAAACTAAGTGGACCCATCCCGTTCCTCTATGAAGAAACTAGTGCCCTTGAGAGAGTTACCGCCTTGAGCCTCTAACATTGGCTACCTCCTTAGGGTAGGAACCTAAGGACATGCTCAGTCAAGAGAGGCAATAAACCTCGCAGGAGTACTGCTACCCTCTCTGGAGATCTCACTTATCCAAAGGAATTAGTTCCAAAGAAGGAATTTCAAATAAGATGCCACAGTGAAAGAGATTTAGGGGACCGGGCCGGTTTTTCCAGCCTCTTAAAAAAACCTTGGGGTCATCTGTTCTGATTATTTTCAAAGCCAGCTTTGTCCACTGAAGAAGTTCCCATTTCCCTTTCTCTGCCTTTAATTCTTTCCTCGGGAGCACCAAAAGAAGTTTAGAAGGTGTAGCTCTGAGTTAGAGCACTAGGTCAGAGGCTCTGGGTTCCATCCTCAGAAACACACACACACAACACACACAAAGTGTGTGTATGTATCTTTCTCTCTCCTTTTCTCTGGTAAGCACTTTGGGAGAGTAGCTTCCCAAATTGTGAGGATAATAGTACAAAGTTGTCAAGAGTGATAGTGAAACAAAACGAAAAGTACCATACTTAGTAGATCATGTTTGATGCTTGATATTTTATAAACAATGGTTCTTCAAGTGTAAAGTGGGGATAGGAATAATACCACATCTGTTGCAGTCAGAACTCAAGTTTGGAGGAGTCATTTGGGAATAAACCTGATCTCTGTACTTAATGATCAATTAGTTTTTTCTTCACAAGCAAATTTCTTTACTTTTAAGTTTTTTTTTTTTTTCTTGGCTCCTCACTAAACTTTTATTTATTTGAGAGAGACAGAAAAAGGCAGACAGAGAAAGAGAGAGAGTGTGAGTATGGGTTCGCCAGGGCCTCCTGCCATTGAAAACAAACTCCAAATGCATGCACTACTTTGTGCATCTGCCTTTATGTAGGCACTGGGGAATCGAACCCAGACCATCAGGTTTTACAACTAAGTGCTTTTACTTGCCTAGTCATCTCTCCAGCCCCCACACTTAACATTTTTTTAGATAGAAAACTTTTAAGAAATTAGTGAAAATGAATGTTCTACTTCCTTAGATCCATATTGAAATTTTGCTTGGTTTGTGTCACTTTTTATTTTTAATTTTTAAATGTTTTATTGACAACCTCTGTTCATATGAATAAAGTACCCTAATTATAATCTCCCTCCACCCTCCTTTGACACCCCTCTTCCCTGTCCTCCTCCACTGAACCCCTTCTTTCCAATTAGTCCCTCTTCTATTTTGATGTCATTTGAAGGGGCCATCATATTATGCAGGTCTTGGGTAGATAACATCAGCTAGTGATGGTCATGAATGTAGAGGCAACTTACTGTCTAGAAGACAGTATTCCAAAGCTCTTCTCCCCTTTCTTTGGCTCTTACATTCTCTCCACCACCTCTGAAAAGAGAAGCTTCTCTAACAAAAAATTCAATAATAATAATATATAATAAATATAATATAATAAATATTTAGAGGGAAAGTTGGTGGACATAATATATCCATTTAGCCAAACAACAGTAGTAGTTTTTCCCCAGGATCTATGACCATCCCAGTCATAGGCTTTTTTTTTTTTTTTTTTTTTTTTTTTTTGGTTTTTGCGAGGTAGGGTCTCACTCTGGTCCAGGCTGACCTGGAATTAACTATGTAGTCTCAGGGTGGCCTCGAACTCTCGGCGATCCTCCTACCTCTGCCTCCCGAGTGCTGGGATTAAAGGCGTGCGCCACCACGCCCGGCCAAGTCATAGGCTTTTGATTAGGTTTTCAGTACCAGGCAGGAATTCCCTTCTCTGGAGCAGGATTCAAATCCAATCAAAGAGCAGTTAGTTTCCCCCATAAGAGACATACTTCCATTGCACAAGTTGGCACATTTTGCCTTGCTTGCCAGCCATGTAGCTTGTAGGGTCCACTGTTATTTAAAAGATTGTTATGATATTTCTCCAAACAGGCTGCGTAGCTCTTGCTAGCACCATGACAGCTAGTCAACAGAGGAGGGGACTACCAACTCAGCTCCAGCTTGGTTTCTCAGTGACCTGCAGCCCAAACATGTGGAGTCTTCAGTAATAGGGTCTTATCATCTAGTTCTAGTGGGTAGCCAAGAGCCTTGGCAATAGCCTGTAGTGTTTTGGTGGCATCAGGGGCTTCCCTGGCCAACAGCTCGCTGGAAGGTATCTCACTCCTGGCACTGAAATTTTCTTATAACAATCCCTGGCTTCTGGGCACAGCATTATCCACCCCTACAGGGTATTTCTTCCCAAATTTAAATATATATATATTATTAGCTAGTGAAGAAGTAGGTTTCCATATGGCTTATACATAACATACCTATAATTTTTTTAAGTGGAACTTCAGAGATCTGACTCTGAAAGGAAATTTATTACTAGACTGTATTAACTAGGCTTTTGTGTTTTGATTTATTTATTAGCAGATAGAGAATGAAAGAGTATGGGTGCTCCAGGGTTTCTTGCCACTGTAAATGAACTCCAGACACATGTGCCACTTTGTGCAACTAGCTTTATGTAGGTACTGGGGAATCTAACTCAGGCCATAAGGCTTTGCAAGCAAGTACCTTTAACCACTGAGCCATCTCCTCAGTCCAAAATAGATTTTCTTAACTAGCTGTTATGTGTCAAACATAACCTAAGTGCTTTGTAAGTATCTAATTTCAATTCCGCAATAAGGGAAATGTCTTTATTCCTCATTTTAGGAGTAAATAAGGTAACTAAGAGTCAGAGAGAGAAAACCACATAAGCACACAAGATTCATGAGCTGCTGTGAATCTTACAAGCTCCAGAGGACTACTACTGAAGAAGTGGACTTACAAAAGCCCAACTCTACCTCTTTATGTCTTTACTGGAAATTAGTCCTGGTCAGTAAATATGACCAAACCTAAAACTAAACTAGTCTTCCCAAAGCCAATGCATTCAGATTGTAATGAAATAATGCAGGTGGTTTGCAAAGAAATGTATCATTATAATTAAAAGCCTTGTCAACAAGATAAATCCCTTTGGGAGAATCTCTGCAAATAAGCAGAATCATGGGACTTATATGTTTATTTCAGTTGTTACAGGTGATCAGATGGGGAGAACTTTGTGGTTTCTTTAGTAATTGATATGAGTGACACCATAAAACAAATTGACTAAAGATCAAGACTAAAAAAAGCTGTCATTAATGTATTTTTATGGTTATATTTTTGTGATGATTAATAGCTTACTTTTTTTGTTTGTTTGTTTTTTGTTTTTGAGGTAGGGTCTCACTCTAGCCCAGACTAATCTGGAATTCACCTGATAGTCTCAGGGTGGCCTTGAACTCAAGGTGATCCTCCTACCTTTGCCTCCCAAGTGCTGGGATTAAAGGTGTGGCCACCATGCCCCGGCCATTTTTATAAATTAATTTGTTTGTAAGCAGAAAGAGAAAGAGAGAGAGACAAGATAGAGAGTATGGGCATGCATGCCAGGGCCTCCTGGCACTGCAAACAAACTCCAGATGCATGTGCCACTTTGTGCATCTGGCTTTACATAGGCATTGATGAATTGACCCCAGGACATCAGGCCTTGTAAGCAAGTACCTTTAACCATTGAGCCATCTCTCCAATCCAAGCATACATTTGAAACTATAAGAGATAGAATAATTGGCTATCTAGACAGCTTTGAAAATAATTATAAAAATATTGATAAAGTGAGCCAGGCATGGTGGCACATGCCTTTAATCCCAGCACTTGGGAGGCAGAAGTAGGAGGATCACCATGAGTTCAATGCCAGCCTGAAACCACATAGTGAATTCCAGGTCAGCCTGGGCTAGAGTGAAACCCTACCTCGAAAAATAAACAAAAAATACTGATAAGGTGATACAGATGGGTTTAAAAAAATCGGTTCTTAAAGAGGGCCTGGAGAAGCAATTTTCTGTAACTTATCATAATCATATCAAAGTTTCGGCCTTGCATCCTATGCACACTTGTGCCATAATGTTTATCGTGCAGCATTATAATTAACAATTTGACTCATCTGTTACTTTCACCTTTTATTTTTTAATTTTTATTCATTTATTTATTTGGTTTTGTGAGGTAGGGTCTCACTCTAGCCCAGGCTGACTTGGAATTCACTCTGTAGTTTCAGGGTGGCCTCAAACTCATGGCGATCCTCCTACCCCTACCTCTCGAGTGCTGGGATTAAAGGAATGCACCATCACACCCAGCTCACTTTCATATTTTTAGATCATGTGCACTTTTAAAAAATTATTATTTTTAAAAGAACATTTTATTATTTATTTATTTGAGAGAGAGAGAGATACAGAAATAGGCAGGTAGAGAGAGAGAGAATGGGTGCACGAGGGCCTCCAGCCACTGCAAACGAACTCCAGATGCATGCATCCCCTTGTGCATCTGGCTTATGTGGGTCTTGGAGAATTGAGCCTCGAACCAGGGTCCTTAGGCTCCACAAGCAAGCGTTTAACTTCTAAGCCATCTCTCCAGCCCTTAAAAATTATTTTTGTTTGTTTATTTATTTGAGAGTGATAGAGAGAGAGACAGAGGCAGATAGATAGGGAGAGAATGGGCACACCAGGGCTTCCAGCTACTGCAAAGGAACTCCAGATGCATGCGCCACCTTGTGCATCTGGCTTAGCTGGGTCCTGGGGCCTTGAGCCTCGAGCCGGGGTTCTTAGGCTTCATAGGCAAACGCTTAACCGCTAAGCCATCTCTCCAGTCCAGACCATGAGCACTTTTGGTGCACAGAATGTTTGTTAAAAGAAGAAGGAAGTGAAAGGGAGTGAAATCTTGTTAAATGTCTGTTGAAAGCTTATTTTATTGCTTGTTGACTTTAGGGTGTGACCAAGGTGTTCCTTATTACATATTCTTACTGTAGACAGGCTGTCTATCTGCCTTTGTCTCAATAAAGGGACTATAATTTGTCAAGATATTATAACACTCTGCCTCTTTCTCACTCTCAAATAAATAAATAAAATATATTTTAAAAAGGAGGCTGGAGAGATGGCTTAGTGGTTAAGGCATTTGCCTGCAAAGCCAAAGGATCCCAGTTTGATTTTCCAGGACCCACATAAACCAGATGCATAAGGGGGCACATGCATCTTGTAGTGGCTGGAAGCCCTGGCATGCCCATTCTCTCTCTCTCTCCCTCTTCCTCTTCCTGCCTTTTTTCTCTCAAATAAATAAATAAATAAATATATTTAAAAAGATAATATAACTAATAAGGAATCTCATTTATGGAAACATCAGAAGGAAGTAGGAAGTGTTTATCAGTTCTCTAATACACTTGTTCCTTCTTTTTCTTGGTCTGTGTATGTATGTGAACTACTAAAGAAACTTGAGCCCTAGAGATTTTGTGTAATGCTTCAGTAGGTCAGCCTTGAAGATACAACCAAGAAAATGTCTTAAAGTATTAGACTGTAAAAATGAAACAACTTGTCCCCTGTAATGCGAAGGTAATACAGTGTGAAGAAATGAGAGTGAAAGTTATAAGGAACATATCTGGATGTGATTTTAGTACTGTCCTTACTGCCTGGGTCATCTTGGACAAGTCTTTCAACCTCTAGAGAGTCAGTTCCTCATTGGGCATAATCTTACTGCTCTATCTCCCAGAACTTTAAATATCAAGTGAGAAAATATATGTGAATATCCTTTTGAAACAAACGTCTTAAGTAAAAATTGTTAAAACTTTACTTAGTGGAGAAAGCAAAGACTAAAAGGGTTAACCAAAAAAAAAAAAAAAAAGTTATATTTGGAGTACTACTCTCATTTTCCAGTAAATTCAAATTTAGGAGCAATTTTGAAAGATTTATATGACATTTGGCCTGATAAGTTCAGAACTCTAATTTACTGCCCCAAATGTGATCTTTGTTCTTCTCCTGAGACAGTCTCTAAGCAGATTGTTAGTCTTTGTATTTTCTCCATGGTATGTAGATCCCAGAAGGCAATTCACTTAATAAAACTCTTATTCCTTGGGCTGGAGAGATGGCTTAGCAGTTAAGGTGCCTGCCTGCTAAGCCAAAGAACCGGGTTCCAATCTCCAGGTCCCACTTTTAGCCAGATGCAGTGTCGCAAGGGCGCAATGCTGCACTTGCCCACAAGGGGGCGCACACATCTGGATTTCATTCACAGCAGCTGAGAGACTGCTGGCGCACCCATCTCTATCTGTCTCCCTCTCTCCCTTCTGTCTCTCTCTGTGTCTCTCTCCAAAAATAAATAAAATTAAAAAAACTCTTATTCCTTATAAATCTGTGTTATAGTGACTCTAAAGTTGTACAAATAAATTATAATGACTACTACCTATTGTACACTTTGAAGTGTCATGCACTTTAAGTATTTTCTGTCTTCCTAACGTTGTGTGTAAGACTGTTCTTTCTTCCATTTTACTAATGACAAAATGGAATAGCAGCATTGGAATTTGGCACCAAATCCTCTAGCTCTTGGACATTCCGTAGCAGTTTACCTCAGGGAAGAATTGGGAACCTTATGATTCAGTTTTCTCATTTTCCCTTTTTCCCTTCCATTTTCCCTTTTTAAAAAAAAAAAAACTTATTTGTTTGTTTTCAAGCAAAGAGAGATAGAGAGAAGAGAAACAAACAGAGAATAGGCACACTAGGGCCTCTAGCCACTGCATATGAACTTCAGATGCATGCACCATTTTGTGCATCTGGTTTTATGTGGGCAAAGGGAACTGAACCTGGGTCATTAGGCTTTGCTGGCAAGCGCCTTAACTGTTCAGCTATTTCTCCAGCCCTAGTTTTTTTTTAAGCAATATTTGCATAACTCTTATTTATATGAAATGTAAACTGATTTTGCTGAAAAGATAAAATTTCTCTCATTTTGATGTATTATCATACTACTAGCAATAACTACCATTTATTGAATATGGAGTACATGCCAATTCCATATATATATATTCTTCCTGGAAACTGAAAAGCAAAAGGCTTTCTGGGAAGAAACAAAAGAGCAAAACTAGAGTATAAAACATAAAAAGATAAGTTGTAATGTCAGTTTTATTGAGTTGGCTTCAGGGAAGCCAGCTTTCTTTATGAGATGATACCACGTCAATGTTCAGAGCAGTTTATACAGTTGTGGCCCACCTCATACTAGCTGGTTTACTTTAAGATCTATTGAAAATTGGCATGACTAGATGTCATGTGGAGTAATAAATCCCACTCATCACTGGGATTTAATCACTCCAAAGTTCAAAATACATTAGATTTCCTCTGCTGAGAAAGGCCAGACACGTGTTATATTACCATATCTAAAAATATGACAGTCATATGCATTATTACACAAAAGGGAAAAGGATGGGCTGTAGGGTTAATGAAAGAATCCATGTGGCAATATTGAAAGGAAGTCTTTTCCATTTCCTTTCACAGAATGCTTGTGAAACACCGTATGTACACTGCCAGGAACAGAGCTGTCTGGGCAGAGACAAATAGGATGGTTGGAAATTTTAACTGAAGAACACTCACTATTTCAGACTAGCGGCACTTTTTTTAAGGATGATGGTGGGTCAAAGTAAAAGCTCTTGACAAACTTTCATTTTTCTTTTTGAAAGCATTTATATTCAAAATATAACTGTTCTTTTTAGAACACATTATTCCACATTAGACTTTGACAGGATTTAGTAAATGTCTCCTATAAAAGGCCAGAAAGGAAACAGGCTTTTTGACCATTAAGTCTGGAGCAAATATTCAACTTTGCCACTGTAGGGTCTCACTCTGGCCCAGGCTTACCTGGAATTAACTATGTAGTCTCAGAGTGGCCTCAAACTCACAGTGATCCTCCTACCTCTGCCTCCCAAGTGCTGGGATTAAAGGCGTGCGCCACCACGCCCGGCTCTTTTTTTTTTTTTTTTTTAGGGGAGGGTTTTACTCTAGTTCAGACTGACTTGGAACTCACTATGTGAATCAGGCTGGTCTTGAACTCATGGCAATCTTATCTCTGCTTCCTGAGAGCTGGCATTAAAGGCATGAGCCACCACGCCTAACCCATTTTTCAATTTTTAAAAATTATTTTTACTTATTTATTTGCAAAGGGGGAGAGATAGAGAATATGAATGAGTGTGCATCAGGGCCTCTTGTGTCTGCAAATGAACTCCAGATGTATGCTGAGCCATCTCTCCAGCCCCCATATTCCATTTTTAAGTGAATGTTATATTATCCTCTAAATACTTTAATGAGAATATTTTAATTATAGATACTTTTAAAAAAAATTAGATAGATAGATAGATAGATAGATAGATAGATAGATAGATAGATAGAAAGAAAGAATATGAATTGGTGCACTGGGGACTCAGCCATTGCAATTGAACTCCAGACATTTGCACCACCTAGTGGGCATGTGCAACCTTGTACTTGTGTCACCTTTGTGCATCTGGCTTACATGGGATCTGGAGAGAGATCAAACATGGGTCCTTAGGCTTTGCAGGTAAACGTCTTAACTATTAAGCCATCTGTCCAAATGAAAGATCTTGGAGACTGGGAGGAGAGAAATACTAAACAAGTAGGAGGACTTTGTTCTTTGGGGGTTTATTCTACGCTAAATGAGTTTAATACCCATCATGAAATTGTTTTTCTCTGTAATTGTTCTGAGTGTGATTTTATAATTTCAAATTTGGGCTATGTGTTCCACTCATCCTTCTCTCTTCCTGGGAATATTCAAAAAAATCCAATTTTAAAACAAACAAAAAAGAAAGTAAGCACTTGAGGAAAGCAGCTGACAGCTATGTTTAGGACAGAAGATAACTGAACTGTGTGTGTAGAGTCAGTCTGTCTAGTGCAATGGGCAGTGTACACCTATGCATCGTCTGGGATGTTTTGACCCTACAGTGGCAAAGTTGAATATTTGCTCCAGATTTAATGGTCAAAAAGCCTGTTTCCTTTCTGGCCTTTTATAGGAGACATTTACTAAATCCTGTCAAAGTCTAATATGGAATATTCTAAAAAGAACAGTTATATTTTGAATATAAATGCTTTCAAAAAGAAAAATGAAAATTTGTCAAGAGCTTTTACTTTGACCCACCATCATCCTTAAAAAAGTGCCGCTAGTCTGAAATAGCGTGTGTTCTTCAGTTAAAATTTCCAACCATACTATTTGTCTCTGCCCAGACAGCTCTGTTCCTGGCAGTGTACATACGGTGTTTCACAAGCATTCTGTAAAAGGAAACGGAAAAGATTTCCTTTCAATATTGCCACATGGATTCTTTCATTAACCCTACAGCCCATCCTTTTCCCTTTTGTGTAATAATGCATATAACTGTCATATTTTTAGATATGGTAATATAACACGTGTCTGGCCTTTCTCAGCAGAGGAAATCTAATGTATTTTGAACTTTGGAGTGATTAAATCCCAGTGATGAGTGGGATTTATTACTCCACATGACATCTAGTCATGCCAATTTTCAATAGATCTTAAAGTAAACCAGCTAGTATGAGGTGGGCCACAACTGTATAAACTGCTCTGAACATTGACGTGGTATCATCTCATAAAGAAAGCTGGCTTCCCTAAAGCCAACTCAATAAAACTGACATTACAACTTATCTTTTTATGTTTATACTCTAGTTTTGCTCTTTTGTTTCTTCCCAGAAAGCCTTTTGCTTTTCAATTTCCAGGAAGAATATATATATATATATACATGGAATTGGCATGTACTCCATATTCAATAAATGGTAGTTATTGCTAGTAGTATGATAATACATCAAAATGAGAGAAATTTTATCTTTTCAGCAAAATCAGTTTACATTTCATATAAATAGAGTTATGCAAATATTGCTTAAAGTATATTCAATATAATACACTTTCTAATTGATAAATTTGGACACACTAAATGTTCATCATATGAAACAATAGACTATTATACAACCATTAATAATGACAAAGGCTGTATATTATCATGAATAGAAAGGGAGCAGATTTTTATTTATGTATTTTATTTTATTTTAATTAATTAATTAATTAATTTTTTTTAGCTTTTCAAGGTAGAGTCTCATTCTAGCCCAGGCTGACCTGTAATTCACTCTATTCTCAGGGTGGCCTCGAACTCATGGCGATCCTCCTACCTCTGCCCCCCCAAGTGCTCAGATTAAAGGCATGTGCCACGACGCTCAGCTATTTATTTTATTTTTATTTATTTATATTTTTCGAGGTAGGGTCTTGCTCTAGCCCAGGCTGACCTGAAATTAACTCTGTAGTCTCAGGGTAACCTCCACCTCACGGCAGTCCTCCTACATCTGTTTCTCAAGTGCTGGAATTAAAGGTGTACACTACCACACCCAGCTGTTTTTGTTTTTTTATTTATATTATCTTTTTTTTTTTTTTGGTTTTTTGAGGTAGGGTCTCACTCTAGCTCAGGCTGGCCTGGAATTCATGATGTAGTTTCAGGGTTGCCTTGAACTCATGGCAATCCTAACTCTGCCTCCCGAGTGCTGGAATTCTGAGCCCCAGCTTGAGTGCCTGGAATTGCCTGCCTGTGCCTGAGCCTCCTTCCTTCCTTCTTCCTTCCTTCCTTCCTTCCTTCCTTTTATTTATTTATTTATTTATTTATTTATTTATTTAAGACTGAAAGAGAAGAGGCAGACAGAGTGAGTATGGGCACTCCAGGACCTCCTGCCACTGTAAACAAATTCCAGATGCATACGCCACTTTGTGCATCTGGCTTGACGTGGGTACTAGAGAATCAAGCCTGGGCCATAGGGTTTTTAAGCAAGCACCTTTAAATGCTAAACCATCTCTCCAGCCCAAGGAGCAGATTTTAAATCATTATGTATATACCATTATTTCACATTTGTAAAAAAAAAAAAAAAAAAAAAAAAAAAAAAACATAGAATACAGTTTGGTGTGGTGGTGTATCTTTAATCCCAGCACTTGTGAGGCAGAGGTAGGAGGATCACTGTGAGTTCTAGACCAGCCTAGGACTAAAGAGTGAGTACCAGGTCAGCCTGGAATAGAGTGAGACCCTACCTTGAAAAAAACCAAAAAGGAAAAAAATAGTATACAAAAGGTTTGAAAGGCATGTAGCAAAGAATAGTCATCCAAAGGTAATGAAAGGATAATTTTCTGTTTGTTGAGCTGTAATTTCATTATAGTGATGGTTTTTCTTTTTGTAAAAAGAAAGGAGGGCTGGAGAAATTGCTTAGTGGTTAAGGCATTTGCCTGCGAAGCCAAAGGATCCTGGTTCGATTCTCCAAGACCCATGTCAGCCAGATGCACAAGGGGCACATGCATCTAGAGTTCGTTTGCAGTGGCTGGAGGCCCTGGCATGCCTGTTCTCTCTCTGTCTGACTCTCTTTTATCTCTCTCTGCTTGCAAATAAATAAATAAAAATAAAAAAAAAAAAAAAAAAAAAAAGAAAGGAGTTTTTGCTGGGTATGGTGGCCCGTTCCTTTAATCCCAGCACTTGGGAGGCAGAGGTAGAAGGATCACTGTGAGTTTGAGACCAGCTTGAGAATACACAGTGAGTCCCAGGCCAGCCTGGGCTAGAGTGAGACACTACCTCACAAAAAAAAAAAAAAAGGTTTTTTAAAATTTGTTTCCTTTGAGATAAGCTCTGTTAGAATAACACAAAAATTTGAATGTATAAGCTCTTATCCACTTGACTACGGCGACCCTGTCTTTGATTGGTTAAGTGTTTATCCTGGTATGGTTTTCAGTAAAGAGTTTTATAGTAAAAGAAAATGCATGAAAACATTTCAAAGCAATATTTATGACCAGGCGTCATGGGATACCTGATCTTTAGGACTTTTTCCACTTTGTAAAACATTGACAAGGAGGCCAACCAAAATATTTCAAGAATTTACTGTTTAGTTGTCATTTACCTTGTAGGCTAATAGGAAGGAGTTAATCCTAAACTAGTAAATGCGATTGATAAATGCATGAAATTTTCATCAGTAACTGAGAATTGCTTTTCCTTATTTTCCCAGCAGTAAGAGCTGATTGAGGTTCATTTATTAAGCCTTGTGGAGCCTTACCTCTTGAAGGAATGTTGTCTTATGTCCCTTTTTGAGCTATGACCAAATGGGGAAGAATTTTGCAGGATAAGAATAGGACAGTTTCATTGTTAAGAAAATATGAAAGTGCCACTTCCCTAATGAGTGTAAAAGACTAAGCCCAGGTTTTAGAATATCCACTTAACTTCTTGGTTCTGATTTGTGATCCCATGTACTTAATATGAGGTTTGAAGAGCCACAATGTGACAATGGGAACTGAGCTCAAAAATGACCTTGGCTAAGCTTTCTGGCTTGTCCACATGTGGTTCTCTTTGTAAATGCACATCATAAAGATCTTTGAATGATGAGGCCTAAGCTGGCTAGGAGTAGCATAAAGTAACTGACATATCACATCTCTGTGTGTGGTAGAGTGTGCATGTGTGTGGGGGAAGAGGTATATGCAAGTGTGTATGCAGGTGCATGCAGATTCCTGCAGAGGTCAGAGGAGAACATCTGGTGTCCTCTATAGCTCTTCTGCTTTATTTCTGTGAGACAGAGTCTCTCACCAAACCTGGAGCTTGCCATTTTTTTTTTTTTTTTGGTTGAACTGGCTGTGGAGTCTTGTATCTCCTTCCCACTCAGTGCTGGGGTTGTAGGCTTTTTACTTCAGTGCCAGGGAGCAAACTCAGGGCTTGATGCTTGCATAGCAAGCACTCACCCTGTGAGCTATCTCCTCACACCCCCCAGTTAATATTTATTTATTTATTTACTTATTTATTTATTTAAGACAGAAGGAGTGTGACAATGGGCGCGCCAGGGCCTCTAGCCACTGCAAACGAACTCCAGACGCATGCACCACCACGTGCATCTGGCTTACATAAGACCTGGAGATTCGCACTGGGGTCCTTAGGCTTCGCAGGCATGTGCCTTAAACGCTAAGCCATCTCTCCAGCCCTAACTTTTTTTTTTAGTTAAATCATTTTTGAGAGGCTTTTATCAAAAACAGAAAATGCAGGCTGGAGAGATGCCTTAGTGGTTAAGGTGTTGCCTGCAAAGCCAAAGTACCTTGGTTCGATTCCCCAGGACCTACGAAAGCCAGATGCACAAGGGCGCATGTGTCTGGAGTTCATTTGCAGTGGCTGGAGGCCCTGGTGCACCCATTCTCTCTCTCTCTGCCTCGTTCTCTCAAATAAATAATTTAAAAAAAACATGAAGTGTTATCTATTTTGACATTTTCCATTGTGGAAATTTGGGTAGAATAAAAGGGTTATAGAAAACTATGTCCTGTATTTACTAAGCACTATCTAACTTCCATAAGGCCAGTCTAATCTTTATTTTTCAGAGGTGAAGAAATTAAGGTCCCATAGGCTTACTCTTTGCAAGATACTGTGCTAGACCTTGGGAATATTAAAGTGAGAAAGGGGTACTGGAGTTGTAGATTATGGCAGAGCACTTGCTTGGTATGTTTAAGGTCCTGGGTTGGACCCCCACCACCACAAAAAAGAAAAAGAAAAAAAGAGAAGGAAAAAACAAGCCATAAATCATCCCTGCCCTCGGGGTGTCTGTAGTGTAGTGCAGGACACATCTATGTACTTTGCCTAAAAAGTGTGGGAGAGTTAGGACAATATTTTAGAAATACCAAATGCCATCAGATAAATATTTGTGGCCAATCTGTTCTTTGTTTGGAATCTTTTTCACGGCAAATCTAGACTTAAGTCTGGCAACAAGCCTTGAACCACTTTTGCTATAAATAGACACAGCTAGAATGAACAGGGCTTCCTCTCAGAATATCAGACTTCATTCTCAAAACTTCTGCCTGCCAAGCTTTCCCAGCTTAGATATCGTCTCAAGAAAGTACTTCAAACACTATCTTTAATGAGAACTTTTTGTTGTTGTTGTTTCCTAGGTAGGGTCTCACTTCAGCTGAGGCTGACCTGGAATTCACTATGTTATCTCAGGGTGTCCTTGAACTTGAGGTCCTCCTACCTCTGCCTCCCAAGTGCTGGGATTAAAGGTGTGTGCCACCATACCTGGCTGAGAACTCAAATTTATTTCTAATTTTTATTTATTTACTTGAGAGAGAGAGAGAGGGAGAGACAGAGAGAGAGAGAAATTGGGTGTGCCAGATCCTTTAGCCACTGCAAACAAACTCCAGATGCACACACCACCTTGTTCATCTGGCTTACATGGGTCCTGAGGCATCAAACCTGTGTCCTTTGGCTTTGCAGGCAAATGCCTTAACCACTAAGCAATCTTTAAATTTCATAATGAAGGGTCAGAAACACTTAGAATGTGAGTTTGGGGATAAGTGCTCTATGTTTGAGTCCCTGTCCTCATGTGTGTAATCTTGGGAAAGTCATGTTGTTTGTGTGATTTCATTCATATAATAGAATTAGAAATACTTAGCCTCATTGGGCATGGTGGTATACGTCTCAAATTCAGCTAAGAACAGAATGAGGCAAAAGGATAATAAGTTAAAGGCCAGCCTGGGATATATAGCAAGGGCTTGTTTTAACATACAAAAGAAGAAGAGGAGGAGGAACAACAACACAGCCTCATAGGGCTGTTAAAAGAGTTAGTTGATGTTAAGTTCACATTGCTGGGATAAAACACCCAACCAAAAGCAGTTGATGGGGAGAAGGGGTTTATTTTGGATTATAGTCTTGAGGAGAAATGCCATCATGGCAGAGAAAGGATGGTAGAGCAGAGGCTGGGCATCACTTCTTGTCACATCAGCTGACAGAAAGCAGAAAAGAAAATGAGCTGCACTCAGACAAGGGGAAAACTAGGCTATATGACCCCAAAGCCTATCCCCAGCAACACAACACCTCTAGCAAGGCTTGACCTCCCCAATTGTCACCAGATGGGGGACCATGCATTCAAAATACATGAGTTTATGTGGGACAGCTGATTTAAACCACCATAGGTGATATACATTTCTGAAGTACTTTTAACACAATGCTTGAGTTACAGAAAGAGATCCTTAGTGTCCTGCATAGAAAGTTACAATGATCTTGCCAGATTTATAAAATAGAATTAGAAGTGTCAGGACTTTCTCCACAAGCAACATGGTAGGCCTACCTTGAATATTCTCCCAGTGACTATGTCCGTACCCCCCAAAATCTAAAGCAGAACTGTGTAGGATCAATGTAGGTCACTTCTATTCAAGTATGCATGAGGACATTTACCTGACACTGAGACATGGAATCAGAAAATTACAGAGTTAAGTATAAGCAAGGTACTCACTGCATTTCTGGTTTTTCATCCTGTGTTTCAAAGCATTTGGCTTAGGTATCAATACCATTCTGTTTTCTCTGCTACATTCCCAGACTGAACCTTCTGCTATTTCCTTAATGTCCGGTTTAATCAAAACCTATCTGCTAAGCCAGGCATGGTGGCGCACGCCTTTAATCCCAGAACCCAGGAGGCAGAGGTAGGAGGATCGCCGTGAGTTCGAGGCCATCCTGAGACTACATAGTTAATTCCAGGTCAGCCTGGACCAGAGTGAAACCCTACCTCAAAAAACAAAAACAAACAAACAAACAAAAAAAAACCTGTCTGCCTTTTTGCTCTTTCTTCCAAGTAGTGACACATCTCTTCCCACTTAAAACAGCTCCTGAAACTACAGCAGAAACCTATGATTGGTGAGGAAAATCACTAGGGCCTTCTTAATCCATATATCTTCCACAGAAAGGAAAAAAACAAACTAAAAATGAGGAATACAGTGGATATAAAAAATTAGAAAACCCAGAGGCTGGAGAGATAGATGGCTCAGTGGTCAAGGTGTGTGCCTACAAAGCCTAATGAACTGGCTTTGATTCCCTAGCATTCATGTAAAACCAAATGCATAAAGTGGCACATGCATCTGGAATTCGTTTGCCTTGGCTAGATGCCTTGGCATGCCAATTCTGTCTCCTCTGTCTCTCTCTACTTGCAAATAAATAAATAAATAAAATATTTTTAAAAGAAGGGAAAATGGAGCTGGAGAGATGATATAGTGGTTAAGGCACTTGGCTTCGAAGCCTAAGGACTCATGTTCAACTCTCCACGTCCCACATAAGCCAAACACACAGTGACACAAGTTTGCACACATGCACAAGGGAGCACACACATCTGGAGCTTGATTGCAATAGCTGTAGGCCTTGGCACGCCAATTCATTCTCTCTCTCTCACACACACACACACACACATAAAAAAGGCAGTCAATTAGGCTTGCTTCAAAAAAGGAAAAGAAAAGGAAGGAAGGGAGGGAGGGAGGGAGGAAGGGAGGGAAGGAGGGAGGGAAGGACCTAACACAGGAGGTGGTAGGGAATCCCAAGGAGACCATGAAAGAGAGCCATAGAATGGTAGATAGCTGTGTGAACAAGGTGAGAGTTCAAACAAGGCTCTGAGACTCTTCTTGCCAAAGAACTTCATTGAATACCTGACTATTTTGTAATGAGATTTAGACCATTGGTGAAGGATTTGAGATTGGCCCAATGAGATATACATCAAAGAAGCAAAATGATGAAACAAAATAGAAAAAAGAAAGTGCCAGAAAGGAAAACTGATTAACTACATGGCTTCACTTTCAATAGAATATTGGTGGTAACATAAGATTTGGTGCCGATCTACCAAAACTATGATGCAGTTATGCTAGAAGAGTAAGACATGTTGTGCTGGAGGAAGAACAGAACAAAATCCTCCTTCATGTAGAAGGTCACAGGCAATGCTCAGAGCTGAAACTTAAGCACCTAAACAAGAATGCTATTTAGAAATACAGGGGTAACCACCCACATACTTATTCAAAGAGCTTTTGAGGAGGAAGAAATGGGAACAGATGAGCAAGTAGCGTCCATGTTGTACTAATTTGTAGAACTGTTTATGACTTTTTAAACTACACAAGTATAACTGATTAGAAATTTTTTAAAGGGCTGGGCATAGTGGCACATGCCTTTAATCCCAGCACTTGGTAGAGGTAGAAGGATTGCCGTAAGTTCGAGGCCACCCTGCAATTGTGAATTCCAGATCAGCCTGGGCTAGAACGAGACCCTACCTCTGAAACAAACAAAAAGAAGGAAAAAAAAAGGTTTGGAGAGATGGCTAAGCAATTAAGACACTTGCCTGCAAACCTGCAAAGCCCAATGACCCGGGTTTGATTCCCCAGTACCCATATAAAGCCAGATGCACAAAGTGGTGCATGCGTCTGGAGTTCATTTACAGTGACTAGAGGCCCTGGCATGCCTGTTCTCTCTGTCTGTCTCTCTTCTTGCAAATAAATAAAAAAATATTTCAATGAAAAAGAAATAGGAAAAGTACAAATGCATGGCTGTAGAGGCTAGAAAGGATGTAAAAGAGCAGTAGCTAGAGAAGGAAAAACAGGCTACTATTTTATTTTAGAAATATAGTGTATAAGGAAAAAAAATTAGTTGTATCAAAATATTTCCAGGTTTAGAGTAAGTTTCCTTCCTGTATCTAATTTTTTTAATTTTATTTGTTTATTTATTTACTTAGGAGAGAGAAAGAAACCGAGAGCGAGAGAGAGAGGGAGAATGGGCTTGCCAGGACCTCCTGCCACTGCAAAGAAACTCTAGACACACGCACCACTTTTTTATGTGGGTACTGGGAATCAAACCCAGGCCGTCAAGCTTCACAAACAAGCACCGTTAACCACTGGGCAATCTCTCCAACCCCCACTTTATCTTCTTTTCTAAACTTTTTGCATTGGGGAAAAGACTATGTACAGTGAGGTTCGTTACAACATATTTTTGTTTGTTTTTTGAGGTAGGATCTTTCCTTAGCCCAGGCTGACCTGGAATTTACTATGTAGTCTCAGGCTGGCCTTGAACTCACAGTGATCCTCCTACCTCTGCCTCCCAAGTGCTGGGATTAAAGGTGTGCAGAACCAGAAGCAACCCATCTAATCAGGAAGTGGACACTAATGATTCATAAGCCTAGTGAAATAATTTACAGATGTAATTTTTCTTTCCGCTTGTGCATGTTTGTAGTATGTATGGTGTGTGTGGTGTGTGCATGCCACACATATGGTGTCTGTGTGCTTACAGAGGCCAGAGGAGAACATCTGTTGTCCCCTCCATTGTTCATCTGCATGTTTCCTTGAGACACTTTTTTTTTTTTTTTACTGATTGTGGAAATTGCTGTTTTAAACAAGCCCCAGTGATTTTCCAGACTTTGGTCTGTACTAGACTAAGGTTACCAACATGTGGCCATGCCCAGTTGTTTACATGGGTGCTGAGGAATTGAACTCAGGCCCCTACAAGCCCTCATGCTTGTGCAGAAAGTCCTGTTACCCACTGAGCTATCTTTCCCATCCACAGGTATAATTTTTCAGGCTTTAAATGACATTATATTTATATTTCTTTCCTTTTTTTTTTTTTTTTTTTTTTTTTTTTTTTTTTGGTTTTTCAAGATAGGGTTTCACTCTAGCCCAGGCTGACCTGGAATTCACTGTGTAGTCTCAGGATGGCCTCGAACTCGCTGCAATCCTTCTGCCTCTGCCACTCGAGTCCTTCCATTTATTTATTTATTTTGGTTTTTCAAGGTAGGGTCTTACTTTAGTCCAGGCTGACCTGGAATTCACTATGTAGTCTCATGGTGGCCTCAAACTTACAGCGATCCTCCAACCTCTGCCTCCTGAGTGCTGGGATTAAAGGCGTGTGCCACCATGACTGCTCCTTTACTTTTCATTGGCATTTTCCATACTACGTCCTTCAAGAAACCCTCTGGCAACAGCTTACCCATCCCAGTCCACTCTCACCTCCATCCCAACTGTTCCTTCATCTGTTTTTCAAATCTTATGAACGGATACTCTGTATCTCTACTTATCACCTAGTATTATAATTATCCATCTTTAGTCCACATTATACTTGACCTGTGGGAAGCCAGGATTGGATCTTACACATTTTGTTATTTGACATCTCAAGGCAAAAGACAGAGGAGGTACCTGATGTGTATTTTCTGGGTCCAATAGTAATGTGAGAAAGCATGTATGTGAAGTAGACTGGGGAAAGTAGTGCCTGAGCTTCAGTGATATGAAAATGGATGGGAAAACTCACTTAAAGCAGCCATCAGGTGCCAGACACAAAGATGTTGGATGATCAGTAGAGGTGATGATGGTGATGACTGTGCTAATGACAATAGTGAAAGCTGTATGATTTTGTTTTCAACAGACAGCCCCAAGGCAAGCCTTGGACCCTGTGGGTGGATTTTGGTGGCTGCCTCATTTTTATTCACACTTATAACTTTCCCGATATCGATATGGATGTGCATAAAGGTAAGCAGCATTTCCCCTTGGGAAGGGGTCACCCCCTACCTGCATCAGCCTGCTTCACATGTTCTCTCATCTCCTTTGAAAAGCTCATTCCACTCACCAGTTACACTGGAAGCTTAGAACTTCTTTTCAGCTACTATTCAATCCATCCTTCCCATAGGTTAATGTAAGTCACCATCAAAAACTTTCTGCATCAAGGATGTGAGCTGATCCTGTGAGATCAAGTTCTCCTAGTTAGGATGGCAAAGCTCAATTATTGGCTCCACTGATACTTTATGACCTTTGCTATGTTTTCACGTGTAAAATTGGAGAAAGTGACAGTACCTACTTTACAGGACTATGGTGAGGGTTAAATGAATGAATGTGCCAAAATGCACGAAGCACGATGCCTGGTATATAGAAAGTGCTTGCAAGAACTGGTTATTTTTTCTGAAAAGTTATTAATGTTTAGATAAATGATTGTCACATATATTCCTAAAAAGATCAAATATACTTTTAAGTATTTTCTGATAAACTCATTATATGAAAGGAATCAGATGAAAAATTATGTCTTTTTCTGAATAAACAAGACATAAATAATCACATAATGATATTAACAGCTAAGGAAGAAGGTTATAGATTTATTTCTGTGTAATTTATACTTCCCAGACTTATACAGTGAATCTTTTTGTTTTGTTTTTGAGAATAGGATCTACTCGCCGGGCGTGGTGGCACACCCCTTTAATCCCAGCACTTGGGAGGCAGAGATAGGAGGATTGCCGTGAGTTCGAGGCCACCCTGAGACTACATAGTAATTTCCAAGTCAGCCTGAGCCAGAGTGAGACCCTACCTCAAAAAACCAAAGAGAGAGAGAGAATAGGTCTTCTCCATAGCCCAGGCTGACCTTGAACTCACTCCATAGCCCAGGCTGATCTCTAATTCAGGATCCTCTTGCCTCGGCCACTGCCTCTAGAATACTGGGCTTATAGCCATGTGCCATACACCCAGCCAATCTGTTGCTTTTATAATCATATATGTATATGTATATAGGTATGAAGCAAATATGTATCATTCTTAGAAAGAGTGACACTGGACATGTGGTTTCTAGCTATTACCTGGACATAGAGAAAAAAGTAGGATGAATCTAACTTATTTAAAAATGTATATATTTTTTAAAATGTATATGTAAGATGACACACATATAAATGTTTGTACTAATGTTAAATACTAATATTAAGTAATGATTTGCGTTTTGTTATAGATTATAAAAGAGTATGAAAGAGCCATCATCTTTAGATTGGGTCGCATTTTACAAGGAGGAGCCAAAGGACCCGGTCAGTACTGGTCTTCTGGATGTCTGGTCTGGACACTGATGTGATTTCCTTAATGAGGCTCTCTTCTTGGTTGACTTGGAGCAGAAGCTGTCCAACAATAGCAATGACGCTAACAAGGCTTGCCATTGTCCCACCCTTCCCATTCCTGTCCACGTAGAGCTGATGAGTATCTTTGGTTTAGTAGGGAGTAGCTAGAGTCTGAGCATGAGAATTCATACCAAGGAAAGTACTTAACTATTCCCTGGGAAAACTGAATGCTGACTGTTTAACAAACTCTGAGATTCTTTTTTGTTGTTTGTTTATTTTTTTTTCCATACAGGGTCTCATGTTGTTCAGGATAGCCTAAAGTTCTCTTTGTGACAGAGGATGTCCTTGAAGTCCTGATTCTCTTTCCTCTACCTCCCAAGTATTGGGAATAGAGGCATGTACCACCTCCCCCAGCTAGACTCTGGGAACTCAAGGGAAACGAGAGCACAATTGTCCCATTCCTTCTCACCATACCCCCACCCCCAACAAAGAATTTATTTATTTATTTAAGTTTTATTTATTTGAGAGAGTCAAAGAGAGAGAGAATGGGCTCACCAGGGCCTCCAGCAACTGCAAGTGAACTCCAGATGCATGCACCACCTCATGCATCCAGCTTACGTAGGTCCTGGAGAATTGAACCAGGGCACTTCGGCTTTGCAGACAAATGCCTTAACTGCTAACCCATCTCTCTAGCCCCCCCACAACAAAGATTTTTATTGTCTACTAGCAGAGCATTAACAAGGAAACAGAGCAGTATTGCATGGGCAAAATATTATAATCAAGTAACCACAGATAGCCATGAGAATAAGGAAGCCCTGAAAACTCAGACAAGAATGAATTAACTTGGGGCTGGAGAGATGGCTTAGTGGTTAAGGCGCCTGCCTCCTAAGCCTAAGAACGCTGGTTCCAATCTCCAGTGGTTCCAATCTCCAGGTCCCACGTTTAGCCAGATGCAAAGTGACGCAAGGGCACAATGCCACACTTGACCACAAGGGGGCGCACGCATCTGGATATCGTTTGAAGCAGCTGAGAGGCTGTTGGTGCGCCCATCTCTATCTATCTCCTCTCCCTCTCTGTCTCTCTCCAAAAAAAAAAAAATGACAACCTGAAGTAGTAGTAGATGTCACAAAGCTTTTCCTAAGCCTCTATTTTGTTTGTTTGTTTGTTTGTTTGTTTGTTTGTTTGTTTGTTTGTGCTAGGGTTTCACTCCCTAGTTCAGGCTGACCTAGAACTCACTATGTAGACCAGACTGACCTCGAATTTGTAGCCATCCTGCTGCCTCAGCCTCCCCAGTGATGGGATTACAAGTGTGTGCCACCATGCCCTGCCTGTTTGAGCCTTGAGGTGTGGAAAGGCATTAACCACCCGGAAGTGTCCCCCAGTAGAAATAGCAACATGTTCAAAGCAGTGCAGAGGACAGAGTGACTGCAGGGCGTGGAGAGAGGGAAAGAGGCTGAAGAGACAAGCCCAAGTGGGTCTGTACTATAGGGAAGCTATCTGTGTTTGCAGAGTAGGAAAATGGGTCATAGGAGAGAAACCATAAAAAAGGAAAATGACTTGGGAAGCAATTTCATTGGTTCAAGCAACAGAAACAGTAACAGTAACAGCGGAGGAAGGAAATGAGCTTCACAACGTCAGGGGCCGGTACTTAGAGGTGAGACATGAGCGAGGGGTGTTACACGAACATGCCTTGCTTCTGGCTCATTCAGTTGTTTGGGTCAATTCACTAGACTTGATGGAGAAGTGAGCCGACGGGTGCTGGTCTGTCTGATCCTGTGTGCTTGTTGCAGGCTTGTTTTTTATTCTGCCGTGCACTGACAGCTTCATCAAGGTGGACATGAGGACCATCTCATTTGATATTCCTCCTCAGGAGGTGAGCCTTCTTTCCCTCTGGCCGGGTTCATGCACGGGACGGTTTGACACGGGGAGGCTTTTATCCCTGACTGCTTTCTTTCGTCACAACTCTGTGACCTTGAGGAAGTTCTTTAGCTTCTCGGTTCCTCAGTATCCTTAGGTATAAAGTGGCGACTGTAATAGTAGAGCCTACTTAGGATTGTTGTGAGGTGTAAAGAGAGGTTTACATGGAAAATCTAGGGCGTACCTGACAGTTAATCACAGTATAAATGCTTGCAATTGTGGTTCTTATAAAACAGTGTGATGCTAGCGGGGAAAGAGTTAATATCACTGTTGTGTCTTCATCGTTTTATTTATTACCACAAGTCATTTCCATGAGTTTATGATAGAATGTCCCATTGAGTCCAGCATTCTTTCTTGTGTTCTTGATTTTTATCCTAGGTAAATTGGTTAGAAGCCAAAGAATTAGAAACTGCTCATTTGGCATTTTAGATATATTAGTAATCGTTTGGTCCTTTTTCAGACTATCTCACAAGCATTGTCACAGTTCAGATTCATAGCAAATTCACTAGAAGGATATAGCTGCAGTGGGACAAATTCCTCAGACTAGAGTGGCAGAGCCAAGACTCAAGTCTAATCCTTGGGATCCCTTCAGCTCAGTGCGAACAGTCTTCTGTGTTGGCTCTGTCATGGCCATCCTGGACTCCTGTTTTAGAAGACATGCTAACCACTGCAGACAGAAAACCCATAGGCATGCTAGGTAGGAGGGGGGGAGGTGTTAGTGAACAAAAACTCCATTTCCTGGCCACAAGCCAGGAACTGAACGTGATGTTGGAGCCTGGCCATTTTACCTTCTCATATCTCAAAATCCAGAAACCAGTTTAGGAACTCCCTTGCTGGTACTGATCCAAATAGCTGGTGAGGTCAGATTATATAGTACACATGATCTTAGTGGTGCCAAAAATGATTTTAACCCACATCTTAGGAGAACAAGCCTGAGAGCATTGCTGAATTCTCTACATTTTCTCATCTTTTGGGGAAGGTCAACTCTAAAGGAACCCCTGAGAGGGTTGCTGGGTATTCCGGCATTTTCTTCTGTCAATTCCGCTTGCATCTGGCAGGACTGCTGTGAGCGTCTGCCTTCCAGCTGCTTTCTTCTCCCTCCAAGCGCCAAGCACAGAGCAGATTGTAACTTGGCAAGCAACCCTTTTTCCGATCCCCTGTGAATCTCCTGTGAAGGGGGCAAACACACTGCCTACAACAAACAGTTGTCAGAGAAGCTGCCACTTTGAAAGCTGCTGTGGCAGTCACAGTGGCAAGAACCAGGGAGTGACATTCATTTTCCCACGCATCCTGAGAAATAATTTGCACCAGAGATAGTAACACACTGTACATTTGTTTACAAATCCCCCACTTCTCATCCAAGTTAGAAGTATTTTTAGATTACTGAATAACAACAACAAAAAAGATTACAGCTTCGATGCCTGGCAGAGCCAAACAGCTACATAGCAACAGTGTTGTTATCACTTTCCATTTACATAGCTGGGGACACTTTCAAAGGGCTTCTGTTACAAACATCTTCTTCCTTGATCTTCACAGAAATGCAGATAAAATTGAGCAATATTATTAGCCCCATCTTATGAATGAGGCTTCTCAGGTCAGATAGTTTAAAACCCTAATATGGATCACACAGTAAGGGTTCAAGCAGAGCTGGAAATACTGTTCAGGTTTTGGACTTCTACTCCTGTACTCTTCTTCACTCATTTCCTAAGACCTCATTTCAATTCAGTTCATCTCTTACTTATTGATTTTCTGCTAGGAAAAAAAAAAAAACTAAGAAAAATTGCCCATAAGAAACTCATAGTCTAATGTTGCAGTAAAGGCATCAATATATTATATATATTGCGTCACTATAGCAGTGGACAGTGAATGTGCAAGGTAGGAGTGCTTAACTCTGTCATGTTAGGCAAGGAAGTTTCATGGAGAAAGAAACTTGGATGGTGAAAAATCTTAGCCAGACTTAAGTCGTGAAGGAAAAGGAGAGGAGGGTAACCAAGCAAAGGCAGTACTGGGGACACAAACACCACATGCAGCGGCTCAGGCATGGCCTGGTACAGAGTTTGTGCAGAGCACTGGGGTATCACACAGCCAGATGTGAAACATGTCTTGAAGATGGTAGGGCACCACTGAAGTGTCTTGGCCAGGAATAATTGAAGTAGGATTGCAGCTTAAAAATACTGTTGTTGCCTAAGTACAGGTGCTTGACTGAAAGTGAAGAAGACTTTCAGAAGAGTGATGTCCTGGTAAATTCATTCTAAGTGGAAAGTATTATAAGTCAAAATGATTACTGAATATCATAGCTTAGCAACACACACACTGCCGAGTATGGGTGTGTCGGGCTGACTGGGAGCTCCGGCTCACTGCCATTGCCCAGCATTGCAAGAGAGGATAACACTGCATACTGCTAGCCCGAGAAAAGGTCAGAACTCAAAATTTGAAGTACAGTTTCTACTAAATGCATTTAGTTTTACATCATCATAAAGTTAAATAATCATAAGTTGAACCATCTTAGGGACTGTCTATATCAGGACCATCTGTATAACTTATTACAAATAAGGTCTGTGTTTTACTCAATAAAGTTGCCCTGTTATCTAAGATGAAAAAACAAGAAAGACAGCTCTTATCATGTGCCAGGCACTAGTCTCTGCACTTACGTGTATTAACTCATTACTTCTAACAACAAACTTATGAAGTAAGTATGTTACAATTGAGGACACAGAGTCTCGAGTTTAATTTGTATTACTGGTTTTCTAGTACCTCTCATTTGAATAACTTTTTAATTCAAAATAAACTGCATGTTAAGCATTTTGATAAAATATGTTGTAAGTCCCTTATGATAACACTGTACTGCGTAAAGTTCAACAAACCTAGGCTCTCAGTTTTTGTGCTTTTCCATGCATGATTCTTTCTGCCTTTATATGCCTTCTCCATCCTCCACTCTAGTCACCCACCTTGCTAGCATAAAGCCTCCCTTGATTCCCTAACTTCCTTAATTGTGGGACGAGTTTTTTCATGTTTATCCCAAGTGCAGTGTTGGATTGGCATCTCAAAATCTGTGGAGTGATTCAGTTAATCATGAACTCAGTGGTTTCTAAAGATACAGTGAATCTTCTGATACCTTACTGAAAATCAGCTATTGCTTAAGAGGTTTGCAAAATTCCACTCCTTAATATGACATTGAAATGTAGGATTGCTTCCTTCCTCTTGCAGGTCCTCACTAAGGACTCAGTGACAATCAGTGTGGATGGTGTGGTCTATTACCGTGTTCAGAATGCAACCCTGGCTGTGGCCAATATTACCAATGCAGACTCGGCAACCCGTCTTCTGGCACAAACTACTCTCAGGAACGTCCTGGGCACCAAGAACCTTTCTCAGATCCTCTCTGACAGAGAAGAGATTGCACACAACATGCAGGTGAGGAGCCCCACAAATGATGTTACTCCCCACAAAATGAAAACTAGAGAATTTTTATCCATTGGAGTTGGGGCCCTTTTATTTCTTAGTATTGCAGGTTGAGGGTCGATGATGCCTCTCTGGGACCTGGAACTCCCTAAGCCAGTGGCTTTCAAGATCTTGTCTATTATTAGAAAAGAATTGAAAAACGTACCCAGGGAAGAGTAAATTATGAAAGATTTATTTCAATGGTAAATTATCAAAGATTTATTTTGAGAATTGAGGTAAGAGAGAAGAGAAGCAGAAAAGTTCCTAAGCTGAGGAGAGAACCCCCTCCCAGCTGGAAGGGGTCTTGAAGGGAAATTGATGTGACAACTTGGATCAGGTCATTTTTATAAATTAGGTATCCAATTAGGATGAGCCTCACTGATAAGAGTAACTATATATGAAGGCCCTCAGTTGGTTGGTGGGCCCAGGACGATAGCACAGACTGAGAACGGGCCCACCAATGGTTGGAGAGAGGAAGGTGCAAGACTGGGAAAAGTTTAAGGAGAAGAATCAGAAAACCGCTTCTGATGCCATCTTGATGGATGAGACTGCAGTTCTCTTCTGGCCTCGCCAGGCAGAGTGGTACCCATGTTCTTTGGGGCCTCTGCTCCTAAACTGACTACCTACAGAAGAAAGCTGTCTTCCTCCTCACTTCTGCCAGATTTGATGAAAGGAAATGGTTCATACATACACTCAGGTGCATGTTGTTTTGAATTCCCTCTAGTGCCCCACCTGCCAGTCAGTATTCACAGTTTTTTCAGCATGGTAGTTCAGAGGTTGGTCTAGGAGACAGTATAGGTGTTATTAAAGCTCTCTTCTGTGGCAGAGTCCCATGAATTCCCTTAACTATTACACTTTTCAGCCTTTCCTGAGTAGTAGATGTTAGTTAAGGCTGTCTTGTTCACAAAAGTTAAAGTGCTATAAACCCAAATTCATATTAGTTACAGAACTTTATTACGGGTAAAATCTATGATTTGTTTATTGTTTTGTTTATTTTACCAAGATATTGCTCTGTAGCCAAGAGTGTCCTTGAAGTCACCCAGTTTGGCCTTGAATTCCTGCCTCGGCTTCCCAAGTGCTGAGATCACAGACACACACCACCGTACCCTGCTAAAATACATAATTGTATTTCATACCATCACAACCTCATGAAAAAAAAGTATGGTTTCATTCCTGCCCTTCTAAAGGGGGGAAGCCAAACACTAAAAAATAAAATGGCTGCCACAGAGTCACATCAGGAATACAGCCACACCCATTCAGTTATTTACATTACCCCTAGCTGCTTTTTACCTGGAAGAGTTTGTTGAATAGTTGCCACAGACTACTAAAGGCAAATAAGCAATTCCTTTATGGCCCTCTTAGAAGAAGTTTGTTCACCCCTGCATTAGCTTGTTAGTAACATAATCAGATCAGTTTCCAGGTGACCCAGCCCTTGCTGGAACATTCCTTCCACCCAAGGATGCAGCCACTGTGGGCATCTGGGTGGGACTGAGCAGGTCTCACTTGCCTTCTCCCTCTTTCCAGAGTACTCTGGATGATGCCACTGATGACTGGGGAATAAAGGTGGAGCGCGTGGAAATCAAGGACGTGAAGCTCCCAGTGCAGCTCCAGAGAGCAATGGCTGCAGAGGCAGAAGCATCCCGGGAGGCCAGAGCCAAGGTAAAGCTTTCTGTTTGTTTAGGTTTTTGGTTGTTGTCTTGTTTTTACTTTGGTTTTCTTTTTTTATTTCAAAAAAAAAAAATTTAGGGTTGATTTTTTTTTTTTTTTTTTGTAAGAGAGAGAGAGAGAGAGAGGGAGAATGGGCACACTAGGCCCTTTCCCACGTGCAGTGATGCATGCACCACTTTGTGCATCTGCCTTTATGTGGGTATTGGGGAACTGAACCCAGGCCGTCAGACTTTGCAAGCAAGCTCATTTAACTGCTGAGCCATCTCTCCAGCCCATGAAGAAATATTTTCTCGTTAACCTAAAAAAGAAAGTGTTTTAAGATGTCAGTGTATAAAAACACAGGGCTACTCTACAAATCCAAGATAGGACATAGAGGCAAGCCTCAGCAGAATTGGATGCAGGAACCAGAGAACAGTCCTGGCTGAGGGGAGCTGGTCACCCTTTCCTGGACTATGTCTCACTACAGGTAGTTCATGGTGGAAGTTCTCTGACTCCCAAGTTCAAGTGCATTTCCAGGTGCGCAATAAAGCAAGCATGCCACATGCATAGGATAATGGAACTTTCTGGGGTCCAACAAGGACAAGGCCACACAGCCCCACCCCTGTGAACACAATGAAGTTTCCATAGGAGAGGTTGCTATGGACTTGACCAATCTCTTAAACACAAGGAACAAACCAGTTTGCATATGTTAGAAAACAGTATTATGTGGTGATAACTGGTAGACCACAGAAACCTGACTTCTTTGGCTACCCTTTAAGCTCAAATTGGTAACTTTTTTTCTTGTTCTTGTTTGTTTTTCGAGGTAGAGTCTTGGCTCTCTAGCCTAGGCTGACCTGGAATTCACTCTGTATTCTCAGGGTGGCCTCGAACTCACAGCGATCCTCCTACCTCTGCCTCCCGAGTGCTGGGATTAAAGGCATGTGCCACCACGCCCGCAATAACTAACGTTTTTATCAGCACCAAATAGAAGACTTGATATGTTGCCTCTAAAATTTTCCATTAACCAGAAGCTTTAGGTTTTTCTAAGATGATAATTGATGCTCTTGATAATACTGCGGGATTCTCAAGGGCCTCCTTTCAAAAACATCAATGTTAATAACTGTTCCTTTGTCATCATCAGCAAATTATTTGAAAAATTAAGAATTGCTTTTACCTTGAATCTGTTATTCATTAAAAGTCACATTTCTAAACCCTATTGAATAATAGAATTTCCCATAGACTATCAGAATTGATCTCCCAAAGGTGACCACACCTTGCTCAGAAGCTGCACCCTCCTATTCCCACTGAGCTTGGACTGGGCCTTAATCCTTCTATAGCACTCTAGGTAGCAACCCTTAACTGCTTGGAGTTAGCCATAAAAAATGAAATTTGTTTGCCATCTTAGTCAAATGAAATGGTAAAGCCCAGAAAAATGAAGGCATTTTCTCTAGGTCACATAGTTGATAGGTGACTGCCGCCTTCTGGGGCTTTCCTGCATGGGCTGAGTGTCTCACTGGGTTGGAAAGACAGTGCCCATCGGTCCTTTCTAACAAGAAGCAGAGATAAAGGAAGTCAGTTAGAGTCCTGCGTCACCATGCTATCACTTGGACCAGACTATGAGATTAGCCTGAGCTGTCTCATGAACCTGCACAGTGGCTGACTGTCTTCAAGATTAGTGTTCACTGCAGTGCACTTCTCTAAAATGCAGTAGTAGGGCTGGAAAGATGGCTTAATGGTTAAGGCACTTGTCTGCAAAGCCAAAGGACCCCGGTTTGATACCCCAGGGCCCACATAAAGCCAGATGCACAAGGTGGCATGCGTCTGGAGTTTGTTAGCACTGGCTGGAGGCCCTGGTGCACCCATCCTCTCTTGCACTTTCTCTCTATCTCCCTCTCTCTCTCTCTGCCTCTTTATCTCTCTCTCTCAAATAAAATATATAGATAAAATATATAGATAAAATATATTTTTAAACAATAGAAAATAAAATGCAGTAGTAAAATGGAGTAACCCTGCACAAGCTGTGGCCTAGTGCTCAAGTTCTCAGGAAAAACAGGGACATAGTTTCTTCAGCAAGGGAATTATAGAATGAAAAGAGAATGTGGGAGAACCCATAGACAGAGACTTGAGAATAGAGTTCAAGTTGACTAGTCACAGGAAAATGCAAATTCAAATTACAAGCAAATGCCACATAGATGCTCATCAAAATGGCTTTTAAAAAAGCAAGACAAGAGAAGAACTGAGTGTGGGGCTGGGAACTAGCATGCATGTGTTCTGCTGTGGGAATGTGCACTGGTATGACTGCTTTGGGAACAGTCTGGCAGTATCCACCAAAGCTGAAGGCTTGTATAGCTTGTGAGCCAGTGGCTCCATTCCTATTCATGTATCTCATAGAAATGCCCTCATATTTACCAAATGGCATATACTGGGATAGGCACACCACCACCTCACAAACTGGAAACTCTCCAAGTGCCCATCACTGGTGGAATAGATAAGGTGTGGTTAATTCAGGGGAAGGAATGGTAGATAGCAAAGGGATGAATAGATAACTGCTCACAGCGGAACCAGGGAAGCCACTCAGATGTGTTTACAGTAGAGGACAGAGTCTCCAACATTTACTGCGTACTAACCAAACCTCTTTTTCTGTGTGTCTTCAGACCAACTCTTTTATTATTTATTTATTTATTTATTTTTATTGATAACTTCCATCATTGTAGAAAATAACCCATGGTACTTCCCTCCCTCCCCCCACATTCCCCTTTGAAACTCCACGCTCCATCATATCCCTTCCCCCTCTCAATCACTCTCACTTTTATCTTCTTTTTATTTTTGAGGTAGGTCTCACTCTAGCCCAAGCTGACCTGGAATTCACTGTGTAGTCTCAGGCTGGCCTTGAACTCACAGTGATCCTCTTACCTCTGCCTCCCGAGTGCTGGGATTAAAGACATGTTCTAGCACACTAGGCCAGACCAACTCTTTTTTTAAATTAAATTATTTATTTGAGAGAGAGAGAAAGCATGAATGGGCACTTCAGGGCCTCTAGCCACTGCAAATAGACTCCAGAATCATGCCCTCTTTTGTGCATCTGGCAGTATGTGGGTACTAAGGAATCAAACCTGGGTCCTTTGGCTTTGCAGACAAGTGCCTTAACTGCTGAGCCATCTCTCCAGCCCCAGACCAACTCTTAGTGGCTCAGAATGTGGTGTCTTTGATGCTTGCTTTCTTCCTTTTTATAACTCTCAGAAAAATGCCCGGCTGATGCTTTCCAGCTCATATTTCTAGGGCAAGTAGTTTATTAACTGGGGGGGGGAGGGAGGGAGTGCAAAATTACACAGATCACCTTTCTCTGCTCTTCCCTCTGACCAGCCCACATAGTCTCCAGTAGGGGACAGGCAGTACCAATCTCATGTGTATGAAAGGTCACATTTTACTTATTTATGTTTGAGACCGAGTCTGTGTAGTTCCAGCTGGCCTCAAAGTTGATATGTGGCAAAGGATGACCTTGAACTCTGGATCCTTCTGCCTCCACCTCTTGTGTGCTAGGATTACTGGTGTATACCACCACAAAACAGTCACATTTTAAAATGATTGCTGGGCTGGAGAAATGGCTTAGCGGTTAAGGTGTTTGCCTGTGAGCCAGAGGAGCCAGGTTCAATTCCCTAGGACCCATGTAAGCCTGATGCACAAGGGGAACATGCATCTGGAGTTCATTTGCAGTGGCTGGAAGCCCTGGTGTGCCTATTCTCTCTCTGTCTGCCTCTCTTGTAGCTCTTTATCTCTGCTTGCAAATAAATAAATAAATTTTTTTAAAATTATAAAATGATTGCTTATGGGATTAGCCCTTGCCTAGCATGCATGAGGCCCTGGGTTCAGTCCTCAGTACCACAAAACAAATAACAAAATAAAAATTAAAAATAAAGCGGATCCCTATAAATACTCAAATGTTGACTGATATGGAATTTCTGCATATTTGGTAAAAATTCTGATACCTATAAGTCGCTTGCTTTGTCCTCTGAGATGCTGTCCACAGAGGGCCCTTGGCCAGTATCTAGACAAAGCCTGAGGCATGGTGCTGACATCTTTAGTAGCTTGTCCATAGCAACTTCATTAGGAACAAAATGTGCTTCCACTCCAGTGGTTCTAGCTTTCTGGCCATGAAATTGTCTATTGATTGGAGAATGGAAATGGTCTGTGTCCAGAGAAGAATGTGCCTAACTGGACATATGACATGGAAAAACAAATCAGAGTCTGCCATGTGTTTGGTGGGGGTTTATGTATGCATTCTCTAGTGCTTGTCTTGGGATACAGTTACCTGCTTTTCTTTGAGTTTTTCTGGCGCGTATGCCTTCTCATAGATGAAGGTAGAACATAATGGTTTGCTCTGATAAATCAAAGGTTTAATCCTATAAACTGGGTCCTTTCTCTCAGTAAGTACAATATCCTGTGTCCTCTGTCTTGTTTAATGACATTACCCACACATTCACAACATGGAAGCTTGGCACTCAGTTTCTGTCTCCTCCTCTCCCATACCCAGTCAGTCTCCAGATACTGTCTACTTACTGTCCAGTTTGAAGATTGCTACATGACATCACGTTCATTCTAGTCTGACCTCTCCTTTCCCTTGTCCATACACAGGTTATTGCAGCTGAGGGAGAAATGAATGCCTC
This sequence comes from Orientallactaga sibirica, assembly GCA_036365145.1. NCBI lineage: Eukaryota > Metazoa > Chordata > Mammalia > Rodentia > Dipodidae > Orientallactaga > Orientallactaga sibirica. The sequence goes on from JAEOAD010000034.1 coordinate 13,710,638, forward strand.
CAGGGCTCTGAAAGAAGCCTCCATGGTTATCACCGAGTCTCCTGCCGCCCTTCAGCTCCGATACCTTCAGACGCTGACCACCATTGCTGCTGAGAAGAACTCAACAATTGTCTTCCCTCTACCCATAGATATGTTACAAGGCATTGTAGGGGCAAAACACTGAGCTATAGCCAGTGTAGAGTTGAGCTATACCCTTCCAAGGATGAAGTAGGGACCATATTAGCCTTCAGCTCACAAGGAAAGTTGGCAGGAACCGTGAATATCCTCCCTCCCTTTCCCTTTCTTTGTGGGGCTCTTAGAATGTATAGGGACCATAAACCCAGATGAAAGAATTGCTTTGAGGCTGGGGGGTAGCTCAGCGGTAGAGCTCTTACCTAGCATGCTCAAGGGTCTGAGTCTGATCCTTACCACCAAAAAGAAAAAAAATAGAGACAGAGAATTGTTAGCTTATAAATCTTAAGAGAGAGACTGATAATTTATATAAGATAACCTCTTGCTTTAAAATATTTGTTTGTATTTTTATTCTGCAGTGGGTTAAATCCTTCTGCATCTGAGTCTTTTGGAGCCTTCTATGGACATAGCCTAGGACTGCCTCCCCACTCCCACCCCCCGCAGCTGATAGACGTTGCACAGAAAGTGACCTTGTACTTCAACCAGTGTCTGTGGGCCATCTGTGCCTTACTTTCAGGGGATCTTAAGTGACGGGCATTCCCTGGCATCCATTTACTCTCTAAATCCAAACTGTTTCACAATAATCCTTAGTAGGTTATAGGCCATTTCGTGCTTGAACCTGCCAGAAATACAGGAAATGGTCAAGGTCAATGCACATATTGCCCTAAAACCCTTCAGAGACATAACTTTACTATTGTGGTGGTCCTTTTGAAAATAATCGGCAAGTTTTTTAAAACTTCCTTGAGCCTCCTAGTAAATGAGAAAGTGATCCTTCTGAGCAGGTCTGCCTTCAAAACCAGCTAAATACTTGTCACAAAGTGCATTTTCTCACTTTTACCTATCTTCATAGATCAGGTTTTGAAATTTTTGATTTTTTTTAAATAAAAAATTCTCTAAGTACTATAATTGTTCTATGCCTATTTTAATAGCTTAAGTACTAAATGCTTTTTTACATCTATTATATTTTATAATCCAGTATATTTTGCTCTGCGTGTTAGTAACACTGTGAGATCCTTTGATTAGTAATCCTACTTACTAAGTACTGTAACACATTCATAATATATTGAGCATAAAATGTCTAATAATCTTGGTCAAATGCTGTCTACTCCATCTACATCTACATAGATGGAGAACTTTTTTGTTTGCTTGGTTGTTATTTTTCTGCCATGTACATTGATACAGGAAAGAGGAAGCGGTAAGCCCCGTTGGACCACAGGTTCTTAGTCTGTAATATAAGGAGGCACCTTCCGTTGTGTAAATGCCTAGCTTCCTTCCTACTGGCCTGGAAAGCTGGCTGATCACATTTGCAACACTTCTTTGAGGCTCATAGCGTACCTGAAAAGGAAAAATAACAACCTCCTTTCCCAGCACCGCTGTTCGGATCTGCCTCAGTTTCACTGTGGAGGTCCCTTCCCTTGCACCGTGTCCAAGCTTGTTGTAGAAAGCTGTACGTCACCATCTGCTCAGGTTCTGTCTGAGTTGGTTAGAGCTATGTATTTCATTTAAGGACTCAACTTGCATTCATATTTTGACCTTGCATTTGTAGTTTGCGCTTAAAATAATGGTATCATTTGTTTTGTGAATTGTCTCATCCTTTACCATGAGGGCCAGGAAACCCAATGCCCTGGTGAAAGTCCCTTCTTTGGTTCTGTGAGTTTCACTCTCCAGACATCAAACAGCCCTTGTTCCTTCCTGTATCTTGTGAATTCACAGTCACTCAGGAGGGCCAAAGAAAGGAAACGATTTCCAATGGCCCTCTTCCAACCATGTACAATAAAAAGTCCCTGATTTTCCCGGGTGAGAGTCTTTCTGCCTGCACTGAGTTTCAGTCCATTCCCGGGTGACAGTCTTTCTGCTGGCACTGGTTGCAGAGTCCATTCCGGGTGAGATCTTGCCTGCACTGATGTCACAGTCCATTCCCAGGTGAGAGTTTTTCTGCCTGCACTGATGTGTGCGAAGTCCATTCCCCGGGTGAGAGTCTTTCTGCCTGCACTGATGTGTGCAGAGTCCATTCCCCGGGTGAGAGTTTTTCTGCTTGCACTGATGTGTGCGAAGTCCATTCCCCGGGTGAGAGTTTTTCTGCCTGCACTTCCAGTCCATTCCCGGGTGAGAGTCTTTCTGCCTGCACAATAAGTCCATTCCCCGGGTGGGAGTCTTTCTGCCTGCACTGATGTGTGCGAAGTCCATTCCCCGGGTGGGAGTCTTTCTGCCTGCACTGGTGTGTGCAGAGTCCATTCCCCGGGTGAGAGTCTTTCTGCTTGCACTGATGTGTGCGAAGTCCATTCCCCAGGTGAGAGTTTTTCTGCTGGCACTGATGTCTGGGGAGTTCATTTTTCAGAAGAATCACTTCAGATCCTCCAGGTTCCAGCTACTACTGCCTTGGACCAAACATTTTCCCCGGGAGTTTGAGATCAACAGTGCCCATAAGCCTTTCCCTTTGTCCGCCTCCCCATTGCTGTCACTCATATCACACAGACTCATGTCTACAATAAAAAGCCAGTGTGTTTTACCTGCAACGTGTGGCCTTTGATGAGCTTCCTTGATCGCTTCTTGGCCTTTTGGCTAAGATCAAGTGAAGAGCTTCCTTGAATGACTGGTGACATTGTTAGTTGAGCACTAGTCACAAGCTCAAACACTTGTACCTACAACCTGTCATTTTATCTTCAGTATGGTTTAGTTATTTGTTATCACCATTTTATAGGTCCAAACAACATTGAGCCTCAGGTAAAACTGATCCCAAGCCATGCTGTTGGGAAGGGGCACAGCTAGAGTTCAAACCCAGCCCTGTCCAATTCCAAAGATTCTAAGGTGTCCCATGTATCTTCTTTGTGTGACTCTGCCATCTCTACAAACTGCCACCATGTCATTTTATATGTAAATCCCATTTGTCAGTCTCAGAGTTCACTGGACTTTGAATTCATTCTTGAGGAGGGCTCAAATTCAGCCTTCAGTTTTGCATTATCTGATCTAACAAAAGTTCAGTACAGAAGAGGAGAGTTGATTGGCTGTTTATAGCCACATGTTACACTGAGTGGAAAAATTAAAAAAAGGGTTCAAAAGACTAAAACAGAATGCCCCATTCCACTATATTATTTCAAGTATATTATTAATTCACCACACCAGGTCTTTCTCAAGTCAGTCAGCAAGTAAAAAATTAACTCAGAACTCTTTTTTTTTGTTGTTGTTTTGTTTTTGTCTTTTTGGAAAGAGTCAGAGAGAGAGAGAGACAGAGAATGGGCACACCAGCAACCTCTCAGCTGTTGTGAATGAACTCCAGATGTGTGCCCTCCTGTGGGTAAGTGCAGCATTGCACCCTTGCATCATTATGCATCTGGCTAAACATGGGACCTGGAGAATCTAACGGGTGTTCTTAGGCTTAGCAGGCAGACGCCTTAACCGCTAAGCCATCTCTCCAGCACAGAACTCTTTTTTTTTTTTTTTTTGGTTTTTCGAGGTAGGGTTTCACTCTGGCCCAGGCTGACCTGGAATTAACTATGTAGTCTCAGGGTGGCCTTGAACTCATGGCGATCCTCCTACCTCTGCCTCCCGAGTGCTGGGATTAAAGGCGTGCGCCACCACACCCGGCACAGAACTCTTTTTTAATATTTTTCTTTATTTGAAAGCAAGAGAAAGAGAGTATGAGCATGTCAAGGCCTCTGGCCACTGCAAAGGAATTCTAGAGCGTGTGCACATTGTGCTTCTGGCTTTACATGACTACTGGGGACTTGAACCCAAGCCTTCAGGCTTTGCAAGCAAGTGCATTGAACCACAGAGTCATCTCCCCAGCCCCAGAGCTCTTCCATTTATGTGTGCATGTGTGCCGCAGCACCCGTGTGGAAGTCAAGAACAAGCTTGGGTGTCAGTTCTCACCTTCTACCTTGTTTAAGATAGTGTCTGTTCTTTGCTGAATCTGCCAGGCCAGCTGACCCTGAGCTTCTGGGGATGCTCCTGTGTCGGCCTCCCATCTTGCTTAGGTGCACTCTGGGATTACAGATGTTTGCAATACCACTGGTTTTCCATGGGTGCTGACGATCTGACCTCAGCTTGTCATGCTTGTGCAGCAGGTGCTGTAGCCCTCAGGATGAAGTCCAATTCACATTTATGGCACATCATAGAGCAAATCAATGAGAGCAATGAGGCTGTTTGGCGAGTTAATTAATTACCAATGACTGCTTTATATCAGGCACTACACTCAACTCATTCATTTGTTTTACTTCTACATCTGATGATACTTACCATTGAGCCAGGCATGGTGGTACATGCCTTTAATCCCAGCACTAGGGAGACCGAGGAAGGAGGATCATTGTGAGTTGGAGGCCAGCCTGAGACTACAGAGTGAATTCCAGGTCAGCCTAGGCTAGCGAGAGACCCTACCTCAAAAAAAAAAAAAAAAAAAAAAAAAAAAAAAAAGGAATTTGACTCATAAAGTTAGAATTCTACAGATCCGACTTTGAAAATCATGCTCTTGCATGCTTCTTCTACTGTGCAGGCCAGTTGGTAACAAGACCCTGAGTGAGTTCTAGCCTCCGTCCTTTTGAAAATGTGCAGAACTGTCCACTGAAAGTGTGCACAAGCCCAGACACACAAACTTGCCTACCCCAAGACTTCAGAACCACTAGATGACCTACTTCTCACTTCAGAACTATCCCATGGCCTAGCACATCTGTACTTCGTAGCAACTAAAGAGAAGGCCAAGGAAACCATAACAGATTGAATGCCAGTTTGCCACCTTTGACTTCCATTCATAACCCCATCTGGCCGAGTTGACAGGCCATGGGAACCCCTGGATCTGTTGAGTTTTTTGTCTTTTACAATGATGCACATAACTTGGCTTTACAGCAGGTCCAGGCTCAAGTGAGGCTAGAATTTGCCTAAAGAAGACACTTAATGAAAGGATGCAGTTTTTTTTTTTCAATCCACCTAAGAAGAGTTTGGTGAGAGAGGAAGTTGAAATTACTGTTAAAACATATTTAGGGCTGGAGCGATGGCTTAGCATTTAAGGTGTTTGCCTGTGAAGCCGAAGGATCCTGGTTCGATTCTCCAAGACCCACATAAGCCAGATGCACAAAGGGCACATGCATCTGGAGTTCGTTTGCAGTGGCTATAGGCCCTGGCATGCCCATTCTTTCTCTTTCTACCACTCTTCTTTCCCTCTCTCTTTCTCTCTGCTTGCAAATAAATAAAAATTAGAAAAAATTAAAACAGATTTTATAGAAATTTGGAGACTTAACAGCCATGACATATGCTGAGAATCTTCCCTAAAACATTCTGGTGAGGAGGGGTCTAGAAATTGAACCCTCTGAAAATTATTCCACAAGAGTATAAGGAGCCTTTATTATAAATAGCCTCTATTTTTAGCATCCTGTCTCAAAATAGTCTCCAACAAAATAGCTGTCTATCTAGTGTCTACTTACCTAGTTCCTTCCTATGAACCCCATGTTAGCTGGTACCAGATGATAGCTGTCACCTCAGAGAGGAGGAGTTCACCCTAATGGGAGGATAAATTTCATTGCTCCATGAGTAATCCCATCCTCCATGAGCTTGTCAAGAGTGATTCTGTGACCCAAAGTGGACTCTGAGTCCTGAGAAAAGATTTTCTTCAAACTTAAGAGCTCTTTTCCATTTCCTGGGATAAAGGCCTTCTAGAAATGATCTTCTTTTTAAAAATATTTTGTTATTTATTTATTTGAGAGAGAGATAGAGATACAGAAATAAGAGAGAGAGAGAGAATGGGTGCACCAGGGCCTCCAGCCATTGCAAACAAACTCCAGATGCGTGCACCCTCTTGTGCATCTGGTTTACATGAGTCCTGGAGAATGGAGTCTTGAACCAGGGTCCTTAGGCTTCACAGACAAGCATTTAATCACTAAGCCATCTCTCCAGCCCTAAAAACGATCTTTTTTCCTTTCTGCCGAGCATTGACATGTATGGGTTGAGAGCCAGAATGCCCACAGTCTTCACTACCAGGCTGGAGCACTGCGCCAAGAAAGCCAGCAGGAGACCCAGGCTCACTGACGAGCCCCAGGACTCTGGCCGCATGATGCCCTCATGAGGCAATGCGGTTGAGCTGGTTCTCCATCCCTCACAGCAAACACACCCAGCTCAGGGGTGGGTTTGCTCCATGGATGGGTTAGGTCCTATACATATTCTTTTTGCCATTTTTTTAAAATCACAATATGGATAATACATGGGGTTAAATGTTGCCTCCCTTAATCTCTAGAAAGGATGACCGCTGTGAGTTCAAAGCCAGTCTGGGACTACAGAGTGAGTTCCAGATAAACCTGGACTAGAGTGAGACTCTACCTCGGGGGACGAAAAAAAGAAAAGATACTTAAAGGCATGTGCCCTACCACTGAGCTACCTCTCCAGCTCAAAGAAAAAGTTATGTGCGTGTGGGGTTATACATGTATGTGTGCAGATGTGCATGTCCTGTGCATACAGCTATGGAGGCCAGAGTAGGATGTATATTCTCCTCTTTCTCTTCTACCTTATTTCCCTGAAACACTGAAGCTCCTTGTTTTTCTGTTAGAATGGCTGATTGGTGAACCTTAGCCATCCTCCTATCTCTACTACCCTCAGAGTTGGGGTGGTGGGCATTTTGGGGGGTTTCATGTGGGTGTTGGGGATCAAACACGAGTCCTCATGCTTGTGCAGCAAGTGCTCTTACCCAGTAAGCCAGCCCAGGTTCCGTGTTATATTTTTAATGTCTTTCATAAATTAAGTACAAAATACTTATGTTGAATTCAGTCTCCCACACAGGATCCAAAGCCAGGCCAACCTTTAAGAGAGGCAGCTTTGACACCTGTCCTGGTATGCCATACTGACTTCACTGTTGTGGGGTATCATGAAGTCTAACATGGTTAGGAAAACAAAATACATGGTTGAAGTTAAACTATTCCTAATTTCCTCTTTGGTCTTTGAGGAAGAAAAGGAAGTAAAGGTGGTTCTGTTGCTTGGGTGATCCAGAATTCTCTCTCTAGACCACAGCTGCACCCTTGCATAGCAGTGTGACCCATGAATTTCCAGGAACTAAGCTAGCTTTGTCTAGGCAGGCCTCCACCTGCCTCTAGGGAAGGTCCTAGAAGCAGTTATGGGAAATCACCACTTTGTTTCAATACTTAACACTTGTCAAGTTGCTCTGACCACTGAACATAGTAAACAAGGTGTGTCTTGGGACAAGTCCAAATCCTTTGGTATGGTATTCAAGGCCCCTGTCCAGCACTCACTCAGCTTCAAAGCCTAGCACTTCCCACTTTCTGTTCCAGCCATGCAATTGTCTGCCCCTTTCTCCTCCATAGCACCCCACCTTTGACTATGCTGCACCCTTTGCTTGAGATGGCTTGCTTCTGAAAACCTCTGCACACCCCCACATCCCCATCCCACTTTGAAAATTCCTCCTTTATTGCCCTCATCACCTTTGCAATGACTCAGAATCTCTGGAGGTAGGGTCTCTGGTGAATGGTTCCTTTCAAAAGCTCCCTGGACAATTTCAGGGTTTGGCCAGCTTTGGCAACAACAGTGTAAACACACACACACACACACACACACACACACACACACACACACAAACTTCCCACCATGTATAAACCTCACACTGGGTTCTCTTCTCCGTGGGTGCTTTATACTGTAACTTGGAGTGGCATGGAACAACAGCAGAACAAAAAGGTGGCAAGATGCATCCAGAAGGACTGAGGGGAGGGAACAGACTGTTCCCCAACAAGCTCTTTGCACTGCTTGGCACCACCCTGGAGAAAAGGTTTTGAAAGAGTTCATGAAAGTGCCCCACAGGGACTTTAGAGGCTCTGAGCATAAGCAGAGATTCAGGCCCAGGGGAACCACACAGGGCATCAAGGAGTCTTTTTCCTCCACTACAAAGATAGCAAACTTGGGCATCTCTTGTTTGTAATTTTTTTTTTTTTTTCCCGAGGTAGGGTCTCATTCTAGCCCAGGCTGACCTAGAATTTACTATGTAGTCTCAGGCTGGCCTTGAACTCATATGGCTCCTCCTACCTCTGCCTCCCAAGTGCTGGGATTAAAGGCGTACGCCACCACGCCCAGCTTTGGGTATCTCTTGTGACAGCAGCTCCTGAGGTGCTGACTTCTCCCAAGATTCTCTGGGCAGCAGAATGAGCCAGCAGTAGATAGGAAGGCTCAGGCAGATGTCACAGGATGTGGTGGCTATGACAATGCATCTTGTCCAGTTTCTACTACGGAAAATGTAGCGAAGGATCCCAGCTGCTGGCTTTGAACTCTATTCCCACTGCTGCCCAAGGCCGTGCCTCTTGATGATAAGACATGGGGGGAGGGAAGACAAACGTGTTCACAGGAGATGTGCAGTTCATTTGTTGGCTGACCAATATAAGTCCTCTATACACATTTAAGCTTACTCAGTACAGTTCATTTCAACTTGATGCCTAATTTCCATGGGCCAAGGGCAGACATCGACAGTGCATAAGCCCCTAGACAAAGACACTGTCAACCTGTCTTTGGGGACCCCTCTTCTATGGATTCTTCTCATACAAGAGCTCTTTTCTCTTTGCTTCCTCTCTGCACTAAGCATTTCTCTAACTTGCTTTTACTCTGTACTAAAATTTCTCCTTCTGAACTCATCTTTTATCAGCTGTGAAATTAATTGAATTCTGCAAAGCAAAGAACACAGAGCCATTGACCCAGTGGAGCTTTGGTGACTGTTGAAGAGTCCAGCACCCTAGTTCCTGAGTTAAGCCTATTTAAGGGCTGAGATCAAGCTTTGACCTTCTCAAAAAGACCATAACATAATGTCACTGAATATATTAGGTATATTTATATTATATATGTATATATATTAGGTATATTTATATACCTAAAATCTGTTAATGTAGTTTGCTACAATTAAAAAAAACAAAACAAAACAAAAATCTGGGCATAGTGATACTTATCTATAATCTACTCAAGAGATTAAGGCAGGATACTTGTAGGGTCAAGGCCACCCGGGGTAACTTAACAAGACCCTGTCTCAAAATAAAAAGGTAGAAAAGGGGCTGGAGAGATGGCTTAGCAGTTATGGAGCTTGCTGGGTAAAGCCAAATGACCCATTGGTAGAGCACTTGCCTAGCATGTCCAAGACCCCAGGAGTCAATCTCCAGTACTGACCGACAAAAACAGCAACCATATCCTTAAGTCTACGAAGAACGCTTTGACTTTGGCTCAGGCCTGCCTGAAAGCTTTGCCAGACGTTCTTGGGTTAAACAGTCTGGTAGAATGCTTCCTCGTGGCCTTCTTTCCTTCTCTTCCTCTTAGGTCGGTCCTGCCTCTGTCTGATGGGCTCTCCCAACCTTCCCTGTTATCAATCTCTCCAGGACAATCCACACACATCTCACTGCAGCTCAGGGGACCAGGATGAACACACGGGGTGAGTGTAGTTCATCTGCTCACAGGCCTATGAGAGGCACCTGTCTGGGTATCCTCACAATTACCAAGGTCACGGACAGGGCAGACCCTGTTGACTATTACTACCGGGTAGGTAGAGCTGTGGAATGAGGAAACGGGCAAAGCCATACTAGGCTAACACACTTCAAAAAGCTTTTATTTCCAAAGATATTCTAGACAGTTTTGCAAAGGCCTGGATTTTTGCAGGGCTGGTTTTAGCTACTGTAAAATGCATGCATGCACGTAGGCATGCACATACATGTGCACACACACATATGCATTCATGCCAGACTTGCCCTGTTTAACATTGGATCTCTTTGGGAGATGGACAGTTCTCAAAGGCACAGATGGATGATGTTGGGCCTGGCACTTGTTCAGGCAGCCAGCTCAGCCAGGGCCCTGTCCAAGGGGTCCACTGACCAGTAGTTGTCGTCCCAGCCGAGGAACCATCCCACGAAGGAAGGAGGTTCATAGCCCTGCTTCACAACAGTGATGGGGGTCCGTCTGTCCCGATTTGCAGGGTCCGTCTCGATGTACCGCTTAGCTTTAAGCACACATGGAAGAGAAGGAAACCCAGAGCTTCTTGGTGTCTCCTCCCCAGGGAGAGGTTGGCTCAGGGAAGGGGTTGTAAAAGAAGGTCTTGTTCCTACCATTCCCGTTGCCCACCCCTGCACTTGGACACAATCGCCTACAAGCAAAGATTCCCACGTGGGTTCTCCACCACCCTGCCCCCAACACAGGAAAAGGCAGAAACTAATGTCTAACTTCCTGCTCCATAGAGCTCTTAGCTCTTCTCTGGCTATATCATTTTCCTGGGTGATCAGAAGATGCTAAATAAAGTGTTTTGGGATGGTCATGGTGGCACACATCTTTAATCCCAGAACCTGGGAGGCAGAAGTAGGAGGATTGCTTTGAGTTTGAGGCCAACCTGGGACTACAGAGTGAGTTCCATGTCAGCCTGGGCTAGAGTGAGACCCTACCTCAAAAAAAAAAAAAAAAAAAAAAAAAAAACAGTGTCTTGAGGTTCTTTTGCCCCTAAATTACTAGCTCTATTTAGCTATCAGGATGTTTTCCCACAAGGAGACCCTGACAAATGTGGCTTTAAGCATCCTGGGAGTTCAACACGGTTTCTTGTCTGTTTCTTCCTCCCTCTGAGGCACACTGAGGTTTTCTAAAGGAACAGATCTGTCCCTTTACACTTGCCGTAGCTTGGATCTGAAATATTTCTCCCAAGACTTAGTCCTCAGCTTGGTACCACAGGGAGGTAGCAGGAACTATAAGTGAGGGGGGCTTCTGGTCCTTGGGACCCACCCCTTCCTCTCTCTCTTTTATCAATTCTTAGCATGAGGGAAATAGCTTTGCTCTTTTATACACTCCACACCCCGCTGCCTCACCACAGGCTCCACTGACCATGGGCTGAAACCTCTAAAATGAACCTTCCTTCCCTCCTTATAAGCTGATCACCTCAGGTATCTGTTACAGTTATGGAAAGCTGATGGACACTAGACTCTGAGCAGGGCTTAGGAGGAAGTCCCTACCTATGGATGCTAACTCCCAGACTAGTGCAGGAAGCTTCCCATGGCCAAAAAGACACCTGGCCCCTGCCAGGCCCGAGTCCTTACCGGAGGTCAAGGCTTCTGTCTTTTCCTCTTCCAGAGAATCCTTTCCAACCCAGACAAAGACCTGGAGGGGAAATGGGAGATGAAAACACAATAGAGATGCTCTTGATACTCACTGCTGGAGGAAGAATGGAGGGGAGGGGCGCCTACGAAGCCCAGGAGGACAGCCTGCCTGTGAACAATGACTAGAAGGACATGGAACAAAGGCTGCACAGCAGTGACCTGCAAACCCGCTTTGCTTGTTTGCCCATCCACTAAAGTGTGCTGGCCTCTGTTTCCCCACAAGCTTAGGTACCTGTGGTGACTAACAGTCTAAGTTTCCAAGTTTTCTCAAAGACGGGAGCATCTGCGGACTAAAGAGATGGCTCTGCAGTTCAAGGCACTCACTTGAAATCCTGACAACCTGGGGTTCAATTCCCCAGTACCCACATAAAGCCAGATACACAAAGAAGTGCATGTATCTGGAGTTTGCAGTGGTAAGGGGCCCTGAAAGGTGCCCATACTCCCTCCCTCCCCCCCCTCTGTTTTTTGTCTCTCAAAAAACAAATAAGTAAAAAATGTTTTTTTAGGGCTAGAGATGGCTTAGTGGTTAAGGTGCTTGTCTGCAAAGTCTAAGGACCCACATTTGATCTCTCTTCAGATCTCATGTAAGCCAGGTGCACAAAGGTGATGCAAGCATCTGGAGTTTGATTACAGTGGCTGAAGCCCTGGTTCACCAGTTCTCTCTGTCTCCCTCTCTGTCTCTCTCTCTCTCTCTCGCTCTCACTCGAATATATATATATATATATTCTAAAAAAAAAAACAACTGGAGGATCTGGCAACTCCAGACAGTCACCCTTACTTGGATGAAGTTCAGCACTGGTAGATCCTTTGGGAAGCTCCAGCTTGCCTCAGGCTATGTCACTGCTCATGTGTCCCCATCTGAGCATGCTTCCCTCATTAGCATTGCAACACTGAGGCATTGAGTTGATAAGCCTTCTCTAGAAGTTCATGAGTTATCCCTTCAGATGCATGGGTCTGTTTAGCAAATGGGTGGCCAAGCACATTCTCACTCATTCATCCAACAAATACCCATTGGGAGGCTGCTGGGTTCCTATGTGTCTTGGTTAACAGGAAATAAAAACTGCTCGTGTTATGTCATGTGGAGTTTATGACAGGTGTACTTATACACAAAAATGTATTCTGCTAATGTGGGTGCACATATGTGTGGGTGTGCATGTGGAAGCCAGGGGTTAACATCAAGCATTTTTCTAGCTCATTCACCATCTGATTAAGTCAGGGTCTATCTCTCACTTGAGCCAGAGCATGCTGATTCAGCTAGTCTATCTAGCCAGCTTGCCCTACAGATCCCTGTCTCTGCCTCCTAGGTGCTGGGAATACAGGAGAGCCTCCATGCCCACCTGGCATTTACATGGTGTGGTGGTTTGATTCAGGTGTCCCCTATCAACTTAGGTGTTCTGAACGCTACCTTCCCAGCTGATGGAGATTTGGGAATTAACTCCTCCTGGAGGCAGTGTATCATTGGAAGTGGGCTTATGGATATTATAGCCAGTTTCCCCTTGCCAGTGTTTGGCACACTCTCCTGTTGCTATTGTCCACCTGATGTTGACCAGGGGGTGATGTCCACCCTCTGCTCATGCCATCATTTTCCCCTGCCATTATGGAGCTTCCCCTCAACTCTGTAAGCCAAAATAAACCTTTTTTTTTTTCCCACAAGCTGTTCTTGGTCAAGTGATTTCTGCCAGCAATGCGAACCTGACTGCAACACATGGGTTCTGGGGATCTGACCTGTGGACCTCATACTTGCACAATGGGTGCTTTATCCACTGAGCCATCTCCTCCCTAGTGCCTCTTCTTCTGCGTGTCTTCATGTGTCATGCATCTCTTAAATGTCATGTTCAGTAACACCTGCCATTGATTAAATGGCATTGGACCTTAAACGCCAGGCTTGATGACTCTTCCTTTTTCATAGATGTGTTCTCTATGACCCGTTATCTGTGGACCTGGAGGAAGCCCCTCTGAGGTACTGCAGTGCCTGTTCCGCTTATCTTGGGAGTGCCATTCCTCAGCATTTTGTCCTGAAGATTGGCTTGGGGCTGCATAGTGAGATGAATAGGGAGCTAAAATTGTCAGTGGATCAGTCAATACAATAGCTGAATGGCTCAAGCTGTAAGCATTCTGGTATGATCTTCCTACCGGGGATTCCTTGCTTCCTAGAGGAGGCTAGGAACCGGCACTTGATTAAAAGGGTCATTAGCCTGACACTCCCGTAAGAACAAGAGGGCAGAAGACATCTGCTTGATACAGCCTTCATACTCAGCGTCCACCACTCGCGAGCATCAGCACAGGCGGGCGCTCCACCAATACCTGGTGAATGGATGAATGTGATCGCAATGCCTCTGCTGGGTTCTCTACAACAGCCACCACAGGAGGTGAAATGAGAGAGCCCAGAGGCTTCCCGAACAGAAGGGACACTTTCAAGACTACAAGTGACAGTGGACTGCTCACACCAGCATATGACATGGAGCAAAATTCAACTTTCATCAATAAATGTAAAGTAGGAGTTCAGGGCTGGTATAATGGTTCAGTCAGTAAAGTGCTTGCCACACATGCATGAGGACATGAGTTTGGATCCCCAGAACTCATGTAAATGCCAGGCATGGCAGTGTGCTGCACCTATAACCCCAGCACTTGGGAGGTGGAGACAGGAAGATTCTCAGGGCAAGCTGGCTAGCTATACTGGCCATAGCATTGAGCTCTGGGTTTAGTCAGAGACCTTTAATAAATAAAAAAGGTGGCAAGAGCTGGGCGTGGTGGCGCATGCCTTTAATCCCAGCACTTGGGAGGCAGAGGTAGAAGGATCGCCGAGAGTTCAAGGCCACCCTGAGACTACATAGTTAATTCCAGGTCAGCCTGGACCAGAGTGAGACCCTACCTCGCAAAAAAAAAAAAAAAAAAAAAAAAAAAAAAAAAAGGTGGTAAGAGATGGAGGAAGGCAAGGAGTATCAAACGCTGACCTACATGCACACACACACACACACACACACACACACACACACACACACACATTATCAAGACGTGGATGATCTGCTCTGAATTTACAGGACGTTTCATGGTTTCTGAGGGGCTTGAACCTGCCAGTAGGTCCCACTGCTCCCGTTATACAGCCAAGGCTCAGAGAGAGACCATGACTAGCAGCTGCTCAGGGACTTTGCTGGTGATACCCAGGGCTCCTAACTTTACCTGCTGGGCTTGGGGCCAGGAGTCCAGTTTTCCCCACTGCCCTGGACTTCTCCCTCTCTCCTTCACTCACCTGGTCCCAGGTGTCCAGGAGCATGACGTCATCAGTAGCCAGGTCTTCCTGCATGAGCTCACCGGGAACCTCTTCAATCTGGGAAGGGTCAAAGGAGGTCAACAAGAGCATCAACAGCCACACAGAGCTCGTTCTGCCCACATGGGCTCTTCTCCTGCACTCAGCCATCACTGTCTCTCCTGTCCCCTGCCGTTCACTGGCTCCCTGGAACCTGCCTCCTTCCCCAAGTAATGCAGAAGCGTGGCCTTCAGACTTACCACAAAACGTCCAATCTTGTTGGAGCAGGCAAACAGGCGAGGAGGGTGGGCATCCATCTTCTTGTCCTTGAGCCTTGGGGACGTACGGTAGGCGGCCTTCCCACCCAAGGCTTCCCAGAAGCTGTCTGTGAGGGGAGGTCATACCAGTTGCAGAAGAAAGCCACCACTCCACACCGGGTAAACTGTGCCCAAACCCAACTAGCTGCTCTCCATCCTAAAGTCGCAGGGGCTCAGCTCAAGAGGGAAGGGAACCAAAAGATGATGAAAGGAAAGCCTGGGGAGAGTAGACTCAGCAGCAGACACGTGGCTAGGATGAGGCACTGCAGGAGGGGGTAAATATTCCCACTCAGCACATAAGTATGGCTTGGGAGATTAAGCAACTCACAAAAGTTCACATAGCTAGAAAATGGTAGAGCCAGGAGGCAAATCTTTTCAGACTCCAATTTCCATATATATTTTTTTAATTTATTTATTTGAGAGAGAGAGGGAATGGGCACACCAGGGCCTCTAGGGCCATTGCAAATGAACTCCAGATGCATATGCCACCTTGTGCATCTGGCTGACATGGGTACTGAAGAATCGAACCTGGGTACTTAAGGCTTCGTAGGCAAGCACCTTAACCGCTAAGCCATCTCTCCAGCCCTTCCATATTCTTTCTTCTATACCTGCCACCTATGCTTATCCACATGTTGCCATTTCAACTGAAATTGATCACAATTAAGTGCATTTAGCACAATTAAGCATTAAGCACAATTAAGTCCTCATTCCCATGGACTCCCCCAGTCCCATTTCAAGGGCCAATAGCTGCACATTCCTACAGGCCATCAAGCTGGAACTGGAAGATATCTACCCTCATAGAAAGTTCTACTGGACAGAGCTGCAAGTGACCAAGTTACCCTTCCTTGCTGCCATGAAATGCCAAGCAGCAGAGGATGGACTTCAAGTACCAGCAGAAAAGAGGGTTGGACCAAAAGAGGCAAAGGAGGGGCTGGAGAGTTGGCTTAGTGATTAAGGTGCTTGCCTGCAAAGCCAAAGGACTCAGGTTCAATTCCCTAGGACCCATGTAAACCAGATGCACAAGGTGACACATGCGTCTAGAGTTCATTTGCAGTGGCTGGAGGCCCTGGCACACCCATTCTCTCTCTTTCTCTCTCTCTCTCTGCCTCTGTCTCTTTCAAATAATGAATAATAAAAGAAGCAAAGGAGGCTATGGATTGCCTCTCTGTTGAGAGAGCCAGCTGCTGCTCCAACAGAATCACCCTCACCTCCCATCCATCTCTCAAGGCTTCCTGGGAAGTGACTGTCTCGTCCCACAGCCCTGCACAGCTCTCCTATCTCTGACATCTGGAGACCACCTTGTTACTGTCACCATCCACCTGCTTCCATCTGACACTCATGAGGGAATGGATGTTGGGGACAAGGAGGAGATGGAGCAGCAAGTTGCAGGAAGGGGAATACTGTGCCAATACCAGGTCCATGCATGGCTCCCACCTGGCTCACTGCCTTCCGCCACCTGCACAGGCTGGGCCCGCAGCACCTTCAGCAGCTCCTGGGCCCCAGTCTTCTCTGGCTCACTGGCTCCTGCACCCACCCACAGGTAAGCAGCTGAGGGGGTTTTCAGCACAAAGGCATCATTGGAGTTCAGGGTTCCAGCCTTAGGGATCACCTGGGAGGACAGCATTCAGTTAATGAGGAACCAGGAAAAACCAAAAACAAAAACAGCCCGCCCCCTCCTTACAGCCCAAGTACTCTGAAGCCAGCCCAGCTTGTGGGTAGAAAGAGAGAATTAGGCATAGTGTTATATATAATGGGCTGTAACAGAAGACGGTAAGCTGTTCGTTATGAAGGCATGCAAGTAACACTGGGTATCCCTGAACTAGGGAAACTCCAAAACAGAAGATCCTGCTGCCAACGAAGAAAGGCCAAAAGAGCTGCTTCTCACCCCCAACTCAGCCCAGCCCAACATTGGGCATGAAGGTCTGCCCATGAAGCCTGGCAGGTTTGAGGAAGGCAGTCCCTCCTGCAGTTTGAGATCTGGTGTTACCTCAACAGCCCGAGTGGCTCCAGAGCTGCTGGCCCGGACCTGGAAGAGGCGGGTACTGGCAGGGGCTGTCTGCCCGCCCTCACGGGAGGTGCCACCCTTGTAGATGATCATAGGCTTCCCACCAAACAGGCTCATGAGATGGGCAGGTTCCTTGCCTTGGACCACACGGCTCTGGCAAGAAGAGAGGAGAGCATCGGTCTTCCTATGTGGCTCTGGGTCACTCCCCCAGCAACAAGACTATGCCTGAGTGAGGCACCAAGATCTCACAGCACCCAGGTGCTGGAATGAGAAAACAGGGTTCCAAGAAGACTGGAAACATGGCCAAGGGCCCCTGGGCACTGCCTCAGCTGCTGTCTTCTCCCTTCAGCCCCTGTGAGGACTTGCCCAGCCACCCCTGAATCTGGTCCAAGTAGCCGGCGAGTCTGTATTTGCAAACACACCCTTAAATGGAAACATAGGAATTGTTGAGGCCATGCTTCCAGGATGCCAACGTCAGTCTCAGACATGCAGGAGGGTGGAGTGGGGTGGGAAGAACCTTCCAGATCTGGAGAGACACTTCTGCCTTCCGTGCAGCTGAGAGGTGGCTGCTGTCAGTGACTAACAGGGTGCCAGAGGGAGTGGGATGCGGAACCTACACCACAACAGATGCCATCCGTTCCTGCCCCGTGCGCCCACCTCACTTCTTGAGCAAGGCACGGCCCCTGCTGACTGAATCTATACATGAGCTTACATGGTGGTAGAGCTGTGCTCACAGATCCCGTAACCCATTGTAGCAAAGTTCAGACCCCAACCTCACCGCACAGATGAGAACTCAGGCAAGTGTCTCAACTTCCTGGGTTCTTTTTCTGCAAGATGGGGCCCAGGATGCTCCGGCCAATGCTGTCGGTTGGGGGGAGGAGCCAAGACAGTTACTGTCTTCTTAGTGCTCAGCACCCAGACTATTCTGGTCTCTGAGGCACCACCAACCTGATCCAAACCTACAGCCCAATCCATGCCAAAAGTGCAGGATGGAGCATATCTCCCTCCCTGCTTGGCTCTGCCAGGGTGACTTTTAAAAATCTCATTCCAGGGCTGGAGAGATGGCTCAGTGGTTAAGGCGGTTGCCTACAAAGCCTAACAACCAGAGTTCGAGTCCCCAGCACCCACATAAAACCAGATGCAGAGTGGCCCCTGCATCAGTTCGTTTGCAGTGGCAGGAGACCCTGGTGTGACTATTCTCTCCCTTCCTCCTGCTCGCCCTCATGCTGTCCCCACCCCTTTCTCTGTTCTCATTCCTTACTAATAACTAAAAATGCTTTTTAAAAATCTCATTACCAGGCTGGAGAAGATGACTTAGCAGTTAAGGCATTTGCCTGCAAAGCCAAAGGACCTTGGTTCAATTCCCCAGTAAGCCAGATGCACAAGGAGGCACATGTGTCTGTAATTTGTTTGCAGTGGCTCCAGGAGCCCCTGGAGCACCCAGTCTCTCTCTCAAATAAGTAAATAAATTATATATATATATGCGTATATATATATAATCTCATTACCAAAAACTCAGCAACTTCGTGTTGCTTTCTGGATCAAGGTCAGCACTTTCACTATGGCTTTTTTTGGGGGGGAGGGGTTGCAAGGTAGGGTCTCACTCTGGCCCAGGCTGACCTGGAATTCACTATGTAGTCTCAGGGTGGCCTCGAACTCTCAGCGATCCTCCTACCTCTGCCTCCCGAGTGCTGGGATTAAAGGCGTGCGCCACCACGCCCAGCTCACTATGGCTTTTATATGGTTTGGCTCCTCTAAGCAACCCCCACTGGCTTCATGGCCCCTTCCGCCCTGCTTTTATACCCAATGTCCTTCCCATCTCAGGACCTTTGTATATACTCCTCCCTCTACCTGGACCATACTTTCCTTCTCTCTTGCCTGGCCAACTCTTATCCATCTGTTAGGTCCTGCCTAAAGACATTCCATCTAATCCAGTCAGATCCTACCTGGGACTCCCATCTCTATACTTACCACACTTGTATGAGGAAGGAGCCCTGAGTGCCAGGCATGATTCTAATAACTTACACATGTCAGCTGTGTGCTCAAGCCTGTGAGGTAAGGACAGTTTTTATCGCCATTTTGAGAACACAGAGACTCAGAAAGGACAGGTTATTTGCTAAGCATGTATCCTCATCAGGGTAGGGACAACGTGTGTGTCCCTGGCCTGCAAATGTGAGGCCCAGTACAATACAGATGTGGAATCCTGTGCATGCACAGATGGGCAGATGGATGGATGGATGATCAGACAGACAAGGCCTAGGCTGCAGCCGTGAGAGGTAGTAGGCTAGCTCACCTGGACAGGAGTCCCTCCCAGCTCCTCATCCAGCTGGGCAGTCAGGATGGCAGATGCAGCAACTTCATCCTGGGTAGACTGGGCACCCTGCCTGGAAGAGGGAGGGAGACTCAGCAATAGGCTGGCACAGAGCCCTGGGCCTGAGAACCACATGAGTCTCCCTGTTGCAGGTATAACATATGTACCCCATACACACAAACATGTATACATATACATAAAAACTCAAAGAAAAAGCTAAGTGCTGTTACTTGGACAAAAAGGAAATCTGAGACTGGGGCTGGAGAGATGGCTGTGGTTAAAGGTGTTTGCTTGTAAAGTCTGAGGGCCCAGATTCAATTCCCCAGTACCCATGTAAAGCCAGATGCACAAAGTGATGTGCATGCATCTAGAGTTCCTTTGCAGTGGCAAGAGGCCCTGGCATGCCCATTTCACTTTCTCTGTCTCTTTTTCAAATATATAAATGAAAACATTTTTTTAAATGTCTGAGATTGTATAGTAAGAGGGACACAAAGTTGCTTCTTTCTTCCCTCCCTACTTTTTTCTCTCCTTTCCTCCCTTCCTTTTGTAGTACTAGCCATAGAACTTAGGGCTTCCCACATGTTGGGCAAGCACTCTGCCACTGAGTAACACTCCCCAGCCCAAATCATAAATTTAAAGAATAATAAGATACCATTTTAAAGTAACTATCAAGTTGACAAGCATTCAAAAGTTTAATCACATAGTCCCCTGGGGTGGGTCTAGGGAAGCAGGGACTCTTGTGTGGGAACATGAAATGCCACAAATGCTATCAAGGGAAAAATAAGGTTATCAATCAAAATGACAGGTTCACTGACTATGGCCCAGCAAGTCTACTTCTGGGAACTCACCCTAGAGGGACTTCTCTAAATATTCACCATGTTTGTCTATAGCCACTTATCTCAGTGGTGCTTATAATAGCTGAAGATTGGCACCCACCCAAGCATATAGCAGCAGGAAACTTGTCAAACAAACCACTGTATAACTACCCAAAGAATGGTGACACAGCTGTGAAACAATAACAATTAAACACACACACACACACACACACACACACACACACAGGAGTTATGTAATGACAGAGGTTGATTTCCAGGAAGAATTCAGTCATAAAAGGAAGATTCGGGACAATACCACAGCATGCCATGCCTACATTTGCATAAGTAATGACTGGGAGGATACGGAAAGAAAACTGAAATCTGTCATGGTCAAGGGTGGAGTTTGAATGGGGGGAGAGGGTTCCAGGTGGGAATAATGCCTTTACTCTGCTTTGGTTTGGGAACAATAAGACTTTATCCTCTGCTTCCAAACAATTATTGTAACTGACATATATAACAATGATACACATTTATGGGGTATAGAGGAATAATCTATAATGATCGTAATGGAAGCTTCTGTGGAAAGATAAACTTGTCCCAGGACTTGGCACAGCCTATGGGAGATGCTGGATGCCATGCCTCGACTGCTCGTAGCTCATGATGTGGCTGTGATATTCTGATGGGACTTGCTTATGAGTTGTAACTCTGGGTGAGCATGGGTCCCACCTTAAGCTTCCGCACTCCAGACTCCCTCACACCTGTTCACTCTCCTCCCCCTCCTTAACCCACCCCCATCACCATGCTCAGGCCCAGAGGAGTTCCCCCATTACCCTTCCCAATGCATAGCAGATAATCCAGGCCCTCACCAGTTGTAGATTATCTGTCCCTGGCGGCCACCATGGCGGTAGTTGTATAGAATGATGTAGCTGTCGCCTCCATAGAACTGTCCGTATGTGGAAGGGTCCACAGGCACTTTGTTGGAGCCTTCAATTCTCCAGATCTACCAGGACAGAGATGGGATCACATACCACACAGGGCACCCTCTCCCACTTCAGGTCAGCTGGAGATTCCAGCCCAGTGGTTAGTGGTTAGACACTAAGCTTTCACAGGAACACCACAGGCTCAGGCTAATCACAGAACCACTGAGAGACAGGGCAGGAACTCAATCCCAGGTTTCTGGTGTGGTTCCTTCCACTAACCCTATGCAGTCCTGTGACTGCCCCCAGGAGGCTGCAGCATCTTCCCAGAGCCAGACCCAGAGTCAAACTCAGGTTCCGCTCTGAGAGATCCTGTAACCTTGGACGACTTGATTTACAATTCCTGCCGTCTTACTGTTACCACTATCTGCGTCACGACCGAACCGCCTGGATTTTACAGGTTACCTCCAGAGGCAGGGCCATCACTAGATGACCTCAAAATGACCCCTGCTGGCAGGTTTCTGCCGAGCTCTGGTGATAGGACTTTATCCAAGTGGTCAAAAGGCCTACAGCGACACCTGGTGGTTTATCAGAGGCCCTGGAAACTCCACCATTTCTGAATCTTGGGAATTACGGAAAGTGATGGAGAGGATCAACCCCATTTTACAGGTGAGGCTCAGAGAGGGTAAGTAACTGGATCCAGGTTGCTTAACAGGATGCCAGGCTTTTGCTACACTTCTTCCCCCTAAGTGCTTTCATGGCCTCTTCCCCACCGTCAAAGAAAAAATAATAATGACAGAAATAACACTAAATTAACACAAACCTTGTTATCCCTGCCGTTGGGAATGCAATGGGCGTTGTCTGAAGTAGACTCCATGTTATAAACACATCTGAACCCCATCTCCACATTCACTGTGACCTTTCCATCTCAAGGGCACATTCTCAGTGCTCTTAACTATCATAACAACCTCCTCACAGGCCCCCATGGCTTCATTTTCCTGCTTCTAGCCCATTTTCACAGTGATTTCCATAGCATAGGCCTGAGTCTGTCACATGTCTGTTGTCAAAACTAAACCAATACAGCCCTTGGTAGCCCTCAAATCTACTATAAGTCCACCCTGGGACCAGGCATTCTTGGCTCCCTCCTGAGGATGCTGTCAACTGAGCAGCTTCTGGGGACAGCACCCTCCTTCCCAACCAGTAGGTCCTGCCTTGGATGCTGCAGACAGCTATCAGTGGCAGCAAATTCCTACCCTACCATGACACTCAAAGACCCTGTTCCTGTGAGGCCGCTCAGCCACCTCATTCTCATCATCCTTTCCGTGTTCCCACCAAATCTCCTGGGCAACCCTCCATCTCTAGGAATCACATATCTTCTCCCCTCTCCATCCAGACACTCCTCCGGGACAGGGTGGGATCTGGGACACTTGGCCCAGGACATTGTACAGAGTGAGTGCTCACAGGATGCTGTTTGTATAATAACAATAAGAAGAAAAGGAGGAGGAGGAGAAACATAAAAGAATCATATCTACTAAAACTGTCGTGGAAACCTCAAACAGAAACATCCTAAGGGAAGTAGGAGGCAGGGCATGAGCCAGAGGTGCCTATGAAGGTAGAAGGAAGAAGGAAAGGAGGGAGGGAAGGAGAGGCCTGGCCACCGCCAGCCCAGCCTGACCCCCAAACCACCCCAGCAATACTATAAAACATAAAAAAGCTGACTTTTTTTTTTTTTTTTTTTTTTTTAAGCGCTGACTCTTCACTTGGCCCACAGAGTAAGGCAGGATAGAAGCTTGGCGTCTTCGCCTCCATTTTGCGTGAGATCAATTAGACCCTTACTCGGCAGTTCCCCTCTGCATGCAGACATGTGAATCGCTCAAGGCCGAAGGCACACAGATAAGTCACTGTCCTACACCTGCAGGCACACCTTCACAGGGCAGACCCACCATGAGGACAATTACTCATGGCAGCAGACGGACCACACTGAGACAATGAACAAGCAGGCCAGGCATTGGCCAGGACAGTTTAATTATGTAAACTTCTTGTCTCAACTCTTTCTCTATCTACAGCTCATGTCATTGCCTTGAAAATGGATGTGGGGACAGTGAACCCTTCTTCCTGTTCTTGTCAACATGGCCACATTGATTAAATCTACTTTCTCGGCCTTTCACTACTACTTAAGCTTTTTAATGGGTGTAATAGGATGGGTGAGTCTGGCCGCAGGGGACTGCTAGAGTCCAGACCTCCTTTGCCTTAGAACTCCTCTTACAATACCTGTTTCTGGCCTGTGCCGTCATCATCCATGCCATGTTGGGCGGCCATGGCGGTGGAGGTGTGTAGCGTGGCAGCATCAAAGGGCACACGTTCCACATTGGCGATGTGGCTGGAGAGGTAGGACAGGCCCAGGCCATCTGTCTGGTCTGGGTCCCGCCAGTTCTTGAAAAACTGCTTGAACAATGGGGTCTCGCCACCCTCTGGGAGGACGGAAACCTGGGAAGGGCAGGGAAATAATAAGATGTGGCAGGGCTGCCAAGCAGGGGGCCTCGGGGAACCTCAGGTGGCTCACCCATAGGGAGGGTGGGGCTCTTGCCTGCAGCCCTGACCTCCGTTGGATCCACCCTCCTTAGCCTCCCTGGCCTTGGACCCTCACCTGGGTCTGCTTGGGATAGTCCATCTTGGAGATGAAGTCAGAGGCTGTTTTGAGGGCAGCCTTCCGCTCCTCTGTGTTGGCCAGCTTGCCTGTCAGAAGCCAGAGGAACCATGTAGATTAGAGGCTTGGAGGCCCACAGCCAGTCACCTCCAAATCTCTTTAGACTTAGACCATGGCCACAGGACTGTTCCCCCACGAGCTGAGGTTCGTATTGGTCATGACTGCTTTGTTCCCATTCACATACAAGGAAACTAGTGTCTCAGCCAAGGCCACTCCATAAGGAAAAAAGCAGAAAATCAGACTGTCCCATCAGCACAGAAGCCTACAGGCTACAACTGCTACACAGAAGTCTCTTTCCTTGTCACACTACAACCTGAACTTTACACTGTTCAACCGCCTGGGGCCCATGAAATTACATGACTCACAAAAGAAACCTTTTGTGGCTGGAGAGATGGCTTAGCAGTTAAGGCACTTGCCTGCAAAGCCAGAGGACCCAGGTTCAATTCCCCAGGACCCATGTAAGCCAGATGCACAAGGTAGCGCATGAGTCTGGAGTTCGTTTGCAGTGGCTGGAGACCCTGGCATGCCCATTCTCTCTCTTTCTCTCTGCCTCTTTCTCACTATCTTAAATAAATAAATAAAAATAAAAATATTTTTTAAAAAAGAAACCATTTTTACTAAGTTTTACAAGATACCAATTAACTTCCCAGAGAACTAATCTTGGAACATACTAGGGTAATAGTCATTTTCTCCCAAATAGGGACTGTAAGGCTTAGTAAGAAAAATGCCCAAGATCATGAAGAGTCCACTGCAAAGCCAAGATGTTTGTCAAAGACCTAATTTTTCCCACTGTCCCAGGGGTCTTCCATACATCCTGCCCTCCTGAAGACCGAGTCCTAGACGCCATGGGAGCCTGTGCAACCTTTGTCCTTCCCCAGTACCTTTCCAGACAAAGATTTTCCCATCCCTGCCATGGTCCAGGATAAAGCAGTCCTCTGACTTCAGAGTGCCCTGGGTGAAGGGGTTCTCGGCAGCCACAAGGGACACTGACATAGTGCCTGCACCATTGGAGACCTGTGGGGACAGGAGAGGGATGCACGTGAGCACCCAAGCCAGCATGTGGAGCCCAGTGACATTCAGGCCCACTCCAGCTCTGTGGCACTGCCAGGCTTTCTGTTTCCTTTTCCATCAGCAACATCTGCTGACTGGCAACTCAGCTGTAACACAGAAGCTACACGTGGAAAGGGAAGGTGGGGGAAATGCACAACAAAAGGGGGTTCTCGGGGTTGATGGTATGGCTCAGTTGGTAGAGTGTTTGCCTAGTATGTATGAGTTCAGTTCTCAGCACTGGATAAAACGGAGTATGATTGTGCATGCCTGTAATCCCAGCCTCTCTGGAAGTGAAGGCAGGATCAGAAGTTCAGGTCATCCTTGGCTACATGGCAAGTTCAAAGTCAGCCTGGAAAACATGAGACTCTGACAAAGAAAAGGGGAGGAAAGGAAAGGAAAAGAAAGGAAAGGAAAGGAAAGGAAAGGAAAGGAAAGGAAAGGAAAGGAAAGGAAAGGAAAGGAAAGGAAAAGGAGGCCTTGGAGAAGTGAAGTGTTTGCTGAAAATCAATTGAGTTCACAAGTGACAAAAAGAAGAGTGACAACAAGCCAAATGCAATGTGGTGTCCTGGACTGGAGCATGGCATGAACCTGGCAAAATCCGAACAATGTCTGCAGTCTGGTTACCAGTGTTGACCCAGTATCAGTCACTTGGTTTTGACAAGAGAACCTGGTTATATGTTAAGATGCTAAGGAGAAGATGTAGAGGGTATATGGGAATTTTTGTACTGTTGCAATATTTCTGTAAACCTAAAAAATTCCAAAACAAAATGTTCATTCAACTTAAAAACAAAATACATCATATCAGTCAAGTTTCACAAGACTGACCACACCCAGTGCAGACAAGTTCTGGGTAAATGGAGGCTTTCAAATCCCTGGGGAGGGATATCTGGAGGCTGTGGAGTGCTCTGTAGAAAAACAATCAGCTTTGATCCAGTTTCAAGAATGACAGGGAAGGAGGTTAGGGAGATGGTTCAGTGGTCAAGAGTCCTTGCTGCTCAAGAATGACAGCCTGATTTCACTAGTTTTGCATAAACCTTCAAGTTTGTGAGAGTCATAAGATTGTGGCAGAGGTCACCTCTTCTGGATTCCTGGTGGTGTGCATCTCTCTAATCCCTTCTTGGTAATTAAGTTCTACAAGAGGCCGTGAGGTTCAGGTTTGAGAAGACACAGCTCTCCCAATGCCGGGGCACATCTCTGGCTGTGGGAGGACGCGATGGTCCAAGCGAGGAAGGGTTATAGAAGCCATAATCATCATTGCTGGGTCTTTATTAT
This sequence comes from Orientallactaga sibirica, assembly GCA_036365145.1. NCBI lineage: Eukaryota > Metazoa > Chordata > Mammalia > Rodentia > Dipodidae > Orientallactaga > Orientallactaga sibirica. The sequence goes on from JAEOAD010000034.1 coordinate 13,736,540, forward strand.
GCTTCAGACAATGCTCCATGTGCTTTATATGGACGACAGGCTTTACCCAAACAGTCTGCTCATTTTACAGATGCAGCTCAAGTTGAAACTGACTGACAGCTACTTTTTCACTGTGGTCCAAAAAACTCTGAGAATTGCTGAGAAACTTCCAAAAGGCCTATAGGATCAAAACTATGCTTTCACTTGGTCTGGAGAGATGGCTTAGTGGTTGAGGTGTTTGCCTGTGAAGCCTAAGGATCCTGGTTCAATTCTCCAGGTCCCTTGTAGGCCAGATGCACAAGGAGGTACACGCATCTGGAGCCTGGCTAGAGGCCCTGGTGCACCCATTCTCATTCTCCCTCCCTCTCTTTCCCTCTCACTGCCTCTAATAAATAAATAAATAACTACATTTTCACGATATCTACACATTGTTTTTGACTTTACCTTGCTCTCATTCTCACATTTATGCCATTGAATTTTCCTAGATATTACCTGCTATGTGATATTATCTCACATAGGAGGCAAAAGAAGATATGAAATGCAACTGTCTGCTATTAGAAAGTCAAGCTTAAAAATTTGCAAAAAAATATGAAACATAGTGACATTTTATCCTTTCTTAAAATTATAGCTATTTTTCATCTATACGCCTTTAAAAATTAAAAGTCATATTTTATTTTTTTTTTTAAACGCCTTTAAGGGCACTCGGGAGGCAGAAGGGGCTTAGCCACCCTGAGACCATTTAATTCCAAGCCTGGACCAGAGTGAACCTACCTTGCAAAAAAAAAAAAAAAAAAAAAAAAATGAGGGCCTAGGAAGGGCTTAGCCATCCTTAATTCAAATCCTCAGAACCTATGTAAAAGGCTGGATGTGGTCACACACATCTGTAAGCCCAGCATGGCTGGGGGGAACGTTGCAGCTTACTGACCAAAAACTGGCAGGTTCAAAAGGGGGCTGCATCTCAGGGAAGTACATGGATGAGCAACAGAGAAGAGCTCCTCTAGCCACCGCATGCCCATGGCGCAGGCATCTGCACACACGTGTGTGTGCCACACCACACATGCGCATGTAAGACAAAATGAAATGAAGGAGTGGGGGAAGGCTCAGGCTAGAGCATGTGCCTGGCATGCACAAGATCCAAAGCCCGAGGACGCATGCCCAGCACTGAAAAGTAAGCCCTAGGTTTTCAGTAATAGTAACCATAACCTGCTCCCTACACGCCTCACTTGGGCAGCATTTCCCAAGGACTTTCCTAAGACACTCTCTCACCCTCTCAGTTATTTTATTTATTTATTTATTTTTGTTTCTTTGTTGTTGTTGTTGTTGTTTTAAGGCACTATCTCACTCTAGCCGAGGCTGACCTGAAACTCACTCAGTAGTCCCAGGCTGGCCCTGAACTCATGACAATCCTCCGACCTCTGCCTCCCAAGTGCTGGGATTAAAGGTGTGTGCCACCATACCTGTTTCAGTTTTTTTTTTTTTTTAAGACTCCCAGAAACATTACAAAGTAATCCCAGTACATGGGAGGCTAAGGCAAGAGGATGAACTACAAAGTGAGAAAGATTTTGTCTCAAAAAGAAAAAAAAAAATCCAGGACTGGGCATGGTGGCACATGCCTTTAATGCCAGCACTTGAGAGGCAGAGGTAGGAGGATGCCCGTGAGTTTGAGGCACCCTGAGACATACTGAATTCCAGGTCAGCCCCCCCACCAAAAAAAAAAATCCAAACAGCAACAACAACAAAATCCTTCTCTTCTTCTTCTTTTTTTCTCACTTTAGCCCAGGCTGACCTGGAATTCACTCTGTATTCTCAGGGTGGCCTCGAACTCATGGCAATCCTCCTACCTCTGCCTCCTGAATGCTGGGATTAAAGGCATGCACCACCACGCCAGGCTTTCCTTCTCTTCTTTTTAAAGACTAGGAAACAAGGAGTTGGGGAGATTGTTCAATGGTTAAAGGAGCTTGCCTTGCAAGCCTACTGATAGGAGTTTGAATCCCCAGCACCTATATAAAACACACACGCAGTACCAAAATGCCTACAGCAATGAGAGGTGGAGTCAGGAGACTCCTGAAGTTTGCACCTTCCCAGCAGCAAACAACAAGAGAGATGTCGTGTCAAACAAGGTGGAACAAGAGGAGCAATGCCCTGAGGTTGTCCTCCAGCATCCACACACATGCTGTGGCATGCATGTGCCCATACACATACATTGTACCCACACACAAATAATGATAATGATAATAATGAAAATGTTAGGAAGCAGAGAAGATGGAGGGAGAGAGGGAGGGAGAGAGGGAGGGCAAGTACAAGCACGGTCCACACGAGATGACTTATCATGTTCTCTTAGCCTCCTGCTGCAGGAAGGCAAGAAGATATCCACCGTGACCCTTGCCCAGGGAGCTGGGGAGGACAAGGTTTACTGCTTCCCTGGCCTGACCCCACACCCAGCAGGACAGTGCCTTGGAGCTACCTTGTAGAGCTTGGCCAACTTGCGGTTGGCTGCATCTTCCTTAGCAGTGTCCTCGGTGCCTGCAGGCAGAGCTGGCATGGGTCCCAGCACCTACAGGAGATAGGGAAGATGGGGCAGAAGGGTGGCTGTGAGTATGGAAGGTCCAGAGAGAGTCCCCAACTGGCAGGGCCACACACCAGCAATCATGGCCACGCCCCATGAAGAGCCCATCTTTCTCTCCATGGCATCTTGCACTTGCTCCCAGGCCTCTGTGTACAAAGCTCACAGATCTGCCTATCAAACCCCTTCCTTCTCTGTGCCCTGCCTCCAGACTGGGTTTTCTCGTGGACCATCTGCCTTCTATTTGAGCACCTTCCATCACAGGCTGGGAAGAGACGTCACTTCACCCTTGCACCCACATGAGACATGGACTAGAGCTCTCAGTTTACAGAAGGGCAAGCTAAAGGCCAAAGAGATGAAGTCACTTGTCTACACAGCTTCAAGGTGGCCTCAAAATTTAAATATTAATCACTGTGACATCAGAGCTTGTGCTCAGTGCTCCCTCCGAGCCTGGCCAGCCTTAACAGCCCAGCTCCTGACCCTCACAAGCCATGGTTGATGTCCAGGGTCCTCTTTTCCATATCGCCCCCTGCTCTTTCCCTCAGCAAGTAAGAGCCAGCTGGCATAGAGCAGAGTTTATGGTCTCCTTTTCCTCGTGAACCAGGCCTCTATTGATAGATCCTCAAAGCACATCCCCTCATACTATCAACTACACGGACCATGAGCTACACAGGAATGGTCAGAAGGGGACACTGAGGACTGGGTCTTAGCTGTGTCTCAGAGCATGATGGAAGCACTACTTTTACAGCTCTTCTAGAGGACTTGACCCTCCATGCTGGAAGGTGTGGCCCACATTCTCAGCATGCACCACGACCCAGGATTCCAGCTCAGCTCTCAGGGGAGTTGGGAGTTGCTAGGGAAACTGGTATCCCTACTCCCTAAAAAAATGGTCAAGGCCCTATGGAAAAACATATGGTCTTCAAGGTTAGAATAGAAAATATTTCCTTGTGGTCACAACTTTCATTAGCATCAGAGGAAGAAGGTAGGTACAACCTGCCATCCGCCCACCCCACCCATATCCCATAGACACCTGGAGCATCCCTTCAGGCTCGGAACCTTCCTCAGACACGTGCACTTGGGCCCGGCCACTCCGCTCATTGTCCCGGATGCCCTTGGACACTTGTGTAGCCTTCAGCCTTTCGAATCGATTGCTGTTGGAACCACACCACTGGTAGATATTCTGGAAGACAGATGACAGAAGTCATGCTGCAGCCTTTGTAGCCGCCCTGTCCAGTGGCATAGCAAGAACACTGTGGCTACAGGTGAGGGCTGGCAGAGTGTGGACACACATGCTCCCCAAGTACAGAAGCTGTGCTCCCTGCCTGCACACAACGACATGGGTGTGCTCGTCTAGTACATCCTTATTCATGTTATAGCTCCATTTACACTGTGCACACAAATGCTGGCCAACTGCTATTGCCTCACTATGGTTTGTCCCCTCCAAAATTCACGGTGAAGCTTGATTGCCATTGTAAGGATGCTGGCAGGAGGTGAGGATCAGATGTTAGGTCATTAGAAGGATTAACATCTTTCATGTGGGGTCATTCTTATGTGAGTCGTTATAATGGCAGACCTCTCAAGTCCCATCACTTTTGCACATGGCCTCTTGCCCTTTCTACATGTGCCAGGTGATGAGGCAGAGCGAGGCCCTCACCAGAGTTGCTAGGTCTCAGACCTCTCAGGTTTCAGAACTGTGAGTAGATTCTTGCCCTAATGAATCACCTAGCCTTGGGTATTTTGTCACAGCGACAGAACACAGATGAGGTGGGAATAGAAATTGCTGCCACCACTTTGGAAAACCATTTGTTCCCAGCTCCTAAAAGCTCAGGTAACCATACCCTATAAGCCAGCAATCCTACTCCTAGGCATACCTGACAAAATTGTAGGCACCAAAAGACTCATGCTAGAATGTCCAGGGCAGCCCAAACCAGAAACCTCCTGAAGTGCCCCTTAACAACAGGAAGGATAATAAAATGGTGACGTGCCCACACGATTGTTTATGGAACACGGAGAACAAGCCATGTACAATACAATGCAGCAATGCAGATGGCTCTCAGAAATGCAGTGTCGAGGGCTGGAGAGATGGCTTAGTGGTTAAAGGCACTTGACTGTAAAGTCTAAGGACCCAGGTTCAATTCCCCAGTACCAACGTAAGCCAGATGCACAAGGTGGCATATACATCTGGAGTTCATTTTCAGTAGCTGGAGGCCTTGGCAAGCCCATTCTTTCTCTATCTGCCTCTTCCTCCCTCCTTCTCTCTCTTTTTCTCTCTCAAATAAATAAATAAAATATTAAAACTTGAAGAAATGCAGAGTTGAGCAAAAGAATTCTGACACAAAAGACTAAAGTCTTGCATACATAAGGTTCAGATACAGGCAAAACGAGTGTGAATTGTCAACAAAGAATTCCAGATGATGGCTGCCCCTCGGGGCAGAGGGACTGTGAAGAGCTGGTGATGTTCTGACTTTGGATCCAGGGTATCACAGATGTGTTGTTCGCTTTGTGAAATCCATATAGCCGACAGTCAGGGTTCACATCCTTCTCTAAGTGTATGCTTTACTTCAGAGCTTATGCTAAATTAGCGGGGGACATTATACCAACACAGTAGTTTTGGGGTGCATTTGCAAGTTTGTGCTCACAAGGACCTGTGAGGCAAGAGTGTGCAAAGCATCACCTATATATCTGTAAGTGGGCCTGCAGGTGTGTACCACACACACATTGTCATTTACTGGGTACATGTGCAACTAACCGTATGTATGACATACACCACAGGTCCAAGGCTACATGTATGGGCATTCATAGTGCATATGTCCACAGTGGGTAACAGTCTATCAGTTTTGCCCACACCTGCCATGTGCTTTTAAGTGTGTGCCTATATTTTAAAATGTGCACAACTGTGTATGTTAACACATGTTAAGAAGTCTGCACATTGAGTACACAGTACAAATGATGGGGACCGAAGGTTTGTGCACACATGCATGATGGGCTCGAGTCTGTGCATGTGGGAATCTAAGCATGCCAGACCTATCCTGGGTTGTCATGTGCCTATCTGACAATGCACCCCAGGGTTTGCTGGTCCCTGTGGTCTGCATTACCAGTGCCCATGCACTTATTCACAAGTGTTTTCCCATCCCCAGAGTCAGACCAGGCCAGGAGCATCACACTGGCCCATGGGAAAAGGTTAGGCAGGACTCACGTTGCCCAGATCCAGAATGAAGCAGTCGCCATTGTTGAAGCTGTCCCAGGACACGGGTACTTCGGTGGCACGGACTACACGGCGTCCTTTGACCTGGAAGAGCCTCTGCACCACCACCTCATTGGGTACCACATGCTTAAATCCGGATGCCACACCTCCTTTCTGTTGGCCAAGGGAACATTGTTAGTCCAGGGACAGGGTCCAGGGAAGCAGATATGGGTCAAGGGCATAGGAATGAGCAGGAGGATATTCTGACCAGTGGACCAGTCGCCTTCTGGCAACACTATGTTCAGCCAACCTAGGACTCACCCCTGTGATCTTGTTTGGGACTGAGACATTCTTTCTGAGGTTCAGAAAAGGAGCAGCACTGAAGTGCCCAAGGTCACACAGCTAAAAAAAATATTAGACTCCCTACACATCGCATCCCACTGAATCTTACACTCCACTCAAAAGAACTTTGGAGCCACTTTCCAGGATCAAAGGACTAACTGCAAACATTTCTCTTGAAAACTAGCATTTCCCAAGAGATGTTATGTACTTTACTCAAGATATTCTTCTTTGTGAAAACCATATAGCCGACAGTCAGGGTTCACATCCTTCTCTAAGTGTATGCTTTACTTCAGAGCTTATGCTAAATTAGCGGGGGACATTATACCAACACAGTAGTTTTGGGGTGCATTTGCAAGTTTGTGCTCACAAGGACCTGTGAGGCAAGAGTGTGCAAAGCATCACCTATGTATCTGTAAGTGGGCCTGCAGGTGTGTACCACACACACATTGTCATTTACTGGGTACATGTGCAACTAACCGTATGTATGACATACACCACAGGTCCAAGGCTACATGTATGGGCATTCATAGTGCATATGTCCACAGTGGGTAACAGTCTATCAGTTTTGCCCACACCTGCCATGTGCTTTTAAGTGTGTGCCTATATTTTAAAATGTGCACAACTGTGTATGTTAACACATGTTAAGAAGTCTGCACGTTGAGTACACAGTACAAATGATGGGGACCGAAGGTTTGTGCACACATGCATGATGGGCTTGAGTCTGTGCATGTGGGAATCTAAGCATGCCAGACCTATCCTGGGTTGTCATGTGCCTGTCTGACAATGCACCCCAGGGTTTGCTGGTCCCTGTGGTCTGCCTTACCAGTGCCCATGCACTTATTCACAAGTGTTTTCCCATCCCCAGAGTCAGAGCAGGCCAGGAGCATCACACTGGCCCATGGGAAAGGGTTAGGCAGGACTCACGTTGCCCAGATCCAGAATGAAGCAGTCGCCATTGTTGAAGCTGTCCCAGGACACGGGTACTTCGGTGGCACGGACTACACGGCGCCCTTTGACCTGGAAGAGCCTCTGCACCACCACCTCATTGGGTACCACATGCTTAAATCCGGATGCCACACCTCCTTTCTGTTGGCCAAGGGAACATTGTTAGTCCAGGGACAGGGTCCAGGGAAGCAGATATGGGTCAAGGGCATAGGACTGAACAGGAGGATATTCTGACCAGTGGACCAGTCGCCTTCTGGCAACACTATGTTCAGCCAACCTAGGACTCCACCCCTGTGATCTTGTTTGGGACTGAGACATTCTTTCTGAGGTTCAGAAAAGGAGCAGCACTGAAGTGCCCAAGGTCACACAGCTAAAAAAAATATTAGACTCCCTACACATCACATCCCACTGAATCTTACACTCCACTCAAAAGAACTTTGGAGCCACTTTCCAGGATCAAAGGACTAACTGCAAACATTTCTCTTGAAAACTAGCATTTCCCAAGAGATGTTATGTACTTTACTCAAGATATTCTTTGGGAGAAATGGCTTGTGGTTAAGGTGCTTGCCTGTGTAACATAAAGACTCAAGTTCAATTTCCAGGACCCACATAAGCCAGATGCACAAGGTGGCACATGCTCTGGTGTTTGTTTGCAGTGGCTGGAGGCCCTGGTGTGCCCATTTTCTCTTTCTCTCTGCCTCTTTCTCTCGCTCAAATAAAAAAAAATTTTAATTTTAAAAAAAGATCCTCTTAAAGAAAAAAGATATTCTTCAAGTGGGATGCTGAGATAGGAGGGTCACTGTGCGTTCAAGGCCAGCCTGGAGCTGCAGAGTGAGTTCCAGGTCAGCCCAAGCTAGAGTGAGACCCAGCCTCAAATGATCACATATATATATTCTTCAAGGAAAGAGTTCTATGATCAAGGAATGCTCCTACCCACTGTCCCTGCCTGTTACATGATGCACATAAGCATATCGAAGGCTCTGGCAAATCCTATGGAGAATGGGCCTGCTTGCCTTTCATTTTACACAGCATCTTCCTATCGCATGGAACCAACACCACTTTTCTTCAGCCTGTCCTGTCTCCAGCTCCAAGTGTTCTTCAAAACACACTTTGAGAAGTGCTAATCCAAATCCAAACCTTTCCTGTCTTTCAAGCCCCCTAGAAGATGTGCTTAGACTACCCCAGTCCATGTCATTAATCTCCTTCCTCCTGTGGCACCACAGCAAGTCCCATGAGACTGGGCCTTCAGAAGCTGGTCAGAGGAAGGCACAGTTACCCATCATCACAGTGCTGGATGGCACTCAGTGATCCCTGCCCCTCAAGCTCCTCTCCCATCCTCTGTAATCATCACCAAGGCTGGGAGAAGAGGTCTGCAGGAGGGCTTCCCTGCCACAGCCCCACATGCCCCTGACTCTGTAGGAAGCCAAGAGAAGGTTGGCTGGGGTTTCTGGAAATGAGGGGTCTCTAGGCCCAGGCTCAGTGCTGCAAAGATCCTTACACAGGGTACGCTGAAGCCCAGAGACATGAAGTGACTTCCTTACTTGTGGGCAAGTTTGTGGTAGTCATGGCAGCCTTTCCTCCCACTCTGTCTGGTACTCCTCCCTGGTTCCTACACCAAGAGCTTCTGTAGGTCCTCAGGCTACTACAACCAGTCCCTCTCTTTCCACCTCTCTGCAAAGCTGTGCTGAGCCTGACAATAGCCAGCCAGACTCGGGGACAAGAAGGCAGAGGCAGCCATTTTAATCAGGCTTCTATTTTATCTACCCACAGTAAACAATCTAGATATGCCTGTCACATGATGATGCCCACGTAAACCACATGGTTTACATGCATATCACAAGGAACATGGAGCCTACCAGTGAAAAAGCCTGCCCAAGATCTTATAGTGGGGTGGAATGGTGGAGAACGAAACCTTGTTTTCCTGAAACTTTAAAAGCACTTTTCTTCTTTTAATATCAGATTTTCTTAGAGCATAGGTCCCTTGGCTCACCAAGGGTGACAGGCAGGCCGAAGCCACTTCAGAGCCCTGTGAAACAGAAATATGGAGGTTTTTTTAATGCTGTGCGCAGGAGCGCCCTCTGGTGTCCATTCTTGGTATATACATGAGGCCTTTTAGGCTCGGTCCCTGCAGTCAGAAGCATTCAGTACTCACTGGATTTGGTGTCAAGGGTCCTTGCATAGGAAACTGCAAAGGCCACGCCTTATGAATGACTATGGTGTAGAGTAAGGGTAGGTTTATGGTTCCACTGCTGAATTGGCCGCCCAAAACAAATCAGTCGCAAGCTAGAAACATTTCCTATCATAGAAAGAGTTTGGGTTCTGAGGTGCCAGATCTGAAGCGAGCCCGGTGACTGGGTGGCAGTGATGCGTGGAATCAGAGAGGAGAGGAGAGTTCAAAGAGGATAATTCAGGGCTGGTAGAAGATAAGGGCTGAGGTAGGAAGGGTGTGAGAATCACTTGTGAGTAGGTGAAGAGAGTACCTGAACAGGCATGGTCCTGTGGTCACCGGCAGGGGCTGCAGTGAAGGGGCCGCCACTAACTGAGCTCCAGCAGAACTAGGCACCACGCATGCCATGCAGGCTCACAAGCCCTTGAGGTAGGAACCATCGCTGCCCCACTTTCCAGACAAGGACTGGAGGTTCAGAGATGGTAAACAAGTGCCCAAGTTCTCCTCCAGCTGGCTTTCATCCCTAAGTTCAACCTTCTTATGGTTCATCAGGCTCGGAACTCATGAGAGGCTATGGGCAATTATACCCGGGACTTCACTCAAGTGTGTGGCAAGAATGGGGGGATCTGAGAGCTTTTGTACTGATTCCTCAGAGACAAGGAAATGGGGAACAGGAGGAAAGATCGATCACTTGTGTTTGTTTTTAAGATTTATTTTTATTTATTTATTAGAGACAGAGAGGGAGGGAGAGAGAGACACAGAAAGTGAGAATGGGCAGGGCCTCTAGCCACTGCAAATGAACTCTAGATGCATGTGCCACCATGTGCATCTGGCTTACAGGGGACCTGGATAATCAAACTGGGGTCCTTAGGCTTCACAGGCATGCGCCTTAACCACTAAGCCATCGCTCCAGCCCAGGTCATTTGATTTTTATACTTGAAAGTATTTTACTTGTTCTAGCATGCCTTTTGTTATTTATTTATTTATTGGTTTTCCAAGGTAGAGTCTCACTCTGGTCCAGGCTGACCTGCAATTCACTATGTAGTCTCAGGGTGGCCTCGAACTCACTGTGATCCTCCTACCTCTGCCTCCCCAGGACTGGGATTAAAGGCGTGCGCCCCCATGCCAGGTGCCTTTTGTTATTATTACATACGTGTATAGTGTTTTTCAAGAGGAAAAAGGGTTGGTCGGGTGTGGCAGTGGACACCTTTAGTCCCAGCACTTCAGAGACAGAGGTAGGAGGATTGCTGTGAGTTCGGGACCAGCCTGGGACTACAGAGTGAGTTCCAGATCAGCCTATACTAAAGCGAGACTGCCCCCCACCTCGAAAAGATTAAAATAAGAAGGAAGAGGGTTGTTTTATGTCATAAACCTCAGCTCTCAGAAATAGTCTTTATATCTTGCTACCTCTTAGCAATGGAACCCTGGTCCTTGTACATGCTAGGCAAGAGCTCTACCACTATGCTATACTTTTGGCCTCTAAACTCTTTTTATTAGTTATGTAGATATTGTGTATATAGTCATGCTGGTACCATCGTTAGCCTCCTCCCTGTCCATCCCCCTCCAAAGGTACCAAATGTGGGTCATGCATTGTGGGGGTAGCCATCAGTTATGGGGAAGAGGCAATGTCTCCGTGCATAATAACCCAGCTTATGGCTCTAACTATCTTTCCACCCCCTCTTCTGTGAATTTCCCTGAGCCGATGGGATCGCCTCTAAACATTTTATTTTGAGACAAGCCTTAATAAGTTACCTAGGCTGGCCTTAAAGTTCTTTTCAGTAGCCCTGGAAGGTCTTCATTCTGCTCCCCAGCCTCCCAAGTAGCTGGAATTACAGACATGTGCTACCATGCCTGGCTTATTCTTTTTATTAAAAAAACAAAAAGCCAGGCATGGCGGTGCACGCCTTTAATCCCAGCACTTGGCAAAGGTAAGAGAATCACCATATGTTCGGGCCCACCTGAGACTACACAGTGAATTCCAGGTCAGTCTGGACTAGAACAAGACTCTACCTCGAAAAATCAAAAAAATAAAGTAAAAGAATACTTGATTTCTAATGAGTGTGGCCATGAGTTTCCAGGATAACTCCAACGTTACTGACTTAGGAAGTTCAACTTGGAAAGATAAATTAACATTCACGAATAAGAGCAAGCTCTCAGAACACATTAGTGGATCTACAAAGGAGGAAGCAGGAACTGTTGGAAATTTTTCCTAGTTTTATTTTTCTTGACTATATTCTTTAGGATTGATTGTCGCTATATATTTCTTACTCAGTGGGTAGGACAAGACTGGTGTTAAATCATTTGAACAAAATTCAGCAGGGTAAGTTGCTTGAAAAGCCACTTTTTGAATTAAAGACGCAAGATCAGTACATGATATACTCATGGAGAAAGCAAAAAGAAGCAGCTAGCAGTAACTTGGTATGTATGCACAAGGGCAGAAGCATAGGATTGCACTGTCTAAACCCACATTTCTGTAGTATTTGAAATTTATAATAAACTTGCTATAACCCTTCTAAAGAGACAGAGGAAAATGTCATCAAATTTACATGACAAAAACGTCAAACTGAGGGCTTGGGAGATGGTTTAGCATTAAAGGCACTTGTTTGCAAAGCCTAATGGTCTGGGTTCGGTTCCCCAGAATCCATAATAAAGCCAGATGCACAAAGTGGCATATGCCTCTGTTTGTTTGCAATGGCAAGAGGCTCTGGGGCGCCCATTCGTTCTCCTATCTCTCTCTCTAATAAATAAAATATTTTAAAAATCAAACTGTTTACTAAACAACTGGAACCCTGCTGAAGAGGATGGACTCCCCACCCTCTACACTCGGAGCCCAAGAGTAGCTTTCAATTGTTGTCTGGGTTTCCAATTGCTCCTCAGGCCAAGGGCTCTGCTAGGTCCAGATCCCCTTTGAACTAGGGGTTTTCAAATAACCTAGTCCTGGGGAGGGGCTGGTCCCCAGGATTCTGGGTGAAGATAGAAGTGAGAAGCCATGAGAGTAGCAGCAGAAGGAGACAGAAGGTTGTGAACACAGTGAGGATGGTGTGTGTGACGGGAAGGGGGTGGCGGGGAGAGCGGTAACAGAACAAGAAAGAACAAGAGAGGTCAGGCCCCAAGCCAGCCCTACCTGGAGGCACCTTGTCCCTTCTGTCCCCTCCATGCCCCTTCTCAGACTCCAGGACTACACTGGCTCCCAGGAAGAGGCTTTCACAGGAACAAGTCTTGCATAACAAGCCCTTCTCCTCAGCATCTATAATTGATGAGGGCAGGAGGCCGAGAATCTTGGACTGGGCCTGCCAAGTGCGGGGGTGGCCTGAGGGCCTGCAAGAGGGTGCTAAACACAGCCAGCCTCGGACCTCACATTTCCACTTTGAGCCAGGTCCTTTCACAACTGAGGCTCCAAACCTGGGCCCTGTTTGGGATCCACCCTCTGGAACATTCCTTACATGGTCAAGATAATCAAGAACATCCCAGCAAATCCTGGGATTTGCTATATGGATAGAGGAAGTTAGCTAGACATGAAGATGATGGCCCCATAGAAGCTAAGATGGAAGCTCAGGGAATCTTGCTATGCGCAGTCTGAACCACTCTGGGCTGAGCTGGTCCCTTCAGACCTGAGTGTCTTTGAAGCCTGCCATCATTCCTGCATCCTTGAAAAGGGGCCACCTGTCTCATCTGGACTCCCCAGTGACAGAACAAAGGCTGGGCTTGAACACAGCTTTCACTCCACATACTGGCTATGTGACATCCCTGAACCTGGGGTCTCTTCCAGGAACAGGTGATAAGCCAAAGTTAGATCACAAACATGCCCAGTACAGCACCTACCATATGGAGCAACACTAAGCAGGTGTCACAGATATGGGGGCTTTCTGTTTTCCTTTCCTTTCCTTTTTCTATCCTTCCTTCCCCCATGTCTTCCTTTCTTCCCTCTTTCCTTTCTCCCTCCCTTCTTCCTTTTTTTTGGGAGTGGTAAGCCCAACAGATTGCCTTTTTATGTGAGAGGGAAAGAAAGAGAGGGAGAGAGAATTGGTGCACCAGGGCCTCTAGCCACTGTAATTGAATTCCAGACACATGCACCCCTTCATACATATGTGCAATCTTGTGTGCTTGCATCACTGTGCGTCTGGCTTGTGTGGGACCTGGAGTCAAACATGGGTCCTTAAGCTTCGCCAGCAAGTGCCTTAACTACTAAACCATCTCTCCATCCAGCCCCCTTCCTTCCTTTTTGACACAAGTTCTCATGTAGCCTAAGCTAGCCTGACCTCCACTTGCTATATAGTTGCAGATGGCCTTGAATTGCTAATCCTGCCTCCAACCTCCCAAGTGCTAGGATTTCAAGCATGTGCCACCACACCCAGCTTGACCTAGGGGATTGAAACTGTTGAGTAAATGCCCAGTGGGTAGGGTGAGGGCGGGCTTACAGTCCAGGCCATATGCCTTGCCCAAAACCCAACAGTCAGAAGAAGTGGCCTTGGCACCTGCATGCCATCTCTTCAAGTCCTCTCCAAATATTCTTGACACATCCTGCTCCAGGGATTGCAATAAGACCTGGTCCTTCTACAGCTCTGGGGCCTGCCTCCCAGCTGTACCACCCCTCTTTCTTCAGGATTCCAAGGCTTCATGAAGGGGGCTTCATGAAGAAGGCGAAGCTGCTCACTTGGGCAGCAAGAGCTTGGGCATGGCTAATAGACAGATGCCAGGGAAGCCAGCCCTGCCCCACCCAGCCCCAGGCTGCTGGAACCAGGATCCTCCCTGCCTTGTTATCTGAGTCTCATGGGCACTTTGCCCATCAATCAATGCCTATCCCTCACCTGGGAAAGACAGGAAAGCTGAACCACTGACACAGAGGACCCTGAGGCCCAGAAAAGGACAGCGTCTTCTCTTAAGGCTCACAGTAGCACAGTGCTGATATAGACAGGAGTTGAAGCTTCCCTAGAAGCTGGTCATAAGAGGCAGGTTGGTTTAGTGGACAGAATGTTAGGAGACAGGAGGTCTGGGTTCCTGTCTTAAAATCCAGCTCACTGTGTGACTATGGGCCAGTTGCTTAACTAACTTCTCTGTACCTCAGACATCCCAGAGCCCATAAAAAGTCCATCTGACTAAGAAAACTTCTTATTCCCTCCAAACCCTAAACAAGGAGAACCCCAGATTTTCTCTACACCCTGAACAAGGACAACCTGAGCTTTGCAAACTTGGAGCTTTCCTCAAGGTCTTCAAGGAGCCGAGTCCCATGCCAGCCACTTCCCAGCAACCCTTTCACCTGTCCTCTCCCAGCCCTGCACAGCAAGTACAACTGGTCTCCCATAACCAGAGAGGAAAGGCAGGCTCAGGAGGTCAAATGGCTTACTGGGGTGCAGCATACTGGGGTGCAGACTCACGGGTTCTCAGCTTGGTGTTCTCCCACTTGGCTGGCAGCTCTGCCTTGGTCCAGACTCATGAAAGTTCCAGTTATTAGAAATTCACTAATTAGAAAGTGACTAGAAATACCCTGAGCCTTCTGTTGACAAGGCTTTAAGAATTACAAGGAACAAGAACAGGACGGCACACAAGTTCCCCAGGGACTATGAGAGGGCCACTCCTGGGCCACCTACGGTGGGGCTAGGAAGATAACTATGAAGTTTCAGAGAATTTTCTTCTCCTCGTTTTAAGAAAAAGTGTGTACAAGGCCACACCCTGCGAGGATGGACTCCAGACCTGACCTCTAGGCCATCACTCCACAAGGCTAGAAGACTGGTAGACCAGAGGGAGTTCTGCCATTGACACATCTGTCCCAGCCACCCAATTAAGGCAAAGACCAACCCACCTTGTACTTCAGTCCAGACTTGAAGTAGCCCAGAAAGGTAGAAGACTCGAAGCCCTGGACCTCCCGGTGCTGCACGGCCCGACCATTCAAGTAGTCATCCAGCTGCACAGTAAAGATGGCGGCCGCTCCGCTCTCGTCTTGGCTGCACTCGTTGCCTAGGGAACATTAGGCAGCATGAGCTTGGCTTCCAGAAAATGGTCCCAGCTCCTTGAGGAGGAGGCGGCGTATGAAGCCCTTCGCACTGCCCTGGCCTCGCCCTAGAAGTTGAGCAATTCACTGCCATTTGTGAACTCAGTTAATCCACCTGTATATTAGGATGAAGGGCTTATGCATGCAGATCAGAGCTGTGTTAGAGGCTCCAGGCTCATGACCCTGAAGAGCAAACTGGGAGGTAATTGAAACTGGACTGGGGAAATTCTGGGGGATATACTGCCCCCCAAATTATCCACAGTAACTTGTACCCTCAGCACCTGTGAGGTAGTACAGCTCTTTTCAGCCTGGGCACTCCACAAACACAGTGACTTGCAGAATGACAGACCACGGGTCAGAGGCAGAGCTGGAGTCAGTGCATTAGGATGGCTCTAGAGTCTGGCAGCACATGACTGCCAGCCAGGAGCCCAGCACATACTTATTGCCCAGTACAGAGCTTCCTGGTGTGTCCGTGCCTCACAGGGTCAGGGGCCGGCTGGAGCTCCATAGAGGAGCCTCACTCACCCAGCCAGTAGTGGAGGTCGTACTGTAGATTGCCATTCCTCAGTTGCACTGTCTTCAGGATGACATAGGCATCACCCGTGAAGAAGTCTCCATAGAGGTTGGGGGGCACGGGCACCAGGTCAAACTTTTCCACGCGCCAGATCTGCAGGCCTGGCGCTTTCCCTGCCTTGAGGAATTCAGGGTGCTCTACCACCATGCTGCTGGGCTGTGAAGAGACAGGGCAGAGTCTGAGCAGGGCACAGGTCTCAAGACAGGGAGACCCCGGGCATGAGGGAGGGTGGGTTCCAGCACCAGAGTGGCTCACTTGAGCCTTTTGCTGTCCCTATGATGGACATTAGTCGACCCTTCTCTGGGAGTTCACAGACAGCGCTAGAGTTTATACTTCAGGTCCTCTGCCTTGAGCAGGCCAGTGCCTGTGTCTCCCGCTCTGTTTCCTCACTTGCTTTGGGGGATGGGGGAGGCCAAGTACATTCCCCCTTCTCCCTTCCCGTTTTGTTGCCAGTTGGCTGTGGTAACTGAGGCACAGCGGTGGACTGACTGCCAGGGACCCTCAGCTAGGAAACAGCATAGAGGGGTGGCCAGACTCCAAGAGCACACACTGTGGGTCTATGGGGAGATCCTCTCAGACAGCAGTGGTAAATCTAGGAGTCTCAGGAGCTCCACTTCCTTCCAGCACCTTCATGACTAGGGATTCATTATCCAATACCACTCTGCAGGTAAGGAAACTGAGGACCAAAGAAGAGAGAGGCTTGGCCCAAGGTCACATAACCTATTTGTTTTTGTTCTCTGGAAAGGGCAAGATCACCCTCCCCCCCCCCCATCTCCCATCACACCCTAAGAAGGGACTAGCTTGCTGGACCCAAGTGGCCTCCTGCGCTGTCTGCCTCCTCCCTCCTACCCCACCCCCAGCATGCCACCCCTCCAATTCCATGTCTTGAAAAGGCATAGGGACACAGCCTGGGTCTGCAGGACTCTGTTGGGGAGAATGTCAAGGAAGAAAGGTCAACAGACATGCGCTGGGGCTGGGGCTGGGGCAGGAGGGTTAATGGAGCCTGAGGACCTAAACCAGCAGATGCTGGTCACATTGGCCAGAGGAGAGGTCTAGGGGGTAAAAGTAGATGGGGGAAAGTCAGACAGACAGCAAATAGGAATAACTTGGGCTACGGGTGAAGAGTAGAATAAACATGGGGAAACAGGAGAGAAGAGAAACAGGGCAGGGGAGACTCAGAGCAGGGGAAATAAATAACAGTGCTGTCCATAGGCACTCACAGGTGGTGGGGTACCTGGAGAAGGGAAGGGAGAGAGGAGTCAAATGAGGAACCTGAAATAGGAGAAATCGGAAGAGACAAGGTGAGAAGTCAGGCACATACACGGGAAGAGAAATTAGCCAAGGAAAAGGAGAAACCAGGCGGTGGGTTTTGGCACCAAATCAGAAGCTAGGAAAAGTCCAGCCAAAGCGAGGTTAGCCTGCAGGGAGGGAAAAGGTCCTGGCCGGGAGATGCCCACCCTCGCCCCAAAGCCCCAAAGCAGCAAAAGATACTTACAAAGCAACAAAACAGTTTTTCCATCCTAGACCTGAATAACTCCCCTTTTCCTAGCGCTGTATCTGCAAGAACTTACAATAGAGAGTTACTCCGGGAGCCCCCGGGGACCCCGGGCACTCACCCGCGCCTCCGGACCCCGTCCTTGGGGCGCCCGCGCTGGGGCTGAGCCCCGCGACGCGGTGGCGGCCCGGGCTGTCGGTGACAGCGCGCACAGCGCCAGGAGCAGTGCGCAGAGCCGCGCGGGCGCGCAGCTGTACGGAGCCATGGCGGTGACAGCCCGGTGCCCAGGTCGCCGACCTTAAGTAGTCGCCCGCTCATCCCGCCCCAGCCCGGACCGCCCCGCAGGGAGGGCGCGGGGCAGGGCTGGGCCCCAAGCTCGTAGGGGAGGCGGGGACCTTTCCCATCTGTCCTGGATCTTGGAGACAACTAGGTTCCCAACGGACCGATCCGCCTGGGTGTGGTCGCTACTTGCGCCCCAGTTTCCTGGAGACTCAGTATAGGGCCTGACATAAAGCAGGTGCTAATTCGGTCTGAGATAAGTGGGGCTCAACTCAGTCTGGTTCTCCTGTGTGACCCATAAAAGCTCACTCCCCTCAATTGAATTCACATCTCCAGTAAAAACAAGACATATATATACCACAAGAGAATACCTTGTGAAGCCTTCCACTCAATGCCAGAGCGCCCTTTCAGAGTGGGTAAGCTGGGGAGAGCCCATTTTGCAGAGGTGGAAACAGTGCAGAGAACCTAAGAACAGCTGGGCACAATGCCAGTGAAGAGTACTGTAGGAATCTAAACTGTGGGCGGTTCAGGGTTTGGCATCTGGGATGCAAGGCCACCAGCTAGGGACCAGTGAAGCAAGACTTAAAGGGGGTGGGGGGCAGAATCCTCTACTCCTGCGCATACGTTCTCTCTTTCATTCTTTCAACGGCCTTGTTTTTTGTTTTAGGTCTATTTTGATCAAAACTAGTCACTGAGTTGAACCCTGTTGACCCCACTTGCCTCTCCCCAGGAGCAACACTTCCATCTACCACCTTTGGGTGATGATTCAGGGTTTGTTTGCCTCCTGGTCGATCCAGAATCATGCTGCCCATTTTAGGCCCTGAATCCTCTCTTCCCTGAGAGCCAGGATCTGAGTCTTCTCCGACTTCTTCCCACTGGGAACTGGGTTGGTTTCTGCATATGACTTATCTGTGCCTGGGTCTCCCCATCTCCTACAGCACATAGCAGGTGCTGAGGGTTGGATGGGTCCCTGCTCAAACAGCCTGGCCTGCAGCAGGTCAACAGTCACTCATCTCAGCTCCTTCTACATTGCATACAAGGTTTCATATCTAACAGAGCTAGTTTGCCTTCTCCTCCCACTGGAGGGGGAGAAGTATCAAAACAAAGGCCAAGGGAAGAGAGAGAGAGAGAGAGGACAGCAGAGTCCCAGGGGTTATAGGAGTCTTCATGGAGGAGGGAACTTGAGACTTGGCCCTTGAAGGTCAGGGAGAATGGAGGCAGAGAAGAAAGGGCATTCCAGAGGAGGGAATAGCATGGGCATCAGGCAGGCAAACTCAGGCCAGATCCAGTGAACAACAAGGGTCCAGTGTGAAGCACAGAACAAGGGGAACTGCAGCCAGAGAGGGAGGCGGGTGCCCTGAAGGCCTCTGTGAAATACTAGAGTGTGGATTTTATAAAGTGTCTATGGGGAGCCTCAGAAGGATGCCCCCAAGTTCTCAGGACTGCCTTGGAAGTCCACCTGCATAGTTTCACTCAGGCCTGTGGGGCCTTCAGTGGCTGCTCTGACCTGAACTTGGAGAGCATTCCTCTTCCCCAGTCAACTGCAAGATGATTTCAAACCCCATAGTGCTCACATGTTCTTGATGGAAGCACTGATAAACCAGTAGTAATTTGATTGTTCTAATTCAAAACACACAATGCAACATTTCCTACAGAATTGCTTAGAGATGCCACCAAAATATATGCATAAGGATGTTCACTGAAGCATTGTTGGAAGAAAATTGGAAAGGACCCAAAAGCCCTGGGGCAATAAGTACAGCTGTTTTAGAAAGAAAGAAAGAAAGAAAGAAAGAAAGAAAGAAAGAAAGAAAGAAAGAAAGAAAGGAGGAAAGAGAAGGAAGGAAGGAAGGAAGGAAGGAAGGAAGGAAGGAAGGGAGGGAGGGAGGGAGGGAGGAAAGAGAGAGAGAGAAAAAAAGGTGAGCTAGAGCCCATGGTGCCCGATTCATAGCAGGCACTCAGTAAACATGGAGACCTCCGGGTGTAAGAAGCAAATGGCACAACAATGACTCCTCTCCTCCTTTCTGTAAGAATGCATTTTTGCATCTGTCCTTTCAAAGACAGCAAATGCCACAAACTGATAAGGCAGTGTGCTTGAAAGGAAAGCCTAGGACTCCGCTATGGCTGCCTTAGGCTGGAGTAAGTGTCCTTGTCACCTCAGCCGCGTGAGGAGCTTTTCAGGACAATGAAAATGTTCTTAAAACTTGACTGTAGTGATGACCACTCAAGCAGCTCATTCTACTAAAAATCATAGAACTGTGTGCTTACAGTGAGTACATCGTGTATGATAGGTAAATTGTTCCTTAAGATACTTTCTGGGGAAAAAAAATGTAAGCATTGCTGTAGGGTCTAAAATTTTACAAGTATGTATGGACATTTTATATTTTTAGAATGTTAATCTAGGATACGTAACAAAATAAATGCTTAAAGTGATACTTGCTCATTAAATAATTTAGAAAAAATGCAAACAAGGAGGTCCAGTTGTTCAGTCCCCTCCAGAGCAGTGTGGCCCCAATTTTCCCAGTTGGTGATTAACAGAGGGTTGTTATGGCTTAGCCTAGACCCCAGGGGTCAGTGACCACTATCCTAGGGTCCCTGGCCTCAGGTTAATGATCACTAAGGCAGCTTTGCTGGCCATGAAGCTATGGAGCTTTGACCCTAGATAGCATACAGCAAGTGACCAAGCCCTGGCCCCTGCCCTCTGGGGCCCCAGAGCCTGGAAACCTTCATCAAAGGGCATCAACAGGTGAAGACTATGATGGGGGAAACACTGTCTTACTCTGTTCCCTGCCTGGAAGAGGGTTCTGAGTTCAAGGGAGCAAGGGGGTTCAGGTGTAAGAGAACAGAAGAGGCCGCAGTGCTAGGGAAGGCTCTACCATTGACTTCCTACATGACTCTGGGTAGTTCATTGTCCTTCTATGAAAGACCCCAATGCTCGGATTTAAAACTCCCCACATACTGGCTGCATCCTTCTACCCAGAGCCCACATGTCTCTGAACCTCCGGGCTCCCATCTGCAAAATGACCCTGGACCAAGTCACCTTGACATGTCCTTCTGAATCAGATCACCCAAGACCCCGACACAAAGGAGGAGATTCTGCAATCAATGACAGCTGTATGTCACCACACCTCTGGGTCCAGCTAGAGAAGCAGACTCAAGGAGGGACAACCACTCAAGGGAAGGAGGTAGTGCTGAGATTCACACACATGTGTGGCTGGCTCCAGAGACCAAGCTCTGTCTGGGTGAGGAAGCAGGAGCTCTGGCCCCATCCCAGCAGGGCGGGGAGCAGCAGCCCTATGCAGGCAAAGTGTTGTAGTTGCTAAACCAGCCAAGCCCATGCCAATTTGACAGCCGGGAGCCAGTGCCACCACACCCAGCAGGCCTGGGCAGGAAAGCCCTCTAACCCTCCAGACACCTGGCCAGACACCTGATGTCATTATCAAACAAAGGCATGTCCAGGAGGATTTCCAGACCATGTCCACTGAAGGGAGACAGACTGTAGCATCTCCACTCTGACTCGCATGGCACTTGGATCTGGCACAGTGTCTCTGACTTGGAGCGGCCCGGCTCATCACTATCTTCATTGGTGAGCGTGTCGTAGCCCTTGCTCTTCACTGCATCTTGGGGACCACCTTGATTTTTCTTCCTGGCCCTTCTTGGGTGTTGCTTTGTATGCACCTCCCCCCCCCATCCCATAGAAGTGCCTGCCACAGGATGGAGCAGTACAGCCCATGTGCATCTGTGGACACCTCTTCCTCCTCCGCAGATGGACCCAGGACCCCCATATCCAGCTCTGGGCCCATCTCTCTGTAGCTAACCTCAGGTTAGTCTCTGGACTTCTGTGGGCCTCCCACGGTGGGGTGGATACCAGACATCAAAGAGGTGGCTAATCTTCATCCTCCACCCCCGGTCATGGTGTACAAAAGGCCTTGGCTGGTCTAGGAAGACACCACCCTGTTCGTTCCCTCAGTCCAGACACTATTGCTCTTCATCTCCCAGGCAGCCAGCCATTCATGGGAAGCTTGTTCTCTCAGAACTTGTTTGCTTTAGGCACACTGCTGTTCTCTGGTTCCTCTGGGAGCACCCACCCTTCTGGCCTAGGGTTTTGCCAGCAGGGACAATGGCCAGTAAACAGAGAAGTCAGTTATGAAACCCAGAAAAACTAGACAGGGCTTGGACCAGCTCTGGTGAGCCTTGTCAACTTGAAAGCACCATAGGTTTTAGAATCTGGTGGTCATGGCTCTGGTGAGCAAGGTCTCAGCTTTTTCATTTGTAAAAAAAATTTAAAAATGGGGGGGGGATTGGTACCTGTTCATGAAGCAGCAAAGGAACACAAAGCCTGACACACAGTAGAAGCTCCCCCAGTGTTTGTTTAAAAAAAAAAAATTATTTATTTATTTATTTATTTATTTATTTATTTGGGAGAGAAAGAGAGAGAGAATGGGCACACTAGGGCTTCCAGCCACTGCAAACAAAGTCCAGACACATGCACCCCCTAGTGCATCTGGCTAACTTGGGTCCTGGGGAATTGAACCTGGGTCCTTTGGCTTTGCAGGAAAATGCGTAAGTGCTAAGCCATCTCTCCAGACCCCCTAAAAAATATTTTAGGGTGCTTTCTTCATACACAGGCCTCAATTCATCATGTGCACACCCTCTGAATGGCAGCAGCCTGATGGTATGTGAGGGAGACTACGGATCTCCCCAGTGGCACTTGACGTCAGGCTGGGCTATGTGACCTGGAGCAAGTTCCTTCCCTCTCTGTGTCTCAGGTCACCGCTCATGTGTATATTAGGACAGTGATGCCTGGCTGTAGAATTGTTGGGAGGGGAGGGAAACAGGAGCAAACCTGCTGGATTGAGGGGCACAGAGCAGAAGGATCAACAGCAAGGGTCATTCCTCCCTCCTCTCTTTGTAGGTGATCACACCAACCACAAAAGGGTCAAGTTTCAGGGCCACAGAGCAGACCTGTAACTGAGATCTTTGGACAACCCAACCAGATCTTAGGGAACAGGGCTCTCTTACCATGGCCAGTTGGACATCAGCCCTAGCTAAGTCCATCCTGGGTGTAGACAGCAGCTGGAAAGATGGCCAGTGGGGTTTGGCTGAAGCTGTTCCAGGGACTAAAGCCACTGGACCTCTCCCAGCTTCCGGAGCCAGTCCCACCTAGTGCTGTGAACCGGGCCCTGCCTCTTCCTGACCCGAGGCTCTGGAAGTAAGATTTGAGCGTGTATGGGAATGTGTGACCCTTTCTGCTTAGACTTCCTGCTACCATTGGGCTCCCCTGTCTTGGGGTAGGAGCTGGCCCTGGGGACTTGGGGCTGTGAACAACTGTGTCCTAGCCCACACCCGCCCCCAGCACTCTGCAACCACCCTCTCAGGGGTTCAGGGAGGAACAGTCAACAGTAGGACAGAGGCCCAGTTTTAGGCAGGTAACTGCAGAACAGGCAGGATATGTAGGGTTGGGCCACAGATTTGTGCTGGGACCAAAAAGCAAGGTCTGTGATGCCCAAAAGGGCCAACAGCAAGAGACACAGCTGCAGTCTGCAGCTGCACAGAGGAAGGACGTGGGGGTGTAATTTGGGAAGTGTTCCCACCAGAAAAGTCTAGGATTAAGTCCCTGAGCTTAACTGGGTAAGTAGCTTTGAGCAAGTCATTTTGACTCTTGGAGTCTCAATTTCCTCATCTATAAATGGGGATTATAATACTTTCCCATGGTAGTCATAAGAATTTAACAAGGTATGTAGGGGCTTAGTACAGGACTCAGTGCTCAAGAAAAATAAAGCTGTTATTATTGTTGGGTGAGTTTCTATCTCTCTGAATCTCAATTTCTTTGTGTATAAATTAGAGGTAAAAATGCTTTTTTGGTAGGTAGTGGTACACGTCTGTATCCCAGCACCTAGGGGGCAGAGACAGGAGTGTTGTATGTTCAAGACTAGTCTGATTTATATAGTGAGTTCACACTAGCCAGGGTTACATAGTCTGACCCTGTCTCAAAATAAACAACAAATAAGCAATAACAAAAAAGCATTTCTTGAATGCTAGTTAATAAATATGAAATATCTGAGGACAATACTTTCCATAAAATAGGTGTTCAACGATGTGAGTTTACAAAAGGAATTCTGTAGGAGATACCAGTGATCCATCTTCAGAGCAGTACTGACATGCAGAAGCAAGCCAAGGGTCTACTGATGAGTGAGAATATATGAGCAATGTATATGTGTGTGTGTGTTCATATGTATATATACATATATTCCATATGAAGGAATATATTATATATTATATATATAATATATATATCCCATACAAAGGAATATTAATCTTAAAAATAAATACATCCTGCTATACAGATGAATCTTGAGGATAATATCTTCAGTGAACTAAGGCAGTCACAAAACAGCAAATGCTTTATGATCCCCCTTACATGAGGTACTGAGAATAGTTAGATCCATAGGTCCATACAGTGGAATGACAATTGTCAGAGGAAAGGGAACGTGGAAATATTGTTCAAAGGACAGAGCTTCCAGCACTGCAAATTGAAGTACGTGGGAGATGGGTGGTGGTAATGGATGCACAAGAGTGTGAATGTGTTTAACACCATGGGACTGAACAAGTAAAATGGTCAAGATGGCAAGACTCACGCTATGGGTATTTTACCACAATGGAAACAAACAATTAGAAAACAAATGCTGATTCCCTTCCTCTTTCTGAGAGACAAGGAGCTGCCCAGTGGTGGCCCAGCCAAGAGGACTAAGATGACAAGTAAACCAGCCCATCTCAAGGATCCTTCAGGCCCTGGGGATCACAGAATACAGAAAGAAACAGGCTTCAGACCAGCAGGACTGGCAGATGCTCCCCGGACAAAACTACCATCTTAATGGGGGAGCATGATGCAGGCCATCAGAGGATGGTGTCATGACCTCCTTCTGTGGACTCCAAATGAAGCCCTTCTCTGTCCCCAAGCTTTCCACAGCTAACTACCACCAAAACTTCCTCTGTCCCGGGCCCTGGCTGCAGCACTAGCCCATGATTTCCATCCTGTAGGCAGAAGTTCCAGAGAAAACAAAGGGGCAGATACAGGGAAGAGAAGGAAACAACAGGATCCAGGAGTGCATAGCGTGTCTCTCTGAAGGCTGAGTGACCTAGCCAAGGGAATACCAGGCTGTGTCTAGGAATGAATCTGGAAAGAACTCACTGCTAGGGGACTTGGGCAAGTGGGTTCTTCCACAATGCTCCAATTGTCTTCTCTATCAAATGGGGTGATGATTCCAATCTTATGTGGCATCTGATAAGATTAAGGAGCCCCTGGCATAGTACCTAGCTGGTGTTCAGTCACTGTAATATCTACAGCCCTTACACACCTCCAGCTTGCTAGCCCCATGCCCAACCTTGACCTCTACTTGTGTTTCTTGCATCCACAGCAGAGGAGAGCTGAGAGGTTACAACCAAGGCCCAGAGATGGAGTGACAGCTGATCCAGAGCTGGGTAAGTATCCAGGGGAAGGCCTTAGCCCACATCTAAAAAGCCATCCTTGCTATTTAACCCTCCTGGAATATCTCCGTAGCTCACCCTCTCCCCACTTCATTGAACACGGCCTGCTCTGCCCCACCAAAAAGAACATGGGCACCCTGGATTCTCACCCTGACACTCACCAGTGGGGTGACACTGGGCAAGGGACTCAGCCTCTCTGAACTTCACTGTCCTTGGGCATATAATGGTCAGACAATGTCACAGGCTTATCACTGCCTGATGCTAGTGAAACCACAGGAAAACTCTAGTGAGGGGACAAAGGCCAGGAGGTAGCAAAAGCAGACAGACAGGATGCACACATATAGAGGTCTCAATTGCCACAGGACTAAGGTAGCCACAGCGAACTGCAATAGATTCTTCCACAGCCCCAGTGCAAGCAGAAAGGCAGGAAACTTTCTGTCTCTGGGAGACATGGGGGCCAGCTTTGGCTCTTTGAGTGACCTCAAATGTGGCACTCTTGTTCAGATGGGACAAAATAAGTTGGTGAGTTCCAAGTGCCAAGAGGACTCAGGAAATGCTTGTGTATAATCCATGGCTTCTTCTGCACCTCTCACAGCAGCTGTTAGCAATCTGCTTCCTGGGCCTCAACAACAGTGTAGCTCACTTTTCTCTAAGGCTCAGAATGCACCTCGCTGGAGGCTGCAACAGCAGCAGCAGCAGCAGCCAGGGAACAAAGGGGAGGAAGGACAGTGTAAAGGAAAATTACCCCGCATGGACTTGGGCCAATATTAGCTGGCTGGCTCAGAATGAGGGGGCCTGGCAGGCTCTTCCTGAGCCATGGACTTGGACCCATGCCTTGACCCTGGTCTGAGCTAATGAAGTGGTGGGTGTACTCAGGCCTCAGGTCTCCTCTGGGACACTCCCGCTCTTTGGCATCCAGAAACAGGGAGGAGGAGGGGTGAAACAGGCAGGCCTTTGTGAGGAGAAGAGAAAGGTCCTGTCCAGGCTAGCTGGGGGGCCCCTGCCATGACAGAGAAGCCCACCCCCATAGCTGAAGCCCCATGCTCCTGGGACCACATCTGTGCATCATATGCATTGTGCCATGCCCAGTGTTATGTATACTGACTATGCCACACACTACTCAGTGTGTGTTCCTTAGGCCTTGTCTAAAATAGCTCTACTTGTCACTGCATCCAAGTCACTTTAGCCTTGGATCATGCTTTGTGCACCACATCGTGTCCATTGTACCAGGTCCCAGCCCTTGGCACTACATACCACAAACCTTGTTCTGGGTTCATGAACTGTGTCCCTCAGAAGCAGGTAATGCATAGAAGGTGCTCAGCCCAGTGCCTGGCACAGTGAGTGCTTTGAAATGTTGGCCAGGGTTGTTACAAAGGTCTTGTGTGACGTGCACCAGGATCCCATGTCCTCAGTGTCTACTGTGCATGAGACTCTGCACACTGGGGAGATGCAAAAACTAACCTGCAAGAGGACGTGTTTATCCCCCTTCTACTGAGGAGGGAAATCAGAGGTGGAGAACAGGGTGATGATTCATAAGAGGTCACAGGGGAAGAAAGCGAAGCCAGGAGAGGCACAGGGAACTGCACATTCGAAGACACAGAACATGGATTATTCCCGGGATATGGACCAGTGGAGACAGACTACAAGTGAGCACACAGGCTCTTCTGGGGAGTGACAAAAATGTTCTCAAACTTGATGGTGAAGATGGCCAAGTAACTAGATATACTAAGCATTACTGATTTCATGAAAACAGCTGAATTATGACAGAA
The DNA here is from genome assembly GCA_036365145.1 of Orientallactaga sibirica. NCBI lineage: Eukaryota > Metazoa > Chordata > Mammalia > Rodentia > Dipodidae > Orientallactaga > Orientallactaga sibirica. Next base: position 13,763,311 of record JAEOAD010000034.1, read on the forward strand.
ATTGTATATAAATTTACTTTTATCAATTATGTAAATTATATTTCAAGAATGAAGTTTCTTTTGTTTTGTTATGTTAAAAAATATTTTTCGGGGACTGGAGAGATGGCTCAGCGGTTAAGTGCTTGCCTATAAAGCCTAAGGACCCAGGTTCAAGGCTCAATTCCCCAGGACCGATGCATCTGGAGTTCATTTTCAGTGGCTGTAGGCCCTAGTGCACCGTTCTCTCTCTCTCTCTCTCTCTCTGTCTCTCTGACTCTTTCTCTCTCTGTATGCCTGTCTATTGCTAATAAATAAATAAAAATAAACAAAAAATTTCTATTTATTTATTTGCAAGCAGGAGAAAAAAAGAGAGAAGAGACACAGGCAGAAAGAATGGGCACAGCGCACCAGGGCCTCCAGCCACTGCAAATGAACTCCAGATACATGTACAACTTTATGCATCCCACTTTACATGGATACTGGGAAATGGAACCAGGGTCCTTAGGCTTTGCAGGCAAGTGCCTTAACTGCTGAGCCATCTCTCCAGCCCAAGAATGCAGTTTGTAAAACTAAAACAAGACCATAGCATTTGGCAAGACACATGAGGTCTCCATTGTCAACTGTCAGGAGACCTAGCTGGGAGTGGCCTGGAGCTGCTGACACCTGAGGGTGGCTGTGAGAACCTTTGCAGATCAGGTGGGCAGCAGAATCTCTCAGAGTTCAGGAAAAGTGAAGATTCCCAGGCCCCACCCTCGCCTTGGAGTGTATAAGTCTGGGGAGGGTCTGGGAACTTGATTGTAAGGGTCAGTTACCAATGGGAACCACTCAGCAAAGCCAAGGTTGGGAAACCGAGGCCATGTGGGAGAAGAGAACTGTCCGACCTGGCTGATCTAACAGTGGAACAGCCAGTACTGGAAGCGAGGCTCCTCTTCCTTTCCCTCTGCTTCCTTCCAGGGCCTCCCCCTGCTGCCAGCAGTGACTCAGAGCTCTGAGTCATCCCATGGCACCCACAGAGGAAACTTCTTAGGAAAAACAATCCCACACAAAGCTCCCTATCTGAGGAACAGGATAGGCCCAGCAGGCCGGGCCGAGAGGAGGGAAGAGAGCACGCAGGATGGAGTGGGAATCCAGACCTCCCCAAGCCCTGACCATTCCTGTTTGTCGCTGAGTTGTGCAGGGCTCCATATAAGGAGCTCCTGAGGCTGTGGAGATGGGACACTGAAGGAAAGCACAGTGCACGAGCCCAAGGACCTGTGTTTAATCGCCAGCACCCATGTGCAAAGCCAAGTGTGGCCATGCACACCTGTAACCTCAGTGCTAAGTGGGACAAGAATAGGGGCTCCCTGGTCAGCCCGTCTATCCAAAAACACACGGAACTCCAGATTCAGCGAGAGACCCGGTCTCAAGAAAATAAAAAGGAAGAGCCACAAAGAAGGACCCAACCACCTCCTCTGGCCTTGCACACACATGTACACACACTGCACACACACCCCATATATTCTATACACACATCAAAAAATTAAAGTTTTCCACCTGCAAATAATACTTCCTACTATCTATAAAAGCTCATTATTCTCCAAGCATCATGAGAACTTTATAAGCATTATCTTTTTTTTTTTTTTTTTCCAAGGTAGTAGGGTCTTGCTGTAGCCCAGGCTGACCTGGAATTGCCTCAAACTCACAGTGATCCTCCTCCTACTTCTGTCTTCCAAGGGCTGAGATTAAAGGTGTGTGCCACCACACCCCATTTTGTTTCTCTTTTGTGAATCCTCCCTCAAACTCATGGCTGGCATCATCCTGTGAGTTTTTTTTTTTTTTTGGGGGGTTAAAAATATTTTTATTTTATTCATTTGCAAGCAGAGATAGAGAGAGGAGAGATAAAGAGAAGAGAGACGGAGAGAATGGGCATGCCAGGGCCTCTACACACTGCAAACGAACTCCAGATGCAAGCACCACTTTGTGCACTTGGCTCTATATGGGTACTGGGGAATTGAACTCCGGTCATTAGGCTTTGCAGGCAAGCGCCTTAACCACTGAGCCATCTCTCTAGCCCCTCATCCCATTTTATAAATGGAGAACTGAGGCTTTGTTAGTAGAAATCTACATAGTTAGAAAGTACAAAGCATGGTTTGAATCCAAGGCTACCAGACTCTGAAGCCAACATTCTCTCTCTCTCTCTCCCTGTCTCTCTTTCCCTCCCTCCCCTCTCCCTCCTTGAAGAAGTGTCTACTGTACAGAGTGGCCTAACAGACATGCAAGGTCCTCTCAGTTAACAGTGCTTTCCTCCTTTCGTCCCTCCTCCGTGTCAGGCCCTGCCTCAGGACTTCCTGGCCAGCGAGTAGACGGGTCACACAGGAACATGGGTAATCATCCAAGGGTCTGTGGGCAGGAAGATGGGTGAAAGAGCACAAAGAGGGGAGCCAACAGCTGAGGAAGCATGGGTCTATCTCTGCAGACATGGAGACTGGCAAGCCAGGTGGAGGGATGTTGGGAAGCAAAGGCAGGGAGGTGTGGCCCACACAGGAGGTGTGGCTGGGTGTGGACAGTGAGCACTTGAGAAGGGAGGCACTGGCTGTTTTGATCCTGGCATAGGGGCTAACCTTGGAGATAATAGAGTAAGAACAGGTTCTCACCTCTGCAGGGAGCCTGGCTGGTAGCTGAACTGGAGGTCAGGAGTACTCTTTCCCCTCTGGTTCCCTTGCCACCTCTCTTCTGAGTTCTGAGTGGATGCTGGGGAGCACCCAGAGAGACCACCCCCCACCCCCGTGCTACTCACACATGGGTCGCAGCTGCCCTCAGGGCTTTTTCCTTGGCCACAGCTGGGCTAGACAGAGGGGAGGCAGCCTCCTGACACAGGCTAGTCTAATCACACAGTCTTTCACACAGGGGACCCTGTGGCTTACGATGAAGTAACTGCTTCCGGCCCAACTCCTCAGGTCTCATGGCATTCACAGTTCTGGAAGCAGCTCTTCTCCCCAGTATGATAAACAACCGAACCCTCCTCAGGAAACCATTATTCACAGTGTTCATGGTCCGTGTCACTCTCGTAAGCAGGAGCCCATAGATCCAGGGTTAAGAGTCTCCTCTACCTACTGGGGATACTGGAGCTGGGTCTGAGGTCGCTTTTCTGCTTCCTACCTTCTGGGAGCCCTGGGCCTGTTACTGCTTCGCTCTGGGCCTCGGTTCCTCAAATGTGAACCAAGGAAGTCAGTGGTACAACCTCAGGCCCTTCTAACCACAATGGTCCTGGAGATGTCTGTGATATCCCCTGCCCATTGAATTCCTAGTTCATTGAGCCCTCCAATGGGCTTGGGGATTTTTATTTTATTCTTTGTCATTTATTTAATTTTTTCTTTCTGTAGCCATGCTGGGAATCAAACCCAGGACCCTGTGAATGCTAAGCAAGCACTCTGTCACTGAGCTATGTCATCAATATTCTTGTTTCTGTTATTTTATTTTATTTTTTTAGGTAGGGTCTCATGCTAGCTCAGGCTGATCTGGAATTCACTATGGAGTCTCAGGGTGGCCTCGAACTCATGGCAATCCTCCTGCCTCTGCCTCCAGAGTGCTGGGATTGAAGGCATGTGCCACCACACCTAGCTTTGTTTCTTTCTTTCTTTTTTTTTTTTTTTTTTTAAGTGAGGGAGGGAGATAGAGAGGAGAGAGAGAGAAAGAATTGGTGCACCAATACCTCCTCACCCACTGGAATCAAACTCCAAACACATGCACCACCTAGTGGGCACGTATGACTTTGCGCTTACCTCACCTTTGTGCATCTGGCATATGTGGGATCCGGAGAGAGATCAAACATGGGTCCTTAGGCTTTGCAAGCAAGCACCTTAACCACTAAGCAATCTCTCCGGCTCTGTTTCTGTTTGTTTTGTTTTTTTTTGTTTTGTTTTGTTTTTCTTGAGGTAGGGTCTCACTCTAGCTCAGGCTGACCTGGAATTCACTGTGCAGTCTCAGGGTGGCCTCAAACTCACGGCTTTCTGTTTCTGTTTTTGATACAAGATCTCACTACATAACTCAGGCTGGCCTATGCTCAGATTCACTAAGTAGCACAACTGGCTTTGAACTCACTACATAACTCAGGCTGACCTTGAACTCTCAATCCTCCTGCCTTTACTTCCCAAGTACTGGGATTATAAGATGTATCACCATGCCCAAGACCAGGAATTTTTAAATTTTCAACATTTCCAAAACTGAAATCTCAGGGCTGGAGAGATGGCTTAGTGGTTAAGGCACTTGCCTACAAAGCCCAACAACCTGTGTTCAATTCCCCAGTAAAAAGAGGCACATGCATCTGAGTTTGTTTGCAGCTGCTGGAAGCCCTGGTAAACCAATTTTCTCTGTCCCTCTTCTCTCTCTGCTTACCAATAAATAAAAATATGTTTTTAAAAAAACAACTAAAATTTCAGTAAGTATTTGAGCCAGGGAGAAATGATTGGGTCCAAGGCCTCCACTGAAGTGAGCTTGGATGAGTCACTGTCCTTCTCTGGGCACCACATTCCTCAACATAAAATTAACTTTATGATTAATAAAATGGGGGGGGGGAGTGTGCCCAAAGGTCAATAGTAGTTTTTTGTTGTTTTGTTTTGTTTTGTTTTTGAGACAGAGTCACATGTAGCCCACAGGCTAGCCTCAAACTTGCTATGTAGCTGAGGATGACCTTAAACTTCGGATCCTCCTTCCTCTACCTCCTGAGTACTAGGATTACAGGCATATGGACTTGCTTTCAAAGCCTGACAGCCCAGGTTTCATACCCTAGTACTTATATAGAATCAGATGCACAAAGTGACTTATGTGTCAGTTCTTTTGCAGTGTCAGGAGACCCTGGCACGCTCCTATTCTCCTTCTCTCTCTCTCTCTCTCTGAATCTTTCTATCTCTGTCTGAAATAAACAAATAAAAACATAAAATTTACAAATTTTTTTATTGCTGTTTAGGAGTTTTGAGAACTCAGCCAGCAGTTGTGATAAGGCCTGCTCATACCCCTTGTAACTAGCCCTGGATGAGACCCAGATGCTAAAGGCATTTCCAACTTTTTTCAGCATCCCCCTAGTGGCTTCTGAGAGGACTGCTGAAACATGTTCTTTGTAGTGCAGATTATGGATTTATGAAAAAGGACTTGCCTGGAGGAAAGTGAGGGGGAGTGTTTATGATCTGAACAGTGCCATAACCAACCAACAGGAAATAACGACACCCCAGCCATCCCATGTACCAAGAATATGCTAAGGACCTTACTTCCTATCAGAGATTCTCAACAACTTTATAATCCCTACTTCATGGATCAAGAAACTGAGGCAGAGAGGGGTTAAGGGACTTGCTAGAGGCATACAAGTCCAGACTAGAGTGATGTGTGGTCAGCCCTGCTTCCTTCTGGAGTCTAGGGCCAGCTGGCCAGTGCGAACAGAACCAAACAAGAATAAGGATTAGAGATGATCAGGGAGAGTCTCGTTATGCATGTAGTGCGGGGAAGTGACAGGGCTTCACCAGTGACATTCACTCTCCCTAATGAGCGTCCAGCTTTGTCCTCTAATCTGCCCTCCTCTTTGCCTGCCACCAACTGACTGTTATGCAATCCCATTAATCAAGTCACTACTTAGCTCAACGGCTATTCATGACTCCCTGGCACCCAAATGATGGAGATCTGGCACTCAAAGTTTTTCCCAACCTCTCTCCCCATCACCTCCTACTACTCCCCACCTTGGTCTCCATACATGGCTCCTAAGTCCCAAGGGAGCCAGCCCTTTGCACGCAATAATCCTCTCTCATCCTGGGAACTCGAACTACCCTTCTTAGGAAGGGCCTCTCGGCTGGCTCTTGGGTGCCTCGGCATGCATCACAATGCATTCTGGTCTCCCTCCAGGATAAGAGCAGCTGTTGAGCCTCTCCAGGGCATAGTCAGAAAGGGCAGGAGCAGCTGAAGAAGTTTTATGCAAAATGCCAAAAGAACCCTGAGACAGCACACATGTCTCAGAATTGCCAATAGTAGACCTCACAGGAGGCACAGTGTCAAGACACCCTAGTGAAGAAAACCCCAACACAATACTCTTTCAGAGTCATCAGACAGGTCCTTGTGCCTGGCTCAGGGCTCCACTAATGAAATCGTGACAAGTCACTCCCACTGGAAAACTTCCAATAGTCCCAGTGTAAAACCCAAAGTCACATGACCTAGAAGTTTTGGTTCCACTTTGTCCAGCCATCTCTCTTGGGGACATCTTCCATTCCCTGCTCACCCTTCCAGACCACGCCCCCTCCCTAGGGCTCGGCTTTTCAGGAGGCTTCTCTGGTGAGTTCACATAAGATTCACCTTCCCACCTGCCTCTTAAGCCATCATTTCCTTCTTTACTGAAGAAAGAAAAGATCCATGGCACATGTAACAATCTATGAGATCCAGACAGGGGAGATCCATGGCACATGGGAGATCCATGGCAGATCCATGTAACAATCTACGTGAGACCCAGACAGGGGAGATCCACGGGAGATCCATGGCACATGTAACACGTGAGACCCAGACAGGGGAGATCCATGACCTATGTGGAGATTCAGACAGGGGAGATCCATGGCACATGTAACAATCTATGTGAGATTCAGACAGGGGTAGATCCATGGCATGTAACAATCTATGTAAGACCCAGATGGGACCCAGAGAGGGGGAGATCCATGGCACATGTAACAATCTATGTAAGACCCAGACAGAGGGAGATCCATGGCACATGTAACAATCTACATGAGACCCAGACGGGGAGATCCAGATGTAACAATCTATGTAAGACCCAGACAGGGAGATCCATGGTAACAATCTATATAAGACCCAGACAGAGGAGATCCATGTAACAATCTACGTGAGACCCAGACAGGGGAGATCCATGGCACATGTAACAATCTACATGAGACCCAGACAGGGGAGATCCATGGCACATGTAACAATCTATGTGAGACCCAGACAGGGGAGATCCATGGCACATGTAACAATCTATGTAAGACCCAGACAGAGGGAGATCCATGGCACATGTAACAATCTATGTGAGACCCAGACGGGGGAGATCCATGGCACATGTAACAATCCATGTAAGACCCAGACAGAGGGAGATCCATGGCACATGTAACAATCTATATAAGACCCAGACAGAGGGAGATCCATGGCACATGTAACAATCTATGTGAGATCCAGACAGAGGGAGATCCATGGCACATGTAACAATCTACATGAGACCCAGATCCAGGGGAGATCCATGGCACATGTAACAATCTATGTGAGGCCCAGGCAGGATTCAGAAGTCTTGTCTTTCACTGATTCTCCCAACACCCAGCTCACAGCTAAGTATCTGTCACATGAGTCCATGAATGGATGGGATAAGAGAATGAAACAGAGAACCTATTTACATTACTCAAAACAAGGTGTTCACAAACCTGGGAAACATTTATGGTAGAAAATCAGAGCCATGTCTGTGGTCAAAAGCAAACAGATGGGGGCTGGAGGGATATCACAGTGGTTAAGGCGCTTGCCTGCAAAGCCTAACAACCCTACTTTGGCCCCCCAGTATCCACGTAAAGACAGATGCACAAAGTGCAGCATGCTGGTAAACCAATTTTCTCTGTCCCTCTTCTCTCTCTGCTTACCAATAAATAAAAATATGTTTTTAAAAAACAACTAAAATTTCAGTAAGTATTTGAGCCAGGGGAGAATTGGGTCCAAGGCCTGCCACTGAAGTGAGCTTGGATGAGTCACTGTCCTTCTCTGGGCACCACATTCCTCAACATAAAATTAACTTTATGATTAATAAAACTGGGGGGTGTATGCCCAAAGGTCAATAGTAGTTTTTTGTTGTTTTGTTTTGTTTTTGAGACAGAGTCACATGTAGCCCACAGGCTAGCCTCAAACTTGCTATGTAGCTGAGGATGACCTTAAACTTCGGATCCTCCTGCCTCTACCTCCTGAGTACTAGGATTACAGGCATATGGACTTGCTTTCAAAGCCTGACAGCCCAGGTTTCATACCCTAGTACTTATATAGAATCAGATGCACAAAGTGACTTATGTGTCAGTTCTTTTGCAGTGTCAGGAGACCCTGGCACGCTCCTATTCTCCCTCTCTCTCTCTCTCTCTGAATCTGTCTATCTCTGTCTGAAATAAACAAATAAAAACATAAAACGTACAAATTTTTTTATTGCTGTTTAGGAGTTTTGAGAACTCAGCCAGCAGTTGTGATAAGGCCTGCTCATACCCCTTGTAACTAGCCCTGGATGAGACCCAGATGCTAAAGGCATTTCCAACTTTTTTCAGCATCCCCCTAGTGGCTTCTGAGAGGACTGCTGAAACATGTTCTTTGTAGTGCAGATTATGGATTTATGAAAAAAAGGACTTGCCGGAGGAAAGTGAGGGGAGTGTTTATGATCTGAACAGTGCCATAACCAACCAACAGGAAATAACGACACCCCAGCCATCCCATGTACCAAGAATATGCTAAGGACCTTACTTCCTATCAGAGATTCTCAACAACTTTATAATCCCTACTTCATGGATCAAGAAACTGAGGCAGAGAGGGGTTAAGGGACTTGCTAGGAGGCATACAAGTCCAGACTAGAGTGATGTGTGGTCAGCCCTGCTTCCTTCTGGAGTCTAGGGCCAGCTGGCCAGTGCAAACAGAACCAAACAAGAATAAGGATTAGAGATGATCAGGGAGAGTCTCGTTATGCATGTAGTGCGGGGAAGTGACAGGGCTTCACCAGTGACATTCACTCTCCCTAATGAGCGTCCAGCTTTGTCCTCTAATCTGCCCTCCTCTTTGCCTGCCACCAACTGACTGTTATGCAATCCCATTAATCAAGTCACTACTTAGCTCAACGGCTATTCATGACTCCCTGGCACCCAAATGATGGAGATCTGGCACTCAAGGTTTTTCCCAACCTCTCTCCCCATCACCTCCTACTACTCCCCACCTTGGTCTCCATACATGGCTCCTAAGTCCCAAGGGAGCCAGCCCTTTGCACGCAATAATCCTGTCTCATCCTGGGAACTCGAACTACCCTTCTTAGGAAGGGCCTCTAGGCTGGATCTCGGGTGCCTCGGCATGCATCACAATGCATTCTGGTCTCCCTCCAGGATAAGAGCAGCTGTTGAGCCTCTCCAGGGCACAGTCAGAAAGGGCAGGAGCAGCTGAAGAAGTTTTATGCAAAATGCCAAAAGAACCCTGAGACAGCACACATGTCTCAGAATTGCCAATAGTAGGCCTCACAGGAGGTACAGTGTCAAGACACCCCAGTGAAGAAAACCCCAACACAATACCCTTTCAGAGTCATCAGACAGGTCCTTGTGCCTGGCTCAGGGCTCCACTAATGAAATCGTGACAAGTCACTCCCACTGGAAAACTTCCAATAGTCCCAGTGTAAAACCCAAAGTCACATGACCTAGAAGTTTTGGTTCCACTTTGTCCAGCCATTCTCTCTCTTGGGGACATCTTCCATTCCCTGCTCACCCTGCCAGACCACGCTCCCTCCCTAGGGCTCGGCTTTTTCAGGAGGCTTCTCTGGTGAGTTCACATAAGATTCACCTTCCCACCTGCCTCTTAAGCCATCATTTCCTTCTTTACTGAAGAAAGAAAAGATCTGTGGCACATGTAACAATCTATGTGAGACCCAGACGGGGAGATCCATGGCACATGTAACAATCTACGTGAGACCCAGACAGGGGGAGATCCATGGCACATGTAACAATCTACGTGAGACCCAGACAGGGGGAGATCCATGGCACATGTAACAATCTATGTGAGACCCAGATGGGGGGAGGGGGAGGATCCATGGCACATGTAACAATCTATGAGATTAAGACCCATGACAGAGGGAGATCCATGGCACATGTAACAATCAGACGTGAGATGGCCATGACAATCTATGTGAGGGGAGATCCATGGCATGTAACATGACCCAGACAGAGGGAGATCCATGGCAATGTAACAATCTATGTGAGACCCAGACATGGTAAGAGATCCTATATAAGACCCAGACAGAGGGAGATCCATGGCACATGTAACAATCTATGTGAGACCCAGACAGAGGGAGATCCATGGCACATGTAACAATCTATGTGAGACCCAGACAGGGGAGATCCATGGCACATGTAACAATCTATGTGAGACCCAGACAGGGGAGATCCATGGCACATGTAACAATCTATGTGAGACCCAGACAGGGGAGATCCATGGCACATGTAACAATCTATGTGAGACCCAGACGGGGGGAGATCCATGGCACGTGTACCAATCTACGTGAGATCCAGACAGGGGGAGATCCATGGCACATGTAACAATCTATGTGAGGCCCAGATAGGGGGAGATCCATGGCACATGTAACAATCTATGTGAGGCCCAGGCAGGATTCAGAAGTCTTGTCTTTCACTGATTCTCCCAACACCCAGCTCACAGCTAAGTATCTGTCACATGAGTCCATGAATGGATGGGATAAGAGAATGAAACAGAGAACCTATTTACATTACTCAAAACAAGGTGTTCACAAACCTGGGAAACATTTAAGGTAGAAAATCAGAGCCATGTCTGTGGTCAAAACAAACAGATGGGGGCTGGAGGGATATCACAGTGGTTAAGGCGCTTGCCTGCAAAGCCTAACAACCCTACTTTGGCTCCCCAGTATCCACGTAAAGACAGATGCACAAAGTGCAGCATGCATCTGGAGTTTGTTTGCAGTGGCTAGAGTCCCTGATGTACTCATCCTCTCTTCCTCTCTCTCTCTCCCCTTGCAAATAAATAAAAATGTTTTAAAATAATAAACAAATAAATAAAACAGATAAAGCAGCAAAGACCAGAATGTTCTAGAATTCTCATAGGACATTCAATTGGACCTGCAGGACCTAAAGAAGTGGGGCAGGTAGAACTCGAGGTCTTTGTGGTTTCGTTAGCAAAAGCGGGCACAGGGCGGAACACTCCTTATTGGTAAGATATCTCGGGGGCAGCTTGGGTTTTGGGGCCTTCAAGAGCAAGTGCCTCTCTGAAGCCAATCCTGTTGTTTTGGCAGCGACTGAAGTGGGACCAGACCCTTCTCTGGGCTCAGTGGACCTTCTAAGAGTCCCTGACTCTGAGGACTAAGTATGTTAGAGACCGTGAAATGCCCTTCCATCTGGGCTTTGGAAAAGAGGAACAGCTGGGTGGAGTAGTGAGCACCATGCACACTGGTCCTTTGCTCCTTTTGGCAAGCAACAGTGGGGCTGCTTCTGGGACCCTTCATATGGTTGTCAATTCATTGCTGTTTGCTTGGGAGCAGGGGACCTTGCCTCCCTTTTACTGATCTTTCCCACCTCACCATCCACAAAGTCCTTTGATGTCTACCAGCTCATTCTACCCCCGCCACAGCCTTGTTATGTGATGGGCAAGGTGGAGAAATTGAAGTCTAACCTGGGAGGAGAATCAGGTCTCCTGGCTTGCAGCACGGGACTCTGCAGTCCACCCAACCCCCTGGCTACAGGCTCACCTGGGAATCTGATAGTCAGGTGGGCCCTGCCCGGCTAGCCTGCCTGGTGCTGATGACTCATCCATCCTCAGCCATGACTCACACTTCTCAGGTGCCACCTACAGTCAACAAGTGGCAGCACCCCAGCTTTTCTCACTTCTCCAAGGGAAAGTTCCTGATCCTCCCCCTCCCCATCACTGGCATATAAACATCTAAATCTCCCCCTCCCCATCACTGGAAATCTCTCCTACCACAGAAGAGCTCTCAGAATCCTTAAGAGAGAAAGCAACTTTTCTGAAGTCACACAGCAAGCAAAGCAGCACAGCCAGGGTGGGAGCCAGGCATCTGGGCGTGCGGCCCAGTGCTTTTGTCCCTTCGCTGCAGGAGCACCCTCACCTGGGAGAGGAGCAAATGAGGTCATAGACAACAGGATTCACAGCCTTATGGGGAAAGCCCGGGGAAGGGGAGACTCTCTGTGAATCCGCTGGGGCCACCGACAGCTATTTCTACACCAGAGTCCCTCTAGACTCCCTTGGGCAGCCAGGGCTGGGACTAGGTGAGCAATGAGTCTATGTTGCTCTACCTACCTTGCAGGACTGCACAGGGAGAAGAGAACTGCTCCGTGGGAAGGTGCTGAGACCGTGGCTGGAACACTGGACAGAGGACGTCAGCAACACCTGTGAAGGGGCCCAGGAATCTCAGTGTCAGGGGATTAAAGGCCCCTGGCCAAATCCCCTACTTGATGTTCCCTCCTAGTCACACAACTCCAGCAACAGGGCACTGGGTTCCTGCCGAGGCTACCTACACTTACTGTTGGAGGATTGGACTGGATAAAAGAACTGACCTTAGGAGAGCAAGCTAAATGTCCTACAGAGGCAAGGGTTCTGTCTCACCCTGATGCCACAGGCAGACACAAAGCCTGGTAAACCCCAAGACCAAGAGTACATGTGAGATGAGTGGATGAAGGGCCATGGTGGGTTTATGCAGCTGGGCACTCCAGCCCATCATCCAAGGACAGCCTTAAGCACCTTCCCAATCACTCCCCAGAATCCCAGTCACCTATATGTAGGAAGCAGCTGAGCAAGCCGGTTCCTGTCTACACTGGGAGATGACTCTATTCAAACTACCTTTTCCACACCAAAGGGAGACCTCCCAAATCCCAAACGCAGATGAGGCTATAAGCCCCATTTTCAAGATCACAGTAAGTGGCCCAGATATATCACTGATGGTTTCTGCAGTGTCAGTGACAGAAGTGTGCAGTAATGGGTGCAGGGTCTTGGGACCCAACACAGAGAGGTCAGAAGTCAAACGTATATTAGGCCCCTCAGGAACTGGGTTTAAATAGCACCTCTGCAGATCTTTCTCAGAGTCCTGCAGAAACTCCCTGGTTCCTGGGGGCAAGTCAAAGCACAGCTGGATTTTGTAGTTTTTAAAAACTCAGTTTACTCTGTAGGAAGATGACCTGTTCATATCCACACACCTCAAACCATACTTTGCTGTTCACTTGAGGGGCTGTATGTGAACCACTCTCTTTCCATGTCCCCCATTAAGCAACTAGCACCACCATCCATCATCCATACAAGAAACCAGGCCAGACACTTCCAGCCACATCCTACCAGTTTAGCCTCCAAACACACCTGAATGCACTTCCTCGCCACCCTCCACTGCCAGTGTCTTGATCCACACGACGTCCGTCATCTCTCTCTTACCTGGACAGTTGCATGGGATTCCTAACTCACCCTCCTGGCCCCCTTCTGACTCACCCACAGTGAACTCTCCTCTGAGTAGCCTAGATCACATCAACCAGCTGCTCAGACTCTGCCATGGCTCCCTGTGACACCCAGGCAAAGTGCAAAATCCTTAACAAACTTTTCAATGCCTGCCCTTTGCAATCTGCTCTCACCAACCCCTTGAGTCCCGGGACTCATTAGTCCCCATCTCCCACCTGCACTTTGCCAGGCCCCAACCAGACATGAGTGTACTTTACCCCTTGAGTCCTCTGGGTAACCTTTGTACACCCTATTTCCTCTGATTCCTCACAGCCCCCAGGACCTCTGGTCACATTACATTGCCATGGTCTACTTCCACATCAGTATCTCTCAGTAGTCTGAGATTTGTTCCTGTCTATCCCAGAGATCGACCCAGGGCTGAGGCCACCATGGCTCCAGATTTGCCAAAGGAAGACACTAGTGAACTGTATGTGTGCACATATGCATCACATGTGCGCATACACACACACATTCCCACAGAGCCTGCTCCGAGTACAAATGCTGCCATCTATGGGCAAGAAAAACACTATGCTCTTCTCAAGACTGCAACATCAAGAGCCTTATTTTCCACAGTTATCTGGGTTAGTTAAGGGATTAACTAAATCTACGAACTAGTTGAGTCTAAATTAATCTGTTTTCCTTTCTAGACCTTAAGGCTGCAGCAACATAAAACAAGGTCTGCCAACTGCTGATTCTGGGCCACTGCCCACACTCTCCCGGTGGAGACAGAAAGAGAGGGCATTTGTTGTAGCCCTCACAACCCCCATCTGCTGAATTCCATCTCAGAGCAGGGAACACAGTTCCCAAGAGTCAGGCCTGTACACTGGGGAAAGGCTAGCCTTTAGGTAAGGACCTCACTGCCAGAAAAAGTATTGAAGCAGCCGGATGTGGTGGCGCACACTTTTAATCCCAGCACTTGGGAGGTAGGAGGATTGCTGTGAGTTCAAAGCCAGCCTGAGACTACATAGTGAATTCCAGGTCAGCCTGGACTACAGCAAGACCCTGCCTCAAAAAAAACAAACAACAGAGCAGGGCGTGGTGGCTCATGCCTTTAATCCTAGCACTCAGGAGGCAGAGGTAGGAGGATCACCATGAGTTCCAGAACACCCTGAGACTACAGAGTGAATTCCAGGTCAGCCTGAGCTAGAGTGAAACCCTACTTTGAAAAAAAAAAAAAAAGGAAAACAAATAAACAACAGGAGCTGAAGAGATGGCTTAGCGGTTAAGGCACATACATGCCTGCGAAGCCTAAGGACCCGGGTTCGATTCTCCAGGTCCCACATAAGCCAGATGCACAAGGGGACACATGCGTCTGGAGTTTGTTTGCAGTGGCTAGAGGCCCTGGTGTGCCCATTCTCACTCTCCCTCTCTCTTACCCTCTCTCTGCCTCAAATAAATAAATAAATAAATAAATAAATAAATAAATAAAATCTTTTTTTAAAAGTAAAAAAAAAGTATACAAGCCACACAGGACCCCATCTGCCTGGGTGGCTTGCAGTGACGGGGAAAGCTGGAGCGACATCTCCTCACATCCTACAAGACCACTCCCAAACCATGAGGAAGACTTGCAAAATCCATGTCCAGTCACATAAGAATTAAAATCCATTTCCCTCCCCACAGCCAGCCCCATCACCTAACAAGTGCCAAACGCTACAGGTATCATGTCTTGTCCTCACATTAACTCTGCCAGGCAGGCATCCTGAGGCTTATTTTGCAAAGCAAGGGCCCAGGCTCAGAGCAAAGAACTAAGGTGCTGAGGCTCACACAGCTATGATGCCTGAGCAGTTCCTGCCAAGCCAGGTTGTCTCTCCTGGATCTAGCGTTCACTTCATCTCAAGCTCTAAGTCTAGGTTCTCATTCACTAGTGAAGCATTCAAAGTGTTGGTTGCGCTGTCCTGGGCCAGACAGTACACTATTTGAGGCTTCATGGTCTCTCTGACCTCTCTGTTACAGTCTTGCTTGGTTTTTTGTTTGTGTGTTGATTGGTTGGTTGGTTTCTTTTTTTTAAAAAAGATATAAAACTTTAAAACATATAAAATGTAAAATATGTAAGTTTCAAAATATATAAAAGCATTTTTTATCTTAGGGGGCATATGAAAACAGACTGTGGCCTCTTGAAGCAATAGTTTGCATTCATGAAATTTGCAGAGAATAAAAACCTTCTGGTGGAATTGTTTATCTAAGCCACATGCTGGGCCCTTCAGCTGCTTTCTTCCCCTTCAGATGGCTTCTTACTGAGTCACTTTCTCCTGAAAGGGCTCTACCTCACTCCACAATTGGGTTGGAAAAAAAAATGGCAGAAAACGATTTCAACAATCACTCATACTGTTAGAAAGTCAGCTGAGAACCAAATAGACAGCCAGTCTGACCCAGAGTTGGAAGAGCGAGGAGAAGATGGGTAAGAAGAAGTCTCGTGGGTAAGACAGGGATGAGGAAGGAGCAAAGTCATGGCTGCCGTCTTCATCCTCGTCATCATCATCATCATCATCTTGGCTCTAGACCAGGTCCTATTTCTGGCTCTGTATCCCCTTAATAAAGGATTTAACTCTTAAGTATTGATTTTTAACTTGATAACCAATTTAGAATCTCCTATCTCAAAGCGTGATCCCTGGACTGCCGTCACTGTCAGCACCGTCATGGAGGAATGGGGAGAAAACTCAGACCTCAGGCCCCGCCCCCAGCCCTGAAAAAGCAGCACGGGTACTTTCACCAGAGCCCCTGTGATGTGTGCACAGAAAGTCTGAGCTCCTCAGGACATCTCTGCTGTCTAACTGCAGCCCTGTTAGCCAAACCTTTCTCTAAAGGCATCTTTCATCCCACCACACACCCATGACCTCAGAATCCACTCCGCTCCAGAGCGCACAGTGGACAGACCAAGACCTCAGCTTCATCTTGGAATGCAAGCCCAGACTTATGGGAAAGTAGAACTGGTGGAACAGAGAAGGTGCCGATCCTATTTAATGCAGGAGGGGGAGCCATGTTAGAGAGTCTGGCAGGTGACTTACCCAAGATCATCAGGCAAGACAAGCCATGGGCATGACTGTGGCTACATTCCTTGATTTTCCCAGACCTCAGATTTAGTAGAGTCTGAAATACTTTTCATTTAGATGAGCATTTTTGAAATCTCATAAATGGTGGAATAGCACTCAGAGGGCTATATGGATATTTGGGGACATGCTCTCTGCCGGCATGAGAACCACTGGTCATGGTGTGAAGATGTGGGGCTAGGCGATGTCTGAAGCCCACTCTTAATAGCTGGGTCTGGAGAGTATTGTGAGGTGGATGGTGTGGTCTGTGGCACTGTCGCTAAAAGTCACCCCAGAGATAGCAGAGTCTCAGGGTTGGGAACACAAAGGCCAGTCCTTCCTTCCCAAGTATGGAGGCAGAGGGTGGTTTGGCACAGGCACTGGTAGGCATGATTAGGACCTTATCTATTTCACAGGTAAGGAAACTGAGGCTCCAGAGATGCCAGGGCTTCATACCAAAGCCAAGAATCTTTCCCTTCAGCTGCCAACAATGCAGTGAGTCCAGGAATTAGGATTCCTCTAGGCAAATCCCATGCTGGGAGTGAAGATGGGCCACCCTCAGGATCCTTGATGTGAGACTACTGTAGCCATATGCATGTGCCCTGGCTTTTGTTTGCTCTCTCCTACTAGTGTGACACCCTTATAAGCAAGGTGAAAACAGGGAAATTTCCCCCAGATTTAGACAAAATTATAAATGAGTTCATTTTCCCATTTCTTTTTATATTATTATGCACTTTCTCTTAAAGTGGGGGAGTGTTTGGTCCCAGAGTCACGCCTTATGGCAGAGTGGGGAACCCTGTAATAACAACAGGGATACCTTGTATTAAGAAAACATGATATAGGAACATGCAAATGAATGCTATGGGAATTATAAGTCTCTTTCCAAATACTGTGTTCTCTTTTACAAATGCATATTACAAAAATGATTTCTCTTGGACATTGATGGCAAGGTCCCTGGTACAATGTTTCTTGCACTTGGGTTTGTATAAGAATCCCACAGAGATATTGTGAAAATTCAGATTCAAATTGAGTAGGTCCAGGGCAGGCAGCAGTTGCCAGCTAAAACACTGGATGCCCATTTAAATTTGAATTTCAGACAAGCAATGATTTGAGGGGAGGATAAAAGTTTGTACTAAATACTTCAGGGAGAATACTAATACTAAACAATTACTAATTTTTGTATCTGAAATTTCTTTAATTTCACTAGCTTCCTGTTTTCTTATTTGCTAAATATGGCCACCCAAAGGGCAGAGGCTGAGAGTCCACATTTCTAGAAAGCTCCCAGATGCAGCCTTATCGCTTCTAAAATACCATTTAAATCTGTGAAAACTGAATTTTATGGAGCCATGAAATGAGCTTTTTGAAGAATACTAGAAGAAGAAAAAAAAAAACTAGAAAGGCAGCTCCCACCTTCTGAAAGAGTGTTCTGGAAAGAATTTTTCATGCTTTGCAAGAGAAACAGATACCAAACCCTGGGACAGGGGTGGGGCCAGGGGAGGGGAACAGGATCCAGGGTAGCCCACAAAAACCTACACAGCTCAGCAGGCTAGGGGGATGTGTTCCCCTTCCTAACCAGAAGCTCAGGAAGCCAGTTCTTCTCTGGAATGACCCATCTCGACCAGTTCCCATCCCAGGGCAACTTTGAATCAAGGGAGCAAATACCAGCTCCCAGCACCCAAATGATTTGCCCTTGCTGAACGGTCAGGGAGTTTTCAAAATCTTAGCAAGTTGGTACAGAAAACCTGACTTTACAGATGAGGAAACCAAAGCCCAGGGAGGTGAGTTGCTCAAGGTCTGATCACAAGTGCAAAGCAGAAACTGGAAAGAGAACCAAGTTTTCTCTGCTCTCTGGCCTGAAATCTTAATTTTACCCTTCCTGCGCTGAATTGGGCAAATATACTTGCTGAAGGAATGAATGAATGGGTGATGAGGCACGATGTTTCAGGGAAAAGGGTCCATGCACCTTCTACTATGACAGCTGGATTTGTGATAACTAGCTGCAGATGGTCCTTAGGAATGCTATCACCCACTGAAGGATTAACACAACCTTTCTGAGCAACAATTTACCATAATGTAGCTGTATGAATGTGATAGTGTAAATGTATGGCCCCATAGACTCAGGTGTTGTATTAAAATTGATTTTGCAACTTCAGCCCCTAGCAGGCTAGGGGTATATGTTCTGCTGGGGAGGGGGCAAGGGGGTGTTACTGGAGTGGATCTGAATTCTAGCCCAAAGATATCGAGAGAGTAGTTTGAGCCCTGGCAGGTTCATGCTTGCTGCTTGTTTTTGTTGTTTGCTGGCTGTGTTTTTGTTTTGTTTTTTTCCTCTCTGCTTGGATGTATGGAATCAGCAGCTTCTTCCCACATTGATGGAACTTTCCCTGGGTCTATAAGCTTGAGATAAACCCCTTCCTCCCCTAAACTGTGTCAGGTTAGATGCTCATCCCAGCAATGTACAGCTGACTACAATAGTAGCAAAAGAAATGTGTCATTCTTGAAGGAGAACTTCCGTTTCTAATAATGAGGGAAGAACACAAAAAAATTAAACACTAGGAAGTTTACTGCATTGTTGTTTATGAGCAGTGTAAATATGTGACACTAGATGAATGTTGAGTAAACAAAGCATACACACCCGAAAGCCGGAACAGTAGTGATGAAAAATCAGGTTGGCATATGTCACTTTTCATAACTAACAAAAGTAGGGCTGGGGTGTGGCTCTGTGGTAGAGTGCTTGCCTAGCATATACAAGGCCCTGAGTTTGATCCTCAGCACAGAGAAAGAGAAAAAGTAAAACTCAGGACTGGAGAAATGGCTTAGTGGTTAAAACACTTGCCTGTAAAGCCAGAAGACCTAGGATTGATTCCCCAGGACCTATGTAAGCCAGATGCACAAGGTGGTGCATGCGTCTGGAGTTTTTATGCAGTGGCTGGAGGCCCTGGCGCACCCATTCTCTCTCCACCTAACTCTCTTTCTCTCTGCTTCTTTCTGTCTCTCAAATAAATAAACAACAAAAAAAAGTAAAACTTTTTTTTTTTTACAAATGAAATATATCATTTTACCCCTTTAATCCTCTGACTTATTAGAGTAAAAGAGTTTATATAGAATAAACATGTATTTATCTACTTAGGTATAATGTACTTTAGAACTCTTTTGATTGTTTGTTTGTTTGAGGTAGGGTTTCACTCTAGCCCAGGCTGACCTGGAATTCACTATGTAGTCTCGGGTAGCCTTGAACTCATGATGATCTGCCAAGCCCAGCCCTAGAAATCTTTTAACAGTTAAAAGTAGGGCTGGGGGAAGGGCTGGAGGGATGGTTTAGCTGTTAAGGCATTTGCCGGCAAAGCCAAAGGACCCAGGTTCAATTCCCCAGGACCCACGTTAGCCAGATCCACAAGGGGGCACATGCATCTGGAGTTCATTTGCACTGGCTGGAGGCCCTGGCCTGCCCATTCTCTCTTTCTCTCTCTTCCTCTGTCAAATAAATAAATAAAAATATTTTTTAAAAGTTAGGACTGGGAGATGGCTCAGCAGATAATAGTGCTTGCTATGCAAGCATGAGGACTTCAAGGGCCTGAACTCAGTCCCCAGCACCCACATAAGATGCTGAGCATGGCCATGTATACCTGCAACCCCAGTTCTGTGGGAGGCAGAGACAGAAGAATCAGTGTGATCAATCAGGGTTGAGGGGCAGCTCCAAGTTCAGTGAGAGACTGTGTTTGAAGGAAATAAAGCAGAAGAATGATAGAAGACTGGAGAGATGGCTTAGCAGTTAAGCACTTGCCCTGTGAAGCCTAAGGACCCCAGTTCGAGGCTCAATTCTCCAGGACCCATGTAAGCCAGGTGCACAAGGTGGCACACGCATCTGGAATTCGTTTGCAGTGGCTGGAGGCCCTGGCGTGCCCATTCTCTCTCTCTCTACCTGACTATTTCTGTATCTCTCTCTCTCTCTCTCAAATAAATAAATAATATTTATTTTAAAAAAAGGAATGATAGAAGACACCTAACATTTTCCTCTGGTCTCTGCACATGTGCACACAGGGTGCATGCATTTATACACACACAAACACACGTGCATACACTATTCTATACACATCACATACATACAGCAAAAAATTAAATTAAGTTAAATTTTTATTTTTAGTTTAAATTAATTTAATTTAAATTAAATTTTAAAGACTAAAAAAATCTTAATAACAACATGAGAAAATATTTATGCTGTAATACTGAGGAAAAACAAAAAGGTGGTTAGGCATGGTGGTGCACACTTTTAATCCCAGCACTTGGGAGGCTAAGGTAGAAGGATCACTGTGAGTTTGAGGACAGCCTGGCCTACAGAGTAAGTTCCAGGTCAGCGTAGGCTAGAGTGAAACCTTGCCTCAAAAAAAAAAATTACAAATGCAGTTTGACCACTAGCTATGTAGTATAAAACAAATGCATTGAAAAATCACTCTGTGGTCTCAGGCTAGCCTGGAACTTACAGTGAACCTCTTACCTCAGCATCCCAAGTGCTGAGATTAAATGCACGCACCATCATACCCAGCCTATTGTCCAAATTTTCTATCGCAAGTATCTACTATAATGAAAGAGGGAAAATCTGTAGAGGAGGGGAGACAAAAGCAAAAATATCACCGTACCAACCAAGCCACTCCCCAAATTTAACTAGTATTTACTGAACACTCACCAAGAGCCCAGCCCAGCCCCGCCACAGCCTTTACCACACAGAAATCAAGAGCCTTGCCCTGCAGGCTCACATATATAGAATATACACTCTTTGCTTGATAAATAGGCCTTACTCAAATTACATATTTGTTAAAGATGAAAAGTAACAAGACTGTTGGGTTAACCAACTCAGCAAAGGAATCCACTCCCCCTGGCGTGACCCCCTCATCAGAATTTCTTTCAAGGCTCCATGATTAACCCTTTCTGGATTCCTCTTGGAAGAAAGGGTGCCGGGGCACTTGACGAGCAGGAAACACACTGTTGTCATTCCTTATACCAAGCATTGCGTGCAAGAGGTGCCATCACTTCCCTCCTCTAGCTGGAGTCTCAGTTTGTTTAGCTGCAAAGCAGAGTCACTATCTCTTCACAGGACCATTGAAAGAGTAAACAAAACAGTGAAAGTTAAAGGTGAGCACACAGTTACCATCCCACAAGTGGTCATTGTTTGTAGAGCAGGACACAGGACCTGTCTTCAAGACAGGGGCAATCACTTCAGGCCAACTTCAAGAGCAATAGCAGAACTTCTGGGTCTGGCTAGTGCGCACTCACTTGAAGGGCTCCGACGTGCAGGTGCCATGCTCAGGTAAAGCCCTCTGATTCTGAGGCCTGAGAGCCTGACATTAACGCTGTCCACTTCATGGTACACTACTACAGATAGGGGGCTTGCAAAAAGACATGGGGTAGCCAAGTCCTACTCCTCACTTTGTCAGTGACAAAAGCAGGACCCAAACCCAGGCCTTCAGCTTACCCAGCCCTGCCTACCACACCCCGCTGCTTTTCTCTGTCCTACCCTTCAATTGCTGATGCGGTCCGGGCCAGGCAGAGACCGGCAGGAGATCTAGGAGGGGGAGGGGAAGTTGGCCAGCAGCAAGAACTAAGCCTGCTTGTGGTCTCCAACTCCACAAACCACATCTGCTGAAACATGACACACTCTCATTCAGCTGAAAGGGAGTGGATATTTTTACTTAATATCCTTCAGCTGCCTAAACATTGGTCTCTTTCTGTCCCTCCCCACCAAAGGCATAACTCCTGGGACCTGCTTTTCTGTTCTTCAGCTTGCTTTTTTCTCAGTGAATAACCAATGGGTATAAGATAACCCACTTTTCCTTGGCTTTCCCAGATAGATTTTTAGATCACTGAATAAAATGGTGGGAAATGGAGACCAGTTATGACAGAACTCCCATCTCACCAAAGGAGCTTGTCCGCTAGCCCCTGTGATCAGGAGACTTGATTTCCTCAAATATTCAGTGCCCTACCAATGGTAAAGAAAAGCACGAGTTTATAAATAATGCTGGGATGGCCTTCCAGAGTCTCTGAGTTGCTCTGCAACAGCTGTAGCAGAATGCCTACTGGTTCTTACAGTGTGGGGGCTGTGGGAACCTGAGGGAGAATACTTAGTGCTGTAGGTTTTGTCCTCACAAACTTCAGAATCTCAATACCATCCCCTATAGCCACTGTGGTGGTTTCCATGGAAAATGTACCCCATAGCCTCGGATGTTTGTGATTAAGCCTCATACTTAATTCCCAGTCCATGCATCCTTTCGGAGGTACAGCCTTGCTGGAGGAAGTGGTACACTGGAGGCTGCACTTAGCTCATTCTTTCTACTTCTCCATGCTGATGTAGAGATGTGTCGCCCAATTGTCTGTTCCAGTCCATGCTTTTCTTGAGATAACAGAAACTTCCCCTCAAAATTCTTTAAAAAAAAAAAAAATATATATATATATATGGAGAGAGACAGACAGACACAGAGAGAGAATTGACATGTCAGGGCCTCAGCCACTGTAATCCAACTCCAGACACTTGTGCCACCTAGTGGGCATGTGAAACCTTGCACATGCCTCACCTTTGTGCATTTGGCTTAGGTGAGATCTGGAGAGTTGAACATGGGTCCTTAGGCTTTGCAGGCAAGCACCTTAACTGCTAATCCATCTCTCCAGCCCTAAAAATATTTTTGTATTTTACTTATTTTAGAGAGAGACAGACAGACAGAATGGGTCGGCCAACCATCTCTCCAGCCCTCCCCTCAAAATTTTAAGCCAGGCCAGGCATGGTATCACATGCCTTTAATCCCAGCACTTAGGAGTTAGAGGTAGGAGGGTCATCATGAGTTTGAGGCTAGCCTGGGACTACAGAGTAAGTTCCAGGTCAGCCTGGGCTGGGCTAGAGTAAGACCCTGCCTTGAAAAACAAAACCAAAAAAATTAAGCCAGAAATAAATCCTTTCTTTCCATAAGCTCCCTCTGGTCAGATGTTCTGTACCAGCAATGAGAAGCCATTCAACCCAAGGCATGTTATGTCACCTTTCTAAGCCGCAGTTTCCTCCTCTGTAAAAAGGGATCATTGTATCTACCTCAGAGGAATGGTTTCGAGGAGACGATGAAGTGATTAATAACTAAGGTAGCTTGTTTTTATTATCATGCACACCAAACTCTTCTAAGCCAGATGAGACGACTGAGGTCCAAAGAACTAGAACTTATCGAAGAGCAAACAGAGCTAGGATTACAGTCCACTCCTAAGCTAGCACTCCTCGCTTCTCTCATACTTGTCATCTCTAGTCAGCACATATCCACACTCGGAGGCTGTAGGCGTAGGCCACAAAAAGTTTCTTGAAGAAAACCAGAGCCCAATGTCTCACCAAAGTACTACAGACCAAGCTGATACCATCTCTAGAACCAGACAACATGTCATCAAAGAGGCAAACTGTCCATTTGGAGTGGGGAAGAAGGACCCACTAGCACTGGGCTGCCAGGAATCATGAAGGCCTCCCACAGCTCTTACTTGTAACAATCGGCCCCGTGCATATGTTTCTAGTTACCATGGCCACTTCTGAGGGAAAAGGAGAGTGTGTTATAGGGATGAAAGGGCCTGCATGTTTGTCTCTCTTTTTGAATCTATAGCAATACTTTTTTTTATTAAAAACTAATAAAAAGGGGAGGTGCTGGAGAGATGGCTCAGCAGTTAAAGCAGTTTCCTGCAAAGCCTAGGGACCAGGGTTTGACACCCTAGTACCCATGAAAGCCAGATGCACAAGGTGGCACATGCATCTGGAGTTCATTTGCAATGGCAAGAGGCCCTGGCTCACTCATTCTCTCTATCTGCTCTCTCTCTCTTTCAAAAATAACTCATAAAAAAAGAAGAAAAATAAAACTGAAATAACATAACAGCTGTCCAATGGCTATAAACTTGTCTACTTTGAGATGAAATTTATAGCAGCTTTTGCATGAGGCCTGCGGCGGGCTTCCAATACATGCCACTGATCTATCGCAGCAGACACTGCTCTAGTTTGGACCTGCCCACTGACCATGCAGCAGCCTTGCTCCAGCCTCTGTGGCTCTGACATTGCCCCTGCCCATGCATCCCCACATCAGCCACCAAATGGATAAGAGGTTTCAATCACAGCTCTCATCAAAAACCTTTTTTAAAAAAGATTTATTTATTTGCAAACACAGAGAGAAAGATAAAGAGGGAGAGAGAGGGAGAGAGAATGAGCATACTGAGCATACCATGGCCTTTAGCCACTGCAAATGAACTCCAGATGCATACACCACTTTACATGGCTTTATATGGGTACTGGGGAATCAAACCCAGGCCATCAGGCATCATGAGCTGGCACCTTAACTGCTGAGCCATCTCCCCAGCCCTCACAAACCTTTTTCAGTGTCTTACTGACTGCAGAATAAGGTCCAAGCCCGTTATTTAGTCCAGACTCGACCATTCCAACTTTACCTCCCATCGCGTTCCTTCTAGCCAAGTGCCCAGGGAATTGTTCAGAAAACCTCAGTGCCTTTGCAAATGCTATCCCTACTTCTTAGAATAGCTCTTTCCCCGATCCCTTTTCTCCTAGCAAACCATTACTCATTTATGAGGCCTGGCTCATCCAGATAGAATTAGTCACCCCCTCTTACAGACTCAGGTAACTCTCCCTATGTCATGGTTGGGTCAAGATGAGAAGCATCTTGAGGATCGACAGTTTTGTCTTCCTCAGGGCTTGTGGGCTCTGGTGGTCAAGACGCAGAGCACAGTCCAGTCCCAGACGAGGGACTGCATCAAGGGAGGAGGGAAGTATCAAGCACGCCCACTTCCCACAGGCTCTTGTTAGTAATAAAACGACTATGGAAAATTCTGGAGCAAAGTGCCCTCCCCTAGTTCACAGGGAAACCTTTGCTGCTGTATAATTCACCCAAGTGCCAAACCAAGTTCCCCAGGCTGTTTATAATTTCCTTGGCATTTATAAATAGGGCAGCCCAAGAAAGGAAAGACAAGTTTCAAAGAAACTGCCGGCCTGCTCCCCACATCCTTCCTCCTCTGCCCCCAACTTCTTTCCCAGTAATATTACCCCAAAACAGGGGCTCAGTCCTTTAATGACTGCGTGTAACGTCCTAAGAGCAAGGAGTCTAAAAAGATGGATTAGAACTGGGCCCCAACCCTGCTTCAACCACATAGTATGACTAGCAGCCACTCACAAACTCTCTTGGGTAACAAAGTCGCCGAGGGGTGTCCGGACTCAGAGTCCACCAAGCTCTCATCCTGATGCCTGGGTCCAAAATGTGTTGGAAAGAGCAAGACATGCAAGAATAAGTCTTTGAAAAAAGTCCCAGAGGGCTGGAGAGATGGCTTAGCCATTAAAGTATTTGCCTGCAAAGCCTAAGGACCGAGGTTCCACTCCCCAGAACCCACGTAAGCCAGAAGCACATGGTGGCTCATGTATCTGGAGAACGTTTGCAGTGACTAAAGGCCCTGGGTGCCCATTCTCTCTCTCTCATAAATAAGTTAATAATAAAATGTTTTTAAAAATCCCAGAGGCCAAACAAAGTTAGAGGCACTTCCCAGCAGCCACGCCTTCCACACAGGCCTCTCCACCCCCAAGTTAGCCATGAAGGAGTCTTGCCTATTTTAAAAAGCCTCTCTGCTCTGCAAAGAATATAAGGATAGAAAAAGGTGGGTGAATGTCTCTGCAGAGGGGGAGCCACACGACAAGGTCTCCTGCTAGCTGGCACTCCAGCCCTCCCAGGACTGGGGATTCCTCTGCAGGCCCAAGAGCAGCCAGCAAGACCTGGACCAGGAGGAAATTGCTGTAATCAGGTTGGAAGAAGGGTAGACCCCGAGAAGCAAAGGGGTGGAAGGCCAGGGCTAACTGGGCTCCAATCACTGTCTTTGACTCAGAAAGAAGTTTCTGCACCGGGTCGAGAAGGGAACACCCTTCTGCAGGGCGGGAGGAGACAGCTAAGTGCAAATAGCAGACTCCTACGAGGAAAAAACTTTCTAACAGTTCTGAGCGCCAGAAAGAGGAAGGAGGAAGGTATCACCGGGGTGGAAGGATCTGAGCCACCGCCCTGACAGCGCACCGGGCAGTCACCTGCAGGCCGGGTCAGGTACCCCCACATGCAATGGTGACCCCAGCCCAGTGTGTCCCCACCCGCAGGGCGGGGTCAAAGTGAGCTCCGGTGCCCGCACCACCGCAGGGTTTCGGGGTGAATTCCTTCTGTCCAGCTCCAGCCCCCAAGCCAGGCTCCCCGGGCCCCCTGGAAGGTGAGCGAGGAAACCCTGCTCCAAGCGATGCCTGCGCGCGGGACTTCAGACCAGCGGAGGGAGGATCGCAGGGATTCAGATGGGCCCGCGATCCCCAGATGCCCGAGGCCACCCCCGCCCGCCTCCCTACCGGCTGCTGCGGCTCTGGCGACGGCTGCTGCTGGGTCCAGCTGTGCTCAGCTGGTTCCGGGCGGCGGGGCGGGCAGGCCTGGCGGGAGGGCGGGCGGGAGGGCGCGCGCGTGGGAGCCGCCCTCGGGGCGGGGCGCGGGGAGGAGCGCAGCCGGGAGGACGGAGACTGGCTCTAGGCTGGCATTCGTGCAGTCTCATAGAGTCCCTTTAGGAAACCTCTCCCAGTGTGCCGCAGAAAGCCGCCTGGCTCCCTTCCTTACACCGCCGCGGAGGCTGGGAGCGTGGAGGAGAGATCTGGAGTCTAAGGGGAAGAGACCCCCGGGAGTACTCCAGAGCTGGGCCAAAGAGCTCACTGGGCATGGCTAATAAGCAGTCCTCGACAAGGACCAGCCGCGGCAGATTCCATCCCTGGAGGGACTTACAAAGCAAAGTCCTCCAACAGTGAAATGGCTCCCCCGAGAAGAAGAGGGGAGATGTACCCACAGCTCTTTCCCAAAGTCATCCCGACCATAGGGGCAAGAAATGCCCTGTCCTAAGATAAGAACACTATCCTGGCTTTGGAGTCAGAAGGCCTAGGTTGGAACTCTTGATATTTCCCTGTGGTTCTGGAAGGACTTAAGATACCAAAGTCTAGTCCGCTCAAAGGGATGTAACTAATTGTCTCTTCGTAGAGCAGTGGGTGGGGACGCCACAGAGGGAGGAAAGGCTCTTAGCACAGCGGGTTTTACATAAGTAGACATTCTTATTAGTGTGATAGCAGATACTATGATCAGTAACTGGGAATATCCACACTGGTCAGATAGGTGAGTGCAAGGTCACTTATAAATGCCCACGTGTGTGTAAGGTTTTACTTATCTCAACCGCGTCAGTCATCACTGGAAAAACAGCCATTTATAACAGAAAGTCGGGTGCAGGATCCCAGCAGTCTTGTCCCAAACATGGCTTCCCAGGCCTCTTGCAGTTGGTCCATGATGCCAATTTAGGAGAATTCACATACCAGACAGGGGACTGGCTCAAATGGCAAGCATCTGTTCCCAGCCTATGAATGTGGCAACAGCCCCACATTCAGAGTAAAGTTCCCTCTAACACAAGGGAAAATGTACAGGAATCAGTAATTGCTAGGTTCCAGGGATGGGAGGAGGAAAGGTTAGTGTTTCAGTAGCAGAGAAAGCAAGCACGCAGAATTTGCTTCCTGATTTGATTTGGTTTTTTTCCATTGAGAAGCATGCCTGGGAGCCACGGGACCCGAGGAAACCCAGCCTGGCTCTTCCTCCCACCTACTTCTCTTTGTGTGCCCACAGAGAGCACAGGTCTCCTTTTCTAATGCCTCAGCCATGCTCTGGGATTCCCATGTATCACCATTCCATTGCATTTCCACCTCCTTCCCTGGCCTCCCAAGACGGGTATCATCCATTTGTAATGTGCCTTTTCAGATGAGGCGACAAAGCCATAGAAGGTGTGGCTCAAATGATACTGTGTAGCCTGGCCCTCTACGCATGAGTCCTTGGCCCTCACGCCTTTGTTCATATGTCATACTCTATCATTCCTCCTGGCTGGGGAAAACTGCCCAGTTCCACTTTCTATGAAAACTGAAGCACAGCGCCCATATGAGAGGAAGCTCACAACTTCTCTCTGCAACTGGTCTTTTCAAAGGCTACCTGTGGCCCACTGTAGGCCAATGGGGCAAAAGGCAGAAACACAGGCTGTGTGGCTCTGTGCTCTTTGACTGCAAGCCCAGGCAGACACGTGCCTTGGAATCATCTAACATATCATTTCTAACCCCAGCAATTTCTCTCAGACAAAAGGAGGGTGTCTGTGAATCTGTGTCTCCGGAGAGTTGGATGAAACATTGGAAGAAACACTGAAGAACATCTGGTCCAACCCCTCAGTGTAGAGAAAGGGAAACTGAAGCCAAAAAGCAAAGGGACTTGCACCTGTTACTCTCTGCTTTTCATTGGGTGGCTGGAGAGGTGCCTAGGCCCCGACTGTCACCAGGAGTGACTTCATCTAGGAATGAGGATGGGGATGATAAAGACAACCAATACTTGTAGAAGAAAGCTGAGCATGTTCCTGGTGCTCTGCTGTAAGTATCAGTGTGTAGTTCATGCTGATCAGGATGTATCCTAGTCTGCTGTGTAAAGGTCAACTCTGCCTTAAAGGAGTGCTAGCAGTCCCCTTGGCTTGGTGTCCTGTCATATTTTTCTGGATACCTTGGAGCTCAGCATCAGTCAGGCCTATTTGTCGTAGATCCTCACCATCAAATGAATGTTTGGCAGGTAGAAGAACTTCCACAGGTTTTTGCCAGAAGAGCCCCCTGCTCCCCAGAAAAAGGATGGGAGAGATGAAGGTCACACATAGGCCATGAAGTAGACAATTGGGGGGTGCCTGCTCCCTACGCAAGAATGCCTCTTCCTACCTATAGGGGTGCCTGTCACTTGGAACCCATGTTCATACTGTATCCTTCCCCTACCACATATCCACATAAGGGACAGCATTAGGAGTGGACACTTGAACCAAGCTGGATTCTCAGAATTTTGCAATTGAAGCTTGGATGTTGTGGCTAATTAGCTAGGCGTATGAAGCTGGTTATCTATGAAAGCCCTGACTATCATTCTGAGGCAGCCATCTTCCTTCATGGAAGGGGATCAGGTCTTCTGTTAAGTTCCAAACCAAGCAGAGGTGTGGAGGCTGGAGGATGACAGAGCCAGAGGGAGGGAGGAGCCTGTGCTTTGCTCAGCCTGGGCCCTTTCAGTGATGGCTAGAGCCAGCTCACATCAGCTCACAAGCAGAGCTGGTTAGTAAATCTTCAAGAATGTTTTGTAAATGCAACCTTTGATAACAGTTCGTTTTATAATAAAATAAATTATAACTGTAATAAATTCTCAAAACATAATTTTCTAATTGTTTCACTACTCTCTAGGATTTCAAGATTATTTAGCTATTTCCCATTATGATAGAAATACTATGTATAGGGCTGGAGAGATGGCTTAGCGGTTAAGGCATATATATGCCTGTGAAGCCTAAGGGCCCTGGTTCGATTCTCCAGGTCTCACATAAGCCAGATGCACATGGTGGCACATGCATCTGGAGTTTATTTGCAGTGGCTAGAGGCCCTGATGTGCCCATTCTCACTCTCTCTCTTTCTCTAATAAATAAATAAATAAATAAGAAAGAAAAAAATAAATACTATATATAATTGTATGCTGTTGCCTATCTCTTCCCAATATTATACTACATAAAATTATGCTAGTAGCCTGAAATCAGCCAAAGTGAAAATATTTACACCACAGAAATCAGCAAAAGCCTTAAGTCAGTGCCTCCAATCTCCCTGCCCCTGAGAAAAAGCCAGTAACATCTAGCACACCACTGGTCCACCCACCCACCCCCATCCTGCCTGCTGTCTGTAATCACTGTCTGCTTATGTGCATCACCCATTAGACTGGGAACTCAGTGCAAGGGAAGTGTGCTTGCCTCGTTTTCTGATATAACACATGCCAATGTCTGGTGCAGAGTGAATGCTCAGCAAACTTCTTGATGAGTTAATTAATTAGTGAGTGAGATGAGTTTGGTGAGACACAGGAAGTCTGAACACATTAGGAAGAAGCTGCAAGAGCTGCCATTCCAGAGGTGGTTTTCAATGCCCTCAACAGGAATGTGTTGATATCGTTGTTTCACTTGTATTACTTTGTTGTTTTGGTTTGGTTTGATTTGGGTGTCAGGAACTGAACCCAGAGTCCTTCCCACATGCGAAGCACCCACTCTGCCGAGCTGCATCCCCAATCCCCTACCCGTTGTTTTCCTGTGAACTTAAACCTATGAGTTCCTTGCACCCACGGTCAACTCAGTCCTGTGACCTACAGATTTCCATCCCACTGGATTTCTAGTGGACATGATTCTATAAGTACGCCCCATCAGTGCCACTAAGATGCACAGCACAATGTCAGCAAGGGTCATCGATTCTGTGACACAGCAAAGCACTTCCTAGTCCTCCAGCCTCTCAGGGCAAAATTTCAAGGAAAGACCCAAAGAACCAGATGTCTTTTCTTATTCTGCCAGGCCTGACACTGCTCCTGCCCCTGCCCCCTGCTGTACCCAGTGGTGGTGTGAGAGTGACTCTCATAATAACTAAGCACATAATCACCACTGCCACATTCTGAGCTCTTACGATTTGCTGCCGCTTTATCATTTTCATTAAACCTTGTCATCTTCAGTATTTCAAATCTGTTAGCAGACTTAGAAAGGGTTAAGTCACCTACTCAAGCTAGAAAAGCCATAGAATGGAATTTGAAGCCAGGTCTTCTTCAAGGCACAGATGCTTCCTAAACACCAAATGAAAGACTGCTGAGGGCTGGAGACATGGCTCAGCAGTTAAGGTGCTTGCCTGTAAAGCCTAAGGACCCAAGTTTGTTTCCCCAGTACCCAAATAAAGGCAGATGCACAAGGTGGCACATGCATCTTGAGTTCATTTGCAATGGCTAGAGGCCCTAGTGTGCCCATTCTCTCTGTCTCTCTCTTAAATAAATACATAAACAAATAAATAAACAAATGAAATTTTTAAAAAGCCGGGGGTAAGGAAAGGTTCTTTTATGACTCCTATTCAGAATCAAGAATCATTTCATCTTCAAAGTGTTAGGTCAGGGGTTATCTCCCTCCCTGTCCTCTTCAGACAGTGACTAAGAACAGCGTAGTCTCTTTGTTGGTTGGTTGGTTGGTTTCTGTGATGCTGGAGACTGAACCCAAGACCTTGGGCATGCTAAACTCTGCACTCTACTACTTAGCTCCACCTATGTCCCCTAGTCACTGTTTCCTTGTATGGAGAATGTTTGGAGTCTTTTTTAACAAATCAAATAACATTTTAAGATAGGTCATATACACTATGCTTTAGAAATAAAGAGTACGGGCTGTGGAGATCACTCAGTGGGTAAAATGCTTGCCTTGTGAGTAGGAGGACCTGAGTTAGAGCCCCCAAACCCACATAAAAACCCCATCAGGTATGGTGGTACCCTCTTATAATCCCAGCACTGGGGAGCTGGAGACAGGAGGACCCTGGGGCTCTCTGGCCAGCCAGGTTAACCTATGTGAACAAGCTCCAGGCTTGAGAGGCCTGTCTCAAAAGAGGTAGACTGTAACACTCAAGGTTGTCCTCTGATCTCCACATGCACACACACATAGGTACATGTATCTATACATACAAACGTGTACACACATATGCAAAACAAGAAATACAAAGTAATTCATAAAATCCCTTAAACACATTCACACCAAAAGAAAAGTCATCGTTAACATGATGTTATTTTTGTGTTTGAAGCATACGGCCTGCGTCACTCAACCTCCCTGTGCTTTGGCTTCTTCATCTTATAACTGTTTCCACTCCAAGAGCTGTGGGAAAGTTAAATTAGTCATGTCAGGCTGGAGATGTGGCTCAGCAGTTAAAGGCACTTGCTTGCAAAGCCTGATGACCAGGTTTGATTCCCCAGTGCCCACGTAAAACCAAGTAAATAAGAAATAAAAATTAAAAAAAGAAATAATCATGTCAAGGTCTTGGCATCCAAAGGCTCTGTAAACAGTAGTTGATATCACAGGAAACCTCTACGTAAAGGCCTGGAGGTGCTCAAGGAGGGTGAGTTTGTACCACAGTGACATGCAGAGTACACAGACCAGACTACAGACCAACTCAGACAGCAGCTGCTTCATGCTTACAAGAAATAGCAGGATAGTGTGCTCGTGGATGGCTGCTCTGAGTGGGTACTAGTGCACTCAAAACTAAACTTAAATCAGTCGCAATGGCCCTACTACCACTTCTGCTTCACAGATGGAGAAACTGAGGCTCAGCAAAGTAAAGTACTTTGTCTCTATTGCACAGGTGGGAAATGGCAGTAAAAACTGGCACTAAAACCCAGATTTCCTCCACAGTGCCTGCTTCGAGGGAAGGGATGGGAAGAGAGAGAGAAAGAGAGAGATTGAGCCGTTCCAGTGGAGGGGTACAGGGGCCCACTGGCCTCATAGCCTGTGCCTGCCAGGGATTTAGCAGGAAGAGCTGGCTTTTGTTCTAGATGAATCAGGCCAGCTGTTTCTGAAAGGCCAGCCCTACTCTTCTGGGCTCCAGCACCAGAAGGCATTAGGCTGTTGTAGTGTAGGTCACCAGTGGGGGAGGGGTGGGCTTTGTACACTGGACTGTACCATTTACAGACGTATATTATCAGCACATGGAACAATAGGCTTTTCAAGTGTGACACTGTGTCTTGGAGTTGAAACACAGTCAGGCTGGCAATATATTACCTTCTTTGGAATTTGGAAAAATGACAAAAAATAAAATAAAATGAAAAAGGAATGGCTGATGAGACTGAGGATATCATCAAAAATTAACCTCCAGTGCTGGAGAGATGGCTTAGCCATTAAGACACTTGCCTGAAAAACCAAAGGACCCAGGTTGGATTCCCTAGGACCCACGTAAGCTAGATGCACAAGGTGGTACATGCGTCTGGAGCTCGTTTGCAGTGGGTGAAGGCCCTGGCTCGCCCATTCTCTCTCTCTCTCTCTAATACAGTAAATAAATCTTTTTTAGATTAATCCCCAGCAGAGGAGATGATGGCTCAATGGGTGAGAGAGCTTGCCTTGCATGCATAAGGACCTGGGATGGCCTGGGTCTGCATGAGTTCCATGACCAGCACCCACGTAAACAGCGGAGCATGGCCACTCACGTCTGCAATCGCGGTCCTGGGGGAGGCAGAGACAGGAGACCTGGGCTTCGAATAACAGCTCTGGGTTCAGGGAGAGACTCCATCTCAGGGAAGCATACGAAGGAGCAATAGAGGAGGACACCTGACATTCTCCCCTGGCCTCTGCATGTGTGTGCATGGGGTGCCTACATTTGTACCCACAAGTGTATATGCCACACACATACCACTCCACAATACTATCCACACATGCCAAAATACATTAAGCTCCCAGCACTGGGAGGCAAGAGAATCATGAGTTTGAGGCCTATATCTTCAAAGGAAAACAAAAGTTGATTTCCTTCCTCCCATGTCCCCCTCCTCCTTTCAGTTTCCTCTTTCATACTTGTTGATTTCCTTCCCTGCCTTTTCCCTCTTCCTCCCTCTTTTCTTTTCCCTCTCTCACCACTGTCTTCAGCAGTAGTATATTGCTCTCCTGCCTCTCCTTCACAGTTGGCCCTGAACAGGACCCTCAGCTAGCCCAAGAGTGCTCATACCTTGCTCATGTCTCAGCATGTCTCAGCCCCTGGTTGTGTGTCCCTGGCCCAGCACAAGCTTCCCATCCCAGGATAGCCAGAGAGCAGTTGTCCCATGAGATCCAATATAATGGCCTTCAGTTCACTAACCCTTAGGACAAGTCACTGTAGGGCATCTTAACCTATCACCAATAATGTGTAAGAATGTCCTTCACAAGACCCTCATAATAGAAGTAAAAGATGATGGCATCAAATTACAAGAGAGACTAATGGAGAGAGGGAGGGGATATGATGGAGATTGGAGTTCTAAAGGGGAATGGGGGGAGGGGAGGGAAATATCATGCACTTTTTGTATGTAAGTATAGAAGTTGTCAATAAAAAAAATAAAAATTAAAAAAAAGAATGTCTTCAAAAACCCAGTGCATATATAATCACTGCATTTTTCCCCCTCAAATGAAAACCACCAACCGACTGAAGAAACACAAAACTTGGTTTAGCAAGAAGCCCCACATTTCCCTGATGGAGCCCTGCTTCTCCTGAATGGTCCCCAGTCTCTGCCTTTGAAGCAGCCACTGTAGTGCAAGCAGGCAAGCGTTACTGCTCTCTGGTGCGTATATTTGCTGTTTGCCCTTGACCTTAGACAGGTGACCCTGCAGATTAAGGTCACTGGGCAGGTGACACGGGGCTTAGAGCTTTTCTTTCCTTAGGCCAGGCCCGTGCTCAGATTCTCCCTTAGCCATTCTCTAAGCTCTCAGCTGCCCAGAAACCCTAGACTCAAAATATGCTAGTTTATGCACACCCCACCACTTATGGACTCTGATCACTCTCCTTTTTGTTTCCTGATGCTGGACATGTCCCCCTATAGGGATGAAAAGACAGCCCCCAAGCAGTACAGGGCGGCATACTCCACAAGGATGTTGAAGCCCGTTTTTCCCTAGGACTGAAAGTGAAAATCAATTAAATCTTCAAATCTTCAGCGGGCCTTTTAAAGTATACATCTTAATCAAGGCATAAACTACAATTGATGATGACGCCTGGCTCTATGGGACGCTCATGAGAGGATCTAGGAACTTGAAGTTCCCAAGGCTGGGAAGGCATGGGGTTGGTAAGTTTGATATACTGTTACCATCCAGTAACAAGCTTCTCCAGCCTGGCATGGTGACCACAGTGATCTGGCCTTGTTTCACTTTTCCAAACCCCATCTTGTCCTCTTCCCACCCAAACTTTGTGCCACTGAATCATTTGCTAGTGGGCAAGTTATGACTTCTGTCACCTTGATACCCACTAACTCTCTGAAGCCCAATTCTCTGTTTCTCAGGATTGCCCACCAGGATATCCCCCTTTTCAGATACAGGCTAGAGGGGCTGCCCTTGGAAAACCTTTCCTGATTCCCCCAAGGAGTATCATATTAAAGCTGTCCTTCAGTATTCCTAGTCCCCTGAACAAAACTCTATTCCACAGAACTGGACTCCTCTGTCTGGATATTCTTTACCCCAGAATCCCACTTACTTCCCTTACACGTGATGGTTTTTTGTAATGATTTAGTTACGGGTTTATTTATTGTTTCCTTCACTAGACTAGGAACAGGGCCAGAGGTCTCTTTCTCCACTGCCTGGGAAAGTGCCCAGCCCAGTGCCCCAGACAGAGCAGAGCCTCCGCACACACACACTGAGACAAGTTGATTGACTTATCACACTGTGTTCTAATGCATCATTTTAGCTTCACCAGTGGACCCTTCACAGGCAGGAACTGAGTCACGTTTACCATTATGCTCCCAGTGCTCAGAACATAATAGGAGATGATAAATGTTGAATGACTAGATGGATGAATGCACCACTGGAGAGATGAAATGACAAGAGGGAAGACCCAACATGAAAGCAGGATTTAAAAACAGGACCAGGGGGTTGGAGAAATGGCTTAGCAGTTAGGGCAACTGCCTGCTAAGCCTAAGAATGCCCATTGGATTCTCCAGGTCCCATGTTTAGCCAGATGCAAAGTGATGTAAGGGCGCAATGCTGCCCTTGCCCATAAGGGGGGACACAGGTCTGGAGTTTGTTCACAGTGGCTGAGAGGCTCCTGGCATGCCCATTCTCTCTCTCCCTCTCTCACTCTCTCTCTCTCTGACTCTCTCAAAAAAAAAAAAAAAAAAAAAAAAAAAAAAAAAAAAAAAAAAAAAAAAAGGACCAGGGCTAGAGAGATGGCTTAGTGGGCACTTGCCTGCAATGCCTAATAAACCTGGGTTTGATTCCCTAGTTCCCACGTAAATACAGATGCACTGTGGCACATGCATCTGGAGTTAGTCTGTAGTGGCTGGAGGCCCTGCCATGCCCATGCCCCCCTCTTTCCTTGCAAATAAATAAAACATTATTTACAAAAAGAATAAGGGTCTGGAGAGATGGGCTCAGCAGTTAAGGTGCTTACCCGTCAAGCCTAAAGATCCAAGTTCAATTTCCCCAGTATCCACTTAAAGCCAAATGCACAAGGTGGAACACGCATCTGGAGTTTCTTTGCATTGGCTAGAGGCCCTGGCACACCTGTATTATCTCTCTCTCTCTCTCTCTCTCTCTCTCTCTCTCTCTCTCCTCTCTCTCTTTCTCTTTGCCTCTTTCTCTTTCACACACACACTCTTTCTCAAAATAAATAATAAGATATATTTTTTAAAGGACCAAATAAAAGAATTCCAAATTATCTGTTGGAAACAGTTAATGAATAATTGTTGCTTTCAGTACTTGAACTAAATAAATAGAAGGCTTTCCATTGATTCTGCTCACATGCATTGTTGGGGGTAGAAGGGAGGAACTTGTAATGGAGTTGGTCCAGGCTAACCTTTAGAGATCAATCACTACAGAAATCCAATGACTAGAGTAGTCTTTTGATGTCTGGGCACGACTCTGATATCAGTTTACATTAATTAGTAAAACTAGGATACTGTCTCCAAATGTCTGCTCCCTAGCTTCCTAGATTTGTATCAAATATCACCCCTTGGTTTTTCTCAGTTTCATATTTTAAAAAATATAGTAACTACTTAGATGTTTTAAGCATATTTTTTAGCTTTAAGGTAGCCATATGCCCCCGCCCCAAGTTTCCTAAAATAAGACTTCTAGATTCTAATTCCTGAACTCCATGGGTGTTACCTTATGAGGAAAGGGAGATTTTATAAATGTGATTAAGAATCTTGACTTAGGGGGCTGGAGAGATTGCTTAGCGGTTAAGGCACTTGCCTGTGAAACCTAAGGACCCATGTTCAACTCTACAGATTCCACGTAAGCCAGACGCACTAAGGTGAGGTAAGCACAAGGTCACATATGCCCACTAGGTCGTGCAAGTGTCTGGAGTTCAATTTCAGTGACTGTGGCCTTGGTGTGCCAATTCTCTCCCTTTCTTTCTATCTCTGATTCTCTAAAATTAAAAATTTTTTTAAAACATTTTTTAGAATCTTGACTTGGAGGGCTGGAAAGATGGCTTAGCAGTTAAGGTGCTTGCAAAGCCAAAGGACCCAGGTTTGATTCCCAGTACCCATGTAAGCCAGAAACATAAAGTGGCACATGTGTTTGGAGTTCATTTGCAGTGGCTGGAGGCTCTGGCATGCCCATTCTCTCCCTTTCTCTCTCTTTCTCAAAGAAATAAATAAATGAAAAGAATCTTGACTTGGGAACTGGCGAGATGACTCAGTAGTTAGGTGTGGCTTCTGCACAAGCATGAGGGCCTGAGGGGGCCTGAGACTGCCTGAGTTCAAATCTCCAGACCCCTCATAAAATAGCTGGGCCCAGAGACTAGAGAACCAACTGAGTCCTACAAGCTCTGGAAACAGTGTAAGGAGACTGGCTCAAAAAACAAGACAAGGCAGAAGAGTGATGGAGCAGGACACTCAAAGTCCACTCTGGCCACCAGGGTGAGCAACCCCCACCACAGGTGAGCATAGGAGGCACCACAAGGGCACACACTACATTCCATACATACAAGCAAAATAAAAATAAATAAAAATGTAAAAAAGAATTTTGAGCCGGGCATGGTGGCGCATGCCTTTAATTCTAGCACTCAGGAGGCAGAGGTAGGAGGATTGCTGTGAGTTCGAGGCCACCCCAAGACTACACAGTGAATTCCAGGACAGCCTGAGCTCGAGTGAGACCCTACCTCGAAAAACAAACAACAACAAAAAAAGAATTTTGACTTGGAAAGGTACCCTGGGCGATGCAGGTTACCCACTAAAAGAACCACAGGTGTCCTTAGAAAGGGGAGGCAGAAGGAGATTTTACTACAGAGATGGAGAAGAAACCATGTGAGGACAGAGCGCAGCCTGGAGAGGGGGGAAGGAGCCACGTGCCATGGAATCAAATCTTTACAAGCCACAAAACGCAAGGGCCCAGGTTCTCCTCCAGAGCCTCAGAGGTCGCATAGACCAACAGGATTCTGACCTCCAGAGCTTTGAAAGGATGACTGGTATTGTTTTAATTCAAGGCCGTGGCAACATTATGTAACAACAGGAAATGAATGCACCTTCAAGTGGTTGTACTGATTTAAAGTCTCATCAGAAACATAAGGAATGAGCTTGGTGTGGTGGCCCTTACCTGTAATCTCAGGACTCAGCTGAGGCAGGAGGACCCGGAATTCAAGGCCATTCTGAGCTGCATCGTTAGTTCAAGGTCAGCCTGGGTTACAGTAGTGAAACTCTGTGAAAGAAAGAAAAAGAAAGAAAGAAAGAAAGAAAGAGGAAGGGAGGAAGGAGGGAGGGAGGAAGGAAGGAAGGAAGGAAGGAAGGAAGGAAGGAAGGAAGGAAGGAAGGAAGGGGGAGGGGGGAGGGAAGGAGGGAGGGGAGAAGAAAGAAGGAAGGAAGGAAAGAAAGGATGGGGAGGGAGGGGGAGGGAGGGAAGGACATAGGAAAGAAGAGCTGGGAGATGACTCAGTTGGTAAAGTACTTGCTGGGCAAGCTAAGTTCAGATTCCCAGAACCCATGTAAAGGCACCCACATGTAGCTCAAGTATCTGTCACCCCTGCTAACCTACAGTGACAGGTCAAGCTCAAGGGCTAACAGCTGCCCTGGCAAACATAGCTGGGAACACAGCAAGAGAGACCCTACCTTAAAACAAGGTGGAAGGCAAAGACCGTCCTCTGACTCCACAATGCACACATGTGTCTGCACTCACACACACAAACATACATTTAAGGTATGTCCTTTTTTAAAATATTTTTATTTTTGTTTATTTATTGATTTGAGAGAGAGATATATACAGAAATAGGCAGGTAGAGAGAGAGAGAGAGAGAATGGGCGCACCAGGGCCTCCAGCCACTGCAAACGAACTCCAGATGCATGTGCCCCCTTATGCATCTGGCTTACGTGGGTCCTGGAGAATCGAGCCTCGAACCGGGATCCTTAGGCTTCACAGGCAAGCGTTTAACCACTAAGCCATCTCTCCAGCCCCCCTTTTTTTAAAAAATATTTTTATTTATTTATTTGAGAGAGAGAGAGATACAGAAATAGGCAGGGACAGAGAGAGAGAGAGAGAGAGAGAGAGAGAGGGAGAGAATGGCAGGGCCAGGGCTTCCAGCCACTGCAAACAAACTCCAGATGCATGTGCTCCCTTGTGCATCTGGCTTATGTAGGTCCTGGAGAATAGAGCCTTGAACTGGGGTCCTTAGGCTTTATAGGCAAACGTTTAACCGCTAAGCCATCTCTCCAGCCCCTTTTTAAAAATATTTTTATTTATTTATTTGAGAGAGAGATACAGAAATAGGCAGGGAGAGAGAGAGAGAGAGAGAGAGTAGCCCCTTTTTTTTAAATGAAGAAAAATCTCCCAGGAGCCTTGAAGCACACACATATGTCCTCACATCTCATTGGCCAGACCAATGTCACATTCCAGTTCCTAAACCCATCAATGAAATTGTAATCAAGCCCTCCCCCCAGCCTCCCCCACCCCTGCCAACCTCTCTTAGGAAGTAGGACCATTCTCTCCTGAACCTCACAGACCTGGAGCCTGAAAAATATCAGGATGTGTCCTCAGGAAGGAGGACCCTCTTGAGGCACAATGTTGGGCTGGCAAACAATAGTGCCTACCTCAAAATATTATTTGCAAGAGAAAAAAAAGTTCCTCAATTTAATGTATGTTTTATACAGGAGGAAAAAAAAAAAAAACATTGGACTAGACTCTGAGAAGCATCTAGCCTTCAGCCTCCCAGATCTGAGCTTCCCTTTGTCCAGTGTGGTCAGCTCTACCTTCCTCTGTCCTTCTCTTTGCAGAAGTAGGGCCCAGCTGAGCTCTTGTGAGTCACCAAGGTTAAATGTGGTCCTTAAATACACAGCCACCTCCCAGAAAGATACCCCACTTTGCAAGAAATGACTCAAACCCTATTAAGGAAACGTTGTGTTCTCTCCCTGTTTTATTCTCAGACATGCTATACTAAGATTTCAGAACTGCAAAAGGCCTGAGAGCAGTAATAATGGTATTCTGGTATTCACAAGAACTATTTATAACAATTGCTTATTGAATGCTTACTAGGTCCCAGATATGATATATTATCATGTTTACTCCTCAAGCTTTTTTTTTTTCTTTTTGGTTTTTCAAGATAGGGTCTCACTATGGCCCAGGCTGACCTGAAATTCACTATGTAGTCTCAGGGTGGCCTCGAACTCATGGCGATCCTACCTCTGCCTCCGAAGTGCTGGGATTAAAGGTGTAAGCCACCACTCCCAGCTAAGCCTTTTTTTCTTTTCCTCTCTCTCTCTTTCTTTCTTTCTTTCTTTCTTTCTTTCTTTCTTTCTTTCTTTCTTTCTTTCTTTCTTTTTCTTTCTGGCAAGCCCAACACACTGGCCTTTTCTTATGAGAGAGAACAATAGTGAGCAAGAGGAGGAGAGAGAGAGAGAGGGAGAATCGGTGCACCAGGGCACCGTATTCCAAATCCAGATGCATGTGTCACCTTGTGCGTCTAGCTTACATGGGATCTGGGGATTCAAACATGGGTTCTCAGGCTTTGCAGGCAAACACCTTAACCACTAAGCCATCTCTAAAGCCCCCTCAAGCCTTCTTAATGAGGTGGATATTATTATTATTGTACCTATTGATAGACTCTGAAACTTAGGAAAAGAAAGGATGCATTGTCCAAGGTAAATGCTCAGTGAAGATTTTGGTTAACCAAGGTTTGTTTTATTTTTGTTCAGCTGAGATTTTTACTCTGAATCAATCCATTTAGGGAGAAATAACTTTTTAAATTTCCAGGCTTTTTCTATTCTCCATCTTGTATGCCTCTGAGGAGAAATTGATAGGTTTTTCCCCCCTTTTTATATTACTTTTTTTTTTTTTAGTTCTGGATATTGAGCCACATGGTAAACATGTGTTATAGTACACCCTGAGCTTCATCCCTGGGCACAACCCCCTGCGCTCCCTGCTGAGTTTATCGCTTTACAGATCAACTGTGTAGCTAGTCAAATTACTTTTTGGTTCTGTTATTTTTTTTCCTAATTTATTTAAATTTCATTAGTACTATTTCCAGGTACTGACTTGATACTTGGTTGAACTTTCTTGTTTCCAAGAGCTTTTCAGTGAAGTCTGTAGATTTCAGGATGGAATGAAACCATCTGCAGACACTGAGAACACCAACACGAAGTCCGCTCTCCTGATTCTACCACAAATCCTCCGTTTCCCACATGCCACTGCATTTTTTCCACAATGCTGCATTTTCCAGATGACTAAACAGTTCCTTTGTGTGTGCCATATTTAGAGACATAGCTGGAAGTCTTGTTCAAATGAATTCCAATGTGCAATCAACACCTATGCTTCCTCTAACACATTGCTTCACACCCTTGTTTGGTGGCAGCGTCCTCCCTACCTGTCTTCTTTTGTAGGAACTGCCTCTCCCCAGCTCCATGAGTCCTAGCAAGACTGTCCTGGCTGCCACTCACATGCTCCCAAAGAGGCCATGTTTCCACTATAGGCCAGCCCTCACAAGGATATGTGTCTTGGGAGATTATACAACTGACCAGGGCACTACAGCAGAGTCCTGGGGCAGCAAACCCTTCAGAGATGTCTGGGATTTTTGCTGTCTTTGTCAAAGCCTTGTTGTTTTAAATTTCCTTTGATCTCAGGAGCCATCCAGTGTACTTCCAATACCTTACCTTTCTTTGCTATAGACAATACCCACCCTCACCAAAACACATCAAAGTACTAACCTCTGCATCTCCAGGCTGGCCTGATTCGGAAGTAAAAAATTTTTGCAGAAGAGCATCAGGGATGGAGAGATGGCTTAGCAGTTAAGATGTTTGCCTGCAAAGCCAAAGGACCTTGGTTCAATTCCCCAGGACCCATGTAAACCAGATGGATAAGGTGGCGCAGTGACTGGAGTGCCTGGTGCACCCATTCTCTCTCTATGTCTGTCTGCCTTTCTCTCTCACTCTCAAATAAATAAATACTAAATAAATAAATTTTTTTTTTAAAAAACTTCCCTGCTGTGCCGGAACACTCACTTCCAGAGGAGACAAGCCACTCAGCTTTACCTTTCCATCACAGGCACTTGAGTTTTCCCTTAAATGATCTGTGGTTCTTGAGTTGAAGAAGCAAGGCACTTTGATGACCTTCTAGAATGGATAGTAATAGTGACCTATGGAATTAGGTAACCCTTAGGAACATTGGACAAGTTGAAGCCAAAATGTTCTACAGTGTTGACAAGCACTAGACCAGCTGTTTTCAGCAACATTTGAGCACCCTAAATAACAATGATGAAACACACCAAGTTTTATGTAACTGCCACAAAGCAAAGCACAGATTGAAACTCGGGACTTTCCTGTAGCCAGGCAAAGTGTCTATATATATATATATATATATATATATATATATATATATATATATATATATATTTGACAGAATGAGAGAGGGAGGGAGGGAGAGAGACAGAGAGAGAGAATGGACACTCTGGGACCTCTGCCATCACAGACAAATTACAGATGCATGAGCCACTTTGTGAAACTGGCTTTACCTGAGTATTGGATAATCAAACCAGGGCCTGCACATTTTGTAAGCAAGTGCCTTTAATAGCTATCAATTTCTCCAGCCCCCAGGCAAAATTTTTTAATGGAGTCATGGGCTTGAGATGGCAGAAGCCAAAGTGACCTTTGAGGATTTGCTAAAAATCACTCAGCGTTAGCCAGCTGTATGAGTGCTAGACTTCTTTTATAAAAAGGATGGTATATCTGCTCAACAGTGGACACTGCAAGCCTTAAATTTGACCAACCAGGCCAAATGAGCCAATGGGTGCAATAGTGGCATGTCTGTTATGGGGAAAACCAACCACTCTCTGATTGTACTGGAGGCCCACTCTATGGGAGGGAATATATGCCTGGTACTGGAAAAACCTATGACATGAGAAGTCATGAGCCCTAGGGGTATAACATCTGCTGGTGTCTGGCTAAATGTGTATATACTATGTTCACCAAACTGCCCGGTAAGCACTTCTCTTAATGTTCATATCCCTATGTTAATGCTACTCTCACTTTTCTCTTTTCAGATGGTGGTGACTTTGGGGTGACTCAGAAGGCACCATGGTGTTGAGAAGAAGTGACAGAGGAGTGTTCAGCACTGAAACATCTCTATCACACCTTCCAAGGCTCAGGGTCCAATGTGGAAGAGGTGGTGGAGAGAATGTAAGAGCCAAAGGAAGGGTAGGACTCCTTACAACGTGCTCCTTCAGACACAAAATGACCTCACAGTGCCTGACACTACCGACACAATACCATCATAATAGGAGGAAAAGATGATGACATCAAAATAAAAGAAAGACTGATTGAGAGGGGGATGTGGTATGATGGAGAATGGAGTTGCAAAGGAGAAAGTGGGGGGAGGGAGGGAATTACAATGGGTTTTTGTCTATAATTATGGAAGTTGTCAATAAAAAATAAATTAGGGGGCTGGAGAGATATCTTAGCGGGTAAACGCTTGCCTGCGAAGCCTAAGGACCCTGGTTCAAGGCTTGATTCTCTAGGACCCACATAAGCCAGATGCACAAGGGGGCGCACGCATCTGGAATTTGTTTGCAGTGGCTGGAGGCCCTGGTGTGCCCATTCTCTCTCTCTCTCTACCTGCCTATTTCTATATCTCTCTCAAATAAATCAATAAAATAAAAATAAATTAGGGTTGGAAGGATGGCCTAGCAGTTAAGGCTCTTGCTTGCAAAGCCAAAGGACCCAGATTTGATTCTCCAGGACCCACATAAGCCAGATGCACAAGGTGGCTCATGCATCTGGAGTTTGTTTGCAGTGGCTGAAGGCCCTGGCACACCCATTCTCTCTGTCTCTCTGTCTCTCTCTCTCTCAAATAAATAAATAAATAGATTATATATTTTTAAAGTAAATAAATATGCTGAGCATGGTGGCACACACCTTTAATCTCAGCACTTGGGAGGCA
This sequence comes from Orientallactaga sibirica, assembly GCA_036365145.1. Classification (NCBI taxonomy): domain Eukaryota; kingdom Metazoa; phylum Chordata; class Mammalia; order Rodentia; family Dipodidae; genus Orientallactaga; species Orientallactaga sibirica. The sequence continues at coordinate 13,807,506 of JAEOAD010000034.1, forward strand.
GGGGTAGGTAGATCGCCATGAGTTTGAGGCCACCCTGAGACTACCTAGTGAATTCCAGGTCAGCCTGGGCTGCAGTGAGACCCTACCTCGAAAAACAAAGAAATACAAAATAAAAATAACTAAATTAAAAACACAAAGGCTGGTGTATCTAGAAATTGCTAAGGACTCGAGGAACACCTATTCACTCACTGCTCTCCATCCGCAGTCCTTCCCATATCCCTCATGCCCCACCCACTGCTGCTCCATACAGAATGAATAAAGGCTCTCCCAGAAATGTCCATCCTTCATACTTGACGTGAACTCGTTTCGCAGTAAAAGTGGTCAGTATTCACTGATGAGCCCACATGGAATCTGGGAGCTGCTGGCCTTACAAAAGAAGGCTTTGCAGAGGCGCTCAGCGTCCACTAGGAGATAATGCTTGCTTTCCTCTGGAAGGGCTTCCTTCTGAGTTCATTTGTGATGTTCTCTTCCTTCTTTTCTCAAGACCTAGTAATGAGGGAGGCACCACTAAGAGCCACCTAGCAGTCTTTCTTCCTTAAAGCACACAACTTAGCCCTGGGTATATGGAAATTATTTGCAGCCGCAACTTAGGCATGATGATGGGATGCATACTAACCAATGGCATAGAAGCAGAAGTGACACACGGTGACTTAAGAACTCCCCATAGCAGATGACACCCTTCGTACTCGTCATTTCTTCCTCCCCGCTATTGCTTGAACTGTCATTTTAACTGTAAGGCTATCATCTTCCATAGTATAGGAAAAAGAAGAAAGATCAGTATTCCTGACATACTGAAGCCATGTTCCAGCCAGGACCACTTACCCAGACTTTTTTTTTTAAATAATAATAAATAAAGTAAGTTCTGGCTTGTCTCTGGGTTTAGTATCTTGGGTTTTTTTGTTGCTCAATGAAACCAAACTGAATCTTAGGCAAAGCAGTTGGTTTGGAACATTCTAGATTCAAATTATAGCAAGCTGCAAATACTTACATTTTTTTTTGTTTGTTTATTTTGGTTTTCGAGGTAGGGTCTCGCTCTAGCCCAGGCTGACCTGGAATTCACTATGAATTCACCATGTCTCAGGGTGGCCTTGAACTCATAGCAATCCTCCTACTGCCTCCGGAGTGCTGGGATTAAAGGCATGCACCACCACGCCTGGCTACTTACATATTTTTTAAGCCGAAGTTTTCTTCACATCTTTGAAACAATGGGACCTGCCTGGTCTATCACCATGAATGCTCACAATGTAGCACCTGGGAATCAGGCTATTGGAAATTTGGAGCACTCTTCTCCCCACCCCCACCTTTCTAACTCTCAGTTGAATGGGTTGGATACCTTACCCAGTGAAGCTACCAAGTTGACTCTTGCCTTTTTTTAGAAATAGTGTTTTAAATGATTTATAGTTTTTTAAAAAATATATTTTATTTGCAAGCAGAGAAAGAGGAAAGAGAGAGAGGATGAATGATGGATGTACCAGGGCCTCTTGCCTGCTGAAATGAACTCCAGATACATGTGCTACTTTGTGTGCCTGGCTTTACATTGGTACTGAGGCATTGAATCCTGGGCCATCAGGCTTTGCAAGCAAGTACCTTTAACCTCGGAGCCTTCTCCCCAGCCCTGAACTGCAGTTTTAAAGAGCTTTTCTAACTAGTGTCTTCACCGGAAGTATTTGTTTCTGGACTGGCTGGTTCTCTGCTACCTTTACCCAATTACTGTTTGAAGTATAGGAGGGGTCACTGGGAAATCATACCAGCCTAAGACTCACATGAGTCATCTCAAGGGTAGAAAAAGAAAAATATTCAAAGTTTCCTGCTCTCTTTCCATGGATGGAATGGCCATTCTGTTGATGAGAATGCTCTTTTTTTCTCTCACTGTATTCCAGGCTGGCCTAGAGCTAGTGTTCCTCTTGGCTCAACCTCCTGACAGCTGGGCTGACAGGAGTGTACTGCCATTCCCAGCAATGATCATCTCTTTTTCATTTCCATGGCTCTTAGGCTACAGAGCGTTTTCGTGTCTAAGACTTGTTTGCCCTTCTGAGCACTGTGACCTACAGGATAGAAGACATCATGAAGGTCAGGGATAGCTGAACCAATGGAATCCCAGCCTGGCTTCTCATTAACTCTAGATCACAACTGACCGTGTGTTAAAGGAGGGGTATGACAATGTTCACTCTCCATCTTAGTGGTGTTTACCCTGTGCATAGCAGGTGCTTACGTGTAATCTGTTGAGTCATGCTATGAAGTGTGCAGGGACGGGATTATAAACCCTGATTCATGTATGAAGAAATTAAGTTCTTGAATATGGGAAGGGGATTGTCCATAGTCACAGAAGCTGGACAAGGAGCTTCAGAATCCAAATTGATTGCTTTGTCTACCACTTTAACTCATTGGTTCCCAGAATTTATTTTATGTTATTTTGTGGAGCTAGGGATTGAACCCAGAGCCTCACATGCTGGGCAAATACTCTGTCACTAAGCGGCACCCCAAACCTCTCAGATTTTAAAATGTTGACACAAGCACTATTGGTCAAGGTAGCTTTCATTTATTATTTAATATTTAAGATGCTATGCTAAGCACTTTTTATTTTTTTAATTTATTTTCAAGCAGGGAAAGAGACACACACACACATGAAAGACAATAAGAGAGAATAAATGGGAATGCCAGGGCCTCCAGCCACTGAAAATGAACTCCAGATGCATGTGCCACCATGTGCATCTGGCTTCATGTAAGTACTGGGGAATCGAAACCAGGTAGTTATCTTTGTAGGTAAGTGCCATAGATGCTGAGCCATCTCCCCAGCAGCACCTGCTTTTGTAAAAATAAAAAAAAAATAAAATAAAATTACTTACTTATGAGAGAAAAAGGGAAGAGGGCACCAGGGATACAAACAAACTCCAGACACATGTGCCACTTTGTGCATCTGTCTTTACTTGGGTACTAGGAAATCAAACTCAGGCTGGCAGGCCTTGCAAACAAGCACCTAGAACCAGTGAACAATTTCCCCAGCCCCTAAATACTTTTTTTTTATGAGAGAGAAAGAGAGAGAGAGAGAGAAAGAGAGGGAGAGAGAAAGAGAGGAGGATTGGTGTGCCAGGGCCTCCAAACATTGTAATCAAACTCCAGACACGTGCGCCATCCTGTGTGCATGTGCAACCTTGTGTGCTTGCTTCACCTTGGGAATTTGGCTTACATGGGATCTGGAGAGTCGAACATGTGTCTTTAAGCTTCTCCACAGACATGTGCCTCAACTGCTAAGCCATCTCTCCAGCCTTAAACACTTTATCAAAAAAGATGCCATTTACATTTATGAGCTAGGTGTGATTGATTACCCTATTTCACAGATGGCAATATCTAGGATTTATCCAGGTAAACTAACTTGCCCAAAGTCACAAGGGAAGAACCTGTTTGGGTATGAAAGGAAAACTTAGTTCTTCCTGACTTCAAAACCCAAGCTCTTGCTGGGCATGGTGGAGCATGCCTTTAATCCTAGCACTCAGGAGGCAGAGGTAGTAGGATGGCTATGAGTTCGAAACCAGCCTGACACTACATAGTGAATTCCAGGTCAGCCTGGGTTAAAGAAAAACTGCACCTTGAAAAACAAAAACAAACAAGCAAACAAAAAACCCAAGCTCTTATCCCCACGTTACTACTTCTTGAACAAACATAATACCTTTAGAATGTGTTGTTAATTATCTAAATTCAAAATTATTAACCAGATGTCTCCATCTTACTAGATATGTTCTAGATACAGTCAACTAAGTATTTGTCTGGCTTTGGATTCATTTATATGTCTTGACAAGGCCCCTTCTGCACCAAAAACCTGGTATGGTTACTTTCTGAGGAATTTATAATCAAAAGTGCTAAGTTTGAGCCGGGCGTGGTGGCGCACGCCTTTAATCCCAGCACTTGGGAGGCAGAGGTAGGAGGATTGCCGTGAGTTCAAGGCCACCCTGAGACTACATAGTTAATTCCAGGTCAGCCTGGACCAGAGTGAAACCCTACCTCAAAAAAAAAAAAAAAAAAAAAGTGCTAAGCTTGATCAGCATCCCCTAAAAATAGTGTGAGGAGGCACAGCATTTCCTGTCTCTAGTCATATATATACATATACATATACATATTTTCTTTTAGAAAGAGAGATAGAATTGGCACACCAGGGCCTTCAGGCACTGCAATCAAGCTCCAGACACATGTGTAACCTTGCACACTGTATCACCTTGTGCATCTGGCTTATGTGGGATCTGGAGAGTAGAATATGAGTCCTTAGGCTTCACATAGGCAAGCACCTTAACCACTCAGAGCCTTCTTTTACTCCTCTGTAAAGAAAAGGCAGGGCTACCTAGGTGTGGTGCACACACCTTTAACCCCAGCACTTGGGAGGCAGAGGTAGGAGGATCACCATGAGTTTGAGGCTCCCCTGAGACTACATAGTGAATTCCTGGTCAGCCTGGGCTAGGGTGAGACCCTACCTCAAAAAAACAAATAATAATAATAGAAAAGGAAAGGTAGGGCTGGAGAGATGGATCAGCAGTTAAAGCACTTGCCTGCAATGCCTGAGAATTGGGGATCAATTCCCTAGGACCCACATAAAGTCAGATGCACAAAGTGGTGCATGCATTTGAAGTTTGCAGTGGCAAGAGACTCTGATACACCATTCTCTCTCTCTCTCCTTGCAAATAACTAAATAAAGAAATATATAAATACAGGTAATAGGTACATCTGGGATACCTTGTACAAAAAAGTAAAGAATTGCTCAGAGCTATTGGAGATACAAGAAAGTGCATAGGAGTCAGCTCAAAGCACCTCCCACAAGTCAAAGTTGAGGCAATTCAAATAACAAAGGGCTACTATACACTGAATAAAGAAAAAGAATGAACAAATCCACAGTGATGTTCTAATAAGAAGAAGAACAAGAAAAGAAGAAAAAAAGAAGTTGCAACCCCCATAGTGATACTTGATTCAGAGAAGGTCAATGCATGTTAAAAATCATGGATGAGAAGTTTTTTTGAAACTTAATCAGATAATCTCATTGTTTCTACCAGAACTTACTCATTGACTATGAAGAGAAGGGGCTGCCTTTACAAGAAAGACATCTGGTGGACATCACTTTAACCAACTGATTTAATGACAAGTTGACAGCATGTGTCTTCTGGAGTGACACTAGAAAGACATAGCCTCAACTGAATAGCATTTTTGCCCCTATGATGGTTATTGTACCTTGTCAGCTTGACGGGATTTGGAACCACCTAGGAAACACAGTTCTGGGTATGTCTTTGAGGAAGTTTTCAGAGAGGTTTCAGAGAGTTTGAAAGTGAATGATAGCCTTATACGGGCTGGGGTCCTGAACTCAGAAAAAAGGGAAAAAGCAGAAAGTAAAGTGAGCACCAGCACTCCTCCCTTTCTAGAGAGGCTGTCAACATTCAGAGAAACATTTTCCAGATGTCTACCAGCTCATATTTTTTGTTTGCTTTGTTTTTATTGAAGGTAGGGTCTCACTCTAGCTCAGAATGACCTGGAATTCACTATGTAGTCTCAGGGTGGCCTTGAACTCTCGGGCGATCCTCCCACCTCTGCCTCCCAAGTGCTGGGATTAAAGGTACACGCCCAGCTTCCTCTTCTCTCTTTAGAGAAGCTTATGGTAATCATGGTCCATCCTTCTGCAAACCAGTTCCTTAGAATTACCTCACTAGAACAAAAGACAGACATCCCTAGCTTCTAAGCAATTCCAAAGGACTTGGGAGCTTTGTGTTCCAGAGCCAGGGTGGAAGATCACACATTAGAACCAAAGATTCTCCTAGCAATCATTACTCAGAGAGTGACTCAAGGGTGTTAGAAACTCTGCTCCAGCACCCAGGAGCAGACTCATACTCACAGTCAACTACACAGTGCCGTTAGGCAATTTCCTTGTTGTGCAAACATCAGCGTAGTTGCCGAAACTAACACAGCCGCAGGTGATATGATCTTATGGGACCACCTTCATGCCTTCATGCATCTGTCATTCACTGAGCTGTATTGCTGAGCATGATCTTAAAAAGAAAAAGTAAAAATTAGCCAGCCGTGGTGGCACATGCCTTTAAACACAACACTCAGGAGGCAGACATAGGAGGACCACTGTGAGTCCGAGACCACAGAGTGAATTCCAGGCCAGCCTGAACTAGAGCAAGACCCTACCTCAAAAATAAATAAATAATGAAAAATATAAAAATACCTTCACACCAGTTAACCCTAAACTATTCTTCTTGGAGCTTAGAGGGCTTTTCTTGACCTGAATTACCCCCAACAAATGGCAATACTTCTTGTCTGTCAGGCCCCTTCCAAATCGGACTTTCCCACCTTCCTGCACTTTCTTCCTCCTCCCTCCAAAATCAGCTAAGGAACCTGCCACTTTCTGGCATTCTTGTCCTTATAGCTCTCCTTCAATTATAAATAATGTGTTCTTGTGGAATTATCAGTTCTGTTCAAAGTTCTCGTGAGACCGTAAGCTCCAGGAGGATAGAACCTGCCTCTGGCATAAGCTGTTCTCCCAGCACTGTGCACAGCTGGGCCTGTACACCCAATAACATCACTTGGTGGCTGTCTTGGAGAGTGTGGAAGTTTGTATGAGTTCCTAGAGAAGGTAATGCAAAGGAAACACACACTTTTTAAAAATTGTATTATAGGGCTTGGCTGTTAAGGCACTTGCCTGCAAAGCCAAAGGACCCAGGTTCAACTCCCCAGGACCCACGTAAGTCAGATGCACAAGGGGGTGCATGTGTCTGGAATTTGTTTGCAGTGGCTGGAGGCCCTGACATGCCCATTCTCTATCTGCTTCTTTCTCTCTCCTTCTCTCTCTCTCTCTCATAAATAAATAAAAATAAATTTTAAAAAACAAAATTGTATTATAAATGCTAGGCTATGTGCTAGCCAGAACATGCTTATCATCAGCCCATTTCTCAAAGGCATTTGGAGATGTGAGTCTCATGTCCCACTTCTTATAGCTATGTGACATGCGGCAGGTCACTTAATCTCATCATGCTTATGTTTATTCATCAGTAACAATGCAATGACTATAGAATCTACTTCACAGCCGTTCTGTGAGGACTAAATGTGATAATATTCAATTAACTCTTTATAACACTACTTGGCACACAGTAAGCACACCAAAATATTATTATAACCATGATGCAAGTTTGGGTGATGATTGTGTATCCTTTCAATTGAATTTGGTATTATGTTACCTGGTTCTTTAGGAGTCTTCTAGGCTATTCAAAACTCTGAAGTCTATAGAAAAGTGAGAGCAATGCAAGGTATTCTTGCCTATAGAAATGCAAACTGATTCCATACCACAATTGTTCAATTAAGAGACTAGTCCAAATATCACAATATATTGCCTATGAATAATCCATTCAGCATTTATTATCAAATTTATATCTACATTTTTTTCTAAATTTCATCTATTTATTTGCAAGCAGAGAGAGAGAGAGAGACAGAGAAAGAGGATGGGTGCACCAGGGTCTCTAGCCGCTGCAAATGAACTCCAGATGTGTGCGCCACTTTGTGCATCTGTCTTAGGTGGTTACATACACAGAGCCGCCTCTCCAGCCCTGTTTCTACATTCTTGATTTCCTGTACACATGAATGTTAATCAGATTCTTCTTTGCTCTCTCTCTTATCTCTCTCCCACTAAACCTGTGTGTGTGTGTCCCATTGAGTTAAATTAGGGCTGTTTGCATGAGCATGGGTGAGGGGTTATGTACTGGAGTATGCTCAGCTTACTTGTGGATACTCCCCTGAAGAACAGGTAATCTGCAGCACCCGTAAGGGTCTTATGAGCCCTTTCCCCATCCGTGATGGAATGTTGAAGGGCAAGAAGCCACAGCTGTTGTGAGTTTATGAGTGTGACAGCCATGTCGTACTCAGAAGACAGGCTAACACAGCACTCCTTTCAATCCTCCGGCTCTCAACATTCTTTCTGTCCCCTCTGCAATGTATCCTCGGATATATAGATGTCTCATTTAGGACTAAGCACAAAGTAATCACTCATTCTCAACACTTTTTGGTGGGGTGGGGGGTTGGGTGGGCAAACACAGGGTCTCACTCTAGCCCAGGATGACCTAGAATTCACTATGCAGTCTCAGGGTGGCCTTGAACTCATGGCGATCCTCTTACCTCTGCCTCCTGTGTGCTGGGATTAAAGGCTTGCGCCACCACTCCCAGCCTGACTTCTTACCTCTTGCCTAACCTGTTTTTCCATAAACTACCTGATTCCCTCCCTGTGAGGGAGGTCCCCTTTCCTAGAATTTAAATCTGATCCTGGCATTGTGGTTGGTCAGTTTCAGTCCCCCTCTTCCTGAACTAGCCCCTAGCCCAGACCAATCAGCATATCACTTTGGCTCACCTTAGCCAGAAGGTGAAGCCCACCACAATAAGGTTATAAATAGACCCTTATTAGGAGCGAGGGCTCTCTCTTGGCTGACTCCTGGTAAGCTTCTGGTTCTGTTAAGCTTCTGTCATCTCTGCCCAGCTGGGCTGAGACAAGAGGAGACCCCCCCTTTCTCCCATGTGGGCTTTCTACCCCCTCCTGCCCTCTACATGGCAGATGTTCTCCGCACTTTCTTCTCTTTCCTTCTCTTAATCAAATAAAGTCTCTCTAAACCTTACCCTCTGGTCTATGTATTTTACTTCTTTAAATTTATAAGACAAGAATCTGAGATACTCTAAATTTATTGGTGCATTGGTGTATTGGCAAGGAACCCCAAAATTCCCATTACACATTGTTGCATTGGCTGGGAAGTTCCCATTACAAGAGGGTCAAATGTGAGCACCCCACCACTGTAGGCTTGAGTAGTGATGTGAGGAGAGCCTGATGTAGGATTTGGGGGTTTAGGAGGGGTCCCCCAGAAGTTTTAGGTTCTGTCCTGCCTTTAATAAAGAATTAATACAGACTCAAGAAGGATAATTTATGAATTATTAAGTTTATTTATGTAGGATTTTGGGGTTTAGGAGGGGTTCCCCAGAAGTTTTAGGTTCTGTCCTGCCTTTAATAAAGAATTAACACAGACTCAAGAAAGATAATTTATGAGTTATTAAGTTTATTTATGTAGGATTTTGGGGTTTAGGAGGGGTCCCCCAGAAGTTTTAGGTTCTGTCCTGCCTTTAATAAAGAATTAACACAGACTCAAGAAGGATAATTTATGAATTATTAAGTTTATTTATGTAGGATTTTGGGGTTTAGGAGGGGTCCCCCAGAAGTTTTAGGTTCTGTCCTGCCTTTAATAAAGAATTAACACAGACTCAAGAAGGATAATTTATGAGTTATTAAGTTTATTTATGTAGGATTTTGGAGTTTAGGAGGGGTCCCCCAGAAGTTTTAGGTTCTGTCCTGCCTTTAATAAAGAATTAATACAGACTCAAGAAGGATAATTTATGAATTATTAGGTTTATTTAGGGGGAAATCACAAACTGTGGGGTTATTTAAGGAAGAGTGGGATTTAAGAGAAATGGGTTTGTAAAAACAGATTAGAGTAAAGCTGCAAGCACTGGAATTAAGAGAAACCGAGGCTCTTAAAAGGAAGTTAGAGTAAAGCTGCAGGCATGTGGAAGCTCACTTCAGAGAAAGTAAGGCTTTTGAAGAGGGATTAGAGTACAGACACAAACATGTGCAAAGTAGAATCTAGGAGCTTTAGTAGGGAGACATCTGCCCTGTGCTTTTTTTGTGTAGGGAAGTTAAGAGGGAAAATGGTGAGGCTCAAGGGAACATGAGAGGGCAGATATCAAAGCAGAGACCAGGAGATTCAGAGGAGAAATGAGTGATGAAGAGGCTTATACTCATGGTTCCCCCGAGTTGAAAGAAATTACACAGGTAGCAGACCTAGAGTCAGTGAGAGCACTCACGTGGTAGATCTGAAGTGTAAGGACCAGAGGAAAATCATACATGTACTTAAGGTGAGAGGTTACCCCAAACTATAAAGCAGAGGCAAGCAGAAATACCATCCGGACCAAGAAGCCTGTCCCCCCACCAGCTAGGCTGGGTGAGAGGGGAAGTCACTCAAATGTGTCCAAGCAGGGATGAGAGGGCAATTAAAGAACGTGGACTGGAAGAAGGCCACAGCCTTTGTAGTATAGAAAACTATTATTTTGTCAGATTCAGGTATGCAAAGGAAAGACTGGATTTGTTTGTAGATTTGGAGGGTAGACCCCATAGCCAGCCCACCTGGGCCAGCCCATCTTGGCTGTCTACCTGACTAGACTGTGGACAGCAGGGGGCGCCGTAGATCAGTCTCCATCAGACAAGAGTTCCATTTCTGCCAAGAGTTCCGTTCTTGTGCCAGAGTTCTCGTAGCATGTAGGTAGTATCTCCTGGTTCTCTCTGGGCCTCAGCTTCTAACTGAAACTGCCTAAAAGAAACTAGCTTTCCTCCTATTCTCCTTCAACCCCTCAGGAAGTGGGCAGGCTGGTTGAATTCCCAGCCAGCTGTTTTTCCTGGCAGAATGCACTTAGGCATAAAACAATAGAAAACTACAGTGTGTCAGTCTTGGTGGCTGGGCTGGGCATCAGGTCTGGGAGTTGGCCTTCAGCTCTGGCTCTTTCAGCCTCTTTGATCTGGAGCTGATTCATTGATTCAGACTCGGCCTACGTAATGTCCCCTAATTCAATCTGCTATGTACTATGGAAGTGTAAAGTTAGGAATCTACTTGAAGAAACTAAGGAACAAGCTTGTTATGAGCCAAATATGAGTGACCATGTTTTTCACTGACACTATTGGGGGTGGAGGGAAGAGGAGAGGTCACTATGGCAGTAGAATCCCATGTCCCAAATCCTGCCCAATGCCTTGCACTTCACTGTATTAGTCTGACCATTAGGGTAGTGGAAAGCCAAGCTAAGGGAACTGGCCACCCACACTTCATATATTTTATTGAGAGGCGAAGGTCAGGCCTGGGCTTAGGAAGTTTTCCTTTAGAACTTGGAGGAGTGGAGTACATCCCTCCCCACCAGGGGGTGGGGCCTAGAAGGGGAACCACACTTATGACCACATCGTCTACCAGGCCTTTTAATAAACTGCTCTTGCAAAGCAGCCTGTCATTTAATACATGTTAGGGGAAAACTGGCTGCTTTTTTGTTTGGGAAAGAAACATGGTCAGAAGATTCTTGTTATGCAAAGGGGTATGGAAATTCCCCTGGAAATGGAGAAGGTTAGAACAATAAAGCAACAGAAATGAAAGGCTGAGCTTCTGATGTTAACTTGCCTTTTTGTGAGCTGAAGTTTGTCTGGGCCAAGAGGCCTCTTCTTAGAGACCCTGCCGGAAACACAAGAAGTGACTGCTGAGCACTGACAAGCCAGCACACTCTCCTTCAGTCTAAGCTCCTCTTTGTTATGCAATGTTGTTCCCCATCTTTGAGGCCCCCAAACACAATTTTTGCCATTTCAATGAGCTACTCACAATATTTCATTTAAAAAAAAAAATTATGAGAGAGAGAGAAAGATCAAGAAAGAGAAAGAGAGAAAATTGGTACACCAGGGCCTCCAGCCACTGCAGTCAAACTCCAGAAGCATGCGCCACCTTATGTGCATGTGCGACCTTGCATGTTTGTGTCACCTTGTATGTATGGCTTACGTGGGACCTGGAGAGTTGAACATGAGTCCTTAGGCTTCACAGGCAAGTGCTGAACCACTACATCATCTCTCCGTCCCTATTTAATTTTTTTTTTTGAGGCAAGCCCAACAGACTGGAGGAGAGGTGTGCAAGGGCCTCCAGCCACTGTAATCAAACTCCAAATGCATGCATCCCCTTGAGCACATGTGTGACACTGTGTGCTTGCATCACTGTGTGTCTGGCTTACATGGGACTTGGAGAGTCAAACATGAGTCCTTAGGCTTTGTAGGTAAATGCCTTAACTGCTAAGCCATCTCTCCAGCCCTCTATTTCATTTTTAATGAGCTTATCACTTCTATTTTTCACTTAATTCTTTTCTGCACAGCTATTTACTTTTAATAACTTAAATGGGTTTTAAATGCACATTTATATGCTTATGACAAATTTTCAATTGATTTTAAAAAATCTCTTTTATGGACATCAATATCAGTTCCATGAAAATAAATCCAGGGGACACAAAACAAAGTGATTAAACTTTACCTAGATACTGTTGCTGGCTCCATCCTTGTTGGAAAGGGAAATTGGGCATTTAACTGTCTATTACACACAACCTGATGCTCCCTCTGATTTAATCAGAAGGAATGAATTGCAAGAGAAAATGAACTAACTCACTGGATGGTTCTGTTACTGAAGGCCTTTGCATGGAACAGCTAAACTTGGCTGGGATTCCTCCACTGATAACAGCTAGACTTTGAAAATTACTTTACACAAGTCCTACTCTCCTACTCATTGGCCGAGTGACCTTGGGACAGTTCCTGGACCTCACTGAGCCTCTGACCCCTAACTGCAAATGAGTATATACCCAATATCTACCTTCTGGGCTTCTGGTAGCTGCAGTGATGTGGAGCATCTGAGGTGCTTTACTTAAGCTGTGTTCTCTGAGGTGAGAATGGCAAGAATAATGATGCTGTCAGAAAGGTTTTGGCAAAATTCCTTCCATCTGAACCTACTGGCATGGGATGTGATTTAGAGAAAACAGGCAAAGAGCATGTGTATTTGTTCTTATAATGAGATACAGAAGCTGGAGGCCAAAATGAGCATAAGAACTGCCTGGTGAAGAAGGCAGAACTCCTACCAGGTGGATTTGTGGGAAATGGAAGCATTCCATGGGATTCTCAGAAGCATCAAATTAGTGAAAGTGGGGGTGTATCTCAGTGGTAGTTCACTTTTCTGGCATGTATGAAATCCTGGGTAGATCCCTAGCAGTGAAGAAAATGAAATGAAACTAAGTGGAGATATTAGGATACAGTGGTCCTGTAGGATGGATGTTCAGACAACACTGGTTGGTTTTCCAATATCACTGGACCAAACTCTACCTGCTCACCACTCAGAAGCCAATATTTGTGGTTTTTATTTTTGTTTTTCAAGATAGGATTTTGGTCAGCCCAGGCTGACCTCAATTCACTATGTAGTCTCAGGCTGGCCTCAAACACACAGCAGTCCTCTTACCTCTGCCTCCCAAGTGCTAGGATTAAAGGCATGCACCACTATATCCAGCAAAAGTCAATATTTGGAAGATAAGTGTTGGTCAGAAGAAAACAAGGTTCATTCAAGGGCCAGCACCCTCGTAGATGGCTGGGGGAAATGTATCACCCGCTAAATAATACATCTTCAGGAACTCAGGAGTGTGAAAAGGCTTTTATATGGTGGGTCTTCATCATCCAAGCCATATGCCTCTCTTTTCTCCTGACTGGAACATCACATTAACTCTGACCTTGAGGGGGCAGTGACAAACACATTACTGTTCTGCAAGTTAAACATCACAGAGATTTTCATGTTTTATGTTATCTGGTGCACAGGACTAGAATAAGCAAGGACATTGTTGCAGTCAACTTCACATTGCTGGTAGAAAACACCCAACCAAGAACAGCTTCTTGGAGGAAAGGGTTTATTTTGGCTTACAGACTTGAGGGGAAGCTCCATGATGACAGGGGAAAACTATGGCATGAGCAGAGGGTGCACATTACCTCCTGGCCAATATCAGGCAGACAACAGCAACAGGAGAGTGTGCCCCACACTGGCAAGAGGAAGCTAGCTATTACATATATAAGCCCGTTCCCAACAACACACTACCTCCAGGAGGCTTCAGTTCCCAAATTGCCACCAGTTGGGAACCTAGCATTCAGAATACATAAGTTTATGGGGGACACCTGAATTAAACCACCACATTCTGCCCCTGGCCCCCATAAACTGATAACCATACATGATGTAAAATGCCATGCATTCAGTCCACTTTAAAAGTCCTCATAAGCCAGGCATGGTGGCAAACGCCTTTAATCCCAGCACTCGGGAGGCAGAAGTAGGAGGATTGCCGTGAGTTCTAGGCCACCCTGAATTCCAGGTCAGCCTGGGCTGGAGTGAGACCCTACCTCAAAAAAACAAAAGAAAAGAAAAGAAAAAAAAAGTCCCCATAATTTTTATCAGTACCAATGACATTCACACATACTCCCATAGTGCAAGGTCTTTTAACAACTATAATATCAAAATAAAAAGAAAAACATAATGGCACAGAATAAACATTCACACTGCAAGAGATGGCATTGTGCACAACAAAGAAATATACAACAAATACAAGATTTAAACCAAACAGGGCAAACACCAAACTTGGTAGCTCTGAGACCAACAACACTAGCCAGTGACAAGTCTCCAAGTCTAACCAGTGACCAGTCTCTGGAGTTCCAACTCCGCCCCTCCAACTAGGCTACTCACAGTCCTGGAAAACTTCATCTGGGGCTGGCAGCCTCCTTGGCAGCCACCTCATGGTCCTGGCATCTCCACTGGGTCTTCACTGCAACCCATGGTTCATCCTCACGGCTCCATCAGGTCTCCATGCAGGCATCCAGAAAACCTGCTTCACATTGTCCATGGCCATTTCCAAAACAGAAGATAGCATTGCAAACTCAATGACCTTCTCTTTCCTGCATTTCTTATACTCCACAATACCAGGTAGGTGCCAATTTGTTAAGCCAGGGGGAATAAAGCAGACTTTGAAGAACAGGACGCTCCTTGAGCACTCAGGCCCCTTCAAAGAGTCTACATTCTTCCTGTTGCCCCAGTTTAGGTCAGCTGGCTCAATTTCAAAGGTTGTAATCTCTCAATTGCAGCTGAATGGGCAGCAGTTCTGACCCAAAGATTTTATTTCTGTGCCATATCCATCTGCACACACCAGTCCATTTCTATGAAAAGCAACACTGCACAAATTCTCAGGATATGGGCATAACAGCAAGCCTCTCACATAAGCTGATTCTAACCCAATCAAAGCAAAGCTCTTTCTCACCCACATAAGCCAAACCTCACAGTCCATAGTTTTTACTGCATTCAGGTCTTTCAACTCTGACCAGAATAGTCCATCAAGCTGTGCTTACAGCACTGCAAGGCATCTCTTAGGCCACAGTTTCAAATCCTTCCACATTCTTCTCATAAATCACTTTCAAAAGGCCAAAAGTCACACAGTCAGGTTTCTAGCAGCAATGAAGGCAGTTCTTGGTACCAACTTTTCTGTTACAGTCAGGTTCACGTTGCTAGCAGAAAGCACCTGAGCAAGAGCAGCCTGTGGGGGAAAAAAGGGGATTATTTTGGCTTACAGACTTGAGGGGAAGATCCATAATGGCAGAGGAAAATAATGACATGACAAAACGTGGACATCATCTCCTGGCCAACATCAGGTGACAACAGCATCAGGAGAATGTGCCAAACACTGGCAAGGGGAAGCTGGCTATAATATCCATAAGCCTGCCCCCAACAACACACTGCTTAAGAGGCTCCAATTCCCAAAATTGCCACTAGCTGGGAACTTAGCATTCAGAACACATAAGTTTATGGGGACACCTGAATCAAACCACCACAGACATTATACATTCTAGTGCTATGTGAAGGTTCAAGATGCTCTGGATTCTGTGAAGCTAAAGAAAGTTTATTTAGCAGTTACCATCCGAATCATTTAGTTGCAGATTTTCTTTATAGTTTAGAATACCAGGCAATGGGAAGGGAAGAATTCTGCAGAAGAGTTCCAAAGGAACATCCATGTTACATGAAGTGTGATCTCTACATGTCAGATAACTTGAATATTCTAGAAGATGACTAGAATAATTATTGTCCTCTACTTTACAGCAAGGAAAAGAATATGCTCAATTAAAAAAAAAAGGAGCTGGAGAGATGGCTTAGCAGTTAAGGCACTTGCCTGTGAAGCCTAAGGAGCCAGGTTTGATTCCCCAGAACCCACATAAGCCAGATGCACAAGGTGGCACATGTATCTGGAGTTCGTTTGCAGTGGCTGGAGGCCCTGGTGGGCCCACTATCTCTCTCTATCTCCCCCTCTTTCTGTCTATCTCTCGCTCTCTCTAACAAATAAATAATAACAAAATATTTTAAAGAAGAATATGCTATAATAGTAGGTGACTAATAGAAAATTCATGGCAACTTATCTTCCATGCTTCCATTCTTTTAAT
Organism: Orientallactaga sibirica; assembly: GCA_036365145.1. Classification (NCBI taxonomy): domain Eukaryota; kingdom Metazoa; phylum Chordata; class Mammalia; order Rodentia; family Dipodidae; genus Orientallactaga; species Orientallactaga sibirica. Next base: position 13,823,581 of record JAEOAD010000034.1, read on the forward strand.
ATTTCAACAAATATTCTGAATATGTTCAGATGCAGTTAATGTCTATGTCAAGGCAAGGGTAAATGACACATACACAGAAAAAATAAACAAGGTGGGGAGTTGAAAGGTAATATAGATAATATGAAATATTTATGTAACAGAATAAACATAAAAAAGTGCACTCAAATATGCAAAGGCTTAGAAACAGACCTGGAAACTGGCCAAGGAGATGAGAACTTTTGCTTTTCCTGTTTTGTTTGAGGTTATAACAACATTTATATATATTAAATATAATTATATTAACATATATTTTATATGTTATGGAATTACTAAAATTTTAAAGAAATGATTGCTGTAGGCTCACTTTGGTTACCTTACCTTCATCCCAAGTTAAATTGAGGCACTAACTCCTAGTACCTCAGAGATAGGGTCTTTAAAGAGATAATTAAGATGAGCGCATAAGGGTCCTTAGTCTAACATGACTGGTGTCTTTTTATGAAGAGCTTAGGACCCAGACAAATACCATAGATAGACCATATGAAAACAAAGAGAGACTTCCATCTGCAAGCCAAAGAAGGAACCAGTCCTCAAAATAAACCAGCCTCTCATTATCTTGGCCTTGGACTTTAGTCTCCAGAATTGTGAGAAAATAATTTCCTGTTGTCTAAGCCACCCATTCTGTGATACCATTAGTAGCAGTACTACTACATCCCCCAAAGGTCCCAGTGTTAAAAGTTTGGTCCCTGCTGGGCGTGGTGGTGCACGTCTTTATTCCCAGCACTTGGAAGGCAGAGGTAGGAGGACTGCCATGAGTTTGAGGCCACCCTGAGACTACATAGTTAATTCCAGGTCAGCCTGGGCCTAAGTGAGACCCTACCTCGAAAAACCTTAAAAAAAAAAAAAAAAGTTTGGTCCCCAGCTTGCTGGTGGACCTCCTTGCGGAGATCTTTGAAACACTGAGGGTGTGCCTATGAAGATAATTACAGGACTCACACCCCCTCCTTACTTCCTTTTACTTCCGGCCATGAGGTGAGAGGTTCTATTTTTCCACATACTCTTTCCATGTGTTCTTATGACCGTCTCTCCATAGGCCTATCAACTGGGACCTCAAAAACTGAGCCAACAGTCCCCAGACAGTTAGCCCATCTACTGCTGGAAAATGCTACATGAGCAACTGGGGGAAAGTGGCCAACAATGGTGTGAGCAAGCAGGGGTCTAAGCTACTCAGAAGCAACCAGCCTGACAAGCAGTACACACCAGTGCAATGGTGGCACACAGCCTTGGTGGGTAATCAAAGCTTTCTGATTGGCTAAGAGATCTGCTCAGTGAAAAGGAACTCATATCTGGAACTGGGAACCAGGTCAGAATCCTATGGAGACAATGATTATGGTCTCCAATGACAAGCTCCCGCTAGTTTTTGGCTAAAAGAAGGGCTACATGCATCAAAATCTCCCTAAATTAATAATGCTTATCCCATTTAAACTATGCTGACTTCACTCTCCATTGGAGAATCTATTTTTCTTTTTCAGAAGGTAATGAGACCTGAGGAGATAAACCATGCCTTGTACTTCAGAAAGGTCCAGGTGAAACCACAGAGGAATTGGGGAGATGAGCAAGAGTGCTGCTTCCATGGTGAGCCTGACAACCAGCACCAGGGTGAAGGAGACAGACAAAACACCTACCAAAGCAGAGATTCAGAGTCTTCTAAGAGCTCATCACTGAAGTACACTTACAACACACCAACCACAACTCAGGGAATTTTATGGAAGAGGGAGAGGAAAGATTATAAGAACCACAGGTAGGTACATCATACCCAGAAGTATTGCCCCCCAGCCACCAATAACTGACTGGTGCTCTCATAATACATAGCCCATAACCCCATGGGGAATACCAGAAACCTCACTGGAGGGCCCCCAGTGGAATGGGGGCAGGGAGGAGGGGAAAAGATGGTACCAACACATGGTGTATCAATACAAAGTATGTCCTTAATAAAAAAGAAAACTGGGGCTGGAGAGATGGCTTAGTGGTTAAGGTGCTAACCAGCAAAGCCAGAGGACCCAGGTTCAACTCTCCAGGACCCACGTAAGCCAGATGCACAAGGTGGCACATGCATCTGGAGTTCGTTTGCAGTGGTTGGAAGTCCTGGCACGCCTATTCTCTTTCTATCTGCCTCTTTCTCTCTCCCTCTTTTTCAAATAAATAAATAAATAACAATAAAAAAACTGAGCCAAAATCATTATCTCAGGTGTTAATTTTGTTATAGTAACGAAACTGACCAATACACCTACTGCAGTTCCCTTCACATTGCTGGGACAAACACTGGGCCAGAAGCAGCTTATGGGAGGAAAGGGTTTATTTCAGGTTTACAGATTCCAGGGGAAGCTTCATCATGATGGAAGAAATTGGCTCACTTCATCATACATCTACAGCAGAGAGACAAGGAGAACAGCCAGAGTTCAAGCTGGCTCAGAAAACACCTTAAGGCTGGATTCCTGATCTGCACCCAGCAACACACCTCCTCCAGCAGGGCTCCATTTTAAGCAAACAACTGAGACTATGTGGATATTGCATTCAGATCACCACAACACCTAGTTAATATAACAGTGAAGGTAAATTTCCTGTCTCCCAGAACTCCTAGCCTAGTGAGAGAATCCGGGTATTATAGTGAAGTATTATAATGTACGGAAAACTGACAGAAGTCTAGAAAATACAGAAACAGGATGCTGTGGAGCCTGGGAGCTGCAGGCCATTAGGAGAATTGCCTCTTTCTTTCTTTTTTTTTTTTTTTTTTTTTTGGTTTGGTAGGGTCTCACTCTAGCCCAGACTTAACCTGGAATTCACTATGTAGTCTTTTGAACTGGGCCTTAAAGGAGAAATAGCAGAGAAAAATCAGGCTGGGCAGGGAGATAGGGACAGTGTCTGGAGCAGATACACAGGCAAAGGCCTGGTAGTGAGGTTTTGTTCTATGTCAGAAACCAAACACAAGCAAGAGTGAGTGTTCCTTGAGCACAGGGAATATGGCAGAGATGTAGAGAGTTGTCTTGAAAATTGTATTACTTTTTTCATCACCATGACAGACGCCTGACATAAACAACTTAAAAGGATGGCTGGGTATGGTGGCATACACTTTTAATCCCAGCACTTGGGAGGCAGAGGTAGGAGCATTACTGTGAGTTCGAGGCCAGCCTGAGACTACATAGTGAATTCCAGGTCAGCCTGGGCTAGAGTGAGACCCTACCTCAAAAAATAAAAAACAAACAACAACAACAAAAAGGATGGAAGGTTTCTTTTGACTCATCCAGTGAACCAATGAACTTACTTAGAGGAGCATGGACTACTCAAAAGCAGCTGCATCACCGAAAAGCCCACTCAGCACTGGTGACGACTCAGTAAAGCTACATCCCTGGAGCTCCTTGCATGACTTGCAGGCAGCTCAGTAGATTGAAGAGTCTCTCTCCCCTGGCCTCAAACTCACAGCGATCCTCCGACCTCTGCCTCATCATCCTTATAGGTGTAAGTATATAATACCATGGCTGCTTGGCCCCATGTGCCTGAATTTAAAATGAAACAAATATGGAAAAAATATTTTACAAGTGTTTTGAGGTTAGTTCCCCCTACCCCAAGATGTATCGAAATCCTAACTCCTAGTGCCTTTATATTTCACTTTATTTGGAAACATGATCTTTGCAGATGCAATTAAGATGTGGACACAGGGGCTGGAGAGATGGCTTAGCTGTTAAGCGCTTGCCTGGGAAGCCTAAGGACCCTGGTTCAAGGCTCAATTCCTCAGATGCACAAGGTGGCACATGCATCTGGAGCTCGTTTGCAGGGGCTGGAGGCCCTGGTTCGCCCATTCTTTCTCTCTGCCTGTCATTCTCAAATAAATAAATAAAAATAAACAAAAATTAAAAACAAAAGATGTGGACACCAGAGGAAGGTGGATCCTTAATCCACTATGGCTGGTGTCCAAATCAGCATTTCAAAAGAGAACAGGAGGAGACAACAGAGGGAGAGACTGGAGCAATACGGATGCCAGCCAAGGAATACCCCTGGCTGATGGTCACCACTAGAAGCTGTCATGGAGGAGCCAACGCAGTCTCAGAGGAAAGATGACCTGCTGGACACCTCTGTTTTGGACCCTTACCCTGGAGAAGCATGTGAGAAAACACTGCTGTGGTCTGAAGCTACCCAGTTTGTGGTTCTTTGCTCTTACAGCCCCAAGAAACCAACGCAATGAGGGATGTACAATCTTTCCTAGCAACAGCTGGCTGGATCCCAGTAAAGCTACCCTTGGGGGTGAGTCTCTAGCCACAAGGCATTGCTCCTTCCTCCTGGGAGGCAGACACCGCACTAATGGTCTAGGAAGAAAAGATGAAGGCTCCTCTCATGCGATAAATAGCTGCTGCAAGGCTGGATGTGGGTGGGAATTGTTGAGGAGCTAACTCCCTACTGGCTGGTTGACACCTTGGATGGGAGCTCGGTAGGAATGGAAAGGCATGGGATTATGAAGGAATGATCAGTTATCAATCTTAGGAATGGTATCTGAGAGATCTTTGGAATTGGTAGAAAAACAGTCATTCCATGCTACATGACAGATGACCCATTAGTACTTACTGTTTTACTCATTGTCTTTTCGTAGTACTGTCATGAAGGTTTATGTGTTGTGATGAAAGCTGATATGTTCTGTCACTTAATCTTATCCACAACCCTGTGGAAGAACTCCTCACTTTATGGATGAGAATAAGTGGACTCAGATCTCAAGAATAGTACTTATTTGATGCCTGTGAGGAGCCAGGCACTGAACTGAGGACACAGGCAGAGATCACTGAATCTGCACAAGGTAAGTACTATTTCTGCCTCCACACTGTGCTTTTCAGCACTGCACTGAGGAAACCAAAGGCAAGGGACAAGGGGTCAAGGACTTGCCCAATGTATGATTGCAGAAGCCCCATGACCAATGTAGCACTCTGTTCTTCCTCTGAAAAGAGGCATGCTCTTTACCTTTTCATTCATTGATGAATGTGCTTTCTGGCATTACTGGTTGGTTTAGAAGGTTCCTTCTTTTGCCACAAATCTGTAATTCTGCACTTTCCTAGACTTGGGGAGAAGTCACTAATTTTTCTTGTTGTTGCTGTTGTTTTGTTTTGCGAGGTAGGGTCTCACTCTAGCTCAGGCTGACCTGGAATTCTCTATGTAGTCTCAGGGTGGCCTCAAACTCATGGCGATCCTCTTACCTCTGCCTCCCGAGTGCTGGGATTAAAGGCGTGTGCCACCACGCCAGGCGCCACTAATTATTAATCAGAGTGCTAACGAACATGCCAAGATTTCAGCAAGCAGAAGACCCAGGATTTTTAACAACCCAGGTCTACTTGACTCCAGAGCTTCTCCACTTCCTCCTTGGGATGAGAAAAGAGGAACTGACAAAGAGACTGAAGAAATACTGCTACCAAATCAAGTGTGTTTGAGTAAAAAACTAATGAGACCCTTCTGGTTGCAGAGCCGGCCTGGAGTGGACCTACTCCGCCCTCTGGTGGAGCACTCCGGAAATGCTCTGCTCCACTGACTTACCCATTTTGACGTCAAGAGGCACAGGTTGAGTGGACAAGGGGCAGGCAATAGGAGCCCAAGTCCAAGGCCATGCTTTTGTACCAATGAAGCAACACACTGTCAACCCAGTGAGCCTCCCGTGTGTACTTCACAATGTTGTCACCAAAGAGCAAACAACATCAGAGACCTCAGAGATTTCCTTATCTGTTTTAATGTGTTTTTTTTTAGAAAATTATTGGCAATGGAGATAGAAGAGATGCAGAGAAATGGGCACATCAGGGCCTCCAGCTGCAGCAAATGGACTCCTGATGCATGCACCACTTATCTGACTTTACATGGGTACTGGGGAATCAAGCCCTGGGTGGTTAGGCTTTGCAGGCAAGTGCCTTAACTGCTGAGCAGTCTCTCTAACCCTGTTTTAACATGTGTTTTTTGTTTTTCATTTTTTTTTTTTGTTTGGTTGGTTGGTTGGTTGACTTTCTGAGGTAGGGTCTCACTCTGGCCAGGCTAACCTGGAATTCGCTATGTAGTATCAAGGTGGCCTTGAACTCATGGTGATCCTCCTACTTCTGCCTCCCCAGTGCTGGGATTAAATAGGTGCACCACCATGCAAGGCAGTTTTAACATATTTTTTTTTTTGATTTGAGAGAGAGACAGAGAGAGAAAATGGGTGTGCCAGCAGTCTCTCAGCCACTGTGAACGAACTCCAGGTGCGTGTGCCCCCTTGTGTGCATGTGAGACATTGCGTCACTTGTGCATCTGGCTAAACGTGGGACCTGGAGATTTTAATGGGTGTTCTTAGGCTTCACAGGCAGGCACCTTAACTGCTACGCCTTCTCTCCAACCCAGTTTTAACATTTTTAATCAGCAAATAAAAGCCATACAACTCTTCAAGTGCTGGAGAGATTGCTCAATGGGTAAAGTGCTTGTCATGAGAGCCTGCATTTGGATTCCCAGAATCCACATAACATGCATGTGCTTGAAATCCAGTGCCGAGGAGGCAGAGATGGGAAATCCCCAGTGCTCCCTAGCCGAATCAATGAGCTCTCTCCAGCCCTCAATGTACTTTTATGGGGAGTAAAATTCATATCATATAGCATTTGCCGTTTTAATCCTTCGTAAGTGTACAGTGTGGTGACAGTAAGTAGATGCAGGCTGTTGCACAAATATCACCACTGCTTTTCATCACCTCCAACTGAAACTCTGTCCATTCAGCAATAACTCTCCTGTTATCTGACTCTGACTCCTGGTAAGCACTTTTCTATTTTCTGTGTCCATGTATTTGAATATTTAGATATATATTATATACATATATATATCTCCATACAATATTTTTCTTTTTATGATTGACTTATTTCACTATCACACTGTATACAAGGTTCATCCCTGTGTAACATGTATCAGAATCACCATCCCTTTTAAGGCTATATAGTGCTCCATGGTGTGTATAGACCACATTTCATTACCCATCCATCCATAGATGGCTGTTCCACATCTGAGTGGACTTAGTGACATTAGTAGCAACCTGTGAGTAAGGTGAAATACTAAATATGCTTGTCTGTACACTAATAAGGTCAATGGATCATTCCTGGGTGCAGAGAGAGTATGAGGTACTTTACATAGTTTAAAAAATATTTTGAGAGGCTGGAGAGATGGCTTAGTGGTTAAGGCACCTGCCTCCTAAGCCTAAGAACACTGGTTCCAATCTCCAGCGGTTCCAATCTCCAGGTCCCACGTTTAGCCAGATGCAAAGTGACGCAAGGGCACTGTGGTAGTTTGAATATATGTCCCCCAATATATTCAATGTTTTATTACTTTATAGTTTGCATCTGCAATCACCTTCCTAGAGGCAATATCACTGGGGGCTGGTCTTAAGGTGTTAATGGTGGGTTTGAGATTCCATTGTAAATATATGCAAATGTGCCTAGCAGGAGTTCCTGAAGTGTGCTGTGTGACCTTTTGGCTGTAGTTTTGCTCTGTGTGCTGTGGTGGCTGCTTGGCTTTTGCTCTCTTGCCTGGTCCTGTGGAGAGCAGGCCGCTTCTCTTGCCATTATGGAACTTCCCCTGGATCTGTAAGCTTCAATAAATAATATCCCCTCCTCCATAACTGTGCCTGGTCTGGAAGTTCATCTCAGCGAACCTGAAGCTGTCTACAACAGGTGCAATGCCGCACTTGACCACAAGGGGGCGCACGCATCTGGATTTTGTTGGCAGCAGCTGAGAGACTGCTGGTGCGCCCATTCTCTATCTGTCTCCCTCTCCTTCTCCCTCTCTCTGTCTCTGTCTCTCTCCCAAAGGAAAAAAAAAAAAAAAAAATTGAGGTAGGGTCTTGCTCTAGGCCAGACTGACCTGGAAATTTACCATGTAGTCTCAGGGTGGCCTCGAACTCAACAGCGATCCTCCTGCCTCTGCTGGGGTTAAAGGCGCCTACCACTACACCAGGCAAAAAAAAAAAAAAAAAAACTTTATTGTTTATGAAAGGGAGAGAGAAAGTATATTGGCACTCCCAGAGCTCTTACTGCTGCAAAACAACTCTAGGTGCACGGTGTCACTTTGTACATCTGCCTTTACATGGGTACTGGGGAACTGAACCCAGGCCAGCAGGCTTTGCAAGCAAGTGCCTTTAACTGCTGAGTCATCTCCCCAGGCCATTTATGTAGTTCTTTTTTATGTTTTTTTTTGTTGTTGTTGTTGTTGTTGCTGTTGTTTGTTTGTTTTTTGGTTTTCTGAGGTAGGGTCTCACTCCTGCTCAGGCTGACCTGGAATTCACTCTGTAGTCTCAGGGTGGCCTCCAACTCTGGGTGATCCTCCTACCTCTGCTTCCCGAGTACTGGGATTAAAGGTGTGTGCCACCGTGCCTGGCTAGTTTTTTTTTTTTTTTAATTAATTAATTTATTTGAGAGAGAGAGGCAGAAAGAGAGAGAGAATGGGCATGCCAAGGCCTCCAGCTGCCGCAAACGAACTCCAGATGCATATGCCACCTTGTACATCTTGCTTACCTGGGTCCTGGGGAATAGAACCATGGTCCTTTGGCTTTATAGGCAAGCACCTTAACCACTAAGCTATTTCTCCAGCCCCATTTATGTAGTTTTATAAACCAATGACTTTTTTTCCTGATACATTCATACTGGTAAAGGGCACTCCCTTCTCGAAGTGGCCAGTTTGCAACTAGATTCCTATCTATAGTCTCATTTGATTCCTGTTACGTTTCTAAAAGGTTCACAGAACAGATGCTGCTTATAAAAGGTGGCTCTCAGCTATCTCTGGGACTCTTGGGTATGTTTGGACGGGAAGGGAATCTATTGTGGTAGACTGGACTATTGTGGTGGTTTGAATTAGGTGTTTGTCCTCAACTCTAAGTATTTTGAATACTTGATCTCCAGCTGCTGGTAGTTTGGGAGATGAAGCTTTGCTAGAGGAAGTGTGTTGTTGGGAGTGATCTTAGGGGTATTATAACCACCTCCCACTTGCCAGAACTTGGCTCACTCTCTTGCTGCTGTTTTCCACCTGTTTTTGGCCAGGAGGTGATGTGCAGCCTCTGTGCCACCATCTTTTTCCTGCAATCATGGAGCTTCCCCTCAAGACTGTAAGCCAAAATAAAAACATTCTTCCCATCAGCTGCTGGTAGTCGGATGTTTTATCCCAGCAATGACAAGGTAACTACAAAGACTATTGTCCATCTATACTCACCTTCCCACAGAATTATCCACCCCAACTCTATCAACCTGAGGTCACATAATTTGCTCTGGATCTTGAAATGTGAGAAGGGATTTGTGCTATTCTGGAGTGGAAGGTTGCTAACTCAGTATGTTGTTCACCAGTCTCTATTCTCCCTGCCATGTAATATCGCTCCATCTATCTGGGTCCTAGAGTAAAGATGACACGGCACAGGAAGCAGTTGAAACATTATGGGTTATAGGGGTGAGCAAGAAATAAACATTTATGGTTGTTATAAGCACTGAGATTATGGGGGTCATTTGTTACGTCACAAAACCTAGCCTTTCCTAACTAATATATCCATCCACAGTTGTGACATCGGATTTGAGATAAGTCTTGAGTGTGTGTGTGTGTGTGTGTGTGTGTGTGTATGCGCACGTGTGTGCGTGTGTTTGGGGTGTCACAAGGGAAGCAGGAAACAAGACCCAGCCAGGATGATCCCAAATGTCAGTCAGCCTTTCAAGCAGCCAAGCCCATGGAGGACTACTTCTTATTCTTCTCTTTCTTCCCTCCCTTTCCCCAGTCATCCCCAGCATTGCTATGGAAACCCTTCTGACCTCTGGTGAACTCCACGACAGCAGATACAGGTTTATAGGACGGAATTGCTTAGAGAGCTCTTGATTGGCTCTCAGATACAACAATGACCACTTCTTTTTCCTGAGTTTTTATTCCCTGCCAGGTCCTATGCTAGCAGTTCTTCATGCTTTACCTCATTTTAGCTTAATCTCCACTGAAGGGATTTGTATTGCTCCTTCCTCATTTTGCAGACAAGGAAATGCACTTTCCTAAGGAACTTAACCCAAAGCCTGGAAGCTTCTAAGAAGCAAAGCTGGCCTTAAATCCAATCACAGGGTTGGGTCATTTCTGACTTATCAATTTGGGTACTTCTTTTATTGTAGGCCCTGTAATACTTTCTTGCTCTGATAGTTCTAAGCTCCACTCTGCTTATTATTATGATACAGGAGAACTCCTTTTTCCTAGTCCTGGTTTCAATGAAGGATTTTGTTGCAGTCAATTCCACGTTGCTCGGATGAACATCTAAGCAGACACAGTTTATAGGAGGAAGGGGTTTATTTGCCTTAAATATGCCTTACAGATCCGTCTGTAAATGGGGAAGTTCCATCAGTGGCACAAGAAGCTGGCTCCCTTTTATAGATCCAGGCAGAGAGAAATCACCGTGCAGCCTTCAAACACCAAAAGCGGCAAGCACAAAGCACCAGCACTCACACTGCTCTGCGCACACCTAGTAGGGGTAGACTCAGATCTGCCCCCAGTGACAAGCCCCCACTAGCAGGGATCTGACCCCTAGAGGCTCAAATAGGAAGTTTAATAAAAAATGACTAAGTCTATGGGGCCAAACATTCAAACTATCACATTCAAACGACCGCAGATTTTTTTTTTTCTGAGCACATTCCTGGCTCTTCTCCTGCTTTATATATTCCCGGAGCCATAAATAACAGATTTGTTTGGTAAATTTATGAATACTGAGTCATGCTAACTGCAGCATTGTCCAAAAGAGGTAGAAGCTGCTCCTAGATCTCTGCCCATCTCAGTAGGAAGCCTGCCTTGGTCTTTGCATCCCAGGTGTGGGGTTCACGAGTAGTGGTGCCTTCCAGCCTGCAGCTCAAAAATCCTCCTCTGCCAGCTGGCTTAGCAGTTAAGGCATTTGCCTGCAAAGCCAGAGGACCCAGGCTTGATTTCCCAGGACCCATGTAAGCCAGATGCACAAGGTGGCTGTAGCAGACAGCTTCAGGTTCTCTGAGATGAACTTCCAGACCAGGCACAATTATGGAGGAAGGGATATTATTTATTGAAACTTACAGATCCAGGGGAAGTTCCATAATGGCAAGAGAAGCGGCCTGCTCTCCACAGGGCCAAGCAGAGAGAGAGCAAAGCCCCCAGCCACACAGCACACAGAGCAAAACTACAGCCAAAAGGTCACACAGCACACTTCAGGAACTCCTGCTAGGCACATTTGCATATCTTTACAATGGAATCTCAAACTCACACCTTAAGACCAGCCCCCAGTGACATTGCCTCTAGCAAGGTGATTGCAGATGCAAACTATAATAAAACACTGAATATATTGGGGGACATATATTCAAACTACCACAGTGGCACATAAGCCTGGAATTCGTTTGCAGTGGATGGAGGCCCTGATGTGCCCACTCTCTCCCTTTTTCTCTCTCTCTTAAATAAATAAATAAAAATTAAAAATTGTCCTGTGCAACTAGGCTAGATCAGTAATAAAAGGGATACTGTGGCCTCCCTGCTTCTTTCTGTTTCATTCTTCAACTAGTTCAGAACTCAGGCAAGGCAAAGGGATGCTGTCCATTCAGAGTTCTTCAGAAAGCCCCAAGGTACTCTGAAGGAATTGCACTGGGGGACCTGGGGAGATGCTTCTGAGGTTAAAGGTTTCAAGTCCTGCTCACTCTAGGCCTTGACGGCCTCAGGGTTTTAACTCCAGCTTGCTGGAGCCTTTCAATTGCTATACTGTTTGCCTCTCTTAAGCAAAGAAATGTAGTGTGGCAGAGATGGTTAGTTATTTCCCAATGCCAATTCTCTTCTTCGTCCATTGGTAATAATGGATGAAGACTAAATTCCCATCAGGATTTGCAATTAGGGTGTCACCAGGTGACTACCATCAAAGAGATCTGAGCAGAAGTGGTGTGTGCAACTTCTGGGTCATACCTAAAGGGAAGTCACATGCCATCCTCTTCTTTTTTGTCCCTCTTTTGGTGGCAGCTGGATCAAGCATGTTAAACCATGAGATGGAAGTGTGTTTTGGGGCAGTAGGTAAACATCCAAGGCACCTTCAAGCTGCCTTACCAACCTTGGTCCACCTGCCCAGAGTTTCATGCGAGAGAGAAAGACATTTCTACCGTGTGCAAGCCTCTATCATTTTGGAGTCTTTAGTTTTGGTATCTGTGTTCTATTAACACAAATGGGGATTCAGAAAGGTGCCTCTGCACTTGAAGGAGGGGTGCAGGGCTCTGGCAGGGGCCTGATGTGCATTGAGTCATGGTAGCATGAAATCAGTAAGTGAAGGGAAGAGGAAAGGACTGGGTCTTCTGCAAATACGTAGACCACTGCAGACCTTGTCAGATGCTTCCACATTCTCAATTGATCTAAACAAAAAATTTGTGGGAGTAGAGCTGGTATTCCACTTTATAATTGAGGTTCAGAGAAGTTAAATGATTTGACTGAAGTCACAAAGCTTTAAAAATTATGCTGAAAATGGAACTATGGTCTATTTGCTTCTCAAAGCTATATTCTTTCCTCATCGACTCATTATCCCTTTCCATAAGTGCAATGCTGCAGGCCTGCCCCTGCTGGAAGATAATCCTCCAAGGGGCTCCTGTGTTTCTGCCTATCTTGTAAGCAAAGGCCTGGTGCACTTTGTCCTAAACGGTCTTTCCAAGGCTGTTTGTTTGAACTGTTGTCCTGCAGAATAAAGACAGAAAGCCCTTCAATTATAGGATCAGTTGGTAAAGTGCTTACATTGCAAGTATGAGGACTTGAGTTCAATCTCTAGAACCCATGTAAAAAAAAAAAGAAAGAAAGAAAGAAAGAAAGAAAGAAAGAAAGAAAGAAAGAAAGAAAGAAAAAGGAAAAGCAAGCATGATGGGAAGTGGAGATAGATTCCTGGGACTTTCTGGCCAGCCCAGTCTAGTCTGTTTGGTGAGCTCCAGGTCAGTGAGAGACCCTGTTTCAAAACGGTAGATGGTCTTCCTAAGGAGCAGACTCTAGATTGTCCTCTGTCCTCCAATTGCACATATGCACAGATACACACACATACATGTGTACCCACACATGTGCACTTGCACACATATGAACACACACACATACTCCTATACACAAGGAGAGAACTAGTTACTATCATAAAGGATAGGATTTCCCTAAGCTCAGGGCTTTCCTCCCATAACACAGCCCACCTTCTCCAGGCACCTATTTGCATCACCAGTCAGAGGACTTGGGCACAAGGGGACCTGATTCCAGTGTGACAATGGTCATGCTGGGCGGAATAACACTGTCTCTAAACCAGAAGTCTCTCATCTTCTGGAAAACTATGGCAGGCTGACTGTCCTTGCAGACAGTGTAAAGTCAAAATACAGATTGTATTATTTCTGTTATATCTTCAGTATCTCTCAAGGAATTCGACACGAAAATTGTGATTTTGGATTCTGGATTGGAAACAACTCCAAAAGGACTGAACAACAACAACAACAAATGTTGCGCCCCACGTTTGGGCGCCAGTTGCCGGGGTTTTTTCCCTCCACCACCAGCAGGTAGAGCGGAAGAGAGAGAGAACAGGGCCAGCTGCTTCTCTTGAGGCTGAGCGAGAAGGCGGGTGTCAGCGACTCAAACCCCTCCCCCCCCTAAAACACCAGGGAGAAAAACACATTGAGTCGCGGAAACCGTCTAAGGCGGAAAAATCTCTGTTTATTGTCATGGGAGGTATTTATATATTTTGAGGAAGGGGGCGGGAAGAGGGGGATGAGAGAAAGGTATAAGGGCCAATAGTATTTCATCACGTCAGCAGCAGCTGGGTGGAGGCAGTTTCAGCTTAGGTGCTGAGTCACTTCAAGGGCAGGTCACGAAACTCTACTCAGGCTCTGGAAGCTCGACTAGGCCTCACCGGGAGTAGGCCAAGACTGGCTGGGCTAACCACTAGGCTCACACCGGGCAGGGCCCAACAAACAAAAGGTTAGGGAAGAGTGGGGGACAGATGGAAAGAGAGAGAGATAAGCCTATGAACCAAAAGCTGAAAATTTATGAGGAAAATTAACCAAGAAAATTAAGCCTATAAAACCAAAAATAAGAATATGAATTAATTTGACTCTTAACTTTTAAAAAATATTTTATTTTTATTTATTTATTTGAGAGAGAGAGATACAGAAATAAGCAGGTAGAGAGAGAGAGAATGGGTGTGCCATGGTCTCCTGCCACTGCAAACGAACTCCAGATGTGTGCACCCCCTTGTGCATCTGGCTTACGTGGGTCCTGGAGAATCAAGCCTTGAACTGGGGTCCTTAGGGTTCATAGGCAAGTGCTTAACCACTAAGCCATCTCTCCAGCCCATTGACTCTTAACTTTTATGCTGTGATGGGGATAAAGAATAAAATTATATATAGTTTAAAAAATTATTTACTTTGAGAAACAGAGAGAGACAGAATGGACACAGCAGGGCCTCTAGCCACTGCAAATGAACTCCAGATACATGTGCTACCTTGTACAGCTGGCTTACATGGGTACTGGAGAATTGAACCTGGGTCCTTAGGCTTTGCAGGCAAATGCCTTAGCCACTAAGCCATCACTCCAGCCCACATTTTGATTTTTGTTTTTTTGAGGTAGGGTCACACTGTAGCCCAGCCTGATCTGGAGTTCACTATGTAGTCGCAGGGTGGCCATGAACTCACAGCGATTCTCCTACCTCTACCTCCAGAGTGCTGGGATTAAATGCATGCATCGTCACACCCAGCTCACATATAATTTTTTTTATTTTGTTGGAGAGAGACACAGAGAGAGAGACAGAGAGAGAGAGAGAGAGAGAGAGAGAGAGAGAGAGAGAGAGAGAGAGAGAGAGAAGACAGAGATGGGCGCGCCAGCAGTGTCTTAGCTGCTGGGAACAAAATCCAGATGTGTGCGCCCCCTTGTGGTCAAGTGCAGCATTGTGCCCTTGCGTCACTTTGCATCTGGCTAAACGTGGGACCTGGAGATTGGAACCGCTGGAGATTGTAACCAGTGTTCTTAGGCTTAGGAGGCAGGCGCCTTAACCCCTAAGCCATCTCTCCAGCCCACATATAATTTTTTTAACAAAAGAAATTATAGGGCTGGGACTGGAGAGATGGCTCAGTGGTTAAGATGCTTGGTTGTGAAGCCAAAG
Organism: Orientallactaga sibirica; assembly: GCA_036365145.1. Taxonomy (NCBI): domain Eukaryota; kingdom Metazoa; phylum Chordata; class Mammalia; order Rodentia; family Dipodidae; genus Orientallactaga; species Orientallactaga sibirica. Next base: position 13,838,711 of record JAEOAD010000034.1, read on the forward strand.
GACCCATGTTCAACTCTTCAGATCCCATGTAAGCCAGATGTACAAGGTGACACACGTGTACAAGTTTGCACATAGGCACAAGGTGGCACACGTGTCTGGAGTTCGATTGCAGTGGCTGGAGGCCCTGGCATGCTAATTCTCTCTCACATGTGCCCTCTCGCTCTCTTGCATAAAAAAAAAAAAAAAAAAAAGAGGGCTGGGCGTGGTGGCGCACACCTTTAATCCCAGCACTTGGGAGGCAGAGGTAGGAAGATCGCTGTGAGTTCAAGGCCACCCTGAGACTACATAGTTAATTCCAGGTCAGCCTGGGCCAGAGTGAGACCCTACCTCGGAAAACAAAAAAAAAAAAAAAAAAAGGAAAGAAAAAAAAAGGCCAGTCTGTTGGGCTTGCCTCAAAGAAGAAATTACAGGCTTGGAGAGATGCTAAGTGGATAGTGTTTGCCATGCAAGCATGAAGACCTAAATTCAGATCCCGGCACCATGTAAAAGCTGAGTATAGCAATGTGTGTCTTTAATCCCAGCATTGGGATGTGGAGACAAGGTCACTTGCTGGCTCACTAGTTTAGCTGTTTGGCTGAGCTCCAGGTTCAGGAAGAGACCCTGTCCTAACAAATAAGGTGGAGACATAAAGCAAGATGCACAAAGTGGCCCATGTGTTTGGAGGCCTTGGAGTGCACTTTCTCTCTGCTTGCAAATAAATAATATATATATATATATATAAAGTTTAAATGCATAAGGCGGAGAGCAACTGAGAAAGACACACAACATCAACCTCTGGCCTCCACATGCATGCACATATATGTACCCACAAAAGTGGGAACATAGCTAAGTTGTTATGGTACATACCTTTAATTCCAGCCCTTGGGAGGCAGAGGTCGGAGGATCGCAGTGAGTTCAAGGACAGTCTGGAGCTACCGAATGAGTTCCAGGTCGGCTTGGGTTAAAGTTAGACACTACCTGAAAAAAAAAAAAAAACAAGAAAAAAAGTGTGAACATGAATACAGACATGTACACATACCGTACACACTAATAAATTATAAAAATAGAAACAGAAGTGAAACAAGAACAGGTGGGTATGACTGAAATTCAGTACCAAAGGAATGCCATGCATCTCCTCCAGGAATTGTGACCTCTATGTGTCTGTTACATGTCCAGCTGTCTGGGCTCTGTTGTTCTTGCCCTTTGCTAACACCCATTGCTGTGATTCAACCTGGGATTGGAAAGTGGGCAGCAAGGGTAGGAGCAGTTCAAGCTATTTTATGGCTAGAGCCTCCAGCTTCACCTTTCCAAAGCCCTCACCTGGCTGGCTCCCTCTGCTTGTGCAGGCAGCAATGCAGCAGGAAAGTAAATCTGCTGCCTGAAAAAATAGCAAATCCTCTCTTGGTTCAGGCACACTTAACCTTTATTAGTGATGTGGAGCCCCCTCCTTTGACACTAGAAGGGGATACAAGCCCCTATGGTGAGGAAGGATGGGTCTCTTTCCCAACACTGCATTTTCTCTATAGACTGACTTCCCTCTCCTCAGCCTTTCCTTCCACTGGTTAGTGCGGATGCTGCATATCTGTGGAGAGCACCTAGAATGCAGGAATGGGTTGGGGAGCACTGGAGTGGAGTTAGGGGTTTATGGAAGAGCTGATTTCTTGAACAATGGATCTTCAAATGCTTTGCTAAAAGGTATCTGGGTCCAGCCCTGGTGACTCTTTACATGTCAAATGTGGACTTTTGGTTTCCGGTCTGGCCATAGAAGCAATTCTAGGGAAACAGGAAAAATTTCTTCCAATGTCCATTTATATAAACATATATGTCTATTTCATCCTCCTTCTATAATTTAACAAATGTTGGCATACTATTTAATTTTCTATATCGTTTTAAAAATATTTCACTTGCCGGGCATGGTGGTGCATGCCTTTAATCCCAGTACTCAGGAGGCAGAGGTAGGAGGTTCACTGTGAGTTCGAGGCCACCCTGAGACTACATAGTGAATCCCAGGTCAGCCTGGGCTAGAGTGAGACTCTACCTCAAAAAAATCAAAAAATAAAATAAAATAAAAATATTTCACTTATGTATTCATTTGCAAGCAGAGGGAGAGAGAGAGAGCAAGAGAGTGCTGGAGAGAGGAGGGCATATGGGCATGCCAGGTCCTCTTTCCACTGATGAACTCCAGATGCATGCACCACTTTGTGCATCTGGCTTTATGTGAGTAATGGGGATTAGAACCCAGACCAGGAGGCTTTGAAAGCAAGTAAACCACTGAGACATCTCCCTAGCCCCATATATCTTGATTCACTCAGAGCATTTCTTACAGATTTGCCCCATGTCAGGACATACACATGGGTCTCATTCTTTTAATGGCTTCATATTATTTCTCAATATTGGTGTACTGTAACTTATAACAGCTTTCTGGTAATGGATAGTCTTTTGCCGTTACAAGCAGTGCTCCAATGAATATTGTGTGTCTACTTCTCTTTACATAGAAATAGCTTTTTAAAACAATTAACTGGAAATGCTGACAGATGTTTGTTTAGCAGTGGACCGTCCTTAAATGTGCTGCAAACAGTGATACTCGGTCTCTCTCTTAGCATTAAACATTCTGGGGTTTGTTACAAGAACTGACTATTTCCGCTCTCTATAAATGTATTACTTAGCATGTGACCTGCACTCTCCACTCACAGCAGTGTTTCTGTTCAAAGCTGCATCAAAATACTGGCTTAAACAACGATCAGGATCTACAAGGAAGCTGTCTATGGTGCTACAAGTGCCGTAAAGGAGGAAGTGTAGGGTAGTGCTTAGGAATAGGAACTCTGAAGCCATATTTAGCCAGGCTCAAATCGCAGTGTCAGCAGTGATGGGACTGAGACACGGCTTCATACCATCACCCTGACCAGCCTCAGGAGTTCCTCTAGACTTTCAGGGAAACCACAGGATTTGTGGATTTGAAACAACAAAAAATTTCAGAAAGAGCCCATATGAAGTAGAGTTGGAGACTTTGTTGAAGTTATTAAAAAAGGCGCTCAGGGCTAGAGAGATGGCAGTTAAGGCACTTGCCTGAGAAGCCAAAGGACCCAGGTTCAACTCCCCAGAACCCACATAAACCAGATGCACAAGGTCACACATGTGCACAAGGTGACACACCTATCTGGAGTTCAATTTTAGTGGCTAGAGGTCCTGGTGCACCAATTTCTCTCCCTCTCTCTCTCTCTCTTTCTCATAAAAAATAAAAATAAATAAATAAAAAAGAAAGATGCTCAGGAAGAGGATGGAAGCACACCCAAGAGCACAGATATGGGCTTTCCAGTGACAGTCTCATATCAAGTGTCTTGGTGGTGACTGCATATAGGATTTTCGAAGCTTTTTGGAATTCTATTGCCCAGTAGATTTCTATGGGGCCCTCCCCTCTTATACCTTTGTTCTCCTCTTTGATGACTGGGAGTACAGGGTGGCTCTGGAGATGCCTCAGATGGAACAGTGATCTGATAAGGTAGTGTCAGAAGCCACTAGGGTTGCATAAGGGGTCTGGTACATGTTCTTTTCCTATAAATGTGGTTTCTGGTGAGATTCCTAGAAAATTGCAGGTTTATAGCTGGGAAGGGAGAACGGCCTTAAGCAGTTGTAAATTGTGCTGGATTCTAGCTTTGCTGTTGACTTAACTACACTTCAGGGCAAGGGACTCCTTTTTCTTCTCATGTCTGCAAAATTTTTCCTTCCTATCCTGTGTCATCAACACTGTCAAATTTCACTTGTATGACTTTAGATCTATATGCCATTTAGGTATTTTTTATTCATAAAATGGGTTGATAGAGTACTGACTTCATGGAGGTGTTATAGAAATTAAATTAAAATGTGTATGATTTTTGGACAGATCTTAGTCCATGATAATTGTTCAAAAACACCAAAAGAGGGGCTGGGAAGATGGCTCAGTAGGTTAAGTGCTTGTTGCACAAGCATGAGGACCAGAGTGGACTTCAGATCCCATCACTGTAAATGCCAGGTGGGTGTGGTGACCCACCTATAGTTCCAGGACTGAGGAGTCAGAGACAGAGGATGGCTGGGGCAAGCTGGCTAGCTAGACTAGCTAAATCAGCAAGCTCTGGGTTCAAGTGAGGGGCCCTGCCTCAGGAAATAGAGAGATACAGGAAGACACCTGACATCAGCCTTATGAGGACTTGCACACATGTATGCCAATAAGCACATGGACATACATACACACGTGCACACATCACACACATACACTTGCAAAAACTCTCCAGAGATCTCTATTCAGGTAACAATGAGATATACAGAAACTTTCTGGCCAGTCATATATTCATACCTGCTTAAGAAACAATAATTAGCTTATAACTTTCTCCTTTATTTAGCACAGGTAATTAAAATTTATTTTTATTATATTTTGTTATTTACTTTTATTTATTTTATAGTATTTGAGATGGAACCCAGGGCCTGGTACATACAAGTGTTCTACCACTGGGCTATGTGATCATCCAGAAATTTTCTTGATTGCCAAAATGTCAAAATGCTATATTTATTAACAAATATATGTATTAAAGCATAGACTTCCAGGGCTGTAAGAGTTCTAAATAGAACTTTACATTTGATTATCATATAATAGTAACCACTCTCACTTGAGTTATTACGTGCCAGGCACTATATATATAGTCTCCTTTAATTTTCCCAAGGATCCATGTAAGTCAGACATTATGATTCCTTATTTTTGCAAAAGAGACATGATTTGAGAGATCAGGTGATGTGTGCAAAAAGGGATTTGTACCGTCTTTCTGAGAATATGAGATCTGTAAACTGTAATGCACTTTCCCAAGGAATCTCACTTTCCTGTGGCAAAACCAGTCTGAGGTCTTAAATGCAAGAGCCTCAGCTTCATTTTGAGGGTTCTGATGGAGAGCCATCTTGTCCACTGGGTGTGGTAGACACAATGTTTACATCCCACAATACTTTGGGGGGGGGGTCCACAGAAATGTTTTGAGTTCCTTTAAAGGCAGGAGGGAAAAAAATGAACCTTTATGTTGAAGAAAATATCTTGCTATCTGTTAGTATACTCAACTCTATGCCAATGCAATTGTAAAAGATAAATTAAATGTAAACATGAAAGTAAATAAATCTCCACAAGCACAAGGTGAAAACACCCTAGGTTTAAGAAGAAAGTCAAAGCTGGGCATGGTGGCGCACACCTTTAATCCCAGCACTCGGGAGGCAGAGGTAGGATTGCCATGAATTCCAGGCCAGCCTAAGACTACCTAGTGAATTCCGGGTCAGCCTGAACTAGCGTGAGACACTGCCTCGAAAATACAAAAAAAGAAAGAAAGTCAAAACATCATAGTCTGCAACAAGATGTCTTAACTTGGTGGGGACAATGGGGACCAAGTTGTGATAATGTCCGTTTCTTCTTGTCAAAGGCGCCCCTGGTAAAGAGAAATTAGAAGAGATAAGATGAAACCCAAGGCCTTGTACAAGTGGGTTGGTCAATATGAGCCACAATTTCACCACCTGATAAAATGGGGAGATGTCTCAGGTTGTTGGCTTGTGCCCTGCTATGTACGGGTCAATGCATAAATGTTGGATGAATGCAGTAAATGCGCGTGTGGCCCAGTGGCTGGTATACGGACATGGTGTAGTAAGACATACTCGCTCGCATTAAAAACTGAAAGTCTACAGAAACCACAACCCCACTCATCCCAGACTCAGACGCAGTATACCACACTCCACGCGAACCTGCGCAGTGACTTCCTCTCAAAAGACGAGGGCACGCGACGGCGCTTGCGCAAAGGCCTTTCCCCGCCCCTTCAGGCGCGAGGGCCAATGGAGCGGGCTCAGAGGCTGTGCTTCGAGTCCGGAGGGAAGGACTGAGGAAGGGGCGTGGCCGTCAGGTCAGCCTCCACCACCCTCTTCCGGGCTCCGCCGGCTGCGCGCGCAGCCTCCCCCCCTTCTTTTGTGGTCCGGCCCATTGCGAGGGTGACAGGAAACCCTGTGCAGGGAGCGCCGCCATCTTGGACCAGCCCGAGGAAGATCCTGAGGGAGCCGCTGGAGCAGTCGCCGCTGCCGCCGCTACCGTCGCCGGAGCGTCTGCAACTCGTGACGCCGTCCGCCTCCCTGCCGGGGCCTCGGCCGACCCGTGTCCCCGCCCCCTCCCCAGTCCCGCGACATCCGCACTCCTCTTCCTCGTCCTGACGCCCCCTCCCGCCCGGAAAGCTGCCCAGCCACCAGCAACCCCCCAGGTAAGCCGGGCCTTCCGCAGCGTCCGTGCGGCCCGCGGCCGCGGTGCCCGGCCCTTCCGAGTTTGCGAGGGCCGGCTTCAGGCTCGGGCAGGCCGCGGCGGAGCCCGGAGGGGCGCCGGCCTGTCCTGTCAGCGCTCGGCGTCGCCCCGCCGCCCCGGGCCTCGCGGTGCGCTTCCCCGCAACCCCCGAGGAGGGCCGCGAAAGGGCGTGTGCCCAACCCGGCCTGCGGGCGCCTCGGTCGCCGCCTCGGCCCGATCCCCGCCGTGCTAACCCACGCGGGCCGCGACGTCGAGCCACCCACGAGCCCCAGACGTGGCATGCCCACCCCGCAGGGCCGCATCTGGCCCGCAGTACAAAAAGGCTGGGCAGCACCTCGGAGCTTGCCGGCATCTTGGGCTGGCTCCGGCGTCCTTGTCGTCGGGGACCAGCCTGTCTGGAGTCCCCCGCTGCCCACGGGGGCGTGTGGGGCTGATGGGGAAGGGGCTGGTTTTGCTGAGTCCCTGTATCGCCCCGTTTGGACACCCTTGTATGTAAGGCCGAGAACTTGCATAGCATCTAGAAATAATGAAGACGACGACGACGACGAAAAAGTTTGGGCGTTTTTAGAATTTAAGGAGATGGGGCAGGAGGGTGTTGCTACGGTTTGCACTCTACGGTGTGCCAGGTGTCTTCACACATCTTACTAAGAGGTGACCTGAGTTTTCCCCATTTTTTGTAACGGGAGGGGGAAGACTGAGGCTGACGTTGTGAGGTAACTGACGAGGGTACGTACGAACTGTCTAATCCCCCACGCGTGCTGATACATTCTGTACTATACTCAGAGTACACACGTAGAGTGTTTAAAAACTTTCAAGTGAGGCTGGGGGAGATGGCGCGGCGGTTAAGGTACTTGCTTAAACTTTAAGGCATACAGGCAACTTCATTCCTCCCCCCTTCCCTCTGTTTGCATTAGATGTCATCTGTTTACCCCTTTGTGATCGAAAGTCCATCGTATTTGCTGTTACACTGTCAAATTCTCATTCTCACAACCTCGGGTGATGGTGGTGTAGGAGTTTCACTTTATAGGTGAAGAAAGATGCTTTCCTTGTACTCTTACAAAGCCCAGATTTAAACTCTTGCAAAGTTTACTGCTCATATTGCTATCCTAAGTACCTTTTACTTAAATGCAGCTATTGAGGACAAACTTGACCTTGCAACAATCCGCCTCCCTCCACTCTTCTCCCCATCCTTTTAATAGTTTTCCTTGGGAGTTTTGTTTGGAAGAGTTTTGGTTATGCTCAGAGGCATGTAGGTGGGTGGGTTAAGGTTTTAGAGTCTTCCCCTTCCCCAGTCCCCTCCCCCTCGGGTCTTGCTCTAGCCTAGGCTGACCTGATGAAATTCATTATGTAGTCTCAGGGTGGCCTGGAACTCACTGTGGTCCTCTTACCTCTGCTTCCTGAGTGCTGGGATTAAAGGTGTGGGCTACCACACCCGGCTTTTTAAAAAATATTTTTATTTAATTTGAGAGAAAGAGAGACAGAGACAGACAAAGAGAGAGTATGGATGCCACCAGGGCCTCCTGCCACTGCAAATGAATTCCAGACGCTTGCTCCGCCTAAATGTATTTGGCGATACTGAGGAATTGAACGCAGGGGTCAGGCTTTGCAATCAAGAGCCTTGAAACCCGCCCCCCCAGCCATCTCTCCAGCTCGGTTTTGAAGTCTTGTTGCCTTGGATTGCCATTCTAGTACTGCTACTTCCTAGTTACTTAATTGACCTTTCCCAAATTATCTAACCTCTCAGACTCTGTCTTGTGATTTTGCTAGGCATTAATCTGTGTTTAGTATCTGTTGAATCAACAAAAAGAGCATGTCTTTGGAGAGCTGTAGAGATACATCTAGGCCTTAATTCTGGCTTTCCATTTAGAATATATCCATGAGTATATCACCATCTGATCTATTTCCCTTATTTGTAAAATGAGTTTTTAGGGTTAGAGATTGTTTATAAAGTAGCTGGATCGTAGGCACTCAGTAAATGGCAGTTACCGTAAAGATGTAAAAGCTCCTGAAAATTGCTTGGTATTAAGGCTATGTTTAAAAGGTTGTTTTTCATTTTTCATGTTAAAATTCACAATTGTTAAATACTTGAACTTTCCAACAGAATTTGGAGTTGTTCCTACCACTGATTAAAAAATTTTTTTTTGAAATTTTTATTTATTTGACGAAGGGAAGGAGGGAGGGGAGAGAATGGGCGCACCAGGGTCTCCAGCTGCTGCAAATGAACTCCAGACACATGCCTCACCTTGTGCAGTTGACTTACGTGGGTCCTGAGGAATCGAATCTGGGTCCTTTGGCTTTGCAAGTAAGGCATCCTTCCAGCCCCCTACTGCTAATTTTTATAAGTAGTACATATATTTGCATAGTTTTAGTAAGATGTATAAGATAAAATGTGAAAACTAGAGCTATTGAGAGTGGTTAACATTTTTTTTTAAAACCTGAAACATTTTTTGAATACTTGAAAGAGAAAGAATGAATATGAGAATGAGAATGAATGGGTGCACCAGGGCGTTCTGCACTGTAAACCAACTCCAGATGCATGTACCACTTTGTGCACCTGACTTTACATTGCTACTGGGGTATTGAACCCACGCAGACTTTACAAACAAACCCTTTAACTGCTGAGCTATCTCTCCGGCCCCTGAAACTTTTTTTTTTCGAGGTAGGGTCTTGCTCTAGTCCAGGCTGACCTGTAATTAACTGTGTAGTCTCATAGTGGTCTTGAACTTAGGGTAGTCCTCCTACCTCTACCTCCCAAGCCCTGAAACGTTTTTATTTGTTCAAAAATGTCAGCTGTAGGAGTGCAGATAATTTACAAATGCTGGTATTAAGAGATGCTATATTTTACTTTTTAATTGCTGAGCCATCTTTCCAGACCAGTATTTTACTTTTAAAACCATTTTTATTCCACGTGATTTTAAGGTATAAAAAATAAAATAGTATGCTGACCATTCATCAGCCAGTGTCAGCATTGAACAGTCTTGCTTCAGGTATATAACTTGTGTCCTTCAGGTAAACTATATTAAAGCAAAACCCAGACATCCTACTAGTAAAATTTTCACAATTTACTAATCCTTTTTTTTTTTTTTTTTTGAGGTAGGGTCTCTCTCCAGCCCAGGCTGACCTGGAATTCGCTATGTAGTCTCAGGGATGGCCTTTACTCATGATGATGATCATTCTAACTCTGCCTCCCAAGTGCTGGAATTAAAGGTGTGCACCACCACCCCTGGAACTAATCCTCTTAACTGTAGTAGTAAGTGCAAGTTTTCATTGGGTTTTGGTGATTTTTAAGAACTTCTATAAACAAAGGTGCAGTATTTGAATACTTATTTCCTAGTTATAACATACCATCATAATTAGCTGGAAAATTTGCCTTTCTCTTGAAACATTAAAATGTGAAATTAAGTGTCTTATGAAGCTGGGTGTGGTGGCCCACAGGTACAATCTCAGCCCTAAAGAGGCTGAGGTAGGAGGATCATCTTGTGTTGCAAGTCAACCTGGGCTAGATTGAGGTGCTGCTCAAAAAAAAAATATATATTAATGTCTTGTGAAAGTGGGAAGGTTATATTCAGAGGTTGTAATACTGTTGTGGAATTAAAATTGACTGATTTTGATTAGATTAGGTTATTAGATTAACTATAGAAGCTTTGTGTTCACCTGATTGACAAGTAGCATTCTACCTTAGAGGGCCTGTAAGGAAGTCAGAATGCTTCTGTTCTTGAGTTCCATGAAGGTAGAGACTGCGTTACTTTGAAAAAATCCATTTATTTATTTGAGAGTGTGTGTGTGAATGGGTGTGCCAGGGCCTCCAGCTTCTGCAAACAAACTCCAGATTCATGTGTTTCCTTGTGCATCTGGCTTACGTGGGTCCTAGGGAATTGAACCTGGGTCATTTGGCTTTGTGGACCAGTGCCTTAACTGCTAAGCCATCTCTCCGGTCTCCCCTAGCTTTTTTTTTTTTTTTTTTTTTTTTTTTTTTAAATATCATTATCATCAAAACCTTAGCTCAGAGGTTTGTGCTCAGTAGAGATTCAAGTATTTTCATGTTGGAATCACGAAAGCAGTTGTGACTTGGCTCCAGTGTTGTTAACAAAACATGTAAAGCAAAACAAAAACTAAACCATGAGGATGAGATTTCAGATGACCAGTAATATTTAGTGGGTTGTCTTTTATGTAAAAACTGTATAGTGATCTTAGATTCCTTAGAGTAGACTAAAATAGCAGTATAACTGTGGATGACATAGTGTATAAACAAATACAGTAAGGAGTTAAACTATAAAAAACATTGAGAAAAATGTTCTCTATTACTATTTTTTTAAATTTGACTTTGAGTTCAATCCCATGATTGGTTTAGTATGGTATCTTTTATATTATCAGTAAGTACAAAAATAATGTTGGAAATGATGAAGACTTTTCTTGGCTATTCTTTAACCTGTTTAGTTAAAATTATATGTAAAAGTGCTTTTAAAAATATTTATCAGGACTGGAGAGATGGCTTAGCAGTTAAGGTGCTTCCTGCAAAGCTAAAGGACCCCGGTTCAATTCCCCAGGACCCAAGTAAGCCAGATGGACAAGGTGGCACTTATGTCTGGAGTTCGTTTGCAGTGATTGGAGGTCCTGGCATGCCCATTCTTTCTCTCTGTCTGGCTCTTACTCACTCTCTCAAATTAAATAATTAAATAAATAAATAAATAAATAAATAAAATTTATCAGTCCTTTATCTTCTGTGTGTTGTATGTTTTAGGACATACTACCAAATGGATGTAGTACATGCTCATTATAAGGTAGTTCAGAGATTTATAAAATTAATTTTCCTCTGTCTTTTCTACTCCCAGCCTGTCTGCTTCTTATGATTTGGTGTATCTTCTTCCATATTTTGTGTTTGAGTGTATGTGTGTTTAACATGGAAGTATGTGTTTTTGTTTAACTTGCAATATCACACATATATTTCTCCATCAATACATAGGTACAGGTATAACTGTTTTTAAAATCATGTATATTGTTTTATATGCACTTTTACCTGTAATATTATAGGCTGAATTTTTTTTTTTAGGCTACTTCTAGGTAGATTTCCAGGCCAAAGAGTGATTTAGGTTGTTTGCAGTACTGAGAATTGAATTCATTTGTTTTTAAAATGCTTAAGTATGCTGTTAACATTCTAAAAATGTGGCTTTTCAGAATTCTACAAGCAATGTGTATGAAAGTATCTACTTTAACATATCTGTATGTATTTTTAAAACTAGTCATATATGCTTATACAAGTTTTATTTGGGAAAGGATCTAATTCAGTAAGTGGAGACCATATTGTTTTTAGCACAGTGGTTAGTATTTAGTACATGTTTAGTAACCATTTAGATCTAAATGTATTGACCCAGGAATATTGTCCATAATTTCGCTGAATGAAAACACTTGCATATTTTTAAAATATTTATTTGAGAGAGAGAATGTGCGCACCAGAGCCTCCAGCAACTCAAATGAACTCCAGATGCATGTGCCCCCTTGTGCAGCTGGCCTATGTGGGTCATGGAGAATCGAACCAGGATCCTTTGGCTTAGCAGGCAAATGCCTTAACCGCTAAGCCATCTCTCCAGTCCATCTGTTGCATATTTTATGCATTGTTATAACCCATCTTTAAATATATTTCTCCCCTTTATAGAGGTATGTTTTGTATTGAGGATGTAAAGTTGAGAATTTGTGAATTTGTTTGTGAAAGCACTATTAAGTGTGCTTAGTATTTAAAAGAAGCCACTTGAGAACATAGCACATATATTAGTGCTTATGTATGTAGTAAATAAACATTTCTCTTAACAGCCTAGAAGTTTATCTGCCCACCTTTGTACACCTGAGCTGTCTTGAGAGGGGGAAAATTATAGTCTTTGGAATTAAGCCTTTTGGTTCAAGTTCTAGTTCTGCCCTTGACTAACTTGGTAACACTGGTCAAAAGAGTGAATTTCTCTAAATCTCAGTTTTTGCCTGAAGGTGATGATGGCTTGACAGAGTTGTGAGAATCAGGATTTAGGGCTGGAGGGATGGCTTAGCAATTAAGGCATTTGCCTTCAAAGCCAAAGGACCTCGGTTCAATTCCCCAGGACCCACGTAAGCCACATGTACAAGGTGGTGCATGTGTCTGGAGTTCGTTTGCAGTGGCTGGAAGCCCTGGTGCACCCATTCTCTCTGTCTGCCTCTCTCTCTGTCTCTCAAATAAATTAAATAAATAAATAAATAGATAGATAAAATATTTTAAAAAAAGAATCAGGATTTAGAAAGTGTAGGGGAAAGTAATATGGATGGATCACATATATGGATCACATGATTGATTCTCAAATGTTAGTCCTTCCCTTAGAAACTTGTTTATTAATTAAAAGATTATAAATTATTATTGGTAATGCTATAATTTTATCTACATTTTTTTAAGAATCACAGAGTATACTTTGCAATTACTTAATACTTTTTTCAAAAAAATTTTTAGGGCTAGAGAGATGGCTTAGCGGTTAAGGTGCTTGTCTGTGAAACCTAAGGACTCATGTTCTACTCTCTAGATCCCACATAAGCCAGACATACAAAGTGACACAAGCACACAAGGTCACATATGCGCACAAGATAGCACATGTGTTTGGAGTTTGATTGCAGTGGCTGGAGGCCCTAGTTTGCCAGTTCTCTCTCCCTCTCCTTCTCTTTCATAAAAAATACAACAAAAAACATTATTTGCAAGCAGAGAAAGAAAGATAGTGAACGGATGGATGAAAGAAAGAGAGGGAATGGGTACACCAGGGCCTCTTGCTACTGCAAACGAACTCCAGATGCATGCACCACTTTGTGCATCTGACTTTACCTGGGTACTGGGTAGTTGAACCCAGGCCACTAGGCTTTGCAAGCAAGTACCTTTAACCACTGTACCACCTCTCCAGCCCATACTTAATACTGCTTACTCAGAGTGTTAAATTAGAACCCAGTAAGTGAAAGGTCAGAGCTTTGTGATACATCTTTTAATCACATGGATAAGGCAGGCTGTTGAAGTGTTTGAGTTGAATCCCTGCAGTCAAAGTAGTGCTAGATTCAGGTGGGACCTGCTGGGTGTGGTGGAGCATGCCTTTAATCCCAGCACTTGGGAGGCAGAGGTAGGAGGATTGCCCTGAGACTACATAGTTAATTCCAAGTCAACCTGGACCAGAATGAGACCCTACCTCGAAAAAAAAAAAAAAAAAAAAAAAAAAAAAGATCTGAACATACTACTTACATGTTGAGTCCATTTTCTCATGTATATGTATAAAATGAGGATAATAGCAACTGTCTTATAAGGATAACAGTAAAAGTGAAGTCACACATTAGTTTTTTAGTATGTTGTCTGGTCCAATAAATGAAACTGTAATAATTGTGTTTGTTATTAGTTTAAAATTGAGTTATACACAAGTCACAGAATATTGCCACGCTGTTCTGTTTTTTTTTTTTTAAGTGAGAGTAACATTATTTTATTTATTAGACACAGAGAGAGGGAAAGAGAGAGAGGGAGAGGGAGAATGGGCATGCCAGGGCCTCCACCCAGTGCAAACGAACACCAGACGCATGCACCCTCTTATGCATCTTGCTTACGTGGGACCTGGAGAATCGAACCTGGGTCCTTAGGCTTTGCAAACATGTGCCTTCACTGCTAAGCCATCTCTTCAGCCCTGCTGTTCTGTTTTTAATCAGATTGTAGTGTTGAGAAGACTTGTGTTTTCAGAGTGAACTAGACCAACATTTCTTGTCTCCCGCCCCTTATCAGTGGTATGTTTCATGTTCAAGAAATGAGGTTGAGGGAAGGTATTTGCCTGCAGAGCCTAAGGACTTGAGTTTGATTTTGATTTCCCAGTGCCCATGTAAAGCCAGATGCATTAAGTGGCGCATGCATCTGGAGTTCGTTTGTAGTGGCGGGAAGCCCTGGTACACCCATACTTTATCTGTGTCTGCCTTTCTCTCTCAAATAAAATTTAAAAAGAAATTAGGTTGAGCAATTCTTAAGTCAATGTTGAGCATAGCTAAAAGGGACCTCTTGAATATAGCTCTGCTGTAAATACATAATTATAATAGAATTATTTCTTTAAGATATGTGATTATTTAAACCTATTCATTTCTCTTTTGGTCTTTTGAGGTAGGGTTTTGCTCTAGCCCAAGCTGACCTGAAATTAGTCTCAGGCTAGCTTTCAATGCACAGTGATCCTCCTACTACCACAGCCTCCTGAGTACTGGGATTAAAGGCATGTACTACCATGCTCGGCTTTGTTTCTTATTTTGGAATAAGATACATGTTTTCTTTCTTTCTCATGGCTATCCTCCTACCTCTGCCTTCCGCGTGCTGGGATTAAAGGCGTGCACCACCACACCTGGCAAGATACATGTTTTCTGCCTGAATTGTCTATAGAATTAATGTTTGGGTGTTTATTTTCTGTTTCTGCTTTTGGAGTTAATGTATATATGCGAGGAGACACACACACACAATGGGTGTGCCAGGGTCTCTTGCCACTGCAAATGACCTGCATGCACCAGTTTGTGCCTCTGGCTTTATATAGGTACTAAAGATTTGAATCCAGGCCAGCAAGCTTAGCAAGCAAGTGCCTTTAACTGCTGAGCTGTCTTCTCAACCCCATAGGTTTTTATTTGTAATTTTAAAAGAAACAAGTTGAGAAATTTTTGTGGTGAGGTAGAAACAAAGCATTAGCATTCCTTCTGAAATAGTGTTTGGAAATAGTTTATAATATATTAATGCTTCTAATTTGAGAACATTAAAAATCTCATTATTTTAATAGGTAATTAATCAATTTCATATGATAACTATCAGGTACATAACTAGTACAACTAAATTGAATTTCATTTTTCTGATTACTCTGTAGAGTAGTTGGAGTTGAATTTAGGATTGTTTAAAGACCTTAATTTTTTGTGTGTGTTGAGTTAAAGGCAGGACCTTGTACATGCTAAGCATGTACTCTACCACTGAGAACAACTACAGGCCCTATAATGTTAACCTAACAAAATAGAAGGAAGTAAAGTATATGTAGTTCTTTTAGTTAGAATAGTGAAAGAAAATAGGAAAATCAAGGGATGAGCACAAGAGAAATAATAATTCAACTAAATGATTGCTCCTGAAAGTGGAGTTTTAGGAATTAAAAATTAACTGGAAGGAACGAGTACTCTTTTCATGCAGAAGAGAGGTCAGTGGAGCTGGAGAGATGGCTTAGCAATTTAAAAAGGCATTTGCTTGCAAAACCTGCTGCCAGCACACGCATCTGGCATTCTTTTGCAATGGGTAGAGACCCTGGCATGTACACATGCATGCACAAATGAAAAGTAAATGCAGGTTAATAATTCAATAACCTTGAAAAATTGTTAATCTGTGTTGTTATGCCCTTGTATTTAACATCTGGCTTAGAGATCTGGTCAACAGTTTGGCCTTGAGACCAAGTTTATAGTTTTAAGCCCTAGTAGCATCTCAAAGTTATGTTCACAATCAAAGTAATTCTTTTTTTTTAAAAAAAACTTTTATTGACAGCTTCCATAATTATAGACAATAAACAATGATAATTCCCTCCCTTACCAGATCTTCCCCTTCACAAATCCACTCTCCATAACCCCTCTTCCCCTCAATTCATCTTTTATTTTGATGTCATCATCTTTTCCTCGTATTATGAGGGTCCTATGTAGGTAGTACCAGGCATTGTGAGGTTATGGATATCTAGGCTATTTTGAATCACAGTAACTAACTAGAAAAACCCTGGAAAGAACTGGTTTGGGAGTGTTCTCTGATGTCAAAGACTGATTATAAAAATGTGTTTCAACATGCTGAGATGGATTGGGGAGCATGACAGCAACTTGCAGGCTATACTCTGTGAAGTGATTATTTAACAATTTACTGTAATTAAGAATTTACTTTTCCTTAATCACACATTACAGATATCGTGTGTGTGTGTGTGTGTGTGTGTGTGTGTGTGTGTGTATTTCTCGAAATAGGGTCTCATTCTAGCTCAGGCTGACCTGGAACTCTAGCTCCAGGCTGGCCTATAACTCACAGTGATCCTCCTACTTCTGCTTCCCCAGTGCTGGGACTAAAGGCATGTGACAACATGCCTGGCTAGATGTTCTTGCAGGCTAAATTACACAGAAATTTTAGTTAAAAGTATCAAATACCTGGCTGTGTAATGTGATATTGACCATTATATTGCAAGCCAAGTTAAAAGTAAGCCCCAAATTTAACACTATTTAGTCTTGCTATGTATAGTTTTTAATCTTTCCTTGATCTGTAAATCGATGAGAGTTGACCTACCAGAAGTTATACTGCTATTAGAATTTGTTTCTCTAGCACCTACTACAACGTCTAACCAACATTCAAGGTACTCACATGAATTATATGGAGAGATTTTTTTTTCTGGTTTTTTGAGATACGATCTCACTCTGGTCCAGGCTGACCTGGAATTCACTATGTAGTCTCAGGGTGTTCTCAAACTCATGGTGATCTTCCTACCTCTGCCTCCTGAGTGCTGGAATTAAAGGCATGAGCCACCATGCCCAGCGAGATTTTTTTTTTATTGTTGTCAACACAGGGGTATCTTCATATTGCCCAATATATCCACAGACCCCTGGATTCAAGCAGTTGCCCTGCCTCAGTGTCCTAGGTATCTTGGATTGTAGATCTATTCCATTGTGCCTGACAGGTTTTTTTTTAAGTTGCTCAAAAGTCAAGAAATTAGAATTCTTCAGGTTAAGCATCTGATATGTAAGGAATGGCTGTGATCTTACAAAATATCTTAATACACAAATTTCTTTACATTTTATAAGCATAGGTACAATTTTATAGCACTGTGCAACTCCTAGAATAACATACAGAAGGTTCTCCAGTGTATTTTTTGTTTTGCTTCTGTTTTTTTCATGATAATGTTTCACTCTACTCCAGGCTGACCTTGTGTCATTCTGTAATCGTAGGCAAGCCTTGAACCCATAGCTATCCTCTTACCTCTGCCTCCCAAGTGCTATGATTAAAGGCGTGCACCACCATGCTTGGCTTCCTTTTTTTTTTTTAAGTTTTTTTGAGGTAGGGTCTCTCTCTAGCCCAAGCTGACCTGGAATTCACTTTGGCTTTGAACTCACAGCGATCCTCCTACCTCTGCCTCTAGAGGGCTGGGATTAAAGGTGAGTGTCACCACACCTGGCCCTTTCAATGTATTTTTAAATTTTTAAAAATATTTTTATTTTTATTTTGGAGAGAAACACAGAGATACACAGAGAGCTAGGGAGAGGAAGACAGAGATGGGGCGCCAGCAGCCTCTAAGCTGCTGAGAACGAAATCCAGATGTGTGTGCCCCCTTGTGGGAAGTGCGTCATTGCGCCCTTGCGTCACTTTGCATCTGGCTGAATGTGGGACCTGGAGATTGGAACCAGCATTCTTAGGCTTGCTTAGGAGGCAGGCGCCTTAACCACTAAGCCATCTCTCCAGCCCTCAATGTATTTTTAATAGTCAAGTTATATATTAAGCTGAGCCACATGAAATTGCCAGAAATAATTGCTGTCATTAAAAAAATCTATAGGAACAACAATTTCATGTGGTTCAGTCTAATTTTAACATTATTTGCTCTTTAGATCTCTGCTAAGTATTGATTTAATGTAAGGTTAAGGCACTTTGCTGCAAAGCCTGAGGACACATGCATCTGGAGTTCACTTGCAGTGGCTAGAGGCCCTGGTGTGCCTATTCTATCTCTTTTTCTCACTGTCAAATAAATAAATAAACAAATAAATAAAAAATATTTAAAAAATTTAAGGTAGAGGAGAAAAAGTTATTTTGAGTTTATGTTAGTACTTTTTATGCCAATCAGAGTTTAGAACAAGTAGACAGATCATAACTAACTTAACCAGTTTAGAGGGAAGGTGACCTTAAGGAAGAAGGAACTGATATAATAATATTTAGCTTAAATTTATAAATATTTCTTCTTATAAATTTCCAGAGTAACATTTAATTTTGGGTGACAATACTGAAGTTGTTTGGAACATCTGCTTTCTGATATTTCTGTGGATAGCACATGAACATATTAAAGCAACATTCATTCAACAGAATTTGTGATTTGATCAGCTTGGGAAATGAATTTTACTGATACACCATATCCACTGTTTTGTTTGTATAGTCATTGTGCTTTGTTTTATATATGTGCATATATATCATTACAATGCACATATCTTTTGAAAGGATAATTAGCTTCTTTATGAAGTAACATGGTTTTCTTTGTTTTTAGTGCCACCATGGCAACTGCACCATACAACTACTCTTACATCTTTAAGTATATTATTATTGGTAAGTAGTTTACTTAATTTACAGTCTTATCCCCAAAGAAGGTTAACATTAAACATTGATACGCTCATACTTAGAACATGACTGCAGAAGAATTGAATGATTTTTCTGATTTCAGAACTCTTGCTGAGAATAAATGTACCTTTTACATTGAGGCCCTGGATACTTCTGTAGTAGTATTGGGTACTAGCAAAGTGATGTTGATTTTTCTTCATGGCTACCAACAAGCATGTTAGTACTAAAAATGTGATTAATTTCCTATGCTGAAATATTTGAAAGATAGGAAAGCTTTAAGGTCTCCCCTGAATTCCAAAAATTGGTAGAGACTGGGTCAGAATCAGTTGTGGAATATGCATAAAATGCAACATTGATGTTTCCCCCCAAACATTTCAAGGAGATTTTGCTCAAATTAAGTCTTAATGCTGCTCATCCATGCATAATTGTAATAAGTGAAAGTCTAGATACTGGGCAGAGACTGTAGATCAGTAGTAGAGCTCTTGCCTAGTATGCACAAGGTCCTGAGTTTGAACCCCAGCACTGGGGGAAAAAAAACTCCCATAAATAATAAATAAATAATAAGTAAATAACTAAATACCATAAATAAAAGCCTACATGCTTTTCAGTAAATTCTTTGCATTAGAACAGTCTTTGCTCTAATGTTGAGTTGATGTACCTTTGTAATACCTTTATCAGTGGTTGCAATTACTGTAATAGAGTCAGGACATCTTATTAGAAGTTCTTTTATAGAATTCTACAAGAATACGAGGTAGGTTGGGAAACTTAGTGAATCAAGCAAGCTTCTAAGTGTTGATATATTTGTGCTTGCAACATGGCTACCTCATTTGTTACTCTTGCTTCCATGCCTACATCAAGGGAGCCAGGCATATTTGAAAAATTTCAAACTAAAAAGTACCATAACAATAATTTTTCTGTTATAAAGCATTTTCTAGTTGGTGCCTATTTATTAAACACAGTAATTTGCAGCCAAATTTCATCACTATTAAAGGTTAGGAATAGTTCCATTATAAAGGAGGGAAATACAAGTTTTTAAGTGTCATAGAAACTTGTGATGTAATATGGTAGGGTGTAGCAGTCATAGTATATGATTATAAGAATGTAAAGGTGAGAATGTAATTGCCACATGAAACTTACTTACTTTTTTTTTTTTTTTAAACAGGGGATATGGGGGTAGGAAAATCTTGCTTGCTTCATCAATTTACAGAAAAAAAATGTAAGTTCAATAAGTGAGGTAACATGTTAGCAGTCTTTGTTGCTACATTTCTGCTTTATAGAAAGTGTCTTTTTCTGTTTACTTCATGCATGTAAATATAACTTGTTTCCATATTTGCACTTAGGTCTTTAAGTACTGTGATTTTTTTAAAAAGTATAGGTGTAGATAAAAAGGAGTATCATTAGCAGCATGTTGATTTTTAAAAATATATATAATATATATATTTTTAAATTTATTTATTTTCATTTTTTTTCCTCGGGGTAGGGTCTAGCTGTAGCCCAGGCTGACCTGTAATTCTCTATGTAGTCTCAGGGTGGCCTTGAACTCATGGTGATCCTCCTACCTCTGCCTCCCAAGTGCTGGGATTAAAGGCATGTGCCATCATGCCTGGCTTATATTTTTATTTATTTGAGAGAGGGGAGAGATAGAAGAAAAGAGACAGAGAATGGGCATGCCAGGGCTTCTTGCCAGATGTATGTGATAATTTGCACATCTGGCTTTATGTAGGTACTAGAGAATCAAACCTGGGCCAGCAGGCTTTCCAAAGCAAGTGCCTTTAACTGAGCTACCTCAGCTACCTCAGCCCTGTATTTTTGTTGATTTTTATATATGACACAGGATCTCTGTTTTGATTTCTTTTTTTATATTTATTTATTAGCAAGGGAGGGAGGGAGGGAAGGAGAATATATAGGTGTGCTAGGGCCTCTTGCCACTGCAGATAAGCTCTAGAGGGCTGGAGGGATGGCTTAGTGGTTAAGACGTTTGCCTACAAAGCCAAAGGACCCAGGTTTGATTCCTCAGGACCCACATTAGCCAGATGCACAAGGAGGCGCATGCGTCTGGAGTTCATTTGCAGTGGCTGGAGGCCCTGGCGTGCCCGTTCTCTCTCTCTCTCTCTCCCCTCTTTTCCTGTTAAATAAATAAATAAAATAAACTCTAGATGCATGTGCTATCCTATGCATTTAGCTTTACATGGGTACTGGGGAACTGAACCCAGGTCAAATGATATTGCAAGCAAGTGCCTTTAACCACTGAATTACCTCTCCAGCCTTTGTTTTGATTTCTTGGTGGTATAAACATGAAGTTTATTTTTTTAATTTACAGAATGTCAAGTTTAAATCTTAATTAACTATCTTATAGGACATTTTTGCTCCATATATTATTTGTTAGCTATAATTAGTATACTTGAAATATTTAAGATGGAATTCTTTCTGCCTTTATGACCAGTCGATCAAGATTCAGAGTACAGCTCTTGTCTTGGGTTATAGGGTAAGGGACCATTTTATTATAATTGATATGCTAAATATAATTGTAATTGTTTCTATATAGTTGAAGTTACATCTGTGGCATTTTTGTGCTACT
The DNA here is from genome assembly GCA_036365145.1 of Orientallactaga sibirica. Classification (NCBI taxonomy): domain Eukaryota; kingdom Metazoa; phylum Chordata; class Mammalia; order Rodentia; family Dipodidae; genus Orientallactaga; species Orientallactaga sibirica. The sequence goes on from JAEOAD010000034.1 coordinate 13,859,873, forward strand.
TACCCCACAGTGTTTCCTGCTACATTTTGAGGAGGGTCCATTGGTCTATGTCCTTGCATGAGAGTATAGTGAACTTGGGTGGTTTTAAATGGCCTAATTATAAGGACTAATATACTTGTCCCATTGGCTTAGGCATTTATGACTTTGTCATACAAATGTGTATCAAATGTAATAATTTTCTTTTGAGACATTGATAACAGTGTCCTAAGAACATTGATCTGTTATAGGTAATGACTGTCAAAAGGCTAAATTAAGTACTTTGTTTGTACTGTAGTGTTTATTAAAAGTCTTACTTTGTACTTAGCAGATTTTTTTTAAAGTATAGAGGTCAGCAACAGTTCAGTTATTCATATCTGCTTGTTTTTGTGTTAAAAATTATTGAAACACAGCCAAGCCTATTTTACATATTTTCTGTGCTTACAAGCTTTAGAAGCAAGTTTCAGTAAAAGAGACCATTTGGCTGGTAAAACTTATTATTTACTGTTTGCTTCTTTCTAGGAGTTTGCTGACCCTGTAGTCAGTCATGTTTCTCTTGACTTCCTATAAGCTTTTTTTTTTTTAAAAAATATTTTATTATTTTTTATTTATTTAATAGGCAGGCAGAGAGAGAGAGAGAGAGAGAGAGAGAGAGAGAATGGGTGCTTTATCCAGCCACTGCAAATAAATGTTAATAAATCATTTCATTATTCAGTGATGCCATTTTTCTTTGATAGGATTTTTCTAGTCTTTGTTAATAAATCATTTCATTATTCAGTGATGTTTTTTCTCCTTTTTAGTCTTTGTTTGAAGTTTTCTCAAAGTTGGCATATTGTTTTTACTCTCCCCCCCCCATAGTTATGGCTGACTGTCCTCACACAATTGGTGTTGAATTTGGCACAAGAATAATAGAAGTTAGTGGCCAAAAAATCAAACTGCAGATTTGGGATACTGCAGGACAGGAGCGGTTTAGAGCTGTTACACGAAGCTACTACAGAGGAGCTGCGGGTGCACTTATGGTGTATGATATCACTAGGTAAGAGATGGATGGCTGTTCAACCTTCATGCTTTGGCATTGTGCTTTGGCATTTTTCTTAATTGAATGAACCTTTCTTTATGATTGGATGGCTGTAAATGAACTTACTTGGATTTTATGTTTCTACTCTTGAGTTACTGGTTACTCAACACATTGATTTTATGATTATTGAAAAATGATAGTAAGTAGAACTAATAGAAGAATAGAATCTGGAAATGAAATGGAGTATTGAAAAATGATTTTTTATGAAGCTTTGTTTTTCACTTTAGTAGAAGGCAAGCAAGTTTTGAGGAGTTACTATATTCATTTTCCAGTGTGGAAATTTAGACCTGGAAACAAGGCCAAGCAAAGATTTAAATTATGAGTGCAAAGTTAGTATAAACTTCTGATAGCAAGGGACTTGGTTTGTAATCCAACATCAGATGTCTTTTTAATGCCAATTTTTATTCTGTATAGTTAGTTTACTCTAAATTATTCAGCTGGGTTTGATGATGCATGCCTGTAATTCCAGTCTTGGAAAGCAGAGGCAGGAAGATCATGAGTTTGAAGCCAGGCTAAAGAAAGAAGGTGGGCAGTGGGCAGGGGAAGGAGGAAGAAGAAAGATAGGGTGGGGAGGGAACAAAGAGAAATTTTTAAGGTGAATAAATTATGTACCAGTTTGTGTGACTCTTGATTTTAATTGAAAATTATAATTTGAAGGTATATGCAAAAATTTAGCTAGCCATTTTGGTACTGTTTTGTCTCCATTTTACAATTGACAATTTGGGTGATTACAGATAATGTTAATTTTGACTCCAAATTGGCAATCTTGATTGAGAATTTTCTGTTCTTTGCTTGCATATTGGCCTGCTTATGTGAGTATGTATTTAATTGTAAACAATATACTTCTGATGTCATTAGCATAGTTGTTGGACATTGAGTTACTTAAAAATGAGTTTTGGGGGCTAGAGAGATGGCTTAGAGGTTAAAGTGCTTTACTTGTAAAGCCTAACAACCCTGGCTCAATTCCCTAGTACCTAGATAAAGCCAGATGCACAGTGGTGCATAGATCTGGAGTTTGTTTGCAGTGGCTAGAGGCTGTGGTGTGCCCATTCTCTTTGTCTCTCTTCTATCTCGCTGTGTTTATAAATATTTTGAGTTTTGGGCCAGGAATACTGGCATACCCTTGTGATCCAGGACCTCAGAGGATTGAGAGGTATAGAGTTAGACTGCTTAGTGAGAACCTGTCTTAAAAAACTAAAGTTTGGCCAGGTGTGGTGGCACATGCCTTTAATCCCAGTACTGGGGGTTAGGGAGTGAGGTAGGATTGCTGTGAGTTCGAGGTCAGCCTGAGACTACATAGTGAATTTCTGGTCAGCCTGTGCTAGAGTGAGACCCTACATTAAAAAAACAGAAAAAAATTTTTTTTGGCTAGAATTTTGAAGATTATGTTGGTTTTGTTTCTCAACCATTCTTCAGAGTATCTGTCTGGTCAAAGTGGAAATATATTTAGGATCTATTTACTAAAGCATGTATTCTATGTATGTGCATATTCATCTGTTTGGTTTTTGGGGACAGGGTCTCACTATGTAGCCTAGGAGGACCTGGAACTCATTTATGTCCATGGTGTTCTCAAATGCAAAATCTTTCTGCCTTAGCCTTCTAATTGCTGGGATCATGAACATGCAGCATGTCATGACATGGCTGTATTTTACTCTATTTTAAATATATGTGTGTCAATTGTATTTTTGCAGAAGAAGTACATATAACCACTTAAGCAGCTGGTTGACAGATGCAAGGAATCTCACCAACCCAAATACTGTAAGTTAAATGATTCTTACAATGGAAATTTTAAGATAACCCCAATAGGAAAGCCATTTACTGTTGAGATTTGTTGAGTATTATGGATGAGAAATTAGTTAATGAAAAATTTCAATTTGTAATAGCTCTAGTTGCTCCAGATTTTGTATTTTACTCATGGTTTTTGTTATGTTTGTGGTCTTTAAAAAACAACCAAAAAAGAAAGGTATGAATGGGGCAATGATCTCATGCGAAGGGGCTATTGTAATCTGAAGTTATTTTTTAAAGGGGATCTGTATTAGGTTTGTAAAATATTATCACTGAAGGAAATTGGGTAAAATATACAAGGGAATTTTTTAATTCTTTATAATTGCATGTGAATCTATAATTATCTCAATAAAATTTCAGTTCACAATAAATATTCTGCATGCTTTAAAAATAATTTCTTTAAAAAATTTTTTTGAAAGAAAGACACAGAGAGAAAGAGAGAGAGGTGGGTGCACCGGGGCCTTCAGACTCTGAACGAACTCCAGGCACATGTGCCCCCTTGTGTGCATTTGTGACATTGCACGCTTGCCTCACTGTGCGTCTGGCTTATGTGGACCTGGAGATTCAAACATGAGTTTTGGGCTTTGCAGGCAAGTGCCTTAACTGCTAAACCATCTCTCCAGCCCCCAAAATATTTTTTTTCAAGGTAGGGTCTCACTCTAGTCCAGGCTGACCTGGAATTCATTCTGTAGTCTCAGGGTGGCCTTGAACTCATTGTGATCCACCTACCTCTGCCTCTCAAGTGCTGGGATTAAAGGCGTGCACCACCATGCCCGGTCCAAAAATAATTTCTTAATCAGCCGGGCATGGTGGCACACGCCTTTAATCCCAGCACTCGGGAGGCAGAGGTAGGAGGATCACCGAGAGTTCGAGGCCACCCTGAGACTACATAGTGAATTCCAGGTCAGCCTGAGCCAGAGTGAGACACTACCTCGAAAAACCAAAAAAAAAATTTTTTTTTCTTAATCATCCTAAGAAGGTATTTGTTGAGATTTTCAAGGCTAGCCACTATGCTGGACTCAGGAGCACACAAAAATAAATGTGTGTCTTTGGTCCTCAAGAGCGTCTGAAAAATGTCTTAGAATCAGAGTGGTGGTGCAGTGCTGGTGAGCAGAATGATCAGGACTGTCTGCAGGAACCAGCCTTATTGACAGCTGGGGTGTGACCTGGGCCTTGAATAAGGCTTCATTAGATACTGTGGAGGGTATTCCTAGAACAATGAGAGGAAAATCAGTGAACCAAAGAATGAGGTCTGTGTCTCACTTAACTTTATACTTCTAACACCTAGCAGAGGCCTGGCTCAATAAATATATAACCAGTGGTAAGATTAGCTTTTATCAGGGAATAGCACTTTAATCATAATTGAAAGTCATTTAACATTGTGGGCCTCTTCTTCTAGGATTGGTGCCTGGAACTTTTCTTTCCATTATCACATTAAATCCACTGTTGGTGTACATACAGCCTGTAGATGAATTTCACAGCTTTTTTGGCAACAGACAAAATCAAAACAGCCATGGACAGGTGAATAGTGAAGCAGTTCTGGTGCATATATACTATGGAGCACAACTCAGCCACACACATACATGTGTGGGAGTATGTGGAGTTTATAAAAAGCCTCAAAAGTTTACATATTGTATGAATACATTTATAATATATTTCAAATGACAGAGTTGTAGAGAGATGAACAACAATGGAGTGATGGGGTGGTGGGTAGAGTGATGTGCCTGTAAAAGAGTAACATGAAGCAGTTCCTTTGTACTGATGGGATAGTTCAGTGTCCTGATTATGGTGACACAAATCTATGCTTGTGATAACATTGCATAGAACTACATATACACGTAGGCTCATACATGAGGGCATATGAAAACTTGAAATCTAGGGGTCATGTAGAATTATACTCATTTGATTTTTCAAGGTTTGAGAGTACTATAGCTACTATTGGGGGAGCTTGGTGAATGGTACTCAGTACCTATTATTTTTTGCTGAATTTATAGTTATTTCAAGCAAAATGTTAAAAATAGAATCAACTCATACTACCTATTTTATTTTATTTTATTTTATTTTATTTTATTTTATTTTTTTATTTTTTATTTTTTATTTTTTTTTTTTTTTGGTTTTTTGAGGTAGGGTTTCACTCTAGTCCAGGCTGACCTGGAATTCACTCTGTCTTCTCAGGGTGGCCTTGAACTCATGGCGATCCTCCTATCTCTGCCTCCGGAGTGCTGGGATTAAAGGCATGTGCCACCATGCCTGGCTCCATACTACCTTTTGAAACTCCTTTTTCCTTGTATGTATGAGATGTGGAGATGCATGTGTATGTGCCCTTGTGGCGCCTCATATGCTTGTCTGCCATGGCCAGAATGGAATGTCAGGAGTCTTGCTCCATTGCTTTCTGCCTGGTCTTGTTTAGAGCAGAGTATCTTTTTACTAATTTTAGAGCTTGCAGAGCTCCCACAATTCTTGGGTCTTTGCTTCCCTGTGGGACTGGGGTTACAGGCACTTGTTGCCATGCCCAGTTGTTTATATGTGGGATCTGGAGATTTGAACTCTGGTAGTCTCAGACCCCTTCAGGGCCTCATGCTTGTACAGAAAGAGCACTTAACTGCTGAAACATCTCTCCAACTCAAAAATCTTTTTTTTTTTTTTTATTTGAGAGAGAGGGAATGGGTGCACTGCTGTGAACAAACTTCAGACATGTGTGCCCCCTTGTGTACATGTGTGACATTGCACGCTTGCATCACTTTTGTGTCTGCTGTATGTGGGATCTGGAGGTTTGAACAGGTGTTCTTAGGCTTCACAGGTAGGCACCTTAACCACTAAGCTATCTCTAAAATTCTTTTGAGGCCCAACTCAAATAATATTTTCTATTACGTTGCCTTTAGTTTCTAATGAAAAGATTAGGTATTTCCTCAATTTTGTTTGTATTTATTGATAGCATACCACTTTATGTCTCTTCTCTCAGGGAAATGGGAAGTCCAATTTAGAAATCCTATGGAATTGGGAGAATATTTTTTGTGGGGTAGTGGTAAATGTTTGGGATTTAAGCTAGGGCTTGTGCCTGGTAGGCAAATGGTTCACTACTTAGCCTACCCTTCCTGCCCCAAAGGCCACATATCTTTTTTCTTTTTCTCTCTCCAAGGTAGGGTCTTACTCTATTTCAGGCTGACCTGGAGTTCACTGTGTAGTCTCAGGGTGGCCTTGAACTTACAGCAGTACTCCTACCTCTGCCTCTCAAGTGCTGGGATTAAAGGTGTGTGTCACCATACATGGCCCCATATTTCTTGTTTTGAGTATCTGCCTTACCTTATACCAGGCTGTTGTGACTTTATCTGACTTGATATTTTTTTAAAAAACTGATTGGGGGGGGGGGCTGTTTTCCATAGGGTCTCATTTTAGTCCAGGCCTGCCCTAGAAGTTTCAGGCTGGTCTCAAATTCACAGTGATCCTTCTACCTCTGCCTCCCGAGTGCTGGGGTTAAAGGCATGCACCACTATGCCCAGCTTTAAGAAATTGAGGTTGTTTTTTTTATTTTTTATTTTTTTCAAGGTAGGGTCTCACTCTAGCTCAAGTTGACCTGAAATTCACTATGTAGTCTCAGGGTAGCCTCAAACTCTCTGTGATCCTCCTACCTCTGCCTCCCAAGTGCTAGGATTAAAGGCATGTACCACCATGCTCAGCTTGTTTTTGTTGTTGTTTTTTAAGGTAGGGTCTCACTCTGGCCCAGGCTGACCTGGAACTCACTCTTGTTCCAGGCTGGCCTTGAATTCAGTGATCCTCCTATTTCTGCCTCTCCAATGTTGAGATTAAAGGTGTGCACCACCATGCCTGGCTGATTTTTTTAAAAAAATATTTTGCTGGGCTTATTGGCTCATGCCTCTAATCTCAGCACTCGGGAGGCAGAAGTGGGAGGATCACCATGAGTTTGAGGTCACCCTGAGACTACGTAGTGAATTTCAGGTCAGCCTGAACTAGAGTGAGACCCTACCTTGAAAAATCAAAAAGAAAAAAAAATATTTTACTCATTTATTATAGAGAGAGAAAGAGGCAGATGGAGAGAGAATGGGCATGCTAGGACCTCTATCCACTGCAAATGGACCCCAGACACATGCACCACCTTGTGCATCTGGCTTACATGGGTCCTGAGGAATCAAACCTGGGTCTTTAGCCTTTGCAGGCAAATACCTTAACTGCTAAGCCATCTCTTCACTCTGGGCTGATTTTTTTTTTAAGTGTCAGTATTTTATTTAAATGAGTATATATCAGCATCATTTTCTCTTTTCTGTGGACATTTACACTCTTTAAAGAATGCTCCTTTTGTTGTACTAGTTAACTAATCTTATTGTGGAAGATTTACCTTCAGACCAAAATGATTACGCAGTTCAGTGAACTAAATAAGTTTTGAAAGTTGGAAGAGTTATATGAAAAAAGCCAATGCAAATAAATTTAAAAAATATGGGCTGGAGAGATGGTTCAGCAGTTAAGGTGCTTGCTTGCAAAGCCTAAGGACCTGAGTTCAATTTCTCAGTGCCCATGTAACACCAGATGTACAAGGTGGCACATGTGTTTGGAGTTCATTTGCTACAGGCCCTGGCACACCCATTCTCTATCAGCCTTTCTTTCTCATACATACATACAAACAAACAATGGTGGGGCTTGGTACTAGTTGAAACTGCCTGTTCTTAAAGTATCCATAAATGGCTGGAAGAAGCAAAGAGGGATGGTGTCCAAAATGTTTGTGTGTAGGTAGGTTGGTAGGTAGAGATGATTTATCCATATTTCTTTTCCTTGCCCCAAATGAAGGCCAAAAACCTTGTGGTGTTTGCTAAGTTTACCTACTTAAAAAAATTTTGTTTTTTTACAGAGCTGCCTTTAACTTTGACATAACTCTACTTGTGTAGATGACTCCAAAGTAGACATAGTAATGTGACATTTTGCCCAATATTTGAACTTTATTATACACCTCCTGTACCCTCTCCAGCTTCTTCCCACATACACACAAACATTGGTGATCATTGCTACAAATATATACCTCCACAGGCATAGTGTAGGATGGTATTTGATCATGGTTTAGGCTTTTTGTTAGTTCTAATGTTCTAACACTGTCTGTCTTTGACAAAGCCTTTTGATTTGCATGATTTACATTTTTAAGATAAAGTAATTTACCTGTGGCCTGAAGGGGTTGAACTATTAGTGGATTTTAAGCTTCCTGAGGGTCCCAGAAACTTAAATCTAATGAAAGCCATGAGTCACCTTCCCCAGGGACTGTCCTTGCTTTTATAATATTTTGCACTTAATTTCAAGGCATTTATAGATCTTTCATTAACCCTTTTCAAATAATCTTTTTTTGGCCTAGATCCAGGGATAAATAAGCCATAGCTTGTGGGCTGTAACTCATAGCTTGTTGTTGAATGACTTGAAAACTAAGAATGTATTTATGGGCTGGAGAGATGGCTTAGCAGTTAAGGTACTTGCCTGTAAAGCCAAAGGACCCAGGTTCGATTCCCAGGACCCACATAAGCCAGATGCACAAGGGAGTTCGTTTGCAGTGGCTGGAAGCCCTGACGTGACCATCCCCCCACCATACTTGCCTATTTCTGTATCTCTCTCTCTCTCTCAAATAAGAAATATTTTTTAAAGTGTTTATATTTTTAAGGGTTTGTAAGAACAAAAAAGCAACAAAAATATAGAGACCATATAGGGACCATAAATCTGAGAAACACTATCTGTCTGGTCAACCCCTGGCCTAACTCAATGCCCAGACCCTTCTTAGGACTGTTTCCTTTTTGATTCTGTAGTTCCATGATAATTGTTAGCATATTTTTGGGGCTGGGTTTTTTTCTGTCAAGATTTTTGTATTTCAGAATTTGAATGTTTGGTTTATATGGTTTATTTTATTTAAAGATATCTTTCTTTTGTTCGCCAATTAGGTAATAATTCTCATAGGAAATAAAGCAGATTTGGAGGCACAGAGAGATGTTACATATGAAGAAGCCAAACAGTTTGCTGAAGAAAATGGTGGGTTTCTTTTAAGACTTAATGATCACTCTTAGGAGAATTTCAAGGAAAGGTGGGATTTTGATCTTTCATGTTATTTTATAACTTTAAAAAAATATATTTTATTTATTTATTTATTTGACAGTGAGAAAGAGGCAGAGAGAGAGAGAGAATGGGTGTGCCAGGGCTTCTAGCCACTGCAAACGAACTCCAGATGCATGTGCCACCTTGTGCATCTGGCTTACGTGGGTCCTGGAGAATCAAACTGGGATCCTTTGGTTTTGCAGGCAAATGCCTTAACCGCTAAGCCATCTCTCCAGCCCTACTTTATAACTTTTTAAAAGGCAGACTGCTCAAGAACAAGAAAATAAAATAGTTGTTTTTGTGATACATATTAGAAACAGTATATTACTTAATGATAAATATAAAGATGCCTTATGTCTCAGAATCACTTACTCTTTCATGAAATACTATGATAAGAGTACTACCAGCTGACAGAAACTTGATGTTACAGAAGAGAATGTTCTTGTGAGTTTGAAATATCCTAATTACAGTCTGAACTTTATTTTTAGGCTTGTTGTTCCTTGAAGCAAGTGCAAAAACGTAAGTATGGCTGAAATGTATACATTCAGGTTTGAAAGTAGAACTATATATGTTGTATATATATAGACAGTGGCATGTATATTGTATACATATATAATGGTAGGAAATTCTTACTGAAAACATCTTTTCCTATTTCACACTTCAAAATAATTTGAATTTTTGTTACTTAAAGGATTGTATCTCTATAACCCAGCTTAATAAACTGCTTACATTTCAAAAGTGTTTGACTTCCACAATTGAAGTTGTTTAGCATCTTAGACTCAAAATGTGACCAACCTGTATCTGACGCTTGTGATCACCTTATAAAACATAATCACATCTAAATAGAAGCAAAATGAACATTTCCTTTTTTTTCTATTTCCACCATTGAACTGTAGCGCTCCCAGTCATAATTCATGTATTAGATCCCAAATCCCTGCCAATGGCACTGGGAGGGCAACCTTTGTTTAGAATTATTTGTCATTAGTCCCAATAGAACTGAAGTGGGAACATGGCTAACATGACTGTGTCACCATCACATGATTAAAAACAGCACAGTTCATGCCTGGCTGATTAGTACAAAGCCTGAATAATTCTGTTCAGATTTGCATTTGGAGAGATTTCATGTTTCGAGAAACCCTCTCTGTTGTCTCTGAAATGGCCTATCAGCTATTGTAGACTGTTACAACACTTTAATGAGAACACATTATAGTTTTTAGTAACAGATCTTAATACTTGTTATATGTGCTCCACCGAAAACATTTTCCCATGTTGTTCTCTTAGCTCAGCCTTCTGGTAATCTCTTATTAGATGACAGTGGCTAAGTTGAAGACATCATGGCAGTTGACTAAAGGTTAGCAAAAGGTCAGTGTGTAATGTCTTACATTTTCTAGAAAGCTGTGGTTCGTAAATAAAGTTCTTGATTGCCTCTTAGGGGAGAGAACGTAGAAGATGCTTTTCTTGAGGCTGCTAAGAAAATCTATCAGAACATTCAGGATGGAAGCCTGGATCTGAATGCTGCCGAGTCTGGTGTACAACACAAACCTTCAGCCCCACAGGGAGGACGGCTAACCAGTGAACCCCAGCCCCAGAGAGAAGGCTGTGGTTGCTAGTGACCTCTTTGCTCTGGCTCTCATTTGACCTTTCACCTCTGTCTGTTGGAAGCAGTACTTTTTACTGCCTCATTGTCTTCTGTACATCTTACTGGGTTTAATTAAAAAAAAAAAAAAACTCTTGTAAAAACAGTTTAACACAATACTAAACTGCTAAACAACTAGATGTAATCAGGTTATCAAAGGCAAGTAGAGTAATAAATCTCTCCTGCATGGTAAATCTAGACCTTTCCCCCCCTTGATTGTCCTTGTGATAGGTATGTCACCAATATATGATTTAAATTGAGCACTGATGCTGGACTTGATTTTTATCTTCCGTTTTTGGCAAGGCTTTGTCTCATTATACGGTTTAAATTTGGTCTCTTCAGTCTTTCTCCCCATCTTTAAACTGTTCAAGTATGTCTGTTGTAACCAGTAAGCTCATTGCTGTGGAATGACTTCTGATGGTAGAGAGGGGCTGTAACTGCTTTGTTTTGTTTCTGTTGGATAAATTCCCTGTTGTAGGGGTGGCATTTTTCTTGATGAGGTTTGCTTCTTTCTTAGCCTTGCACAGGGAAATATCTATTCTCTTTTCTCTTGTGCTTAATAGCTTTATCTTTTTTTTTATACCATTTTATCCTTTTCTCTTTAACAGAAAGTAAATATGTATAAAATTTGAAGGAATCGAACTAACAATACCTTCTGTGTATATTATTTTAATGAAGAAAATAAATTGATTACTGGCATTGGAACAGTATAAAATACCAGTTTGTACAGTGTGACCTATATGTGACCATGTTACTCTTCCATTTCACACACAAGAAAATAAGACACAACTGCAGTTCACAAGTAGGCTCCACTCCTTGCAGCAGTGTGTGGGACATGCTGGAAAGAGCTGGTGTCAGCGGATTAACACTAGCAAATTCTATTCCATCTTCGCACGGAGGCTTACCTGCTGATTCTCTTAACTGTTCGTGTGCAATCGACAATGTGCTAACCTGCTTTTCTCTTTGTAAACATTTTTGTGTTACAGGCTGCATTCTTGCCTTACTGTATAGAAAAAGGAACAAGGCTGGGTTTATTATTGCACATTTTAAGCTTTTATACCTTTATCTTGGAATAGTCAACTTCTGAACCGGATAGCCAGAACCGCAGGTCTGCTGTTAAGGGATTTTAAATTGTGCATTTTTAACACTACAATGAAATAATTTAATATTATCCCTTATGTTTATAGTATAAGGGAATATTTTATGTCATGTTGGCATAAGTTGTTTTGTGAAAGGGAAAGTGTTTTTAATGGGGTTTAGTGTTGTGCTTAGACAGCATAAGTTACTACTTTGCACTGGATGGTCTGGCTGCTGAAACTTGAGTTTTACTAAGTTCTTCACTTCTGTTGATTGATTTCTAGGTGTTTAAGGTGGCCAGGAATTGAGAAAGTTATTTGAAGTCAAATGTAGGATAGGTAAGCCTGAGCATATTACATTAAATGCACTCAGTTTAAATGTTGTGTTTAAAATACACATTTTTAAATCCCTCTTTACAAACATTCATGTAAAATGACATCTTTTTGGTAATAAACATAAATGTGATAGTTCCAGAGTATTGTATAGTCAATGTTATATAAAACCCCAAACTGGAATGTGCAGAAAATAGGATTTGGTTTATTTGTGGACTCATCTTTTTGTCATTGTTTAACTTAAAAGAAACTCCTGGTGTAGATTGGTTGTTCTGTTAAAGATTTACAGTGATCCATTTTGCTTACATTGCTGCATCACAAGGGATTCGCCCAGGGACCATGACCTGCTGGTGTGTGTATATATTTTCAAAAACAAAATAAGCCACCCATTGGGATATAAGGTAGCAATCACAAACTAAGGACTGCAGCTTGTTTAGGTGCAATACCCTGATTCCCAAAGTTAGTTACAGTGGGTCTTATTGTTTTTGTGACAGAAGGATTTATTCAGACTGCTGTATTCTTCATTTGATGTAACAAAATGCTATTAATCTAAATATTTGTAAATAAAGTACCTGTATCTAGATTAAATTGAAATTGGTTGCATTATTTTCTGAACTAGATAACTTCTTTAGATGAATAGTTTTTAATATAAATGTTAACCTTTATTGCAGAACCACTTATTTTGAAGAAAGGTCTATGTATGTAGCATACAAAACCACATCACTAATTGAGTTATAGTTTAGTTCTTATATTTGCATCAACCTTGTAGTATGTTTTCAGTCAGCCGTTAGTTTGAGGTCAGCACATTTGGTGGCTAACAGTGTTCTCCTCTGACTGTACTTGGGGCCAAATTCTATTATTTGCATGTGTAACCCCTGTAATAAATTTGGGTGCTTAAAAACCAGTAAATTGTAAAATTGTAACATCTGTGCCAGAGGCAGTACCTTTACAATGAAATTCTTTCAATTTCTCACCCAGGAGGACTTACTGCTTGTGCAGTCATCTGTTATTGATTGCCCTTGCACCACCAAAGAAGCTGCCAATAGTAACTGGTTTTCAAGAACTATTTATGCATTAGACCTTCCAGCATAATGCTCAAGCAAAAAGTTTTTCATGAATAATAAAGTATTTGATGCAGTAACTTTTTTTTTCTTCCCTTTTTGGGTTTTTGAGGTAGGATTTCATTCTAGCTCAGGCTGATCTGGAATTCACTATGTAGTCTCAGGGTGGCCTTGAACTCATGGCAGTCCTCCTACCTCTGCTTCCCGAGTGCTGGGATTAAAAGTGTGTGCCACCATGCCTGGCTTGATGCAATGACTTTGGGAAAAAAAATTGAGGGATGTTGGTGGCTGGTCTATACATAGTACAGATTAGTGAAAAGGTTTCTTTAGGAGAATGTCTTGGAACTGGAAATATTTTACATGTGCTAGGGTTTGAACCCAGGGCTTTGCAATGTTAGGGAAGCTATAGCTCCCAGGTGAGGAAAGGTATCTTGAAACCAGGTATTTTATTTCATGCTTTCATTGCTACACTTCTTCAATCTGGTAGACCTGAGTTATGAGAATGTAATTACCCATAAACTCATTGTTTTGAGCATTAAAAAAAAAAAACATACGAATGGTTCAATTCCCTTATTGTTAAACAAAAGACCAGTTTCCATTCCTGTTCATGTGGCAGTTTGGGAAGGTAATTTACATGCATTTGCTGAGTCCTGAACATTGTGTCTTTAATTCTTTCATTGTGATTTGGCTAGGCCTTTAAGCATTTTGCTATAGATTTAAGTTCTGTTTTGGAAATAGATGCCTTCTAGAATGCACTATCAGTAAGTTGTATGGCTTTCATTTTCTATAGAAGTATAAAGTCTCGGGCTAGGAAGATGGCTCAGCACTTAAGGTCCTTGCTTGCAAAACCTAATGACCCAGGGTATGATTCTCTAGTACCTACATAAAACCAGATGCATAAGGTGGTGTATGCATCTGGAGTTTGTTTGCAGTGGCAAGAAGCTCTGGTGCGCCTCCTCTCTCTCACAAATAAAAAAAGTATGAAAATCTGAATATGAATTTACCATTGGTTCCAAAGTATAAAGTTTTCATACTTTCTACCAAAGAATTGGTATTTTTGGCTAAGGAAATGTACCTGACAGTGGTATGATGATTTGATAACATTTCTGAATAATGAAACATTGAAAAGTAAAAGATGGAAGCCATCTGGAAGATGGGTCATTTTCTTGGCATTAGGTAAAACTAGGATGGAATGATCTGTAAAAACTAGTAAGACAGACCAGAGTTGACTGTATTATTTTATTTTCATATGAAAAATAGATTTTTAAGTAGAATCCAAAAATAACTATTACATAAAGAGGAGCTTTAAGTACATTCTTTTTCATTGTAACTAGATTTACCAGTATATGCATTCAGTATATACAGTTAAAAAAATTGACTGGCATTATAAAAACATTACAAGATTGAAAAAACAATAAAACATCCATGTAGCACCCTGGTTTAAACTGTTTACAACTAGTTCCACATGTACATGTGATCAACAAAATCCTTGGCATAAAAAGCATAAACTACAGTGGATTTTCAGTATATCTTCAAGGGATCTTGATAATAACTAGTGGCATTCTAATTAGAATATCAGTGAGGTAGTGGAGTAGCTATTTCTTCCTTACTGGTGTGCAAGTCAGTATTCTTATTTTTGTTACGCCATTCTTTTCCTACAGTAAGACAAAAAGGTTAGAAAGGATAAATTACATCTTTTTAACAACGAACACAGCCTTAACAGCTAAGTGATGACGTGAAGCCTGATAGGAACAGATTTTGTTTTACAGAGTTGGGACTAAGCCCAGTACTCTATCACTAAAATACATTTCCAGCCTATAAGATTAATCACTACAAAACTATGAAAGGAAAAAGTTAAAAAGCTGTTTTTCATAAGACAGCTAAAATTGAAGATCTTCCTATTGAAAGTGCCAGTTAAAATGTCCGAGGCTGGAAAGGTCTCAGTGGAGCAAGCACAAGTACCTGAGATCATTTCCAGTGTCCATATTTACATCAGGGAATAAAATACCTTCATTGCCGGGTGTGGTGGTGCACACCTTTAATCCCAGCACTCGGGAGGCAGAAGTAGGAGGTCTGGTATGAGTTCAAGGACACTCTGAGACTACATAGTAAATTCCAGGTCAGCCTGGGCCAGTGTGAGACCCTACCTCAAAAAAACAACAAAAATACCTACATGCAGCCTTTGAGCAGGAAATTCAATGGTAGCAGTGTCGATAACTATCTGATGGACCTTGTAGAACTTGGAAGGAACTCTGAAAAGGGAAATAAAATTTTAGGCCTCCAACTCCAACGTAATTCAGGACTTTTATCTCACAAAGGCGTGGATTTCCCCAGACCTTCAAACAATTTCTACAGCCTACAAATGCCTCCAACATCTCTTCTGTTGCAGCCACCTTGGCTAACCCTGAACGTGGCTCCTGCATGCTTTCCTCACAATGCTGGACTCGTACCCCCAAAGCCTATGTATTTTCCAGTGTATATGCTCTCTTAAGTTCTACCTGGAGGTGGTTTCCTCACTTGGGTCCCCAGCATAGAAGGTGTTAAGATAATTATACTCAAATCATAACTCTGCTACTAATTCACCATATGATGTAGGTAAGTCACTTGCCCCCCTTCTGCCCAAAGGTGTTCTTGAATGCTTCTTATGGTTTATGATAGAATTACAACATCAAACTGCTATGTGATAAAAGACAAACCCGTAAGTCCTCATTTGTTATGTCCCTGGCCTGTCATTTATCACTGCAGTTTCCTTATTTATGTAAAGGGGTAAGGTATGTACCTTACAAGTTATAAAGATTAAATGGAAGTTATATGTAGTGTTCAATGTGATATGTGCACGGAATAGGCAGCCAAAAATTGATGCTATTTTCTGCCTGATACTATGTTATTGTTTATCAATTCCATGAATATATTTCATGTTCTTTCTGAATGATTATTAACCTTATCTAAGCCTTATATAGGAAACCTTTTTATGAAATTCAGTTTCATAGACTCATGGTTAAGAAGTCTGCATTCAAACTTTTGTTGTGAAATGAGTCACTATCAGTTATCTTTCTCCAGTGCACAGGGAAATAGACTTAACTAGAACTCAGATTTGGCCTCAAAGTTCTCTATACTGGTCAAGCAGAAAATGAGGAAACCCAAAAGTGGAGAGCATGAAGAAAAGAACTGACCGTATCCCTTACAGGTCACCCAGTCTCCAGGTCTAGTCTACTTCTAGACCACATCTATAAACCAGGTAAATTTAGTTTTCTCAGAGGTGACAAACCAGAGTTGAAGGTAGAATTTTGATCCCAAGTCTTCCTTGGCTCATGTACCAAAGCTGTCAAGCACCTTTTATTTTATTTATTTTTTAATATTTTAATTTATTTATTTGAGACAGAAAGAGGCGGGGGGGGGGGAGAGGGAGAGAATGGGCGGGCACACCAGGGCCTCCAGCCACTGCAAACGGACTCCAGATGCATGTGTGCGCGTGCCCCCTTGTGCATCTGGTTTATGTGGTTACTGGGGAAATCGAACCTGGCCTTGGGCTGTGCAGGCAACCACCTTAACCACTAATCTCTCTCTCCAGCCCTCAAGCACCTTTTCATCTTTTAGATAACAAACTAAACACTTCAGGAGTTTCAGACTTACTTGACTTTGTCTGAGCTGTGAACCCTCTACAAGGGAAGACTCCAGCTGAGACAGACTGGCTGATGATGTTGAGTCTACAGAAGTGCTAGTGACCAGTTCCCCTAAAGCATCGACTTGTCTCCTCAGACTGTGTAAAGTGCCCTCTGTCTGCCGTTTTCCTTTGCTTAATACTTCTGCTTGCTTGGACATACAGTGTCGAAGTTGAGCCTGAAAAGTGTTATAAAATTTACTTTTTTACAGTGAAGAAATGTACCAAAGCTATTACTCACTTTCCTCAGGTTAGATGAATTTATCAAAGCAATAATGAGAACCAGGCATGGTGCCATGTCTCTGTAATCTTAACACTTGGGAGGCTGAGGCAGGAGGATTGCCCTGAGTCTGAGTCTGTGACAGAGTTCCAAGCCAGCCTGAGTTACAGAGGGAGACCCTGTCTCAAAAAATCAAAAAGAAATAAAGATGATGTTCGTCATTTAACTGGGCCTTTTACTCAGTCTGTTCTTTGAACTGCATCAGTGCTTTGAATTTCTGTATCCCCATTAAATGACTGCTCATTCTTTTGTCTCCCAAGAATGAGATGATAAGCTGGATTGTAATGTCTTCAGGTTTTCCATTCTATGTATGTAATCACCCAATGCCGGACTATTTTTTAGCTTTCCCTTATGCTATAAACTTGAAATGATTCTTTCCAAGTCTGTAGCATTACTGTCCCCCAGAACTCTGTGCACTGATGGCAGTGTTCCATAACTGGCTGGCAATACAGTAACCACTAGATGTGTGGCTACTGAGCTTGAAAATGTGTCAATTAAAGAGCTATTTGGTTATTTATTTATTTATTTATTTTTTAAGGTAGGGTCTCATTCTAGTCCAAGCTGACCTGTAATTCACTATGTAGTCTCAGGGTGACTTTGAATTCACAGCATTGCTGCTACCTGTACCTCCTGAGTGCTGGGATTAAAGGTATGCACTACCACGCTTGGCCTAAAGAGCTAGTTTTAACTTGATTTAGTTCAGTGATTGAATAAAATGAAAACAGCTACATGAGATCACCACTGAATGTCATCTGGCACCAGTGGATGATGCAGCACTACACCCTCTCAGCCTGTGCTGCCATATGGACATCTCCAGTCCACAAAAGGGACCCTTTTGTTCTATTTCACTCATTTCAACTCACACTCTTAACCTCCAAAACGTTTTTCTTTACTTTTTTAGCTTTTTGAGACAGGTTCTATTTAGCCCAAGCTGCCCTTGAACTCTTGATCCTAATGTCTTGGCCTCATGAGTTCTGACATTACAGGTGTATGCCACCCACCTGGTTTTAACCCCCAAATCTTTAGGTTAATACTGACCACTAAAGGCCTTTAAACTCATGTTCTGAGCCAAATAATTATCTGTCACTAAAGCTTCTCCAATATTCCCATTTTTATGATATCCCTGATACTTAGGTTCTGTTGGTTTTAGTTGAAGTTAAGCAGTACTGTATAGGTTAAAGGACAATGGACTTAATAAAGAATTCATGTTTTTTGTTTCTGGTTTTGTTTCTCAAGGTACAGTCTCCAGCCCAGGCTGAACTGGAATTCACTCTGTGGTCTAGGCTGACTTCATACTCATGGCAGTCCTCCTACCTCTGCCTCCTGAGTTCTGGGATTAAAGGTGTGTGCCACCATGCCCCTTGTTTCTGTTTTTATCTATCTATTTTGCAATACTGGGGAATGAACCCAGGGACTTGCACTTGGTAGGCAAGCACTCTACCACTAAATTATATCCCTTGCCCTAGAACTCAGGTACTGATTGTTCTTTACTGACTGTGATATGCCAGTTTCTTGGAACTCCACCATGAGATCTATAAATTTGCTCTGGGTATTGCACCAAAGTGGACATGAGAGCAGTCTGAAAACATGAAAAATTTCTGTCACAATCCCCAAATGCCAGGTATACTGTCCCCCTCCAAGGGCAACCTTGAGCCGATCTTCACGGTGGCGCAGTCTCTCTCGGAGTGCTTCTCCACGCCAGTGTTCATCCTTTTTTTTCCAGAAGAAAGAGGAAGACATCAATGAGTTACCAAGCACCAAGAGTGGGAGCTAGCTGACCTTTCCTCATACTACCCCAACACACCCAAATCTTTTAGCTTGGTGGGAGAAGTGGGAAGCATACTGTCATTCTGTGAAGGAGTAGGATAAACCTTACCAGGATGTGAGCTTGAGAAAAGCTCAATTTTTCTTCAAAAGGTTTCTCATTCATGGTAAATGGAAAGTTCTCTTTCAAACTTTCCAGCCCTCCTTCTAGGTTTTCATTTCTTTCCAAAATAGCTGCTAGATCTTCTGGTAGTTCTGGAAGGAACTGGTTGAGATTCTTCAGGCTGGTTCTGATTTCATCTTTAACCTCAGACTTCAGTGTCCTCATTGCATCGCTGATCTCCATCTGTCTTCTCTCTAAATCCTTCTGGTTTGCCATCTAGACAGTGTATTAGGGCCAAATATATCATTTAAAACTAAGGCAGAGCAGCATCAGCAAGCTGCAGTATTCAGTGAGCCACTGGGTCACAATAGAAAACAACCTGTATCTTTACTGCACTGTATTATAGGTTAGAAGTAACCCCATCATTAGCCAAGAAGCTTATGTATCTTGATGATTAGTACTGTAAAGACTTGTAACTTTACAAAACATTTGAACATCTATAAAATGAGTGCTTATTGGCATTTTGATCAGAGCAACTTCAATTTCAAAGGCACGTGGTATAATGGTCCTTGAAGGTGTTACTGTATAAAAGTTTCTCTGGAGTTGGAGCTGAGGTCCAACTTTCCACAAACATCATCAATGTGACTTAGGGCAACTTAGCTAACTTCTGATCTGCTACCTCATTTATAAATGGTGACAATACCTTCTGCTCAGAAATATGAGAAGTGGGGATTTATATGAAACACCTTACTAGTATTTCACAGGCAACTATAAACGAAACCCCACATGAGAAAAGGAACAATGTTAAACTGGGAATGCTTTGGAATGAGTGCTACTGAACCCATGTCCATGGCTGGCCAGCTGGGCTTCTAAGGGTTCACACCTGTTTCTTGAGCTCCAGGTACTCATGTTGCATCTGGTTGAGCTCCTTCATCAGACGCCTTGCACGCTCATGGTTGTCCTGGGCCACCAGTTCAATTGTTGCCATTTCCTTTTGCATGCAGCTGTTCTCCTGTTTTTGCTCCTAGCACAGGAGGCACATGAATAGCTGGTCAAGTATGTGGGAGTGTGGTTGCTGGACCACACACTCACGAGCTCTGTAACCTCATTTCCCTTATGGACCTCAGTTTCTCTACAGGTGAGAGACAGAGCTAAGCCTGCCTTCTGGATCAGGCACAGTACAGCTGGGAACTTCAGATCTGCAGCATTATCTCTGTTACCTCACTTTCCCATTCTGAGCATTCACTAATTACCTGTGAGATGGCAACAGTAATGCTCATCACGGCTTGTAGGGAAGATTACATCTTAGACATTTATATTCTATCATTACAATCTTCTCTACCTCCTAGTTGTGAGCACATCACCCTTTGGGAAGCACAACAGGGCTTTTGCACAACAGGGCTCCATTAATCCCTGCAGTGAGAGGTGGACAAATCCATTCCTGGGAGAGTCTACTGTGCTCATCTGCCTTCATGCACCAGAAAAGGCTCTGGATGATTGATTATCACCTCCAAATTTATTTTAGGAAAAAAAGCATGGTTGATTATTCCTCCTGGCTTTGGTATAATAATTAAAGCTAATGTTGACCAGACAATACAGGATGAAAAAATACTTAGAAGCATTGACTGCAGCTGTGTAGAAATGTCCACCAAACCTTTTCCAACACCCTGTTTCCCTGCTCGTAACTTCCTACTGGGCTGACATTGTTTACAACTCAGAGGCAGCAGCCAGAGCTGCTCTGTGGCTAAGGGCCCAGTCTCAGGCAAAACCATGAGCTTCAAGAACAAATTATGTCTAAATAGACCCAACAACAGTTGGTCAGGGGCTGGGCTAAGGGGTAATTTATTTTCTCAACAGTGAAGTGGTGCAGCAGTAAAATGAAAATGTAACTTAAATGCGAAAATATACGTATATCATTTCCTCAAATTACCAGGGCAGTGGGTACTCACAAGAAGGTTTTTCTCGAGCTGGCTCCGCTGGGTCTTAAGTGCATCTTTCAGGCCAGCCACCTGCTTCTCAGCCTTCTTTCTTTCTGTCAAGAACTGGTTCTGCAGCAGGCTGAAGTCTGCCCTCATGGTGTCTGCCTCTTTCTGGAGGGCCAGCAGCTCATTTGACTTTTCCATTATTTGCTGTTCCCGTTCTGAAAGCTGCCGTTCTGAAATGAGCATATTTAGGAGGCTTGGCCAGGGGCCCTGGCCAGCTGTGGGCACAGCTTTCTGCTCCTCATGGGAAGACTGCTTGACAGTGGCAGGTCTGCTGCTTCCCTCCAGTACTGAGTCTTATAAGTTTGTCCTGACCCACTCCATAGGCCCAGGAAAGAACCAAGTAAGGGTGCTTTTTGAAATAAATAGTTACCAAAGGGCCAGAGCCCAAAGCAACAGTCAGCAACTATCTTCCCTTTAAGTCTCTGAAACAAGTGGAATAAACACAGCCCTTACCCAAGGTGCAGGGGAGACTGTAGAAATGTTTTTTATTCAGCCTTGGTTTTAATAAAGGTAGGTACACAGTAGAAAGCGTACAGGGTTTTAGGGATGACTCCTATACAGGGGGGAGGGGTATGTTTTTTGATGTCAACTGGAATCATGTAAGCAGACATCTGGGACACGACTCAAAAAGAGCTTAAAAGTACAGGTGACATTCACAAGTTTTCATATCACCTTACTTACAGCAGCACCCTGCCCACACTTCTCAACAGCTCTGGCATGATCAAAACCCAGCACATACAATGTAGTTTCAGTGCCATTATGGGTCTGGACATATCATGGATTCTCAGGGGAAAAGGAATAATAAGCATTTCAGATGCCCAAATTCATACTTCTGAGCATTACTGAGCCCTAGAGCTTAAGAAAAACATGTTACTGAAGGTCATTTATCCTCGATTTTTATATCAACAATTATTTTTCTTTTTCCCCTTCCCTTCTCCTTCCTCCCTCCTTTCTCTTTTTCTCTCTTCTCCCCTCCCTCCCTCCCTCCCTTCCTTCCTGTTTTTTTGAAATGAGGTTTTGCTATGTTGCCCAGGCCACTCAAAATCTGTAGCTCAACTGATACTGTCGCCTCAAACTCCAATATTGGTACACCACTGTGCCTAGCTTCAACTTCATTTATACATGCTTAAGGGAGAGTAAACTGACTCTGGGGTAAATATCTGCATTCTATCCTCACTCTCTATGTCGGCTGTGGACAGAAGAGTTGTTAATATTATCTTTCTGACTGGCAGACACAAAAAGACTGCTAGTCAGTCTCAGGATCAAGTGTCTTCTCCATAAAGATTTGAATTCACTCTGTCTCTCACAGGGCTGCTCTCCCACTTTGCTTCTCCAGCCACCTTCCGGGATCTCTGACTGAGGCCCTTGTTTCCTTCACATATCATACAAGACAGCCAGCACCACTGCCACTCCTTGGCCCACCCTCCCCATGAGCACTGTTTCAGAATACATACTGGTCTGGGAGAGTGCCTTCTCCAGGGTCTCATTCCACCTCTCCTCTTTCTGCAGGGTCTTGACATGTTCTTCAGCCACTGCCACCTCTGTGAGCACCTGCTCCAGCTTGCTCTTCTGCTCTGCCAACTCCTTCTCCAGCTGCTCCTGCTGTGTCTGCAGTATGACTTTACTAGCTTCTAGCTTTTGTTCTTCATTTTCTCTCTCTTTCTGGAGTCTCTGAAACATCTGAATAGACAACAACCTTAGTCATAAAATAACAAATGAGACAGATTCCAGTACAACAGGAAGGAGAGAGAACGAAAGAATGAGAGAGAAAAACAATAAGGCAGAGAAATTGGTTTTAAGATTCTTTATTTTAAAAAATATTTTTAAAATATTTGAGAGAGAAAGAGGAAGATAGAGAATGGGTGCACCAAGGCCTCCAGACACTGCAAACGAACTCCAGATGCATGTGCCACCTTGTGCATCTAGCTGATGTGGGTCCTGGGTCCTTAGGTTTCACAGTCAAGGGTCTTAACTGCTGAGCCATCTCTCCAGCCCCCCAAGTTTTAATTTATTTTATTTATTTGCAAGAGAAAGAGAAGAGAGACAGAGATAGAAAGAAGGGGTGTGTCAGGGTCTCCGGCCAGTGCAAATGAACTCCAGATGCATGCACCATTGTGCATCTGGCTTTACATGGGTATTGGGGAATTGAACTCAGCTTGTTAGGCTTCGTAGTCAAGTGCCTTAACCACTAAGCCATCTCTCCAGCCCTGATTAAGATTCTCTTTTGTAAAGCCCGGTGGTGGTGCACGGCTTTAATCCCAGCACTCGGGAGGCAGAGGTAGGATTGCCGTGAGTTCAAGGCCACCCTTAGACTATAGTGAATTCCAGGTCAGCCTGGGCCAGAGTGAGACTCTACCTCAAAAACCAAAAAGAAAAAAAAAAAAGATTCTCTTTTGTTTAAAAATATTTTTATTTTTTTAGAGAAGGAGAAAGAGAGAATTTGCCTCAGTTACTGCAATTGAACCTAGTGGACATGTGTGACCTTGTGCACTTGCCTCACCTTGTGTGTCTGGCTTATGTGGGATCTGGAGAGTTGAACACGGGTCCTTAGGCTTTGTAGTCAAGTGCCTTAACTGCTAAGCCATCTCTCCAGCCCTAAAATTGTTTTTATTTAATTGCAAGCAGAAAGAGAGGAGAAAAGAAGAGGAGGCAGAGAGAATGGGCACACCAGAGCCTCTGGCTACTGCAGACAAACTCCAGACTTTGTGCATTTGGCTTTACATGGGTACTGGGGAAACAAACCCAGGTCATTAGGCTTTGCAAGGCAAGAGCTTTAGCTGCTGAGCCATCTCTCCAACCCTGATTAAAATTCTTTGCAGGACCAATGCCCTGACCGAATAGTTCATAACATATCAATCAAAGACTCACATAGTGGCTACAAAAGTCACATCTGGTTACACAAGGCAGTTTAAGACACACATAGTCAGGCTGGGTATGATATAGCCAGTTTACAGTGAATTTGTAAGTCACTGACTTCAATCTCTAGCACATGTGGAAGGGAAAGACACATAGTACCACGGGGAATACTTCCCAATAGCTTCTTGCCAATAACTCATCCAGGGCTGGAGAGATGACTTAGCAGTTGAAGGTGCTCACTCGCAAAGCCTGACAATCCTGGTTCAATTCCCACGTATCTACATGAAGTCAGATTTACAGAGTGGTGCATGTGTCTGGAGTTTGTCTGCAGTGGCAGGAGGCCCTACTGTGCCTGTACTTACTTTCTGTCTGCCTCTTTATCTCTCTCTCAATAAATAAAAATATAAAAAAAGAACTCATACAAATTATCCAATTATAAATTCGTAGTAAGTACCATTTCTTGTTGGTCAAGTGTGAGCCTGTTTTCTTTGATCTCATTCTGAAGTGCTTGTAGTTGGTGTTCTTTTGTCTTCGTCTCTTTCTGACAGTTCTCAAACCTCTCAACCCATTCACTGATGTCCCTCTGGAGCTGGCTCTGCTCACCAAGCAGTACATTCTGACGCTTGGTAGTGTGAAGCAAATCCTTTATGTGAAAAAACACATTAAAACTACTCACAAAGCCATGTGTCCTAGGGTGGCCAGTGCCAACCAAGCATCTACCAAGTCTAATAAAATGAGAAACATAAATTCCATATTGTTTATCATCTTATCAAACTTACAGAAAGGTACCCAGGACAAATATTTCCCATTTTTGTGCCTAAAAATTAAGATGACAAAACTCCAGCAAAGACTAAGGTCCTCTTAGTTTTAGCTGCCTTGTGCAGAGGTGGGAATAAACAGTGCTCTGTAACTAGCACAAGACTATTCAGAAAATTAAGAAAAATCAGCCTGGCATGGTGGCGCATGCCTTTAATCCCAGCACTCAGGAGGAAGAGGTAGGAGGGTTGCTGTGAGTTTGAGGCCACCCTGAGACTATATACTGAATTCCAGGTCAGCCTGGGCTAGAGTGAGACCCTACCTCAAAAAACCAAAAAAATAAATAAATAAATAAATAAAAAGCTGGGCGTGGTGGTGCATGCCTTTAATCCCAGCACTTGGGAGGCAGAGGTAGGAGGATTGCCATGAGTTTGAGGCCACCTGGAGACTACATCGTTTTTTCCAGGTCAGCCTGGGCCAGAGTGAGACCATACCTCAAAAAAACCAAAAAAAAAAAAGATAGAATCAAGAAAAATCATGAACAAGGTTTAATTCTTGTTTTATTACTATATTTGAACTATTTTTATACAAATTCAAAACTTAGAAATTTTCTTTGTTAAAAATATGGCTTTTTCAAATTTCTAAGAATCATTGTGGACCTTAAGTTTTCTATGTCTTTACTTTTTATTTTTTGAAGTAGGGTCTCACTCTAGCACAGGCTGACCTGAAATTCACTCTGTAGTCCCAGGCTGACCTTGAACTCACAGTGATCCTCCTGCCTACCAAGTGCTGGGATTAAAGGCGTGCACCACCATGCCCGGCTTAAGTTTTGTATGTCTTATAAGTACAATCTTAAAGGTGCAAAAAGAAAGTGTTTAATCTAGGGCTAGAGATGGCTTAGTGGTTAAGGCACTTGCCTGAAAGGCCAAGGGACCTAGGTTCAATTCCCCAGTACCCACATAAAACTAGAAGCACAAGGTGGTGCATGCATCTAGAGCTTGTTTGCAGTGGCTAGAAGCTTTGATGTGCTCATTCTATCTACCTCTCTCTCCCAAATGAATAAATAATAAATAATAAAATACTTTTAAAAAGAAAATGTTTAATCTCTAATTTATGCAGTAGAAATCAAGACACAGAATTGGCCTGATGGTCTCTGAACTTCAAACTATGGCACTATTCTCACAGGACAACACTGAACTACTTTCAGGAAGGTGATCAGCACTGCAAGGGCCACAAACTTGCTTTAGTCAGCATCTGGCAAAATGAACACTCTGCAGTTCAGTGAGTGAGTAGTCAAATCTAAGGCTAGCCCACAGGCCTCACCTGTGCCGTGGGAAAGTAGTAGTCTTTCTGGTCCTTACAGTCCCCCAACAGTTGCTGGGAATGGTAGTGACCACCCTACTTCCTAGTTTTAAGTAAAACATGAATTAAGAGTTCTAGGACTAAAATAGATTTGAAAACCACTGCTACACAACACAGTATTATATAAAATGGTCCAATGGCTGGGCATGGTGGCTTATACCCTTAATCCTAGCACTCAAGAGGCAGAGGTAGAAGATTGCTGTGAGTTTGAGGCCAGCCAATTACACAGTGAGTTGCAAGTCAGCCTGGGCTAGAGTGAGAGCCTGCCTTGAAAAGAACCAAAAAAATAAAATGGTCCAGTGGGACCTGCTGGTTAATCTTACCTGCTTTGCTAGGTTCAAGTGATCTTGGACATTAGCTAGTTCTTCCCGAAGTGAGTTTACTGCTTCTTGTTTTTCTACAGAAACATTTTCATAAAATGAAATGCAGTATGTATACATACCAGATTTCTATCAGACCCCTTTCCTAAAAGTACATCAGAAGTGAATTTTTATTAAATGAGAAATAATGCCACACTATTTTCTCAAATGCCAAAGATTTGGGTTGAAGCCTAAGTTTTGAAAGACTCCTATATTTAAAAATCTCACAATAAAAATTTAGACTATACGGGTCTGGGAAGATGCCTCAGTTGGGTAAAATGCTTGCCTTCTGAGTGTGAGGGCCCAAGTTCAATCCTCAGAACACATGTAAAAGAGGACAAAGTGCCAGGTGTGGTGGTGCACGCCTTTAATCCCAGCACTTGGGAGGCAGAGGTAGGAGGATCTCTGTGAGTTCGAGGCCATGCTGAGACTACATAGTGAATTCCAGGTCAGCCTGGGCTAGAGCAAGACCCTACCCCGAAGAAAGAACATGGTGGTGGCACACTTGTAATCCCAGCCTGAGGAAGCTGAGGCAGGTGGATCCCTGGGGCTCATTGGCCAGCCAGTCTAGCTTACTGGCCTAGCTCTTGATCAATGAGTGACCCAGTCTCGAATAAGGTGGATGGTACCTGAGAAAAACAACACTCAATGTTGTTCTCTGGCTTCCACATGTAGGCACATGTACCTGCACGCACACACACACATACACACCCTCAAAAATTTTAGATACATTGCCGGGCATGGTGACACACGCCTTTAATCCCAGCACTTGGGAGGCAGAGGTAGGAGGATCACCATGAGTTCAAGGCCACCCTGAGATGACATAGTGAATTCCAGGTCAACCTGAGCTAGAGTGAGACCCTACCTTGAAAAACCAAAAAAAAAAATAAATAAATAAATAAAATTTTTTTTTTAGATATAGTTGGTGAGGTGCATCATTTTAAAACAGGTACATTCTACATCACTACTGGAAATGTAAACTTTGTATAACCTTTCAAGAAGATAATGTAAGGATAAATTTTTTATCTGTTACTAGCTATGTGACTTTGAACATGTCACAAGAAAACAAAGCCTCATATATAATTGATAAATAATAGTTTCTATCTTATATAAAAATGTTACAAAGTAGCTGGGTATGGTGGTGCACGCCTTTAATCCCAGCATTCTGTAGGCGGTAGGCAAAGGTAGGAGGATCACCATGAGCTCAAGGTCACTCTGAGACTACATAGTGAATTCCAGGTCAGCCTGGGCTACAGTGAAACCCTACCTTGAAAAACAACAACAACAACAAAAAAGTTACAAAGGTTTTGTCTTTTGAGTGGGTTTCACTATATAGCTCAGCTACATTTGATTTGTGATCCTAATTGGCTTACAGGTGTGTACCATCAGACCCAGTTGTGTTACATGGATTAAATAAGAAACTTCATCATGCCTAGGACATAATAAATGCTCAATAAGTCATTATTAGCTACAGTTACTTCTAAGTTATAAAAATTTATAAATGTTAAGTAACAGAAGACATCATTTTTATTTGCATTAAACTAGACACACCCACATACACACAAGCTGGAAGGGTATTCATCTAACTGTTCGTAGGAATTAAGGAACTATCTCTGAAGAATTAAGTAAACAGTAATATTTTTTCCTTTTTTTTTTTTTTCAAGGTAGGGTTACACTCTAGTCCAGGCTGACCTGGAATTCACTACGTAGTCTCAGGGTGACTCCAAACCCACAGTGATCCTCCTACCTCTGCCTCTCGAGTGCTGGAATTAAAGGCGTGCACCACCATGCCCCCCCCCTTTTTTTCCTTTTTTTGAGGTAGGGTTTCACTCTAGCCCAGGCTAATTTTAGAACTGACTCTGTAGTCCCAGTTTGGCCTTGAACTCACAGCAATCCTTCCACCTATGCCTCCCAAGTGCTGGGATTAAAGTTGTGTACTAGCATGCCCAGCCCAATAGTAATTTTTATTTCATCTTTTTTGTGTGTGCAATGTGTCGTGTGTGTGTAGTGTATGATGTGTATGTGCCCATGCAGTGCCCTGTGCACCTCACCTGTGGTGGGATGTGCTCACCTGGTTTGCCTGGAGGGAAACACAGTACACCCCCCCATCCATTGCCCTTCTACTGTTCTTTCTTGAGCTGGAGTCTCTTACTGATCCTGAATCTTGCTGCCCCTATCCCACTGTCCCTACTCCAAGGTGTGGTGATTCACCAGTCTCTGCTCTCCATAGGGCTGGAGTCAGACATGTGTAGCCACATCTGGATGTTTATGTGGGTCCTGGGTCTCTTAGGCCTTTTCAGACCCTAATGTTTGCAGGAGAAGCCAATTCTCCAGCTCTTCATCTTTTTTCTTTTTGTGTGTGTGTATGTCGTATATATGCGTGTGTGTTCATGTGGAGGCCAGCGATTGACATCAGGTGTTCCCTTGATCTTACTCTTTACTGTACTGAGACAAGGTCTCTACTTGAGAACAGATGCTGCTGCTGGTGCAGCTAGTCTAGACAGCCAGCTTGTCCTGGAATTCTATCTCTGCCTCCTGCATGCTGGGATTATTTATGAGGGTTCTGGGGGTCTGGATTCCAGTCTTTGTGCTTGTGTGGCAAGCGCTTTACCAACTAAGCCATCTCCATAGGCCCCTATTTCATCTGTTGTGCCTTTTTTTAAAATTTCATCTTTTGTGTTTTTTTTTTTTTTTAATTTTTAAGGTAGGGTCTCACTCTAGCCCATGATTATTATTATTATTATTATTGATGTTTTTAAACTGTTCTCTAAGAAACATGAATTGGGGCTGGAGAGATGGCTTAGCTGTTAAGGTACTTGCCTGCAAAGCCAAAGGACCCAGGTTAGACTCCCCAGGACCCACGTAAGCCAGATGCACAAGGGGGTGCACGCATCTGGAGTTCGTTTGCAGTGGCTGAAGCCCCTGGCATGCCCATTCTCTCTCTCTCTCTACCTGCCTATTTCTGTCTCTCTCAAATAAATAAATAAAATAAAATATTTAAAAAAAAAGAAACATGAATTGGATTTAACAGACAAACCAAAAGAAAAAAATTTTTGAGATACAATTCACATATGTATGTATGTCTTAAAATATATAATTCAGACTTTTAGCATATTCCAGAAGTAGAAAGCAACCCCATGACCCATGTTTCATGAATTACTACTTCTGTAATACTAATAATAAACCACTGAGGCAAGTAAAGTGTCAGGGAGCTGGTGGGGAAACCCCAACATCCCTGTTTGGCCTCATACCTTGTAGCTGGTGCTGCATTGCTGCCATCTCTCCCTGCACTGAAAGCCTGTCTTGGTTCAGCTGTTCCAGCTGCTGTTGCACTTCTCGGACACTCAATTCCAATTTTTCTAAGTTTGATTGCTCCATTTTGTTGTTTTCTTCTGTAGTTGCTAAAACCCTGCCACACAGAGTAAGTCAGACAAGACAAGGCTGAGACCTTTTCTCAATGAACAGTTAATAGAAAGTTTGAATGAGTAGAAATATTAGAATTTAAAATGCTGGAACTAACTTCAAAAGAAATCTTATCAGTTTTCTAAATAGCAAATTTTTTAAAAAGGAGGTTAAGTTTTATAAAAATCATGGATGAAAACATGGGTAGCATTCAGAATTGCAAAAATCTGAGTAACAGGATTGGAGAGATGGCTTAGCAGTTAAGGCACTTGCCTGCAAAGCCAAAAGACCCAGGTTCAATTCCCCAAGAGCCACGTAAGCCAGATGCACAAGGTGGTGCATGCATCTGGAGCTTGTGTGCAGTGGCTAGAGGCCCTGGAGCACCCATTCTCTCTCTTCTCTCTCTTTCTCTCAAATAAATAAAAAATAAAATATTTTTTAAAAATCTGAGTGACAAAAATGGACTGCTCACTCAGTGAGTGACAAAGCAGGAAACACAACTGCATGTGCAACAGGATCTGTCATATTACAGACATACATGAACATGCAATCACACATGAAGGAGCATGGTTTTGACTTTATTTAATATTAAATATTAAATATTATTTACAATTACAATTTATAATTTAATATTAAATATTATTTATATTTAATATTTAATATTTGAGAGACAGAGAGAGAGAGGGAGAGAGAGAGAATGGGCATGCTAGGGCCTCTTACCACTGCACAAATCCCAGATGAATGTACCACCCATGTAAAAAAAGCCAGTTGTGGCTCTGGGGAGGTGGCTCAGTGGTTAAAGGTGCTGGCTAGCAAAGTCTGATAACCTGGATTCAATTCCCTATAAGTACCATGTAAAGCTAGATGCACAAAGTGGCACATGGGTCTGGAATTTGTTTGAAGCATACGGAGACTCTGGTGTATACATTCTCTCTCTCTCTTAAATAAACCAAAAAAAGATTTTTTTAAAGCCAGATGTGGTGGCATGTACCTAATTAGCATAATTAGCTAAGTTCCAAGCCAATGAGAGCACCTGCCTTAAAATGGTGGTGGATGGTGCGTGAGGTATGATACCCAATGTTTTTCTCTGGCCTCCATATGCACGCACACACACATACCCTCATTCCCAATACACACACACAACATAATGTTAACATTTTTGTTCAGGGTTGGAGAGATGTCTCAGTGGTTAAGGTGCTTGCCTGCAAAGCCTAACAACCTGGGTTCAATTCCCTAGTACCCACATAAAGCCAGATGCACAGGGTGGTACATATGTCTAGAGTTTGTTTGCAACGGTGAGAGGCACTGACACCCATTCTCTCTCCATCCCCCCATCTCTGCTTGCAAATAAATAAAAATATGTTTTTAAAAATTTTTGTTTTAAAATAGCTAGGTTATTTTCTCTTGGTCTTGATGTTTAAAATATTTTTTTTTATTTTCAAGGACAGAGAGATGAGAAAGGGGGGGGGAATAAATATGAATGGGAGAGAATGAATATGAATGGGCACACCAGGGCTTCCAGCTGCTCAAATGAACTCCAGATGACTCATCACTTTGTGCATCTGGCTTTGCATGAGTACTGGGGAATCAAAACTGGGTTTGTTAGGCTTTGTAAGCCAGTGCCTTAGCTGCTGAGCCATCTCTCCATC
The DNA here is from genome assembly GCA_036365145.1 of Orientallactaga sibirica. NCBI lineage: Eukaryota > Metazoa > Chordata > Mammalia > Rodentia > Dipodidae > Orientallactaga > Orientallactaga sibirica. Next base: position 13,891,073 of record JAEOAD010000034.1, read on the forward strand.
CCTTGAGGTTTCTTTATATAGATATTCTGGACACAAGTCCTTTACAAGATCCATAGCTATAAAGATTTTTCTCTTAACCCATGTCATGTGTTTTCATTATGTTAACAATGTCTTTTTGGAGAAAAGATCTTTTTTTTTCAGCAAGAGAAAGAGAGAGAGAGGGAGAGAGAATTGGAACACCAGGGCCTCAGCCACTGCAATCGAACTCCAGAAGCTTGTGCCACCTAGTGGGCATGTGCGACTTTGTGCTTGCCTCACCCTTGTGTGTCTGGTTTATGTGGGATCTGGAGAGAGAATGAACATAGGTCTTTTGGCTTTGCAGGCAAGTGCCTTAACTGCTAAGCCATCTATCAAGCCCAAGAACAGATCTTTGAAATGTCCAATATTATTAATATTTTAATGGGTCATGTTTTTGGTGTTGATAGGGATTTGCAACAAGGCAGCATTTTTTTTTTTTTTTTCCTGGAAGGTAGTTAGTTAGAGGCTGGTCCATAGAAACATGGGTGCTACCTTGCCTGCTATAGCAAGACTAGAACCCGTGTCTGATCCAGTCTCATCCAAGATGACTGCCAGCAACAACTCAGCAGTGCTTCCTTGCTTCTGCCTCAGCTTAGCACACCTGTGAGCTGGCCCTTCCTGAGCCAGCCCACTGAGCCCACTACTCAATCAGGTCTCTCCCTTACACACCTAAGTCTGATAAGACACATCCTAACTGGATGTCAGATACATGTAAATGGGCCTGGCATGCATGTGCTAGCTTCATGGTCCCTTGCTTCCTTGTGTGTTGTTGGCTCTTGGTGGGAAGGGAGGGGATTTCTTGTTTTGTCTGGGTGCTTTCCTGCTTTGCTGCAGGTGTGATCTCTCCCTTAAGCTCTGAGCCCCTTACTCTCCCTTAGTCTTCTCTGATCCCTATGTGAGATGAGAGGGAGACTTTCTCCATCTCCTCACTCCCTTTCCAGCCATCTTCCTTGTGGATCCTAACTCTAACCTAAGATAAATCTTAGAATTCATAATTTACCCTTCTCTGAATCTGCATTTTCAATCTTGGACAAGTACCCAAAAGTTGGGAGTCTGCGGGCCTGGGGTCTCCAGCATCTTTATGTAAACCTAATCCCTCCCTGGACTCCAAAAATCCTGCTTCTGTGTCATATCCGTGAAAATGTAACTCAAGATCACAAAGGCTTGCCTTCTCTTAGAAAGTTTTGCATTTGCATTTAGATTTACACTTATGTTAATGGTCTGGGTTTTTTTTTGTTGTTGTTGTTGTTGTTTTTGTTTTTTTGAGGTAGGGTCTCACTCTAGTTCAGGCTGACCTGGAGTTCACTCTGTATTCTCAGGGTGGCCTCGAACTCACGTCTATCCTCCTATCTCTGCCTCCCAAGTGCTGGGATTAAAGGCGTGCGCTACCACTCCTGGCTCAATGGTCTGTTTTTAATACAGTGTGAACTATGGATCAATTTTCTGATTTTTAGTTCTGGATACTCAATTATTTTACTATTTTTCTCTCTACTGATTTCTGTGAAAATCAGTTGTCCACATATTTGAGAATTTATTTCTGGACCATTATTCTGTTCCACATACCTGTTCATCTAATTCATAACAGTAGCACAGTTTTGATTACTATAGCTTCATATGAAATCTTGAAACTTGGTGATATTAGCCTTATACTTTTGTTCTTTTCTTAGTTGTTCTGGTGGAGTACTTAAAATTATATACATTATATTCTAGGTCCTTTGCATTTCCATATGAATTTTAGGACCAATTGGTCAATTATTAGAAAAACAGTCTACTGGAATTTTGACTGTAATTGTTTTGAAACTATAAACTAATTTGAGGAGGACTGATGTTAACATTATTTTCTTTTTTTCTTACCTATGGACAAAGTTTATTTCTCCATTCATTTCCAGAAAGATTATGTTTTAAAAAATGCCTTTTGGGGCCGGGTGTGGTGGCGCACGTCTTTAATCCTAGCACTCAGGAGGCAGAGGTAGGAGGATCACCGTGAGTTCAAGGCCACCCTGAGACTACATAGTGAATTCCAGGTCAGCCTGAGCTAGAGTGAGACCCTACCTCGGAAAACAAAAACAAACAAACAAAAAAAACAAACAAAAAAGCCTTTTTGGGCTGGTGAGATTGCTCAGTGGTTAAGGTTACCAGTACCCATTATAAAGCCAGGTGCACAAAGTGTCACATTCATTTAGAGCTTATTTGTAGTGGCTCTCTCTCCTTGCAAATGAATAAAAAATTTGTTAAATGCCTTTAAAAATATTTTTTGCAAGGGAAGAAAGGGAGTAAGGGGGAGGGAGAGAGGGAGAGAGAAAGACAGAGAAAGAGACAGTGTATGAGGGAGAAAATGAGAATAAGTGTGCCAGGGCCTCTTGCCAGTGCAAATGACCTCTAGATGTATGAGCCACTTTGTGCATCTGACTGTATGTGGGTGCTGGGGGAATTGAACCTAGGCTATCATGCTTTGTATGCAAGTGCCTTTAACCACTGAGCAATCCATCTAGCTCCTCCAAAATGTTTTTAAGGTGGAAATATCAGCCAGAAGAAAATTGCCACTCAAGAAATAAGAGATCAAGTTTATGCAGAGTTTTCTCTTTTTTCTATTTTAATTTGTGTGTGTGTATGAAGGTAGAGTCTCATACTGGCTAACTGAATCCATAGCAGTCCTCCTGCCTTAGCCTCCTTAGTGCTGGAATTCAGACATGAAGTGTGAACTATGGATCAATTTTCTGATTTTTAGTTCTGGATACTCAATTATTTTACTATTTTTCTCTCTACTGATTTCTGTGAAAATCAGTTGTCCACATATTTGAGAATTTATTTCTGGACCATTATTCTGTTCCACATACCTGTTCATCTAATTCATAACAGTAGCACAGTTTTGATTACTATAGCTTCATATGAAATCTTGAAACTTGGTGATATTAGCCTTATACTTTTGTTCTTTTCTTAGTTGTTCTGGTGGAGTACTTAAAATTATATACATTATATTCTAGGTCCTTTGCATTTCCATATGAATTTTAGGACCAATTGGTCAATTATTAGAAAAACAGTCTACTGGAATTTTGACTGTAATTGTTTTGAAACTATAAACTAATTTGAGGAGGACTGATGTTAACATTATTTTCTTTTTTTCTTACCTATGGACAAAGTTTATTTCTCCATTCATTTCCAGAAAGATTATGTTTTAAAAAATGCCTTTTGGGGCCGGGTGTGGTGGCGCACGTCTTTAATCCCAGCACTTGGGAGGCAGAGGTAGGAGGATTGCTGTGAGTTCAAGGCCACCCTGAGACTACATAGTGAATTCCAGGTCAGCCTGAGCTAGAGTGAGACCCTACCTCGGAAAACAAAAACAAACAAACAAAAAAACAAACAAAAAAGCCTTTTTGGGCTGGTGAGATTGCTCAGTGGTTAAGGTTACCAGTACCCATTATAAAGCCAGATGCACAAAGTGTCACATTCATTTAGAGCTTATTTGTAGTGGCTCTCTCTCCTTGCAAATGAATAAAAAATTTGTTAAATGCCTTTAAAAATATTTTTTGCAAGGGAAGAAAGGGAGTAAGGGGGAGGGAGAGACGGAGAGAGAAAGACAGAGAAAGAGACAGTGTATGAGGGAGAAAATGAGAATAAGTGTGCCAGGGCCTCTTGCCAGTGCAAATGACCTCTAGATGTATGAGCCACTTTGTGCATCTGACTGTATGTGGGTGCTGGGGAATTGAACCTAGGCTATCATGCTTTGTATGCAAGTGCCTTTAACCACTGAGCAATCCATCTAGCTCCTCCAAAATGTTTTTAAGGTGGAAATATCAGCCAGAAGAAAATTGCCACTCAAGAAATAAGAGATCAAGTTTATGCAGAGTTTTCTCTTTTTTCTATTTTAATTTGTGTGTGTGTATGAAGGTAGAGTCTCATACTGGCTAACTGAATCCATAGCAGTCCTCCTGCCTTAGCCTCCTTAGTGCTGGAATTCAGACATGAACCACCTCACAAAGCTTCTATGTTGTTGTTTTCTTTTGTTTGTTTTGTTGTTTTGAGGTAGGGTCTCACTCTAGTCCAGGCTGACCTGGAATTCACTAGTGTCAGGGTGGCCTTGGACTCATGGTGATCCTCCTACCTCTGCCTTCCAAGTGCTGGGATTAAAGGCATGAGCCACTATGCCCGGCTTTACCCTTGTTTGTAATAGTGACTCTGTAAGCTTTTTTATTCTTGTTCTTACCTTTTGGTATGTGACAACTTTTTTTCCCAACTATCACATTTTTCTTGGAGCTCATCCTTTTCTTTGCTCAAACAGTCAACACAGGGCTGCAGTGCTTGAATCTCAGCAGTCATTCGTTCTATTTCCCGCTTGTCCCTTTCAAGCACCTGCTTCTGCCACTCTATTTCCCTTTTCTGTTGCTGGGCAGACTGCTGCAAATTCTCTAACTCCAGTTTCTCCTAAAACAGATGAAAGAAGGCTCAATTGTACTAAAGAGAAAACCTCCAGTTTGTTCAGGTTCAATCTTTCTTCATTACCTCCAGGACTGCGACTTGAGTCTTCTCTAACTCAGACACCTTTTGATCGTGTTGTAACTTCAGTCCTTGTAGTTCATTGCTTTCAAGTTGCAGTATGTCCAGAATATTCTTCAGCTCTAATGACCACAAAACAATGCATAACCAGAACTATTAAATTAACATGGAAATACAAAATGAAACAGAAAACTATTGACTGACACTAGAAACAACAGACACAAAATTTTGAGAGGCAGTAGTCAGTCGTTGGCCAATTTAATGTTCTTTTGTACTCAATAAACCATGATTCCAAAAAGCAAACAAAAGAATTGTACTACTACTATTATTATTAAATTATTATATTTATTGAGGGAAGTACAGAGCCAAGGAAAGGCACTCATGTGGCCAGAGATCCCACATGGAGGGCCTGGAAAAACCATGGGAAGAAGAGAGAAAAGAATGTTCAAGGAACTCTTGCTATGTGGGGAGCTGGAGTTCCCAAGTGGTCAGAATCTAATATTTTTAAAATATATTTCTATTTATTTATTTATTTATTTATTTATTTATTTATTTATTTAAGAGAGAGAAAGAGGCAGAGAGAGAGAGAGAGAGAGAGAATGGGTGCATCAGGGCCTCCAGCCACTGCAAACGAACTTCAGATGCATGTACCCCCTTGTGCATCTGGCTTATGTGGGTCCTGGAAAATCGAACCAGGATCCTTTGGCTTTGCAGGCAAGCACCTTAACTGCTAAGCCATCTCTCCAGCCTCAGTATCTAGTATTATTTTTAATGGAAAGATCTCAAAGTATTGTTAAACATTGTTTAATTCGGAAACTTCTTTTTCCCCAGGCAGGGTCTAATTCTAGTCTAGGCTGACCTAGAACTCACTCTGAGGCTCAGGTTGGCATGAACTCATGACGAGCTTCCTACCTTAGCCTCCCGAGTGCTAGGATTATAGGTATGAGCCACCATGCCCCATTAATTTGTTAACATTTTAACAAAGCTCAGGTTCTAAAAGGATTTTTGTCTACATATAATGAACTAAGCTTATTTTATAAAAATAAAACTGAACATAAAAAAACTTTAAAATATAGGATCAGATTTATATGATGTTTCCCCTTAAAAAACAAATATTTAAAAATGAACTGGACTATCCTCCATATTTACCTTTTATCTATGTTTACATGTCATTAAGTATTAAAAATACATTTTGTTTTTTTGGAGACAGGGTCTCATGTAGGCCAGGATGGTCCTGAACTTACTATATAGTTGAGGATGACACTGAACTTGTGATCCTCCTGTCCCCATCTTCTGCATGCTGGGATGATGGATGTGTGCCACCATGCCTGATTTAATGTGGTGTTGAGGGCAAACCCAGGGCTTCATGTATATTAGGCAAGCAATTTACCAACTGAGTTATATCCCCAGTCCCCCCTACACAAACTGCCTTTGCTTCCAAATTTTGTAATCATAAATCTTTTTATAATGCACATAACAGCCTACTTTCTCTAGAAGGGCAGAGATGGGTACAATGGTTTTACAAGTGTGAATTATAAGAGTTTTGAAACCATGGGAGAATGTCCCAGTTACATTTTCACTCAGCATACTCTGCTTAGCTGTGAATATGATTACTTTGCTTTAAAATAAACCTGATCAAATTGAATGGCAGGAAACAATATCATATTCCTTTTATTATTTGCTTTTCTTTGCTTATTAGTAAGGTTTAACTTCAATAAGTTTGTTTGGTCATTTATATTTTTTATGACCTGTAATACAGATATTTCTAACATCAAACTTTATAAAATTTTCTTTAAACTTACCAGTTTTATGTTTGGACATCTGCTGTAAAATTACCTGAAGATTTTCTTCCTCTTTTTCAATTTCCTGCTTTATAAGTGCAAGTTGAGTTTTTTTTTCACATATGTGGATATTCAGTTCTCCTTTCTGAAAACTCAGTTCTTCCAGAAGTGATTTTACTTCCTGTGTTAAAAAAAGTCATCCTTTCTGCGAAATTATGAATAGAAATTCCTTTAAAATAAGTTCTATTGTCTCATTCCATAGCACTCTACTTGAGAAACAAGCTCAGTTTTGTCTTTTATGTAAGGACAACAGCACTATAGTTATGCTGACATATAGTTGTATAATAGAAGAAAGCCACACAACACTTGGCACCAACACATAACATAGACCAAAATGATGTTCAAAGGATAAATTTATATTTTCACTTGGAGAGAACAATGAAAGTACTTCAAAATAAATCTATAGCACTACCTTAGGACTCTTAAGAAAGTCTACTGAAAAACATACCCTAATGTGACTGCACTTCTCAGCTACTTCAGTTTCTCCCAGTGTCAGAGCTTCCTGGAGGTCAGCCTTTGCCTGGGCCATGCTTTCTTGGAGTAGAAGCAGCTCCTCCTTCTTGTGCCCTAACTGGCTGTCTAAGACAACCATCTCCTGCTGCTGACCTGCCACCTGAGAAGGGAAAAGTACAAAGTCTGACCAAAGGCTCTTTTTCTAATACTTGGTTTTGTATTTTGCAATCTTTTTTTTAAATAATAAAATAAGAACTGTAAAGCATAAGTAAGTTTTAGAATAGTCTTCTCCAGGCATCTGTTGCCATACCTGAATTTTTAGTTTTTCTAGCTCAGCTTTCTTGGCCTGAAGAAGAGTCTCAGATTCTTTGAGGACCTGCAGGTGGTGATCCTCACTGCGTTCTGCTGTGTCGATGTCTCTCTGCAGGTTTTGAAGCCTAAAGGCATCAACAGTACTGAGCATACACTAAGCAAGACTGACCCCCACAGCTGAGCCTGAGCCCCCTGTAGCCTCCAGAGCTCTGCCTTACTTACTCTTCAGTCAGTTTTTCTTTCTTCTTGCTTAGACACTGGAAGTCTGTGTCTTTTGTTGCTAAAGCTTTATTAATTTCTTTCAACATTTCCTCTTGTTTGATTTTGTGCTGCTCCAAATCCTTTGTGTCCGCCTGGAGCAATCTAAAACACACCACTTAATTCCCCCAAGCTTCTTAGACTTAACATGCATTATTTATATAATCCAATTATTACCTTCTAGGAAACAAACCTTTCACTCTTGTCACTATACACCACTCTACGGTGGCTGAGGGATTCTACCTACCTCAGTTGCTGGTCAGCTTTGACAAGGTTAACAGCAGTCTCCTGAGCTCTCTTTTCTAACTCCTCAGCATCTGACTCGGTTTGTAATAAACTTCTCTTGGCTTCAGCAAACTTTTCAACAGCATCTTTTGTCTAAAAAATAAACTGTCATTAAGCAATTCACCTACCATATTCACCCACAGCTATTCGCAGTATAAATTGGCACACTTCTTGGGAAACAAGACCAAACAGAAAGACATGAATGCCTATTTGTTTGGACTCTCAATGTTCAGAAAATAATTCATAGGCAAATAATTACTATATAAACATATGCAGAAACAATATAAAACTTGACAAGAGATTAAGTTGCAGTGAATCAACACAACAAAATACTGTGTAGTTTTTAATAGCTGACAGCACAGCAGCATGCATGAACGTTGTATTGTTCAAGAAAAATCATTCTAAGTGGTATAACCACTCAGTGTAAATATATACAACTACATCTGTGTCAACAAAGAGCACTTGTGGGAAGATAGTCATTTTGATAGAGATTAGGAGCAAGACAGTCGACTTTTGCATGTAGTTAGGGACACAGGCCCAAAAGAACATGGATGCCAACCCACCCTAATCTGATTCAAGATGGCGATGAGCAACAGCTTTCTGGTTCTTCCTCCTTTCCTTCCTCTCCACCCCCATGGTGGGCTCTCTCTGAGTCTGTGCTCTCCTCCCATGACCACCATTTACATTTAGACCTAACCAATGAGGCTCATTCCAACTAGATACCTATTTACATCTCAAAGGTTGTAAGAAAACTGTAAAAGTTGCCATGTCGATTACCTACTGTGGAGCCCTCCTACCTTCGGGACTTTTCTACTTCACCTCTGCTTGGTTTTCCTAAGATAATTTTTAAAGCTTACACAATACATAAATTAATAAAATAAAATTAAGAAAAAAGTTTAGATAGGCAGAACCAGGCTGGAGAAATGGCTTAGTGGTTAAAAGTGCTTCCTGTGAAGCCTAAGGACCCATGTTCTACTCTCCAGATCCTACATTAACCAAATGCACAAAGGTGAAGCCAGTGCAAGATCACATATGTCCACTAGGTGGCACAAGCATCTGATTTCGGTGACTGAGACCTGGTACGCCAGTTCCACTCACCCCCATTCTCTCTAAAAGAATTTTTTAAAAAATATTTTATTTATTTATTTGAGAGAGAGAAAGACGGGGGAGAGGGAGGAGAGAGACAGAACGGGCGCACCAGGGACTCAGCGTTTGCCTGCAGAGCCAGAGGATCCTGGTTCGATTCTCCAGGATCCACATAAGCCAGGTGCACAAGAAGGCACATGCATCTAGTTTGTTTGCAGTGGCTGGATGCCCTGGCGTGGCCATTCTCTCTTTCTCTCTCTCAAATAAATAAATATAAAGAAATAATTTTTTTTTTTTTAAAGATAGGCAGAACTTCAGCTGTGTGACTCTGGGCCAGGTAAGGTTCCTTCTGAGTTCCATTTGTAAACTGAGTTAACACAATATTACATACAGGGTTACCAGGAAGTTTAAACGAAGTGGTATTTAGAAATGACCAATGTGTGCCCATAGTGAAGGCTCAATAAAAGGAAGTTTCTTTACCTCAACTTTCTTCTGTTTGTGTCTTAAAGTATTCCATGTAGGAAATTCATTACCCACAAGAATCACCCCAGAAATGACTATTTTTATTTCAACTTGGAACTACTTAAATTAATAGAAACTTATTGCTCAGGGGCTAAAAATATTTTTATATCATTATTTATGTTATCAACCAGAAGAAAAAATAAGATTTGTGAGGTTTACAGCAGCTTTATAAGAATCATATTGGCCATTAAAAAAAAAAAAAAACAGACTATAGAGCCCAAATAATAACAAAAAACATACACATAGGATAGGAAAGCAGAGCATGCTGAGAACACAATAATTTTAGGAATTTTAAATATGCTATTTTATTTAGTTCACACTAAACAGCCTACATGTTCTCTTTGCATGTGAAGATAAGGAAAGCAAAGTCTGAGGGTTTCAGTGACTTGCCCATGTCTTCTCAGCTTCTAAACTAGCAGAGTCCAGCCTGCAATGTGCTCACCTGACTTAGACCACTGTGTTCTTACCTCCTGTTCTCTTTAGGTAAACAACAGTAAGCTGGTTGTCTCACACACAATGAGCTCATGCCCAAAACTACACCATGACACACCTTGTCTTTAGTGCATGAAAGTTCACTCTCAGCTTCTGCCAGGAGTCTGTCAGCTTCCCTGAGCTCTGAGCGACGTTTCAGAAGGGTCTTCTCTATACACTCAATTTCATCTACAATATCTTCATGGTGTTTGAGTGATTTTTCTATTTCTAGTTCAGTCATAAGACTCTCAACATTCTCATTGATGAAGTCTCTAAAAATTAAATATACACATATAAACATTAAGAAATTTTAAGTGTAGACAATATAGACACTTATAAGCCTAATTATGAAGAAGATGTGCAACAATTTTCTAATTTTGTAAGAGAGCCAATTGCAAATGATCATATCCAGTTAAGGTCAGTTTCTAGCTTTTTGTCATGAACATGGGATAGAGTATTGGTATTAACTGCAAAATATGCAGGATGGATGGTGGATTTGTTTGTGCTTCAGAATCTGGCCAATACAACGTTGGCACTTCTATTCCTCAGAAGAAAAATTAAGTCACAACACAGTGATCATCTATCCCCTGAAAACTGTCCTCATGATCCATGTCACAGTCTGCCCCAAAGACTGCCCGACTCTAGTCTGTCAAGAGTAAAACTGTCCTAATATTTGACAAGACAAAAAGCATGACACAAAACTTAGTAATGCAAGGCTAACATTATTTGAAAATGGACCTATCCATGACTGCATGACCAAAAAAAAAAAAGAAAGAAAGAAAGAAAGAAAGAAAGAAAGAAAGAAAGAAAGAAAGAAAGAAAGAAAAAAACAGCCATTAACAGATTTTTCTTTTCTTTTCTTCTTCTTCTTATTGTTAATTTTGGTTTTTCAAGGCAGGGTCTCACTCTAGCTCAGGCTGACCTGGAATTCACTATGTAGTCTCAGGGTGGCCTCGAATTCATGGCAATCCTCCCATCTCTGCCTCCCTAGTGCTAGGATTAAAGGCGTGTGCCACCACACCTGGCTTCATACTTTTCTTTTTAAATAAAGGCACATAGGTAATCTTTACATTTTTCTTTGAGTGTTTATGTATTGCTAGAATTTTCCAGAATAACTTTTGGTTATCCTACTGCCCTACAAGCCCCTCAAAAGTCCTCAAAATAGAAAACTTCCCCCACCACATACACTCACAAAAGTAGCAGATATAACCCCCGAAACATTTAGCCCCCCTCCCCACACTAAGAAACATCTAGTCCCAATCTTTTCAGTGGCCCTTGCAATCCTCTACCAGGTTGTCAGTTACCTGTCTCATACTAGATGATGGTAAGCATGTCTCAGTCTGTAGGCCTCACTCCAACCCTGGGGTCTGGTCTAGTCGAGTTTAAATGACAAAATCTAAGGACTGCAATAATTCACAGGCTACTACAGAAGAGAACATTTTACATTACTGACCAGTTAACAGATGTTGTGCACATCAACTGACGCTGCACCAGGTGCTGGGATCCAGAGTCAGAGACTAGCTATCACTGTCAAGGAACTCCTGGGCTCCTCACAGTATTATATGAACAGAGTTATACTAAAGGCTGCTAACCTTCAATTGTGGGTGCCTGAGAAGAAAAAGGCTTGGTGTAAGAGGGCCCCTGACCTTAGTTTTGAAGACAGGGTGGAGTTAGGCAGGGGGTAGGAAAGGTATTTCAGGCAGAGGACAGCACATGTGAAGGTGTAGAGGCAGCATAAAATGTACTCAAAGGGTGGTAGCATGGCCGAGTGGTCTAAGGCGCTGGATAAAATGTACTCAAGGAGACCACAAAAAAGTTAAGTGGTTCAGACTAAGCACTGTGTAAGGAAAAAGATAACACAGATAGACAGGAGGGTAGTATGCACACCGTGATGGGACTAAGCTTCTCAGTGTTTCCCTAACAGACTGGAGAGAAAGACTTACGATATGGAAGACCAGTATACCAGTATGGATGCTTCTGCAGTGTCTAGTGACTGATTAAAGGCCAGAGCAGTGGAAATGACAGAAGTCAGCTGGAGCTAGAGAGCTCGTTGTGAGCAGAGACACAAGGACTATAAAGCCAATTGGATGCTTGTAGAAGTGAGGACTGGAAACCCTGCCATATGTTTTGCAAGGCACTGATTTGGATTATTGGGAAAGAGAACTTAGATTTTCACTGTCCAAAATAACACCTAGTGTGTAGCACTAAATTAATTAAAATTAAATTCTGTTTCTCAGCCCCACAGCTACATTTGAAATGTTTCTCTCCCCCTCTCTACACACACATGTGTAGATCTTGAACATTTCCAATATCACAACAAAGTTTTCTTAAGCAGTGTTGATTTAGGTTATTTTCATAAACTGATATAATATCCATTTGAAGTATAAAAATATAATGCCCAATAATTACTTTCGCTGTTGATGTTTCTGGATGGTTCTGTGCAATTCTTCTACTTCATGTTCTAATTCTTTCTTCTCTAGCAAAAGATCATCAATGTTACGATGTAGTTCTTCTACTTCTCTCTCAGACTGCTGCTGGGATGCTCTCAGCCACCTTGCTTCCTGTCCTTTTGATTTCAAATGCTGCACCATGTCTTCTAACCGAGAAACTTCATTCTCCTGAACAAAAGAAAGAAAAAGCATTCCAGAAACAGTGTCTCTCTTCTTTTGCTACCAAAAGTTGAAATTACTTGGTTAAAGTGGTATCTTTAGTCTGAAAATATGAAAGGAAAAATTAAGTCAAGTCAGTGTTTTCATATACCATAAGAGAAATTGACAGACTGATAGAACACTTGGCTTTTCCACATGAATTTACCAAACTTCTTGTGGACAACCTCTCTGCCTCCAAAGAGGTCACCCTCTAACAGAAGATACAGTGGCCTCTCCCTTCTCTAGACACACTGGAGGAGAGTCATCTAAGAAAGCTGCCCCCAAGAAGAGATTTTCAAGAATGCATGATAAAGGAAAGACTCAGGCTCAGGAAATAACATGCAAATGTAAGGATGAATGAAGCACACTAGGGAAGCCATTTAAGCACTTGTCTATGTTTGGAAAGGAGAACCATTTTAAGAAATTATCAATAAATGCTAAATAGACAGAATTGTTACAAATTAGAATACACATTGAAAAGAGAATGTGTACCACTATTAACCACTTAAAGGCACACAGGTGTTCTGGAACTAGTACCATCTATTACAATGGGACTGTGACCTGGCATTAGGTACCCCAGTCTTTATCTGCTTCTCAGTATGCAGGGAAGAGGGGAGGAAAAAAATCAAAGGGTCTAAGTGCTCTGAGTTTGCAAGCGCAGCTTTGCCACATTAGAAAGTGGGCTTAGAGGTTAAGGCGTTTGCCTGCGAAGCCAAAGGATCCCAGTTCAATTCTCCAGGACGCACGTAAGCCAGATGCACAAGGGGCACATGCATCTGGAGTTCATCTGCAGTGGCTAGAGGCCCTGGTGTGCCCATTATCTCTGTCTGTCTCTCTTCTCTCTCTCTCTCTGCTTGCAAATAAAATTTAAAAAAAAAGAAAAGAAAGAAAGTGGGCTGGGGAGATGGCTCAGCAATCAAAGGTGCTTGCTTTCAAAGCTTAATGGACTAGGTTCGATTCTCCAACACCCACATAGAGGCAGATACACAAAGTGGTGCATGTGTCTGGAGTTTAACTGCAGCAGTAAGAGGCCCTGGTGTGCCCATACTCTCTAATAAGTAAAAAATAAATAAATAAAAAAAGAAAAGTTAGGGCTGGAGAGATGGCTTAGCGGTTAAGGCGCCTGACTCCTAAGCCTAAGAACACTGGTTCCAATCTCCAGCGGATCCAATCTCCAGGTCCCACGTTTAGCCAGATACAGTGACACAAGGGTGCAATGCCGCACTTGACCACTGGGGGGGGGCGCATGCATCTGGATTTCATTCGCAGCAGCTGAGAGGTTGCTGGCGGGCCCATCTCTATCTGTCTTCCTCTTCCTCTCTGTCTCTCTCCAAAAGAAAAAAAGAAAAAGAAAAAGAAAAAAGTTAGAAAGCAATCTAGATTAGGAAGTAATCATCTTTTTGAAATCTAGCTAAGAATATAAGGTGCAGTAAGAATTCCATCCCTTATTGTACCTACAAATAAAGAAATGTTATGTAGTCATTAAAATACAGTTTAAGCTGGGTGTGGTGGTACATGCCTTTAATCCAAGCCTTGGGAGGCAGAGGTAGGAGGAATGCCATGAGTTCAAGGAAGAAAAACTATCTCAGAAAAACTACCAAAACCAAAAACCATAAAAAGAAGAAAAATGTATGAAAAATATTAATTTTTGGAATGAAAGCACTTTTGTAACCCAGATTTTGGAGAGGCTTGAAACCTTACATGCTGTTCCAAACAATATTTTAATATGAGAATGCTTGCTTGGTTCTAAATACTAGCCTTGCAACCATACTTCTGGGGTATAACCCATTGAAAGGTAGTCGACTATCAAGTGTTCATCTTTCAGGCACTCATGGAAGCAGAGTTGCATATTTTCCCACTTACCAAGTTATGGTGCTCTGGGACGTTGCAATGCAGCAGACCCACAGGAATGAGGGGGATAGCAAAGTTCTGGGGAGGAGGTCCACACACAATGGGGGCTCCAGGAGGAGGTGGGCCATAAACAACAGTACCAGGGGTGAAAGGTCTGCTGTTGTTGGGCAAAGGAGGCGGTGGTGCATACAGAGCCATGCCCTGGGGTACAGGAGATCCATCAGGAAGCACAGTATACATCATGTACCCAGGAGGCACAAATGAGGGATTTTCTTGCTCATCCAGCCCAGTCTCTTCCTGGCTATCTCCTTCACTATCTGCATCTCAGGAGAAATAAACCAAAGAGTGTGTTAGTAGATAAAAAGATTGAAGAGAGATCAATAGCATTTCCACAAAGATACTGGTGATGTAAAAGTAATGCTTACAACAATGAGAGGAAGTTTTGAAGAACAGATCAAAACACAAACTCAAAGTATTTTCAGCAGCTGAAATTTAGGTTTTTCTTATGTGTATTTTGGTTTATTTCTTCATTCATTAATTTACTCATTTGTTAATTTATTCAGCAATCATTTACCTGCTTCATACTACATAAAATATCAGTTGTGCTATGAAATCAAATTGCACTCAGAATTTATCACTGTCATGACATGTAACACTTTCCAATGATGGCTTATACTTACTGTCTCTAAAAGCAGGAACTGTGTCTGCTTATCACTGATCAACAAAAAACCAAGTGTATAGAAGGTACTCATTCAATAACTAGTTTCTGGTTTGTGGTTTTTTGGTGTGTGTGTGGGTTGTTGTTTTTGTGGTGCTAGAGGTTGAGTCCAGGGCTTTGCACACACTAGGCCAGTTGTTTACCACTGAGATACATCCCCATCTCAATAAATACTTCTTGAATGAATAAATCACCAGAAGGTAGTATTGCAATTTTACAGATTAACAGGTTCAGAGCACCTACATAATTTGACCATGACCACACAGCTATTAAATGCAAGAGCAGGACTTACCCAGGTCTGATTCTTCCCACTAGAGTGTTGGAAGACTGACTTGCAATACTGAATTTTAATAGAGCTAGGTTAATGCCATGATAAAAAGATATAAGGCCCGAAGCTCCAAAAGTACAGGAAAAGAAGCTGCTCTCTTGGGTCAATGGAAGAAGAGTAGAAGAAGTCTCCAGAAAAAGGGTATGGTCTTCTCGAAGAATGAGTAGGAATTGTTTGGGAGAGGAAGGAAGAATAAAAACATTCCAGCCAAATAGTTAAAACATGGAGGCTTGGGGCTGAGGTAGCTCAGTGGCCAAGTGCTTACTCTGCATGTGGAAGGTGCTGGGTTCGATCTCCAGCACTTAAAAAAAAAAAAAAAAAAAAAAAAAAAAAGAGGCTAGAAGAACCAGGCATGCTAGACTATCTGTAGTTAAGTATCCTATGGAAAGTAAGACAGGGGGTGGCCAACATGGGAGGATCACAGAGAACCTCATAGGGTAAGCTAAGGATTTTAGAACGTGTCTAAAGATTTTAGGGAAACAACACAAGGTTATTAAACAGCAAAGGGAAATGCAATTTCCTTTACATAATATGACTTACTTCTATTTGAAAATGATTTCTGCAACCGATTCCTGATGGGTGAATAGACCCAATATCCTGAGGCAAGTGGGGGTCCATTACTGTCCTCCCCCTCTTGCTGTCCAGGCTGTGGTTTCCTAAGAGGAGTTGAAGCTGTGTACTTTAGGCCCACACCAGAGTCCTTGGTGACCTGGGAACTATGGCTGGAAACCTAAAATAAATAACAGGAGAACACACTGTCTAGTACAAACAGAAAGGCTGACTTTGAGAAATGTCCAAGTACAGAGCCAAGTTGAGATGTAGGAAAACTGAACAAGCCTTTGGTTTTTTCATTATCATATTTCTTACTTTTCACAGATGGAAGTGCAAAGTGATTGCATGGTTGCATAAAATGAAGCTCAATATACAGAGTTCAGCTTATTTACATCCCTCTGGACTTGATCAACACAGCATGTCAGGGAGGTTGACCAGAGAGAAGACCTATGTATGCACTGGCTGGAGTCATGTCAGACTGCTTTGTAAAAGTGAAGGACCAAAATGGGGAAAGCAAGCAAACCAGTCTACTACTTCCTCAGACACTCTTTAACTTCCATCTCACATCCTGGTTTTTGGTCCATTTTTCTAGAAATAATAAACTCTTGATCATACAGAAATGGTAAAACATGTTATCTAATGGTTTGCCTGGGATAATCTGATGCCACAATTTTTTATGAGGGAGAAATGAAAACAAGCTCTCTCTGTATGTGATAAGACCCCTGAGCATCAGACTGTTGTCTCCCTGTACTTGTCTTCACTAGTGGTCTCTTCTCCTTAGTTTTATCTTTCACAGTCCAGTAACTAAGGGAAAAGAAAGTGGTAAGCTTTCCCGGGAATCTGGACATTAGGTCTTCAGCTGTCAAGAGCATGGGAAGGCTTTTTTAAAGCTTTACTGCTAGTCTCCCTGGGTCCCATTTTCTAGGTCTAGCCTCCAAACCCACCTGTGGCTCAGCTCACAGGGTTTTGCTTTAACTAAAAGCAATTCCACCTCCAGCCAGTTTGTGCCTAGGATGTTGGTTTCTTTCCAATTTCTAGGAGCAGGTATCTGCTCTTGGTTCTGTTCAGGTCCCTGGGATCCTTGTGTCAGAGCTGTTTCTCACCTACTATTGCTCCACAGCTAACTCAAGCAGGATGTCACTGAGCCCACTGGCTTTGGATGAGTCCAGCTTACAGTCCACTCTCTGCTCCCAAAGTCAGGCAGCAAACCCTGATCATTTTGTCTCCTTTCAGTCCATAATGCCATCTCTTCTTATTTTTTTTCCAGCTCCACTAATCTAGCTCTGGCTTTGATCATTCCCTTGAATGAATTCCAACAGCCCTACACAAAGCTCATCATGCTGTAAGTCCAGCCTCTACACTCAGCCCAAATATTCTTATGAACTCTGATTAATCATAACCTGTGTCCCATTACCTAAATAATTAAGTAAAAGAGACTTAATGGCCCTTTTTTAAGGCATGTGCCACCACGCCCAGCTCACATGTAACTTTAAAAAAATATATTTTAAAATTTATTTAAGAGAGAGAAAGAGGTAGAGTGAGAGAGAGAGAGAATCGGTGTGCCAGGGTCTCCAGCCATTGCAAATGAACTCCAGATACATGCGCCTCCTTGTGCATCTGGCTTATATAGGTCTTGGGGAATAGAACCGGGGTCCTTTGGCTTTGCAGGCAAGTGCCTTAACTGCTAAGCCATCTTCTCCAGCCCTTAATGGCCCTTTTTAGAGAAACATGGACACATCTAACCTTTCCACTTCCAGCTAGTCTTTTGTTGTTTCCCCTAAAACCTCCTAGCTTCACAAAGTTCCTTGCCATAGCTAACTGAGCCAGCTCTCTCTTCTATACCAGCTATTATCCTCTTTGTAAAACCCCTCCTGGGATGTGTGCTAAGTGCTCACCTCACAACTCAACAAACTGAATCCTTGATACTTCTCTGCATCTAGAGGACATAGGCCAAGTCTTTTGTCATATGCATGTCACTACTGTTGTAACTACAACAGCCCATAAACTCCAATGCAGTCCAGTACTTTGCCTAGACTGGTAAGTGCTCAATTTCTGTGTAATGGAAATGAAATGTAGGCATCTATTTTTGTGTCTACACCTCAGTACAACTGTATCATCATTTTCTTTTCTTTTCTTTTTTTTTTTTTTTTTTTTTTTTTTTTTTTTTTTTTTTTGAGGCAAGTCCAACAGACTGGCCTTTTTTTTTTTTTTTTAAATGCAAGAGAGTGAGAGAGAGCGAACTGGCACTCCAGGGACCCCAGCCACTGTGGTTGGACTGCAGACGTATGTATGTGCGACTTTGAGAGCTTGTGTCACCTCATGCATCTGGATTATGTGGGACCTGGAGAGTTGAACATGGGTCCTTAGGCTTTGCAGGCAAGCACCTTAACTGCTAAGACATCTCTCTGACCCTGTATCATCATTTTCAATCAGCTTTTTTGGGTTCAAGTCACCTTATCCTCTCATAGCAACTTCAGTCAGGGAACCCCACCACATGCTACTGGCCATGAAAAGGCAAGTACTACCTTCTGTGGGAAGACCCTACTTCATCTCCAATAGCAAAAACAATAAGGAACTTCAATGTATAGCTTAACATAGAAATGTTCCTAGCACCTGTTCAAAAACTTGGGGGAGGGGACCATGTTACTTTCTTCAAAAAAATCACTACATGCTTCTAGCACCACTGGATTCCTACTTTTGATGATGATGGTGGTGGCGGTGGTAGCTGCGGCATAAAGTACCAATAGCCTTGTCTTTTGGAAGGGTCTGCCATATTGCTGATGAATTCGTTCTGACAGGAAACGTCATGCTGGAGCCCAGCAATTTCTTCTAAAACATTTTCAAAGCCTCCTTTGTTATCTGCAAAGGAACACCACTCTATGAAGTTGGCATGAAAAATCATGCACTTCCTTTCTTTTCCAGCATACTAGAGACTCCAAGAGAACCAATGAATTTTGTCTTTTCCTCAAAGCCTGCCCTCAGCAATTAGTTTCTGCGAATAAGAGGACATCCTTTGTCCATCAATTACAATGTAATTTCAGAGAAAGCAAACAGATTTGTAAATATTGTATCTTTTGAAATCACCATCTAATTAAGCTCCTCAATTATACAAAATGCTTTTTAAAGCCTCTCATTTATTAATTAATTAAGCTCATTAGGTCAGGCATGGAATTGATTTTCATCAGTTAGATACATTGGTTAAAGGCACAAAATAAGGCAATTTAGTTTTATAACTAAAAAACCACCCCAAATCAAAGGTCAATAATACTTTACCAGTCCCAGTGAGGTCTAGCAAATTCCGAAGCCTTGTGATCTCAGTCCTCTGCCTCTCCATTGTCTCATTCAGTTTCTCAATTTCTAGCGCCTGTGAGTTTGCTCCTCTAGCACCTACATCTGCTTTCTCCATCTCAATTTGAAACTATTAAAAAAGCAGACACAGAGTTGCCAGTGAATGGTTTTCCAGTGAATGGCTTTCTCTTGGAACTTGATTGTAACCACACCACTTATTCTTTGCCAGCGAGGAAAGCACCTCACTCTTGTTTTCTCTGCACACAGAGGATGAAGTACTGACTACTGATGGCACTTCAGAGCGCTCTGAGAGATCACCTACAGTACTTGAGTCTTTTAGGATCTAACAAGAACCCAATAGGGAGGGCAGCTCACAGTAACAACACTGACCTGCTCCTCTCTCTCCCTGAGAAGATTCTGCAGCAGTTCGATCTCTGCTTCAGCTTGGGTCAGGTCCTTGGCCGCTTGTGCTGCCTTTCTGCTGAACATTTCCACATCCTGCAACTCCTACTGGGACAGAGTATGAGAAGGGCACACTGATATTCATTACTTCCTCCTGTCTTTATCACCTTGCCTGCCTATGTGGTTCCAAGCCCACCTTCTCTTATGCTGGGCAGTCTCTCCAACTCAATAGGGGCCAATGGGCACGTGCCATATGAGGAATAAGAGCTTTTTCTTCATTGTTCTATAGTTTTCCATAGCTGATGTCTCTGGGATCTCAAAAGATTTTTTTTCCTCTCCTATAGTTACTATGTTAATCTCATTAAAATTGGCATCCTGTAAAGTACTATAACCACATCTTACACCGGTGTCCTATAGTGACTCCATAAGGAGACAGTGGTAGTGACCTCCATAAGGACACTGCTGTACTTTAAGGTAGGAACAGTTGTTTCATTGAATGGTTTCTTTCATGACTTAAGAGTACAGAGTCCATGAGAGTGCAAAATAAACACGTGGGAGTTGTGAAGAAGAAATAAAATCTTCAGGTCTTAAGAAAAACAGACAGCCTCATAGTAGTTTATAAGATAGACAAAATCAGGGCTGGGGAGATAGCTCAGCAGTTAAAGATGCTTGCTTGCAAGCCTGACAGCCTATGTTTAATTTCCTAGCACCTATATAAAGCCAGACACAAAGTAGAACACATATCTATCTATACTGCAATCCCTAAGTGCTTATGACAATAGGAGGTGGGATCCAGGAAAAGCTAGACACTTGCAAACAGTAATAGCAAGAAAGACTGTCTTAAAAAGGTGGGACAGGAGAAATAGCAGGGTTGTCCTCTGACCTCCACAAGTACACTGTGGCATGTGTGCACCCATATACACATACATCATACACATACACAGAAAACACACACACAAAAAAATAGTCAAAGTCTGTAACAAGAGATAAGTAATCCAAGTTGTCTTTTTGTATAAAAAATATATATATATATATTTGAAAGGAGAGAGAATGGGCACACCAGAGCATCTAGCCACTGCAAACAAACTCCAGACACATGTGCTCCTTGTGCATCTGGCTTACATGTGTCCTGGGGAATCTAACCTAGGTCCTTTGGCTTCGTAGGCAAAATGGCTTAACTGCTAAGCCATCTTTCCAGCCCAGTTGTTGTCTTTTTGACAATAGCAGCACTGACAGAAACTCACTGTGATCACATGGACTAACCTCTGCTCGCTCTTGATTAATTTTCCTAACAGTTCCATGTAGGGACTTGAGCTGATCTTTGGCAATGGTGAGCTCAGCTGCAGCTAGTTGATCAGAAGCAGCCACAGCTTTCTTCAGACTTTTCAGTTCTTTATCTAAACCAAGAAACTGCTCCTGAGCTTTGGCATCTTCATGCTTCTTCTGCAATAAAAGGTGATAGTAAAGAATTAAGATATAAGCTCCAGGAGAGCAGGGACTCTGTTCACTGCTGTATGGTCCCTGTCTATAACAATAACTAAACGAATAAACAATCTCAAAACAGGTAAACTTTTTAAAAGAATGTTTTCTTAGTTTGGAATTGCAGTTTCTTCATTCACTGAAAAAACATTTCTTGGCACCATCATTAAATGGACAGACAAGTCTTCAAAATTACTGAATCAGGGTCTGGATGTGCGGTGGTGAAGTGAGGGAGGTGAAAGCAGGAGCACAGGGAAGAGACTGAAATGGGCAAACCATGAAGGGGCTTATGATCTCTGATCTTAACAACGTTGGCTGCTCTGGGGAGCCAGGTATATGCATAGGACTGGAATCTGTCAGATGGCCATAGCAGTAGACCAGGAGGGGATGGCTAGATAAGTGTGGGAGCATCAGAGAAGGAAATGTG
Organism: Orientallactaga sibirica; assembly: GCA_036365145.1. Lineage (NCBI taxonomy): Eukaryota > Metazoa > Chordata > Mammalia > Rodentia > Dipodidae > Orientallactaga > Orientallactaga sibirica. Next base: position 13,912,506 of record JAEOAD010000034.1, read on the forward strand.
TAGAAGTTGTAGATAAATTCTGGAGGTGGATTCAAAAGGACTTGGAAAGTCATGGGTTTCCATGAAGCGTGAGGCAAATCACTCACTGAGATTAGAAGAAGGGAGATGGTAGATCCAAGAATGGCAAAACCCTGAACTGGTGAGATGAGAGGAGAACTTAATGGTAGAAAGGGTAATCAATGTTGCTCATGTGAGATTGGTGACGATGAGATTGTAGTAACACCATTGTGCTGGGTGGTGAATTGTTTTTTTCTCTCTCTCCAGGAACATCAAGCATGAATGCAGACCCAAAGAAAGCAGTTTTGCCAGGGAAGTGAGACAGGACAAGAGTCAAGGGACTTGAAGATATCATAAAAGGGCGGGGGGCAGGGGCTTAGTATTAGGCCATAAACGATGGGGCTAATAATAAGCTGGAAGGTTGAAAAAATTGTTGGCATAAAGATGGCAGGAAGAGATAATATAATCAGAGTGTGACATCAGAGTATGATTTCAGGAGTGGTAAGAGAAATTTCTGGATTTGATAAAGCCCAGGATAAGACAGAGTTGAGGGTGGATGGAGAAAGGCTATCAAAGAGTCAAAGGTATTAGGAAAGGAATATGAGTTTAAAAGTAATTTTCCATGGGTGTGTCCAATTAGGCAAGCAGTTTCTAAGGTGGCAAATTCATTCCACTATCATTTGTTAAAGCTTACCTGAACTGGCCCTAAGGTTAGTTCTCACACTCCCAATTTTCCTTTCCATCTATGATGACATCCTATCTCAGGGCCTCACTAAGATCAGGTTCAGCACTGTTCCAGCAATGTAAACAGACATGGTGTGGATTTTACTCCTCAGCTGACCTATCACCAGGAGCAGGAACTGAGGAAGCAGCTATTTAAGTGCTTTATTTTCTAGCCTTCCCACCTTTTTCTCTAACTCCTGGAGTTGGCCCAGAATTCTCTCCTTTTCTTCATCAGCTTCCTGAAGTTGGAGATCTGTAAGGCCTTGGATTTCTTCCATACTTTTTAGATGTTCTTGCAAATAGTGAATTTCATTTTCCAATTGTTGGATTCTTGCATCATGTTGTCGTTTATCAAAATTAATCTGTTAGGAAATCAAGTTTTAAGAGTAATTTTTTTTTGAGACAAGATCTTGCTATGTAGCCCAAATTGGCTTTGAACTTGCACTCTTCCTCCTCAGCCTTCCAAGCTCTGAGATGACAGGCTTCAGTCATCACACAAGGCTCTTTGGGGAGATTTTTGCTTGTTTGAGACAGGGTTTCATATCCCCCAAGCTAACCTCAAACTCACTATGTGGCCAAAGCTGGCCATGAACTTATGATCCTTCTGCTCCTACCTCCTGAGTGCTAGGATTATAGGTGTACAGTATCATGCCCAGGGCAAAATGTTTTAAGTGACTCTAAAATCCCACTGCAACAACAACAAAAATATGTTATAGAGTTATCTTTCCTTTTATCTTTCCTATAGAATCAATAAAATTTGTCTACCAGATGCATTAATCTTGCTCTTACAGGGTTTGAATGTTTGCTTTACTATTAATATCAGTAATCAAAGCCATACTCTGGCACCACACTATCCTTTAGTAGTGATGTTGTTTACCTATTATAAAACATCTCACGTGCTTTCAAAGAAAGGAAGGCAGTGTTACAAATAGGTCTGACTCTGACATTAGGATTTTAGTAACACCCACCTAGATTTGTTGTGAGTGAAAATAACAACAGTTAATGGAAAATTTATGAGAAAGGAAGCATTAGTATTTGCCAAGGCTGCCCTCCCCCCACCCCAACCACCCTCCGTTGCTTCTCCTCCTTTTCTTACTCTTGCTTCAAGGGCTCTTTCGCAGGCCTGCCTGAACTCTTCTTGTCCATTTGCCAATTGCTCTTGCTGGAGAGCCATTTCCTCATGGAGTTTCCTTTCCCTAACTTGTGCTTCCTCTCTTTCCCACTGGGAGTGTGCAAGGATTTCATTGAACTGTTTCTGTAAATCAGCAAGACTTTTCCCTAAGACATCTGAAGGATTATGGATTCTAGTAAGGAGGAAAAAAAAAAACAGACAGTATAAAGGTGACATTTTATTTTTGATGTGGGATGCAAAGATCCTGTTTATATCAGTGCAATAGTAAAAAGATCTGTGCAAAGGGACTGGCATCAATCCACAGCAAGTGACTGAGTTCTGCCAAAGTACACATCATCTGATCACTCCACCAACTCTGAAAACATCGGCTCATATTGGGCTAAGAGTAAATGGTCATGTATTTGAAATGACCCATTTTTTTTTTTTACTCATTTCTGCTTAAAATGCGCAGAATGGCTTTACTCCTGACCACATACAGTGAACTTTCAATACCTTTTACATTATCTTTACCTGTTTTTAAATAAATACCAAAAAACTAAAAAAAAAAAAATCAGAATTAAACAAGCTTGTATCACAGTCTTTTGGAAACATCATTAGAAGAACCTTTCAAAAAGAAATTAGTGATTAATAGAACTGAGGTCAGGCTAGCTCACTGCTACCCTCAGTCATCACTCTGAGGTGGTCAAGATCACTCCATACCTGCAGGTCTTGATTCTCTCTTACCTCATTTCCCCAGCACCAAGTCTCAGTTTTCTCCTTAGCTCATCCACACGAGCTGCCACTTCTTCCGGACGAATCAAGCCATCAACTACATGGTTAAAGTGGCTCTGGAAATCTTTAAGTTGCTGTTTTAATAGGTTATTGTCATCCTACAGAGGGAATAAAATGTAGTAAAATCTGTTATTTACCATCCTACTTTTACTACAACAAATGAATGACTATATCTTGACCACAAACCTAAATTCAGGTGGTGCCTCTTTCAAATATAAAGAAACTGCTAAGGGATAGAGAGATGGCTTAGCGGTTAAGGTGCTTGCCTGCAATACCAAAGGACCCAGGTTCGATTCCACAGGATCCATGTAAGCCAGATGCAAAAGGTGGCACATGCATCTGGAGCTCATTTTCAGTGGTTAAAGGCCCTGGTGTGCCCATTCTCTCTCTCTCTCTGCTTCTCTCTCTCAAATAAATAAATAAAATTACTAAAATTTCCCAAAATTATGCAAACAAGTTTTCTAAATCCTAAGCTGTGGGTTTCCCTGAATACCTATGTCTGAATGATTAACTGACTGCAAACTAAGTATATTACTACTGACTACAACAGAGACTCTAGAATTGCAACTAACATGCTCTGAAGTGTCTGTGCCACTTCGAGTCCTTGATCTATAAAATGTTCCTTCCCATTACCCCAGGTAGCCTTTTCTGGACAATATATGCCCCCCCCCCACCACCCCTTTTACAGTTTTTCAACTTTAGGAAGAAGCAATACTTTAAATTTTGATTTTCCAGGGCTAACATGCAAACTGATGTCATCTCCTGCTTCTCCTGTAGTCTGCTGGGCAGATTGTGAGGACAGCTATAAAAACATTCTGTAACACATTCCTGACAAATATAAAATGATTACATTTCTAGTAGCATCCTTTCTGAGATGACTGTGAAAACTATTTACAATTTAAAAATCTTACTGTAATCCACTATAGTTCCATTTATGATCCAAAAAAGCATAGAAGAATTTACATATATACATAATACATACATATTTTCATATACACACAAGCCTTGCAGTAGATAATTACAAGATATTTCAGTGGAAGAGGAATGTACCAAATCTAGTAGTTAACTCCATCTGGTGACAAATCTGTTTTCTGGAGAAATGTAAGGTATTGCTTTCATACATGAGTTTGCACAATATATTGTTTAAAACTGACATCAGGGCTGCAGAAATGGCTTAATAGTTAAGGCACTTGCCTGCAAAGCCTAAGGATCCAAATTCAGTTCCTCAGAACTGATGTAAGCCAGATGCACACAGTGACACATGCAAATAGAGTTTGCAAATAGAGTTTGTTGCAGTGCCTAGAGGCCCTGACACACTCATTCTTTCTCTCTCTCTCTCCCTCTTTCTCTCTAATAAATAAAAATATTTTAGGCTGGGTATGGTGGCACATGCTTTTAATCCCAGCACTCAGAAGGCAGATGTAAGAGGGCTGCCATGAGTTGAGGTCAGCCTGAGACTACAGAGTGAATTCCAGGTCAGCCTGGGCTAGAGTGAGACCCTACCTCAAAAAAACCAAACCCAAACTCAAACCAAACCAAACAAAAAAACTGACACGGCCTCCATCTCTTTACACAATCACGTTAATCTTAAAGCTAGGGTCACAAGAAAATGGAGACTGTGGTACTGCTCCACCTAGAGATCCCCATTTCCCCCTCATAGTTCCAGTTGCTAAGTACATGTTATAACAGGCTGTTAAATGCCTGAGTAAGGAAACCATCATCTTTGGGTGTTCTGTCTGAATATATTCTAAGGAAACAAACATCTACCTGCAGTTGCTCAAGTTGTGCACGGAGGTCATTATTCTCTTGTTCCTTTTCTTCTGAGAACTGGGCTTTTCCAAGGGCATTCTTGAGGGATTGTCTTTCCTTCTCAAGTTCTGCTTGAAGTGCAGACTGTTCTAACTATTATGAGAGAAAGCAATGATAAGAAAGTATAAAATAGTTGCAATTTATGATCCAAAAATGAACAAATGGGGCCAGAGAGATGGCTTAGGGGTTAAGGCGTTTGCCTGCAAAGCCAAAGGACCCCAGTTTGATTCTCTAGGACCCATGTAAGCCAGATGCACAACGTGGCGCATTCATCTGGAGTTCGTTTACAGTGGCTTGAGGCCTTGGCACACCCATTCTCTCTCTCTCTGCCTCTTTCTCTCTCTTAATAAATAAATAAATAAAAGTTACAAAAAAAAAAAAAAAAGCCCTGGCATGCCCATTAAAAAAAAAATGAGCCGGGTGTGGTGGTACATGCCTTTAATCCCAGCACTCAGGAGGCAGAGGTAGGAGGATCACTGTGAGTTCAAGGTCACTGTGAGAGTACATAGTGAATTTCAGGTCAGCCTGGGCTAGAGTGAGACCCTACCTCGAAAAAAAAAAAAAAAAAAAAAAAAAAAAAAAAAAAAAAAGCAGAAAAAAAAAAGAACAAATGAATTTACATATTCACACAAGCCTTTGCTCAGAATCAGTTCAACCAAGATATCCCATTAGGGCAGTCCCAATTATGTATCTGTAAAAGCAGGCTATGGTCCTCAAATATATGTATCAAAATCTCTTGGTATACCTGTTAAAAATGCAGATGCAGCCAGGCATGATGGTGCATCCTGTAATCCCAGCACTTGGAAGGAAGAAGAGGATTAGGAATTAGAGGCTAGGAGTGGAGAGATGGTTTAGTAAGTAAGTGCTTGCCCATAGGCATGAGGATCTGAGTGTGGACCTGAGTTCACATCCTCAGTACCCATGATTTAAAAAAAAAAAAAAGCTGGATGACAGTTAGAGGTTGGCCTGGGTATACATTGAGACCCTGTCTAAAAGAGCCAAAACAAAAACCCCTAACTAAGAAAAAAAAAAAATCAGACCCTTTATAAGCTAGACTTCTATGGCAGGGCCCAGGAATCTGCATGCAACAAACTTCACAAGTGATTTCATATAACTAAAGTAGACCAATCAGAGAGACAAGTTCTTTTGTGTTCCATATTCTCAATGTGTGGTTTAAAGACCAATCCTGGTGCTAAAGGGTGGAGTATCTCAATTCCATGTGAATTAGTTAAAAAAAAAAAAAAAATCAAGGGCTGGAGAGATGGCTTAGCGGTTAAGGCGCCTGCCTGCTAAGCCTAAGAACCCGGTTCCAATCTCCAGGTCCCACGTTTAGCCAGATGCAAAGTGATGCAAGGGCACAATGCCGCACTTGACCACAAGGGGGCGCACACATCTGGATTTCGTTCACAGCAGCTTGAGAGACTGCTGGCATGCCCAGCTCTATCTGTCCTCCTCTTCCTCTCTCTCTCTCTTCTGTGTCTCTCTCCAAAAAAAAAAAAAAATCAAGACATACACAAAAAGTAAAGGACAGCAGAAGTACAAAGGACACTATATATCAAGTAAGGGCTGACTTGAAAGAAGAAAGATTTATTCTGAGGAGATGTTTAAAATTTTTGTTTACTATTATTTTTAAATATGTATTTTACTTATATTTTGTTTTCCCCCAACTTCCCATTTGTGACACTTTGATTTTGAGAACTGTAGTTTTGCAAAACTTGGTGTTCTTCAAAAACAATCATGACAACTGGCAAGTGACTGATATCAGGTAAGTAAAGGAATATGACAACATAACTACTGTAACAAACAGGTCTGTGTTTAGTTCTTCCCTAATCACATGACTATAACATGAATGCTCTTAAACATACACTTTTTTTTGTTGCTGTTGTTTTGAGGTAAGGTCTCATTCTAGCTCAGGCTGACCTGGAATTTACTCTGTAGTCTCAGGGTGGCCTCGAACTCATGGTGATCCTCCTAACTCTGCCTCTCAAGTGCTGGGATTAAAGGTGTGTACCACCACACCTGGCTTTTTTAAACACATACTTTTAAGAGCCAACCTATCTTTATTAGCTGTGTGTGATGGCATATCCCTGCCCAATTGAGGAAAGGAAGGCAGGATGAATCAGGGGTGATTCTGGAGCAAACAGCAAGACCTTGTGTCTTAAACAACCAAAAAGCCCTAAAATTAACTTGTTTCATTTAATACACTGAGATCATGTTGATCCTTCTTATGTTCTAGGCACTGAACAGAAACAATAAGATACAACCTGGGCTGGTTGTGGTGGTTGGATTCAGGTGTCCCCCATAAACTTAGGTATTCTGAACATTAGTCTCCCCAGCTGATGGCAATTGGGAATTAATACCTCCTGGAGGCAGTGAATTGTTAGGGGTGGACTTATGGGTGTTATGGCCAGTGTCCTCTTGCCAGTGTTCGGCACACTCTCCTGTTTGTTTTGTCCACCTTATGTTGGCCAGGGGTGATGTCCACATCTGCTCATGCCATAGTTTTCCCCTGCCATCATAGAGCTTCCCCTCGAGCCTGTAAGCCAAAATAAACCTTTTTTTCCCACAAGCTTCTCTTGGTTGGGTGATTTCTGCCAGCAATACAAACCTGACTGCAACAATAAAGTGGTACTGAGGAGTAGGATTTCTGCTAAACATGTGACTGTGTGACTTTGGCCTTTTGGAGCTGATTTTCAAGATGAATGTGGAAGGATTTGAAACCTTGGCCTAAGAGATGCCTTGCAGTGCTGTAACTACAACTTGATGGACTATTCTGGTCAGAGTTGAAAGACCTGAATGTAGTAAGAACTATGGACTGTAAGGTTTGGCTTATGAGGGTGAGAAAGAGCTTTGCTTGGACTGGGCTAGAAGCAATTTGTGTGTGAGGCTTGCTGTTATACTCGTGTCCTGAGAACTTGTGTAGGGTTGCAGTGCGTAGAAACACACTAGAGTGTGCAGAGGGATATGGCACAGGAAAAAAAAAAATCTTTGGGTGAACTGCTGCCCGTTCAGCTGCAATTGACAGATTACAACCATTGAGATTGAGCCAGCTGACCTGCACTGGGATGACAGAAGAATGTAGACTCTTTTGAAGGAGCCTGAGTGCTCAAAGTGTCCTGTTTTTCAAAGTCTGCTTTATTCCCCCCTGGATTAACAAATTGGCACGCTACCTGGTATTGTGGAGTATAAGAAATGCAGGAAAGAGAGGATCATTGAGTTTGCAACACAGTCTTGTGTTTTGGAAATGGCCATGGGCAGTGTGAAGCAGGATTGCCTGCATGGAAACCCAATGGAGCTATGAGGATGAGGATGAGCCATGGATTACAGTGGAGACCCAGTGGAGATGCTGGGACCACGAGATGGCTGCTGAAGACAGTTGCCGTCCCCGATGAAGTTTTCCAGGACTGTGAGTAGCCTGGATGGAGGGGTGGAATTCGAACTCCATAGACTTGTTATTGGTTAGAATTATTGGACTTGGAAATTTGTCACTGGCTAGAGTTTTGGACTTGGGAGTTTCAGAGTCTGATGTTTGGCCCTGTTTAAATCTTATATTGGTTGAATTTCTTTGCTATGCCCAGTGCCATCTTTTGCAGTATGAGTGTTTATTCTATGCCATTATGGGTTTTGGGTTTTTTTTTTTTTTTTTTTGGTATTATGGCTCAGCTAAAAGACCTTGGATTATGGGGATGTTTGAATATCATTAGGATTTATTTAAAAATGTGGGGACTTTGAAAGTTGGACTGAATACACTGTATTTTCTATCATGTATGGTTAATAGTTTATGGGGGCTAGGGGCAGAATGTGGTGTGATTCAGGGGTCCCCCATAAACTTACGTATTCTGAATGCTAGTATCCCCAGCTGATGGCAATTGGGAATTAACACCTCCTGGAGGCAGTGTATTCTTGAGGGCGGGCTTATGAGTGTTATAGCCAGTGTCCTCTTGCTAGTGTTTGGCACACTCTCCTGTTCCTGTTGTTTACCTTATGTTAGCCAGGGGGTGATGTCCACCCTCTGCTCATGCCATTGTTTTCCCCTGCCATCATGGAGCTTCCCCTCAAGCCTGTAAGCCAAATAAACCCTTTTCCCCCATAAGCTGCTCTTTGTTGGGTGATTTCTACCAGCAATGCAAACCTGACTCCAACAGTGATGCACACCTTTAATCCCAGCACTTGGGAGGCAGAGGTAGGAACATCACTGTGAGTTAGAGACCACCATGAGACTACATAGTGAATTCCAGGTCAGCCTGGGCTAGAGTGAGACACTACCTCAAAAAAAAAAAAAAAAAAAAAAAAAAAAGTCTCTTTAAGCTATTCTGAGAAAACTAGACTTTATTCAATATCAAAGCACTTCATTATCTAACTTATCCTCACTGTCTGCCATAGAACAGAAGAACAGGCTGAGAGGTTCTGAGCCATGAAATGATTTGTCCATGTTCACACAGGGCTACTATTTGAACTCAAAATCTCAGATTCCAAAAATGTGCCTTCCCATCACTCTATATACATTATATTTAAAAGTATTTAACATACATGTGATGAGCACTGGATGTGGTAGCTCACTCCTGTAACTCCAGCACTGGGAGGCTGAAGCAGAATAACTGCCAAGCTTGAAGCCAGCCTTCACTAGCTACATTGTAAGTTTAGGGCCAGACTGGGCTACAGAATGATACCTTGTCTCAAAATATATATATATATATATACACACACAAAAATTGGTATTATAGGAAACTGCTATTTTAAGGCATGGGCTACTTAGTTTCTATTTGGCATACGCTCCTACTTACCTGAGTAAGCCTTCTCAATTTTTCCAACTCTTCCTTGAGCTGGTTGGCTTCAGCATCTTTTAGTTTTAGCTGAGCCTCTAGCTCAGCTTCATAGGCACTGAGATCTCCTTGACTCTGCTGCAGAGATGCATTCACCTTGTGCTGTTCCTGAAGGGCACTTTCTAGCTCTGCAAGCTCCTGGAAGGATTAAGTGTGTTTAATTGCAGAATCCTGACTGTGCTACTTAAACATCTGGAAGTCATCACAACTAACTGGAATACTGAATGCTGGCCAGAATTTTCTGCTTGACACAGAAAGTTTTCATTAGCAACATGATGAAACCTCAGGCTATGCATAATCTAGGTGTAATACAAATGCCTGAGTAAACTTAACCTGAAAAGTCACAAAGCTACTAACATGTTGCTCTCCGAAGTAACCACTGTATAAAATAAACCTGAAAAGGGGCTAGGGAGATGGCTCAGCAGTTAAAGGCATTTGCTTGCAGAGCCTGCCAGAAAGCTAGATGCAAAAGGTGGTGTGTCTGTAGTTCCTTTGCAGAGCCAAAAGCCCCTGGCATCTCACTTTCAAATAAATAAATACTTAAACATGGCTGGGGAGATAGCTCAGCAGTTAAAGGTGCTAGCTTGCAAAGCCTGATGCCTTGGTTTGATTTCCCCAGTACCCATGTAAAGCCAAATGCACAAAGTGGGACATGAATATGGGGTTCATTTGCAGTGGCAAGAGGCCCTGGCACGCTCATTGTCTCTCTCGCTCTGTCTGCCCATTTCTGTCTCTCCCAAATAAATTAAAATATTAAAAATACATAAATATATAAATAAAATGAATCAGAAAACATATGATAAAGACAGGATTAAAAATTTTCAAAAAAAGATAAAATTTCAAGTCTGTTTTCCATTAGAAAACTTTGTATTTTCACAATCACTGATTCATTGTATCTTTGAAACTGTTTTATAGATGAAGAAGAGAATGACCATCTAAGTTCTAACTCATTTTAGGCCATATATAAAATGTTATAACTTGTACTTGCAATCCTGAATAACTGGATCAAACTACTCTGAATTAAAGACCACTTTAGGAATCATTTAGGCTACTAGTATGAAATCCAGATACCATGTGTATCCAATACAGGAATAATATCAAGACAATATATAGAACTATGGCAAAATTATTCAATAAGATGTGAGTGGCAAATAACAAATAAAAGGTATCCAACCTCTCCAGTAGTCACAAGAAAATGAAGTTAAGGTATGGTACCACTTTATATGGAACACAGAGGAGCAAATTAAATGTACAATAAATAACCAGGCAAATACAAAATGTGGGACAGTCTACTGTATTACCAACATGGACTATACCCCCCCTCCCACAGACACACTAGGAAAGATATTCATGGGGTAACAGGGAAAAAGAGTATGGCTCAGATCTTAGGTGACACCAGGGAATTACTCTTAGTTTTCCTAGCTGTAACAATGGTACTGTAGTGAGGCAGAAATATAATTTTAAGAGATGTGTGCTGAAAGAATAAGATTATGATGTCCACTACTTTCCAATGAACAGGAACTAAAAGGTATGTACTTACAGAAAAAAAAAAAACAAACCAGCAAAAGCTGGGTGTGGTGGTTTAATCCCAACACTTGGGAGGCAGAGGTAGGAGACTACATAAAAAATTCCAGGTCAGCCTGGGCTAAAGTGAGACCCTACCTCAAAAAAAAAAAAAAAAAAAAAAAAAAAGAAAAATAGAGCAAATAGCCACCTTTTTACAACTTAGAATTGCACTGTTGTTTTTAACTAATGAAATTTGAACATAATTTCCTTTTGAACTAAAGATGGTAGGAAGAAACAAATTGTACCTTTCTCATATTTTCTGCATCCATGGCAACTATTTCAAGTTCATCTCTTTCCTGCTTGACTTCTGTCAATCTCTGGAGCAATGTCTCTTTCTCGTCCTGTAGCTTCCTACACTCATTCTGGGCCTGAGTTGCCTGGCCTTTCATGGTCCCCAGGTACTCTTGCAATCCACTGATGACGCCTTCTAAATCCTCCTTCAGAGCTTCATTTGCTGCTATCTGGCCTACATAAGATAGAAAGAGAGAATCAATGTTTGAGCACTGTCTTTTTCCTTAGCAATTTGTTACTAGCACAGAGTGAAATTCTAAACTTACAGTCATATCTTGCCTTATTCTTCTATTTCAAGATTCAATTTCTTCCTATTTTCTATGGTATAGGAGTATAAAGCAGTAATAATACAGGCACATTTATGAGAAATACAGAATGCCTGACTCATTTTGTAAAAAATTTAATTTCTATTTCTGGAAAGGATGGCAGCACCTAGAGGACAACCCCCACCAAAAAAAAAAAAAAAAACCAGCAAAATATACTCTTCAATATACTCTTGTACTAAAAAAGTGAGGTATATAAGAAATTATCAAGGGCAGCAGAGAAGTAAGAGAGATCCAGAGCATCTAGAGACCACAGACACGGGCAGAAGCTGCTCCAGCAGTGGCAGCACCAGGTCTGTGTGGCCACAGACACCAGGCTCAGTCTGAGCTGCAGAAAAAGCCAGGTGAGAGGAATTTCCACTCACACCAGCCTCCTTGCAAACTCAAGAAACATGAAAGGGAGGACAGCAAGGACCAGCAGAGCTGCTTATGAGGAAGAAGATTGTGAAAACCAGTGGGAGAACTTCAGCCACCATCCACAGCCTCCCTGCCCCCATTGCCACCGCAAACACCAGCAAACACCAGCAAGCACCAGAGACCTGGGGAAGGGAACTCACCTACACAGCACCCAGCACAGGCAATCAGAGCAGTGACCCACCGACCCAGCCAGCCTACCTGAGTGCACAGCACAGCAAAGAGGGACCCAAGCGGACATGCAGCATAGCTGAGACTAAAGCCATCCCAAAAGGTAACTGGGACTATACCAGACCAGTACCCGCCAAAAAAGCCTGGTATATAGGCTTGCTTTGGAAGTGCTAATTGCAACTTCTGTGTCAGGGTAAATTATGTGTTAAATCTGATGGATGGTCAAATTTGCCATTCTTTTTTTTAAGCAAGAAACACAAAAAAATCAAGACAATATAAATAAATCCACCAAAAATTATTAATCCATCAGAAATGACCTCCAATGAGACTGATTTAGAGGAAATGCCTGAGAAGGATTTCAAAAGAATGACTATAAATATGTCAAAGAAATCAAGGACAAGGTCAAAGGAATTAAAGAAGATACAGGAAACCAATTTAATGAAATAAGGAGGTCAACACATGAATAAGGAAACAGAAATAATAAAGAAAAAACAGTCAGAAATACTAGCAATGAAAAACACAGTAATTCAAATAATAATAATAAAAAAAAAACTCTGTAGAAAACCTCACCAGTAGAATGGATGAAGGAGAGAACAGAATTCACTAGTGAATACATCTGGCCCTGGAACTTTTTTAGTTGGGACATATATATGACTGCTTGGGTGTCCATACTTGTTACAGGTCCATTGAAGTGGTTATTCTCATCTTGATTTAATTTTGGTAGGTCATATATAAGTCAGGGAAATCATCTATTTCTTTCAGCTTTTCAAACTTAGTGTATTATATATTCTTATAGTATGTCCCTTTGATTTTTTAAATTTCTCTGGTATCTGTTGTGATTGTGCCTTTTTCATCTCTTTTTTAAAATTTATTTATTTATTTATTTATTTTTGGTTTATTTATTTATTTATTTTTGGTTTTCCAAGGTAGGATCTTGCTCTAGAGCTCAGGCTGACCTGGAATTCACTATGTAGTCTCAGGGTGGTCTCAAACACATAGCAATCCTTCTACCTCTGCCTCTCAAATGCTGGGATTAAAGGAGTGTGCCATCATACCCAGCTCATCTCTAATTTTATTAATTTGTGTCTCTTTTTCTTTTGGTCAGATTTGCTAAGGGTTTATCAACCTTGTTTATCCTTTCAAAGAAACAACTCTTTGTTTCATTGGTTCTATGGATTGTTTTTTTTTGGGGGGGGGTTCTATTTCATTAATTTCTGCCCTAATCTTTATTATTTCTTCCTGTCTACTGATTTTCGGTTTGCCTTGTTCTTCTTTTACCAAGGCCTTAAGATGAAGCATTAAGTTGTTTACCTTTCTAATTTCTTAATATAGGCATTTAAAGATGAGGATAACCACTTAAATAGACCTGTAACAAGTATGGAGACCCAAGCAGTTTATATATATATAAATTTCCCAGCTAAAAAATGTCCAGGGCCAGATGGATTCACTGATGGATTTTACCAGACCTTCATGGAAGAACTAACACCAATGCATCTCAAACTTTTCCATAAAATAGAAAAGGAAGGAATCCTACCAAACTCCTTCTACAAAGCCAGTATCAGCCTGATACCAAAACCAGACAAAGATAGAATAAAAAAAGAAAATTACAGATCAATCTCCTTCATGAACATAGATGCAAAAATTCTCAACAAAATATTGGCAAACAGAATACAAGAATACATCAGAAAGATCATCCAACCCGAACAAGTAGGCTTTATCCCACAGATGCAGGGATGGTTCAACATACGCAAATTGATAAATGTAATACATCATATAAATGGACTGAAGGACAAAAATCACATGATCATCTCATTAGATGCAGGAAAAGCATTTGACAAAATCCAACATCCCTTTCATGCTAAAAGTCCTACAGAAACTGGGAATAGAAGAAACTTACCTCAACATAATAAAGGCTATTTATGACAAACCCATAGCCAACATAATACTAAATGGAGAAAAACTTGAAGCTTTTACACTAAAATCAGGAACAAGATAAGGGTGTCCATGGTCCCCACTTTTATTTAATATAGTACTAGAAGTCTTAGTTATAGCAATAAAAGCAAGAGACACACATAAAAGAGATACAAATCGGAAAGGAAAAGATAAAGTTATCATTATTTGCAGATTATATGATTCTATACATAAAGGACCCTAAAGACTCTACCAGCAAACTGTTAGAGCTGATAAACACTTATAGCCATGTAGCAGGATACAAAATAAACACACAGAAACCAGTAGCCTTCTTATATGCTAACAATAAGCACAAAGAATATGAAATCAGAAAATCACTCCCATTCACAATTGTATCAAAAAAAAATAAATAAGGTACCTTGGAATAAACCTAACCAAGGAAATGAAGGATCTCTACAATGAAAACTTTAAAACATTCAAGTGAAAAATTGCAGAAGACACTAGGAAATGGCAAGACTTCTCTTGTTCTTGGATTGGAAGAATCAATACTGTGAAAATGTCAATCTTACCAAAAGCAATCTACACATTTAATGTAATCCCCACCAAAATTCCAATGGCATTCTTCATGGAAAAAAAAAAAAAAAAAAAGCCCAAAATTCATTTGGAAGCACAAAAAAACCTTGAATATCTAAAACAATTATGAGCAACAAAAATAAGGCTGGTGGTAACACCATACCTGATTTTAACCTGTATTACAGAGCCACAGTAACAAAAACAGCATGGTACCCACACAAAAACAGACATGTAGATCAATGGAACAGAATAGAGGACCCAGATGTAAGTCCAGGTAGCTACAGCCACCTGATCTTTGACAAAAATGCCAAAAAATATTCATTGGAATAAAGATAGCCTCTTCAGCAAATGGTCCTGGGAAAACTGGATATGCATCTGCAGAAGGATGAAAATAGATCCTTATTTCTCTCCATGCACAAGAATTAAGTCCAAATGGATCAAAGACCTTAATATCAGACCTGAAACTCTAAAAGTGCTAGAGGAAAAAGTTGGGGAAACCCTTCAATATACTGGTCTTGGCAAAGACTTTCTGAATATAACCCCAATTGTTCAGAAAACAAAACCACAGATCAACTGCTGGGACTTCATGAAATTACAAAGCTTTTGTACAGCAAAGGGCAATGTGAATAGAGCAAAGACGCAACCTACAGAATGGGAGAAAATCTTTGCCAGCTATACATCTAACAGAGGATTAATATCTAGGATATACAAAGTACTCAAAAAACTAAATAATAAGAAATCAACAAACCAATTTAAAAATGGGCTATGGGGCTGGAGAGATGGCTTAGGGGTTGAGGTGTTTGTTAGCAAAGCCAAAGGATCCCAGTTTGATTCTCCAGGACAATCTCACTCCTGTCAGAATGGCTACCATCATGAAAACAAATGACCATAAATGCTGGAGAAGATGTGAAAAGAGGAACACTTCTACACTGTTGGTGGGAATGCAATCTGGTCCAGCCACTGTGGAAATCAGTGTGGAGATTCCTGAGACAGCTAAAAGTAGATTTACCATATGACCAGCCATACCATTCCTAGGCATATATCCTAAGGACTCATCTACCTTAGAGATACTTGCTCAATCATGTTTATTGCCACTCTATTCACAATAGCTAGGAAATGGAACCAGACTAGATTTCCCTCAACTGATGAGTGGATAATGAAGATGTGGCACCTTTATACAATGGAGTTCTACATAGCAGTAAAGAAAAAAATATGAAATTTGCAGGAAAATGGATGGATCTGGAAAGGATTATACTCAGTGAGGTAACCCTGGCCCAGAAAGCCAAATGTCACATGTTCTCTCTCATATGTGGATCCTAGCTACAAATGATTGGACTTCTATGTGAGTAGGAATAAAACTCAGTAACAGAGGCCAGTAAGGTAAAAAGGGGATAGAAAGGGAGGGAGGGAGGAGGGACGTTATAGGATGGTATTGTATATATGTAGTAGAAGAACAGTTTAATGGGTGTGAAAGGCCTAAGTGAGGTCAGGGGAAGAGATCGAGTAAAGGAAAGGTGGAGGGAAGGCTAATCAAAATCTAAGAGGATATAAATAAGTCATATGGAAACCTACTTTTCTGGACAATGGAACACTCAGAAGCCATAGACTGTTACTAGAAAATTTTCAGTGCCAGGGATGGGATACCTTCCAGTGAGTTGTTGGCCAGGGAGGTCGCTGATACTGCCAAAAGATTACAGGCCATTGCTGAGGCTCTTGGTATTCCTAGATGGTAAGACCCTATTGCTGAAGACTCCACCTACTTTGGCTGCAAGGTCACTGAGAAATCCTGTTGGAGCTGAGCGGAAAACCTCCTTCATGTAGACCAGTTCACAGAAAGCTGAAAAAAAACTACGCTGCATGCAGTTCAATGGGAGAGAGAGAAATCACCAATTGTGATACTCAACAGTGGACATTGCAGCCAGGCCAAATAAGGCAATGGGTACAATAGTGGCATGTCTGTTATGGAGAAACCACCCGCTCTCTAATTGGACTGGAGGCCCACTCCATTAGAGGGAATACATCCTGATACTGAAAACCTACAACAGGGTAGTCATGAGCCCTAGGGGTGTAACGTCTGCTGGTGTCTGGCTAAATATATATATATTCACCAAACTACCTGGTAAGCACTTCTTTTAATGTCCATACACATATATTAATGCTACTCTTACTTCTGGTTAGAGAAGCTTCTCTTTTCAGATGGTTGTGACATTGGGATGACTCAGAAGGAACCATGGTGCTGAGAAGAAGGTACAGAGGAGTGCCTAGCACTGAAATGTCTCTAACACACCTTCCAAGGCTCAGGGTCCATTGTAGAAGAGGTGGAGAAAAGAATGCAAGAGCCAAAGGAAGGGTAGGGCTCCTTACAACATGCTCCTCCAGACACAAAATGGCCTGTATATCCATGACCTCGCAGTGCCTGAAACTACTTACACAAGACCATCATAATTAAGAGAGAGACTGATTGAGAGGGTGTGGTAGTTTGAATAGATGGCCCCAATATATTCAGTGTTTTATTAGTTTATAGTTTGCTTCTGCAGCTACCTGGATGGAGGCAGTGTCACTGGGCGGATCTTAAGGTGTGGTGGTGGGTTTGAGATTTCAATGTAAAGATATGCAAAGTGTGCCTAGTGGGTTCCAGAGGTATGCTATGCTGTGTGGCTTTTGACTTGTGGCTTTGCTAAATGTGTTTGGTCCTGTGAAAGCAGGCCAACTTCTTCTGCCATTATGGAACTTTCCCTGGATCTGTAAGCTTCAATAAATAATATCCCTTCCTCCATAACTGTGCTTGTGTCTGGAAGTTCATCTCAGTGAACCTGAAGCTGTCTGCTACAGAGTAGAGGATATGATAGAAAGTTGAGTTTCAAAGGGGAAAGTAGGGGGAGGGAGGGAAGTACCATGGGATATTGTCTACAATTAAGGAAGTTGTCAATAAAAAATAAAATAAACAGCTGGGCATGGAGGCGCACGCCTTTAATCCCAGCATTCGGGAGGCAGAGGTAGAAAGATCGCCATGAGTTCGAGGCCACCCTGAGAATACATAGTGAATTCCAGGTCAGCCTGAGCTAGAGTAAGACCTTACCTCGAAAAACAAAATAAATAAATAAATAAATAAATAAATAAATAAATAAATAAATAAATAAAAAAAAAATTTAATTCCCAAATAAAATAATAGGTACTCGTTTAAATTTTCCTTGTGAAAATGTAACCTAACTTTCTTTTTATACTTTTTTGGTGCTGGACATTGAATTTCCTGATTCCTCAGTCTTATGTTATTAGACAACCACATGACCAAGCTCACCATGATCACCTATTCACTTCTTACACAGTGACTGCAGTGACCTAACTCACTAGGCATCAATGTAACAAGCTATTATAATATAGAAGATTTTAAATTTGAGTCCACATTATTCCCTGCTCTACAAAATTTCCCTATCAAATACTAGTGGCTAAACTAGTAGCTGAACTGTATTCAGGTAATATCTGGGTTAGTGTCTCCCTGGGTACCATCTTTTTTGTTGTTGTTGTTGTTAATACTGACATCGTTTATCTTAAATCCTACTTAAATTCTTACCTTCAGTCAGTTGTTGTTCAAGGTCCTTAATTTCTTCAGTCTCTTTAGCAATTCTAGAAAGTATTTCATCCAATTGGCCTTCCAGTTGTTTGTACTGCTTGTTCATAATGTCAAGCTGTTGTTCTTTTCCCCTTGTCTGGGCCTTCATATGGGACTGAATTTTAAAAAAAATCAACAAAATTTCAAGTCCTTTAAGCTCTTAAAAGTAATAATCTCTAATACCATTTTAAAAGCAAGGATAGGGGCTGGAGAGATGGCTTAGCAGTCAAGGCACTTGCCTTCAAAGCCTAAGGACCCTGTTTCAATTCCCCAGTACCTACATAAAACAGATGCATAAGGCAGTGCATGTGCTTGGAGTTCATTTGCAGTGGCTTGAGGCCCTGGAGTACCCATTCTCTCTATGTGCCTCTTTCTCTCTCTCTCTCTCCCCTAAATAAATAAATAAATAAACTAAACAACAAACAAACCTGGGCTGGAAGGATAGCTTGGAGGTTAAGGCGCTTGCCTGAAAAGCCAGATGCACAAGGTGGCGCATGCATCTAGAACTCATTTGCAGTGGCTGAAGGCCCTGGCATGCCCTTCTCTCTCTCTCTCTCTCTCTCTCTCTCTCTCTCTCTCTCTCTCTCTCTCTCTCTTTCTCTCAAATAAATAAATTTAAAAGGAAGGAGAGAAAGTGTGGCAATTGCATCTACTCTGAATCAGGACCTATAATGTTTTCTCACAAGTAGTTTCCATTAAGACCTCAGGATATCTTGATGTGGGAATCATCTCCACTTTACAGACGTTATGTGATTTTTTTTTCCCAAGGGCACAAGTAATAGGTGACATTAAAAAATTTAATGTTTAGTTTAGTATTATTTGCACAGCATTAAAATGTGTCTTAGATTACTTTTTAAAATTATTTTTCCAGACAAAGAGAGGGAGGAAGGGAGAGATAAGGAGACACAGAGAGAGAGAGAGAGAGAGAGGGAGAGAGAAAGAGAATGAGCATGCCAGGGCCTCTAACCACTGCAAAAGAACTCCAGGTGCATGCACCCCCTTGTGCATCTGGCTTACATAGGAACTGGAGAATCGAACCAGGGTCTTTAGGCTTCGCAGGCATGTGCCTTAACCACTAAGCCATCTCTCCAGCCCTAAAATGTGTCTTTTAAAAAAAGGTTTCCAGAATACCAATTATACTGGCATAACTAGAAAAGTATATTTCAAAACATAATTGAGGAGTGGATATAGGTGAAAGGAGCACAGGAGTTTTTTTTTTTTTTTTCTTTTCTTTACTTACAAGTTGTTTTGTATTTATAAAACTTGTAGAGTGGAAGGAAGTTTTATAATAAGTCATGCCTTAAAAAAATACACCAAACACTTTAAAAAGGCTTCTTAGAGAAAATAGAGACATGAGATAAATAAATACTTGCTTGAAATTCAAGTTTGTTTTCTATCTCCTAGGTTTTAGATTCCATGAACTGGGAGCTGATAGGGGGCTCAAAGACTACTCATCCTCCTGAGTCTCCAGTTGAAGGGCCTTAGGGAGGCACATCCCTTACTACCACCCATGCTGTTGGTCGAGAACAGACTCACACCCTTCTCATACCCCAACACTTATGGAGCTAGAGAGCCACTGTTAACTGACAGGAATGGATTATCCTTCTCAGGTGTGCTGGAAAACAGAGAACTAATGACCCAGTCTAACCCTTCATTTTACAAATGACAAACTACAGTCTCTGGTACAGCAAATGTCTTTCCACCGTCTCCCTAGGCAACTGTTCATACAGAGACATAGTAATTCCCCAGAAACACTTTGTCCTCCCATTCACCTCCACCCCAACAACTAAATGTGCCCCAATGGATGAAAGGAGTAGTAGAATAACAGGGAAAAGTCATGCAGACAGAGAACTGTAATTTGTACTAGAACAACAAATGCCAAGGGTTTTCAAGCCCAAGAACCATTTTGATTATTAAAAAAAAAAAAAAAAAAATCCTCAATTTTAGATGCCTCCTTCTCTCAAATCCTAGAAAGAGAAGTCTCCACATTTTTGAAAAACAAATAAGCTGCAACATGACTAGAAGGTTTTTATTTGACGACTAGAAAACTTGATGGGATTTTCAAATCTTTTCCCTTCCACTTCAAAAACACCCATCTGGGATCAATCTCAATAATTTTTCTTTTGAAATCTAGTACCTGCAGATAACAGCTCACGTTTACAGTAAACTAAGGATTTTCATGGCTCAAAAAAGAATTTTTTTCAAAGACTATTTACACCAACAAACCTTAAAATTCACTGTGAAAAATTCCACTGAAATCTCTTTATATGCAGGACAAACCTTTGGTTCAGTGTCAAGGATGTGTACTAAACACAAGGGAGCAAGAGTACCCTGCAGGATATATCTCACCACCACGGTGCTCACTAGTGAGTTATTGTAAAAACAGGAACTTACATCTTTGGCTCCGCCTCCTTCCAAGTTCTTTGTACAGAGAGAGAAGACGATTATACCTTAACTTCGACTCTGTCCTGTTAGAACTAAGCCGTTGAGAATAGAGAAACTGCGGGCGGGACGCTTTCTAATCCTGTCTTCAAATTCTTGTGCACTTTCCTCCCTGACAGCCACATTTTTGCAAATGCCTCAGTTAACTCCCAGCGCCTCAAACCACGTTCCTGGCTAAAAGTGAGTGGCAGCCAAGCCCGTCCAATCAGCAGCAGTCTCTTGGGGGGGTGGCCCCACCCCTCCAAGCTTTAAATCAAAACACAGGAAGCTCTCGAGGGCCAATCACGCCCTAAAGCTGCAGAGATCACTACAAGCTAATTCTCTAAAGAACTGTTGATTTTGTTTGTTTCCATGGGGGCGTTTCCTGATTGGAGAGTAGCTCTATCTTTATTATGTTTGCCCCTGTAACATTTGTTCCTCGAAGAACAACATACCAAATGCTAAAAAAAATAAATAAATAAATAAATAAAAATAAAAAAAAAACTGTCAAGTCTTCATTTCGAGCGAATTTTAAAATAATTTCTTTAGACTTTTAATCCCTTTGTGAGAGAAGTTAGTAAGTAGCTTAAGCAAGGGCCTCTGTCTCTTCCTATGTGTAATTTGAGGCAAATTATTTAGTTTTTCTAAGTAACATTTTCTTCCTCTGCAAATTGAAAAAGAAAATTTCATCATGCTCAGGCAGATGGCATGTTATAAGGTGCTTTACTGGCATATGCAAAGTACCAGAATGAAGACACTGGGTACTAATTATATTTTCTGATCGCTTACCAATCAAGCTTTTATCTGCTACTCAGAAAGACACTTCATATGACTAGACAATACCCATCAGTTAAATAAAATCCATCTACATCTAAAGAAAAATATTCAGGAATCCCACTTTTTTCTTTCTCTTTTGCTAAAAGGCTCACATTTTGTATCCTAAAATGGATTGCCTGAAACTAACCATACAACAACTTCAAATTAGAAAAAAAGACCAGGTGAACAAACAGAACAGATGCCCCTGGTGCCAGGGCTGGGGGAGTTTTAGTAAAGCCCAGAAAGAAGGCAGCCTGGATTGTAGGTTTCATTCCCACTCAGACTGATTTTGGAAACCATTCCTAGAGGCTCATTTAGCCCCTTTCTGTGTGTATTTCTTTATAGAAATATAGTGAAATTAAAATCCCATTCAAGAATGTTATTGTTTGTTAAAAGCAAGCACACAATCCAGATTCTAAAATAAGACTTAGGTCTTATTGGCACGGTAGCACATAGCTTTGTGTAGGGTCCCTGCAGGCTGGTTCCTTCCTGCTTCCCAAATGTAAGCATTCATCAACAAAGAGGGACACAGACACAAGTCGGATATAGTTTCTTTCCCCAGGGGCTGGCTTTCCATACATGGCAATTTTTGAACACATAAATGTAATACAGTAATATACTATGAACTATGTTTACACAGCACAGTATTTAAGATCTCACATTTCTGGTCTGGAGAGATTGCTCAGTGGTTAAAGGTGATTGCTTGGAAAGCCTCACAGCCTGGGGTTGATTCCAATGCCCATGTAAAGCCAGATGCACAGGGTGGCAAATAAATCTCGAATTTGTTTGCAGTGGCAGGAGACCCTGATTCACCATACTCTCTTAAATAAATATTTATTTATTTGAAAAAGAGTTCTCTGATTTTTCATTTAACAAAAATTCTTTAAAAGAATCAGGACTTTTATGCAATGTGTTTAGAATTCTATGCCTTAGGTTTTTATAAGGAAAGAGTTTATATCTACAGCAATAAGGTTATCCTTTATTAATATATATGTATATGTATGTATACTCTCAGTGCTTAAATAGTAATTAACTTCTCAAGTACTTAAGGCAATTATACTTTATTATCCTTATCACATTAAATTCTATGTTTCCTGTTAATCCAGAGATCTTAGTTTTTTTTAAATATAACTTCATAATTGAAATTTGACCAGGAAAATACAAAGAAATACTTTTTTACTTGTTTTAAAAATACTAGTTAAAATATAAGCCACTGATTTCCTAGGGTATTGACTGACAGAGACAACAACTTGATCTGACTAAATATGACCACAACTTAGGAAGACACATTACTAAGAAATGTTTTATTTCTAAGGACAAAAGAATAGAAATAGCAAATAATCTCAGTGGAGTATTTGCATATAGAAGTAAAGAGGTAGGCCAAGTGTGGTGGCACACACCTTGAATCTCAGCACTTGGGAGGTACAGGTAGGAGGACTGCCTTGATTAGAGGCCACCCTGAGACTACATAGTGAATTCCAGGTCAGCTTGGACTAGAGCGGAAGCCCTCTAAACCCTCGTAGAAAAGAAAAACAAAAATATAAACAAAACAAAACAAAAAAAGGAAGTAAAGAGGTAGGAAAAGGCCCTATTGAGCTAGCTTGCTCTATCTTCCTCCCTCCCTCCCTCCCTCCCTCCCTCCCTCCCTTCCTTCCTTCCTTCCTTCCTTCCTTCCTTCCTTCCTTCCTTCCTTCCTTCCTCCCTCCCCTCCCCTTTTCCCTCCCTCCCTCCCTCCCTTCAGGCTTGTTCCTTCCTTCCTTCCCTTCCCCTTCCTTCCTTCCTTCCTTCCTTCCTTTTGAGGTAAGGTTTCACTCTAGCCAGGCTGACCTGGAATTCACTATGTAGGAGGCCTATATCTCATGGTGATCCTTCTACCTCTGCCTCCCAAGTGCTGGGATTAAAGACATGTGCCACCACGCCTGGCTCATTCTACTTTTAAGAAGGAAAGGAGAGAGTCAGACATCACTGTGAGTTCGAAACCACCCTTAGACTACATAGTGAATTCCAGGTCAGCCTGGGCTAGAGCAAGACCCTACCTCAACAACAACAATCAAAAAAAAAAAAAAAAAAAAAAAAAAAAAAAAAAGGAGAAAGAAATCTAGCACGTATCTTACAGCAAGTTTCTCTTGCTCTGAAATAAAATGAATCTCAACCCCTTTAATTTTAAAAAGTATATTATTAAAAGCTACCTCCTTCAAACCTTAAGTGGTTTTGTTTTGGACATATGTACACACACATATGCATGCACACCTATGCATATACGTATATGTCACTTAAGTTTGTGCACCAAACAGAGACGTTTAGAAGGGATGTTGTTGTTATAAATGATGGGACATGTACTACCTTGACAGAGTAAATGGTTTAGTTTCCATAGAACAAGTCAAAATTTCTTAATTTACTTACATGTCTTGGGTCTTTGGAATCCAGGCTCTCTACGGATACTTGCAGGTTCTTGACCTCTGTCTGCTTTTCAGCAATGTCTTGCTTTTGCTTTTCCATCTGCATTTCTAGATTCAGAGCTTCCTGGCGTAATTTATTAAGAAGCTGTATTCTACCACTCAACTGCTTGAAAAGAAGGTCTTTCTCTGCTTCTGAAATCTAACCCTCCCCACACATCAACATGTAATTAACAAAGAACAGCAAGGATGATTTATAAAGTCAATGCCTATAATGTTAAAAAAAACTTCTTTATGTCTGGTTTACAATAAAAGTAAAATGTGAAAATTATCTTAGTACTCCAGACATAGTTTGTAGTTTTATGCTAATTATAGTCAGAAAATCTTATTTTTATAAAAGTTATAAAAACTAATCATAAATACAAAGAAAATTAACATTCCAGTACAAGAAACTTATATCAATCATACTAGGTAAGAATAATTAACTATGCTGCATATACTATATGCTAAGGCACTGCTCTAAACTCTTCATATACTTTAATCCTCAAAAATATGTAAGGTAGAAAGTATACTTATCACAATTTTACAGGTAGGAAAATTAAATTATGAAAAATTGAGATATGTTGCCCAAAGTCATATTAGGAGATTATAGAACCAACATTCTGACTTCAGACAATTTTACTAGCTACTATCCTATAGATTTCCTAGTTAATTTAAATGTGAAGATAGTCTAACAGTAAATTCTGAGTACTGATGTAGTAACAATAAATTTATATTGT
The DNA here is from genome assembly GCA_036365145.1 of Orientallactaga sibirica. Lineage (NCBI taxonomy): Eukaryota > Metazoa > Chordata > Mammalia > Rodentia > Dipodidae > Orientallactaga > Orientallactaga sibirica. Next base: position 13,937,032 of record JAEOAD010000034.1, read on the forward strand.
TTCCTGTAACAATTTTTAACATTGCTACAAATGTAGAAATGTTTCTGAAAAGTGTAGGGCTGGGTATGGTATATCATATCTGTAATTCTAGCACTTGGGGAGTAGGAGCAGGAGTTCAAGATCATCCTCAACTACATAGCAAGTTTGCAGCCAGTCTGGGCTACATGAGACCCTATCTCAAAATAATAAATAAATAATGTGTGTATAAAAGTGTGAAAAAGGTACAGATGAAAGTTTGGAATGAAGATAAAATATTGATGATGATTATACAATTCCCCATAGTAACAATATCTTTATAATTAGGGAAAAATTAAGAATTTACCTGGTAAGATCACTGTACATACAGAATTATAAAATATAGAAGGCTTTTATTAAATTGATTTTTCAAATATTTATTTGGTTGAGACAGTCTCATTTTGTACCCTTCAGCTCTTGGTGATCCTCCTGCCTCAGCCTCTCGGGTGCTGGAATTAGAGGCATGGGCTGCCCATACCCAGTGAGACTTTCATTTTACTGATAAGAACCAGGCTGAAATTTACCTTCATTAGTAGGTGAAATGAAATAAGTGAACAGTAAAGACAAACCTAGGCTTATTTTACACATTAAAAACATACACACAAAACTTTCCCCCCCCCAAATAAACATCTATTACCAGTCTTTTTGTAAAGCTTTATTCAGTGCTTTTATAAAACTTTTATTTAACTATTAAAATTATCCTCACAGCTCCTTCATTTAGAAGCTGTCATTTGCCAATGTAGCCTAGAATCAGTTGCTTTGTTTCCACAGCCACCTCCACCTTCCTGGTTAACTGAACAAACCATTACTTATATCTTGCCTAGTCTGAACCCAGCCTCCTAAGACATGAACAAATCTCCATGCTCTCCATCTCCCTTACCCCATTTGATTCTTTTATAAAAATATATTTATTTATTTATTTGAGAGAGAGAAGGGGGAGGGAAGAGTATGGACACATCAGGGTCCATTGCCACCGGGGAATGAACTCCAAATACATGTAACCACTTTGTGTATCTGGCTTTAAGAGGGTACTGGGGAATCAAACCCAGGCCAACAGGCTTTGCAAACAAGCACCTTTAACTATTGAGCCATCTCTTCAGCCCCTCTTTGATTCTTAAGCAGTAGCCAAAGTAACTTTATATAAAGACAAATAGGATCCGCTATTCTACTGTCCGGAGCCCTTCAAAGGTTTCCCACTGTGCAGAGAATAAAAGTCAAGCTCCTTAAAATGGCCTAAGTAGCCTGGCATGGTTTTTAACCTCATGACTCTGACTTCATTTTCCACTACACTCTCCCTCTGCAGAGGATTTTGCACATATGGTCACCTCTCTGGAAATCTCTGTCCCAACTCTGGCTCATTAGTTCCTTTGTATCTCAGCCTAAACATCACCTAGTTAGAGACCTTCATCCCCACAATTTAAATTCCATTCCTCCTCCCTCCTCCTCCTTTTTGTTGTTGTTGTTTTTGTTTCTTGAGGTAGGTTTTACTGTAGCTAAGGCTGACCTGGAATTCACCATGTAGTCTCAGGGGTGACCTCAAACTCATGATGATCCTCTTTTCTGCCTCCCAAGTGCTGGGACTAAAGGTATGCACCACTGTGCCCAGCTAAATTCCATTTCTTTATGGTCTCTCCTAATTCTATGTTTTTCTTTCAACACTATTGCCATTTAACTCTATATTCCTTTTTATTTTTTTAAAAACATTGTTGGGAGCCAGGTGTGGTGGTGCACGCCTTTAATCCCAGCACTCGGGAGGCAGAGGTAGGAGGATCGCCGAGAGTTCGAGGCCACCCTGAGACTACATAGTGAATTCCAGGTCAGCCTGGGCTAGAGTAAAACCCTACCTTGAAAAACCAAAAAATAAAATAAATAAATAAATAAATAAAATAAACATTGTTGGGGACTAGAGATGGCTTAGCGGTTAAGGCGCTTGCCTGCAAAGCCTAACGACCCATGTTCAACTTGCCAGATCCCATGTAAGCCAGATGCACAAGGTGATGCATATGTCTGGACTTTGATTACAGTGGCTGGAGGCCCTGGCACGCCAATTCTCCCTCTCTGCCCCCCACCTCCAATTTGCTCTCTCTCATAAAAAAGGTCAGTCTGTTGGGCTTGCCTCAAGAAAGAAGAAAAAAGAAAAAAAGAAAAGAAAAGAAAAGAAAAGAAAAGAAAAGAAAAGAAAAGAAAAGAAAAGAAAAGGGCTGGGAGCATGGCTGAGTGGTAGTGTGCTAGCCTAGTATGCACAAGGCCCTGAGTTCAATACCCAGTACTCCAAAAACAAAAACTAAATGAAAAGAAAATTGTTGGGGCTTAGTGGTTAAAGGTGGTTGCCTGCAAAGTATGACAACCTGGGTTCAATTACCCAGTACATACGTAAAGCCCCAGATGCACAAAGTGGTACATGCATCTAGAGTTTGCAGTGGCTAGAGGTCCTGGTACATACATTCTATCCCTTGCAAATACAAAAGTAAAAATATCACTGGGCAGGGTGGTACATGCTTTTAATCTCAGGATTTGGGAGGCTAAGGTAGGAGGATGGCTGTAAGTTTGAGGCCAACCTGAGACTACATTGTGAATTCCAGGTCAGCCTGGGCTACAGTGAGACCTACCTACCTCGAAAAACCAGTAAGTAAAATAAATAATAAAATAAAAATATTTAAAAATTGTTGAGACTGAGCAATAAAAGGTGCTTGCTTGCAAAGCCTGAAAACCCAGGTTTGATTACTCAGTACCCATGTAAAGCCAGACACACAAAGTGGCACATGCCTCTGGAGTCTGTGTTTGTAGATTCAGGAGTCCCTAGCATGCCCATCCTCTCTCTCAAATCTCTCTCTCTCTCTCTCTCTCTTTCTCTGTGTGTGTGTGTAAATATTGCTAACTGTCTTTTCCCCCTTAAGTCTGTCAAAAGGAGGGATGCCTGTTCATTTTCCAAATTTCTCAGGATCCAGCCTAGTCAGTGATTGGCATATAGTAGGTTTTTAATAAACTTGAGTCAATGTGAAAGTAACACCACAGTGAATCTTTTAAAAGAATTTACAATTTGGATTTCCTTCTTACTTTCTCTATTGTTGTATGAATACAGTTATCAGTTTATTTTGAAATATTGATTTTTATAAGAAGTAATGAAAACCTTTCACATATTTAAAATATGAGCTGGAGGAGATGGTGTAGTGGTTAAGGTGCTTGCCTACAAAGCTTAAGGAACCAGGTTTGATTCCCCAGGGCCCATGTAAGCCAGATGCATAAGGTATCACATGCATCTGGAGTTCATTTGCAGTGGCTGGAGCCCTGGCACACCCATTCTCTCTTATCTGCTTTCTCTCTCTCCCCTAACCTCCAGTAAATAAATAAATAAAATATTTATTTTTAAAAAATGGAAAGATGAATTGGCAGTTAAGGCCCTTGCCTACAAAGCCTAATGACCTGGAGTCAATTCTAAAGTACACATATAAAGCCAGATGCACAAAATGGCACATGTGTCTAGAGTTCATTTGCAGTGGCAGGAGGCCCTGGTGTGGCCATTCTCTCTTTTTCTCTATCTGTCTCTGCATGCAAATAAATAAATAAATTATTTTTAAAATGTAATAATGTATTTTTTGGAAATGTTCCTCTATGCAATTATGTCATGGACTTAAACTTTTTTACTTTTCCATGTCACACTGGTAACTGCTGAGAGTATTTTTCTCCTTGTGGTTGATAATGTTCATGCTACAGCAGATTTTTCTGGTTCTTAACCTGGGTCCCAGGATCTTAAGGGTGGAGGGAGCTTAGCAAAATTAGAAAAACTATATCAGGAAGCAATATAATACAGTGGACTGAATATTTCTGTTTATGTGAATTTTATGTAATTTATTTGTACATACTTTACAAAATATTAAAAGGATGTCACCATGAGTAAAATGAAAATAAAATTAAGAAAATACTATAACCATTATTTGATTCTCAAATTTATCATCCCACAATTACTTTAAAATATTTTTATATGGTTATATAAGGAAAAATATTTCACTCTTCATTTTCTCTTGGCATAGCTGCTTTGCCTTTACATACCTTTTTCTGTTGTATAGCTTCTTCTAGCTGCTTAAATTCTTCTGTAGCTATTAAAATTTTTTGTTCTGCTGTTTCTATTTCATTATGTAGTTCTGATAGTCGAACTTGTGCTGTAAATTTAAAAGCAATGCTCACATAAAGAATTTTGTATTCTAGCCGGGTGTGACTTAGTACCAGTGCTTGGGAGGCAGATGTAGAATTCCTGTGAGTTCAAGGCCAGCCTGGGACTACCAAGGAAGTTATAAATCAGCCTGGGGTACAGTGAATCTCTACCTCGGAAAAAATGGGTTTTTTTGCATTTTTAAGTGTTTACCAGGTTTTCTTTGTAGTAACCTCCATCCCTTCAGTTCAACTACTTCATTAGACAGCACAGAAATTTTGAAAAGTATTACTTATGATGGCTTCGCTCATTTTCAATCACTTAAAACTACCCTATAGAGCTGTAATTGACTCCTTTATTTGTACAGTTCTTAAAATAAAAAGGGTTTTACCTAATGTTTAACACTAGTAAACTGTTTTAAGAAAACAGGTTTTTATTGGAAACATTTACTTTATATCTCACCAAGCCATAATTAGGTTCAGGGTATTAAAATAAACACCCTTGATACAGACAAATATTTATGACAAAACTTGGTATCAAGCCCACTGGAGAGCTGAGGATGTAACTTGGTGGAAGAGCTTTGCATAGCACGCACAAGAGAAAAAGAAAGAACACATGACAGGAGTCTTTAAAAATAATGGGCTCAATAAATCACTACTTTTGCTTTAGGTTTTTCATGTTAACAATAAATACCATCAACCTGAGCTGGAGAGATGGCTTAGAGGTTAAGGAACTTGCCTGCAAAGCCTAAGGATCCATGCTTGACTCCCCAGACCCCACGTAAACCAGATGCATAAGGTGACACATGAACAAGGTTGCACATGCAAACAAGGTGACACATGCATCTGGAGTTCGATTATAGTGGTTGGAGGCTCTGGTGCACCAATTCTCTCTCTTGCACATGCATGCTCTCTCTCTCATAAAAAAACACCCAAATTATAAAGTTTTCCAGCAATACAATCACTTTATTTACTTCTGTATTATTCTTTGTGGTACTGGGGATAAAACCCAGGGCCTTGCAATGACTTCTTACCACTGAGCTAGATCCCCAGTCTCTTATTTATTTTTATTTATTTATTTATTTATTTATTTATTTATTTATTTATTTATTTATTTAGGAGACAGACAGACAGAGAGAATGGGCATGCCAGGACCTCCAGCCAGTGCAAACGAACTCCAGACGCAGGTGCCACCTTGTGCATCTGGTTTATGTGGATCTTTGGGGATTGAACCTGGCTCCTTTGACTTTGCAGGCAAGCACCTTAACCTTTAGGCCATCCCTCCAGCCTACTCTCTTTTTTTTTATAATTGAGAACTTTATTATATGACCATACTGCATATTGGTCATATTCCCATCAGGTTATATTTCTATGTTCCCCTCCACACACACACCCATTCCAGTGGGTTATTGGTGATCACTGTGAGTCATGCATGCACCAATCAGTTTCTGGGGGCAGGGGGTTGGGAAGGAGGGATAATCCCTCAGAGTAAGACTTTAAAAATGACATTGATAGCTGGGAGTGGTGGTACATATCTTTAATACCAACATTCAGAAGGCAGATGTAGGAGGATTGCTGTGAGTTGAGGCCACCCTTAGACTACATAGTGAATTCCAGGTCAGCCTGGGTGAGAGTTAGACCCTACCTCAAAAACCAAAATAATAATGATGATGATGATGATGATGAGATTGTCTAACCTGCACTTATTTTTTTTTCTTTCTCTTCCAGTTGCAAGTCCAAGTTCACATGGTCACTTCTATGTTGCTCTCCTTCATCCGGCCCCATCTTCTCAATCTGCACTGCCTGGGCATCACTGATAATGTAACTCTCAGTGGCAAACATGTTTCTCTTGTATCTGGATTTGCCAATGTAAGGGCTTTCATCAGGGCCTCGATCAATTTCATCATACTAAAACAACAAGCATATTAGCAGATTTATAGATTAAGAAGAAACTCTAGTCAAATGATACCATTCATCTTATTAGTAGCAAACATATCATATAGGATTGCCTAAATTGATACTAATCCTACGTGCCTAGCAACTGAAAATATTACAGTATTCTTATATCTTCATTTTGTGTGTGTGTATAAATGGATGGTGTGCATATGTGTGTGTTATATGCATGTATATATGCAGATGGGCACACCCAAGTGCAGAGGCCAAAGGAAAATGTCAGGCATCTTTCATCACTCATCCACATATTTCCTCATGACACAGTCTGAACATGAAGCTGCAAGGCACTACTATTTTTGCAAGTCCCACCAATTCTCCAATCTCTGCTTCCCACAGGACTGGAATTACAGACATGTGTGGCCAGGCCCAGCTGTTTGTGTGATTTCTGGGGAATTAAATTCAGGAAGTCTCAGGTTCATGAAGCAAGCACTCTTCTTTAAAGAAGAAATATTAATTGGAGCTAGAGAAATGGCTCAGCAGTTAAGGCACTTGTCTGCAAAGCCTTACAACCTGGGTTCAATTCCCTAGTACTCATGTAAAAGCCAGATGCAGACACAGGCACATGCATCTGGAATTTGTTTGCAGTGGCTAGAGGCCCTGCAGCACCCTTTGTCTCCCTCTCTATGTGTCTCATTCTCTGCTTGCAAATAAATAACTAAAAATTAAAATAACTTATTGGGCTGGGGAGATGGTTTAGTAGTCAAGGTACTTGCCTCCAAAGCCTAATGACCTGAGTTCGATTTCCGAGTACCCATGTAAAGTCAGATACACAGTGACACATGCACCTGGAGATCATTTTTGTGGAGGGCTGGCAGGCCCTCTCTCTCTCTCTCTCTCTCTCTCTCTCTCTCTCTCTCTGTCTGCCTCTCTTCTCTCTCTCTGTTTGAAAATAAATAAATAAAAATAAAATAAATTCATTAAAAAATCATTAATTTGTGTGTTGGACTCTTAGCTCTGCAAATGCATGCCAGATATTTGTGCTACTTTTTGTGTCTGGCTTTTATGTGGGTAGCTTTAAAAGTGAACCTAAGCCAGCAGGCTTTGCAAGCAAGTGCCTTTAACAACCATCTTCCCAGCCCCGGTCCCTTCTTTTGAATATACCTAAAAACAATTGGAATTAAAAATGATCTAAAAAGGATTCTTCCTCTTACTGACAAAGAGTTTAAAAGTTTGGATGAATTGATTAAAGAACTTCCTACAGTGAAGCGATTTTTTAGCATTGCTTAAGCTCTCAATCAGCAACCCGATTGTTTTGTTTCTTGAGTGATATAAGTGAAATCTCAGTTTAATAAACTGAGAAATAGGTGATTTTAAAAAATATTTATTTGTATTTATTTATTTGAGAGAGAGAAAGGGGAGGGAGGGAGGAAAGGAAGGGTGGAGAAATAGAATGGGCATGCCAGGGCCTCCAGTCACTGCAAATGAACTCCACACATGCACCACCTTGTGCATCTGGCTTATGTGGGGTCCTGGGGAATCGAACCTGGGTCCTTTGATTTTGCAAGCAAATGACTTAACCACTAAGCCACCTCTCCAACCCACTAGGTGAACTTTTAAAAACCAAATAGTGTATCATACTATTGGAATTACTAGTCTTAGAGGTCAGGCAGTTCCCCTATTTTAAAAATTTTTTAATATTTTATTTATTTACTTGAGAAAAAGAGAGAAACAGGCAGAGAGAGAAAGAGAGAATGAATGCACCAGGGCCTGTAGCCACTGCAAACCAACTCCAGATGGATGCTCCACCTTATATATCTGGCTCTACATGGGTACTAGGGGATTGAAATGGGTCTTTGACTTTGCAGGCAAGTGCCTTAATGGCTAAAGCCATCTCTCCAGCCCAGATCTCCTGCTTCTATGGCATTTATACTAATAATGGTTGACCAATGCTGAACTCAGCAAACAGTGAACAAGCCATGCTGGGAGATTACTACTCAAAGTGCTAAAGCACATTTGTTCAGAATTTGGATTTAATCAGCCCATACTGTAGGGCAAGGTGAAGGTTAAGATGGCCACTTTGGGTTACAGCTGTAGGCAAAAAGCTTTTGAAGAGTTTCTTTTGCATGTGTATGTGTTTGTGGTGTGTCTGCATGTGTTTGTGGGTAGGGGCACATGTGTATGCAAGTGTGGTACATGTGTGTGCACATGCATGTGGATGCCCAAGGTCAATTGCTCTCCACCTTATTTTTTTTGGACCAGTTTTCACACTGAACCTAGTCCTGATTCAGCAGGACTAGCTAGCCAACAAGCCCTAGGGATTCTCCTGTTTCTACTTCCCCAGTTCTGGGATTACAGGCACACACTATGCTTATGTTTTTGTTTCTTTTTCTTTACCTGGATGTTGGGGATATGAACTCAGGTCCTCATGCTTGCACAGCAAATGCTTTACCCATTGGACTATCTCTCTAGCCCCTTAATGCACAGATTGAACCAAAATGCATTTTACTTTGATGATACCCTCATATCAAAAAAAATGGAGCGACCCTTGGATGTCCCTTATCTTCCTTCCATTCCCCTAATGGCTTAACTTTAGACTGTAAGAAGCTTAAAACAACTCACCTCAGATGGATAATAATTTAATGGCTCAAACTTAGCATCAATTTTATAAAAGGCCAGTTCCTGTTCTAGCTCATACTGCTTCTGACATGCTCGCGTTAGTTCCATGGTCTTCTGTTTTAGCTATTGGTCCAATGTAATGAGACAAATCAGTATGTCAGCATATGATGATAGGGGAAGGCCTCATCATAACTAATACTTAAATTTTTTTAAAACTCTATACCAGAAAACACAACATTGAGAATATTTTGTTTAAGTCCTATATTAATAAAAAGAAAACACAAAAATTACCATTTCAGAAGAGATCACATAAAAGACCTTTGAAGTTTGATGCTATTTCAAGACATAGAAAATGTTTTTAAAAGCCACTTAAATTTGCTTTATCTGAACACGAAAATAACTCTGTATCAACCATATTTAAATACCTCCTTCCTGATTTCCCAATAATTAGCACTAATTTTATTTACTCTTCAATTTTAGTGATAGCATCAAATCATGATGAGAAATGTTATTTACTACTAAGTACAGCAGAGGCATGAGAAACAGTGAGAAGTAAACAGAGCCAACCTTTAGTTTACTTCTCACTGTTTCTCATGTAAACTAAACTCATGTAAACTAAAGGTTGGCTCTAACTAATCTGTTGTTACTCTAGTGTTCACAGATAATGGACTTTAGCTTTAAGTGTTCAGAACATCATGGGGTTTTTTTTGTTTTGTTTTGTTTTGTTTTGTTTTTGAGATAGGATCTCACTATGCAGCATCATTTGGCCAGAGACATGCTATGTGGCTCAGGATGGTCCCTAATTTGTGCCTTTCTTGCTTTTTGAGTATTGGGATCTCTGGCATGTGCTACCACAATGGGCTAGAATACATCATTCTTTTTAGTAGAGAATAAGAAATATAAATAAGATCAATGAGATCAATATCATATTAATATTTTCAATAAGTAATTTTACTATAATTATAATTTTTTGTTATTCTCAGAAACTTTTGTGCTAGGAAAATGTAAAAATAATCCAATCTGATTTATAAATACAAAAACTGAGCCTCAAATTGGTGAACTGATTGGTCAAAACCTACATAACTACCAATATTATATGTAACCAATGCTTTGAGTTCATTTCAAAGGTCCACTAGGTGATTTTGATTTTTTTTTTTTTGGCAATATCTGCTAGTTGATATCAGACCAAAAAACATGCAGAAACATTACATTAATAAGAAAATGTAAGCTGAAGAGAAGAAAACATTAAACATGAACATTTAACAAGGCTAGGAAATGAAAATCGTGCACAATTTAGCTTACAGTCACCTCCTGAGTATCCATTAAAATGGAAATAATATGGATCCAAATTCTTATTGTGTGCCAGATACTGGGCTACACGATGGACATGTTATCTCACCAAATCCTCACAAAGAAGTTAATTTGCCCAGTTTTACAGCTGGTAGAAAAGGCAGTGATAAAAGCTTCATCATCTGGTTTCAGACTTAATACTGTTGTCCCATGCTCCCTTTGATGTCCCGCAGCAGGGTGACTAGCACATTACCCACACTGATGTTTTCTCCAATGCATTAGGCCCTGAGAGTGCCAAAGAAGCACCTCATAATCAACAGCATCAACTAATCTTGGGCTTTTCTTCCTCAAGCTCACTGACAGCAGGGACAAGCAAGGCAAATCAGATTAGGGCCATGGAATATGCATGGGCTACTTTCTATAATGATCTATGCATTTCAAAAATACTTGTGTGATTTTTTAAAATAACTTTAGACTTAGTATATAGTATCTTGGAAGAAATGCACTAAAAGAGAGCAAACTAGGAATCAAAGGAACTAGAAAGAATGTTCGTCACAGTATTGGCTATGGATAATCAAGAGATGGCTGCAATTAATATATTACCAATAGGAAAAATAATACAAATTTTTCTTTCAAATTTGCTCTCCTATGCACATATCCATTAAAAAATAATATACACAAACACAATCACATTTCCAAAGGGAGGCAAGCCAATCTCAAAACTTAAAAAGTATACAAGCATACTAATATATAAATTATCATGCAAACCAAAAAAAAAAACCAGTGTGCAGTTCAGTCCTTAAGGAACTACCTTTATTAAGGAAGAGTAAAGGCTCAGTAGAAAAGGACCTGCAAGAAATCAAGATCAGGGCCAAAAGAAGAAGCAAACAGGTACCGTCATCTCACAAACTCTACAGAATTAAGCTCTGGGTATAAAAGTTTCTCTTTACTGATAACCTGATGTCAGAAGAGAAGGTTATTAGTACTGGAATTGTTCTTACATGAGCACAATTTATCATCACTTTGAGTTATAAACTTACCACCTTCCATTACTTAGCTTGATTTATTCCAAGTTATTTTCACATTCAGAACCTAATTAAATGCTCATAAGTTTATGAGAGTGGCAGAACAAGTAAATCGTCCCCATTTTAAAAGTAGGACACTGAGGGCTGGAGAGATGGCTTAGTGGTTAAGCGCTTGCCTTTGAAGCCTAAGGTCCCTGGTTCGAGGCTCGATTCCCCAGGACCCACATAAGCCAGATGCACAAGGTAGCATATGCATCTGGAGTTCGTTTACAGTGGCTAGAGGCCCTGGTGTACCCATTCTCTCCCTCTTTCTCTCTCTCTTTCTCTCTCTCTGCCTCTTTTTCTGTCTGTCACTTTCAAATAAATAAATAAAAATAAACAACAAAAAATAAAATAAATAAATAAATAAAAGTAGGACACTGAAAGATAAGAATTAGCAACTTGAAGAAGGTCAGTTAGTAGTGGCAGGGATGGGGACTACTACAGTTTAGTGGTCTCCAGAAGACTTACTTCTATACTATGTTTTTTTTTTTTTTTTAAGATTATTTATTTATTTATTTATTTATTAAAGACTGAGGAAGATAGAGACAGGGTAAGAACAGGAGTGCCAGGGCCTCCAGCCACTGCAAACAAATTCCAGATGCATATGCTACTATGTGCATCTGGCCTATGTGAGACCTGGAGAATCGAACCTGGATCCCCAGATTTTGCAGGCATGCACTTTAACCACTAAGCCACCTCTCCAGTACCTACCTTTCTTTTATAAAGGAACAGGCTTAATGCATAGGCAATTACTTAACAAAACTGTAAATCATTTTACAACTATGGATGATATTACCATTAGATATTCTGCAAAAGATAATGAAAAATGTCAGCTGGAATGGTGGCACATGCCTTTAATCCCAGCACTTGGGAGGCAGAGGTAGGACGATCACTATGAGTTCAAGGCCAACCTGAGAATACACAGTGAATTCCAAGACTAGAGTGAAACCCTACCTCAAAAAACCAAAAAAAAAAAAAAAAAAAAAAGATAATGAAATATGTCAAATGTAAGCTCTCAGAACAAAACCTACAGTTCTTTTAAACATATAGTAGTCTTTAGGATAACAAAAAGTAAACAAAATAATGAACGAACTCACAAAGCTCTGAATGTGTGACTAAAAGATGGCAAAGCTATCTCAGCTTTTCAGCATGTCCCCTTGGTATAAATTAAATTTTTGTCAGGCAAGGAGGAAATAAGGAGGTAGTTAAGAATTCATAATTTTGGGCTTGAGATAGAGCTCATGGTTAACAAAAAGAATGTATACTTCAAGGAATAATTTCTTTCCACACACAAGGGAACACCTCTTCACTTTGTTAAGAAAAAGGCAAGTGATTAGGCAAAATCATTCTGTGAACAAAATAATGAAGCAAGATTGCCAATCTTATGAGGACGTCATTATTTACATGATAAATAATAAAATTCTTTAAATTATACACAATGAGAAAAAGAATTGTGAAAGAAAGAAGAAAGAAAGAAAGAAAGAAAGAAAGAAAGAAAGAAAGAAAGAAAGAAAGAAAGGAAAGGAAAGAAAGGAAAGGAAAGGAAAGGAAAGGAAAGGAAAGGAAAGGAAAGGAAAGGAAAGGAAAGGAAAGGAAAGGAAAGGAAAGGAAAGAAAAGGAAACCAATAGTTCCTTTTATCCTTCAGGCAAAACAGATGACTAAGTTCACAAAATCAGATTCTGTGTTGCAAAGGCCCTTTGAGTCCACCACCTTCCCATTTAATGTTCTCAATCTTTCCCTAAACCCCTGAGTATATGGCTAGCCTCTGCCTGTTTCAGGGCCAGTAAACATATTTTAATTATCACATTTTATTTCAGAACACCTATTATAAGTTTGTTACTAAATTAAAATGTATCTCCTATAATTTTATTTGCTGGATCTCATTTCATGAGGCTTGATTCATAATTCCAATTCTTTCATGAAACAGACACTTAAATATCTTATACAATTGTCATAGCTCATGGAGTTTCCTCTTGTCCTGCCTAGTCACTTCTTTCCTTTACCCTAACCTCACAATGTGGTCTCAAGTACTTGGAATCCTCTTAGTCAATTGCCTTCTCAAATTATGCTTTTAGTTTGTTTTAATGTTTTTCCCTATTTCAAACTTAAAACCAAATGATATAAAACTTAGACAGTATAGATAGGCATAAATGTCAATTTGGAAATGCTCTATAATTCTACCACTCAGAAATAACTGGTACTGGGAGTAGCAAGTATATAGTCTGCCTTTTATTCTCCTAAATATTCTACTGAGCATTTCTTAATATAGGATCATATTTGATTTACTGTTTTGTAATTTGATATTTTTCACATAGTAAAATGTGTCAGACATCCTTCTATGTCAGGACATACAGACTTACCACATGGGTGTCCACTGAGGGACATTTAGTTATTTGCAATTTGTGCTAAGATAAATATTATAATGAATATGCTTATCTTTAAATATTCTACCATTTATATAGAATATACTGGAAAAGGAATATCTTTGACATAGGGTATGCCTGCTTAAAATTTTTGGATAATTTTGTCAAACTACCTTAAAGTTTTTACCAGTATATAGTCTTTCCTACTAGGCTAAAAAAAATACCCTAGGGAAAGCCTTAGCAAATTCTCACAGTGAGGAATCACCACTTTCCCCTTTGTGCTGTATACCACAATTCACACATTTCCCCCTTTCTCTCCTCTACCACCTGAGGCTTAGAAACTACCAGCTGCTGAAAGTGAGGCGGGGGTGGGGTGGGGGTAGCCTTCCCTACACACCTCCACAGGCCCCTCCTTCCCAGAGCAGTTGCCCCTCCCCCAAGGGACATAAAAGCCTAGTCCTTCACTCTCTGGCTCCCTTCTTTGGCTTCTTCCTAAGGTGCATTCCTGCTTTCTCTCTGTGTCTGTGTCTTTCTCCCTCTCTGCTGCATGTAGCTTCCTTCCAGTTTCTCCTCTCTCTTTCTGTTTCTTTCCCTCTCACTGTTTTTTCCACTTCCTGGGTTGAGTTCCTTCTAAACTTTTTTCTTACTTCTTTGCTATACCACTGGCCTGCTTCTTTCCTATTAGCTCCAATCCTTTCCCGCTTCCTCCCACAGTGAGCTGCTCCCACTTTCCCACCACAGATCATTACCTCAAGAAAGCTGCAAGCTCAGAATCCTCAATCTCTAGAATCTCATCTGACAGTGGCCTATCACACAGTCAACTACAATTTGTAAAGGTTTTTGCACATATTTGTATGAAAACGTATCTCCTTGATTCTATGTCAGAAAATTGTATTTTAAAACATGGGGTAAAGAATTCTCTTCCTTCAGAGAATATAGTCAAAGAAATATAAAATATAAACTCACCAATTCATTTTTCATGTTTAGATCACTTTCTAGCTCCTCACAGCTCTGTCTCTGTAATATGGCTTCTTCTTTTAATGATCTGTTTAGTTTATCTTGAATTTTAATTTCCTCAAGGAACTTTGTTTGTTTGCTCTTAAGCTCTTCAGTTTCCATCATCTTCTTTTCTAGATCTCTTTCCAGTCTTTCTACTTCCTCTGTCAATAACAATGTAATCGTTCATTTATCATTATATTCTCTCCTTGAAAAACATTAAGTTGTTTTCCACTGCTAACACCAGATCAGCTGGCCCACAAGCTTTGGGACTCTCCTGATGTTGCCTCTCACTACTGTAGGCACACTGGGAATTAATAGATGTGTGTGCCACTTGCTCATGGCTTAACATGGGTTCTGGGGATCCAAACTCCAGTAGTTAGGCTTGCACAGCAAGTCCTTCTGGCTGCCTAAACCATCTCCTCAGCCCAGTCTTGTTTTTAAAAATTAAAAGAATAACAGTATAATTCTGCCTCTCCTCCCTGTTCTAAGAAATACTGTTTGTTCATTACAATAAACCTTGTGGTTAACTGCTTATGCCCGTTTCCTGGTCTGAAAGCTACTGATGAATTTTTAATTTGGGATTGCTTTTGAACTTCTGAACTTAAAAAGCACACTTATTTGGTATTAGAGGAGAGAAACTGCATGAAGAAATTTCACATCTTCAGCCAAATATCTCTTCCCCATTCTTTTTTTCCCCCTCCCATTTTTAATCTATCCCAATCTAGCATTTGTGCCCATCCTCCTGAACTTCCCCTGTCAAAATCATCATAACCAATCAGAAGCAATTCTCTGTGCTAGTCTTACTCCATGTGACAGCCACATTTATCAGGAGACCACTTCCTGTCTTGAAATCTTGGGCTTTCAGAACCTACCATTTCCTTGTCACTCTGACCTTGCTGGTCTTCTGTCTGTACTTTTCTTAGCTGGCTGCCCTTCTTCCTCTTCTCACACCTTACACACACACAGCCAAAAATAATTTTACAAAATGTTTTTACTGTCTTTGTTTTGACTGTGACCCAGCACATAGGTCAGGAGTAGAATTTTCCATATGTGGCACCATATCAACATTCACAAAAGTTTCAGATGTTGGAGTTTTTTTTTTTTTTTTTTTTTTTGGTTTTTCGAGGTAGGGTTTCACTCTGGTCCAGGCTGACCTGGAATTCACCATGTAGTCTCAGGGTGGCCTCGAACTCTCAGTGATCCTCCTACCTCTGCCTCCCAAGTGCTAGGATTAAAGGTGTGCGCCCCCACGCCCGGCTGGAGTATTTTAAGTATGTCCAGATTAAGGATGTTCATCCCGTATCTCCAGTCCAGGCCTCTCTAAACTCCACATTCATATTTCTGTCTGCCTTGTTGTCCCACAGACATCTCAAACTCGATCATTCCCCAAATGAAACTCTGAGTTCTCTCACTTTTATAACTGTAGCCACATAAGCCAGAAGCCTGAGAAAGTGTTCCTGAGCCTACCTTCAAAATTATCTCTGTTGCCGGGCATGGTGGTACACGCCTTTAATCCCAGCAGAGGTAGGAGGATCACTGTGAGTTCAAGACCACCCTGAGACTACATAGTGAATTCCAGGTCAGTCTGTACTAGAGTGAGACCCTACTTTGAAAAAAAAAAAAATTATCTGTGTGAGGTGTGTTTTTTTTTTTTTTTTTTTTTGGGGAGGGAGAGGAGAAGCCTGCTACCAGCCTGCAGGTGTACAATGTGGGCTGTGGCTACAAGCAAGGATGTTGATTTTGGAAAGGGGACCTGCAAACTGAAGGAGAATCGGAGAAGGGAGGGAGGGAAGGAAGGGGAGAGAGAGAGGGAGAGAATAAGAAAGGTACACGTAAGTGGGAAAGCAGGGGAGGATAGACATAAAATGAAAAGACATAATATATGACCTGGGGGTAAGAGGGAACAGAACAGAGAGAAGCTGGTGGTAGAAGGGCTTTTGTACCCCTTGGGGAATGGGTGGCTGGCAAGTGGGCAGTGGACAGTGGGAGAGACTGTTGGAGGTACAGTCCAAGGAGCCAGGTTGTCTGGGTCCTTGGGCTGTATCTCCTTGTAGAGAGCTGACCACTTTGAAGGAACATTCCAGTTCCAAGCTGTCAGGAGGAGGAGCTCTGAGATGGACACTGTGCCTTCATCTGCGCATTAAACACCTACATAGAGCATTACCAGGCTCCTCTAATCCAAAGTGCCAAATACTTCTATTTTCCTCCTGTAAACAAGTCCTAGAGACCCAAAAACCATCTGGTTAAATACACTGCAGCAATGATCCACTTTTGACACTCCCCATTTCTGCAACTTCAGTTCCCTAAACTCACTGGGTCTTTACAACTTCAAAGAACAACCTGTTCCCTCTTCTTGAATTCCATTCTCAATGTGGCTAATCCTTTCTTCCCTTTGTTTTCAGCATAAATGTTATTTCCTCAAGGAGCTATTCCTGTACTCCATTCCTGGATTTACATGTTTTCAATGTCTGCTCTATAAACATAGGCAGTGTGAAAGCCACTACCATGTATATTGTTCATTATTGTACTAAGTGCCTCAGGTATCCTCAAGGTCAAGTAGTTAGTATGGATTAGAAGCCTGGTAACTTCCTTGCAGGAAATCAGTTTAGGGGTACAGGCCCAAGAAGAACATGGATGCCACCCTGCCTGGAAAGATTAGAGCTTGATTCTGGTTCTGTCTGATCCAGGATGGTGATAAGGAACAGCTTCCTTGTTCTTCAACTTTTTCTCAGTGTGGTACTGTGGACAGGTCGCTCCTGAGTCAATGCTCCTCCTGAGCCCAGCAACCAATCAAGGCCCATATATTCATTTGAACTGATCAGATGCCTAATTTATAAAAGGACCTGATCTAAGCCTCCATATGAGGAGGGGAACTCCTCTTAGCTTGGGAGCTTTCCTGCTTTTTTTCCCACCTTACCTCAACTCTCTCTAAAATAAATCTTTCATAATTTACTCTTCTCTGGTACCTGCATTATTTTAGATCTTTGCTAAATGTGGACAAGAATTCAAGACTTGAGAGCCACTGGCTTCAGAGTTCTAAGCTCACCCAGAGCTCAGTCTCTCTCACCATTATGGAGATCCAATCCCATACCACAGTGATCTCATTTACATATTATAGATCATTTCTGATGCACAGTACTTTTGGAATATGGCATATGATCAATAAATACCTTCTGAACTGACTTATGGTACCATTTTCCAAGCTAACTTTGACAGAATTATAAAGTTCATAATATAATATATTTTTCTAAATAATTTCTGAAGACAAATTCTTTCCTCATTTAAGTTTAGTTTGTTTTATTTTTCATCTTACCTAAACTGAATCTCTCAAAAGCCTCCTGTCTGTTTTGAGTGGTTACTGGCTGACCTTCCAAACTTTCCAGTGAACGAAGGTGAAAAATGGCAAACTGGAGGTAATGAGGAAGGGCCACAACTGGATTTTCAATGAGGATCAGAGAAGTTAAATCTTGAAGAGGTTTCAACTTGCTTACATCCTGAAGCTGAAATGATATAATAGTAGTATTGGTACAGTTTACTTTAAAATAACATTAATAAAGTACTAAACTAAGAGAATTGTTCTTAACATGGTAACAGGGCTATTTGTAAAAACATATTATGGAAAGCTAGTAGTATAGGAAAGGAACAGGAAGAGTATGTGGTGTTCAGGTAGTATTACACATTTTCACATATCACTTCATTTGCAGCTCCTCACACCACCATGTAAAATAAATGTCATCTGAATTTCACAGGGAAGAACGTCAAGTTCAAAGATGTGACTTGACTAGAGCTCAGAGCCTATAAATGAGTATAATGGGATTTGAATTCAAGTTTGTCACTATAAACCTATTGTTTTCTCATTATATTGATTAAAATATAAAATATAAAAATTGAATTGTGGGCTGGAAAGATTTGTCAGTGGTTAAGGTACTTGCCTGCAATGCCTAACACCCAGGTTCAATTCCCTAAGACCAACATAAGCCAGATACACAAAGTGGTCCATGTATCTGAAGTTCATTTGCAGTGGCTAGAGGCCCTGGTACAACCATATTCTCTCTGTGTCTCTCTCCCTCTTTGCAAATAAATAAAATTAAAATAAGAAAAAAATTTTTAAATAATTATTATAAAAGGTTTTGGTAAATTTTCAGATGTTTGAGCTATAATGGATAATTTTAAAATACAAGAATATGTAGATACCTATATTCCTTGAAGATTCTTATTTTCATTCTAATAGGAACTTATATAGAAATATTAATCCAAATAGCTAACATAAGCAAATATTTTCTCCCAAATAAATATTTGAAAAAGTAGCCAGTGGCACACACCTCTAATCCTAATACTCACAAGACTGAGGTAGGAGAATTGCCATGAGTTAAGAGGCCAGCCTGGGTTATAGAGTGAGTTCCAGATCAGTCTGGGCTAGAATGAGCCTTTGTTTCACAAACATAAAAATATAATAAAAACAATTGAAAAATAAATCTTGTTGCCTTGAATAACTTACCGATGATATCTTATTGCCTTTCAGATTAAGGACTCGCAAAGATTTCAACTTCTTCCCTAACCATACTGGAATATGCTCGATTTCATTTCCTGCAAGGTTTAGCTTTTGCAGACTACACATATTTTCTATGCCTTCAATTTTGCTGCAACCAAAGAGCAAAACCAAACTTCATAAGTAAAATGATACAGTTCTTTCATTAAATTTTACAGGAAATAGTCTTGGCTGAACATAAAGTTACTTTTCAAAACTGTAATTGATCAAACCTTTTTATAAATGATAGCCAAGGAAAGTGGCCCAGACCAAATTTACCAGAATAGTTAAACTGCCAACCTTTAGTTACTATGCCAAATAATCCCACCTATCTTATTAATAGATTTTGCACAGGGAAGAAGTGGGTGTGCAACACAGTATCACTGACTACAGCAAAGAGTATTAACATACAGCCAAGAGAGGGCTAGAAAACACAGCAGATCACACTGCTATGGACGACACTCCTGTCCCAGAGATGCCCATAGTTATAGCATTACATCATCACAAAAGATAACTGTGTCAGCAAGACATGGGAGGTCCTAAAGTGATACTATGTTTATGAAAAGAAGCATAGCAATAAAATATTTAAATTAACAAACATTTGTCAACATTCTATCAGTTTTCATTGATGGCATATTCCTCAAGTTACCTGCAACTCAGTTGTCAACTTAATTCCCTAGTCAATTTTGTACACTGAGCAAATATTTCTAAGGTTCTCTATTTATTTCTGTTTTGATGAAATCATTTTCATTAGATTGGTTCTTTTTAAACAAATCATATTATTATTATTATTAGAAATTAGAAATTATTTCATTGTTTTCTTGGCCATAATTTTCATAAAGTCTGATTTGGGTGAAGGGTGTATAGAGATATTTAAGACTTGATTCTTGCATCATTTTCCCTATAAACAAGTTTTCTATATGTAACTTTACTCATTACTAGACTTCATTATATTTATTTCTCAAAGTATTTGTGTATTTGAATTAGAAACAATATTTGTAGTGTCATTCTTATGTTACTGAGCAAAGAAAATAAGGCTAGATACACAGGATCAAATGATTGGAATATCTTTAGGCTCAAAATGGCAGGACTGAAACTCTTCACATCAACATTATTCATGTAATAAGGCAGTAAATCACAGATAACATCTGAAGAAATTTTGTGCTTTAAAGGGTATATGCTTCTTTAACAATGACATAAGATATTTTCCTGAACTAGTGCTGCAACATAAAAAGTTATGTGAGGGGCTAAAAAATTTCAATAAATAAGAATTAAACATCAGCTATTTCAGTGTATTCTTTCTGTAACATGGGTAGCATTAGTCTATCTCTCTAACAATACAGATCCTAAGATGCTACCTAGAGAAGTATTTACTCACCTGATTTTGTTATATGATAAGTTGAGCTCACGTAATTTTAATAGCTTGTCCATCTTCTCAATCTTTATTATTAGATTGTAGCTGAGATTCAGTACTTCAAGTTTAGTGCATTTTTCCAAATTTTCAATGTACTAAAAATGGAAAAAAATGATAAATACTTTACACAACAGATGTCTTCACATGAAGCATATTTACATATGCATATCAGGTTGTTATGGTGTCACTAGAGAACAATAAGCCCTCCTGCTTTCTTGGACAATGCCTGGAACAGCTCACCTTGACCACAAGTAGCAAGCCTCTGAGTCTCCATACTCTCCTTGCCCTCAGTAATGGCCAACACTTTTTATATGCTAATTTGAAGAATATGAAAAATTAGTCATACTGTTTTTCCTGTCTAAGGGTGAAGAATAAACTTGGCTCCGGAAAAAAAGACCAGATTACAGGAAGCCCCTCTTGAGTCAATAGTTCTTGAAACTTAAAAGGTAAAACAAATCTTCAGACCAAAATAGTTAGCCAGCCTAGAGACTAAAACCAGCCTTGAAAGCAAAGCTTCCACTTCTGCACCTGGCATAAGGTCCCTGAATCCACCCTTCCTTTAGTTTCTCCTCTGCTAACCATGCCATTTCATATCGTAGTCAATCACGTAAGAATGTGAAGCTGAACTCTGACCAATCAGTCAGAGTGATACACAGTACCCTGACTATGTGTTAAGGAATAAAAACTCCAACAGAGTTTCTATTGGTATTCTTGCTTGCCAGAACTCAAGCTATGCACCCTTCTGCAGAAGTAAACATTACCTGGCCAATATACTCCAGATTGTATGGTCATTCTCGAACCCTAGACTCATTTCTAACACTAAGAACTCAATTATCCAACAAGAATTCTTTCACTATCACTCTCTGTCCCATGCTTCCCCCCCCCTTTTTTTTCGCTTTTTATTTTCAAGGTAGGGTCTCACTCTAGCCAAGGATGACCTGGAACTCACTCTGTAGTCCCAGGCTGGCTTCAAACTCACGGCGGTCCTCCTACCTCTGCCTCCCAAGTGCTGGGATTAAAAGCATGCATCACCATGCCCAACTGCCTTTTCCTTTTCTCTTCCTCCTTTTCCTCTAAGATAGCCTTCTCCTTTAAAAAACTAGGTACTGGGGGCTAAGGAGATGAGTCAGTAGTTAAAGGCACTTGCTTGTAAAGCCTGAGAGTCTGGGTTTGATTCCCCAGTACCCATGTAAAGCCAGATGCACAAGTGAATAATACATGCATCTGCAGCTTGTTTACAGTAAGCAGGAGACCCTAGCAAACACATTCTTTCTCTATCTCCCTCCACTCTCAAATATATGGATCAATGAGCTGAATCAATGAGTTCTGGGCTCAGTAAGACTCTGTCTCAAGCCGGCCATGGTGGTGCATGCCTTTAATCCCTCCCGGCACTTGGGAGGCAGAGGTAGGAGGATGACGGTGAGTTCAAGGCCACCCTGGGACCACATAGTAAATTCCAGGTCAGCGTGGGCTAGAGTGAGACCCTACCTCGAAAAAAAAAAAAAAAAAAAAAAAAAAAAGACTCTGTCTCAAAATACAAGGTGGAAAACAACTGACGAAGATAGCTGTTATCAACCTCTGGCCTCCACACACATACATACACACATGTACCCACAGAGATACAAACATGCACACCCACTCACACCCACATAAACTCAAAACAGAAAAGTAGATATCATGTTACTGAATAACCTCACCCTCTCTTCCCCTAGAACCTTTGGTCATTCAAGCCCCTTCTCTACTTGGATGTAAAGGCAATAACTTTATAGTACATATGCATTACATACTACATACGAAGCATGGCATATGGAAGGGAAACTATAAACTATAGCAGTGAGCTAGATATGTTTCCCATCCACTATGGGTTCATATTCACTATGTCCATGTTTGTTCTGTATACAGCAAATCACATTGCATTCTTATCAAATGATTGTCTTATTGCCCTTACATGCCATGTGTGTATGCACAAAGATGATCTACTTTTGCCTTTTCTGCCTTCTGTTCACTGCTATTGTATTGGTAAGGTAATGTATCTTCTACCACATCAATACGTTCAGATGAGTTCTCCCATTTTATCATTCATTCATCCATCTAACAAACATGTATTATGTGTCAGGAGCTATTCAATGTACATGAAAAACAGTGGCAAATAAGGACAATAAAATTTCTGGGCCTCATTTGCAGAGACAAACAATATATAGGCAAATGAGATTTTCAGACAGTGAACAATTCAAACAAGAAAATAAGGAAAAATCTTGAGATAGTTTATAAGACTCCAGGAGGGCAGGTATTGTCATGTACACTGGTGTAGCACTACTGCCTGCCATGGACTGGGTGCTAATAAATAAATGATTTGTTGAATGAATGAGGAAAAGTGTCTAACTATGACTTGGTAAAGAAAGGCTTCCCAGAAGGATACCAAGATGAGCCTTTATTAACATGAAGTATTCTCTAGGAGCAAAGAATACCAGGCTGATTTACAGAAACAAAAAATGGAGGCCTTAAAGGAATAAATTTGATGAGATTGACACAAACACAAGGAAAGACTTTTAGTTGCCTAGTTCTTTGACTTACCTTTTCATCTTATTCAGCTATTCTGTAATATTTTTATTATCCTTTTCTACCTGAAGTTCCCCCTCCTTTAACCTCCATTGTCATACTGGTCACTTATATAATTCTGAACAGCCTGTTTACATCCTTTGTTAATTTTGCATATTTCTAATGTCTCTTTCTATTACTGACTTGTGAAAGACCTTTTATACATTGTTACATGTTATAAACACTATCTGCCAGGTTTTTGCTCTTTTTAATATTTAAAAAGATGTGTTCCATTAACACAGCTCTTTTAAAGATATCTATTCATTCATTTATTTATTTATTTATTTATTTATTTATTGACATGACAGAAGGAAGAGAGAGAGAGAGAGAGAATGGGTGTGCCAGGGCCTCTAGCCACTGTAAACAAACTCCAGACGTACCCGCCACCATGTCCATTTGGCTTACGTGGGACCTGGAGAATCAAACCTGGATCCTTAGGCTTCACAGGCATGCACCTTAACTGTTAAGCAACTCTCCAGCCCCCATTAACACAACTGTTAAATCTTTCAGCTAACTCATTATTCTTCTTGGTAGTATTAGCATTAGTGTTGACTTAGGAGCACCTTTCCTACTTATTTAAGATTATCATTTTTATATTATATATATTATTTTATTGTATTATAAGATTTAAAACAGTCCTTACATTCTTTCTAATACTTTGAAAGCATTTGTCTCAGTTGGTTTAGTTTTTTTTTTTTTGTTCTGCTTTGTTTTCACTTAGCTCTTTACTCTTGCCTGTAATGTGCTAGAATGTACATTTCATTTTTTCAATTAAACAATTATGTGTCTATTACAATGTATTCATGTAATGTAGTTTGAGAATAAAGTAACAAATACTGCAGAACAAGGACAACAAGCTTTTTCTATAAAAGGCTAAATAGCACATACTTTTCATTTTGTGGGCCACAAGTAAGCTCCTTAATTATTATTTTATTATTGTGCAATACCAGCTATAGACATACATAAAGAAATTAATGTGGTTGTGTCTCAATAAAAACATTTACAAAATGTAACTTGGCCTGGAAGCTGTAGATTGCCAATCCCTTCTCTACAGTCAGTCATGTAGACAATATTGAGTAATGGGCTCTTTCACATATGGAGACATGCTATTTCTGATGTAGAACTTTAAGTGGAAACAATAAAAGGTTTGCTACAAATTAATAACATGAAGATGACATTAAAAAACATTCTGGCAGGCTTAAAGCATAAAAAATTAAATCAACATATAAATTTAGAAATCATTGGTTGCCTACCCTAAATTTCTTGCCACCGTCTTTAGAAAGTGAGAGGTTCAGAGATTTTACCAAGGCCAAATCTTCCTGTTTAGTGAGCTTTTTAATGAGGGCTTCTGTAATGTACCGGACTCCTACGAATGAATCAGCTCCTGAATCACAGAAATGGGTCATTATTAGTAGAGGGAGAAATTAACATCATAAAAATAGACCATTTTCATGCTATATACAAATGATTCTACATCCATGGAAATTAAAAGACAATAGCTGACTACTGTTAATCACAATGCCTTACTAATTTACTTCATATCCCTTCATTATTATGTTAACAGTCCATTAATTTTAGCTGTGTGCCAAGTTTTGTACTAAATATTTTATGTTCTAATTTTTTATTTGTACAATAAACCTCTGAGATGGAAATTATTAATATTCTCATTTATAAAAAATATTTTTGGGGATGGAGAAGATGGGTCAATGATTAAGGCACTTATTTGTAAGGACTGACAACCTGGGTTCGATTTCCCATGGCCCATGTAAAGCCAGATGCACAAAGTGGCATATGTGTGTGGAATTCGTTGGCAGTGGCAGGGGGCCCTGGAGTACCTATTCTCTCTCTCCCTCTCCTTGCAAATAAATAAATAATATTTTTTAAAAAATTCTAAATATCCAACCTCTAATGTGGCACAAATACAAACTTCAACTCAAGCATATAAATACAAACTTACAGGGCTGGGGAAATGGTGTAGCGGTTAAGGCATTTGCCTGCAGGAGGGGCACATGCATCTGGAGTCCGTTTGCAGTGGCAAGAGGCCCTGGCATACCCATTCTCTCTCTCTCTGTTTGCCTCTCTTCTATCTCTCTATCTCTCTGCTTGCAAATAAATAAATAAATAAATAAATAAATAAATAAATACACAAACTTACATTTCCAACCATAAGCAGCACTGAAGTATATTTCTAAGCACTACCTTCAAGCTGGGTTTGTTGTTTATAAATAACAATATAAAGTTAATGAATATAAATATTATTTTATTTTATTTATTTATTTTGTTTATTTATTTATATTTATTTATTAGCAACAGGCAGACAGAGAAATAGACCGGGGGGGGGCAGAGAATGGGTGCACCAGGGTCTCCAGCCACTGCACACAAACTTCAGATGCATGCGTTACCTTGTGCATCTGGCTTACATCGGTACTGGGGAACTGAACCTCAAACTGGGGTCCTTAGGCTTCATAGGCAAGCACTTAACCACTAAGCCATCTCTCCAGCCCCAGGAATATAAATATTCTTAAAAGTTATTTTCGCTGGGTGTGGTGGCACACGCCTTTAATCCCAGCACTCAGGAGGCAGAGATAGGAGAACTGCCATAAGTTTGAGGCTACCCTGAGACTACATAGTAAATTCCAGGTCAGCCTGGGCTAAAGCGAGACCCTACCTCAAAAAAAAAAAAAAAAAAAAAAAAAAAAAAAAAAAAATTATTTTCACCATGTGTGGTGGTACATGCCTTTAATCTCAGCCCTCAGGAGGCAGATGGTAGGAGGATCACCATGAGTTCAAGGCCACCCTGAGACTACATAGTAAATTCCAGGTCAGCTTGGGCTAGAGTGAGAGAGCCTACCTCAAAACACACACACACACACACATATGTATGTGTGTGTATATATATATATATTCTGTTTTCTATGATGAGAAACAACATTTGTTGCTTTATGAATGAGTATCACATCATACTTTATGGGCAGAGTACTAACTTAATAAATAATAGCAGATCCTTTTATGGCCTTTGTGAATACTGCTGTCAAAGATTGTTAAAGCCGTATTGCATTTTATATAAGTACCATAAAAAGAAAGTTATCTTTATTCTTGCTTTATTAGTTGCAAAAACTAATCCTGGGTCCATAGTCAGTATGTGGGCTAAAGGTTCTGCATGATTATTTTATAATATTAAGTTTATTTGGGTTCGAAATAAAATAATCTTTTTCTTTAATTTGGTTGGTTCTAAGAATGAAAATGATCAGAACTAGAGTCTGGAATAACAATAAATTCAAAAATAATCCCGGACCATCTAATAGGCAATAAAGATGTATATATAGTACAGTATAATATAAACTCAACACTGATAGTGTTTGTGATGGTCTGATTATGAATGTATATACCCCATAGCCTCAGGTTATTTTATTTATTTATTTATTTTTATTTATTTATTTTTTATTTTTTTGAGGTAGTCTTGCTTTAACCCAGGGTGATCTGGAGTTCATTAAGTGGACTCAGGCTAGTCTTGAACTCATGGCTATCCTCCTACCTCTGACTCCTGAGTACTGGGATTAAAGGCATGTACCACCATGCCCGGGGGGGGGGGGAGTGTTTTTTTTTTTTTTTTTTTTTTTGCTTAAGACTAAGCTTCTTTCTGAAGTCTCTAGCAGCAGTCTGGAGAGGGAATGTTACTGGGGGCAGATATGATTCTAGCCCAAAGGTGTGAAGAGAGGAGTCTGAGCTCTCATTGTGCTTGTTGTTACTGCTTTTGGTGTCTGCTGGAGTTTGCTTTCTGTAGTTGTTTCTCTCTGCTTGGATATGCGGAAGTAAGCAGCTTCTTCCACCGTTGATGGAACTTCCCCTAGATCTATAAACCTAAAATAAATCCCTTCCTCCCATATACTGTGTGTATTTGGAAGTTTGTCACAGCAATGTGGAGTTGACCATAACAGTGTTTCTTAACACAAACTCATCAGACGTTCAGGTCAATAGAGGTTGATGACTATTTCACAACCTAGCAAAGGACACTTAAAAATATAATCCTAGAATAACAGAATGTTTATAAAAAAAATAACCAAAAGCTAATGAACATGTGGAATATACGTGGAAATCAGTCCACTCACAGGTAAGCAGTTTGAAAGTAAGCAGGCTGCTACAAGCCCAAGTATGCTCTCACCGTTTTATCCTGAACTTTTACCTTGACAGCACTCTACTCTCAAATGAAGAGATATGCCCAATCCTAACTAATGAAGAGAACAGCAAATGTGGATCATCGTGAGCTCAAGGCCACCCTGAGACAACATAATGAATTCCAGGTCAGCCTGAGCGAGAGTGAGACCCTACCTTAAAAAAAAAAAAAAAAAAAAAAAAAAAAAGAGCTTGAAGACAGTCTCCTCCTTCTTTCTGGAAACTCCTCACCCCTAATCCTTTCAGATACTCTCCCCCTCATCCAGGAACTTCAGTCCGCTCCTATTTTTAAACAATGCCAATAGGTAAACAATAATTCAAGATGAGGATTACATTTAAGCCTAATATATCACTTTAGTATTTTCCATTCCTACTTATGTGTGAGGTCAAACAAATTAAAAAGAAATACCTTTATAGTTGTGGGACTCCAAAAGTATGTTTTCTTCATCTGTAAATTCAGCCTGCTCACACCACTGTTTGCCAGAATGAAAAGGCAGCGCCTCAGATCCAATTAAAGGTGAAAGCGACCGAGATCTCATATTGGCCATAAGAGATGACGGTCTAGGAGAGTGCGATGACAGCGGCATCCTAGGAGAGTGCGATGACAGTGGCATCCTTGATTTGGAGAACTTTTTTTGTTCAGAACCTTTCTTCATTGCAAAAATAAATCTAGGTGGCCATCAAAATCTGTAAAGAATTTTTCAACATATTTAACAAGGTTAAATTTCTACAGCTATTAAAACTACTAGATTATCGCTAGAGCTATCAAGAGCACTATGTTATAAACTCAGGGGCTACAGATGCTAGGACTCATATTTCTGTATGGTTATAGAGGAGACCTTACTGTAAACACCACTGATCACCCTGCCATGGGGCAGAGACCTCCAGAAGGCTTAGTATTGACACATGCTCCAGACAGAAGTATCACTTGTCAGCCTGAGCTAGTCACAAGGCCCCTTCTATGTGTACATGTGGGGTACAGAATACCAAAAGCTGGGAATACTTAGTAACCAATACTCATGAGCACTCTCCTTCCTGAAACCAATCCTTTCCCCATTTAGCCTGAACATCAGTACTCCCAGTTTCCTTTGAGTGTCTTGAATCTCATCTTAGATCTCTGATGTATACCTTTGGTTCTCAATGCTGCTACTGCTGCTTCTCCTCCTCCTCCTTCTTTTTACTTATTTACTTATTTACTTGAGAGGCAGAGAGAGAGGATGGTAGATATATAAAGAGAATGGGCATGCTAGGGCCTCTATCTGCTGCAAACAAACTCCAGATGCTTGCACTATCTTGCATATCTGGCTTACATGGATTCTGGGGAACTGAACCTGGGTCCTTTGGCTTTATAGGCAAGTGCCCTATAAACACCTATTCAATCAAAGGAATTGTCTTATACTCCAAAGTTTCTTAAACTGTAAAACAGAAATTTGGCAACAGTAAAAGGTATATTAACATGCAATAACCAAAAATGAATTCAGAATCAAACATATCATGAATCCAAGGTGTTTCTGGCAATAGTCACTCCACATTTTATTTTTTAAAAAATTTTTTTATTGACAACTTCTATACTTACATACAAAAAATGCATGATATTTCCCTCCCCTGCCCCCATACCCAGTTAGAACTCCAATCTCTATCACATCCCTTTCCTCTCTTCATTAGTCTCTCTTTTAATTTGATGTCATCATCTTTTTCTTCTATTATGATGGTCTTGTGAAGGTATTGCTAGGCACTGCAATGTCATGGATATCAAGGCCAATTTCTGTCTGGACAGTTGCATTACAAGGAGCTGTACCCTTCCTTTGGCTCTTCCATTCTATCCACCCCCTCTTCCGCAATGGGCCCTGAGCCTTGGAGGGTGTGACAGAGATGTTTCATCCACATTTCATTTTTGTGAATTCACTTCAGCCTTGATTGTGAAACAAATAGCATGTGCCCTTTGCACTGTGCATACCAACCAACACTGCCTGATGCCTCTGCTCAGACTCAAGGCTACTGAATGTTATGAATTGTAACATTTTTACTATGCAAAGTTTCTGGTCTTATAGAAACATAACATAATGGTTTAACCACAAATAAAAACCAAAGACTAAATATTTTCCTATCATTTTTCAGTATATCAGTATATAGCAAATTATCAAATTAGTGTGCCTTTGGATTGTACTATGGTAGAATGCTTGATTTTTTTTTGTCTCTGTGAATGTGGTGTGTATATGAGGTATGCACATGTAAGTGCCCTTATGGTGCCCATCTACTTGCTTACAGTGGCCAGAGTGGAAAGTTGGGTGTCCTGCTCCATTGCTCTTCTGCCCATTCTTGTTTACTGATCCCAAAGCTTACCAGTTTTTTGCTCCCCTGTGGGGCTGGGGTTACAAGTGTGCATGGCCCTAGCTGTTTATATAGGTTCTAGAGATTCAAACCATCCTTACACAGGAAGCATTCTTAACTTCTGAACTATCTCTCCAGTCTAAATGTTTAATTTTAAAGAATGCTGTCTGAGGGCTAGAGAAATGGCTTAGTGGTTAAGGCACTTGCCTGCAAAGCCTAAGGACCCATGTTCAACTCTCCAGGTCCCACATAAGCTAGATGCAAGGTGACACAAATGTGCAAGGTCACACATGCACACTAGGTGCACACGTGTCTGCAGTTCAATTATAGTGGCTGGAGGCTGTGCCAATTCTCTCTCTCTTGCTCCCACTCTGTGGTAGTTTGAATAGATGGCCCCAATATATTCAGTGTTTTATTAGTTTATAGTTTGCATCTGAAGCCACCTGGCTGGAGGCAGTGTCTCTGGGTGGATCTTAAGGTGTGGTGGTGGGTTTAGGATTTCAATCTAAAGATATGTAAAGTGTGCCTAGCTAGAGTTCCTGAGGTGTGCTGTGTGTGTGGCTTTTGGCTTGTGGTTTTGCTCTGTGTTTGGTCCTGAAAAAGACAGGCCAGCTTCTTCTGCCGTTATGGAACTTCCCCTGGATCTGTAAGCTTCAATAAATCCTTTCCTTCATAACTGTGCCTGGTCTGGAAGTTCATCTCAGTAAACCTGAAGCTGTCTGCTACACACTTTCTCGTTTTAAAAAAGGCCAATTTGTTGGGCTTACCTCAAAAAAAAAATTTTTTTAACTGCTGTTTGAGATGCTAACTTGAGTTTCATTTCTAAAAAAATCATTAAATTCATCTTGACTGTGAATTAGAGCAGATTTTCCAACAATTTTTGAAATTGCCCAAAATATATTTCTGCCATTTCTTACTATGTATTTTGCATAGTGGCATTCCCAGCACTGATGAGTATAAAATTGAAGTACCTGTGGATATGAAAAAAGCTACAGCATCAAATATCAAATATCTATCCAAGATTTAATTTTTTCTTATTCTTTCTCTCTGTGTATGTGTCTTTTTGCTTGTGTGTGTGGTATATGCATGTGTATGTACTCTAGTGGTGGCCCACAGGTATCCACCTGTGGCAGGGTATGCTCACCTGTGGTGGCTGTAGTGGAACACTGGATGTACTGGGCCATAGCTCTTTTGCCTGCTGTTATCTGAGCCAGAGTCTCTTATTGATCCCAGAGCTTACTGGTTTTTTGCAGGTTCTGGTGATTCACAGGTCTTTGTGCCCCTACAGGACTGGGGGTTACAGATACTGTGTGACCACATCCAGCTGTTTACATGGGTTCTAGGGATCAAACTTGAGAAGTCTCTCAGGCCTCCTGAGGCCCTCATGTTTACACAAGTGCTCTTAATTGCAGAGCCATCTTTCCAGTGCCAAGATTCAATTCTTTATGTAAAAACAAATGAGCACATCTATCTTATTAGCATGCAAATTTGTTTACTCTTTAATAAATAGTAAAAATTACATATATACCCAAGAATGTTTTAAAATAAATTTCAGTATGATTTATTAACGGCTAAATCTTCTACTTGCATATCTATTTTACATACCTAAATTTAAACCAAAAGGGGTCATGAATGGAAAAGGCTTAAGAAGACCCACTCCACTACTGCTCCTCTTGCTCCTCTAGATATTTATGCAACTGATGCAATAATTTTAAACTCATCTCTGACCCAAGATTTCTGTTTTCCTTAGATTATTAGGACACTTTTCCTAGTCTTCTTTTCCCTTCCCTCAACTCTTCTTCCACCTGACTTATTTCATAAAAACAAAGGGAGCTTGGTGCTTCTCACCACCTATAAACCTAAACATTTCAGCATTATCCAAAGGACTTTTCACAGTTGGCCTCCAACTTTCTAGCCTTATCTCCTACACCTCCCCACCACATACTCTATTCTCTAGTCATCTTTTTATTGTTTCCTGGCCACATGGATTTTGCTCCTGAAATTTCCTCTCCTCAAAATAGCACTGTGCCTTTCTCTCTACTAACTGAAATGTGACTTTGTAAAGGCATTCCAGAAAGTCACTTTTTCAGATAAAACTAATCTCCTATTTATCACATTAATGATTATTTTTTGCCAGGCATGGTGGCTCACATCTTTAATCCCAGCACTCGAGAGGCAGAGGTAGGAGGATCTCCATGAATTCAATGCCACCCTGAGACTACAGAGTAAATTCCAGGTCAGCTTGAGCTAGAATGAGACCCTACCTCAAAACACCAAAAAAAAAAAAAAAAAAAAAAAAAAAACCAAGAACGTAGTATCAGGAGCTGGGGAATGGCTCAGCAGTTAACGGTGCTTGCAAAGTCTGCTATTCCAGGATAGATTCCCCAGCCACACACATAAAACTAGATGCGCATTCGTTTGCAGCAGCAAGGGATCCTGGTGTGCCCATATGCTCAGAGAAAGAACCCAGAACCAGGCTGGAAAGATGGCCTAGTGCTTAAGACACTTGCCAGAGAAGCCTAAGGACCCAGATTCAATTCCCCAGTACCCACGTAAGCCAGATGCACAAAGTGGCTCATGTGCCTGGAATTCGTTTACAGTGGCTGGAGGCCCTAGTACACCCATTCTCTCCTCTATCTGCTTCTTTCTCTCTCTTTTCTCTCAAATAAATAAATATTTTTTAAAAAGAACCCAGAATCTCAGAAGCCCACATGCCTTCTTCTAGTCTTGTTAAACATAATGTTTCTGATATCCATTCATGTTTACCTCATGCTGTATTAATACATGATCACTTTAATCTTGGGTTTCTACTAGTGCTGCTAGCCATTAAAGGGAGGCAGCACTTTTTTTTTTTTTTTTTTTTTTTTTTTGAGGTAGTGTTTCTCTGTAGCCCATGCTAACCTGGAACTCACTATGTAGTCTCAAGGTGGTCTCGAATTCATGGCAATCCTCCTATCTCTGCCTCCCAAGTGCTGGGATTAAAGGTGTGCACCACTATGTACAGCTTCTCAAGGGGAGGCAGCACTTTTAAAGGTTAAACTCCTACACTTACAAGAAAGAAAGCTTTAAATCTACCATCATCCCTTCCAAGTTGTTTTTTATCTTTTGTTTCAGCCATGACTCTTTAGAGAAACTTACAATGAACCAGCAAAGGTCACCAAGTCAGCCTCATTCTTTTAGGTGACCTAAAGTAAATTTGGTTATTATAATACTAAAGTCTCTGCCCAGAAACATTTGTTTCTGCCTTCTTCCATTCTGGACATGTGACTTACAACTCTTAACTGAGCATCTCAGAAATGTGCCACCATCTTTCCTTTTTGAACATGTGATTTATGACCTTAAGGAACACCTTCAAGAATGTGTCTACCTATCTTTAATGTGTTTTCCTATGTTAGTCCTCAGTAAAATCCCCTTGCTTTGAGGAGAGCACTGCTTTGCAAATAACTGTAGGGCTGTCTTTCCATGCTGTAAGTTATAAACCCCATTCCATTCTTTTATCTCCTAATTGTGCTCATTGACTTTGACTCATCAAAACTCATTGCATTTAGTTATATTACTTACTCACAAAATAAATTTTACTGAAATGTAGATCCTCTAGAAGGAAGAGAGAGCATTTACGGATTCAAGAAACTTTGATCACATTCCTTTATTTTTCACCTAAGAAAACTCAGAATGCTACATGACTCAGTGAGTAACCATGCTAGCAGTAGTATGGATGAAATAAGTTCCTCTCTAAAACTAATTTTTAAGTCAAATCACATAATTAATCCAATAATATATAAACTCCATGGATGGGCTGGAGAAATGGCTCAGGGGTTAAAGGTACTTGCTTGTAAAACTCCATGAAAGAACTACTACTATATTCCAGGTCTATACTACTGCTTAGCAGATATTGAATAATTAAAATTTACTGAATAAAGAGAATATGAGGCTTGTGTTATTTAGTACCTTAAAAAAGAATAGCTTTGCCGGGCGTGGTGGCGCATGCCTTTAATCCCAGCACTCGGGAGGCAGAGGTAGGAGGATCGCCAAGAGTTCAAGGCCACCCTGAGACTACATAGTTAATTCCAGGTCAGCCTGGACCAGAGTGAGACCCTACCTCGCAAAAAAAAAAAAAAAAAAAGAATAGCTTCAAGAGTTCTAATTTGCAAAATTAGGTTTAAACAAACAAAACAAAAATAGAACTGAGGTCTTAATGATATATAGTTTCTTTTATATAAGCACATTTAGGCTAATAATCATATAAAACTATAAACTTGGCATATTTTTAGACAAAAAAAAAAAAGCCTTTTAGGCAGATCTGGAGCAAGAGTAACTAAAAATGATTCCATCTTCGTTCAATAACTGTAATTTCTTCTATTCTCCCTGCTTAAAATCTAAAAACAAAGCAAAAATTATTTTTTGGCAAAAGGTTCAATGATGGAAGATTGCTCATTGGTTAAAGGTGTTTGCTTGAAAAGCCTATCAGCCTACAAGATCTCCCAAACAAGACATGTTTCTGTCAAAGCACTTGATTACCTGCCTGAGGTAAAAGGTAATACCCTATTGCTGAAGACACTATATGCTGCCTATACTGCCAACACGGAGTATGGAGAGGCCTGGCTGGAATCCAGAACAGAGCCAGTCCCCAGACAGCCTGGCTAGTGCTCGAAAGTGCTATATGAGCTACTAGGGAAAAGTGGCTAACAACCGTCTGAGCAACCACAGGTCTAAGCTACTCAGAAGCAAACACCCTGACAGGATGTACATGCCAGTACAATGCTGAATTCAATTCCCAAGCTACCCATGTAAGATAGATGCAAAAAAAAAAAGTGGCACATCTGTTTTTCATTTGCAGCAACAAGACTCCCCACAAATGCATATGCAAATAATAATAACCAAGCTTATGGAATGAAGATCCACATAAGGGTCTGAGAGCTTCAGAGTAGCTGAATGTGAGGAAGTACCTGATGTATGGCCTACCAAAGATAAAATGCAAGTTTGGTGATCCATTCCATATAGTTTGCATCAAGCTATTCACAAGAATCATTTGTAATCCTTTATTATAAATATAATTCCATCTCTTGCATCAAGTTATTCACAAGAATCATTTGTAATCCTTTATTATAAATATATGCAAAGGATTAGCAAATTAACTGAACCCACAGAGGAGGGAAAGGGAGCCAGAATTTTCAGCTAGTCAGTGTGATGTATAAGGATAACCTACTATTGGAATTGCATGTGATGTTGGTGAAGGTCTTATGGGACTGAGTCCACAGCCTTTGGAATCTGACATTGTTTCCATGTAGATAATAACAAAATTGAGTAAAACAAATGGATTAAAGAAGTATTTGATGTGTGGGGAAGCCACCAACATACATATGATGTCACAAGTGTATACTGAGTGGCTTATGAAAGTAGGAAAGATATAAATTTGAGTTTTTCATACCTCTGTTACTATATAAATATGTGTTAATGTATAATATACTTTCACAGGCACATGGATATTATACAGTCTGGTATTATAAAAAGAACTTATTTTAAGTGATTGAGCATATAAAGTATATGTTAAGGAGAGCTTCCATTAACATTCATCACTGAATATATTCAATCAAGTAAGTAGCATTTAGCAGATGTATCTGTCTCCAATAATCATACAGTCATTTTAGGAATGTTAATCTTGCCCAAAACCTTTTTGAAATTCTTATTTGGATATTGCTTTCAGAATTAAATTATATCTCAAAAAAACACATTCATAATTGCAGCTATACTTGTTTTCTATTTTCCCATCTTGATCATAAATCTTATTCAGTAAACTTGACTGCAAATGAATTTTTACTAAGCATCTCTGAAAAGATGCTAACAGCTAACTCTAAAGAATATTGTGCTAGTGACTAGTAATGTTCTAATTATTATGATAAACTTTTTTATGTGTATTATCACACTCAAAGAACTGAATATGGGAGCTGGAGAGATAGCTCAGCGGTAAAGGTGCTTGCCTACAAAGCATAAGGACCTGGGTTTGATTCCTCAGTACCATGTAAAGCCAGATGCACAAGATGGCACATGTGTTTGGAGTTCATTTGCAATGGCTAGAGGCCCTGGCACGCCCATTCTCTCCCTCCCCCCTCTCTACTAAATAAAATGAATCATTTTTAAAATATATACCATTAGGGAAATGCAAATTAAAACTATGCTGAGATTCCATCTCACTCCTGTCAGAATGGCTATCATCATGAAAACAAATGATCATAAATGCTGGCAAGGATGCGGAAAAAGAGGAACCCTTCTACACTGTTGGTGGGAATGCAATCTGGTCCAGCCATTGTGGAAATCAGTGTGGAGGTTCCTGAGACAGCTAAAAATAGATTTACCATATGACCCAGCTATACCACTCCTAGGCATATATCCTAAGGACTCATCTACCTTAGAGATACTTGCTCAACCATGTATATTGCCATTCTATTCACAATAGCTAGGAAATGGAACCAGCCTGGATGTCCCTCAACTGATGAGTGGATAATGACAATGTGGCACAAATATACAATGGAGTTCTACTCAGCAGTAAAGAAAAATGAAATTTGTAGGGAAATGGGTGGTTCTGGAAAGGATTATACTTAGTGAGATAACCCAGGCCCAGAAAGCCAAATGTCACATGTTCTCTCTCATATGTGGAT
Source organism: Orientallactaga sibirica (assembly GCA_036365145.1). Classification (NCBI taxonomy): domain Eukaryota; kingdom Metazoa; phylum Chordata; class Mammalia; order Rodentia; family Dipodidae; genus Orientallactaga; species Orientallactaga sibirica. The sequence continues at coordinate 13,973,125 of JAEOAD010000034.1, forward strand.
CCTAGCTACACATGACTGGACTTCTATGTGAGTAGGAATAAAACTCAGTAACAGAGGCCAGTAAGCTAGAAAGGGGATATAAAGGGAATAGAAAGGGAGGGAAGGGGAACTTAATAGGATGGTATTGTATATATGTAAGCAGAACAGATTACTGGGGGTGGAAAGGCTTAAATGAGGTCAGAAGAAGAGATTGAGTAAAGGAAAGATGGGGGAAAGGCTAATCAAAATCTAAGAGGGTATGAATAAGTCATATGAAAACCTAACTTTTTGGACAATGCACACCCAGAAGCCATAGATTATTACTAGAAAAAGTTCAGTGCCAGGGATGGGATATCTTCCAGTGAGTTTTTGGCCAGAGAGGTCCCTGATACCTGCAAAACATTATAAGCCATTGCCAAAGCTCTTGGTTTCCTACCAGGAATAGATAGTAAGACCCTATTGCTGAAGACTCCATATATTTGTGCTGCAAAATCACTGAGAAATCTTGCTGGAGCTGAAATGAAAACTTTCTCCATGTAGACCAGCTGACAGAAAGCTGGAAAAAGCTACACTGCATGCAGTTCCATGAGAGAGAGAGAGAGAGAGAAATCACCTGTGGAGATAAACAACAGTGGACACTGTAAGCCAGGCCAAATGAGCCAACAGGTGCAACAGTGGCATGTCTGGTATGGGAGAAACCAACTGCTCTCTTATTGGATTGGAGGCCCACTCAATGGGAGGGAATATATGCCCAGTTCAATTCCCCAGGACCCACATAAGCCAGATGCACAAGGGGGCTCATGCATCTAGAGTTCCTTAACAGTGCCTGGAGGCCTGGCATGCCCATTCTCTCTTTTCTCTGCTTCCTCCCCCCTTTCAAATAAATTAAAAATATATATTTTTTAAAAAGAAAGAAAATTTTCCAGTACAATAAACTTATTACATTGTTTTTTTTTTTTTTGTTTTTTTTTTTTTTTTTTTGGCAGGGGGAGGATAACTGGGATATGAGGAGATTAACTGGAGACTTCAGTTTCTGCCTCGCCCTACTAGTCCTAATCTTTTAAGATCCAACTTTCTGAGGAAATAGGGAGGAGGAGATATTTGACAGGCTAGGGGAGGGACAGAACATAGGGGGTGGGAGGATCTTGGAGGGGTAGGGAATAGGGAAGGTGGGGAGGGGAATTACACAAAACTTAAGACAACATGAATCAGTTCCATAGAAACCCTCCTTTCCTTCTTGCTGGGCATGGTGGTGCATGCCTTCAATCCCAGCACTCGGGAGGCAGAAGTAGGTGGATTACCATGATTGCAAAGCCAGCCTGAGTCTACAGAGTGAGTTCAGATCAGCCTGAGCTAGAGTGAGACCCTACCTCAAAAAAAAAAAAAAAAAAAAAAAAAAAAAAAAAAGTAAACAAAAAAGAAGCCTTCCTGATACTTTTGTTTAGCCCTCATAGTGCTGGGAGATGCTGGGGACAACAATCACCTACAGCCCACCTACCATGAGGTTTTCCTGATTAGGAAAACTCATACTTACTCATTCCTAGAATTGAATAAATAGTATAATGGATTCCAGAAATCTAGATCAACCCTTTCTTTTATGAATTATAAAAGGAAACATTAAGTGGTGGGTCCAGAGTAACACTGCATTCCCAGATCCCCTCTCAAAAGTTATCATAGTGCCTAGGAGATATTCTTTGTTTCAGTGTCTAGGCTGTTGTTTGTAGGTTTGTAGGTTGAAGTTTGACCCTAGTGTAAGAAATTAGAATATGACTGTGTGTATATGTGTGTGTTTGAACAGTTGAGCTTACAGGCTTAACAAACTAGAGGTACTGAATACCTGCTGTTAAGATTCTTTTGTCCAGAGTGGAAATTTACAGGTTATGAAGTGACTCGGTACATTCTTGGGTCTGTAGATATCAAAGCCCCCAAATAAAGTTAAAATCCTCATGTCTTCGAAAAACAGAATCAGGGCTGGAGAGAGTGCTCGGCAGTTAAGGCACCTGCCTGCAAAGCCTAATGACCTGGGTTCCATTCCCCAGTACCCACATAAAGCCAGATGCACAAAGTGGCACATGCATTTGGAGTCCATTTGCAGTGGCTAGAGGCCTTGGTGTGCCCATTCTCTCTCTCTGTCTCTGCTTGAAAATAAATAAATAAATAATTACAACAACAATAAAAGCAGAATCAGAACCAAGGTCAGTTTTTAAAAAGTGAAAGTTAGAGAGACTGCTCAGTGGTTAAGGCACTTGTCTGCAAAGCCTAACTACCTGGGATTCAATTCCCAGGACCCACATAAACCCAGATGCATGAAGAGGCACATGCATCTGACATTTTTTGCAGTGGCTGGAGGCCTATCACACCCTCTCTCCCTCCCCCTTCTCTCTTTCTGTCTCTCTTCTCTCTCTCTACTTGCAAATAAATAAACAAATAAAAATATTTTTAAAAGGCGAAAAGAAACTCAGGGTGGAGTTACATTAAAACATTGAGAAGAAGCCGGGTGTGGTGGTGCATGTCTTTAATCCCAGCACTCGGGAGGCAGAGGTAGGAGGATCGCCATGTGTTTGAGGCCACCCTGAGACTACATAGTGAATCCCAGGTCAGCCTGAGCTAGAGTGAGACCCTATCTCGAAAAAAAAAATTGAGAAGATTATATCTCCCCAATGTGAGAAATAGGAAAGACATTGTCTTTTCAATCAAAGGATTAAATATGATAGGAAAACTTGTTACTAGAAAACATCATTTAGTGAAAAGCCCCTCCTGAGTAGGAAGTCCTTGAAACCAAAGTGCGAGAATGTAAGGCCAACCTCTGACTAAACAGAGCAAAACCCAGGACCCTCCAGAAGGGGATAAATACCCAGTGGACTTCCCAGTGGGTGTGCCTGCTTGCTGGAGCTTTTTAAAATCTATGCACCCTTTTGCAGAAATAAACATTGTCTTGCCCATGTACATTGGATGGTATGGTCATTCTTGGACCCCAAACTCATTTCTAACAGTAGGATGAACCAAGACCACACAATGGAAAAGAGAAGACAGGTGAAAGGTCGAGCTAGAGTGGGTGAAGGAGTTTCGAGCTGGAGACTCATTTTAAAGACCAGGAGAAGGTCTGCAGAGCAGCACAGAGTCACTGGAATACTGGGACAATTATAGTCATATGACTAGGCTATAAAACACTACTCATTCAACTACCTACAAACCCAGATTCTTGTCCTGATCAACAAACAATCCTGTCCTCAACAACTAGTAGGGAAAGCAATCCCCTCTCTATTCAACCTAGCCTTCCCCTCACAGTGTTCCCTGATCATCAGCTGAAGGGAAATCTCAATATTCCCAAACCTTCTAACTCTCCCTTCAGATCACCCTAACATACAAATACCAGTAACACTTTCTGTATGTCCCACACTACATCCTTAGCCTTTTAATTATATGTCAATACTTCCCCTCTGATTTTACTTCATTCCATACTCCTGGACCTATTTAAATCCCCTTGCTCTTTAACACTCTGAAATCCTGTCTTTACTCTCATCTCTAACCTCGTGACAATTCTTTCTAACGCCAACACCTCATTCTGTGCTGCCCACTTTTGCCTCATTTCCCTCTCCTACTTGACTTGTAAAGTTCTCCCCTGATTCTCTCAGTTCCCAGCACCACAGTAGTGGCCCTCACCTCTCTGATTCATTCTAGTACCCCACTCCAACACTGCTGTGTCCATCCTGTCTTCCTGAGCTGCTCATCTCTCTTCAACCCAGAAAACACTGACATCCTAATCCATTCTAACTCTCTTACCTACAATTACTCCCCTACTTAAACAACATAGTCAAATCTTCACTTATTCATCTTTTTCTCAACCTAAATGCCCCAGTACTTGCCTTTCTGCTGTGACACCCTGGCCTATGTGTCTTCCTCTACTCTGTAACCTCCATTTCCTCTTTCCCACCTCCCTCTTTCTTAGACACATGAACACCAATCTTACCATCCCTTTCCATTAATTTCTAACCAATTTTATTGAACAACTTTTATGTGTCAAGGACTGTGTTAGATTCTGGGAATACAGAGCTAAGAAGGCAAGGGGTCTACACTATTTTTATATTATATTATACACCAAGTGGTCCCCTTATAAGCATTTATACAACTAAAATTAATGAGATATGAGCAAAGATTGTAGACTTTAAGACTATGAGCAAAGAGTGGTTACCTATTGTTCTGTAAACAACAAAAAATATTTGTTGACTCAAAGGGTCATGGCAAACATGCCACAGAACATTACCAAATTTAAATCCTTTCAGAATTATTAATCTTACTTACAAGTATATTATTAGCAATCAAGATCTTGGATTATAGAACTACACAGCCTGAATTGAAATCTTGTTTGTTTGGTTTTTTTTTTTTTTTTTTTTTTGCTTACTGTGTGACATTAGACAAATTAATGTTACTTTAATCAATGATACCACTTTCTAAATATGTATGTCAACCTCCCGTACAGTTAAAAGTCCCAAGGAGTTAATACATACAAAATACACAGAACTGTATCTGACACACGTGAACAATCAAAGGCGATTAGCTATTGACTTTATAGGGGAGATAACATGATCAGAAAGGGTAAGGAACCAGCTGGGGCCACAGAGCTGAGACTAACACAAGATGACAGAATCAAAACTCCTATCTGGCTACGACACGCAATGGTCGCTTAACCATTCTACCCCCGAGCGTTTGCTCTCCCTCCCCTTTCAGCGCTTGGTCCCATTCCTTAATCCCGATACCCGCTTCAGGGACCCCGGCCCATCCCGCAACCCGGGCCCTGGCCTCCCACCATGGTGCGCAGGGACCCTCACCCCGGACGAAGCCGCACCCCACATCCACACCTGCCCTCACTCGGCCGCTCGGGACCGCGTCCTCGCGCCCCCACTCCGCCCGCATGCACCTGCCCGCGCGCGGCGGGTCCTCCCATCCTGCCCGTCCAATCCTCTTTCCCGGGAACACGCCCCCGCCCCATCCATCCCTCCCAGGCCGGACGCCGCACGCTGGGCCCCCGGCCTCCTCGCCTCGGCCGCCCGCGCCGGCCGTTCGCTCGGGACGCTGGGGGGACAGCTCGCCGGAGCCGGACGGACACTCACCGCCCAAGAACCAAGCAGAACCGCCTCGCGGGAGCGGCGACGCGCGGGCGCTTCCCCTCAGGCGACCCGCGGCGCGGCCGCCATTTTGTTGTGTGGTGCCGGTTGCCGGGGGGCCCGCGCGCTCGCCGTGGGCGGGGCCTGCTCGGGCCACGCCCCCTTCTCGGAACCGGTCGGCCGGCCGCCTTTCGCGCCTCCAGGAAACCTGGAGCGCGCGGCTTACGGCGCTGTAAACCACCGGGGCGGCGGGAGTCTTCGCCCGCGGGTCGGGAGGCGCGCGCTTTGGGACGCGGAGCCCGGGGAAGGGCAGCCGCTGCTGCGGCGGGCGGTAAAGCCTTTCCCCGCCCTGGGGCTGAGCTGCTGCGTGGAGACCTGCGCGGCGCGGCGGGGCGCTGCCGGGGCGCCTAGGGAGCCGGGCGTGGCCGCACCTCGGGGACTGCTGGGAGCGAAGGCCGAGAATGTTCTCCCCGTTAGGTGAGAGCTCGGAGCTAAAGCGAGAAGCGCTTGCAGACTGAGTGTGCGGCCTGCCCACGGCGCTGCGGATGCCGGGGATGGAGAGCACCTTGCAGCCCAGCTTGCCATTTCCGTTCCCCTACATCGTGGTGCCGTCAGGCCGCGCAAACTCCACAAACCACCGGGCAGCCGCTACCTTTCTGACGATCCTCTCCCGGCATCATTAACTACCTTACTTACTGTCTTCCAGTCCGCTGTTACCATTTTCTTACAACCATGACTTCCTGTCTTCATTTCCCTCCCTTACCACACGCTGTTGGCTCTCTTTTCTAACACTATTTTTGAAACTCCCTCCAGCGCTGCCTCAGTTTCTTTTTCCATGAAGTGGTGCAATCATCCCTATTTCCTCACAATTAATGTATTTGAAAGAACTGAGAACAGTGGCTGATCCTTAAGTAAGTTCTCATTATGTTCTAGTTATTTTCTTATTAGGCATGGTTACTTGACACTTTCATTCTGTCTGAAAGAAAAATTTAGTCAAGCGATAGGACAGTTTTCTTGACAAAGAGAACAACTTGTACAAATCCCAGGAAGTACAGGGGGGAAGAACTTGGCAGTGAGTTGGATGTTCAGTAAGTCAGTGTGGCTGCAGCAAAGCATAATATAGAAATGGGAAGTAGTTCAGTATGGCTGGTGCAAAAAACTCTGGTGTAGAGCCGGGCATGGTGGCACATGCCTTTAATCCCAGCAAGGTAAGAGGATTGTTGTGAGTTTGAGACTATCCTGAGTCTACAGCGTGAGTTCCAGGTCAGCCTAGGCTACAGCGAGACTCAAAAAAAAACAAACAAAAAAAACTGGGTAGAGGCTACAGATGGGAGAGGACTTGATGTTTCCTTAACAGAGGTAACTTCAACTAAAGAAATTCTAGTGATTTCCAACAGGGGGCACCATTCACTTTCTGAATGACGCTCCCGTCTCCACCACTGTTGATGGAACACAGTCATTGGAGTTGTACAAAACAAAGCTTGGGCTGGAGAGATGGCTTAGCGTTAAGGCTTATGCCTGAAAAGCCAAAGGATCTCGGTTCGATTCTCCAGAACCCATGTAAACCAGATGCACAAGAGGGTGCGTGCATCTGGAGTTCACTTGCAATGGCTGGAGTCCCTGGCATGCCCATTCTCCTCTCTCCCTCTCTCTCTCTCCCTCTCTTAAATAAATAAACAAAAACAAAGAGGCCCTGGTATGCTCATTCTCTGTCTCTCTGTCTCTGTCTCTGCCTCTCTCTCTCTCTCTCTCTCTCTCTGCCTCTCCCTCTCTTAAATAAATAAAATAAACAAAAACAAAGCAAAATTCCTGCAAAGCTCCTCCATTTAACATTAAAAGGAGATTTATACATTTTTATTCAAAGTTCAGATATTATGTGCTAGTTCAGAAGGTGTACACTGCTGAGATTCTTTTCTTTTTTTTATTCTTTTTTTTTTTTTTTTTGTCCGTTTTGTTACTCATTGTCTTTTTGTAGTTTTTGTTTTTTCAGGGTAGAGTCTCACTGTAGCCCAGGTTGACCTGGAACTTACTCTGTAGCCCCAGGCTGGTCTTGAACTCATGTTGATCCTCCTACTTGCCTTCCCAGTACTGGGATTAAAGGTGTGGCCTGGCTTTTGTGCCTTTTTTTTTTTTAAGTTTATATTTTTATTTATTTGCAAGGAGAGAGAGAAAGAGACTGGGCACACCAGGGCCTCTTGCACTACAAACAAACTCCAGATGCATGTGCCACTTTGTGCATACAGCTTTACATGGGTACTAGGGAATCAGACCCTGAGACCTTAGGCTTTGCAGGCAAACACCTTAATCAAAGCCATCTCTCCAGTTCTCATATCCTTTTGTTGTTTGTTTGTTTTCAAGGTAGGGTCACTCTAGCCCAGGCTGACCTGGAACTCACTGTATTTTCAGGCTGGCCTTGAACTCACAGTGATCCTTGAAGGCATGCTTTACCACGCCCATTGTCTTTTTGACTAGAGACCCTGTATTTGTGTTGTGGTGTGACTGTCCTTATGCTTGTTCAGATATGGGTTGGTGCATGTGTGTGTGTGGGGGGGTTGTATACACATGTATACATGTATACACATGGGTGTGGAAACAAGAGGTCAACAGCAAGTCTTCCTGAATCCCTCTACACCTTATTTATTGAACTCAGAGCTCACTGATTTGGCTGTCTTAACTAGCCAGCTCACCCCAGGATCCTCTTGTCTCCAACTCCCAAGCAATGAAATTCTAGGTGCACATATCTCTCCACCCCCGCCCCAGTATTTGCATAGATGCTGTAGATGCTGGGAATCCAAACAGATTTTCTGCTTGCATGGCAAACACTTTACTGACTGGGCCATTGCCCTTATCCTTTGGCTCTGTTGTGTAAGCTCATTACTGTGCCCCTCCAAGTCCGAACTAGTATTTAGGTGACATCTATTGTCAAAGCACAGTGTGCTAGAATTAATTCATTATCAATCTTACTCATAGCCCTCAAAAAAATACAAAATCCAGGGCTGGAGAGATAGTTTAGCAGTTAAAGCATTTGCCTGCAAAGCCAAAGGACCTCAGTTCGATTCCCCAGGACCCACGTAAGCCAGATGCACAAGGGGGCGCATGCATCTGGAGTTCGTTTGCAGTGGCTGGAAGCCCTGGTGTGCCCATTCTTTCTCTATCTCACTCTGCCTCTTTCCCTCTCTCAAATAAATGAATAAAAATTTAAAAAATACAAAATCCAGAGGGTGGTACAAAGCATTTATTTTACCTCTGAATTGTGTCTCTGTTTATATACAGTTAGCCTCATAGAGGTACTCTCCAGTTTCATGTTGCCATATTTATTCTTCAACAGTATGCTTCTCTGGTAAAAACCTTGGGTGTATCTCAGGCCTGAAGAGACTTCAGAGCCACCTTTGTGTAATTAACTTGAATATCAATCGTTGTTCTTAGCATACTAAAAGACCTGCCCCAAAAGATGTAAGGATGGAGTAGTGAGGACAACTCTTGCATTTTATACTAACTTGTACTAATATATAATTCCATATTAATTTATTCCATAATATGAAGAAGTTGTTTTTCTGAATTGCACTAAAATAGAAATACTAGCCAGGGAGATGTTAGCATAGTCTTGACTGTGACATCTGTTACCCCATTGATCTCCAGGGTTGAAATATGAGCAAGGTCAGAGTGGCCTAGTTGTCTTTTTTCTGTGCTAGCAAAACTTTTTTTTTTATTATTATTAACTTGCTCCATCTTTTGCAATCCACATAATCATTTTGTTCATTTGATGTTGAAGAGAATAGGTGTAGCTTGTCACACAGGGATATCAGGTAACACTACTGCTATTTCTGTGACTTCCTAGTGTGACTTTAAAAATTAACTGAATGACAGATGCATTCCAAAATAAGGCTTATTTTTAAAGTCTCACATAAAATATACTTTGCAAAAATAAATCATGTTTTATGATTAAACAAATGTAAATTTTGCCTAAGACACTTGTGGGTTTGGATATGTGAAAATTACTTGATTTTGTACAAAAACGTGGGAGTGCCTTCCGCTGTCTCAGAATGCCAAATTTCTTGGGTTTCCTTGTAAAGCCTTAAATGATCTTCTCTCAGTGTACTAGGCTTGTTTTTTATTTTTGTTCATCTTTCCATGATCTCTATTCATTTTAATCAATGTGTGTATAAAATAACCCTACTATGTGTGTGTTCTATGAAAATGCAGTGGTGAATAAATTAGATTCAGTCCCTGCCCTCAAAAAGATGGTAGTGTAGCCAGATGTGGTGGCACACATCTTTAATCCCAGCATTCAGTAGGTAGAGGTAGGAGGATAGCTGTGAGTTCGAGGCCAGCCTGGAACTACAAAATAATATCCAGGTCAGCCTGAACTAGAGTGACACCCTGCCTCAAAAAAATATGACTAAAAATAAAAAGGTTGTAGCATGTAGTGGGAAATGCTGAAAAGTAAGACACTAAAACAGCGGGATAGAATGAGAAACTTGGTTTTGAGGCTTTTGTTTTTTAGTTTGACTTTATTTATTTATTTTTGTTTTGTTTTGTTTTGTTTTGTTTTTTCAAGGTAGGGTCTCACTCTGGCCCAGGCTGACCCGGAATTAACTACATAGTAGTCTCAGGGTGGCCTCCAACTCACGGTGATCCTCCTACCTCTGCCTCCTGAGTGCTGGGATTAAAGGCATGCACCACCATGCCTGGCTAGACTTTATGTTTTATTTATTTGAGAAAGAGGCAGAGAGAGAGAGAATGGGTGCCCCAATGCCTCTAGCCACTGCAAACTCCAGATGCATGCGCCACTTTGTGCACTTTGCTTACACGGGTACTGAGGAAGCGAACCTGAATCCTTAGGCTTCACAGGCAAGCACCTTAAGTGCTAAAGCCATCTCTCTAGTCCTAAGACTTTATTGTAAAGGTAGAGAGAGAAGAGGAGAAAGAGATAAAGAAAAGGAGGAGAAAAAGAAGGATGTGTACCAGAAAGAGAGCAACAGGGCCCAAGAGAGGGAGAGGAGGTGAGAGAGACAAGGCCCCAGAGAGTGAGAGGGAAATAAAGAAGATGGTTAGAGATTTGGTATTAATGTCGTGTGGAATCCGTGTATGGATTTGGCTCCAGAATGGGAGCCTAACAATGCCCAGTATGTCATTTTAAACAAATTATCAATAGGGATGGGAAGATGGTGCTTGCTTGTAAAGCCTGTCAGTGCAGTTCTTTAGTACTCATGTAAAGCCAGATGCATAAAGTGGTGTATATGTCTAAAGTTCAATTGCAAGACAAGAAGCCCTGGCACATTCCGCTCTGCCCCCTGCCACTCACAAATAAATAAAATTATTTTTTACAAAAATCTACCCAAGTTAACCCTGGGCTTTCTCCAGTGCACAAGTTTGTGGCCTGCTTTTATTCTCAAGAGGATTTGGACAGAGCTTATGTTTGTAAGTAGACTAGGCCCAGTCGGCCAAATCTAGAACTTGTCTGCCTCTAACCTCTACTACCTAAAGCCAAATTCTTCCTCACATTCACTTCCACATTTGACTGAAAGAGCATACCTATAAAATATTGATGACCAGAACATCCTCTAAATATTATTTGCTTATGTCCCACTTTTAAATATTTTCAGCTATAATTTCCTATAACTTCCTTCCTAATTTGAAAGCTTTTGTTGGAAGTTAACTGTTTGAATTTCTATAAAAACTAAAGCCCCTGGATTCCATAAAGCAGCTTATATGAAGTGGCCATACAGGATGAGGTGGGACTTTGCAGCAGTACAGCTGCCTTTGAGTCACTCATGCTCTTGTAAGTAACTCCAGTAAACTCATTAGTTCACCAAAACAACAAAAACAAAACAAGGGCTGGAGAGATGGTTTAGCAGTTAAGGCATTTACCTGCAAAGCCTAAAGACCCAGGTTCCATTCCCTAGGACCCATATAAGCCAGAGGCACAAGGTGGCACATGCGTCTGGTTCATTTGCAGTATCTGGAGTTCCTAGTATACCCATTCTCTCTCCCTCTCTCTCTCTCTTTTCCTCCTTTTCTCTCTCAAACAAATAAAATTAAAATTTAATTAAAAAAACAAACAAAACACAACAGGAAAAGCCCTTCATTTCTGAAGAATGCCAGCTAACAAATACAGATAAAATGACCAAATTGGGAGCTCATCATTGTGTAACTCATAGCAACATATATTTAAGCATGTGTATGTTGTATGTAGATTTTGTGAATGTATGTATGTATATAGTAGCCAGAAGGCAGCATCAAATATCCTTTCTCAAGAATACCTTTTATTTATTTATTTTTAGAGAGAGAAAATGAGACAGAAAGTGAGAGAATGGGTGTGCCAGGGCCTTCAGCCACTGCAAACATACTCCAGATGCATGCACCCCCTTGTGTGCATGTGTGACATTGCACACTTATGTCACTGTGTGTCTGGCTTATGTGGGACTTGGAGATTCAAACATGAGTATTTAGGCTTCACAAGCAAGCACCTTAACCACTAAGCCATCTCTCTAGCCCTAGCCTACCTTTTTGTGAGATAGTCTTTATTTCATTGGACCATAGTCACTCACTGGACCAGAGCTCACTCATTAGGCTAGACTGGCTTGCCAGTGAGCCGCCCACATGTCTCTGCCTCCCCAGCACTGGAAGTACAATTGTACACCACCATGCCTGGCATTTTTACATAAGTTCTGGGGATTGAACTCAGGCCTCATGCTTGTGAGGCAAACACTTTACCAACTGAACTATGACCTCAACCTTCAATATAATATTTTTGTTTCAGGAAATGATCATCAATATGTATTAAACCCATCACATAAATGTGGGTGTGGTGACTCACTCCTGTAATACCAGCACTCAAGAAGTTGGGCAGGAGAATTACAAATTTCAGGCCAATCTGGGCTACACAGTAAGACCCAGTATCAAAATAACAACAAAAGAATAAAATAAGCTAGACATGGTGGTACACACCTTTAATCCTGGCACTTGGGAGGCTAAGGTAGGATGATCATTGTGAGTCTAAGGCCAGCCTAGAGCTACAGAGTGAGTTCCAGGTCTGCCTGGACTAGAGTAAGACCCTGCCTGGAAAAAAAAAAAGAATTGTTGGAAAAATAACATTCACTTGGTCTCAAAATATCATCCCATAGATTACATGTTAATTTCAAAGAGAAAAAGACCTTTACAATGGGAACTGTGGGAAAGAGAACTAAATCATTTATTTTAAATACATTTATTTATTTGTGTGTGTATATGTGTATGGTACACCAGGACCTCTTGCTGCTACAAATGAACTAACACATGCACCACTTTATTTTTTTAATATTTTACTTATTTATTTTGAGAGAAAGATGGAGAAAGAGGCATATAAAGAGAATGGGCATAACAAGTCCTCAAGCCACTGCAAATTAACTCCAGATGCATGTACCACTTGTGCATCTGGTTTATCAGGGAATTGAACCTGGGTCCTTAGGCATCAGAGGCAAACTCCTTAACCACTAAGCCATCTCTCCAGCCCTGTACCTCTTTAAAAATTAATTAATTTATTTATTTACAAACACAGAGAGAGAGGGTACACCAGGGCCTCTTGCCACTATAAACCAACTCCAGACACATGTGCCACTTTGTGCATCTGACTTTATGTGGGTACAGGGGAATCAAACCTGAGCCTCAAGCTTTGTTAGCATTAGCACCTTGAACCACTGAGCCACCTTTCCAGCCCATGCACCACTTTTTGCATTTGGCTTTATGTGAGTACTGGGGAATTAAACCCAGGCCAGGAAGCCTTGTAAGCAAGCACCTGTAACCACTGAGCCATCTCTCCATCCCAGTTTTATTTGTTTTTATTGGTGATGTGTCCTCCTCAAATCTCATTGTAATAATGGTAAAGATATCACAAAAAGAATGATTTTTAAAAGGGGCAGAAAAATAACCAAACCATAGATATAATTACAACTCAGAACTGGTCCATTAAATGCTTAACCTTGTTACTGACAAAACCAGCAGAAACCCCACATACTCCAACTGGCCCCCGGCACTGCTTCTTGACAATAGATTAAAAATGAAGTCAGGGCTGGAGAGATGGCTTAGTGGTTAAGGTGCTTGCCTGTGAAGCCTACGGACTCAGGTTTGAGTCCCCAGTACCCATGTAAACCAGATGTACATGATGGCACATGCATCTGGAGTCTGTTTGCAGTGGCTAGAGGCCCTAGCATGCTCATTCTCTCTCTCTCCCTTTCCCACATATATATATAAAGTCCAGGCCTCATAATGCCAGACACTGAGAAGGAGAAAATCTATGATTTTGTTGGAAATTAGAGCCCATAAAGTGGGGACATAATTAGAAGGGGGATAGGAACAGGAAAATGGGAATACAGATGATTTGGATCTATAGTTGACTTTGGTGTTGGACTGGATGAGGTGTGTTTCAAGGACACAGCAATCATCTGTGCTGAATAAAGAGTTCAAGGAAAAGATGTTTTGAAATCTAATAGAGTCAGAAAAAATTAAGATTGCTGGCAACTTGAACATGAGTAATTTCAGCACTAGAATGGAAATGGAAGCCCAGCTTAAGTAGATTTTTAGAGAGAAAAGGAAATAATTGTGTGGTTTTGTTGTGGAAATTCTGTGGAAAGATCACTCCAATGCCAGAATGAATGAAAGTAGAGGAGTTTATTACCCAGGGGCCAAAAAGCTTGAGGTAGCCCTCCATAGAAGATTTGGCCCTGAGCAGAGATTTTATTTCTGTTTTATAGTTTTCATAGCCAAGGGGAGGGGTAAGTGAACAAACAAGGTGTGACAATTTACATATCAGTCATTTCTGTAGTCAGGCCACCCTAACAATGAATTCCATTTGACCTTTGTTTTAGCCTAAAACTGTCTTATCATCCCTTTGGGCTCTTTCTGGACAGTTCCTTCTTTGGGATTTTTCTGTCTGCTGACAAAGATGAGTTTTAGCTCCTCAGCAATTAACTCTTACAGTAACTCAGTGACTCAGTTCAAGTTTTAGCTTCTTTTCTACCACATTCCCTCTTTTTCATTATAACACCTTATGATTTTATATGTAATGGCTGGTATACCTAGTGTATCACCTGTATTTTAATTATTTCCATCCTCGATTAGATGAACCTGAACATAGCATTTAGAACATAGCATTTTTTTTTCCTTTGGTTTTTCGAGGTAGGGTCTCACTCTAGCTCAGGCTGACCTGGAATTAACTCTGTATTCTCAGGGTGGCCTTGAACTCACAGTGATCCTCCTACCTCTGCCCCCCCTCCCCACCCCCAGTGCTGGTATTAAAGGCGTGCACCACTACACCAAGCTTATAACATAGCTTTTGTTTGTTTGTTTGTTTTTTTTTTTGTTTTGTTTTGTTTTGTTTTGTTTTGCGAGGTAGGGTTTCACTCTGGTCCAGGCTGACCTGGAATTCACTATGTAGTCTCAGGGTGGCCTTGAACTCTCGGTGATCCTCCTACCTCTGCCTCCCGAGTGCTGGGATTAAAGGCGAGTGCCACCATGCCCGGCAGAACATAGCATTTTTAACATGAGTCCCAGCATAATTATTATGAGAGGCTCCATTAAAGGAGCTAGCCAGTGTCCCCATGTAGTCCACATAGGGGGCAGGCTCAAGGTCTGGGGTACATCAGAGGACCAAGCGTGTGTCAGTTTTCATTGGGAATGCTGACACTGTTACCCTTAAATCTTGTATTTAATTTTCAGCAACAGGAAGTGGTTTATGATTATTGTCCTTGAAAATATGGATGGCAATACAAAAGAATTGTTATAGCTCTCTGTGGTCTGGCTCGAGTCACTGCGACATGGCCAAACGCACCAAGAAGGTCGGCATCGTGGGTAAGTACGGGACCCGCTATGGTGCCTCCCTGCACAAGATGGTGAAGACGATTGAAATCAGCCAGCATGCCAAGTACGCTTACTCCGTCTGTGGCAAAACCAAGATGAAGAGACGGGCTGTGGGCATCTGGCACTGCGGTTCCTGCATGAAAACGGTGGTTGGCGGGGCTTGGACCTACAACACGACTTCTGCTGTCACAGTCAAGTCTGCCATAAGAAGACTGAAGGAACTGAAGGACCAGTAGAAGCCCTATCATTTGAGACCTCCCTAGCCTGCAATAAATGGGTTAATTTATGTAACAACAACAACAAAAGAATTATAGTAAAAGACACAGCCAGGAGGGCCTGCTCTGTACAAGATTAGTCAGCAGAAGTGACTGTGACTAATCCTATTGTGAGGAGGAGAGCACAGGACATTCCTGCAGTTAGAAAGATGGGGGTTGTACCACATTTCCTCAAAAAGAAACAGATCTTCCTGTGGGAGGAAAAAGAAGGAATATCAAGCAATAGTAAAGAACTCTATCTGTTCAGGGGTGAAAGACGTAAAAGTCTCTTGGAACCAAAGTTTTTCTATGGATCCCACGAGGTTATCAAATGAGCTGATGTGTCCAGCAAATGGAAGGGGTTAGGATCCTGCCCATGTGTCTGAGTTTTTGGCATTTCATGTTGCAGTCCTCAGGCTTCTGTCATGTGTGGAGCAGGGCCTCAGTCTTTCTGGCAGGGGCGGCTGTCCTCCACAGCTTGACTTTGAGGAGACCCTCTGGGTCACTGATGACCTGTTAACTGTTACATTTGGCTGAGGATACTGTCTTCTCCTCCTCCTCCTTCTTCTTCTTTTTTGGGTTTTCAAGGTAGGGTCTCACCCTAGCCTAGGCTGACCTGGAAATCACTGTGTAGTCTCAGGGCGGCCTGGAACTCATGGTGATCCTCCTACCTCTGCCTCCCAAATGCTGGGATTTAAAGGCGTGTGCCAACACACCCAGCCGGATACTGTCTTCTTGATTCTGGTGTGATGATTTATATCACTTGACTGATGGGTGTGGGCCAAATTTCACAAAGGTATGTTGGTCCCCTTGTGTTACAAATTTTAAGGCAGCATCATCAGTGGCAGGAAAATCTGGCTTAACTCTATACATCTAAGCAAAGAAAGAGATACCAGCAAACAACCAGCACCACCAACATCAGCAAGTACAACAGCCAGAACTCTAAATTGATTTTACATCTTAGGCCTAGGCTCTGAGATCTGTCCTTGGTGATATACCTCCTTTTAATAAGACATGTCAAGGAGAGATTGGACTGATACAAATCAATTACTATCAGGTAAACATAATCAGTGAGGACAATTTTGGATCTTTGATTTAAAGGCAAACAATGGCTGACTAATCAGGGCCAGGCAGAGGCAGAGGCAGAAGGCATGAGATAATGCTTTAGTACTGCAAGCCAGCATCAGGCAGGGCAGTCTATTTGTCTGAAGCTTGGTTTATATAGTAATATCTTATCGTTATATTCTCTTACTAGATGTTTAAGCAAAGTTTAGCTATGTATTATATTTTAGAGGTCATTCATGACTCTGTAGGAGAGACTTTAGGGACCTGTGAGGAGTTCTATGACTCTCAACATTGTCATCTGCTAGGATAAGTCAAGGCCATGCTGACCAAATGGCCCTCCCTCTTTTGGGAAGCCTGGAGAACTGATTTTCCTTTGATGTGACTCTCCTATTGCAGATACGTTGATTTGGAGTCCATCTCCAAGTCTCTGGGTCTTCCCTGATCAAGAAGACAGGCAACTTTCCAGAGGCTAGAAGTTAACAAGTGTCCCATCATCTCCTGTGGCCTTCTGACCTGGGAACAGGAACCAAAATATTGGTTATCCTTTTAACTATGATGTTTCCAATTGACCTTGGCTTCTACATATGGTTATTAATCACTCAGAGAAACTGTACATATCGGATTAGCAAAACAGATTTAGTTAAAAGGTACAGAACATATCTGGTTAGCAAAGCAGATCTGATCAGAGAATGACACAATAGTTTAAAATCATTCTGATTAGCATATAAGTTTAGTTGTCAGGTGACAGTGTGAGCTATATCTGGAACATAGAAAACATACACATTTTATCTTTTAAGTATCTGTCAGTTATAAGTATAGGCAGAACATGTTAGCAGCCCTGAAAACAATATTTTATCCACAACTTTAAATCAACTGATTTGATCTAGAAACTATGACAGGAAAAGATAAGACAGTATAAAAACTTGGCATCTTGGGCTGGAGAGATGGCTTAGTGGTTAAGGTACTTGCCTGCAAAGCCAAAGGACCCAGGTTTGATTCCCCAGGACCCACATAAGCCATATGCACAACAGGGCACACACATCTGGAGTTCATTTGCAGTGGCTGGAGGCCCTGGTGCACCCATTCTCTGTCTCTGTCTCTCTCTACCTGCCTATTTCTCTCTCTCTCTCTCAAATAAATAAAGAAAAGAAAAGATTTTTTAAAAAACTTTGAAAATATTAAAAAATATTTTAAAACTTGGCATCCATGTTTGAAAACAACTTTGGCTAGTCTGTATACTTATGTAGGTACCAATTACCTCACAAACTGGAAACAGAACAGCATCATTTAAGATCATTTTTCTAGAGACTGAGTATACATAGCTTAAGAATAAAGCCAACCCTGGTCATTGTTGAGCTAAATCAGTCTGATTTTACATGCATTAGAGACATTATGATAGACATAAAGTGATTTCTTCAACTACCTTTAATCATTGAACCATTTTTAAGTTTAACATAAGGCAATATTTACAACTGGTAGAATATATGAAGCCTAGACAAATTATATTAACATTGTTTGTATATTGCAGGCTTTCCTAGGACAGGAGGATTTCCTCAGTTTCCCAAAGAACAAAGTCACACTGACTAAATCACCTCTTACAAGACTTAGACAATCTCAGTGATAATCACCCAGTACGACAGCATGAACAAGACAAGAACCATCTTAAGATTACAGTGTCTTTTTAAAAGATATATTAACCTTATTGAATATTAAAAGGTTGACAAATAGAGGGACATAGCAAACTTGGTTAAGAACTTTAAAGCCAGTCTTTTACAACCTTATAACTGTTATTATGATCAGATTAACATCAGTAAGTTAAAATTTTAAATTTACAACCTGAGTATCAACCTGCAAACAGCAAGGGCCATCCTTTGTTAATCTGATAGAAGCTCTAGGCAAATAGTCATCTTAATTTCAAGTAGTTTGTAATCTGATTAAGCACTTGAAGACTTAATCAACTTTGTCTTTAAGCTTTCTAAGTTTGCTTATACCATCATCTACATACTTTTACCTTATAATTTGTGTAACCATTCTGTGACAATCTTCTTTAAGAAACATTTAATATCCAACATTGAATGTTTCTTCTTAAGTTTATCCTTTTATCTAGTTTACCTCATTATAATTATCAGCAAAACTTTTATTGTCCTTAGCATAAGACCTTTTAATATGACCATTTAAGTATTTTTTCTTTTGCCCTCAAGAGGCTCTTTAAGTTAATCTTTTATAAAAGAGTAGACCAGACTTGATTTACATTATTTACTCAGAATATACATGTATATTTTATCATTTTGTTGATTTTTGGAACTTATTTTTATCACTTTTCTGAAACACATTTTAAAAATATGAAAGCAGATTAGAACATTATAAGAAGTTTTAGAAATTTTCTGACAAACTCAGTATTGAGTTCTCAATCTAAACAGAAACCTTAGGACTTTTGTCTGTTAGCAGTTTCATAGAAACATAGAAAGATAAAGTAAACTTAACACAGTTACACATGCCTTATAAGAAGTCCCCATCTGTCCGCACCAATTTGGGACTCACCCATCATCATGATGGGGACCAGGACCCTGGGATTCCCTGTGCCTACAGCTCCCCCTGGCTCTGCAAGGCAGGGAAGCCAAGAAAGCAGGGATTTCCCTGGAGTAGTATAAGCCCAGACTTGTGTGTCAGGTTCCCTCTCCTATTCCAGGGCCATCTGGCCATCATGGAGGTCTGTCGTGCAGGGGAGGCACTAGGTGACACATTGCAATTGCAGGTGCCTGTTCATGTGTGGTCCCCATTTTGTCCTTGCCTTGGAGAGCTGCCTCAGCTGCAGCATGTGAGGCAAGACGATGAGTGTCCCCAGGTTTCTAGCACTTGCTTGGGACTGGCCCCAGAATTTAGCTATGCCTGATTGACCTTTTGACCCCGGGGGAACTCAGCAGGACAGCACAACCTTTCTGTGCAAACATGGGGGTTTCCCTCCTCTTCTGGTAGGCATATGGGCTGGTCTAGGGCTTGAGTGACTTTCATCACATTCGTTTAACTCAGAAGCATTTGTAAAACCTTGCAGTGAGACTTTTATTTTAGTTTGTCTTTTCTATCATTTACTTTCTTCTTCAGTGCCGGTCCCAGAGTGGTGGAATTTCCCAGTAGCCCAGACATTATTATCTCCTTTTACCTCCCCGGCTCTCTGTGGCCTTGAGTTTTGCCAATTTTAAGTTCTGCCAGCCAGAGTGTGTGTTAGGAGGCAGCTGTGTGAGGGTGATCTCTGGTCTTGAAATTGCTTCTGTTCTGACTCTAGTTGAATGGTTTTTTTTTTGTTGTTGTTGTTGTTTTTGTTGTTGTTTTGGTTTGGTTTCTTTGTTTTCATTGGTTTTTAGGATGAAAGATGCTAAAGGTAATGATCTCAATAAAAAAAGATGTATTGGCCATTTGTAGTTATTTTTTTAAGAAGTCTGATTAGCTCTTTACTCCCAATGATAATGGTAAAAATTGTGTAAGATGATTTTTATTTTTTTTTAATATTTATTTATTTATGAAGAGGCAGTGAGAGAGAGAAAGGGTGTGCCAGGGATTTTGCTGTTGCAAGCACTCCAGATGCATGAACCACTTTTTGCATCTGGTTTTACATGGGTACTGAAGATATTAACCTGCACTGAACCCAGGGCAGCAGACTTTGCAGTCAATTCTTTTAACAACTGAACCATCTCCCTAGACCATTTTGTTTGTTTGTTTTTAAATTTATTGACAACCTACCTATGCACAATATACCCTAATCATAGCCCCTCCCAGTATCCTCTTTTGTCCCCCTTTCTCATCCTACTTTCCACTGAGGCCCCTCTTATTTCCAAGTACTCCCTCTCCTATTTTAATTTCATTTTCCCTCCTCCAGCATTCATGACATGTTGATGGTCATCACTCAGGTCTTGTGCAAGTAACAGCCGTCAGTGAGATCACGAATGCAACTGCCCCTTTGTGTCTGGTAGATGATGTGCCAAAGCACTCCTCCCCATCCTTTGGCTCTTACATTCTTTCTGCCACCTCTTCCATAGTGGTCCCTAACCCTAGGAGGGTGATAGAGACATCTACGTAGGGCTGAAAACTCAACTGTCACACCTCAGCACTTTGACAAACTTTGAGTCTCCCCAGTGGTCAGCACCATCTGAAAAGAGAAGCGTCTCTAAGTGAGAGCAGCACTAATATATGGGCATAAGTATAAATAGTTAGAAGGCAATTTGGTGAGCATAATATATCAATCTAGCATATAACTGTAGTAATTTCTCCCTTAGGGTTTATGATCTCCCCAGCCATAGGTTTTTAACTATGTTTTCATTGCCATGTCTTATATAGAAAATTCCTCTGAATTGAAAGCATAAACAACTATTGTTAGCTTTATCAAAAGCAGTTGGGACAACTCATGAGAAACCCTTGTGATTGGGCTTGTTGACATTCCCCCATAAAAGGAAGAATCTTACCTGAGATCTCAGGTGCCCCCTGTGCCAGCTCTATGCAATGATGCATGAGGTCTTGGAGCCTCAGGGGAATATAAACCATTTAGATGGTAAAAGAATAAAAGGATGGTGAGCTCCATCTAAGCATCTATGAGGAGTGTCAGGTTCACGATAAAGCACTATGAGATGTTCTTCTTGGGCAAGAGTGACATGGCAAGAGGGAATTAGAACTCAGATTAGAGCCAAGACAAAAGAGGCAGGTAGACAGAAACCCTGAAAACCTGGGAGAGAGGGTAAGAGCAGAGCAGGAGGGAGGGGCACTCTAGGCCCAGGGTGGAGGTTAGGAGCAGAAGGGGAAGCTTGAATTGGAGCCAAGAGGGAAGAGGCAGACAGAAGAAAACCCCAAAAACACAGTACAGAGGAGCAGAAGGTAAGTAAGGCAGGGAGGGAGAGGTATATGCAACAGAGAGGGGGGGAATTGCAAGCAACATAGAGCAGGAGAGTCCAGGAAAGAGAGGGCATGCACATGAGAGAGAGAGAGGAAGAGAGAGAGAAGAGAACTGGCACGCCAGGGCCTCTTGTCACTGCAAACTCCAGACACATGTGCCACTCTGTGTGTCTAGCTTTACAGAATTGAATGTGGGCCCATCTGAGCCAGCAGGCTTTACAAGCCAGCACCTTTAACGATGGAGCCATCTTCTCAGCCCCACGTGTTGATTTTATAACCTATCACTTTGCTGAAAGTGTCTATCAGCTCTAGGAGTTTTTTGGTGTAGTCTTTTGGGTCAATTAAGTACAGAAACATATCATCTTCAAATAAGGCTGGTTTGACTTTTTCCTTTCCAGTTTGTCTCTCTTTTATTTCTTTCTCTTACTGCTTGACTTCAAGTACTATGTTAAATAGCAGTGGGGAGAGTGGACATCCCTATCTGATTCCAGACATTAGTGGGAATGCTTCAGGTTTTTACCCATTTATTATGATACAGGCTTTAGGTCTGTTGTATATAGCCCTTATTATGTTAAGATACCATCCCTCCATCTGTAGTCTCACTACTGTTTTAATGACTTTTAAAATTTTTACTTATTTTATTTATTTTAGACACAGAGAGAGAAAGAGGCAGAGAGAGAGAAAGAGAGAGAATGGGTATGCCAGGGTCTCCAGCCACTGCAAATGAACTCCAGATACATGTGCCACCATGTACATCTGGCTTATGTAGGTACTGGAGAATCGAACCTGGCTTCTTAGGCTTTGGAGGCGAGCACCTTAACTGTTAAGCCATCTCTCTAGCCCGCCTTTTAAAAGTTTTATTTTAATATATATATTATACCATATATTCATATATATATATATATATATATATATATATGGGTTACACTCTTTTATCCCCTTTCTTCTGCCCTCATCAACCTGGGGGCCCTTGTCAGTGGAGTTATGATATTCACTGTGGGGTCATGAAGGTCTCAGTCAATCCCTGTGTTACGGTAGCGGGGGAGAGGAGACCCCATGCCCCAGGATATTCCCACCTACTCTGTGGCTCTTAAAATCTTTCTACCCCCTTGAGGTTCTGCACAATGTTCCCTGAGCCATGGCCTGTTGGCAGTCTGATTTAGTGTTGAGCTCTCTGTAGCCTCTGGATTTCTGCTTTGACGGGTTTTGATGATGTGTGTCACCATGTGTGTCATCATCACCCTGGAGCTGGTGTCAGGCTAGCAGTAAGAGCAGTATTCATGTCTCCACTTCCTCTTGGGTCCTGATAGATGTGGTCGAGGTGGCATTTGTCATGGTGAGCTTCCCTGGCTTGTTCACTCCCAGGAAGCTGTAGTCTTTTTTCCTTTTTTAAAGTTTTTATTTATGCTGTCATTTTAAAGAATATTTTATTTATTTGAGAGAGAAAGAGAGAGACAGAGAGAAAGGCAGATAGAGAGAGAATGGGCATGTCAGGGCCTCTAGCTACTGCAAATGAACTCCAGATGCATGCGCCACCTTATATATCTGGCTTACGTGGGTATGGGGGAATTGAACCTGAGGCAAGCACCTTAACCACTAAACCATCTCTCCAGCCCTGCTGTCATGTTTTAAACATCGAATAACTCACTTTGTTCTCTAAAATTTCTTTTTAAAATATAATTTTTATTTATTTGCAAGCAGAGAGAAAGAGAGAGAAGCACCACTTTGTGTATGTGGCTTTATGTGGGCACTGGAGAATTGAGCCCAGGTAGTCAGGCTTTGCAAACAAGCACCTTAACTGCTGACCCATCTCTCCAGCCCAAAATTTCATTTTTTATGGTAGCCTGTTCTTATTCCAAGAATATAAGATCTTCCTTTATCTTTAGAGTTTATTAATGAATATCTTTTTATTATTTATTAGTATCTGAAATAGTGAGTGCTGTTTCCCTTTGTACATTCTCTCCTTTTAACACTTTTTCTGAATATTTGGTCTTTGTCTTCTGTATTGGATATCTTCTTCAGATGTCTGGTCATACTTTGTGCTGTTGGATTTTATGTGCTAATCGACATGCATGTGGTGATTTTGAGTAAGACAGTTGCCTATACAATGCTGGTGTTTAAGAGAGAGATCCTTGGAATTAAGTGGAAGTACGTTGGTGTGTACATATCATGTTCAAATGCATGCAACTGGTGAGTGAATGTAGATAGAAAATAGGTCAGTGAATTTCAACATTGAAGAGGAGAAGGCTTTCCAGGAGACATAATTTGGAAGTCTTAAATGGAGAAATGGTATTTGAAGTTATGAGTCCTTGTTTGGGAAAGGGTGGTCATGGTGGTAATAGTTTTCCATAATCACTTAAATTAACATTTCTTAAAAAGTTTTTTTTTTAAATTTATTAGACAAAGAGAGAGAGGGAGAGAGAATAGGTGCACCGTAGGTGCACCAGGGCCTCCAGCCACTGCAAAGGAACTCCAGATGCATGTACCACCCTGTGCATCTGGCTTATGCGGGACCTGGAAACTCAAACCTGGGTCCTTAGGGTTTGCAGGCAAGTGCCTTGACCACAAAGCCATCTTTCCAGCCCTTTCATAATCACTTAAAATAACAAAATAGTTCCAATGAAAAGCTTATTAGTTCATCTTTGATAATAACACTCGGCTTCATTCTCACTGAAATTGTAAGCCAAACATACAACTCAGTAATTTTTTCAAAGAAGAAGCACCCCCGCCTTCCCACCCCTGAACATTTGATATTATCAGGTTCATTTTGTTGTCCTCACTCAGGTTCTACTGACACCTGGTGGGTAGAGGCCACATTTGGGCAGTCTATAATGCCCAGGGCAGCTGCCCATAATGAAGAACATGTTTCACCTAAACTAAAATGTCAGCGGGGTTGTGGTTGAGAAACATCAACACATGTGCTCCTCTCAGACCCAGAAATACCACTCATGGAAACTAAAACTGGGAATTCTTGAACAAATGATTTTAAAAATCAAGAATGTTTATTCCAGCATTATATGTAATAAAAAAGAAGGATTTTTATCAATACAAAATCATGAAGTGTATTACAGTATTTTAAAAACAGGAATAAAAACATAACCTTACTTGCCTATGTTCTTTGTTTCTTTCTTTCTTTCTTTCTTTCTTTCTTTCTTTCTTTCTTTCTTTTTTTTTTTAAGGTAGGGTTTTACTCTAGCCCAGGCTGACTTGGAATTCACTATGAATTCTCAGGGTGGCCTCAAACTCAAACTCAAACAAAGGTGATCCTCCTACCTCTGCCTCCCAAGTTCTGGGATTAAAGGCATATGCCACCACACCTGGCTATGCTATTTTTTTCTATTTGTCACAGGTATGAAAAAATTTTCCGTGGTACAGTTCACCAAATTTTTTGAGCTAAATTACAAAACTGATAACAGTGTGGTATTTGTCCAGAAGAGTTTATTTGACTCCAAATCTTTGTCTTTGGGTTTGTTCCCAGGTGATAACATGAGTCCATTAATAAGAATGAAAACCAAACATGAAACTCAGATTATTATTTTGTGGCCTAAAGGTTGAGACCTGGGGGAGAAAGGCTGATGCAATGTCACATATGCCTGTGATGATAGTTTAGCTTTTTTCCTTCACCTGATCAGTTACTGAGACAATTGGCCACACATTACAAGGCAGCTACAATCCTCGTCAAAGGTGATAGGATTTTCTCTCATTGCTGTTCTGAAAACGTTCTGGAGTGGATTAATGGTGGAGGTGCCTGTTGTACCAGCTGACCCGTAGATCATTATACCATCTTTTCCAGTGCAACATTGATCAGGAATTTACCGGTCACTGTGTCAGCAATATCTTGTTTGACTTGGTTCACAGCTCAACCATGGTTAAATATTGTCTGATCAAATGTGTACAAATGTTCACAACATTGCTTGCATCAGCATGTTCGTTCCCTACTTAGGCACTTCCATCATCTGCCTTTGCAACTATAAGACACATACTCTGTACTCCATCAAAATAAAATACTGTCCTTTTATTTAGTTAATTTATTTTTATTTATTTATTTATTTATTTTAGTGATGGTACTGGGGATTATAGGGCCTTGTGTATGCTAGGCAAGTGCTCTACCACTGAGCTATACACTCAGCCCCATAGTCAGCCTTTTTTGTTTATTTGTTTGTTTGTTTTGAGGTAAGATCTTGCTCTTGCCCAGGCTGACCTGGAATTCACTATGTAAACTCAGGTTAGCCTTGAACTCACAGCAATCCTCCTACTTTGGCCTCCCAAGTATTGGGACTAAAGGGCATGTGCCACCATACATGGAAGCTAGCTATTTTTTTAAAGTTGCTATTGTAGGAGCTGGGCGTGGTAACACACATCTTTAATACCAACACTCAGGAGGCTGAGGTAGGAGGATCACCATAAATTGGAGGCCAGCCTGGGCTACAGAGTGAGTTCCAGGTAAGCGTGGTCTAGAGTGAGACCCTTCATCAAACACACACACACGCACACAGTTGTAAATGAATGTTTGATATACGCTTCTGCTTGCATTTTACCCTAGAGAATAATTTCTATACTACGAATGTACTAGCTGTCTCTCCTCTAATGGAACAAGGAACACAGGTAGATCCTAAGAGAAGGGAGTTTTCAGGGTCTGAGTAGAAAAGTCAAGATATTTTTAGCATGGAATTCAAAGCCATTTACCATCTTTCCTCAGCTTGTCTTTCAGCATCTGCTCTACTCTATAATTCATTCATTTGGCAACAATTCTTTGAGAATTGTAGGGTTTTTTTTAAGTCATGATAAGTTCTGGGGCATTTTCCTATTGTGCACGTTAGACCTTATGTCTGTTCTCATTGAACTTACCGAGACAAAAGATAATTATAAAACCTGTTATAAGAGTATAAGTACTCTTATACTATTTGTGTGCACATGGTAGGGATTGAACCTAGGTCCTCACATATGGTAGGCTTGTTCTCTACCTTTGACTTCTACCCCTAGCCTTTCTCAATATATTTTCTAATTCCCTTCTTAATTTCTTCTATGACCTACTTCAGGAAGCCAAATTTAAGTAATTCTTTTTTTTGTATCAGAAAAAAGTAGGGTGTTTCAGTGATACTGTCATAATTGGAATCTGAAATATCCCCCAAATGATTACATGTTAGTCTTCTTGCAAGCTGATGGAGCTTTAAGGGAGTAATTATGTCAGAAGTGCTTTGACTTATCAATATATTCTCCCATTGATAGACTCATATCTTTTTTTGAGAGGGTTGAGATAGGGTCTTACTCTAGCCCAAACTGACCTGGAATTCACTATTCTCTGGCTGGCCTCAAACTCACAGTGATCCTCCTCCTTTTGTCTCCTGAGTGCTGGGATTAAAGGCATGTGCCACCATGCTCAGCAGAGAGAAAGAGAGAGACAGAGAGAGAGACAGAGAGAGAGACAGAAAGAAAGAAAGAAAGAAAGAAAGAAAGAAAGAAAGAAAGAAAGAAAGAAAGAAAGAAAGAAAGGTAAATAGTGAGAGAGAATAGGTATGCCAGGGCCTCCAGCCCCTGCAAATGAACTCCAGATATATGTACCACCTTATGCTTTTGGCTTCATGTGGGTACTGGGGAATCAAACTCAAGTTGTTAGGTTTTGCAGGCATGCAAGTTAGCCACTGAGCAATCTCTCTAGCTTGGACTCATACATAATTTGACATCCTTTTTGGCAGGTGATAAATATTTAGGAGATACAGTCTATTAGAAGGAAGAAGGTCACTGGGGTATGGTTTTTAGGATATCTTGTTCCTGGATCCTGCTTCTCTCTCTTGTATCCAGTTATGAGGTGAGCTGCATGCTACATCACATGTTCCCACTATGCATGGGCCCAAACACAATACAAACAAGTGACGACAAACTCAGAGCTCTGCAACCATTAGACAAAATAATTCTTTCCTCCTTTAAATTGTTTCTCACAGCTATTTGTCACAGTGAGGAAAAAGTGACTAGCATAGGCAGGCGTGCTCAGACATATTGCAACATCAGAGCAAATGACCTGGTCTAGAGAAGAAGGCCAAAGGCAATGTAGCTCCTGGTTTCTAGTGTTGAGTCCTTTTTTCATCATGCCAAACTCCCCTTTTAGAGTCCTTTTATTAGTATTAATAAAAATAAGTCCCTTGGGTAT
The DNA here is from genome assembly GCA_036365145.1 of Orientallactaga sibirica. Lineage (NCBI taxonomy): Eukaryota > Metazoa > Chordata > Mammalia > Rodentia > Dipodidae > Orientallactaga > Orientallactaga sibirica. Next base: position 14,000,394 of record JAEOAD010000034.1, read on the forward strand.
AAATTCCTATAAAATACCTACTGCTTCTATTCCTGGGCATGATGGGGTGTTTCAGTTCTGATTTTAGTTTTCTTACTTCGAGATCCCTTTCTCTGATATTAATAATTAACCAGAGAACTAATTTAACCAAATTCTTCTAGCTTGCTTTGTTTAAAAAGGAAATTAACTGCAAAGAGTTTTTATCTATGGTTTTATACCATCTCAAGCCATGGGCCTTTGGAAAATACTTTGTTTTTTAATCTTCCTGGAGAAAAGTTGGGGACAGGAACAAACGTAAGTGAAGCAAATTATCTTCATTTTATTCCATGTGTTTCCTGTGATGAGTGTGAAATAATCCAACAGATAGCATTAATTTGAAGGCAAATGTCTTTAGCCACTGTGCCATCTTCCCAGACCACATTGTGTTAATTTGAAAATAACTTTCCTAGCCAGGCGTGGTGGTGCATATGTTTAATCCCATAGGCAGAAGTAGGAGGATCACTGTGAGTTCAAGGGCACCCTGAGACTACTGAGTGAATTCCAGGTCAGCCTGGGCTACAGTGAGACCCTATCTTGGTTTTGGTAGGCCACAGTAGGTGCTGTTGCTACCTTGCTATGTAAATCAGATACCCAGCTCTGTGAATCCTCATGACTTAATTGCAAGTTTTTTTCTTCTTGGAAACTTTGCTGAAATTATGATAAATCACAAAATAAATTTTAGTTTTAAATATCACTTTGAAGTTTAAGCCTTTTTAAAAATGAATCTCAACTCAGCTAAAAGTACATAAGCCTAAGAAAATATGTTTTTTTTCTTTCTTGTTTCAACAGATACATCATTTCAGCACCGAAAATATTCTATGTTGGCGCATCTGAAAATATTACAATTCAAGCTTATGGGTACACTGAAGCATTTAATGTGACAATTTTAATAAAAAGTTATCCTGATAAAAACTTAAGTTACTTTTTAGGCTTTGTTAATTTATCCCCAGAAAATAAGTTCCAAAACTCTTCAATGTTGACAGTATGTATTTAACCTTCAGTTTCTTTATGTTTGTAAAGATTATTTTGTTAAAAATATGTAAGTTTGACTGTTGATAATTTAGAGATTTTATCATTTGTACCATTCTATTATTTTGTAATCATTGGATAATTGTCAGTACAAATAATAATAATCTGAATGAAATATAAAATTCTAAATAGAGTTGTATTTGCTCTTTGAGCCAAGCATGCAAATGTTAACATTTTTATTGGAATACAGTATGGTAGTGATGTGTGAATATTGGGAGATGAGTTTGGAAATACCTTTTTCTATGAAAATTATCATTACAAGAATAGAGAAATATGAACATGCACACTGGTCCATTGCACATTGTTCAAAAATACCCATAATCTTCAAAAAAAAAAAGTACAGAAACCAGCCAGGCGTGGTGATGCATGCCTTTAATCCCAGCATTTGGGAGGCAGAGGTAGGAGGATCACTGTGAGTTCAAGGCCACCCTGAGACTACAGAGTGAATTCCAGGTCAGCCTGAGCTAGAGAGAGACCATACCTCGACAAACCAAAAAAAAAAAAAAAAAAATAGAACCCACCCAAACGAAAAAAAAAAAAAAAAAACTAAAAACATAAATGTAGAGGAAGAATTTAAAGACACTTGTAAATTATCTTAGTGCAGAAAATCTATAGATCTTTACTATGTTTTCCAAATACTAAAATTATCTCAGACCTTACTAATCTTACAGGTGTTGGTTTTATCCCATATTTTCCTAAGCCTAAATTTTCATAGAAATGTATTTTTTCTGTCATTGCATTTCTTAATGTAGTAACTTCCCATATCATTGAATGTGAAGGGGATACTTATAATTACAAACCCAAAACACAAAGCATGTTTCTCCACCATAGGAGTAGATGTGTGTGATCATTAGTCAGGATGTTTTATTAGAGAGTGGAGACCATGCATTCACACACAAGCTGATTCAGTATGAGCTGCTACAGCGTTAGTTTATTAAAGCTGAACTACATTTAGGAAATGAAACAAAAAGAAGTTTTGGTTGCTTATAGCTAAATTTTCATTGTAATTTTAGACAATGAAGGCTTTGGTAAAATTTATTTACTCTTAGGGCTCCTCTTACACTTTTATTGTTTGGGGGGGAAGTTGTTTGGTCTTTTGAGACAGCATCTCACTGTGTAGCCCAGGCTGGCCTTGAACTTTCAGTACTCCTAATTGGACTTCAAGAGTGCTGGGCTATATCACTTTTTATATAATGAAATAAACAAGCTCATTTCAAGTTCTAATGAAATATCAGTTGTTTTTATTAGAAAGTCAACATGGTTTGTAACCTTAGAATTATTATACTTATTCTGGTAATGTTTTCTGTCACAGATACAACCCAAACAATTGTCTGGAGGACAAAGCTCAGTTTCACATGTGTACTTGGAAGTTGTGTCGAAGCATTTTTCAGTATCAGAGCAAGTGCCGGTAACCTATGACAATGGAGCTCTCTTCCTCCACACAAACAAGACCATGACTGTGCCTCACCAGTTAGGTAAAGTGCATGAAGCTTCTTTCTTGGGGGATAATGCACACCATATCATTGAACCCTTAACACCGGAAATCGAGTACAGACTGGCTTCTGCTCCACTCAAAAGACACCCAAAGCCGGGCGTGGTGGTGTATGCCTTTAATCCCAGCACTTGGGAAGCAGAAGTGGGAGGATTGCTGTGAGTTCGAGGCCACCCTGAGAATACAGAGTGAATTCCAGATCAGCCTGGGCTAGAGTGAGACCTTACCTCAAAAAACCGAAACACTCAATTGCTAATGAGTTTTATATTTTTCAAATAGTATTTAAATTTTTAGTTTATGGAGCAATTACTAAAGAAATTGCACAATCATCAATTTTATTTTCTGTCTTACTATGATTGCTCAGAAAGGAAAGACCTAGACAGAGTGAGAACATTGCTACCAGTTTAAACAAAATGTTGTTGCCTGAATAGTGTGATCTGACTCCAAGAACATACTTGGTACACAAGTATTTCTGCTCATAAAAATCTTTAAAGTCCTTTATCCTTTACAGGAAAGCTTGGTGGCTTAAATATTTCTCCTAAAGGCTCTTATACTCACAATACTTCAAGGATCTTCTGATTAAATGCATCACTGAAGGATAAAAAATGTGTGTAGACTTCAAATATTTTCTAGAATCATTCATTTCTAAATAGTCCTATAGTCCAGCTCCTGACCTGCCATGTCCCCCTCAGCTGTAGGCTCAAGTCAAAGTGACTTCAGTTCAGTTTCTTTGCACAATTTTCACTTCTTTATGAGGTTTGACACAGTGTGCTCCTACCTTTGCATGGTGCCCCTCCTTTGCCTTAGTAACTCTTAATGGTGCCATCCTGACATGTGGACCCTGCACAGGGCCCTGAAAACTACAACCTGCCCCGACCTCCTTTGATGAGTCAATATCTTCTCCTTATTTTCCTTTTTTTCCCTCTCTCCCTCCCTCCCCCTTTGCCAGAGCCTCACATAAGTCAGTCAAGTGCTCTACCACTAAGCCATATCCTCAGCCTCTCCCCTCTACTTCCTCAAAGCCAGACAAGTGTCTTTTATAATACTTTACAACCCTGGGATTTATTTATTTATTTTTGAGGTAGGGTTTCGCTCTAGTCCAGGCTGACCTGGAATTCACTAGGTAGTCTCAGGGTGACCTTGAACTCATGGCAATCCTCCTACCTCTGTCTCCCAAATGCTGAGATTAAAGGCGTGCGCCACCATGCCCGGCCACCCCGGGACTTTACATAACCATTTTTGCTCTCTCCTCTACAAAATTAGAAGATAACCATGTCTGATTTATTCCAATACTTGTTCAGTGTCTGTCATATTCAACATTTTTTAAAAATTAATAAGCCATTCCTTTGGTACAAAAATTTTATTGATCTGACTCCTGATATGTCATTGCTGTAAAGATTGATAGTCTAAGCTAACCAGAAACTAGGTTAGAAACTAGATGAATAGTCATAGACTGATAATAACATTTTATTTATGACATTTTCTACTGAACTATGCAAAAGAGCTTTGTCTTCTTTAGGTCTTACACCAACACTGTGCAGAAAAACTAGTATTCCTGCTTTACCGTTAAAGGAGCTAAGCTTTAAAGAGATTAAGCATTCTACTAAAGGCAACACGAGAATGTGGAAGAAGCTGCAGTGAGGCTGAAGATTTGAACTCAGGACCTGTCCTCTTCACTTTTGTGATACTGGGCTGGACTCTCTCCTAGTGATACTGGGGCTAATTCATCATAGAGCAGGAGGAAGGATTCGAGGTACACAACAATATGGGAGAAAGAAGAGAATAAAATCTAAGAGACTTACTGATCATTCTGCTTTTACCCTGTGGTCTTAGTAAAACTGGCTTTAATGTGGTTTTCTTTATAGAGCTTTGCACAGTACTGATTCAAAATTCAGGGGGCTGAGGTAGGAGGATCACTGTGAGTTTGAGGCCAGACTGGCTGGAGTGAGACCCTATTAAAAAAAAAAAATCAAAACAATTCTCCTCCCTCCAGCTCTTGGGCTGCTCACAACTCCATGCCTGGTTCCCCAATGCTGCTAAGATTATGTCTCTCCCACTCTGGCAACCTGACTTCCAGGGTGGGAAGGGATATTTCTTTGTTACTATTTTTATGGCCTTTTAATTTCTTTGGAATTGCACACATTTATTTATTTATTTTTTAATTATTATTTTTTATTGACAACTTCTATACTTACATACAAAAAAAACCACCTGATATTTCCCTCCCCTCCCCCCATTCCACTTTAGAATTCCAATGTCCATCATTTCCCCTCCCTCTCTCCATTAGTCTCTCTTTTAATTTGATGTCATCTTTTTCTTCTATTTTGAGGGTCTTGCGGAGGTATTGCTAGGCACTGCAAGGTCATGGATATTGAGTCCAATTTCTGTCTGGGCAGTTGCATTGTAAGAAGTCATACCCTTCCTTTGGCTCTTCCGTTCTATCCGCCCCCTCTTCCACAATGGGCCCTGAGCCTTGGAGGGTGTGACAGAGGTGTTTCAGTGCTGGGCACTCCTCCATCCCTTCTTCTCAGCACTATGTTGCCTTTTGGGTCATCCCAGTGGTCATCGCCATCTGAAAAGAGAAGCTTCTCTAAACAAAAGTGAGAGTAGCATTAATATGTGAATATGAACATTGAGTGTAGTGCTTTCAGGGCAGCTTGGTGGGAATAATATATACATTTAGTCAGACAAGAGCAGGCTTTATACCCCTAAGGCTCATGACCTCACCTACCATAGACTTTTGCTTAGGTTTTTCAGTACCAGGTATGTATTCCCTCCCGTAGAGAGGGCCTTCAGTCCAATTATGGAGCAGTTGGTTACCCCAAGAGTAGACATGCCACTATTGCACCCGTTCAGTCATTGGGCCTGTCTGGCCAAACTTGAATATTCAGTATCCACTGTTTTCACTGCTGATGACTTCCGTCTCTCATACAGCTGCATACAGTGTAGCTTTTTCCAGCTTTCAGTTGGCTGGTCTACAGGGAGAAGGTTTTCTGCTCAGCACCAGCTTGCTTTCTCAGTGACCTTGCCTCTCAGGCAATAGATGTCTTCAGCAATAGAGTCTTACTATCTGTTTCTCAAGGGAAACCAAGGGCTTTGGCGAAAACCTTTAATGTTTTGGAGGCTTTGGGGCTGGAGAGATGGCTTAGCAGTTAAGGCGCTTACCTACAGAGCCTAAGGACCTAGGTTTGATTTCCCAGTACCCACATAAAGCCCAACGCACAAGGTGGTGTATGTGTCTGGAGTTCGTTTTCAATGGCTAGAAGCCCTGGCATGCCCAATCTCCCTGTCTTTCTCTCTCTCTGTCTCTTTCTCCCTCTTCCTCTCTCTTAAATAAATAAATAAATAAATAAATAAATAAATAAACAAATAAGTAAGTAAAAATATTTTTAAAAAGAAAAAGAAAAACCCCTCTCACCTTATTGTTTCCAGGCCTTTGTTTGTTCTCCCACATGGGTTCCTGGACCACATGGTGAATTCTCTCTCTCCCTCGCCACTTTCCTTACCTTCCCTCTCCCTGTTATCCATAATATTTTTGAATAAAAGTGTGCTGGTTTAAAAAGGAAAAAAAAAAAAAAAAAAAAGCAAAACCCTAAGAGTTAAAAGCTAAGCAGATGTGTTTGGTTTACAAGTAGAGGATCCAGTAGGGCAGTGCATGTCTATAATCCTAGCATTTGGGAGGCTAAGGCACAAGGATTATGAGTTGGAAACTAGTCTGGATAACATAGTGAGACACTGCCTCAGAAATCAAAGGTTTTTTTTTTTTTTAATTTCTTTGAAATTTATTTGCAAGCAAAGAGAGAGAGGTAGAGGAGAGGCAGACAGAGAATGGGCACGCCAGGGCCTCTAGCCACTGAAAATGAACTCCAGATGCATGTGCCCCTTGTGCATCTGGCTTACATGGGTCCTGGAGAATTGAACCGGGATCCTTTGGCTTTGCAGGCAAATACCTTAACTGCTGTAGCAGACAGCTTCAAGTTTGCTGAGATGAACTTCCAGACCAGGCACAGGTTATGGAGGAAGGGATATTATTTATTGAAGCTTACAGATCCAGGGGAAGTTCCATAATGTCAGAAGAAGCTGGCCTGTCTTTTACAGGACCAGGCAAGAGAGAGAGAAAGCCACAAGCCAAAAGCCACACAACTCAGGAACTCCAGCTAGGCACATTTGCATATCTTTACAATGGAATCTCAAACTATCACCACACCTTAACATCCGCCACCAGTGACCTTGCCTCCAGCAAGGTGGCTGCAGATGCAAACTATAAACTAATAAAACACTGAATATATTGGGGGCCATATATTCAAACTACCACAACCGCTAAGCCATTTCTCCATCCCAGAAATCAAAGGTTTAGGGATGTAACTCAGTGGTGGAATGCTTGGCAGCATGCACAATGCCCTGAGAGTCGGGTGGTCTATTAACTGACAGAAAGAAATGGGAAAAAACAAAAACAAGAAAAACCCTAAAGGATCTGGGATGCTGGAATTTTTCTTTTAATAAGGAGAGAACAAGTGTAGGATTCTGTTCAATAATTGTAACAAAATCATGCCACATAAAGCTGCCTCTGTAATAAGAGCTAACTTAGAACCTCATCAGTTTGCTTTCTGATTCAAGATCTCATTTTCCACTAAAATCTTCAGCCATAATATAGGGCAGCATTTTATGCTCTCATAAAGCTATTTGGAAGATGCCAGTACATTTCTACTATGAAATTCTTGATAGATAATGGTTTAATTACAGATATGACTAATTTTAAACTATGGATGTGTTCCCAGAAAATTGTTAATAAAGTGAACTGTACTTAAATTCACCAGAAGCAGCTCTTTAAAGAAATCCAAGAGGATTTGCTTTAAAAATGAAAGAATCTTTAGTAATGCACATGTTTGTTATCCGATATTTTCTTTCTTTTAAATATGTATTTTTGTATATGTATTACATGTGTGTTTTAATTTAATTTAATTTAATTTAATTTAATTTAATTTTATTTTATTTTATTGGAGAGAGACACAGAGAGACAGAGATAGAGAGGGAGAGGCAGGGAGAGAGAGAATGGGTGCGTCAGCAGCCTCTCAGCTGCTGTGAATGAACTCCAGATGCATGTGCCCCCTTGTGGGAAAGTGAGACATTGCCCCCTTGCGACACTTTGCATCTGGCTAAAGGTGGGACTTGGAGATTGGAACTGGTGTTCTTAGGCTTAGCAGGCAGGTGCCTTAACTGCTAAGCTGTCTCTCCAGCCCACATGTGTGTTTTTAATGAAGTTTACCTCATTAAAGACATTTATTTGAAAAAAAAAATGATTCTAGGGCTGGAGAGACGGCTTAGCGGTTAAGGCACTTGCCTGAGAAGCCTAAGGACTCATGTTATACTCTCCAGGTCCTATGTAAGCCAGACACACAGTGACGTAAGTGCACAAGGTCGCACATATGAACAAGAGGGCACAAGCATGTGGAGCTCAATTGCAGTGGCTGAAGGCCCTGGCACACCAATTCTCTCTCTCTCTTTCTTTCTCTCTGTCATAAAAAAAAGGCCAGTCTGGAGCTGGAGAGATGGTTTAGTGGTTAAGGCACCTGCCTGCTAAGCCTAAGAACTCCGGTTCCAATCTCCAGGTCCCACGTTTAGCCAGATACAAAGTGACGCAAGGGCGCAATGCCGCACTTGCCCACAAGGGGACACGCACATCTGGAGTTCGTTCACAGTGGCTGAGAGGCTGCTGGCATGCCCATTCTCTGTTTTCCTCTCCCTCTCCCTCTCTGTCTCTTTCTGTGTCTCTCTCTCAAAAAAAAAAAAAAAAAAAAAAAAAAAAAAGGCCAGTCTGTTGCCTTAACAACAACAACAAAAGATTCTAATATTTATGTAAGTCTTGTTTCAGCCCCATATTATGAGCTCTCCAAGGGCAGAGATTATATCTTAAACACTTTCTTTCTGTGGTGTTTTGATTCTAATTATACTTGACACAGTGGTATTTACAATTATATTTATAATAATCCAGCTCAAAGAGCTAACAGGAAAGTGGGATATCCAACTAAATATTTAATTTAATTGTTTAGGTAGTCCACTGTGATCACTGGATCAAAAAGTTTGCAGTATTCAAGTCCAAATTCAGATAAAACAATTCAAACAATATGATGCTAGATCCTGAGCTCCACCAGGATAAAACAAGGCACAGTCCGAGGTGTAGCCATGATGCATTAATTGGATGACTTGTGACTGTTAGAAAGGAGTACAAGAGGCCAAGTAGAACGCTACTTTTTATGGAATTGATTTTAAAGATTTGATATGCTTTTTTAAAAAAATTATTTATTTATTCATTTGAAAGGGAGAGAGAGAGAGAGAATGGGTGCACCAGGGTCTCCAGCCACTGCAAACAAACTCCAGATCCGTGTGCCCCCTTGTGCATTTGGCTTACATGGGTCCTGGAGAATTGAACCGGGGTCCTTTGGCTTTGCAGGCAAACGCCTTAACCGCTAAGCCATCTCTCCAGCCCTTGATGTGCTTTTTAACAACTTTTTATTTGTCTTTTTTTTTTTAACAGGTAAAATCTATGAAGCAAATCTCAGTCCATCAGTAGCTTTGGAGCAGAAAATACATGAACATGGTACTCTATAAAAGTTTAATGTGGGGAGGCGATGACTCAGTACTTAAGAGCACTTGCTGCTTTAGCATTCAGGCCTCTCTGCTGAAGCCTGCCAGAGTCCATTTCTGTATGAGCTACTCTAGTCAAGTGAGAAGGAAGCAGCTCATTGTGCTGAGAAATTAAAGGAAGATGATACCACTAGGTGTCAGATACACAAATCCTTGAAAAAGGAGGGTATTTCGCTTCTGGAAGGAAATTCCTATGTAGTAATGATTGCCATCTTCAAATACTTGAAGGCTTCTTGGATCTTTAAGTTATTCTGCTCAAAGAGCACTGAACCCCAAGTGTCAGTTTCAAAAGTAGGGTTAGCTTAGTTGCAGGGAGCCTTATAACTGTGTACAGAGAGTCAAAGTGGACTACCTGGTGAGGCCACCTTCTCCCTGTTCTTGGAGAGGTTCCAAACAGAGGCTGGCCAGTCAGCTAGGTGTGGCTGTTGTGGGTTAGGGTGCCACTCCTTCTAAGTCTGGATGCTGTGACTCAGTTGCTGATCAACAGAACTTGTGTTATCTCCTTTCCAGCTGCTAAATACAAACACCCAGTGCTGAAGAAATGTTGTTATGATGGAGCTCATTTGAATACGGATGAAACTTGTGAGGAGCGAGTGGCGCGCGTTAAAGTCGGCCCTCGTTGTATCAGAGCTTTCAGTGAGTGCTGTGCCGTGGCAAACAAGATCAGAGACGAATATACTCATAAACATTTTCATTTGGGAAGGGGTCGTAAGTATGACATTTTTAAACATCTTGTCTAGTCAGAGGAATTTTGTGAAAATCAATGTTACTCAGAAAGGTAATTTTCATGCTCTAGTTGAAAAGTAGATAAGTTGTAAATACCCATAAGAAAAAGGTTTGTTATTCTTGGGGACTCGAAAAAGTATAGAACAAAGCAGAGTAACAGAACAGGACCCAATATAAACCCAAAGCTGGGCTGCAGAGATGGCTTATTGGTTAAGGCACTTGCCTGTGAAGCCTAAGGTCCTGCCAGATGCACATGGTGGCGCATGCATCTGGAGTTCTTTTGCAGTGGCTAGAGGCCCTGGTGTGACCATTCTCTCTCCCCACCTCCCCGCTCTGTCTAATAAATAAATAAATGAAAACATTTAAACCCCAAACCAAGTCATTCTGTAAACATGGATGGTTATTTTCCTTTCTTTGCCTCAAACAAGAACTGAAGACTAGGGCTGGAGAGATAGTTTAGCAGTTAAGGTGCATGCTGTGAAGCCTAAGAACCCCTGTTTGATTCTCCAGGTTCCACATGCATGTGGAGTTCGTTTGCAGTGGCTAGAGGCCCTGGCATGCCCATTCTCACTCTCTCTCTCTCTGTCTCTCCCTCTCTCTGTCTCTAATAAATAAATCAAATCAAATCAAATCTTTAAAAAACAAGAACTGAAGACTGGATATCTCCAATATGCATATGAGCGCTAATTTTTTTTTTTTTTTTTTTTTTTTTTTTTGGTCAAGAGGTAGGGTCTCACTTTTCTCACTTTTAGTTCAGCCTGTCATGGAATTAGTGTCAGGGTGGCCTTGAACTCATGGCAATCCTCTTACTTCTGCCTCCCAAATGCTGGGATTAAAGGTGTGCGCCACCATGTCTGTGGCTCTGAGCTCTAAAATTCTATGGTTCCTTCATATTACAACCATATTACGCCTTAAATCTATCTACATGTCTTCAGAATTTAGAGAACTTTAATTGATATGTTTTCAAAACCTTCAGGACTTAGACATTGATATTTCATCATTAAGAACACAAACAAATGCAGAACACCTCTTGTTTTGCTGGTTTTCTTAAGAGTGCATTTTAACATGCTCCTCCTCAGTGGGTCTTTCTATTTATTTCAATTGTTTTAAATTTTTTCCTTATTATAAGCAACATTTTGATGAATACCCTAGTCCATAGTCTTGACTGTGCAATTCTGAGAGCATCTGGTTGATTCAGCTGCATAGAACCTCCATGCCTCCCTCTTCCCTGGTAACTCTGCCCCTCATTTTAGATAGCTTGGCCTCCCCAGACTCCGTGTGGTCACAAGTCTTCAAGGTCACCATGCCCTGCCCTGGCCTATGCACTGTCTCAGGCTAGAATGCTGGGGCAATTCAGGACTTCTCCCAGAGATCACAGCCCCAGGCCACTTAGGTTGTAACATCTGAGAACTGTTGCTTTTGTATATTGTGTCTGGTTTTCCAGGTTTTTAAAACTCAGGACTAAATCCAGTTTACATTAGAGTATGCACCAGGCTAGCTGGCCTGGGAAATTCTGGATTCTTCTGGTTCCTCCTTCTATACCATAAGCACATTAGGAATGGAGAATTGAACAGAGGCCCACAGGCTTATAGCAAGAGCCTTTAACCACTAAGCCATCTATGCAGCTCAGATTGACCTGAAACTCACTCTTTAGCTCAGGCTGACCTAAAACTCATGGCCATCTGCCTACCCTAGCCTTCTGAGTGCTGGGATTAAAGGTGTGGACCACCACACCTGTCTATTTATATCTTAACCATTAAAAATATTAATTCACTAATTAATTTGAGATGGATAGAGAGCAAGTGAGAGAAAGAATGAATGGGAGTACTAGACTTCTTGTGACTGCAAATGAACTCCAGACACACGCACCACTTGGTGCATATGGCTTTATGTGGGTACTGGGAAATAGAACCTGGGCACACGGGTTTGCCAGCACCTGCCTTTAACCACTGAGTCTTTTCCCAGCCGGGAGTGGTGGCTCACCCACCAGCACTTGGGAAGCAGAGGTAGGAGGATTGCTGTGAGTTCAAGGCCACCCTGAGACTACAGAGTTAATTTCAGGTCAGCCTAGGCTAGAGTGAGACCCTACCTCAAAAAAAAAGAAAGAAAGAAAGAAAGAAAGAAAGAAAGAAAGAAAGAAAGAAAGAAAGAGAGAAAAAAGTACCTCATGTATTAATATTAAGGAAGAGAAACTGTGTGAGGGAGTTTCACACCCTCTCCAAACGTCCTCTTCCTATTATATTAGTCACTGCATTCTTCCTGAACTGCTTCTGTTTGCGAGCATTATCACTTGTGGCCAATCTGAAGCACTTTTCTGGCCTTCTCTTACTTCATGTGTCAGCCACCTCCAGCATAGTGACCATTTCCTCTCTTGAAATCTTCTTTTCTGGGCTTTTGCAACGCAATATTTCTGGTTACTTGAAACTTTACTTGCAAAAAGGGAATGAGACTATTCTAGCTCACATAGTGTTATAAAACAGTCCCTGCGACATTAACAAGATAGCTTTGCGGTTCAAATAAAACGGTAAGCATGACAATTCCAGATGTGAAAATGTTAAAAGAAGCCAGGTCTTAGTTACGGAGCCTGAGCTCAGAGGTTCTTGGGCAGTCACAGTGGAATGATTGAGAGTCCTTTTGCCAAGTCCTTATGAAGAGAAGGAAAAAAAGCAGGCCCCGCCCAATGCCTGAGTGCTGGGTGACCTTTGGCGGTCCTGTGCAGTCCGGCGTGGCCTGAGCCTTTGGTCTTGTCAAGATGTTTCAAAGCCTTACTAAGAATGTGTGGGACCCTCTGAAGCCCTGCTGTACCCAAGTTTATTAAGAAATTTGGGTAGGAGTAGGGTTGATATCCATGATCGTTTATAAAATCAGAAGGGCTGATAAAAGAAGTAAAGCTTTGAAAGGCTCCAGTCCTGCCCAAGGTCATCACTAACCAGCTCCTTGAGACCACTGGAGACAAAGCATCCGACGGCCTGTAGATTTAAGCAAGCTGTGTTAGATGGGAATGCAGAATTTTGTTTACACTTGTCTGCGTTCCGTTTACTATGTGAATAAACGTACCTGTGAGGTTAAAAAAAAAAAGCAGAGACAAGCAGGCAGTACTCCATTTACTCCCCTGTCCTCTACTCCCTTGCTGTGTATTCCTAAAGGAATTAAAAAAAAAAGTAAATAAAAAGCATAGGCAAGTTATTGCTAGTATGGGACCTATGCAAACCAGAAGCTGTCTACACTTACTCTAGAGAGTTCTAGGTTATTTCTGAAATTGGCATTTTGTCAATGTACAAAGAACTTTTAGAAACTAAATCTTATTTCTTAAACACTTAGATTAAAAAAAATCTTTGTTTCTATTCATGATCTCACAGCGGCTGGCCTTGTTCTCCCAAGATTTGAATACCAGGAGGAAAAAACCCCGATGACATCAGAATGGAAGATAGAATAGCTGGGAAGAAAAAGAGATTCACTGGAGGGGGATATGGGAAGGACTAGGAGAGAGTGGTAGGAGGGGACTGCAATCATGACATATTGATTATGTTTATGAAAGTTATTAATAAAAAAGTTTAAAAGTGTAAAAAAAACCACTTTGTTTTGCAACAAATTAGAAAAAAAGCAAACCTTGTTACTTGGAATGACTTAATGACACCTTGTTCCTTTTCAGACTGAGGACTCATGAAGATTTTAACTTTGTTCCCAACCACACTGGAATTTGCTCAGTTTCATTTCCTATTAGGTCTTGCATTTTAAGTTTGCATACATGTCCTGTGCCTTCAGTTTTGCTGGAAACTAGGTGCTATGCTGTGTAAGCACACACCCCCAATACCCTAGTGCATTCAACTTCCTTCTTTCTCTGGTGCTCTGCCTCAGATTTAAAGGCAGTCGATTTACAATGCAAATATATTATGCACTGATCACATACAAAATGCGGCACTAGGCAATGGGGCTATAGCAATGAATTAGACAAACTGTCTTCCTGCATAGAGCTCACATCCACCACATTAACATTTCTTCTATTAAAACAAGCCACCTTGCCTTACATTAGTTTTCCTATCGGGACATCATCTCTCTCCCTTGCTCGTCACCAGTGAGGTCACAGAGTTGTCTACAGTTGATGTTTCTTCTGCCTTCTTCCGACTACGCTTGCATTAGTAAGGCAAGAATCTTCTGCCACACCTATGGATTCAAATGATTCCAAGATAACCATCTAGTCATCCGTTCTGCATATACTTATTGAATATCAATTTCACACAATTACATGTTTGGATACCAAAAAAATACAGTGGTGAATATGGACAACAATGTCTATGTCATTATAGAGACATATGCGTGAAATAGGCAAACAAAATGTTTATATAGCAACAGTTCAAACAAGAAAATATGGAAGACACTTTGTGTAGCAGACAGCTTCAAGTTTGCTGAGATGAACTTCCAGACCAGACACAGTTATGGAGGAAGGGATAGTACAGATCCAGGGAAAGTTCCATAATGGCAGGAGAAGCGGCCTGTTCTCACAGGACCAGGCAAGAGAGAGAAAATCCACCAGCCACACAGCACAGCACACTTTAGGAACTCCTACTGGGCACACTTTGCATATCTTTACAATGAAATCTCAAACCCACCATCACACCTTAAGATCTGCCCAATGACATTGCCTCCAGCAAGGTGGCTGCAGATGCAAACTATAAACTAATAAAGCACTGAATATATTGGGGGCCAGATATTCAAATTACCACATTCTGCCCCTGGCCCCCAATAGATTTAGCTCTTGACTCCCAATAGATTTATAACTATCACACATTGTAAATTGTATTCAGTCCAATTTCAAAGGTTCTCACAGTCTTGACCAACTTAAGATAGTGAGTCCTATAAAATCAAACAAGTTAAATACTTTCAACATGTAAAGGCACAGAGTAAACATTTTTAACTGTATAAGGCAAAGCAAGGAGAGACTAGAACAATGCAAACTCAGCCACCATCAGCAATCATCAAACTTCTGCAATTCAGGTTCAATATAACCAGAGACTGACAGTCTCCAGGTTTTCCAATTCTGCCCCTCCAGCTGGGCAGAGTAGCCAGGGAAAACTTCGATCCCAGGCCAACACTGCACTACATGGGAGCCCTTGCATAGTCCTGGTATATCTAAAACACCTTCAGGTTTCCATGCAAACAACTGTCCATCTTCCAAAGGCTCTTCCAACCTGTAAGGGCCTCACACCCTACCTCATTCTGCATCTCAGCAGCGGCTCCTGGAATTGTGTGCAATTCATGACCACTCCATGCATTTTTCATGCTTCCAAAACTAATACCAGGTGTGCAGGACACAGCCATATTCTTAATCCAGGGAAAAAATAAATCATAGCTTTGAAAAGCAGGTTCCTTCTCCAGTCAACTCTTTCCAAAACAGTTTGCATTTCTAACAGTCTTTCCTCAGGCATCCTCTCCATTGTTTTAATGTAAAGCAGTCCAGCCACCTTCCTTCCACTTTCCTTAAGATTGCTAATGTGTTTGACAATAGCAGCTCCAGTAACCTAAAACCGGTCTCAGTGCCTCTAATTTTAACTTGCTTGAGGTTTTCCAACTTAAAATCTTAAGTCTCTCAGTCCAGTATCTTTAGCCAAGCACATCAGTCCATTACAAATTTAACCTTGATCAAACTTTCTGGGCCTGGATAGCAGAACGTAGCCATCCCTTATGCCAGTATCTCAGTTCCAACAAAGTCCTCTGCAGTCTTTCCTTCCCCTTAGAAAGCTCATAAGCCAAGCCTTGAAGCTCAATACTGTCTGCACTTAGCATTCTCAAACTCTAATCAGAATAGTCCATAAAACTTGGCTTACCACTCCAGTAGGTATCTTCAGTTGCAAGCACCAAGTCCATGTCCATTCCTCCAAAACAAAGGTTGCAAAAGAGGAACATCCACATGGTCTGGTTCATCACACCCCACTCTCGGTACCACTTTTGTAGCAGACAGCTTCAAGTTTGCTGAGATGAACTTCCAGACCAGACACAGTTATGGAGGAAGGGATATTATTTATTGAAGCTTACAGATCCTGGGGGAAGTTCCATAATGGCAGGAGAAGTGGCCTGTTCTCACAGGACCAGGCAAGAGAGAGAAAATACATCAGCCACACAGCACAGCACACTTTAGGAACTCCTACTGGGCACACTTTGCATATCTTTACAATGAAATCTCAAACCCGCCATCACACCTTAAGATCCGCCCAATGACATTGCCTCCAGCAAGGTGGCTGCAGATGCAAATGATAAACTAATAAAGCACTGAATATATTGGGGGACATATATTCAAATTACCACACCTTGTGACAGGTTGCAAGGCTCTAGGCAGGCAAATGTTGTCTGTGGTGTTCTCTGCAATAGCTCTAGAGCCTAGCACATACTGGGTGTGAAATAAATACTCGTTGACTGAATAAGAAGTGACTTACTGTGATGGACTGGTAAGAAAAGGCCTCTCAGAGGAAGTACACTGAGGTGGAGCTACATTCACAGGAAGGAAGTTGTGTGCATACCTTGGAGCAGAGAATGCCATGGTCATTTTTAGAACAACAAACAAAAATATCTACATAGGCCTTAAAAAAATGAACAAACTTGGGAGGCTTTGAGAAACAGTAGATAAATCCTTTGATTTCTGTGTTTTCACCTTATCAGGCTATATTGTGTCATTTTTACTATCCTTTCCTGCCTGAAGTTGCCCCTACTTGAACCTTCCTGCTTCATCTCTGGAACTTTCTGCCCATCTTGCAGGCAGCTCTACCCAAGAGTCTCCACTCCCCTCGTGATTGTTTACTGCTCATAAAACCTTAGGGAAAGTCCTTGTGAATCTTGTAACATTCTCAGCCTGGTGGGTTTCCTTTACTTCTTGAGTTCTTCGTGCCCCTCCTTGCTCCAGCTCTGAGTAAATAGCTACACAGCAATTATCCTTAACAATCAGGGAAATGCAAATCAAAGTCACACTGAGATTCAACTTCAGCCCAGAGTCGCGATCATTAAGATAACAAATCCCAGCTGAGATGTAAGAAATATAAAACCATGTACACTTTTGCTTTGAATGTAAATAGTGCAGCTACTCTGGGAATCAGTATTGAGGCTCCTCAGAAAACTATCAAAGTCCGCATACAATAGAGACAACTGTAGATCCAAATTCATTGCAGCACTATTCACAATAGCCTAGTACAGATTTAGCCTAGGTACCAGTCACTGGGTGATTGGTAAAGAGAATGTGGCATGCATACACGGAGTTTTATTTAGCCATAAAAATAAATAAATTATGTCAGTGGCAGGAAAATGGAACTGGAGATATTAAATGAAATAAGCCAGTTTCAGAAAGATATATATCATGTTTTTTCTAATATGTGTACTCTAGATAAATCCAAAAAAGACACGAAAATGGGGTCATCTGTAGGAGTAGGAGGGATGACAAGAGAGGGCAATGGGGAGATGATCAGAGTACATTGTATACATGTATGATAATCTCCTAATCAAACCCATTATCTTGCACAAGTAATTTAATAAAAATTGTCCTTTTTCTGCTTGTGTGTGTGTGCGTGCGTGTGCGTGTGTGTAGTGTGGTCTGTACACATGTATGTGCTCATGGGATGCTCCAGTTTCTCGCCTGTGGCTGGGTTCACTGGTTCACAGTTTGCAGTGCCCACAGCGTAATGAATGCTGGGTGTCCTGCTCTTCATGGATTTTCTATCCATTCCTATGTAAACTGGCCTCACTCACAAATGCTGAAGCTTGCCCTGGTTTTGTCTTGTTTTGTTTCTCTTTGCTTGCTCTAGTGGTTCTCACATCTCTGTTCTACTAGGACTAGGCTTACAGATATGCACCGCCATACCCAGGATGTTGATGTGGGTCCTTAGGATTGAACATGAGCTGTCTGTCAGGCCTACTCAGGCCCTCATGCGGGCACAGAGAATGCTCGTAATCACGGAGACCTCTCTCCAGCTCTAAAAAATGTCTTTTAAAAATAGTGCTGTGTGGCTGGGCGTGGTGGCACACGCCTTTAATCCCGGCACTTGGGAGACAGAGGTAGGAGGAGCATCGTGAGTTCAAGGCCACCCTGAGGCTATATAGTGAATTCCAGGTCAGCCTGGGCTAGAGTGAGACCCTACCTGGGGGATAGTGCTATGGGGGCTTAGGGAGATGGCTCCATGGCTGAAGTGTCAGCTGCAAGCATGAGAACCTGAGTTCTGATCTCTAGAACCCACATGACAGCCCACCTTTAAGTCCAGCATTTGAAGTGGAGCCAGGGGTTCACTAGAGCCAATGGCTGGTTAAACTAGCTGAACCAGAGAGTGCTGGGTTCAAGTGAGAGACCCTGCTCAGTAAATAAAATGGAGAATGATCACATAAGACACTCAACATAAATTTCTGGCCTCCACATACATATACTTACATGCATGTACACCTCCATATACAAGTGGGCCTACCTACATGAGAACACACACATGCATACTACACAAACATACACATGCCAAAACTTAGTGCTGTGGAGTCAGGTATAGTAGTGTACACATGTAATGGCCAGCTACTCAGAAGGCTGAGGCAGAAGCATTGCCTGGTGACATTGACAGTTCAAGGCCAGCCTGGGCAACTTAGCAAGATCCTGTCTCAAAAATAATAATGAACAGCTGGTGTTGGTGTTGGGGTACCCAGGAGATAGCTCAGTGGGTAAGAGCACTTTCTACACAGCATGCAAGCCTGAGAGGTCCAAGTTCCATTCCCAGCACCCATGTAAAAAGTTAAGCACAGCCACAAGTGCCTGTAAGCCCAGTCATGTGGGGCAGAGACAGGAGAATCACTGGGGCTTGCTGGTCCCCAGTCTAGCTAAAAGACACAGCCACTCCAAGTTCACTGAGAGAATCCATCTCAAGGGAGAAATGTGGAAGAGTGGCAGAGGCAAACACCTGAAGCTCTCAGCCGTCCACATGCATTGGCACATACACATGCACACCCTATACACACAACACACGCACCATACCACATATGCTGCACACAAATGCTAAAATAAAAACAAAAACAGCTGGGGATGTAGCACAGTGGTTGACACTTCCTAGTGTGTGTAAGGCCCTGGATTCAATAAGCAGAGTTGAGAATAGTAGTGCTATGGTGAAAAAAACACTAAGCTTTCCCTGGTACTTGCTTCCTCTTTGTCAAAAAGTAAGCAACATGAACTCTAAAACATCCTAAATTGCTTGAGAATGCCCAATCTTCGTGGCCTATGTTGTGCAAACATTGACAAAAGTGTGAAATTTGACCAGAAGTGTTTGTTTGACTCCAAAATTTTGTCCGTGTGTTTGTTTCCTGCTTGGTGATAGCATGAGTCAATGAATGTAAATGACTACAAACAGGAAACACAAATTGTCCTGTTGTGGCCTAAGGTTTGAGACCTGGGGGAGAAAGGCTGATGCCATGTCACATATGCCTGTGATGATCATTAAGCTTGTTTCCTTCACCCAATCAGTTACTGAGCCAATTGGCCACACATGACAACGCATCTAAGATCCTTCTCATCATTAGTGATAGTATTTTCTCTCACTGCTGGTCTGAAAACATTCTGGAGTGGATTAATGATGGAGGTACCTGTTATGCACCAGCTGATCTGTAGATCCGTTTGCACTATACCATCTTTTCCCGAGTAGCATTGATTAGGAATTTTCTTGTCATGGTGTCAGCAATACCCTGTTTGACTTGATTCACAACTTAATCATGGTTAAGTATTTGTCAGGTCAGATGTGCACAACACTGCTTGCATGAGAGTCTTCATTCCCTACTCATACAGTTCCACCATCGAGATAGAATGCTGTCATGGTTCCTCACTTTTAAAAGTTGTTATTGCTGGGCTGGAGAGATGGCTTAGCGGTTAAGGTGCCTGCCTCCTAAGCCTAAGAACGCTGGTTCCAATCTCCAGCGGTTCCAATCTCCAGGTCCCACGTTTAGCCAGATGCAAAGTGACTCAAGGGTGCAATGCTGCAATTGCCCACAAGGGGGCGCACACATATGGATTTCGTTCACAGCAGCTGAGAGACTGCTGGTGCACTCATCTCTCTCTGTCTCACTCTCCCTCTCTCTCTGTCTGTCTCTCTCTAAAAATAAAAATAAAAAAAACTTTTAAAAGTTGTTATTGCAGGTGAGTGTCCAACATACCCTTCCTTCTGCTTGCATTTTTCACCTTAGAGAACCATTTCTCTACGATGCCTGTGCTAGCTGTCTCTCCTTTAGTGGGCCAAGGAATGAAAGTAGACCCTAAGAGAAAGGGGTCTTCAGGATCTGAGCAGCAAAGTCACAACGTCCTTCTCAGTTTCCCCTTACAAACAGACAGAAGCCCAGCCTGCTCAGCATGGAATTCAAGGGCATACATGGTCTGCGCTCAGCCTGTCTTTCTCAGCATCTCCTCTGCCTCATTTATCAAATAAATTAATTCTATTTGCAGTGATTCTTTGAGTGATAAGCCTCTTTTATTTTTTTATTTTATTTTTTTTTAAAATAAGCCTCTTTTAGACACTGTGACAAGTTCTAGCCTAATTATCCATTATACATGCTAAACCTTGTTCCTATTCTTCTGGAACATACAGTCTAGAGGGGAAAAACCAGATAGGAACAAAGGTAATTATGACCTCTACCACCCTCACCACCAGCACACTAGCTATACCTACAGACTTATTTTCCAGCATGGGGGCCCATGCTTGCGCTTGAGCCCAGGCTGCAGCAAGTCTAAGACAGCAACGACTTCATAGCTTCCTTGTTCGTGTGGCTTATGTCAAGTCTATTGGTGGTTCATTTCTATTCCCAGACTTTCTGGGAACATCTCAGTATTTGGGAGATTGCCTTGGCATCTGAGATCTGCTCTAAAGAGGATCAGTAGAGACCTAATCGAATCCAATTCAAACCACATTCTTTCCACGGAAGGAAGCCTCAACCTTCTGCAGACCTGAGATAGTCCATATAGAAGTGAGGACAAATAGTCCCCTCCCATGTTCCTTAAATTTATAGTGCTTCTGTAAAAGCCGAGTGTGGCACACAGAGACATTCTCATGCAAGTGGTTTGTTGAGAAACTGCTCTTAGGAGAAACCCATAAGCAGATAGGAAAGCACAATTGAGCAGGAGAAGCTAAGCAAAGAGCAGTCAACTGAGGCTTAACTTCAGACCAATGCTATGGAGGCCACTATAGCACAAAGGCACCACAGTTTCTGACTTGGAAGCTAGCCTGTTGTGCACCCCCACACCCCAAAGTAGTTACTGATTGTGGAATGAGGCCAAGGAGAAGATGTAATTTCAAATGCATTTCAGGGTGTTGGGGTCCCTCCTAGGGCCAGCCCAGGAGGGGATGCAGGGTTTCCGCCAGGCAGGAGGTGAGAGGCACAGAGTCACGACACAGACACCGGGAGTTGGGTGGAAGCAGGCAGAGGGCAAGTTGCTACATACCCGTTTATTCAAGGAAGTGTAGGGGATTTAAAGGGTTTGGCTGGCCAATCGTTGTATGGGGTGGTTCCCTTCTTGTGATCAATGACAGCCTGTCTCTGGGCAGATCATCTCACAGCAGGTTGTTAGCAGGCATGGGGCTGTAGCTGTTGTCATGCCAGGCCTGTGCAGAATGCCACGTCCACAGAAGCCACTTCCTGGTTCCTCCTAGCAGGCAGCCTGGCTAGAGCCAAACCTGCATTGTGCCACACATCGGGGGCTCTCTTCCATGGCTGAGTAGAATTACTTGGAGAAGTATATAGTTATGAAACTTTAGCATGTAGTAAGGGTGGGTGTCCAAACCCAGTGAAGAACATGTGGTCAGGTGGTCAACAATTTGACCAACCAAAGCAGCCTCTGAATATTTTTTGTTGAGGTAGCTTTGAAACATTTTCTTAGAGACTAGCATTTAGATTCCTTTTCAGGCTGGAGAGCTAGTTTAGTGGTTAAGGCACTTGCCTGTGAAGCCCAAGGACCCATGTTCAACTCCAGATCCCACGTAAGCCAGACGCACAAGGGGACGCAAGCGCACAAGGTCGCACATGCAAACAAGGTGGCACATGTGTCTGTAATTCAATTACAGTGGCTGGAGGCCCTGGTGCACCAATTCTCTCTCACTCTCTCACATAAAGAAAGAAAAGGCCGGGCATGGCAGTGCACACCTTTAATCCCCCACTCGGGAGCCAGAGGTAGGAGGATCACCGAGAGTTCGAGGCCACCCTGAGATTACAGAGACTACATAGTTAATTCCAGGTCAGCCTGGACCAGAGTGAAACCCTACCTCGAAAAACCAAAAAAAAAAAAAAAAAAAAAAAAAAAAAAAAAAAAGGCCAGTCTGTTGGTCTTTCTTAAAAAAAAAAAAAAAGATTCCTTTTCTATTTTACATAATGAAATTAAGTTTTTTCTTCTTTGAATTCTAGAATTATCTATGGATACAATGTAAATTCTGAACTGTTCCTCTTAGTGATCCCAGTATTTGCCATTAATAATTAACCAAGAGACTAAACAAATTTTTTTAAATTTAATTTTATTTATTTATTTAAGAGAGAAATACAGAAATAGGCAGGTAGAGAGAGAGAGAGAGAGAGATACAGAAATAGGCAGGTAGAAAGAGAGAGGGGAGAGAGAATGGGTGCGCCAGGCCCTCCAGCCACTGCAAACGAACTCCAGATGCATGCACCCCCTTGTGCATCTGGCTTACGTGGGTCCTGGAGAATCAAGCCTCGAACCGGGGTCCTTAGACTTCATAGGCAAGTGTTTAACCGCTAAGCCATCTCTCCAGCCCAAATTTAAACAAATTTGAGCAGAGTTGAGTATAGTTTCTAGAACGGTGATATCAATGCCTTAGTGCTACTCCAGCCATGGATATTTTAAACATAATCTTTTTTGCTACTTGGGCAGATGTTGGGGTCAGGAGCAAATGTAAGTGAAGGATGCTATTTTCACTTGAAATGTATGTTGGTTGCATTTTTACAGAAACCAGAATTCAGTCAGTGACACATAGGATTAACTTTTGACTTCTAAGAATGCCAAATGAATTTCTCCTTTTCTTCAGCATCCAATCCATTTTAACTGTGCATGATAATGTGAGCATTTTGTGAGCCATGAATGATTTGTACCCCAAATACTTCATGTTTTGGCAAGGTTCTGATGCCCCCCTCAGAATAGTAAATTTCTGATTGGTGTTTTGCTTCAAAATGGATTCTTCAAGAGACAGAAATGTGACCCTTAAAATGCTTTTTGTAAACTATCCTGGATTTACTATATCTAGTGAATTTTTGAGAAATACTATACTGTCAAGGTTAAGAAACTAATAGTTAAACCAGGCATGGTGGCGCACGCCTTTAATCCCAGCACTTGGGAGGCAGAGGTAGGAGGATTGCCATGAGTTCGAGGCCACCCTGAGACTACAGAGTGAATTCCAAGTCAGCCTGAACCAGAGTGAGACCCTACCTCGAAAAACAAAAAAAAAAAAAAAAAAAAAAAAAGAAGAAGAAGAAGAAGAAGAAGAAAAGAAACTAATAGTTTATACTGATTCTCCTAAGTTTAAAAGAACATTAAAACTTATATCTTTTGTTTTGTTTTTGAGGTAGGGTTTCACTCTAGCCCAGGCTGACCTGGAATTCACTGTGTAGTCTCAGGGTGGCCTTGAACTCATGGCAATCCTCCTACCTCTGCCTCCCAAGTGCTGGGATTAAAGGCGTGCACCACCACGCCCGACTAAAACTCTATCTTACTAATAGGTTGTTTTGCTATTTTAATGCTATTCACAATTTGAATAGGTGTCAGCACCTAAAACATTGTGTGTTAGAACTCTGAAAATGTAATTTCAGTTTATGGATACACAGAATCATTTGTTGTTACTGTTGGTATCAAAAGTAATCCTGGGACAGGGAAGATGGTTCAGTTGTTGAAGGTGTTTGCTTGCAAAGCCTGCCAGCCTGGGTGCAATTCCCCAGTCACCCATGTAATGTGACTGGACATTTGTTTGCAGTGGCAAGAGACCCTGCAAGCAAATACACACACTTACATAAGCAAAAAAAAAAAAAAAAGCTTTTAAAAAAATTACATAAAAGATACACTAACAAAGTTTTTCATATACTTTATGAAAACTAATTTGATTTACAAGTTAATTTATCTCCATAAATAAATGCTAAAACTCTGCAACATTAAGTATAGATGGTTACCTCGCCTGTCTTTTATATGGGTAATGTTTCTTTGTAAACCATAAAAGTAGATGGTACATTGATCCACTTTATAGATATAGATAAAAATGTGACATATACTATTATATAAATTCACTAAGTAATAGGAAATGCTACATGAAGACTCATTTCTTTCTCTTTCTTTTTTTTTTTTTTTTAAGATAGGGTCTCACTCTACCCCAGGCTGACCTAAAACTCACTATGTAGTCTCAGTCTGGCCTTGAACTCACAGCAATCCTCCTACCTCTGCCTCCCAAGTGCTGTGATTAAAGAAATGTGCCACCATGCCCAGCCCAAGACTCAGTTTCTTATTTAGGGGCAATGTTAAGAAGTCTAATGTCTGAATGCAGCAGATTAAAAATCTGAACAAAGTATTAAAGTGAAAATATTTGGTAACATGAATTGAAACAATATACATAACCATTTTAAAATTGTATGGTGAATACTAAGAAGAAATAATTCAGATACATTATAAAAAGTATGTGTTTGGTTCCGCCATCTTAAAATTTTTCAAGAAATGGGGCTGGGGAGATGGAAAGCCAGACCAGCTCTCATAACAAACAGGGCACGTAAGGGAGGAAGGAGGGCCAAGAGAAGACCAGCTTGAAGGGGAGGTCAAACTGGATATGAAATGCTCCCTCTCTGGACAGAATTTGGAGGACAAGAATGAGTCCTGAAGGAAACTACGGAGAGGGTCTGAGAGAAGCTGGGTGATATCTTAGGTCGTATGGAGAAAGGGTAGAGCCAGGGTTGGAGAGATGGCTTAGCAGTTAAGAAGGCAGAGGTAGGGCTGGGGAAATGGCTTAGTAGTTAAGGCATTTCTCTGTGAGGCCCAAGGACCACAGTTCGATTCTCCAGGACCCAAATAAGCCAGATGCACAAGGGGGCACATGCGTCTGGAGTTCGTTTGAAGTGGCTGGAGGCTCTGGTGTGCCGATTCTCTCTTTGTCTCTCTCTCACACAAATAAATAAATAAAAATACATTAAAAAAAAAAAAGAAGGCAGAGGTAGGAAGATCATTGTGAGTTCAAGGCCAACGTAGGACTACAGAGTGAGTGCCAAGTCAGCCTGGGCTAGAATGAGATCTTACCTCAAAAAACAAACAAACAGACAAACATGGGGAAGCCAGGCTTAGTGGCACACTCCTTTAATCTCAGCACTTGGGAGGCGGAGGTAGGATGATTGAAGTGAGTGCAAGGCCATCCTGAGACTACTAGTGAATTCCAGTTCAGTCTAGACTGAAACCCTACCTTGAAAGACAAAACAAAACAACAAAAAGCGGGGAGGAGAGCCAGGCGTGGTGGTGCGTATCTTTAGTCCCAGGAATCTGGAGGCTGAAGTAGGATGGTGGTGAGTTCGAGGCCAGCCTGGGACTACAGAGTATGTTCCAGGTCAGCATGAGCTAGAGTGAGACCAGAGAGGCAAGGGAGCCTTATAGCTGTGGAAGTGAGATGACAATGGTACTTCAGTAGATTATTCTAGAAGTCCTGTTCAGGAAGGAGGCAAGGAGAGACCTACTAGGAGTTTACTTAACATCTCTTAAATATTAACTGTACTACTTGTGCTTGTTTGAAGTATAACTTGTGCCTTAGAAATTCTTTGCTAACAAGCCTAACTAGTGCCAGTCATTACCGCAATGCTAAGCCAACATTGTATTTGTTTAGGTGCAACAATATTTTTAAAAACACATGATTAGTAAATATTTCCATAAGAATTATCACTTACATATTGTGTTTTCTGTGTGGTTTTTGTATTCACAGGTGGTTAAAGAAAGAATAAACTTGCATTTTTGTTTTTCTTTTCACTCAAAGCATTCAGAAGTTTCATGAGTAATCATGACAGGGGAAAACTTATATTAGAATTGTCACTTTTCCTGACTTCAAGATCCCATGTCATCCTAAGTATTTTTTACTTATTTCTTGGTAAGTTTCTCTCAAAAGCAGTGGAGACACTTTGAGTTATTTTTAAAAATATTTTATTCTATTTTTATTTAGGGAATGAGAATGGGTGTCCCAAGGGACTCCAGACACTGTAAAGGACACATGCACCACCATGTGCATCTGCTTTATGTGGGTTCTGGGGAGTAGAACCTAGTTCCTTGGGCTTTGCAGGCAAGTGCCTTAACCTCTAAGCCATCGCTCCAGCCCACTTGGAGTTTTTTTTTCCACTTGGAGTTTTTGATCAATGAATGGAATCACATAGAAGTGGGAGATGCTGATGTAAAGAGAGTTTGGCTGCCTGGCGTGGTGGCGCACACCTTTAGTCCCAGCACTCAGGAGGCAGAGGTAGGAGGATTGCTGTGAGTTGGCAGCCAGCCTGGGACTATAGAGTGAACTGGAGTGAGATCCTACCTCACCCCCCACAAAAAATTTCTTTGGGCTGGAAAGATGGCTCAGTGGTTAAAGGCACTTACTTACAAAGCCTGAAGACCCAGGTTTGAGTTCGTTTGAAGTGGCAGGAGGCCCTGGAGCACCCATACTAATTCTGTTCTCTCTATTTACTTCATTCTCTCTCCCTCTTTCTGTCTCTTTCTCAAATAAATAAAAATAATTTTAAAAATTGTTCAAAAAATTGTTTGGTTTTGGGACTGAGGAGATGGTGCAGTGGTTGTAGGTGCTTGCTTGCAAAGCCTGTGGGCCCAGGTTCAATTACCCAGCTACGTGTGTAAAGTCATACTCAAAAAGTGGCTCAAGCATCTGGTGTTCATTTGCAGTGGCAAGAGACTCTGGCATTCCTATAAACACAAATGCTCACATATGCAAATAGATAAATTAAAACTTTAAAAAATTGCATCAGAATTGAGAGAGCGAAAAATAGTTTGAGCTGCTCTCATTTAGATAAGTTTAATTTGATCAAATGGTCTGGAGAGTCTTGTCCTGATTTTCTGATAAACTGGGCAGTATATTATAGCTATTAATATGATACATCTTTAAGATTGGTTTTCTAACTTAATGAATGCTTTAAAAGTGCTTTCTTAAGCTGGTGCTGAGCAGAAAACCTTCTCCCTGTAGACCAGCCAACTGAAAGCTGGAAAAAGCTGCACTGCATGCAGCCCTATGGGAGACAGAAGTCATCAGCAGTGAAAACAGTGGACCCTGAAAATTCAAGTTTGGCCATACAGGCCCAATGACTGAACGGGTGCAATAGTGGCATGTCTGCTCTTGGGGTAACCAACTGCTCCATAATTGGATTGAAGGCCCTCTCTAGGGGAGGGAATACATACTTGATACTGAAAAACCTAAACAAAAGTCTATGGCAGGGGAGGTCATGAGCCTTAGGGGTATAAGGCCTGTGCTTGTCTGGCTAAATGTATATATTATTCCCATCAACCTACCCTGAAAGCACTATGCTTAATGTTCATATTCACATATTAACGCTACTCTCACTTCTGGTTAGAGAAGCTTCTCTTTTCAGATGGCGATGACCACTGAGATGACCCAAAAGGCAACATAGTGCTGAGAAGAAGGGATGGAGGAGTGATCAGCACTGAAACACCTCTGTCACACCCTCCAAAGCTTAGGGCCCATTGTGGAAGAGGGGGCGGATAGAATGGAAGAGCCAAAGGAAGGGTATGACTTCTTACAATGCAACTGCCCAGACAGAAATTGGCCTCGATATCCATGACCTTGCAGTGCCTAGCAATACCTTTGCAAGACCCTCAAAATAGAAGAAAAGGATGATGACATCAAATTAAAAGAGAGACTAATGGAGAGTGGGAGGGGATATGATGGAGATTGGAGTTCTAAAGTGGAATGGGGGAGGGGAGCGAAATATCATGTGTTTGTTGTATGTAAGTATAGAAGTTGTCAATAAAAAAATAATAATTAAAAAAAAGTGCTTTCTTGGTCTGAAGAGATGGCTCAGTGGCTTCCTGTGCAAGCATAAGGTCCTGCTGGGGCCAGAGACCCCCAGAGTTCAAATCCCTAGATAACATGTAATAGCTGATCATAGCCACTCACACCTGTACCCCAGTCCTTCAGGAGAGCAGAGACCCAAGTATCACTGGAGCCCAGCAGGTTCCAGAATCAGCAAAGAGACTCTGGCTCAAAACCAAGACCAGAGTGATGGAAAAGTTATACAGGAATTTGGGGTGTCTTTGAGAGTATCTCAACTCTTGGATAGGCAGTAGCTCAGTAGCTAAGGGCCTGGAAGATCACAGTCACACAAACCTTACACTGACTCCTTCAGGATTTGAAATCCACAGACCAGAAGACAAGATTTATAAAGATTTTGTCAAACTCTAGCTTAGGAGAGGGGGAACTTAGAGCTTGTAGCTAAAGGAAAGGAATAAAAATGCAAAGGAGTGGGATTTCCAGAAAATATCAAAGCCAATCCCAAGATCCATGTTGGGGTCTTTTTCAGAGTGGGGACTGAACTAGTCAGGATTATTTCTTGGCTAAGTTTCTCTCAAATAATGGAGACACTTGGAGTTAATGAACAATGAATGGAGTCACTCACATGGAAGTATTAGGTAAAGAGAGTTTTTTTTTTGGTGGGGGTTGTGTTTAAAGGTGCCTGCTTGCAAAGCCTTGAAAACCTGACATTGCAGGTTTGATTCCCCAGTATCCGCATAAAGCCAGATGTACAAAGTGGAGTAGGAGTTCATTTGTAGCAGCAAAAGGCCCTGGTGCATTCCCTCTCTTTCTTGCATATACACAGCATGCAAATACATAAAAACAAACACATAAAGACCATGGTAATGATGGGCTGGAGAGATGGATTAGTGCTTAAGGCTCTTGCCTGCGAAGCCAAAGGACCTAGGTTTGATTCCCCAGGACCCACATAAGCCAGATGCACAAGGTGGTACATGCATCTGGAGTTTGTTTGCAGCAGCTGGAGGCCCTGGTGCACTCATTTTCTCTCTGTCTCTTCCCCCTTCTCTGCTTCTTTCTCTCAGGCTCAAATAAATAAATAAAAATAAAATATTACAAAAAGACCATGATAATGAGTTAAAGGCAAGCCTTAGCTACATAGCAAGATGAGCCTGGGCTACTTGAGACCCTGTTTCCAAAGAAGATTAAAGTGGCCAGCAAGACATGGTGGACAGAGGTGAGCTGAGAGTCAGAAAAGCATGGACCTTATGCTGTCAATCTGGTTCACCTCAATTCAGTCCCTGAACTCTCAGCACCCTCATTCCTCTTCTGGGTTTTGTGCCGGGGTGGGGGAGGTGGGGTGAGGGGAAAGATCAGATCACATCAGTGAAAACAAATAAAATCCTTGCAAGGTCCATGGTTCTCTGACATTGCAATGTGGACATTGTCAAATCTGTTCTGCTTCATCTGGAATGAGATAAGAACCAGAATGATACCTTTGAACTCTAAACTCAGGACTGATTCCTGACAGCCCTAGGAATTGATGTTGTGGGCAATGTTGGAGGAAAATATAGCATATCTGAGCATTTTGGAATTATCTAAATATTTAACTTACAAAAAGTTCCTTCTGTTCATTTCTTTATTTTATTTTATTTTTTAAGATTTTATTTTTATTTATTTATTTATTAGAGACAGATAGAGGGAGAGAAAGAAAGAGTGAGAATAGGTACACCAGGGCCTCTAGCCACTGCAAATGAACTCCAGACGCATGTGCCACCATGTGCATCTGGCTTATGTGGGACCTGGAGAATTGAACCAGGGTCCTTAGGCTCCACAGGCAAACGTCTTAACTGCTAAGCCATCTCTCCAGCCCTTCTGTTCATTTCTTACAAGAACTTTTACTGGAGTTGTAATTTGTACTTTTCAGTTGCTTATTAAATCTATTGGCTCCAGTTCAATTTACAAAGCCCTTGTTCTGGGTGTTGTTGCTAATGTTGTTGTTGCCTATACCATGGACCTTAATATTTACCATGGACAAAGAGGAGCAATTGGAACTTAATATTTTCTCATAAAAGCCCCTCAGAACCAACTTTAATGATTGAAAAAAAAAAAGCTTAAAGCAGAACAATGGTGGAACAATGAGACCTAGCATCACTTCTTAAATGGGAACAGGAAAAAGAATAGCCTGATCAGCAATCAAAAAGCTATTGTTTCCAAATCCTGGTTTCAAAGATAGGAAAAGCCAGCCCCTCACTTTATCTTCATTTTAATGACTGGAGGTCAGAGGACAAGATTCTCTTTTTCTTCCAAAGTTTAGCCTTTTCTCTGTTGTTGTTTCATTTTTGCAGCACTGGGAAATTAGCCTGCTGCAGAACAGTTTCTCTTTAAAAATTTTTTTTGTTTACTTTTATTTATTTGAGAGCGACAGACAGAGAGAGAGGAAGAGGCAGAGAGAGTGAATAGAATGGAGACCTAGATTCATCACTTCTTAAATAGAGGAAACAGGCACTTAAAAAGAATGAGCCTGATGTTGCTTTGCTGTTTTTATGAACTCAGGTTGCCAGGAAGTTCTCCTGTCTCCACTCCTCTTGCCACCAGAGTGCTGGGATTACAGAAGCCTACCACTTGTAAGGAAAGTGTAAGACAAAAACAAAAGAGAACACCAGACTTGATCTCTACAGACAGACTGAGTGCTGGGATTAGATAAGGAACTGTAGTTATTTGTGTCCTTGCTCAAAATAAGCTTTTTAGCCAAATTGTCTAAGGAGGATAACCCACCAGACGATTTCTGTCCCCTCAATGTTCAATGGCCTGTTAAGACTACATGTCTCCAGCTTTTCTTACAGTTTTGGGGTCTGGCTTTTCCATATTGTCTTCCTTTCCGCTGACTTGGAACTACTCTGTAGCCCAGGTTTGAGCAGCAAACATTTTATCTGCTGAAATGTCTTCTAAGCCCCTGTCCTAATTTTCACATTTTTAATTTATTTTTAATATTTATTTATTTATTTATTTATGAGAGAGAGAGAGAGAGAGAGAGAGAGAGTGAGAGAGAGAGAATGGGCATGCCTGGGCTTTCAGCCACAGCAAACGAACTCCAGACGCATGTGCCACCTGGGCCCTTTGGCTTTGCAGGCAAATGCCTTACCAGCTAAGCCATCTCTCCAGCCCCTAATTTTTATTTTAAAAATAGTTGGGGACTGGGTAGATAAAGTTGGGGACTCAGTAGATAAAGCACCTGACACAGAAGTGTGAGTACTTCAGTTTGAATCCACAGAACCCACATAAAAGTCAGATGCTTTAGTGGGCGTCTATATAACAGAATACCTATCACAAAATAGGAGGTGAAGACAGGAGGATCTCCTGAAAGCTTGCGAGCCAGTTGGCCTCATGGACCTAGCCGTGAACAGGAGCCTTCCCTCAGAAAAGGTGAAAGTCAACGACCAACATTTGAGAGGTTGTTCTCTGATTGTCACATGCATGATGTGACACATGTGCACTTGCACACATACACACACACACAATAAATACATTTAAAAATTTTGGCTACATTTTGTTTTGTTTTACATTTTCATACACATATCTTGCTTTTTGTTTTGTTTCTTTTTTTTCGAGGTAGGGTCTTGCTCTAGCCCAGGCTGACCTGGAATTCACTATGTAGTCTCAGGGTGGCATTGATCTTGTGGTGATCCTCCTACCTCTGCTTCCTGAGTACTGGGATAAAAAGCGTGTGCTACCACACCTGACATATGTCACATTTTGGTTATATGTATCCTGCATTACCTGTGCTGATCCCCTCGGTCCCACTGTATGCCTTCTTCTCTCCACCACCAATGGTACTTACCAGTGATTGTGGTGGGGACAGGAGGCAGCATATCATGGTAGTAGTGAGTGATGGGGAAAAACCTCTCCCTCATAGAAGAGAAGAGAAACAGAAAGAAAGGTGCTACAATCCTACTATTCCTTTTGATAACCTCAAGACCTCCCACTAGCCCCCATCTTTGAAGGATTCAGTGACAGCCAGGCAGGGTGTCACATGCCTGTAACCTCAGCTCTGGGAGTCTGAGGCAAGAGAATCACAAATTCCTGGACAGCTTGGCCTGGGACATAACTTGCATGATTGCTCCAGTCTTAAATAATTCAATTCTGAGGAGACAACTCTGTTGCTACATAGGATTGCCCTATCTAAAAAATAATGATAATAAGGCAGACATGGTGGTGCACACCTTTAATCCCAGCACTTGGGAGGCAGAGATAGGAGGATCACTGTGAGTTCAAGGCCACCCTGAGACTACATAGTGAATTACAGGTCAGCCTGGGCTAGAGTGAGACCTTACCTTGAGAAACCAAAAAAAAAAAAAAAAAAAAAAAAAGACAAATACTAAAGGGAGCGAGAGATATGAGCACTCTGAGAAACAAGCTATTAACACACGTACCTTTGGGAATAGTCCAGATCCAAATTTAGCACTTGGGTTTTCCTTTGGTTTTATCAAGCAAAAACCGGGTTTAGCCTGGATCTGGGTAAGCTGATAGAGGGAAGTAATGAGAAATGGAATAAACAAGAATTCTTGGAAGGGGAAGGGGTAGTTTGAGGTTTATATAGAAGGTTTGTAAGCCATGTGTCCAGGGAGTCCAGGGTTCTATGCAGCTTTCCCAAGGGCTACCTTGGGGTGCACTTGAAGGAGGACAGACAGATAGCAGGGCCACCTCACATTTGTTCACCCAGAACAGCTCCACTATGTACACCAGAAACTCCCCTTTAAAACTTTTGTTTCAACGAATATTTTTCTGTTAAATTCATTTTAAGTCCATTTAAATATGCACTACATGTAGGCAATTGAGTAACAGGAGCTATTTAGTTGCAAGTTTCCCTTGCTGGATGTAGTTAGTAGTAGAGAGCCCCTTTCACACGGTGATTAAGGGGAAGTACTTACACTGACTCTGAATGTGATGGTCCTGCAGTGCTGGTAGAAGTCATCTGCCCATATTTCTGAAGACACGCCATTTGTGGGTATAAATAAATTAGGAATATTAGTATTAAGGGAACGGAGCGATAGCTCAGTCATTAAAGTGCTTGATTTGCAAGCATGTAGACCTGAGTTCAGTCCCCAGAACCCATGTAAAAATGCTGAGCATTGAAGCACATGCTTGTAATCAGAGCGCTGGGGAGGCAGAGACAGCCACTGTCCTGGGGCTCAGGGCCAGCTTGTCTAGCTTCATTGGTGAGCTCTGGACCAATTGGAAACCCCGTGTCAACAAAAAGTGGATCGTGTACTTGAGGAACAACACCCAAGGTTATCCTTTGGCTTCCCCAAGCACATGAAGGCATGGGATTCAGATTGAGTCAAAAGAGCAGGCTGATGAACAGATGTTTGCTACACTCGCAGCACCATGGGTCCAGCCTACCACTTTTGAATATAACTTGCATGACTCTCACATCTCCTTTTAGAGTAATTTAGTTCAGAGTGGATGCCTCTGTTTCTCTGGTGGCCTCCAGACTTGGAGCAGGAACATGTCAACTACAAGGGACAGTTATGAGTCATGCCAGGCAGCATGCACCTAAAGTTTGCAATATGGTGGGATGAATTCCTGAAATGATAACACACAAAACACTATTAGCTATTTTCCAGATTCATAACCTGCCACTCACTCACTTAATCGAATAAAAAGGAGATCTATAGTTTGGATTAATAGACATTTGGTTCCTCACCAGGCATAGTGGTGTACACCTTTAACCCAGCACCCAGGAGGTTAAGGAAGGAGGACCACCATGAGTTTGAGGCCAACCTAGCCTAAAATGGGACCATGCTTCCAAAGAAAAATGTTGGTTTCTAGCTATCCTTTTTTTTTTGGACTGTGTGAAATAAGTATTTAACAAATGTCTATTTGACAACCTGAGCCAGGGTGATGGAGTCAAACACTGAAGACACCCAAAATGCACCAA
This sequence comes from Orientallactaga sibirica, assembly GCA_036365145.1. Taxonomy (NCBI): domain Eukaryota; kingdom Metazoa; phylum Chordata; class Mammalia; order Rodentia; family Dipodidae; genus Orientallactaga; species Orientallactaga sibirica. Next base: position 14,034,232 of record JAEOAD010000034.1, read on the forward strand.
AGCAGAAATCTGGAAGCTGCTGAGAACTCATCACTAACATAGACTTAAAACACACCCACCAAGGCTCACGGAATTCTGTGGAAGAGGGGGGCGGAAAGAATGTAAGAGCCACAGGATGAGCAGGAATATCCAGAGGCATTGCTCCACCTCACCCCCAATGATTGACTGCTCTCACAACTCATAATCCACAACTCCATGGTGTATACCAGCAATCCCACTAAGGGGAGTGGGGGCAGGGAGGAGGAGAATGATGGTACCAGCTCTTGATGTATCAATTTAATAAACAATAAATAAGTAAATGTCCACTTGAAAGGCACACGATCATTATCCTGCCAGAGCACCTGCATGTCACCATGACTTCATAAACAATGAAGACCAGGAACATGGATTCAAAAGAACCAAGCAGGACCAGATCACAAGGAGGCCCGTCAACCAAGTGAAGCTATCTGAGCTGGACCTTATGGGCAGAAGCCAGGTAATAGCAGCAGCTGGAAGGTTAAGTGACCATCAAAGTTTCTTCCAGATCTGAGATTCCCCTCTTAGAAATGCAGGATTTGTACAAAATAAAAACCAGCTTCCACCTTCCTACACTCCCCAAACCAAATACTCACTCAAAGGCCATATATTAAAAAGCTCGCATCTCTGAGCTCCACATAGAAGATAGATTTAAACAGTCTGGGTTAAACAGTTGAGAATCGATGAACTGTTCAACTTTCAGTCCTATTAAGAATTACCAGTTTCTGTTGAAGAAACATGCCAATGGTTTGCCAGTACCACATGTTAGTATTTACCCTATAGCACAGGAAAACAGCTTTCTAGGCATTAAAAATAAAACTATTACCTATGTTGATTGGCGTGCTCTTCCTCTCTTAAGTTTAATTTCCCGAAAATGATGGGCATAGCCCTTTGTTTGTTTTAACTTGACCCATCTTTTGCAACCCAGCTTAATCATTCCACAGATTTTATTTTGAGATCAATAAGTGGCATGGTTAAACAGCAGAGGCATTTTTTTTTTCATATTTCAATGACATTCGTGAAAGAGGTGCTTTTAGTACAAAATTGTGCAAAAATTTTTCTGTCTCCTCTACCCCAACAAATTTACTTTTAAGTGTTGGCAAGTAGAACCTTATTCATTTAAAGTGAAAAAAGCCACTGTGACCACAAATATTTGATTTATAGAAATATGTTTAGACATCTCTTTTGAGAAGATGTCATATTTATCCCATATTCAGTCAAGGATAGCCTTGAACTCTTGATCCTCTTGCCTTTGCCTTTCAAATCCTGGGATTACAGGTGTATTCCATCACATCCAAGTTTATGCAGTACTGGGGAGCAAACCCAGGAATCCATGCATGTGAGGCAAGCATTCTACTAAGTGAGTTATATCTGCAGCCCCAAGACATCTCTTTAAGTATTTTAAGATACAATACATATTGTGTATTGAAGTAGAGATAAAAACTAGCAAAAGGAAGATATAAATAAACTTTTCTAATTAACATTAAATATCATGAAATAAATTTAGTTTAAACTTGTAAAGGTAATATTTTACTGAACCATAAATTAGTTATGAAAATCAATTGTTATAGGAAGTTCTATTCATCCTTGTTCATCGTGAGCTCTTATGTTTAAGTTTTTGAAATCCTCACTGAAAGACATGGCTATTTTATTTTATTTATTTATTTATTTATTTATTTATTTATTTATTTATTTATTTTTGGTTTTTCAAGGTAGGGTCTCACTTTAGCTCAGGCTGACCTGGAAGTCACTATGTAGTCTCAGGGTGGCCTTGAACTCTCAGCAATCCTCCTACCTCTGCCTCCCGAGTGCTGGGATTAAAGGCGTGCGCCACCACGCCTGGCTGACATGGCTATTTTAAAATAAAGACAGTCCATGTTTGAATGAGTGGAATGTGGGTAGTAGATACTGAAGAATATAGGTTTCCTACTTAGAGAAGAATGCCAGCATCTTTAACATGGCACTTTTATTACCAATCACAGACTTTTTCTCCAGCAAATGTTCAGTTTCTTCTCTAGACTGAGAAGAACCAAGGAGCTAGTCCTTGCACCCCCTCTGCAAATCTAGATTAACCTTAGACCATTTCCAGCACCAAGGATACTACAACTCAGGTATACTTTTTAAAAGGTCAGCTCATGAGACTTGTGCAGATCAGGCCCATTGGAAAATCATCTTCTGGAAACTGAATCCAGGTGAGTGGAACCTACTAACAACATGCTCAAAGATGACAGGACGTCAGAGCAAATGACCTGGTCTAGAGAAGAAAGCCAAAGGCCAGGTGACCCTTCATTTCTAATAGTGAGCCTTTCTTCATAGCTCCAAAGTTGTATACTAGGGTCCTTTTATTTGCATTAGCAAGAGTAAGTACACTGGGTATAAATTTCTATAAAATACCTCCAGTCTATATTCCTGGGCATGAATGGTTGTTTCAGTTCTGATTTTTAGTTTTCCTTCTTAGAGATTCTTTTCTCTGCTATTAATAATTAACCAGAAAACCAATTTACCCAAATTCTTCAAGCTAAGTTTATTTAAAAGGAAAGGAGCTTCAAGAAGATTATACCCATGGGCTTGTACCACCTCCAGCCATGGGTCTTTGGGGAATACTTTGCTTTTTAATCTTCCTAGAGAGAAGTTGGGGACAAGAACAAACGTAAGTAAAACAAAACAAACCATTTTCATTTTATAATTATCATAGTTGTGATGAGTGAAAAGTAAAGCCAACAGATTGTATGGATTTGAAAATAATTCTTGGGCTGGAGAGATGGCTTAGCAGTTAAGGTGCTTGCCTGCAAAGCCAAAGGACCCAGGTTCAACTCCCTAGGACCCACTTAAGCCAGATGCACAAGGTGGCGCATACATCTGGAGTTTGTTTGCAGTGACTGGAGGCCCTGCTGTGCCCATTCCCTCTCTCTTGCTCTCTCTGCCTCTTTCTCTCTCTTTCCCTCCCTCTCTTTCTCAAATAAATAACTAAAAATAAAATATTTTAAAAAATAAAATCACTCTCTCGTGAGAACACCAAAGAGATAGCCTCATCTATTGACTAAGAATGTCATGGAAGCATTTTGATTTGATGAGTGGTTAACAACGTGATAGCTTTTATAGAATGCTTATTCACAAAATTCACATAAATGATGATTCAAATTCCTATTCAACTAAAGCATAAACTCAAGTCAATATTCTTTTGTGACACTTATTACTTCTTTGTATTTGCTACTTACTTTTTAAAATTGTTCTTGGTCTTATTACAGTTAAGCAAGAGTTATTTAGAGGTCAATTCTAATATTGTGATTAGAAATGGTGGTTGTTATTATTTCTATATTTATGAGCTACTATTCACAATTTTTGTGTTATTGAACTCTTATGAATTTTTTTTTGAGATAGGTTCTCACTCTATCCCAGGCTGGCCTGGAATTCACTATGTAGTCTCAGGCTGGCCTCAAACTCTCAGAGATCCTCCCACCTCTGCCTCCCGAGTGCTGGGATTAAAGAGCCATTATACCTGGCCTAATCACACTTCTCACTTCTTTTTTATGGGGGGGGGGTGAATTTGAGGTAGAGTCTCGCTCTAGCCCAGACTGACCTGGAATTCACTACTGCAGTCTCAGGGTGGCCTCAAACTCACAGCAATCATCCTACCTCTGCCTCCCTAGTGCTGGGATTAAAGGTGTGTGCCACCACACCCAGCTTATTTTTTTTCCATTTTTTTTTGAGATGGGGTCTCACCATGTAGCCCAGGATGGTGTCAAACTCCTATACTGAAGCAATCCTCCTGCCTCAGATTTCTGTGTAGTTAGGACTATAGGTATATGCTACCATGCCTGATTGAACTTACTCATTTTAGACATGCAAAAAAGTCCAGGTAGGAGAAGTGAGTGGCCAAAGGTCACAGTGCTAAAGTAAGAAGAGGCAGGAGTTTTGAAAGATCTTCCATTTACCACTTCAGATTATTTTATTTTATTTGAGAGACACAGAGAGAAAGACAAAGGAGAGAAAGAAAGAGTGAGAGACTGGATGTGCCAGGACCTCTAGTCACTACAGTCAAACTCCAGACCTGTGCTCCATCTTGTACATTTTGTTTTATGGTGGGTACTGGAGATTGAACCTGGGTCCTTTGGCTTTGCAGGCAAGTGCCTTAACCACTAAGCCATCTCTTAAGTCCCTACTTCATACTTTTTATGACACACTCCCCACACACAAATACATGGTATTGTTAGAATATCATAAGCTTACAGTGATCTTCCTTGTCTAGTCTGAGATTTTTGTCACCCCAGTACCTTACGTATTTTTATATATTTTATTTTGAAAGACAAGCAGTTGAAACTCAGAAGGATTGAGATGAACTGACTTCACGTAAGTGGCAGAACAAGGGCCAGAACCTGGGGTCCTATGATTCTTGTCCAGGGATAGTGTGAATTCTTTCTATTATTGGCCCTTAGTGTAAAATTATATCCTTATTGCTACAGTCTGCTTTGCATTGCTGGCAGAACATCTGACCAAAAGCAGTTCATGGGAGAAAAGGGTTAATTTTGACTTACAGATTCATGTGGAAGCTCTGTGATGGCAGGGGAAAATGGTGGTATGATCAGAGGGTTAACCTGGCCAACCTCAGGTGGGCAATAGCAGCAGGAAATTGTGCCAAACATTGGCACAAACCCACCCCCAACAATATACAGGATGCTCCAGTTCCCAAAGTGTCACCATTTAGGGACCAAGAATTCAGAACATCTAAGTTTTGGGGGGACACCTGAATCAAACCACCACATTCTGTCCCTGGCCCCATAAAGTGATAACCGTCCATGATGTAAAATGTAATACATTCAGTCCAACTTTAAGAGTCCCTATAGTTTTTATCAATCCCAATGATATTCAAACATCCCCATAGTCCAAAGTCTTTTGACTGAGCCATAATACCAAAAAAAAAAAATAATAATGGCACAGAATAAAAATTCACACTGCCAAAGATGGCACTAGACATAGCAAAGAAATATTCAACCAAAACAAGATTTAAAACAAGAACAGCAAACATCAAACTCCATAGCTAAAAGTCCAACAACTCTAACCAGTGACAAGTCTCCAAATCCAATAATAAAATCGGTAATGAGTTTCTGGAGTTCTAATTCCACCCCTCCAGCTAGGCTACTCACAGTCCAAGAAAACATCTGGTGCTGGCAGCTCTCCTTGGCAGCCATCTCATAGTCCTGGCATCTCCACTGGGTCTCTACTGCAACCACAGTTCATTCTCATGGCTCCATTGGGCCTCAATGCAGGTAATCCAACAAGCCTGCTTCACACTTCCCATGGCCATTTTCAAAATACAAAACTATGTTGAAAATTCAATGACCTTCTCTTTCCTGCATTGGTTATACTCTATAGCACCAGGTGGGCTACCAATTTATTAATCCAAGGGGGAATAAAGCAGACTTGGAAGAACAAGACACTCCTTCAGCATTCAGACCCCTTCAAAAGAGTCTGCCTTCTTTCTGTTGTCCTAATACAGGTTAGCTGGCCTAATGTCATTGTTTGTAATCTCTCAAACAATTGTAGCTTTTAGGCCCAAAGATTTCTTTTTCTGTGCCATATCCCTTTGCTCACACCAGTCCATTTCTACATAATTCAGTCCTGCACACATTCTCAAGACACAGGCATAACAGTAAGCCTCTCACACAAACTACTTCTAGCCAATTCTAGGCAATGCTCTTTCTTACCCTCATGAGCCAAACTTCACAGTCCTTATAGTCAATCAAGCTTTACTTATAGCACTGCAAGATCTCTTAGGCCAAGGTTTCAAATCTGTCCACATTCTTCCTGCAAATCAGTTCCAAATGACCAAAGCCACAGTCAGGTTTCTTCTTGGTACCAGTTTTACTATTGCAGTCAGTTTTATGTTGCTGGAAGAAAACACCCAACCAAGAGCAGCTTGTGGAAAGAAAGGGTTTATTTTGGTTTATAGACTCAAGAGGAAGCTCCTTGATGGCAGGGGAAAACAATGGCTTGAGCAGATGGTAGATATCACCTCCTGGCCAACATCAGGTGGACAACAGCAACAGGAAGAGTGTGCCAAACACTGGCAAGAGGAAGTTGGCTATAACACCCATAAGCCTGCCCCAACAATATACCACCTCTAGGAGGCTCCAATTGCCAAATTGCCACCATCTGGGAGCCTAGCATTCAGAGCACATAAGTTTGTGAGGGACAACTGAATGAAAACCACATTCACTTTTCTAAAACTTTCCACCTCTAAAAATGGTGAATTTTTATAAACACTTGAACACCTACAACATGGTGGACAGCCATTATAATCAATCAATTGATTGATTGGTTTATTGATTCACCAAATATTTAATAATCACTGTATTAGTTAACTTTCTTGTCACTAGGACAAAACACTCAACATGAATAATGTAGGAGAGGAGGGATTTATTTTGCTCACATTTCAGAAGTTTCCATTCATCATGGCAGGGAGGGCTTGGTAGAGCAGCTTACAGCATAACAGCCATCGATCAGAGAGTGAATAACTATGCTAGCAGGTTTTCTCCTTCCCCTCCCTTTACTGTATGTGGCCCTCAGCCTATGGGATGATGCCACCTACATTCAGGGGGTCTCTCCTCCTTGGTTGAGTCTCTCTAGAAATACACTCACAGACACAACAAATGTGTGCTTTACTAATGTCCTAGGCACTTCTCGTTCAGCAAAGATGATAGTCGAGATTAACCATCACAAGCACCTACCATGTAATAGTAAGTACCAAGGATTGCAAAGACAATTCTAGTGGGAGAAGAAAAAAATGAATGAATGAATCAACCAGTGAAGAATTAAAGAATAAGGACAGGTAGTTTTTAATATTGTGAAGAAAAAATATTAGGAGCAAGAAAATAAACAAATCAAGGGTCATTATTTATTTAGAAATGTGGACAGGTGTTGCAGTCAGGTTCGCACTGCTGGCAGAAAATACCTGACCAAGAGCAGCTTGTGGGAAAAAAAGGGGTTTATTTTGGCTTACAGACTTGAGGGGAATCTCCATGATAGCAGGAGAAAACAATGGCATAAGCAGAGGGTGGACATCACCTCCTGACCAACATCAGGTAGACAACAGCAACAGGAGAGTGTGTCAAACAGTGGCAAGAGGAAACTGGCTATAACACTCATAAGCTCACTCCAGGAGGCATTGATTCCCAAATCACCATCAGCTTGTTAACACAAGAGAAAACAAAGCTTGGATAATTTTATTACGCTAATCCTTTCTCAGATCTTAATAGTTTGTGGAAGGGTCTCATTGTGCTGGTTACTTTTCTTGTGGTGGTGACTAGACACAAGAGAAACAACTTAAAGAAGGAAGGATTTACTTGAATCTCCTTCCTTAATGGTTTGTTCATTTTGATGAGGAAGGCAAGGCAGCAGAAGTTTTCTGACAACAGTTCATTCACCAGTCAAAACACAAACAACTTAATGAGTAAGGCTTGCTTGAATCAAACCTCCTTCTCAGTCAGTCTGGGACCCCAGCCCATGGGCTGGTGGCCAGGTACAGGTGCTGACCTTTTCTCCATCAACCCAATCCAGAAAGGAACCAGGTATGCACACAAGATTTGTCTGTAAAGTAAGCTAACTTAATGAAGTTGACAACTGAGCTTAACCATCACCAGACAATCAGGGCAAGGCAAACAGACAAATGAAGGTGGTCAGGAATGGGAACAACAATGAGGTGAGTCTAGATGGCTAAGGGAGGTGTTGACTTGTTGAACTGGCTGCAGGGTATGGTGGGAGAGACAGTGAAGGACCAGCATAGTATAATGGGAAAACGTCTGTTGCAGTCAGGTTCACATTGGTGACAGAAATCACCTGACCAAGAGCAGTTTTCAGGAAAAAAAAGTTTATTTTGGCTTACGGATTTGAGGGGGCTCCATGATGGCAGGGAAAATAATGGCATGAGCAGAGGGTGGACATAACCCCCTGGCCAACATCAGGTGGACAATAGCAACAGAAGAGTGTGCCAAACACTGTCAAGAGGAAACTGGCTTCTTTCCCTTTTAGACCCTGACTCCCTCCCTCCCTCCCTTTATTTGGGTTTCCTTTGTTTGTTTGTTCACTGGATTGTCCATGGAAAGTGAATGAACTTTCTGTCCCTGGCCCCCATAAACTGATAACCATACATGACGTAAAATGCAATGCATACATCCAGTTTTAAAAGTCCCCATAGTTTTTAACAAACCAATGATGCTCAAACATCCCCATAGTACAAGGTCTTTAAGTGAGCTGTAATACCAAAAAACACCCACCAAAACCCATAATAGCACAGAATAAACATTCACACTGCAAAATATGGCATTGGGCATAGCAAAGAAATATTCAACCAATACAAGATTTAAACAGAGCAAACATCAAATTCTGGAGCACCCAGTCCAGCAACTCTGACCAGTGATGAGTCTCTGGAGTTCCAATTCTGTCCCTCCAGCTAGGCTACTCACAGTCCCCAAAACCTTCATCCAGTGCCAGTAGCTCTCCTTGGCAGCCATCTCATAGTCCTGGCATCTCCACTGGGTCTCCACTGCAACCCACAGTTCATCCTCATGGCTCCATTGGACTCCACACAGCAAACTCAACAAGCCTGTTTCACATTGCCCATGGCCATTTTCAAAATACAAAACCGTGTTGCCATGATGTAAAATGTAATACATTCAGTCCAACTTTAAGAGTCCTTATAGTTTTTATCAATCCCAATGATATTCAAACATCCCCATAGTCCAAAGTCTTTTGACTGAGCCATAATACCAAAAAAAAAAAACAATAATGGCACAGAATAAAAATTCACACTGCCAAAGATGGCACTAGACATAGCAAAGAAATATTCAACCAATACAAGATTTAAAACAAGCACAGCAAACATCAAACTCCATAGCTCAAAGTCCAACAACTCTAACCAGTGACAAGTCTCCAAATCCAATAATTCAAATCGGTAATGAGTTTCTGGAGTTCTAATTCCACCCCTCCAGCTAGGCTACTCACAGTCCAAGAAAACATCTGGTGCTGGCAGCTCTCCTTGGCAGCCATCTCATAGTCCTGACATCTCCACTGGGTCTCTACTGCAACCACAGTTCATTCTCATGGCTCCATTGGGCCTCAATGCAGGTAATCCAACAAGCCTGCTTCACACTTCCCATGGCCATTTTCACAATACAAAACTATGTTGAAAATTCAATGACCTTCTCTTTCCTGCATTGGTTATACTCTATAGCACCAGGTGGGCTACCAATTTATTAATCCAAGGGGGAATAAAGCAGACTTGGAAGAACAAGACACTCCTTCAGCATTCAGACCCCTTCAAAAGAGTCTGCCTTCTTTCTGTTGTCCTAATACAGGTTAGCTGGCCTAATGTCATTGTTTGTAATCTCTCAAACAATTGTAGCTTTTTAGGCCCAAAGATTTCTTTTCTGTGCCATATCCCTTTGCTCACACCAGTCCATTTCTACATAATTCAGTCCTGCACACATTCTCAAGACACAGGCATAACAGTAAGCCTCTCACACAAACTACTTCTAGCCAATTCTAGGCAATGCTCTTTCTTACCCTCATGAGCCAAACTTCACAGTCCTTATAGTCAATCAAGCTTTACTTATAGCACTGCAAGGTCTCTTAGGCCAAGGTTTCAAATCTGTCCACATTCTTCCTGCAAATCAGTTCCAAATGACCAAAGCCACAGTCAGGTTTCTTCTTGGTACCAGTTTTACTATTGTAGTCAGTTTTATGTTGCTGGAAGAAAACACCCAACCAAGAGCAGTTTGTGGAAAGAAAGGGTTTATTTTGGTTTATAGACTCAAGAGGAAGCTCCTTGATGGCAGGGGAAAACAATGGCTTGAGCAGATGGTAGATATCACCTCCTGGCCAACATCAGGTGAACAACAGCAACAGGAAGAGTGTGCCAAACACTGGCAAGAGGAAGTTGGCTATAACACCCATAAGCCTGCCCCAACAATATACCGCCTCTAGGAGGCTCCAATTGCCAAATTGCCACCATCTGGGAGCCTAGCATTCAGAACACATAAGTTTGTGAGGGACAACTGAATGAAACCACCACATTCACTTTCTCTAAAAAGGTGAGTGAATTTTCCACCTACAACATGGTGGACAGCCATTATAATCAATCAATTGATTGATTGGTTTATTGATTCACCAAATATTTAATAATCACTGTATTAGTTAACTTTCTTGTCACTAGGACAAAACACTCAACATGAATAATGTAGGAGAGGAGGGATTTATTTTGCTCACATTTCAGAAGTTTCCATTCATCATGGCAGGGAGGGCTTGGTAGAGCAGCTTACAGCATAACAGCCATCGATCAGAGAGTGAATAACTATGCTAGCAGGTTTTCTCCTTCCCCTCCCTTTACTGTATGTGGCCCTCAGCCTATGGAATGATGCCACCTACATTCAGGGGGTCTCTCCTCCTTGGTTGAGTCTCTCTAGAAATACACTCACAGACACAACAAATGTGTGCTTTACTAATGTCCTAGGCACTTCTCGTTCAGCAAAGATGATAGTCGAGATTAACCATCACAAGCACCTACCATGTAATAGTAAGTACCAAGGATTGCAAAGACAATTCTAGTGGGAGAAGAAAAAAATGAATGAATGAATCAACCAGTGAAGAATTAAAGAATAAGGACAGGTAGTTTTTAATATTGTGAAGAAAAAATATTAGGAGCAAGAAAATAAACAAATCAAGGGTCATTATTTATTTAGAAATGTGGACAGGTGTTGCAGTCAGGTTCGCACTGCTGGCAGAAAATACCTGACCAAGAGCAGCTTGTGGGAAAAAAGGGGTTTATTTTGGCTTACAGACTTGAGGGGAATCTCCATGATAGCAGGAGAAAACAATGGCATAAGCAGAGGGTGGACATCACCTCCTGACCAACATCAGGTGGACAACAGCAACAGGAGAGTGTGTCAAACAGTGGCAAGAGGAAACTGGCTATAACACTCATAAGCTCACTCCAGGAAGCATTGATTCCCAAATCACCATCAGCTTGGAAAACCCAAGTTTATGGGGAACACCTGAATCAAACCACCACAACAGGTGAGGTTATAGTATGGAAAAGACAGTCATACCCAGAAGGAAGCAAGTATCTGGGGGATCTGGGGGGATCCTTTGTCACTTTGACTAATGTACAGAGGATGAAATTCTCCCCATGCACAGACTCTGCTGTGGATACATCAATGAGAAGCAAGAGTCACATGAAAGGTAGTTCTGCGGCCCGCTTTGAAGGACTTGTGCACGATAAGTACTGCATAGTCACCACTCCCACCACATAGACTACTGGAAGCACTGCAAACCGAGCAGCACAAGACCTTTAAGAGCCCTGAAGTGAAAACAGCTGTTAACCCTTAGTGTTTCCCCGAGAGTTCAAAATTCCTATAAGTTCAGTTTAAGACGGCTGTTGAAAGTGTTAATTCTAGAAACAGGCTGTTCAAGTTCAGGTCTTAATTTTGTAACTTAAGGAACTCTATGAGCCATGAGCAAGAATGAGACTCTCCTTACCTTGTAGTTGTTAAGTAACACTGTGAGCAGTGTATAGATAAAGTGTTTAGAAGGGTGCTTAGCACCTGGGAAGGTTTCGGTAAATGTATCTTATTACCAGTTCCGATTATCTGTGGTTCCTGTTAAGGAACCACATCAGATGATGTAAGTCTAGAGATTCTTCAATTGGCCTATAAGTGGCCCTAAATTCGCTATGTAGGAGAACTGCCAGATGTTTTAAAGGACTTCATTTTTCACAAACCAGTTTCATTGTTACTAAAGACCTGCTGATTATCAAAAACTTAAAATGTCCCAATGTTGCCAGGAGCCTGCATTAATTCTTAGGTGGGGTGGTGGATGTACCCCAAGGCTGTTGGAGCATGTGGATTAGTCAATCAGTATGCCTTTGGGGGTTCACACACGTTTCTTTTCTGGCATAATTACATATGAAGCACTCACTATTAAAAGTAGATACTCTTGGACTGGGGAAGTGTCTTAATGGTTGAGGCGTTTGCCTGCAAAGCCTAAGACCCCCCGGTTCAAATCCCCAGGACCCACGTAAGCCAGATGCACAAGCGGACACATGTGTCTGGAGTTCATTTGCAGTGGTTGGAGGCCCTGCATGCCCATTCTCTCTCTCCCTCTATCTTCCTCTTTCTCTTTCTCTCTCTCTTTCAAATAAATAAATAAATAAATAAATAAATAAATAAATAAATAAATAAAATATTTTTTTAAAAAGTAGATACCCTTGTAATGAATTATTAATAGTCTAGTTTCCATTTAATAAGACAATGAGAAAAGCACATACTTTAAAATTTGGGTTTCAAAGACTTATGTAATATCTTTTCCATTCTTGTGTAAATTACATGAAGCATAATTGAGAGAACAGTCTACGGCCGAACAATGCTTATAGCTTTGGCCTCAGTGATACACGTGATAACTGAGGGAGGCATGAATATCAAGTCCTGCCTCATTCACTGCTAAGCCAGGTTGCTTTGGTCAATGTAACTTGTGGAACAGCAACAATAACTAAATCACTGACTTCTTGTAAATACCAAAAGAGTTATATGCAAAGTGCTAACATAGCCTCTGACATGTTAAATGATTGGTTACTGTTATCATTATTATTGCTTGGCTAGTATTATTACTTCTTGAAGCCCTTTAAGGACCTTCATTATTGCTCCCATCTACAGCTCCATTCCCCAGCTAACTTATAGTCTTTATCCTTAGCCACCCGCCAGCATAGCACAATATTTCTACAATTATTTCCTTTCATCTAATTTGCAAGTTATGTCTCAGTTTGGTGATTTAGCTTCAGTGGCTCAGCCAGTAGATGGCAGAGCTAGCATTCAACAATTCATTCATGCCTATTTCAATTTTTTTGTTGTTGTTTGTTTTTCAAGGTAGGGTTTCACTCTGGCCCCAGGCTGACCTGGAATTAACTATGTAGTTTCAGCGTGGGGTCTAACTCACAGTGATCCTCCTACCTCTGCCTCCTGAGTGCTGGGATTAAAGGCTTGCGCCACCACGCCCCGGCACCCTATTTCATTTTTTATCTGAACTGAGGAAATAAAAATGAGCCACTTACATGTTCCAGTCAACATCAGTAAGTTCTCTTTGGGTGCACCATCCCACAGAGGATGTAAACTGAGCTTCCAGGTATTTCTTTGGTCTTTTTTAAAAATATTTTTTTTATTTTTATTTATTTGTTTGAGAGAAAGAGGGAGAAAGAGGCAGATAGAGAGAGAATGGGCATGCCATGGCCTTTAGCCATTGCAAACAAACTCCAGACATATGCGCCACCTTGTACATCTGGCTTACATGGGTTCTGGGGAATAGAACCCGAGTCCTTTGGCTTTGCAGGCAATTGCCTTAACTGCTATGTCATCTCTCCAGCCCCATGCCTGGCAGTTTATGTGGGAACAGGGGATCCAAACTCAGGTCCTTATGTTTGCATGACAAGCACTTTACCCACTGAGTCATCTCCTAGTTCCAGTTTCAGCTTTTAAAATATCATTTTGGGGGGCTGGAGGGATGACTTAGTGGTTAAGGTGCTTGCCTCCAAAGCCAAAGGACCCAAGTTCAGTTCCCCAGTACCCATGTAAGCCAGATGTACAAGGGGGTCCAAGTGTCTGGAGTTCATTCGTGGTGGCTAGAGGCCCTAGCGTGCCCATTCTCTCTCTGTGTCCATCTCCTCTCTCTATCCCTCTCTCTCTGCTTGCAAATAAATAAATTAATTTTTTAAAAATAATCAAAATATGACTTTGACTTGAAATATCCTATTTTCAATTGAGTCTCAAGTGTGAGGAAAAATATTAGAACTGTAGGAAAATATGCAATACAAATGTAGCTAAACCTTTTCTTTTAATGTTTCAACAGATACGTCATTTCAGCACCAAAGATATTCCGTGTTGGAGCATCTGAAAACATTGTCATTCAAGCTTATGGATACACAGAAGCATTTGATGCAACAGTCTCGATAAGAAGTTATCCTGACAAAAAATTTAGTTACTCTTCAGGTTATGTTAATTTATCCCCAGAAAATAAATACCAAACCTCTGCAACATTAACAGTATGTATTTATCTTCACTTTCTCTACATATTTTTATAACATTTGTACAAAGTTTGAATATTGATAAAAGAAAATTTTATCCATTAGTATCACTCCACTTTGTGTGATTATGGGCTGATTACCAGTAAGTACTGATAATAGGAATGAAGCAGAAATTTTTTTAAAAATTATATTTCTTTTGAGTAATGCTTATCAGTGTCCACTCTTATTAAAAATTAAATTGGGTCTGGAGAGATGGCTGAGAGGTTAAGGCACTTGCCTGTGAAGCCTAAGAACTCCTGTTCAAATCTCCAGGTCCACATAGCCAGATGCATAGTGATGCAAGCACACAATGCTGCACATGCACACAAGGGAGTACACACATCTGGAGTTTGTTTGCAGCAGCTGAAAGTCCTGGCACACCCATTCTGTCTCTCTCTCTCTACTTCTTTCTATCCCTCTCTCCCTCTTTCTCAAAATAAATAAATAAAAATAAAAGCAGCCCCTCTCTCCGGGAGGCAGAGGTAGGAGGATTGCCGTGAGTTCAAGGCCTTTGAGACTCAAAATAAATAGAAAAAAACCAAAAATAAAATAAAATAAGATAAAATAAATAAAATAAAATTGTACTAATATAAGAATTTTTAAATGAATTTAAATACTTTTTCATGAAAATGATAATTAAAAATAAATAGGGAAATGAATGTTCATATTTATCTGTAGTGTGGTATTGCTTACAGAAATTTATGGATGCCCTTGAACATTTGTTGTTCAAGCCCCAGTGTTCTAAAATTATATGTTTTTCTCCCCAAAGTACAAAATTATTGATTACTGCATTGAACAATTCTCATTGAAAACACAATGAGAAGGATGAACAAGCTTGATCAAATAACCCTTCTATAAAGATTGATTAGAGACATGTTTACAACTCTTTGGTTTTTTTTTTTTTTTTTTTTTTTGGCCTATGTTCATTGTACATAGTGATGTATTTCATAAAGGCAATTTCTTTCAAGTATATCATGTAACTTGGCTCCATTTATCACCCACTTCTGAAGTGTTAGTTTAGTTTTATTTATTTATCTGAGAGAGAAGAGGGAGAGAGAGAGAGAGAGAATGGGTGAACCAGGGTCTTCAGCCACTGCAAACGAACTCCATTTTGTGCATCTGGTTTCTGTGGGTGGGTCCTAGGGAATCAAACCTCTGTCCTTTGGCTTTGTGGGCAAGCACCTTAATCACTAAGCCATCTCTGTAGCCCATATCACCCCATTTCTATACCTTCCCATTTGCTTCAAATGTTTTTTTTTTTTTTGAGGCAGGGTCTCACTCTAGCCCAAACTAATCTGAAATGCATTCTGTATCCCAACTGGCCTTGAACTCACTGTGATTATAGGAATGAACCACCATACCTGGATTCTGGAATGCCATTTTTATCCTTTCTCTTTAAGGCTGTGTTTGTCTTTATTGGTTAGATATGTTTTTATAGGCAATAAGTAGATGAATCCTGTTTTATAAATCAATCGCTAGTCTATATCTTGTTTTATCTTGCTTTCTTTTTTGCTTTTTTCTCACAGCCACATATATATATATTTGGTTCTTTGGTTCTTTCTGAGGTAGAGTCTTGCTGTAGCCCAGGCTGACCTGGAATTCATTCTGTATTCTCAGGTGGCCTCAAACTCATGGGATTAAAGGTATACACAACCACGCCTGGCACTCTCTCTCTCTCTCTCTTTTTTTTTTTTGGAGGTAGGATCTCACTCTAATCAAAGCTGACTGGAATTTACTATTTAGTCTCAGTATGGTCTCCAACTGACAGTAATCCTCCTACTTACCTCTGCCTTCTGAGTGCTGGAATTAAAGGTGTGTGCCTTTAACTAAAGGCATTAATTAAAGAGTAAAAGATGTGTGCCCAGCTAGTCTATATCTTTTGATTAGAGAATTGAAACTGTGAATATTCAAAGTTTTATTATTGAAAGATAGGTATCATTTTGTTGTTTTGTAGTATTTGATAATTTCCTATTTCTTCACTTGCTTATTTCTGCTCTAGTGTGGGCTATTCTTAACCATGGCTTCAAGTATATGTTTATATTCCTGTTAGTGATAGAATCTTTTCAAATATCTTCCATAGTCCTGGCTTAGTTTGTGTTTATCATTGGAATCTCTTCTTTCTTCTTCAATTATGAAGGATAGCTTTGCTATATATAAAATCATCTGAGTTGACAGTCATCTTTCATAGTTTTGAATATATCTTTCCCTGCTGTCCTGGCTTTTAGAGTTTCTGTTGAGAAATTTGTTGTTATTGTGATGGATTTTATTTCATATGGCTTGGTTATTCTCTCATGCAACTTTCAATGTTCTTTCTTTGCACACATACTTAGCATTTTCACTATAATATGATATGGGGAGGTTCTTATTTAATCTTTGGTGTTCTGAACTCCTCCTGTGTTTGGATGGCCCTTTCTTCTCCCAGATTAGGGCAGTTTTCTGTTTTGATCTTATTAGCCATGTTTCCTGTGTTTTTAGCTTGAATTTCTTTCCCCTCTTCTATGCTCATGACTTAACTTATAGAGTTGATTTTTTTCACAATTTCCAACGTAGTATATATGTTCTATTCACACTTTCTTAAGATTTTATTGTTGCTATTATCTGAATGTTCTAATTCATCTACCTTATCTTTTTTTTTTTCCCCAAGGCAGAGGCTCACTCTAGATTAGGCTGACATGGAACTCATTTTGTAGCCCAAGGCTGACCTTGAACTCAAAGTGATCCTCCTACTTGAGTCTCCTGAGTGCTGGAATGCATTAAAGATGTGTGTCATTACTCATGTGTTATTTACTCTGCTTTCCCCTGTTCTACTTACTGAAGTATTGTCCTTTATTTGCTACTGAAATTAGCAGTTTTTCTGTCATCTGTCATAGGCTAGTGCTCTACCAGTATACAGGATATGTTCTCAGAGCGTCTAGCAGTCTAGTCAAGGGTATTTTGCACCATCTTCCCTCCTTATCTAACTTCCATGTGTCCCTAGGTAGCCTAGGTTGCCCATAAACCCATGATCCTCCTTCCTCAGACTCAGTCTTGTCTTCAAGTTTGAGACCACTGGCTGGAATATCAAATCTTCTTTACAATGTGTTACACTTTTAAGGAATCATGTTTTCTCTATAGTTGGTGTGTGTGTGTGCATGTGTGTGTGTGTGTGCAAGTGCACATGCATTTGTTTAGATGTGTGCACATGTGTGTGGAAGTTAGAGATCAACACCAGGAAGCTTCCTCAATTGCTTGCTTGCTTGCTTTCATTCTTTGTTTCTTTGTTTCTTTGTTTCTTTCTCTTTCTCTCTCTTTCTTCTTTCTTTCTTCTTCTTTCTTTCTTTTTGACAGGATTTCTCACTGAACCTTATGCTCACTGAATGGCTAGATTAGCTAGCTAGCAAGACCCAGTGATCCTTCTGTGTCTTCCTGCCTTCCCAATACTGGGATTATAGACATGCACAACTGCACAGACTTTACATAGGTACTGGAGACCTGCACTCAGGTCCTCATGCTTATGCAGCAAGTGCTCCACCGACACAGACATCCCCCCAGATTCTTATAGTTTTTTTCTTTTTCTTTTTTGTAATTTTTTAATGAGAGAGAGAAAGAGAGAGAGAGAGAGAATTGAATTGGTCCAACAGGGCCTCCAGCCACTGCAATCAAACTCCAGACGAGTGTTCCACCTTGTGCACATGCATGACCTTATGCATTTGTGTTACCTTGTGCGTCTGGCTTACATGGGACCTGGAGAGTCTAATATGGGTCCTTTGCAGGCAAGTTCCTAACCACTAAGCAATCTTTCCAGCCCTCACAGTTTATTGCTTAAAAGTAGAGAAAGTGGCTGGAGAGATGGTTTAGCGGTTAAGGCATTTGCTTGCAAAGCCAAAAGACCTCAGTTCTACTCCCCAGGACCCATGTAAGCCAGATGCACAAGGTGGTGTATGTGTCTGGAGTTTGTCTGCAGTGGCTGGAGGCCCAGGCATGCTTATTCTTTCTCTGTCTGCCTCTTTTTCTCTCTCGTGCTCACTCAAATAAATTAATTAATAAATTTAAAAATTAGAAAAAGAACTTAAGAACACTTGTAATGCAACCCAGATGCAGAAAATCTATAGTGTTTTACTATGTTTTCAAATTTCTGCAATATTCTCACATGCATAATTTCACAGTACTTAGTTTTAGTGATTAACTTTTATCCCATGATTTCAAAACCTAAAGTTTCATGGGGACATTTTTCCTCTTATTACATATTTTACTGTAGTAAATTCCCATGTCACATAATGAGGAAAATGCCTATACAAATTGAAATGCATGCATCTATGCCATGGGAACAGAAAGACAATGTAAAACCAAGTGTCAAGACCATCTGTCAAGATATTACACAGAGAGAATGGAGAATATGGATGAATCCAAAGCTGATGAGGAAAAGTTTCTTGTGAGCTTCTATACTAGTAGTTCTATTAAATATGAATAAAATTTAGGAAACATGGAACCAAAAAATTTTAAATTATTTAAATCTAATTTTTACTATAATATTAGATAATGAAGTCTTTCCACAAAATTGGTTTACTCTTTTGGCTTCTCTTCTACTTATTTGTTTGATTGTTTGTGGTTATTTTTAAAAAAAATTTTATTTTTATTTGTTTTTTTTTTTTTGAGAGAGAGAGAGAGGGGGAGAAGGACACACACACACACACACACACACACACAGAATGGGTGTACCAGGGTGTCCAGCTACTGCAAACAAACTCCAGACGCATGTACCACCTTGTGCATCTGGCTTACGTGGGCTGTGGGGAATTGAACCTAGGGCCTTTGGCTTTGCAGGCAAGCACCTTAACTGCTAAGCCTTCCCTCGAGCCTTGTGGTTATTTTTTATTTGTTGTTTTATTGTTAATTTTTTTTTTTTTTTTTTTGGTTTTGCAAAGGGTCTCACTCTTCCAGGCTGACCTGGAATTAACTATGTAGTCTCAGGGTGGCCTTGAATTCACCGCGATCCTACCTCTGCCTTTTATTTGTTGTTTTATTGTTAAATTTTTTTATGGGGCTGGAGAAATGGCTTAGTGGTTAAGGTGTTTGCCTGCGAAGCCAAAGGATCCCAGTTCAATTCTCCAGGACCCACATAAGCCAGATGCACAAGGGGCACATGCATCTGGAGTTCGTTTGCAGTGGCTACAGGCCCTGGCATGCCCATTCTTTCTCTGTCTGCCTCTTTTACCTCTCTCTCTCTCTCTCTCTTTGCTTGCAAATAAATAAATTTAAAAAATTTATGGCTAACCTGCATACTATACACAATGTACCCTGATCATAATCCCTCCCATCACCCTCCTTTGTCCCTGCCCCTGTATCCACACTCCACTGAAACACTTCTTTCCAACTACTTCCTCGTCTATTTTTTTTTTTTTTTTTTTTTTTTTTTTTTTGCCCTTATATTATACAGGTCTTATGTAGGAAGTGTCAGCCACTGTGGGGTCATGACCACAATGGCCATATTGTGTCTGGAAGACAGCATTCCAAAGCACTCCTTCCCATCCTTTGGCTCTTAAACTCTCTCTGCCACTTCTTCAACAGTGATATGTGCGCCCTAGAAGTTGTGTTAAAGACGCCTCTTGGTGCTGAACACTTGTCACTTCTCAGCACTTTGATCAGTCTTGAGTCTCCCCAGTAGTCACTGCTGTCTGGAATGAAAAGTGTCTTTAACCAAAAGTAAGAAGAGGCATAAACATAAACATTGAGAGGCCAGTTTGATGGGGATGATATATCCATTTAGCCAAGCAACAGTAGTAGCTTTTCCTCTAGGGCTAGTTGGTTGTCTTTTGAGACAGGATCTCACCATGTATCCCAACTTGTGATCCTCCTACCTCAACTTCCAGGGTTCTAAGCTGTATCACTTTTAAATAAATATTTTAAATAAATATACAAACTCATTTTTGTTTCTAATAAGATTTCAGTAGTTGTTTAGAAAGTCAACATGCTTTATAACCTTAAGATAATACTCTTTCCCATTAACGTTTTCTCTTACAGATACAACCCAAACAATTGTTTGAAAGGCAAAACTCAGTTTCATATGTGTATTTGGAAATTATATCGAAGCATTTTTCAAAATCAAAAAAAATGCCAGTAACCTATGACAATGGATTTCTCTTCATCCACACAGATAAGCCTATGTATACTCCTCATCAGTCAGGTAGAGTATAAGATGCTTATTTCTTGGTGGGAAATTTGACACTATCATTAAAACTTTAAAAACATTTATTTTATTTATTGACATTTTATATGTATATAATGCATTTTGATCATTTTTGCTTCCTATTGCTTTCCCTTATTTCCTTCCTTTCCTTCCCCTCCTGCTAAGTCTCTCTCTCTCTCTCTCTCTCTCTCTTTTATTTTCCCAGGTTGACCTGGAATTCACTATGTAGTCTCAGGGTGGTCTCGAACTCATGGCAATCCTCCTCCCAATGCCTCCCTGGTGCTGGGATTAAAGGTGTGTGCCACCACACCTGGCTCTTGAATCTCTTTTTTGACATTTAAAATTGAGTAGAGACAAGTTTCCACTTTGCTTAAAAGAAAACCCAATTTCTTTTTATTGATTGATTGATTGATTGATATAGAGTCTCCCTCTAGCCCAGGCTGACCTGGAATTTACTATGTAGTCTCAGGCTGGCCTTGAACTCATGGTGATCCTCCTACCTTTGCCTCATGAGTGCTGGGATTAAAGCCTGCACCACCAAGCCTGGCTGTCTCGTTTTTTGAGGTAGGGTCTTTCTCTAGACCAGGCTAACCTGGAACTCACTCTATAGTCTCAGGATGGCCTTGAACTCACTGCAACCCTCCTACCTCTGCCTCTAGATTGCTGGAATTAGAAAACCCAATTTCTAAAGACATTTATATATTCAAATAGCATTCAAAATGTTAATTTATAGAGAAATTTCTAAATATATTACAAAATCAACAATTATTTGCACTACCAGTTATTTTCAAGTAGAAAGCACCTGTTTAATATTTAAAAGGTTACTAGACTTACTCATTAAACAAATAGAAAATTGTATAAAAGACACAGTTTTGGAAAAGGAAAAGTAATTTATTGAAGAGCCATGTCCATACAAATTTCAGATTGGATGCAATCCCCAAATTGGGAAAATAAATGCAACTTGGGGGGGGGATTAGATGTTTCAGCAGAGAATAAACTAGATTATGGAAATGAGAGTCACTTACCTGAGAAAGTATCTGTTAAAACACTATCATAGTTGGTCTGATAAAGAGGGAAAGGGAAGAACAGTGAGTCCAAACCCTGTGACTGAGGAAAACCTGGATGGACACAGGAAAGTCTGAGCACTGCTCATTGTATTCAGCTCCCTCATGTCTCCTTCTTGCTGTCGTTGACTTACTTCTGAGCATATGAGAGATGGAATTATGAGAGATGTGCACGTGCAAGGAGGAAGCTATGAGGTGTCATGAGTAACATTTGGGGGGAGGGACAGACAAAGGGAGGCAAGATCAGCCCATTTTACTGAAAATCTTTGCACAATACAACCAGCTAATATTGGTTGCCATTGATGACATCAATTGTGAGGTGGAACAAGATGTCACCTTTACTATATCACCAGGAATACCTGTCAAGATTGGCTCTGGGAGGAGAATCCTAGAGAGGGTGGGAATATTGCTACCAACCTAGACATAATGTTATTGCCAGAATAGCATCCTCTTCATCATGAAGATGATTTTAGTTTTTTTAAAAAAGGCAATAGTCTGTGTCCACAAAGATTAGTATTTTTCAGCTTAATCATACCTAAAAACAAGCATATCCTCATTCTTGCCCTCCTCCTATATTAGACGATGCTTCTCTGATTGTCTCCTGTTCTCAGAACTTAACGCTATCGTCATCAGTCATATATAGTTCAGATCCTAGACTCTGGGATCTTTCTTGTCAAGGCTTTCCTTAGGAACTGCTTCATTGTTATTTCAATCTCAGGAGTTACTTTTTCATTTCTGGGACAAAAACTCAACCCAAAGGAAAGGTTTTCATTTGGCTTACAGTCCCAGAGTGGGTGGAGTCCATCATGGCAGGGGAAGCACGGCAGGAGCAGGAAGCTGGAGTCACTCCGGCATAGAGGAAGTAGAAGTCACTTGTGCAACCTGGTTTACCCTTTTTATACCGTCTAGGAACCCAGCTCGTGGCATTGGGCTGCTCACAGTTAGGGAGGGTCCTCCCACCTCAGCTAATCTAATCTAGAAATGCCTCCCAGGCGTGATCAGAGATTTGCTTCCATGACAATTCTAAATCCTGTCAAGTTGTCAATCAGAGATTAACCATCACGGGACTTTACTGTAAGAATGTGAGATATCCTGGCCTATTCTAGTCATAGAGGGAAATGTGAGAACTGCCTCTAAATTCTTCCCCTTTGGTGGCAGGTGGAATGAAATACAGTGCTTAAAAGCACTTTTGAGCCATAGTGCCTGGGTTCAAATCCCAGTCACAGCTTGGGCTGTTATTGGCAGTGGGACAATGTGTGAGTTAGACCCTACTTTCCTCATCTGTAAAACAACAACAAAAAGAGAATACAACTTACATCATAGTTGTGAGAATTAAGTAAAATCATCAGTACTTAGCACATATCAAGTTCTATGAAAGTGTTTTCCATCATATTCTAATCTATGCAATAGCACAGAGCCTTACTTATACAAAAGAATAAGAATTTAAAGTAATTTTTAAGTAATTGTTTAAATCCTGCTGTTTGTGGCCCTTGTGTCTCATTTAATGACACAGTTAGATGGTTAACAAAGAGCATTTTTAGAATGAAGACTTTTGTCTCCAATGCTATATAGGACAAAGGACTTTATTGTCTAGAAACCTTAGTTCTATTCAGCATGTGTCATGCTTCCCCACCTACCACATCACCCTTTAGCTATGGACTCAAGCCAGATTGAACCTAAAATTCAGTTGATTTCTTCACCATTTTCACAACTACATGGAAGTCATTGCTGCTACCTCCTTTGTCTTTGCCCTTATTCCTACTCTACGGTTACATGTGACCACGGGACCCTGTGAAGGGCAGCCTTCCCTGACCTCTCTCACTGCTTCTAATACCCACCCCCCTTTACTCTCAGAAGCCACTCAGGTGTTCTCTGAGCACTTCACACCCCTGGAAATTTACATATAGTTAGGTAAATTGTGTATAATTCATCTCCTCCAGTCCATCTGGAGACTTCCATTTCTGACTTATTTCACGACTGTATCTCAGTATCCAGAAAAATGATTGTTCTTTAAAAATGCATTCAACAATTAAAAACAAACTATCAACACACAAGCCATGTCTTTGGTTCAAAAACTTTATTGATCTTGCTTGTACCATTTTTGTGAAGATAAGATTAATGTTTTAGCACAAATACAAACTGGATTTGATACTAGATAAACAGTTGTCACAGGAATAATAACAAACACTTACTGGTTACCTAGTTTGTGCTGAGCTATGCAAAAGCAGATTTTCTTTAGTTCTCACAATGACACTATTAGGATGGACTAGTATTCCTGCTTTATCTTGAGGTAACTAAGGGTTAGAGGGATTAAACATTCTACTCAAAGTCACATTAAAATGTGGAAAAGAAAGCTGTGAAACCAAAGTTTTGAGCTCCAGGGCCTTTCATCTTTACTTTTGCAGCATCTCACTGACAGTTTCCCTGTGATATTCCCAGACCAGGTGTGTTCATAAGACAAGAGGAAGATTTGAGGTGGGTGACCGACTGTGAGGGAAGAAGCAGAGAGCAGAGAGTGAGACATACTGATCCTACTGCTTTTACCCCGTGGTCTTAGTAAAGCTGGCTTAGTAATGTTCTAGTAAAGTAGAGCTTTGCACAGTACTGAACTCTGAATGTATTGAGTTTATGGTGCCGGTTCTATTTCATTATGTAGGTGAAATTTTAACCATGAAATGATTTGATCATCAGCAAAACCCTACAGGAATGACAGTAGGTCATGGGAAGGAACTAGATCTACGTGTACCAAATAGCTTTGAGTTTAAAGGCTAACAAATGCTTTTGTTTAAGAAGTAGGAGTCTGTTAGCTGACAGAAAGAAATGGAGGAACACTAGCAGAACTTTGTCCCTGCCATTATTCTTATAGCAAGGCGAGAACAATTGCAGGATCTGGTGGATTAAGAAAATCATGCAATTTATAAGTAAAGAAATGAGTCTTGTGTGAGTCAGACTCCCAGTTTTTCATTAAATCTTCATCCGTAATTGGAAGACATTTTATGCTTTCCTATAACCATATTATAGAGGTCACTATATTGCTACTATGAAAATAGTTGATAGTTACAGACATTACTAATTTATATTATGACTGTTGTATGCCTATGTTATAAACTGGACTGCACTTTAAATTCACTAGGAGAAGTGAACCAGAGGGTTTTTTTGAAAATGAAAGACTCTTTAGTATCAACTGTATTTTTAAGCTTTTTCTTTTTTAATATTTGTTTTTGTTTTTGTTTGTTTGTTTTTTTGAGGTAGGGTGTCACTTTAGCTCAGGCTGACCTGGATCACATTCTGTAGCTTCAGGGTGGCCTCAAACTCATGGCAATCCTCTTAACCTCTGCCTCCCGAGTGCTGGGATTAAAGGTGTGTGCCACCACATCTGGCCCTAATATTTGTTTTTATCTGTGAATTGTTGGATTGTGTATATAGTTTATTTTATTATTTATTATTTTTTAATTTTTGTTTTTTTGAGGTAGAGTCTCACTCTAGCCCAGGCTGATCTGGAATTCACTCTGTAGTCTCAGGGTGGCCTTGAACTCACAGTGATCCTCCTACCTCTGCCTCATGCCCAGCTACATATAGTTTTTTAAACAGGATTTATCTCATTAAAAATGACAAAAAGTCAAAATACTGCTGGGCTGGGCATGGTGGTGCACAGCTTTAATCCAAGCACTCTGGGAGGTAGAGGTAGGAGGCTCGTGCTGTGAGTTCCAGGCCAGCCTGAGACTACAGAGTGAATTTGAGGTCAGCCTGGGCTAGAGCGAGACCCTACCTCAAAAAAACAAACAAACCAAAAAAACAAAAAAAAAAAAAAAGTTGCTGAGCCTCATGGCACAGGCCAGTAATCCCTGCAACATGAGAGACTGAGGCAGGATGATCACAAGTTTAAGGCCAGCCTGGGCTACAGAGTGAATTTAAGGCAAGACTAGTTGCTCTAGTGAGACCCTGCTTCAAAATAAAAATGAAAACAAACCAGGTGTGGTGACGCATGCCTTTGATACCAGCACTCAGGAGGCAGAGGTAGGAGGATTGCCATGAGTTCAAGGCCTGAAGCTACAGAGTGAATTCCAGGTCAGCCTGGGCTAACGTGAGACCCAACCTTGAAAAACCAAAAAAAAAAAAAAAAAAAAAGAAACATAAAAATAAATAAGGGGCTGGGCATGGTGGTATACACCTTTAATGCCTGACTTTAGGAGGCTATGGTTGCAGGATCACATGAGTTTGAGGCCAGCCTGGAGCTACTGAGTAAGTTCCAGGCTAGCCTGGGCTGGAATGTGATCCTGCCTCAAGAAAACCCACAAAATAAATAGATAAATAAACAAACAAATAAAGGGAAATCAAAATCTCCTTGTGTTTAGCAGAGGTTTTGACACCATCACTTATTCTTACAGTGAAGGTGAGAGTTTACTCACTGAATGACGACTTGAAACCAGCCAAAAGAGAAACGATTCTAACTTTCATAGTAAGTATTTCATTTGCTTTAATAAGACTTTAACTCACTCTCTCAGGACTCATTCCACAATCCTGCTGTCATATTCTACTAAATCTTCAGTGTTGTACAAATGTTCCCTAAGCACCTGTACAAGGATAGAGTTACAGATTTATACCTCTACAATAGACATGTAAAAAGTTCATAAAAACAAAGGCTCAGCAAGTGGAAGGATTTTGAACTAAACCATTTGAATATATCACTTGATATATATATATATCATATATAAATTATCATTTATATATCATTGATATATATATAATATTGATATATTGAATATATATCAATGATATATATATATATCATTTTAATATATTATTTGAAATAAACTATTTGAATGTATTTGAGATTTCTCAGTGGGTAAAGCATTTACCACAAGCATGAGGATTTGAGTTTGGATCCCCAGAACCCACATAAATGCTGAGTGGGGTGGCAGTCCTCCTGTAATCTCAGCACTTGGGAACCCGAGGCAAGCTGGCTAACTAGACTAGCCTAGTGGGTGAGCTCTGGGTTTACGTGAGAAACCCTGACTCAGTACAACAAAAGTCGAGAAGGAAAGTGGTCAAGGAAGATACCCAACATCAACCTCTGACTGACACATGTACACACGCACATATGCACACAAAACAATACTAATCCATGATACTTACTTTTGAGGAACTTGAAGTTTAACAGCCAATATCCTAAAATGCTTAGCAATAGCAACCACTTATCAGACTGATCACACATAATAGAGGACATAAAACAAGCTTCTGTGGTCTCATCTACTTCGTAAGTTTGTTGGAAACTCCCATGATTTCCACAAACCACTTTATACACTTCAGACATTTTTTGAGGAGAAATAAATACTTCATTTGCCATAATTGCTCATTTACTAATAGGAGTTGTACTAGAAATGTCGTTTTGCTATAGGCTGCATCACCTTTTCTTATACTCAAATTTTGAATACACATATAAAAGAGAATAAAATAATACTCAGATTAGGCAAATTATGCATTAAGTCAAATACCCTAAGAGTTCAGAAAGAAAACAGAATATGGGTTTTATAATCTTTTTCTGGAATGGAATGGCTGAAGGAAATCTTGAGCTAGATTGTAATGAGAAGGATTGACATGAGTTCTTTTAAAATACTGAAGGCCCATGTAAAAACAATAGCATGATGGCTGGAGAGATGTTTCAGCAGTTAAGGACACTTCCTGCACAAGGAGTACATGAGAACACCAGGGTTGGAATTGTCAGAGCCCCACAAGCTCAGGAATCAGTAAAGACACTCCCAGCTCAAAGCAGACCAGATGGAAGAGCAATGGATGAGGTTAAGCTCTGGTCACCCTAGATGAGTGCCCCCATTGCAGGCCAGTGTATGGGGCCCCATACCACACCACACACACACACACACACACACACACACACACACCCCATCATACACACATGCATGCTCACGCACGTTTGCGCGCACACACACACACATACAAAATAACATGAACTAATCTGTAGGAACAGGTTGAAAATACAAATAGCACAGACACATGTGAGAAGAATGCATAATTGCCTGATAAGCAGAAAGTCTGAACAAGGACTCAGCCGAGATTTCACCTCAGTGCTCTGCTCCTGGAGAATAAGCGGTGGATGAGCCTGTGGTCTTTATTCCGCATCTGTGGAATAGAACTTGAGTGAAGCAGACCCCTGGCAACCACACATGGAGAAATGGACACGAGTCATACCCTGTGTGAGCTTCCCCAGAGAGAGGACTGAGGAAGCTGAGCCACAGCCACAGGGAGTCACGATGTAAGAAGCATCCTGGAAAGAGAATTTGAGGAAGATCCTCTCACAGGGACTGTGGAAGTTGATGATGGGCTACAGAACAGCCAGGGAGATATTTAGCTGTGAACATCATTCTTGTTCACGACAGGCTTTTGTGTGTTTTACAATTGCAACTCAAGAAAGCAATCTTAAAATTTCAATCATGAATTTCAGATATGGTGAGTGGCGGTAAGATTTTAACAGGAGCACTTCTGTGCACAGCACAAAGAAAGTCAAAATTCACAGAGATTTGTGAGAACTTTTAAGGGTGCTTTACTGGTATGTTAGGGTTAAAATGTTCAGACTATGTATCTATCAAATGTCCAGCTGAAAAGCAAAGTTTTGGGGAAATGCCAAATGAAGATATGTAAAAAGTAGTTCTGATATTTACAAAGGCTACATCTGGCTTATTAAAACATTAGGATTATTTTATTTTGAAGGTAGGGTCTCATTCTAGTCCAGGCTGACCTGGAATTCACTATGTAGTCTCAGGGTGGCCTCAAAATTAATGGTGATCCCCCTACCTCTGCCTCCCGAGTGCTAGGATTAAAAGCATGCACCACCATGCCCTGCTCTTATTTTTGCCTTTTATATACTATTATATTCTTCTTTTCTCTTTTTTGAGGCAGGGTCTCACTATGTAGTCTAGGCCTGGAATTTCCTATGTAGCTCAGGCTGGCTGTGATCTTCCTGCCTCATTTTCCCAAGGCCTGGGTGCATCACCATACCACAAGTTTACATTTCTTTTTTGTTAATTGTACAGTAAAGCATATAGCCTTTTGTGGACAATAAGAAGAGACTGTGGGGGATCCAAAAAAGGAAGTAGCTTTAAATGAACCTTATTTTGTTTTCCATAACATTTAATTGAATTTTGTCTTTCACATTTCTCTTGAGTTTGTGTGTATTTGTTGGCAAGCAGTATTTGTAGATCAGAGATTTTGTAGATCAGTTACAATTTTGCATGTGTCTGTGCTCTGAGGGCTGCTATGGTTTCAATGTGCCCTGCTAAACTGCATGTGTTGAATCTTGATTTGCAATATGCAGTGTTGGGAGGAGGGGCCTGGTGGGAGACACTTATATCAAAGGGCTCCACCCTTTGGAGTGAGTTGATGTGATAGTGTCTAAATCTTTTAAAAATATTTTTATTTTTTATTTATTTATTTATGAGAGACAGAAATGGGAGAGAGAGTATGGGCATGCGGGCCTCCTTCTACTGTAAGTGAACTCCTTTGTGCATCTGGCTTTACACGGGTACTGGAAAATCAAACCTGGACAATCTGGCTTTGCAAGCAAGAATCTTTTTTTTTTTAATTTTTTATATTTATTTTTATTTTGGAGAGAGACACAGAGAGAGACAGAGAGAGAGGGAGAGGAAGACAGATAGAGATGGGCGCACAAGCAGCCTTTCAGCTGCTGTGAACGAAATCCAGATGTGTGCGCCCCCTTGTGGGCAAGTGCGGCATTGTGCCCTTGCGTCACTTTGCATCTGGCTAAACGTGGGACCTGGAGATTGGAACCGCTGGAAATTGGAACCAGCATTCTTAGGCTTAGGAGGCAGGCGCCTTAACCACTAAGCCATCTCTCCAGCCCACAAGCAAGAATCTTTGACTGCTGAGCCACCTCTCCAGCCCAGAAGTGTCTAAATCTTGGGCTTGTTTACTGTTCTGTTTTTACCATGACTAAGAAGCCCCCAAAACCCTGAATTGTCATCCTCTGGGACTTACCAGCTTCCACAGCTGTGAGCCTAAATAAATGTTCATTAATTGTACTTACCCAGTGTCAAGTATTCTTTCATAGCAATAGAAAATGAAACAAGACATGAATGTCTGTTTTTATTAACAGGACCCGGAAGGATCAGAAGTTGACATAGTGGAAGAAAATGATTACACTGGAATCATCTCTTTTCCTGACTTCAAGATTCCATCTAATCCTAAGTATGTAAAAATACTTGCTAATAAGTAAATTTTCTCTGAAACCCACATTTGAGACTTTTGGTTGGGAAGCAGATGAATGGTCAAATAGAGCCACCTAGTGTTAACACAGAATACCATGAATGTGGAGATGCAAAATCTAATGAGAAAGTTAAACTGTTTCAAGTAGAAAAAATAATGCCCAGGCCTGAAATCCTGCACCGCCCACCTGTGGTCCCACCTACTCAGAGGACTGAGAGTGCAGGAGCCCAGGAATTCATTGCCAACCGGGCAATAACGGGGTTGCTCACCATCAAAAGCATCAACGCTTGCCTCGGAAGCAGTCTAAGGCTGCTGCAGTCCCATCCTTTGCCCTCGCTGTTATGAAACAGGGCCTTTGTTGGTTTTGTCTGCATGGACTACTAAGGGAGAGGGGATGTTTTCAGGACATTTCTTCCATTTGGCCCACATGAAAGGATGTCAAACCATGTTGAAAGAGGATTCAATGTGATACATATTTATGAACATGTTCCTGGATAGCTACATCACCCTAGGAGAGATGCAAAGTAGGGATAGAGAACCACAGGTTTTGCTTTCAAGGAACTTACAATAGGACAGCATGTATAAGGCAAGGAGAGCAATAAATGGCTATACCACAATCAAACTCTATTATAGTCATTTTACCTCTGCTTTTTAGAAGTGAGTTTGTAGTTTAAAAACTAAAGTTTTTCTATTGAAATTATGGAGGTTAAATAATTTGAATAATTTTTAAATTGTGTACCTTCTTGAAAATAATACATGCTTTATTGTACAAAATTGAACCCGTTTTTACCATTGTCATTATGAATCAGGTATGGGAGTCTATCTTGACCAGGACTTCAAAACCTTTGCCCTTATTATGCCCTCTGCTTATAAGATGCTTCAACTTAACCTTCACAAGCCTAGCTCCTTCTCATCTTTAGGATACAGGAAAAAGTATGCTGCCTTTAAAAGACACTGTCCGTACATGTGATCTATTGTAGTCGCTCTCTCTCTCTCTCTCTCTCTCTCTTCTCTTTCTCCTTCCCTCTCCCCCTTCCTGCATGTTTTCTTTGTGACACTTCTCAATGTCTTATTTCTTTGCTTATTTCTTCTTTTATTTTCTTGTCTTTTTAAAATAATTTTGGCTTTTTTTGAAGCTGACCTGGAACTCACTCTGTAGCCCAGGATGGCCTCAAACTCCTGATGATCCTCCTGCCTCAACCTCCTTAGTGCTAAGAATACAGAAATTAGCTACTACACCCAGAATCTTCTTGACTTTTTTTTTTTTTTTTTTTTTTGAGAGAGAGACAGAGAGAGATGGAGAGGAAGACAGATACAGATGGGCACGCCAGCAGCCTCTCAGCTGCTGATAACCAAATCTAGATGCATGCGCCCCCTTGTGGTCAAGTGTGGCATGGCGCCCTTGCATCACTTTGCATCTGGCTAACTGTGGGACCTGGAGATTGGAACCGCTGGAGATTGGAACCCGTGTTCTTAGGCTTAGGAGGCAGGCGCCTTAACCGCTAAGCCATCTCTCCAGCCCTCTTCTTGACTTTTTATTCCCCACTTGCTCATACACTCATTAAGGGCAAATCCCTTATCTGAATTGTGGATTGTTGTATCTCAGCACTCAATACTTAATATTTTTTGAATTATTGATGATGATAATTATAATTAATATCCCTAATATTGACTTGATTGACTGCAGAGTCAATCTGTACATTTATTTTTTTCTCATTTTAGAAACGAGGTTAAGTAACTTGGCTATGTCAAGCCTGCTAATAAATGGAAAAGTAGCAACTGGAACTCACATGGACTATTACCTCTATGAAAATGGTGGCTCTTCCTTTATGTTCATTTTTTAAAGTATTTATTTATTTGAGAGAGAGAGAGAGATTGGGAGAGGGAGAGAATGGGCACACCAGACCTTCTAGCCATTGCAGATGAACTCCAGATGTATGTGCCACCTTGTTCATTTGGCTTACATGGGTACTGGGCAATCAAACCAGGGTCCTTAGGCAAGCGCCTTAACTGCTAAGCCATCTTTCCAGCCCTTATGTTCATTTTTTAAAGCCCGACTGTGTAGCCTAGTATTCAGAAAGCATTTTGTAATGGAGGTTGTTAATTAAGGTAGCTTGTTTTCCTCTTCAGACACACCATACTTTGTTTCCAGTTATCATTTCATTCATGTGAAGTGTGAGCTTGACCATCCTGTATGACATATTTTTAGACATTGTGGACTTTGTACTGTCTTGTATGTTGTAGTATTATGTTAGCATAGTTACGCTTAGAATTAAGATAACATACTTGGAAAAATAACATAATATGTGAACTGATAAAAATGTCTACTATCAAAAGAAAATGCTCAATTATTCCCATTTTTTGTTTAAAATTTTTTCACAAAATATTTACTGAGGTTACGTATATCCATGTATATTCTAACATCTTTAAAATGGTAACTTATTATATTCCTATGGACAAATTAGAAATATTAAATGGCATGTATACTTCCCAATATTTTGTTTCCACAGATATGGTGTGTGGACAGTGAAAGCTAAATATAAAGAAGATTTTTCAACAACTGGAATCACATACTTTGAAGTTAAAGAATATGGTAATTTCTAATAATTAAAAGTTTATCGGTAAAAAGTTAGTATGTTTACAGTCAATCTTTTAAGTGATGCACCTAAGGCAAAGTCACTCCCAGGTGGGGTTGAGGCAACTTCATTTTTACAAATAATTCAAGGGCAGCCTGGGAGTACTAGCAGGCAGAGGAGACAGAAGATAGGCAAGTGGTGGTGGTGGTTTAAGTGCCTAGGGTCCAGTTCCAGCATGCCCTGTTAACCTTGAGGAAACTGACCTCTCTGGACTTGCACTCCTCATGATCAAGCTGGAAGAGAGATGTAGTCCCCCAAGGAGCCTGATTTGCTAAGACCCTTTCTAAAATTATCATTTTATTTTTTTTTATTTTCTTTTTGGCTTTTTAAAAATTATTAATTTTTTTATTATTGACACCTTCTATATTTACATACAAAAAACACATTTCCCACACAGCACACTTACAGGAACTCCTGCTAGGCACACTTTGCATATCTTTACAATGGAATCTCAAACCCACCACCAACACCTTAAGACCAGCCCCCAGTGACATTGCCTCTAGCAAGGTGATTGCAGATGCAAACTATAACTAATAAAACACTGAATATATTGGGGGACATATATTCAAACTACCACACCTCCCCTCCCCTCCCCCCATTCCACTTTAGAACACTCTTTTTGGCTTTTTTGAGGTAGGGTTTCATTCTAGGCCAGGCTGACCTGGAATTCACTATGTAGTCTCAGGGTGGACTCAAACTCACAGCGATCCTCCTACCTCTGCCTCCCGAGTGCTGGGATTAAAGGCATGTGCCACCATACCTGGCCTAAAATTATAATTTTAGAGAAACAAATAACAAAACATGAGGTGAGTATAACCCAGTATGACAAATAAATGATTCATTCAAGTCTTATAGTCAGTGACAGAAAAGAGACAACTTTTTTTTTGTTTGGTTGTTTTTTTTTGTTGTTTTTTTTTTTGTTTGTTTGTTTTTTGAGGTAGGGTCTCACTCTAGCCTAGGCTGACCTGGAATTCACTATGTAGTCTCAGGGCGGCCTTGAACTCACGGTGATCCTCCTACCTCTGCCTCCCGAGTGCCGGGATTAAAGGCTTGCGCCACCACTCCCGGCTTCTTTTTTAAAAGACATTTTTATTTATGTATGTATTAGAGACAGAGAGAGAAAGAGAATGAAAATGGGCATGCCAGGGCCTCTAGCCATGGGAAATAAATTCCAGATGCATGCACCACCATGTACATCTGGCTTATGTGGAATCTGGTGAAGCAAACCTGAGTCCTTAGGCTTTGCAGGCAAGTGCCTTAACCGCTAAGCCATCCCTCCAGCCCTTGTTTTTGTTTTTTACCCCTAGCCTAATACTATCTTTTTCTGGTTCACAAATCCCTAACATATTAATCTGAAATTTTAATATATTTGTATTTTGAAGTCAATCATATTAATGGACTGGTAAGTACTATATAAATAGCTTAGTATTTCCATTTCTTGCCATAGATTCAACGGCTAAGCCATCTCTTCAGCCTCATTTTAAATCACTGTTGACCTCACTAGTCTTCAGCAATGCAATAGTGGCTTTGCACATGATGTTGACCTACCTCCAAACGCTCTTCCTTCTCTCCTTGCCCAGTCACCTCCCCACACAGCTCAAGTCTCAGGTTAAGAGCCATGTGCTTAGAGAAGCTTTTCTTGAATTCTCTTCCCTGGTTAGGATCCTCAGTACTTCTTCCAGTTCACCACTGTAGATTAGAGATTTACCTGTGCAATTATTTACTTATACCTGTCTTCCTTGCTTGATGGTGAACCCAGTGTATCTGTCTTGTTCATTAGGATATCTTTGTTGATAAGCTTATACTTGTTACATGGTAAGCAAGTATCTAACAGAAGGGTGAAATAGTTCCCTACGCTTCATATCCTGGAGAGAACACACCTGTCTTTGGTAACACAGGAACACAGCTGGTTTTGAGGTAGGGTCTCACTCTGGTCCAGGCTGACCTGGAATTAACTATGTAGTCTCAGGGTGGCCTTGAACTCACAGCGATCCTCCTACCTCAGCCTCCCAGTGCTGGGATTAAAGGCGTGCGCCACCATGCCTGGCTTTACAGCTGGTTCTTTTACCTCTGGTCTTCACTACTAGAAAACACATGAGTCATTTTTGATGCCAATGGTCTGCTCTTGCTGGGTGTCAGGCAGCCTTTATCCACAACATCAGATTCACCCAACCACCCAACTTCCTGTTAACTACAGTACAGGTTATTAGAACTGGCATCTGTAAGCCCTGGTGCGTGGTCCGAGTTAGAATTAGAATCTGTAAGCTCTGGTTTATAAAGAAAAGGTAGTACCATGTTTTCTCATGGGCAATCAAGATACCATAGGCAGGTATCTTAGCCTCATTTGTAATTTTGCCTTCATTTCCTTTCTCATAATGAACTGTGTTTTTTCTTTCTCTCTCTTTTTATTTTTTCTTCAAGGTAGGATCTCACTCTAGCTCAGGCTGACCTGAAATTCATTATGTAGTCTCAGGGTGGCCTTGAACTCACAACGATCCTCCTACCTCTGCCTCCCAAGTGCTGGGATTAAAGGTGTGCGCCACCACGCCCGGCTCCTTCTCTTAATTTTTTAAATAGTGTAGGAGTTTTACACTTACACTTGGAGACTGAATGAATTCTATTCACTAGACAAAAAGGGAAATGCTAACAAAATTTTTCTATTTTATTTCTAATTATATTATTTTTTACTACAATGTTTTATTTTTATTTATTTACTTGAAAGAGAGAAAAAGGTAGATAGAAAGAACGAGAGAAAGAGAGAATGGGCACACCAGAGCCTACAACCACTGCAAATAAATGCACGCATGCATCTGGCTTATGTGGGTTCTGGGGAATTGAACCTAGGTCCTTCGGCTTTGCAGGCAAGTGCCTTAACTGCTAAGGCATCTCTCCAGCCCTCTATTTACATTATTAATTTAATAAGCACTCATTGAACATATATTATGTTCAAGACTGAAGGGACGGAGAGATGGCTTAGCAGTTGAGGTGCTTGCCTGCAAAACCTAAGGACCCAGGTTTGATTCCTCAGTACCCACATAAGCCAAATGCATTGGTGCATTCATCTGGAGTTTGTTTGCAGTGACTAGAGGCCCTAGAGCACCCATTAATTCTCTCTCTCTGCCTCTTTCTGTAATAAATAAATAAATAAATAAATAAATAATTTCTAAAAGATGTAAAAGAAGAATAAGAGAGGAAATATGCAAAGCAAAATAGACAATGTCCTTATTTTGTCTTTAAGGTCTCCTTATTTCAGTGAAGGAAACAACCTGTTGCCCATAAATGCTGTAACAAAATACAAGCTAAGTGATTTTGATATAGCAAGGCTGGATTTCTCTGATTGCTACAGAGGGATAGCTCAGCAGAAGTGTTGTTGCCATTGTTGTTGTTGTTGATGATGGTGGAGTGCTGTGTTTATATTAGTGCTTACCCAACTAGAAACTGTAGCTGCTTGCTGTGTTTAAAGGCTACATTAATTTAAATATTTTCTCTTCATTTCTGTTTTTCAGTCTTGCCACATTTTTCTGTTTCAATAGAACCAGAAAGTAATTTCATTGGTTACAAAAACTTTAAGAATTTTGGAATCACTATAAAAGCAAGGTAGGAATGCTCCTTTTTTCCCCCCAGATTAACCAGCTAAATTGAGTGCCAACTGTGATTGGTGATAGTTGCCCAAAGAGCCATTTGTGAAGTTAAGTTTGCCATGACTTTTGGGATGGACTGATTGAGGGGACATCATGTTAATGCTTTATTTGCCTTTGTTGGTTATTCATCAGCAAAAGAATAAAAAGAAAAAGAAAAAGGCTGGAGTGATGGCTTAGTAGTTAAGGTGCTTGCCTACAAAGCCCAATGACCTGAGTTCAATTCCCCAGTACCCACGTAAGCCATATGTGCAAAATGGCACTTGCATCTGAAGTTCATTTGCAGTGGCCAGAGGCCCTGGCATGCCCAAACTTTTTCTCTCTCTGTCTCTATCTATTATCTATCTATCTATCTATCTATCTATCTATCTATCTATCTACCTACCTATCATGTATCTGTCTATTTATCTATCTAATCTCTCTGCTTGCAAAAAACAAAATATTTTTTAAAAAGAAAAAGAAGGAAAAAAAGAGGAAAGTCCTAAACAAAACCAGCATGATTTATGACATTGGGGCTGAAATATGAAACCTTCATTCCTTATCCTATTTTTAATGGCTTAATCAGCCAATAAATGTTGCAGAATTATTTTAGAGCTCAGTGTCTTACAACTGTAACCATTTGGGAATCAGTTCTGGGCAGTTCTGCTGATCTGTACCATGCTGGTGTCAACTGGGCGTGCCTTCATGCCTAGTCCATAGGCAGGCAGGACATCTGATGGATAGCTGGCCTAGGCAGGTCTTACATGTCTGTCAACGGCTGGCAGTTGGTGGGAGTTGAAACTAGACTGCATGTGTCTTATTCAGAAGGCTGGCTGAATTAGTTACTGTTTTCATTGCTGTGACCAAATCCCTGAAAACAAACATCTTATGAGAGGAAGGATTTATTTTGGCTCAGGGTTTGAGAAGGTAGCATCTATCCTGGTGGGGAAGGCATAGCAGAGCTCACAGAGATGGAACAGTGTTTCATAAATGACAAATAATTTGCTTAAGATTCCACAGCTTGTAAGTTTGCTCAGCCTGTTTTGTTCTGGAGTCCGTTCCTTCAAATGCTACTATGCTTCCTTTTTTGCAAGCATACACTCTGAAAATACAGTTATCAGTCTATATTAATAGCTTTCTCATTGCTATGATAAGATAAAATATCACACAGAAACAACTTAAGGGAAGGAGATGTTATTTTGGCTCATGACTTATGAAGGGACAAGTCTATCATGGTGGGAAAGCAGAGTGGTGGGAGGATGACGTGGAGAAGATAGGGAATTGCTCCCCACTGCCGCAAAGTCTTCAGGGAAATAATGTGGCTTGGAGAGGAAAGGGCCCCAGAGCTGAGCCTTTAATGTCAACAAGATCAGGTCTTCCATCTCATACTAATTATTTAATCTAATCTCTTCTTCTAGATTTATAAGGATGAAATATAATACTGGATGGAAGTATATCAATGCTTTATATAATTTCAAACTGTTACATATCTTGATCCTGTTATTATAACCATGTTAGCAAAACAATTTTATGATATTGTTTGATAGGTATTTTTATAATAAAGTAGTCACCGAGGCTGAAGTTTATGTCTTTTTTGGAATCAAAGAAGACATACAAGATGATCAAAAACAAATGATGCAGAAAGCAATGCAAAGCACAACGGTAAGATATTACATGTTTGCTTGGGCCTCAAGCTGATATAGGAATGAAAAGTAAAGTCTAACTTTCTAGTCCACGTTCTATGTAGGTGTGGAAGATGAGGCTTAAAACTCTCCATTGGTTTTCCATTGTCCTTTGGGTAAATTTTCCTTTTCTGATCTCACGACATCGCCTTCTTTCCCCATCTTCTTTGCCTCTAGGACTTTGTTTTTTTCCCTCTGACCCCTCCTGCCTTTTCTGTGCCTAGTTCCTTCTCATTCTTTTAGTTTTCAACACTGACACCCTTTCTCGGGGATACCATCCTTGACTCCTCTGAACTGGGCTACCTACCTGCCACTCCTATGTACTCCTCAGGCCTTGAGCCTTTCTTATTAAGACATGTTTTATACTTTCTTGAAGTGGTTCTCAACCAAAGATTTTTTTTTTCCAGTCCAAAGGATTATTTGACAATAGTCAGAGTTATTTGTGATTGTCCCCAAATGAGTGTGCTACTGGCACAAACTAAAACCCTACAGTGTGCAGAGCACCCCTACATACAGAAGTTATCTCATCCTACATGTCAATAAGGCTGAGAATCCCTTCTTTATTGTTTTGGCTTATTTGCTTATTTATCATGTGAAACTCTTTGTAGACACAGTCATTCTATTATAGGCCCCAAGTCAGCACATCTTCTGGTGGCTACAAGAACTAGATCAGTGCTCTGGTTCCATAGAGCACGTGGCATAATTCTTTTGCATATGCACGCCTTTAATCCCAGCACTGGGGAGGCAGAGGTGGGAGGATCGCCCTGAGTTTGAGGCCACCCTGAGATTACATAGTTAATTCCAGATCAGCCTGGGCCAGAAGTGAGACCCTACCTTGAAAAACAAAAACAAAAATAAAGAAAATTCATATATTTTTGTTTCATCAAGCATTTAACCTTTGCTTTTAAAAAGGTAACCTTATGTACTCAATACATAAGTTAAATGCCTTTTTAAAAAAATGTAGGATTCTCCTCTAAGCGCTGAGATTTAAGGAAAATCAAGGATGGGTGAGTGATAGAGTGCATGTTTAGCAAGCCTGAGACTCTGGCTAGAATACCCAGCATCCATCCAGCCTTTAGTCAATCAAGCTAAATCAGACAAAAATACCTGATTTCAAGCTAGACAGTTTTAAAATAAATAATAAGACAAAGTTGATTTTAATAATTCAGTGATATGATGTAAAATAACCTTGTTTCTGTTACTCATTTTATTTGTTTGAGTTAGAGTTGCAGTTTGTAAACAGTGACATTCTCAGTTGAGGGTAGAAGTACCACACAAGGCCTACAAAGGTAGAAGATGACTTAGGGTTTGCCCCATCTTTGTCAGCTGGTACCAGGAGATTCATGTGATATTCAAGACTCTTCCACATCCAGAATTCTGTACAAACTCATTAGACAGTAACACTCTGGATTTCACTGCAGGCTGAGCCAGCCACTGGACTGATGATGCTAAACCATCCCCTGACACTCCCCTTCAGTCTAGAGACAGTAAAAGCAGATCGGTTTTCCTTATATATTCATTCTTCTCTAAATTCGCTCTTCTTTTCACCCTTTTTAAAAAGTTGACAAATGGAGTTGCTCAAGTCACATTTGATTCGCAAATGGCAGTTAAAGAATTGACATATGAAAGCCTAGAAGATTTAAATGGCAAGTACCTTTACATTGCTGTGACCGTCATAGAGTCTTCAGGTAAGTGAGTGTGCATGTGTAGTATGCGTGTATAGTATGTACACAGTGTACATGCATAGTGTGCATTTGCATAACTGTTTTTTCGGATTTTTGTTTTGTTTTGTTTTTTCGAGGTAGGGTCTCACTCTGGTCCAGGCTGACCTGGAATTCACTCTGTAGTCTCAGGGTGGCCTTGAACTCATGGCGATCCTCCTACCTCTGCCTCCCAAGTGCTGGGATTAAAGGCATGCACCACCACACCCAGCTTTTTGGAAATATTTTTGATAGCATATCAATAGTGTAAGTGACTTCTATAGTTCCTTCATGCTTTATTTAATTTCATAGTTACATTTTACTTTTGACCTAGATTGGGTGTAAAATAGTGAACAAGGAATGCTGTCACAAGAAAGAATTCCATATGTGCTCTAAGTAAAGTGCTTAATGGAGTTTTTAGGGTTCAGGAAGTCCTTAAACTTCAAATCCTGAGTTCATATCTATTTTTTAAAATTTTTTATATTTATTTATATTTTTATTTTGGAGAGAAACACAGAGAAACACAGAGAGATAGGGAGAGGAAGTCAGATAGAGATGGGCGTGCCAGTAGCCTCCCAGCTGCTGTGAATGAACTCCAGATGTGTGCGCCCCCTTGTGGTCAAGTGTGGCATTGCGCCCTTGCGTCATTTTGCATCTGGCTAAATGTGGGACCTGGAGATTGGAACCGCTGGAGATTGGAACCAGCATTCTTAGGCTTAGGAGGCAGGCGCCTTAACTGCTAAGCCATCTCTCCAGCCCTCATATCTGTTTTTAACAGAGAATTGGAATAAGGCTGACCGGAGAAGGCTAGTTTAAGAACTATTACATCTATTCAGGAAAGTCAGAGGAATAAGCGAGAGTCCCAAGGAAAAGGAAATGAATGGCACCCACGTGGTCTGAGAGCCCATATGGGAGTCAAGCATGGGCCTGCAAAGAACATGAAAGGGGTTTTATTATATTTAGAGAGGAAAAGAGAAGAAAAGAACAAAATGCCCCTGCCATGAGGAAGACAGGAGAGGATAGGGAGAGCCCATGTGGGAGTGGGGGCTGGGGTCCTTCCCCCCAATCTTAACACAGCAGTGCCAAGATGAGGGGGCTTAGCAGAGCAGGGGTCTGGAAGTTCAGGAGAGGTGAAAGCCAAAGATGCCTTGTCTACCTAGTAAAGAACTATTTATAATCTTATTGTGGTGGGCTTCACCCTCAGGCTCAGGTCAGACAGAGAGAGAGAGAGAGAGAGAGAGAGAGAGAGAGAGAGCTGATTGAACTGGGCTAGGAGCTGGCTCTGGAGTAGGAGGTGAGAGAGCTGATTGGATAGGCTGGACTCTGGTTCTGCTGAAGCAGGCAGGCAGGGACAGCGTTCCCTCTTTGGGCTCCCTCTCCTGACTAGCTGCCCGTCCAAAGGGAGGTAACTGACAACCACAAAGTGCTATATTTGTTCATCTTAATGGAGTAGTACTTGGAGGCAGGGACAGCAGAAGGAGAGAGGCTAGACCAAGAAGGGTAGAAGTTTGGTCTTTGGGGCAGTAGATTTGGGTTGGCTATAGTATGTGTTATGGGGTGTTATGGATGGAAAACTAAAGATGAGTTTGTGGGCCAGAGCTTTGTGTGTTATTTTCATTGTTACTTGATTTTTAGCCATGGGGCAGCACTTAGGAGTAGGTCTTCAGAGTTTTCTCTGTATCAGACTGTTTCTGATTCTTCCCCATTTCTCTCTGGATCCTTGGTGTCTTACTGTGAACCTCTGTGAGGCTCATCCTCCACGTCCCTGCTCCCTCTTTCCCTCTCCTTATTCCTTGAGCACATTCAACTGAAAGTTGGGCCACTGTGGAAAAGCGGTGTCCTCCCTCCTCCCCCTCAGTCCACTGCTATAGCCTGATGTCCTTAAGGACATCTATATAGGACCCTTAGAGACTTGGAAAACCCTGAAGTCTAAATTTTTAAAAAAATTTTTTGTTTATTTTTATTTATTTATTTGAGAGCAACAGACAGAGGCAGATAGAGAGAGAATGGGCACACCAGGTCCTCCAGCCACTGCAAACAAATTCTAGATGCATACGCCACCTTGTGCATCTGGCTTACATGGATCTTGGGGAAATCAAGCCTTGAACCAGGGTCCTTAGGCTTCACAGGCAAGCGCTTAACCACTAAGCCATCTCTCCAGCCCTAAAGTCTAAATTTTTAAGTTTTTAAAAAATTTATTTACTTGCAAAGGGTGGGGGAGGAAGAGTGGGTTCACCAGGGCCTCTCGCTAGTACAAATGAACTCCAGATGCATGTACCACTTTGTGCATCTGGTTTTACATGAGTACTGGGGAATCACAACCAGGTCATCAGGCCTTGCAAGAAAGTGCCTGAACCACTGAGCAATTGCTCTAGCCCCCCTGAAGTCTAAATTCTAGTCTACACTGCCCACTCTGAACCAAAAGCCATGTTCCACATATTGTTAGCAACAGGATGAGTGCAGGAGTGGATGAGTGAATAAAGTGTCTGTGGAGGACAGGCCAGCTAGATAGCCTACAGATCACTACATTTCTGCCAGTGTTAACATGATGCTTGATTCTTTAGGTGGATTTTCTGAAGAAGCAGAAATACTTGGCATCAAATATGTCCTCTCCCCCTACACTCTGAATTTGGTTGCTACTCCGCTTTTCTTGAAGCCTGGGATTCCATATTCCATCAAGGTAGGTGGAACTGGAGGAACACTGCTAAGTGTGGAAGAGAGGAGGGCCATCTCAGAATGGTTATACTTTAGAGACTTTAAAAGAGCTACCGGGGACAGCTGCTGGGAGCAGGGATGTCTCAGCTGTTAAGGCACTTGCCTGAGAAGTTTAATTGCCTAGGTTCAATTCCCCACTGCTGGATGCTCAGAGTAGCATATGCATCTGGAGTTTGTTTGCAGCAGGTGGAGGCCTTGGCGGGCCCATTCGCTCTCTCTTTCTCTGTCTCTCTTCTCTCTCTCTGTTTGCAAATAAGTAAATATAAGTATTTTTAAAATTTTTAAAATTTATTTGATAGAGACATAGAGAGAAAGAGGCAGATAGAGAGAATGGGTGTGCCAGGGACTTTAGCCACTGCAAATGAACTCCAGATGCATGCACCACCTTGTGCATCCATGGCCTACATGGTTCCTGGAGAATCGAACCCAGGTCCTTAGGCTTCACAGGCAAGCACCTTAACCGCTAAGCCATCTCTCCAGCCCTAAACAAAAGTATTTTAAAAAATAAATAAAAGAGCTACTGGGATTTACCCTCTCCTGCTTTCTCATGGGCAAAAACTCTTCACTATCTCTCCCTCTTTCCTTCTCTTAATTGAATATAGTCTCTCTACACTTAAAAAAAAAAAGGAGGGCTAGAGAGATGGCTTAGCAGTTAAACAGTTGCTTATGAAGCCTAAGGACCCCAGTTCAAGGCTCAATTCTTCAGGACCCACGTAAGCCAGATGCACAAGGGGTGCATGCATCTGGAGTTCATTTGTAGTAGCTGGAGGCCCTGGCACACCCATTCTCTCTCTCCTGCTCTCTCTCTCTCTCTCTCTCTCTCTCTCTGCCTATTTCTGTATCTCTCTCTCTCTCAAATAAATAAATAAATAATAAAAATATATTTTTAAAGTTTAAAAAAAAAGGAGCTACTGACATGAATTTGAACTGTCCTGATAAACAGGTGCAAGTTAAGGATGCACTGGACCATCTGGTTGGAGGGTCCCAGTTGTTCTGAACGCACAGACAGTCGATGTAAATCAAGAGACATCTGACATGGAGCCAAAGAAAAGCATCACACATGTCAGAGATGGAGTAGCTTCGTTTGTGGTGAATCTCCCATCCGGAGTGACGGCGCTGGAGTTTTCCGTGAGCTGGATCCTCTGCTGCATCTCCCAGAACAGTGTGCACTTTTGACTGTGTGTTTTGGCCAGCGCACAGAACAGATTTTATCCCTGAGGCCAGAGAATCGTTTCATAGTTTTGCTCCGAAATGAGTACCAGACACAATCTGCTAATCCACT
Source organism: Orientallactaga sibirica (assembly GCA_036365145.1). Classification (NCBI taxonomy): domain Eukaryota; kingdom Metazoa; phylum Chordata; class Mammalia; order Rodentia; family Dipodidae; genus Orientallactaga; species Orientallactaga sibirica. Next base: position 14,077,451 of record JAEOAD010000034.1, read on the forward strand.
GAATGGTCCTTGAGGAAGATAAATCTACCAGCACTTGTTTGGAAATTATCTCCTCTTCTGCCAATAAGGCTGCATTATAATTCAGAAACTTCAGAACAGGAATAGCAATACAAATTAGTGGCAGGAAAGCCTTGCCCTCCACATACATTTTTTATCTTTTTATGAATCAAATGTGAAAGCCTACCTTTATTTTAGATGCATAAACCACTCTATTTTAGCAATTAATCATCCTTTCTCACAGAAAAGATTCTGAAGCCCCAAATCTCAAGTAAAACATGCAAGCTGACCCCTCACTAAGCTCACAGGCATTATGCTGAGAGCTTTATGAAAAAACGTTTAATATCCATTTAATCAGCAATTCAAGCTAGAGAATATTATTTTTGCCATTTTGGATCTAGAAAATGGAGGCATCCAACTTCTGTTTTAAGTGGCATATCTAGAATTAATAGGTGATAGCCATGGGATGCAAACCAATGTGTGCCTAACTCCAGAGTATGATCCTGTAAACTTTGCGCTGTCCAAAAGCAGATATTGCTGTCCGGCTACCATCTTTGCCCCTCCCAGAGTTTATAAGCCCACATCTGTGTCACTTGTTCCCAGTAGAACTAGGCCATATCGTCAGCCGTGATGCCCCAGTCCTCAGTAGTTAGTGCCACCTCCCTACACTCCTCTCCCGCCCTCAGTCTCGGTGAGGGCTCAGCAGATGACTGTAGTGCATGACCTGCATCATTACCTTACTTATTTGGACCTTAGGCATGTTTACCGTGAGAAGAGGTGATTGCATGAATGCTAAAGTAGAGGAGTTTCGGCACCAGAGAAAAAAGGAAGCTTTCACACATGCATCTCCCAGGCAAAGAGATAGCAAAACATGTGTGGGGGTGGGAGGAGGATATTCCTACCACTGAGCTCACTGCTATGCACATTCTGAATTCCTGCCATGCCATCTCCTAGAAAGAGGACGCCCTAACTACCCATGCCATTTCAGGAAGTGAGCCCGTGTTTCTTCCTTGAAGCATCCTCTCTTTGTTTCATCAGACTCTTCCACTTAGCCCATCCTCCCCTCAGTACTGTCCACAGACTCTGTAAAGTTACTAGACACCACAGCTGTGCAAACACTGGGGTCAGAGGGCTTTCTCTTTTCTTTAGCATTTGGCATTGTAACATTTAGAAAGTTGTAAAGACTTTAAAAGATATGTTTTATAGAAAGCAGTACACCCAGTTCTACATAGTCTTTGGAAATTTCTTTTTCAGGTCAAAACTGATGCCCCAGAACTCCCAGACGAAAATGAGGCCAGCAAAGAGTTCCGAGCAGTTGCCTACTCATCGCTCAGCCAGAGTTACCTCTATATCGATTGGACTGAAAACTATAAGCCTATATTCGTGGGAGAATATCTCAATATTATTGTTACCCCCAAGAGTCCATATATTGACAAAATAACTCACTATAATTACTTGGTAAGTACAGTGAAGATAGATTTGCATCTTGTCTCACCCCTGAAACATGCTCCTTTGCTGACGGAGACGCGTGAGAATGGTTTCTTGCATTTGTATTTGCAAAGTGCTTTCAAGAATATCATCTACTCTGAATATCAATAAGAATCAATAATCTGGAGAAGCTTTTCCAGAAACTTTAAGATAGGCCATGATTTTCATGATTTCACACATTAGGAAATTGATCTGAATTAAAAATTCCTTTCATGGAAGAAAGCCTGATTAAATCATGTTACCCAGCTATTTCATGGCCAAAGATTACTTGCCTACACCTAGCTCAAGTACATGCATTTCATTGACATAAAAAGGGTGGCCAAATTCTGCTCTTAAGAATTCATGCCAGACGTGGTGGCACACATCTTTAATCCCAGCACTCAGGAGGCAGAAGTAGAAGGATCACTGTGAGTTCAAGGCCACCCTGAAACATAGTGAATTCCAGAGGTCAGCCTTGGCTAGAGTGAAACCCTACCTTAAAAAAAAAAAAAAAAAAAAAAAAAAAAGGGAGCCGGGAGTGGTGGTGCATGTCTTAATCTCAGCACTCACTCAAGGTAGGAGGATTGCCGTGAGTTTGAGGCCAGCCCAGAAAGAAACAAAAAGAAGAAAAAGAAAAAAAGAAGAAAAACAAAGAAGAAAAAAGATGGCACAAGTGTCTGCCTTTTTTTTTTCCCCCAGTGGCAAGACCAGACACACACACACACACACACCACAAATAAAACTTTTAAAAAAAAACTGAGGAGTTAGGGCTGGAGAGGTGGCTTAGCGAGCAGTTAAAGGTGCTTGCTTGCAAGCCTACTAAACCTGAGTTTGATCCTCCATAGCACTCCATAAAAGCCAGATGCAAAGTGGCCCATGCATCTGTGATCCCAATGAACTTAACAGCAATAGGAGATGAAGCCAGTAGAGTCCAGAAACGTGTGGATCACATACTCTGATGCACACAGCAGCAAAACAACAAGCGACCCTGTCTCAAAGAAGGGGGAAGGAGAGGATGGATATCCTGAGCTTGTCCTCTGACCTCCACATACCTGCCGTGGGTCCATGCATACACACACACACAAACATACACACACAACAAAAAGAACTGAGGGTTTTGTGTATGTGTGTTTATATGGGCAGAGGCATACGTATGTGTAGATGTACATGTGTGTGCATGTACATGTGTGTGTGTGGAAGCCACATACAACCTTAGGTGTTATCCTCAGATGTGTCATCCACTTCTTTTTTTTTTTTTTTTTTTGGTTTTTCAAGGTAGGGTCTCACTCTGGTCCAGGCTGACCTGGAATTCACTATGTAGTCTCAGGGTGGCCTCGAACTCTCGGTGATCCTCCTACCTCTGCCTCCCAAGTGCTGGGGTTAAAGGCGTGCGCCACCACACCCGGCTTCATCCACTTCTTTTTAAGGCAGGGTCTGTCGTTGGTCCAGAGCTCACCAATTAGGCTAGACTGGCTGGACATTGAGCTCCAAGTTCTACCTGTTTCTGCCTCCCTAGCACTGGATTACAGACATGTGCCCCCCACCCGGCTTTTATGTACGTACTGGGGATTGAACTCAAGTCCTCATGCACAAGAGTTCAGATCTGCAGCACCAACATGAGAAATCCTGGATGTATTTGTACATGCGGGGATCCCAAAGCTGAGGAAGCAGAGTCAGGAAACTCTTGGGGCTCCCTGGCTAGATTTGATTAGTTAGTTCTAGGTTCAGTAAGAGACCTGGTCTGAAGGAATAAGAGGGTGACTGAAGAGGAGAGCCAACATCAACCTCTGTTCTCCACATTCACACACGCATGCACACACATACACTCACACACATATGAACACACATATTTACATACACATGCAGAAAAAATCAGGACGGCGTTAAGTTAGTTCTCGAGCCTCGGTTTCTTCAATGGAGATAAACCTTCCTCTCTCACTGGTGTATTGTGAGAGCTGAAGAAGTCGAAGAACTGTAAAGATTCCCAGCACATCGAACATACATACGTGTTAATTTTACTTCTATTTAATGTCATTTTTCTCTGTCTCCAAACAGTACGCTAAAGTCTAAGTTCTGTTTTTGTTTTGTTACTGTTGCTGCTGCTGTTTATTTCCAGATTTTATCGAAGGGCAAAATTGTACACTTTGGCACACGGGAGAAACTTCTGTATTCATCTTATCAGAATATAAACATTCCAGTGACACAGAGCATGGTTCCTTCAGCCCGACTCCTGGTCTATTACATTGTCACGGGAGAGCAGACAGCGGAATTGGTGTCCGACTCAGTCTGGTTAAATATTGAAGAAAAGTGTGGCAACCAGCTCCAGGTGAGACCACAAGAATAAATACAGCACAGAAGCATTTTCTCGTAAATGAAGGCGGCTGTCAACGCAGCTCTCACAGATTTGGTCTCCTATAAGTCATCTTTTCTTTTTCAAATGCTCTTTCAGGTTCATCTGTCTCCAGGTGCTAATGTGTATTCTCCAGGCCAAACTGTGTCCCTGAATATGGTGACTGAGTCTGACTCATGGGTGGCACTCACAGCGGTGGACAGTGCTGTGTATGGAGTCCAAGGAGGTGCCAAAAGGCCCATGCAAAGAGTTAAGTGACCCAATTCCGTGGTAGCCGTGGGGCAGGGCAGCTCAGCGCAGGGCTTCACACAAGTGTGGCCACCAGGACAGGACGCGGGGGAGGAATGAAGGGGGCACAGCCAGCACTTCTATAGTATAAACAATACAGTGGTTCTTAGGAAGGTAAGTATTCTCAAGTTAGTTCCTCTTCTCTCCCTTCAAATATAGGCATAGGCACACCTTAAAAACATGGCACCATCGTAGCTTTCATCGTTGCTTTCATGGGGCAAAAGTGCCATCAGTTGGGAGCGTGGGGCAGGGCGGTAGTGAGGTTACAGAAACAGACAAGAGAACAATGGATAGGAAGCCATTGTGTTTGTTTGTTTTAATTTTCATTAAAATCTGTGATACTGAAGAATTTGAAAATGACTCACTTCCCCAAGATCCCATCTATTTCCACTATATCCAGCAATCATTTTCTAGGCTAAACTTTCTTGGAACAGAAAGGGAAAAACAAAAACTGATAAATTGTAGAATTAGAAACATTCAGAGAAGAAAAGACATTTTGTATCAAAATTAAAGCTGCAATAAACCTTCTATAATACGTTCCTACACAGATCCTAGAGTCCTACCCTTAAAATGTAAGCATTATAGTCCTTTACTTAGCAAATTAAAAATTGATTTCTTTAGGGACTAGGGAGATGTCTCAGTGACTAAAATACTTGCCACTTGAACCCAGGTATCCAAATTCAGATCCCCAAAGCCCCGTATAAAAGCCAGAAGCCATGGTAGGTTTCTGTAAACCTAGCACATTGACAGTGAGATGGAAGATGGGGAGAGGAGGGTTTCCAGAAGCTTAAGGGTTAAGCTTGCCTAGTAGACTCAGGAGTGAGCAACAACGATATGGGAGACACTGCCTGAAAGTTGTCCTCCGACTGTCACGTGTGTGCTGTGACATACCCATGTTCACACTCTCACACATGGAACACATAGATACACATCATGCACACAAAAAAATAAACATAATTTATTTTGTTCATTCCCGCCTTCATACATTCACACATTGATTTACTCATTTGTTGGTGATATTATATGATTATAATATAGAATATTATCTTCTATAGATACACTGGGTCAGTTTCCAAGAATATCCTAATCAAAGGTATTTCCTGAAGATTTTATTCTTGGTTTAACTTTGAATAGGCAGGCTTTTAGAAATACAAAAGGACAATTGAAGAATGAAAGTGGGAAATGTGGTCTTCGGTCCTTTGATGAGTGAACGTCCCCAGGTTTGTTATAACCATGTCATGACTGGTACCTGGACCTTAATTTTTGTGAAGAGTAGGCTCAACATTTTTCCTTTTGGACAGGTATTTCAAACTTTAGAGAAGAGTGACCTGGGCTGTGGGGCAGGAGGTGGCCGTGACAATGCAGATGTATTCCATCTAGCTGGACTCACTTTTCTCACCAATGCAAATGCGGATCATTCCCAAGAAAATGGTTAGACATTTAGCATTTTTATTCCTGCAGTTTACACTAATCATATGCTTCTAGCCCTCACTTTTGTCCCTTTTCCAGAACATTCTCTGCACTGATCTAAGAATGACATGACTCTGTAAATGTCCTGTATAAAATGCTCCATTGGCTTTCTAGATAAAATACAAATTCTTAATGTAGTTCTGGAAGCCTTCCATGATCTTCTCCCTGACTCTTTAAAGCTCTTTCTCACTCTGCTCTTCCTGACCCTGGTCATAGTTCTTGGATGACGGTGTGCTATTTTACATCTTTTGGTGGGCCTTTGCTATGGAAATTGCTCTCCACTTTACCAGCCTGGAGATCTAGGATAAGAATTACCTCCTCTGCAGGTGCAATGGCACAGGTGTGTCCACTCAGGAGACTAAGGCAGGAGGATTTCAAGTTTAAGGCAGGACTAGGCAACACAGAGAGAAGTTTGTCTCAAGAAAATATAAGTAAATTATTTCCTTTATGAAGCCTCTTCCCTGTATACAATTAATCCTTCCCTTCCCTTTTAATAGGAGGGATAGTATGGGTACTAGATGTATTTATATTTACTATACAAACATGGCATCACTGTGCTTTCTTGTCCCTGTATACTTTGTTTCACTTCTGGGACTGTAAGCTCTTCCAGAACAGAGATCACATATTAATTACCTTCTTTCTATGGTTTTAAATATGTTTATAATTATACTTGATGCTATGGTATTCATATTAATATTTGTATTAATGTTGCTCAAAGAGAAAATAAGAAAAATAGATTACCCTCCAAAAAAACTCCACTTCCTCTAAATACTTAGTTCACTGCAATCAATGGATCCAAAAGGTTGCAGTAATCAAAGCCAAGCTTAGATAAAGCAAATTAAACTATATGATGCTAGATCATGAGCTCCACTATGATTTTAAAAAAAGTCATACTCAGAGACTCACTGGCATGGTACCTAATTCAAATCAGGCTCTCAGGATAGATTTGTTGAGTGAATGACTCATGAATAAGTTCTTTTTTTTTTTTTTTGTGAATGTGTTAAATACCTTATTTCATGCAACTTTATATCAGATTTTATGTCCTGTTCCCCTGTTATATATCTTGTTCATAAAAATATTTTATTTATTTGAAAGAGAGAAAGAGGCAGAGACAGAGATAGAATGAGAGAGAGGGAGGAAGAATGGGCATGCCAGGGCCTCAAGCCACTGCAAGCAAACTCCAGAAGCATGCACCACCCTGTGCATCTGGCTTATATGTTATATTGGGAATCGAGCCTGGGTCCTTGGGCTTCACAGGCAAGTGGTTTAACTAAGCCATCTCTCCAGCCCAATCTTGTTTTTGTTTGTTTGTTTTTTTTTTTGGTTTTTGAGGTAGAGTTTCACACTAGCCCAGGCTGACCTGGAATTCACTATGTAGTCTCAGGGTGGCCTTGAACTCACAGATGATCCTCCTCCCTCTGCCTCCCAAGTGCTGGATTAAAGGCATGCACCACCACGCCCGGCTCAATCTTGTTTTATTTTTAAACAGATGAACCCTGTAAAGAAATTCTCAGACCAAGAAGAGATGTGCAATATCTACAAAAGAAAATAGAAGAACAAGGTACTCTAGTGGTTTCATGTGATTGTAAAAACATTATGATCATACTGTCCCAAAGCTATAGAAAATGAAACATTATATAATTTCCCCACAAGTCAAATAAAATGGGTGAGAAGAAAGGTATGTGGATGTATAGTTCACTCTCTCAGAAAGATTAATCCAAATAAATTCAGAATATCATTGGACATAACCTTAAGTTAAGATTATTATTTCAATATCTAGGGCTACAGATAAAGCATTTTCCTAGCATGCACAAAACCTTGGGTTCACTCCTCAGTGCTAGAAAAAAAAGAGAGAGAGAGAGAGAGACTTATTTCTGTTTCTAAAAACTAAATTATTAACTTTTATTTTCCATAAGTATTTCCACTTTACAAACTTCATCTAATAATTAAAATTGTGTTCTTCCATTTGATTGACAAAATCATGATTAACTAGAAATCTATTTCTCTTAATATTTAACAGCATTTTAGATCATTCTTTAGAAAAGACATCTAATGGAAAGATAATTGGCCATCTTTTTGATATTGTAGAAAATCTGATAGAGTATCCCATCTAGCTAGGTTAATCAATTCTGATTTTACTAGTATAGAAAGATGATAATGTTATCTACAAAGGCACAGTATGTATTCCAGCTAGCCAAGAGCACAGAATTTGAGTTGTTTCCTAAACTGGATCCCTCCTCTTCCATAGCAGATAATTGGCTATCTTATAGTAATTATTTTTTTTTAATGCATCAATTTGGAAGTCCATGGCCTGAATTCAGCCAGTAACTATGCTTATAGTAATGTAATACTTTCTTCAATTTCTGTGTGTGTTGGTGTAATCTTAGCCTCCATTCACATTATGATACAAAAGGGAAGACATTATAAGAATGGTATCCCTAGTGAAGGTTACACATAATGTCAGGTAAGAAATGCTTGAAAAAGTAGGATATCTAGCTTCCAGAAGGAAATTCCTATAGAGTAATGAAAGCCATCTTGAAGATTTCTTTGATATTTAACTTGGTTTTTCAAAGGGTGCTGAGCCCATAGTGCCAGTTTCAAAAGTAGGCAATTAGCTTAGTCTAAGGAAGCCCTTTAACCATTTAAAGTGAGCTGGAATGGAGGACCCTGGCGAGGTCACATCTTCCTTATTCTAGACTCAGTTCCAAGGAGAGGCTGGCGATTCACCTTGCTATAGCTATTGTGAGAGGTAAGAGGGTCATTTGGCAGCAGAAACCATAGTGATTCCTTCTCGGCACAAGAAGTTATGATCCTGTGTGTAATCAAGGGCACTTGTATCACTACCATTTCAGCTGCTAAATACAGACATCGAGTGCCAAAGAAATGTTGCCTTGACGGAGCCCGTCTTAATGATTATGAAACCTGTAAGGAGAGAGTCGCCCGCGTTACCATAGGCCCATTCTGTGTCAAAGCTTTCAATGAATGTTGTATCCTTGCAACCAAGATCCGGGCTGAAAACCCTCATAAAAACCTGCAGTTGGGAAGGCTACGTAAGTATGTTTTCCATCCGAATTCTTCTATCCAATGTGGAGGCTTTTGTGCAATTGAATGCTACTAAGAAAGGCAGATTTGAGGCTGGGGAAATGATTTAGTGGGTAAAGCACTTGGCCACACAAGGTTCAACCCCTAGTTGGGGTCTCCAGAAACCCATATAAAGTCTGACACAAGAACTCATCTGTAATCTCAGAGTGATGGGAGGTGGAGATGGAAGAGCCCCTGGAAGCTCGGGAGACAGCTAGCCTGGCATAAAGAGTGGTGATTAGCAAGAGATCTTGCCTCAGGCAACATGGAAGGCAAGATTGACACCTAGGTTGTCCTCTGACCTTTGCATAGCTGGGGCACATGCCCCAGCCGCACTCACACGTACCTACACACACTCACACACCTGTGAAGAAGGCAGTTTTATGCTTTAGTAAAAATTGAAAGTGGAAAAGATAGTTTATAAATACCCATCAGAAAAACCCATTATCATTTTTAGGCAAAAGAAATCAGAGTACACTACTCTAGAGACGAGAATTAGTGCAAATCAGAGCCAGTTTCATTCTGAAACTGGAGTGATTATGTAACCTCTCTGAGCCTTCACTTAGGTAACTCCAATATGCCTTTGAGTTCTAAAATTCTATGGTTCTATCATAGTACAAACATTAAACATTTTGTCTGTATTTACACTGACCAAAACCAGCAGAAGGACTTGTAAATTTAGTAAAAAGTTAAAATTTATTTATTATAAAACTTGAACCTTTATTTCAGCTTTAGCCACAATATACATTTTTCTGAATTTATAGAACTCTCAGTATGTTTTGAAAGCTTTTAGGACTTTCATTTATATATTGTCTTAGGAAGAAAAACAAAATGACATCTCACTTTTCTTTCTTTTCTTTTCTTTTCTTTATTTCGTTCTTTCTTTCTTTTTCTTTCTTTCTTTCTTTCTTTTTTTTTTTTTTGAGGTAGGGTCTCAATGTAGCCCAGGCTGACCTGGAATTCACTATGTAGTCTCAGTCTGGCCTTGACCTTACGGTGATCCTCCTACCTCTGCCTCCTGAGTGCTTGGGATTAAAGGAGTGGGCCACCTGGCAACCTCACTTTTTTATTTTGGCTTGCCTGGGAATCTTAAATATGATCTATCTCCATGGATACATTTCCACAGACTTAAATACTGTGACCATTTATCAAATCATGCTATTTTATTTAGGTTATTTTACCACAAACCAGCTGCCTCTCAGCTTTTGCTTATTATTCCAAGTAATGTTTTGATGACAAATCTAGTACATATATTATTTCAATACCCAGTTCATCTGGTTGGCTTAAGTGCATCCTCTCCTCCTCATTCTAGACAGTTTGCTCTCCCCCACCTGTGTGGCTACAAGTCTTCAAGAGCACCAGGCTCAGTGGCCTCCTCTCACCTCCAGGACCAGGCAGAATGCTGGGGTGCCTTAGGACTGACTTCTCTGAGATCACAGTCTTGGGCTGCTTGTCTTCTAATGTCTATGAAGTGTTGCTTTTAATATTGTGTCTGGTTTCCCAGGGTTTTAAGACTCAGGGATGAATCTAGACCTTAGATGAGCATTTGGATGGAAGCAGTCCTGTTATTTACACACACACACACACACACACACACACACACACACACACACACTTAAGAGAGAGAGAAGGAGCGAGAGAATGGGCACACCAGGGCTTCCAGCCACTGCAAACGAACTCCAGATGAATGCATCACCGTGGGTCCTGCAGAATCAAACTGGGAACCTTTGGCTTTGCAGGCAAATGCCTTAACCACTAAGCCATCTCTCCAGCCCTAGTTCTGGTTTTTTTTTTTTTTTTTTTTTTTTTGTTTTTTTTTTTTTTTGGTTTTTCAAGGTAGGGTCTCACTCTAGTCCATGCTGACCTGGAATTCACTGTGTAGTCTCAGGGTGGCCTTGAACTCATGGTGATCCTCCTACCTCTGCCTCCCTAGTGCTGGGATTAAAGGCATGCGCCACCACGCCCGGCCCTAGTTCTGTTTTTATTAAAGTAAATACAAACAAGAGATCACATCAATGCAGGAAATCACACAAATAAATCTTCCCTTTTTCTACTATAAACAAAATGAAGAAGATTACACAGTTGCAAATAACTTTATAAAGTGACCAGTAGGTTGTATAATGTTATAAAAAGAAGCATTTAACATATTAAGGAACAAATCATTAAAGACATTTTTATGCTTTATTTTGTCAGTTTGATTAGTGGAAACACCCTAAGGCTTTTAAAGTTTTATTTTAAAATCACTATACAAAATGTTCTATTGACCTTTTAGAAAACAGTTGAGTTATAGATTAGTGGCCATATTTAAAGATTCCTCTGTCAGCAGATTTTATATTGCTTGGCATAACAGATTATGCCTTTTCTCCCCAGATACAATGACTATATTACCAGTAACAAAGCCGGAAATTCGGAGCTACTTTCCAGAGAGCTGGTTATGGGAAGTTCATCATGTTGCCAAAAGGTATCATATGTCCTTGATGTTCCACTGAAAGAAATGTGGAAAATGCAAATATGGCCAAAAGTCTGAACACAACCAATTTCTCTGTGGTTAAGTTGATCCTACTATTGGGTTAAAATTTATTTTGCTGTTTGTTTTGTTCAATGTACTTTTCTATGATAATTGGGTGCAGAACAGTGTTAATTATTGATAGAAGGGTCCTCTTCCATTTAATTTCATTTTACCTCAATATGCATTTGCTATACGTACTTATATACTGTATGCCATATTGTACAGCTAATCTGAAAATATCCATACTATAAAATAGACATGGTATGGAGGTTTGAATGTAAAAAACAGCTAAGATGAAACTTCCCCTTAAAACTGTAAACTAGTGCCAGGTATGGTGGCACTAACCTTTAATCCCAGCACTTGGGAGGCAGAGGTAGTCAGATGATTGTGAGTTTGAGGCCACCCTGAGACAAAAACACCCACAAAAAACTGTAAGCTGAACTCAGCTCTTGTCCTTCCATAAACGGCTTTTAATCCAGGATTTTATCCTAGCAATGAGAATGTAACTGATACACATGGGTAAAGGAAAATAAAGGTTATTCTCTTGTTAAAGCCTTTAGTTTACACATACAAATTGAATGTCTTCCTATAGCAGGCATTGAAAACCATGATAAGGAATCCTGAGCCCCTACCGCATAGTTTCCTTAGCAAGCTCCAACCGCTGGCTTTCCAATGGTGCAGCAGAGCTGTCAGTAGTTTCTTTGTCCATTCTCTTATGTCTTTCAGTTTTTTTTTTTTTTTTTTAATGAGGTTGGGTCTTACTCTAGCCCAGGCTGACCTGGACCTCAGTCTATAGTCCCAGGCTGGCCTCAAACTCAGTGATCCTTTTAGTTCCCCTTCCATACTGTTGTCCATTTCATCTGACATTGCTCTTTGGCTAGCACTTCTGCTAAAATTTTCCAGTACTATGCCTCCTTCAACAAGCATGGGCTTAACTACCCTCTCAACTAACTGTGTTGCATCCATCACATAGTATTGTAGTGGCCTGTCTGCTTGACCATCTTCTATATTAAAATGTAAATACTACCATGTGTGGTAGCGCACACCTTTAATCCTAGCACTTGGGAGGCAGAGGTAGGAGGAATGATGTGAGTTCGAGGCCAGCCTGAGACTACATAGTGAATTCCAGGTCAGCCTAGAGCTAGATACTACCTTGAAAAAACAAACAAAAAAATGTAAATACTTCTAAGGCAAAACCAAGTTCAGACTGATGTTTTATATCTAAGACCTGGCCTAGGATCTTGTGTGTAGAAGCATTGATATATATGGATTGAATGAATGAACTCTTAATGCCTTATTAGTACAGTTATTACAGTGAAATGCAACTTATCTACTGAACTCTCTTCCAGGAGATTGTAAGCTGATTGAGAGTATAAGTGCTCTTTACTTGATACTGTACATCATAAAAAGTTAGTAGACTATTGTCCACTATTAGATATATAAATTAGCTATATAAATAAATATTTATAATTTCTATATAGATAAATTAGCTACATAAATAAACAAGCTTGGTCATAAACATAGTTTCAAGATAAATCATTTGTCATGAGTAGTGTTAAGATGGATTACTCCTCTATCTTAGCCCAGTTTTTAAAATTTTATGAAGCATTTTATTTATTTATTTGCAAGCAGAGAGAGAGAGAGAGAGAGAGAGAGAATGAATGGAAGTTCCAGGACCTCAAGCCACTGCAAAAAAAACTCCAGATGTATGTGCTACTTTGTGCTTTATGTGGGTACTGGGGAATCAAAACCAGGTCATTAGGCTTTGTAGACAAGTGCCTTAACTGCTGAGTCATCTCTCCAGGCCCCTGTCTTGGCTCAAAATAGCAGTGAACATGGTTTTTCTTTGTTTTATGTGCTCTAACTTTAGAATTTCAAATACTCACCTCACAGGCACAATGTCTAAAGACCCAGGGTAGGTAGGACAGTTTCTGAGTTTACGTTTCTTGATAAGTTTCTTGATATAATTTTGCCATATGAATTTTTCTTTCTTCCAAAGCAGCTTAAAGCCAAAATTTTGCCCAGTTGAGTAATGTTTCAGTGTACTTGAATATCAATATTTTGACTTCCAGAAACCAGTTACAGCTTGTGCTGCCTGATTCTTTAACTACCTGGGAAATTCAAGGTGTTGGCATTTCAAATAGTGGTAAGAAATCATAACTGATATACTCATGTAAGGAGTAATTTAATTAGCAAAGATGTAATTCTTTGTTATTGTGTGTTTAGTTTACCCAGGATGAAAGTGACATAATTTTTAATTACTATTTATGTATTATCAAAACACTTAGATGTACCCACATCTTTGAACCCATTGATTTCTTCTTTTGCTCTTCCAGTCACTTTCATTTCATAAGGGATGGAGTCAAGCCTCAATTTTCTTTCACTTTTCGCAGTGACTGAGACTTGAGCATGGTTAGAAACAAACACATGACTCTTGGGCTTATGTCCTTTTGTGGTGACATAGTGCAAGTACTTTATAAAGAACTTCTGGGTTAGTTTCATTTGTTCGATATTTTTACTTTCACAAAATCTTGGCTTTCATGATCAAAACCTTTACTCATCAAATGGCACCAATAATAAGTATCTTAAAAGATTGATACTTTGATTAATAAGCATTCTCATACTTTAAATGGAATTAGATACTTGGTGAACAAATGAATTTTTCTGTTAATTCCTACAATTATAAAGATCAATGAACAGAAAAGTCAAGCACAAGTTTGACAAAGGCTACAAGAAAATATGGCTTCATATTCATTGTTCCTTGAAGTCAAGCAAATGTGAGACATTTCCATACTGACAAAACATGATGAGAATCCCCTAATGTGCCCTGTCTTGCTGTTCTTTGGGCTAAAGGAATATGTGTGGCTGATACGCTCAAGGCAAAAGTGTTCAAAGATGTCTTCCTGGAAATGAACATACCCTATTCTATTGTGCGAGGGGAACAGGTCCAGCTGAAAGGAACTGTTTACAACTATAAGACATTTGATATGGATGTGAGTAGTTATTTCTGGTATGTTAGAATAAATGGGACAAAAGTAACATTCCCTATTTTTTGAGAATATGTTATTAGAATAATTATGATAACCACAAGCATTAGAAGTCACCTCAGTTCAGCAACATAAGCCATGCACATACAATGAATATTGTCCAAGCAGTACACAGAGGGGTGCAGAAAGGAGGAAGGGATTGGACAGTGTTCATGCAGTTCTGATCTGAAGAAGAATGTGGAGATGACAATCGAGGTGCTGAGGAGGTCCTGAGAAGGGTGAAGTCACATGTAGTTCATGTGAGCTCCTTGGTCCTCTTGACTCTAACAACCCTTGTCTTTGCTCACTTTAGTCATCCATACTCACCTTTTCTTGGTGTTTTATTCGCATCCTCTTTGAAATCTTACTTTCAAAATCCCATCATTAAGCCACAGCCTCCTTTTCTAACTCATTACACCCTAAAACTTCCACAGCACCAGCTCTACAGCTCCATGGAAACCTCCAATCTCTTGACTCAGTAACTTTTCTATTATCCTTTGACTTCTTTTTTTTTTTTCTCTCCTTGAGTGGTAGAATTCATGAACCATCACGTAACCACGCTGACCAAAATTACACCACCTTGTCTGATTCTTCCTCGTTCCAGAGTCCAAGCTGTCAAAACACCATCCAGAATGAGACCCAACCACTGACCACCATTTGTCTTTTCTTTGCCAGCATACCTCTATAGAGAATTATACATCAGGCTGACAGATTGCATTTGGTAATCACTATTATAAGACTTTAGATGGGCTGGAGTTGAACTAACAGTGATTCTCCTCCTTACCTCTTCCTCCTCCTCTTCTTCTTTTTTTGTTTGTTTGTTTTCTTAAGATAGGGTCTCACTCTAGCCCAGGCTGACCTGGAATTCACTATGTAGTCTTAGGGTGGTCTTGAACTCATGGCGATCCTCCTACTTCTGCCTCCCAAGTGTGATCCTCCTACTTCTGACTCCCAAGAGCACCACCACACCTGGCTTGTTCAGTTGCTTTTTAGCTTTCGCTGGGTTCCTGGGAGTCTTTTCTGTGTGTAGTTTCAAGATTTCATCAGGGTTTGAGCAAAGAACCTGCACACTTGGAGTGCCTTTGCTTCTCAGGTGTGGTGACTGACTCATATTCTGTCCTCTGTCCTGGAAGCTGAGAGGCTGCTGGCGTGCCCATCTCTGTCTGTCTTCCTCTCCCTCTCTCTCTATCTCTCTCTGTGTGTCTCTCTCTTAAAAAAAAGTTTTTATAATGAGATTATGTTGATTTTTGTCAAATGACTCATCTGTCTTCTTTTTACCACCCTGCCTCTGCTATGCTGGGGGAACCACTGGTCTCAGAGTAACCCACAGTCTTCGGTAGCTCTTGCCCTACCCAGTTTTGTGGGTGGTTTCCCAAGAAGGTGGTTAATTAGGAGAAGGAACTTTACATTTTTGAGAAATTCCTCAAGATCAGTTATTGAATGTGGGCATTCTCTCAAGCTGATGTGCCAAATTTATTCTAGATTTGATGGATTTATTCTTTGGGATATATTTCTTGCTTTTGTCAGTTAACCAGATTGAAGATGAAAAACTATTCAGTATGTGAGCCAGAAATCAGCACTATCACTCTTTTCATTACAAAGATGAGGAACAGAAGAGCACAGAGAGGTCACATGACCTGTTCTGGTAACACAGTTCATAAGAGAACCAAGATTTAAATGTAGGTCACCCTAGAAACAATTATTGTTATAAAATAAGGTATGTGTGTAAAGCTAGCAAGATTGGAAATGTAAATTGGAGACATATTGGACAGGCCTTTTAGTGGGTGAAGATAAAATTTTTAGTTGTTATCAAACCATCACTTATTGTATATCAGAGGCTGAGGTGAAAGATACAGATAAGACACTAAGTAGCTAAACCTGAGGTTCCCACTAAAATACATACACGGGGCTAGGGAGATGGTTTAGGGGGTAAAGTTGCTTAGACTTAATTCAGTGGACAACATTCTAAGGAAGGTATGACCACTCTGAGTGAGTGCTGAGGTTTTCTTTTAAATAATTTTATTTATTAATTTGCATGGAGAGGGAGAGAGAGAATATAGGCATGTCAGGGCCTACTTCCACTGCAAATGAACTTTATACACATATACCACTTTGTGCATCTGGCTTTATGTGGGTACTGAGGAATCAAACACAGGCTGTCAGGCTTTGCAAGTAAGTGCCTTTAACCGCTGAGCCATCTCTCCAGTCCCTAACGCTGAGTTTTCCATATATTCCTTGACATGATTAAGCTTCACAGCATCTCATGTATCTGCAGGAAATCTGCAAGAAGCTTTCTCACATGCCTTAGAACCTAAGGGGTTACCCTGACATTGCTAACACACCAGGGAGAGTTTGTGTAGAGATAAGCATAGCTGAAGGAAAATTCTCTTAGAAATGGTATTTTTTCTTCATAAAATATGTGTCTCAAATGATGATTATTCTGATATGATTCTTCACTCAATATTTCAGTTCTGTGTTAAAGTGTCTACTGTGGAGGGTATCTGCACGTCGGGAAGCCTAGTCGTTGGTCATCAAGCAACAAAGTCCTCCAGATGTGTGCGTCAGAGAGTGGAGGGCTCCTCCAGTCACTTGGTGACCTTCAGCGTGCTTCCCCTGGAAATTGGCCTCCACAGCATCAACTTCTCACTGGAGACTCCATTTAAAAGTGAAATCTTAGTAAAAACATTACGAGTGGTGGTAAGAAAAACATGGTTCTTTTAAAAATAACTTTTTTCTGGAAAAATATTATCAACAACTTATGTAAATAATTTGGTTTGGAGTAGGAAGCAAGGAAGAGAAATGATCGTGTAAACTAACAGTTGAGGAATCTGGATGGAAGTGTTCCCAGATTATTTTTATTATGATTACAATTTTTCTCAGCCTAAAATTATGCTTATAATTTTTATAAAAGAATAACACTTGGGCTAGAGAGATGGCTTAGCAGTTAAGGCGCCTGCCTACAAAGCCAAAGGGCCAAGGTTCAATTCCCCATGACCCATGTAAGCTAGATACACAAGGTGGCACATGTGTCTGGAGTTCATCTGCAGTGGCTGGAGGTCCTAGCATGCCCATCCTCTCTCTTGCTATCTGCCTCTTTCTCAATAAATAAATAAATAAATAAAAATAAAATATTAAAATCATTTATTAAAAAAGAATAACACTACTTATTCTAGAAAACAAGAATATTATCAAAGAAAGAAAGTCACCAGTAATCCCCATACTGAGAGAGATTCTCTATTTTAACAATTGAGGAGTGCCTATCTTTTGCGACACCTCCTCCAACCCTGACAAACACAGAAAGTGTATCTTGAGAAAAAGGGAAAATGGGGAGAAAAGCGGTATTGGAAAGAGGAGGAGGAATGAGCATCAACTAAAACAAGCTGTTTTTGAAAATGCTAGAATAAATGTTACCTAAATCTCTGTATGCCAACTAAAATAAAAGATGTGTGCCAGACATCGTGCAACAACTAAGATAACCATGGCACTTAAGGAACCTAGTCTAGAAATTTTTCCCTTTTGAAAATGAGTAAACAGGACAAAAAGAGGAAAACAGTAATTAATTAAGTGACATTGACCCCACAGTCTGTTGAGTTTCACACCATCAAGATTAAGGTTATCATGCAAGCCAATTTGAAACAACATTAATTTAAAATAAAATAATATTCTTGCCAAGGGTTGCATGGATAGTTAATGATATATTAGCTCTCTCCAAAGCTTAATTGTTTGGATTCTCTTTTTAGCTATGCAGTTCACTTCAGTAAACATACAAAAAAAAAAAAAAAAAAAAAAAAAGAGGGCTGGGGAAATGGCTTAGTGGTTGAGGCGTTTGCCTGCGAAGCCCAAGGACCCTGGTTCGATTCCCCAGGACCCACATAAACCAGAGGCATCTGGTGTTCCTTTTCAGTGGCTGGAGGCCCTGGTGCATCTATTCTCTCTTTCTATTTGCCTCTTCCTCACTATCTCTCTCTAATAAATAAATAAATAAATAAATAAATAAATAAACAAACTTTTTTTAAAAAAATATGTATTGAGCTGGGCACAATGGAGGCAGGAGAATTGTAAGTTTAAGGACAACTTAACAAGTCACTGTAAAAAAAAAAAAGCTATTTTGAGTGGTTGGGGGCCATGTTCATGTCTATGTCTCCTTGCATAATGGTTTCATGCATAGACTCTGAGCAGCTTCTTGGTTTTCTATCCTGGCTCCATGCTTCCTAGCAATTTTACAATGGACAAGTTACTTGATCTTTACTAGCTATGTCAGCTTCGAGTAATCATAGCGCCTATATCACAGATCTAATATTTACAAAAGATTCAGACCAATTATCTGATCCATAATAATATTTAGATAAGTGTTTGATCTCTATGCAAATAGCCAAACTGGGGAGATGTCTCAGTGCAAGCATGAGTACCTGAATTCAGATCCCCAGAGCCCACGTGAAAGCTGGACTCTGTGATGGGCTTCTGCAATCCCACTATGCTTAAGGTGAAAAGGAAGGCAGCTGTCCTGGCAATGCAGCAGTGAACAGTGAGAGACCCTGTTTCAATTAAGGTGGAAGGTGAGGACCAATGTGATACCCCAAATTGTCCTCTTATGTCCATTCATCCCCACACAGACACATATGCACACACATCACATACATACACACATTCCCCCACATATTCATGTAGCCAAAAATCTTATCATTGCATGTGTGCATGTAAGCATTTACACAGAGCTTGCCTTTGCCAGAGAAAAAAGATTTTTATTATTTATTTTTTTATTTTATTTTTATTTTATTTTATTTTATTTTATTTTTTTGGTTTTGGAGGTAGGGTTTCACTCTTGTCCAGGCTGACCTGGAATTAACAATGTAGTCTCAGGGTGGCCTCGAACTCACGGCAATCCTCCTACCTCTGCCTCCCGAGTGCTGGGATTAAAGGCATGCGCCACCATACCCGGCTAAAAAGATATTTTTTTAATTGGGGAAGAAGCCTAGAAAAATAGTTGATCCAAGGAATACAAGTCATCTAAATATAATTATGTTTATAACTGAATGTTTTCTGCATTTTTTTAACTTCAGCCAGAAGGTGTCAAAAGGGAAAATTATGCTGGTGCTACTCTGGACCCAAATGGAATTTATGGTAGGAAAAATGATTTTGAATTTTATGTGCTGTCTTTTGCAGAATAAATTAAAGAAATTAAGTGTATTCATAACTTAAAACACCATCTTTCAAAATGATATGCATATACAATGAAATATACCACCTTCTTAAATCATTGCCCTTCTGGATAACATTTGTTGTATTATAATGATTGAGACCAAAGATAATTCTATTATTTTTAAACATACATCATTAAAACACAAAACCAAAAAATTGCATGACTTCCCTCATATATTGTACTCTATCCATCACAACAATTTGTAACATTTTATTGTATGCCCATCAATCCAAAGAACACCTGAGTAAAATCCATTTACATAATTATTTAACATGCATCATTTGAGAACAGGCTAATTCTGATAAATCACCTTACAAATCCATTCCCCGTCACTCCTGTTTCTATGCTTTCCCCATAACTGAGAGATTGTGAATCTCCTCAATGTAATAACGGTGCAAACAGTTCAGTAATGAATCAAGGTCTAAATATAGTTTATATTATGAAATTTAAATGTGTTCCATTAGTAATTCTTTTCTTTTGAACAAGACATAGTGCTATCAATTTTATTAAACGGTTACAATTCATCTTACTATTTATCCATTCCTACAGTGATATAGAGGAAAAGCCATTTATCTACAAATGAAGACCAGTAGATTCAGTATCATTTCTTATAGGAAAGCAAAGTATTATTAATTTTTACCTTTTAAATCATATCAAATAACATACATGAATAATGAGGCATAAGAAGAAAAATCCATCCACGTGCATACATACTGTCTCTCATTTTCCTTCATGCATATCTCCTCACAAACGACCACTGTGAGTCTCAGATTCATTGTGTTCTTTGGTTTCTTCTCCATTTACCTCTGGTGCCTCCTACACCTACATTAACCTATGTTATTGCAAATAGCTTACAAAAAAAAAAAAAAAAAAAGCCACCTACTCTGCCTTACTTATCCGAGGTGTCAACACCAGGGTCATAAGATACTTGGTTTAGAAGAAATTCTAGTCTGAGGGCTGCGGAGATGGCTTAGTGAGTAAAGTGCTACCTGAGTTCAGATCCCCAGAGCCCATGTAAAAGGTCAGGTATTATGAGTATGCTTTTAATCCCGGATCTGGGGCTCACTGGCTAGCTAGTGTAGCAAAATCAGTGAGCTCCAGGTTCAATGAGAGACAGTGTCTCAGAAAATGAAACAGGGCTAGAGGAGATGGCTTAGTGGTTGAGGCACTTGCCTGTGATGCCTAAGGACCCAATTTCGATTCCCCAGTACCCATATAAGCCAGATGCAGAAGGTGGCACATGCATCTGGAATTTGTTTGCAGTGTCTAGAGGCCCTGGTGTGCCCATTCTCTCTGTCTCCTCTTTCTCTTTCCCTCCATCTCTCTCTCTCAAGTAAGTTAATTAATTTTTAAAATGAAGTAGGGAACAATTAAAGACAGCTGACATCAACCTCTTTCTACATGCACACACATGTACACACACATGCACTCACTCATATAACATGCATACCTGCATGCACCCCACATACATACACCAGAATTAAAAAATCAATTCTGAGAATGTAGCTCAGTGGTAGACTCCTTGCCTAGCATGAATAAGGCCCTGGATTCAATCCCCAATGCCAAAGGAAAAAAAAAAAAACCCACGATGCTCTTTCTCAGCTTTGTAACATGATTTCTTTTCCTTTTCACCTTTGGCAACCGAGACTTAGGCAGCTCTATTGCCTTCTAGAGAGCTAAACAGAGTTAGGGTGATAATTCTCTTTAGGTTCTTTCCAAGATATTATTAAGTGCTTCCAACATTTACATATTGAAATTGCTATCCCCATATGATGCTTAATAGAATTCAGTTTTTAGGGCTGGAGAGATGGCTCAGCAGTTAAGGTGCTTGCCTGTGAAGCCTAAGGACCCTGGTTCAATTCCCCAGGACCCACGTAAGCCAGATACACAAGGTGGTGCATGCATATAGAGTTCATTTGCAGTGGCTAGAGGCCCTGGTGCACCCATTCTCTCTACCACACCCGGCACTGCTCTATGCATTATTAATTTAGAATATGGGCCTGGGAGTACAGCTCCATGGAAGAGGACTTGCCTAGTATGAGCAAGGCCCTACATTCAACCCCCACTATGCATATCTATGTAAATATTTACATAGATATGTGAAATGATTTTTTCAAGTCTCAGATGATGATCACCTATGGTTTTGTTAATTTTCTAGTCTCAGACTCCCTACACCATAAACAAAATGTGCTTGGATTAAAAATCCAGGAATGGCGGGCTGAAGAGATGGCTTAGCGGTTAAGGCACCTGCCTGCTGAGCCTAAGAACCCAGTTCCAATCTCCAGGTCCCACATTTAGCCAGATGCAAAATGACGCAAGGACGCAATGCTGCACTTGCCCACAAGGGGGCGCACACATCTGGATTTCGTTTACAGCAGCTGAGAGACTGCTGGCACGCCCATTCTGTCTCCCTCTCCCTCTCTCTCTGTCTGTCTCTCTCTGTGTCTCTCTCTAAAAAATAAAAAATAAAAAAAAATCCAGGAATGGGACAGCTGGCTCAGAGAGCATACACATATGTAACCTCATTCTTCTACGATGCTGCTCTTCAAGATGCTTGTACTGTTTGCATTTCCAATAGCAGCCTATGTGATTCTCTTTGCTCTACACCCTCACCAACAGTCAATATCACTCCCCTTTCTACAATGTGACAATTTTGATGGGTATAAAGTAGTCTCACTAATTTTTTTTAATTTAGATGATCCTTGTTATTCATATTATATTTATTAGCCATTATAGTCTGTCAATGCTTATTTCATATTTTTGTACCTTTTCCTATTTCTATTTGAAATTTCAATTTCTTCTTGATTTTTGTCTTAGATGTACTTTATTTTTTATTTTTTTATTACTTAAAAAAATTTTTTGCTGGGCATGGTGGCACACACCTTTAATCCCAGCACTCGGGAGGCAGAGGTAGGAGGATCACCATGAGTTCGAGGCCACCCTGAGACTACAGAGTGAATTCCAGGTCAGCCTGGCCTAGAATGAGACCCTACCTCGAAAAATCAAAAAAAAATTTTTTTTATGAGTGAAAGAGAGAGAGAATTGGTGCTCCAGGGCATCTGGCCACTGCAATCAAACTCCAGATGCTATGCACCACCTTGTGCACATGCGTGACCTTATGTGCATATGACACCTTGTAAGTCTGGCTTTCATGGGCTCTGAGGAGTTGATCCTGGTCCTTAGGCATTGCAAGCAAGTGCCTTAACCTCTAAGGCATCTCTCCAGGCATTGGATGTACTGTTCTAAGCCACAATAAATCTTAATGAATTTTGAACAGTACTTATTTATCTGATATAGTCAAATCTATCATAATGTAATCTTATGGTTATTTTGAGAGAACTCTGAGAAATCTTCCTCTTCTCTTAGTTTACAAAAACATTGCTGGATTTTTCCCCATTGATTTTGTACATTTGACTTTCAAACGTTGTCTAGTCGACCTTTATAGGAAATGTCATAGTGGCTCCTTTATCATGCTTGGAGCAGGTGTTAACATTGACTACCATAGTTTCAAGTTTATAGCTTTCTCATCTGGTGGTAGAGTTGCCAAAAAGAACTAAAATACTCAAGAGCATGAACTCAAAGTAGTACATGGAAAATCAATTGTAGATTTTCACAATCTTCCTGTAATAAGTGCTATAGAGTGAACATGAACTGGATGCCAGTTTCTTTATCTCTGTTATTTTTACTCTCTTGAAAATTCTTTGAGAAAAACCTCCATGTGACTAATGAGAAAACCGGGGCATACAAAGGTTGTGCCTTGCTTACTGTTTCATACATAGAAAGCTCTTTCTGAGCTCTATGCCCTGTTATCTCCACTCCAAACCTCTTTTTTTTTTTTAATACTTTTTAAAATTGACTTTTATACTTACATACAAAAAAAAAAACCCACGTGATATTTCCCTTCCCTCCCCCATTCCACTTTAGAACTCAAGTCTCCATCATATCCCCTCCCTCTCTCCATTAGTCTCTCTTTTATTTTGATGTCATCTTTTTCTTCTATTTTGAGGGTTTTGCGAAGGTATTGCTAGGCACTGCAAGGTCATGGATATCGAGGCCAGTTCTGTCTGGGCAAATGTCTTCACTAAGTTTCATTTTAATATGTCCTCAATGTTCATCAAGGGTTAAGAAACAATGAAAGAGGTTTCTTTTTTTTTTTTTTTTCTTTTTATTTTGTTTTTCAAGGTAAAGTCTCACTCTAGCTCAGGCTGACCTGGAATTCACTATGTAGTATCAGGCTGGCATCAACCTCACTATGATCCTCCTACCTCCACCCCCTGAGTGCTGGGATTAAAGGTGTGTGCATGCAGAGAAAGAGTTCAAGTTAGACTGGAAGATAGAATTTCAGTTCATGCTTCCCAGTGAGATAGTGTTCAAATAAATTGATCAGTTACATGCCAGTTATTTTGAGACTTAAGTCCTGGAAACAACTTGCTATCATTGGAAAAATGGCATGCTACCTTTTACTGGTATATAAAACTGACATATAACATATTCATTTCATATTTTATAATGACCAGAAAATTACCACCAAATTTCGTGTGTGTGTGAGAGAGAGTGAGAGAGAGAGAGAGCAAAAGAGAGAGATGTAGAGATGTAGTGTGTGTACGTATGTACCTATGAAGGAATGATATGGAACTCCATGCACTCACTTCAGCAGGACCGCTCTTTCCTACAGTGGCTAGGGTTGAATGTTAGCTTTTTCACTCCCCTATTCTTCCATCAGGTCTTGTTTTTTTTAATTTATTATTATTTTTTTAATTTATTTTTGGAGAGAGACACAGAGAGAGGGGCAGAGAGAGGGAGACAGATAGAGATGGGCACACCAGCAGTCTCTCAGCTGCTGTGAACGAAATCCAGATGTTTGCGCCCCCTTGTGGGCAAGTGCGGCATTGCGCCCTTGCATCACTTTGCATCTGGCTACGTGGGACTTAGAGATTGGAACTGCTGGAGATTGGAACCAGCATTCTTAGGCTTAGCAGGCAGGTGTCTTAACCGCTAAGCCATCTCTCCAGCCCCAGGTCTTGTTTTGATCCAGAGTTTCATTACTGATTCTGGAGCTTGTGGGGCTCTGACGATTCTCAGGTTTCTGCTCCCCTGAGGACTGGAGAACAGGTGTGCATGGCCACATCCAGCCATGTCGGATCTGGAGATTTGAACACTGGTAGTTTCAGACCCTCTCTGGTTCTCATGCTTGCACAGGAAGAGCACTTAAACACTGAACCATCACTCCACCCCAATGTTTTGTTTTTAAAAGACTATGCAAGGGCTGAAGAGATAGCTTAGTGGTTAAGGTACTTGCCTGCAAAGCCTAAGGACCCAGTTTCAATTCCCAAGTCCCATGTAAGCCAGATGCACATGGTGGCACATGTGTCTGGAGTTCATTTGCAGTAGCTAGAGGCCCTGGTGTGCCTATTCTCTCTCTCTCCCTGTCTTGTTCTCTCTCATAAAAAAATAAATAAAAATCTTTAAAAGATTATGCAAGCCTAGAGTATGATTAAAATCCTTCATTATTTTTTTTTCTTTTAAAAGTGTTAATAGTGTTCTCAGAA
Organism: Orientallactaga sibirica; assembly: GCA_036365145.1. Taxonomy (NCBI): domain Eukaryota; kingdom Metazoa; phylum Chordata; class Mammalia; order Rodentia; family Dipodidae; genus Orientallactaga; species Orientallactaga sibirica. The sequence continues at coordinate 14,102,388 of JAEOAD010000034.1, forward strand.
AAGTCTTTTAGTTTGAAAAGTTCTATGGCAGAACATATTATAGAATTTTCAAATAGTCTTTTCCTCTAAGTAGTCTATGTAAAACTAATCATGTTTTAAATTACAGGTATGGCTAGGAGACGAAAGGAATTCCCATATAGGATACCATTAGATTTGGTCCCCAAAACAAATGTCAAAAGGATTTTGAGTGTAAAAGGTAAATTTGAAAATCCCATTATTATATATTTCACTTTGTATTTCAAAATCAAGTATCCTCATGGCTATTCTATCTCTATCTTTCTGCTTTTGCATGCATAAATTAGCCTTTGAGAGACCAGTCTTCCAGTATCTCCACCTTCAAACACATGGCCTCTTTTCCAACTGTCTTCTTCCACTGGCCTGATTTAATTGGAGATTATGTTCCCACAATGGGAGATTGGTTCTGTTACCAGCCCAAAGACTTCTCTAAAATAGGATGCAGCTGCTTCAAGACTTAAAGAACTTTCCACCACCTTTGTGGCCAGTCCTGTCCCACGGAAGGCTTTATGGCCTGCAAATGTCCACAAGACACCAGCACTGAGCTACTGAAGTCCCATTCCTGAGGGGAAGAAAGTCCATTTATGCTACTATAATGACAGACCATAAAGAGCAGACTTTTGCTTTTTACAGTTCTGGAGTCAAATCATAGCTGGAGTTCTCTCCCCTCCAGGACAGTTTCAGAAGTGACATTTTTAATGGGGGTCCCCTGAATCTCCACCTTTACAATGCAATAACGTATCACCAACATGATAGAATTTCCTGGTTCTCATTTCAGGACTGCTCATGGGAGAAATCCTGTCTACAGTTCTGAGTAAGGAAGGCATCGATATCCTAACTCACCTGCCAAAGGGAAGTGCCGAGGCAGAGCTGATGAGTGTTGTCCCAGTATTCTATGTCTTTCACTACCTGGAAGCAGGAAACCATTGGAATATTTTTCATCCTAATTCATTAATTGAAAAACAGAAAATGAAGAAAAAAATAAAAGAAGGTAAAAATTTATTTTATAGAACAGTCTAATGATACAAGCAATTTGGGGCATGTGTGGTGTGTATACATGCATGCATGTATGTTCATATGTGTGAAAGAAGATGTGTGTTCATGTACATGTAGGTGGAGTCCAGGGGAAAACTAGGTGTTCTTCCTCAGGTATACATACCATCAACCTCCGTTGGCCCAGAGCTCACCAATTAGGCTAGACTAGCTGGCCAGTGAGCTCTACCTCCCCAGCACTGGGATTCCAGGCATGTGCCATTATGCCTGGCATTTTATATGGAGACTGGGTATCAAACTCAGGCCCTCATGCTTTCAAAGCAAGCACTTTACCCACTGAACTATCTCCCCAACTCCTGAAGAAAAATATTTTAATTAATGTAATATTTATATTGTTGTGAATGATATAAAAGCATTTTAGCAAAAAAAAAATCATAAGATGGATGCTACTATGGAAGTGAATACTCCTTCTGTAGCATTTTGGCTTAACTTACCAAAAGTGCTTGGATAAAAGACCAGACACCTGTTTTCCAAACTCCACAGAGCCTTCCTTCCTCTTTGGATGAGATCAGAATGTTCTATGTGAGGATTCCCAATTCAAGCCATTTCTAGACTTCCTTTGAGAAGTTCAGTGTTGGCCACAGAGCATAAGCTTTCTGCTCAACACCAGAGGAAGTGTACTGCCCTCAGGGGCATTCTGAGTAGATGTGGAGGTCAAGTGAAGGGCTGTGTTGCTTTCTCTGGTACCTCCTAGGGATGGTGAGCATCATGTCCTACAGAAACACCGACTATTCTTACAGCATGTGGAAGGGAGCAAATGCCAGCACTTGGTAAGTGGCAGGTTTACCGTACATTTTCATACAGTGGTTGGTTCATTCATTGAAGAGTAACAGGCATACTGGAAACTCCCTTCCTCCGCTCCACTTGCCAATAGACCCTGAACTTGATTACTTTTCACCAACCTCAGCATACAGTTCTAGTCAGAGCCAACTTCCTGTGAGAATTGTACTCTTTTAGTCTTCTGGCTTCAGACTTTGATCCCCTGGGGCTATACTCAACATAGAAACAGCACTGATTGTTAAAATGTGTTTGGTCATCCCATTCAAAATGGTTACTTACAAAGCTCGAGATGATCAAGCTCTTCCTCCCTCACCACCTTGTCTCCTGCACTCCCCTGGAGTCCCATGGTCTCCTCGCTGCTCCTCAAACACAGCAGCTTCCACCACAGGGTATTTGCATGGCCTGTGCCTTCTATCTGTAAGGCTCCTCCCCAGATACTAGCAAAGCTGGTTTCCTTAATTTGCTCAAATCTTTACTAAAATTTACCTTCTCATTGAAGCCCCTGTTATATCATTCTATCTAAAATTACAACCCACCTCCACCCAACATTTTATATCCTTCCTGTTCCATTCCTTTATTCCCTTCCTTCTTTTTTTGCTTATCTGTGCCCCCATTAGACTATAAGCTGCATGTAGGCAGTTCTGTGTATTATTGCGGCCTGACCTTTTCTATTTGGAAGCATACAGTAAAAATGGTTGCCTGAGACATGGTTGGGGGGGTTTCATTATCCTTTTGTGCTTTTGGATCTGTGAATCATATGACTTCCTTCTTTGTTTTTTCCTTTTGGTTTTTCGAGGTAGGGTCTCACTCTAGCCCAGGCTGACCTGGAATTCATTATGAAGTCTCAGAATGGCCTCGAACTCGCAGTGATCCCTCCTACCTCTGCCTCCCAAGTCTTGGGATTAAAAATGTGTACCACCACACCTGGCCCATGATTTCCTTCTTGAAAAAACACTTTAGATTCATTTATTAAAACAAGTTGAAACAAAAATAAAATAAAATTTGAAGTAAGTGGGAAGGGCATTGAAGAGGTCTGCGGAGCTGGGAGTGGGGCTGTTGGGTGTAGGGAGTTGATGAATGGTGGACAGTAGCAGAAATGGAGCTGCTTTTTGTCTGAGTGGTGCTGATCATTAGAGCTTCCTTGCCATGTGCCAAGTTCTGAGTCAGTGCAAGAGCTCAGGAAGAAGTGAGATAAACATTCCCAGGGAAGTTGAGAGAAGGTTCAGAGAGGGATTTAGAGGCCAAAGCCTGTGCACATGTTACAATCTAGAATTCTCTAATGTTACTCTTCCATGTCTTGTGTTCATGGATCAGTGCCTTGACTCAAAACTCACCTCTGTTACTTTTAACATCAGCCTGTAATCATTTTGTCCTCGAGAATCAAGTTTTAAAAAAATATTGTATTTATATATTTGCAAGCAGAGAAATATAGAGAAGTTACAGACAGAGAGAATGGGTGTGCCAGGATCTCCAGCTGCTGCCAATGAACTCCAGATGCATGCACAACTTTGTGCATCTGGCTTGATGTGGGTACTTGGGCATCAAACCCCAGTCATTAGGTTTTGTAAGCAAGTGCCTTAACTGCTGAGCCATCTCTTCAGCCCCTCAAAAAATCAATTTTTTAGCCAGCTGTGGTGGCATGTGCCTCTTATCCAAACACTTGGGAGGCAGAGGTAGGAGGATCACCATGGGTTCAAGGCCACCCTGAGACTACATAGTGAATTCCAGGTCAGCCTGGGCTAGTGTGAGCCCCTACTTCAAAAAAAAAAAAAAAGAAAGAAAGAAAGAAAGAAAGAAAGAAAGAAAGAAAGAAAGAAAGAAAGAAAGAAAGAGAAAAAAAATAAACTTTTAGCTTGTGTGCTATCTAACAATGCTATAAGCACAGGTGTGCTATTCACATTTGTTGAATGAAGATTTTCCACATATCTTCCCTTGTCACTTGTAAAAGGATGACTTACTTGGAGGTGTGGAAGTGCATATTTAAAATTTTTATTTTCTTTTAACAGAATAAAATAGCATGAAATCAAACACCCTATAAATAGGAAGGCAGGAGTGATTCTGTGTTCTAAATATCTACTTGATTTTATCTCAAAGGCTAACGGCTTTTGCTTTAAGAATACTTGGACAATTACATAAATATGTGCAACAGAACCAGAATTCAATATGCAATTCTCTAATGTGGCTAGTTGATAATTGTCAACTGGAAAATGGATCTTTCAAGGAAAATTCCCGCTACCAGCCAATAAAATTACAGGTAAGGAAATCAAATGTACAAATTTGCAATAAATTTTTAAAGCATTTAAGTTTCATTGGATCCAATTATGGGAAGATAAAGAGGAGTTGGAAAGTATATTCAACACAGCAAGAAACTGCTCTTGTGAATAGAAAAGAGTAGAAAAGGTTTTTCAAGTCCTCTGAATAGAGAGCCAGTCAGACAGCTCACTGGCACTCAGGTAAGTGATACCTTGGACATCTGGTGTCATAGCGTTTGATGTCCCCAGGAGGTAAGCTGCAGAGATCTCAGAATAAATAAAATGTACTAATTTGTTTGTCTGCTTTTAATTTGGAAGCTATACCTAAAGTTCAGGGTATTTTTTGTTTGCTTTTTTCAGGTAGGGTCTCACTGTAGCTCAGGTTGACCTAGTACTCACTCTGTAATCCCAGGCTGCCCTTGAACTCCCTAGTATCTGTTCTAATGGTGCCTTTTTCATCTCTAATTTTATCAGTTTGTGTGTATTCTCTCTTTCTTTTGGTCAGATTTGCTAAGGGTTTATCAATCTTGTTTATCCTCTCAAAGAACCAACTCTTTGTTTCATTCTTTGTATTTTTTTTTGTTTCTATTTCATTAATTTCTGTCCCGATCTTTATTTCTTTCTGTCTACTAATTTTTGGTTTGCCTTGTTCTTCTTTTTCCAAGGCCTTAAGGTGAAGCATTAAGTTGTTTACTTGCAACCTTTCTAATTTCTTAATATAGGCACTTAAATCTATAAATTTCCCTCTTGGGATTGCTTTCATTGTGTCCCAAAGGTTTTGGTATGTTGTGTTCTCATTATCATTTGATTCTATGAATTGTTTATTTCCTTCTTGATTTCTTCATTGATTCATTCATCATTTAGTAGTGTATTGTTTAGTTTCCATGATTGTGTGTATGCTCTATAGTCTTTCTTGCTATATTGATTTGTAGTTTGATCCCATTGTGATCAGATAGAGTGCAAGGAATTATTTCAATGTTCCTGCATTTGTTAAGATTTGCTTTGTGTCCTAATATATGGTCTATTTTAGAGAATGTTCCATGAGCTGCTGAAAAGAATGTGTATTCTGCAGCATTTGGATGAAATTTCCTGCAGATATCTGTTAGGTCCATTTGTTCTATGACCTCATTTAATGCAGATGCATCTCTGTTTATTTTTTGCAGGGATGACCTGTCAATTGATGGGAGTGGGGTGTTGAAGTCACCAACTACAATTGTGTTTGGTGTAATCTGTGACCTTAGTTCTATTAGCATTTGTTTGATGAAATTGGGAGCACCTGTGTAAAGTGCATATATGTTTAAGATTGTAATGTCCTCCTGTTAATAAAAAGTGACCTTTCTTATCTTTCCTAACTAATGTTAGTCTGAAGTCTACACTGTCAGATATTAGGATAGCAATCCCTTCTTGTTTTCTAGGCCCATTTGTTTGAAACACCATTTTCTAAACTTTCACCCTAAGATAGTGTCCATGCTTTGTAGAAAGGTGAGTTTCTTTGAGGCACAAATCAAAGGATCCTGCTTTTTAACCCAGTCTGCAAACCTGTGTCTTTTGGTTAGGGCATTGAGGTCATTGATATTAAGAGTGAAAGGTGTGTATTTATTTTTGCCATTTTTTTGGTTTTGTAGTTCTTCCAGTTTTACCTTTGCTTTCTTGTATTAACTAGTATTTGAGGTTTTTTTTTTTTCCAGGTTTCTTTTATGGGTGCTTTTCTTTCTCTTCAGCATGGAGGATCCTTTCAAGTATTTTCTACAGAGCTGATTTTGTCTTCAAATATTCCTTTAGCCTGATTTTGTTGTGGAATGTCCTGATTTCTCTGTCTATTTCACTGGATAGCTTTGCATTATAAAATAACCTTGGATGGTAGTTATCTTTCAGAACTTGAAATATATCATTCTAAGCCCTTCTGGCTTTTAAAGTTTGTGTTGAGTAATCTGCTATAATCCTGATGGGCTTGCCTTTGTAGGTGACTTGATTTTTCTCTCTAACTGCTTTCAATATACAGCTTGTTGTTACAGGGTAGAGCTTTCTTTCCTCACACAGGGTACTTTTTTTTCTTTTTGGTTTTTCGAGGTAGGGTCTCACTCTAGCCCAGGCTGACCTGGAATTCACTATGTAGTCTCAGGGTGACCTTGAACTCATGGTGATCTTCCTACCTCTGCCTCCCAAATGCTGGGATTAAAGGCATGCACCACCACACCCAGCTTCCATGGGGTACTTTTGTGCTCTCTCTCTCTCTATCTTTTAATGAGCTAACAAAGAACTGATTCATGCTACCTTTAGTTTTGTGCATTCTCCTCCCCTTCCTCTCTTACTCCTCCCTGTTCCCCCTTGGACCCTTCCACTCCCTGTATTATGTCCCTCCACTTGTCTATCTAATATCCCCTCCTTTAATCTCTCCCCATTTTTTTCTGTCTCTGAGCATCATTCTAGCTTCCTAACCAGTACTACTGATGCTTACTACAACCTATAAACAAATAAAACTATTCCACATTCAGATCTGCACATGAGGGAGAATGTGAGATGTTTGCCTTTCTGAGCCTGGGTAACCTCACTTCCTACAATTTTTTTTCCAGGCCTACCCATTTTCCTGAAAATTTCATAATTTCACTTTATCTACCACTGAATAGAACTTTGTTGTGTATCAAATATTCATTATTCATTCATCAGTTGATGGGCATCTGGGCTGATTCTATTTCCTCGCCTTTGTGAATAGAGAAGCCATAAACATGGCTAACCAAGTATCTCCATAGTAAAGTGTAGACTCTTCATGGAATATGCCCAGGAGTAGGAGATCTGGGTCAAAAGGTAGATATATTTTTAGATTTCTGAGAAACCTACATATGGATTTCCGTAGTGGCTGTATACTTTATACTCCCCCCAAGAGTAAATGAGGTATTTGTTTTTTCACTCACTGGCAAGCATTTGTTGTCATTTGATCTTTTGGTGATAGCCATTCTGACTCAGGTGAGACAGAATCCCAAAGTGCTTTTAATTTGCATTTCCCTGCTGGCTAAATATATTGACCATCATTTGAGATTTTTATTGGACATTTGTATTTTTTCCTTTAATAACTTTCTTTTCAGTTCCCTGCTCCATTTTTTGACTGTGTTGATTTTTTTATTGCTTAGTTTTTTGAGTTATTTTCATATTCTAGATATTAAACCTCTCTGTCAGATATAGCTGGTGAAGATATTCTCCCATTCTGCAAGTTGTTTATTGACTCTATTGATGTGCTTAGCTATACAACAGCTTTTATAGTTTCATGAGATCCCATTGGTTGTTTGTCTAATTTCTGGGCTCTAGACTCTTTTTCAGAAAGTCTCTCCCTACTCCTATATCTTGGAGTCTCCCTACTTTTTCTTCTAGTCAATTTAGAGTTTCAGGTCTTGAGGTCCTTGATCCATTTGGAGTTAACCAAAAAATTTTTTTTGAGAGAGAAACAAAGAGAAAGAGACTGATAGAGTGAGTATAGGCATGCCAGGGCCTTCTGCCGCTGCAAATGAACTCCAGACACATGTTACACTTTGTGCGTCTGGTTTACATGGTTACTGGGGAATTGAACTCAGGCCATCTGGCTTTGCAAGCAAGCACCTTTAATCAATGAGCCATGTCTCCAGCCCTGGAGGTTTTTATTTTTATTTATTAATTTGAGTGAGAGAAAGAAGCACAGACAGAATGGGTGCACTACAAACTCTTGCCACTGCAAAAGAACTCCAGACACTTGTACCACTTTGTGTATCTGGCTTTACATGGGTACTGAAGAATGTACCCAGACCATCAGGCTTTGCAAGAAAGCACCTCTAACCACTGAGCACTCTCTCCAGCCCTCTGGGGTTGATTTTTGAACAGGGTGAAAGAAGATGTCTAGATTCATTTTTCAACATATGATGTATCCAGTGTGTCCAGAACCATTTGCTGAAATGCTCTCTTCTCCAGTGTGCATTTTTGGCCTCTTTGTTAAAGATCAGGTGGCTGTAGTTAGTAGAAGTTATACCTGTATCTTCTATTCTATTCCATTGATCTGTATGTCTATTTTTGTACCAGTGCCATGTTGTTTTTAATACTATAACATGGTGGTATATTTTGTCAGGCATGGTTATACCATCAGTAGTATTCTTTTTGCTGAGGATATTTTTGGCTATCTGAAGACTGTGTACTTCTATATGAACTTTTAGGCGATTTTTCTATTTCTGTGAAGAATGGTGCTGGCATTTTGATTGGAATTGCATTGAATCTAAATGTTGATTTTGGTCGGATGGCCATTTTCACAATATTAATTCTTCCAGTCCTTGAGCATGGGAGACTTTTATATCTCATGTCTTCCTCAAGTTTTTTCATTGTTTTAATGTTGTCATTGTAGAGGTCTTCCACTATCTTGGTTAGGGATATTCCAAGATATTTATTTTTTGGTGGTTACTCCAAATAAGACTGTTAACCTGATTTCTTTCTCAACCTGTTTGTCATTGTTATATTTGAAAGCTCCTGATTTTTTTTTTTTTTTTTGAGGTAGGGCTTCACTCTGGTCCAGGCTGACCTGGAATTCACTATGTAGTCTCAGGGTGGCCTTGAACTCACGGCAATCCTCCTACCTCTGCCTCCCAAGTGCTGGGATTAAAGGCATGTGCCACCACACCCGGCTCACTGCTCCTGATTTTTGTGTGTTAATTTTATATTCTGCCACTTTGCTGAAAGCATTTATTCACTCTACTAGTTTTGTGGTGGAGTCTTTCAGGTCTTTTAAGTTCAGAATTATATTATACAGATAGGGCTAATTTGACTTGTTCCTTTCCAATTTATATCACTATTATTTCTTTCTCTTTCGTATTAGTTGAGCTAATACTTCAAGTATTTTGTTAAATAGTAGAGGAGAGAGTGGACATCCCTGTCTTGCTCCAGACCTTATTAGGAATGCTTCAAGTTTTTCCTCATTTAGTATGATATGGGCTTTAGGTTTATTGTATATATCCTTTATTATATTGAGATATAATCATTCCAGCCATAATACCTCCAGGTTTTTCTTTATCAAGAAGAAATATCAGGCTGGAGAGATGGCTTAGTGGTTAAGGTGCTTACCTGCAAAGCCTAAGAACCCAGGTTTGATTCCCCAGTACCCACATAAACCAGATGCACTTGGTGGCACATGCATCTGGAGTTAATCTGCAATAGCTAGAGGCCCTGGCATGCCCATTTCTCTTTCTCTCAAATAAATAAATAAATAAATAAATAAATAAATAAATAAATAAATAAATAAATAATTTGGGGGGGGGTTGAGGTTGGAACTCACTCTACCCAGGTTGACTTGGAATTCACCATGTAGTCTCAGGGTGGCCTTGAACTCATGGCAATCCTCTCCCTCTGTCTCCCAAATGCTGGGATTAAAGGCATGCACCACCATGCCTGGCTAAAGCATTTTTTAAAAAATGTTATATTTTGTTGAAGGCCTGTCTAATTCAATTGTGATTTCTGTCCTGTATGTTGGACCATCCCTGCATGCCAGGGATGAAACCGAGTTGAATGAGATGGATGATATATTTGATGTGTTCTTGGATTTGATTTACAAGAAATTTTATTGAGAATTTTTATATCTAAGTTCATTAGGGATATTGGCCTATTATTTTCTTTTCTTGCTGTGTCTCTGTCTGGTTTTGGTATTAATCTAATGCTGACTTCATAGAAGGAGTCAGGGAGCATTCCCTCCTCTTCAGTTTTATAAATAACTTGAGAAGCAGTGGTTTCAGTTCTCCTAAAAGGTTTGGTAGAATCAGCATTGATTCCATCTGGGCCTGGACTTTTTTTTAGTTAGGAGGCTTTTAATTACTCCTTCAATCTGTTAGACATTACATCTCTATTCAAGTGATTTATCTCTTCTGTGTTTAGCTGTGTTAGTTCATATGAATCAGGAAGTTCATCCATTTTTTCCAGATTTTCCAATTTGTTGGTATATAGGTTTTGAAATATGTCCTTATGATTCCCCAGTTTTATTGGATCTGTTGAAACATCTCTTTCATCTCTAATTTTCAAAAATATTTTTTATTTATTTTAAAAGGAAAGAGAGAGAGAGAATGGGTGCACCATGGTCTCTGGCCATGCAAATGAACCTAGTCCATGTGCCACTTTGTGCATCTGGTTTTATGTGGATACTGGGGAATCAAGACTGGGTTGTTAGGCATTACAGGAAAGTGCCTTAACTTTTAATCACTGAGTCATCTCCAGCCTTCATCTCTAATCTTGTCAATTAAGGTCTTCTCTCTCTTTCTTTTGGCTAATTTGGCCAGGAGTTTACCAATTTTTTTTTTTTTTAAGAAGCAGCTCTTGGTTTCATCAATTTTTAAAAATAGTTTCTTCATTTCTTTTTTAAATTTTTTTTTCTTTTTTATTCTTAATTTTTATTTATTTGACAGAAAAAAAGGGAGAGAGAAAGAGAGAGAGGGAAAAAAAAGAGAGAGAATGAGCGTGCCAGGGCCTCCAGCCACTGCAAACGAACTCCAGACGCATGTGCCCCCTTTTGCATCTGGCCAACATGGGTCCTGGGGAATCCAACCTGGGTCCTTTGGCTTTGCAGGCACATGCCTTAACCACTGAGCCATCCCTCCAGCCCTGTTTCTTCATTTCTAATTCATTGCTTTCTGCCCTGGTCCTAATTATTTCTTTCCATCTGGTACTTTGGTTTGGATTTCTTCTTGCTTTCTCAATGCTTTCAGTTGGATCACTAAGTTATTTATTTGAGATCTCTCTAGTTTTGTAATGTGAGCATTTAAAGATATAAACTTCTCCTTAGGACTGACTTTATTGTGTCCCATAGGTCTTTGTATGTTGTGTTTTCATTCTTGTCCAATGCTAGAAAATTTTCATTTCCTACCTGATTTCTTCAAGCATCCATTCATTTTTTCAATAGTGTATTGCTCAATCTCTAAGCATTTATGTGTTTTCTCTTGTTTTTAAAAATTTTAATTATTTATTTTTTATTAGTTATGTATATAGTGTATATACGGCCATGATGGTACCATCGTTAGCCTTCTCCCTGTCCTCCCCCATGGATAATGTGGGTCTTGCCTTATAGGGATAGCCATCAGTTTGGGGAGAGGCAATGACTCTGTGTATAATGACCCAACTCATGGCTCTAACAATCTTTCCACACCCTCTTCTGCAAATTTCACTGAGCCATGTTGGGTTCATTTTAGGTCTATTTCAGTGACAAAGTCTAGGGAGTCTCTCTGTCTCTGGATATCTGATTTGGTAGGGGTTGAGTGTTCTTTGTGTTTATCTCCTTTGCCCTTGTGCTGGTACCAGGTTCACTCTTGCACTCTTGCTCATTTCCCCTATAAGTCTATGGCTTCAGCTGGTTGCCCTGGTGATGTGCGATGGGCTGGTTTCTCCTCAGGTTCTGCATTAATCTGAAAAAGAGAAGCAGATTCTTCAATGGAGAGTGAGGTCAGTGCAAGATACAGGGATAGCTATTATTATTTTAGAGAGAATTTAATAGGTCTAGGATCTCTTGTATCTTACTATTGGTGGGAGCTTGATATTTGAGAGCAGGCTCATTTTTGGATATGGTTCTGAGTTATTTTCCGGTTCCAGGTATGGGTTTCGTTCCACTGAGTGGATCCATTAGCCAAATCAAGAGCAGTTGGTAACCCACCATGGCTGTGTGCCACTACTGTACTTGTGTGAGCATCATGTCAGGTTGTTTGCTGCTGAGTAGCTTAGATTATGAGTTGCTTAGACAGATGTTGGTCACTTTCTCCCCAGTCACTCATGTAGTACCTTCTGGCACTAGACAGGCTAACTGTCTGGGAACAGACTCTCTTCCAGATTCCAGCCAGGTCTCTCCATGTTCCATCCCAACAGCAGATGGTATCTTTGGCAGTAGGGTCTTACCATTAACCTTTGGTGGGTCATCAAGTACTCTGACAGAAATCTGTCTTCTTTTGGGAAACCTTGTAGGTCTCACTGATCAACAGCTCACTGTGGTTGTTAAACACATGCTGGTACTAGGAATAACAGGTAAATGTCAATGGGAAAAGAAAGAAGGAAAAACATAGGTAATATGAAAGAAAAAGAGGGAAGAGAAAGAAGAGGGAGTGAGAAAGAGAGAGAGAGGAAACAGGAGAAGATTGAGGTTAGTCTTCATCATACCCTCTCCAGGTCCCTTTGATTCAGATGTTCTCTCTAAACACCTGATGCAGGTTTCACCTTTTAGTATGTCTTTGAGGATATAGAATTTTATGGTACCATTTCCATTTGGGTCCAGTTTTTTTGTACATACCCCCACCCTTGCCCTGTCCTCCCGCCCCACCATCCCTGTTGTCCAGTCCTCAAGATGTTCTCTTCATGAGTATAAAGTGGCCTCCTTTATCTTTTTTGATTGCTTTTGGCTGAATGTCTATTTTGTCAGATACTAGTATAGCCACACCCACTTGATTCTTATTTCCATTTGCTTGGGAATAACTTTTTCCACTGGTTCATCCTAAGATAATGTCTCTATTTAGTGGTAAGGTAGGTTTCTTAAAGAAAGCAAATGGATAGATCCAGTTTTCTGATCCAGTCTATTAACCTGTATCTTTTGATTGAAGAGTTTAGTCCATTGATATTCATAGTAATAATTGAGAGGTGTGAGTTAATTCCTGTCATGTTGAGGATTTTGTGGAGTTTGGTGTTTTCTTGATTTTCACTTGCTTTCATATCTGTTCTAGTTTTGATTATTATTTTTTCCCTCCTGTATCTGCTTGAGTATGTTCATTCTTCTCCTCATTGTGAAGTATTACATCTGGTATTCTCTGTAGGGCTGGCTTAGTGCTCATCTATTTATATCTATTCATCTATTCAGCCAGCTTTTATTATGGAAAGTTTTTCTTTCTCTTTCTATTATGAGGGGTAGTTCTGCTGGGTATAGTAGTTTGGTTTGGCAGCCATGATCCTTCTATACTTGCAGAATTTTTTCTCTGGTCTTGTCTTTTTGGTGTTCTATGTGCCTCTAGTAACTGGATGGACCCCAATTTGTATGATTTGAGATTTTTTCTATAATATTATTGAAGATATTATCGATACTTTTGACCTGTAGTTCTTCCCCTTCTTGTATGCCCAATATTCAAATGTATGTTTGTTTTTTTTTTTAAAGTGCCCTACATTTTTCTCATTCTCTGTTCATATGGTTTTTGAACTTGTCATTGATATTGGCCTCCCAATTTATTTCCTCTGTCTTGTCGTCAAGTCTTGATATTCTGTTCTGTCCTCCACATGATCTGTTCTATTAGTGAGGCTTTCTTGGGAGCCTTATAATTCAGTTATTTCATTTTTTATTTGCATTAAGTTTTTCTTCAGCATCTTTCTTTCTTTATTGAGCTCCATTTTCATTTCTTGGTTTGACTTTCTTTTTGTACTTGGTTGATTGTGCTCTCTTGGAATTCATTCAGGTATTGTTCATGTTATCTTTGAATTCATACAAGTTGCCTATTGAATTCTTTTTGTTTGTTTTTTTTCCAATTCATTCAGCTGTTTGTCCATGTCCTCTTGAAGTTTGTTGTATATACTTATTGTAATTGTATTTTGTAATTCTTTGTCTAGAGTTTCCACTAAGATGTTCTCATTGAGGCTTCAACCATGGGACTAAGAATTCTTGGAGGGGATATCTTGCCTTGATTCCTTGTGTTATTTGTTTTGTAATGATTGAGGTTTGCCCATCTGGAGATAATTCCTTTGTCTTGCCAAGAATGCAGCAACCACAGCTCCAGTGGGACCAATATTAAGCAGCCTGATCATCCTTGCTTGGCTGATGGTGTATCTGCAGTCTGGGTTGGCTGGACTGGACTGGCGTGTGTGACCAGCACAAAAGGACCTGGTCCCAACTCTGGGCAGGCTCAGACTGGAGGTCTATGTGTGGGACTGCCTGGGGCATTGGGGGAGCACTCACCTTGAACCTGAGAGGCCTATTCCACCTAGCTCAGAGCAGACTCATGTAGGTGAACTCCCTGTGGGTCTGGGATGCAGGAGCCAGGAAGTGTGACCAACACTGGAAGGCCTGGTCCCAACTCGGGGCAGGGCCCCAGAGGTCTAAGGGCAAGACTAATTGGTGGAGTTCTCACCTATGTTGTTTTGTTTGTTGAGAAGTTTCTGTAGAGCTATAGTAGTCAGCTTTGGGTCACTGGGATGAACTTCAAAGTCATGCACATTTATGGAGGAAGAAATATTTATTTGCACTTATAGGTCCAGGTGAAGTTCCATAATAGCAGAATAAGCTGGCCTGCTTTCACAGGTCCAAGGAGAGAGAGAGAGAGAGAGAGAGAGAGAGAGAAAAGCAAAAGCCACCATAAGCAAGCACACTTCAGGAACTCCAGGCAAAGCTCCCGTGCATTGCATATCTTTAGACTGGAATTCCAATCCATCCCCACACTTTAGGGATGGACCCTATGATCCAACCACAGTGACATCTCCCCCAGCCAGGTGGCTACAGGTCTAAATTATAAACTTTAATAAAATCCTGAATATATTGGGGGCCATCCATTCAAACTACCACAATAGCTTTCCTTAGTAACTTACCTAATTTACATTCCCATTCATGCTATTCAGTGGCTTCTTTTTCTCTATATCCTTGCCAAGATCTCCTTGACAATATCTCCCATCATGTGTTTTTTTAAATCATAATCATGCCATCTCCTTTTGGTTTGGGTTTGAATTTCCCCAATGTTTAGTTACGTTGAACATTTTTCATACACCTATTCTGCCTGGCAATTTGAATTCCAGAGTGGTATGGAAGGAGAAGAGAGGAAGGGAGGGGTGAGGGGAAAGAAGAGAGAGGAGAGAGACGGGAATGCATTCAAATAACAGTCCAGGAGAATTAGATAGTAAGTGGCATGAAATAAGGCTGAAGAGGGAAAGAGACTTCACTGGGAGTTTTAGAAGTATTTCATGGGACCATCACTTCCCTAAGAGGCCAAAATATGGAAGAGTAGAGGCCAAGCTGCGCTTCATGAAGGAGAACAGAATTTAAATGTGAAGAAGTATGAAGCAGGGCTAAGAGAGATGGTGGCGAGGGCACTAAAACCTAGTGCTCCTTAGAAATGGTGAGCAGTCCAGTGGGGCGCATGGAGGAGACAGTGGGAGATGGTCCACAGACTAGAGCCAGATCATTACACTTTGAAAACTCCATTTTACCCTTCTTTTAAATCATGTTTATTTCAGGGTACATTGCCTGTTGAAGCCCAAGAAAGTATTTTGTATGTGACAGCCTTTTCTGTGATTGGAATTAGAAAGGCCTTTGACATATGCCCCCTGGAGGTAAGTAGGAGGTTTTTTTGTTTTTGTTTTTTATTTTTTTATTTTTTTTTTTTTTTCCTCTAGCACCCATCTGCTGCTGTGCCATACCTTTAGTGAGGGGTGGAGGCACCAATTAGAACTCATTTCATTTAACAAGTTTCTTTTCCTTCTTTTTAAAAAACTTTTTTGACAATATATTTTATATATTTGTTTGCAAGCAGAGAGACACAGACATAAACAGAGAGAGAATGGGCACAACAGGGCCTCTAGCCACTACAGAGACACTCCAGATCCATGGCCACTTTGTGCATCTAGCTTTATGTGGGTACTGGGGAATTGAACCCAGGTCATTAGGCTTTGCAGGCAAATGCTTTAACTGCTGAGCCATCTCTCCAACCCCCCCTCTTTTCATATTACTTGACAATAAATTTTCTTGGGGTATTATGATCATGGTATATTATCTGTATTATAGAGGCTGTCAATAAAAGTTTAAAAAAGAAAAGTTTTTTATAACATCTTGTTGGTAGGTTTGTGTTTTTTGTATTTTTGTTTGAAATATCTCACCTAAATAGTGTTTTTGAATTTTTTACCATATAAACATACAGATAGGGTTCTGGGGAGATGGTCCAGTAATTAAAACACTCACTTGCAAAGCCTAACCATCTGGGTTCAATTCCCCAGTATGCATGTAAAGCCAGATGCACAAAGTGGCACATGCATCTGAAGTTCATTTACAGTGACAAGAGGCCCTGGCACATTCATATATTCTCTCTCTCTCTCTCTCTCTGTGTGTGTGTGTGTGTGTGTTTCCTGGGTTGGAGACATGGCTAAGCAGTTAAGGAGCTTGCCCACAAAGCCTAAAGACCCATGTTTGACTCTCCAAATCCCATGATAGCCAGATGCACAAGGGTGAGGAAAGTGTAAGGTCACACATGCCCACTAGGTGGCATAAGCACCTGGAGTTTGATATCAGTGGCTGAGGCCCTGCTGCACCAATTATCTTTCTCTCTCTATCTTGCTTTGTCTCTCAAAAAAAAAAAAAAAAAACGAGATAATTGGGTTTCACTATGGTATTTTTTCATACAATTTTCCCTTCTTCCCCTTTACCTTTCTAATCTTCCCACCTCCAATAGTTGCTCTTCCACTTTATGTCATGTATGACCTTTTGTCCTCTCTTTCTCCACATCTCTTCCCCTCTCATGGTCTCCTATCTGGCCTCATAGCCTATACCTCTTTCTTGCATCCCCTTATTTACATGCACACAAATATTCAAAATTAGGATCCACTTAAGACAGAGAATACAATTTTTGTCCTTCTGAGCCTGAATTGCCTCACTTAGTATGCTCTTTTCACACCAGAATAAAAAAGGTTCAGAACCCTGGTAAATATTCGAGACCACCCATCTAGTCCTACCTACTCAACAGTTGTGAAACCTGTAAGTAAGGTGTTGTGGTTTGAATCTAAAATGTTCCCCATTGGCTCATGTGTTTGAGCAGTCAATCCCCAACCGGTTGTGCTGTTTGCGAAGATTGTAAAACCTTTAGGAGCGGAGTCTTGCTGGTGGAAATGGGTCACTGTGGCCAGGCCTTGAGGTTTTATAGCCCAGCCCCACTTTCTGATTCTCCTCATTCTTTTTGCTTAGTTGCATAAGCATTGATATTTATAGTATCTATACATAGAGGGAAAATAATTCACAAAGACCTGCTCCTGGAGGACAAGTTGATACTAGTGGCCACATGAGCTGGGAGTAGAGGAGGAAGAACAGCAGTAGGCTTTCCCCGACCCAGCATCCTTTCTAGCCTTCTCAGTGTGAAGTGTTAGGACTCTGCTCCCAGCCCATCTGAGGATCAGAAAGTATGTTAGCAGCTGGACTTTCTTTTGTTGTTGTTCATGGTTTAATTTTTTAGTGTAATTCCTTTTTAAAAAATATCTTATTTTATTTATTTATTAGGGGAGGAGAGAGAGAGAGAGAGAAAGAGAGAGAGAGAGAGAGAGAGAGAGAATGGGTGTGCCAGGGTCTCTAGCCACTGCAAACCAACTCCAGACACATGTGCCACCTTGGGCATCTGGCTTATGTGGGTACTGGGAAATTGAACCTAGGTCCTTAAGCTTTTCAAGCCAAGTGTCTTAACCATTAAGCAATCTCTCCAGCCCTATTTTTTTCTTTTCTTTTTCTTTTAAAATTTTGTTTATTTTTATTTATTTATTTGAGAGTGACAGACAGAGAAAGAGACAGATAGAGAATGGGCATGCCAGGGCCTCCAGACACTACAAACAAACTCCAGATGCATGCGCCCCTCCTGCATCTGGCTTACATGGGTACTGGGGAATGGAGCCTCGAACCAAGGTCCTCAGGCTTCACAGGCAAGCATTTAACTGCTAAGCCATCTCTCCAGCCCTATTTTTTTTTCTTTTGATGTAGGGTCTCACTGTAGTCCAGGCTTACCTGGAATTCACTATGTAGTCTCAGATTGGCCTTTATGTCTCAGTAATCCTCCTACCTCTGCCTCCCAAGTACTGGAATCAAAGGCATGTGTCATCATGCCCAGCAGAGAGAAAGGAAGACAGACTGTGCTGGGTGTGATGGTGCACACCTGCCTTTAATCCCAGCACTCAGGAGGCAGAGGTAGGAGGATCAATGTGAGTTTGTGGTCAGCCTAAGGCTACATAGTGAATTCCAGGTCAGTCTGGGCTAGATTGAGGCTCTTCCTCAAAAGAAACAAAACAGAGAGAAAGAGAGAGAGAATGGGCATACTGCCAGGGCCTCTAGGTGCTGCAGTGAACTCCAGATGCATACACCACTTTGTGCAACTGGTTTTATGTGGGTACTGGGGAGTCAAACTCTGGTCCTTAGGCTTTCAGGCAAGCACCTTAAGGACTGAGCCATCTCTCCAACCATAGTGTAATTTATTTTGAACACGTGAAGTTGTCTCAGCTTTGCTTAAACAAGGTGAATGTCCTCTCCTTGCTTTGTGCTTCCTCCCTGGGTCTGGAATCTGACACTCAAGGAACAGAACCTCCAGAACAAAAATGGGAAGTCAGAGGCAAAAGTAAATCCCGATTTAGACAACCATCTTGTCTGTTTTGAGCTATGCTTCATGCCTTCTCTCAGAAGAACCTGCTCTGCTGAGATCCTACCCACATCTATCCAGTATCCTGGTTCTACCTCTCATCAGATGCCACCTGAAGGTTTGTTCCCATCAGTTGATAGGCTAATGTTTGACAAAGAGAGTGAGTTGTCTTCTGGTCTTATTTCCAGAAAATCAACACAGCACTAACTAAAGCTGACACCTTCCTGCTTGAAAATGCCCTCCCATCCAAGAACACCTTCACACTGGCCATTATGGCATATGCTCTTTCCTTGGGAGATAGAACACACCCACAGTTTCGTTCGATTGTTTCAGCCTTGAAGAGAGAAGCTATGGTTAAAGGTAGGACTTATTTCATACAATTTCTCAGGAAGCGTTTACTATGCACATAGAGTATGCAGCTCCAGGGACTGGGTAGCATGGAAAGTTGAGTAAAACGTAATCCTTGCCCTCAAGAAACAAACTATCAAAGTACAATGTGATAAATCCAGTTATTCATTAAATACGTATCCCTTTATTCAACACATGAATTGAGTGTACTACGGATCAAAGATAACTGGGTGTGGTGGTGCATGCCTATAATCCCAGCTCTGAGGAAGCTGAGGCAGGGGGATTCAGTGTTTGAGACCAACCTGGGCTACGTAGCAAGACTTTCTCTCAAAAAAAAAAAAAAACAGGGTTGGAGAGATAGCTCAGAAGTTAAAGGCAACTTGCTTGCAAAGCCTGACAGTCTGGGTTCAATTACCCAGTACTCACGTGAAGCCAGATGCACAAAGTGGTGTATGTGTCTGAAGTTCCTGTGCAGCGGCAGGAGGTCTCGTTGTGCCCATTCTTTCTCTCTCTGTCCAGAAATGGCAAGGAGACCAGTGTGGTGCAGAGAGCAGTGAGACAAAGAGTAGGAAGTGAGGTCAGAGGAGGAAGCTAGAGAGCGAGGTAAGGGCAGGATGTCAGAGGTCATTGCGAGGATTCTGTATCGAGTTATGCAGTGGTTAAAAGGCACAGTCTGTTATTATAATAGAATAGCAGAGACTGGGTTGTGTTAATTACTTTTCTCATTGCTGTAAACAAATACCTGGAAAGAAATAATTTAAGGGAGAAAGGGTTCACTTCAGCTTCAGTTTCAGAGGATCCAGTCCATCACGGAGGAGAAGGCACAGCAGCAGGAGCTTGAGGTCACATTGCTTGCTGGTCATATTGTATCCACAGTCAGACAGTGGGGAGAGATGAATGCTGGACCTCCGCTTGTTTTCTCCCTTTTATTCATCCTGGGAACACAGCCCATGGGGTGGGGCATCTTCATACCTCAATTTACCTAATCTAGAAATTCTCTCAACGAATGCCCACGGGTTTGTTTCCATGGTGGTTCTAGATTCAATCACGTTGAGAATGGAGACTAACCATCATGCTGGGTGAAAGAAACAGGGTCATTTTAGCTCACAGTTCCAGAGGTTCAAAGGCATAGTGCCTGCATCAGCTCAGCTTCTGATGAAGCCCTCATAGTGGAGAGCAGAAAGACACTGGAAGAGAGAGAAAAGAGGATTGAGTTTCTCGGATCACTAATACTCAAGCAAGTAGATTCAACTGAGGTTGATTTTGGCTCATATCCACCACCCAAGCCAGGCACATGGGTATAGGGTTGCCTACATCCAGACCAAGGGTGGTCTGCATCTCATGCATATTGAGTGAGGGGCCACAGAGAGCCCAAACACTTTAGCGTCCACTTTTAATGACAATGGAAGTCACTGGAAGACTTTGAGCCAAGGAGGGCATGACCTGGCTTATACCTTGCCAGGTAGCTGGGATCATTGGCATGGTTAGCAGTTCTGAATTCTCTACCAGCTGCGACTTTGAAGTTTAATGAATCTTATGTGAGGCTTATGGCCATCTACCAAATTCACTTCTGTCATCATTTAAAAATGTCTAAGTTTTAACACATACCTCAAAACCACTTTTACAATACTTCAAAAATAACAAAAATGCCTTGGGTATTGTAAGATGGACTATAAAATCATAGAATTTAAGAGCTAAGAGAGAACTTAATAACTAAAATAATATTTAAGCTGGAAGTTTCTTCAAGAACCTAAACTAAACCTTTCGTTTTAAATATCATAAATCTGAGTCTAAGAAGGTCAAAAAATTATCTTCTCCAAGATCATACAAATAGTACAATAATGAACTGTAAAAAGACACTTCAAAATCTGACTAGCATTCAAAACATCTTACTTTAAAAAAATGTACCAAGAAGTATTTGACTGAGGAGAGATAATAAAAAAATCTGTCTAAGGATTTGAGTGTCATTTCATATTTTCTAGAGTGTGACTTTTTCTGACAGGGAGAAAGATACTATGTCACATTTATCTTCCAGTGTGAATACTGATGATAATCCTTTATGTGTATATGGGATTTTCGGGTTTCCAGAAGCTTTTCCCTTTAATATTTCATATGACTTTCACTACATAAAAGTGAATATTATCTACCTAAGTATTAGGAGATTTGTGTCTCACGGAACTAAAGAACTTCTTGCTCAATTTGATTCAGTCACTTAGTAGTAGAGAAGAGACTAGAACCCAGGTTCACTAAATCCCAGCTCATTGCACTTTCAACTCTGTTGTCCTACCTTCCCTGGTACATGTCACCTTTCTATGTCAACCTTTTAAAATAAAGGTAAGGAGTCTGGGGAGAAGGCTCAGCAGTTAAAAACACTTGCTTGCAAAGCTCGCTGGCCCTGGTTTATTGCCCAGCCACCTACATAAACCAGATGCAAAAGTAACAGAAATGTCTGAGTTCATTCATTTGCAGTACTGAGAGGCCCTGGCATGCGCATACACACACATGAGCAAATAAATAAAATGAAGGCAAGGAGTTATGTACTGTGGTATCTTCTTTTGTGTTTCTCACCTTGAAGACTTTTTTTAAATTATAAATATTTCTTAAAATTTTATTATTTATTTATTTAGTGTGAAAGAGAGAGATAAAGAGGGAGGGAGTAGCTGGAGACAAAGAGAGAGAGAGAGAGAGAGAGAGTGAGTTCAGGTCACAGCACATGTGTAGAGGTCAGAGGACAACTTCCAGGTCAGTCTCCACCCAAGGAAGTTCTTCTTACAAAGAAATCAGAAGGCCATAATATACCATCTGTTAAAGTATGTTAAATACACATTTCTCCTCCTGTTAATGAATGGGATGTGTCAATACCAGGTGACCCGCCCATCTACCGTTTTTGGAAAGATAATCTCCAACACACAGACAGTTCTGTACCCAACGCTGGCACGGCAGGAATGGTGGAAACTACGGCCTATGCTTTACTCACCAGCCTGAACCTGAAAGAGATGAACTATGTCAACCCCATCATCAGATGGCTGTCTGAAGAGCAGAGGTATGGAGGCGGCTTCTACTCCACCCAGGTAACAAACATGTCTTTGGCTTCTTCCATCCTCCTGAAGACAGTTTTACTGTTCCCCACACCACATAGTCCACTCTCATTCTAGCCCCTGTGTCCTTTTCCACCACGTGAGCTGCCATAGGTATGACTCAACATCTAGACTCAAAGGACCCCTAGATGTTAGCTGTTCTGAGAAGTTTGTTCTGCAGAGGACGAAATAAGCCTGAGGTGCTTTATTCAGAGAACCAAATCAGAACTCATGTCTCCTGACTATGGCCAGTGCTCCCTTCATGATTCTTAATAACGGTGGAAAGCTGATAAGGTTTACAGCAGTTGGAGCACATCCTGTTTAATAAACAGTGGTTGTCATGTGAGTCCTTTCCTTGCAAAAAAACTACAAAAATAACAAACAAATAAGCATGAGCACCATTATTTTCTTACTTTCTATCAGTCACATTTGATATTGTAACTACTGTTAAATAGCTGTGTAATGCATAGTCATTTACTATGTAGCAATATATATATATAGCATTGGTCCCAAAAGATTACAATGGAGCTGAAAACTTCCTATTGCCTAGTGATTCTGTAGCCATAGTAATGTAGTGCAACACATTACTCACTTGTTTGTGATGCTGCTGCTGTGAGCACACCTGTTCCACTGCCAGTCAGACAAAAAGATAACACTGATAATCATGTATAGTACACAGTGGTGGATAATGGCAATACACAGCTATGTCACTTGTTTGTGTACTTTTTTTAGGGGGAGGGTGCTCTGTATTGAATGAGGAAACTTTCAGGTAGTAAACATATACTCCACCCTGAACTGTACCCTACCTCCTACGTGAGACTTTCCCCACCATTTTAGTATGTACTCGTTTTGCATTTTGCATATAAAAAGAAACTTTATTGTAAAGAAGATGCCGTGTTTCACTGCAACATACTCACAGGTGTCACGTTCATGATGTCTCTTGATTGAGATGAATCTGTAGCATCCAGGCTCGTGTGAGCATGCTCAATGACGAAATTGTCTAATGGTATTTTCAGAGTGTCGTCAAGTGGCACATGCTGTACATCTTTATTTAATGTTGAGCTCAGTGTCACCATTTCTATCACCTGGGTGTTTAGATAATAATGGAGTGTGTATATCTATATGTATATATTTCTGTCTATCTATAAATATTACAGATGTAAAGGTCCCTTAAGATTAATTTAGTGATTATCTAATGAGTTTCTTGTCAAGACAGCTAAAAGCGTATCAGGAAAACATAACCTATGTATTATCATCAGCTGCCATGGTCACAGTCGGGGGAGTAGCCATATATTTGACATCTCTGGTCTACTTACAGTTTCTTGTTTTACCAAAGAGGAAGATGGGGTCCAGGATGATACAGTAATTCATTTATTTAGTCTTTTGGTTTTTTTTTTTTTTTTGTGTGTGTGTTTTTGTTTTTCAAGGTAGGGTTTCACTGTAGCCTAGGCTGCCCTAGAACTCACTATGTAGTCTCAGGGCAGCCTTGAACTCACAGCCATCCTCCCACCTCTGCCTCCCAAGTGCTGGGATTAAAGGCATGAGCCACCATGCCTGGCTTAAATACTTTTTTTTTGTTTGTTTTGTTTTTTTTTGTTTGTTTGTTTGTTTGTTTGTTTGTTTTTCAAGGTAGGGTCTCACTCTGGCCCAGGCTGACCTGGAATTCACTATGTAGTCTCAGGGCAGCCTTGAACTCACAGCCATCCTCCTACCTCTGCCTCCCGAGTGCTGGGATTAAAGGCGTGCGCCACCACGCCCAGCTTAAATACTTTTTGAGTAGTGATCATACGTGCCTACTAAATGCAGTGGACCCTATCTTGGTCACTTTGCTGCTGCTATAATACCATACCACAAACTGAGCAATTTATAATGAGCAGAAATTAATGGGGTCATGGTTCTGGTGGCTTGAAACTCCACGTTTTGTCTCTAGTCAATGTGGCCTAGCATCCTGAGGAAGGGCATTTGTAGAGCCTGGCAGGATGGTGCACAGCACTTGTAAGGCTGAGGCAAGAGGAATTCAAGTTCAAGGCTACATAATGGGATCCTGTTGTCAAAAAAGTCAGCCCATTTGTACACCAGGGGGGGTTGTAAATAAACTAAACATGCTTCTGTATCTTGCTGACCATTGATAGGATACAATTAATGCCATCGAGGGACTAACAGAATATTCACTCCTGATTAAACAACTGCGTTTGAATATGGACATCAACGTCTCCTACAAGCACAAAGGTGACTTCTACCAGTATAAGATGACAGATAAGAATTTCCTTGCAAGGCCAATAGAGGTAAATGAGGAATTTTCTATAATATTTTGCAATTAGATAGGACCATTGAAACCTTCTGTTCTTTTCTTATTGAACAAGTGTATTTATTCAGTATTTAAACGTACGTTGAGTACTTGCTGACACCCATGAAGATATGCCTATTATATCTTGAGCAGTGTATATTCAGAACACTAAGAGCCTGAGTCCTGGGGAGACAGTCATTTAAACAGACAGAATACACAGAGCCTAGACCCACCCATAGAAGTGCAGTGTGGGGGCGGGGAGGCTCCTGATCCGAGCGGGCAGGTATATGTGAGGATCTAGTGTGTCCAGAGGCGTGGGTTAAATCTAAAAGAATCAGAAGGAGTCAGCGAGGCGAAGACAAGAGAAGAACGTTTCAGACACAGGAAACAGCATGGACAACGGTACTATATAGAGTTCATGAAAAGATATGCTCAGGCTTGGTCCTACATGCAGACTGCTTAGGTCCCCAAACTCCTTGCTTCGTGTCTTTTGCCATTTTAAAAGGGAAAGCTTTGATGGCTTGAGAAGATTTCCCAAAGAAAAGGACACATTGGGAAAAGTAGCTTCTGTATTAGCTTCCAGTGTACATAGGCTTATGCACATTTTCCAATTGTCATATTTGAATGAAGTCTTCTTAAATGCGTAAATAAATGGGAGTAGTCATCACTGTCTATATGCTCCACAAATCTGTGCTTGTGAAAAGTAAACTTGAGAAATAAAACTTAATGTTTTTTAAATTATTTTATTTTATTTTAATTTAAATTATTTAAATTATTTAAAAATTTTTAATTTATTTTTTGGAGAGAGACACAGAGAGAGACAGACAGAGAGGAAGAGGGAGACAGATAGAGAATGGGCGTGCCAGCAGTCTCTCAGCTGCTGTGAACGAAATCCAGATGCATGCGCCCCCTTGTGGGCAAGTGCGGCATTGCGCCCTTGCATCACTTTGCATCTGGCTAAACGTGGGACCTGGAGATTGGAACCGCTGGAGTTTGGAACCGGTGTTCTTAGGCTTAGGAGGCAGGCGCCTTAACCGCTAAGCCATCTCTCCAGCCCAAACTTAATGTTTTTTTAATGGGCATGGTGGTGGATGTCTTTAATTCCAGCACTCAGGAAGCTGAGATAGGAGGATTGCCATGAGTTCAAGTCTACCTTGAATTCCAGGTCAGCCTGAGCTAGAGCAAAACCTACCTCAAAAATCAAAAAGAAAAAAAAAAAGAGAAAACTTTAATGCAAAAGTGGCCATAACCACCGAAATTTCAAATACAAATCAAATTCCTAACTTCCCTTGAAAAATAAGCTCTGGAGAGTGGAGAGAAGAATTGTTTAACTCAGTTCATGTCTTCAATTTCCTCCAGCAGAGTGAGAATAAAAGAACCAGAAAGGATGGATTTAGCAGGTTTGAGTGGGGAGGCCAGGGGCTTCAACAAGCAAATGCCAATGACAAGTGGGGCAGATGAGCCTTCAAGAGGTGGAAGAGAGATGCACAGAAGGAAGTAGAGGGTCAGTGATAGGTCGCCTTCCCTCCAGAGTCACATATCTCAGTGTTAATGCGAACGGTCTCCATTGGCAATAGGATGCAGAATCCTGAGGTAATTTTGGAAAGAAATTTGCCCTTTTGGCAAAAGGAAATAAAGACTGAGTTGTACCATAAGCACATGTATGGGTGAAAATGTAACCAAATGTGACCTCTGATGTGTTGGTTTTGTTGACTCACTCAGGAGATCCAAGATATCTTGTTTACATGTGGAGAGGGAAGTTCCGGTATCTTTTAGTACCTACTGTGGGCATGGGACCTTCAGTGGCTCATCCCCATCATCTCATTTGTGATAGCTGAGAGGGGAGGTGGGTGAGTGTCTGCCACTCTTTTTCTCTTTCCTCTTCTCTGTTGATGATGCATGGGCTCTCTATCCATCTTTGCAGGTGCCTCTCAATGATGATCTCATCATCACTACAGGGTCTAGTACTGGCCTGGCTACAGTACATGTGAGTATATAGAGTGTTTAAGTGAGAGTCAATGGGGAGTTGGTTATGTGTGTGTTTTACTAGAACAGGTAACAAAGAAGATAAGGACTTTGAGGCTGAGGAGATTGCTCAGTGGATAGATCATTTGCTATACAAGAGTGAGGACTGGAGTTCAGGTTCCTAAAATCCATGTAAATTCTGGGTGGGTGTGGCAGCCCATGTGTAATCCTAGCACTCAGGAGGTGGAGGTAAGGGATCCTCAGGTCAAGCTGGACTAGCCAAATAGATGAGGTCTGGGTCAAGTGAAAGAGCCTGCTTCAGTAAACCAGGTGGAGAGCGGAATGGAGCAATGACCCGGTAGTTAAATGCACTTCCTGCACAAACAAGAGGGATTGAGGGGGCCTGAGACCACACAAGCTTGAATCTCCAGAACCCACATTTTAACAGTTGAACAGGGCTGGAGAGATGGGAGAGATGGCAAAGCCAAAGGACTTCAGTTCAATTCCGCAGGAACCCATGTAAGCCAGATGCACAAAGTGGACATACCTGGGTCCCTGCACATATGCAAATATACACACACACACACACTAAAGACCATGCTAAAAAGTCATAGAAATCTGAGCTTGGCTAGCCATAACTAAAGCAAAATTCATTTATTTAGTTCTTTCTAGTTGTCTGCTCTTACAATTGATTTTTTTCATAATTGATTTTTAACAATGACTGTTAACTCCGGATGTATACCCACTGTATAATTTTGAAAACTATACATATAATTGTATGTAGCTGTACACAGAATAATAATGGCATTTCTGTCAACAACGGACCACATACATGATGGTAGTCTCTACATCACATGGTGATGTTATAGCTGTCATCATCGATGTAAGTACAAGCTATAATGTTTGCACAGTGACAAAATTACCTAACGGCACACTTCTCAGAACAAATCTCTGTTGTTAACATGGTACATCATTATATCAACTTGTATTTATTTACATAAGTATTCATATGACACATATGTATACATGCATGTAAGTGTGTGTGTGTGTGTGAGTGTGTGTGTGTGTGTGTGTGTTATATGCTTCATAGCTTAGCCACCTCTCACTAGGCAACATCTTTGAAGATTGTTATGCTATAAACAAAAGCATTAATTTCTTTTCATTTCAGCACCTTTGGCTATTACAAGTCTTTCTTTTTTTTCCTTTTTTTTCTTTTTGGAGTTGGATGTGTAGTATGTGGTATATATGTGGTGGGTGCACATGTGTATCCAGATGTGCATATCCCATGAGCATGCTGCAGAGCCCAGAGGAAGATGAGTACCCTTCTGTGTCACTCTTTGTCCTTATTTCCCAGAGACAGAGTTTCTTACTGAACCTTGAGCTCCCTGTTCAGTTAGACTGGCTGGCCCAGCAATCCTCATATCTCCAGCCCCTTTGAGGCTGGTTACATGCACAGCCAAGCCAAACTTTTACGTGGGTGCTGGGGATTAAATTCATGTCCTTGTGCTTCATAACAAGTGCTCTCACCATTTCCCCAGCCCCCATTACATGTTTTTCTAAGCTCTTTGTGTATGTGCATATAGATTTATTTGCCATTCCATACAGAGATTTAGGTATCACTTATTCTGGTGTTTTCCCTCATGCAGTCTTAAATTGCATTGCAGCTAAGCAGAAACAAACATGCTGTTGTTGCTGTCAGTTTACTCTCATTTCTTTCTTCAAGGACTGTTTCTAAGATGACAAGGAGGAAGATTAGTCTACTTTTCCACAAGTCTGGTTGCTTTCCACTTACCAATTTCTTGCAACACATTGACATATCCAAATAGAACTATAAAACCTTGCTTACCTGGATGGTGTGTGGGTTGGGAGAAGCCAACTCCCTAGCCTCATCGTGTTATATATAAAGTTAATCTAGGGCTGGAGAGATGGCTTAGTGGTTGAGGCGCATGCCTGTGAAGCCTAAGGACCCACATTCAATTCTGCAGGTTCCACGAAAGCCAAATACACATGGTGGTGCGTGCATCTGGAGTTCATTTGCAGTGGCTAGAGGCCCTGGTGCGCCCATTCTCACTCTCTTTCTCATTCTCTCTCTCTGTCTCTAATAAATAAAATAAAATAAAATCTTTAAAGTTAATTTACATAGGATCAGAGACAAACACGTTGGAAACTTTCTGTGGAATGGGATGCTCATATTTGACTGTATGTGGGATCTGGACCAGGATTCTGCTTAGCCAGAAGTCATTATTTGACTACTTTTGGGCTTCTCATCTGTTTGGATTGTGGAGTTGCTGAGACATCTCTGTGTACCTATGCATATGTACACACATGCATGCACATACCATGTCCATATATATATACTGGATACTGAAAATGACACTCCAAGCATCTCATCTGCAGTGGCAGTACTGCCATGATGGTTTTTCATTTTTCCTATTTTAAATGGAATCTTTTTGTTTCCATGTGTCAATGCAGGTAAAAACTGTGGTTCACAAAACCAGTACCTCTGAGGAAATTTGCAGCTTTTATTTGAAAATTGATGCTCAAAACATCGACGGTGAGACATGATTTTCACTGTAATTTTAGCTAAGCATGAAGAGTGTCAAGGACAGAACTTCCCTGACTAGGAAACACATGCTTGCCCAAAAAACAGTATTTCATGTTTTAATACTTAAGCAGGTTGACACCCCAGTAAACATTACTATCATTTATTACAGTAAATGCATTGTTTTTTATTTGAGAGAGAAACCAAGAGCTAGAGAGAGAGAGGAAGAGGCAGAGAGAGAATGGGCACTCCAGGGCCTTTTCAGGTACTGGGAACAAACTCCAGACACGTGCACCCCCTCATGCACATGTACAACATTGCGTGCTTGTGTCACTTTTGCGTCTGGCTAAACATGGGACCTGGAGATTTGAACAAGTGTTATTAGGCTTCGCAGGCAGGTGCCTTAACTGCTAAGCCATCTCTCCAGCCTCAGTAGATGCAATTTTAATAATAGTTGGAAATAAATCTCAAATATTTAAATAACTAAGTTAAATGTATTTACTAATGTAATTCTTTTGCTCAGGGTACTTTTAAAGAACATAACTAGTTAAGCTGGCCATGGTGGCTCACAACTTTAAACTCAGCACTCAGAGGCTGAAAGAAAAGGATCACAGTGAATTCAAGGCCAGCCTGAGCTACAGAGTGAGTTCTAGGTCAGCATGGACTAGAGTAAGACCTTGCCTCAAAAACAAATAAACAAACAAAAAGAACATAACTAGTTGTAAGGCCACAGAAGGATTAGCTACTTTGAATTTCTGACTTTTTGTGTCATGATTCCAGTCCAAGACCCTGAGTTCTCTTATAACCCTATTAGTGTTCCCTCCATAGCCTGTCCTTTCCAGTACTTGCTTTTTGTTGTTGTTGTTGTTGTTGTTGTTATGTTTGTATGTGAGCCCTTTTTGTTGCTTTGTAACATGTGATCTGCCCACACCTCTGCTGGTTGGTTCTCACTTCCTAGTCCAAAGTTAAGACCACTTGTGTAGTATCCTCCGGAGCATGCTTCCATGCGTCACTCACAGCCCTGCCCCTAAAGGAAACTTCTGGTCATCTGCTCTTTCTCCCTCCAAATTCCCCAAACACATTGCCAAGACATACTTATCTTAAATGATTTCTTTCTTAGGTGATAAGTTCTTTGAGAGCAGAGAACTCCAATCATGACAACTTTACGGTATTGTCAGTAGCCATGAGCTTCCATTAAGATCACCACAAGAGCTAAGTGGTACATCTAAAGCCATATTTAACTGCACTTGGAAACTTTTTCGTTAATAATTCTGTTCCTACATTCACCCAAACAATTAAAGACAGTTTATTTCTCCTTTGCTAATTTGTCCCCTTCTTTCTTTCTGTACTAGCATCCAGCTACCATGGCTACCGTGACAATGTATACAAGCGCATAACAGCATGTGCCAGGTGAGCCCATTTCCCCAAAATGGAGTGTAGGTTTCAAGGTCTTACTATTTTTATAGTTTACTGTTTTTATAGCTTTGGAATTTAACATGCCCAGATGATACAAAATTATTTCTTGGGCTGGAGAGATGGCTTAGTGGTTAAGGCACATGCTTGCAAAGCCTAAGGACCCTGGTTTGATTCTCCAGGTCCCATGTAAGCCAGATGCACAAGGTGGCGCATGCATCTGGAGTTCATTTTCAGTGGCTAGAGGCTCTGGCATGCCCATTCTCACTCACTCTCTCTGTCTCCAATAAATAAATAAATAAATAAATAAATAAATAAATAAATAAATAAATATTTTTTTAAAAAAATTATTTCTTTTTTAAGTGCAGTTTAAAACAGTTGCAAATAGCTCCTTATAAAGAACAACTTTGGTTTTCTCCCCCAAGTTTTACCTTCTTATGACTCAACCACTATAATAATAACTTTTTCTGTTTTTCAGAAGGATGAAGGTGTGATATAATTATTAGGTAGAGAAAATTCAAATGATTTTTCATAAGTGCCTCTTATTCTCAAAATAAAATCATGTACACCTACATTGGTCATTCTCAGCTCATAGTTCTCAGCTCAGGCTGCACACCAAAATCAGAACTTTCTAAAACAAAGCTCAGGCCCAACCCCAGAGGACATTCTAATCCAGCCGTTTAGGAGAACCATGGATGTCAAACCATCAGCTAAGTATGAAAGCCTAAATTGTCCAAAGCTAAGTTTCCTCTTGTGGCTACGTAGCAATTTGTTGCAGACTTAATCACTTAAAGTGATATGAATTTATCATCTTACAACCCTAGAGGCCAGAAGTCCTAAAATTAAGTAGTTGGCAGAGCCATGATCCTTCTGGAGGCTCCAGGGGAGACTGTTTCCTGCTTACACGTGCTCCTGGCTTGTAGCCTCTTCCTCGGTCTCAGTGCCAGTACCTTGCATCTCCCAGGCTCTCACCACCTCTGACCCCTGTTTCCGACCTCACAGCCTTCTCTGACTCTCTTGCTTCTTTCTTCCGGGATTCCATTTGGAGCATTCAGATAGATAATCCGCTACAATCTCTATCTAAGATCTGGAATATCATATCTATAAGGCCATCTTTGTCACATAGACTAACATAGCCCCAGGTTCAGGGGTTAGGATGCGGATATCCTTAGAGGTCATGAGCCTGGTTCTCAACATCCACCACCCTAAAATGGTTGTGAAAGTGAATGCTGGTTTTGAAGTATGCGGAGATTCCTGGCTTCAGCAATCACACAGGGAGAGAGCTCACACTGGAACACTGGCTTCTTCCTTCTTTCTGACACCCTCAGTACTTCCTGCTGTGTTCTGTCTCCTTAACACTTCAGGTTAACAGGCCTGTCTACCGATGCTGTTGTCCTGGTCATACCTATAGTTTCACATGAAGCTAAAAGTACTCAGTTTTGACCTGAAAATTCATGAGGGTGGGTAGTAGATTAGAACTAAAGATGATATAAAGATCCTCTCGGTTTAGAAATAAAGAAGCTGACATCCAAAAGATGAAATAATTTGCCAAGTTCTCAGAGGCAGAGCCAAGGCCTCAAATTTCTGACTGCTGGTGCCCAACCCAGTATCTAAACTACCTCTTTCAACCCATGGATATCGAGACCATTAATCTCAAGAAACAGAAAATTGTTTTCCGCTGCCTCCCTCCCAGGCATTCCTGAGCCTCTCCCCCTTCCCCTCAGTACTTCTTCACCACCAAGCCCGGCTTCCCACCCAGGCAGCCTGCTTTCTTCTCTCCTTCCCTCCCTCTCATGACCAACCTCTACCCTCTGTTCCTACTCAAATATCTTTCTTGTTCTCAAACATCTTTTCAATAAGGACATGCTTTCCTCGCCGCTTGTGCCCACCTAACTCCCATTCTTTCTCGTCGGTACCTAATAGCTGGAGAGGGGCTATCTTTAAACCTGGAACAGTTGCCACAGGGAGGTGTGAGTGAACTTGTACAGGGAGGCATCTACAGGAGGCCAAAGAAGATCTCTGGGATAGTGGGGTGACACCCTTGTGGGTAACCCCTGTTACAAAGGCTCAAGTGAGCCTCAGCAAACCACCTCACTTCTCCAGGCCTTTTCTACACAGTGTTAGAGCATCTCATCGCCTCATTCTTGGAGTTCTAATTGCCCAGAATTCGGCAAAAAGTCCTCATCCATTTGATGTCATTGCTAGGACACCCAATTCCACATCATCAGTGTTCAAAAGAAATCAAATAAAAATATAATATTGAATATCATATCATCTGTTCTTTTACAAATTGAGGACAGAATGTTAAAAACTGGACAGGGAAGATGCTTTTGGCTTTGAAATGCTGAGGTTAGGTTGGGTCAATTCCAAAGTAACCAAATAGTCCATAGTTCTCAGTACTTATTCAAGTGAGAAACTCTTCTCCTTCAGATATTCTTTCCCACTTCAAAAAGTGCCAGCACAAGTTTCTGTGTTCAGAGGGTCTCTTTCTTATATTTAGCTTTTTACAACCTCTCTTTTGTATTCACAAGAAAGGGGAAGGGATTCATTTCTCTACAGCAGAATGCCTTTGGGGGAGATTGCTGGTTTTGGCAGCAGGCAAAGGGCTCCTTGAAAGGAGGATTTCTGTTCCATGGTTGAAATGGTCCCCATGGCAACTGGTTCTCAAGGCTCCAACAACCTTTTCATAGATAGGCTCCACTCGGGAGGCCCTTTTCCATCCTGTGCATGGAGTATTTGCATCTATGAACAAGAATTCTCCACATCTACCCATCCAATTAGGGACATGTGCAGTTGCCACAGCGCAGTTCAAAGACCTCTTAAACTCCCTTCTAAATGGTTCATTTGATGGATAATGGGGTTACATTTTTACAAGTTGATATTTCAACACTTTAAATTATTGTCGTAAATATTATATTTAAAACTTCTGGGGCTGGGGAAATGGCTCAGCAGGTAAGAGTGCTTACCATGCAAGCATGAGGGCCTGAGATGGCCTGTGTTAGATCCCCAGCATCCACATTAAAAATCTAGGTGTGGCCGGGCATGGTGGTGCATGCCTTTAATCCCAGCACATAGAAGAAAGAGGATCGCTGGGAGTTCAAGGCCACCCTGAGACTACATAGTTAATTCCAAGTCATCCTGAGCTAGAGTGAGACCCTACCTTGAAAAACCAAAAAAAGAAAGAAAGAAAGAAAGAAAGAAAGAAAGAAAGAAAGAAAGAAAGAAAGAAAGAAGAATCTAGGTGTGGCCACATGTGCTGCCCATAACCCCAGTCCTATGGGAGAAGGGAGACACTGGAGAATTGCTGGGGCTCACACTCAGTCAGAGTGACCAAAAACAGAAGGTCCAGATTCACTGAGAGACTCTGCTGCGAGGAAGGAAGCAGTGAGGAAGAGAGGTAGTGGAGGACATGGATGTCCCCCTTTAGCCAGCTTGAGGTGTTCATACGACTGCCCACACACGTGCACGCAATGTACACACACACCACACCACACATACACACACCAGGAACTTCTAATAGGAGCTTCTTTGTGTCTGCTCTGCAAGGTGTGGCCGAGGAGAGGATGTACTCCGATGCCTCTTTAGCTTATGTAGTAGCTCCTGTTCCACCAATACTCATTCCAGAGGGCAAGTCAGTTGTGGGGCTGTCTTCTCATTTTCTTCCTTCCATCCCGCCTGCTTCCCCAAGCTCCAGCCTCCAATACACAGCTGCCTCTCAAGTGTGTTGAGGTGAAGCTGGAACCCTAAGGTCAATGTGTATAGTCATAGTTCTCGATTCCTGCCCTTCCTGCCTCCACGGTGGCTCAACCTGTCCTGCTTCCTCAGTCCTCTGACTCTGCCTAATGGTAGCCCCTGCCCCACAGCATCAAAGCTTAGAGTCATAAAGATATATTGGACACACACATTTATACTTCTTTGCAGTTAATTTTACATATAAGAAAATGAGTTTCGAAAAGGGAAATGATTTGTGGGAATTGTTGAGCAGAACTGGGATAGAGCCCAAGTTTCCTGATTACTTTTTTCAATGTTGTTTTCAAAAGAAAGAGAGAAGACAAAGAAGGAAGGAAGAGCTTAAAATGTTCAAATTTACCCCCTTTACTTCTCCTTAACTTCCTACTTTGAAATTCCTAGACAAAAGCTACTTCTTGAAATACAGTTTTTTAAAAATGTTTTCTTGACAGCCTTCCTCCATATATACAATATCCCCTGATCATAATCCCGCCCACCACCTTCCTTTGTCTGCCCCACTTGTTCCCCTCCACAACTGAACCCTATCTTCTTTCCAGCCAGCCCCTCTTCTAGTTTGATGTGATCACTTCTTTTATCCCTCATACTATGCAGGTCTTTCTTGTGCAGATAGCATCAATCACTATGAAGTCATGAATGTAGCCACCACCTTGGGTCTAGAAGATTGAAGCACTCTTCCCTTCCTTTGGCTCTTACATTCTTTCTGCCACCTCCTCTGCAATAGTTCCTGAGCCTTGGAGGGTGTGATAGAGATGTTTCTTAGTACTAAACACTCCACTGTCACTTCTTCTAAGCACTTTGATGAGTTTTGAGTCTCTCCAATGGTCACTGCCATCTGAAAAGAGAAGCTTCTCTAACCAAAAGTGAGAGCAGCATACTAATACACAGGCATAAATAAGCATAAATATTTAGAGACCAATGTGGGTGGGTATAATATATCCATTTAGCCAAACAACAGTAGTAATGAAGCATTGTTTTTATAAATAAAATGTCTTTGGTGGGAAGTTTAGAAAACATATATAAGCGTGGGAAAGAAGAAATATAATTAAGTTTAATCTCCCCATTCAGAGAAATGTCTTAGTGTATTTTATTCCTGTCTGTTCCTGGACATGTTTACTGAGCCTCTTTTAAGTAGATAACCGATTTTTTATTTTGTACATGTTCATCAGAAAGAGAACTAGAGTGAGAATTAAGAAATCTAGAGTCATCGACAACTCTGCATGAGCGAGCTGTGTAACCTTGAATGGGACTCCTTTCTTCTCCTCAGTTTCCCCAGCTAGTTCACATGGAGTGGATAACTGCTATGCTCCAGAACTGTGGTCCACTGAAGTGATCAGTCAAGGCCAGGAAAGAGCTAGAGTACATGTGTCTCAAGGACCCTCTACAACTATGAAATTCAGAGGTCTAATACATACATTGTAGAAAAGCAAATAAATGGAGAACCAAATTCCCAAATTAAAGACTGCTAAAGAATAGTCCTTTAGCCGGGTGTGGTGGCGCATGCCTTTAATCCCAGCACTTGGGAGGCAGAGGTAGGAGGATCACTGTGAGTTCAAGGCCACCCTGAGACTACCTAGTGAGTTCCAAGTCAGCGGACTACGTGAGACCCTACCTCTAAAAGAATTATATCTATTTCTTCCATTTCCCAATCTCTGATTTTTCTTAGCTACAAGCCCAGCACAGAGGAGTCGTCATCAGGATCCTCCCATGCCGTGATGGACATCTCTCTGCCGACTGGAATCGGTGCTGACGAAGATGATTTACGTGCTGCAAGTGTTCTCTTATATGTTGTGAAGGCTTGGGTGTCTTTTATACATTCTTTGATGGACAAACTCATATTTTTCCCTTTA
Source organism: Orientallactaga sibirica (assembly GCA_036365145.1). Lineage (NCBI taxonomy): Eukaryota > Metazoa > Chordata > Mammalia > Rodentia > Dipodidae > Orientallactaga > Orientallactaga sibirica. The sequence goes on from JAEOAD010000034.1 coordinate 14,138,041, forward strand.
GTATGCTATTCTCATGAAATTACCTACAATATTCTTTCCCACACAATAATCTGCCTACGTGTTCATTGACCAAAGAGATGCAGGAGCTACACTTAACCACACAGTAAGAGCACGTGTGCTCTGTCAGACCTGTTCAAGAAGAGGACTTGTTCTCCAGCCTCTTGAAGTAGTGAGATGAGGTTTAACATCTCACCTGCAGGGCAGTGGACTTAAACATATTGATGAGGAAATTAAATTCAATCTTTTTATCTTTCCTTCCTTAGCTTGTGGAAGGAGTAGATCAATTACTAATGGATTACCAAATCAAAGATGGACATGTTATTCTACAACTGGATTCGGTAAGCTTCACCATCTGACACTTCCCCCCTTACTGTCACCATCTAAAATGCACATTATGAACACTGTCTCTCATGTCATCTCATTAAATCCTTGAATTTGTCAAACAGATTCCCTCCAATGATTTCCTTTGTGTCCGATTTCGGATATTTGAACTTTTTGAAGTTGGATTACTGAATCCTGCTACTTTCACAGTGTATGAATATCACAGACCAGGTAATCAACTCTGTACCATTTCTTCAGAAGAATACTTTTATTCTTCATACAACTTTGGATATCAGCAAGAGACCTGTTCATTTTACATATTGCCTTTCCTAGAGCCCACTTCATTAAGGTCCCAGTCTGAGCATTCAAAATACTACATATAATTTTCTTTTTTTTTTGTTTTTTTTGTTTTGTTTTGTTTTGTTTTGTTTTTTTTGCAAGGTAGGGTCTCACTCTGGTCCAGGCTGACCTGGTATTAACTACATCTCAGGGTGGCCTTGAACTCTCGGCGATCCTCCTACCTCTGCCTCCCGAGTGCTGGAATTAAAGGCGTGCGCCACCACACCCGGCTTTACATATAATTTTCTTGATACACTGTTCAAACTACTACATGACATTGAGCAAATCAGTTCATGCCTCAGTTTCCCCTTTTAAATTAACTGCAGGGCTGGACAGATGGCTCAGCAGTTAAAAAGCCCTTCCTGTGCAAGCATGAGGGAATAGGGAGGCCTAAGAGACTGCTCAAGTGAGATCTCAGGACCCACATAAATGTCTGGGTGCAATCATGTACATCTGTAACCCCATTCTCATGGGGAGCAGAATCTCACCAGGGCTAGTGAAAAAACAGCAAGCTCTGGGATCAGTAGGTGCCATGGCTCAGGTAAGAACAGGCAGCAGAGTGATGGAGCAGATACCCAACATTCTGTTCCAGCCACAGCAGGGCAGGGACACAGGCATGTGCATATAGTCCCTCATATACCACTTTAGACACATGCATACAAAAAATTACTGCACGCTGGAGAGATGGCTCAGAGGTTAACTATGCTCCTGCTCAAGCATAGGGCCTGAGGGGGTCCGAGACTGCCTGAATTCACATCTCCAGATCTCACGTACAATATGTGGCCACGTGTGCCTGTAACCTCAGTCCCACAAGGCTGTAGAGACCTGAGAAACTTTCCCCACAAGCTCTAAAACCAATAAAGAAACTCCTGATCAAAAACAAGGCCAGAAAGAAGAGGATGGAGCAGGACATCTGGAGGTCCACTCTGCCCACCAGAGGAGCAACCCCTGCCACCCGCCAGCTTATGAGACACTACAGGGCACACCCCCATCGCCCCCACATATACCACCACCACCACCACACCTAACACATTACACACACCATGTTACACACACACACATGCACACACACACAAGCAAAATCAAATAACTGCGTTATATTATTATCAACTTTAAAATTCTTTTTTTTTTTTTTTTTTTTGGAGAGAGACAGAGAGAGAGGGAGAGGAAGACAGAGATGGGTGCACCAGCAGCCTGTCAGCTGCTGCAAACGAAATCCAGATGCGTGCTCCCCCTTGTGGTCAAGTGCGGCATTGCACCCTTGCGTCACTTTGCATCTGGCTAAACGTGGGACCTGGAGATTGGAACAGGCGTTCTTAGGCTTAGGAGGCAGGCGCCTTAACCACTAAGCCATCTCTCCAGCCCTAAAATTCTTTTAAAAATATATTTTATTTATTTATTTGAGAGAAAGACAGAAAGAGGAAGACAGAAAAAGAGTGGGTATGGGCACAGAAGGGCTTCCTGGAACTACAAATAAACTCCAGACACATGCACCACTTTGCATATCTGCCTTTATGTGGGTACTGGACAATTGAACCCAGACTATCAGGCATTGCAAGCAAGTACCTTTAACTGCTGAGCCACTGCTCCAGCCCTAAAATTCTTCTTCTCCTTTTTTTTTTTTTTTTTCCTGTAGGATCTCACTTAGCTCAGGCTGATTTGGAACTCACTCTGTAGCTCCAGGCTGGCCTTGAACTCACAGTGATCCTCCTACCTCTGCCACCACATGCAGCAGCAAACTCTGTTTTTGTTTTTGTTTTTTTTTTTTTGTTTTGTTTTGTTTTTTTTTTGCATTTTGCATTTTTGAGTTTTGTTTTTGTTTTGAGACTACAGAGTTTGTCAGCCTGGGCTTTTTCAAAACAAACAAACAAACAAAATATATATGTATATGCTTTTTGTTTATTTATTTGCAAGGAGAGAGAGAGAGAGGCATGGTGGTGCAAATGAACTTCAGATTAATCCCAGCACTGCATCTGGTTTTATGAGGTCCTGGGAATCAAATCTGACCTTCAGGCAGAAATGCCTTTACAGAGGATCTCCCCAGCCCTCCAACTTTAAAAGTCTTTGCCTCCAGTTTTTCTATGATGTTTACTGTCTATGTTCATTGCATCCTGAGACTACAGTTTTTTTTTTTTTTTAACCCTCTCTGAGTTCCAGGTCAGCCTGGGCTAGTTGCTACATTGCATTGAAATATAATTTGTTCATATATCTTTTTCACCTGGATAATATATTCATCCTTGTGTCCCTAGTATCTAAACAAACAAACAAACAAAATGATCCCACATTCAACTGCTTCCAATATGTTAAGTCACCAGAGAGCTTTGACTCCACTGTGGGGCAGTTCTGTTTGTTAGAAAATTCTTAAAGTGAACCAAACCTGTGACACCCATTCATTCTGGTTTCAACTTCTGAAATAACGTGGAACATATCTAGTCCTTCTTCTTCTCCTTGATATGTGTGTTAATGACCAATAAATGTACTATACGTGAGTCAAGGCGCTACTTGTAACCGTGAATTTATTCCCACAGACAAACAATGCACCATGTTTTACAGCACTTCCAACACCAGACTTCAGAAAGTCTGTGCAGGAGCAACATGCAAGTGTATTGAAGGTAAACTTGGCCTGACATGTTCCAGCTGCTTTTTTAAATCAGCCACTCATAATCCGAGAGTAATTTGTGAGAAGCTTTTTGGTAAATCATTATTTTTCAGAAGTAGAAATATAATGTCAACTAACTGAAAACTAACAATTCCTTAATCATTGTCAAGCTACTTCCTCATAGCTCCTGAACAGCCTGGTGGGATACCACGCAAGAACAGAGAAACACCATGCAGATGGATTTTGGATGTTATAGGGGTACCTGATGTGAATTATGTTTACTATTCCCCAACCTTTCTAACATAAGACCACAACCCAAGAGAACAGAGATTCAGGCTAGACCACTGGCTGTGCTTCCTTCCTCGTTATCCTTCCAGCTCATAGAATCTTCCACCTCTTTTCTGGTTCCATTTAGTCTCTTATGAATCAAAGCCAACCTTCTTGGCCAAGCTAAAGATTCAGAACTCACCAGAAATCAGCAACTGGTTCTATAAGGGTCTGTTTGTTTTGTTGTTGTTGTTTTTCTTTGAGGTAGGGTCTTGCTCTAGCCCAGGCTGACCTGGAATTCACTATGTCATCTCAGGCTGGCCTCGTACTCACAGTGATCTTCCTACCTCTGCCCACTAAGTGCTGAGATTAAAGGTGTACACCACCCCCAGCTGTTTTCGGTTTTGATATCTTCACTTATTTTAGATTTTTGTTATCTTGCTGTCATTTGCTTTAGTTTGATTTTATTGCTGTTTAGAGAACTTTTGATTATTCTCAAAATAAAAAGTTCCCCCTTCCTTCAAGGGAGGGATATTCATTTCTGAAGAGGTAAGTATGAAGCAAATAATCCTTCTAATATTAAGTCATATTAAAGGCTTTCTTTTTGTTTGGATAGTTGGTTTTGTTTTTGCTTTATATACTGTTTCACTTGGTGGACGAGAAGAACTGGAAATGTCTTGGGAATCAGGGATTTGTAAGATTATATTAGATTCTCAAAGGGCTCATTAAAAACTGTTCACTCCCACAGAGTGTGCCTGTTGCATTACATTAACCTAACTTGTACCACTTTTCACACAATCCAGCTGACTGTGGGCAAATGAAAGAAGAACTAGATCTCACCATCTCTGCAGATTCCAGGAAAGAAACAGCTTGTAAACCAGAGATTGCATATGGTAAGCTCAATAGTGTGCTCTTAATCATGAAATTTTATGACTGCATTATCAGTTAGCGAGATCAAAAAATCTACATAGTGATATTATGTGTATGCAACATCTCTTTTTTTTTCCCCCTCTGGAACAAAATGTCATCAACTATCAGCGTTAATGTGCAATTATTTATTCTTCAGTAAAGAAATGTCATTTTCATTAAGATAATGGAAGTGACATTCATAACCAGCCAAGACACTCTCCCCTAATGGATCCTTTCAAATGAAAGGCACTAAAACCTATTCCAAAGAAACTTCCAAGAAGCCACAAGCTATATATTCTTCCAGTAATAGAGCAGAAGCAGAGGCCAGGGAGAAGGGCTGAGGTGGTTATTTCTTCCAAACTCTTTTTAAGGTAATGCAGAATAACTGAATAATTTTAATATGTGCAGAGTTGCAGTCCATGTCTCAGGCTCTCTCCATTTCTGATAGAGTATAGGTCTATAGCCTTGTCTCAAGTCCCTGGAAGAGTTAATTCCTTTCTTTTCATAATCAAGAGTGCTAGCCATTACACAATAGACTGCTTTTGTTTTCTATCTTTAATTAATTAAATCAAATTGTTCATTATTGTCTCAAATATTTTTCTGGAAACTGTAAAGGTGTTGTTTCCAAGTTAAAAGACTAAACACAGGGCTGGAGAGATGGTTTAGTGGTTAAGGTGCTTGCCTGCAAAGCCTAAGGACCCAGATTCAACTCCCCAGAACCCAAATAAGCCAGACTGCACACAAGGTGGCACACACGTCTGGAGTTCAATCGCAGTGGCTAGAGGTCCTGGCTCGCCAATTCTCTTTTCTCTCTCTCTCTCTCTCTCTCTCATAAAAATAAAAAAGACTAAGCACAGATGATTTGGCACTTTGCAGTTAACAACTGTTTTCATATATAGTTACTTACTGGAGTTCCCTAAGAACCCTTTGTGGTAATAGACCACTATCAATATTTACCAGTGACAAAACTGAGGAAGAATAAACAATTTACTAAATTCACTCAGGAAGGAAGTAGTTGAACTAAAATGAAACTCCAGTCCCTGCTTTTATTGCATTACTGTCTACTGAATCTTCTTAATGGAATTACAGCCATCAGAATGATTTTTGTATGCTTTACAGTATTTCTTTCCTTTGAATTCATTGTGATTTTTTAAAATTCTGAGAATTTTGGAGTCTGAGGCAGTAGGATTGAAATTTTAAGGCTCGCCTGAGCATCAGAATGAATTTAAGGCCAGCCTCAGTGACTTTAGTGAGATGTCTCAAAATGAAAAAAATAAAAGGAGTACTGGGGATATCGCAGAGTTATAGAGTGCTTACTGAATATGTGCGGGGCTCTGGGTTCAATCTCTAGTAGCAATAAAAGAAGAAACTTCCCAGCTTAGTCAAGACCCACTACAGTTTGTAAAATACATCACAACTTGAAGAGAATACCATATTGTTTTGGCAACCAAATTGCTAAATTATTTCTTCCCTCTGTTTAACTACTATTTCAACTCTAGTATCAGAAACCCACTTTTATACAATAAATAGGTGCAATCTGGATTTAGCATATTACTTTCAAGAAATGGATTAGCTGGCTTTTTCTGGAGACTATAAACTGTTACTGGATATATCCATTACTTATTACTGGGACAAAATACCTGACTATAAGCAGTAGGGAAGGAAAGAGTTTATTTTTATCTTACAGTTTGGGGGGGGGTTGTTTTCCTTTGTTTTTGTTTGTTTTTTGAGGTAGGGTCTCACTCTAGCTCAGGTTGACCTGGAATTGCCATGTAGTCTCAGTGTGGCCTTGAACTCATGGCCATTCTCCTACCTATGCCTCCCAAGCACTGTCATCTTACAGCTCTAAAGGAAAGTCTGTCAAGCAGTGAAAGCAAGGCAGGAGCAGGAAGCTGGTGTCACGTTATTCCTATATCAGCACAGTGGAAATGGACAGCAGCGAGCAGAGCCAGGCTGTGACACCTAAAAGCCTGCCCCCAGTGACACACTTCCTCCAGCAAGGTTCCACCTCCTAAATGTTCCACAGCCTTCCAGAGTAGCACCAGGGATTAAGGATTCAAACACTGTGAGCCTATGGGGTTGTTTTACATTCAAACCACCACAGACTGGAATAACACAAAGAAATAAGATAAACTAGTTCTCCCTCTTAACATTGCCTATATACTAGGTACATTGCTCATGCTCACAACAGAGACTTACAATTCTTAAATTCATATAACTTGATCCTGCCACAGTGAATTAATCTATCATTTATCTACATCTGGGATAGATTCGTAGACTGAAATGATCTCAATAACAGACAAAGCATAAACCTTTAAAAGGTCTTTCATTTCAACCCCAACAAAAGAAAAAAATAAGAGGGTTTTCTTTTCTTTTTTTCTTTTTCTTTTTCTTTTCTTTTTTTTTTTTTTTTTTTTTTTTTTTTTTTGAGGCAAGCCCAATAGATTGGCCTTTTTTGTTTTTTTAACGCACACCAGAGTGAGAGAGAGAAGACTGGCATGCCAGGGTCTCCAGGCACTGCAATCAAACTCCAGAGGCATACACCCCCTTGTGTGCATGTGTGAGCTTGCACGCTTGCATCACTGTGCATCTGGCTTACTTGGGACTTGGAGAGTTCAACATGAGTTCTTAGTTCTTTCAGGCAAGGACCTTAACTGCTAAACCATCTCTCCAGCCCAAGAGGGATTTTCAATAAGGCAACATAGAAGGAATGCTTCCTATCCAGAAGTAAGTTCAAATAAACCAGGCATCAAACACAGACGCCTTGATCTTCAAAAACAGTATTAGGGATGGCTCAGGTCAGATAGTGGTCAATTCAAGAAAGATGTGGGAGAAAACAGAACCCCACTAAAAATGTCGACCTCAAAGCCAACAGTATAGCAAGGAAGCAAGGCAGCTCACACGCAGGCCTGACTGATGGATGGCAACATAGAAAGAAAGCATGCCCATGGGAAGGAAGTATGCCTGCGGAAAGGGTACCCAAGGGAAGTGTGCCCAAAAGAACTGTGCGCATGGGAAGGAAATGTGCCCAAGAGAAGAACTGTGCCCATGGGCATGCTCCACTAATCTTCAAAGATAACAAGTTTGTTTATGTGTTTATCTTATTTAATATAGAAAGTATCCTTGTCAGCCTATTCTATAACAATGACCAGGACTAAATGATTGTAATAATTTGATCAAAGAAGTTTGGGAAGGTCCCTTGGAAGAAATAAAATCTACTTTGGAATGTCCATTCTAATGTCATTTCTCATCCATTTAATAAATTTGACTTTCATATTGGTATGGAATTTGAGGTCTTCTACCTGAACTGTCTCCGTTTTGTCTTGTTACCAGCTTATAAGGTTCGCATCACATCCATCACTGAAGAAAATGTATTTGCCAAGTACACTGCCACTCTTCTGGATATTTATAAGACAGGTGAGAACTTCTTTTCTTACTTTCTAAACACTAAGTGCTCACTATAGGTCAGACATTATTTTCAAAACAGAGGACACAGCTTAAATAGACAGGCAAGGCCCTGCCTTCATAAAGGTTTAATTTACCTGGGGAGACACATTTTTAAGGTACTCATATCAATTTGCTCAAATGAATCCTTTTATCACATACCCCAGCAAATGGTTGGTATATATATGGTTCTGTTGTTCCCTTCCAGTACCTTGAGATAAATGAAGCCATGAGCCATCTTCTCTCTTCAGTGTTAAGCCACACTTTTAAAATGAACCAGTTGATTTATTCAATAATGATTTAAATGTATTACTTTACTTATAACTTCCAAAAAAGCTATCTTCTCATTTTAGTAAATATAAATTCTGCAATAAGCAGGATCATAAATCTAACTTTCAATAATATGTTTGTATTGATTTTTTTTCTTTTTTAGAAATTTTGGCAAGAATTTTTGAGTCAGATGATGTTTGTGTTTTATTGTTATTAATCATACTCCAGAGGATGCTGGATAGAGCTAAAAATTCTAATAATAATCTCCAAATTTTTCTTTGGTTTATCAACATGGACAAAAAAATATTTCTAGTTTTTATTATGTCAAACTTTTGGCTGTATGAAACTGATCTATGGTGTTGTCTCATTTTTTTTCCTCGTTGAGTACCTTTTGAATGCAATATTCACATCAGAAACAAATAATGATAAGGTTCTTTAAAATTTTTATTTTCAAACAAGGTCTCACTATGTAGTCCAGGCTGGCTTTGAACTTGTATCACAATCCTCTAGTTTCAGGGTCTCAAATGCTGGGATGACAGGTATGTGCCACCATGCTCAGCTGCCATTTCTAAGTAATCACTAGCTTTTATTTTATTTATTTAAGCCAGTTCCTGCTTAGCATCAAACGGCATTCCAGAGAGTTCTGAGTCTCATGTAGTATCATGTGGTTCCCAGCTAAAGTCCTTATTATCATTTCTTCTTTGTGCTATGGAATCAGGAGATTAATTTCAGTGCACTTGAAATGTTGAGCAATGTTTGCATGCTTTACCTCCTCATCCTGGGTAGTCATTTTAATTCTTATTATAAATCTCAAATTTGCATTACTATCAAAATCCTACACACTACTTATACAGAATGGCTGTATACTGTTAGACATGAATCTAGGGTATGAGAATGGTCACACAATTGAAAGTTTATGGGCCAGGCAATGTTTACTTCTGCAGAAGGGTGCAAAGCTCCTTACAGAGTTCTGGAAACGAGCACACAAGCAAAGGGTCTGCTGGCATTTTTATGCTCCCTAACACAAGCAGAGTCTGCACTAATCTAAGACAAGAGTTTGGCCCCCACTCTCATGAGACTGGCTAAAATATAAAAATGTTTCAAGGGTAAAACTAAAGGAAGGGAAGATTTAGGGACCTTTGACCAGATAACGGAATAGAAGCTTTGCTTTCAAGCATTGCTTTTTGGCCCGCTCTCTTGGTCTCAAGGACAGCTGACTCCGGAAAGGCAGCTTCCCACAGAATGAGTATCTTTTTTTAACCTTTGACAGAAAAGACAAAGTATTCTCAGAATACTAATAATGGAAATAAGGTGAACGACGTAGTTTGATAATGATGAGCCGTTATTCCTCCCAAGTGCAGCGTGCTTTGAGTAGGTAAGGATGGAGATGCAGAAATGGTTTGTGATTGTTGCAGCTGGAGTTAATGAACTGTCTTCCTTTCTTCTGAAAGTGTTTCATACTATTCACCGTGACAGTGGCTACAGTGAGAGCGCTGTGAATGTGCTTCAGATGTTCAAGCTGTGTCTCTGGGGCAGCTAAGAAATTACTTTGAAGGGTTGGGGAAATGGCTCAGTGGTTGAAGGCACTTGCTTGCAAAACCTGATGGCTTAGGTTCTACTCCCCTGTATTCATGTGAAGCCAGATGCACAAAGTGGTGCCTGCATCTGATATTTGTTTGCAGAGGCAGGAGGCATTCTCTCTCTCTCTCTCTCTTTCTCCCTATCTATCTCTCTCTCTCTCCTTCACTCTGTCTCTCCCCTTTCTCTTTCTCAAATAAATAAATAATTTTTTTTTGGTTTTTTTTCAAGGTAGGGTCTCACTCTAGCTCAGGCTGACTTGGAATTAACTATGTAGTCTCAGACTGGCCTCGAACTCATGGCGATCCTCCTACCTCTGCCGCCCGAGTGCTGGGATTAAAGGCGTGCACCACCACGCCCGGCTCCTCAAATAAATAAATATTTTTAAAAAACAGTTTGGTGGGCTGTGGAAATGGCTCAGTAGTTAAAAGCACTTGCTTGCAAAGCCTGCTGCCCCAAGTTCGATTCCTCAGTACCCATGTCAGAAGAAAGATGTACAAAGTGGCACATCCTTCTGGAGTTCATCTGCAATGGCAAGAGGCCCTGGCACTCCTACACTTACACACACACTCTCTCTCTCTCTTTGAAAATAAATATATTTTTTTAAAAGGAACTAGTTTAAACTAGTCCATGTGAGCCAGAGCTTATATCATTAGTGAATCTATCATGTGCATGGTGGTGGTTATATACTCTTGACTAATACTTTAATGCGTACACAGTTATGGTTATATACTCTACTAACACATTCAAAAGCTTTTCTGATTTAACAGTTAGGATGGTTGTATCAATTTAATAGTTAGCTATTGGCCCATATCATTATAGCAATGAGTCAGGCTCAATCCTTCCCTCAAGAAGTCAGACATATGGGATAAAACACTGTGGTAGAAATTCAGGGATAAATCAAGCAAGGGGAGGCTAGAAGAACACCTAACATGTACCAGACCCTGAATGTAATCCCTGCTGCTCTGAAGACAGACAGTAAACAAGGAAGGCCTATTGGAAGCAAAACATGGGGAGAAATGTTTTCTGGGAAGAGGCACCAGTTTCTTGCCTACTTCTGAGTCCTTTGAGAATCCTCAAGTTATTCACCATAAAATTTTCTAACCCTTTCACATCTTGTACTTTTTTTTAAGGTAGAATCTCACTATAGCCCCAGCTGACCTGGAACTCACTCTGAAGTCCTATACTGGCCTTGAACTCACAGTTCTCCTACCTCTGCATCCTGAGTGCTAGGGTTAAAGGCATGCACCACCGTGCCCAGCTTCACAACTTGTACTTTTCTAGAAAACTGACCATTATATTTTGCTGTATAACACTTGGAGATTAATATAGTTCAACTACTTACTAGGAATCCTGGGGAGTAAAACACATATTTGGATGAGTCTTACCATGTTCTAAACACTTCTCAGGTGTTAACAACCCACTCAGTCTCACAACAGTTCACCATATGCTTTATCATCACATCCATTTTCAGATAGAGGGACTGAGCCCTTAAGACAGAGCATAGCCATACATCAGGAAGAGCCCTGCTGAGGTGTAGCCCACATGCTTTGACTCGCCTCATGTCTGAACCCTATGGGATTGTCAGTCTCCAACAGTCATTAGCCTCACATCACTATGAGGAGCTGGGTAGCTTGAGATAGTCATAATTGTGCTTTAAAGTTTTTATTTAGGGCCGAAGAAATGGCTTAATGGTTAAGGTGCTTGCCTGCAAAACCAAAGGACCCAGGTCTGATTCCCTAGGAGCCAGATGCACAAAGTGGTACATGCATCTGGAGTTTGTTTGCAGCAGCTGAAGGCCCTGGCCACACCCATTCTCTCTCTCTTTCTCCCCTCCCTCCTTCCTTCCTTCCCTCTTTCTCTCTCTCAAGTAAATAAAAATAATAATAATTTTAAATATTTTTGATTTATTTGAGAGAGAAGGAAAGAGATAGAGAGAATGGACATGCCAGGGCCTCTTTTCACTGCAAAAAAACTTCAGATGCCACTTTGTGTGACTTTCCAGATGCCACTATGTGCCACTTTGTGTGAGTACTAGGGAATCATACTCAGACTGGCAGGCTTTGCAAGCCAGCCCTTTAACTACTGAGCCCTCTCTCCAACCCAAATGTGACTTTAAAACATGCAGATCACCTTCTTTGTGTGTCCTTCAGGGGAAGCTTTTGCCGAGAAAGACTCTGAAATCACCTTCATTAAAAAGATAACCTGTGCTAATGCTGAGCTGGTGAAAGGAAAGCAGTATTTAATCATGGGTAAAGAAGCTCTGCAGATAAAACACAATTTCAGTTTCAAGTAAGTCACCAATATTTTTGAGCTTCTGATCTTCCCTCCAAAACTGAATATAATTTATTCTTGACTACCATAGACATTGCTTATGTAACCCCATAGTTAAGCAACAAACCCATATAAACATAATGCAATAATAGGAATTTTAAAGAACTATTGACAACATCCTGGCCATGGAAGCCAAGGCTGGGAGTTAAGCCATGTGAGTGGTGGAACTGGTGAGAAATCAGAGTACTGGTCTACCTCACCTAATCAACTGCCTCCTCCCCCAGTATATTCCCAGCTTGGCTTGAAGAGAAAAATGTTTACATAGTCACTATTTATTTATTTTATTTTATATTTATTTATTTTTGGTTTTTGAGGTAGGGTCTCACTCTGACCCAGGCTGACCTAGAATTCACTCTGTAGTCTCAGGGTGGCCTCAAACTCTTGGTGATCCTCCTACCTCTGCCTTCTGAGTGCTGGGATTAAAGGCGTGAGCCACCACACCCAGCCTCACTGTCTATTTATAAAGAATAGATCTTGGCATAGAGGTTATTCCCCTATTTTACAATGAGGAACACAAGTGTGTCCTTCCAAGGGTTGTAATCTTTCCCCAGGCCGGTGACAAAGAGTGTGGCTGACCGCCTGGGCCCTGGGGACCTGAGCACACCTGGACTCTTCCCAGGAAAATCAAATACAGCCTTCCTCTGTCTCTGGGCATCATAACCAACTCTTGTTTCCTTTTATTCTTCTTTTCAGGTACATCTACCCTCTAGATTCCTCTACCTGGATTGAATATTGGCCCACAGATACAACATGTCCCTCATGTCAAGCCTTTTTAGCTAATTTAGATGAATTTGCTGAAGACATCTTTTTAAATGGCTGTGAAAATGCCTGAAGAAATTCAGCTATGTGCAGTTTTCACTTATAGACTCCTGTTATTGAAGCCTTTCTCTTCCTCCTTTTACTCTTCTTCCTCCTCCTTCAGAGCTGGTCTTACTTGGAAAGCTCATTTCCCTACAATTAATGGCACTTGCTTTCATTAAAGAACAAGATTAAAAGCTGTGTCTCTCTGCGGTACCATGGACCAGGGGGCGTGAGGACAAACCCTCTGAGGTTCTTGGACATCAGAACCAGCAAACTGGAACACATCCTAAAACTTACCACTCAGGAATGTTTACCGAGGCTGAAAGGAGAGCACCAGTGAAATGCAGAGCTTACAAAAACATGGCCTTTGCTTGAAAGAAAATACCAAGGATGGGAAAACGATCATTAAAGCTTTCAAAATCTTGTAACAGGCATGTTATTGCATGCTAGGCCTGCTTCAGCCACACCAAGGTAGGAAAACCGAGGGGGAAGAAAGTGGCAACAGAGAACCATGACCCCGGATGTCCCAGTTCAGCCCTTGGCACCTGAGAAGACAAGAGAGTTGGTCTCTGCCCCTTTCCTTCTCTTGCCCTCTCTGTGCCCCTGATAGAGGGTCCTCCCCTCTCCTTCCTTCCTCTCCCTCCCAGCACATATTCATTTCCCCAGGAACTTACTCCTGCCAGTAATTGCTCTATCAGAGGAGGCAGACCCAGTGCAGCCACCCGGTGAAAGAAAACTGGGAATGTGGAGACTTTTGTCCTGGTTGTGACCATGTCTCTCTGTGCCTGCTGTGCCTTAGGGGAAAGGCTTACATAGGAGATTAATTCTCTGTGGCATTTTGTAGCACTTTAGAACTTAGGAAAGAGTTATCTTATATATTCCCATTTAATATCCCAAGAATATCACTAGGGATAGTTGTTATCCCCAGTTACAGATACAGAAATTGAAGCTCAGAAACACAAAGCCGTTCTCCCAGCCTGGGGAGAGGCAGAACCAAAGATCAAACCCAAGGCTCCCAGTCTGAACACATGCCTGTTCCATGTCCCTGCATAGCACATGACTTATGGGCGTTAATTTTCTAAGATTAAAGCAGGATGTAACCAGAGTTTCTTAGACATAGCTTAATTAACCCTATTGAACTATTACAGGAAATGTGCGGATAAGTTGTATCTCATAACGGGTACAGAAAGACATTCCCTTTTGAAGAATTTACATCATACCAAGTAAATGAAACTACCAGAGGCCTAGCAGTACGTCTCATAAGTAACAATAAAGAGTTCCATTTCAAGGAGCTCAGGCTTTTTAATATCAAGGTCCACCTTACACGCACTTGCTTGGCAAAAATAACCAATATGCCCCAAGAAAGGTGATGGGCTTTAACAAAACATGCCCACCAGTGTCTTCTGTCCCCTTCTTGCTGAACAAAGTGTGGAAGGAACTACTGGATCTGCTTCCCAGTCCCAAGAGTCTTCGGGCCATTTAGCTGTCTTCCTTGAGTGTAGTGGTGTTGCAGTCAGGTTCACGTTGTTGGTAGAAATCATCCGACCAAGAGCAGCTTGTGGGGAAAAAAAGAGGTCTATTTTGGTTTACAGGCTCAAGGGGGTAGCTCCATGATGGCAGGGAAAACTATGGCATGAGCAGAGAGTGGACATCACCCCCTGGCCAACAGAAGGTGGACAATAGCAACAGGAGAGTGTGCCAAACACTGGCAAGGGGAAACTGGCTATAACACCAATAAGCCAGCCCCCAACAATACACTGCCTCTAGGAGGCTTTAATTTCCAATTGCCATCAGCTGGGGAACCTAGCGCTCAGAACACCCAAGTTCATGGGGAACACCTGAATCAAACCACCACATTCCCCCGCTGGCCCCCATAAACTGATAACCATATGTGATGTAAAATACAATGCATTCATGCAACTTTAAAAGTCCACATAGTTTTTATCAATTCCAATGATGTTCAAACATTCCCATAATCCAAGGTCTTGTAACTGAGCCATAATAAAAAAAAAAAAAAAAATCCATAATGGCACAGAATAAACATTCATACTGCAAAAGATGACAGTGGGCATAGCAAAGAAATATTCAGCCAATGCAAGACTTAAAACAACCAGGGCAAACATCAAATTCTGTAGATTCAAGTCCAATAACTTTAGCCAGTGACAAATCTCCAAATCCTGGAATTCCAATTCCACCTCGCTAGCTAGGGTACTCAGCGTCCTGGAAAACTTCATCCAGGGACAGCAGCTGTCCTCAGCAGCCATCTCATGGTCCAGCATCTCCACTGAGTCTCCACTGCAACCTACAGTTCATCCTCATGGCCCCATCGAGTCTCCAATCATCCAGCAAACCTGTCTCACACTGCCCATGGCCATTTCCAAAACACAAGACCTTATTGCAAACTCAATGACCCTCTCTTTCCCGCATTTATTATGCTCCCCAATACCAGGTAGGGTGCCAATTTGTTAATCCGGGGGAATAAAGCAGACTTTGAAGAACAGGACACTCCTTGAGCGCTCAGGCCTCTTCAAATATTATTTAAATTTTTCTCTTAAAATATGTATCCAAAAGTAAGCCTATTTAAGGAAAAGTGCTAATTAAATAAAAAGAATCAAGTTGGTATGCAAATGGCTGAGGTTTAAACTCTTTCTTAATAAAATACATGGAGTTGGGGCTGGAGAGATGGCTTAGCACTTAAGGCCCTTGCCTGCAAAGCCAAAGAACCCAGGTTCAATTCCCCAGGACACTTGTAAAGCCAGATGCACAAGGTGGCACATGTGTCTGGCATTCATTTGCAGTGGCTAAAAGCCCTGGCACACCCATTCTCTCTCATGCTTTTTCTCTCTCTCAAATAATTAAATAAAAATAAAAATATTTTTTAAAAACTATTAGAAAATTTTTTATAAAAAAGAAAATACATGGAGTTGGGCTAGAGAGATGGTTTAGCAGTTAAAAGTGCTTCCTATTCAAGCATGGAGGCCAGAGTTAGATTCCTAGAACCCACATAAATTTCTGGACATGGCCACTCACATCTGTAACTGCAGTTCTGTAAGGAGCAGAGACCTGAGAATCACTAGGGCTCCTGAAACAAGGCTCCAAAGTCAGTGAAGAGACTACCTCAGGGCAACAAGTGGATGAGCAATGGAGGGGGACACTCACCTTTCTCCTTTCACCTCAGCACATGCACAGGGCACCACCTCTGCACACACACCAAATCATACCTGAGACACACACATGAAAAAGAAAAGAAAATGCGGGGAGTTCACAACTGTGAGTTAAGTTTACATTTCCTCTTTCTTAGTAAGAAACTCTGGGCCACAGTCATGTTCAATCTCCCCCCCCCCCCGCCCAGCACCTGTGATACTAATTTATTAGTAATATCCAAAAGATATGTTTTGGTTGATAACTATAGGCGGGGTCCAGTTCTAGGTGATGGGTATAAAATGCCCTGTGGAACTTAGACTGCAGCTTGGGGACAAGAACAATAATTATGGAATTGATCTTAAATGTTAGAAGATGCTAAGATCTATTGGAAAAAAAGATGGAACAGACTAAGGGAAACTAGACATGGTGGGGGAGAAATTGCATTTTTAAACAAGGTGGTCACTTCAACATGGGCTTCAATGAGAATTTGAGATTTGCACAAAGATTTGAAGGTCATGAAAGAATAAGCCACATGGCCAGCTAGGGGAAGCATGCTCCAGGAACTCCAGCACCTCAGGCCTGAGGCTCAAGCAAGCATGTACAGATGTATCATGAGAAAGCAATGGAAGGGGCTTTGGATTGACTCAGAAGAAAATAATGGAGTCATTGCAAGGTTTGGGGCATAGTGTGCTGGTTGATCTAACCTTTTAAAAATTTTTTCTGATTTATTGTTATTTATTTATTTATTTCAGACACAGAGAGGGAGATGAGAGAGAGATAGGGAGGGAAGAGGGAGGGAGGAGGGAGGGAGAAAATGGGTGCACCAGGGCCTCTAGCCACTGCAAATGAATTCCAGGTGCATGAGCCACCATGTGCATCTGGCTTATGTGGGACCTGGAGAATCGAACCTGGGTGCTTAGGCTTCACAGGCCTTAACTGCTAATCCATTTCTCCAGCCCCTATATTACTTTTAAAACAGTTCCTTGAACTGCTATGTTGAAAGACTGCTATATTTGTTTGCAGTGGCTTGAGGCCCTGGTGTCCCCATTCTCTCTCTCTCTCTCTCTCTCTCAAATAAATAAATAAAAATAAAAAGTAAAATATTTTTAAAGTAAATTCAGTTGGATTTCCAGATACATTACAAAGAAGTGTGAAAGAAAGAAAAGAATCAGCTTGATGTCAAGATTTGGGGGCTGAACATCTAGAAGAATGAAGAATGGGAAGGTTGCAGGTAGGGAAGGTTGGGAGAAGCAGGAGTAGGAACTTTAGCTTTGGACATGTTGAGTTTTAGGAAGAAACAGTGAAATATTCAAGCGAAGGAGGCAATTGGCCAAATAGTGCTGATTTAAGAGAGAAGTCTGCATTCAGAACCTGAATCTGAGGGTCATAAGTACTTGGAAACCGTTAAACTAGATAAGAGCACTGAAGTAATAAATACAGGTAGAGATGCAAAAGAAAGCCCTTTGAATCATGTGGGTATTAATCTATTAGAGAAAAGAGATGGAGAGCTGTTGAGCTGGAAGAAAGCCTGAGAGTGGGGTGTTCCACACGAGAAAGGAAAAAAGAAAGTCTTTTAGGAGGATGAATATTGGATTGTATCAAATGCTACTGAAAGAGAAAGATGTAGACTTGGCTGTTGGGTTTAGCATGGATGACTCTGAGAAAAACAAATTAGGTGAAGTTGAGGGAATAGATTCCTATTACAACGGGTTAAAGAGTAAATGAAAGGAGAGATTTGAAGACAAGGAATCTTTCAAGAAGTTTTGACACAAAGGGGAATAAAAAGAATGGGTTGAGAGAATAGAGTGAAGCCAAGGTTACAATGGAAGAAATAACACATTTGCATGTGCAGGGAATGACCGAGAAGAGAGTAAGTAACTGACATGGCAGGAGAGACAATGGTGAGTCCTAAAGGAGTGTCCTTGAATCAGTTAGGATGGAAGAGCTCTGGAGCACAGGCAGAAGGATCCAGAAGCTGATAAAGTCATGTAAATGGCCAGGCATTCAGATATCTGTAACAGTATTAGACACTGCAGGTCACATGGTTTCTGCTGCAGCTGCTCAGCTCTCTTGTAGTAAAAATGCAGCCAGAGATAATTCATAAGGGAATGGGTATGGATGGGACAAGCTGGATTTGGCTCTTGGAGATATCTATGCAAGTCTATGCCAGGAGTTCAAGGTTGAAAAGCCCTGTCTGTGGAGCCAGCTCTGAAAGTTCTCAGCTGTGTGTCCATCCTTCACCATGGCAGTAGGTGAGAAGGCAGATGCTGCATAGTGAACAGATGTGCTGGGAGGCTGAGAAACGTCCTGTCTCAGAGAACTTAGCAGGAAGATCACCTCCTGAGATGAGAAAGTGAGGGACTAATTAGAGGCCTAACACAGAGATAGTTATCTAGAAAAAAGAACCGAATGGACTAAGGACTTGTAATTGCCACTCAGTATTAAAGGTCCACTTGAGTCATGACTTTAAAGAGCTGCTGGTCAGCATAGGCTGTGGGAGTTTCTCCGACCAAATTCACATTCTCTTCAGAATCCAATGGAAGCTATAGACTTGTCCATTCCATACAGTCAATACTACCAGGAATGTTTGTGATGGAATAGAATATTTATTTATTTACTTACTTATGAGAGAAACTGGGCATGCCAGGGACTTCTGCTGCTGCAAACACCAGACATACATGAGTGGTCAGGAATTTAGCACTCAAATTTGGAGACAAAACCCCTATGGATTAAGTTCCTGTGGGCTTTTCCTTAATCTCAAAAAGAGATTGATTATGTATGTTAAATAAAATGAAAGAAGTATGTCACTAGAGACAGAATCTTTAACTTTGATTGGGAAATTAAAATATCCCTTTATGCCTCTAAACCAGAAAGGAAGGGAAGAATCAAATAAGAGACAAGGAAAGGAGTTTTAAGGTGATGAAAACTCTATTTGTGTGTGTGTGTGTGTGTGTGTGTGTGTGTGTGTGTGTGTGTGTGTTCATATATGTGTGCCATACATGTGGGTGTGTATATATGAGTGTGCACATGCATGTAGAGGCCAAAGGTTGACATCAGCTGACTTCTTCAATTGCTCACCATCTTATCTTTTGACAGTCTCTCACTGAACCTGAAGCTCACTGATCCGGCTAAGAATAGCTACCAGAGAGCTGCATGGCTCCTCCTTTGCCTCTCCAGTGCTTGGATTGCAGGCGCACGATGCCATGCCTGGCTTTTATGTGGGCACTGGGGATCGAAAACCAGGTCCTCATGCTTGCATTACAAGCACTTTACAGGCTGAGCCATCCTTTCTTCCATCCCCCAAAACTCCATTTCTAAGAATTTTCTGGATTCTTCTCAACTGGCAGGATCACCCCCTCACAGAATTATTGGCAGCAACAGATCTTATCCTTGGAACACAATGTTCACTCCTTCTCTGTTTTCAATATTATAACCAGATATGGGTATGTGGTGTACAGTCATGAGTTATATAATCCGAAGCTATTCAAGCCAGACCTAGAGCTCAGTTCATCCAATCCTCTATGTTCACCTGGGAATACAAGCCCAGGGAAGTCACTGGCCTGTGGTTATGTGCTGGGCAGTGGAAGGGCTGGGAACAGCTCAAATCCTTAGACTTGGCCCAGTGTACTTTCCACCACACAGATAAGTAGACGTTACAGAGAAATTGACTTTGGCTGTCTGTGAATAAGCGTGTTCTTATAGCCAGACTGTTCAAAGATAAGGTCAGGCTCTCTAGGAGAGGCAAAGCTCCCTAACACTGAGGGCATCTAAGCAGAGCCCAGACATCACCTTGGAATGTTGCTTTGGGCAATTCGTGATGAGAGGCTGGCCCTGATAATGGTACAATGTCCTTGCAGTGAAAGACTATTAATAATAAAGAATTTCATTTTACTTTTTTCAGTGTGTGTGTGTGTGTGTGATGTGCATTTATATGTGTGTGGATGCACGTGTGTGTTCAGGTGCACATGTGTGCATGTGCTTATGGAGGCCAGAGTTCAATATCAGGTGTCTCCTTCAATTGCCCTCCACTTTTATTCTTCGAAATAAAAGTCTCTCACTGTCAGTGAGCCCCTAAGAGTCCCTGTCTCTGCTTCCCAACACTGGGATTACAGGCATGCGCCACAGTGCTTGGTGTTCTGAGCATTTTACAAGTGCTCTGGTCATCTGAACTGACATTTTCATCCTTGCATGGCAAGTACTTTACCCACTGAGCCATCTCCCAAGCCCCTATTTTATTTATTTATTATTTGTTTATTTATTTATTTTTGGAGGTAAGGTCTCACTCTAGCTCAGGCTGACCTGGAATTCTGTGTAGTCTCAGGGTGGCCTTGAACTCACGGCAATCCTCCTACCTCTGCCTCCCGAGTGCTGGGATTAAAGACAGAGGATTTCTGTGAGACTTAAATCAGATAATACAGATAATACATATGAAATAATTAGCTCACGGCCTAGCACAATAAAATTTATGTGATTGGCTGAAAACACATTGCCTTGGGCTGGAGAGATGGCTTAGCAGTTGAGGCACTTGCCTGAGAAGCCTAAGGACCATGGTTCAATTCCCCAGAACCCACATAAGGCAGATGTACAAGGTGGCACTCTGGAGCTCATTTGCAGTGGCTGGGGCCCTGGTGCACCCATTCTCTATCTGCCTCTCTCTCTCTCTCTCTCTCTCTCTCTCTCTCTCTCACACACACACACACACACACACACACACACAAAATGAATGAATAAAATATTTTTTAAATTGCCTAGCATACCATAGGTGAAAAACCTTGTCCTGGTGAAAATTCTACTTAGAATTATAAAATATTGGCTTTCGGAGATTCCCCTACAGATCATCTAATCGACCTTTCCCCATTTCACTGGCAGAATAGACCCAGGGAGGAGTAAGAACACACAGGGTTCTACAGCAGTCAGCCTGCAGCATAATACAGGCTCTTCTTTCCTATACTGGCACCTGGTGATACTCCCACCAGAAGGATTCATCCTTGGAATGTTCTCTCTCTCTCTCTCTTTCTTTCTCTCAAATAAATAAATAAATAAACAATATTTAAAATTCACTCCTTTAATAATGTTTCTAGCAAATGTCACCCATGTACTTTCAATATTTTCTTTTAATTCTAATTTACTTGTTTATTTATCTATTTGTGCATGTGTGTGTGCATGCACATGTGTGTGCACACCAGGGTCTCTTGCCACTGCAAACTCATGCCCACCTGGCTTTCCCTGGGGAATTGAACCTGGGCCATCAGACTTTACAAGCAAGTGCCGTTAAGTGAGCCATCTCCCCAGCCCCTTGTTTTAATTCTTTCTTTTGTTTTCAGTGTGTGTGTGTGTGTGTGTGTGTGTGTGTGTGCAGTGTATGCAGAGTGATGTGCTCATGCTTATGTGTGTAGAGACCAGAAGGTATCCTGTGTCTGCTTCCACCACTCTTCCACCTTATTCCTTGAGGCAGGGTCGTTCATTGTACCTGTAACTGGCCATTTGAAGCTCATTTCTTTTTTACTAGACCAGCAAGCACTGGCACCAGAAATCCTCCTGGCTCTGTCCCCCCCCAGCACTGAAATTACAGGCATGTAAGGCCACACTTGGTTTTCCACATGGGTGCTGGAGACTGAACTCAGGTCCTCATGCTTGCACTGAACCATCTCCCTAACCCTCTGTTATTTTAACTGACAATAATTACAAATATTTATGAAATGTGGTGTGATAATTCATGTATATAGCACATGCTGAACAAGTCAAGGTAATCAACATTTCCAGCTCCTTAAACATTTATCATTCCTTTGTATTGGGAGCCTCAACCTCCTCTCTTCTATTTCTTTTCCTTTTGTGTTAATTTATTTATTATTTGAATGTGTGTGTGTGTGTGCGCGCACACACACATGCCAGGGTCTGTTGCCACTGCAAACAAATGCCAAGTACATGCACCTGGCTTTAACTGGGTGCTAGGGTATTGAACCTGGGTCTGCAAGCTTTACAAGCAAGCACTTTTAATGACTGAGTAATCTCCACAGCCCAGATTTCTTTATAAAATATATAATAAATAATAACTTATTGTAAATTCTAGGTACTACTATACTTAGTTTTTGGAGTTTTTTTTTTTTAGGCAAGCCCAACAGACTGGCCTTTTTTCTTTCATTCTTTCTTTCTTTCTTTCTTTCTTTTTTTTTTTTTTTGTTTTTTTGAGGTAGGGTCTCACTCTGGCCCAGGCTGACCTGGAATTCACTGTGTAGTCTCAGGGTGGCCCGAACTCATGGCAATCCTCCTACCTCTGCCTCCCGAGTGCTGGGATTAAGGGCGTGCGCCACCATGCCCGGCTCTTTCTTTCTTTTTTAATTATTAATTTTTTTATTGACACCTTCTATACTTACATACAAAAAACATATGATATTTCCCTCCCCTCCCCCATTCCACTTTAGAACACCAATCTCCATCATATCCCCTCCCTCTCTCCATTAGTCTTTCTTTTAATTTGATATCATCATCTTTTTCTTCTATTTTGAGGATCTTGAGAAGGTATTGCTAGGCACTACAAGGTCATGGATATCGAGGCCGATTTCTGTCTGGGCAGTTGCATTGTAAGAAGTCATACCCTTCCTTTGGCTCTTACATTCTTTCCGCCACCTCTTCCGCAATGGTCCCTGAGCCTTGGAGGCAGACTGGCCTTTTTTTAAAAAAGTTTTTATTATTATTTATTTATTTGAGAGTGACAGACAGAGAGAGAGAGAAGAGGCAGAGAGAGAGAGAGAGAGAGAGAGAGAGAAAGAGAGAGAGAATGGGCACACCAGGGCCTCCAGCCACTGCAAATGAATTCCAGATGCATGCGCTACCTTGTGCATCTGGCTTACATGGGTACTGGGGAATTGAGCCTTGAACCGGGATCCTCAGGCTTCTCAGGCAAGCGCTTAACCACTAAGCCATCTCTCCATCACCCTCCCCCCTTTTTTTAATGTGAGAGAGTGAGAGAAGAGAATTGGCACACCAAGGCCTCCAGCCGCTTTAATGGAACTCCAGACATGTGTGCCACCTTGTGCACTTGCATCACCTTATGCATCTGGCTCACATGGGATCTGAAGAGTCGAACAGGAAAGCACCTTAACTGCTAAACCATCTCTCCAGCCCTTTGTTTTGTTTTGTTTTGTTTTTTTCTCGGCTTGTGCTACTATAAGTTCTATTTACATATCTGGAGAAGACAGGAAAAGGTGAAAATTTAAGAAAATAAGGAACAGCTAGCTATGTTAAAGGTTAAACTGTATACCACCCCCTTTCATCCTCCGCCTCCATCCAGCAAATGATATGCTAGAATTCTAAGCTACATTAGCTCAGAGAACAACTGTAGTTGGAAGGAAAGTTGGTGCATATGTGATTAATTAAGATTAATTGAAGTCATTGTGAAATAGGGTGGACCCTTAATCTAGTGTGGCTGATGTCCTTATAAGAAAAGGGAACATTGGGGCAGTTGGAGAGACAGTTCAGTGGTTAAAAGTGCTTGCCCCACAAGCCTGCTGACTGAATTTGGATCCCCAACAACCACATAAAACAAGATGCACTCTCTTGCTCTCTTTCTCTCTCCCCTCCCTCTTTCTCTCTGTAATAAATATTTATTAAGAATGAAGAGATGGCTTAATGGTTAAGGCACTTGCCTGCAAAGCCTAAGGACCTAGGTTCAACTCCCCAGAACCCACGTAAGCTAGAGGCACATGGTAGCACATGCATCTAGAGTTCATTTGTATGGCTAGAGGCCCTGGCGTGCCCATTCTCTCTCTTTCTTTCTTTCTCTCTCTCTCTCTCCTCCCTCTCTCTGTAATAAGTAAATATATATATATTTTTTTTTTGGTTTTACGAGGTAGGATCTCACTCTGGTTCAGGCTGACCTGGAATTAACTATGTAGTCTCAGGGTGGCCTCGAACTCTCGGCGATCCTCCTACCTCTGCCTCCTGAGTGCTGGGATTAAAGGCATGTGCCACCATGCCCGGCTAATAAATTTTTTTTTAAAGATGCAAAGTGGCACAGTCATTTGTGATCACAAAACACCTGCAACAATGGGAGGCAGAGTCCAAAGAATCTCGAAGCTCACGGGTCAACTAGTCTGGATTTCCTAGCAACAAAACAAGAGACACCCTGTCTCAAACAAGGTGGAAGGAGAGGACCAACACTCCAAGGTTGTCCTCTGACCTCCATATATTTACCATGGCACATGTACACACACACACACACACACACACACACACATTTTTTAAAAAGCAAAGAAGGGAACATGGGTACAGAGACACATAACAAACATCATGTGAATGTATAGATGCTAGAGAGAAATCAGCCATATGAAGACGGAAGCAGAAATTGGAGTGACCTAAGGAAGGTCCAGAATTGCCAACCATCAGTGAAGTTAAGAGAGAGGTACAGAAATGCTTTTAGAGCCCTGAGAAGTCAGTAATTGATCCTTCTGACATTCTGACTTCAGTCTTTTTTAATATTTTATTTTTATTTATTTGAGAGAAAGAGATACAGAAATAGGCAGGTAGAGAGATTGAGAATGGACACTCCAGGCCTCTAGCCACTGCAAATGAACTCCAGATGTAGGTGCCCCCTTGTGCATCTGGCTTACGTGGGTCCTGGGGAGTCGAACCTGGGTCCTTTGGCTTTGCAGGCAAGCACCTTAACTGCTAAGCCATCTCTCTAGCCCCTGACTCCAATCTTCTAACCTCCACCACTGTGAGAGAATAAATCTCTGTTATTTTAAGTCACCTGATTAGTGGTGCCTGTGATCATAGCCCTTGAAAATGAATACGGGGAGGAAAAGGATTTAGGGGGGTGGTTGGTACATTTGAGAAGACTTTTAGACATCCTTTGTGAAGATAACAAGTTGCAGTGAGTCTGGAACTAAAGTCTATAATGCACTATCCAATTGGGGAGTGGGGTACAGCCCTATAATTAGAGAAGCTAATTCTTGGATTTGTTTGCCCAAGAGTGGGCTAAATTGGTTTCAGGGACAGAGTCTGAAGGAAAGGAATCTCACACGTGGAGTTACCTGACAGTGGGCTAGCTGCTTCTAGAAGCAGAGCCTGAGAGAAGGAAACTGGCCCTTGGAATCGTTTAAACCAAGGGTGAACCGGCTGCAGCTGCTGTTCTGTGGCTGTAGCTTCCCCTTACAGGCATTCACTGAGGTTTTTTGTTGTTGTTGTTGTTGTTTTATTAAACAGCCAAAAAACAGTAAGAGAAGAAGTTGAAGATCGCATGGGCAAAGGGCAAGAACTTTTGAATAATCCATATTTATTAAAGGAAGGGATTTAAAGGTCTGACCTGTTGGACTCTGCTGATGCAGAACATACACACACACTCTCTGTTCACAGAGAGTTCACCTTAAACCCACCTTTGTTTATAACAGATCTGTGGCAGTTCTGGGGGCAAATTGCTACTGACTGCATTGTCTTCAATGCTATGGTCAGCACTTCTCACACATGCACACATGTTCTAGGTCACAAGTCTAACCAGGCCACTAAGGAAATTGGGCAAAGAGCACAGCTTAAGATCAGCCAGCATCTCTAAGTCAATATTAGTCATCTGTGCTATTCAGGCCAAAGGGACACCAAAGCAGAGGAAACCCCATCACATTTCTTTAAGCAGCTGGATTACATGGTTGTAAAGCTAACTTCAGGGCAAGTTACAAGGCAGGAATTTGGCAAAAAAAAAAAAAAAAAAAGTATCTGAAGTTTGGGCAGAAGTACCTGGCGGGAGTAAGATAAAGGTCTGCCTAGTAGCCCTAGATTGTTAAGAAAACCTGCAGTGCTTCTAGGACCAGGAGTCACAATGCACCTGCAGTCAGGAAGCAGAGGGACAACTGCTGACACTCAACCCCTTCTCCCCTTTTCATTCAGTCTGGGACTCACACCCATGGAAGGATACCACCCACATTTCGAGAAGTTCTTCCCACTTCAACTAACCTAATCTAAAACTCCCTCACAGACATGCCCAGAAATGTGCCTCCTACGTTATTCTACATCCTGTCAAGCTGGCCATTCTCACCATAACAGACACAATACTTCCTACAGCCTAGGAATTGTGGAGACGCCAGTGAGTAGACTCAGAAAAGACTCCAGTGAACAAGCTGGGTGAACACGTGTGTGCTGAAGCTCCTAACACACGCTGTCTTTTGACAGTTGATCCCTATCTTTGGGGGGGGGCGTCCCTTCAGGACAGAGTCACATCCTGTTCCTCTCTGTGTCTTAAGCACAAGACCTTGTCCAGTAGAGGTATAAATTATTGTCCATGACACAACAGAATATCAGAATCAGAAATCAGATGTATACAAGAGCTTGCAACAAAGGCACATGGAAATGGAGTCCTTGAACCTGAAGATATAATAATCCCAAGAAAGAAAGGGGTAGACAGCCTGCCACATGGCTAAACTTTCTGGTAATGGCTAAGTGGCTTTGTCTGAGATGAACATGTGCTCTTAATTGCAAGGGGGAAGAGACAGAAGGAGACAATACCAACTGGAAAAATAAAATGGAAGAAGAGATCCTATTTCAGTAGCAAATGTGGTCCCTACATCGAGTAAATAAGACTCTTTGTACTCATAACTTGGCTTAATTTTGTCTCCTAACCTCCATATAAAAATTAGCTTAATCGGGTGTAATAGTGTAAACCTTTAATCCCAGCACTAAGGAGGCTGAGGTAGGAGGATTTCTGTGAGTTTGAGGCCAGCCTGAAACTAATTCTAGATTAGCATGGGCTAGAGCAAGACCCTACCTCAAAAAAAAAAAAAAAAAAAGGCAAACAAAAAATCATCTGTTTAGAATTTATTCCGCTCTTTAATGAAAACTCAAGTGACTTGTGATGCCTCTGATCAGGCTTAGGAAGTAAAAGACCTGTGGTCACATCAGTCAGCAGACAACAGTATTCCTAAATTACATGTTCAGTCTCATAGGAAAGTAATATTCCAAACTTGATTTAAAATTCAATCACTTCACCTCTTCACCAAGGGCTTGCTACAGGTGGGACTCCTGTGGTCGGGGGTAGGATCACAGACAACTACTTTTCCTCCCTCCCTTGACCTCCCTTCTCAGTTTTCTAACTGTGGGTTCCTTTTTGCTGTTGTTAATTACAGTAATAAATTTAAAATGCATAAAATAAAATTTTCAATCTTAGCTGCCACTAAATGACCAAGTAGCATTAAATACAATCCTATTGCCTTGCTGTCCTGTCTGAGGCTAGAGGCATGGAGCACAGAGAAGAGATGGATGAAAGGGGAATAGAAGAGCTTTTACTTAATGGAAACATGAAAGATTACTTCAAAGGGCTTTGAAACTGACCTGCAGGGGATCGTCTTTGGTATTTTTGGGGTACTTCCCCCAATCTTAAAGGACCTGTCATCCTTGTGCAAGCACCACAGTGGCCTGCCTCACCCTGTTCACTTTCTGCCGTCCTAGAAATCCAGTGGCACTATCCACTTGATCCTTCCCTGCACATCGCATAGACCTAAGGGACCCTCACATCAGCTCTTTTTGTTCATCATCCCAGTGGTGTCCAGGGGAGCAGTGAGGAGCACAGGATGATCTGAGCAGTCACCTCACCTCTGTCTGGTTTGTCTGAGCTGGCACCCTTCAGATGTGGCTGTCAGGTGCTGCCACAAGACAATGACTGCCCTGTCTCTCCTCCCGAAACTACCATGGCCATGTAGTGGGCTCTCTGAGTAAACTCCAAAGGCTCCTTTCTTTTGACTCCAGAAGGAGTAGTAAAATACATCTTGTCACCCAGCAAAACCTTCATTCAACTTGTTCTAATAACAGAGTGGAGGAACTCAGGGTTCTTACTATAGCACCAGACAGCTAAGCTACATAAAGTGTGCACACACACACACAGAGTACCCACAGAGTACACACACAAATACACACCTTTATGAGGGATTAAAGACGAACCCAACAATTTCTCACGAGATTCCGTCTACTAGGGATACTGGATCATGAAAGGAGTAAAAAGTGGATGATTTCTGCTGGGTTCCAGCGTGAAGCTCCACTACCGTGAGCTCGGAACTGGATCTTAAGGAAAAGCCAGGATTGGGGTGTGCTAAGATGAAGTCATTCGGGAAACTAGAGTAACGGGAGGCAAAGGAGATGTGGCAGACACCCATAAGGTGTCCATGAAACAAGTGGGAGAGATCAAAAACAACGGAGATGAGTAGGTGGCATTCCTCCCTG
Source organism: Orientallactaga sibirica (assembly GCA_036365145.1). Classification (NCBI taxonomy): domain Eukaryota; kingdom Metazoa; phylum Chordata; class Mammalia; order Rodentia; family Dipodidae; genus Orientallactaga; species Orientallactaga sibirica. The sequence continues at coordinate 14,166,248 of JAEOAD010000034.1, forward strand.
GAGGACGGGAGAAGTTTCCAAAGTTCCTAAGCAGAGCAGGGAGGGAGGATGGACGAGGGAGCGAAGGAGGGCAGTGACTGACTGTTGGAGAAACGTGCTCTCCAGTTTCCTTCAGTCATTAACCAGGACCCTATAACGAAGAAAAACAAACTTAAAACCTTCCAGGATCTGCTTTCTTTTCCAGGAAAACTCCTGCGCAGTGGAGTCTCTTACAGGTTCAGTTTATGAAGACATCCAATCCTGCCGTTCCTGGTCCCTATGGGGACCTTGGCACCACTGCTGGCCCCAGGCTCACGCTCCCAGCCCTGAGGCTTGGCTCCCAAAGAGCCGAAATCTGCGCAGAAAGAAGCAGCAACCCTCGCTGTGATGTGTCCTGCCCCAGACTCCACCCTACCCGCCCCCACCCCGAATTCAGACCTAGAGCCAAGAGGAAAAAATTCCAGAAGGTTGTGAAGCCAAGAAAACGGCGGGTTAGATTCAAATCCCAGCCCTTCTCCTTCTCCTTCCCTTCCCGATCTTGAGACCGCTCTGAACCTCTTTGTGTGTCTTTAAAATGAAAACAAAGCCACTCACGTCACAAGGCCACTTGGGAAGATTAAAATGGGGATACACGCCGGGCGTGGTGGCACACGCCTTTAATCCCAGCACTCGGGAGGCAGAGGTAGGAGGATCGCCAAGAGTTCAAGGCCACCCTGAGACTACATAGTTAATTCCAGGTCAGCCTGGGCCAGAGTGAGACCCTACCTTGCAAAACAAAAAAAAAAAAAAAAAATGGGGATACACTAAGCTCCTAGCAGATGCTCAATAATATTCCCCCCTCCTCCCACTATCTCTCTGTGTCTCGGCTTCCTCACCTATTCAATGTGATGGGATTCAAGGATAAAACCAACTCAGAGCGTCCTCAAATCTGTCCCACACGGGCCCTCGAGAGAAAGCAGAGAGCTTGTACTCTGGGAGCTATTTCTTCTTTTATTATGTTCAGTAATAAACAAAAAAACACAAAAGACCTCGTTCTAGTCTCACACATCAGCATACACTCAGGAGTCCACATACCCCAGCATCACCTCCTCTCAACCACTCTGAGTCCGTTTCCTCATTGGTAAAGCAGCCTGAGAAAGAGGGGTCCCTCCTAGCCTCCCCAGCTACCCACCGGGCAAGGAGGAGGATGCCCGGCAGAGGGTGCTCCAAGTATAACCTCCTTGCCCACCGCCCTAGGGAAAGGCGATGGGCCAAGGAAAATGCTAGTGGAAAAAAAAATGAAGAAAGGATGCCAGGTTTATGAGTTCCAGACTCAAAATTGCTGAGTTGTCTCCTGCGTGAGGGAAAAGGAACACCACAGTCGCCACGAGATTTCCAGGAAACTCTCTGTGAAGGCTTTAGGGAAGCTTGGCAGGGAGCTGGCAGGGGGACAGAACTTGGGGCAGTCCAGTTTAGGTGCAGAGGCAGTTGGCTCTGTGAGATGAGGGTAGCAATGTGTATGTGGGAGAGTGGGTATATCCATGTTCCTGGACATTGTGGAGTTATTGTGCTTATACTGCCATGCCTGTACCTGATGTTTGTGAGCAACTGTGGGTACAATCTCACAGGTATTTATTGAATAATTTCTATGTCCTGCTGGGCATCCAGTGATGGGCGATGGAGATGCATCAGCAGATAAGACAGTCTGTAAATTCATGGAACTTGCTTCAGTAAGGGAGGCCAACTAGCAGGCAATCTCAGCTCAAGCATCTGGGAGGTGGTTTGTATGAAGGTTAAAGTGCTGCCTTGCACTAGAAAGAGATGATAAATACCCTATTTATTGCTAAGGACACCACCACATGCTTTAGTTGTAGGGCACTGAGAAATCAAGCAGGAACTAAGATGGAAGCTTCTCCCTGCTGGCTAGCTGTCATAATGCTGGGAAGTGTTATGCTGACTTCTGGGAGGATTAAAATATTCAATAATCTTGACCATCAGTAGACACTGTGAACTACCCACCCACCCAGTCAGGCAAGATGAGTCTACTGGTGCAATAGTGGCATGTCTATAATGGAAGTAACAAACTGCTCTCTGACTGGATTTGAGACCTGTTCCCCTGGATGAAATTCATGCCTGGTGTTGAAAACCTAATCAAGAGCCGATGGCTAAGATGGTCATAAGCCCTAGGAGGGGAGGGAGCTATTACTGTTAATTGGCTAAATGAATAATATATATGTTGTGTTCATCAAATTATCCTCTAAATATTTCTATCTATGCCCCTAGATTAGTGCTGCTCTCCCCTTTGGTCAGAAAAGCTTCTTTCTGCAGTTGGCGGTGACTGCTGGGGAAACTCAAAACTTGTCAAAGTGTTGACAGTGTGTGACTGTTTAGTGCCCAGCACTAAATAAGACATGTCTATCATACCCTTCAAGGCTCAGGGAACATTGTGGAAGAGAGGGAGGAAAGAATTTAAGAGTCAGAGGTTGGGGAAGAGTGCTTTGGAATTCTGTCTTCCAGACATGAAATAGCCATTGCATTCATGATCTCACGGTGACAGTCATGACCTGTGTGAACCCATCAACATTCTGCCATAGATGGGGGAGGAGGGGAAAAAAGAAAAAGACAGGGCCAGAAAGGAGGCTCAGTGGTAAAAGGTGCTTGCTTGCAAAGCCTAATGGGCTGGGTTCCATCCTTCAGTACTCACATTAAGTCTTTTGCAGTGGCAGGAGGCTCTGGTGTGCCCATACTCACTCTTTCTCTGTGTCTCTGTGTCTTTCTCCCCTCTCTCTCTTCCTGTCTAATAAATAAAGTATATTTTTTAAAAAAACAGAAGGAAAAAGTCATGTAAGTAGAAGAGGAACTAGTTGCAAAGACAAAGTGGTTCAGTGGAAGGAGAATGAGGAAGGACACAAGAGAAGGTAACAAGAGAGGATTATGATTAAAATACATTATATACATGTATGAAAATTGTCAATTAAAATGCTTAAAAAGGGCTGGAGAGATGGTTTAACAGTTAAGGTGCTTGCTTGTGAAGCCTAAGGACCCATGTTGTACTCTCCAGATCCCTCATAAGCCAGACACACAAAGGTGAGGCAAGCGCAAGGTTGCATATGCCCACTAGGTGGCATAAGCATCTGGAGTTTGATTACAGTGACTGAGGCCCTGGCGCACCAATTCTCTCTCTAAAATAAAAAATAAAGCCAGCACTTGGGAGGCAGAGGTAGGAGGATCACAGTGAGTTCGAGGCCACCCTGAGACTACATAGTTAATTCCAGGTCAGCCTAGACCAGAGTGAAACCCTACCTTGAAAAACCAAAAAATAAAAATAAATAAAAGTAGGACTGGAGAGATGGATTAGTGGTTAAGGCACTTGCCTGCAAAACCAAAGGATCCTGGTTCGATTCTCCAGGACCCATGTAAGCCAGATGCACAAGGGGGCACATGCATCTGGAGTTCATTTGCAGTGGCTGGAGGCCCTGGCATGCCCATCTCTCTCTCTCTCTCTCTCTCTCTCTCTCTCTCTCTAATAAATAAATAAAATAAAAAATACATTTAAAAAAATAAATAAAAATAAATGTCTTAAAACTGGTGTGGTAGCACATGCCTTTAATCTCGGCACTAGGGAGACAGAGGTAGAAGGATTGCTGTGAGTTCAAGGCCAGCCTGGGAATACAGAGTGAATTCTAGGTCAGCCTGGTCTACAGTGAGACCCTAATTTAAAAAAAAAAAAAAAGGAAAAAAGTTTTTTTAAAAACTGGCTTTGAGGTCAGGCAGCCTAGGATTCTAATCCAGTACCCACTACCTTCATGACCTTGGAAATCTCCCTGGCATTCAGTCTTCTTAGCTGGAAAATTCCAATATTAAAATCATATCTTAGGCCAGGCGTGGTGGCGCACGCCTTTAATCCCAGCACTCGGGAGGCAGAGGTAGGAGGATTGCTGAGAGTTCGAGGCCACCCTGAGACTACATAGTTAATTCCAGGTCAGCCTGGACCAGAGTGAAACCCTACCTGGAAAAACCAAAAAAAAAAAAAAAATCATATCTTAGGAGATGGTATGCATGTGTCAATTTTCAGTGATGGGCCCTCTCATGTGTCCGCATCTGGATAAACACAGTAGGATGTGTGTGACCCAGATGAACGACACTCCTGCACTTTCACACCTTCACTCATGATGTGTTTATGGAGTGCCAAACTCTACCAGACCTTACACATTGTGGCCCACAGACATGAAGTGTGGAGAATCTCGTGGAGCTTGGATTTGTTCCTTGGCTTCAGCTTATGCTGTCTTAAAAAGCACATAAAAACCCAAATCTCTAGTTTCCCTTGAAATCTTAGTGGATCTAGTCATCCTGCAGGCATGTTCATGTGTGTGCCTGCATGACGTGGCCTCTGCTTCCTGATAGGTGCAACCTTCCCGGGGCACTCTCCCCTCCTGGCCAGTCTCCAAGGCTGTCCTTGGAGGGCTTCCAAGTCAGCTCAGGAGAGGTGTGTGCAGACATGTTCTCTGGGAAGGAGCTGGTGCCAGGGCCCGGGCCTCTCCAGCAGCTCTGCTTTCAGCACTCACAGGGCCTAGAGAAAGGTGCACTCCTGTGGCTGTGCCACTGGACACTGCCTGGAGAAAACAGCAACTAAAGATGGCAACTAGTTTTTCTTGTCTATTTGATTTTTTTTTTTTTGCAATAGGAAATGTTGCAAGAATAGATCTAAAATGAGCAAGACAAAGATCTACCCAGGAACTGTTGTTAGAATTGCTTTTAAATTGAGCAAAAAGCCTCATAGAGGATAGAAATGGAATGAGTTAAATATATTTTGGGAGCCTACAAGTGAGAAAGATAGAATTGATACTTTCCTAGCATCACTTGGTACTGTCTAGATGGCAAATCAGGCTCTTTTTTTTGAAATAAATAAAGAAATCTAGTATCTCAAATCAGTCAGAAAAAATTGATTGTTTTATTTATTTTAGTTTTATTTTGTTTTTTTCCCCCAAAAGGATCTCACATAACTACAGCTGGCCTTGAATTCCCTAGGTAGCAGAATGATCTTAAAATTCTTATTCCCCTGCCTTCACCTCTGGATTTCTGGATTTACAGACACATGCCACCATGCCCAGAACTGCTGAGGATAGAACCCAGGGTTTCATGAATGCTTGGCAGGCACTCTCGCAACTGTGCTACATTCCCCAGCCCCAATTAGTCCTACTTAATAAATATTAACTAGATACTGGGGAGATAGCTCAGTGATTAAAAGTGCCTGCTTAGCCGGGCGTGGTGGCGCACGCCTTTAATCCTAGCACTCGGGAGGCAGAGGTAGGAGGATCGCCGAGAGTTCGAGGCCACCCTGAGACTACATAGTTAATTCCAGGTCAGCCTGGACTAGAGTGAGACCCTACCTTGAAAAACCAAAAAAAAAAAAAAAAAAAGAAGTGCCTGCTTACAAAGCCCATCATCCTGGGTTCAATTCTCCAGCATCTAAGTAAAGTCCAATGAAAAGTGGCACATCTGCAGTGCCAAGAGCCCCTGGTGTATTCCTCCCCAAACACACACACACATAAATGAATACTTTTTTAAATTAACTGGGCCCCCACGGTATGCAAGAGGCAAAGGGTAGGCTGGACACAATGGGAACTACAGAAATATGTATGTCCTGCTCTTTGGTCCTCAGGGAAACTCAGTGTTGAGGAGGGTTAGCCATCTAAGGAGAAATGAACACAGCAACAAAAGCATTTTCACGGGGACTGGTAAAATGGCTCAGTCATTAAAGGCACTTGCTTGCAAGGCCTGGCTGCCTGGCCTCAATTCCCCAACTACCCATATCAGCTAGACACAAAAAGTAGCATAAGTGTCTGGTGCTCATTTGCAGCAGCAACAGCTCCTACCCTCTCCTCTCCCTGACCCTCCCCACATGTGCAAATTTTTAAATGTTTGAAATAAATAAATAAAAGCATATTCATAACCTTATACCGGCTGTTGTTACCTGTACAAGACCTGCATACTATTGGGTTCATCAACATGTTGTCATGGGTGATGGAGGAGGGTAATAATGATAACATCAAAATAAAAGAGGGACTAGGGCTGGAGAGATAGCTTGGCGCTTAAGATGCTTGCCTGTGAAGCCTAAGAATGCATGTTCGAATCTCCAGGTCCCATGTAGCCATATGCAAAGTGATGCAAGCATGCAATGTTGCACATGCACACAAGAGGGCACACACATCCACAGTTCATTCACAACAGCTGAAAAGGTCCTGGCGCCCATTCTCTCATTCTCTCATTCTCTCCCCACCCCTTTCTCTCTCTCTCTCAAAAATAAAATAAAATTTTTTAAAAAAAGAAGGACTAGTTGGAAAGAAGAGAGGGTTCAGTGGAAGGAGGTGGGAAAGCAAGGACAAAGAAGGGTAATGGGAGGGGAATATGGTCATTGCATTTTTTTTTTTTAAATAAAAAGCACAGGGTATTACTGAGACATTCTGGAGCAAAGGGCAGAAGAACACAGGGGAAGAAGCTTCCAGCCCTGACTGACTGTGCATGCTGGTTTTCCTCTCTGGGATCCTGGCTTCCCCTGTGTAAAACAAGGAGCAGAAGGGGTGAGAAGTAAATGCAGGCCCTACTTTCACAACCAACCCTCTTGGCCCTCAGTTTGAGGAGTCTTTGAGGAGCAAGGCTGTAGGCCTGGTTCTCACCCACTTACCCCCAGCCTACATTGCTCCTCCTAAGTCTTGGCTCACTCTGGGAATTCATCTAGCCTGAGCGCTGAATGCCGTCTACCAGAGGAGATTTTTCCACAGACCTTCTCCTAAATAAATAAATGTCATTTAGTTATCTAGTGGAAGCTTCTAGAATTTTCTTATTGAAGAGAGCAGCCTAGACAGGTGTTCTGTGCAGCTTCTTCAGAGCTGGGGTTTGGATGATAAATGATTCATGGCTCTGGATCCTTCTCCAGCTTTTCAGGTGGAAAATGAAGTCCAAGGATGGGAGGGATTCCTCCACCTGCCAGAAAGGCAGAAGATCTTCTGGTTTCTGAGAAAGAGCTCTCTCCTCTGACCTCTGTTCATTTAGTTGTCCCTTCTGGACCAGCCAACAGCTAGGGAAACCAAGCTTCACAAAAGTGAGTGTGGGGCTGGAGGGATGCCTTAGCGGTTAAGGCACTTGCCTGTGAAGCCTAAGGACCCATGTTCAACTCTCCAGATCCCATGTAAGCCAGACTCATAAAGACGAGGCAAGCACAAGGTCACACATGCCCAGTAGGTGGCTGAGGCCCTGGTGCGTCAATTCTCTCTGTGTCTCTCACTCTCTCTAAAATAAAAAAATAATAATAATTCAAAATAATTTAAAAAGTGAGTGTGAAATGGTGGGTGTGGGGGGAGTAGGGAGCAATGCCTCAGTGGATAAAGTGCTGTCCTTCATAAATGTGAAGATCTGAATTGGGACCCCCAGCACTCAATAAATGTGTGGTGGGCATGGAGGAAAGTGTCCTGTAACCCCAGCACTCAGGAGGCCGAGACAGGGAATCCCCAGGGCAAGCTGACTACTTAGACTAGCCTGCTGTGAGTTCTAGGTGCAAAGTGAGAGACACTGGCTCAGTCAATAGGGTGGGGAGTGATGGAGGAAGACACTTGATGTCAACCTTTGGCCTCCACAAGTGCACATGCATTTGCATACGTGTGCACCCATACACATGCACAGCAAACACACATACAAAAAAGGGAGTGTAAAGGAAAAGCAGTAATTTCAAGGCCCAGCCAAAAGCCCCTATCCAGTGATTCCACCTTTGGGAGAGTCTATTGCCAGAGTCTGTTAAAAAAAAAAAAAAAAGAATTGACACAAGATAGAAGCAGATATCTACAACAACAAGCTACCTGGGTACCAGAGAAGACAAAAGAAGCAGCCCACAGGCTAGTGTAGGGCTTCCTCACTATGGGCATTTGGAGCTTGTCCTTATAGAAAGGTCTGTCAGCCTCTTCCCCTAGACCATGTCACCTACCCATACATGGCCCTGGCTCTCCCATAGAACTCCTCATTGCCCAGAAATCAGTTATAACCCACACTGAGCTATTGATTAGACAGACCTATGAGGTCCCCAAGACAAGAGAGGCCTCTGTCAAAGCACTTGATTACCTGTCTGAAGATAAAGGTAAGACCCGTTTGCTGAAGACACCACAAACTGCCAACACATAACATCAAGAGATCCAGCTGGAATCTCAAAGGAAGCCAGTTCCCAGATGGTTAGCTGGAAAGTACTACATGAGCTGCTGGGGAAAAATGGCCAACAACATGGTGAGCAAACAGTGGACATTACTATATGAAAGCAAACAGTCTGACAAGATGTACACATCTGTGCAGTCGTGGCACTCAGCCTAGGTGTATAACCAATGGCTCTCTGATTGACTAAGAGACCTGCTTGGTGGAAAGGAACCCATAGCCGGAACTGGGAACTAAGTCAGAATCATATGGAGACTAGGATTGTGGACTCCAATGAGAAACTCCCACCAGTCTTTGGCAAAAAGAAACGAGCTACACCCATCAAAAATCTCTTTTAATAATTATGCCTATCCCTTTAGCCTATGCTGACTAACCTCACTCTCAATTGGAGAATCTGTTTCTCTTATACAGAAGGTAACAAAAACCAAGGACAACCAAATCTATCAACAAATCATGAAAACATAGGTGACTTCCTGTCAAGACATGAACCATCCCTTGCACTTCAGCCAGGGCCCAGGCGAAACCACAGAGGAAATGGCAAGACAAGCAAGAGTGCTGCTTTCACCGAGAGCCTGACAACCTGCACCGGGGTGATGGAGACAGACACTGAGGCTACTCAACACATATCAAAGCAGAAATCCAGAAGCAGCTGAGAGCTCAACACTAAAGTAGACTTAAAACACACCCACCAAGGCTCAGTGAATTTTGTGGAAAAGGGAGCAGAAAGATTGTAAGAGCCACAGGGAGGGAGGGAATATCCAAAGGCATTGCCTGCCCCCCCCACAAAGACTAACTGCTGCTCTCACATTTCATAACTCACAGTCCCATGGTGAATACCAGCAATGCCACCAAGGAGGGCCCTCAGTGGAGTGGGAGCAGGGAGGAAATGATGTGTCCATACAAAGTTTCTACTTAATAAAATAAAAATAAAAAAAGAAATCCCCATTACCTTCAGAGTGCCCAATCTCAGCCATTTGGAAAAAAAAAAAAAAAAAAAAAACCCAATGCCTACAATTATAGCCTGGAGCCTATAATTCAAAGCACTTTAGACATGTTTTGGGACTTTTTCTTAAATCTGGAAATATGTTCAGATAGGGAAAATTGAAGACACAGAAGCTTCCTTCAACAAACAATCCTAGATTTATTTTTTTCAATTTTTTGCTAGAATGTCCTTTCTGACTTCACAACACCCAGGAAAAGACCAGGTTAAAAAGAGACTTAACAAGGATTTCCTGGTTGTGGTGAAATCATCCTTAAATACTCTTGTCTGAGGTAAAACTTTTATGATGAATGTCTTTTTTTTTTTTTTTTTTTTTCATTCATAGCAGATATATCCACTGAATGTCTCTCTCATAGGTGCCTGGGAGTGTGCTAAGCTAGGGGAAATAACACCGGCGATGTCAGGCATGCTTTACCTTCAAGACTATACTTCATCGAGGTCCACGTACTCATATATCCACCTCATATGTTCTTACAATTTCATGCGCTCATATATTCCGCTTCAACAGAAAAGAGGGAACTTTTAAACGGGCACTTTTTAAAAATTGCCAGTTATAATAAGAACATTTGGGCTAGACAGATGTCTCAGTGGTTAAGGCACTTGCTTGCAAAGCCTAATGACCCGAGTTCGATTCCCCGGTACCCACATAAAGTCAGATGCACAATGTGGCACATGCATCTTTAGTTCCTTTGCAGCGGCTAGAGGCCCTGGTGTCCTCTCTCTCTTTCTCTCCTCTCTTCCTTGCAAATAAAAGTGCTTGCCTGCAAAGCCTAAGGACCCATATTTGACTCTCCCGATCTCATGTAAGCCAGACATACAAGGTCACACATGCCCACTAGGTGACACAAGCATCTAGAGTCTGATTTCAGTGGCTTTGGCCCTGTGCCACTCTCTCTCTCTCTCTCTCTTCCCGCACCCCCCCGAATCTCTCTCTCACGTGCTCTCTCTAAAATAACAATAATAATAAAAAAGAACAGTAATAACCAAGATGGAAGTCAACAGAAGGAAACTCAGGACATTTTAACCATCACACCTAAGCAAAAACTACACATGCTTTGCTCTGTTTTTTTTTTTTTTTTTTCTAAGCTCTTTTCTAACCAGATTTCCTGTTCATGAATCAGAAGTCAGCAGGAGAGACTAAGCTGACGGTAACAGGAAATCTGTTCACTAATTGTTTCTACTAAACACAAGCTGTGACTATGACAAGGACAGGGCACAGTGCTGGCAAAGATAGGAAAGAACAGAAGGACAGAGTGGTCTTTGGCATTAGTCAGTACCGGCAGTAGAGTCTATTCTGCCTCCACATGTTAACAAACAGGAGCATGCCGAACTGTTGTCATTGGCCCATTGATTCATTTACTTGACCGTTCACATTAGCCTGTGCTACCAGGCAGTCATCAGGACTGCCTCATTGGCAGCTATAAGCAGGGGGCCATGATTATGATCTAACATGTTATAGGTGTGCAATAAATACAGATGGCGAGGTGGAGAGATGGCTTAGTGGGTAATGTGCTTGGCACATAAACACAAAGGCCTGAGCACCCTCATAAAAACCAGGCATGGCAGTGCATTGGACACACACCAGAGGATCACTGGGACTACTGGCTAGCTAGTTGAGCTGAACTGGTGAGATCTATGTTCAGTGAGAGATTTTTTTTTTCTCAAAAAATAAGACGGAGCCGGGCGTGGTGGCACACGCCTTTAATCCCAGCACTCGGGAGGCAGAGGTAGGAGGATCGCCGTGAGTTCAAGGCCACCCTGAGACTACATAGTTAATTCCAGGTCATCCTGGGCCAGAGTGAGATCCTACCTCAAAAAAAAAAAAAAAAAAAAAAGACGGGGCAGGGGAAATGACTTAGCAGTTAAGGCATTTGCCTGCAAAGCCTAAGGACCCTGGTTCGATTACTCAGGACCCAAGTAAGCCAGATGCACAAGGGAGCACATGCATCTGGAGTTCATTTGCAATGGCTGGAGACCCTGGTGTGCCCATTCTCTCTTTCTCTCTGCCTCTTCCTCTCTCTCTCAAATAAATAAATTAGTTAAATATTTTTAAAAATAAGATGAAAAGCAACTTTGGAAGACACCCACTGTTGACCTCTGGCCTCCATATGCACACATATACAAACACACACACACACTATGGATGGGGAAGAGTTGATGCAAATGTGTGCAACAACTGTGACCTTCACCCCGCCATGGAACCATACCTTCTCCCATGTTGGAGTCTATCTCAAGTTCCTTCTTTCCCTACTTGCCTGAGCAAAAGTCTCCTCCTGACACTAGGTGGAAACGTACATCGCATGACTGAGAGTCAGGATAAGGAGGATAGAGAACAGGCTGGGGTGAGGTCAGGCTGCCTCACTGCTCCCATTTGCACCCCAGGAGTGCCAGCACCAATGATCTTGGAGAGTAGCCCTGTCACTTGACAAATGAGGAAATGGGCCCAGAGCAGGAGAGCAAACTGAGGCTTGCCAGAGAGAGAGAGAGAGAGAGAGAGAGAGAGAGAGAGAGAGAGAAGCGGGCATTAATCACAGTCAGGTCTGAAAACAGCAGAAAATCACCAGCATCAGGAAGGTAATGCCTTCTCATCCTAGCACTATCACTTACAGGCTGCATAATCTTGGCCAAATTAATCATTTTGAAGCCTTAGTTTTCTCATTTGGAAGAGAGAAACTCAAATTTTCTTACCCACTTCTTGGTGGTGTTATGAAGATTAAACAGAAATGCAGACATTGTGCTCAAAGCCGTGTCTGATATTAAAGGGAGCCACTATTCTTGTCTTTTTTTTTTTTTTAAAACTTTTACCACAAACACATACCTCAGTCTTCCAGGTTGAATGATCAGTGTAATGTCTCCCTTCTCTAACATGAATCCTACTAATTAATCCTGAACTAGAGACTATATGTAAAATACATTTGTTAGAAGAAGAAGAGAGAGGAGAGAGAATGGGGTGGGACAGCAGATGTAGAGAAGCCACAGAGAGAGCCTTCCTTTCCACATCTGGGAACATCTAATTATGTGTGTTATTTTCAAATTATGTGTTTGGGTGGGGGGACCTAAAGCTGAAGGCCGAGGTGGGAAGGAGAGAAGGCCAGTGTCCCACTAGGTGACACAAGCATCTAGAGTCTGATTTCAGTGGCTTTGGCCCTGTGCCAATTCTCTCTCTCTCTTCCCGCACCCCCCCGAATCTCTCTCTCACGTGCTCTCTCTAAAATAACAATAATAATAAAAAAGAACAGTAATAACCAAGATGGAAGTCAACAGAAGGAAACTCAGGACATTTTAACCATCACACCTAAGCAAAAACTACACATGCTTTGCTCTGTGTTTTTTTTTTTTTTCTAAGCTCTTTTCTAACCAGATTTCCTGTTCATGAATCAGAAGTCAGCAGGAGAGACTAAGCTGACGGTAACAGGAAATCTGTTCACTAATTGTTTCTACTAAACACAAGCTGTGACTATGACAAGGACAGGGCACAGTGCTGGCAAAGATAGGAAAGAACAGAAGGACAGAGTGGTCTTTGGCATTAGTCAGTACCGGCAGTAGAGTCTATTCTGCCTCCACATGTTAACAAACAGGAGCATGCCGAACTGTTGTCATTGGCCCATTGGATTCATTTACTTGACCGTTCACATTAGCCTGTGCTACCAGGCAGTCATCAGGACTGCCTCATTGGCAGCTATAAGCAGGGGGCCATGATTATGATCTAACATGTTATAGGTGTGCAATAAATACAGATGGCGAGGTGGAGAGATGGCTTAGTGGGTAATGTGCTTGGCACATAAACACAAAGGCCTGAGCACCCTCATAAAAACCAGGCATGGCAGTGCATTGGACACACACCAGAGGATCACTGGGACTACTGGCTAGCTAGTTGAGCTGAACTGGTGAGATCTATGTTCAGTGAGAGATTTTTTTTTTTCTCAAAAAATAAGACGGAGCCGGGCGTGGTGGCACACGCCTTTAATCCCAGCACTCGGGAGGCAGAGGTAGGAGGATCGCCGTGAGTTCAAGGCCACCCTGAGACTACATAGTTAATTCCAGGTCAGCCTGGGCCAGAGTGAGATCCCAAAAAAACCTCAAAAAAAAAAAAAAAAAAAGACGGGGCAGGGGAAATGACTTAGCAGTTAAGGCATTTGCCTGCAAAGCCTAAGGACCCTGGTTCGATTACTCAGGACCCAAGTAAGCCAGATGCACAAGGGAGCACATGCATCTGGAGTTCATTTGCAATGGCTGGAGACCCTGGTGTGCCCATTCTCTCTTTCTCTCTGCCTCTTCCTCTCTCTCTCAAATAAATAAATTAGTTAAATATTTTTAAAAATAAGATGGAAAGCAACTTTGGAAGACACCCACTGTTGACCTCTGGCCTCCATATGCACACATATACAAACACACACACACACTATGGATGGGGAAGAGTTGATGCAAATGTGTGCAACAACTGTGACCTTCACCCGCCATGGAACCATACCTTCTCCCATGTTGGAGTCTATCTCAAGTTCCTTCTTTCCCTACTTGCCTGAGCAAAAGTCTCCTCCTGACACTAGGTGGAAACGTACATCGCATGACTGAGAGTCAGGATAAGGAGGATAGAGAACAGGCTGGGGTGAGGTCAGGCTGCCTCACTGCTCCCATTTGCACCCCAGGAGTGCCAGCACCAATGATCTTGGAGAGTAGCCCTGTCACTTGACAAATGAGGAAATGGGCCCAGAGCAGGAGAGCAAACTGAGGCTTGCCAGAGAGAGAGAGAGAGAGAGAGAGAGAGAGAGAGAGAAGCGGGCATTAATCACAGTCAGGTCTGAAAACAGCAGAAAATCACCAGCATCAGGAAGGTAATGCCTTCTCATCCTAGCACTATCACTTACAGGCTGCATAATCTTGGCCAAATTAATCATTTTGAAGCCTTAGTTTTCTCATTTGAAGAGAGAAACTCAAATTTTCTTACCCACTTCTTGGTGGTGTTATGAAGATTAAACAGAAATGCAGACATTGTGCTCAAAGCCGTGTCTGATATTAAAGGGAGCCACTATTCTTGTCTTTTTTTTTTTTTTTAAACTTTTACCACAAACACATACCTCAGTCTTCCAGGTTGAATGATCAGTGTAATGTCTCCCTTCTCTAACATGAATCCTACTAATTAATCCTGAACTAGAGACTATATGTAAAATACATTTGTTAGAAGAAGAAGAGAGAGGAGAGAGAATGGGGTGGGACAGCAGATGTAGAGAAGCCACAGAGAGAGCCTTCCTTTCCACATCTGGGAACATCTAATTATGTGTGTTATTTTCAAATTATGTGTTTGGGTGGGGGGACCTAAAGCTGAAGGCCGAGGTGGGAAGGAGAGAAGGCCAGTGTGCAGGCCCCTGGGCCCCCGTTCTGATAATAGAGCCGCTCTGCTTCCTCCTGGCTTGGGGGGAGGGGGAGTTCCAGTGAGAGAGCGCTGCAACACAAGGTCTTGCTCACATACAGAGTTTGGAAACACCCAGTGCATTCTATGACCTTTAAAGTCTTCTGCTTCAAAAAATAAATAAATAAATAAACTAGGGCTGGAGAGATGACTTAGTGGTTAAGGCTACCCACATAAGCCAGATGCACAAGGTGGTATATGTGTCTGGAGTTTGTTTGCAGTGGCTAGAGTCCCTGGCACACCCATTCTATCTCTCTTTCTCTCTCTCTCTAATAAATAAATAAAAATTTCATAAATGTAAACTAGCTATTATGCCTTGAATTATTACTTAAACGTTCGTTAATGTATCCCTTCCTACAAAATAACAAATTAGGTGAATGAGAAGAATAAAATAAAGCAAAACAGAAAAGAAGACACTGTATAGGTGGGTGGAAAGAAGAAAGACAAAAATGTGTCTCTTCCCAGCACTAGCCTGCTTTGCATCCTAGAATGGCCATAACTGTCACAGTAGGAACCAGGGCAGACAGGAGGTGATTGGACACTTAGAAGCAGGTCTGGAAGGGATTCACCTATGTCCCTACATTCTTCATTGAAGGGTGCTCGCAAATATGCAGATACCCTGAAGCTATTCAAGGGCCTAGCTCCTCTGCAAGACCCAGAAACTCTAAGGGCTGTGGGGCCAAACAAAGCTCTTCAACACCAACTGTCTGACTACTGGAGGATGGGGCCAAAATGGACCCAACGGAGCAGATGTGGGTCAGAAGAGAAACTGTCGAGGCAGGGCAACGTCCCTCCATGATCTGCTTCACTGTGTTTTCTTCCTTCTCTTTCTCTTCTCCTCTTCTCTCCCCTCCACTCCCCTCCTTCTCTTCCTACTCTTCTCTTTCTTCTTCCTTCTCTCTCTTTCTTTCTCTCTTTCTTTCTGACAGATCTCTAGCCCAGGCCAGCCTTGAACTCTATGCAGCTAACCTTGAATTTCTGATCCTTTGCCTCCTGCCCCCACCTCTGAGTGCTGGGATGACAGGCATGAACCAATGAGACTGGTTTATGCAGTGCTGGGATCAAACCGAGGGCTTGCTAGCATGCACTCTACCAACTGAGCCACATCCCCAGTCTGTGTTTGCTTTCTTGTTCCTCAATTGCAGCTGGCTGCTCACACCACCAGATCAGAGGCCTTGGCCAGGTGGACTGCTTCTCTTTTGAAAATTATTTTTAGAGAAAAATTCCGCTGGGTAGAATTGAATGGTCTCCAAAAGGTTTTATTTCCTTTCTGAATCAAGTTCAACCTGACACAGCTTGGCTTTCAATTTCTATAGCCACGCTGTTCTGTAGGCACTTAGTGGTCTTCTGGTGGTGCCTCCTCTATTTAAAGAGCACCCAAAACCGAGCTGAGTGACTAGAGATAAGTTTTTGGTACTTTCCAAAATTACACTATTTCCCTTGGTAAATTTCCAGCGTATGAGCTCACTAATCTGAAAACAGGATGTGGCACATGAAGTGTGTGAGGTCACACTGCTTGCCCTTTTCATTTTCCCTCTACTGGGGCAGAAAGAAAGTGGGTGTGGAAGAACTGGGACCAGAGAGTAGCTTCCATAGGTCCCAAATCCTGGAGAAATGCCACTCCCTGGATTGGACTTAAGAATCTTGGAGTAGGGAGATGGTTCAGTGGCTATAGACGCTTGTTTGCTAAGCCTGCAGGCCCCGGTAGCCATGTAAAGCCAGATACACAAAGTGGAACATGCATCTGGAGTTCATTTGCAACAGCAAGAGGCCCTAGTGCATCCATTCATTCTCTCTCTCTCTCTCTCTCTCTCTCTCTCTCCACTTAGATATAAACAAGTAATTAAAAAATCTGAGCTGGAGAGATGGCTTAGTGGTTAAAGCACTTACCTACAAAGCCAAAGGATCCCGGTTTGATTCTCCAGGACCCATGTAAGCCAGATGCAAAAGGGGTGCATGCATTTGGAGTTCGTTTGCAGTGACTGGAGGCCCTGGCATGCCCATTCTCTCCCTCCCTCTTTCTCTCTCTCTCTCTCCCTCTCTCTGTCTCTTTCTGTCTCTCAAATAAATAAATAAATAATATTTTTAAAAAATAAAGAATCTGAAAATCTTTAAGTCAGAGACATGAGCTCTTTGAACCCTTTGCTGTTAGAGTGTAAAGGCCCAAACTGGCACAGTGGCATCAAACTGGCACAGTGGCATATGTCTGTGATTCCAGTACTTAGTACGTGCTAAGGCAGAAGGATCACCAGTTTTAGGCCAACCTTGGCTACATATTAAGAGCTTTCTCAAAACACAAAAATTGGAAAAGAAAGGAAGAGAAGGAAGAGAAAATGGAGGAGCAGGAGAAGGTCATTATGGGAGAAAAGGTTCCAGAGGCTACTTCTGGCCACACTCGCACACACAGGGATTATGTCTTGGAAGTTTTTGAAAGCTCTGCTTGTCCTCAGGTAGCCATCTCCCATCCAGGTGGGACCCTAAGGTCCTTCCTCCACAAACGGATACTCCATACTGTATCAGCATGGCCTGTCTGGAAAAAAAAAAAAAAAAACAGAAAATAGTATTCCACCTGCCATGGGTAAAAGACTTACATTCATTCCTGGTTTAAAAAAGGAAAAACAAGAGTAAGGTTTGGTGACTTAACACCTGTAATCACACCCTTGGAAAGCTGAGGCAGAAGTATTGCTTGCTGAAAGTCTGAGGCCAGCCAAAGCTCTAACAGAATAATGTCTAAAAAACATTCAGTTGGTTAGCCGGGCGTGGTGGCGCACGCCTTTAATCCCAGCACTCAGGAGGCAGAGGTAGGAGGATCACTGAGAGTTTGAGGCCACCCTGAGACTACATAGTTAATTCCAGGTCAGCCTGGACCAGAGTGAAACCCTACCTCGAAAAAAAAAAAAAAAAAAAAAAAAACATTCAGTTGGGAATTAAAGCAAGCTCTGTGAGTGCCTCTGAGGAGTCCAAACAAAACCAAGAAGATAAATAGCTTAGCTCCTCCCTCAGCGCACTAATTAGTGCAAAACTACAAGTTATTTTTCAAACTAAGTTCTGTAAGTCTTTTGGTTAATATGCACAGATTCAGATGGCTGGAGACATGATTCAGTGGGTGAAGGAGGCCCTGAGTTTGGATCTCCAGCATCCACATAAAAAGTCTGGTGGCTTGTGCCTGTGATGTCAGTACTGGGAAGGTGTAGACAGGGAAATCCCTAGGGCTTGCTGATTAGCTCGTCTAGCTGAACTCATGAGCGAGTTCTAGGTTAAGTGCAAGACCTTGTCTCATAAAAAATAAGATAGACACTTCTGGGTAAGATGGTGGTATAGGAGCCACACCAAAGCAGCCTGGTGGGGAAATAAGCAGAAAAACAACAAAATACACTCTTCTACCAAAAAGTGAAGATGAATAAGAAATTATCGACCACAGGGAGAAGTAGGAGAGACACAGAGCTTCTAAAGACCACAGAAGCAGGCAGAAACAGCTGCAGAAGTGGCTCCAGCAGCAGTATGAGTCCGCAAGGCCACCAGGATCTGCCTGAGCCACAGGAGAAACCAGGTGAAGGGATTTTTCCAGTCATACCAGCCTCCTCACAGCCTCAAGAAACCTGAAGGAGAAGATAGCAGGGACCACCTGAGCAGCCCTAGAGAAAAAGGATTATGGGGACCAGCCACGGGCAGCTCTGGTACAATTTCAGGCACTCTTTACAGCCTCCCCTCCCCCAACCACCAGCACTGGCAACCATTGGAGATCTGGGGAAGGGAGATCAGCTACACAGCACCCAGCACAGACTATCAGAGCAGCCACCAACCCAGCCAGCGTACCTGAGCCCACAGCTCAGTAAAGAGAAACCCAAGTGGACATGCTGCATAGCTGAGACCAAAGCCATCCCAAAGGGTAACAGGGCCTACTTACACCAGGTCAGTACCCATCAAAAAAAACTGGCATATAAGCCTATATTGGAAGTGGTAATCACACCTTCCAAGTCAGAGCAATTTATATGTTAAATCTGATGGAAGTTCAGATTTGCCATTCTTAAATAAGCAATATTTTGGGGTTGTCCTTTGTTGCTTCCTGATTTTATAGTACCTCTGTCTCTTCTGTAATTTGTGGGGGCAGGGTCTCATTCAGCCACAGACTGACCTGGAACCCTTTACAGACCAGAAACCTCAGCTTCCCAGTTGAACGCTGTATTCTTGCTCTTCCCCTATGTTGTTCTATGGTTTCAGCTGGGGCCCTGGTGAGGTGTGGTTAGCTGATCCTCCCTTCAGGTTCGTTGTCCATCTGAAAAAGATAAGCAAATTCTCCAATGGAGAGAGAAGTTAGTACTAGATAGAAGGGATGACCATATATGTTTTGGAGGGAATTTTATATGCATTAGCTCTCTTCTAGCCCACATTTGGTGGTATCTTGATCTTGGAGACTGAGCTCATTTTTTGTACCTGGTTTTGACTTATTTCCCAGTTCCAGCAATGAGTTCCATTGCACTGAGTGGATCTATTAGCCAAATCAAGAGCAGTTGGTTACCCACCATGGCTGTTTGCCACTACTGCACTTGTATGAGCATTACGTCAAGTTGTTGCCTGCTGGGTATCTTAGACTGCAAGTTGTTTGGACCAATGTCGGACATTTTCCCTCAGTTGCTCGTGTAGCACCCTCTGGCACTAGACTAGCTAACTGTCTGGGGACTGACCTTCTTCCAGATTCTGGCCAGGTCTCTCTGTGTTTGGTCTCACACACGTATGCTGTCTTCGACAGTAGGGTCTTACCATTAACCTTTGGTGGGTCACCAAGAACTCTGACAGAAGTCTGTCTTTTTTGGGAAACCTTGTAGGTGTCTCGGATCAACAGCTCATTGTGGAAGTTAACCCCGTGCTAGCACTGGGAGTTATAAGTCTGCACCTAGGAAGGTGAGGGAGGAAAAAGATAGATAATATAAAAGAGAAAGTGAGTATAGAGAGGAGAGGGAGAGAGAGTAAGAAAGAGAGAGAGAGAGAAGAGAAAGAGAAGCAGGACAAGATTAAGGTTGGCCTTCATGATGTTCTCTCCAGGTTCCTGTGGTTCAGGTGTTCCCTCTGCGGGCTGAAGGATCAATGTTTTGGCCTGTTGTTCAGAGTAAAGGGTTTTATAGTATCTTTTCCTTTTGGATCACAATTTGTATTCCCCCCCTTGTCCTCCCTCCCACCCTCTCGTTCCCTCCCACCCTTACCCTCCCTCCATCCCACCCTCCCTCTTGTCTGGGCCTCAGAGTGTTTATTAGGTTTGGCCGCATGTCACGTGGATTCAGGTTAGGAGTAACAGATAAACGAGACCATGTGACGATTATCTTTTTGTGCTTGGGTGAGCTCACTGAGGATGATCTGTTCCATGTTTGACCATTTTTTTTCAAATTTCCTTATTTCATCTTTCCTTACTGCTACGTAGAATTCCATAGTATAGATATACCACATCTTTGTTATCCATTCATCTAGTGATGGACACCTGGGTTGATTCCAGCTCTTTGCTATTATGAATTGAGCAGCTATAAACATGGTTGAGCAAATGTCTCTGATCTGAGGCTTGGGGCCTTTAGGGTATATGCCCAATAAGGGAATAACTGGGTCCATTGGTAGGTCTATGGTCATCCTTTTCAGGGGCCTCCATATAGCTTTCCATAGTGGTTGAACCATTTTACATTCCCACCAGCAGTGAAAACTTGTTCCTATTTCTCCACAGCCTCGCCAGCATTTGTTTTCATTGTTTTTTTTAATGTTAGCCATCCTTACTGGGGTAAGGTGGAATCTCATAGTTGTTTTAATTTGCATTTCCCTGATGATTAGGGATGTTGAACATTTTCTTAAATGTGTGTTTGCTATTTGTATTTCTTCCTCTGAGAACTCCCTGTGCAGTTCTCTGCCCCACTTTGTGAGTGGGTTGTTTGGTGATTTATTGTTTAGGTTTTGGAGTTCTTTGTAGATTCTAGAAATTAGGCCTCTGTCAGTTGTATAGCTGGTGAAAATTTTCTCCTATTCTATGGGTAATCTGCTGGCTTTGGTTATAGTATTTTTGTCAGTGAAAAAGCTTTTCAGCTTCATGAGATCCCAATGGTTGAGTGATTGTTTAATATCCTGAGCTGCTGGGGTTTTGTTCAGGAACTCTTTTCCCACTGCTATGTCACGGAAGGTTCCTCCTATTTTTTCTTCCAGTAGTAGCATAGTTTCTGGTTTTATATTAAGGTCTCTGATCCATTTGGACTTAATTTTTGTGCATGGAGAGATGTGTGGGTCGAGTTTCATTTTCCTACATATGGTTGTCCAGTTTGTCCAGCACCATTTGTTGAAGATGCTGTCTTTTCTCCATTCTGCATTGGTAGGGCCTTTGTCAAATATCAAGTAGCTGTAGTTACTTGACCCAAAGTCTGGGTCTTCAATTCTTTTCCATTGGTCTATATTCCTGTTTTTATGCCAGTACCATGTTGTTTTTATTACAATGGCTTTGTAGTATAGCTTTAGATCAGGTATGGTGATGCCTCCAGAGGTGTTTCTTTTGCTGAGGATGAGCTTAGATATCTGAGGCCTTCTGCCTTTCCATATGAATTTTGAGATAGTTTTTTCTATCTCATTGAAGAAGGAAGTTGGGATTTTTAAGGGTGTGGGGCAACACACATCCTTCGGGACTGATTCTGTTAGATGATCTGTTTGTTTAAATGCCCAGTCTTACATAAATACTCTATGCTGGTTTTGATTGAATGTGTATATTGTTCAGTTGAATTTTAGAATTTGCCTGTATTTTGCTCCACCCAGCCTACTAGAATACTCACCTAGCAGGCAAACCAACACCTGAGGTCACTTTTGCTGTTACTGTGAGAGTCATTGAAGAGCCACATCTGGCACCTTAAGCTCCTACTTGGAAGATATACAATGTCAGATTTACACATCTAAGAACGCTGCAGATAATTAGAAAACCCAAGCATCAAATTAGCCCAAGATGCAAAAGTCTCTACATTACAATACAAGAAATACAAAAAAAAAAAGACAATATAGTTCCACAAAAAATTATAAATCCATCAGAAATGACCTCTAGTGAGACTAATTTACATGAAATACCTGAGAAAGATTTCAAAAGAATGATTATAACTATGTACAAATAAATCAAAGAATAAATCAAAAGAATCAAAGAAGACACAGGAAATGAATTTACTGAAATAAGGAGGTCAATATAAGACATGAGTAAGAAAATAGAAATACTGAGGAAAAAATAATCAGAAAAGCTAGAAATGCAAAACACAGTAAGTAAAATTTTAAAAACTCTGTAGATAGTCTCACCAATAGAAAGGATGAAGAGGAAAACAGAATTTCTAAACTAGGGGCTGGAGAGATTGCTTAATGGTTAAGGCGCTTGCCTGCAAACCCTGAGGACCTATGTTCGACTCTCCAGATTCCACATAAGCCAGATGCACAAAGATGAGGCAAGTGCAAGGTTGCACATACTCACTAGGTTGCACAAGCATCTGGAGTTTGATTGCAGTGGGTGAGGCCTTGGTATGCCAATTCTCTCTCTCTCTCTCTCTCTCTCTCTCAAAAAAATTTTTTTAATTAAAAAAAAGAATTTCTAAACTAGAAGACCAGGTGGCAGATCTAACAATTCCAACTAAGAGAGAACAAGCTAATAGGAAGGTATGAATGGGAATTTCAAGATATTCGGGACACTATGAAAAGATCAAACATAAGAATCCAGAGTAGCTGGGCATGGTGCCACGTACCTTTAATCCCAGTACTTGGGAGACAGAGGTAGGAGGATCACTGGGAGTTCAAGGCCACCCTGAGACTACATAGTGAATTCCAGGTCAGCCTTGCTTGAGACCCTTGCTTGAAAAACTCGCAACAAAAAAGAATCCAGGTTATAGAAGAAGGAGAATTTCATTCCAAAGGCATAGTAGATATTTTTAACAAAATCATAGAAGAAAATTTCCCACAAATTGGGAAAAACATGCCAATGCAGATACAGGAAGCTTTTAGAACACCAAACAGACAAAACCTGGAAAGAACCTCTCCTCGCCATGTTATTAAACTACCAAACACACAAACCAAAGAAAATATATTGAAAGCAGTTCGAAAAAGCAAGTCACTTATAAAGGCAAGCCCATCAGGATAACAGCAGATTACTCAATACAAACTTTATTTATTTATTTATTTATTTATTTATTTATTTATTTTTGAGGTAGGGTCTCACTCTAGCTCAGGCTGACCTGGAATTCACTATGAAGTCTCAGGGTGGCCTCGAACTCATGGTGATCCTCCTACCTCTGCCTCCCAAGAACTGGGATTAAAGGCATATGCCACCACACCTGACTTCAATACAAACTTTAAAAGCCAGAAGGGCTCAGAATGATGTATTCCAAGTTCTGAAAGATAACAATTATGAACCAAGATTACTTTATCCAGTGAAGCTATCCATCCAAATTGATGGAGAAATGTGGACATTCTTCAACAAAAAGAGGTTAAAGGAATATATGACCACTAAGCCAACTCTACAGAAAATACTTGAAGGGATCCTTCATGCTGAAGAAAAAGAAAGGACACACATGAGTAAACAGGAAAAAATAAATCATATTCAAATAACAGTTAAAATAAGAGAGTAAAGGGAAAACAGGAAGCACTAAAAAACAAAAGGAAAGGCAAAAATATATAAATACCTTCAATAATAACTGTTATATCTGTTATATCAAATATAACTATTATAATTGTATCAATGGCCTCAATGCCCCAACCAAAGACACAGGCTTGCAGATTGGATTAAAAGACAGAATCCTTCTATTTGTTGCCTCCAAGAAACTTACCTCACCATAAAAGATAGACACTATCTTAGGGTGAAAGGATGGAAAACAGTATTTCAAGTAAATGGGCCTAGGAACAACCAGGTGTTGCTAATATCTGACAGGATAGACTTCAACACTAGTGAGGAAAGATAAAGAAGGTCACTTTATATTGATTAAAGGAAAAATTCAACAGGAAGACATAACAATTGCAAACATATATACACCTAACGTTGGTGCTCCCAATTTCATCAAACAAACACTATTAGACTTAAGGTCACAGATAACACCAAGCACAATTGTAGTGGGTGACTTCAATACCCTACTCTCATCAATCAACAGTCCATCCCAGCAAAAAATAAACAGAGAGACATCTGGATTAAATGA
Source organism: Orientallactaga sibirica (assembly GCA_036365145.1). NCBI lineage: Eukaryota > Metazoa > Chordata > Mammalia > Rodentia > Dipodidae > Orientallactaga > Orientallactaga sibirica. The sequence continues at coordinate 14,189,982 of JAEOAD010000034.1, forward strand.
TATCATGGAACAAATGGACCATTTCACCCAAATGCTTAGAATACATATTTTTCTCAGGAGCACATGGAACATTCTCTAAAATAGAGGACACATATATTAGAACACAAAGCAAATATTAACAAATACAGGAAAATTAAAATAATTCCTTGTACTCTATCTGATCACAGAGGAATTAAACTACAAATCAGCAACAAGAAAAACTACAGAGGATATACAAAATCATAGAGACTAAACAGTGCACTACTGAATGATGAGTGGGTCATTAAAGAAACCAAAAAGGAAATTAAAACTTCATGGAATTAAATGATAATGAGAATACAACATACCAAAACATTTGGGATACAATGAAGAAAGTCCTAAGAAGGAAATTTATAGCTTTAAGCACCTATATTAAGAAATTAGAAAGATCTGAAGTAAACAACTTAATGCTTCATTTTAAGGCCATGGAAAAAAGAACAAGGCAAATGAAAAATCAGTAGACGGAAAGAAATAATAAAGATCAGGGCAGAAATTAATGAAATAGAAACCAAAAAATAATACAAAGAATCAATGAAACAAGGAGTTGGTTCTTTCAAAGGATAAACAACATTGATAAACCCTTAGCAAATCGTACCAGAAAAAAGAGAAAACAGACACAAATTAATAAAATTAAGAGATGAAAAGGCAACATCACAACAGATACCAAAGAAATTCAGAAAATCATAAGGACATACTTTAAGAATATATACTCCTCTATGTTCGAAAATCTGAAGGACATGGACGATTTCCTAAATTTATATAACCTACCAAAATTAATTCAAGATGAGATAAACCATTTAAATAGACCTATAACAAGTATTGAAAGCCAAGCAGATATATATCTCCCAATCCAGGCCCAGATGGATTCACTGGCGAATTTTACCAGACCTTCATGGAAGAACTAACACCAATGCTTCTCAAACTTTTCCATAAAATAGAAAAGGAAGGAATCCTACCAAACTCCTCCTACAAAGCCAGCATCACCCTGATATCAAAACCAGACAAAGACAGAACAAAAAAGAAAATTACACACCAATCTCCCTCATAACCATAGATGCAAAAATGCTCAACAAAATATTGGCAAACAGAATACAAGAATATATCAGAAAGATTATCCACTCCAACCAAGTAGGTTTTATCCCAGAGATGCAGGGATGGTTCAACATATGCAAATCAATAAATGTAATACATTATATAAATGGACTTAAGGACAAAAATCACATGATCATCTCATTAGATGCAGAAAAAGCATTTGACAAAATCCAACATCCCTTCATGATGAAAGTCCTACAGAAACTGGGAATAGAAGGAACATATCTCAACATAATAAAGGCTATTTATGACAAACCTACAGCCAACATAATACTAAATGGGGAAAAACTTGAAGCTTTTCCACTAACATCAGGAACAAGACAAGGGTGTCCATTGTCCCCACTTTTATTTAATATAGCCATAGCAATAAGGCAAGAGACATTCATAGAAGGGATACACATTGAAAAGGAAGAGATCAAGTTATCAGTATTTTCAGATGATATGATTTTATACATAAAGGACCCTAAAGACTCTGCCAGCAAACTGTTAGAGCTGATAAACACTTAGAGCCATGTAGTACGATTTAAAATAAACACACAGAAATCAGTAGCCTTCTTATATGCTAACAATAAGCACACAGAGGATGAAATCAGAGAATCACTCCCATTCACAATTGCATCAAAAAAATAAATAAATAAAGTACCTTGGAATAAACCTAATCAAGGAGTAAAAGATCTCTACAATGAAAACTTTAAAACATTAAGCGAGAAATTGCAGAAGACACTAGGAAATGGCAAGACTTCTCTTGTTCTTGGATTGGGAGAATCAATACTGTGAAAATGTCAATCTTACCAAAAGCAATCTACACATTTAATGCAATCCCACCAAAATTCCAATGGCATTCTTCATGGAAATAGAAAAAAAAATCCTAAAATTCATTTGGAAGCACAGAAAACCTCAAATAGCAAAAAACAATTTTGAGCAACAAAAATAAGGCTGGTGGTATCACCATACCCAATTGTAAGCTATATTACAAAGCCTTAGTAACAAAGACAGCATGGTACTGGCACAAAGACAGACATGTAGATCAATGGAATAGAATAGAGGACCCAGATGTTAATCCAGGCAGCTACAGCCATCTGATTTTTGACAAAAATGCCAAAAATAGCCGTGTGGTAGTGCACGCCTTTAATCCCAGCACTCGGAAAGCAGAAGTAGGAGGATTGCCATGAGTTCTAGGCCACCCTGAGACTACATAGTTGATTCCAAGTCAGCCTGGACCAGAGTGAGACCCTACCTCAAAAAACCAAAAAATGAAAATAAAAAAGACAGCCTCTTCAACAAGTGGTGCTGGGAAAACTGGATATCTACATATAGAAGGATGAAAATAGATCCTTGTCTTTCACCATGCATAAGAATCAAGTCCAAGTGGATCAGGGACCTTAATATCAGACCTAAAATCTGAACTTGCTAGAGGAAAAGTTAGGGGAAACCCTTCAACATATTGGCATAGGCAATGACTTTCTGAATATAACCCCAATTGCGCAGGAAATAAAGCAACTAATCAACCATTGGGATCTCATGAAATTACAACACTTTTGTACAGCGAAGGACACCTACAAAGGCAACCTACAGAATGGGAGAAAATCTTTAACAGCTATACATCTGACAGAGGATTAATATCCAGAATATACAAAGAACTCAAAAAACAAAACAATAAGAAATCAAACAACCCAATTAAAAAATGGGCTATGGAACTAAATAGAGAGTTCTCATCAGAAGAAACATATAAACATCTAAAAAAGTGTTCTAAGCCAGATGTGGTGGCTCGTGCCTTTAATCCCAGCGCTCAAGAGGCAGACATAGGAGGATCACTGTGAGTTTGAAGCCACCCTGAGATTACATAGTGGATTCCAGGTCAGCCTGAGCTGGAGTGAAACCCTACCTCGAAAAGCAAAAAAAAAAAAAAAAAAAAAAAAAAAAAAAAAAAAAAGTGGTCTATATCCTTAGCCATCAGGGAAATGCAAATTAAAAGTACTTTGAGATTTCATCTCACTCCTGTCAGAATGGTTGCCATCAAGAAAACAAATGGCAATAAAAGTTGGCAAGGGTGCGGAAAAAGAGGAACCCTTCTACACTGTTGCTGGGAATGTAATCTGGTACAGCCATTGTGGAAATCAGTGTGCAGGTTCTTGAGACAACTAAAAGTAGGTTTACCATATGATCCAGCTATAGCACTCCTAGGCATATGTCCTGATGACTCTTCTCACTAACTTAGAGATACTTGCACAATCATATTTATTGCTGCTCTATTCACAATAGCTAAGAAATGGAACCAGCCTAGATGTCCCTCCACAGATGAATGGATAATGAAGATGTGGTACATTTACACAATGGAGTTCTATTCAGCAGTAAAGAAAAATGAACTTATGAAATTTGCAGGGAAATGGATGGATCTGGAAAGGATTATACTAAGTGAGGTAACCCAGGCTCAGAAAGCCAAACATCACATCATGTTCTCTCTCATATGTGGATCCTAGCTACAAATGTAGAGACTTGTGTGTGAGCTGGAACCAAAAATTGGTACCAGAGGCCTGTAAGCTAGAAAAAGGCTATAAGAGAGGAAGGAGAGGGAAGGACTTAAGGGGATGGTAATATATATATGTGCAAGAACAGACTACAGGGAGGGGAAAGACCTAAGCGAGGCCAGGGGAAGAGATTGAGTAAAAGAAGGGTAGGGGAGAGGGTCAATCAAAATTCAAGATATTCTGAATAAGACATCTGAAAACCTACTTTTTTGAATAATGGCACACCCAGAAGCCATAGATTATTACTAGAAATTTTTCAGTGCCAGGGATGGGATACCTTCCAGTGAGTTTTTGGCCAGGGAGGTCCCTGTTGCCTCCAAAACATTACAGGCTATTGCCAAGGCCATTGGTTTCCCTTAAGAAACAGATAGTAAGACCCTATTGCTGAAGACTTCACATGCCTGTGTGGCAAGGTCACTGAGAAATCAAGCTGGGGCTGAGCAGAAAACCTTTTCTCTGTAGACCAGCCAACTGAAAGCTGGAAAAAGCTGCACTGCATGCAGCCCTATGGGAGACAGATGTCATCAGCAGTGAAAACAGTGGACACTGGAAGCCTCAAGTTTGGCCAGACAGGCCAAATGACTGAACGAGTACAATAGTGGCATATCTGTCTGGGGGAAACCAACTGCTGTCTAATTGGACTGAAGGCCTGCTCTATGGGTGGGAATACATGCCTGATAGAAAACCTAGTCAAAAGCCTATGGCATGGGCCGGGCTTAGTGGCGCACGCCTTTAATCCCAGCACTCAGGAGGCAGAGGTAGGAGGATCACCGAGAGTTCGAGGCCACTCTGAGACTACAGAGTTAATTCCAGGTCAGCCTGAACCAGAGTGAGACCCTACCTTGCAAAACCAAAAAAAAAAAAAAAAAAAGCCTATGGCAGGGGAGGTCATGAGCCTTAGGGGTATAAAGCCTGCTCTTGTCTGGCTAAATGTATATATTATTCCCACCAAGCTGCCCTGAAAGCACTACACTTAATGTTCATATTCACATATTAATGCTACTCTCACTTCTGGTTAGAGAAGCTTCTCTTTTCAGATGGTGATGACCACTGGGATGACCCAAAAGGCAACATAGTGCTGAGAAGAAGGGATGGAGGAGTGCCCAGCACTGAAACATCTCTGTCACACCCTCCAAGGCTCAGGGTCCATTGAGGAAGAGGTGGTGGAAAGAATGTAAGTGCCAAAGAAAGGGTATGACTCCTTACAATGCAACTGCCCAGACAGAAATTGGCCTCGATATCCACGACCTCGCAGTGCCTAGCAATACCTTCACAAGACCCTCATAATAGGAGAAAAAGACAATGATATCAAAATAAAAGAGAGACTAATGGAGAGAGGGACGGGATATGATGGAGAGCAGAGTTGTGAAGGGGAAGTGGGGGAGGGGAGAGAAATATCATGGTTTGTTGTCTGTAAGTATAGAAGTTGTCAATAAAAAAAGTTTTAAGTCTATACAGAGATTTACAGGGACTAGGTGGCCGCGCGCGCGCGCGCATTCTGTGTATGTGTATACCTGCTATGTCAGACTAAAAAGCAGACCCTACAGCACCCAGTTTTGTTTAAGTGCACAGCCTTGTGAGCCGCTAAGTACCATCTCCTTCCTGACTGTGCCAACCCACGGAGCGTGGCAAGCCTGCAGGGTGCTGGGCTCTTTGCAAGACTCGGTGCAGAAGAATGGAGAACGCTCAGTCAGGTTTGCTGCTTCCCAACGCATCCCCTGGCAGGACTTGAGACAGGAGTTCACAAGCCACGCTGTGCTTCTTTGTACTGGGTCTATCCTATGTGCAGTAGACTCAGCCCGGGCCTCAGTTTCCCCGAGCCGCGAGAGCTAGCCCCGCCCCTGGCTCGGCCCCCAGAGCGAGTCCAGGCTCCCGGACCCGCCCAGGGCCTGCCTTCCGCGGCTTCCGTGGTCCGGCCTGGTCCTCCGCCCCACCGGAAGCTCCTCGCCGGCGTCGCCGAGGTTGGTGGCCCTGCACCCCCCCCCCCGTCCCGCCCGCAGCCGTGGGTCGCTGGGCCCGGGATGGCCGCGGCGACACCACCGTCACCACCCCGGGGAGGGTCCGCCGCGGCGGGTCGCATGGGAGCGCAGGCGGCGCGCCGTCACCGGGCGGGCCACGGAGGCTTTGGGGTGGGGGGCGTCCTGCGCAGAGACCCCGGTTCACGGAGCCTTGCAGATGGGACCCAGGGGCTCTCGAGAAGAAGACAAACGTCCAGGGCAGCCCGGTGCAGGAAGGAAGGACTCCCTTCGAACAGCACCAGCAGCCCTCCGGGCCCAACTTGACATCTGGGACCAGCCCAGGGGAGTTGGGGCGGGGGTGGGGGGTGAGGAGCAAGTTCCCTAGATATTCAAGGAGTTTTAGGGACCAGAGGGTGACCTTTTTCTTTCACAGTCGCTCTTCACTTTGTTGTTGTTGTTGTTGTTGTTGTTGTTTCGTCTTTTTTTTTAAGACAAGGTCTCCCTCTGAACCCAGAGCTCACTCATTGACTGGCCCAGCCAGCCCAAGGGATGCTGTGCCTGGCGGTCACTGAGATTGCACGTGCTGTTTGCTGCTTCCACACCCAGCTTTTGCATGGTTGCTGCCGATCTGAACTTAGTTCCTTATGCTGTGCAATAAGCACTTTACCCATACCCCCCCCCGCCCTGCGCTTGTGAAGAGTATTTTAAAGCCTGTGCGGTTAAGAGTCCACATCTAGGTTCCAGCCTTCCTGGCTCACTAGCTGTGATACCTTCAGTGACACCTGACCTTTCTGTGCCTTATGTCCCTTAGCTGTAAAATGACAGTGATGGAGGCTACATCAGCCTCCTAGGGGTCATGGAAAATGTAGATATGATGGTGTCCGTAAAAATGCTTACAGGGTTAGCATTTGTATAAGGCTTTGAGTTTGATAATCCCAGCACTGAGGAGGCAGAGGTAGGAGGATTGCCATGAGTTCAAGGCCACACTGAGACTACATAGTGAATTCCAGGTCAGCCTGAGCTAGAGTGAGACCCTACCTCGAAAAAAAATAATAATAATAACGTGGCACTAAAAAGTAGTACCCATTATTTTTCACATTTATTACTACAACCACTTGTGGATATTTTGATGCTGATGGGAAGAAGTCCATAGAGGGGGAGTCAGAAAAAACAAAGGGAAGAGAGAAGCTGGGCGGGGAGAAAATACTTACGCAACTCTTTTGTTCCAAAGTGGGGAGAGAGGGAAGGATAATTGAGGTTGCAAGGGTGTGCAATTAAGGGAATGCCTTCTCAACAGCTTGGTAGTAGGCATCAAGGTGGTTTGCTGAGAGGCCTAGGTGGGCTCAGGTTAGATCAGAAGTCTTACTGACTTTGCAGCTATAATATACAGTGACCTCTATGTCAGCTTCTCCTAGAGCTTGTGATATTGCAGGGAAGGGGGACAGTTGAGTTTAGCTAGGGTCAGACGACAACATCCGACCTGCCCTGCTTAGTGAAAGTCTCAGACTAAGTTCATTGGTGTGAAACTTGCCATTTTAATACTCTTCCCTCATTTTGTCATTATTATCTTCACAAGACCTGCATAACACTGGGCCCACCACCAGGTTGTCACAGGTGATGGAGAAGACCAAAAAAAAAAAAAAAAAGAAAGAAAGAAAGAAAGAAAAAAGGACATCAATATAGCAGAGGAAATAGTAGGGGAAAGGTGGGGGTTCAGTGGACTGGAGTGAGGGAGACAGAAGACAATGGAAGAAAACAAAGAAGAAAAAAAAACAAGAAAAATTACTCTTCACTGGTTTTGAGGAAGATGGGTGTGGCTATCACCTGAGTAAAGTACCAAAGCTTTGGGGACATGTCCCTTTGACCATGAACTATACCATGCTTTCCTCTACCATCTCCTGTGATCATTGTGGTGGTTGGATGAAATAGACATAATTAGCCCCATTTTATAGATGCAGAAACTGAAGGTCAGAGACATTAAAGACTATGTCCCAGGACCCACAACTTGTAAATGGCAGACCAGGATCCCACTTCAGACCTACCCAACCTCAAAGCCTATGATTTGAAAGAACTATGCATAGCTGCAAACCCCTGTACAGGACCAAGCTGGGTAGAAAGGTACACAGAGCTAATCTTTGTCATTTGACAGATCAAGACAAGCTGGATGATCAGACCTCCACCCCAGGCTCACCTCTTCCATGATGGAAGAACCCAGACCCTAGAGACCCACAGCCCTGGTTTGAATCCCATCGGAGGCTATGTGACTTTGACCCAGCATCTTGCTTCTCTGAACTACACATGGCTGCAAAAAATTGTAAGGATTGAGGAGGAATGCTACCCCCAACACAGTGGCCTGGCCAGAGCTGTGTTCCTGTGGTTCACTGCTGAACACGTGGACCTACATCCCTCTTGGCTATTGATCTGGATGTGTTTAGGGCTTTGTTCTCCTCAGAGCAAGAAATTTATGGCAGCCAACCTGAGCTTGTAGTTGCCTATGACTTCCTGGGTGGGGCTGTGGGGAAGGGGTCCTTGCTAAGTCTGAAGTCCCACAGGCCTTGGGCTTCAAAGGAGGGAAGGGCTGTTGTCACTGTGATTCCGAAATGTCACAGGCAGTGTTGAGTCATCAGAGGCCTTCCTGCTGCCTCTGGTTGCTTCACTGATAAGGGTCCCCCACTTGGAAAGCCCGGAGACTACCTGTTACAAACTCCCTTTTTCACAGATGGGGTGAGGAAAATGACATTTACCTGAGGTCACCCAGACACTCTAGAGGACCTCAAATTTGAATTTTTGGACACCTGCCTCCAGGACTCTGGGGATTTCCATCAGGAAGGTGAGCCCCCTCCTACTCTAAGAATTCTCCACAGCTTAGGGCTCTCTGGGGAGAAGACAGGTGGCCAGTTGTGGCCTTCTCACCAATGTGTCCCCGGGGAGGGTGTGGGGAAGCCAGCAGCAGCCTGTGTGTGGTTCTCAGGCAGAGGAACTCTGTGGTGGTGAGACGATGTGACAGGGCTCTCTTCCTCTGACATTTGCTCTTGTTCTTTCTCACTCTGAAAAATGCCTGGACACTCCTGGAGCCTGAAGTCACTGTCAGGGGATTTTCTTCACCACAAAGGGTAATTCCTGCTGTGACTCAGCTGTGACGTTGAACCACACAAGCCAGAGAGGAGAAGATAAAGGCATCAGAGGGGGTGGGGGGTCCAGGCCAGAACCCACCTCTCTCCATAAAGACCTCAGGGTTGGTCCTCTGCCCTGGAGCAGCTCAGACAGAACCTCAGGCCATCTGGATCCTCAAGATGGCCTCCAACTCAGCCAGCAGCCCCCGCCTGGCCCCTGATGAAAATGAGTTTCCTTTTGGGTGCCCCCCTACTGCCTGTCAGGACCCATCTGAGCCCAGTGCCCTCTGCTGCGCAACCTGTCTCTCTGAGAATCTGAGGTGAGGGGCTGGGCTGAGGAATGAATGGTGGGTGGGAAAAATGTGCCAGGGAGGGACCCCCTGATAGAAGGTAGGGTTGAGCCGGGCTGGTGACTTTGAGCGGGTGCTTTACCTCTCTAAGCTTCGGTTTCCATGCTCTTTTCTTCCTGACACTGCCCCTCTGGCTGAAGGTGGGAAGAGCAGTAGCCACAGAAAAATGTCTGTCCCTCAGGGTCCATCCACTGCCTCAGAGCCTTGAAGCCCCACCCAGCTGCTAACTGTGTGGCCTGGTGCAAACTCCTGATGGCCCTAAGCCTCATCTTTCTTCCCTGTAGAGCTTGTCCTCTGCCTCACAGAACTGTTACAGTCAATATTCAAAAAGTTTCTATAATAATGAATATAGACCCCCTTGGTAAGTAACAAGCTGTGATGGAAATATCCTGAAGCTTGTTAAAGAGGAAATGGTACAGGTGAAATACACATGTTCATGTTCAAAATTTAACTTGGGGCTGGGAAGACAGCTCAGCCAGTAAAATGCTTGCCTTGCAAGCATGAGGACCTGAGCTTGACTCCCCAGTACCCACATAAAATACCAGGTGTGGTCGCACATGTGTGTATTCTCAACGCTGGGGTGGTGGGGACAGGGGCATTCCTGATGCTCACTGTCCACCTAGTCTATTCTACGTGGTGAGCTCCAGACACCCTATATACCACTCCATAAAGAGGGAGTCTGTGCCTGAAGAATAACACCCAAGGTAGTCCTGTGGCCTCCACATGCATACACACAAATGCACTTCCACACACGCACTAACACATGTACATACACATTAAAAATCACACAAATTAGCCAGGTGTGGTAGCTCATGCCTTTAATCCCAGCACTCGGGTGGCAGAAGTAGAAGGATTGCTGGGAGTTTGAGGCCACCCTGAGAATACATAGTGAATTCCACGTCAGCCTAAGCTAGAGTGAGACCCTACCTCAAAAAAAAAAAAAAAATCACACAAATTAACATTAAAACCCCCATCAAAGGGGAGCAAAGTTGCAGAGACTGATAACATATATTTATGTTTAAAGTACAAGTTACTGAGAAGTGTGTGACATTAATAATATCATTGGCATCCTGCTTTAAGCAAATGTGATGCACCTGTGTATACCATGCTCAGAACAGCCTGGAGAGGTAGGTGCAATTGTCATCTTCCTGTACAGTTGCAGACAGGCCTTCCAGAGAGAGGAGGTCAACTTGCTTCATGTCAGTTTCCCAGCAAAGATGCCCTTAAATAGCCATATGCCACCAGCATGATTTCCGAGGCTTTATGGCTTTTTAATGTGGAAGCCCTAAGTCAGGCCAGTGAGAAGTTCAAATGGTGCAAAGGTGGAGGCTGTGGGAAGAAGAGTGAGAGGTGGTGGAAAGGCCAGGTGGGGCGGAGGCACAAAGTTTGACTGGGTGTTCCAACCACCAGACGTTCTGGGCTCACATTGGTCTTCTGTGGTGGTGCTGGGCTTCCCCAGGCACCAAATGTCTGGCCGAAAGAGGGGGAAGCTCATGTGGAGGATGCAGGGGGCCAGCCTGAGGTGCGTCTACTCTACTCCACCTTTGATTCATTCCCCTGTGGCGCATCCACGGGCCTCTGAGTCCTCCTTTTTCTCACCTAAAAATGGGCTGGATCAGTGGTGCTGCCTGTGAGTCAGGACCACTTGGGAACTTTGTAGCAACACAGCATCCCACATCCTGTTCTGAAACCATTTCAAACGAGACAAACTCCGAGGCCCCCTCTTGTTTGAATTTACCACAATCATCTGCGCATGCCAAATAAGAGACCAAAGCCTCACGGACAATGTTAAGAAGAGCAAATAAGACTCCCACCTCCATAACCCCTTGCCTAGATCCCTGGAGCTGGATGTGTTCTAAAATCCAGAATTTTTTTTTCAGATTTGAGAAAGGCAAGTCAGTTCATGGAATAATTTTTCCAGTGGGGACTGGGGCAGCATCCTATATATAACCTGTAATCAAACACTCGGGCGGCCGTTTCTGCCGTGAGACATGCCATATTCACACTAATGGGGACGAGGAGGAGCTAAGTGAGGCCAGGTCCCGTAGGGACTCCTAGAGCAGTTCACTGCAACCTGTAGGAAAGAATGGATGCCCAGAACCTCCAAGGTTTGGCAGTGGGGGCTCTGGGGTTCTGTATAAATGTCAGTGACAGCTTTCCTACTAGGAAAGCTGTGGGTCTTAGGAACTGTCAGGAGGGTGGCAAGTACCCGTGAGCTGCGGCACATCACTGAGGAGACTCCTTTGTGCTTCCCCAGAAATGGTAAGGATGGGATCTGTCCTAAATGCAGAGGGGACGACCACCAACCTGTGAGCCCAGGAAGCCTTCTGACTCAGGAGAAGGTACGTTAGCACAACCAGGGAAGAACATCTGTCCGTCTTCTTGATTTGTCCAGGTGGAGACAAAGTATTCATTCATGCATGCGAAGTCAAGTCAGAGGAGACCTTCCGGTGTCATCTTATCTCATATTTCCCCGAGAAGGGGTCTCTCCTTCAACCCAGAGCTTGTCAGTCTGCCATCTCCAGGGCTTCTCATGTCTCCACCCCTCATAGACTGAGTTACACACATATGTGGCCACATTCAGTGTTTTTACATGGATTCTAGGAAGTCAAATTTGGCTGTCTCTGGCCCAAGAGGCCATCATGCTTAAGGGACAACACCTCTAATGTGAGTCTTTATAAGCTAAATTATCTCCATTTACAGAATCAACCTTGACTGTGAGATTATGTCCTTTCTATAAATATCTTTGTATAAATGAAGTAACATGAGAGTAGAAGATGGAGTTTCTGATAAAGCCTTTACTAGATACAGTAAAAAGATAGCAATCTTTATTTTTATAAATCATAAGTAAAGTTAAATAGAACTGGGGGGCTGGAGGGATGGCTTAGTGGTTAAGGCGTTTGCCTGCAAAGCCAAAGGACCCAGGTTCGATTCCCCAGGACCCATGTTAGCCAGATGCACAAAGTGGCACATGCGTCTGCAGTTCATTTGCAGTGGCTAGAGGCCCTGATGCGCCCATTCTCTCTCTCCCTCTTTCTCTATCAAATAAGTAAAATATTTATAAATAGAACTTGAGCCCACAAACCCAAACAAGTAAGAATCACGGTGCAAAATCCAAGCTCTTCATTTACATGCGTAGGAGACCCACTGGGGAGTCTCAGTGCCCAGACTACCCAGTAGCCAAGGTCTTACTGCTCTGCCATGCTCATTGCCCCCATTGTGAGACAGATGCCAGCTCTTTCATTCAGAGTCCCCTCTGGCAGCAAACAGTGATGCATGGATCCAGACCTTGATATGCAGGGATGTGTTTGTGACATTTACCACCTAGCTGGTAGCAAATCCCAGGCCCTGTTTCTTCCTTGGTAAATTAAAGACATGAAGTTGGTTGTACAAGGCCTTCCCAGGTTGTAGGACTATATCTGGATTGTAGGTCAACAGCTGCCAGGGCGCCTCTCCTCCCACTGCTGAACCAGAAGCAGGCTATTCTCCACGCCTTGTTCTCTCTTCTCTGCACTAGTCCCTGTCATTCAGAGAGAGTGGGGGAATTTCATGCCCTGCCCAGAGCTGGTGTGAAGAGCTTTCCCTTCCCTATCTCAGCATCCCCTCCCTTTGGTGGGCCTCAGAGACTTATAATGAGATCAAGTACATTTTCCATGGAAGAACTTCCTGCGGCCCCCTTGGCTGTCTCTTGATCAAGTGCTACACAGAAGCAGACCCCCTATGGGCCTCTATCCCCACATGCAGAGCTCAGGGTGTGGGCTATGTGCTCTCCAAGGCCCTACTGCCTGTATGAGCCAGAACTATTATTTTTAACTGTTTTTTTTTTTCTTTCCTTTTAGCAACATTAAGGCCTAATACTTGTATCAATGTTAGGTAACAGGCAAGATACATTTTAATATCTTTAAATCCAGCAGCTTTCTTTCATCTTTGTTAAGGTAAAATGCAATGTAAGTAGAAGTGATCTGATAGAAGGGGACCTGGAAATGTCCTCTTGGTTATCCCATTTCTTTCTCTTGTTTTAGCCCCTGAGGCACTAGGGGACTTCTAGGGCCCTGCAGGGTACAGTTTGAAGTTTGCTGCCTTAGACCAAATGAAGTGGCTTTCCCAGGGTCCTAATGCACTAAGGGTAGGGGAAGTGATGTTTGGAAAGACCTCTTGGATGCAGGCCGACCTCTGAGACGAGTCAGCCCTTCTTTCCCCACTGGGTTCCCCACCGAATGCAGTGCTAACAGGCAATCCTGCAGATAGAGGAGGCTGGGGCGAGTCAGCAGCCTGATCACGTGTCCAGAACCATAGAGTGGAAGCACCAGGGACTCCTCTGGTCCTGCCCCTCATGGGAACTTTGGGGGACTTCTGACCCAAGGAAAGTAACTGATAATAAGTTCATCCTTTGCATATGTGGTAATTACCAAGTTTGTCTGAGTGTGTGGGAGCACCTAGGAAATGGAGGCTGGGCAGAGAAGCCAGGTTGGAGAGCAGCTGAGCTGAGCCCAAAGATGTCTGTGTGGTACACACATCAGCTTATCAGCCTGCCCTCATCCTCTGACTCTGAGATTACTATCACCCTAAGCAGAGTCCTGAGCCATCATCTGGTTATCTAACATAAGAAGCAACTACTAGAGGATTAATGTTGACCTCGTTAGAGGTGTGGCTCTGGGACTGGTATGGCTAAGTGGCAGAGGGCTTACCTGGCATGCACAAGACCCTAGGGATACAGTGACGGGGAGGGCAGGACTAAGGTGGCTCTTGCCTGGAATGATCTTTCTGAACAAGTGACAGTGAAGTAGAAGACAAACTAGGGGCTGGAAAATAGTTTTTCATTAATTTCTGTCTGCCAAAACCCTGCCAATGGGGCCGTTCCTTTCTCTTCCCTCTGAGGGCCAGTTGAAGGTCAAAAGCAATTGCTGACATCTGATGAAAGCAGTTCAAGATAATGTAGCTTTTTTTACAATTCAAAAAAAAAAAAAGAAAAAGAAAAGACAGGAGTTTAAGCTATCTATTTTAACTCCCAGGGTGTACCAGGTTCCTGCCACACAGAGTTACATCCTTCCAAGGCAGAGAACACATGACTTCATACAGTGGACACTTTCATGTCTGGTGGACTCTTGATAATTAGAGAGCTTTTTTCTTTATTTTACTGAGCTGAGGTCTCCTTTGAGGTAACTAAAGGCTAGTCAGCCTTCTGTCCCTGGGGTCCATCGTGATGTACGGAAAGCCACTATGTCCCTTTGTACACACTGTCCAGTGGTGTTTGGACAAGAGTGAAATGAACACAACACAACATACAAAATATGATTGAATGGAGGGTCAGGGAGCTGCACTCAAGTGCTCCCGGAACAACTGACTGTACTCGAAGCTTTTATTCAGTCTCAGGCAGTCAAAGCTATGGGGAGTCTGAGCATAAGACAGATCATGAGTTCGAATCAGATCAGATCATGAGTTTGCATCCGATCAGATCACGAGTTGTTTGTTTATCAGGAAATCTTTGGAGAAGCTGTGAGTTTCCTGTCTTCAAGAAGCTCCACCCAACCACGTAGTCTTCCATGTCCCCAGGCTTAACCTGTGCAAAGATTAGCCTTTTGCCAGTTAGCTTGACCTCTGCATCCCTCCTACATCTCTATATCTTTGTCATTTGAAATATGAGATCTTGAATGAACCCCAAACTCTTACACTTCTGAATTTGATAGTTTATCATCTTGTGACTCCAGTGCCAATTGTTGATTTGTTGATGTTGTCCTTTTTTTTTTTTTCACTAAAATTTCAAGGTGATTTTATCAAGGCCCAGGGAAAGGGAGATTTTGGTGCCTTGGACCAAAATCACATAGAAAGTGGGAGGCAAAACCAGACTCTATTTCCTTCTACCAATGCTGGTTGCATCTCCATGCCACCATCAAATTAAAGACAACCCCCAAGTGCTTTATGCATGTTAAATAAGTCTACCTTGAGAGCCACAACCCACCAAGTTCTGTGGGAAAGGAAGGATGGGCAAGGCTCCTTTCAGCCAGCATCGCCAGTCAAGGCCACCTGGAGGACCAGATAGTTAGCTGAGCAGACAGTGGCAGAGAAGAACCTGGCCCAGTTACAGAGGACAGTGGGAACTGACAAGCAATAACAAACTGAGCCACCCCAGGACTGTAGAGTGTAGAGTGACTCCCTTATGAAGCAGCTGAGGCCAGAGTTGAAACAGCCCAGGCCTGCATAACTTCAGATCTCTGCCCAGCTCATCAAGTTGACAGTCCCAGAAAGCTCAGACCCCCACCCCCACCCCGTTTCTGCATTGACCTGCACTGGGGTGATCTTCATGCTCCTGGAACCTCTCAGCACTCCCATCCTTGGAGGCCCCAGGTCCCTTGAGGATCCTCGGAGCCTTTTCACAAAGGGCTTTAGCGACCAGTAAGGCTGGGAACAGCACAGGTCATAGGCTTCACAGACCCAGATAGGAAGAAGAGTGTTCCCGTGGGGCTGGAATTCTGTCTGCATTGCCTCTTTTCCTCCCTAGAGGAAATTCCACCACTGGGTTTATTTTTAGCAGTTTGCAAGGAGGGAGGTCACTCACACAGGGACCATTTGTGGGACCAGCCATTGACTCAGATAGATGCTGTGTTCTTCCTCTACAACCTGAGCCTGATTCCCTTTGTCTCTGTAGTCCTGGCTTTTGGGGGAGGCACCCTTTGGGCTTTGACTTACCTGGCCCTATTACTGTCTTCTAGCCCCTTCCACTTTGAGCTCTGGCTTCCCCGCCTCCAAGCACAAGGGGAACAGGGCCTCAGAGCCCTGCCTCTTCCCAGTGCTGTGAGGAGGCATCAGAGCCAGCACTAGTACAGGGGAAGCTGCTCACCCTGCGAGGGCCAACACGGGGCAGGAAGACTCAGACTCTGCCTATTCCTCAGGTCACAAGCTCAGTGTGACTTTGAGCTGGACACTGACTCAGTTTCTGTCTGTATTAAGGGGAGCTAACAGCTCTGCTTGCCCAGAAGGACTAGGACAGGGATCCCACAAGACAGCACACAGAGATGCTTTGGTATTCTACAAGTAAATGTTTCAGACGCTCACACATTTAAGGATGCCCCTTTTCCAACTCAGGAAGTCTAGTGGGAAACAGAGCTTAATAGAATTAATTATGAAAAATTTGAGATGTGGGGCTGAAGAGATGACTCAGCAGTTAAGGTGCTTTCGTGCAAAGCCTAAGGACCTAGGTGCCAGTACCCACATAAAGCCAGATGCACAAGGTAGCACATGTGTCTGAAGTTCATTTGCAATGGCTAGAGGTCTTGGTGCACCCATTACACCCATTCTTTCTCTCTCTTTTTTTTTTTTAATGAAGGGCTGGTGGCTTAGCAGTTAAAGGACTTGCCTGCAAAGCCTAAGAACATGTTTGAATCTCCAGATCCCACATAGCCAGATGCACAGTGATGCAACGCACATCTGGATTTCATTCACAGTGGCTGAAAGGCCCTGGTATTCCCATTCTCTCCCTCTCTCTTCCTCTCTTTGCCTTTTTCTCTCTCTCAAAATAAAAAAAAAAATAAAAATGAAGTTGCTGTGCATGGTGGCATACACCTAAAACAAAATTTGAGACATGGTCTGGGGGAGATTGCTCAGTGGGTGAAGTGCTTATTATACAAACATGAGGACCTGAACTCAGATCCCCAGAACTCATGTAAAATGCCTGGTGTGGAGAGAGAGAATCTCAGGGTCTCCATGGCCAGTCAGTCTAGTCTAATTGGTGAGCTCTAGGTTCAGCCAGAGACTCTGTCTCAAAGAATGAGGTGGAAAGTAATCGAGGAAGACCCCCAACATCAATCTCTGGCTTCCACATGTATGTGCACATGTGTGCCCACACACATGGACACACATACATGTACGCACATACACCACACATCCATTAAAAAACAAAAGGGACTGGAGAGATGGCTTAGTACTTAAGGCACTTGCCTGCAAAGCCTAAGGACTCATGTTTGACTCTCCAGATCCCATGGAAGCCAGACGCACAAAGGTGAGGCAAGTGTAAGGTCACACATGTTCACTAGGTGGCACAAGCATCTGCCATTCAATTGCAGTGGCTGAGGCCTTGGTGTGCCAATTCTCTCTCCCTCCCTCCCTCCCTCCCTCTCTCTCTCTCTCTCTCTCTCTCTCTCTCTCTCAAAAATAATAAAAAGCAAAAGAGGTCAAGATGTGAGCATTCAATGAGGTGAATGTATATACCAGCTGCTTAGAGAAGCAGGCTCAGCACTATAATGGTGATATCACTACTGCTGGTGAATATTGATTGAGAACAAAAAGTCCCCCAAGCACATCTACATCCTTGTCTCTCCTGTGGCAGTGTTCATTTGTGAGGTATACCCTAGCCAGGTGACCAAGTTTCAGGGGTCATTTCTTCACAATCCTGGAGGCTCACTGAGATGACGTGTGGGGTCAGGTGGGTTTCGTCAAGACTTCTCTTTTACCTTGTCCATGACAAGCTTTTCCCTATGTTTTTGCATGTCCCAATTTCTTCATCTCAGGGCACTGATCATTTTAGATTCCAGCCCATCTGTAATGTCCTTATTTTAGCTTCATGAGCTCTTGAAAGGCATACTTACGTCCTTATTCTGAGGTACAGGGTTCAAACTTTGACACAGGATCCTGGTGGCGAGGAGTGTCTGCCAGTAAAAAATGGTAAAGGAGATTTTAGGTGTGCTGAAATGAAGGCCTTGACAGAGACAGGGGCGGGAGGGAGGACAGAGGGGCAAGACTACCTGGGTGAACACAATGTAATCACAAGGTCCTCAGAGGGACTTAAGAGACCACAGGACACTGGAAGGTGCTGTGCTGGCTTGAAGATGGAGTGAAGTGCCGCCAGCATCCTCCCAGTGGGGCTTCTGGCCTCCAGACAGGTAGTTTATAACTTTGTATGGTGATAAACTGTCAAGTGTATGGTGTCTTGTTACAACAACAATAGGTAGCCAATACTAGCACATATGTGTATGATCTCATTTAATCTTCTCGATGACTCAAAAAAGTAGGTACTATTATCCCCATTTTGCAAAAATTCAGATGTGGAAAAGTAAATGGCTCTCCAAGGGCCCCCAAGCTAAGAAGTGATGTGACAGGAACAGACTCTGAACCCCCACAGGCTGACTCCAGAGCCCCACCCTCACTGTCCCAGACTGTAAGTATTAAGTGACAGGTGATCAGAGTGGTTATTCTGGCTGACACTGGGACCTCAGAAGACCCCTTAGAATCATTCCTGCCCCTCCATCAGCATTTGATGCTAATCACAGTGTCCACCTATGCACAGATCATTGTAAGACAAGACCAGTCATCCTGCAGCTTGCCGTTCTGCCCATACAACCCTAGGAAAGCTCTACTGCCCTAAGTCACATCCACTGTGTGGGCAATGCCTATAATTTCAGCATTAGGCAGGCTACTTTTACCTCCTTATCTCTGGGAAGACCCTCGCTTCCAGCTTTAACGCTTGAGCCACAGAAGATGGGAATCATCCCAGATCCCAGATCCATGCGCCCAGGTTCCAGATGCACACCTGACATCAAGCATCCCTTGAACCCATCTGTCATTGAGAGCAGCCTGTTGGAGAGGATGGTGCTGCAAATATCCCAAAGCCACTGTGTCTCCCTGCCAAGGCTGCCCTATGCCTGCCCCTATGAAACATCTGTTTCCTATTCTTTGTTAGGAACAGCTTGTCCCTGAAGCCTGGGGTGGTAGGGAAGGTGGGTGGGCCTTTGCTGGGCTGGACTCTGCCTCCCAAACCAATGGCCCCAGCCTCTGCTTGTTTTGCTTAGAGAGGAATGACTTGTGTGGCTTTGTATTTGCTCAGCCCTGAGGCCCCTGTCCTTTACTCCAAATCCTTTGATTACTCTATCAGAGACAAGCCTTCATAGACTTGAGTTATGAATTACATGCAGTAAAATTCACTCATTTTAAGTATCCAGATTAATAAATCCTATTAGTATTTAAAAGTCAGGTGACCCACCACTCCGGTCAATCTGGTGGATGTTTCCCCCCTGGCGAGAGCTGCTCGCATCTCTGGACAGTGAAACCCTTGCTATCCAGCCCTGAGAAATGGCAGATCTGCCTGTCAGTAAAATCTTAGCTCTCCTCGAATCTCCTCAGAACAGTGTCATGGAGCATGTAGTCTTTAGTGTGTACCTTCTTTCATTTAGGGAATGACTTCAAGGTTTGTCCATGTTATCACATAGGTTGGTATTCATTGACTGTGATGGCTCAGTGAGGTTCTGTAGGGTGGACATACCACCGTTTGTGACCCAGTCACCCATGACTGTCCCCGGAGGGCTGTCAGGTGAGGACCGTTGTGAAGAAAGCTGCTTTGAAAAGTCACTTACATCTCTGTGTAGATGTGGATTTTATTTTGTTTGGGGAACATTCCTAGGAGTGGAATGTCTGGGTTGAAGGGCAGCTTGTGTACAGCTGAGTGATGTTTAGAAGCAGGGCTTCGACTTAGGAAGATGCTTATGTAGATTTTCCCAAAGTGCCTGCACCATTTTTCTTGCCCACGTAGGAGAGTTTTTGCTACTTCACACCTTTACCAATACTTGGTACTGTCAACTTTTTAATTGTAGATGCTGTAGAAAATGGAGAATGGTATTTTACTGTAGTTGTAATTTCTGGTTCTCTGATGAGGTGTGATGTCCATCATCCTTTCATAGGCATGCTTATCATCCCTGTAACTTAATTTTAAGTTTTGTTTGCTTAATGTGTGGGTGGGGTGCTCGTGTGTGCTGCAATATGTGTGTGGAGGTCAGAGAACAACAAGGTGTGTGTTCTTTGTCTTCTGTGAGACTGGCTCTCTTGCCACTACAAACGAACGCCAGTCTAGCTGGTCTGCAAGCTTGGAATTCTCTTGGCTCCACCTCCCTCTGGGATCACAGAAGCATGTGCCACTTTGCAACTGTCTTTCGAGGGTAACACTGGAGAATCTAACTTGAGCTGGTGAGCTTTGCAACAAGCAAGCACCTTGAAACAGCTAAGCCATCTCCCCAGTCCTACCTGTCCAGTTGTCTGCACAGTGGAGGAACTGAAGAGTGAGTGATGACCCCAAAGCTGTGTGGAATGTGTCATGACCAGACAAATAGCATGGCTTGGGATGACCGCAGGACCCTGGGCCTGTTTTGAATGACAGTCACAAAGGGGCTGAGACTAAAAGGGTAGAGAGGACTCAGCCAGGCAGAAACCAGCATGGGCCAAGTTATGCCCAGCCCAGCTCCTGCCCTGCTGGATCTTGGTGCTTTGCCATGAGCCATAGGGGTAGCCCCAGGGATCCCCACAGCATCCAGTGACATGGCTGTCATTTTTAGGTTCACCCAGAGATGGCTGAAGCTGGAATTGGGTGCCCTTTTGCAGGTGTTGGCTGCTCCTTTAAGGTAAGTATCTACATGGGACAAATCAAATCTGTCCATGGTTCCAGACACCAGGTCTGCCTTCTCCAACCCTGCTGGGATTTTCCTGGAACACCAAGCTGCTCTTCTCGATGTCCCTTAATGACTTTCCAAGCAACAATCGCCACTATTATGTCCTCACGGCGCTCTGGGACATTCCTAATGTCTCTCCTAAGTCATGATGGCGCATCACACCTCTCTCCATGGTCCTGAATCAGTAGTCTGCTCAGGGACAAGGCAGTATCATCACACTGGAGACAAGGTTATACATGGCTCCCTGTGAGCGTGTCTGAGGTCCATCCTTCGGAACACTTCCCATTGGCTGGAGGAGTGTATCCTACTTTGCTTGGTGTGTGTAATACGAGTGTGCATAGTGGATCCATGTCTATGTAGATGTGCACACGCTATGCATGCACATGTGGAGACCAGAGGGAAACACTGGGTACCCTCCTCTATCACTCTTCCATGTTATTTCTCTGAATCAGGTTTTCACTGAACCTGGAGCTAATCACGAACACCAGCAATCTTTCTGTCTCTGCCTATCTCAGCCTTGGGGTTACAGCGTGGCCATGCCCGGCTTTTTTACGTGGGATTGAGCTTAGGTTTTCACACTTGCACAAACACTCTTTACCAGCCGAGCCATCTCCCCAGCCCCTTGCTGGCTTTGATGCCAGGGCTGCCTACTACTCTCAGGGCCTCGCTCACCCTCTGCCTGCTCATCTCCAAGCCGCTCCTCAGAGGTGGACAGTCAGGGATTATGTCCTAACTTGTGTAGACCAAATGCTTCACCTGTTCTTCAGAGCACGTTGGTCCACATTGTCCTAGTATGCTCTGCCTCAGACTTCAGCAGATTGCATACGCTTAGACAAATCTCAGACTGACTTCAGACCCATAGTTCTCACCCCACCAGTACTATACCTCACTGCCAGTGATGACCTTCCCACCCTCTCTTGGCAGGGGAGCCCACAATCCATGCAGGAACATGAGGCCACCTCCCAGGCCTCCCATCTCAACCTGCTGCTGGCATTCCTGAAGGAGTGGAAGGCCTTGTTGGGCTCTGGCATGGGCTCAGAGACTGTGGCATTGGAGCAGAACTTGTCAGACCTACAGCTGCAGGCCGCCGTGGAGGTGACAGGAGACCTGGAGGTAGACTGTTACCGGTCCCCCTGCTGCAAGAGCCAGAAGGAGCTGACCCTTCCGCACCTCCTGAAGGAGAAGCTGCTCACCCAGCTGGAGGAGAAGCTGCGTGTCTTTGAGAACATCGTTGCGGTCCTCAACAAGGAGGTGGAGGCCTCCCACCTGGCCCTGGCTGCCTCTATCCACCAGAGCCAGCTCGACCGCGAGCTTATCCTAAGTCTGGAACAGAGGGTGAGCACAAGAGGCATGCCGACCTCGGGGAGCCCCTGTTCCCATCCAGCCTTCTTCCTCCTAGTCACTCATGTCGCTCAGAGCTGTTACTCCCATGCAAACTCATCCTGTGTCCCAGGACCTTAGGAAGAACCTCAATCCGAAGCTTGAGTCAAGGTCAACCTCACTCCATTCCAACCCCACTTCAGTCCTGCTTGCGTTTTTTCCTGGAATGGAGCACTCCTTCTCTGGACAGCTCAAGTCAATTGCCAGGCAGTTTTCACTGTTGGAAAGTTCTTCCTCCTACTAAGCTAAAATCATGTCTTACCTGTATTGTTCCTAGCCCTGCCCTTCAGGGCCCATAAAACCAAGTGGCTTCTGTCCTCATAGCAGCTAGCTTTTCAGAGGTGGACAGTCAGGGATTGTGTCCAGTATTTCCTGCTTTAGACCAACTGCTTCCTCTCTTCAGAGTGTGTTAGCCCATGTTGTCTATCTTACTATGCTCAGTCTCATTCTCTAGAAGATTCTACATGCTTACAGTGCTGCCCCAGATTGACTTTAAATCCCATAGTTCTCAGCCCACCAGTTTTGTCTCCTTTATTCCAGGGTAATGTTGCTTTTTACGCGGCAGCATTACACCACTGTCACACTGGGTTGGGCCTGGTTTTCGTGCCAGCCCCACCATAATTTGCTATGTAGATCTGAGCCAGGCACTTCCTTTCTCAATGTCTCAGCTTTCCCAGCAGTAAAATTAGGAACTAAATTTTCTTCAAGGACACTACCATTCTTGGCTCTTCCCACCTGAGCACATCCCAAACTAAAGTTTTGTGGGTTTTTTTTTCAAATTTCAAATTAGAGAATGTACTAGAAAGGCCAGGCACTAGACTTTGTCAAATAGCCAAGTAAAGCCTCTGTTTACCCTTTTACTCTAGTTGAAAGGTAGGCTCCCTGGCAGCAGTGCTGGGTCTCCATCTCAGCTGCTATATAAGGTGAGCAATCGAGGAAAAGAGCAGGGGTCCAGCCCGCCATAGATGACTAACTACATGGAAAGGTAGAAACCATTGTAAGGGTCGTATTATCCGGGGGAGCGAGACCAACTGGCTGGGGCAATGGCTGGAGACTTTGCAGGAAGTATCGGGTGAGCTGGGCTCCTATTGGATGACTAGTAGGTAGCCAGCAGAACAAGAAGGAAAAGGCACTCCAAGCAGGGGTGTAGGTGAATACAGACACTAAGTGAGGCTTAGTCAGGAAAGCCTCTTCAGGGTGAATCTACCCCTCTGCCCTGCTATCCCCACATCTCCCCATATTGGTACCCCTGACAGCCTGCTTTCCTTGAAGGTAGTGGAGTTGCAGCAGACCCTTGCCCAAAAAGACCAGGCCTTGGGCAAGCTGGAACAGAGCCTGTACCTCATGGAGGAGGCCTCCTTTGATGGCACCTTCCTGTGGAAGATCACTAATGTCACCAGGCGGTGCCATGAGTCAGCGTGTGGCAAGACTGTCAGCATCTTCTCCCCAGGTAACACCTTGTGGGCACAGAGACAAGGGACATAGGACCCACGGGGCCTAGGGAATACACAGAAGATACATTTATACTGAACCTGGCTAGTCCACAACCCAATCAGATGCCTTTCTGGGCCTGTGGACTTGGGACACAAACTGCACTGTGACCCAAGACTCCCGCCAGACATGGCCATCAGCTGTGTGTCTGGCCAGGCCTTCTTGCCTCCCTAAATGTTAGTTGCACTCGGAGAATAGGAATTGAAACTAGTTAGCCACTTCAGTAGGCTCAGGAATGAGAAGAAAGGAGGGAAGCTTATATAGAAGATGGAAGCAGGTGTGGTGCCTGTCATGGGGAGCCAGGGATATGCATGAAGAAGAGCAGAGGACTGAGTCAGATACACGGGCACTTGCGTGCGACCATGGGCAGCTCATGAGGGAGTGTTAGGTGAATTTGTTTAGTATTTTTTTACTCACTTCTGGGTCCCTGATCTTGACACAATGGTTTGCATAAAGTAATTTTTTTAGCAAATGTTTTTCTTATTTAACACCATCACTGCATATATCTGAGTATAAAATGTAAACCATATATATGTACATACATATGTGTATGTGTTTATATTTATATATGGCCCTGGCTCTGTTTAAACCACACCATGGTATAGGACTGGGCCACCATGGTACATGACATCTCAAAGCCTCCCCCAAGTATCTGTACTCACAGCCTCATTTTACAGATGAGCAAACTGAGACCAGGGAGGCTGAGTCCACACCCAAAGCTGTTCAGAGCCAGGTGTGGGGCTGGGACACATACCTATGTGCTTCCCCCCACTACTAACCTGTCCCTGTTCATCGTGATCATGAGAGGGGCGTATGATGCCCTACTGCCCTGGCCATTCCGGAACAAGGTGTGAGTCTGAGGGAGGATGGGATGGGGGCGACATAGGAAACTGGGTCCTGGTCCTGGCTTACCTTTGATGGAGGAGGTTTGCCACTGGTTACCATGCCCAAGATCCTCACCTCTACCCAAGCTATAGCCCTCATGCTCCCAGCTCCTCTGATCAACAGAGCTAAGCCCTGGAGAGGCATGGGCTTTACCCGCTCCACAGAGCAGGAGCAGGTCCCTTGAGTGGCATGCTGCTGTAGACCTTCCTCCTTTGGATTCCTTCCAAAGAAAGGAGCACAAGCAGTGTGCTGACTTCTTGTTCTACTAACACACAGTGAGGCAGTGATGTCAGATCATCAGTCTGGCCCTTCTCTACCCCTCCTTGCCTGCCCCTGGACCCTGTTTCCACCCATGGACTTATGCTCTGTGGGTTTGTTCAGAGAGAGTGCCCCACAGGCTCTTGAGCTTGGTCACTAGGGATGACTTGGGGACATTGCTGAGCTTGCTATACTGAATATAAGGCTCTCACCCCAGCCTTCAGGTTTCCAACCATTGGCAAACCATTGACAGCAGAGAGAACCAGTGCCAAAGGCCTGGACCCTAAACCCAGCTCTGCCCCAGCCACAGCTTTCTAGGATCTGCGTCCACCTGTACATTCATTAGAATGGTGATTCGCAGTATAGCCCTGGGGCCAGTAGCATTGGCATTCCTGAGAACTGTTAAAAATGCAGCTACTCCAGCTGGGGAGATATCTCAGTGGCTAAAATGCTTGCTGTAAAAGCATGAGGTCAAAATAAAAATGCCAAGTACAGAGGTATGCACTTGTAATGCCAGCACTGGGAAGGCAGAGATGGGCAGATCCCTGTGGCTTGCTGACCAGTGAGTCTTGCTCATTTGATGAGTTCTGATCAAATGAGAGATTCTGCCTCAGAAAAGGTAGATGGCATACCTGAGGAACAACACTTGACATTGTCCTCTAGCCAGCACACATACACAGATACTCTGTCCTGACAAGTTCCACTGAGTCAGAACTAGTGAGCTTAGGGTCCATGTCTGCAATCTGAAATCCAGTTGACTACCTCTGAGCTAAGCCACTCCAAGAGCACATCCCACCCTGGCACTCGTGGAGAGGAGAGATGGGCTCTCTTGCATACTACCCACTGTGCCCTGGTCTCCTCATCTGTGAACCCAGCACTGCCTCACTGCCCCATGCTGTGCTGACACTGGCTCCCCCTTTCAGCTTTCTACACTGCCAAGTATGGTTACAAGTTGTGCTTGCGGCTCTACCTGAATGGAGACGGCACTGGCAAGAGGACCCACCTGTCCCTGTTCATCGTGATCATGAGAGGGGCGTATGATGCCCTACTGCCCTGGCCATTCCGGAACAAGGTGTGAGTCTGAGGGAGGATGGGATGGGGGCGACATAGGAAACTGGGTCCTGGTCTGGCTTACCTTTGATGGAGGAGGTTTGCCACTGGTTACCATGCCCAAGATCCTCACCTCTACCCAAGCTATAGCCCTCATGCTCCCAGCTCCTCTGATCAACAGAGCTAAGCCCTGGAGAGGCATGGGCTTTACCCGCTCCACAGAGCAGGAGCAGGTCCCTTGAGTGGCATGCTGCTGTAGACCTTCCTCCTTTGGATTCCTTCCAAAGAAAGGAGCACAAGCAGTGTGCTGACTTCTTGTTCTACTAACACACAGTGAGGCAGTGATGTCAGATCATCAGTCTGGCCCTTCTCTACCCCCTCCTTGCCTGCCCCTGGACCCTGTTTCCACCCATGGACTTATGCTCTGTGGGTTTGTTCAGAGAGAGTGCCCCACAGGCTCTTGAGCTTGGTCACTAGGGATGACTTGGGGACATTGCTGAGCTTGCTATACTGAATATAAGGCTCTCACCCCAGCCTTCAGGTTTCCAACCATTGGCAAACCATTGACAGCAGAGAGAACCAGTGCCAAAGGCCTGGACCCTAAACCCAGCTCTGCCCCAGCCACAGCTTTCTAGGATCTGCGTCCACCTGTACATTCATTAGAATGGTGATTCGCAGTATAGCCCTGGGGCCAGTAGCATTGGCATTCCTGAGAACTGTTAAAAATGCAGCTACTCCAGCTGGGGAGATATCTCAGTGGCTAAAATGCTTGCTGTAAAAGCATGAGGTCAAAATAAAAATGCCAAGTACAGAGGTATGCACTTGTAATGCCAGCACTGGGAAGGCAGAGATGGGCAGATCCCTGTGGCTTGCTGACCAGTGAGTCTTGCTCATTTGATGAGTTCTGATCAAATGAGAGATTCTGCCTCAGAAAAGGTAGATGGCATACCTGAGGAACAACACTTGACATTGTCCTCTAGCCAGCACACATACACAGATACTCTGTCCTGACAAGTTCCACTGAGTCAGAACTAGTGAGCTTAGGGTCCATGTCTGCAATCTGAAATCCAGTTGACTACCTCTGAGCTAAGCCACTCCAAGAGCACATCCCACCCTGGCACTCGTGGAGAGGAGAGATGGGCTCTCTTGCATACTACCCACTGTGCCCTGGTCTCCTCATCTGTGAACCCAGCACTGCCTCACTGCCCCATGCTGTGCTGACACTGGCTCCCCCTTTCAGCTTTCTACACTGCCAAGTATGGTTACAAGTTGTGCTTGCGGCTCTACCTGAATGGAGACGGCACTGGCAAGAGGACCCACCTGTCCCTGTTCATCGTGATCATGAGAGGGGCGTATGATGCCCTACTGCCCTGGCCATTCCGGAACAAGGTGTGAGTCTGAGGGAGGATGGGATGGGGGCGACATAGGAAACTGGGTCCTGGTCCTGGCTTACCTTTGAGCTGACATGTGACCTGGGAAAGTCCGCTGTTAGTGGTTTCCTATTATAAAACAAGAAGTTGAGAGGCTGGGGAAATATCCTGGTCCATAAAGTGTCTGTCTTACAAGCATGGGGACCTGGCTTTAATCCCCAAAACTCCCATGAATTAAAGAAAAGGCTGGGCATGGTGGCATACACTTGTAATCTCAGCACTGGGAAGGCAGAGAGAGACATGTGGATCCCTGAGTCTGACTGGCCAGTCACTAGCAAATGAGGAAGTTCTAGGCCAGTGAGGGACTCTGTCTCAAAAGAAGGTAAACTATACCTAAGGAATGACACTGAAGTTGTCATCTAGCCTCCACACATGCACTCAAACCTCAGTACCTGCACACACATGGGCATGCAAGTACATACATACAGCTGAATTCAGATCCAATAGCCAGGGCTCCACCCTGCCCAGCTCCCTGAAATAGGAGCTGCAGTGTCTGGAACATTGTGTTCTATAAGGGCATGTGGAAACTGTGTATAGAAGCAGCTTGTACAAGGAAGTCTGCCTGTGGGGAGCCGGGAGGCTTGCCCATGGCTTGCAACATGCAAAGCTGTGGAGCAGTGGGACCTCTCACTGCTATCAGACATGCAGTGCAGGTGGCTCGGAAGAGGAGCTATGGGTTGCATTACTCAGGGAAAGAAGTCATCAGAGGAGCTGGTCATGCTATATGATTCAACATTCTAGAAAAGGCACAGCTATGGGGACTAAAATGCCCAGGGGTTCCCAGGGAGCAGTGGGGGTGGCACATGGGAAGAATAAGCAGAATGTGGGGGATTTTCAGGGCAGTGGGACCTCTGCACACTGGAACATGGCATTATACAATTGTCAAAACCTGCAGCATGAACATTAGTGTGAATCCCAGTGTGAACCAGGGTAGGGGCCAGCTGTAAAACCTTTGAATTTCCACACAATTTGTCCAAGCCTAAATTTTTTTATTAAAATTTAGGTCGGTTAAATTTTTCACTTTTATTTATTTTTACATTTTTTTGAGATGCTACAGTTAACTCCAGTACCTCACACATGCTAGGCAAATGTTACACCATTGAGCCAAATCCCCAGCCATATTAAAAATGTTTAAAGGAAGGCTGGAGGAGCTCAGGAGGTCCCTGCAGGTGACCAGCAGCATTAGATTGGGGGTCATCATGTAGATGGAGACCACAGATCTCAGCTGGATGGGAAACAAGCAGAGTGGGTGACGCAGGTGGGTACGAGTCAGTAGGTGGCAGTTCCCAAGAGTGCTAGGCTGGAGCACAGTTCAGCTGGTAGCGCACTTGTGTAGCATGTGCATGATCTTGGGTTCAATCCCAGGCACCACATGAACAAGCCCAGAAGCACATGCCAGTAATGCCAGCACCCAGGAGACTGAGGCAGTAGGAAAGCTATAAGTTCAAGGCCAGCCTGGGCTACATAAGGAGTACCAAGCCAGCCTGCACTGTAATATGTGAGACCTTGTCTACTAGAGACAAAGTACGAGCTTGGGGCTTGTGTCAAGTTTAAGAATAGCTTCAGTAGGTGATGGGAAACAGTTTTTCCTCCTGAGGTGATCAAGGACATGTTCCAGGGAAGAGTTCGTGTCAGTTTTGATGAGAAGATCATAAATCTGCCATGTTCCACAAGCTCCATGAATGTCTCAGAGCATTGGCGGGCACCCCTCAGCAGAGTCTGTTCTCACCCCTCTGTCCAGCTGGGGGAAGTCCCAGCTCAAGTTGATGCACTAGAAGTTTCTGGGTAGAGGACACACATAGGTTTTTGAGTCCAGCCTTCTTGTCAGCACTGTCGTCTCTCTCTGAAGCTGCTACAGTGACAGGTGCTTCCTTCCTTCCATTCCCTAGTCCAGGATTGGCAACCCTTACACTGCTCCTCTGACTCTTGTTGGTGTGAGCTGAAGGCCAGAGGTGTGACTCAGGCATAGAGTCCTCTGAGCCTGTGTGCTGGGCCTCCATGCCTTGGTGCTGTCCCTCAGGGCCTCACTTCCTCCTGTCCCTGCCCTGCAGGTCACTTTCATGCTGCTCGACCAGAACAACCGTGAGCATGCCATCGATGCCTTCCGGCCTGATCTGAGCTCAGCCTCCTTTCAGCGGCCTCAGAGTGAAACCAACGTGGCCAGTGGCTGTCCACTCTTCTTCCCCCTCAGCAGGCTGCAGTCGCCCAAGCATGCCTATGTGAAAGATGATACTATGTTTCTCAAGTGCATCGTGGACACCAGTGCTTAAGGAGGCTGGGGGTCCTGAGGGGCCACCAGCTCAGACTCAGAGGGAGCACAGCTTAGCCAGACGGCTGATGGCTTTCCCAGGGAGCCCAAGGCCCCAGGACAAGGATGGACGGAGGCTGACGTGATCTGAGCCAGTAGGTCTGAATGGTGAGACTTTGGGCTGTGTCTGCAAAGGCAGAACATCCAGAAGGGGTCGACCGAATTGCTCCCTCCTCGGATCACACAATCCTGGGAGGCTGGTGTACCATAGCCCTGAACGTTAAGGCCAACTTAAGTCAATATGGGGAAAGTTCTAGCCTATGATGTAGGTGGTAAGCTGGACAGAACTATGGAAGAGCAGAGAAGCCCTCAGGATAGGAAAGTCTCTGTGGGTCCATGAAGAACTAGAAACATGTTCTATCTCCCCGTTGAGGCGCAGAGCCAGGACCAAAAGTAGGAAGGAGAGGAGCCAGTATGAATTCAACATGTCCAGGCCTAGACTGAGTTCCCCATTGCTAGAGGTGAATAGCTAAATCCACATGGGGGAAGGGCCTCAAGCTGGGTATTGAATTTAATGTTCCTCACAGCCAGAAAAAAAAAAAAAAAAAAAAAAAAAAAAAGCTGCTAATTTCCAGTCTTCTGTGAGGCCTAGGTCCATAGAAGCTTCTGGGAGTCTGATGCCCTCCAATTCTTAAATCACTTCAGTACCACAAGGTGGGATGGGTGTTATGCCCCCACAAAGCACCCGCCACTGAGCTGGGGAATCCCAGCTTTCTGGCATGCAGGAGCACACCTAGTTCCCAAGTCAGTGTCTCTACCAGCCATTGCCCCTCCCTTTGTCCAGGTGAAACGGTCATGGCAAGCTTCCAGCAACAGCCAGAAGGAATGTGGTGAGGAGGTACAGGCAGGCATTAACTTTCCACTTCACTGCCTAGAGCCTTACATGGTGATTTCCAGAATCCCAGGTCATTCAGTTAACCAAGGTCATCACTCCCCTTGGTTGACTGATGAGGGCTCGGAGTCACTGGGCAGGTGAACTTTTAAAAATATATAAAGTCAAAGAGTTTTTTTTTTTAATCTGTTAAAGTTTTCATTGGGTGTGTGGTGATAGGAACCACACCAGAAAAGCCATTGCTGAAGTTGAGGCAAGGCCATGGTTTTGCCGGTGGTATCAGAACCCTGTAGTGGTTTGAATGTCCCATCTTGGCTTCAGTGTCCTCCCTCCTGTAATGTAAACCCACCTCATAGGCCTCACACTGGACTCTCCAGCTCTCAGGAGATAGGACCAGGCTCCAGGTTGAGTGATCCATGCCTGCCTTCTCACACAGCCATTCGGGAACCCTGGCCCAACTTCCCAGGAACCCTGAAGCTTCCTCTTGCCTCTCCAGCCTTCTCAGCCACTGACTGTACTCCATTCAGCTTGCTCCTTGGCACAGGAGCAGAAGAGATGAGAAGCCCAGGTTCAGTGTGGCTCTAAGCCTGGTGTCCCATCATGTCTTAGCCTCTTCATTTGGAAATGAGGAGGACTTTCCCCAGCTGCCCCCCCCCCAGGTCACAAGGCCCATCTAGGATGCTGGTGTTCTTGCCAGGCTGCAAACAGCCAGTGCTACTTTTTTTGGTTCCCACTCCTGACAGTTTGTTAGTCACAGAGACCAACTTGCTCCCCACATCCACTCCCAAACAGGTAGATGTCTCCCACAAGTTCAGCACTGATGTCCTGGCACAAACAGCACCTTCATGCCTACTCACTGGGTGCCCAGCCAAAGGGGAGTGTGGGACGCATGTCTTCATCCCTGGCTTTGGGAGGCAGTGGGTCCTTCTTCCAGCCCAAGGGCCAACCCTACAGAATGATGCCATCCCTGCCATGGCCCTGGAGACAGGGCAAGTGGTCATCTCCGCCAGGTTTGCACAGAGGCCACATCATTGTGTCCATAGGTGACCCACAAACCAGGGTAGGAAGTAAGGGCAACTATTATCTATGTCTTTAATTGCCAAGTTCTAAGGGTAACTCATTATAGGGAAAGTGCCAAAAAAAAAAATAATAAATAAAAAGTACTGCCATAGTAGCGCGTGCCTTGAATCCCAGCACTTGGAAGGCAGAGGTAGGAGGATCGCCCTGAGTTTGAAGCCAGCCTGAGACTACCTAGTGAATTCCAGGTCAGCCCGGGCTAGAGTGAGACCCTACCTCAAAAAACCAAAATAACAACAAAAAGCACAAAGAAAACATGATCACCTATGACCCCAGAGTCTAGCCAGCACTGCCAAGAACATTGGAGCAAATCTTGAAGAAGCAGACAAAAGCATCTAAATATACAGGTAGCATCTTTTGCCGATGTAAAGAGAACCATGCTAACTGCTGCCCACTGCTCTCCTCCTTCTAAACCCCCTGTAATCTCATGCTGCGTTAGCCCCTTCTCACAGGCAGAGACATAGAAACTCTGAAAGGGGAAGTTGCTCAAGGCCGCATCAAGTGGGGTTCAGTGAAGATTTGCACTCAGGTCTTCCGC
Source organism: Orientallactaga sibirica (assembly GCA_036365145.1). Lineage (NCBI taxonomy): Eukaryota > Metazoa > Chordata > Mammalia > Rodentia > Dipodidae > Orientallactaga > Orientallactaga sibirica. The sequence goes on from JAEOAD010000034.1 coordinate 14,221,719, forward strand.
CTCCAAAGCCAGGGACAAAATCATCCTGGCCGTTGTCTGATGGAGAAACAAAGGCAGAAGTGAAGGAACTGGTTGGAAGTGCACAGCCATTCCTGAGCAAGCGGGTCTGGCCTCAGGTTCCCCGGAGGCTCCTGTCCTGCATCCAGGGCCAGAGTGGGGCTCACCTGGGGTGCTGAGAAGCAGACCTGTCTTCCTGTGGAAGAAGCATGAGCAAGACGCTGCTCACAGCCCACACTCGAGAGAGACGTGAGCTCTGCTCTCAAGCAGCTGAGCTAACAGGAGCCACTGAGCAGGCTGAGCCTGTTTCTGTTTTGCCACGAGGGTAAAAGCTAACCACCCCGTGTGGTTGGGAGAATGCCAGAGCTGCTCTACTTGTACCCTGGGAATCCCCAGCTAAGAGGAGAAGTATAAACAACCTTGGGTGCTCAGCTAACTGCTCTACACTGCATTTCATTCAACTTCCCTAAAAGACCCAGAGGGAGGTGTGGTGATTTTCATCTCTGTGTCACAGAAAGGGACACCCAAGCTACAAGGAGTCAGCCAACTCACTGAGAACCAGGAACCAGGACCTCACCACATGGAGTTCAAATCCAAGTCCAGTGACTTGATTAGTGACCAGAAGCAGTGTAACGTTGAGAGAAAAGTACAAGAATGGACAACAGCCACCCGCCACCTGCTATGGCATGGTTTTAGTTCTGCACAGACTGCAAATAAACTCCTTAAATTTTTATTTATGTATATGTACGTGCATGTGCACATGTATGGGCACACCTCGTCTCTTGCTGCTACAAATGAAGTCCAGAAACCTACGCCATTTTGTGTCTGGCTGTGGGTACTGGGGAATTGAACCCAGAGGCAGGCTGTGCAAGCAAGCACCTTTAACCACTGAGTCCCCAGCTCTTGCAAGTTAACTTGTAAAATAACTTGTAACAAGATGGTGGTAGCTATCATTTCTTAGTATTATTTAATTTGTATCCTTTGATGATACCACACGTATTATTTAACTTGTATCCCTTGATGATATCACACATAGAATTGCTAGCAGACCTGGAAAGAAAGTATTTGTTTTCCTTACTTGATAGATGGAGAAACAAACCCAAAGAGGTCAGGTAATTTTTCTTTCAAGGTCTCACAAGCAATAAATAGGCAGGTCTCTAGCTCACAAGCACAGGATTTGCCCACTGCGGTGTCATCACCAGGAATTTGAGCAGGTGGGAAGGAATCCAATGGGAGGTGACATGGCCCCTGGATTCAGTGCCAGCCCTTGTCCAGGACTGCTGTTCAGAGGAGGAGCCTCCTGTCTGCAGTGCTCTGCCTTGGGGGACTACTGGGTGGGATTGATGGCAGCCTGAGGAAAGGATGGAAATGAAGTCAGGGGAGCCACTGCTGTGCCAGGAACTGATTTATATTTGCCTCAGAATCTGAGGGATGTGTGTGTGTGTGTGTGTGTGTGTGTGTGTGTGTGTGTGTGTGTGTGTAAACAGAGCCTCTGCTCGACCACACCAGAGGGCTGTTACAGTCGCCCAGATCAGTAACACAATTCTTTGTTTGTGTTCTTTGCTCAACCCTCACTGCCCAAAGCATTTCCTTCCCTGGGAGATCCTGGGTGTGCTCTCTAACATCCGCACACTACCCAGATGCTCACTGTACAGACAGCAATGTCAAGGTCCAGAGCGGCAGACCCTGGGACAGATCACCCAGCAGGAAAGTGACTTTTCTTTCCGGGCATGGTGTTGCACACCTTTAATCCCAGCACTTGGGAGGTAAAGGTAGTAGGATCGCCATGAGTTTGAGGCCACCCTGAGACTACATAGGGCATTCCAGGTCAGCCTGGGCTACAGCAAGACCCTACCTTTAAAAAAGGCTAGAGAAATGGCTCTGTGGTTAAAAGTGCTAACTTGCAAAGTTTGCCAGCCTGGTTCAATTCCCCAATACCCATGTAAAGTCAAATGCACAGAGCAATTTGTGCAACTGGAATTAGTTTGCAGTGGCAAGAGGCCCTGATACACTCATTCTCTCTCATTCCCTTTCTCTTCTCTCCCCTTGCAAATAAAATAAAATAAATAAAATAAAATAAAATAAAAGCTGGATATACCTGTGTGCACCTATAATCATGTCTCGGGGGAAATGGAAAGGAGTAGACCCCTGGGGCTCAGTGGGCAGCCAGTGTAGCCTAATTAGGCAAGTTCCACACCAATGAAAAACCTTGTCTCAAAAAGAGGTGGACAGTGTCTAAGGAACAATACTTGAGGTTGTCCTTTGCCCTCCACACACATGTACAAATGTACGTATGCACCTGCACAACACACAGACACATTAACAACAGACCTGTGCTTCATGGGGGATGTGGTTTGTCACACTCACACCATATCTACTCTTCCTCCAGCAACCACTAGTGCCACCTTAACCCCTAGCCTCTGGCCTACTTGGGAGACCACCAGTCTGGGCCAGAACATCTCTCTTCCAAGAAGTCCTGGCTCTGCCTCAGATAAGAGTCTGGCCTCAAACCAGTTCATCTCCTTCCTCCACAGCCCTAGTAAAAGACATGGGCTGAAAGAGGCAGGAACCCAAACCTTTTCATCCTGTGCCATGAGAAACAGCACCCTGAGACATTCAGGAAATAGTGACCAATGCAGTGATGGCACCGTGCACCTCACAAGCTGATGCCACAAGACGCTGCCTCCAGCCACCCCAGGATGCACCCTCAACTCCCATTGGCAGGAGTTCTGCCTTCCCAGTGCGTTAGGCTGGCAAATCCCATGTCATGTCTTGGAAACTGTTGCTGGGTTCTTGCAGCTCCAAGGAGAGCCAGCTGGGTTGGAGTGAGCGTGCAGGCAGGGGAGAACCTCCAACATAGCTCCCTGGATTCTAGCTCTCACCAGTCGCTGGACCATTCACCAGGACAGGTGAGATAGGGCTTAGCAATGGTTTGTCCTTGGACACCCTGGGACAGGAACAGACCCCAGATTTTAGGCCTGAATGGGTTGTTGGGGAGTTGCCGGACCTCCCTCCCACCCACCAAGCAGCTGGGCATGGGGAAGCCAGAGAACTACCCAGGTTAGCACTTCACTAGACCTTGAGGTTCAGTCTCCTCTTCTCAGACTGAGAGATCACCTCCCTGGCCCATGATGGACCCAAGCAAAGCCATCCTCGATGGGCAGTCCCCACAGGATGGGCAGAGGCAAATGAGGACCAAGTCTTGAAGTCTGGAGGGCATTTGCCTCCTGAGTAACACCTGCCAGCTGCTGCTCCCGAGGCTTGGTTTCAGACAGGAGCAGGGAGAAAAGGTCAAAGGGCAGCAAGGGCTTTGAAGGCCCTCCAAAGGCCCTGGACTCTGAGATGTCCAGAGCACTGCAGGTCAGGTGAGCAGAGGGTGTGGTCAGCCTTCACCACAATGGATGGTCAGCAGGCCTAGAATTAAGCCATGACACCTGTACCCAGGGGTCTTCTTGACCCTCCTCTGCACAGCCCTGCAACTTTCCTAGGCCCCTTCTTACCTGAGAGCTCCGAGGATTGTCCCATTGGCCCTGTGCACATTTGCAGAGACAGAGACACTTAGGTTCAGAGAGGGTTCAAGCAATGTGACATAGTATTCCAACTGAGTGCCTGTGGGAATAAGCTATAAGAACAAACTGTGAAAATAAAACACAGAAATGAGCTATTAACCTTACAAATAACTTCTGAGACTGTAACTATGATACTTTCTCTGATAAGTTCCTATCTTGTAACTTGCCTTAAAGGTAATCTTAGAACCATGTAACCCACCTGCTTAGAGCAATGTAACCAAGTTTCTCTGCCTTAATTTACCTTTGGTCTGAAGAACACAGATAATCAATATTGAAATGGATGTTAAGAGATGCTGACTGAATTTAAGCTATGCTCTTTGCTCAACTTCCTCGGTGACTGGTTGCACTCGTGACCCAGAACAATGTCGATGTGGATGAAGCAAAGAACTCTCATTAAAATTAAGGAATTGGGCTGGAGAGATGGCTTAGCAGTTAAGGCGCCTGCCTCCTAAGCCTAAGAACGCTGGTTCCAATCTCCAGCAGTTCCAATCTCCAGGTCCCACGTTTATCAAGATGCAAAAGGGGCACAATGTCGCACTTGACCACAAGGGGGCGAATGCATCTGGATTTCGTTCACAGCAGCTGAGAGGCTGCTGGCGCGCCCATCTCTATCTGTCTTCCTCTCCCTCTCTCTCTGTCTCTCTCTCTGTGTCTCTCTCCCCCCCCAAAAAAATAAAATAAATAAAATAAAATAAAGGAATTGGGGATGGAGAATGGCTTAGTGGTTAAGGCATTTTCCTACAAAGCCTAAGGGCCCTGGTTCAATTCCCCAGGATCCACATAAGCCAGATGCACAAGGGGGGAATTATGCGTCTGCACTTCATTTGCAGTGGCTGGAGGCCCTGGTACTCTCTCTCTCTCTCTCTTTCTCTCTCTCTCTCTCTCTCTCTCAAATAAATAGATAAATAAAAAAATTTTAAATACTAAAACAAAATGTTAAAATTAAGGAATTATCCACAGAGTTGTTAAAAGCAACAGGTGGACTTAGTGTGATTGCAGCTGTGAACAGTCTGTGTGTGTGTGTGTGTGTGTGTGTGTGTGTGTGTGTGTTCTGGATTCACAGAGTCTACAAGTCATACCCCTAAATCCCTTCCTTCAACAAATGTTTAAAAAATAGTTTGAAGTCAAAAGTTCCTCGCCCCTCATTCACATGTTGCCTGTCCTCTGCCCTTGTAATATTAATTCATTTTTTTTCTGTAGAGAGACAGAGATAGAGCGAGAGACAGATAGAGAATGTGCGCGCCAGCAGCCTCTCAGCCGTTATGAATGAACTCCAGGTGCATGCACCCCCTTGTGGGCAAGTGTGGCATTGCACCCTTGCATCACTTTGCATCTGGCTAAACAAGGGACCTGGAGAATTGAACAGGTGTTCTTAGGCTTAGCAGGCAGGCACCTTAACTGCTAAGCCATCTCTCCAGCCCAATATTAATTCTTCATGTGTTACTGTATTTTACTGTTCAATTAAAAACACCAGTGAGAGGCCGGGCGTCGTGGCGCATGCCTTTAATCCCAGCACTTGGGAGGCAGAGGTAGGAGGATTGCCAAGAGTTCGAGGCCACCCTGAGACTACATAGTGAATTCCAGGTCAGCCTGGACCAGAGTGAGACCCTACCTCACAAAACAAAACAAAACAAAACAAAACAAAAAACACCAATGAGTGCCTTCAACAGATGCTAGAGCTGCAGGAACACCAGAGCAGCAGCGGCAGCAGAAGCAGTGGATTCTAAGGGTCAGCTTTCCTTCTCTCAGGCTCTGCTCTAAAAAGCAGCTAGCCCACTCTTGGGTAAACAATCCAAGAGTCAGCTTCTGTAATCCCTGGGCAGAGCCCCAGTTGGACAAGTTTCTATATTCAATACACTAGGAGCCTCTGGGAAGCCTCTTGGTTTCCCCACACCTCAGTTTTCCCATAGGTTAAATGAGACAGCCAAGCTTATACTCTTTGCTGACCCTCCTAGAATTCTGATCTCATATCACAGGAAAGCACCATCTTCAGACAATAAGCAGTTCCCACTGGTGGCTTATTGCATCTAAACCAGAGCATGGGGTACCAGTTTTACAGGGAAGTCAATTGCTGTCAACCAGGGACATGAAGTGACTTACCCACAGCCCCATAGTTAGCTCATGACTGAGCTGGAGCAACACAGCAGGGGTCTGAATATGGACTCTCACCTTTGCTCCCTGGAGCTGTTCTTGCCCAACATGCGAAGAGGCCCACATCTTAAAATCTTGGATGTGGGAAGTGTTGCATTGCATGGGAAAGGGACCATTGCAGATGGGATTAAATTAAACATCTTCATAATGTTGTGAGTTTTAAGAGCACAATGGAGCCTTTCTTAGTCCTGGATGAGTTTACCTTAGGGGTTAGAGGGCCAGCCACTTAAGGGTCACCAAAACTCCCCAAGCCAGTGGCTCTGAACTTTATGAGAATTACAGATTTGGCAGAAGAACAAGTTAAACAAGGGTTCGTTAGAAAATAATATGACCAGGCTGGAGAGATGGCTCAGCAGTTTAAGTTCTTACCTGCAAAGCCTAGCGACCTGGGTTCAATTCCTGAGTACCCACATAAAGCAAGATGCACAAAGTGGTACATGCATCTGGAGTTCATTTGGAGTAGCCACAGGCCCTGGTGTGCCCACACTCACTTATTCATTCATTCATTCTCTCCCTCTCTCTCTCTCTCCTTACAAATAAATAAATAGTAAAAATATTTTTTAAATAGAAAAGAATGTAATCACTGAATATGGGGGTGCACACCTTTGATCCCAGCACTTGGTAGGCAGAGGTAAGAGTATCACGATTGTTGCAGAAATTCTCTAGAAAGAGCACTCCAACATCAGTATGAGAGCAAGTAGAGGAGCTTGAGATAGCTCTCCAAAAAAGCTCTAAGCCTGAGCTGAGATTTTATTTCCACTTTCTTTTTTTGGGGTGGGGGGGGAGTCACAGAGAGAAACAGAGAGAAAGGGGGAGGAAGACAGATAGAGATGGGCGTGCCAGCAGCCTCTCAGCTGCTGTGAATGAAATTCAGATGCGTGTACCCCCTTGTGGTCAAGTGCGGCATTGCACCCATTTGCATCTGGCTAAACGTGGGACCTGGAGATTGGAACCGCTGGAGATTGGAACCAGTGTTCTTAGGCTTAGCAGGCAGGCGCCTTAACCGCTAAGCCATCTCTCCAGCCCTATTTCCACTTTTTAAGATATTATATACATATATATTTTTTTCTTTTTGGTTTTTCGAGGTACGGTCTCACTCTTGCCCAAGCTGACCTGGAATTCACTATATCTCAGGGTGGCCTTGAACTCACAGCAATCCTCCTACCTCTGCCTCCCGAGTGCAGGAGTGTAGTTTTCATAGTGGAAATTTGCATATCGATCATTTCTGTACTCAGGCCACCCTAACAATGAATTCCATTGTACCTTGTTTTAACTGTCTTTCCTTCTTATCAACCCTCTGGGCCCTTTTCTGGACAGTTTTCTTTTTGGGATTTTTCCATCTGTTGACAAAGATAAATTTAGCTCCTTGGCAATTGACACTTACAGTAACTCAGTGAATCCGTTCAAATTTTAGCTTCTTTTCTACCACACTATGAGTTCAAGGCCAGCCTGGAACTACAGAGTGAGTTCCAGGTCAACCTGGGCTAGGGTAAGACCTCCCCCTGCAAAAAAAAAAAAAAAAAGGAGGAGGAGGAGGAGGAGGAGGAAGCGGAAAGAAAAAAGAAAGAAAAAGAAAAGAAAAAGGCGAAAGTAAATCAGAAGAGCTCCCCTGCTAGGAGAGGGTCCTTGCTTGATGTGGGTAGTCACCTAGTGATTTGGATCATGGCTTTTTATACCCTTGGGGTGTAAATTAGGTGTTAAGTTGGGGTGGATTGGTTTGGCTCCTCTGAGGCTTCTGGTAGGCTGATGAACTCTGTATGTGTGGGCCAGCTGGCCTCCAAGGGAGTCAACGAGTCGGGGTTTTTGACCTTTGGTGGGCCATTTTTGGGCCTTTCAGTTCTAGGACTCTGTTCTCTGCGTTCATCAGCTCTGTGGAAATAGAGTGTCTGCTTCTTCCCCTTGGGCCTGTAACTAGTTGCCTGCAAACATAGGACCTACTTTATTGCTAATCCTTATCAATATGAGAGCTTCCTGGATAAGCCAGGAGGTTCCATGTCATCGCATGGTGTCAGAAGGGCCCCAAGACAGAGAAAGCTAAGTAATTACAGAAGCAGAAAGAGGTGACAATGGTGACTCTGTAGCTAGGAAAATGCATTTTGACAATGTAAAGAGAAGCCTTGAGGGCTCCATGGTTAAAGGCACTTACATGCCAAGCCCAATGGCCTGGATTTGATACCCTAGAACCCACATAAAGCCAGATGCACAAAGTGGCACATGCATCAGGAGATGTTCCAGGAACCTAAAATGTCTACCAGGTTTGGAAAGTTTATAAAAGAAATTATTTATGTCATTAGCATTTCATATATGCACGTATGTGCACATGGGTGTAAAGGCCAGTGGACAACCTTATGTGGTGTTCCTCGAGCACCACCCACCTTTTATGATACAGGGTCTCACTTTCTTAGAACTCACCATATAAGATAGATTCACAGGATACTGAGCCCAAGCTTGTCTTAGCCTCTCCTGCACTGGGATTACCAGCATGCACCATCATGTCCCACTTTTTTTTTAACGTGGCTTCTAGGGAACAAACTAGGTCCTTCTGCTTGCAAGGCAAGCATTTTACTCACTGAGATATCTCTCCAGACCCTTCATTAACTTTCATTTATTATTATTATTATTATTATTATTATTATTATTATTATTATTATTATTTTGGTTTTTCTAGGTAGGATCTCACTCTAGCTCAGGCTGACCTGTAATTCACTATGTAGTTTCAGGGTGGCCTCGAACTCATGGTGATCCTCCTGCCTCTGCCTCCCAAGTGCTAGGAATAAAGGCGTGCACCACCACGCCTGGCCTCATTAATATCTTTATATGGATAACATGATAAAATGATTTTAAAAATTGGAATAAATTAAATTAAATAGATATTTATTGTTTGTAGTAGACAGTTTCATGTTGCTAAGATGAACATGCAACCAGACAGTGTTTATGGGAGGAAGGAATTTATTTCAAGTTTACAGATTCGGGGAAGTTCCATTAAATGGAGGAAGAAGCGGGTTCCCATTCATAAATCCAAGCCGAGAGAGAAAACCACCACCATCCAGCAGACACCGAAAGGCAGCAGCATCTGAGACCCCACCAGAGCTCACATCTCTCTCCACACCTTGGGGCTGGAGTTCAGACCCACCCCCAAACACACCTTTGGGGTGGACTCCAGGACCTGCCCCCAGTGACACATCCTCCAGCCATGCTGCTGGACACCCAAGTTCCAGTCTTTAATAACATGCCTGCGTCTATGGAGGACATACATTCAAACTACCACCCTGTGATTCCTAGAAAGTTTGGACCTGCACCTGTAGTTCACATTATCCTGTGACTAAACAGCACTATTGGGCCTTTTTTATGGCCTTGGCTAGAGGGAATAGGCCACTCACTTCATGAAACCTGCAGCGAACTCTATGGAGCTGAGGATGGGAATCCCCCACACTCCTGTGAGTGCATGCACACACCCTGCAAGTGGGGAGCCCTGGTGGTGGTCTCTCCCCACTCCCAGCTCCTCTGGACCAGCCCGTGTTCCTACAAGACATGACCGTTATTTTTAGCATTTGCTGCCTCAACACAGCTGGCTCGGAAGCTTTTCTGGGTGTGAGCCAGCCTCGACCGCTATCTTCCTGCCAATGGGGGTCTCAGGAGAAAGATTGTGAGCAAGCTCCCTACCTCCCTGACAAGGAAAGGATCATAGTGCACATGCTTTTAGATGAGGAAACCAAGGCAAAGTGGTATCTGCAAGCTTGGAGGTGGCCAAGCCGAGTCTTAGAAGCAAGCCACTTAGCCTGAGCCTTCCTCCCAAGGACTAACACTGGGCAGAGCTGGAGTGGTAGAGCCTCCTCACTCAAAGTCAGCCACTGTGGGGTCCCATACAGGCTTTCTTTGGAGGCATTTTGTGCTTTGGAAAGCTTTTGTTTTGCCTCTTCTCAGTGCTAGGGATCAAACTCAGGGCTTCTGGGATACCGAGTGGTACTTGCCCTCTCATTGAGCTATACCATCAGCCATAGGAAAGCATTCTGAGGAAGACAGGAGCAAGCAAGCAATTTGAAGGAGGTAGGTAGCTTAACCTTAGCTTCAGGGACTGTGGCCCAACTGTCCAAATGAAGTAGGTGAGAATTATTTGAGAAAGGTCTATGCCAATTTGGTAGTGCACAGCTGTAATCCCAGCACTTGGGAGACAGAGATAGGAGGATCACTGGGAGTTTAAAGCCAGTATAGTCTACATAGCAAGGAGGGGTAAGGCTACTTAGCAAGACCCTGTCTCAAAAATAAATAAATAGGGGCTGGAGAGATGGCTTTCCAATTAAGGCACTTGCCTGGGAAGTCTAAGAACCCAGGTTTGATTCCCCAGTATCCACATAAGCCAGATGCATAAGGTGGTGCATGCGTCTGGAGTTTGCTTATAGGAGCTGGAGACCCTGAGTGCACCCATTCTCTCCATCTGCCTCCTCTTCTCTATCTCCTCCTCTTCCCCCTTCTCGCAAATAAAATGGTAAAGAATTAAATAAATTGATCAATAAATAAAATAAAAATAAAGCAGGGGCTGGGGAGATGGCTCAGTTTGCAATCCTGCCAACCCAACATACACATATACATACATATATGCATGCATGCACAAATAAATACAAAACAGGGCTGAGGAGATGGCTCAGTGGATAAAGTGCTTGCCACACAAGCTTAAATACTGGGGTTCTGATGCCAAACAGTAGTGGTGGCCCACCTGTAATCCCAGTGCTCAGGAGGTAAAGACCAGGCAGAAGTCCCCAGGACAAGCTGGCAAGCTAGTCTAGCCAAATCAGCAACTCCTGGGTTCAAGAGAGAAACTCTACCTCCATAAATAAAGAGGAAGTGATCGAGGAAAACATCCAATGTCAACTTCTGGCCTGCACACATGCACCCATGCCTATGTGTGCACACACACACACACACACACACACACACACACATCTCTACAAGTACAAACTGCACAGAAACAAGATTACCTTCTGGTTCAGAATCCAAGCTCAAGAAATCTTTCAGAACTCTCTGGCTTGACCTTCTTGTAGTTTCAGTTTCCTTCACAACTGTCTCCTACAGCAGTTGGAAGACTAATTAAAATCATGGGCATAGGACATAACTCAGTGGCAAGTACTGCTGAGCACTTGCTAAGTACTAGTTAGCCATTGTAGGACTAGAGTGGAGCTCAGCGGTACTGAGCTAACCTCGCAGCTACGAGGCCTTACTGTGCTTGCTTATCTAGCAGCTACTAGGCGCTGGGGTCAATCCTCAGCAACTGAAAGTGGATATGATCACAGTACATTATATGCATGTATGATATGTCATAATAAAACCCATTATTTTGTACAGTGGAACACAATCCCATTCCCAGTGTGTGTATGTGCCACAACTTTAAGAGGTTACTGGTGTCGACCTCTTAGTAACACTATTCCATAGATAAGGAAACTAGAGCTTAGAGTAGTGAGGTTACCCTTCAAAGACACAAAACTAGTGAAGGCAGCCTATGGAAGTGATCAGTAATCGCTTTATTAAGATATTATGGTAAGTTATAAAACTCACTTATGTTATACAATTCAGTGGCAAGAGATTATTTTCTCACAGTTGCATGAAAATCACTAAATCAACTCCAAACCATCTTCATCTCCCAAAATGAGCCCTATGCCCTCAACAGAATCCTCCCACGTTCAGCCAACCTCAGTCTTGGGGAGCTATCAGTCTGCTTTCTGACTCTATCAATTTGCCTATTCTAAACATTCTTTTAAAAAAAAAAAAAAACAACTTTCATTGAGAACTTCCATAAATTTAAACAAGATTCCATGATCATAATCCCCTCCCAGCACCTTCCCTTTTCTCTTCCCAAGTCCTCCCCTCACTGACTCCCTTCTGCTTTCCAAGTAGTCTCTCTTTTATTTTGATGTCATCATTTTTTCCTCCTATTATTCAGGTCTTGTGTAGGTATCCTGAGCAACTGTGAGGTCATGAATATCAAGGCCATTTTGTGGCTGAAGGACAGTATTGTAAGCACTCCTCCCCTTCCTTTGGCTCTTACATTCTTTCTGCCACCTCTTCCACAATGGTCCCTGAGCCTTGGAGAGTGTGAAAGAGATGTCTCATTTAGTGCTGAACACTCCACTGTCACTTCTCAGAACTTTGGTGAGTTTTGAGTCAACCCAGTGGTCATACTGCCATCTGCAAAAGAGAAGTTTCTCTAACCAAAAGTGAGAGTAGCATTAATATATGGGCATAAACAAGTGTTTAGAGGGCAGTTTGATGGGCATAGTATATCCAGTTAGCCAGACAACAGTAGCAGTTTCCCCCTCTAGGGCTTTTGACCTCCTCAGCCATTTGTCTTGGCTCTTGACTAGGTTTTCAGTACCAGGCAGGAATTTCCTTCCATGGAGTGGGCCTTAAATCCAATCAGAGAGCAGTTGGTTTCCCCCCAAACAGACAAGCTACTATTTTCACCAAATGGAACATTTGGCCTGGCTGGCTGGCTAGCATGAAGCTTGCAGGATTCACTTTTGATGAAGACCGTTGATGACTTTTCTCCTCCAACAGGCTGCAGAGCTCTTTCCAGCATCATGACAGCTAGTGAACAGTGAGGAGGCTTCTAGCTCAGCTCCAACTTGATTTCTCAATGTCCTTAAGCCCAAGTATGTGGAGTCTTCAGCAGTATGGTCTCACCATCTAGATCTAGTGGGCAACCAAGAGCCTTGGCAATAGCTGGTAATGTAATCAGGAGCCTCCCTGGCCAACAGCGCTCTAGAAGGTATCCCACCCCGGCACTGAAATATTTCTAATAACAATCTATGGTTTCTGAGTCCTACATTATCCACTTCTACAAAGATCTATGTTCAAACTGAACATGCTTTAAAAAATATTTTATTTATTATTTTAGAGAGACTGAAAAAATGGGCATGCCAACAAACAAACTCCACTTGCATAGGCCACATGGTGTGGCTGGCTTTTCATGGGTACTGGGGAATTAAACCTAGGCTACCAGGCTTTGCCAGCAAGCACCTTTAACCAATGAGCTATCTCTCCATCCCCTGAACATTCTTTCACTTAAATGATATTATCAAAGATTCATGCATGCTACAGCATGTTCATAGTTCCTTTTTATTGTTGAAGAATAACCCACTAAATGTATATACCTCATTTATGTATCCTGCGATTCATTACATTTCTCATTCCTGGTCATTTGGGCTATATCCACCTTTTGGCTAGTATGAATAATGCAACTATGACTATTTGTGTGCCAGCCCTGTATAGACATCTATTTTCAGTTTTCTTGAGTATATTCCTAGGAATAGAATTTCTGGTCACTTGATAACATCGTATAAACCATTGAGCAGCAGCTCAATGTCACCAGCAGGACCAAGGTATTCCCACACACTCTCTCTCTTTCTCTTCTGAGCAGTTGTGAGATAAATGCAAAGAAATCAACATGAATCATGCCCCTTGCTCCCTTCAAAGGAGAATGGAGATAAATGTTATTTCAAGTGCTTTAGGGCCTTCATTGTGTTCCTTGACTGTAAAATGGCATCACAGCTATGGAACTTATGAGGTCAGTATGAAGGTTCAGTGAATTAAGCCACATGAAGCTCTTAACACCAGGTCTGGCTCAGGAAACAGTAAATTTTAGTCGTTGTTGTTACTTCATTCCCTCCCAAGCACACAGTGTCTAAAACAGTAGTCATCCGGTAAATGTATATGTGCAGTTGTTTGGTGCTTGAGGTGGAACTCAGGGCCTCACATGTGCTAAACACATTGTACCACTGACCTGCACCACCAACCTCTCCATAAATGTTTAATGACTGATGAAACAAACAATAGTAATGCCTGGAGAAATAGCTCAGTGATTAAGGCACTTGCCAGCAAAGCCTAATGACCCAAGTTCAGTTCCCCAGTACCCAAGTAAAGCCACATGTATAAGGTGGTGCATGCATCTGGAATTTGTTTGCAGTGGCTGGAGGCCCTAGAGTGCCCATTCTTCTCTGTCTCTTCCCTCTATCTTTCTCTGCTTATAAATAAATAAATAAAAATATTTTTAAAAAAGAAACAATAGTAAGTAACACTACAGGTTGGTATGTGTAGCCCTGTTTTTGAAACCTGCAAACTGATGACAAGAATGCTTAGGGGACTGTGGTAGTTTGAATAGATGGCCTCCAATATATTCAGTGTTTGATTAGTTTGTAGTTGGCATCTGCAGCCACCTGGCTGGAGGCAGTGCCACTGGGCGGATCTTAAAGTGTGGTGGTTGAGATGCCATTGTAAAGATATGCAAAGTGTGCCTAGCTGGAGTTCCTGAGGTATGTATGCTGTGCTGTGTTGGCTTTTGGCTCTCTCTCTCTGGCTCTCTCTTTTCCCTGGTTGTGTAAGAGCAGGCCAGCTTCTCCTGCCGTTATGGAACTTCCCCCGGATCTGTAAGCTACAATAAATATCCCTTCCTCCATAACTGTGCCTGGTCTGGAAGTTCATCTCAGAAAACCTGAAGCTGTCTGCTACAGGGACATTCTCAAGATTAAATTATTATATTAAGAGGCTGTGAAAAACAAACTGGGAATGGTAATGCATGCCTTTCACCCTAGCACTTGGGAGATTAAGGCAGGATGATCAGTGTAAGTTCAAGACCAACCTGGGGCTACAGGATGAGTTCCAGGTCAGCCTGAGCTAGAGTGAGACCCTACCTTATAAAAAAAGGCAGGGGGAGGTCTGTGAAACAAACCCAGGTGCCTCTGTTTCTGTACAAGATTCCCCTGACCAACCACTTCCTAAGTCCTGCCTCAGCACCATACTGCCCATCTCAGGCCAAGTCACAGCCTCCAGGCCATCTGCTTGGTTTGTGCTGCTTCCTTCCATCTCTTGCACATCACAGTAGCCTGAGGATATAGAAATTTCATCCTTTTGCTCATTTAATGTTATGAGCCAATCTGGCTAGGCAGTGGTCTCATTACTCAATAGTCACTGGGTGTTGCTAAGTGATCTGATGGAGGAATTAACATTTATTATCAGTTGACTTTAATAAAGAGAACTTTCCTAGTTGGTCTGTGAACAGACACTAAGAACTGAGGTTTTCCTGGAGAAGAAGGTCCACCTGGGGACTGGAACATCAGTTCCCGCCTGAGAGTCCCAGAAGTCATGCCTACCATCTGCCCTGGACGGGGGGGGGGAGGGGGGGGGGAGGGTGGCGGGTGTCAGACTGCTCTCACCGGACCTCACAATCAAATGGTTTCCTTACAATAAGTCAATCTAATGGATTCAGTCTAGAAGACTGATTTTCAGCTTCACACAATCCTGTTTCTAAATGTGAATTCGTATTAAAATGTAAAAAATATGTAATTCTAACAATATGTGTGTGGCTGTGTATGCATGTGTGTGAAGGCCGTAGGTTCACAACAGTTGTCTTCTAGAGTTTTGTACTTTTTAAAAATATTTTTTTAATTTATTTGAGACAGAGGCAGGGGCGGAGAGAATGGGCATGCCAGGGCCTCCAGCCACTGCAAATGAACTCTGGATGCATGCACCCCCTTGTGCATCCAGCTTACATGGGTCCTGGAGGGTTGAACCAGGATCCTTTGGCTTTGCAGGCAAATGTCTTAACCACTAAGCCGTCTCTCCAGCTCTGAGTTTCCTACATTTTTGTGGTGGTTTGATTCAGGTGTCCCCCCAAAAATTAGTGTTCTGAACACTCAGTTCCCAGGTGATGGAGATTTGGGAATTAACACCTCCTGGAGACAGTCTATTATTGAGGGCTGGCTTATGGGTATTATAGCCAGTTTCCCCTTGCCAGTGATTGGCATACTCTCCTGCTGATGTTGTCCATCTGATGTTGGCCAAGGGGTGATGTCCACCCTCTGCTCATACCATCATTACCTCTTGCCATCATGGAACTTCCCCTCAAGTCTGTAAGGCAAAATAACCTTTTTTTCCACAATCTGCTCTTGGTCGGGTGGTTTCTACCAGCAATGTGAACCTGACTGCAACATTTTTTCTCTTTGTATGTGTATATGTGGTGTGTGTGTATATACAGTTGATGTATGTAGACACACCATGTATATGTAGGTTCACATGCGTGTGGAAGCCAGAGGTTGAAGTCAAGTGTCTTCCTTGATCTCTTTCCACTTTATTTACTGAGACAAGGTCTCTCCCAAAACCCAGAACTTGTCTATTCTCCAGTTTAATCTAGACAGCTTAACCTGGAAATACCATTTCTGCCTCCTGGACTCTAGAATTACAGGTAGGCTGCCACACTAGCCCAGCATTTAGGTGGGATCTGGGGATCAGAACTCAGGACCCATCACTTGTACAGCAAGCATTTTATCCACTGAGCCATCTTCCCAAGCCCTCAAGGTGCATTTTGTGGTAAGAAAAATGTGCCTCGGGGCTGGAGAAATGGCTTAGTGGTTAAGGTGCTTGCCTGCAAGGACAAAGGACCCAGGTTCAATTCCCCAGGACCCACGTAAGCCAGATGCACAAGGTGGCACTTGCATCTGGAGTTCGTTTGCAGTGGCTAGAGGCCCTGGTGTGCCCATTCTCTCCTCTCTCTTTCTCTCTACTTGCCTATTTCTGTATCACTCTCTCAAATAAATAAATAAAATATTTTTTAAATGTACCTCAAGAAAGCCATTCAAATAATTCTTTTAAGGTCCCATCTAGCTATCACATAAATACAGCATGAAAAGCACAGACTCCTGTTGAAGGTGGTCATCACGTTCCCTCAATCCCTGGGCACCAGGAGGGGAAGGACAGGGAAAGGCTTAGTGTTGGCGTCTGTCCTTTGTTTCCATTCCTTACCTTATGGGTTCTGGTAACTGGAATATCAAGGAGGAAAATCAATTGTCTGGAGGGCTAGAGTAGGTCTGGAGGTCAGAGACTCCCTCTTTCTAGGGCTTACATGAAAAGAACCCTGGATCAGGAGTTCTTCTTCCTGCATAACAATCTTACTGTCTGGAAAATACACATCACCAGCCCTGAGCCCCATTCTATCTTGGGCAAAGTTGGAGCCCCCAACCAGTGGGATGGCTGAGAGAAGGGTAGGATTATAAGCAGCATAAAGAAAAAGGTTATTGTCTATAGAGGGTCCCCAGGAGTGTCAGCTAAAGCTGGTGTGTGGCTATCTTGAAGAAGCTAAAAGTTAAAGCCTTCTTCATTCGGTGCTTATTTGGTATTCATTCATCACTTCCTCCTGATGCTTCCTGGGAGCCCTGCACAATGGTACATTGTCAAGGCCACAGTGGGCGGGGGGACATTTCAGTGCACAGGATGAAGAGATAGTAAAAGGTGAACTTGGTGGGTTACACCTTTAACCCTAGCACTCGGGAGTCTGAAGCAGGAGGATAGCCTTTAGTTCCACGTCAGCCTGGGCTAGAGTGAGAACCTGCTTGAAAAGAGAGCAGAGACAGAGACAGAAACAGAGAGAGAAGGAAAAGAAAAGAAAAGAAAGGAAAGGAAAGGAAAGGAAAGGAAAGGAAAGGAAAGGAAAGGAAAGGAAAGGAAAGGAAAGGAAAGGGGAGAGAGAGGAAATGAACACAAATAAATGTGCCTTCCCACAGCCAGGGGTGCGACAGTGGATAAGTGGGGTAGAAGGGCAGGTTGCCAGAATCATGGGGCCCCTAGTCCCAGGCCAGGCTGGATATCCATGTACCACTGCAATCATATGGAAGGTATTGAAGACACTCACATTCCAAACCCGACTCAGCTCTCTCAGGCATGGCTCCTGGAACAAGCTGGCTGCTGGGTCTCCAAGCCCAGTAGGAGCCTCAGCTGCGTCCTACACCCAGCCAGGCCCAGGGCAGCGGGAAGCGCTCACCTACCAGGGAGCACACTGTCTCTCATCAGCCACTGGCTGGGAAGTGCTGTGGAGAAAAGGGGCCAGATGGCTTCAGAAACAGAGAATCCCAGCAGACAAGGATCCGGTTGGTTTTTGGAAGAAATGTAATTTAAACCTCTATTAATGGCAGACTAGAATGAAAATTCTTTGTATTCTAATGGTGATTTCATATATCATTTCTTCTACATTTAATAATTGCAATCCTATTGTGGCTTCTGGATTTTTATTATAATAAGACATTCAGGATAGGTACAAAGAATTTAAAGATATAAAGCCATGTTAAGCTGATTCCCAAAACCACTATCAAAGAAATGAAGTTGGTAACCTGTCTTAGAAAATGTAATGAACTTGGGGCTGGGGAGATGGCTTAGTGGTACCCTCCTCCTTCTACTAGGAAGGGTGAATAGCTCCATTACCATGGCCACAGACCTGGATAACACTGTATTGTTCTGCTCAAAGGTTGCTACTGGGCAAAGCAGCCTCTTACTCCAAGATGGCATCATGTTATGCCCAGAGGAAAAAATGCCACACAACACAGACACTTTACATTCTGGGAGCACTACAATTATCTCCATTGTGTAGACTAGGAAACTGAGGCTGAGAGGTTAAACAAGGTGGTTGAGGGCCCAGCTACTAGGTAATGGCAGGGTTATTAGCTCCCATCTGCCAACCTCCCCCTCCGACCCTACTATCCTGCCCCTTGTTTCCTGAACACCTGCCCCATGCAAAGTCTTGGTGAGACCACAATGTGACTCATTCAAGTAGTCATTTATTCAGTCACCTCTTTTTTTTTTTTTTTTAGCAATTACTAATTTTATGGGCTTATTTATTTATACCACCTTATTCTCAGAGCACTTCACTTCTTTAGTTGATATCCACGAGAATAAAATTTTACAGGAGTGGAATGTAATAACTGCCACATAGAAAACAAGCTGGGGGTTAGAAAGATGTCTCAGTGGTTAAAGGCATTTGCTTGCAAAGCCCAATGGCCTGGGTTCAGTTCCCCAGTATCCATGTAAAGCCAGATGCACAAAGTGGCACATGCATTTGGAGTTTGTTTCCAGTGGTAAGAGGTCCTGGCATGCCCATTCTCTCTCACTCTCCCTCCCTTCTCTCTCTCTCTCTCTTGAAAATTTTAAAATATATATATTTAAAAGAAAGAAAGAAAACAAGCTGGAAAGATCAGAAGAAGCCAGAACTGAGACTAGGACACAAAGTACAGACCTCAGGATCCTCCATTGTCTGGGAACAGGACACTAAATGCCCTCTGAGCTTGGTGGCAGCCAAAAACTCAATTCCATGCAGCGCAATGACCATAAGACACCAGCACACTGTTGCTGAGGCAAAATGAAATTCTCAGATGTCCTGAGACCAGACCTTTTCTTTTTTTCCTGGTGAACTGGCATGAAGAGAACCCTGTTGAACCTTAGCATGAATGCCCCCATCAGCCTGCTAGTTACATGGACAGCACAAGTCTGAGGAGCTATTTCCTAAGCCCTGCTTCATGCTGTCCTACAGCCTGAAGAGGAAGGACAGCTCTGAGGGCAGAACCCAGAGCCATGCAAGGCAGGTGTGCTCCTCTCTAGCTTGATCCATAGCCGGTTACAATACACACTTGTGGCAAATGTTCTGGGCAGCCCTTCTGTTGAGCATTCCAAGGCTTGAGCCCCATGTTCAAATTGCTTGAATTGCTACCTTTAAGTAGTAAGGGGTTACACACACACACACACACAAACACACACACACATTTTGTCAATCTCTTTGAAAACAAACATCAAAAAAAGGATTTGGAGGGGCTGGAGGGATGGCTTAGCAGTTAAGGCACTTGCCTGCAAAGCCAAAGGACCCAGATTCAAGTCCCCAGGACCCACATAAGCCAGATGCACAAGGTGGCGCATATGTCTTGAGTTCATTTGCAGTGGCTGGAGGTCCTAGCACACCCATTCTCTTTCTCACACACACACTCTCTCTTTCTCTGCCAAATAAATAAAAATAAAATATTTTTTAAAAGGGATTTGGAGCTGGAGAGATGGCTTAGTGGTTAAGGTGCTTGCCTGCAAAGCCAAAGGACCCAGGTTCAGTTCTTCAGGACCCACATAAGCCAGATGCGCACACAAGGAGGCGCACATGTCTGGAGTTTGTTTGCAGTGGCTGGAGGCCCTGAATTGCCCATTTTCTCTCTATACCTGCTTCTCTCTCTCTCTCTCTCTCTCTCTCTCTCTCTCTCTCTCTGTCTCTCAAATAAATTAAAATAATAATAATTTTTTTTTAAAAAAAAAGGATATGACAACATGGTGCTCATATTCCCAAAGGGCAAGAAATGGTGACAGCCTCATTTTCCATCCCTCCAAGTTTCCTTGCAGGGCTTTCTTGGTCTTCAATGCCCCTAACTAGATCTGCAAGTCGCTGGGAGCCTGTACTATAGGTTTAGGATGCTATGTGCATCAGAATCACTAGGTAACTCATTTCCAGTGCAGAGTCCCAGGACAGGCTCTCTGGGTGACAGGAATGCTTCTTTCAGGTGACTCTGGTAGGGACACAGTAGGCTGGGAGGGGCTGGCCATGATTGGACAGCAATTCAGCATCGCCCATTGAGACAAATGAGGAATAGGTTTTGTTAAACACAACTTTTGGCAAAAAAAAAAAAAAAATGAGGTTGTGATTTCAGGCTGATACTCACTGGCAAATGGCATCTAGAGCCCAAGTTCAATAAACAGCTGGGTCAGGCCTGAGTCACATGCTGTCAGTCTGTGCCCTGCACCTCTGATGCACAGAGGAATCATCTAGAAGCCTTTCAGCTCATACTTTCCAGCTGTATATCTTGGCCATACACCAAAGCAATTCGTCAGAGCTGCTATACTCTGTACCAGGTAATGCCTACACAAAGGGTCTGTTCAAATAAATGTGATGAGCAGAAAGATCACTGTGGGGCTGTAAGCCTGAGCACCTGACCCCTCCCAAGGGACCCTAACACCTCCCCCAGGAGAGGTTTGGGCTGTTTGGGGGGTAAAAACCATCCAGCCAAGGCATGATACAGACCAAGGCTCTGAGGAGGGACAAGGGGAGCTGGAGACTATTGGACACATCTGGGTCAAAAGGTGCAGAGCAGAGGCAGGAAAAGGCCTATTATAGAGAACCGTGTACTTGGACATGGTGGCACATGTCTACGGTTCCTCTACTGGGGAGGTGGAGACAGGATTGTGAGCTCAAGGCCAGCCTAGGACAGAGACTGAAACCCTATCTCAACAACAACAACAACAAAAAAAAAAACCTGCTGGGCATGGTGGTGCACGCCTTTAATCCTAGCACTCGGGAGGGAGAGGTAGGAGGATCATCATGAGTTCAAGGCCACCCTGAGACTACGTAGTTAATTCCAGGTCAGCCTGGACCAGAGTGAGACCCTACCTCGAAAAACCAAAAAATAAAATAATAATAATAATAATAATAAACCTTTGGGCTGGGGATAATGCTCAGCAGTTAATGGCACTTGTTTGCAAAGTCTTTAAGGCCAGGTTTGATTTCCCCATGCAAAGCCAGATGCGCAAAGTGGCACATACATCTGGAGTTTGTTTGTAAAGCAAGAGGCCCTGGAGTGCCCATACATATACTCTCTCCCTCTTTCTCTCTCTAATAAAGAAATAAAAATACTTAAGGAAAATAAAAATACCTTTGCATGGTAAGCTAAGATTAAACTTGACCTTGAAGCTAGGAGGACCCTCTGGAGGAGGGCTTTAAGCCAAGGAGACATGTGAAGGGGCAAATCATGGATGAGCCAGGGGTTAGCAAGGAGGGCTTCTAGGAGGTCAGGCCTGAGACAAGGGAACATAGAATCATGAAATCTAAGGCTCTCATTACCTGCTTCAGTTAAAGCTGCGAAAATCCTTCCTTACTTCACACCCTTTGAAACAGTCTGAATCCCAGGCTGCCTGTGTAAAAGATGTGTTTGTCTGCTACTTGAAAGCTGCGGTTTCTCTTTAACCCATCCTGGGCCCCATCCTTTGACTGGGAACCAGGAAGGAATGAAGGAGGATCCTCTAGCCTGGAGCTCATGACTGCAGTGTGGCGGGCCTCACAGCACCTATGGCGTCACTGTCTCTCCCTCCAACAGTTCTTGATTTCTAACTGGGCAAAGTGTTCAGAACATTTTTATGGGCTGCTCCAAAGCCAGCTGGAAGCTCTTTTTCCATAAACTCTCCCAGAGACAAGTAGCCAGGTTTCACGTATTAAAATTAAAATGTCAGAAAGGTTGCTCAAAAGAAACAGAAAAGAAAAGCGATTGTGGGTTTGTTTATGAAGCCGTAGCTCAAAAAAGTTGGATCAGGGTCCAGTGGCATCTGACTATTGTGTTGGGGTATTGGTGTGTTTTTTTTTTTTTTTTTTTTTGGTTTTTCGAGGTAGGGTCTCACTCTGGCCCAGGCTGACCTGGAATTAACTACGTAGTCTCAGGGTGGCCTCGAACTCTCAGCAATCCTCTTACCTCTGCCTCCCGAGTGCTGGGATTAAAGACGTGCGCCACCACACCCGGCTGTCTTTTTTTTTTAATTTACGTATTTGCATGTGTGTGTGTGTGTGTGTGTGTGTGTGTTGTGTGTGTGTGTTTGGGCATTCTAGGGTCTCTTGATTTTGCAAATGAATGCTCGTCCACCTTTACATGGGTGCCTGAGGAATTGAACCCCAGGCTGGCAGGCTTTGCAAGCAAGCACCTTTAACCACTGAGCCATCTCCCCAGCTCCTTTTGGTGTTTTTTTTTGTTGTTGTTTTTGTTGTTGCTGTTTGTTTTTGTACAAGCTCGAGGTCACTTGTTTATTGAATCTGTCAGCAACTACAACCAGTTATCAGGCATTTTCTGGGTGCCAAGACTTGAGTGTGACACCAAGATGAAAAGCTGCCTTGGCAATCATTGCCCATCCTGACTACCCTCAAGGCTTGAAATACTTCATCGTTTGCGGTGCAATGCTGTCAGTCCCTTTCTCATAGGAGGAAATCAAGGCCCATGGAGATCAGATATCTTGCCCAGAGTTGCTAGAACATGACCTTGGATCACCCAAGTTCTAATTCTAGGTTCTGTGTTACTGGCTTAAGAGTTCTGTCATTCACTATATGCTCATCGTCTAGCTCCACCTGTAACTTTGTTTCCCTTTTGCGCGAATTCCCCATTTTGAAGAAAGGGAAACTAGTGCTGACCTCCCCTGGCCACCATCACTCTCAAAGTCTTGTAGAGCCCTCTAAATATTGATGCTTATCCCCTTACATTAGTGCTGCTCTCGCCTGTCTCACAGAAGCTTCCTTTTGCAGATGGTGGTGACTACGGGGAAGACTCAAAACTCATCAATGTGCTGGGAAGTGACCACTGAGTGAGTGTACAGAGCTAAATGAAACATTTCCATGAGGCCCTCCAAGACTGAGGGAGCACTGGGGAAGAGGGGGAGGGAAGAACGTAAATGCCAGAGGATGGGGAGGGGTGCTTTGGAACTGTCTTCTGGACTTGAAGTGGTGGTTGCATACATGACCTCATAGCAGTTGCTATTACCTACACAAGACCTACACAAGATTGGTCCTATCGACATTTCATCATCAGTGATAGAGAAGGGAAAAAAAAAAACAAGACGTCAAAATAGAAAAGAGACTAGTTGGGGGAAAAGGTATTCAGTGAAAGGGGGAGTGGGCAAAAGAAAGAAATGGGCAGGGTTATGATCAAAATACGTTATGTACTTATATGAAAATTGTCCAATAACAGTTTAATAATGGTTGGGTCTAGGGAGATGACTCAGCAGTTAAAGGTGCTTGGTTGCAAAGCCTGACAACCTGGGTCAAATTCCCTCATACCCATGTAAAGCCAGATGCACAAAGAAGTGCATACATCTGAAGTTTATTTGTGGGAAGCCCTGATGTGTGTGTGTGTGTGTGTGTGTGTGTGTGTGTGTGTGTAAAATACATAATTAAAAATATTTTAAAAGGTTAATAATGGAGAAAAAGAAGGGTGTTAATGAGAGAGAAGAGGGATAAAGCATGGCAATTGGAGGCAATAACGTCAAAACACATGAGATACATGTATGACAATGTCAAATTAGAAAAAAGAAATAAAAATTAAAATTTTTTAATTTAAATTCTTCCATATCCCTTCTTTCTGCCTGGATAGAATTGTGGAAAATGCAACCTAAGCCATTCAGATTCATGTCCTTGGGGCTCCTCTCCAGTGAGCGGTGAGGACTCTTAGACAGAACCCTGGATCAAACAGTGCCTGCCGCCCTCCCTTGGCTGTTGGTCCTGCAGCTCCCTGGGCTCTTCCCCTTGCTCAGGACTGTTCTCCAGTCACAAGACCATTGTTTGGCTTATGGTCCCTTACTCTCCTTCAGCAATCGAATCTTCCTTTTGCTTAAGACTGACAGAGGCCAGCCTGGTTGCTGATAAGCAAGACTCTGGATCCGTGGTCAGATCTTCATCCTGTTTACAGAACTGGCAGGAAATAACCACCTCCCATGGTGCTGTGAGCACCTCAGGATGCTGTGAAAATATTGGCATTGCCTCTCTTGACCAGGGCCTCCGCAGAGTTGCCTAGCTGGCTTGGGGACTGCTTGTGTCCTCCTTTCTGTAGCTTACAGCTGGCGTGAAGACTTGCTGGCAAGCTTCTTGCATTTCCATTCTCAGCTGGACCTTCTGGCCTTTGACAGGCCATGAGTGTGGAGGAGGAGGATGGAGGAGAATCCCTAGGTGTGGTGGACTGAAGGAAGAAAGTATGGAGTCTTTGGACAAAAGGCAGGGAGGGCAAGGAGGAAAGAGACCCACACATGTTGCTGGGTATGAAAGACAAACCTTGACTAGCACTCTGCTCTCATAGACTTTAAAATAGTGCTTCAACCAGTCTCAGGGGAAACAGAGCCAATAAGAGATAGATACACATACATATGTATTACTCATGAGATAGATTTGAGGAATTAGCTCACATGGCTGTGGGGGCAGGCAAGTCTGAAATCTATAGAGCAAGCCAGCAGGCTTGAAACTTAGGTGGGAATCAATATTACATTCTTTTCGGCAGAATTTTTTGTGTGTGTGTGGAAGCCTCCGTTTTTACTCTAAAAGCCTCCAACTGATTGTCCGAGTTCCACTGACACCAGGGAGAGTAATGTCTTCAAAGTCAATTGATGATAAATGTGAACCACCTTGTGAGCTTCCTTCACAGCAACACCAAGATGAGTGCTTGATTACATGGTGGGATGGCATAGCCTAGCTAAGATGACACAGAAACTTAATCAACACAGAGGGTGGCCCAGATGATGGTCAGAGGGGGTGACTACAGAAGGGAAAGGCAAATTATGGCTGTGGCAACTAATGGGTTCATGATGAGGCCATGTGTCTATGGTCACTCCAGGGTGCATTGCCAAGTGCTGTGGTTGGCCATGAAGGACTGGTGAACACATTACTCATGGTTTCAGTCTCTCTTACTTTCTCTGTGACCTGCATAGCCTTAGGGTATTTACTGCAGAGGCCTGTCTCTGCTGTTCCCTGTTTCTTTTGTTCCTGCCTTGACATCTTTCTATTTTGGTTTGATGTCCATTCATACTATGCCCACCATCCCCATCTCCACAACTTCTCACCGCCTCCCTCCAGATTCTCTGCTCATCTATCTCCTAACTGCCCCCTTCTCCAATTGCCATATACCCCCTGGGTCTCTGGGGCTTCCCAGTGGTTTGAACCACACTGCAGTGATGTGTACTCAGTTCACAGGCTCCTACTCCCAGGCTTCTCTACATGCTGAGTTCCCCTTCCTCCACCCCACAGTTCTGGTCCAGATCTTTCTTCTCCTCTGCAGTGGGAGGACATGGGACTTGAAGAAGCTTGGAAGAAGAAGCCACACTAAGTCATAGATCTAAAAGCCTCTTGGCACTATTACCCCAACTTAAACCCAAAGATTGGGAGTAGAACAGACAAGAGAGGCAAGGCCAAGAGCCATGGGATTCTGGTGACAGATTGAGTGAGAGACTGTCCAAGTATAAAAAGATCCATCACTGTGAGTTCAAGGCCACCCTGAGACTACACAGTGGATTCCAGGTCATCCTGGACTAGAGTGAAACCGTACCTCAAAAAAAAAAATCTTTATGGGGCTGGAGAGATGGCTTAGCGGTTAAGGCGCTTGCCTTAAAAGCCAAAGAACCTTGATTCGATTTCCCAGTACCCATGTAAGCCAGATGCTTAAGGTGGTGCATGCATCTGGAGTTTGTTTGCAGTGGCTGGAAGCCCTGGCACATCCATGCTTGCTCTCTCTCTCTCTCTCTCCCTGTCAGATAAATAAATAAAAATAAAATATATTTTTTTAATCCAGAAGAGTCACTTAGTCATTTCCACCCAGGTAAGGATTCCCTTTGAAATTCATGACAATGTCACAGAACACCCAGATAGTTACAAGATTTTTAAACAAAGTTTAGCAATAGAAACACTCCCGAGGTTACACACACACACACACACACACACACACACACACACACACGGGAACACTCCCTAGGGATGCTGAGATTGGACAAATCAACACATGACACATCTCTGGGCAGGGGGAGACTTTCATCAAATCTGGCACATCTGCTGGTTTCTCATTTTCCTATATAACCTTGAACAAGCTTCTCATGCTCTCTAGTTTCCCATCTGAAAACAAAGATTTGGGCAATGACTTGGGCAGTCCAGTCTAGCTGACTACCTGTCCTCAAGTTCTATGTCTAACCCTTTGAAGGTGAGTGATTCTGGGTGTGTCACTTAACCTCCTTGAGCCATCTTTCCATTTTGCAGAACTGTTATGGAGTGGGATGAGCAGGGTGAAGTAGTTCAGGTGTTATCCTGGAATGAAATACGTAGAATGTGTGGTGCCAAAGGTGTCTGAGCTGTATAAGGACATATGTTAGCAAAGTGGGTTTTCTCCCAGTTGAAACATTCCATCATTGAGGGAAGAAGGAGACTCGTGCAAAAGAGAGAGAGAGAGGGAGAGGGAGAGGGAGAGAGAGTCCAGGAAAGTGGAAACTAACAGGTCACAAGACCCCTCCCCAAGGTTATTGAAGCAGTAAACAACTGCTGGGGGACAGACTCTCTGATGTGTTATGTAACAATTTCCTCCCAATTGAAATCTGCCCCCCAGGTTGGAGGAGGGAGGCTCAGGAGATCCGGAAAGCTGAAATTTACAAGGTAACAAGACCCCTCCCTGAGGTTAGAGAAGTAGTAAATAATTGTAAGCAGAGATTCAAGTAGTAAAGTGCTGTAACAGCTGAGCTGCCTGAGGTGCGTTCACGCTCCTACAGGTATCTCCTCACGCATGCTCTGTAAGTAACTTTAATCAATTCATTGATTCACCAGAATTGTGTTTTGGTGCAATTGTGCTTTGGCTTGTCATTTGTGCCCCATCTGGAGTGAATGGCCGTGTGTTCTTGTTGCCCCAGGGGAAAAGTTTCACACCACAACATATAAAACCAAATAATGTTCTCAGAGGCAAAAGAACACTCTGAGGAAGGCTGAGGAGATGGCTTAGCTCTGTCACATTCACAGTGGGGAAGCAGCACATGTGAGGCACAGGGCAGTGCCTGGCACGGGCTGTGCTCTGTGTCCACACTGAAGTCCACCGCTCTGTGACCACCATGGCTGTCTTCCAACGATGATGACACAAAGGAGGACAAGCAGGATGGTGATGTGGGCACTGACTTGTGAACACAGCAGACCTGGGTTTGAATGTCAGTTCTACCATCATTATCCAAATCCTATGCATGATCATGTTGTACCATCTCCTTGTTTGTTCTCTGACTAGATCTTGAACAGTTACATGTATTGTTTGTATTTCTTGGGTGCCCAGCTGACGGCCTGGCTCCCCGGATGTTCTTGCACATTTCCTTTTTCTCTTTTGTGTGTGTGTGTGTGTGTGTGTGCACGCACGCGCGCGTGCAAGCTCATGTGTACCACATGGAGATCAGAGGACAACTTTAGGTATCTGTTCTTACATTCTTCCTTGTTTGAGGATGGTCTCTCATTCGCTGCTGTGTTCACCAAGCTCACTGGCCTGTGAACTGAACTTCTGGGAGATTCTCCTGCTTTTGCCTCCCTTGTTGCCATAGACAGCACTGGGATTACAGATGCCCACGGCAGCATCTGGCCTGTATGTGGGTTCTGAGGATCTGAACACAGTTACTCGTGCGTGTGCTGCAAATGCTTTATCCACTATGCCATCTCCCTACTTTCTCTTTGCTTCTGTTACGTCCATCTTGAGACTGGGAGCTCAGCACCCACACCCTGATAAATCAGATTACTTGATCCCCAAAAAGATGCCTTGTACATATTGTTCTTCACTAATAACTTCACATTTGCAGTTTTTGTTTTGTTTTGTTTTGTTTTGTTTTACAGATAGGGTCTCACTCTAGCTCAGGCTGACCTGGAATTCACTATGTAGTTTCACGGTGGCCTCGAACTTATGGCAATCCTCCCACCTCTGCCTCCCTAGTGCTGGGATTGGAGGCGTGTGCCACCACACCTGGCTGACATTTGTATTTTAACGTGAGGGTGGCTTTAAAGATATCTTCAATTCTCTCTGGAAGGATCTACTATAAAGTGACATAGATGAACAAATTACCTTATGTATTAGGCTAGAAATTATATATCTAATTCATCTTCTATCATCACACTGAATATAAAATATAGACCTAATGCATAAAAAAGCAAGGAAGGAGACAAAATAACTCTGAAGTATAAAAGTACTGTGTTTTGGGAGGTCAAGTGTTTATGTAAAGATGCTTTGTGGAAAAAGATGGAGAACAATGCTTTCATTCCAAATTCAGTACGATCATTGATCAAATCTGAAGCTCTGATTAGGTATGAACTCCAGGTTACCAGTGAGGGGAACGCAAGGACCAAGGTCATAGAATCAAATGATGTGATCATCAGAGGAACCTTAGAGGTCATTGGTTGTGTACTGAGAGCTGGCCACTCACTCCTTGCTCTTGTCTGACCCTTCTAGCAACTACCTATTGACCTGTCTGCACACCTATTCCAAATACCTGTGGACCAGGAGCATCTCCAGGTCACAGGCTGAGTCCTCATCATCACAGCACACCCAAGGACCCGTCAAAGAAACTGCCTACAGTACAGCTCCCTCAATGGCTGCTCAGTGTTGGAAGCAAGAATAATGAAGCACTTTATTTTTAACAGATGGAGAGGCTAAAATTCAGAGCAGAGAAGGGACCCACCCTGGTTCCATAGTGATATGAGGGAATGACAACAGAATGCCCTGTGAGCTGGTGAAAACTCTTCTCTATACCACTCTCCTACTCCCTCACAGAAGGAAGACACTTGACTTCTCTCATTTGCCCACAAAAGCCACAGGTAAAGGTGTTTATGGCTTGGCAGCTAACCTCAGCCACAAGCACTTCAATAGGTCACAATCTGACCCTGTCAACCCATTTTTTAAGCACAGTCATTAACACTGTGCTTTCTAGGATAATCTGGAAACTCAGCACCTCCATGCTGAAGACATTCTAAAATTGACTCCTAAAGTCTGACAATGAAACAGATCCGTCTAACTGGTCAGCTGCTACCCAATAGTTATTTCCAAAGACTGCATGACAATAATATTCGTATTTGTGAAAACATGTTCACTTTGAAGAGCACTTTCATAGAGAAGCTGTTTTTAGTACATGAACAAATATTTCAAAACAAAATAGTGTTCTCTCAAAATAAGTTATTGACTATAAAACTGAAGTATAATTTAGTGTGTGTGAATTACAATTTAATAAGGCTGATTTATAAAGACAACAGGGCTGAGGATATAGTTCTGGCTGTAAAGGGTGTGCCTTGCAAGAATGAGGGCCTAAACTGAATCCTAGAACCTATACACAAATAAACAGGGCGTGGTGGCATGCACTTGTAATCCTGGGACTGGGATGGCAGAGACAGGTGGATCCCTGGGGCTCACTGGCCAGCCAATCTAGCCTAATTACAAGTTCTGGGCCCAAGAGAGTACACCAAACTTCCCCGACTGCCATTGTGTTAGAGACTTCTGTACCTCCCATCTTCAGTGACCAAATATCTCAGACACATATAATGTTGGGTGAACCAGAAAGACATAAACAAACACCAGTTCATCCCAGAGCACTGACAACAGACCAAAGAAATGATTCTACCCAACTCCAGTTTGGTGAACTGGATTTTGTGAGTTTATTGGGGTTACTACAGAAGAAGCATTGGTAACTTAAGGGTAGCTGTGTCACCAAAAAGCCCACTCCAACATGGTGACAGCTCAATAAAGCTGTAGCCCTGGAGCTCCCTGCCCACTTCTAGGCAGCTCCAGCGTCTCACCTCTCCAGCAACTCTTTACTGCTTTTATAACCTTGACAAGCGGACTGTGAATCTTGTAACTTTCCTTAGACTTGTATGTCTCCTCGGCACCTTTTCAATTCCAGAGAAAACAGCTATACAACAGCACTGAAAAGAGATAAAGTTTCAGACTAGGAAGGAAGATCCGAGGGAATAACTGTGCACCAGCCACCCCAGCTTTCTTTGCCATATTTTGTTTTAGAACATTTATTTCAGTCCCATTTCTCTCTTCTAAATTTGGTGTCTTTCATTGCCCATGCATGATTTAATACTTGTACATATCTACCATGTAGTCTATTCCCAACTATCACTAAAAACATGTAAACAGCATAGCTGAATATTTCTGACTTTTGTATCCCACTCTATCTAGGCTAAAACTCGATGTTCATGTTTTCCTAGTGTATGGATGTTAAGGCTCATAGTCTTAGTTTATTTTCATCCCAGGATATTATTCCATTGCATGACTTCATCATAATTTATCTCTTTGAAGTCTAGTGCGCATACACACCCACCCCATGCATATGCACATACAAAATTAATCACCTTCTAAATATTTACTGTTACATATTGAGTAACATTAAATTGAAGGTATGAACATGTTCAACTTTACTAGATGTTGCCAAACTGCTCTCCAAAGTTGTAGCCATTGATACCTCCATCAGTGGAGTCTGAGGGTCTAGCCTGCCACATCCTCAACACCCCCACCGGTGACAAAGATGTGAAATGGTGTGACATGGCTTTCATTTGCATTGTACACATGACCAACGGCACTGGACATCTGTTCCTATTTTTGGCCATCTTGGCCATTTGGGCTTCCTCTTTTGTGAATGATCAGTTGATAATCTTTGCCCATCTTTTTAATCTGGGCTTTGAATTTGCTATCTTATGGACTAGCCCATTCAAGATCTTTCTGTTGGGTTGGGGAGATGGCTCAGCAGTTAAGGCACTTGCCTCCACAGCCTAGTGACTGGGGTTCAAATCCTCAGTACACAAATACCCACATAAAGCCAATTCCCCAGTACACAAGTACTCACATATAGCCAGATGCACAAAGTGATGCATGCATCTGGAGTTGGTTTACAATGGCTAGAGGCCTTGTGCGCCCATTTGCTTTCTGTCTCCTTGCAAATAAATAAGTAAATAAAAATAAATAAAGAAATATTAGAAAAAAAGTTCCTTCTGTTCAGAGCCAGTGCTGGACCTGGAGCCAGGACTCAAATTCCATGTCCAAATTACCATTCTTTTATATGGATAAATAATGACACCTCCCCCCACCCACCCTCAAATTGCAGGCCCTATGTCTCCCACTCACTTGTGTACTAAACCCTCATCTGTATCCCCACACAAGGGAGTCCCCTTGAGTCCAAAATTCTTGAGCGAAAGATCACCTGCACACATCACCCCCACCCCCACCTGCTTCATTTAGATGACGAGGAAACAGGTTCTACCTTTGAAGTGACACTCAGGGTCCCACAGCATAGAATAGGTGAAGATGTCCTAGAGGTGCACCTAGCCAGCCTAGAAGCCCATGGGAGTGCCCTGCCCCCGTCTAGACATAAGTACTCTCTGCTAAAGATGGATACATGGCACAATTCTGCAGGTGACATGCTGGAGGGGCTGCTCCCAGCTTTCCTTCTAGTCTCGGCAGAGGAGAGGTGAATCAAAACAGCTAAATTAAGCTGTGGCTCAAATACCCTGACAGGAGGGATGGCAAAGACCCTTGAGTGAGTGGAGTGTAGAGGGGCAAAAGAAGACTCCTGAGCCTCAGGCTGGGAAAATGAGCTAGAGGACAGACAGGGTCTACAAGCAGGGCAGGCCACACCCTAAGAAGCAGAGTGCAAAAGCTGGGAGAGTGAACAGGGAGGGCTCCGTCCGCGGCTACAGCCATGAATGTGCACACTCCCTGAGCCAGAAGGCCTTCCTAGCAGGTGCGGTGGGCACTAGGGACTAAGGGAAGGGATGGAGGTGTGGATGTTAACCAGTGCTCTTTTCAGCTCTGGCGCCAAGAGTGAGTTCGGGTGGGGACGTGTCTGCACTCTCGGGAGGGAGGTCTTCCTTCATCCGATTGGAGCCATGCCCACATGATCTGCTGTCCTATGTCTCCTGCATGTCCCCTTTTCGCTTTGTGTCATTTACTTATGTGTCGGGTTTGTGCACACGGTGTGTGCGATTGTCCCTTGGGCATTCTGTGTGTGTGTGTGTTTGGCGTGTAGGTGGCATACTCCAAATGGGCCGCGTTGTTCCCGGGTTGTGCGCTTTGCATGTGGCTCTGCGGTGTCAGTGCTGCGCGCGCTGGGTGTCTCCAGGTCCGTGCGCCATGGGCACAGTACTTCTCTCCGTTATGGTATGTCTGGACTTGGTGAGGCGTGTCTGGTTCTGTTATGCTTATGCTCTTAAGGTCAAGGTGCTGGACGACCCATTCGGTCGTCCTGGGTCCGGGTCTAGGCTGTGTCGCCCCAAGGCGGTCGGTGCCGCGCGTGTCCGCGCCTCCTCCGTGGGCCACTGGCTGGCGACGCGGAGGCGCAGCCCCGGGGGCGGGCGCGGGCGGCGCTGCGGGGCCCCGCGACCCGCCGGCTCCAATGGCGAGGCCGCGCGGCCCCTGCTAATTACATAAGCGGGACGTCAATAATTCGCGGGAAAACGCGAAAAAGATGGCGCCCCGCGCCCGGGGGGCCCCTTCCTGAGCGCCCCGGCCCCTCCTTCCCTCCCTCCCCCTCCGCTCTCCTCCCCCAGGAGCCCCCGCCCCGCCCCCGCCGAGACCCCGACCCCGGCCCCGGCCCCACGGGCGGACACTCACTCGGCGGGCCGGGCAGCCGCGGGCGGAGGGAGCGCACCGCCTCCCCGCCGCCGATGCGCCTGGTGGCCAGACTCCGAGTGGGACCGGCGGACACGCAGCCTCGCGGTAAGCCCCGCGCTGCGGGCGGCCCGGGACCGACTCCCGGCTGCACGCTGCTCCCCCGCCCCGGTGCACGACTTTTCCCTGTGCGAACCCGGGCGGGTGGAACGTCCCCGGGGAGAGCTGGACTCCCGGGGCTGTGCGGGGGAGGGGGCGCTGGGGACGAAAGGCGAGCGGAGCGCGCAGGGCGGCGGAGCCCCAGGCACATCCCCAGCCCCGGGGGAGCGCGGGTGACAGACAGCGCGCTGCTGCCTGGCCGCATCTTTCCCTCGTCCGCTCGGGGCTGGGTGGAGCGGAGGGTTAAAAGCGGGACGTTTAAGATGTCTGTTCACGTCCCAAGTCGGGCTGCGGCGGGCTGGGGACGTGGGGAGGTTTGTCGTCGGTGCCCTTGAGGGCATAGGAGCGCCAGAACCCAAAGAGTCCCGGGTACTTGGGGCAAGCTGGTCTCCCTCCCGAACACCCGTTTAAAAAGCCAACGGCTGCCCTGGGAGAGGCCCCCGGAGCATGAATCATCCGCGCTTCCTGCCCCCTCCTGGCCCCGCGCGCCGGGTGCCGCGGATTTGAACTGGACGCCAAAGGGAACCCGCAAACAGGCATTTCTGTACAGATGGGTTTGAATCAGCCAATCACAACCCGCGGGAGCCCGCTCCGGGAGGATAGAGGCGGGGTGGGGGCCGCTACCCGGGGGCCCCAGAGCGGCCAAGGGTGGTGGTGGGGTGGGGTAGAGTGGGGGGGGGGACGCGGCCCGATTCCAAAGGCTCCGCGGGGGAGGAAGTGTCAGTTTGTGAACCTGCTAAGGACAGCCCAGGCTCCTGGCCAGGCGGCTGGGGACTTCGCAACGGCCAGGGGAGCCAGGTGGCAGGAGCAAGGGTTCTGACAGCATCCCAGGGCCTCTGCGCACCGCCCCCCACCCCGGCGAAAAGAGGAAGAAGAGCACAGAGGGGGTGTGGCCACCCACCATCTGAAAAGCCAAGGTCCCGGCTTCCTACCATTGCCCCAGGGCCCATCGCATGCCCACGTGTAACGAGTGTCACATACTGACTGGCAAGCTGCTGTTGACAGCGTCCTACAGTCTCACGAGAGTTCACCGATACTCAACGTGAGAACACACGCAGGACAGTCTTGTGGACATGATAGGACACCAAGTGCCCAGCACCGTGGCAGGGAGGAGGAGACTAAAACCGAAGGGGCCAGGAATAGAGTGAGGCTGAGTTTGGCCCTAGCCCAGTATGTGTGGAGGGGCATGGTGCCAAGTGAGTCCATAGAGGGGAGGAGGAGGCAGCACTGAATACCAGTAAAGGTTTGGGGAGCCACAGGTTTCCGGAAGACTGGGGGAGAGAAAGGGAAACCAGAGTGGCCTGGCCGCGCCCTATCCTAGGTGTCTGCAGAGGTAGCTAGGCTCCGGAAAGAGGTATTGAAGAGGTGAATGAATGAATAAATGAATGACAAAAGATGAAGCCTCAACAGGGTGGAGAAGAGGGCAGTGTCACTTACTTGAAGTTGGCCAGCTGTGGCAAGTGTCTGGACAAGTCTGAGGTGTTTGGAGTTTTGGGTCTGATTGGGAGAATGGCACATTTAATGCGAGAGGGAGAGGCTGGCGTGGGGATGGATGGCTTAGCTGCTTGGAGCAAATGTGTAGCAGCAAAAGCTTAAGCAGGTTTGAATGCCCCAGAATTGGTTCCCATTAAATTTATCCTATAACTGCAAACAGAAAGGGGGATTGCAAAAGACAGGTGGCCAAGTCCACCAGCTTGCAGGCCACCCCAGAGACTTTCATTACTAGGTGGAGCCTTTTCTGGACAGATTTCAGGGTGAAAGGGGGAGGCATGTAAACTTATCAATTACTCCCTCCCTTCAAGAAGACCCTTGGAGTGTGTTTGCATATGGGACAAAGTCTCAGACTCCTGGGACAGGGGTTCAAATCCCTGGGTAGGGTAGGGGCCTTTGCTCTTCACATGTGGAGAGACTCACTCTTAAATGTAGCACACGTAGTTCACTTCATGGTGGGCCACAGCTCGCCTTTCTCCTCCTTACCATGCATGCCTCAGTTTCCTTGTCAGTGAGACAAATGTCTGACAGGAAGCACTGACTAAAGAAATTGTAGTTTCTCCCTTCCCCTCATAGGCTTTCAGGAGCCTAGAAAGCAAGAAATAAAAACCCAGAGCCACCTTTAATCCCACCACTGGGGAGGCTGAGGTAGGAGACTCACCATGAGTTCAAGGCCAGCCTGGGCTACAGAGTGAGTTCCAGGTCAGCCTAGGCTAGAGTGAGACTGTGCTTTAAAAAGAAGAAGGAGGAGGAGGAAAGAAAGAGGGAGGGAGAAAAAATAAACCCTGTTCTTTTTCTCTCAGTGTCAGCAGAAGCTGATGGAGACTCGAGCTCTGGAGTCAGGGACTCGAGATGCCTATGGTGCCACCAGCTGCCTCCCCAACAAGGGGACCCTGGCTAAGACCAGGAACAACTTCAAAGACTTGATGTCCAAGCTGACGGAGGGCCAGTACGTGCTGTGCCGGTGGACAGATGGGCTGTATTACCTTGGGAAGATCAAGAGGGTGAGCCTTTCCTCCCTGGCCCTGGGACCCAGGCTCAACATCTCTCGGCTCATCCTCATCCCTTCTTGTCTCTCCTGCCTAGAAGCTGAAAGTGGAAGCAGCCAAGCCTGGCTTTGCATGCACTGTAGCAAGCCAGCAGGCTGGGCAGGACACAGATGACCATTTAACCTGTTCTTCTGCCCTCCACATTCCCACCAAGTTAGTTATCTCCCTGCCCCTGATGGCCCAACTCCAGGAGAAGCACGGTGCCTCCCTCTCCTTCTGGCCTAGCTGCCTTATGAAGCACAAGGCGCCAAGTACAGGAGGAAGACCAGTGCCCGTGTGGCTCTTCCACAGCCTTCTCATGTTGCTCTCTCTCTGGGCTTTAGGTTAGCAGCTCCAAGCAAAGCTGTCTTGTGACTTTTGAAGATAACTCCAAATACTGGGTCCTGTGGAAGGACATACAGCATGGTGAGTACTCTTAATGCTTCTGGTGCCCCTCCCCAAGTCTCCTGTCCTCCACCTTCAGTTTTTCCTTCTTTCTTTTCATCTTATTCCTGGCAGTGATCCCCAAGCCATGAACTCCAAGCCCACCTAAGATGTGATCAGATTGCCAGTTGGGTGGTCCTCCCTCTGCATGATCCTAGCTCAGGAGTGAGGCAAGACAGGTGGAGAAGTGGCTCAGACAGGTACAAAGAGTGCTGAACTGGGTTTCAGGCCTGTGTTTTGTGCCCTTCCTGCACTTCCACTGTGCACAGCTCTGGTTCCCATGGGAATAGGAACGAGGAGGCCAGACAAGCAGTATTATCAGCTATTAAAAAAAAAAACTGGTGCACTTTGGCATCTGTCTTTATGTGGGTACTGGGGAATTGAACTCAGGTCATTAGACTCTGCAGGCAAGTGCTTTAACTGCTAAGCCATCTCTCCAGCCCCACCATTATCTTATTTTTAACTAATTTTAACTAATTTATTTTACTGTTTTTGAGGAACAGTTTGAGACAGGTTCCCATGTAACTAGGATGGATTATAAGTGTGCACCATCATGCCCATCTGAACTGTGTGTGTGTGTGTTTGGGTTTTCGAGGTAAGGTCCTCCCTCTAGCCAAGGCTGACCTGGAATTCACTAAGTAGTCTCAGGGTGGCCTCGAATTCATGGTGATTCTCCTACCTCTGCCTCCCGAGTGCTGGGATTAAAGGCATGGGCCACCACGCCTGCCTGTGTTTTTCTTTCTTTCTTTTTAAATATTTTATTGGGCTGGAGAGATGGCTTAATGGTTAAGGCGCTTGCCTGCAGAGCCTAAGGACCTGTATTCAATTCTCCAGATCCCACATAAAACATAAAAAGTCAGATCCACAAAGGGAGGCAAATGCAAGGTCTCACATGACCACTAGGTAGCGCAAGTGTCTGGAGTTCAATTTCAGTGGC
The DNA here is from genome assembly GCA_036365145.1 of Orientallactaga sibirica. NCBI lineage: Eukaryota > Metazoa > Chordata > Mammalia > Rodentia > Dipodidae > Orientallactaga > Orientallactaga sibirica. The sequence goes on from JAEOAD010000034.1 coordinate 14,258,449, forward strand.
TGAGGCCCTGGCATGCCAATTCTCTCTCCTTCCCTACCTCTCTCTTTCATTCTTTCTAAATAAATAAATAGAATAATAAAAAATTAGTTACTTATGTATTTGTAAGCAGAGAGAGAGAGGGAATATAATGATAGAATGGTCACATCAGGATTTCCAGCCACTGCAAACAAACTCCAGATGCATGTGCCACTTGGTACAACTGGCTTTAGGCAGGTACTGCCTAACAATCTGGGTTCGATTCCCCAGTACCTACCTAAAGCCAGTTGCACCAAGTGGCACATAACAACTGGTTAAGGGAGATATAATAATGTTGTTATGACACCTTTCTGCTCTCAGAAGGCAGAGGTAAGAGGATTCAAGATCAGTCTGGGCTTCATAAGAAGGTCTTGTCTGTAAATAAATACATAAATGACTTTTTGTTTTTTGAAGTAGGGTCTCATTCTAGCCCAGGCTGACCTGGAATTTACCATGTAGTCTCAGACTCACAGTGATCCTCCTACCTCAGCCTTCCCCAATTAAAAGAAGAAGAAGAAGGGCTGGAGAGATGGCTTAGCAGTTAAGCACTCGGCTTGAAGCCTAAGGACCTTGGTTCAAGGCTCGATTTCCCAGGACCCACATAAGCCATATGCACAAGGTGGCTCATGCATCTGGAGTTCATTTGCAGTGACTGGAGGCCCTGGTGCGCCCATTCTCTCTCTCTCTGCCTTGTTCTCTCTGTGTCTGTTGCTCTCAAATAAATAAATAAAAATAAAACACAAAATTTAAACCAAAAATAAAAAGAAGAAGAAGAAGAAGAAAACTGGTGAAGGCTGCTCTTCCTGGGGCAAGGAGGGTAGGGATTGACGCAGGAAGCCTGAAAAGGAACATGCATAGGTGGGGCTGTTAACTTTCAGGATGGAAAGGAGCTGGCCTGAGAACCATCCCTTCCCTGCAGACAGAAGATGTCTTATGGAGATGGCAAATTAGGGCCATTCTTACTGCCATTCTTCCCTGTATGTGATGGATATCACTTGTCAGTCACAATACCCATCTGTGTTTTTTTTTTTTTTTAAATCATGGAGTTCCAAGCAGCCACTATGATAACTGACTTAAGAGAAGAAATTAGTTTGCCATTTATGTCATATAGAACAGATGTGAGGCAGGATGTGAGATATGAGATGGAGGCAGGTTCCAGGGCCAGATAGATCTTGGGCCATGTTCCAGCTCTGCCCACTCTAACTGCATTAGGAAAGTAATGTCATTTTTCTGAGTCTCCATTTCTTCATCTGAAAGTAGGAGGCTGCATAGGGCAGGTGGGGAGATTGGTGAGATAATCTAGTAAGATGCTTTAGCCCAGTGCTACTGAGCTACAAAGAGGGACTGTGTAGCAGATCCACCGTGTGCTAACACCATGTCAGCACAATAGTGTGTGGCCAGGACAAGCTTGTCTGCTGGCTGGCCTGGTGGTTGCTTCTACCATGCAAAAGGGTGGCCCCTTGACATCTTCTAGGATGAAATCTCAAGGCTGGGTATGATGTAGTTGTGATCCATTACTTTATTAAGACCAAGAGGACAGACCCAGTATGGGTACCACCTTCTTGAGGTATATTCAAGAACAATAGGTGAAGTCCTGCTGGCCACATAGTCAGCAAACATGTCTTGCACACCTATTACCTGTTACATCCCACGTATACATAATTGAAATGACACTATTTGAGTCTCTATCTAACTGTAAGCTTCAGGAGTCTGAGACAGGAGGATCATCAATTCAAGGCCAGCCTAAGCCACATAGTAAGACCCTAGCTTAAAACCATTAAGAAGAAGACAAGACAAAATGAAAAACTTTCTGCCTACTGAAATCTAAGGACTGGGGATGTAGCCCAGTGGTTATAATGCTTGCCTGGCATGTGCAAAGCCATGCTATTTTTATCCCAGTATTGTCAAAAAAGGAAGGAGAGATGCATTTAACATATCCACATAAACCTTTCTGATGTAAAACATTTATTCCTAATCAAAAAAAGCAAAAAGAAAAAACAGGGCCTGGAGAGATGGCTTAGTAGTTAAGCGCTTGCCTGTGAAGCCTAAGGACCCCCAATTCAAGGCTTGATTCCCCAGGACTCACGTAGCCAGATGCACAAGGTGGCGCATGCATATGGAGTTCGTTTGCAGTGGCTGGAGGCCCTGGCGCATCCATTCTCTCTCTATCTATCTGCCTCTTCTCTCTGTCTGTCACACTCAAATAAATAAATAATAAACGAAAAAAAATAAAAAATTTTAAAAGCAAAAAAAAAAAAAAAAGAGATGGAGAGGGAACCAGAGGATTAAAAGCCATCCTAAAAACATACGCTGCTCACCACGTGTGGCCTTTATTTGGATTTTGATGTAAAACACAAAATTGTGGGGTTAGGGATTTATCTCAGTGGAAGAGTACTTACCTACCAAGCACAAATCCCTGTACACCAAAAACACCCCACAAGGTAGTGATGACATTTTAAAAAGAATTTCATCTGAATACTAACTGAATTTGTTGATATTAGTTATTAATTTTACATGTAGTAGGTCTATGTAGATTTTTTTAAATTCTGACCTTTCAAAGATACAATTGAAATATTTATGAAAATGATTTGATATCTGAATCTTGATTTGAAATAACTAGAGGGAGAAATAGATGAAAAAATAGTCCCAACACAAGTGGCTGTGAGTTCATGATTGTTTATGAGAATATGGAGTTTCATTGTAAGTGTACATTGTTATCCCATAATGAGTGTTTAAAATGTTATTTAACATAAAAATGTTTAATAAGGGCTGGAGAGATGGTGCTTGCCTGCAAAACCTAATGACAAGAGTTCGATTCCCCAGTACTCATGTAAAGCCAGATGGACAATGTGGCACATTTTATTTGCAGTGCCTGGAGGCCCTGGCACACCCATTCTCTCTCTCTCTAGCTGGTCTCTGCTTGCAAATAGATAAAGAAAAACATGTTTAAAGGTATTTTAATTTAATTTATTTATTTGAGATAGAGAGAGAAAGAGAATGGGTGTACTAGGGCCTCCAGCCACTGTAAACGAACTCCAGGTGCATGTACCACCTTGTGCATCTGGTTTATGTGTGTCCTGGGGAAGTGAACCCAGGTCTTTTGGACTTTGCAGGCAAGTGCCTTAACCTCTAAGCCATCTTCCCAGCCCCCAAAACATTTTTTTAAATGTTTAATAAAGCAAGTTAGATTCGGCAGGAAAGGGAGCCTGATGGGGCCAAAATAACAAAACATTTGATGTCAGATAGCCATGGATTTTAATCCCATCTCCCTTCCCTTGCTAGCTGAGCAATGAACTTAACCTCTTGAGACTCAGTTTCTCTATCTTTAGAAAGAGGTAACATAAGCACCTCTACAGGGTTAGGTGGATTCATAAAGGAGACCTAGAGGCCTGATGCTGGGCCCAGTGCCCAGGAGAGGCTCAGCCCCCAAACTGGGATTTTTGATTCTTTGTTTCTGTGAGCTGGACCTGAGCCAAGAGGGCCTCTTTTTCAGCTGGTGTGCCAGGGGAGGAGCCCAAGTGTGACATCTGCCTGGGGAAGACATCAGGGCCTCTGAATGAGATCCTCATCTGTGGGAAGTGTGGCCTGGGTGAGTGGGTGAGCAGAGCACTGTAAAGGCCCCAACCCATGGGTTCCCCTCTCCCCGGGCACTGACCTCCTGTGGACACTGCTTCTTACCTGCTGTGATCTCTGCTGGCTTGCTGCTTCTCCTTCTGTCCCTGTGTGAGCACCCTGCCACCCCCAGGGAAATGACCTTGGGGAACTTTGAGAAAGTGCCCTGGGACATGCAGTTTGGAGCGCTGCTCTGTAAAGAGGACAGGTGGGCAGGAAGGGGTGCAAGTGCAGAAGCCAGTGCTTGGCGTCTCCTGCCCTGACCAATACTTCCTTATGCCCAGCTGGATACCCATTTGGCTGCCTGGCTGGGTATTGCTAGCCAGTGCCCTGGCAGCTGGCAGGCAGAGCTCCTAGGGCTTGCCACAGCTCTACCAGTCTTGTCAACCTTGGCACAGCTGGCCTTGGGCATTTGCTTCTCGTGGATACTCATGGCCTCCTTTTCTGCTCTAGGTTACCACCAGCAGTGCCACATCCCAGTGGCAGGCAGTGCAGACCGGCCGCAGCTCACTCCTTGGTTCTGCAGACGCTGCATTTTCGCCCTAGCTGTGCGGGTGAGCTCTCGCTTTCCCCAGCTCTTTCCCTTCCTCCACTAGCTGGGTATCCTAAAGGCCCCCCTGGCTGGACTCAGCCTCACTCCCCGCCCCCATCACAGACCCTGAGCCCAAATCACAAGGGGTCCACTTGGATTTTGGACCAATAGCGTCTTTGTCATTTAGCAACTGTATGTCCTTGGCCGGATTCCTGAGCCTTTCGAACCTTGCTTTCCTCCACTGGAAAACACTGGTTTGGTGTCAGGAGTAGAAGGCCCACAGCAAGGAGTGCTTTACTATTAAGAGAGGGCTGGAGAGATGGTTTAGCGATTAAGGCGCTTGCCAATGAAGCCTAAGGACCCAGGCTCCATTCCCCAGGACCCATGTAAGCCAGATGCACAAGGTGGCATATGCATCTGGAATTCGTTTGCACTGGCTGGAGGCTCTGGTGCACCCATTCAGATTCTCTCTCAAATTGAAGAAATGAAAATAAGAAAAAATTCATGTATATGCCCACACTCAATACATATATGGCTAATTCGTAGACTATCTGGGTCTTCTCCACCCCCCCCCCGCCCCCACCCCCGCATGCCCGCATTACTCTTGACAGCAGCGTGCTGACAAGGGAGGTTGGTCACTGGGCTGTCTTCCCTCCTCCCCTCCCCCCAGAAAGGCGGCGCGCTGAAGAAAGGTGCCATCGCGAGGACGCTGCAGGCCGTGAAGATGGTGCTGTCCTACCAGCCCGAGGAGCTCGAGTGGGACTCGCCCCACCGCACCAACCAGCAGCAGTGCTACTGCTACTGCGGCGGCCCGGGAGAGTAAGGACCGCACCAGACCAGTGTCATCCTGGGGAGTGGGGCGAGGGTCCCGCCCTAGGGGTGGAGCCTCAAGGAAGGGCTAGCAAGAGAAGGCTACCGGGAAGTCCAGCTTGGAGCATCCTGGGAGCTGGGCGAGCCGGGAGAGGGCCCTAGGGATGTTGGTGGAGGGAAGAGAAGAGAAGGGGGCTGTGAAAGTAAGGCTTCCTGGTAGGGTCCTCGTGGGCAAGAACCTGAAGAATAAGATGGGATGGCTGACCTCCAGGGCACTGGGGAGAAAAAGACAGATTTTTTTAAATTTTTTTTTTGGGGGGGAAAGGTGGGGACCACCTGGGAAAGGAGGAAGTATTGAGGCTAAGAGATTGTGAGTTGGCTCACATCCTCCTAGGACGCCCAAATCCTGGCTCCGCCCCTTGCCTGCAGTACCACTCCTGAGCCACAGCTCTAAGTTTCCTTTCATACGCTTGTGAGTAGAGCGAATGTAAGATAACTCACATGAAGGCTGGCACAGTACCTGGCATTCACTTGATAACACCTAAAACATGAATTGCAGCTGGTGGTATTACTGTCGAATGGAAGTTAAGATTACCTTCTCAGTGTCAGCCAGTGCAGCAGGCGGGTGGCAGATTGTTTTCCTAGAAAGGTGCAAGCAGCACTGTGAGTGGGGCTATGATTGGTAATGAGGTGGAGGATTTCCCTTTTTGCTTTTTCCTGTGAGCTGGGGCCTCCGTGTGCTTACGGACAAGTGAGCCTGCTCCCTTGCACTGACTATTCCAGGCATGGTGAAAGGAACTACAGGCATAAAAGAGGCAAGGTTGCTGTCCTCTTCAGACAGCCCAGAAAACCCCCTGTGGTCCTGAATCTCAGAAGCAGCTCTGAGACAAGAACTAAGTGTCTGGAGGCTGTGCTTAGAGCCCAGCTGGGTATCTGCCACTTGACCTGCTACATCTCAGCATAGTTACATTTAATCATCCACTTCCCAGGGTGCTAGGGAGGTATGGTGGAAGACAGATGGAGAAAAACATACAGAAACCTTTACAGCATCAGTAAGGCAGTGATTCTCAATGTTTCCTGGGTGGTTGTTAGAAATCCCTCCCAGAGGCTTCCCTGAAGACTGGGCAGATCTGCAATGGACCAGGGAATTCTGCATATTAACCAGGGCCACACCTGCATCCGCCGTTGTTAAAGAAATAACGTTTGTACTCCTCATCCATAGACTGTGAGTAGTTGGTGGTAGCCATGATGGGGTAAGATACAGTCCCAGGTGAGATTGGATGTAGGGCTGCCCCACAAGGCTTACAGGAGCAATTCTTCATGAAGTCCCTTAGGCAAACCTCTCATTGCTAGTGATGCTTGGGAAGCAGTGTGTGGAGCACAGTCCAGAGGGGTTCCAGTGTGGCCTGGAAGAATGAATTCAGACTTTGAAGGTGGAGAGGCCAGGACTGGAATCAACATCCTCTACTTGTTTCAGAGTGACTTTGAACAGGCCATTTGATCTCTGATTCATCTATACCTTGGGGCTGGGTTGGTAGGGCACTTGTTACCAGATGGCAAGTTCTAACCAGGTGACATTCCTGGCTCCTAGGTGTTTGGTAACTGTGATCCACAATTCCCAACTGGTAGATGGTGAGTGTGTTGGGAGAAGTTGCTGAGCCCCCTGCTTGGCTGTGATGGGGCCATGCCGGTTCTTCTGTCTCCCCAGGTGGTACCTGCGCATGTTGCAATGTTACCGGTGCAGGCAGTGGTTCCACGAGGCCTGCACACAGTGCCTCAATGAGCCCATGATGTTTGGAGACCGGTAAGTGCTCATTAGGTCAGTCGGCCCTTAAGGTGCAAGAAAGGAGCCAGCAGTGACAGTAGCAACCTGTTCAGATTACCTGTCAGGCTGCACACAAGGTGGTCTGTGATAGCCTATGCCATCTACAGGGGTGAAGGTAACTTAAAATAGAAAAACTGTGCTGGCTCAGGGGGAACTCAAGGAACCTGCTGGACTACTACTAGGGGCACTGATTTGTAAGGTACCTTAGGCAAATTCCTGTTTCCTCTAAGCTCCAGTCTCTTCAAGTATTTGGGGGTGGAAGAGTGATAGTCCCTGCTCTAGTTATGTGAAGTGTTACTGCAGAAGTCCCTAGGGAAATGGATGGCATCTAACTAGTAGGGTTAGCAGTGGTGTCCAACCTTTAAACATTGTGACATGACACCATCTACAAATGTGTTGGGCCTCATTCATAGCTGTCCCAGGATGCATGCAGCTTGCAGGCTGCAGGTTAGACATACCTGGAAGCTAATGGAGGACATTATATGGATCATACCAGATATGCTTTTTTTGGAAGGAGGCTGGTGTTTTATGTTGATTGGGATTGTGTGTTTGTCTCAGAGGGGACAGGAGTGACCACTACAGCCCAGCCTATGAACTAGGCTGCACTGCAGTGATATTTGGGGAGAGGCAAAGGGTAGGGGTATATTCTTTGGACCCTATTCCCTATCCCTTAGAGCCCAGAAGCCTCAGAACTGAACACTGGAGAAGCAGGTGGTGGGTGAGGGAGATAGTCTAGAGTGGACATCAGAGCCCTTCCCAGCCCCTCTCTTGCTCCACCCACAGGTTTTATTTGTTTCTCTGCTCCGTGTGTAACCAGGGCCCTGAGTACATCGAGAGACTGCCCCTGCGATGGTAAAGGGTGGGGCCTGCCCCTGCCAACTTCTCCTATTACCCTCCTTTGGCACTGACCCCTCACCTAGCCCATACTCTCCTTCCCAGGGTAGACATCGTTCACCTGGCCCTTTACAACCTAGGAGTGCAGAGCAAGAAGAAGTACTTTGACTTTGAGGAGATTCTGGCCTTTGTCAACCATCACTGGGAGCTCCTGCAACTTGGCAAGGTACGTAGGACCATGGGGTGCCAGGGATGTCTGCACAGGGTCCCTCAGTGCAAGGATAGGTTGTAGATGTTTGAGCACAGTGGCTTATGTGAGTCTAGGTCTCTAAGCCTGTGCCTGGAGAAGGGCTTTCTGACCTCCAGTTTGGGCAATGAGCAGCTGGGGCCTCACCAACTCAGCCCCAGGTAGCTGAGGCCCTGGACCAAGATTGGAGAAAGGGTCTCTTCTAAGGTGTTTGGCCATGACAGATTTCTTGGCTAGGGTGGAAAGTAGAGTTGGGTCTGCCCCTGCTGATTGTGTTTTGAAAAGCAGGTCTCTAGAGGCCTGAGTGGCCCAGATCCATGGAGTGAAAATGTTGGAGCTGAAGAGCAACTTGCCAGTAGTTGAGCCAGAGTTGGAGCAAGGGTCTTCCTAACCACGTCCCTGGGGGAATTCCCTTTGTACTTTGATAATACCATCAGAATCCTCTTGACTACATGCAGAATGAAGCATCTTGTCTTCAACTGCCCCAAACCTTTCTTTGATGAGACAAGATTTAAAAAGCTAAATAAAAAAGAAATCCTTATGCTTAGTAAAAAGATTAATATAATGTCTTTATCTATGGTATTGAATGTTATAAGACATACATGTAAGGCCTTAAAAGATTTAGTGTTTTGTTGTTGCTGCTGTTTCAAGGCAGGATCTCATTCTAATCCAGGCTGAAATGGAACTCATTCTGTAGTCCCAGGCTAGCCTCAAATTTATAGCAATCCTCCCACCTCTGCCTCCCAAGTGCTGTGATTAAAAGCATGTGCCACCATGTCCAGCGGTTAGTATTTTCTTTTTTTGTTTTTTGAGGTAGGGATTCACTCTAGCCCAGGCTGATCTGGAATTCACGATGTAGTCTCAGGCTGGCCTCAAACTCATGGCAATCCTCCTACCTCTGCCTCCAAGTGCTGGGATTAAAGGCATGTGCCACCATGCCAGCTCAAGTTAGTGTTTTTAAAGTAATTTTTTTGACTTATATAAACTATATATGTTCCTAGTAGAAAAAAATATCAAAAACATGTAGAAATATACTTTAAAAATCCATATTATTGGATTAGGGAAGTGGCTCACTGAGTAAGAAAATTTGCTGTGTAGGCAGGAGGACCTGAATTTGAGCAGAGTGTGGTGGCACACATGTCTTTAATTCCAGCACTCTCCAGGCAGAGGAGGATCACTCTGACTTTGAGGCCAGCCTCGGATGACAGAATGAGGTCAGCCTGAGCCTGGGCTACAGTGAGACCTTACCTCAAAAAAATCAGAGAGCGAGAGAGAGAGAGAGAGAGAGAGAGAGAGAAGGAGGAGGAGGAGGAGGAGGAGGAGGAGGAGGAGGAGGAGGAGGAGAAGAAGGAGAGAAGAGAAGAGAAGAGAAGAGAAGAGAAGAGAAGAGAAGAGAAGAGAGAGAAGAGAACCTGAGTTTGATTCCCAGTTGTCACATAAAAAGCTGGGCATGACCTCACATGCCTGTAACCCCAGTGCTGAGGGGGACAGAGACAGGACGATTACTAGGGCTCCTAGGTCAGCCAGTCAAACTGAAAAATGGGGGGCTTCAGATTCAACAAGACTGTCTCAGGGAAATAAGATAAGCTAGATAAGATAGAAAAGCACTAGAGAAGGACCCTGATAGCCTCTGACCCTCCCACGACATGAGCATGGGGTATGTGCATTTACACACATATGTGCACATACCACACACACCCCAAAGGAAAAGAAATCCATATTCCCACATGACATGCTGCCCAGAAACAACTAGAAATAATGCACAAGTACATTCTCCCACTTTTTTTGTTTGTTTTCATGGGGTTTTTTTGTTGTTTGTTTGTTTTTCATGAGGTAGGGTCTTACTCTAGCTCAGAACTGACCTAATTTCCATGGTTTAGATAATAATAGTATATGCTTTTTAAAATCATCTTTTTTTTCAGTTACTCTTAAAAATACTTTTCAGAGTCTTAAAAGTTTTCATAAACATTGTAAGCGGCTGGGTTGATTTCAACCATAGTGTGCTGGTTCTCTTCCTAACTGGCATAGTTTTTTCTCCTTTTGTCTAACTTTAAAATTTATTTATTTATTTATTTATTTATTTATTCATTTATTTTTGGTTTTTCGAGTCAGGGTCTCTAGCTCAGGCTGACCTGGAATTCACTATGTAGTCTCAGGATGGCCTCAAACTCACAGCAATCCTCCTTCCTCTGCCTCCCAAGTGCTAGGATTAAAGGCGTGCACCACCACACCTGGCTTATTTTTTATTTTTATTTATTTATTTATTTGAGAGAGAGATACAGAACTAGGCAGGTGGAGAGAGAGAGAGAATGGGCATGCCAAGGCCTCCAGCCACTGCAAACGAACTCCAGATGCATGTGCCCCCTTGTGCATTTGTCTTACGTGGGTCCTGGGAGGTTGAACCTGGGTCCTTTGGCTTTGGCTTTGTCAGGCAGCCCTTGTCTATATTTAGAAACAATGCCTTTATTGTCATCTCTCCAGCTTTTTTTTTTTTTTTTTTGTTTATATTTAGAAACAATGCCAGGCTGACCTGGAATGTTATTGTATGTGAACTTCTGTTCTTAACTGTCCAGCATTAGATCTGTATCGTAGACCCCATGAAGTAGCACTGAAGATTGGAGATTGAACACAGGGCCTCTTGCATGATAGGCAAGTACTCTATGACTAGGCTACATCCCCAGCCCTGTAAAGCTCCTGATATATTTAGGCCAGGTGTTTTCATCTCCATTGGTAGGTGAGAAAATGAGCTCAAAGAGGTGAGAAGGCTTGTCGGAGATCATGGTATAAGTCATAGTCCACAGTGGGAGGACTCAGGGACATCGGGATGGGCCAGACTGGGGCCTTTTCAGCTGCTGCATGCCTGGGTCTAACTGTCCTGTTGCGGTTCCCTTTAGCTCACCAGCACCCCTGTGACAGATCGAGGACCGCATCTTCTCAATGCTCTGAACAGTTACAAAAGCCGGTGAGTGCAGGGAGAAGGGGGTGCTATGGGCCCCAAATGGTATGATTTTAAAGTCTCTTCCTACACATAGCCTTTGCTCAAGCTTGCCCTGCCTTGACTCCTCCTCTCCCCTTTGACTCATCCCTCCCTCCCACCTTCCACCATCTAGGGAGCAAAGTGACACAAGGGTCCCAATACCCTGCTTCAGTTTTATCTGAGCTCCTTTCCATAGAGGGTGCAAATCCCACTCAGCCAGCTGGGGAGCTGAGCCAGGCCTAGGGGAAAGAAAAAGCACCTCTTGGGCTGGGGAAATGGCTTAGTGGTTAAGGTGTTTGCCTGTGAAGCTTAAGGACCTTGGTTTGATTCCCCAGGACCGATGTAAGCCAGATGCACACAGGGACATATGCGTCTGGAGTTTGTTTGCAGTGGCTGGAGGACCTGGCGTGCCCATTCCTCTCTCTATCTCATAAATAAATAAAAAAATATTTTTAAAAAAAGAAAAGAAAAGAAAAGCAAAAGCACCTCTCAGGTGGGCCTCAGCCACCTAACTGGTCCCCAAACCTGTGTCTTCCCATTGCAAGTTCTCAGCTCCCAGCAGGTCCTTCCCTTGCCACCACTTCTGGGAATGTGCAGCCTCCTATCTCAATATCCAAGGCCGTTTATGATCAGGCACTGTCTATATATCTTCTGCCATTGTCCCTTTGCTTTATGTACTCAGGGTGCCAACCATGGAGTGCTCTGCTCCCCATCCAGTTCTTTCTCACGCTGTAGCCCAGGATAAAACTCTTGAGCTTCCTGCCTCAGCCTCCCAAGTGCTGAGATATAGTCCTATAGACAAGCACCACCACACTTGGCGCACTCATGGGTTTTGCTCCTGTCTTCCCTCTGCCTGGGATGCTCTTCTGTCCTTTTCATCCATGTCTTCAATCAACAACTATTGAGTTCCATTTATTGAGTGCTTCTTGCTCTGTGACAGACCGTCTAGGTTCTGAGGTTACAGAGGGAACAAGACACACTCCCTTCTGTGAAAGCTTTCTCAACACCTCTAGCAGAGGTGTGTAGACAAGATCCACTCTTGCAGATAATTTTTCTTGCCCTCTAGGTGGTCAACTCCCTGAGGGCATGCCTCGTTTTGAGCCATGTCTGAAGCCTCTTGGCCCCACTCAGTATTGAAAGGTGAAAAGTGCCCGGAGGTGCTTCCACATAAGCAATAGGCTGAGGTGACACCAGTGTTTGGGTCCCAGGAGTTTTACTATGTGCTGCAAGTTGAGACTGGTTGAGACCAGGAAGAAAAGGGAGAGGAAAAACTACACACGGGAGGAAAGACAGGGAGAAGCTCTGCTACCTTCCCAGCTCCCCTCCCCCCACAGAGGTCACTTTGGATTAGCTCTGTGCTCAGGGAAGCCGAAGGGGCTGGTGATCTCTGGCCACACTCCCTGGAGGATGAGCTCACAACCTGGGCCTCTCTCCTGCGCACTGCAGGTTCCTGTGTGGGAAGGAGATCAAGAAGAAGAAGTGCATCTTCCGCCTGCGCATCCGCGTCCCGCCCAACCCGCCTGGAAAGCTGCTCCCTGACAAGGGGCTGGTGCCAAGTGAGAGAGGAGCCCCTCAGCTGCTGCTGCTGCGTAAGAGAGGAAAGAGCAAGCCTGGGTCAGTGCTGAGGTCCCAGGGCTGTGGCTGCAGCTGCCTGGAGGTCTCTGCCCCCAGCTCCCAGGTCCAGCAAATGGTAGAAGGCTGTGCAATGGGCCCAGGCAATGTGATGTCATTTACATAATCCTGAAGCCAGCTGGTCCCAGCAGTAAAGCACCCTTAGAGGGCCAGTGAGTGGCTCCTAGACTTCTCCCAACCACTGCGAGGGCTCTCACTGACCAGCTCATGGGAAGCCTGATCCTGGGACCCCAGCTGTGCTGCATAAGCTAGCTCTGGGTAAAAGGAAGGGAAGTGGAAGAGAGTGAGCCGCCCTTCCCCTCCCAGCCAAGCAGTCTCCTCTTCAGGGGCATCACAGCAGGGCATCTAGAGGCACATGCCAGGGAGGCACCTAGCCTTTTTCCATCTTCCAGAGCCTTCCATACCCACTGCTCCAGGATCCCTCTGCTCTGGCCAAGCCAAACCTCTGTCCCATATCAGCCCCTTCCCCAGTACTCCTGAGGCTTCTCCCTCTAAGCACCAGCTGGCCCTCAGGCTCTGACTGGGCCACCCTCTCCCTTTTCTGTCTCCACAGTTTGTTGCCTCACGAATTCCAGCAGCAGAAAAGGCGAGTTTATAGAAGAAAAAGATCAAAGTTTTTGCTGGAAGATGCTATTCCCAGTGTTAGTTCCTGGTTTTCTTACTCTCTAGTTCCATGTGCAGGGCCAGCACACATTAGGGGTTCCTGGACAGAAAACAATGTCCCTAGACCCAGGGGACTCTCTTGTGTCACATTTCCTATTACAGAGAAATAAGGGACAGCTAAGCACCCTAAAACCATTCCTTTAGCTCCCCAAGCTCTGACAAGCCAGGGGCATGGGTAGGTAATGCCCTAGCCCCACTATCCCAGTGGGTAAACAGGGCAGTGTAGGGCACTGACCTTCCTGAGGCCACACCTCAAGGCAGTGGCCAAGCCCAGCCACATAAGCCACATCCTTACAGCAGCTCTCCCTGTGGGCAATAGTATTAAATATGCCTCACCTTTCTAGAACATTACAGTTTCCATCTCAACAGCCATTCTTGACTCTAACTTTGCTTCCTGACACCTTTCAGAGGGAAGCAGGCTAAGGGTTAGTGTCTCCATTTTGCAGTAGAGATCACTGAGAGATAAAGGCCACCCAGGTGGCCACAGATGAAGCCAGGGCAGAAACCAAGGTGACTTGGCTCTCTGCTCAGGATTTGAAGTAAAGAGGAGGTGACAGGCTTTACCCTAGGGAGAGTGTAGCCCCCAGGAACCTGGCTGGACAGCAGGCGGCCCATGTGGCCCTCTCTCAGCTGGGGAGAAGATTGCTTGGGGGAGACAAGTCTGTCTTTTGCTGACTAGCCCTTGCTGTTTGCTTCATCTGTGTCTACAGAGTGACTTCACCTCGGCCTGGAGCACCAACCATCACTTGGCCAGCATATTCGACTTCACCCTGGATGAAATCCAGAGTTTAAAAAGGTATTGAGGGCTGGAAAGATGGCTCAGCACTTAAACACTTTTGCTTCAAGCCTGACGGCCCAGGTTCAAGTCCCAGTTCCCACATGGCATGTTCATCTGGAGTTCATTTGTAGTGGCAAAAGGCTCTGGCATGCCCATGCGCTCGCTCTCTCTCTCTCTCTCTCTCTCTCTCTCTCTCTCTCTCTCTTGCTTTCTCAAATCGATAGAAATATTTCTAAAAGTCAGGATGGTGGCTCACACCTTTAATCCCAGCACTTGGGAGGTAGAGGTAGGAAGATGGCTGTGAGTTTGAGGCCAGCCTGAGACTACATAGTGAATTCCAGATTAGCCAGGGCTAGAGTGAGACCTTACCTCGAAAACCCAAATAATAATAATAATAATAGTAAATTTTACAAAAACTTCTTGCCCAGGGGCCCAGCAGAGGAGGCTACTCTGGAGCCTAGGAGTGGGATGCTCCCTCCACCCCCCAGCATGCAGGAACTAGGCGGGGAAGAAAGCATCCTGAGGAGGAGGGAGCTCCCTTAGGGGTCTTCTGAAACTGCATTTAAAAGGTCTCTACTAAAAGCCGGGCATGGTGGTGCACGCCTTTAATCCCAGCACTCGGGAGGCAGAGGTAGGAGGATCGCCGAGAGTTCGAGACCACCCTGAGACTACATAGTTAATTCCAGGTCAGCCTGGACCAGAGTGAGACCCTACCTTGAAAAAACCAAAAAAAAAAAAAGGTCTCTACTGAAGAGCTTTCAGCATAATGCTTCTTGCTCTCCAGAGCTGCAGCCTCCAACTCTCCAGCCCCCTCTTGCCAATCTCTGCCTCATGCCTTAGACTGACAGGGCTATGGCTTCCCCAGTCTCTGTCTCCCCATTGTGCTCCTTCTGTTTCCTCTGCCTAGGAAGGTCCTGTGCCCTTCCCTTCCCCATTTGAAAACCCAGGGCACTGCTTCCTCCAGGCTGGGTTGGAGGCCTTCCTGGTCTGCCCAAAGCACCCATACTAGAATACACACAAGGGAAGCAATTGCATCTTTTTTTCATCATACTCCTAAAGTCACTGATGGTCTTTCAGTGCTGGCCAGAGTTCAGAGGAAGGTTTGAAGGATGTAAAGTCAGATAGATAGAGCTCTAGACCCTGCACCAGTTCTGGCTGTGTTGCTGTAACTAAATCCCTTAAACTCCCAACCCTGTGTTTTCCTTAAGCAAGATAGAAGCACTTAGACCTGTAGTGCTGCACAAAAGCCTAGTACATCCTGAGTATGTCACCAGGAAAGATTTATTTATTGATTTTCACTTCCTGGCTCTGAACCCTGAATGGGTAGTAAAAAGACAAGCAGCTATGAGGGTGAGTAGCATGGCAATGTCTCTCCCAGGGTGATGGATGCATGTCAGAGTGGTCTCAGGGGCCCCTGAGAGCCAGGTCCACAGGGCCTTTTGGGGTCAGGTTAGCATCAAGCTCTCCCTGTCCCCCCTTGCAGTGCCAGCTCAGGCCAGACCTTCTTCTCAGACATGGACTTTACCGATGCTGCCAGCACCTCTGGCTCCGCCTCCACCAGCCTCTCCTATGACTCCAGGTGAGCCACGAGAACTATCTCTCAAGCTTGTAAGTGAGTCCAGTCCCCAGCCCATGCATGGCCAAGTTCTGGATACAGGTCCATTCCGTACAGCCAGGTTCTCAGGCTGGGGGACCTGGTCTTCAGCTGAGATCCTGATCCTGGAACCCTTGTTCCAAGTCATCAGGGTTTAGGTGACAGAGGACAGGCATGCAAGTTGCTGTGGTTGCTTCCCCTTGGGATGCTTTTCACCTATGGCAGGATGTTGTGTGACACCTCCGGACTAATGATTCCAAATCTGGGGCTGTTTGACAATAAGTCTTTTCATTCTGGGCCCCTTGGCCTCTGCATACCATGACTGTGCCTCCCAGACTGCAGGGCTCCTGATCATGTATCTCAAGCCTGGGTGAGAGGCCGAGAACACAGTCTGGGGATGGGCAGAATTCTCCAACAGCTGGCGGGCAGACCACGAAAGGGTGGTGTTGTAGAGGACAGGGTTTCGTTTGCAGTTGTGCTCTTCTGCCTGTATTTTCAGGTACATCGTGTCCTTGCAAAGGAAGATTACAAGTGCAGTGTCTAAGACTTTCTCTGCCTCTCCACATCTGTCTAGGTGTCCTGCTCTGCTCTTACATTGGTCGTATATGGCTACATATACTAGGCAAATGCTTTACCATTGAACACTACCTTTTTATGCCTGAACTCCAACTTATGTCTTCCTTTTCTTTTGTTCTCACTAGTGCTTTGGGTCCTGACCTCCATTTCCCTGCATCTGTGCACCTTATCTTTGTGTGTGTGTGTGTGTGTGTGTGTGTGTGTGTGTGTGTGTGTGTGTGTGCACGCGCACGCACGCACCTGTGTGGTACAAGGTCCTTTAGTTCCTATCTCTTTTTGGCTCACCTGCTTCCAGATGAGCCTAGGTGAAGGGCCAGGCAGCCTAAGCAGGGCCTCTGTGCTTTGAGACTTCCAGCTGCACAGGCAGTGACATATCCTTCTACTACCAGGTTCTGGACACAAAGAGCGTAAGCTTGAAAGTCGGCCATACCCAGGTTTGAATCCTGGCTTCTGTACTACACAGCTGGTTTTTTCTTGCCTAAAGTGTCAGTTTCCTTGCTCACAGGGCTATAGTGAGGATCCAGCGAGATAATCTTTGCTCAGGCCTGACATAGTGCCTGATCCCTAAGAGACTCTGAGGGTGAGGAATAATTACTATTGCTCCATCCCATTCCCGTCATCCCCCTCTTCCCCTCCTGATACAGGCGGACAGTGGGCAGCCGCAAGAGGAAGCTGGCAGCCAAAGCATACATGCCCTTGAGGGCAAAGCGGCGGGCAGCTGAGCTGGGTGGACACTGCCCCTCAGACAGCAGCGCAGAGGGGGCTTCATTCCATGAGCAGCCAGACGAAGGCATTGACAGCCACACATTTGAGAGCATCAGCGAAGATGACTCGTCCTTGTCCCACCTCAAGTCATCCATCACCAACTACTTTGGTGCAGCTGGACGGTTAGCCTGTGGGGAGAAGTACCAAGTGCTGGCTCGGAGGGTCACTCCAGAGGGCAAGGTTCAGTACTTGGTGGAATGGGAAGGGACCACCCCTTACTGACCACCCCTTAAAGGCTGCTCAGAGCCCTGAAAACCAAAGGAGGGATAGCAGAAGCCATAGGCTCCCTGTTTTCTCCAGACTGGGGGCGGGGAAGGAAACAGGACAGAGTCCAAAGTGCCTGGCAGAAGCCCCTGCCTGCCCACCAGGCCAAGGCCTGTGTGCTGCTGTGCTAATTGCCTATGTCTCTCAAGGTCCCACTGATGTTGTTCTGGTATCTCTCCACACGTCACACCCTCAAACTTACTCTGAACTCATGGCCCCATGGCTGTGACCCTTAGCCCTGAATCTGTTTCTCTTTGTCCCCAATCCTCCATCCCTTCACCTTAACCCATTTGGGGTGTTAGTGTGTTTACACATCCTCCATGTGCACATTTGTCCCTCACTGGATATCATTTACACGTGATCAATGGGGATGGATTCTCGCTGGGACCTCATGAAGAGCAGGTACTCCTGTGAGAGGAACAGGGTGGAACCCCTCTCTTCTTCTATGTGCCAGGCCCTCATCTTTACCTCTGGGAAAGCTCATGGCAGAAGCTGGGACAAAACACCTGGAGAGCAATGATCTGGGTCTGTGCTGAAATAACCAGCATTAGGACACTTTATGAAGCGGAGAGGGAAGGCTGCCAGAGTCAGCTCTACAGATCCCAGAAGTTTGTCTGTCCCTAGCCATACCCCTTCACTGTTGGAGCAGGCCCTGGCCTTACTGGTATAGAGAGGTCCTTGTACACCTGAGGAACTAGGAGGAGGGAGAGGGAGAAGCCTTGTCAGGCTAAATCTCAGACCTACCACACCGCAAAACACCACATGTCCTCATGTCATGTGAACATACACAGCCACACAAGGTCAGCCTAGATTGTGCCTTTGCCTCTCCCTTGGCCTATTCCATGGGCACATGCTATAATTAACATGAAAGCTCAGCCCTTGCTCCCTTCTCCCTACCAGTGAACCAGCTGTGGACCATGGGGAAACTCGGAGAATTGATGCATACTGTGTTGCGTGTCACCTGCCTTACTCTGACACTGATAATTACTTCTAGAGACAGGTTGGGATTTTTCAAGGGCCTGAGTCATTTAGTCCCCTTGAAAGAAAGCTTGTCATTGAGGGTATAAATAGAATCTTAGAAAGGACATTTAAACTCAGCTCCATTTGGAGGGAAACTAAAATTAGGAGGGGCAAGTACCCCTTATTTTTGCTGCTTCTGTATTAAAACTGACTCACTTGATTTGAAAATGGAAATAAGTGCCTTTGGGGGAGGGTAGGGGCACCAGATTGGGACCAGCCTTACCCAACTGCTGCCGTGGCCTCTGGCTTGGCTGGATTTAGGAGGCTGCCAGCTGGAAGGCGAAGGTGGGGAGAACAGAGGCAGCAGTGGGACGGCAGGCCTGAGGAACTGACTTCCAATTTTATGACTCAGCCTGACCTCTCCCCACTTGTGATCATTCAGGGTGTCCCTGAGATAAGCTAGATGCCCCCTGCCTTAAATTTAAGCAACTATAGTGCCTTTCAGAGTGCCTTTGCCTCATATCCTGTGCACAGCGTTTCCACTTCCCTCTGTTTTCCTGCCATGGCCCAGGCAGGCATGTGGGCATTGGGCCCAGTCCTTAGCCTCACAGCTGCTGCCGCTAAGGCTCCTGAGTGAGGCCAGGCAGAAGTGGAATTGAGAAGCCAGCTCCCAGCCCAGCAGGGGAGTGGGCTTTGGGCCCCAGTCTGACTTCACCACAACCGTCAAGGACTGAATTCCAGGTTTCTGCAATAGCCAGAGAGCAAGGCCTGCCCCAGTGTGTCTGCCTTCACTGATGTGTTCCAGAGAACAAGGCCTGCTCCACTGTGTCTGCCTTCACTGATGTGTTCTAGAGAACAAGGCCTGCCCCAGTGTGTCTGCCTTCACTGATGTGTTCTAGAGAACAAGGCCTGCCCCAGTGTGTCTGCCTTCACTGATGTGTTCTAGAGAACAAGGCCTGCCCCAGTGTGTCTGCCTTCACTGATGTGTTCCAGAGAACAAGGCCTGCTCCACTGTGTCTGCCTTCACTGATGTGTTCTAGAGAACAAGGCCTGCTCCACTGTGTCTGCCTTCACTGATGTGTTCTAGAGAACAAGGCCTGCCCCACTGTGTCTGCCTTCACTGATGTGTTCTAGAGAACAAGGCCTGCTCCACTGTGTCTGCCTTCACTGATGTGTTCTAGAGAACAAGGCCTGCCCCAGTGTGTCTGCCTTCACTGATGTGTTCCAGAGAACAAGGCCTGCTCCACTGTGTCTGCCTTCACTGATGTGTTCTAGAGAACAAGGCCTGCTCCACTGTGTCTGCCTTCACTGATGTGTTCTAGAGAACAAGGCCTGCCCCAGTGTGTCTGCCTTCACTGATGTGTTCCAGAGAACAAGGCCTGCTCCACTGTGTCTGCCTTCACTGATGTGTTCTAGAGAACAAGGCCTGCTCCACTGTGTCTGCCTTCACTGATGTGTTCTAGAGAACAAGGCCTGCTCCACTGTGTCTGCCTTCACTGATGTGTTCTAGAGAACAAGGCCTGCTCCACTGTGTCTGCCTTCACTGATGTGTTCTAGAGAACAAGGCCTGCCCGTGTGTCTGCCTTCACTGATGTGTTCCAGAGAACAAGGCCTGCTCCACTGTGTCTGCCTTCACTGATGTGTTCTAGAGAACAAGGCCTGCTCCACTGTGTCTGCCTTCAGTGATGTGTTCTAGAGAACAAGGCCTGCTCCACTGTGTCTGCCTTCACTGATGTGTTCTAGAGAACAAGGCCTGCTCCACTGTGTCTGCCTTCACTGATGTGTTCTAGAGAACAAGGCCTGCTCCACTGTGTCTGCCTTCACTGATATGTTCCAGAGAAGCTCTGAGTACATGTAGCTGAGCAGTGTGGGAAGATGCCGTCCCACTAAGGAAGAAAGCACAAGGCCCAACCAGGTCACCCGACTCCCTACCAGATAATAGCTGCATTACTGTCAACTGACCTTATAAATCTGTGCACCTTTGAAAAGAAACATGGTTTTGAATTGCTGCTTTTAATAACATTTGTTATATTAAAGTTATAAATTAATATGTCTGGTTTGCAACGTAAAATTTCTCTTTGTAAAACCAATTGAGTCGTCAGCTTTTGTGTGGCTGGAGGAACTGACCATGGATATACTGCTGGCCTCTTGAGTGGTGGAACCCCATTCCTTTTGCCGTCTTGCCAACACTGCCCAACACATTCTTAGCAGTATTCCCATTCTTTTTTTTTTTTAGGTAGGGTTTCACTCTTGTCCAGGCTGACCTGGAGTTCACTCTGTAGTCTCAGGGTGACCTTGAACTCATGGCGATCCTCCTACCTCTGCCTCTCTAGTGCTGGGATTAAAGGTGTGTGCCACCACGCCTGGCTAGTATTCCCATTCTTATTGCTAGATTTGTAGGGCCTTTTTTCTACTGAGATGAGAAAATGTTTTTCTCTAGAAATTTGGAAGAAGTAGTTAGACTTCTCAGAAATTCCTCCAAATTCTTAGCTAATAAAATACTTCATATTCCTTTCCTCATTATAGGTACTTGAAGAAAGTTCTGTTTAGAGCCATGTTAAGCTAAGTAGTATTTACAAAGGACTGTAGCCCATAAGGAAGAGAGTGGAAAGTGCCAGGGGACATCATTTGGTTGGTATTCATATACTGTAACATTTGGATATGGATTAACAGCAGATAAAATTGTGTTTAAATTGCCAATTTGAGAATTTATTTTGCTCCCAAAATTAATTTCTTGGAACACTAGTCAGAATTTGTCTGAGGAAGCCATGTATGGTGGCACACACCTCTAGCTCCAGTACTTGGGAGGCTGAGATAGGAGAATTTTCCCAAGATTGAGGCCATCCTGGTGCTACAGAGTAAGTTCCAGGTCAGCCTAGGCTTGACTCTGCCTTTAAAAAAGAAAGAAACAAAGAAAGAATTTATACAACATATGCTATGTGTATAAAATTAGGAAAATTTCGGTGATAGTAGTAGATAAGACCTGACACATTTCTGACTGGTGACCTAGTGATCATTCTTCCTGATATGCTTCTGTTTTAGTTCTTTCCAACCCAGGACGTCACAGTATGTCAGTATTTCATGCAGAGGGTGTGTGTGTGTTTGGTGAAGGTGAATAAGTTTCTTTTTCTATTTTGAGAGAGAGAGGGAGAATGGGTGTGCCAGGGCCTTAGCTGCTGCGAACAAACCAGACACATGCGCCCCTTTGTGTGCATGTCCAACATTGTGTGCTTGAGTAACTGTGTGTCTGCCTATGTGGGAACTGGAGATTCAAACATGAGTTCTTAGGCTTCACAGGCAAGCGCCTTAACTGCTAAGCCATCTCTCTAGCCCTGGTTTCTTTTTTTTGGGGGGGGGGGCGGGGGTTGGAGGGGAGGCGGAGACAGTCACCATATGTAGCACTGGTTGGCCTCAAACTTAAGATATTTGTCAGGCTGGACAGATGGCTTAGCAGTTAAGGTGCTTGCTTGCCTGTGAAGCCTAAGGACCCATGTTTGACTCTCTAGATCCCATGTAAGCCAGATGCACAAAGGTGAGGCAAGCACAAGGTCGCACATGCCCATTAGGTGGTGCAGGTGTCTGGAGTTCGATTGCAGTGTTGAGGCCCTGGCACACCAATTCTCTTTCCCTCTATCTCTCTCTCAGTGGCTCTCTCACTCTATCTTTCTCCAAAAATTAAAAAAAAAATTTTTTTAGAAGAAACTTGTCATCACATCCAGCTGAAGGTATATTCTTTCAAATCAGTAATGTTTCTATGAGTAGCTTTAGTAGTCAAAGGATAATTACACTATACTTTTCCTAATTTTCCCAACTGGTTCTCCTAGAGATTCCAGACCAAAAACATACATTTCCTAAGAAATGCTAGAAAGAAATCCTTTTTTTTTTTGTTTGTTTGTTTGTTTGTTTGTTTGTTTGTTTGTTTGTTTTTCTTGAGGAAGGGTCTCACTCTGGCCCAGGCTGACCTGGAATTCACTCTGTATTCTCAGGCTGGCCTCGAACTCATGACAATCCTCCTACATCTGCCTCCCAAGTGCGGAGTTTAAAGGTGTGCGCCACCACACCGACGTTTGGAAAGAAATTCTTCCATGGAGACACTAACACATCATTCTGGGAAGGGATGTATAAGATGGTAGCCACACAGAGCACACTTGAGTCACACTAACCTTAAAGGACACTGAAGTGTTCCTTTATTTGTGGAGTATCCAGATCACCAACCTACAAATCTGTGGGGAGGAGTACTACAGAATATGTGCAAATGCCAGGCAAGCTGATCAAATGTTTCCTAAACGAATCACTTTCTTTGTGGTTGCCTACCACAGGTTCTCGGGGGTCTGTGACCTTCAAAGGGACTTACCCAGCCTTTTGAATGAAAGGCAGTGAGAGCATTGGGTTCAGGAGCTAAGGTGCACGTTCACATTTTAGCTCTTCCTTTACTGAAGTGTCCTATGCTTTCTACTCTCATTCCCCCTCCCCCAATCAGGATGATGAATGAGGCTAACTTCAAATATCTTACAAGAATAAGATAAGGGGAATTGGCCTGTGGTGGCTTGTCTTTAATCTTAGCACCCACGAGGCTGAGATAGGATCATCATGAGTTCAAAGCTAACATGGGCTACAGAGTGAGTTCCAGGTCGGCCTGGGCCAACCTGAGACCCTGCCTCCAAGGATAGCTAGGATAGTAGCTGGCTAACAGCTGGTGTTCAGTAAATGTTCCCCTGTCATTGCCTATAGCAGTCAACTCTGACACCGAAGCAAAGGCAGGCCACTGAGAAAGCTTTTTATGACATACAGAAGCACAGAAAATGAATCAGTGAAGGCCACAGATTTAAATTTTTCTTTTTTTTTCTTTTCTTTTCTTTTCTTTATTTTTATTTATCTATTTATTTATTTATTTATTTATTTATTTATTTATTTATTTATTTATTTGAGGTAGGGTCTTGCTATAGGCTGACCTGGAATTCACTCTGTAGTCTCAAAGTGGCCTTGAACTCACAGCGATCCTCCTACCTCTGCCTCCCGAGCCTGGGATTAAAAGTGTGTACCATCATGCCTGGCCAAAATGTTCTTTTGAAGTTAGTCCCACTTTAAGAAAGTTCAAGGAGAAATCACTTGGATTTTGCCAATTTCATAACTTTAAAGTAACTTCATATGTAGAGAAAGGTTGATTTATTTAAATATCTGTAACCTCAACTTGGGAAATACTTGCCAAACCCTTCGCAAGAGATCAAAAAGATTCAGACTTGGGGCTGGAGAGGTGGCTTAGTGGTTAAGGCATTTGCCTGCAAAGCCAAAGGATCCCGGTTCAATTCTCCAGGACCCATGTAAGCCAGATGCACAAGAGGGCACATGCGTCTGGAATTCGTTTGCAGTGGCTGGAAGTCCTGGTGTGCCCACTCTCTCCCTCCCTCTCTCGCTCTCTCTCTCTGTGCCTCTTTCTCTCAAGTAAATAAATAAATAAATAATATTTTTTTAAAAGATTCAGACTTAACTCGGACCCTAAACACCTCATAGTAATGCAAGGCTTGACTGAGGCACACAAAGTAGAGGAGAGTCCAGCCCACAAGCAAGTCCTTACCAAGGACTAGCCAAGTATCACAAGCATCCAGGCAGAAGGGATGGTGCAAGCATGGGAATTATAGCATGGAGCCACTCATTTGCCAGAGAAGAAGAGACGTGAGGGCAGTGATGGAAAAGGCAAGGTTCTGAGGGGCTTTGAAAGCCTGAAGATTGGACATTATCCTCAACGCAATAAATAGTCCATGTGGGAATCACATACCTTTTAAGTAATTTCCAATTTGCATATGCATCAGAAACGGATATGCTATAAAGATAGCTATATCACCACCAGCATTCTCTGTTCCTGTCCTCAAAAAAAAAAAAAAAAAAATCCTCAAAACCATCAATGGCACCCTCTGGACTTTCGGGAGGTCTACACCTACAGTTTCTGGCAGGTCTTTGAAACGGGCCCTTTGAGATCCTCTGCCATTTGATATCTGAGAGCACTCAGATGGGAGAAGCACAGAAGATATTGGTGCTAGGGCCTAGTACTACCCGGCTCACCTCCCCTCTGGGAGAAACCAGGATATCATAGCTGTGTGGATCCTGACCCCCAACTGCCTGTGGAACCCCAAAATGGAGATTCATGGAGGGGGCCTGGGTCAACTCCCTTTTTCTCTTTGCCTGGGTGTCAGTATCACCTGCCTTCTCTGCCCTCTTCACCAGAAGCTCATGGAGCAGACAGAGCGGGCACAGTGTGAGAAGCCACAGCCATGCTTTGCAGAAACCTTGACCTCATGCACTTCCACTTTTCTTGATAATCCATAACATGGAGACACAGCAGTGATTTGAAAACTTTTGACAAAACTTTTTTTAAAAAGCAGAAATGTTATAAGGTAGCTCATCATCTAAAAATAAAGGCACAGTTACTGGTAGTGTGGGTGAGTGCTCCCTGCCCTCACTCCAGCTCAGCTCAAAGGTACCTTGTCAGCTCTGGGGCTCTGTGCAAAAAACTGAAGAGCACTGATGTAGAGGATTCCCAAGGCTCAGAACCTATGTCCCCACTGAGCAAGGCCCCAGGATCTTTGGAAGTTTATCATATGAAGGCTAGCAAAGAGTCAAGACTTACTTATTCTCAACCCATGAGGTTATGTTAAAGCCCAAATAGTTCCCGGGCATGCACATGTTCAGTAAGACAGTCTCTCCTTTTCGAAGTTTAAGGAGCAATGAAAGCTTAAGAGAAATCACCCTGAAAAATATACCACCATTCTTTAAAATTTTTTTTATTTATTTGAGAGAGACAGACAGACAGAAAGTGTATGTTGGGCATGCCAGAGCCTATTGTCACTGCAGATAAACTCCAGGCACATACACCACTTTGTGCTTTACATGGGTACTAGGGAATTGAATCTGGGCCATCAAGCTTTGCAAGGAAGTGCCTTTAATTGCTGAGCTCTCTCTCCAGTTCCAGTCTATCCTTTTGAATAGAATACTTGACAGTCCCTCTAGAAGAAATATCCATCCCATACTCTTCTGGGTGAATAAGGGTCATTCCTTGTTCCATTCCATTGCATGAAAATCAAGAGGGCAATGACACCCTAGGCGCTTGAGGTATGCCCAGCATCTTAAGAAAACAAGTTTCACCCTCACTGCTGCCTCCCCTCAGTCTCTGCACTAAGTACCCTCACCCTCACACCTTTAACCATTGCAGCACTCAAATTCCACTAAGCTCCTGTAGGCTCAGCTTCTTCTACCCTTGGGAGCCTCAGACCTTCAGCCTATACAGGTCCATTAACAGCTCTGTGCTGACACAGATGCTGGGAGGTAGGTGAGGGCCTGCTTTTCTTCAGAGAGCAATTGAAAGCTAGAGGCAGCCAGCAACCTGTGCAAGACCTTTCCTCCATTAATTCTCCATGGCCTCCTCAAGCCACTTTAAGTAGTGTGCATCTCCTTGGTTCACGGAAGACTGAATACCCCTGGAATTTCAAAAGCATGCACCAAACTTTGGAAAGAAAGCAGAGCCTTGTGAGTAAATATAATAGAATCAGCTACATGATGACACCCAGCTGGCCCACTCACTGGCTCACTGGAGGCCCTCTGCTATCTGCTACAGCCCACTGGCCAACACCATGGTCCAGCACTCCTGAGTATGTTTCCCAGTTGGGCCAGTGTCTTTAGAGTCTTACTGACATGAATTCAAATTCTATGTGTGCCCTTATTTGCTATGTAATTATGGACAAATCACTTAGTTTCTCTGAATAGCCCTACAGAGGCAATAAAAACATGTCTACGTGGTTGGATTGCTGAGGACTCATAAGGGACAATGTATAAATCACTTAACACAGTGACTGGACGTGAACCACTGACTTTTCCAAAGGATCTTCAGTGACACCGCCAGATCATAGGGCCCTGCCTTTCCTCCTGCTTCTTTTACATGACCCTCTCTATACAGCTCAAGCTCTTGTCACTTTCAGACTGAAGAAACATGAGCATTTGTGATTTTATCTCCTAGTGTCAAATACTAGTCATAATTCTCTGCTTTCTTCCTGCTAAATGCACCACTCTAAAGTCCTCGGGAGAGAACATGTTGACCAATCATAATACATGCACAAGAGCTTAAGCATGTAGAATAAGTGGAGTAATTTTGTTCAGTGCCTGAAGATGATGAACATGGTTAGCCCAGAGAAGAAGAGACGTGAGGGCAGTGATGGAAAAGGCAAGGTTCTGAGGGGCTTTGAAAGCCTGAAGATTGGCAATAAATAGTCCATGTGGGAATCACGTACCTTTTAAGTAATTTCCAATTTGCATATGCATCAGAAACGGATATGCTATAAAGATAGCTATATCACCACCAGCATTCTCTGTTCCTGTCCAAAAAAAAAAAAAAAAAAAAAAAAACCCTCAAAACCATCAATGGCACCCTCTGGACTTTCGGGAGGTCTACACCTACAGTTTCTGGCAGGTCTTTGAAACGGGCCCTTTGAGATCCTCTGCCATTTGATATCTGAGAGCACTCAGATGGGAGAAGCACAGAAGATATTGGTGCTAGGGCCTAGTACTACCCGGCTCACCTCCTCTGGGAGAAACCAGGATATCATAGCTGTGTGGATCCTGACCCCAACTGCCTGTGGAACCCCAAAATGGAGATTCATGGAGGGGGCCTGGGTCAACTCCCTTTTTCTTTGCCTGGGTGTCAGTATCACCTGCCTTCTCTGCCCTCTTCACCAGAAGCTCATGGAGCAGACAGAGCGGGCACAGTGTGAGAAGCCACAGCCATGCTTTGCAGAAACCTTGACCTCATGCACTTCCACTTTTCTTGATAATCCATAACATGGAGACACAGCAGTGATTTGAAAACTTTTGACAAAACTTTTTTTAAAAAGCAGAAATGTTATAAGGTAGCTCATCATCTAAAAATAAAGGCACAGTTACTGGTAGTGTGGGTGAGTGCTCCCTGCCCTCACTCCAGCTCAGCTCAAAGGTACCTTGTCAGCTCTGGGGCTCTGTGCAAAAAACTGAAGAGCACTGATGTAGAGGATTCCCAAGGCTCAGAACCTATGTCCCCACTGAGCAAGGCCCCAGGATCTTTGGAAGTTTACCATATGAAGGCTAGCAAAGAGTCAAGACTTACTTTTTCTCAACCCATGAGGTTATGTTAAAGCCCAAATAGTTCCCGGGCATGCACATGTTCAGTAAGACAGTCTCTCCTTTTCAAAGTTTAAGGAGCAATGAAAGCTTAAGAGAAATCACCCTGAAAAATACACCACCATTCTTTAAAATTTTTTTTTTATTTATTTGAGAGAGACAGACAGACAGAAAGTGTATGTTGGGCATGCCAGAGCCTATTGTCACTGCAGATAAACTCCAGGCACATACACCACTTTGTGCTTTACATGGGTACTAGGGAATTGAATCTGGGCCATCAAGCTTTGCAAGGAAGTGCCTTTAATTGCTGAGCTCTCTCTCCAGT
The DNA here is from genome assembly GCA_036365145.1 of Orientallactaga sibirica. Taxonomy (NCBI): domain Eukaryota; kingdom Metazoa; phylum Chordata; class Mammalia; order Rodentia; family Dipodidae; genus Orientallactaga; species Orientallactaga sibirica. The sequence continues at coordinate 14,285,999 of JAEOAD010000034.1, forward strand.
TCCAGTCTATCCTTTTGAATAGAATACTTGACAGTCCCTCTAGAAGAAATATCCATCCCATACTCTTCTGGGTGAATAAGGGTCATTCCTTGTTCCATTCCATTGCATGAAAATCAAGAGGGCAATGACACCCTAGGCGCTTGAGGTATGCCCAGCATCTTAAGAAAACAAGTTTCACCCTCACTGCTGCCTCCCCTCAGTCTCTGCACTAAGTACCCTCACCCTCACACCTTTAACCATTGCAGCACTCAAATTCCACTAAGCTCCTGTAGGCTCAGCTTCTTCTACCCTTGGGAGCCTCAGACCTTCAGCCTATACAGGTCCATTAACAGCTCTGTGCTGACACAGATGCTGGGAGGTAGGTGAGGGCCTGCTTTTCTTCAGAGAGCAATTGAAAGCTAGAGGCAGCCAGCAACCTGTGCAAGACCTTTCCTCCATTAATTCTCCATGGCCTCCTCAAGCCACTTTAAGTAGTGTGCATCTCCTTGGTTCACGGGAAGACTGAATACCCCTGGAATTTCAAAAGCATGCACCAAACTTTGGAAAGAAAGCAGAGCCTTGTGAGTAAATATAATAGAATCAGCTACATGATGACACCCAGCTGGCCCACTCACTGGCTCACTGGAGGCCCTCTGCTATCTGCTACAGCCCACTGGCCAACACCATGGTCCAGCACTCCTGAGTATGTTTCCCAGTTGGGCCAGTGTCTTTAGAGTCTTACTGACATGAATTCAAATTCTATGTGTGCCCTTATTTGCTATGTAATTATGGACAAGTCACTTAGTTTCTCTGAATAGCCCTACAGAGGCAATAAAAACATGTCTACGTGGTTGGATTGCTGAGGACTCATAAGGGACAATGTATAAATCACTTAACACAGTGACTGGACGTGAACCACTGACTTTTCCAAAGGATCTTCAGTGACACCGCCAGATCATAGGGCCCTGCCTTTCCTCCTGCTTCTTTTACATGACGCTCTCTATACAGCTCAAGCTCTTGTCACTTTCAGACTGAAGAAACATGAGCATTTGTAATTTTATCTCCCTAGTGTCAAATACTAGTCATAATTCTCTGCTTCCTTCCTGCTAAATGCACTACTCTAAAGTCCTCGGGAGAGAACATGTTGACCAATCATAATACATGCACAAGAGCTTAAGCATGTAGAATAAGTGGAGTAATTTTGTTCAGTGCCTGAAGATGATGAACATGGTTAGCCCACTTCATGAACACCTTGGCCAGTCTCAATCTCTCTCTCTCTCTCTCTCTCTCTCTCTCATATATATATATATATATATATATATATATATATTTATATATACATACATATATACACATATACACATATATATATATATACATATATACATATATATATATACACATACACATATATATATGTATATATAGAGAGAGAGATAAAGATATAGATATTTTTAAGACAAAGTATTAAGGCACTTCATATCTAAACTCCCAATATTAATTTTAGTACATTTAACACCCCAGTGGTATGAAACCCGTGTTATAGACAGGATAAATGAGGCATGAAACTACTAGTATTATAAAAACACTATGGTACAACAAGCAGGCAGAGAGCCATATTTCAGCATAGGAAGTCAAAATCTGGAGTTCTCTCCTAACCCAGAAGCTATCCTTCACCAGGTAAGTTGTTAGTTTGACCAAAGGTATCTTATCTCCTCACCTCTGTTGAGGTGGTAACATGAGGGCCTTCTCAGGAGCTAGACTTGAGATTCAGCTATAGCCATATGACCACAAAAGCCTAGTTCTGTAAGATGCAAAGCCAAAGGATCCTGGTTCGACTCTGGGACCCACATAAGCCAGATGCACAAGGGGGCGCATGTGTCTGGAGTTCGTTTGCAGTGGCTGGAGGACCTGGCACGCCCATTCTCTCCCCCTTTCTCTCCCCCTCTTTCTCAAATAAATACATAAATAAAATATATTTTTTAAAGTCATTTCATGTCACATATCTGAAGTGGCAAGAATTACTATTTTTACTGTATTTTAACCCTTATCTTTTTAGTAGTCCATGTGATACAAGGGGAAGTTTACATAAGGTATTTTTATAACTAGATTCAATAGTTCTTACAAATTTACCTGATTTTTTAGGTCACAAGCTAAAGTAGGTATGAATGTGTGTGTGTGTGTGTGTGTGTGTGTGTGTGTACTCATGTGCACACAAGCATGTGCTTGACAGAGTGCCATCTTTACCTGCAATTCTCCATGACCATAATTTGTCATTTTTACTCATTATGGTTACTAAACCTTGAGTATGAGGTAAATGTTTTCTTAAATGTGAACATAGTGAGCATGCCACTCTAAAAAAAAAAAAAGCAATTTAGGGGCTAGGGACATAGCTCAGTGAACCAACACTTGCCTAGCAGGTATGAGGCCCTGAGTTCCATCTCCAAAACTCGGGAAGGAAGGATAACTTTCTTATTGCCAACAATAAAATTCATTTTCTAGTAAAAGATAGAATTTCTAAAACTTTGAATTTGTTATCATAAGCTTAAAATTGCCTCAATATTTAAAGATACTTCTGAGGAGATCTAGCCATCCTATTAAGCCACAGTTTGCAAAAATGTAAATGATGTCATTTTCTCATTCATTTCTTCCTTTGGAAAATACAACTAGTTTCTATAAAAATATACTGTTATTAATATATAGTTGTTTTATTATCTTGAATGAACTAAAATAGTGTTTAACTTTTTAATGTTTTTATTTATTTACATGTGTTGGGGGCATGACAGGCACTCCTGCCACTGCAAATCAATACCAGATGCTTCTGCCATTTTTAATTGGAATCTGGAAAAAGGCTTGGTACCCCTCATTCCCTACCAAAATATTCTCTGTCTCTATCCTCACTTACCAACAAGCTCTCAGTGGTTTCTTCTATTTCTCCCTTCCAAAAGCACCTGGAAGACGAGAACAAAATCAAATTTCAGTGGTCACAGAAGAGACTGGCGAATTGTCAAACTTGGCCCCACGAGGTGAGTTACTGAGGAGGAAACTTAAAAATCTTTTCCAAAGCTGGACATGGTGGCACATGCCTTTAATCCCAGCACTTGAGAGGCAGAGGTAGGAGGATTGCCATAAGTTCATGGCCACCCTGAAACTACATAGTGAGTTCCAGGTCAGCCTGGGTTACAGTGAAACCCTACCTCAAAACAAATAAAAAAAATCCTAAAAAATTGTTCCAAGCCCATATTTTAAAAAAGTCTATGGCTGAAGGGATTGGTTAGCAGTTAAGGTGTTTGCCTGCAAAGCCAAAGGACTCAGGTTCAATTCCCCAGGACCCATGATAGCCATATGCACAAGGGAGCACACACGTCTGGAGTTCATTTGCAGTGGCTGGAGGCCCTGACACACCCATTCTTTCTGTCTCCCTCTCTCTCTTTCCCTTCCTCTTTTTCTGTCAAATAAATATTTTTAGAAAGAGGGCTTAAAAAAGTCTAGAGTTGGCCAAAGCCCTTCACTTAATCCAACCATTCTAACACATTCATGGAACATCTGCAGAACATTCCTGGAGGCTTGTCATCTCTTGAAGAAGTCTATCTAATATAAAGAATTTACCTTAGGTGTTCTCCCCCCTTTGTTCTTGCTTTTATATCATGCTAGAGAGCAAATCCAAGGTCTTGAGTATGCTGGGCAAACACACTATCACTTAGCTACATATATAACCCTTACAATGTTTTAAAGATTCAGAAACCTGGGCCCCACTCTCAGGGAGAGCAATTGAATAGATCTGGGCTGGAGCTCAGGGGTCAAAATGGCAGCCAAGTTTGGGAGTCATTGCTTAAAGATGTGAGCAATTGAGAGAATTATAACCTTTTTCCTCCTTTCTCAGCACACAGCATAGTTTTGTGTTTCTCGGATGACATACACTGACTAATCTCTGACTACAAGTCAACTGTGAATTGTTGATTAGATGCCTTTGAAACAATCTCTAATAGTTCATAATTAGTTCAATGATCTTCGCACTAGCCAGGACCTAACCCAAACATTCCTAAATCCCCTCCAAGCCTGCCATGCTGGTGCATGTCTTCAATCCCAGCACTCGGGAGGCAGAGGCAGAAGGATTGCTGTGAGTTCAAAGCCACCCAGAGACTACATAGTGAATTCCAGGTCAGCCTGGGCTAGAAAGAGACCCTACCTCGAAAACAAACAAACAAACACACACAAAAAACTAAATCTCCTCCATCATCTGTGGCAAAACACAGTGAAGATGCTCCAGGCAGAATATTCACAGGGGCAGCCAGCTTTTTATCCAATATGGCCCTAGGACAAAAAGAGAGGTGGCAGTCACTGAGGCTAGTCCCAGGGTCTTAGGAGTCTTACGAGTAGGCATGAGGAACAAGGGGAATTGCCCTAGAAATCTGAGACTAAGTAAGCAGTCATTTAAGATGTCCTTCCCCTGCTATGGTTTGGTGTGTTTCAAGAATTTTGTGTTAGAAATTTAATAACAAAAGTTTTATGTTAATGGTGATTGTGAACAGAGATCCTGAGAAGTAATTAATGGAGGAGAAATGAGGGGTCAGAACTGCTACAGCCTTCACCTGGGCAATGCCTACAAGAGTCACAGGGACTGGATCACCACCAAGACCCAAAACTGTAGAGCTCTCAGCAAGCAACACCTCAACTATCTCTGTAGGTCTCATGTCCCTTTTTCCACCCCCATTCACTATTTAACATTCAGCCAGAGTCCTCATACTACCCAAAGAGGGCAGTGTAGTGCATCAATGGATAGACAGGGTTGTCTGGTAAGAGAAAAACTTCATAGCAGCCTCTCTACAGCATCCTGGTAGCTTCCCAGGCATTCTGGGGCAGTCCCTAGCCCCTGCACTGTACCTGGCAATGTCTCTGGCAATCTCACTGGGACAGTTGACAAAGATGATGGAGTGAGTACCAGACACACAGCTGTTGGTGAGGGATGAGTGAAGCTATAGGCTAAAGGTCCTGAGCATAGGGTATGTCAGAAAAGAAACTGTCAGGATCTACATGGTAGAAAAGAAAAACATAGATTAATGACTCCCAGCTCAAGCAGACTGAAACCAAGGCTGAGATTACTTTGTCACCCCTGCCCATACACAAAGTAATTCCAGACTTACATTGGGCTTTAGTGTTCAAAGTTTTCAGATCTAGACATTTTTTTCCTTTACATTTTGTAAATAAGGGGGAAAAGAGGTTCATAAATTTAAAACAAATATGTTCAAAATTATGGTTTTAATTATTGAAGCTAAGATTCTGGACTAGCACCCATTGAACAACTACCATCCTGTGCAGATTTGTGCAAATAAGCACTTAGCTCTACCTTTAGAGAAAATTCACCTGCATTCATATGTATGTGTACTAGGTATTATGCATGGATTAATACAAACAGGCTAGCTCTAAAGAAAAATCTAATATGTGTTACTAAGACAAAGGGTTGGGAAGACCAAGAGGAAGGCTCCTGTGGGAGCAGGCTTTGAAGAGACTATACCATTTGTATTAGTTACTTTTCTCGATGTCATGACCAAATACCTTACAGCTTGAGATGACGCACCATGATGGGGAAAACACAGCAGCAGACATCTCTGTGGCTGTGGGAGCATGTAGTAGCTGGTGGCTCACGTTTAGCAAACCAGGAAGCAGAGACTAGATACGGAGGAGCCAGGCTTCAAACCTCTTGACCAGCCCTCATCAACCTCTGCCCTCCAGCAAAGTGCTACCTCCTAACAAAAGGAACAGAACCACCAGCTGGGGATCCCATGTTCAAACCCATGAGCCTATGGAGGGTGTTGAGCCACCTCCATGTTGCTGGGACAAAACACCTGACCAAAAGGAGCTGATGAGAAGAAAGGTTTTATTTTGGTTTGCAATCTTGAGGGGGAAGATCCATGATGGCAGGGGGAAAACTGGTAGAGTAGAAGCTGCACATCACCCCCTGCTAGCAGGTGGAAAACAGCAACAAGAGAAACAAGCTCTGGCAATGGGGAGCTGGCTATAACACTCTTAAGCCCACCCCCAACAACACAGTTCCTCGAGCAAGGATCCTTCTACCAAACTGCCACCAGCTGGGGCATGTAGGACAAATGAGATTCTGGAGGACATCTGATTCAAGCCACAACAGAGAATGTTTCACCTTCAAACCCAAACATTCCACCCTTGGCCTCCATAGGCTCATGACCATCCCATAATACAAAGTGCATTTCCTTCAATTTCTAAAGTCTTCATAGTCTTATCATTCCAAGGCTGTTCACAAGCCCAAAGTTATGAGACTCAAAACAATCTCTTTTAGCTGTGAACCCCTATAAAATTTAAAAAAACAAAACAACCAAATACATGCTTCCAGCATAGAATGGCCTAGTGTAAACATTCTCATTCAAAAGAGAGACGAGGGAGCACAACAAGAAAAGACTGGGCTACAGCCAGATTGAAAAACCATCAGCACAAACACCAGAATCCTGCAGCAACATGTCCAGCATCTGGCATCATCACGGCACCATCTGTGGGTTTGGGTAGTCCCACTTCTCTAACTCTGCTGCATTTTGTACACATGGCCTCTGTCTTGGGTTGGCTCCACTCAGTGCCTGCAACTTGCCTTGGCAAAAATTCCTTATTTCTGAAATCTCCAATATATTGGAGTCTCCACTGCAACTTAGACTTTCCTTCACAGCTTCCTGCACAACCCATTCAGGAGGTGTCGATATAGGGAATCTGACCCTCTTACACATTTACTGTCTTTGATAGCTTTATGAAGCCTTGGCGCAAACTTCCATGACTCTGTAACTCTTGCATATGGCATGCCTCAAAACCAGCATCACTAAGATAAAGCCAAGCTCAGCATGCTGAAAGCTCAAGATATAGGCTGGTCCCCTTGGGCCATAGCTGCCATAGTCTCTGTGTACCTTTGAGTCTGAAGCAAAGAAAATATTGCCCTAGGCAGCCTGCTCCAGCAGGATGTCATAGAGGCTCCCTTTGTTCAAGTACTCACTGTTCAAATGAAACTTTTTCAAATGAGTTTGCATTGTTAAACCTGAGAACTTTGTATGGGTGGGGTCTGGCCCTTAAGGTACCCTTCCTATTGTCCCAATAAAAAGTCCAGATGTCTCCTTATTGGCACTAATCTCCTTTAACAGTAACAGCCACTTTGTCCACACCCACCCTTCTCTGGACTTTAACTAGGTTTAAGTTCTTTTCTTCATCAAAATGCACAGCAATTTTAATGGGGTTGATGCTTGTTCCCTTGCTAAACTTCATATTTTTCACATCTTTCTGCTCCACTTTTTGCTGTCATTGGTAATCCAAGTAAATTCAATGAGTAATAACCCTTCTGCAGCCTGAAAGCTATGCTGTTTTGAAATTTCCTCTGCTAAATAAATTAGTCCATTACTTTTGAGTTCAGCCTCTCAAATTTTCAGGACCTGGGTAGATGGCAGCCAGATTCTTTGACAGAATGGTCTCTAGCCCAGTTCCCAATAGTCTTAGTTCTGAACACATGAGGATACCCCTTACTATCCACATTTCCTTTTGTTTTGTTTTGTTTTGTTTTGTTTTGTTTTGTTTTGTTTTTCGAGGTAGGGTTTCACTCTAGCCCAGGCTGACTTGGAATTTGGAATTCACCATGTACTCTCAGGGTGGCCTTGAACTATTCACATTTCTATAAGCATTCTTTTTTTTGTTTTGCTTTGTTTCCAATAGGTATTCTTGTCTTCTGAATTCTATCAAAATAGTCCACAGGCTGTGCTAACACCATTCTAGGGTTTCTCTAGCTTACAGCTCCAAACTCTTTAAGATTCCTCCCACATACCAGTTCTAGAGGCCTATGAAGAGGTAAGGTTCATCCCACCAATGACCTCGTTTCTCAATACCAATTTTTGTATTAGTTACATTTGATATTCCTGTGACCAAATATCTGACAACTTAAAGGAAGAAATATTTCTTTTGGCTTATTTGAGAACACACAGTGCCTCATGGCAAGGAAGGTAGGTAGCTCTGTGGTGATGGGAACATAAGGCAAGTCGTGTACATTTTGGCAAGCCAGGAAGCAGAGACTATACAGGAAGTATGGCCAAGCTGTAAACCTCCCGACCGGCCTCAAGTGATCCACTTCCTCCAGCAAGTCTGCACTCCCCCAAAAAGCACCACCAGCTGGGGACCATGTATTCACACACATGCGTCTGTGGAGGGCATTTCATAGTGAAACCATAACGCCATCTGAGTAGATCAGAAACAAGTAAGATAGAAGAAGGGAAACACTTATCAAGTGATTATATGTGCAGACTCAAAAGGTATAAAATATCCTGTTTGCATGGGCCTTTGTGGGTAGGTGGGTAAGAGGGGATAAGGAGGAAATGTGGCTGGCTAGAATTATGAAGAAAAGGATTAAACCAGGGAATTTGGGGCTTGGACTCAGGTTACAGATGCTTTTGGAGGTTTTTAAGTAGGACAATAGCAACATAGTCAAGCAGAGTAAAGTAACAAGAGGGTGGGGAATGAGAACTGACCAGAAAACAGCCTGCTTCAAAAGTCCTTTCAATTCCAGAAAAAGACATTAAACTCCTGAGCTATGGTGACAGTGACCATGGGGGATGGAAAGTCATGTGCGAGAGAACATGCATCTATGATCCCAATGCCCTACAACAATGGGAAATGGAGTCAGGACCATCCAAAGATTCTGGGCCAGATAGACTGGTGTTCATTTGCAATAGCAAGAGACTCTGACTCAAAGAAGTGCAGAAGAGCAGCCAGGCGTGGTGGCACACACCTTTAATGCCAGCACTCAGGAGACAGTGGTAGGAGATCACCATGAGTTTGAGGTCACCCTGAGACTAGACAGTGAATTCCAGGTCAGCCTGGGGCTAGGCAAAACTCTACCTTGAAAAACAAAAAGTGTGGAAAAAGAGCTGGGCATGGTGGCGCACACCTTTAATCCCAGCACTCAGGAGGCAGAGGTAGGAGGATCGCCAAGAGTTCGAGGCTACTCTGAGACTACATAGTGAATTCCAGGTCAGCCTGAGCCAGTGAGACCCTACCTCAAAAAAAAAAAAAAAAAAAAAAAAAAAAGTGGAAAAAGAACACAGATACCTTGAGGTTGTCCTTTGACCTCCAAATGCATGTCATGGCATGTATGCACATACATACACATGCACAAATAAATAAGTTAAAAATAGCTGGGCATGGTGGCACACACCTTTAATCCCAGCGCTTGGGAGGCAGAGGCAGGAGGATCGCTGTGAGTTCAAGGCCAGCCTGAGACTACATAGTGAATTCCAGGTCAGCCTGAGCTAGAGTGAGACCCTACCTCGAAAAACCAAATAAAATAAAATAAAAATAAAAATAAAACCAGGGACTAGAGAGACAGCTTAGTGGTTAAGGTGCTTGCCTGTGAAGACTAAGCACCCAGATTCAATTTCCTAGTACCCACATAAGCCAAGTGCACAAGGTGGCAAGGTGACACATGCATCTGGAGTTCTTTTGCAGTGGCTAGAGGCCCTGGCGTGCCCATTGTCTCTCTCTCTCTCTCCATACATACATATATATATGCCTCTTTCTCTCAAATAAATAAATAAATAATAAAATAAATAAAATATTTATAAGAGGCAAATGAGTCCCAATACTACTTATATAACTTTGAATTTAATAGATGAAGTAACTAAGGCAGAAGGTAAGGAAACTTTGGTTCAGAACCTACCACTCTGGGTTCTATGAATTATAATGAGCATGTTTGATAAAGTGTAATGGGTCATTTTCAGCTTTATTTAACCCAGTGTTTCTTTAGTATTTTTTATTTATTTGAGAGGAGAGAGAAAGAGAGTGCTAAAGCTAGAATAGGGGCATGCCAGGGACTCTTGCCACTGCAAACAAACTCTGGACCATAAGCCACTTTGTGTTTTTAATGTGGGTACTGGGGAATTAAACCCTGGGCCAACAGACTTTGCAAGCCTTTAGATGCTGCAACATTTCCCCAGCCCAACCTAGTGTATATGTGTGAGCATACCAGGACCTCTTGCCACTGCAAACAAACACCAGATCCTTGTACCTCTTTTTGTATCTGGCTTGAGTAGTTTCCTTGGGAATTGAGTCAGGACGGGCAGGCTTTGTAAGCAAGTACCTTTAGTCACTGAGTCATCTTCCCAGCTCTGCAATTTTGCTCTGCTAGGGACATTTGGCAATGTCTGGAGATGATAATGACTCATGACTTGGAAGGAGATACTATCTAGTGGGTAGGGACCAGGACTACTGTTAACCCTCCTTATGTTGTACCACAGATCACACTGAAATACAAAGCAGCTTTTTAAAATATTTTTTTCTATTTTCTATTTTATTTATATATTTGAGAGAGAAAGAGGCAGATAGAGAGAAAGAGAGAATGGGCACTCCAGGGCCTCCAGCCACTGCCAACGAACTCCAGATGCATGTGCCCCCTTGTGTATCTGGCTTATATGGGTCCTGGGGAATCGAACCAGGGTCCTTGGACTTCACAGGCAAATGCCTTAACCACTAAGCTATTTCCTCAGCCCCAAAGCAGTTTTTATGTGCCCCCCCCCACCTTTGAACAGAAAGTCTTTACTCTCAGGCTGGAGAAATGGTGCAGTGGTTAAGGTGCTTGCTTTCAATTCCCCAGTACCCACATAAAGCGAGATGCACGAAGTGATGCATCCATCTGGAGTTTATTTGAAGTGGCCAGAGCCCTGGTACACCCATCTTCTCTCTCTCTTTCTCTCTCTCTCTCTCCCTCTTTCTCTGTTTCAAATTAATAAAAAATGTTTTTAAAAAGCGAAGTCTTTACTCATATTCATTTCTGTATTCCCACCACCTTGTCACTCAGACAGCAAGTATGGGCTTGAAAAGCTCTTGTGGGCAATTACAAAATATTATAAGCATGAAAGACCAGTTTGTACACAACAGTGGGTAACAGTATTGTACAATGTGGCAGGAAATGAATATAAAGTACACCCAACTTTCCCTAACAGATACACTATCTATAATGGAAGACAGCTATACTCCCCACCATCCTACTAATACTACATCACACATTTACTATAATGGGGAAAGACCACAGATTTTAAAGACATGTATTTGTGGGGCTAGGGAGATGACTCAGAGGGCAAGAGCTCCTGGTGTGCAATCTTGACGATCAGAGTTCAGACCCATGCAAAAAGCTGGGTGTGGCTTCCCATGCCTATAAACCAGGAACTGAGTCGGGAAAACAGGACTCCTTGTCCAGCCAATCTAACTGAAAACCAGCTAGCTCCAGGTTCATTGTGAGACTCTGTCTCTGGAAAATCAGGTGGCAGTGTGATAGAGGAGATCACCCAACATCCTTCTCAGGCCTTTGCATGTAGGCATATGAGGCATGTGCATCTGCACACACACATGCATACATCACACACACATGTGTACACACACCAAAAATATCTTTACATTTTGAAGTCTTTATATTTTAGCCTTATAACTTTTCATACCTATATGTTTTATTATATATCCTCTTTAAGCTTACCTTTATATAAAGCATTTTATATATCCATTCAGGTATTTCCTGTTTCACCCAGCCCTTTTGTTTTTCTTGACCTTGAACTTGTAGCAATCCTCCTGCCTCTACTTCTCACTTGCTATGATTATAGGCATATATCACCACACTTGGCTTCTTTCTTCCTTTTGTATCCTAGAGTACATACATAAACTTAAAGAGATCAAGGATGACTTCACAAGTCTGGGGCAAGGCACAAAGGCTTCACCTAAATGGTATTGAATTTTTAATTCACCTAGTTTTAAGAAATCTGAAAATACCATGAAATCAACATTTATACATTAATAATGGTTTGTACATTTTCCTGGGGTGCAAATCCAGAACTTTCAAAAAATAACACAGAGGTTTACTATCCCCCAAAATTAAGAGCTGCTGATGTGTGCAAATTTTCACAAATAAGAAAATTACAGACAGAGAAGGGGAATGATCACTATAAAAGGGAGTGGCAGGCCTGGTAGAACCTTAAGGCTCCTGGGTCTACAGCTGCTTCTATCCTTTCTTCGTTGCATTAACTCTATTCTCATCTGCAACATTAACTTTTTAAGATGTTTCAGAGATGAGAAAACAGCCCCCAGACAATTAACTGGAGCAAAACACAGTGGGAACTGTAATAGACCAAAGGAAATATCACAGGCACTTGCATGAGAACTCACCAGCAAATCCTTCTTTCAGTCCCTCATTCCAGCAATGAAACACAGCTCAGGCACTTGTCCCCACAAAGCAGAAATAAAGGGGTTGCTGGTAATCAAGAAGCACACTCTATAGCTTGCACAAGACTGAGTAGTGCTTCTGAGGAACTTACAGTTCACCCCCTATTGGCTTGCCCATACTGTAACCCTCCAAAGCACTAAAAAGAAATACATCTTCCCTCACTCCTTCTCCCTCAGTCCCCAGGTAGAGGCTTAATGGTGAGGGGCACTGGCAGCATTGTAAACTGAGGCACTCACCAGGAGGCATATGAGGACAGTGGTCGCAGGGCACCGTGATTCTGGCCTGTCCATGGTGCTGCTGGTAATTTAACACAAGACAATGACAGTAAATTACATCTTCAGGGAGGGTGCCCACTGGTAGGCGGGCAGTGTGAAAGCTTTAACAGCCACCTTCCCACCACCTTCTCCCTGTATACTGCCTAGCCCTATCCTGCCCCAGCTAGGTTGGCCAAAAACTGAGCAGCTGGGAAAGGAGTTGTTTTTATTGGACATACCTCTCCTCTGACACTTACAATCTAAGCACCTTTTTCAGACCCACAACCCTTGCCAAAATATATGCTATTTTCTTTTCCCATTCAAACGAACAACAACAATGACAAAATGAAATCCCTAGAGCTATACAGACGAAAGGATAAAACTTTTTAAGAATGTAAAACCTAAAAAGACTACAACACATAAAATAACAACACATACACAAAACTCTTCTCTAAAGACACTCAAGCTACCAACAAAAACAAACAAATGAAGCCCAAATATAGTTGCCTCTCTGTCCCTATCACCTTTTCTCCAGGACCTTCCTTCTAATTCTCCTTGGCTTAACTTTTATTTCTTACTTCTCTCTGTGTGAAGTCATGTCTCTTTCCAGGCCAGCTGCTTTGGACAGCCTTTACTAGAGTTAGTGCCATAGTCCTCTTAACACATAGCATTCGCACTTAAGTAGAAGCTTTTAATGTTTATTGTAGGAAGCTGCTGCAAACTGGAAAAGCAGCAAGCCAGGGGCTGACTGCTGTCCTTCGGGACTGTAGAATCCTCTTATGCTAGGGTTGCCAAAATTCTAATATGAAATATACTAATTTAAAAATAATAATTCTTAGCCGGGTGTGGTGGCGCACGCCTTTAATCCCAGCACTTGGGAGGCAGAGGTAGGAGGATCGCTGTGAGTTCGAGGCCACCCTGAGACTACATAGTTAATTCCAGGTCAGCCTGGGCTAGAGTGAAACCCTACCTCGAAAAACCAATAAAATAATAATAATAATAATAATAATTATTATTATTATTATTATTATTCCAGGGCTGGAGAGATGGCTGAGCAGTTAAGGTGCTTACAAAGCTGACTGTCTGTGTTCTATTCTCCAGTACCCACATAAAGCCAGGTGCACAAAGTGGTACATGCTTCTGGAGTTCATTTGCAGCAGTGGGGGGCCCTGGTGTGCCCATTTTTTCTCTCTCTCCTTATAAATAAATAAATAAATAACATTTAAAAAATAATAACTCCAAACACAGGGAAAGGGATTTTTGTTTACAGAGTTACACGTTAAAATGTTTAATTTAACGAAGTATTTTATGTCAGATGATTGATGATTCTGATGGTAGTTTAAAAGTTCAACAGACAGGTAAATGTTTTATTTATTTGAGATAGAGAGAGAAAGAGAGATTCAGACAGAGAGTGAGTATGGGCACATCAGAGCCTCCCGACATTGCAAACGAACTCCTGATACATGTGTCATTTTGTGCATCTGGCTTTACGTGGGTACTGGGGAATGGAACCTGGGCTTTGCAAGCAAGCACCTTTAACCATTGAGCAATCTCTCCAGCTCTGGTAAATTTTATTGTATGTAAATAGTCTCTTTTTGTAGTTACCTTCACATTTCTGGGACAAACACCTGACCAGTAGCAGCTAATGGAAGGAAGGGTTTATTTTTGGCTTACAGTCTCAAGGAGAAGCTCCATAATGGCAGAGGAAAGGACAGCACCAGTAGAGGCTGGACATCACTTCTTTGCCAATATGAGGTGGAATACAACAACAGGAGAGTGAGCTAACTCTAGCAAAGGGAAGCTGGTTAGAACACCCCTAACCCCACCCCCAATAATACACCTTTTCCAGCAAGGATCTACCTTCCCAATTGCCATCAGCTGGGACCCAAGCATTCAAAACACATGAATTTATGGGGGACACCTAATTCAAACCACTATACCTCTCAAACATAAAAAGGAGGGGAGAATGCCAGAAACAAATTGAAAATTATTTTAAACTGGGCAAAGAAACAAAATATATCTGTTAACCAAATCTGGCCCACAAATTTCCAGTTCAGAGTCCTGTTTATTGTAATTCCCTGTTCACCTGTCTGCCTTATTCCTTGGGATTACAAAATCTTTGTTTTAAATATTTTTATTGGGCTGAAGAGATGGCTTAGCAGTTAAGGCGCCTGCCCACTAAGCCTAAGAACGCTGGTTCCAATCTCCAGCGGTTCCAATCTCCAGGTCCCACGTTTAGCCAGATGCAAAGTGACGCACAGGTGCAATGCCACACTTGCCCACAAGGGGGCGCAAACATCTGGATTTCATTCACAGCAGCTGAGAGACTGCTGGCGCGCCCACCTCTATCTGTCTCCCTCTCCCTCTCTCTCTGTCTCTCTCGCTCTGTGTCTCTCTCCAAAAATAAATAAAAAATAATAAAAAAAATTAAATATTTTTATTTACTTATGAACAGCAGGGGAGAGAATATGAGCATGAGCATGCCAGGGTCTCCTACTGCTACAAATGAACTCGAAACACAAGTGCTACTTTATGTATCTGACTTTATGTGGGTACTGGGGAATCAACCCAGGCTATCAGGTTTTGCCAGCAAGTGACCCTAACTGCTAAGCCATCTCTCCAGCCTGGTTACAAATTCTTTTTTTTTTTTCTAATTTAATTTTATTTATTTTACACACAGAGAGAAACAGGCAGATAGACAGGGAGAGAGAATGGGCGCACCAGGGCCTTCAGCTGCTATAAACGAACTCCAGAGGCATGTGCCACTTTGTGCATCTGGCTTATGTGGGTCCCAGGGAATCGAACCTGGGTCCTTTGGCTTCGCAGGCAAGTGCCTTAACCACTAAGCCATCTCTCCAGCCCCCTGGCTACAAATTCTTAGAGGCCTGATACACTTCCTAGAAAGTGTAGTCTACTAAGTAGTGAATCAACTGTAGTCCTGACATTACTGTTAGCTGCACAAACTCAGGCAAGTGATTAAACCTCTGTGAATTTAGGAGTGGTGGTGGTGGTAAAGGAAGGGCTAATCCTTCATAGGTATGAGGAATTAACAGAGAAGAATAATATTAAATACTTCATCAAAAATTGACCATGTCACAATTCCACGATCTAGTATTCCTTTAAAAAAAAGAAAAACTGTGTGCATGTGCACACAGCAGGGTCTCCTGCCACTGCAAATGAATGCCAGATGCTTACACCAGTTTTTGCATTTGGCTAACATGGGTGGTTTGGGAATTGAACCCAGCCTGGCAGGCTTTGCAAACAAATGGTTACTGAGCCATCTGTCCAGCACCAAGAGCAAGTAGTATATCGACTAACAACTTCTATTTATGACTCAAAAGTTTAGTATATGTATAATATACAAGCTTAGAGAAAATAAGGTTAAATGGCTCTAAGAAAGCCTTTATAAACCCACTAAAATAAATCGGAGCCATGATCTTTCATACCTATGACAGTAAGAAGAGGCACTGTTAATGACCATTTACCTGAGACCCTCAAATTATTTTCCTGAGATGATATCTCCAAGTTTCACACAGGACTCTTTCTCATTGAGAGTGTGTTACATGACTAAATGCCATGGATGTGTGACTACTGTTAAGGATGAAAGGAAGAGTGCCGCTGATGTTGACAATTGATGAGCTGTTATTTGGAAGGAGCAATCTGGCTATCAACACAGATACCTGTAAGCTCTTCATATTTGATTCTGAAGTTAGATTCCAGAAGGGTTTTTGGTTTCCCCCCAGAAATTTCTAATAAATGCTTTTAAAATATTTTTGTTTGAGAGGAGAAAGAAAATGGGCATGCCAGGGCTTCTTGCCACTACAAACTCCAGATACATGCACTACTGTAGACATCTGGCTTTACATGGGAACTGGGGACTTGAAGCTGGGCTGGCAGGCTTTGCAAGCAAGCACCTTTAACCACTGAGCCATCTCTTTGTTTTTTTGAGATAGGGTCTCACTCTAGCCCAGGCTGACCTAGAATTTACTATGTAGTCTCAGGGTGTCCTCAAATTCACATTCCTACCTCTACTTCCTGAGTGCTGGGATGAAAGGCATGCGACACCTCTCTTGGCTCCTAATTTTATTTTTTATTTTAGAGAGAGTGTTGGGGCACCAGGGCCTCAGCCACTGCAATCGAAATCCAGATGCTTACACCACTTAGTGGGCATGTGTGACCTTGCACTTGCCTCACCTTTGTACATCTGGCTTATGTGGGATCTGGAGAGTAGAACAAGGGTCCTTAGGCTTTGAAGGAAAGTGCCTTAACTGCTAAGCCATCTCTCCAGCCCCAATTTTATTTTTAAAATATCTTTTTATTTATTTATTTGAGAGAGAAAAAGGCAGAGAGAGAGAGAGAGAGAGAATGGGCATGCCAGGGCCTCCAACCACTGCAAATGAACTCCAGATGCATGCGCCCCCTTGTGCATCTGGCTTACATGGGTCCTGGAGAATCAAACTGGGATCCTTTGGCTTTGCAGGCAGATGCCTTAACAGCTAAGCCATCTCTCCAGCCCCCAAAATTAAATTAAATTAATTAATTATTATTTTTTTTTTTGGATTTTCAAGGTAGGGTCTCACTCTTGCCCATGCTGACCTGGAATTAACTATGTAGTCTCAGGGTGGCCTCGAACTCACAGAGATCCTCCTACCTCTGCCTCCCGAGTGCTGGGATTAAAGGCATGCGCTACCATGCCCGGCTCCAAATTTTATTTTTTAAATCACTTTGGTAGTATCTTCAGATATATCCTATCTTAGTGCTGCTGAGACTCCAGGTGCCGCTTCTGAACTTTTTATTCTCCACCACATCTACCTTTTCCCCCCTTATGAAATTATGAGTTTCAGACCCTGTGCAGGGCTCAGCCTTCCCCTCAGATTCACATACTGCATTCATCTCCACCACCTACTCCATTGTTTGCCTTCTCTTCAACTCCTTCATCTGAAGTTCTTTTCCACCTCTTTGTACAGAAACTTACTGAAATAATTTTTGAAAGCCAAACTGATTCAGGAAAGGATTATAGCAATTGCAGCATAAGACAGCATTAAATTTCCTTAGGTTTATCTTTATCTCTAGTTATAGGGACTGGACTCCTTCCTGGCTTATGGATATATATTGTTATGGTTCACACCACTGAACTCATTCAACTTTTATTTATATTTAATCTTTGTGTGATGTGAACATGTATGTTCATGTGTGTGATAGTTTGAATATATGTCCCCCAATATATTCAGTGGTTTATTACTTATAGTTTGCATCTGCAATCACCTTGCTAGAGGCAATGTCACTGGGGGCCGGTCTTAAGATGTTAATGGTGGGTTTGAGAGTCCATTGTAAAGATATGCAAATGTGCCTAGCAGGAGTTCCTGAAGTGTGCTGTGTGACCTTTTGGCTGTAGTTTTGTTCTGTGTGCTGTGGTGGCTGGTTGGCTTTTGCTCTTTCTGTTTGGCCCTGTGGAGAGCAGGCCGTTTCTCCTGCCTTTATGGAACTTCCCCTGGATCTGTAAGCTTCAATAAATAATATCCCTTCCTCCATAACTGTGCCGGTCTGGAAGTTCATCTCAGCGAACCTGAAGCTGTCTGCTACAATGTGCTATGGCATGTGTGTGTCATCAGAGGACAACTTAAAAATGCTGGTTCTTGTCTTCCTCCTTGTTTTGAGGCAGGGTCTTTCTAGCCAATGTGTAAGCCAGGCTCACTAGCACACAAGCTTCCAAGGATTTTTGTCCCTGGCTCCCTTCTTGCCATAGACATGCCAGATTGCAGACAGCAAGCACATCTTTAAGCTGAGACTACGCTTTTAGAAATGGGGTCATTTATTATCTATCGGCTCTGGTGTCTTGAATCTGCTGCTGCAGCTCAGGATGACCTGGCTTTGGAGAGGGAGGGGGTGAGAAGAGTATGCCTCTGCTTTGCTGCTTGCTGCTAGAACAGCAGTAGAGGGTCTGAGGCACACTTGGAGGCAGTGTACAGTGGGTCAGGGGAGTAAGGAGTGCAAGCCAGCTGGGAAGTGAGGAAGGGCTGGAGAGAGGGAGAATGGAAAGTAGGGAGAGCGAGGAAGAAGAAATGAAGGTAAATACATGAACAAAGAGTAGGAGGCTAAGGTGGAAAACACTGATACAGACAGAAGTATAGAGATGACATACACCCCTAGGAAATGAAGGAAATGGCACCAGGATCTCCAGATGCATGTGTCACTTTGTGCATTTGGCTTTACGAGTTACTGGGGAATTGAACTCTGGTCATTAGGCTTTGCAGGTAAGCTGAGTCATCTCTCCAGACCTACTTTCCTTAGTATCAATGAATTTATAACCCAACCATGTTGAAGAGTCTAAGATGACTTTTCAACTTCTTTATCAGCTCCAGGGAAATGTGTAATTCATAGCCTCTTCCCACTTTCCATCAAACTTCATGAAGAATGGCTGGCTTTATGTCATCCTTCACCTCTCTTATCACTATTAAAGCATCACTAATGTCACGCTGCCATATTTATTTATCTCCACTTATTTATTTTTTTGAGACAGTGTCTCACTCTAACCCAGGCTGATCTGGAACTAACTCTGTAGCCCCAGGCTAGCCTCAAACTTACAAGGATCCTTCTACCTCCACCTCCCAAGTGCTGGGATTAAAGGTGTGCGCCATAATGCCTGACTCATTACTGCATTTCTTTCTTTTTTTGTTTTTCGAGGTAGGGTCTCACTCTGGCCCAGGCTGACCTGTAATTCACTATGTAATCTCAGGGTGGCCTTGAACTCACAGCGACCCTCCTACCTCTGCCTCCCGAGTGCTGGGATTAAAGGTGTGCGCCACCACGCCCAGCTCTTTACTGTATTTCTTAAGTGCTGGTTTTCTCAATGCAGTCACCAAAGTGACAAAACAGTTGTTTGGTATATGCTTAAAAAAATATCATGGTCCAGCCAGACATGGTGGCTTATGCCTTTAATCCCAGCACTGAGGAGACAGAGGTAAGAGGATCACGGTGAGTTAGAGGACACCCTGAGATTCTATTATAAATTCCACGTCAGCCTGGGCTAGAGCAAGACCTTACCTTGAAAAGCCAAAAATAAATAACATGATCCAAGGGCTGTAAATAACTAGTATCTTCCCAGGAAGACACACAGTATTAACTTTAGGACCTACTATAAATGAGTTAGTGATTGGGACTTTTGTCCACGATTACCAGCACCTTAAATTCAAGAGTTCTGGGCTGGTGAGATGACTTAGTGGTTAAAGTGCTTGAGAGCAAAGCCAATGAACTCAGATTCGATTCTTCAGTATCCTCATAAAGTCAGATGCACAAGATGGTGCATGTGTCTGGAGTTCCTTACAGTGGCTGGAGACCATGACATGCCATTTCTATCTGCCTCTTTCTCTTTCAAATAAATAAATAAAATTCAGGATTTCTATCAATTAACTTCTAGGATTCGTGGATAAAACAATTACAAAATAAGCTATATAAAGGGAATTGGTTTTAGATACTTTGAGTGTATCATAACACAGGAAAGTAGGGGCTTTTCTATTTTAAAAATTTATTTACTTACTGGAGACAGAGAGAGAGAGAGAGAGAGAGAGAGAGAGAGAGAGAGAGAGAGAATGGGCGCGCCAGGGCCTCTAGCCCCTGCAAAGGAACTCCAGATGCGTGCACCATCTTGTGCATCTGGCTTATGTGGAACCTGGAGAATCCAACCTGGGTCCTTAGGCTTCACCAGGCAAGCGCTTAACCGCTAAGCCATCTCTCCAGGCCAGTACCAGCTTTTCTTTCACAAAACATCTTTTTTTTTTTAATCCCAAAAAACAAGTAAGTGGGTTAGGGTCATTGTAAAATAAGTTTTATTATTTTGTTACCGGAGGCATTGACATACACACACACAAGGAGAGAAATGCTGTTCTTGGTTTCCTCTAAACCTTCTGAGGTTTTGTTTATCTCCTTAAAAGTACAGAACGGCATGCTTCTCTAAAGGAGCATTGAGGACCTATTGAAGCCCATAGCTCTGATCAGTATTTTTTTTTTTTTTTGAGGTAGGGTCTCACTCTGGCCCAGGCTGACCTGGAATTAACTATGTAGTCTCAGGGTGGCCTCGAACTTGCGGCGATCCTCCTACCTCTGCCTCCCGAGTGCTGGGATTAAAGGCGTGCGCCACCACGCCCGGCTTGATCAGTATTTTTTTTAACTGCTGGGCATACTTAGACATCAAGCAGCTTTTTTAAATAAATGGTCCTTGATGCCCCTCACCCCCTCAAGTAACCTAGTATTTCAAGGTAGCAACGATTTTTAAACTTCTCGAACCATCTCTTGTTTGCATGAAAGGGATCCGGATCGCAACGACCATTGGTTTCCACCAGATACCTACAGATGCATCTGGCCTGGATGCAAATGGCCTTTGGAGTCGCAGGCGGCCCCGCCCTTCAGAACCCGAGCAGGCGCAGCATTTTGGAGTAGATTCCAGAAACTTTCTCCAAGCTGGCCTACAAAGTTCCTTCATCAGACGTCCGCCTCACGCACAGCCGCCAGGACGTGCCCTACGTCCGGGTGACTTCTCGAGCGTTTCCGTCATGTCCTCTAGATGAGCGCCCGGCTCGGGATTCAGGTTCTTCCAAAGGGGTTCCGCGGGCGTGGGGCCAGGAGGCCATGCTCAAGGCCGTTTACTCCCGGTTCGTCCTCGTCTCCGAGGCGACAGGGTGGGAACCCCATCTGTTTACCAAGGCAGCTCGGAAAAGCGCGCGCAACCAGCTGAGGAAAATCCCGGGGAACGCCAGACCGACCCGCGAGTCCCTCCAACCTATAGCCTTGTCACTCTTCACCGAGGGTCTCGTCTCACGAGACTTGGCGCTTTTAAAGACGGCTGAGCGTCCGCAGATCTCGCGAGATTTGGAGACCGGCACCCGGAACCTGGCGAGTGGGCGGGCTGGAGCTGGCAAGATGGCTGCGCAGGCGATGGCGCTCCTGAGGGAGGTGGCGCGGTTGGAAGCGCCGCTGGAGGAGCTTCGTGCGCTGCAGTCGCTGGTACAGGCCGTGCCGCTCAGCGAGCTTCGAGAGCAAGCAGCGGACTTGCGCCTCGGCCCGCTCTTCTCTCTGCTTGACGAGCATAATCGGTGAGAGAACCCTGCGGCTCCTCCGTGCACGGAGACAGGGATGGGTGAGGGTGGCGGGACCTCAAGTCCACCCTCTGAGGGAAGCGCTTTGGGCACTTTTTCTTGGTCACCTGTCTTCACCGCATATTCATGAAGGAGGAATTAGGGAATAAAAACAAGGTTGCTCAACTGCAAAAACTCCACCAACGGGGGTTAAAGGCGCTTCTTTGCAAAGCCTGCCGGCCCGGGTTCAATTCCCCAGTACCCACATAAAGCCACAGTGCGTTTGTAGTGGCATGCCCATGCTTCTCTTACCCCCACCTCGATTGCAAATACATAAAAAAATATATTTAAAAAACCACCACTAACCTTGTGCATAAACGCTTGGCATTCCTTCTATTCAAAAGGATTCTATCCGGGCAACATGGCAGTATCCATCACACACCTTTACTTTTATTTTATTTATTTATTTTGTTTTATATTTTATTTTATCCTAGGGCCTCCAGCCACTGCAGTTGAACTCCAGACACATGTGTCACCTTGTGCATCTGGCTTACATGGGTACTGGGGAATAGAACCTGAGTCATTAGGCTTCGCAGGCAATGCCTTAACCACTAAGCCATCTCTTCAGACCCACACCTTTACTCTTTTTAAGTCATTGTCCTTACAAGAATGTAAGGACGATATACTTAGCATAAAATGTACTTTATACAGAGGAATATTCAGAATGTGATGTGACAGAAAACTAGAGACAACCTTAATATTCATAAAAAGGGACTTATAACTATGTAGTACTATGCCACAATTTAAACTATTGAAGTAGATCTATATATGTGAATATGAGAAGATCTCATTAAATGAAAAAAATGCAAAGCTTATGGTCCCATTATGCGTGTATTTTAAAAAGACAGCCCTTCATACACACATCCCATAGGCTTGAATAAGATGGGATTATCTACTGTTGCTGTGGAAATTATTATTATGGAAATGGAAGTAATTAAAATATTAGAGTAGTGGGCTGGAGAGATGGCTTAGTAGATAAGGCTCTTGCCTGCAAAGCCTAAAGACCCATGATCCACGTAAGCCAGATGCATAAGGTGACACAAGCGTGCAAGGTTGCACACGTGCACAAGGTGGCACATGCATCTGCAGTTCGAATGCAGTTGCCTGAGGCCCTGGTGAACCAATTCTCTCTCTCTCTCTGTCATAAAAAGTAAATAAATAAAAAGTTTAAAAAGCCAGGCGTGGTGGCACAAGCCTTTAATCCCAGCACTCGGGAGGCAGAGGTAGGAGGATTGCTGTGAGTTCGAGGCCACCCTGAGACTACAGAGTGAATTCCAGGTCAGCCTGAGCTAAAGTGAGACCCTTCCTCAAAAAACCAAAAAAAAGCCGGGCGTGGTGGCGCACGCCTTTAATCCCAGCACTTGGGAGGCAGAGGTAGGAGGATCGCCGAGAGTTCGAGGCCACCCTGAGACTACATAGTTAATTCCAGGTCAGCCTGGACCAGAGTGAGACCCTACCTCGCAAAACCAAAAAAAAAAAAAAAAAAAAAAAAAAGTTATTAGGGTAGCAACTTTTTACATACATACACACATATTTGGGAGAGAGAGTATAGGCACACCAGGGCCTCTTGCCACTGCAAATGAACTCTAGATGCGTGCTTCACTTTGTGCCACTGGCTTTAAGTGGGTTCTCTGGAATCCAGCCTGGGCCAGCAGGCTTTGCAAGCAGGTGCCTTTAACCGCTGAGCCATCTCCCCAGCCTTCTCTTCTTTTCTTAACACACATCTACAGCATTCAATTAAAAACATCTTAACATCTCGTACTTAATAATTTCCATCATCTAAAGTTGTTGGCTTGTTTCTTTTGCTTTTTGAGGCAGAGTCGTGCTCTTTCCCAGGCTGACCTGGAACTCACTCTAGCCCAGGCTAGTCTCAAACTCAGAGCAATCCCACCTACTCCTACATCAGCCTCCTGAGTCCTGGGTTAAGCCATGCCCAGCTTAAGAAATTAAAAAGGGGGACAGGGCTGGAGAGATGCCTTAGCAATTAAGGCACTTGCCTTCAAAGCCAAAGGACCAATTTCAACTCCCCAAGATCCACATAAGCTAGATGTATGGGGGAGGGGGAGGCACATGCATCTGAAGTTTGTTTTCAGTGGCTGGAGGCCCTGATGTGCCCATTCTTTATCTGCCTTTTTCTTCTTTTCTCTCTCTCAAATAAAAATAAAAATATTTTTTAAAAAGATCCAGAATTTAAAAATCGTCTTTTTAACTGGAAAAGACCATGAACTACTAAATCAACACTGGGTGGTTTCAGAGGGCTTTCTTGGCTCTGACCTAAGATTCCCTCTTTTCATACTTTTTTATTTTTTTATTGTTTTTTTGAGGTAGGATCTCACTGTAGCTCAGGCTGACCTCGAACTCACAACAGTCCTCCTACCTCTCCCTCTGGAGTGCTGGGATTAAAGGCATGTGCCATCATGCCTGGCTAAAATGTCTTTTTTTATTTACTCTCATTTGCACATGCATGTATATGGGCATGCCAGGGACTCTTTCCACCACAAACAAATGCCAGATATATGTGCCATCTTTTGCATCTGGCTTTATGTGGGTTGCTGGGGAATAGAACCCAGGCCAGCAGACTTTGAAAGCAAGCACTTTTAACCACTGAGCCATCTCCTCAGCCCCTTGTTTTCATTTAAACTTAGGTTCTCATGCTCTCCCTCTTTAAGTTTCCTTTTCTAACTAGTCCTTCCTGCCCTGTAACCACAGTAAACTTCTCAGGTCAATTGGGTCATATTTTTTGTGTGGTTTCCTTTGCCTACAATGTGAAATCATGACTTTTTAGTTTGGTATTTGGGCCCTTCCCAGTATATTTCCATTCTTTTTTTCCAGCCTCATCATTTTCTTTTACTCCATTTAAGTTCCACTGTTTCATCACCCATGTAACAACACTAATGTTCCTAGAGCATGACTTGCACTTTCTTAACTTGATTCACACCAGTCCTTCCAACTGACATGCCCTTCCCTCCATATCTTATTTGTCTTTTAAGGCTAGCAGTCATGCCATCTCCCTCCAGAAAGTATTTCTCCATTACTTTATCTGCAAGTGACTGTTCCTCCAAGCTCTTTAAAGGCTATAATTGGAGCCGGGCATGGTGGTGCACGTCTTTAATCTTTAATCCCACACTTGAGAGTTAGAGGTAGGAGGATCACCATGAGTTCAAGGCCACCCTGAGAATACATAGTGAATTCCAGGTCAGCTTGGGCTAAAGTGAGACCCTACCTTGAAAAACAAAAAAACAAACAAAAAAAGCTATAATTAGTCTGGAAGATGGCTCAATGTCTAAAGGGCTTGTTTGTAAAGGCCTGGGTTCAAATCACCAGTACACATGTACAGCTAGATGCCCAAAGTGGCACATGCATCTGGAGTTCATTTGCAGTCACAGGAGGCCCTGACATGCCCATACTCACTCTCTTTCTCTCTGCAAATAGATAACTTTTTTTTTTTTAAAAAAAGCTATAGTCATTATTTCTGGTTATGATTCTTATTTTAAATATATTTTTTATTTTATTTTATTTTTATTTATTTGAGAGAGACAGAATGGGCATGCCAGGGCCTTCAGCCACTGCAAATGGACCCCAGACATGTGCACACCCTTGCGTGCATGTGTGATATTGTGCACTTGTGTCATGTATCTGGCTTACATGGGACCTGGAGATTTGAATATGAGTTCTTAGGCTTCACAGGCTAAACCATCTCACCATCCCTGGTTATGATTCTTGACAGTTGTTTTATTAAAGTTCTGTATGTGTAACACTTCTAGTATGTAAGTTCTCTGAAGGCAGGGGCCATTATTTTGTTCATCATTACATCTCTTTAGAGCACAGTATATAATATATATGCAAGACATAAGATGAGGTTTACAGTGCAGAGAGTACTTCGTCTTTTGCTGCTGTTTGTTACTTTTTTTTCGAGGTAGGGTTTCACTCTAGCCAAGGCTGACCTGGAATTCACTATGTAGTCTCAGGGTGGCCTCAAACTCATGGCGATCTCCTACCTCTGCCTCCCAATGCTGGAATTAAAGGTATGTACCACCCTGGTTGGTTGGTTGGTTACCTCCTCCCTCCCTCCCTCTTTCTTTTCCTTCCTTCCTTCCTTCCTTCCTTCCTTCCTTCCTTCCTTCCTTCTTTCTTTCTTTCTTTCTTTCTTTCTTTCAAGACAAGATCTTGTTGCACTGGTCTCAAACTCATTTCATAGCCCAAGATACCTCAGACTCAGTCATCCTGTGTTTGCCTCCCAAGTGCTAGGATTACAGGTATGAGCCACCATGCCTGGCCACTTTCTTCATATCGAAGGTGAAGAGGTTTTCCAAGGTCTTACTATAAGTTGGCCACAAGAACTGAAGTTTACTGAGGAGTTTGGGAAATAAGGTCCATGGGAAAGTAGTTGCTTCATGATGGAGTGGTGTTTTAAGGAAGCACTTCAGAACTGGACATGTAGTGCTGATGCCAATTAAATTGATTTTCTGTGTATAATATTCTAGCAGTCTCCACATACATTGTTTTTATTTTGGCTAAATCACCTATGTTACTAGGTTGACTCAGGTTATAATCTTGTAGGTATAAATCTAGAATTTTGACAGTTTTTGTGAGGGAAATTAAGACCAAGAATGATTTTGTGGGGGAAGTGGTGGGGTTTCAAGATAGGGTCTCACACTGGCCCAGGCTGTCCTCTAACTCAAAGTGATCCTCCTACAGTGCCTCCCCAGTGCTGGGATTAAATGCTTGGACCACCATGCCCAGCAAGAACGATTTTAAGTTACTCTTTAACTTGATTGGTATCTAAGAATCTGTGTGACCTGCAGTTTACACAATGTACAGTTTAATTCACCACTACTTTTAAAGAAAAGACAGCTTTTATTATTTATATACAGTGAACTGTGTATAATAAAATTTGCAATTTAACAAGTTAAAATTTTTTAATATAAAAAGTTCTCTTTTTTATTTATTAGATGGGGGGTGGAGGGAGAATGGGCAGGTCAGGACCTCTATCCACTGTAAACAGACTCCAAATGCATGTGCCACCATGTGTATCTGGCTTATGTGGGACCTGGAGAATTGAACCTGGGCCTTGGGCTTTGTAGGCATGTGCCTTAACCTCTAAGCCATCTCTCCAGCCCAACAAGTTGTCTTTTTTCAAGGTAGGGTTTCTCTTTACTCCAGGCTGATCTGGAATTCACTCTGTAGCCTCAGGCTGGCCTTGAACTCGCAGCAGTTCTCCTACCTCTGTCTCCCAAGTGCTGGGATTAAAGGTGTGTGCCATCATGCCTGGCAATTTAACAAGTTTTTTGTTTATTTATTTATTTAAGAGAAAGAAGCAGATAGAGAAAGAGAATGGGTATGCCAGGGCCTTCAGCTGCTGCAACCAAACTCTAGACTTATGTGCCACCTTATGCATCTAGCTTATGTGGGTCCTGGGGAATCAAACTTGGATCCTTTGGCTCTGTGGGCAAGCACCTAACCATTAAGTCATCTCTTCAGCCTGATTTAACAAGTTTTGATGTGTGTATATATCCAGGAAGCCATCACCACAATTAAAATGTGAACATTATCTTTCATTCCCAGAAGTTTCTTCATGCCACTGATCTGTTTTATATCACCATAGATGTGTATTCTGAGGTTTGGCTGATGGAATGTGTGTGTAATTTATTTTGAAATTTACCCATGTGGCATTAATGAGCACTTCATTCCTTTTCATTGCTGAATAGTAGTCCATTGTATAAATATATCCAATGATATTTGAGCTGTTTTCTGTTTGTGGAGATTATAAATAAAAATGCTGTGAACATTCATGTAGAAGACTGTACATAGAAACTCTTTCTGAGGGGTGGGAAGGTGGCTTATTGGGTAAAATGCTTACTGCACAAGCATGAAATACTGAGTTTTTAACCCCATCACGGATGTAAAAATGCCAAGTGGGGTGGTATGCACTTGTAATCACAGTGCTGGGAAGGTGGGCAAGGAGAATCCCTAGGGCTTAGTTGGCAAATTGGTGGTGAGCTCCAGGTTCAGTGAGAGACCCTGTCTCAAAAGTAAGGTAGAAAGTGAACCTGGTGACTCATACCTATAATCCTAGCACTCTGAAGGCTGAGGCAGGAGGATTGCTGTGAGTTTAGTGAGTGGGTTCAGAGTGACTACAGAGTGAGATCCTGTCTCTAAGAAAAGGTGGAGAAAGCCAGGCATGGTGGCACACGCCTTTAATCCCAGCACTCGGGAGGCTGAGGTAGGAGGATTGCTGTGACTTCAAAGTACAGTGAGACCCTACCTCAATAAAACAGAAAAAAAAAAGGTGGAGAGTGAGGAGGACACCCAACATCAACCTCTGGCCTATATATACATGCACACTCATGTGCACTAACAAATGCACATGCCAAAAAAATTTTAAAGAAAAGAAACAGGCTGGGCGTGATGGCACACGCCTTTAATCTCAGCACTCGGGAGGCAGAGGTAGAAGGATTGCTGTGATTTTTGAGGCCATCGTCATAGTACATAGTGAATTCCAGGTCAGCATGGGCTAGAGTGAGACATTACCTCAAAAAAAAACCACAAACAAACAAAAACCAAAAACTGGGCAAAAGAGCTGGAGGGATGGCTTAGCGGTTAAGACACTTGCCTGTAAAACCAAAGGACCCAGATTCGATTCCCCAGGACCCACATAAGCCAGATGGCATAAGGTAGTGTATGTGTCTGGGTTTCCTTTGCAGTGGCTAGAGGCCCTGGTGCACCCAGGTGCACCTAGTGGCCAGGTGTGGTGGTGCACGCCTTTAATCTCAACCCAAGAGGCAGAGGTAGGATCACCCTGAGTTTGAGACCACCCTGAGACTACATAGTTAATTCCAGGTCAGCCTGGTCCAGAGTAAGACGCTACCTTGAAAAACCAAAAAAACTGGGCAAAAGATTTGATCAAGAAGACATGGAGAGATGGCTTAGCTGCTAAGGTGCTTGTAGGCAAAGCCCAAGGACCCAGGTTCGATTCCCTAGTACCCATGTAAAGCCAGATGCTTAAGGTGGCACATGCTTCTGGAATTCATTTGCAGTGGCTGGAGGCCTGTCATGCTCATTCTCTCTCTCTCTCTCTCCCTTCCCCTCCTTCCCTCTTTCATTTTCTCTCTCCCTCTTTCTCTTTTGCTCAAGTAAGTAAATAAGGGCTAGGAAGATGGCTTAGTGGTTAAGGTGATTGCATGCAAAGCCAAAGGACCTAGGTTTGAGTCCCCAGGATCCATGTAAGCCAGATGCACAAGATGGCGCATGTGTCTGGAGTTCGTTTGCAGCAGCTGGAGGCCCTGGCGTGTCCATTCTCTTATCTGTCTCCCCGCCCCCCATCTCTCTCTCAAATAAATAAAAACAAGTAAGTAAATTATTATTATTATTTAGAACAGCTTGTTTGAGAGAGAAAGACAATGGGAACGGGAGGGCCTCCAGCCACTGCAGATGAACTCCAGATGCGTGCACCACCTTGTACATCTGTCTTACATGGGTCCTGGAGAATTGAACCTGGGTCTCTTGGCTTTGCAGGCAAGCACCTTAACTTCTGAGCCATCTCTCCACCCCAGTAAATTTTTTTTTTTTTTTTTTTTTTTTTGGTTTTTCATTTTTTCGAGGTAGGGTCTCACTCTAGCCCAAGCTGACCTGGAATTCACTATGTAGTCTCAGGGTGGCCTTGAACTCATGGTGATCCTCCTACCTCTGCCTCCCGAGTGCTGGTATTAAAGGCATGCGCCACCATGCCCAGCTTTCTAGTAAGTTATTTAAAAAAGAAAGAAAGAAAGAAAGAAAAAGAAGACATATGAGACTACATAGTGAATTCCAGATCAGCCTGGGCTAGAGTGAAACCCTACCTTGAAAAACCAAAAAAAAAAAAGAAGAAGAAGAAGAAGACAATGACGACGACATATGGATGGCAAAGAAGCATATGATGTCATGAGAGTCATCATTAGGGAAATACAGATTAAAATAACAATAAAATATTAGTGCAAAGCTGGGTGTGGTGGCACATGCCTTTAATCCCAGCACTCGGGAGGCAGAGGTAGGAGGATCGCCATGAGTTTGAGGCCACCCTGAGACTACATAGTTAATTCCAGGTCAGCCTGGACCAGAGTGAGACCCTACCTTGAAAAACCAAATATATATATACATACACATACATACACACATATATTTGAATGGCTAAAGTGGAAAAAGAATAAATAACTAAACAAAATGTGACAGATACATACAATGGGAAATTGTATAGTCTTGAAAAGAATGAATTTTGAGACATACTAAATAAAATAAGTAGACATAAAAAGATAAATGTTACATGATTCCACTTATATATCTAGAATATCAAATTTAGAGAGCTAGAAAGTAGAATAGAAGTTGCTAGGGGCTGGGAAAGGGGAGAGTGAATAGTCAATGGGTAAAAATCAGTGGTTTGGTTGACAATTGATGGTTGCACCAGTGTGAATGTATTTATTGTCAGAGAGCTGTAAGTCTTTAAAATATTTATTTGCAAACACAGAAAGGGAGAGAGATAGAGAATGGGTGTGCCAGGGCCTTTTGCTGCTGCAAACTACATATACATGTGCCACTTGTGCATCTGGCTTTACGTGGATGCTGGGGGATAAAACTTGGATCATTAGATGTTATAGGCAAGTGCCTTAATGTTGAGCTGTCTCTCCAACCCAGAACTGTACATTTTAAGAATTGTTAACAATCATAATTTTTATTTATTTATTTATTTTTATTTTTATTTTTGGTTTTTCAAGGTAGGGTTTCACTCTAGTCCAGGCTGACCTGGACTTCACTCTGTATTCACAGTGATCCTCCTACCTCTGCCTCCTGAGTGCTAGGATTAAAGGTGTGCACCACCACGCCTGGCTCAAGTTTTAAATTTTTTAAATTTATTTATGAGAGAGGGGGGCAGATAGAATGTGTGTGCCCACTGCAAACGAACTCCAAACACGTGCCACCTTGTGCATCTGGCTTGCATGGGTCCTGGGAAATCAAACCTAGGTCCTTTGGCTTTGCAGGCAAGCACCTTAACCACTAAGCAATCTTTGTTTAAGAATTGTTAAATGAGTGAATTTTATATGGCCAAACTTTATTTGTTTTTATTATTGTTACTGTTATGATTTTGAGACTGTCTCATGTTGTGTAGGCTGGCCTTAATCTCTTGGGCTCAAGCCACCCTCCTGTTTCAGCTTCCCAAATAGCTGGGATTTTAGGCACATACCACCTCACCTAGCTTTAATAATGTTTGTTTTGTTTTGGAGACTGAGTCTCTGTGTAGCCCAGGCTGGCCTGGAAATGCTGTGGTCATCCTGCTTTAGTTTCCCAAATGCTTTTTTTTTTTTTTTTTTTTTAAATGTAAAAGCGTTGTTATTCTCTTGGGCTCAGTTACGTAAAATAGACTTAAAGTAAAAGACTTTTTTTTTTTTTTTTTTTTTTTGGTTTTTCGAGCTAGGGTCTCTCTCCAGCTCAGGCTAACCTGGAATTCACTATGTAGTCTCAGGCTGGCCTCGAACTCATGGCGATCCTCCTACCTCTGCCTCCCAAGTGCTGGGATTAAAGGCATGCGCCACCACGCCCGGCAACCATTTTCATTTTTAAGGTTTTGATTTGCAGTCTCTAGTTTTTCTTTTCTTTTTTTTTATAGTTTTATTATTTATTTATTTATTAGAGACAGAGAGGGGAGAGAGAGAGAAAGAGAGTGAGAATGGGCACACCAGGGCCTCTAGCCACTGCGAACAAACACCAGATGTATGCGCCATCATGTCCATCTGGCTTAAGTGGGACCTGAAAATTGAACCGGGGTCCTTAGGCTTCACAGGCATGCATCTTAACTGCTAAGCCATCTCTCCAGCCCTTCTTTTCTTTCTTTCCTTATTTTGAGGTAGGGTCTCACTGTAGCCTAAGCTGCCTAGACTATGTAGTCTCAGACTAGTGTCGAACTCACAGCAATCCTTCTACCTCTGCATCTTGAGTGCTGGGATTACAGGTGTGCGCCACCACATCCAGCTGATTTGTATTCTTTAGTCATGGTCTAGAAGAGTTAAGCTAACTTAATTATGTTTTTGTTTGCTTGTTTGTTTGTTTTTGTTTTTTTGAGGTAGGGTCTCACTCTAACCCAGGCTGACCTGGAATTCACTATGTATTATGAGGGTGGCCTTGAACTCACAGCGATCCTCCTACCTCTGCCTCCCGAGTGCTGGGATTAAAGGCATGCACCACCACGCCCAGCGTTTTTTTTTTTTTTTTTTTCCTTTTTCTTTTAGGTACCGTTTCACTCTAGTCCATGCTAACCTGGAACTCACTATGTATTTTCAGGGTGGCCTCAAACTCACTGTAATTCTACCTCAGCCTCCCTGAGTGCTGGGATTAAAGGCATATGCCACCACGCCCAGCTGTACTGCCTTTTAAGAAAAATAAATTGTTCTTCAAACAGGGCCTGTAACTACAACTAGTAGTTGTCAAATTCTGATGAATTTACCTTTTTTTTTCTTTTGAGGTAGAGGCTTACTGTAGCCCAGGCTGGACCTCACTCTGTAGTCACAATCTGGCCTCAAACTCACAGTGATCCTCCTATCTCTGTCTTCTGAGTGCTGGGATTAAAGGCACGCACTACCACACCCAGCTTAATTTACCTATTTTTAACCTATAACTTTCATATCTTTCCTCCTTTCTCATCCTTATTGCTACTTCACTGGCTCACTCCTTCACCTTTTGCATGCATTAACTGCCTTCTTTCACTGACACTGATGGAGAGTGGCTGGCTGTCTTTCATTCTTTCCTTTGCTCTTTCATTCTTTTTCCTTTTTTGGCACTAAAGATTGTTTCCAGGTCTTTGCACATACCAAGCATATGCTGTACCAAAGAGTTGTATCCCCAGTCCCGTAGGGAATTTTTAAATTTTATTTATTTATTTATTTGACAGAAGCCAAATGTGGGCTGGGATGTAGCTCAGTGGTAAAATTCACGGCTTGCCCTGGGTTCCATCCCCAGCACTGCAACAAAATGAGAAAAACAACCTATATAAGCCACATGTCATGTGTGTTACTTCTATGTCTAAAGTCATTTTATTGCTTGCAAATTGTTTCTCTGGAAAAAGCCTAAATCCCAGGGGTGGCATGAAAAAAGATCTGGCTTCTGTGCATTTTTTCAGTTGCAATTCTTGTCATTCATTTTACCCTTTTGCCTTCTCTCTAATCCTCTGTTGTTCTGACTCTAGTCACAACTGGCTCCATGTGTGTGGTTCATTTGAAGTACTATTATTCTATCTTCTCTCTGCTTTCTCATGTGCTGCTACTGCCTCTGCTTCTACTCCTTTCTTCTACATCACTCCTGTTTTTTCATAAAACTTAGTTCTGGGATTAGTCCTCAGAAGCATTCCCTATACCTTGTAAAAGTAATTATTTTTATTTGGACGGGAGAGATGACTTAGTGGTTAAAGTGCTTGCCTGCAAAGCCAAAGAACCCGGGTTCAATTCCCCAGAACCCACATAAGCCAGATGCACAAGGTGGCGCGTGCATCTGGAATTCATTTGCAGTGGCTGGAGGCCCTGACATGTCCATTTTCTCCCCCCACCCACCTTTTTCTCACTCTCAAATAAATAAAAAATAAAATATTTTTTTAAATTATTTTTTGCCAGGTGTGGTGGTGGCACACACCTTTAATCCCAGCACTTGGGAGGCAGAGGTAGGAGGATCATCATGAGTTCCAGGTCAGCCTGAGCTAGAGTGAGACCCTACCCCGAAAAACAAAAAACTATATATATTTTTTAATTTAATTTATTAAAATTATTTCAGACTGACCTGGAATTCATTATGTACTTTCAGGGTGACCTTGAACTCAAAGCAGTTCTCCTATCTCAGCCTCCCAAGTGCTAGGATTAAAGGTATATGTCACCATGCCTGCCTTGATATTTTATTTTATTTTATTTGATATTTTATTTTATTTTATTTTATTTTATTTTATTTTATTTTAATTTGCGTGTACATGGTTGAAGATGCCAGGGCTTTTTGCAAGTACTTGTTCTGTATTTTGAGTTTGGCTTATACATGGGTGCTTAGGAATTGAAACATGAACTGGCAGCCAGGGTTGCATGAAAGTGCCTTTAGCTGCTGAACTATTTCCCTAGTCCTCCTTAATTTAAAAAAAAAAATGCTTTTGAAGCAGGGTCTCACTCTAGCCCAGACTGACCTAGAACTCATTCTGTAGCCCAGGCTGGCCTTGAACTCATGGCAATTCAATCTCAGCCCCTAAATGCCAGGATTAAAGGCATGTGCTCTACCATATCTGGCTTCTTTGTAAACTTTTTTAAAGTTCCATAGTTCCTGGCCACAGACTGTAGCATTTACATATATCTACCTTTTATTTTTCTGTATCTTTCATTAGAGGGAGCTCTCTGAAGCTATAGAATATGTCCTGTTTTTCTTTGTAGCCCCAACACAGGCATGGCAGATAGTAGACATATAGCAAGTGTTCAGTGACTGAGTAGAAACTGCTGTAGGTGTTGGGTTGTATTAGTTGTTGCTTCCAGTCTTACAGGACACGAAGAACTAATGAAACCTATGGTATCTCCTTTAGGGAACAGACCACTTTGTGTGTGTCTGTTCTGGAGCGATTGCTCCAAGCTGTGGAACCAGTTCATGTGGCCAGAAACCTCAGGGTTGACTTACAGAAGGGACTGACTCACTGTGATGATTCTGTAAAAATCCTCGTTCTGTCCCAGGTATGAAATCTTACTAACTCATAAGAAGCACCTCATTCATTCACTTATCCATTGCTGACTGCATTCCATTGACATGCCAGGTATTGTGCCATATGTCATTTGAGTTACCATGATAAACCTATTTTCTTCAAAGAGTTCTTAGTCTAAAGAAAATTATTTAAGTGATTTTCAGGTATTCATACAGTTATTTTGCCATGTTAGATCCTTTTGTAGTGGCATGAGCTTAGTGCTATTATAAAATTCAGTAAGGCAACAAATTAAAATAGTAACTCTTGGGCTGGAGAGATGGCTTAGCTGTTAAGGCATTTGCCTGCGAAGCCTAAGGACCCGGGTTCGATTCTCCAGGTCCCACGTAAGCCAGATGCACAAGGGGGCACATGCGTCTGGAGTTTGTTTACAGTGGCTAAAGGCTCTGGCATGCCCATTCTCACTCTCCCTCTCTCTTTTCCTTTCTCTGTCTCTAATAAATAAATAAAAATTTTTAAAAATCTTTAAAAAAATAAAATAGTAACTCTTACCCTGGTGTCCAAAATATTGTACTGGTAGAGTGTAGATTTACAGCTAAGTATTATCTTGTTGAAATGTTAGTAACTGAGCAGTTAATTAACTGATAGATATTGTAGTGGTTTTGTTTTTCTTTTCTAACGTGTTTCTTAGTTAAAAAAAGGGGTGGGGGGATTAATTTACTCAGTAATTGAATGTCAGAGACTGAAATTGATAATTGTATTCCTATTTTACAAACCAAAAATTAGGCTCAAAGAAGTCACTAAATTTGTCCAAGATCAGTGCAATTCAAAGTTGATATACTAGGATTTATATTGTATTCCCTCATCTGTTTCCATTCTTTATCCACTCTTTGTTTCTTCTTTCTACTTAAAGGTGTGACTATCCTATGTGTTGTTGACTTCAATGAATTTGGGTCATTGTGAATTCTGGACACTAGGGATTTTTGGAAATCATGTGCTCCCATTTTATGCTACCTTGGAAGAGTGTCTGGTTTTTTTTTTTTTTTTTTTTTTCTTTTTCTTTCAGATTGGAAGAATTGTTGAGAATTCTGAGGCTGTTACTGAGATTCTGAATAATGCTGAACTATTAAAACAGATTGTTTATTGCATCGGTGGAGAGAATTTATCTGTAGCTAAAGCTGTAAGTTAAAACTGTCAGTTAAACATACAGAGACATTGATGCCCTGAGTGAGAAAAGGCCTTCTGAATTAAGAGAAGGGTTAGGATGGATGATTGGTAGATATATAGTAAGTATTTAATGAGTTAATTAAAGTTGCTATTTTAAAGAAAAGTTTTTATGGAGGAAATTATCATTGAGCCAAGCTTTAGGTCTTAGGTTACTGCTTCCAGTCTGACAGGACATGAACTAATGAGAATTGAAGTGGAATTGAATCTGTAATCTAGTGTAAATGTTATCAAATAGTAGTAAGCTCATAAGACACATATTTATATCATCTATCAGGTTTTCATTGGGTTGTTTGATCTTTTCCACTTATATATAACAGTAGCTGAAATATAGTGACTTTACTCATTGGGTTTGTGCATTTTTAAAAATTTTTATTTATTTGAGAGAGAGAAAGAGGCAGAGAGAAATAGGGAGAGAGAATGGATACACCAGGGCCTTCAGCCCTGCAAATGAACTCTAGATGCATGTGCCACCTTGTGCATCTTGCTTATGTGGGTCCTGGGGAATAGAACCCGTATCCTTTGGCCTTGCAGGCAAGCACCTTCACCGCTAAGCCATCTCTCCAGCCCGGGTTTGTGCATTTTATGTATTCATTTTCACTTCAGTCTTGGGAAATAGATGTACATAGTCTATATAGGGTCTCTTGCTGCTGCAAACAAACTTGTCAGACACATATATCGTCTGACGTCCAGCTTTATGCAAGTGCTGGGGAATTGAACCTGGGCTGACTGGCAAGCTTTGCAGGGAAGCACCTTTAACCACTTAGCCATCTCCCAAGCACAGTAGTCTGTATTTTTATGACTTAAGAAATACTCTCTTTCCTTATAAGGCTATCAAATCCCTGTCAAGGATATCACTAACCCAAGCTGGACTGGAGGCTTTGTTTGAAAGCAATTTGCTGGATGATTTGAAAAATGTAATGAAAACAAATGACATTGTTCGATACAGGGTGTATGAGGTAAGACTACTACCATACTTTCTTTAAAAAAGTTTTATTTATTTATTTATTTATTTGAATGAGAGAATGAGAACATGGGTGCACGGTGCCTCTTGCCACTGCAAACAAACTCCAAATGAATGTGCCACCACTTTGTGCCTCTAGCTTTACATGGGTACTGGGGAATTGAACCTGGGCCATCAGGTTTTCAAGCAAGACCTTTAACCACTGAGACATATCCTCATTCCCTAAAATCATACTTTTTTTTTTAAATTATTTATTTGAGAGAGAGAGAATAGGCACACCAGGGCCTCTAACTACTGTAAACAAACTCCAGATAGATGTACCACCTTGTGCATCTGGCTTATGTGCTAGGGAATTGAACCTGAGTCCTTAGGCTTCACAGGCAAGTGCCTTAACGACTAAGCCACCTCTCTAGCCCTAAAACCATACTTTATTATGCTTACCAAAAGGAAAGTAGTAAATTTACTAGGAAGGCAAGATGGCTCATCTTATATGTATTTAACAAGAGTATAATCTTTGTTAGTTCATATATAAAGTACTGGTGATACAGAAATGTGTTCCCAGTCTAGTGTGTGGTACAGTCTTAACACACTTACAGTGTAGTATTTATTATGTGTAGTAATTATGCTAGAGGAGATGACATTGAAACAAGACCGAAAAGATGAGTATTAGTAAGAAATGGCTCTTATTTCTAAAAGCAAATAGTATACATTGTATGTTATAATTAATATTTTTGAAGGAGTAATTGACTGAAATGAGAAGTGGCTGCTCACATTGCATCCACAGTCAGGAAGCAGAAAGCACTGAATGCTGGTGCTGTCCATCTTCAGAGTGGGTCTTTCTACCTCATCCCAGTCTAGAAACCCTCACAGACATGCCCATAGGCTTTCTCCTAAGTGACTCTAGGTGGATATATCATACTGACAGACAATATTAACTATCACAGTATCTTACATGTGATCATGATGGTTTGTTTTTAAAGTAATTGATAGATAAAAATTATATGTATTCATCATCTATACTATGATGTTTTGTATTCTATATAATACAAATAATACAAATAAAAATCTGTTACTTGGGGGCTGAGGAGATAGCTCAGCAGTTAAGAATACTTTCTGTGCAACCATGAGGACCTGATTTCACCTCAAGTTTGATTCCCTGGCATCCACATAAATAACTGGGTGTGGCCACAAATGCTGTAACCCTAGTCCTGTTGGGGAGCAGAGACTGGAGAATCACTGGGGCTTTCTGGTCAGCCAGTCTGACCAAAAATCGGCAGCTCCAGGTTCAGTAAGAGACTTGAGGAAACAAGTAGAAATGCAGTGGAGGACACCTGACATTCTGCTCTGGCCTCCACAGGTGTGTGCACAGGCATGCACATCTACACACGTGTGCATATGCTATAAAGATATGTACCAGATACACTTGTGCACACACAGACATTTACCTGATTCTGCCACCTATGTCTCTTAATAAGTCTTCAGAACCAACTTGTCAATTGAAGAAATGACTGACAGATACATGAATGAATTTTTTTTGTGTGTATACTAGGCAAGTGTTCTACTACTGAGCTACAACCCAGTCTGAATGAATGGTTTTTATGTTTGCTGATGCTAATGCAAGCTTTTATGCTTTTTATGCTTTTAATTATTGATTTCTTTATATGTAAAGTAGATAGATCTAGACAAAATGGAATAGTTTTATGCCAGAATAATTTGTTATGTGAAGTATTCCTAGAGGCAAATAATAGATCTTAAGGATTCAATTACATGTAGTACATAGTTGTGCACTTAACTTGCAGTGAGATCTAATAGGTTTGAAACTTTTGACCCTTTATTTTTCCCTGTTCTTTTCTTTTAGCTGATTGTGAAGATCTCTTCTATGTCTTTAGAATCTTTGAACTACTGTACCACGAGTGGTTTGGTGACCCAGCTCCTAAGGGAGCTGACTGGTGAGGATGTACTGGTCAGGTGTGTTGATTGAAAGGGATTAGAGTTAAATATCTTCTGGAGGGTCAGGAAACAACTTGGGGACTTAGCATGATTTTTCTTAGGAAAGTCTAGATTGCAGTTGGAAGACTGACATGTGTCTTTAAGAAGGGCTTTTAGAAAATTTGTCATTATAATGTTACCATGTTGTAACTTAACAAAGCCCTATAAGACAGTTTAGCTGTCTTTAAGTGGCTGTATTCTCTGTCCCTGATAAATTCTACTCTTGAGCAGTTGTAATTGCATGATACCTGGCAGTTTGAATGACTTAGCATTTTTCAAGTGAATTCTTTGGACATTGTCAAATAACAGCTCTATGACATGGCAGAAGAAAAAATATGGGATTTTAAAAAGACAGTCTCAGGGCTGGAGAGATGGCTTAGTGGTTAAGGCACATGTCTGCAAAGCCTAAGGACCCTGGTTCGATTTTCCAGGTCCCACATAAGCCAGATGCACATGGTGGTGCATGTGTCTGGAGTTCGTCTGCAGTGGCTAGAGGCCCTGGTGTGCCCATTCTCTCTCTCTCTTTCCCTCCCTCTCTCTGTCTCTAATAAACAAATAAAAAATAAAATCCTTTTTTTAAAAAAAGACAGTCTTGGGGGCTGGAGAGATAGCTTAGCAGTTAAGGCACTCACCTGCAAAGTCATAGGACCTTGGTTTGATTCTGCAGGACCCATGTAATCCAGATGTACAAGGTGGCGCACGCATCTACTTCATTTGCAGTGGCTAGAGGCCCTGGAGTGCCCATTCCCCCCTTCCCCCCCGTCAAATAAATAAATAAAAATATTTAAAAAGACAGTCTTGAGCTTGCATACTGTTCTTCTACTCACTAGCTGTTTGACCTTGGGCAGATGAGTACAGCCTTTCTGTACCTCAGTGTTTGGTTTTGTTTTGGGCAAGACTAAGGATTGAACCCAGATGTTCTAGGCAAGAACCCTACCACTGAATTGTTTCACCATACCCCTTGTTACTTTTTATTTTGAGATAGTCTCTCATAACCAAGTTGGCTGTGCTGGCCTTGAACTCTAGCCAAGGCAGGGCTAGATTTTAGAGCTCATATTGAGATTTTACCCCCTCCAACCATTTTGGGAAAAAAATCATGGCCCATGACTCTTCATAAACTATATATATATATTATTTTTTTCTTGAAGAAAATATCCCTCCGCTGTCCCTTTCCTAACTTTGTAGCCTGGCTTATAACAAGCCATCCTTTTTTTTTTTTTTTTTTTTTTTTGAGGTAGGGTCTCGCTCTAGCCCAGGTTGACCTGGAATTCACTCTGCAGTCTCAGAGTGGCCTCAAACTCACTGTGATCCTCCTACCTCTGCCTCCCAAGTGCTGGGATTAAAGGTATGCACCACCATGCCTGGCAAACCATCCATTTTGTAGCACACTTTTCAAAACAATTATAACCTAGTCCCATCTTTCTAGGGCCTAGACCTGCTTATGCAGTAGGAAGGATAAATTTACCAACTTTTACATAACCCAGTTAATCATGGAAATATGTCCAGACTTCAAATAACTTAAGTTTCAATTTTTTTTGTAAAATTAAAATGTGGAGAGATATTTAATACTAAGCTTTAAGAAGAAACTTGGTATTGTTGCTATGTATCTTGATGCAGAGACTATGATGATAATAAAAGAAAATAAGGAAAAAAAATAGGGCTATGGGTGCATGGTGCGTTATTGTGCTACTTTTTGCTTTTGTGTATGTTTGACATTGCAAAATAAAACAAAAACTCAAAATTCTATTTGGAAATAGTTGTATTTGTTATAGAAATAAAAATAGGTCTCCAATCAGTAAGACAGCATTTGATTCTGAGGTCAATCTTGTAATAATAATAAATGTGATTCCAAATAAGATGCTTAAAACTTGGTTGCTCTTGTGTCTTCATCTGAGACCTAAGATTATGGACATTTCAGATGTGGAATGAAGAATTAAATCAAATACAACCCATACGAAGACAATTATAAAAGCATGCAGATTATATGCAAACTCTGTTTTTGTCCTTTTTTTATTTTAGATCCACCTGTATAGAAATGGTGACATCACTGGCATGTACCCAGCATGGGCGGCAATACCTCGCTCAAGAAGGAGTAATTGACCAAATTTCAAATATAATCGTTGGAGCAGATTCTGACCCTTTCTCCAGCTTCTATTTGCCAGGTAAGAGTACAAATTTTGTTTCTAAAGTATATTTATTAGTGAAGGCTAAGGGTTATTGTCCTTAGAACTGACTCCTGTTCACAGATACCCACAGGCACCAAATTCAGCAATACATTAAAAGAATCATGAATCACAGTTAAATAGGATTGATTCAACATGTGCAAATCAATAAATATGATACACTGAGTGACCAGAATGAAGGACAAAAGCATGGTCATCCCATTAGAAGCCAAAAAGGCATTTGACAAAAATTTTACACCCTTTTATCATGAAAACTTATGTTAAAAAATGTGCTTCAATATCCTTATGGTCTCTAATGTCCAGATAACATACTACTGTAGTCTATCTCCTGTTCTGACCTGTAATTTATTACTCTTCCTATGAAAACAATTTGTGATTTATCCTGTGTTTAAAAAAATATTGTTGTAAATATCTTTAGGATTTGTGAAGTTTTTTGGGAACTTGGCTGTTATGGATAGTCCTCAACAAATATGTGAGCGCTACCCTGTCTTTCTGGAAAAAGTGTTTGAAATGACCGAAAGTCAGGATCCCACCATGATTGGTGTAGCTGTAGACACTGTTGGAATCCTGGGATCCAATGTTGAAGGAAAACAGGTTTTACAAAAAGCAGGTTGGTATGCTTTGTCTTGACTCTTTTTACATGTACTTTAGTTTGAGGCCAGGATTCAGTGCTTAGGTTAGTTTATGGGTGAATTAATTCTGTTGTAGAAACTACATTTTATGGGTGGAGATCTTATCCATGACTCATCTCTAAAAGTGTCACAGTTACTACTAAAAAGCTTTATGTGCTTTTACTTCTCACTGTGTAGGGTTCTATCAACTAACTAGGATAAAACATTGTTTTACCTCTACATTTCCCTTAATTAGTTTTTATGGTATGAAGACTCTCTTGTGCACTACTTTCAACACTTGACATTAGCTTTTTGAACTTCTGTTTATGCCACTTCTCTCAGCCTCATTTTCCTCATTTATTAAAAGGCACAGCAATTAGTTTTTTCAGGCTTTTGAATATTTCATTAGCTATTTTGCATATTGAATGCCAGAAAAGGTACAAAATTTTCTAACGAGATTTTAAAGATGTTTATGATACATCCATGAATGTTATACCAGTATAAATTCTACACAAAGAAATAATACGGCACTATTTTGAAAACCCTTGTGAAGTATATGTTAGGTGACATATATGTACTTTTTGATATTTATTTTATTTTTATTTTTTGGTTTTTCGAGGTAATGTCTCACTGTAGCTCAGGCTGACCTGGAATTCACTATGTAGACTCAGGGTGGCCTTGAACTCACTGCAATCCTCCTACCTCTGCCTCCCAAGTGCTGGGATTAAAGGCATGCGCCACCATGCCCGGCCTTTTTTGATATTTAAAAAAAAAAATAGGGCTGGAGAGGTGGCTTAGCGGGTAAGGCGTTTGCCTGCAAAGCCAAAGGATCCCAGTTCAATTCTCCAGGAACCACGTAAGCCAGATGCAAAAGGGGGCACACATATCTGGAGTTCGTTTGCAGTCACTGGAGGCCCTGGCATGTCCATTCTCTCTCTCTCTCTCTCTCTCTCTCTCTCTCTCTCTCTCTCTCTTTCTCTCTCATTCTCTGCCTCTTTCTCTCAAATAAATAAATAAAATATATTAAAAAAAATTTTTAATACATTTTGTTTATTTGAGAGAGAGAGAGTAAGACAGGGGCAGATAGAGAGAATGGGCACGCCAGGGCCTCTAGCCACTGCATACAAACTCCAGATGCATGCACCGTCTTGTGCATCTGGCTTATTGTGCATATGGGTACTGGGAAATCGAACCTTGCTCCTTAGGTTTCACAGGCAAGCATCTTAACTGCTAAGCCATCTCTCCAGCCCTATATGTACTTTTTAAGTGCTTTTACTATAACCCATTTATAGTCCTTCATAGAACATCCATTGTCAGTCTCATTTTTTCTAAATATTTTTCATTTTAATTTATTTATTTATCACAGAGAGAGGGAGGGAGAGAGAATTGGTGTGCAATGGCCTCTAACTACTGCAAATGAACTCTAGATGCATGTGTCACCATGTGCATCTGGCTTATGTAGGTTCTAGGGAGTTGAACCTAAGTACTTAGGCTTTGCAGGCAGGTGCCTTAATCACTAAGCCATCTCCTCAGCCCCATTCTCATTTTTTTCAGATAAGGTAGCTACAACTCAGAGAAGTTAGAAAATATTCTAAGATTATATGGACTGGGACAGCTGCTACTCATATCCAGGTCCTTTGATGCCAGTCTTATAACTTATCCTAATATGTACTGTATTGCATATAATTTTGGTTTTAGGTGGATCACTTGGTCTCTAACCACATTTTTTTTTTTGTGCTGGCTTAAGGTGATGTGAGTCATAATGCATGAAAGTATACTTTAAAAATTATATTTTGGAAGCCAGGCGTGGTGGTGTATGCCTTTAATCCCAGCACTTGAGAGGCAGAGGTAGGAGGATCGCCATGAGTTTGAGGCTACCCAGAGACTACATAGTTTTTTCCAGGTCAGCCTGGGAGGCAGAAGTAGGAGGATCGCTGTGACTTCGAGGCCACCCTGAGATTACATAGTTAATTCCAGGTCAGCCTAGGCCAGAGTGAGACCCTACCTCGAAAAACCAAAAAATATATATATATATATTTTGGGGGCTGGAGAGATGGCTTAGCAGTTAAGGCACTTGCCTGTGAAGCCTAAGGATCCAGGTTTGATTTCCCAGTACCCATGTAAGCCAGATGTGCAAGGTGGCACACGCATCTGGAGTTTATTTGCAGTGGCTAGAGGCCCTGGTGTGTCCATCCTCTCTCTGTCTTTTCCTTTCATAAATAAATAAATAAATAAATAAAATATTTTTTAAAATAAAAATTTCACTTTTTCACTTCATGCACATTAGGGTAGCATTATTTAATTTTTAAATTAATCTTAGGATGTTGAAGTAAATCTTGTGTTTTTCTTTATTTTATTTATTTGAGAGAAATAAAAAGGAAGAGAGGAAAGAATGGGTGTGCCAACGAACTCCAGACACGTGCCAACTTTTGCTTCTGGCTTACATGGGTCCTTTGGCTTTGTAGGCAAACATCTTAACTGCTAAGCCATCTCTAGTCTTATCTTACGTTTTTTCATAGGAATGTGGAATGTGCAATTTTTATGGAAGTTCCACAAGAAATTATCTTGTCTAGCAGTTCCACTTCTAGGTATATACTAAACTTAAAAGTCCTAAAAACAAAGCCTTCAACAGTTGTTTGTACACCCCGTTCAAAGTAAAGTAGAAACAAGCCGGGCATGGTGGCACACATCTTTAACCCCAGCCCTCGGGAGGCAGAGGATCACTGTGAGTTCAAGGTCACCCTGAAACTACATAGTGAATTCCAGGTCAGCCCGGACTAGAGTGAGACCTTACCTCAAAAAAACCTAATTAAAGAAATAAAGAAAATAAAGTAGAAACAACTCCAGGCTCACTAATGGGT
Organism: Orientallactaga sibirica; assembly: GCA_036365145.1. NCBI lineage: Eukaryota > Metazoa > Chordata > Mammalia > Rodentia > Dipodidae > Orientallactaga > Orientallactaga sibirica. Next base: position 14,330,133 of record JAEOAD010000034.1, read on the forward strand.
AAATGAATAAGATAAACAGTTTCTACATACAATGGAGTCTTGCTTTGTAACAGTTAGAGAATGATGACACATGCTACAGCACAAAGGAAATTTGAAGATAATATTCCAATTGAAACAAGCCAGGCATTGAAGACAGCTACTGTGTTATTCCACTTAGGAGATGTTTGGGGCATGCTGCATAGTCATCCATAGAAACAAACAAAGTACAGGGGCTGAGGAGGATAGGAGGAATGGATTACTGTTTAGTGGGTACAGAGTTTCAGTCTGGGTTGTTGGAAAAGTTCTGCAGAGGGGCAGTGGTGGTGGTTGCATAAATGGGTGTGCTTAAAGGCACTGAATTGTGTTTTTAAGATGGTTAAAATGGCAAATTTTGCTGAGCATGGTGATGCACGCCTTTAACCCCAGCACAGGAGGCAGAGGTAAGATCTCCAAGAGTTTGAGGCCACCCAAAATTACATAGTGAAGGCCAGGTCAGCCAGGGCTAGAGTGAGACCCTATCAAAATGGTTTTATCCCATGTATATTTTACCACTTACAAAAAATATTGCTGTTATTCTTCAAAGGAATACGCTTTGAACGCCTGCTCATGAGAATAGGACATCAAGCAAAGAATGCGTCCACAGAGCTAAAGATTAGGTGTTTGGATGCAGTGTCATCTCTCCTGTATTTACCAGTAAGTAGATGGTGAAGTTAATGAATCACCATTGGAAATGTTTGGGAGAAAGTCAGCATAATGCTAATTAATATAAATATTGACTAAGTAAATGGCATGGTTTTCACTTTTACGAAGAAGCTAACCCTCATATGACTAGTGATCTAGTGATCTTTAAGTTAAAATACAATCATAGAGAAGTAGAAGTAAAGAGACCCTACAGATTGCTTAACTTCTTCCAACAAAAATAGGAAAGTTCTACACTGGGTTTGGGGGTGAGTGTTCCAGATTTAGCTAAGAAAATAAATTTCTGAATGCCATTTAAAGCTGTTTTGTTTTGTTTTTTTAACCTCTGCCTCCCAAGTGCTGGGATTAAAGCATGTGCCACCACAGCTGGCTTCAATTTTTATTAGCATATATTAGCTGTACAAAATAATAGGCTTCATTGTGACATTTTCATATATGTATGTAACATACTTGGATCATAGTCACTCCCTTCATGCAATGTCTTATTACCCCGCCTCCTTATTTATGTGAGAGAGGGGAAGGGGGGAGAGAATGGGCATGCCAGGACCTCCAGCCACTGCAAACGAATTCCAGACACATGCGCTACCTTGTGCATCTGGCTTACATGGATCCTGGGGAATCGAACTGTGGTCCTTTGGCTTTGCAGGCAAGCCCCTTAACCACTAAGCCATTTCTCCCCATCCATTCTACAAAAAACATGATATATATTTTTTTTGCAGGGGGGGGGGGTCAAGGTGTAGGGTCTTACTCTAGCCCCATGCTGACCTGGAACTCACTATATAGTCTCAGGGTGGTCTTGAACTTACAGCGATCCTCCCACCTTTGCCTCCTGAGTGCTGGGATTAAAGCATGTGCCACCATGCCCAGCGATTTTGTTTTTCTTTATGGCTGAATACGACTCCATTGTGTATATATACTGCACTCTTTTTATCCATTCTTCTACTGATGGGCACCTTGGCTGATTCCATTACTTATCTATTGTGAAGAGTGCCTTGATAAGCATGGGTTATATAGGTATAATTAAAACTGGCTTTTTGACTTAGGATGCATGCTCTTCTTGAATACACTGACCTTGTCTTTTCCTTTTCTGTCCTGTAGCCTGAGCAGCAGACTGATGACCTCCTGAGAATGACAGAATCTTGGTTTTCCTCTTTATCTCGGGACCCTCTGGAGCTCTTCCGTGGCATCAGTAATCAGCCTTTCCCTGAACTACACTGTGCTGCCTTAAAAGTGTTCACAGTAGGTATTCTCATCTGCATAGGTCCTTCTGGAACTGCCATTTCAAATCATGAGTACTTGCAAAAATTAATTCCAAATTCTTTATCATTCATGATCAATTAACCCATCCCTCATCTTCTTCCTGAGACTTATTTCCTATCATTCCCCTCTGGCACTTAATATTCCAGTGAAGCCACTTTGCTGGTTTCTTTATTACTTTCATTCTTTTTTTTTTTTTTTTTTTTTTTTTTTTTTTTTAGCAGGGTCTCACTAGCTCAATCTAACCTGGAACTCTGTAGCTTAGGTTGGCCTCAAACTCATTGCTTTCCTCCTCCTGCCTCAGCCTCCCTAATGCTGGGATTAAAGGCATGTGCCACCATGCCCAGATAATTTTTTTAGTTTTTGAGATAGGGTCTCATATAACCCATTGTCTCATGTAGCCCAGGCACCAACCATGAACTAACTATGGGATTTTTTTATGTGGGTACTAGGAATTGAATTCAGGTTTTTAGCTTGAATGGTAAGCACTTCACCAGCTAAGCTATCTCTCCAGCCCAAGTTTTCTGCTTTCTTATGCATGTTTTTGTTTGTCAACCTTTCTTCCTTACTAAAGAATTAGCTCAGGTGTCTTCTGAGCACTTTGCCCATTTTGACAAGGTTGTGCTAAATGAGGTTCCTACTTGTATATTACATGAACATTCAGCACACATTTGAGTTTTTCCCGTGCCCTTGCTAAATGTGAGCCTTCTCTGGAACTTTTTATCTATTGAGGGAGCCGTGCAGTATATATTTTAAAATAACTTACATAATTGTAGCTTAAGTAAGGATTACATTATGTTGTTTATACTACTTATTATGTTGAAATTGTTTATTAATTGATCTCTTCCCCTTTCAGGCAGAGTTTGTGGAGAGTAGGAGCTATATCTGTTTATTTTTGTAGTCCCAGCACGTATTATGATTCCTGAGCTCCTAAGATCTGTAGTTACCAGTTTAATAGTCTTAATAGCATACTAGGCCTAGCTAGGAGGAAACAAAAGAGAAAGGCTTCCTGAGAATGGAGTAAGTGATCTAAGTTTTGAAAGATACATGTGTTCTTATCATTTCAAGAACATGTACTTTTAAAGACTGCAAATTTAGGAGGTGTGAATATTTTTTAATATGCTTTTAGAGTGCTTCACCTTGTAATTGTCATCAGGTGAGATAGCCATTTTGGTTTCTTCATTGATACATTGTTTTGCTCTTCCCTATCTGCTTAGTTGACTATGAACATAAAGGTAATTTTGATTTACTAGATGGGATGGCTTTTTCTTTTTTTAGTGCATGCATGTATAGAGTATAGGTTCTGTCTTTTGTGTGTGATATGTGCACATGTGTGTACAGATATGCCACATGTGCAAAGGCCAGAGAAGAATGTGGGGTGTCCTCCTCTATTGTTCATCTGTGTAGTTCCTTGAACTGGAGTCACTCCCTCAACCTGTAGCAGCCATTCAAGGAGCCCCAGTGATTCTCCAATCTCTGTCCTGACAGGACTGTGATTATAGATGTGTGTGGCTATGGCCTGCTTTTTTTTTCTTTTTCTTTTTATGTAATCACAGGGTGGCCTTGAACTCATGGTGATCCTCCTTCCTCTGCCTCCCAAGTACTGGGATTAAAGGTGTGCACCATCATACCAGCTATGCTCTTTTTTAAGAGTTTTTTTTATTTTTTTAAAGAGAGAATTGACGTGCTAGGGCCTCAGCTACTATAGTCGAACTCCAGATGCTTGCGCCACCTAATGAACATGTGCAACCTTGTGTTTGCCTCACTTTTGTGTGTCTGGCTTATATGGGATATGGAGAGAGATCAAACATGGGTTCTTAGGCTTCACAGGCAAGTGCCTTAACTGCTAAGCCATCTCCAGCCCAAGAGCTTTTTTTTTTTTAAATATTTTATTTATTTATTTATTTGAGGGAAGAGAGAGAAAGAGGCATATAGAGAGAATGGACACAACAGGACCTCTAGCCGCTGCTAATGAACTCCAGACACATGGACCACCTTGTGCATCTGGTTTCATGTGTGTACTGGGTAATCAACCCCAGGTCCTTTGGCTTTGCTGGTATAGCAGACAGCTTCAGGTTTACTGAGATGAACTTCCAGACCAGGCAAAGTTATGGAGGAAGGGATATTTATTGAAGCTTATAGATCCAGGCGAAGTTCCATAATGGCAGAAGAAGCTGGCCTACTCTTACAGGACCAGGCAAGAGAGAGAGAAAGCCAAAAGTCAAAAAGCCACACAACACAGCATACCTCAGGAATTCCAGCTAGGCACACTTTGCATATCTTTATAATGGAATCTCAAACCCACCACCACACCTTAGGGCTGGACCCTAAGATCCACCCAGTGACACAGCCTCCAGCCAGATGGCTGCAGATCCTAACTACAAGCTAATAAAACACTGAATATGTTGGGGGCCATTTGTTCAAACTACCACAGCTGGCAAGCACCTTAATCACCTGCTCTGCTTTTTACATGGGTGCTAGGAAATCAAATTCAGGCAGTCAGTCCCTCACAATTGCTTGGTAAGCACTCAAACCTGCTAAGCCATCTCCCCAGTACCAGCTGTTTTTTATAAGTCATTGTTGCCCAAACATTAATTAATTTGTTGAAGTGTAGATTTTGATTCTGTAGTTCTAAGATGGCTCTTGGCACCTGAGATCCTAAATTTCTTTTCTTTTCTTTTCTTTTTTTTTTTTTTTTTTTTTTTTTTTTGGTTTTTCGAGATAGGGTCTCACTCTAGCCCAGGCTGACCTGGAATTATCTATGTAGTCCTAGGGTGGCCTCGAACTCATGGCAATCCTCCTACCTCTGCCTCCCTAGTGCTGGGATTAAAGGCGTGCGCCACCACACCAGGCTACAGAGATCCTACATTTCTAACAAGCCTAAGGTATCGCTATTGTTGCTGGTCTGTGGAATATAGAGAAAGAAACTAGGCTATAAACATGCTTGTTATTTATTAAAATATAATAAGTGTCTTAAAAAATATTTTGTTTGTTGATTTATTTAAGAGAAAAGGGGAGGGAAAGAGAATATGGGTGTACTAGGGCCTCCTGTCGCTACAGACTCCAGACATCTGCACCACTTTGTGCATCTAGTTTTATATGGGTACTAGGAAATTGAACCTGGGCCATTGGGCTCTGTAAGCAAGTGCCTTTAACTGCTGAGCCATCTTTCCAGCCCTAAAACTGCTTTAAAATTTGAGAAAAGCTATCTCTCTCCTTGGCCTCTTTTTGATCTTTGTGTGCTGGTTTTCTGTCTGTGTTTTCCCCTATGCTGTGTACACCTTCCTCCCTCTCTCTTTCCCTTTCCCTTTATTTCTATTTCTCTTCTCCCCCCCCTTTTTTTTTTGTTGTTGTTGTTTGTTTGTTTTTTCAAGGTAGGGTCTTGCTCTAGTCCAGGCTTACCTGGAATTCACTATGTAGTCTCAGGCTGGCCTTGAATTCATGGCGATCCTCCTACCTCTGCCTCCTGAGTGCTGGGATTAAAGGCATGCACCACCACGCCCGGCTTCTCTTCTCCTTTTGTTTCCTTCTCTCAGTTTTCTCTGCTTCTCAGTATCACCTTCTCTCATTGGCATTAAGCTTAGAATTCCCTTCCCTGGCTTCTGGGGTCCAGAGATCCCTAAATCACTCCTGTGGAGTTCTTGGACCTGTCTCTTTGCTTCTGTCCCTGATTCGGTGTTCCATTCTCCCTTCTGTTCTGGCCACTTTGCTCTCTGCCAGGCAGCCAGTGAAAAATAAACCCTGTGGGGCTGGAGAGATTGCTTAACAGTTAAGGCATTTACCTGCAAAGCCAAAGGACTTCGGTTTCATTCTCCAGGACCCACATGAGCCAGGTGCATGAGGTGGCGCGTGCGTCTGGAGTTCGTTTTCAGTAGCTAGAGGCCCCGGCATGCCCATTTCTCTCTCTCTCTCTCTCTCTCTCTCTCTCTCTCTCTGTGTGTGTGTGTGTGTGTGTGTGTGTGTCTGCCTCTTTCCCTCTCTTGCTTTTTTTTTTTTTTTTTTAATTTTTGTTGATTTTTATTTATTAGCAACAGACAGAGAAAGAGGCAGAGAGAGAGGGGAAGGGTGCACCAGGGCCTCCAGCCACTGCAAATGAACTCCAGATGCATGCCCTGCCTTGTGCACCTGTCTTATGTGGGTACTGGGGAATTGAACCTTGAACCAGGGTCCTTAGGCTTCATAGGCAAGTGCTTAACCACTAAGCTATCTCTCCAGCCCATTTTGCTCTCTCAAATAAATAAATAAGGTGTGTGTGTGTGTGTGTGTGTGTGTGTGTGTGTGTGTCCAAATGTAAGAAAGACTGAAAAGTAGGAATTTTCAATCATGAAGTTTATTTATAGTTTCAGTATTTATTTTGCATGAAATATTTCAAGAATGAAGTGCTTGCTTTATGTTTACCTCTGCCCAGTCCCATTTTTCCTTCTCTTGAATCTAATTGCTGTTATAAAATGCAGGATTTATAGGGCCATAATGGTTTCATAGTTATACTACATATCATATATATATATATAAACTGTAGTATTTTGCATATTTTTAAACATTGTAAATTGCATCACCCTGTTTTATAACATCATGCTGTTTGCTTTTACTTTTTCAACATTATGTTTTTAAAATACATCCTATCTTTTTAAATTTTTTTAAATTTTTATTTCATTTATTTATTTTAGAGAGACAGAGACAGAGACAGAGACAGATAGAAAGAGAGAATGGGCATGCCAGGGCCTCCAGCCACTGCAAACGAACTCCAGATGCATGCGCTCCCTTGTACATCTGGCTTATGTGGTTCCTGGGGAATCGAACCGGGGTCCTTGGGCTTGGCAAACAAATGCCTTAACCACTAAGCCATTTCCCCAGCCCAAAATACATCTATCTTAAGAGTAGTTAGAAAGTCAGCTTTTGGCTGTGCGTGGTGGTGCACACCTTTAATGCCAGCACTCAGGAGGCAGAGGTAGGAGGATTGCCATGTGTGGGTTCAAGGCCACCCTGAGTGGTGAATGCCAGATCAGCCTGGGCTAGAGTGACACCCTACCTCAGAAAAAACAACCAACCCAACAACCACAACAAAAAAAAGAAAGTCAGGTTTTCACTGGATAGTCATGGTGTGTCATTCTGCAAATGAACATTTAGATAGCATATATTACAAATGATGCTACAATGGGCACTCTCAGGTACATTATCCTGTGTACATGTATGAGAGCAGCTTTAGAGTACACTTTTTTCTCTAGTTGCTTTTATTTTACCACTATTATAATCAGACCTTATATATAATTGTATCTGCTTTTTCATATAATAGATTTATTCATGTCATTATTTATCCTTTGTAAATAATTGTTCAGTGTTAGCTTCTGAATGCATGATTTATGATTAACTTATTTAATAAGTACCTTATTATTATAACTTTTACACAGTGATGTAAATTTTTGTAATGAAGCTTTTAAAAATGTTTATGTATTTGTTTGTTTATTTATTTGAGAGAGATAGAGGCAGATATATAGAGAGATGATGGGTATGCCAGGGCCTCTGACCACTACAAACAACTCAAGACGCATGTGCCACCTTGTGCATATGGCTTATATGAGTACTGGGGAATAGAAGCTGGGTCTTTAGACTTCACAGGCAAGCACCTTTTAACCACTAAGCCATTGCTCCAGCCCTATAACAAAGCTTTTTAATATTTAGAATTTTAAAAAATGTTTATTTTTATTTATTTATTTGAGAGCAACAGACAGAGAGAGAGAGAGAGAGAATGGGTGCACCAGGGCCTCCAGCCACTGCAAACGAACTCCAGATGCATGTGCCACCTTGTGCATCTGGCTTACGTGTGTACTGTGGAATTGAGCCTCGAACTGGGGTCCTTAGGCTTCACAAGCAAGCGCTTAACCACTAAGCCATCTCTCCAGCCCCTAATATTTAGAATTTTTTAAAAACTTCTCAGGAATTTGTTACTTAGAAAAACATGATTTTTTTTTTTTTAAGGCTTATATTGCCAGATTTATTTCTTAAGTATTATGCCACCCCGCTAACAAACCTAACTTCTTAAGGCCTAGACAAATTGTATTGTTTCTGTCTTCCATTTCAGGCCATCGCAAACCAGCCCTGGGCTCAGAAGCTTATGTTTAATAGTCCAGGTTTTATAGAATACGTGATGGACCGATCTGTGGAACATGACAAAGTTTCAAAGGATTCCAAATATGAACTGGTAAAAGCACTTGCCAATTCCAAAACAACAGCAGAAATCTTTGGGAACCAAAATTATTTGAGGCTCAGAGCTTACCTAAGTGAAGGCCCATACTATGTGAAGTCTGTTGCCACGACAGCAGTGGAAGGAGCTGAATGACTTCTTCTAGAGTCTTATATAGAGGACCATGTTTGGACCAGAACGTCTCCTAAGGCATTTGATTGCATCTGTGTTTTATAAAACAGGGACTTTCCCCTTGGCAGAGCTGTCATGGAGTGTCTGATACAATGCTAGCAGCAACATTGTTATGTTTCTACATTGAAACACTATGTGGAACCAGGAATTTGGAATAGATTAAAGGTGCACATGAGAACTGGTGTTTTTCAGATTCTGTGACTGCCATAATCTTTGTCACAAGATGAAAGTTTTGTTCTCAGAAAATTTTTATGGACATACTTATGACCTTATTTAAAAATCTTCTGAATTCTTTTCACTTTTTTTTTAAATTTGGTCTTTTTTCTTCTGATAGCACTTTCAAAATTTGGATATATCCTTTGAAATACAAGTAGTTTGGAGTTACTAAATTATGTTCTCTGTATAAAGAGTAAATACTTTAACAAAATTTCTTGGTTTTTTTTTGTTGTTGTGGTGGTGGTGGTGGTGGTTGGTTTGTTACTTTTATTCCATTAAGAAAATGAAATAGAGCTGGAGAGATGGCTCAATGGCCAAAGTAGCTTGTTTGTAAAGCCTACCAGCCTGGGTTCAGTTCCCCGGTACCCACATAAAGCCAGATGCACAAAGTGGTGCACATATCTGGAGTTCATTTGTAGTTGCAAGAGACTGTGGTGTGCTCACAGTCACTTTCATTCTCTGATTGCAAATAAATTTTTAAAAATGTTTAAAATAAAATCTAACGGCTGGAGAGATGGCTTAGCAGTTAAAACACTTGCCTGCAAAGCCAATGGACCCAGGTTCAATTCCCCAGTATCCACATAACGCCAGATACACAGGTGGCGTATGCTTCTGAAGGTCATTTGACACAGGTGGATGCTCTGGTGCACCCATTCTTTCTGTCTTCTATCTCTGTGCTTGCAAATAAAAATATTTTTTAAAATACTCAAAAACAAAACAAAACCTTGGGCGTGGTTGCACACACCTTTAATCCCAGCATTTGGGAGGCAGAGGTAGGAGGATTGCCAGGAATTCGAGACCACCCTGAGAATACAGAGTGAATTCCAGGTCAAAATTCCAGGGCCAGAGTGATACCCTACCTCAAAAAATTAAAATAAAATAAAGTAAAAATTTTAAAAACTGAAATATGCCAAGTGTGGTAGCACATGCCTTTAATCCCAGCACTGCAGGGTGGGGGGAACAGAGGTAGGAGGATCGCCCTGAGTTTGAGGCCACCCTGAGACTACATAGTGAATTCCTGGTCAGCCTGGGCTAGAATGAGACCCTACCTCAGAGGGGGGTGGGGGGGGAAGTAGGGCTGGAGAGATGGCTTAGCCATTAAGTCACTTGCCTGTGAAGCCTGTTCTGTTCCCCGGACCTATGTCAGCCAGATGCACAAGGTAGCGCATGCATCTGGAGTTTATTTGCAGCAGCTAGAGGCCCTAGCATGCCCATTCTGTCTGTCTCTCTCTCTCTTCCTCCCTTCCTTCTTCCCTCTTTCTCTCTCAAGTAAATAAAATGAAATAAAACAAAACCGAATCTCTAACTTGTGTATATTTGATGCTAGTTGGTATTTATTACATTTTGCTCTGTTGTGGTTTTGGAGAAGGGAACACAGTATGTTAGTGAGAAAACTCCTCAGCCTCTCAAATGTTGGGATTACAGTCATATACCACTGTCCCCTGCTCTGTTTATTTTAAGACTAAAATTTTATGCTCATTACTCATTTCCCACTCCCTGTTTTCTCCCAGCTCATAGCACCCACCATTTTAAATCATTATAATGATTTTATTTAAAAGGTTCAGCAAAGAACCCCCTTGTCTTATATATAGCCTATGTACTCATTCTAGTTTTGTACTTGCGAATTTTTTATTTCTAAATTATTTTGCATTTAATAAATTGTGGTGGGTATAGCTTTTCACAAACAAATATATTGCCCAAAGGCAAAAAAAAAAAAAAAAAAAAAAAAAAAAAAAGCTAGGAGTAAGTAAAGAAAGGCATAGGTTGTTAGGGGCTGTGGAGATGGCTTAGTGCTCATGTAAAGCCAGGTGCAAAGTGGCACATGACCTCTGTAATCCCAACCCACCCATGGCAATGGAAAGCAGAACTGGAGGTAGAAGAAGAGAAAAACCCTGGGGCTGGCTTCTGACTTGCACATGAACACCTTGGCATGTGTGTGTGCCCATAATCACATATAAACACACAAGAAAAAAAATGAAGACGTGTCATCAGCGTCAGTCACTGTTTCCACAGTGGCCTGCTCTCTAGAGGCACCTGCATATCTTGCTTCTGGGGATATGATCAGCCATTCCTGCCAGGAAACCCTAGAGGAAGTCAAGGCTATGCCTCCCCTACTACACTTCCAGAAGCAGCTGTCATAATATGGAAGTTCTTTGGGGGGAAGTTCCTTCTAAATTGACGGACTGGTTCCAGAGCTATAGCCCCACCACACTCTAGCACTCTGGCTGTATTCAATCTGCCAGCACTTCAGCTGTTGCACTACTGCCAGAGAGCTAGCTTGTGTCCTAGGCTGCTGCTCACTCACCAGATCCTATTCTCAAGGCTCCAAGCTGTATTGAAAAGCAGAGCCAATGCTAGAATTCATTGTACTTTGGGGTGGAGGTCCAATAGCCATTTCATCTCCATCCTGAGGCCCTACCATCCTTACACCATGTTCATGCATGGCAGTGCACCATTTTCTAGCTGAGTTGCTTCCTCGTGGCAATAAGCTGTCTAAAGGCACTCATCTCTCCTATCCCACTTGCTGCTGTATCCTGCCCCTTGCTATTTGGGACCTAGGCCTTGCATAGCAGCTATGATTGCACCTCTTGAGCCCATATTATGCCCTACTCTTCAAGGAATAGGTAGGCCTACTGGAAGAGCCATGTTCCTTCAGGTCCTGAGCCAACCTGTGTGCCAGCCTCTCACCCCCAGTAAACAGCCTTGGCTGATCTATTCCTCCCCACGCTGGGAGGAACAGCCCCAGCATCCCACTTAGATCTGAATCTGCCCTTCAGAGTTTGAGCTGTAGAGGTATCCCACATCTAGGGGAATGAAATCAACACTGTGTTGATTTGTTAAAATGTTCACTGTGCTCCACAACTCCTGAGACACTGCTACCATTGCTTTTAGCCTCACAAAGCCTGTGCTATTGCTATTTCCCACCATCTCAGGACCCACATCACTATGCAGCTCAAGTTGGCACTGCCCCATTCGGTTTGGAATTCAAATTGTAACTGTGTCCCACTCCTCTGGATCTGAGTCTCAGCTAAGGCAGGAGGATCACAATTTCAAAACCAGCCTGGACTACATAGGGAGGTCCTGACTCAAAACAAGAACATGTTTATACTGCTATCTAAAACCTATCAACAGGTTAAGTAATTGTAAACTCAAAATCTCAAGGACACTTCCCAGAAATAGAAGAAAAAACACAGAATTCATATAGAAGCATAAAAGACAGTAAATAGGGCTGGAGAGATGGTTTAGCACTTAAGGCACTTGCCTGTGAAGTCTAACGACTCAGGTTCAATTCCCCAGTACCCAAGTAAGCCAGATGCACAAGGTGGTGCTGGTGTCTGGAATTTATCTGCAGTGGCTGGAGGCCCTAGCACGCCCATTATCTCTGCTTCTTTCTTTCTCTCCAATAAATTTTTTAAGAGACTACATAGTACATTCCAGGTCAGCTTGGGCTAGAGCGAAATCCTACCTCCAAAAACTAAAACAAACAAAAAACCTTGGTGAAATGAAAGACACTTGTACCAAATTCTATAGGCAAGTGAAAGTAGCAAAGGAAAGCTGGATGTGGTGGCGCACGCCTTTAATCCCAGCATTTGGAAGGCAGAGGTAGGAAGATGGCCATGAATTGGAGGCCACCCTGAGACTACATAGTGAATTTTAGGTCAGCCTGAGCTAAAGTGAAACTCTACCTTGAAAAAAAAACCAAACAAACAAAAAAAGCCGGGTGTGGTGGCGCACACCTTTAATCCCAGCACTCAGGAGGCAGAGGTAGGAGGATCACCTTGTGTTCGAGGCCAACCTGAGACTACATAGTGAATTCCAGGTCAGCCTGGGAGACCCTACTTCAGGAAAAAAAAAAAAAAAAAAGGAATAACTTAAAAAGTTAAACACAAGATGAGAAACTTTCCAAATGCAAGACTGAAGCAGCAGTATATCTCCATGACATTGATCTAGGCAAAGATTATTTTTTGTATATAACAGTAACACTCAAAGCACCGACAACACAAGCAAAAACAGGCAAATGAGATATTAAACTAGGGCTGGAGAGAGCTGAGCTAGTAAAGTGCTTTTCTTGCAAACATGAGGACCTGAGTTAATCCCCAGTACTACATTAATCTCTCTCTCTCTCTAACTAAAAACCTTCATAGTAAACATAACAAGAGTGAAGAGACAAACCTGTGGAATGGAAGAAAATACTCACTAATCATCATCTAGTAAGAGGTTACTGAACAAAATATACAAGGAAATCAATACCAAGAAAATAACCCAATTCCAAAACAAGGAAAAGACCTATGTACACATTTCTTGTATTTATTTATTCTATTTATTTGAGAGAGAGGGAGAAAGAGGTAGATAGATAGAGAATAGGCGTGCCAAGTGTGCCACCATGTGCATCTGGCTTATGTGCTTTCCGGGGAATTGGACCTGGGTCCTTTGGCTTGCAGGCAAACACTTTAACTGCTAAGCCATCTCTCCAGCCCCATATAGACATTTCTTAAAAGATGACATGTAACTGAGACTACATAGTTAATTCCAGGTCAGCCTGGACCAGAGTGAGACCCTACCTCTCAAAACAAGCAAACAAACAAACAAAAAAAAAGATGACATGTAAATAGTGAACAGAATCAGCACAGTAGTGTGCTCTTGTAGTCCCAGCTATTGGGAGGCTAGGGTGGATGGCTCCAGGAGTTCAAGATCAGCCTGGGTATCCTGCATCTGCATGACTTTGTCCCAAAAAACAACAAAAACAACAAAAACACAAATGGTCAAAATGCTTCACATTACCAATCACCAGAAAAAATGTAAATTATAACCACAGTGACATATTACCTCTTATCTGTCAGAATGGCTAATATAAAAAGAAGGAAAGAGCAAATGTTGAAGACGTAGAGAAAGAGGGACCCTTGAACACGGTAGGAGCAAATTTTCTTTTGCTTGCTTGCATGTGTGTGATGCGTGTGCATGTGCATGAGCCCTTGTGCCCCACTTGCTCCCCGGCAATGGGGCTCACTCCCCTGAGAAGGCTGGAGTGAAATGTCTGGTGAGCTGCTCCATTGCTCTTCAGCCTGGTCTTGTTTTGAACTGGAGCCTCCTTTTACTACTTCCAGACATTGCGGGGTTCAGAAGATTCTCAGGTTTCTGCTCCCTTGCAGGACTGGGGTTACTGGCACACTCAGCTGTTTGACATGGAATCTGAAGACAGATCTAAACTTGGGCAGTCTCAGGCCCTAATGCTTGTGCAGAAAGCACACTTAACTGCTGACCCATCTCTCCAGCCTAGGAGCAAAAATATTTACAACTATTATGGAAAATAATATGGCATTTCCTCAAAAATTAAAATTAGAACTATGGGCTAGAGAGATGTTTGCAAAGCCTGCAGGCCTGGTTTCTATACCTCATTACCCACGTAAAGCCAGATGCACATAGTGGTGCATGTGTCTGGAGTTCGTTTGCAGAAGCAGGAGGCTCTGATTTCTCTCTCTCTTCTCTCTCTCTCTCTCTCTCTCTCTCTCTCTCGTCTGTATAAATAAATATTTTTTAAAAAACAGAATTAGGCTTGGCTGAGGAGCCAATGGGGCGAAGCTACCATCTGTGGGATTATTACTGAACGCCTCTAGGTCAGAATCCCACCCAGGCAGAACGATAGGGCAGTGCCAAAGGAGCCTTGGTTGGCTTCGGATAGCCGGGTCCCTGCCTGAGGGCGGCACTGCAACCACCTTTGGAGAGCCCTTCGTCAGGGAAGTGGGGTACGGCCGGAAGGGGGCCGCCCTCTCGCCGGACATGCAACACAAGTCCCTGTGGAATTTGGCGCTAAACCATTCCTAGCCAACCTGCTTCTGGGTTGGGGTTTCATAAGTAGCAGAGCAGCTCCCTCGCTGCGATCTACTGAAAGTCAGCCCTCGACACAAGGGTTTGTAAAAATTTTTAAAAATCAAATCAAAACAAAACAAAACAAAACAAAAAACAGAATTAGGCTGGGCGTGGCCTTTAATCCCATCACTCGGGAGGCAGAAGTAGGAGGATCGCCATGAGTTGGAGGGCATCCTGAGACTACATAGTGAATTCCAGGTCAGCCTGGGCTAGATAGAGTGAGACCCTACCTCAAAAAAAAAAAAAAAAAAAAAAAAACTAGAATGGGACTCAGTAAACCCACTTCTGGGTATATTTTCAAAGGAAATGTGGGGTCTCCTCTGTAGGACAGACCTTAAAGGGGAAGGACCTTAGGACCTTAGGACATCAAATGATTGCCTATACCAGCCGGCCCCGCCTATCTCAGCTCTCCCCACCTGCTTCAGTCAAGGGATTTAGTGTTCAGATCTCTCTTGAGCCTGCTCCCTGCCCAGCTATGGGTGGATTTTTCCTCTAAGCCCAGGCCTATTGGCTGGGACACCTGGGGTAAGTGTGTCCATGTGGGCTGGCATGAATTCTGTATCTTCCCTGACTCATGAAGAGACCACCCATTTTCTCTCTCTCTCTCTTTCTGGAACTGTGGCAGCAAAGTTCTTGGGTCCTCGCCTGCCATGGTGGGAAGAAATACCTTTTACTTTTTATTACTGTCTTCACTTATCTTTTTTTTTTATTATTTTTTTTTGGAGAGAGACATAGAGAGAGACAGACATAGAGGGAGAGGGAGACAGAGAATGGGCGCGCCAGCAGTCTCTCAGGTGCTCTGAACGAAATCCAGATGTGTGCGCCCCCTTGTGGGCAAGTGCGGCATTGTGCCCTTGTGTCACTTTACATCTGGCTAAACGTAGGACCTGGAGATTAGAACTGGGTTCTTAGGCTTAGCAGGCAGGTGCCTGAACCGCTAAGCCATCTCTCCAGCCTTTCACTTACTTTTTGTCAGCAATTAATATATATGTGTTGTAGCAGACAGCTTCAGGTTCGCTGAGATGAACTTCCAGACCAGGCACAGTTATGGAGGAAGGGATATTATTTATTGAAGCTTACAGATCCAGGGGAAGTTCCATAAAGGCAGGAGAAGCTGCCGGCTCTCCACAGGGCCAAGCAGAGAGAGAGAGAGAAACCAACCAGCCACCACAGCACACAGAGCAAAACTACAGCCAAAAGGTCACACAGCACACTTCAGGAACTCCTGCTAGGCACATTTGCATATCTTTACAATGGAATCTCAAACCATCACCACACCTTAAGACCGGGGCCCCAGTGACCTTGCCTCTAGCAAGGTGATTGCAGATGCAAACTATAACTAGTAAAATACTGAATATATTGGGGGACATATATTCAAACTACCACATGTGTATATATATATATTAGAGTGAGAAAGAGAGAAACAGAGAGAGGATAGAGAATTAGTACGCCAGGGCCTCAGCCACTGTAATCGAACTCCAGATGCTTGTGCCACCTAGTGGGCATGTGCAACCTTGTGGTTGCCTCACCTGTGTGCGTCTGGCTAAGGTGGGATCTGGAGAGTGGGTCCTGAGGCCTCACAGGCAAGCACCTTAACTGCTAAGCCATCTCTCCAGTCCTTCACTTATCTTTTTGGAAGTGCACATTTTAAAATCCCTTTTCATGTTTTTCTCTTAAGATCCATGTTTGTACCTGGGCCCCTGGGCTCCTTGATCTTCCTTCTACCCACCTTCCCTTCCCTTCCCTTCCCATCTTGTTATACATGGGCCCCAGGGCTCCACAGTCTTCTCCCCTCCTTCCCTTCCTGTCTTCAGCCCTTTTCCTTGTGATATCTGAATAAAGTGTAGTGCTTCAAAAATCATTTTCTTGAATCTAGAATTTCCCATTCTTTTTCTTTTTTTAATATATTTTATTCATTTGAGAGAGAGAGACAGAGACAGAGACAGAGACAGAGACAGAGAGAGAAAGGGTGTGCCAGGGCCTCCAACCACTGCAAAGGAACTCCAGATGCGTGCACCCTCTTGTGCATCTGGCTTACGTGGGTCCTGGAATTGAACCAGAATCCTTTGGCTTTGCAGGCAAACACCTTAACAACTAAGCCATCTCTCCAGCCCCTAGAATTGCCAATTTTTTGGTTAGTTTGTAGACGTGAACTCAGGGCATGGGGTTCCAGGAAGCATCTCAGGATCCCAAATTTATCCACTACAGAAATGAAATCAGAATTTTGAAGAGCTATTTACACTCCCATGAGCATTCAGCATTCTCACAATAGGCATGGTATGGCATTAACCTAAATGTTCTTCACTGGATGAACAGTTAAACAAACTTTGGATTATATCCATAGTGGGATACTGTTCATCCCTAGGAAGGAAATCCTGTCATTTGCAACAACATGGATGAATGAGTGGACATCATGTACAGAGTACAAATAACCACATGTTCTCACTTATATATGCAGTATAAATAAAAATGCCAATTTCAGTAACAGTAAAATGATGGTTTTCTAGATGCTAGGGGACCAGGGAGATGCTAGTGAAGGGACAAAAAAAAAATCAGTTTGACAGGAGAAATAAGCTTGGATCTATTATACTTCATGGTAATGGATAGTTAGCAGCAATGGATTATTTATTTGAAAACTGCTAGGAGAATAGATTTTAAGTGTTCTCATCACAGAATAATATGTAAGGTAACATATGATAAATAGATGGATTTAGCCATTTCAGAATACATTATATATGTATCAAAATATCATAACTATATTGTACACAATACATACAACTTATATACATAGTGCATGTGTTACAATTGATTGTAATGGTCTCTCTAACAGATTTTATTTGGAAAAGAATCACACCAGTAAATTCCTTAAAGCGAGATGTCAACAAGACAGTACACTGAGACGCTAAGAACATTTTATACTCGTGCTAAGTGTGGACAACGATTCAGACAAAGTACATAAAACATGGGGGCACAGGATGGCTTTCTGTAATGTGAACAGAACCACTTAAAAGTAATAGACTTAATTAAAATAAAAGCAAAGGTATACTAATCACTCAAATACATAACACTGTTTTTTTTGGTCCCCATGTGAAAATGTTCAAAGCTGTCATCAAGGTATGTTAGAAGCTTGCAGGAAATGAGCCCATAGTAAGTCTCAAACAGTGAACATTCTTTCCCATCATTAATTTCCTTCCATGCCAGGGAAATTTCAGCATCCGTGTTTTCTGAGGATGTAAAAATGAACTTATAGCAACATCTGTTATATCTAATGTGTCTTTTCCCAGAAAACCTTGAACTGTGGATAGGTATAAGACCAACGGACTTAGCACAGATTCCTACAAACACATCAGCAGGTACCATAATAGGTGCATCTCTGAAAGCTACATACATCATCTTAGCCACAGCTTGGGAAATCACAAAGGCCTCGCCACTGCAGTAATCTGGGTAGTATATTTCTGGATACTCACTAAAAGGGACAAATCCTGGGCTATGGGGGTCTCTGTTGGGTGTATCCTGATGGATAACTTTTCCTACATAGACATTTTCGAGGTGGTCTTTCAGATGGAGGAGATAGTCTACAACGCTTGCAATATTAATAAACATATCTTCATCGGCCTTGAGAATGAACAGGGCATTAGGGCAAAAAGTCACAGCCCACTGGGTCATTGTGATGATCTTCAGGGTCTGGTTCTCAGAACTGTCCAAGAAGATTCCTTCAATTATATCATTATTCTTATAAGACTCTTTGTCTATCTCTTTCTGAGTAGTTACCAAAACAGGCATTCCCAAAGTGAATAGTATGAGAATGGGATGCCCCTGGATACTGGTCACATTACCCCAGGTTTTCCTGATGAGGTTCCGTCTCGTTCCATTTCCTGGGCTACTGGAGATAAGACAGAGCAAGAAAATGTTCTTCCCATTACACACTTCTGACTGGCTCAGGACATAGTATTTGAAGGGATTACTTCTTAGGGGTTCCATGTTCAATTTTCTTGCCTTATCCTTAATTTCAAGAACTTTCATATCTACATGAGGCAAAGAATGCAGAAAGTATTCTTCCACAAAATCTGCTCCAAAAAGCAAGGCATGAAATAGTATGACATTAAAGAGAAGGAAGCACCACTGGTGGGTCCGCAGTCTGCAGAACATCACCTGAGTATGAAGAAGAGACATGTTCATTCCAGCATCAATGCCACACCCATTTACCTCCCACAGGGAACCCTCTGTGGACATTTGACAGTAATTAGCAGTATATTCTAAAGGCTTTAACTATTGTTATTATCTATGTATTCTCCTGGCTACGGTCTCCTCAACCACAAGCATTATGTGTCTCTCTTCTCCAGTGCTGCTGAGCCAGTGTTTGGCTGAGAGTGGACACTGAACAAAAGTGTTAGTTTCACCGGGCGTGGTGGCGCACGCCTTTAATCCCAGCACTTGAGAGACAGAGATAGGAGGATCGCTGTGAGTTCAAGGCCACCCTGAGACTACAGAGTGAATTCCAATTCAGCCTGAGCTAGAGTGAGACCCTATCTTTAACCCCCCCGCCAAAAGTGTTATTTCATGTTTCCTTATCTGGATAAAAACTTATGTAGTATATACAAGATACTATGTGAGACATTGGGGATAAAAAGAAGACTGGAAGACAGACACACAGAGATCACATATCAAGTGGTGTCATTGTGACTAAAACTTAAAGGAAAATATATGTTGTCCTTTCTTGAATGGAAGTGCTTGGATCAGTTTCTTCTCTAATTTCAGAGGTCAAGGGCTATTTTCCATGGTGTGGTTGCTTTTGGTGGCCAGCACACACTGGCTATTTATTAAGCATTTACACTCTTCTTGTATAACTTTCAATTGAATCCAACACTGAGTCAGTCTGGTTTGACAGGATCTAACCCATCAGATACGTTTGTCCACATGGGCAGATTCCTACTATTTACAGAGCATCTCAGAGACCTAGGATGGGCCTGTGCCAAGTTTATTGCACCTCATCCAAAGAGATGGAAACTTTTATCTGGAAGGAAATGTACAGAATTGTAACAGAGCTAGGAGGACATTAAAGGAATTAAGTCCCTGTTTGTTAGAGTTTTAATCAAAAAAGCCTCCCATACTAGCCTCTTACTGAGCATTTGCTATGTGTCAGACACTGTGCTAGGTGCTCTATGCCTTAACTCTTAGCCTGACAATACCCCTTTCAGATAGCTCAACTTCAAAATTAAGCTAAGCATGTGAGCAGGTTAGTAGTTTGCCTAAGAACACACAGTGGAAAAGGGATTGGGGTAGGGTCATGATTTGAACTCAGAAATGTAAGATTCTAAAGCTCACTCTTTTTCAGGCTGAACTGGAATTCATTATGTAGTCTCAGGGTGGCCTCAAACTCACAATGATCCTCCTACTTCAGCCTCCCAAGTGCTGGAATTAAGGGCATGTGCCACCAAGCCCAGTCCTAAAGCTCACTCTTTTTTTTTTTTTTTTTAACAAGTACTATTTTTAAAAAAGTTTTTATTTATTTATTTATTACAGACAGAGAAAGGGAGAGAGAGAGAGAGAGAGACAGAGAGACAGACAGACAGACAGACAGACAGAGAATGGGAGCACCAGGGCCTCTAGCCACTGCAAAGAACTCCAGATGCATGTGCCACCTTGTGCATCTGGCTTACGTGGGTACTGAGTAATCAAGCTTTGAACTGGGATCCTTAGGCTTCACAAGCAAGCGCTTAACCACTAAGCTATCTCTCCAGCTCCTAAAGCTCACTCTTAACCACTAGAGAATCCTGACCCCTATCCTTTCCTTGTTCGTGTCTATTGAATAGGAAACAAGTAACAAAAGACACTCTTATAGTTACAGTCTGCATTCCGTTTCATTTTCCTCAGTGCTGAACTTCAGCAGCTTTAAAGCCCATCTTAATAATAGCAAATGCTTCAAAAAATATCAAAAACTTACCTGCATGTTGTCTATAAAAATTTTCAAGGCTTTGGAAATTATAAAGTCCAGATACCAAGTTGTGCCCAAATGTCTGTCAGGATAACTCCAGTCTAACAACAACTGCAGTACAGTACTTGGTGCTATAGTCTTTAAGGATAAGGTTTCTTGCCAATCAACCTGAGCTTTTTTATCCCAGAATACCAACAGGCTGCATAGGAGAGTGAGTGCTGATCGTATTACAGCCAGAGTGAATCCAGCACAAATAGAGAAAGCTCCATCCTTGCGTATCTCACGAAAGTGAATCCTTGGCTTCATGCTGAGTTCCTGGTAGAATATGTGGAGAAGTTCTAAGGACTGTTCACCTTCACCACCTTTCCATAGCATCACCACCCAGGGAGAAAAACTGATACTTTTTCATCTAATTCAAGATGCTAAACAGTTGGAATAATGTCCAATCCCTGGTATATGCACACATTAAAACTGTTCTAAACATCAAGGAATACTTAGAACCAGGCGTGGAAGCGCATGCCTTTCATCCCAGAACTCGGGATGCCTAGGTAAGAGGACTGCTGTGAGTTCAAGGCCACCCTGAGAATAATTCCAGGTCAGCCTGGGCTGGAGTGAGACCCTACCTCAACAAACAAACAAACAAACAAAAAAAAGGAATACTTAGGACCCTTAGTGACTGTATTTTCTCCCAAAGGATACATCATCTAGTGAGGTCTGATCATGTATGTCTCATTGGAAAGTGTATTAGTCAGGGTTCTCTAGAGGAACAGAATGGATAGAATGAATTGTATTAAAAGGGAATTTATTGGATTAGCTTACACAGTCCAGCAATAGCAGGTTGCAGGTTCGAAAGTCAAGAAACCCGGTAGCTGCTCAGTCCATGAGGCTGGAGGCCTCAGCAGTCCCAATCCGGCACTGAAGGCTTCCTGGAGAGATGCTGCTCTTCAGTCCACCCTGGTCTTCAGTCCACACTGGAAAGCAGCAAACACCAAGCAGCAAGTACCAAGCGGCAAGCACCAAGCAGCAAGCACCCAGTGGCAAGCAGCGAGCATCACCGGCAGCCAGGTGGGAGAGAGAGAGAGAGAGCCTTTCTTCCCAGAGCTTCTTTTTATGAACCAGCCCCCTCCTCCAAGAGGGGCCGCCCACTCTGGGCCACCCACCCTGGGGGAAGGGCTTACCCCTGGGGGAAGGGCTTACCCCTGGGGGAAGGATTCTTCCTTTAGTTAATCCTTCCTAGAGGCAGCCTCAGAAACACACTTATGAGGAATGTCTGTGGATTCCTAAACAAATCAAGTTGACACAAACTTAACCATCACAAAAAGGATTCTGAATTCTGCTTTCAGCTATACAAGATCTCTACTAAATCAATTATGAAACATTCTGACATCATCTCCCATGTAAGTTTATCTTCAAATAAGTGGCTTCATGTAGCCCATTTTATCTTGAACTGAAGAAACTAAGCATTTGATGCCTGCTGTTTTCTTGGTGCATGTATGAATTATGTTGAGTACTGTTTCTCCTGGCACGTGTTAAAAATATTTTATTTTTATTTTATTTTATTTTATTTTATTTTATTTTATTTTATTTTATTTTATTTTATTTTATTTTATTTTATTTTATTTTGGTTTTTGAGGCAGGGTCTTCTGGCTCAGGCTGACCTGGAATTCACAAAGTCTCCAGGCTGACCTCTGAGTGCTGGGATTCACTCTGTGGCTTATTTTACCAGAGTTTGCCCAGGCTGATCTGGAATTCACTCTGTGGACCAGGCTGGCCTTGAACTTACGGTGATGCTTCCACCTCAGACTTAAGTCTGAGCCACCATGCCCAGCTTAACTGAAAGTTTTTATTGTTTTAAGAAATGACAGGGGTGGAGAGATGGCTTAGAAGTTAAGGTGTTTGTCTGTGAAGCCTAAGGACTCAGGTTCAATTCCCCAGTACCCATGTAAGCCAGATGAACAAGGCCACGGCATTCATGCCATGAGTGTGGAGTTCCTCTTCAGTGGCTAAAGGCCTTGGTGAACCCATTCTCTCAATATCTGCCTCCCTTTGTCTTTCTCTTAAAATGGATAAGTAAAAAACATAAATAAATAAAAAAAAATGACAGGCCAGGTGTGGTGGGGCACACCTTTAATCCCAGCACTCAGGAGGCAGAGGTAGGAGGATTGCCATGAGTTTGAGGCCACCCTGAGACTACATAGTATATTCCAGGTCAGCCTGAGCTAGAGTGAGACTCTACTTCAAAAAACAAAACCAAACAAACAAAAAATAGAAATGTCAACATATTTTCATGTTATTGCCACATCAGCAGTTATATTGAGCATTTTGTTACCATGCCAGGTAATATTTTATCTTTTTCCCTATATGTTGACTTTTAAAAATAATTTTTGTTTATTTTTTATTTATTATTTGAGAGCAATAGACAGAGAAAGAGAGAGAGAGAGAGAGAGAGAAGAGAAAATGGGCACACCAGGGCTTCTAGCCACTGCAAATGAACTCCAGATGCGTGAGCCACTTTGTGCATCTGACTTATGTGGGTACTGGGGAATTGAGCCTCAAACCAGGGTCCTTAGGCTTCACGGGCAAGTGCTTAACTGCTAAGCCATCTCTCCAGCCCCATGTTGACCTTTTTATCTTCCATTTATAGCAGTCATTATAATTGTTTGGTTTGTAACAAGTCCTTATATTTAAGGTTGACTATATTTTTGGAAAAATCATGCAATCTTGAAAAAAAATTAACTTTTTGTTTTTGTTTTTGTTTTTTTGAGGTAGGGTCTCACTCCGGCCCAGGCTGACCTGGAATTAACTATGTAGTCTCAGGGTGGCCTCGAACTCATGGCGATCCTCCTACCTCTGCCTCCCGAGTGCTGGAATTAAAGGCGTGTGCCACCATACCCTGCTAAAATTAACTCTTTATTGACAACCTCCATACATATACACAATATACCATGATGATAATCCCTTTACACTACCCTCATTTTCTCCCTCCCAAATCCCTCCTCCATTGAATCCCTTCTTTCCAACTAGTCTCTCTTCTATTTTGGTATCATAATTTTTTCCTCCTATTATGCAAGTTTTGTGTAGATAATATCAACCACTGTGAAGACATGAATGCCCTGGCCACTTTGTGTTTGGAACACAGTATTGCAAAGCACTCCTCCCTTCTTTTGGCTCTTATAATCTTTCTGCTACCTCTTAAGCAAGGGTCCCTGAGCCTTGGAAAGTATGATAGAGATGTCTTATTTAGTGCTGAACACACCACTGTCATTTCTTCTCAGCACTTGGTGAATTTTGAGTCTTCACAGTGGTCAAAAAAAGTGAGAGTAGCATTATTATATAGGCATAAACATAAATATTTAGAGGGCAGTTTGGTGGGCATTATATATCCATTTAGACAGGCAACAGTAGTAGTTTCTCTCCTAGGGCTTATGACCTTGATTAGGTTTTCAGTACCAGGAAGGAATTCCCTCCCTGGAGCAGGCCACAAGGCCAATCAGAGAGCTGTTGGTTTCATCCATAACAGACATGCCACTATTGTAGTAGTTGGTGTATTTGGCTAAGCTGTTTTGCCACAAAGATTGCAGGTCCACTGCTGGTTAAGACCATTAATGACTTTTCTCCCTCAACAGGCTGCAGAGCTCTTTCCAGCATCCTGACAGCTAGTCAACAGGAAGGAGGCTTCCAGCTCAGCTCCTGCTTGATTCTCTGTGACCTACAAGCCAAGCTTGTGGAGTTTTCAGCAATAGGGTCTTACCATCTAGTTTTGGTGGGCAACCAAAAGCCTTGGCAATAGGCTGTGATGTTTTGGGGGCATCAGGACCTTCCTGACCAACTTTCTGGAAGGCATCCCACCCCGGCACTGAAAATTTTCTAATAACAATCTATGTTTCTGGGTACATCATCCACCTCCACAGGATACTTCTGCCCAAACTCTCTCTTTTTAACACATATGTTAGCTAGCAAAGAACTAGTTTATATATGGCTTATTCATAACATCTTTAATTTTTTTTTTTTTTTTTGGTTTTGCAAGATAGGGTCTCACTCTGGTCCAGGCTGACCTGGAATCAACTATGTAGTCTCAGGGTGGCCTCGAACTCTCGGCGATCCTCCTACCTCTGCCTCCTGAGTGCTGGGATTAAAGGCGTGTGCCACCATGCCCGGCTTTAACATCTTTAATTTTTATTAAGCCTCCTCCCACCCCCTCTTTTCCTCTTCCCCATCCCTGACCCTACTAAAACCATTCCACCTCCAGTATTCTGTTCCTCTACTTAGATATCTGCTATGTCCTCCCCTTAAGCTGTCTCTTCTCTTTCCTCTCTCATAGTCCCTTTCTAGCTTCTTGGCCTCTATTGCTGACTTTTATTCCAACTCACAGACAAATCCAAACATTTAGCCAGGCGTGGGGGTGCATGCCTTTAATCCCAGCACTCGGGAGGCAGAGGTAAGTGGATTACCGTGAGTTCGAGGCCACCCTGAGACTACATAGTGAATTCCAGGCCAGGCTGACCTAGAGTGAGACCCTATGTTGGAAAACAAAACAAAACCAGACAAACCCAAACATTTGAAGCAAGGATCAATTCCCTGGTACTCAAGTAGGCCAGATGCACAAGGTAGTGCACAGCATTTGCTGTTGCTGGAGGCCCTGGTGCACCCCCTCTCTCTCTCTCTCTGCCTCTTTCTCTGTCTGTCTCTCTCAAATAAATAAATAAAAATTTAAAAAAAATTAAAAATATTTTAAAAAGCCAGGCGTGGTGGTGCACGCCTTTAATCCCAGCACCCGGGAGGCAGAGGTAGGAGGATCACCATGAGTTTAAGGCCACCCTGAGACTACATAGTGAATTCCAGGTCAGTCTGGGCTAGAGTGAGACCCTTCCTTGAAAAACCAAAATAAATAAATAAATAATAAAAATATTTTAAAAAGAAAATATTATACTAAGTGAGGTAACCGAGACTCAGAAAGTCAATTGTCCCATGTTCTCTCTCATATGTAGATCCTTGCTACAAGGCTCGATTCCCCAGTACCCAAGTAGGCCAGATGCACAAGGTAGTGCATGCATCTGGAGTTCGTTTGCAGTGGCTGGAAGCCGGCGCACCATTCTCTCTCTCTTTCTCTCTGCCTCTTTCTCTCTCTGTCTGTCTCTCTCAAATAAATAAAAAAAAATTTTTTTAAAAAAATTAAAAAAAAAAAGATTATACTAAGTGAGGTAACCCAGACTCAGAAAGTCAATTGTCCCACTTGCAGGTGAAGCCTAAGGACCCCGGTTCGAGGCTCAATTCCCCAGTACCCACATAAGCCAGATGAACAAGGTGGCTCATGCATCTGGAGTTCGCTTGCAGTGGCTAGAGGCCCTGGTGCACCTTGTAGCCTTGAATGGGGATCCTTAGGCTTCATAGGCAAGCATTTAACTGCTAAGTCATCTCTCCAATCCAGTATAATCTTTTCAATCTTGCAAATGTTTACAAAGTGAAAAATCTAACCTAAAAATTCAAATTAAAAGTAATTTTTTTGAAGGTTAAGACTAGTAGCTTTTTAGGAAAATAAAGATGACTTGAATCCTAGTTGTAGGATCTCAAAATTCCTATAAAAGTAATTTTTATAGGTACCAAAGTTAACAGTTAAATGGAGCTTGGAAAATATTTACTGAAACATACATTCTACTTTGAAATTTTCTTTTTTCCTTTTACTTATTTATTATTTATTTATTTATTTATTTATTTATTTATTTATTTATTTATTTATTTGTGTGTGTGTGTGTGTGTGTATGGGCATGCCAGAGTCTCCTGCCACTGCAAACAAATGCAGATGCTTAAGCTACTTTTTGTTTCTGGCTCTGGGTACTGAGGGATTGAGCTGTGGATCTGCAGTTCTTATAAGCAAGCACCTTTAACCCCTGAGCCATCTCTCTGGCCCTCTTTTTTTATTGTCACAATTATTATTATTATTATTATTATTATTTGAGAGAGACACACACACACAGAGAGAGAGAGAGAGAGAGAGAGAGAGAGAGAGAGGAAGGGGCAGAGAGAGAGAGAATGGGCACACCAGCAGCCTCTCAGCCTCTGTGAATGAACTCCAGATGCGTGCTCTCCCTTGTGGGCAAGTGTGTCATTGCACCCTTGCATCACTTTTGTGTCTGGCTAAATGTGGGACCTGGAGAATCCAACCTGCATTCTTAGGCTTGGCAGCAGGCACCTTAACCACTAAGCCATATCTCCAGCCCTATTGTCACAATTTTTAAAAAGATATTTTATTTATTTATGTTAGAGAGAGAGAAAAAGACGCAGACACAGAGAGAAAGAATGGGCACACCAGGGCCTCAGCCACTGCAACCAAACTCCAGACACATGTGCCACTTTGTGTATCTGGCTTGTGTGGGTACTAGGGAACTGAACCTGGGTCCTTAGGCTTCACAGGCAAGTGCCTTAACTGCTAAGCCATCTGTCCAGCCCCAGAGTCATACATTTTACTCCTAGATTATTTTCTGAACCTTAAATTTTCAGTTTAGCTTCTCTATGTTTGAGAGACTCAAGAAATCTTATCTCTAGGGAAACCATTTAAAATTTGCACTTTGATTTATCAAACTTGTACCTTACTGAGGTTGAGACAAGTTGCTACAAACAGATATTGGTACTTAGTTTCTCTAATCTTTTATTTTCATATGGTTATCCAAATTGGTGCATCCATATCTTTTCAAATGTCTTCTGAGATTGTCACCAGCTAATCTCTGGTTTAGAAGTCTATAGTGGCTTCCTGCTGCCTACCAAATCAAATTTTCTCTTTTCAGACTTGATTTTGAGAACCACAATCTTGATTTCCATCCCAAACCATTTTCATTTTCCATGCTTCAAGTGCTCTACACATAATCTTGCTGTGTTTTGCCACTAACTGCATATGTGACTCATTGTCTAGATTATATATCTGTATATTGGATTATGATCTTCAGCATGGCAGCAATTAGCCACATGTAGTTATATACATTTAAATTATTTTTATTTTTTAAATTTATTATTTATTTGCAAGTAGAGAAAGAAATAGACATACAGAGAGAAAGGGAGAGAGAAAGATGGGCACATTAATAACTCTTGCCAGTTCAACTGAACTCCAGATGCATGTGCCACTCTGCATCTGGCTTTACCTAGGTACTGAGGAATCCAACCCAGATTATCAGACCTTGCAACAAAATGCCCTTAATCACGGAGCCATCTTTCCAGCCCTAATTTAAATTAACTAATATAAAATAAACTTAAAATTTTGTTCAGTTATATTGGGCATTTTTCAACTGTTTGGAAGCTACAAGAGACTAGTGCCTGCCTTATTGGAGAGCACTAAGAGAGAACTTTTGTTTGTTTGTTTGTTTGTTTGTTTTGGTTTTTCAAGGTAGGGTCTTACTCTAGCCCAGGCTGATCTGGAATTCACTATGTAGTCTGAGGCTGGCCTAGAACTCACAGTGATCTTCCTGCCTCTGCCTCCCGAGTGCTGGGATTAAAGGTGTGCGCCCCCACGCCTGGCTCAAGAGAACATTTTCATCCTTGCTGAGAGCCTTATTAGCTATAAGGTTATAAGATATATGTGACTGCATATCTACATATTGTGTATGAGTGTGGCTTATGAGACCTTACGGAAACAGAATGACAGTTTGTGGTCTGATGTTGGTTCAGATCCTATGACAGCCATTTACTATAATCTTAGGCAAGATCCTTAAACTTGACCTTAGTTCCCTGTCTCTCAATATGGGGCTTGTTGGGAATTGAGATAATGGCATATAGAGTGCTTACAAGTATGTAGCATTTGACAGTTTTAGGTGTGTGTGTCTCCATCCTCCTCTATTAGTCAGGCACCCCTGATTATGAGCAGCACTACTGGACACAGTAAAGGGTTAAGGAATCTCTGTTTTCTTGGCCTAAACAGGAGCTGTGACAGGGCTGAGGAACCCATGTTCAGTTCTTCTAGAAGCTGCAAGGGCAGCTACTGCTAGGGGCCGAGGAATCCCGACTTTCTAGGCCTACCAGGAGAGGTTTAACACTTGTAGGTGGGGCTAAGGCTGCAGAAACTCAAGAACTGTATGAGGACTGTAACACAAGAGGGCGCCACCTGGACTAATCTGCCTGCTGGCGCTGGTTGCTGCCTTCAAACACCAAGGAGTAAACAACAGCTGTCAAAGTGCACTTACCTCAAACTGGCTTACCTCATATTACCTGCATAAAACAACCAAAAAAGAACTCCAGCCAGCTGATAACGTGTTATCAAGATGAGAAAAACAGCCTCAGAGGCTAAGTGGCTAGGTTTTAGGCACAGTGTGTTGTGATTCAAATCTGTATCACCCGACTGCCTCCTCTCAACTCCCTTAACCCGCCCCCACACACACCTATAGTACTTGCAGAGACTTGCTCCACACTTTGCTTAGGTGTTATCTGTTTTCTTCCTACAACTGCTTCGGGAAGGCAGGGATTTTTGTTGTTGTTGCTGTTCACTCACCTGTCCTCCAGAACTATTAGAACGAGAATGTCTCTACTTTTGGACTCTGAGTCTGCCGTTTTATTTTAACTCTGTTTCCCAAGAATGGCCCAGACCACCCATCCCAATTATCACTTTCCTAGAATGGCCCTAAACCACCTGTGCACTTATCATTTCCCTGTGAAGTGGCCCAAGCCCCGAGGCAAGGTGGACTGTCCTGCGACCAGAGAATTCCAATGATCCCCACCCTCCATAAGTATTCCCTAGTCTGTCTGTAAAGGAAATGGTTTCTGCCCTTCTTGGTCAGAGCCCTTGTCAGGTTTTTCCCGAGTAAAGCCTGTCTCTGCTGTTGAGCCGAGTCTTCTCTCTCTTGTCTTTCCCGCCTTTTTTTCCTAACAAGAACAATGGGATATTATAAAAAGCGTTGGATGGATTATTTGAATTTAGATACACCTCAGTTTTCAAGCTATAGCTCCCTCTCTCCTGTGAAGTGAGAATAATAAGAAAAATTTCCGCTGAGCTGGTGCAAGGTAAGGCTGGCTAAAGAACATAAATATTCCAGCTACATTCGAATATAAAGCATGAAACAAAGCTTTAGCCCAGCTCTAATCATAGACAGGCGGGCTGTACAGCTCGCGCTCAGCCCCTCTACGCCCCGCCCATCTCCCCCCCCCGCTTCCGTTTCCCACTTTCCCCTTCGGGCGGAGGCCGGAAGTCCGGCCGCTTCCGCCGGGCGCGGAAGAGACGCGCGGGGATG
This sequence comes from Orientallactaga sibirica, assembly GCA_036365145.1. Lineage (NCBI taxonomy): Eukaryota > Metazoa > Chordata > Mammalia > Rodentia > Dipodidae > Orientallactaga > Orientallactaga sibirica. Next base: position 14,359,669 of record JAEOAD010000034.1, read on the forward strand.
ACGTCGACGACGCCGGAAGCCGCTCCCCTGTGAGGCTGCGGACCCTGAGCGGCGGCCGCAGGTCCAGGTCTGTATTCGAGGCGGGGCCGGCCGGGCAGGGGGCTCTCGCGTAGCCGCGCCCCTGCTCACCCGCCACGCCTCGGCTTGTTTTCCTTCTCGCCCTGCAGGCGCCATGGCTGCGGAGCGGACCCGGCCGCTGCGAGGCTCTGGCGGCCCGAGCGCGCCTAGTCGGTGTGAGCCGGGCGCGAGGTCCCGGGCCCCGGGGCGCTCGCTCAGGTCAGTGCCGCGCGGAACACGGCTCGGAGCCGGGCACCGGGGAAGCCACGAACGGGGCCGAGGGCTTGGGAGTTCATTTTGAGAGACGGGAAAAATTAGGTCTCAAGATCCTGCCTCCTGATGGGCTCAGTTTCCTGAGCTGCGAAATGTGTTACGTGTGGTTGGTGCCTCAGGGCGAGTAGGAGTTTGAATAGATGATGAAGGGTGGACAGGTAGTTTGTGAAGACGGTGAATTGTACTGTGTGTAGTAATTGTGGGGATGCTTTGGAAACAGGTGTGTATGTGATGTGCTGCTTTAAAAGAAGCAAAAATAACAATATTAATCATGAATAGTAACAGTTAGTGACATTTGTTATATGTTTACAGTGTGCCGAGTACTGTGCAGATACGCCTTAATGTGTCTTATCTCGTTTAATACTCACAAAAACCCTAGTAGACAAAAAAAATTGTGGATACATTTTTCAAGTGAGGAAATTGGGCTTGATATAAATGCCCAAGGTCATCTAGTTACAAGAGAAATTGCAGAGCGCATGTTTTATAAACACTTTTATTCTTTCAAAACTTTCAAAAAATTAATCTTAAGATTCAAGGATTTTAAGTCGGGATGATGGTAGACTCCTGTAGTCCAGCACTCAGGAAACTGAGGCAGGAGAATGGTGAATTTGAGACCAACCTGGGCTGCATAGCAAGACCCTTTCACAAAAGAAAGAACAAGTAAAAAAGGACATAAGAATACAATTTAAAAGTGGTTTCATCCTTTTTCTTTAACTGTCCTATTCTCTCTGGAAGCTAGCAGTATTACTGCTTTCTTGAATATTCAAAAATGTTTTGTGCACATGAAGCTTATATATGTGTGTATATATGTATATACACATTTTCAAAATATCTGGAGTTTTAACTGGCTGTATCTGGTAAACAAAGGAGAAGTTGAAGCTTCCTTCCCAACTAGAAAACTTCTGGCCTTCACTCTTTACTGGGCCAGATTATGAAGGAGGGAAAACACATTCACACTTTGATCCCAAATGCCCTGCCTGACAAGACTTAAGGGTAGAGGGTTTTTTTGTTTTTTTCTTTGAGAGGGTGGGGTACGATGTTGAGCTGCTACTTTCTGTGCAACTCTTGGAAAGCCAGACCACTTTTTGGGCTGTAAATTTTCTCAGTTGTTAGTTAAGGGCAGTAGTACTGCTGCCTGCCATGAACTTTGTTAAGATCAAATGAAGTGATGTTTGTGGGCAGTACTTCAGTCTTTAAAACCCATGTCTACGTGAGAGTTGCCTAGAGGGACATAAGGATTTCATGGCAGAGCCAGAGATCAAACTTAAATTCCCTTCTCCCAAGTTAGGAATGTTTTCATGACACCACACATTTCTTTAGAACTTCCTGATTGTTATTGTTACTGTTGAGGACTGGAGAACAAGCTAAATGTTAAGCTTTGAGAAGGGAAGAAAAGGGCAAGATAATAAGGGATGTATGGTGTGTAGAGCAAAGGGAACCTACAAAGCAATTGCAATCTCAAGTTAATAACTGCCCTTAATTGTAAAATTAGACACCCAGTACGTTAGAGTCCTTGGGTTTTTCTTCTAGATAGAAAGAGAAACTTTTGATAAGACCATAAGATTGAAAGCGGGATGTTAGTAGGTCCTGTCCACTTCCAGCCACTGCCACAAAAAAGATTACTCCCAGTATTCATAGAAATGGATGTAAGAGTATCAATTACTCAACCCAGTCCCTGCATTATTTCTGGATCTCACATTGCTGACATTGTGCGATAGCTTAGACATTAGTTGTACATTCCTTTGATCACATAGGAAGTGGCTGAATCAGTAAAAAAACAATCGACTGTCAAGCACTTTCATTTATCCCATTTTTGCCTCTGTATCCTGCTGTCCTGAGTCTTCACAGTAATGGGAAATCACCGGCTCTGGAGGTGGCTAGTCTATTGTTGGAGTGCTCTAGTGGCTTCAAAGCTCCACTTGTTGATTTGAAATCCCACTTCCTGAAAGCTTTATTCCTGGATTCTATCTTAAAAGAGTTCCATTTAAACCTGTGGCCTTAAAGTGTCCCTTCAAAGTTAGTTAATTCTTTTAGGAAAGTAAAATTTATGTTTCTTAATCGTACATACTTTATTTATTTAAAATGTCTTTGATAACAGAGATGAACTAGAAAACAATTTCTCATAAGGAGTTGAACAATTTATAGAACAATCTCAAATGTAAGAACTGGACAAAAAATTCTTGTTAGGAGAATATGTAAATCTCAGAAATGGTTGGGCTTTTTACAGGTGCCTAATGGAAAGTTTGTGGATATCTCTTAGATATTCACGAATGATAAGAACCTGGTAATATTTTACTGAGTAAAATTTTCCCTGTGGCCATTTGATAGTGGAGTTCACATAAAATAAGCCTTTCTGAGACAGATATGTGTCATGGTATATGTGCTTGAGATGGGGGAAGCCCTTCAACTTTCACTATAAGAAAGGATTCTAAAGACAGATGTGGTGACACACACCTATAATTCTATCACCCAGAAGGTGGAGGCAAGGAGGATCTTGATGTCAGCATGGGCTACATAGTGATACTATATGTCAATAAAATAAAATATTAAGAAAGAAAAATGTCAGGACATGTGTTTTTAATTGCAGATAACCAAAGAAAAGGATAAAAAATATTTTACTTGAAGAGAGAGAAATGGGGGGAGAGAAAGAAAGAATGGGAACACCAAGGCCTCCAGCCACTGTAAACAAACTCCAGATGTGTGTGCCCCCTTGTGCATCTGGCTTACGTGGGTTCTGGGGAATCGAATTTGGGTCCTATGGCTTTGCAGGCAAGTGCCTTAACCTATCTAAGCTATCTCTCCAGCCCTGAAAGCAGTATTTCCTAGAAATGTTATAAAGGATTGCTAAGAACGGGAAAAAACTTGTTCTCTTGTGACAAATTGGTAAAATTATGTGAGCTAAATATTTTTAAGCAGTTAATTATTTTTTTTCCAAGGTAGGGTCTCACTCTGGCCCAGGCTGACCTAGAATTCACTCTGTAGTCTCAGGGTGGCCTTGAACTCATGGTGATCTTCCTACCTCTGCCTCCTGAGTGCTGGGGTTAAAGGCGTGCACCACCATTCCTGGCAGCAGTTAAAATTTTTAGATAAACTAATACGTCCTGTGGCTCACAACCTTTGACTTCAAGAGCATTATCTTGAAGTCTAGTCAAGTTCCAGAAACTGAAACTACTAGGTGGATAGCAGATGATATGATTGAAAGGTTTGGTTGCTCTACTAGTAGATAATGCTGCTTTTTGTCTAAGAAAGTAGGTACTAGAAAGTTAGGGATTTTTTTTTTTTTTTTGGTTGGTTAGTTGGTTGTTTTTCAAAATAGGATCTCATGCTAGCCCAGGCTGACCTGGAATTTACTATGTAGTCTCAGGGTGACCTCTAACTCATGGTGTTCCTCCTACCTCTGCCTCCCAAGTGCTGGGATTAAAAATATGTGGCACCATGCCCAGTTTCGAAAGTTAGTTTTTACTCACCTGACATTTGCATGGTTGGAAGATAATATCTGGCTTTTTGTATAGGTCTAGTCTAGGTGACATAACTAGAAATTTATTTTCTTCCTGATTAATATGGGCATCGTTTTAAAAATTAAACAACAAAATTTTTGGTTAAATTAGAAAAGTGATTTGTTTTTAAAAAGCCATGGAAGGGCTGGAGAGATGGCTTAGGGGTTAAGGCTCCTGCCTCCCAAGCCTAAGAACACTGGTTCCAATCTCCAGCGGTTCCAATCTCCAGGTCCCACGTTTAGCCAGATGCAAAGTGACGCAGGGGCGCAATGCCACACTTGACCACAAGGGGGCGCACACATCTGGATTTCGTTTGCAGCAGCTGAGACACTGCTGGCGCGCCCATCTCTGTCTTCCTCTCCCTCTCTCTGTCTTTCTCTGTGTCTCTCTCCAAAAAAATAATAAAAAAGTTTTTAAAAAAGCCATGGAAATGTCTAAACATTAAAAAAACCCCTCTGTACCTGTCACCCAGAGTTAACATCATCTATCAACCCATAGCAATTAAAAATATATTTATTTGAGAGAGAGAGATAGGGAGGCAGATATATATAGAGAGAATGGTCATGCCAGGGCTTATAGCCACTGCAAAGGAACTCCAGACACATGTGCCACCTTGTGCATCTGGTTTACATAGGTACTGGGGGATCAACCTGAGTCCTTAGGCTTTGTAGGCAAGTGTCTTAACTGCCAAGCCATCTCTCCAGCTCCCCATAGCAAATTTTAATAGTTGATGTTTTTATTTTTATTCTCTTTGCACTTTTTTAGGCCCCATTATTAAAAGAAAGTTGTTATCTATTGACACAAGTCCAGTGTACTTCGAAATTCTTTTGTCCCAGTTATCCTTAGAACAATTTGTAACTTTCTCAGAAGGGAAAATGGTGTAATCAGGTAAACATAGTACCTCACATCTTGCTACTGGGTTATACTTTGGTTGTCCCTGACTTGAGAGGAAGAGGGAGCGTTTTTGGTCTTTTTTTTTTTTTTTTTTAAGGCTAGCTCTTGTAGACTTATAGCCTTGAACTTCAATCCTTCCAAACCTCACTTCTTGAGTGTTGGAATTACAGGCATGCCAGTCGGTACCCTGATCTTGATAGAGGCATCAGTCTGTTCTGCTATTTCCTTTGCTTTGTAACTGTAGGCAGTTTATCTTCTTTCCTGTAGTTTCTTAATTTGCAAAGTGAAAATAATACCTTCTTTTTTTTCCTGCTTGGAGTTGAGATTGTTCTCTTGCCTGGGTTGGCCTTGAACTAAATCTTCTTCCCTGAGCATTTGAGTGGTTAGGATTACAGGCACATTCCACTGTGCCCAACAATATTAGTAATCTGCCTTATTTTGCAGACTGCTAGGACCCTCATACCTCTAGGGCATATGGCTAAGAGTTGTCACTAACTCACATGAGGCTTACAAAAGCAGACTATTCATTTCTAATGGGCAGTACCATAAAGGAGGTAGAGAACTAGAATAACTGAGGCACATAAGTGTTTACTTGCTTATTTTTCTTTCCACCTTTTTACTTGAAGGGCGATTATGGAAACAAATAGTTGTGTAATTTTGGTAACAACTCCAATTGTGCCTAACATAACTAATGTTGTAGGTTACTGCTCTGGAGATTTGCTCTGTACTTGTTGTATCTTGGTGCTTGTTTCTTTGATTTTAGTGTCCAAATAGAGTGCATTACAGACTTCATTAATAATGATTTAATAATGATTTTGATGGGAGGTTGTATTATAGAATGCACTCATTATGAATAAATGCCTTATAAATCTTTTATGGCAACAATGCATGTGGCATGTGCTAAACTTCAAAAGGAACAACACACACACACAGAGACCCAAGTTTCATTGGCTTATATTTTTAATAATCATGGTTTGTTAAAGTATGTTTTCTTAGATTTATGTTCTTTTGTCTGCATGTAAAATTTTCAGATACAGTAAATTAACTATAAAGTTGTAATATGACTAAGTGTAAAGTTATAATGCCAAGGTTTTTATACTAATTTTTAATACTTCATTTATTAGCAGTCTTGCTTGAATGGTCTTTTTGAACAGAACTAATACAATATTTTGATGTGCCACAGGTAAATATTTCCATAACCTTATGGAGAGAAAGGACTTTGAGACATGGCTTGATAACATTTCTGTTACATTTCTTTCTCTGACGGACTTGCAGAAAAATGAAACTCTGGATCACCTGATTAGTCTGAGTGGGGCAGTCCAGCTCAGACATCTCTCCAATAACCTGGAGACTCTCCTCAAGCGGGACTTCCTCAAACTCCTTCCCTTGGAGCTCAGTTTTTATTTGTTAAAGTGGCTCGATCCTCAGACTTTACTCACGTGCTGCCTCGTCTCTAAGCAGTGGAATAAGGTGATAAGTGCCTGTACAGAGGTGTGGCAGACTGCGTGTAGAAATTTGGGCTGGCAGATAGATGATTCTGTTCAGGACGCTTTGCACTGGAAGAAGGTTTATTTGAAGGCTATTTTGAGAATGAAGCAACTGGAGGACCATGAAGCCTTTGAGACCTCATCATTAATTGGACATAGTGCCAGAGTGTATGCACTTTACTACAAAGATGGACTTCTCTGTACAGGTGAGAGATAACTGGAAGTATTTGTGGATGGGGAGAGTCAAGCAGATCTTTTGAACATTTACTAAGGCTATAATCTTAATAACTTCTTAAACTCAGGCTTAAGAATGGCAGATACTGATTTTGTGAGATATTTGTAATATAAGTTCTAGCAAGTAGTTACATCATTTTGGACAAATTACTTCTCTGTTTCCTTGCCTGTGCAACAAGGGGAAGGAAAGTATTTCTGTCTGTGTGTAAACACATGTGATATACATGTATCTGTGTATGCATGTTTGTATGTTTGTGGGTACATGCAGGTACAAGTGTGTGCATGTATGGGCCAGAGATTGATGTTTGCTGTTTTTCTCAGTTTTTCTCCATTTTACTTACAGAGACAGGGTCTCTCACTTGAAGTCAGAGCTCCCAGATTTGGCTAGTTTAGTTAGTTAGTCTACCCAGGGGACTCTGTCCCAACCTCCTGAGCCCTGGGATTACAGGTGGGCCACCATGCTGGCCTGACATTTACCTGAATGTTGGGAATCTGAACATAGTTTCTCTGTTTTGCACAGCACTTTATCCATTCCACTATCTCCTCAGCCCTGGAAGGGAGGTATTTCATCCTTCCTCTAAGATATTTGTTCCTAAGAATTAAAAGCTGAGAGTGGCATGGGAATAAAGGCAGTTGGGTATTTTTAAATTAGGAAATAATTAGGAAATTGATTGTCTATAACATATAATTGTTAAAATTTAGAATTTTGTTAATGTTGAGTTATAATGGGTATATATTTCTACAAATGATTTTAATAATCCATGTCCACATTGCTGGTTTATTTATTTATTTTTTGCTTTATCGAGGTAGGATCTCACTCCAGGGTAGGCTACAGAATACTCAGTCTGTAGGCCCAGGCTGGCCTTGAACTCATGGCTATGACCTCCTGCCTTGCCTGCTTTATTTTGGGTGGCGGGGGGGGGGCGGGGGAGAGGACAGTTTTGTTTGTTTATTTGAGGTAGGGTTTCATTGTAGCCCGGGCTGACCTGAATTCATGGCATTTCTACCTCTACCTCACACTTGCTGGTATTTAAGGCATGTGCCACCATGCCTGGCCATGTCCACATTTTAAGGTGACATTTTTTTTTTTTTTTTTTTTTTGAGGTAGGGTCTCACTCTGGTCCAGGCTGACCTGGAATTAACTCTGCAGTCTCAGGGTGGCCTCGAACTCTCGGTGATCCTCCTACCTCTGCCTCCCGAGTGCTGGGATTAAAGGCGTGCACCACCACACCCGGCTTAAGGTGACATATTTTGATAGGCAATGTAAGTAATTCTTAGGCAGTCCTTAGAACGGCTCTAAGAAAATTTCAGCAATGATCTTACTGCCTGTTACATTATATATAATATATTTGGATACTTACAATCAGGAATTTTTTTTTAGGCTAGCCCAGCACACTGGCCTTTTTTTAAAAAAGATTTTTTAAAAATACTTTTATTAGAGAGAGAGAGAGAGAGAAAGAAAGAAAGGCAAGTAGAGATAGTGGGCATGCTAGGGCCTTTAGCTGCTGCAAACAAACTCCATATGCATGTGCTACCTTGTGCATCTGGCTTATGTAGGTCCTGGGGAATCGAACTTGGGGTCCTTTAGCTTTGCAGGCAAGCATCTTTACCGCTAAGCCATCTTTCCAGCCCTGGCCTTTTTTTTTTTTTTTTTAAATGTGTGTGTGTGAGAGAATTGGTGCATCACAGCCTCCAGCCACTTTAATTGAACTCCACATGCATTCGCCACCTTGTGTGCTTGAGTCACCTTGTGTATTTGATTTACATGGGATCTGGAGAGTAGCACATGAGTTGTTAGGCTTTACAGGCAAGCACCTTAACCACTAAGCCATCTCTGTAGCCCTCAGGAATGTTTCGTGATAAATAGTAGTATATTGCCTAATATTTGTATTTGTCATTTTTAATAAGTATAAACTGTTCCTTTGTGTAACTATATTCTCATTTAGCCATGCTAGTTCATATTCAGGTTGTATCTGTTTTTATAAATACCTTTGCTTATGTTCCTTCCTCTGTCCCCTTGAATTACTTACTTGAAGCAGAAGCTGAAAAATAGAATTAGCAGACTAGAAGCATGAATGATTTTATGGCTTTTCCAGATGTTCTGAATTGATGCCATGGCCACAGCAATGTCTTAGTTTGCTTCTTTTTCAGTCTCACCACTATCAATTTTAATATTTATAATAGTTGATTTGTGTAATTTCTCAATTTTAAAATATTTTAAAATTGCCTTTTATATAAAGGACATGTGGTGATACATTCTCTAAAATACAGATATTTTGCCAATTTTGTAAAGTACCTTTGAGTTAAGGCATTTCATGGTTTAGTTTATCATCCTAAACGGTCTCCTTGCTTACATATTTTCCCTGCTTTTTATAAAACTATTTTAAAAATACTTTTTTATCTATTTATTTATATGGCAGAGAGAAAGAGGTAATAGGTGGGGTGGGGGGGGGGAGAATAGGTGCACCAGGGCCTTTAGCCATTGCAAATGAACTCCATGGCTACTGGGAAATCGAATTTGAGTCCTTTGGCTCTGCTGGCAGCTTCCCTCACATGTCACATGGTCTGGCATCGTCATTGCAACTTGGGCTTCACTTTCACAGCTTCATGCAGTGGCCCATTAGGGGAATCCAATCCTGTGGGGAATCCAGCCCTACTGCACATGTCTGACCTTGTTGGCTTGCTTGATCCTTGGTGCAAGCTTCCATGACCCAAAAAATCTTGAATTTTGTACCCCTGCAAAACTAGTATGTGTATAATGCTGCTAAGATCTGCTGCCATGTTACTATAGTCCCTACCCACTATAGTTTTGGTGTGCTTTGGTGCTTTGGTGGTTGAGCCTAGGAAAACACTTTTCTGGTATTTAGTTCCTAGCAGGGAACCCTTCAGTACTTTCTCAGTTCAGCCCTCTTCTTTCCAAAAATAAGGTTTTCATTAGCAAATATCTGGATCAAGAATGTCTTGCAAAGCTGGGCATGGTGGCACACGCTTTTAATCCCAGCTCTTGGGAGGCAGAGGTAGGAGAATTGCTGTGAGTTCGAGGCCACCCTGAGACTACATAGTTAATTCCAGGTCAGCCTGGACCAGAGTGAAACCCTACCTCAAAAAACCAAAAAAAAAAAGAATGTCTTGCAGAGTCAGACGTGGTGGTCCATGCCTTTAATCCCAGCACTTGGGAAGCAGAGGTAGGAGGATTGCTGAGAGTTTGAGGCCACCCTGAGAATACAGAGTGAATTCTAGGTCAGCCTGGGCTAGAACGAGACCCTACCTTGAAAAAAAAAAAAAAGAAAGAAAGAAATGTCTTGCAATGTGGAAGACCTTTTTAATGTATTTTCCCAAAATATTGCATGTTCCATTATTCTTGACCTTTGCCTAACTGATACCAGTAATGTTCCATACTGCCATTATTGAGACAACTGAAATCACTCCTGTATATTTCTAAAATGAGATATCACACTATCTAGACTTCTTATGGTGGTTTTACAGCCTCTAGGTTTTGAGCTTCCATATTAGAGTATTAACTTTTTAGAATGTAGGTCAGGATAAATAAGTTTAGAAATAGAATAGGAAGGGTAGATGTAATTTTAAAAATATTAAAAAGAAACAGTTGAGAGAAAGAGCAGTGATTAGGGTTGACAGGATGTGACAGTGGATTAAATATTTGGCAAGGAGAAGAGAGATTTCAGAAATGGCTGAGGTTTTTGGATTTATGATAGTACTAATGAGAAGACATCGAAAATCACAGGGTGAATTTGAAAGAATAGATGGAGTTCAATTCAGGATGAACTAAATTTAATTGCCTGTTGTATATCAAATGGAGATTCCTAAGACTTTTTTTTTTTTTTTTTTTTTTTTTTTTTCTCAAGGAAGGGTCTTACTCTGGCCCTGGCTGACCTGGAATTAACTAATTAGTCTCAGGGTAGCCTCGGACTCGCAGCAATCCTCCTACCTCTGCCTCCCAAGTGCTGGGATTAAAGGCATGTGCCACCACACCTGGCTCCTAAGACATTTTAAACTACAGGGTCAGAACTTTGGGGCTAGAGAAAAATTAAGAAGTACCTTCCCACTTACGGCTGGAACAATAAAACTTTAAAAGGAGATTTAGAGAGGGGAAAAAAGAATAAATAGAGCCTAAAGTGGATGATCTTTTACAAGTATGCTTAGGGAAACAAGTGGAAGAAACAAAGGCAGTGAAGAATTTCAAGGAGAATGACAACCTGTTTTAACAAGGAACTGGAAAATATTTATTCAGTTGGTCAACAATCAAAGGCATTGGGGAGGTGCTTGAGAGCTAACTCGGTCAGTTACATGTCTAAACTTAACTTGATAAGATGGTGTATTGTGTTTGGGTTATAGTTCATTTTTCTGCCTAGGTTTGTTATGTACTCATCCTGAACATTTTTTATTAGAATAATCTTTTCCTTTTATTTTCTGACTTAATAGGGATTTCTTTTATTAAATGTGATAAAGTCTCCACCTACTTAGTTCTCTTTCATTTATAGGCTACATGAAAAAATGTTGGGTTATTTAGTGCAGAAAGTCCAAACAGAGTCTAGTAGTGGCTTCTAAAGGATTATCTGTCAGGAATAGACTTGTACCACTATAAAATGGAACTCAACTTGGAGACATATATGGGGGAAGCTTGTACCAAAGCACACGTTTGTGTGGGGGGAGGGATCAAGTCACAACTTACACGTGTGTCAGTTCTCCCCTTGTTTGAGGCAGCATCTCTCACTTGCTGCTGTGTTTGCCAGGCTAGCTGGCATCTAAGCATCTGGGAAATGTCCTGTCTCCGTGCTAGGATTACAATGGTTTCTGGCTTTTACATGGAGTCTAGGGATCTGAACTTAGGTATTCATGCTTGAACAATGTGTTTTATCCACTGAGCCATCTTCTCAGTTGTTTAAAAATATTTGTTATGGGTATATAAACCAAATGACCTGCTTTTACAAACAACTTGAAATAGTTGGGTTTTGTTGTTATTTTTTTTCAAAATTGCACAAAATTTACCATTTTAACCCTTTTTAGTTATTTTTGCTTTTTGGGTATGTGGGAGGGATCAAATCCAGGGCCTTGCACATGCAAAGCATACACCGACTCCATTGAAATCTTTTCTTTTTTCTTCTTGGATTTTGGAAGTAGGGTCTTGCTGTAGCCTAGGCTGATCTGGAATTCACTATGAAGTCTCAGGGTGGCCTCAAACTCATGACGATCCTTGTACCTCTGCCTCCGGGAGTGTTGGGATTAAAGGTGTGCATCACTATGCCTGGCTTGAAATCATTTCTAGGTGTATAATACATGATGCCATTGCCATTATAGCCATCCCAACATTTGAACTTTTTACACCTTTTCTTTTTTTGATAGGGTCTCACTCTGGTCCAGGCTGACCATCCCAACATCCATCTACCCAGAACTGGGATTTTACCACAGCTTTTTTTTCTGTCTGAAACCATACCAACTAAATGTTAATTGCCTGTTCTCCATTCCCTAAAGTCTTTAGCTACCACCATTCTGCAGCGTATAAATTTGACTGTTCTAGGAACTCCATATAAGTATAATAGTATAGTAGTTGGTTTCACTTGACAAAATGACTAAGGTTCCTTCATATAGCACACATCAGAATTTCATTTGTTTTTAAGGCTGCATAACACTTTGTTGTATGTCTAGATCCCCCTTTTTTGTTTTTATTTATTTATTTTATGAGATAGGGTCTTGCTGTAGCCCAGGCTGACCTGGAATTCACTACATAGTCTCAGGGTGGCCTTGAAGTCATCATTCTCCTACCTCTGCCTCCCAAGTGCTGGGATTAAAGTTGTGTGCCACAATGACTGGCTTGAAACCATTTTTAAGTGTAGAGTCTGCGATGCTATTAAGCACATTTATTACCCTTTTTCTGTATAGACTTGTTGCTCTGCCTGACACAAAATTCTTTCACTGTATGTTTAGTGAATGATGAGACCCCAGCTAAACACTGATAGTAAATCAGAAATCAATCTCATATAGGAAGGACCTAATATGATTTATTTTCCTACTCCCTCAGAATATAGCTACCAAATGCATAAGCTGAAAGATCTCTAGGCATGGGCTGCATATGGCTGAGGATCACTATTGAGTGCAGCCCAATGCAAAATAGTAAACTTACTTAAAATATTTTTATGATGGGCTGTAGAGATGGCTTAGTGGGTAAGGTGCTTGCCTGCAAAACCTAAGGACCCAGGTTCGATTCTGCTGTAAGCCAGATGCACAAGGTGGCGCGTGTGTCTGGAGTTTATTTGCAGTGGCTGAAGGCCCTGGCTGTCCATTCTCTGTCTCTATCTGCCTCTCTTTCTCTCCTTTTTTTCTCAAAAAAATACACACACACACACACACACACACACACATTTAAAACAAAACATTTTGTGAGTTGTTTTGGAAGCTAAGTTGTGTGACCTTTTTTTTTTCCCTTTAAGATAGGGTCTCACATAGGCAGGCTAGACTAGACTAGAACTTGCTATCTTGCCAAGAGTGATCTTGAACTTATGATCCTCCTGCCTTTACCTCCTGGGTGAGAGTGTTGGGATTATAGATACGCATTATCACACCTGGTTTATGTGGTGCTGAGAACTGAACCCATAACTTCATGCATTGTAGGCAAACACTCAATGAGTTATATCCCCAGCCTGATTATAATGGTTCTTTTTCTTTTTGGCTGGTGGGTGGGTTTTGAGACAATGTCTTGCTCTAACCCAGGCTGACCACTACATAGTCTCAGGCTGGTCTCAAACTCACAATAATCCTCCTACCTCAGCCTCCTCCTGAGTGCTGGGATTAAAGGCATGTGCCACCACACTCAGCACAGAGATAGAGAATATGAATATGAGTGCACCAGGGCCTCTAGCCACTGCAACCAAACTCCAGATGCTTGTGCCCTTTGTGCATCTGGCTTTACTTGGGTACTAGAGAATCAGATTCTGGTTGTTAAGCTTTACGGGCAAGTGCCTTAACCTCTGAGCCATCTCTCCAGTCCATGATTACGTGGTTCTTGAATGTGAACTTTGTAGATGACAACATTTGTGCCACATTGTCAAAAGGTTGGACACACATGCTAGACTTCTGTGGTGCACAGTAGCCACAAGCCCTGTTTGTTTTTTGAGTTCTTGAACTATGACTAGTTTAAATTGAGATGTGACATACCAGAATTCAAAGAATAAGAATAAAAGTACCTCGTTAATTTTGTTTGTTACATATCAAAGTTACATATCAAGTGTTGATACTTCTGACATGCTGAGTTAAGTAAAAAAATGATTTTCATGTGCCTCTTGTGTAAGTAATTGTTAGAATGTCTGTATATCTGGCTTACATTATATTCCTGCTTGATAGTGCCATTTTAGAGCTCTGGTTCTCATAAAATTAATAGAAATTTCTTGACAAATTTTTTTTTTTAAAATATTTATTGACAACAAAACATTTTACCAAAGGATTTTCCCTCCCCTCCCCTTCCCTTTGAACTCCACTCTCCATCATATCCCCTCCCTCTCTCCATTAGATGATGTCTTGACAAATTTTTAAGATTATTGAATTCTACTTCAGATATTCCAAATTAGAATCTCTGTAGTTCCCTGTTTGTGGTTTGAATGCCTAGTTTTTGTGTGTGGGAGTAGAACCCAGGGTCTCACACATAAGTTAGGTTGTGGACTATATTTTCAGTGTACTGCTTGTATGTGTCCATAAAACTCTTTGGATGATTCTGATGTTTCATACACCCATCGAGAATTACCAACCAAGTCCTACTCTCAAGACAAATATAGCAACATGACAATAAATATGGTCCTCATTTTAATGTGTCCTCAGTTTGCCCATGTTACGTCTTGCTTGTGGTCTTTCATAAACAATGGTTATTGTTTGAAATGGTGGCTCTTGACCAAAGGTGGAATTTGCGTGCGCACACATGTGTTTATTTGAGGTAGGGTCTCACTCTAGCCCAGACTGACCTGGAACTCACTCTGTAGTCCCAGGCTGGCCTTGAACTCACAGTGATCCTCTTACCTCTCTGCCTCCCCAGTGCTGGGATTAAAGATGTGTGTGCTACCATGCTAGAATTTTTGTGGCTGGTTTTATTTAGCCATTTCAGCCTTTCAAAATTGGCTATTTGCTGATTTTGTATAATGCTGAGTGCTGATCATAATGACTTTATTTAATGTTTTCTCAAAATGTCTTTTTTTTTTAAATGAGCTCCTTCCATTTGGTTTTTTTTTTGGGGGGGTTGCAAGGTAGGGTCTCACTCTGGTCCAGGCTGACCTGGAATTCACTATGTAGTCTCAGGGTGGCCTTGAACTCTCAGCGATCCTCCTACCTCTGCCTCCCGAGTGCTGGGATTAAAGGTGTGCGCCACCACACCCGGCTTCCTTTTTTTTTTTTTTTTTTTTTATATTTATATTTATTTTTGGAGAGAGACACAGAGATAGACAGGGAGAGGAAGACAGATAGATGGGTGTGCCAGCAGCCTCTCAGCTGCTGAGAACGAAATCCAGATGCGTGTGCCCCCTTGTGGTCAAGTGCGGCATTGTGCCCTTGCATCACTTTGCATCTGGCTAAACGTGGGACCTGGAGATTGGAACCGGCATTCTTAGGCTTAGGAGACAGGTGCCTTAACCGCTAAGCTATCTCTCCAGCCTTCAAAATGTCTTTTTTAAAAGTGAGTTTCTAAAGGTAAATTGTGGAGCAAGAGATAATCAGTATGATTTTAAACTTAATTTAAATAAAATGCTGAATTATCACCATGATTCATATTTTCATCAGAGGCAGAATAAATCTATTTTCCCCTAAAATTAAGCTCTTTGTGGAGTTGATATGAATGCCTAGGCTCAAGAAATGAAAAGCTAGTCAGTGATCTGAGGCTTATCTTTGACTTGCTTTAGAGTGTACTGTGCTCCAGCAAACAACTTTCTTAGTCAACATTATTTATTTACTTAAGGACTGTTGGTTGGTGGAAATGCATGTGAGTGTAAACATGTAGTCATAAGAAATGCCTACCCATTTCAAGTTCAAATGAGAAAGCTCACAATAACCAGATATATAATGGAATGTCTCAAGTGGAAGCATGAAGGGATGATTTAGTCTAATACCCTTCTATAAGTAGAACGTTAAGGGGAAAGGATCAAGGATGGCTACAGAATGTGACCATTGAGGGCCTCTTTTGAGAGAAAATACACATTTGGGGGCTGATTTTCCTTCAGGGTACCTGTTTCATCACATTATTATCCCTGCTTTTCTCTTGAAGGGTCAGATGACTTGTCTGCAAAACTATGGGATGTAAGCACAGGGCAGTGCGTTTATGGCATCCAGACCCACACTTGTGCAGCGGTGAAGTTCGATGAACAGAAGCTTGTGACAGGCTCCTTTGACAACACTGTGGCCTGCTGGGAATGGAGTTCCGGAGCCAGGACCCAGCACTTCCGGGGACACACCGGGGCGGGTGGGTTGCCCTTTTTCTTTCAAGGGTTTTTACAATTACGTTAGCACTGTCTTTAGAACCAAGTGTCAAGCATTTTTTCTTTCTTAATTTAGCCTAACATTTTCCCTCTCCTCTTTGTCAGTCACTGCATTTATTTTCTTTTATTCTCATTATTATTATTTTCCCTGAGGTAGAGTCTCACTGTAGCCCAGGGTAACCTGAAACTCACTCTGTAGTCCCAGGCTGACTTTGAGCTAATGGTTATCCTTCTACCTCTGCCTCCTGAGTGCTAGGATTAAAGGTATGCACCACCATGCCTGGCCTTATTCTGGTTATTCTTTTTTTCTTTTTGTTTTTTCAAAGTAGGGTCTCACTCTAGCTCAGGCTGACCTGGAATTCACTATGTAGTCTCAGAGTGGCCTTGAACTCATGGTGATCCTCCTACCTCTGCCCCCTGAGTGCTGGGCTGATTATTCTTATTTGAAATATTTTCCACTATTTTGCTTTTCCTTGGTCCTTTGAAAAACTCCACTATATATTTGTATGCTAGAAGTAGTCTTCCTCCAGTCCTATATGTTCTGCTGAACAGTTGGTCATGTTTACTTTCATTGGATTCATTTGAAATTGAGTAATTCTGGTTTGTTTGTTTGTTTTTTTTCCGAGGTAAGGTCTTACTATAGTTCAGGCTGACCTGGAATTCACTTTGTAGTCTCAGGGTGGCGTTGAACTCATGGTGATCCTCTTACTTCTGTTTCCCTCTGTTTCCCGGGTGCTGGGATTAAAGGCGAGTGCCACCACGCCCCACTGAAATTGAGTAATTCTATGCTTGTAAATTTAGACCACTTTATTCGTAGATTTAGAACTGAAAATCCTTAAGAGGGAAGATGGTTCATAGACTGTGTGGTTTATACAAATTAGATTCAGTTAGAGTTTGGCTGACCAGTGAGTAAAATAAGCAACTACCTTAAGATAAACATTCCTGAATATTGCCCATAAATGCACAGAGGCTATATTTTTGCAGAATAATGTACTTTTGAGCATGAGCTTCCGCTTTTGCATTTTATTTTGGAATTCAGTGTGGAAATAATTCCAGGCCACTTCACAGTTCCACTCTACTCATGCACTGCTTTAACCTCCAGGAGCCATAGTCTGTTCCTGAGCATGTTTATGATCAGCTGCATGCAGCAGGCCCTGTTTCTTCTACTCAGTCTGTTCCTGAGTATCATGTTTGTGACTGGCCTTCTGTGATTGAATAGTCTGAGCTCCTGTCCTGTAGGTTCCCTGTAACTTTTGCTATATGCTGTCACTTGTTTTGGGAATTAGTGTCTAGCTCTAAAAAATTTTCTGCTTGCTGTTTCCTAGACATTGCTGTGGGTTTTTTCCTTACTTTTAGCCTTTGCTGTTTTCTTTACCCATGTTATCCTGTTTATTGCCTCTTTCTCAAAGTTCTTTTTTTGTTGTTGTTGTTGTTGAAAACAGGAGAGGATATTAACACCTCTTCCCAACTTGAGCACAACTTTCCTACCATATTGATTTGCTCCCCAGTTCAATCTGGGCTGCTACAAAGACAGGCAGAAAGTGCAGGGATTCTTTACTTGTGCATCCTAGTGCAAACCAAAAGAACCACAAACTGTTCCTAGTCTATCAGTGAGAGCAGCTCAAGTT
The DNA here is from genome assembly GCA_036365145.1 of Orientallactaga sibirica. Taxonomy (NCBI): domain Eukaryota; kingdom Metazoa; phylum Chordata; class Mammalia; order Rodentia; family Dipodidae; genus Orientallactaga; species Orientallactaga sibirica. Next base: position 14,377,209 of record JAEOAD010000034.1, read on the forward strand.
CTTTCTGATAGCTCTTGGCAGAGTAGTCATTCTTCTTGGTGTTTCTCTAGAAAGAGGTAATGATTTCCTCTTATATCCCTCATATATAGTTTCTTTCTTTTTTTTTCTTTTTTTGGTTTTTCAAGGTAGGGTCTCACTCTAGCCCCAGGCTGACCTGGAATTCACTCTGTATTCTCAGGGTGGCCTCGAACTCCTACCTCTGCCTCCAGAGTGCTGGGATTAAAGGCGTGTGCCACCACACCCAGCTCTCATATATAGTTTCTTAAAGGAAGGACCAGCATCTTCATCTGTGGGCCTTTGATGTCCTTTAGAGCTTGGCAGACATTTCAGAACAAATTCTGAATACTTGTACTGCCTGTGTTGACTTACATGTTAGGTGTATGAAGAAATTCACTCTATTTTGAGGGAATGACTTAGTCTGACCTTTTAGATCCTTGTTTCTTTACATTGGCTTTTCTTCAGTCTGAGTATTGTTTTGCAGCTTATATTCTTTACATTTTAAATATATTTTATTTATTTATTTATTTGAGAGAGAGAGAAAGAGAGAGCAAGCATGCGTACGAGAGAGGTTGGGTGCACCAGGGCCTCCAGCCACTACAAACAAACTCTAGATGCATGTGCCCCTTTGTGCATCTGGCTTATATGGGTCCTGGAGAATCGAACCAGGATCCTTTGGCTTTGCAGGCAAACGCCTTAACTGCTAAGCCATCTCTCCATCCCCATATTTTTTACATTTTTGTCTTTATTATCATTGCACATCTAAATAGGGCTACATACGTGTTCTGATTTTCTGCATAAAGTTTTATATAGCAACAAGCAGACAGACTTAGGAAGGAATGCCATTATACCTATCACTGGTTTTGCCTGTCACTCTGAAGCTAACACAAGTATAAGAGATTGTTATTAGGAATTTCCAACCTTAGACGAATAACTAGAATATGTTATTTTTCTATCATACAAAATTTAAAATAGGTTTTATTTTTATTATAAGATTGCCACTTGAGTACCTTCATTCTGGTTATGAAATTATATAATTGGACAGCTAGAGGAGAACAAGCATATTGAATGCTTATTATATAATGATCCATTGACAAAGGCATGTTTTAACTTTGTGTATGTTGTGTGCACCAGTGTTTAGTGTGGACTACAATGATGAACTGGATATCTTGGTGAGTGGCTCTGCAGACTTCACTGTGAAAGTATGGGCTTTATCTGCTGGGACATGCCTGAACACACTCACTGGGCATACGGAGTGGGTCACCAAGGTAGGAAGACTAAGAAATCATCATGATTTTAAAAAATATTTTTATTTATTTTGTAAGCAGAGAGAGAATGAATATGACTGGGCATGCCAGGGCCTCTAGCCACTGCAAATGAACTCCAGATGCATGTGCCACTTTTGTGCATCTGGCTTTACATGGGTACTGGGGAATCGAACTTGGATTGTTAGGTTTTGCAGTTGAGTGTCTTAACCTCTGAGGCATACATCTAGCCCCAAGAAACCTTGATGTCAGGCTCCTCACTGTTGGGAAATGGAGGATGGTAGACACTGTTGTATAATGGTAGATGAGTCATAGACATAATTGATACAGTCACAAAGCATCATGAAAGTAGAAGCTACTTAGTAAACAGTCTAAAAAAAATTACCTGGTGTAGTGGCACATACCTGTAATCCCAGCACTGGAAAGGCTGAGGTACAAGGATCATCACAAGATTGAGATCATCCTGGGATAAGGAGACCCTCTTTTAATTAAAATTCCAATTTTCGTTTTGTGCAAATAGTGCTTTCCGGCTGAGGCTATAGCTCAGTGATAAAGTGCTTGGGTACGAAGCTTCTGGGTTTGATTCTCAGCATAGCTAAAAAACAAACCAATAACAACAAAAAATCAAAATAACCCCATAGTACTTGAAAGAAGTAGGATGGGCTGGGTGTGTAGCTTAGTGATAGAACACTTGTCTAGCATGCATGAGGCCACATCTCTGCAAAAACAAAACAAGTGGGACAAAGAAAAATCTATCAACAAGCTATTGTGATATTTTTTATTTTTCAAAACAAGGTAGTTGTGAGTTGCCAGTGCAATATTGATAATGAATATGTCATATGTAAACAATTGATCTTTCCGTGCTATTCTCTGGAGGGCTGAGGATATAGGAGTGAGCTCCGTAGACTTTGGTCTTATCTAGGGGATTTTAGTCTCAGAAAAGAAATAGTTGCTAAGCAGTACTTTCACAAATGCTGTATAATTAAAATACAATTTCTGTGAAGGAGAAGTACAGTGTTGTATTGGGACATCTAGGAAAGTATTAGTTCAGAAAAATGCTTTTGTAATTTTTTATTTATTGTGTGTGTGAGAGAAAGATGGAGAGAGGCAGATATATAGAGAGAATGGGTGCACCAGGGCTCCCAGCCATTGCCAATGAACTCCAGATGCATGCACCACCTTGTGCATCTGGCTTACATGGGTCCTGGGGAATCAAACCTAGGTCCTATGGCTTTTCAGGCAAGCACCTTAATTGCTAAGCCATCCCTCCAGCCCCAGAAAAATGCTTTTTTTGGAACAGGCAAAACATGACTAGGAGGTACATATAGAAAGAGGAGCAGAAAAGCAAGTTGTAGGGGGTGTAATACATTATACCCACCCACCCATCCAAGCAGGGTCAGGGATGGGAAGGAACTTGGAACATTGATGATCTGAGAAGGTCAGTGCAGCTGTGGCCATCATGTAGGATATAGTAGGCCATAGAAGTGATAGTAGATACTGGAAGTGTCCTAGGAAACATTTGGAAATTATGATCAAGTGCTTTTTTAATTTACTTATGTCAAGAAACAAGTTGAATGTGGAATGAGGGTTGGTGGATTAAAGTAACAGGTGGATACAAGGTGTCCAGTTAGGCTTATTCTAAGCAAAAGGTGCTGGAATTGAGGAAAAGGGAGTACACACAAAGGGTATATTTTTATTCATTTATTTATTTTGGTTTTTTGAGGTAGGGTCTCATTCTAGCCTAGGCTGACCTGGAATTCACTGTGTAGTCTCAGGGTGGCCTTGAACTCACAGTAGTCCTCCTTCCTCTACCTCCTGAGTGCTAGGATTAAAGGTGTGTGCCATCATGCCTTGCGAGGGTATATATTTAAAATAAAGCCTCCTAAATCAACTCATTGTGGGTTATAAAGAATCAGAGATTTTTGCCTGGTTAGTTTTAGATTGAGTGGGTAATATGTCTTTTTTTCTGAAGTAGGTGAAATTAAATAAAGGCAATTTATATGAAGTAACTATGTATTGGGCAGCAAGTTATAAACATAAATAATATATTATAAGGCCACTTGATGTTATGGAGAAACCAGTAGACATGTGTACAGTGCCAGAATAGTGCCTGTGATGCCTGGGACTTCAGGACTTGAGTTTTATCATATGCTGGGATAGTCCACACTATAAGGTTCAGCTGAATCTAGCTTAGGCTTCTCAGTGAGCGAATCTTGTCTGCCTTCTTACCTTATGCTGGTTTAAAAAATCAGTAGGGCCTAATAAGTAACATTTATTCCAACTGGGAATAGTAGCTTCCATTACATTACTTTTATTATTACTATGATTTACATGATTTTATTAAATCTCACTGAATTTATGTGAAGTAAGGTAAACAGTTACTTGCCTCCTCTTTTATTTTTAATATTTATTAATTAGAGAGAGAGGGAAGGAGGGAGAGAATGGGCACATCAGGGCTCTACCCACTGCAAATGAACTCTAGATTTATGTGCCACTTTGTGTCTCTGGCTTTGCATGGGTTCTGGGGAATTGAACCTGGATCCTTTGGCTTTGCAGGCAAGTTCCCTAAGTACTAAGTCATCTCTTCAGCCCTTGCCCCTTATTTTATTTTTATTTATTTATTTTACTTTATTTTATTTTTGTTTTTTTGAGGTGGAGTCTCACTCTAGCTCTGGCTGACATGGAATTAACTATGTAGTCTCAGGGTGGCCTCGAACTCACAGCAATCCTCCTACTTCTGCCTTCCAGATGCTGGGATTAAAGGCATGTGCCACCACGCCCAGCTACTTGCCCCCTATTTTAAAGATGAACAACTTGAAACAGAAACCAGGATTGGCTGTGTGGCTTAATAGTAGAGTGCTGTCTTAATATGTACAAGATCTGGGTTTAGTCTTCAGCACATACAGAGAGAGGTTAGATGGTCTTTTCCAAGGTTGCAAAGTCAAATGCCTTTCCTTTATATTATACATGCAAGCAAATCATTTCTGTGTTCTTCTGTGTCTGGACTTTTTTTGTTCTTTACATTTATGTTGAGGTATATATATTTTATACATACATACTAGTGCATTGTTGAGAATTAAAACTAGGGCTTTGTGCATGTTAGGCAAGTTCTGCACCACTAAGTTTCATCCCCAGCCCACATTTTATAATTTTTAAAAATTAATCCTTGGCTGGAGAGTTGGCTTTGCAGTTAAGGCACTTGCTTGCAAAGCCTAAGAACTCATGTTTGAATCTCTAGGTCCCATGTAGCCAGATGCACAGTGATGTGTGTACACAATGTTGCACATGTACACAAGGGGGTGCATGTGTCTGGAGTTTGCAGTGGCTGAAAGCCTTGGCACACTCATTCTCCCATTCTCCAGTCTCGTGCCTCTTTTCTCTCAAAATAAAACAAAATTTAAAAATTAGTTCTAATGTCCATACTTTCAGATTAAAGGTAAGATTAAATGCTGCCAGGATTTTGTGTTTTTTTTGTGTGTGTGTGTGTGTGCACGTGTGTATGAATGCAGGTTACACTTGCCACAGCAAGTGTGTGTGGGTTGGAGGACAACTTTTGGGTGTCAGTCCTCATTTTCTACCTCATTCAAGGCAGGGTCTCATTCACTGCTTTGTTTGCCAAGCTAGCTGGCCTGAAAGTTGCTGGCAGATTCTTGTTTTTAGCCTTCCATCTTGCCATAGATGTTCTGGGATTACAGACCCAGTGTGCTACAGCCTCTGGCTTTGTGTGGTTTCTAGGGACTCCAGACTCAGGTACTTAACCTTGTATGGCGAGTGCTTTATCCACTGAGCCATTTCCCTTGTCCTAGGTGCTTCTTGATAAAGCTAATAGATATAATTGTAGTAAAAAAAAAATTAGTAGGAATTAAGCATTAAACTGATAATAGAGTTATAGGTTAGGTATTCTAGCATACTATATTTATTTAAGCTTGTTTTTGTATTTTAACTTAAAAATGAAAAAAAAACAATATAATATAGGAAGAACATGAAAAGGCTCTTTCTATAATGCAAATGCTTATATTTGCAGGTGGTTTTGCAAAGGTGCAAAGTCAAGTCTCTCTTGCACAGTCCTGGAGATTATATTCTCTTAAGTGCGGACAAATATGAAATCAAGGTGAGTTTTTCCCCTCCATTAATTTTTGTCATGAAAGAAAAATTGCTACCTTTCAAAAAAAATTAAGGAAATATGACAAAGGGAGATTATTGCCAGGGAGGGATTAAAAATGTGTCAGTCAGGCTGTAGAGATGGCTTACTGGTTAAGACACTTGCCTGCGAAGCCTAAGGACCCAGGTTCGATTCCCCAGAATCTATGTAAGCCAGATGTACTTGCTGGCACGTGCATCTAGAGTTCATTTGCATTGGTTGGAGGCCCTGGTGCTCTCATTCTCTCCCTCACTGCCTCAAATTAATAATTAAATAAAAATTCAAAAAAAATATATTAGTCAAAGTCGTCTTAAACCCATTGGAAAAGGGTATGATGCACTGCCTCTGTATGCTATGCCATTTCTGACTCTCAGTAGTAAATGAAAGAGAAATCCATAATAATTTGTTTATCACTCAATTTTTATTGTTTCGTCTTTTTTTTTTTTTTTTTTTTTTTTTTTTGGTTTTTCGAGGTAGGGTTTCACTCTAGTCCAGGCTGACCTGGAATTCACTATGTAGTCTCAGGGTGGCCTCAAACTCACGGTGATCCTCCTACCTCTGCCTCCCGAGTGCTGGGATTAGAGGCGTGCGCCACCACGCCCAGCTCTCGTTTTTGTTTTTTGAGTCTTACCTTGTAGCTCAGGTTAGTAGTCTTAAACTTGAGATTGTCTTTCCTCAGCCTTTTAGACTCTTCTCTTAAAACACATACCTCCTACCTTTCTCAGTTCTTAGATCTGAACTATAGAAGCATTCATCTGTTTTAACAACTTGCCAAGGATTTATAAGACATTAAAAAAAAATTAGCTGGGCGTGGTGGTGCACGCCTTTAATCCCAGCACTCGGGAGGCAGAGGTAGGAGGATCACCGTGAGTTTGAGGCCACCCTGAGACTACATAGTGAATTCCAGGTCAGCCTGGACTAGAGTGAAACCCTACCTCGAAAAACCAAAAAAAAAACACTTTTGTGGTAGGCATTATCTTCATTCAGAAGTTAAATATTGCCGGGCGTGGTGGCTCACGCCTTTAATCCCAGCACTCGGGAGGCAGAGGTTTGTTCGAGGCCACCCTGAGCAGTGAATTCCAGGTCAGCCTGAACTCAGTGAGACCCTTCAAAAAAAAAAAAAAAAAAAAAAAAAAAGAAGTTAAATATTTTACTTAATATTACACAGGCTAATGATGACTTGAACTCATGACTCTTGACTATAAAACCAAGATATTTGCATTTTACATCAGCAGATACTACCTTTTTTCCCCCCTGAGGAAGGGTCTCTAGCCCAGGCTGACCTGGAACTCACTTTGTAGTCCTAGGCTGGCCTTGATCTCATGGCGATCCTCCTGCCTTTGCCTCCCAAGTACTGGGATTAAAGGTGTGCACCATCATGCCCTGCTCTTAACCTCTATTTTTTTGTTTTAATTTTTTCATGCCATATTGTATGACATAGTTTTCATGAGGTGTGTGATTTATCATTTTCTTTTTTCTGTAGATTTGGCCAATTGGGAGAGAAATCAATTGCAAGTGCTTAAAGACATTGTCTGTCTCTGAGGATAGAAGTATCTGCCTGCAGCCAAGACTTCATTTTGATGGCAAATACATTGTCTGCAGTTCAGCCCTTGGTCTCTACCAGTGGGACTTTGCCAGTTATGATATTCTCAGGTAATATTTCCTTGGGTCGTATGCTTTACCTTTGAAAGTTTGCTGGAGTTCACTAGTAAAAACTAAATATTTGAATATACAAGACAATTGCTTATAGGAAATACTTATGAACAAGACTGTGTGTGTATGTATGTATATATATTTACATATTTATGAAATATATGAAATAGTACACCCAGATGTGTTAGAAGCAGTAGGCAAATGAGGAAAGATTATGTGCTGAAACCCTCCTCGCTGAATCATGAGCCTTTTACTCTTTTAGGATAATTTGCAAGTTTTTCCTCCAAAGAAACTTGGTTTGGTTTGAAGCAGGTACTCATTCTAGCCCAGGCTGAGCTGGAACTCTTGATGATCCTCCTATCTCAGCCTCTCACTGGGATTACAGGTGTTTACCACCACTCCTTGCCAAAGAAATTTATATGTAAATTTATGTTTTTGCAAAAGAGGTGGGGGAGGGAAGGAGAGCAGAGAGAATGAAAAGGAATGAAAATGGGCATCTCAGGAGCTTCTGCCACTATAAATGAACTCCAGATGCATGCACCACTTTTGTGCATCTGGCTTTATGCAGGTACTAAGGAATTGAATCCAAGCCTTCAGACTTTTCAGGCAGGCACCTTTAACCACTGAGCCATCTCTCCAGCCTTTAAAAAGTATTTTTATTTATTTAATTAATTAATTAATTAATTTTTGTTTTTTTGAAGTAGGGTCTTGCTCTAGTCTAGGCTGACCTGGAATTCACTATATAGTTTCAGGCTGGCCTCGAACTCATGGCGATCCTCCTACCTCTGCCTCCTGAGTACTGGGATTAAAGGCATGCACCACTGTACCTGGCTTTTTGTTTTATTTTTTATGATTTTAAAAATTTTTGTTTATTTTTATTTATTTATTTGAGAGCGACAGAGAAAGAGAGAGAGAGAGAATGGGCGCACCAGGGCCTCCAGCCATTGCAAACGGCACCCTCTTGTGCATCTGGTTTACATGGGTACTGGGAAATTGAGCCTCCAATCCATGTCCTTAGGCTTCACAAGCAAGTGCTTAACCCCTAAGTCATCTGTCCAGCCCCCTTTAACAAAAATTTTTTTGTTTATTTTTATTTATTTATTTGAGAGCAACAGACAGAAAGAGGCAGAGAGAGAGCTGCCTTTTTTTTTTTTTTTTTTTTTTTTGCATCTCGTGTGTGTGTGTGTGTGTGTGTGTGTGTGTGTGTGTGTGTATGCCAAATTCTCTTGCTGGTGCAAATTAATGCCAGAGTCATGCATCACTTTTTGTTTCTGACTTCTTTTGGGTGCTGAAGAATTGTATCTGGACCAGTAGGCATTGCAACATGTGCCTTTAGCCACGGAGCTACCTCCTCAGACCTCTCCAAAGAAATTTTAGAGTTCCATGGACAAATAATTTTGTGTATTACATACTGTAGATCCTTCTTAGAGACTGGCAGTATCTGTTAGTATGTTTGAAGTTATTGGTAGCCAATATTTATGATAAATGAGAGAAATTACTTTGATGGGATTTTTTATTTGTTATTGAAATTTTGGGAGTGGGTGGTTATACAGGTAAGGTGGAGTTAGAGGTATTAGTATGTATGTATGTATGTATGTATGTATGTATGTATGAGAGAGAGAGAGAGAGAGAGAGAGAGAGAGAAAGAGAGAGAATGAATGGGTGTACCAGGGCCTCCAGCCACTGCAAATGAACTCCAGATGCATGCATCACCTTGTGCATCTGGCTTATGTGGGTCCTAGGGACTCAAACCTGGGTCCTTTGGCTAAGCCATCTCTTCAGCCCAGAGGTATTATTTTGATGCTTAGCTAAAGTTTAAGGAAGGTTTCCATGTGGTCCTGTGTTTGCCTGTCTTGTGCATGCTTCCCGTTTGGTCTAGAATTCCAGAAAAAAGCTTTGTTGGTGTTTAGTATTTGGGTACATTGTCTTTAAGTAATGTACCTGCACTATCGTTTGCTGGTAGTCAATACTAGGTCCAGAGTTGAAAAGAGGCAGTTTTGCCTGCTTTTTTTTTCCTTCCAAAAGCAATAAACTATCCTCTTCTGAAATCCTAGTAAAAACTCTGTGACCTCAGTTGCTCCGACCTTGTAGGGTTACATAAGCTTTAAAGCTAATTGAAAAGAAGCAATGCTAGCTGGGCTTGGTGATACATGCCTTTAATCCCAGAGGTAGGAGGATTGCTGTGAGTTCGAGGCCACCCTGAGATTGCTTTGGATCTTTTGTAGGCAATTTGTGTTTGTATTCTTTGTTCCACTGCTTTATTTGTTAGCTGGTATTCACTGAATACCTGTCTGTGTGCCAGGCATTCTGATGTACACTGGGAACCAGCAGAAATACTTACCAACTCATGGAAATTACTGATCAGCAAGAGGGAAGACAAACATGTAATAGCTAATTTCAGGGACTGGGTATAACTTAGTGGTAGTTTGCCTAGTTTATGGGACTGGGTTTAATCTCTACTCCTACACAGAAAAATAAAGTTAATTACATGCATATGTTTAAATGGCTGGGCTAAATGTGACATTATTTGGCACTTCCTTGAGGAAAATAACTTTGAGCTGAGTTCTAAAGGTTGAATATATATATTCCTTAGTTAAGTGCCAGGGGTAGATGTGAAGTAAGGTGTGAGTGAGAGACTGATCTGTTTGTGGAAGCCACTAGTGTGAATGGAGATGGCTGAGCAGTATGGAGTCATCAAAGGGTTTTAAAGTTTAAATAAGGTGACAGTAGAATCAGATTTTCAATCTGGTAACTTTGGTAGACTGGAAAGATGGTACAGCAATTAAGTGCTCTTCCTGCACAAGCATGAGGGCTTTGAGGGGGCCTGAGTTCAAATGTCTAGATCCTGTATAAACATTGGACATAGCCACATGGGCCTGTAACCCCAGTCCCACAGGGGATCAGAGACCTGAAAATCATTAGATTTCCCTGCCCCCCAAGCTAGAGTCTACTGATTTTGGAGCATGAGGGCTCAAAACAAGATAAGACAGAAGAGTGATGGAGCAAGGTACCCAACATTCCACTCAGGCCACTGTAGGTGAGCTTCTGCCTCCAGCAATTGTATAGTACACACCTAGATCCCCTCCCCAAATGAAAGGTGCTAAGAGTAGATGGGGAGAAAATAGTAGAAAGCTGTTGATAATGTTGCAAGCTAAGATGGTGTTTTGGGTCCAGAGCTTTGAGATAATATGAATACATTAGAGAAAACTTTAGAAGGTAAAATCATTCGAACTTAGTGATTGATCTGTCATTTGAATAAGGAGGAAAGTTAAATAACCGCTCTGCTTCCTTCTTGGGCAGTTGGCTGAATGAGCAAGTGAGGAAGTAGATAAACAGATTTGACTAATAAATTTAGTTGTGGACAGATTGTGCTAAGAAACTTTGTTTTGTTCACTACTTAATCCTGGTTCCAGCAGTGGCTAGCACACATGTGGTTATCAGTAAATACTTGTGGAATAAATGAACATACTGTGGAAAATGATGAATGTGGTTTTGGTTATAACTCCTCTGGAACACATTGATCAGAATGTAGTCAGTTTCCCTTTTACATGAATCAGGATCCATCTTGTAGGTCTGCTTATGAAGACCTGTCCCAGAGAGAGTGTTTAGTGATTGGGTAAACATTGTTCTTGAAATAACCATCTAACTGATGGCCTTTTTCTGTTTGTTTGTTTTGGTTTTTCGAGATAGAGTCTCCCTCTAGCCCAAGATGACCTGGAATTCACTCTGTAGTCTCAGGGTGGCCTCGAACTCATGGCAGTCCTCCTACCTCTGCCTCGCGAGTGTTGGGATTAAAGGTGTGTGCCACCATACCCCACTCAGTTTCTTTCTGTCTTTTGTTTTCTTTCCCAAAGCGGGGTCTCACTATAGTCCAGGCTGACCTGGCACTCATTTTATAGTCCCAGGCTGGCCTTAAACTCACAGTGATTGTCCTACCTCTGCTTCCCAAGTGCCAGAATTAAAGGCATATGCCCTCCAGTTTCATTTTTTTTTAAAAAAAAAGACTTCTCCAAATCTAGTTGGGAAAGAGCACACCAGGGGAGAATGATTGTTCATTCCTCAGTACTCCCATTATGTCCATTGTAGGTTTGTGCTGAGCTTGTTCTTGGGTTTTCTGTCAGTGTTAGGCTGTGCTTTCCCTGTTCAAAAGGACAAATCCTGTTTACTTCTCTCTTTTTAGTGACCGAGTCATCACTTAGCATGTCTGACACTCAGAACACATCTGTTCAGTTGAAATCCACTTATTTGTGCCCTCATCTATTTATTCTGAAGTTGTATACCTCGACTAGAGATGCTCACTGCTTTTCTCTTAGGAATGTAGAGAAAAGAGTGTACACTCTGGAGTCAAGCCTTGGTCCAAGTAGAGGTTTGCATCATATTAGTCATGTGACTGGCAAGACATTTTAATTTTAGCATGTTTACTTACTAATGTAATGGTGATAATAGTACCTTTACGTTACCCCATTATGAGGGTTAAGATAACATGTTGGTTTTATGCCTGACACATGGTAAATGCTAAATAAAAAAAGTCCCCTCCCTTTCTAATATCAAAATGAAATCTAATTTGTAACTTTTTGCCTTTAGCCTAGTTCTGTCTTTCTACAGCTTATAATATTAGGTCTCTCTTTACATATCCTCCACTATTTGACAGTGATGATCTATAGCTTCTTTATTCCTGTCATTCTTCTCCTCTCAGCTAATACCCTTTGTTCTTAACTTGTCCTGCTTACCAGGCTCTCCCTGTTCGGTTGGACTTTTGGATATACACCACACCCTGGTAGTGTCTGGTAGTGTCCTTATTAACACCTAAGCTACCCTTCCCAACTCTAGGAGTCTAACCATGTTGCCACAGAACAGTATTTGTATACTCTTGTCTCATAACTTCCTAGTGCCTCTAAAGAAGACACTGACTTTTCTTGTCAATCTTTTGCTTCTCTAGGGTGCAGGTAATAGAAAGTGTTTTTTTTTTTTTTTTTTTTTTTTTGCTCCTTTCCTTTCTTTCCCCCTCCCTCCCTGCTTCTGTTTAGTTATGTTACTTTCATTTTGTGTCCTTCTTTGTCATTTATGTTTAGAAACTGCCATCCTATCTATAAAAGTTGGGGCTGCTCCCCCAGTTTATTTTTTTTTTTTTGTTGTTGTTTTGTTTTTTGAGGTAGGGTTTCACTCTAGCCCAGCCTGACCTGGGTTTAGTCTTAGGGTGACCTCGAACTTATGGCAATCTTCCTACCTCTGCCTCCTGAGTGCTGGGATTAAAGATGTGTGCCACCATGCCCAGCAGTTTCTTGTTTTTTTTTTTTTTTTTTCCTAACAAATTTCAGAGTCTGTATTTAAATTAGTTTGGGAAAGCTGTTATTAGAGAGAACCTCAAGCCCTGTTTGTTTGCTGGCTGAGGCTCTAGCCAGCACTTTTGTTATTTGATTTTAGATTTGTTCTGGGTTTCAGGATGTGTCAGTATTATAAGTTTGGGTGGGTCTGACTTCTTACATAATGATAGAAGCTTACCCTTCATAGTTTTAACTGGTCACTGGCAGATTGTGAATCCTTAGCCAAAAGCAAAGTATTTACCCTGGGCTTCAGTTTTCACATCTGAAAAGTGAGAATACTTGCTTATGTAATCTGTAAGATCCTTTGTACCCTGGATAGCTATTTTGAGTTTTTACAAACTCATTGAATTCCATCTCTCCTCTGCATGCCAGTCAGACTAGACTGAAAGTTTCTTCTTCACTTTTTATAAGTTGGCTGTGCTTTCTTCTTAAATTTTTCTAAAACTTTTACTTAATTCTAAATTTGTGTGGAATTTTTAAATGTCTGCAGAAGATTACAGTGATTTTAAATGTCTCCAGAAAAGATGCATAAATAGATGCAAAGTTGCCTTCTGCTTCCTGATCTCATTCTCGTTCTTTGTAGGGTCATCAAGACACCTGAGGTAGCAAACTTGGCCTTGCTTGGCTTTGGAGATGTCTTTGCCTTGCTGTTTGACAACCGCTACCTGTACATCATGGACTTGAGGACAGAGAGCCTGATTAGCCGCTGGCCTCTGCCGGAGTACAGGAAATCAAAGAGAGGTTCCAGCTTCCTGGCAGGCGAAGCGTCCTGGCTGAATGGACTGGACGGGCACAATGACACGGGCTTGGTTTTTGCCACCAGCATGCCCGACCACAGTATTCACCTGGTGTTGTGGAAGGAGCATGGCTGACACCATGAGCCACCACCACTGACTGATTTTGGATGCCAGGGCTGTGGGTTTTGGGTACAACCTCTGTGGCAGCCGACTGCATGAACCAAAGTTCTCACCTAATGGTATCATCACGCAGTGCACAATCATTTATTGATGTTAGCCAGGGGCCAGGGCTTGGGCGGGGGAGGGCTTGTTTTATTGACATACACCGCAGCATGCTAATGGGGCACACCATTGACTTCATTTGTACTTAGTTATGTTGGTCAGTATAAGAGGATAAATTTTGGGGTTTGTCATTCTTGAGTGGAATACTGGTTTTAAGTAAAGAAAGTTAAATGATTCATTAATGTGCTAATTGTTTGCCTATGAAATCACAGTCTCTTATTAAAGCTTTTTACCATAGCTTTTTTTTGTTTGAAGTTCAAGCAAAGGTGCTATGAAGATGTTAGCAACTTCTCTTATATGAGTTAGCTCTTACAAGAGGCAGTGTTACAAAGACCACTGAGTCCTGTGACATTCATGAACTTTCCTTCAAATACTGATTCTGCAGAAAATCTACTTTCCCCTGCCAATCTGATTCTATCAGTTGATTGATCAGAACTCATTCTAAACTGTGATTCTTGGCAGAGTCAAGGTTGGCCATGGTTAAAGATGGTGAGAGGTTTTTTTTTTTTTTTTTTGGTAGTTTTTTTTTCCATGTAGAGAAAGCTGTTCCCCCGCGTAGGTGGTGGCACAGTGGTGACCTGGAGTAATAGAAGAGCACTGAGCTGGAAGATTAGTGACTGGGCATTCATTACCTAGTAACTCAGCAACCTTACTCATATCATTTCTCTGGGGCCTGTTTCCTCAGCTGTGTAGCCAGGTAATCAGCTAGGATTCCTTCCAGTCCTGTGTCCACTGATGTGTGCAAACGATGATAATGCACTTTTTATCTGATCCTTGATTCATTGTTTCTTTGAGTTGGGGATAATATTTACATGAAAGAAATACCTGATCAAAGGTGTTACCTGTAGGGAAATCAACTATATGAAAAAGATGAATGTAAGGGGAGTGTAGAGAGTACTTGGTGGAGGAGATGCTGAGAGGAATCAGGGTTCACAGGAGTCCATGTGCTAACCAGGAAGTAATGGTACCTGAGCCTAACTTACCATCCTTCCTGGCCCCTAATCTTGTTTGTGGCCTCAGGCAGGTTCATGTTCCCTCCCTAGATCCTCATTTTCTTCATTTCAAAATGTCTGAGGTTTAGGTTCACAAAGTCAAATGCCTAAGTAGTCATGCAAGTAGCCAGTGAGTACAGGGCTGGATAGAACTTTGTGGAACCTTGGAAAGGCTAAACATGACAGTCACGAGTCCAGCGTTGATATGCCTGCCTTTTTCAGGAGGAATCCTGTGGTTGTTGAAGTGTTGATAATTGATGGGAGATAGTTTAATAAGGTGGGCTAAACAAAACATGACTATTGGCTATAAGTTTTGTCCTCTGTCCTCTCACTTGGAAGTTAGTAATGCAGTAAGTTGTTCAGCAATGGAAATAATTAACGTAATCATCACAAACATTAGGGGAAGCCGAGGGAGCAGCAGTAAAAGCTGATTCCCTTGTGGTAGGAATGGGTGAAGGGCAGCATATTTCACCCACAGACCCAACAGGAAAGTCATTTGAAGTTGAATATAAGGATTAGAACCTCTGTGAAAGTCTCTGCCTAGGAATATGGGTCATTTCTCCTTGCTGCCTCCAGGGCAAGGTGCATCATTGAACAGGTGGGGTAAAGGACTGCTGGTCAAGCTGAGGATGAGGCAAACTAGAGCAAGCACCACACTCTACCAGAATCCACATTAGCTTAGTGTGACAGTGGACCTCGGAGTCTGTGAGGTTAACAATCACTATTGGTTTCAGGGATAGGTTTAATTAAGAGCTGTGTTGAAACTCCATGGGGAATAGGTGAAAGAATGTTTTCCTCAGTTCCACAAGTGTGGCTTTAATCCATCTGTCATTGAGTTCTGTGCCTGAATTCTGTTTTATCCTCCTAGAAATGGAACCAAATTGCAAATAGAATCTTGCAGGGGCCCCTGGAGACTTTGGGCAATGATGGAGGTGCCTGACTTTAATTGTTAATCAGCCTAAATGAGATGGCTGATCTCACCTTCAGGCATATTCAGTAGCTACAAAGGGCAAGTTGATGAAGTCATCAGCAGGAAAGGCTTGATTAAAAATTACTACCTTGAGAAGATTGCTGAGTTTGAAGCCAGCATGAAACTACATAGTGAGTTCTAGGTCAGCCTAGGCTAGAGACCTTACCTTGAACAAACAAAAAATAGTATCACCTTGAAATTCTGATGTCCCTTTTCAGTCCTCAGTGGTAAGTACAGAAGTTATCAGGATGGTGCAGCTGGGTTTTGACAGTGGTACTTGAGGCAGTAGAGCCCTGACCTTGATTTCCTCTTTACAGATGGCTTTATTTCACTTGATAATTGCTTCATACATGCTGGCTTTACTCATACACCTGCCAGCTTTTATAAAGAATTGGAACACTGGCTCATCCCTTTTACAAAATAAGGCAAAGTGGAGTCCCAAGAATGGGCAGGGCAAATTAAAGCTGTAGTTCTTTCAGCTGCTTTCATTCAGTTAGGGCCTGACTTCAGCTTTCTTAGAAGTTCAGAGCCAGGAGACTGCCTTTGCCTCTTTTGTAAAAGCTCTCATTTCTAAATTCTAATTTATGAGCAATAGACCCTTCCTCTTCTCAGAGAATTAGAGTTACTGGGTAATGTTCTATGTCAGAAGAAAGGCCTGTTTCCTTTCCTTGTCAAGGGAACAGTAAGGGCTTCAAGGGGAAAAGGGTTGTGAACGTGTTAGTACGACTGTTTCCATTCCCCTGAAAAGTAGTATCCTCCCAGCCTTACTGTGTGAAGTAGCAAGCATGGTCAAATTTGGTCCTAACCTGATGCTTCCAGCAGTTTTTTTTTAAATCAGAGAGAGAGAGACTGGCATGCCAGGACCTCCAGCCACTGAACTCAAACTTCAGACACGTGTGCCCTCTTGTGCATATGTATGACCTTGCATGCTTGAATCACCTTGTGCATCTGGGTTACATGGGACCTGGGGAGCTGAACATGAATCCTTAGGCTTTGCAAGCAAGTGCCTTTATCGCTAAACCATCTCTTTAGCCCCCCAACAGGTTTTTGACATTGCAACGCAATGTTGTCATTTACAAAGTTCATGTTTGGAAACCACAAACTTGAGTTACAAGAAAAATTCTGATGTTTTAAGCAAGTTTATGATTTTTGTGATGGGCTACTTTAATAGCTATCCTCAGCTGCATAAGTGGCTGTTGCGCCATAGGTTAAACACACACATTAATCTACCAGAGAAGTAGGAAGAAAGACCTCCAGTGAAAGGACTGGATTTTGAGGAAGTTTTACAGCAAGATACATGTATTTGCATAGTTTTTCAAAAGTGGAATGGGAGCATACACTACTATGAAAATCTAAGGTTTGAACATTTTTCATTTTTAACAGTTTCTCTACTCTGGCCTTTGAAAATGCTTAGTCAAGTTTGAATAGATTATGTAATTCTAGTATTTGCTAGCAAAGAGAATAATTACTACTACACATTTGTGAAGTAGAGAAAAGAAAATAGGAAACTATTACAGATAGAAATTTTATCAGTATAGGTTAGGCATTCGGAGCTAATAGGAACAGCTGAATACTAGTGGACTCTAACTTTTCACATTACTTTGGTCAACATAGCCAGCTCCTTGAAGATATAATTACATGTCCTGATTTATTAGGAGCCTAGGGATGAATCTTCCTAAAGGATCTCTTATAGCTTTCTGTGCCTTCTCAGGACCTTGGTGTAAAGGACCACTTCCCTTTCTCTGCGGGGAAGTGAGTAGAGCAGGTTGCTACTCACAGGTGTTTGCTGTGTATTAGAGTTGTCAGGACAGGGGAGAAGCTGTTTAGTTTTTTCTTCTTGCCACCTGCCTGATTATGCTGGTGCTTTTGTTAAGATGGTTAAGACAACCAACTCTTGAGTACTATGGAGTCTTCACAGAGGGATGAACAGGTTAGCCTTCTTTGACAGATCACCCACTGGCCATCTTCGGTAGCATCTCTTGCCAGAGGGTCCCTGCAACTTCTGTGGGAATATGAACTCTTTTCAGAGTAAATCCTCCAATGAGTTACTGGATAGTCTGCTGCTATCCGCATCAGCCTCGTCAGGCTGGATGATCACTAAGCTCAGTACACTGTGTTCGGCTCTCTAGTTTCGGTGTGATTGTTGTCCCTGCAGTGGTTCACTTGCATCCAGGGAGGATTTGAGTCCTGACCAATGTAAACCCTCTTACTGAAGTCTACACAATCCAGCTGCTTCTGTTCATCAGCGTGCCCAAATTAAAAGTGTTTACATATTTAAACCTGGCAAATTATTAATCTCAATGACAACAGCTCATCTCTTTCTTGGAGTCCTTGTACTCACATAATGAACAGAGATCTCACCCACTTAGATGGAGTACTTTTTTTTTTTTTTTCCAAGGTAGGGTCTCACTCCAACTCAGGCTGACCTGGAATTCACTATGTAGTCTCAGGGTGGCCTTGAACTCACGGCAGTCCTCCTACCTCTGCCTCCTGAGTACAGGGATGAAAGGCATGCACCATGACGCCCGGCCTAGATGGAGTACTCTTGATGAGAATGTCCACGTGGACAAGGCTGGGCTTTCACCAGGCCAACAGCTGAAGTAACAGGTGAAATTCATCAACTCTTGTCTTAGCAGTTTGATGCTGGGATCTGAGGGAACAGGGTGAAGTTGCTATTTGAACTGTGTCGGGTATGGGGAAGAAGGGATTACTTAAGCAAGTAGTGGAGTGATGTGTGATTCTACAAAATGAGAAATTATTTTCATGCATCTTAGAATCATTCTTTTTTCCATTAGTGACTGTTCTAATTAAATTATACATGAAAGCAGATTCTCTCAATTAGGCAACGTTTGGTTAGCCAAGCCCAATTATTGTTTGTATTTGAAAGTAATAAAGCTGCGTTTTCTTAAAAATACATTATGCAGTTAAGACTTTTTCTTGCAACCCCCCATTCCCAGTCAGTTCAGGGAACTTAAAAAAAAAAGTGTATTTGAGGTGAGAAGTGTAGCACAACAGTAGAGTGCTTGCTCTAACATGAGTGTAACCTTGGGTTTGATTACAGCACTGTAAAAGAAAAAAAGTGGGCTGTGTTTACAGTGGTTTTAGAAACAGAGCTGCCCTTCCTGTGATCTAAAGTGGCTCCGCATGTCGTCGAGCATAAGCTCAATTTCTGAAGGAGATCCAATACGTTTACAATGCAGGGTAGGAATGTCAGCAACCTCCATCAGTAGATGCAACGGAAAGAAAAACACTATCCCCCAGGTTCTAGGTCTGGAGTCTGTCTTCCTCTCTTTTGTCCGATCTCCCAAGTGTGTTCCTGAGTAGATTTAGTATTCTCAATTTAGTTTGTAGGGCTTCTTGACAGTTGTTCAACATGGCTCAGTACCTTTGGTCTCCCCACAGCACTCTTACAGGGGCAGTTTGTTATTTCTGTTTTACGTACACGACAGTTGAGGCATGGAGCAGTGAGTATGCCTGAAGGAGTATTAGTAAGTAGTGAGATTGAAGTCCTGATAGTCTCCATAAGCATGGATTTTTTCCCCTACCCTTCTTGTTCCCCTTTCTATTTTCTCTGTTGGTCAAATAGTTTAAAATTTGATTGCTGCCTCCCCATCACAACCAATGTGCACTTTCAAGTTGTTTCATGATGTTTTCAGGGGGATATGCCCCCACATTATGCCTCTGAACATGTGGCTGCTCTTAACCAACAAAATTCCTTAACTCTGACACTGAACCCAGTTTATCTCTTCTAGCAAACAGTTGTTGCTTTTTGTTCCTACCCTTGTACTTGGAACTTTATTCTCTCTGCTTCTGATGGAATGCCATCTGTGTTCCTACCCTTGAGTGCTAGGGCCAAGCCTCTTCCTTTTTTTTGTTTGTTTGATTGATTGATTGAAACATGGTCTCCTGTATCCCAGGCTTGCTTTGAAATTGCTGTGTAGCTGAGGATGGCCTTGAACTTCTGATCGTTCTGCCTCCACATCTTAAGTGCTGGGATTACAGGCATGTGCCACCATGCTCCATTTACAGGATGCTAGGGCTCAATCTCAGGTCTTTGGGCATGCTAGGCAAACACTACCAACTCTGTCCCCATCTCTCCTGCTGCCTTGAAAACCCCTCTGACCACACCTGTCCACTCAGCCCGATCAAACACGTTGTCAATTTATTTGACAATAAATCACATAATACCACTTACAGTTGACAAGCTATTTCCCCTATTAAGTAACACTCAGGTGCATACCCTGTCTCCCCTGCAACATGTATACTCTATCATGCTCAATAAGTTCTTGACAATTTAATCAATTCCATGGATTATATTAAGGGCTACAGGAACTAAAAAAGAACTTGAGGAATATCAGCATGGATAATTATCAATAAGACATCACAATCAGGTCTGGTGAGATGGCCTGACAGTTAAAGGCACTAGCTTGCAAAGCCTGCTGGCCTGAGTTCAATTCCCCAGCTTCCCATATGAAACTAGACACAAAAGGTGGCATATCAAAAGAAAAAAAGCTGGGTGTGGTGGCACACACCTTTAATCCCAGCACTCAATGGGCTGAGGTAGGAGGATTGCTGAGGTCGAGGCCAGCCTGAAGTTACATAGTGAATTACAAGTCGGCCTGGGCTAGAGTGAGACCATACTTCAAAACACCCCCCTAAACAACGAAGTGGCACGTGTCTAATGTTCCTTTGCAAGGGCAAGAAGCCCTGGTACACCTACATACACAGATATTTTAAAAAGCAAGCAAGGGCTGGAGAGATGCCTTAGCTGTAAGGTACTTGCCTGCAAAGCCTAAGGACCCATCTTCCACTCTACAGGTCCCACATAAGCCAGATGCAAAGTGACGCAAGTGTGCAAGATCGCACATGCGCACTAGGTAACACATGCATCTGGAGTTATAGTGCCTGGAGGCCAAGCTTGAGGGCCTGAGTTCAATCCCCAGCACCCATATAAACAGCTGGGTATCATGCATTCCTATATCCCTAGTCCTGTGGGGATTGGAGACAGGAGAATTGCTGGGGCTTGCAGCCTGTCTGGAAATGACAGCTCTGGGGCCAGTGAGAGACTCCCAACACAAGGAAACACAGATGAACGTTCTCTGGCCTTGGTACATGTGTGTATGGGGTGTGTGTCTGCACACTTATGTGCACACACCATGCCACTCATGCTACACAGGTATCTCAGGGTTGCTTTACATATTTAACATGGACATTTTTATGTTTGCTTTTTTCTATTTCTTTTGAATTCTAATCTGAATTTTTGAAGACATACTACATGTAATCAATAATATTGAAAACATAGGATATCATAAATTCAAAGATTTCTCCCCCCCAAATTTACTGTAATATATGGAACTTCAAAATAAAGGATTAGGGCTGTAGAGATGGCTTAGTGGTTAAGCACTTGCCTGTGAAGCCTAAGGACCCTGGTTAGAGTCTCGATTCCCCAGGACCCACGTAAGCCAGATGCACAAGAGGGTGCATGCATCTGGAGTTCGTTTGCAGTGGCTGGAGACCCTGGTGTGCCCATTCTCTCTCTTTCTGTTTGTCGCTCTTAAATAAATAAAATAACATTTTTTTAAAAAGGGGGATCAATCCAGACAGCAGCCAAATGCAGATTTCCAGACTGCAGTAATCCTGGAATTGTCTACTCATTACCACAGAGACAGGGAGGGGCTGTCCAGTGCCACAGGCTTTTGTTAGCTTCAGAGAGGAGCCTTTCCATTTGAAAGTTTTCACAAGACAGCAACATTCCTGAGTTTGTTAGTTCTGCAGGTTCAGCCTTATAAAGCAATTTGTAAGTTAGTTGCTCACTCAAGCTTTAAGGGCACAAGGCATGAACTCTATCTGATGGGGGATTAAAAAACCCCACAAACCAAAACAAACACTTATTAAGTCTGTATTAGAAGAAAATGGAGAGGTGCAAATAAAAAAAATTGTTGTTTCCATTTTCCCTTTTCTCCCATAGACTGGAGAACAAGAGCTATGACATTTTTCTGTGTGCTCATATTATGTAGTTCTGAGGGTAGGAGAGAGCTAGGTGGTTTACGGTAGGAAGGTTGCTTGGGTTCATCCACTGCGTGATTCCCTTCCAGCATGTTAGCATCACCAGGAAGCTTGTTTTTAAAAAATGCAATTTACTGCTCAGTCTAATAATAATCAGATTTGGGGCTGGAGCCTAAATGTGTTTGTGACAGCCTCTGAAGGG
This sequence comes from Orientallactaga sibirica, assembly GCA_036365145.1. NCBI lineage: Eukaryota > Metazoa > Chordata > Mammalia > Rodentia > Dipodidae > Orientallactaga > Orientallactaga sibirica. The sequence goes on from JAEOAD010000034.1 coordinate 14,398,778, forward strand.
TTAGCATCTCTGCTGTTTTCTAGCCTGTTCTGCCTCCTGGTGGAATGTTGGGGGATAGCATCTGGTGATGAATTGGGCAGGTTCTATTGCTGTGGAATGCATTAATTATATGAAGGACTTTCTTGCACTTAAGGTTTTGGTCCACTCTGGATGTATTCTGTTACTGCACTTAACTCCCTCTTTCTTACAGTTGCCATAAGACATTACTAGGCAATCTGAATAAATTTGTCCTTACTGTTTTCCAGATGCCTTTAATTTTGTGTGAGAATTCTATCCTACCCTGGAATAATACCTATCAAATAATGCTACTGATGCATAATTGCATCATAACTGGAGAGAAATGCAGAAACACCAAGTGGAAAAATAGATAAATGGCATATAGCATGCTTCAGATTCAATGGTTTTAACCCCACTGAGGAGGGTCCCCAGGGTAACAGAACAGGGGCAGGGGGATAAGAGTATAACCTGATATAATATACATAAAATAAGTAGAAAGTGAAAAAACAGATTAAAGTGTTTAAGTCTGTGTGAAAGGGTGATAGTGATTACTTCTTAAGAATGACAAGTAAGGGCTAGCGAGATGGCTCAGTGGTTAAGGCACTTGCCTGCAAAGCCCAACGACCTGGATTCAATTCCCAGGTACCCATGTAAAGCAGATGCACAAAGTGGAACATGCATCTAGAGTTTGTTTGCAATGGCTGGGGGTCCTGGCATACCCATTCTGTCTTCTGTCTCTCTTTGCTTGCAAATAAATTTTAAAAAATAAAGAGAATGACAAGTCTCTTAATATGGTTTTAAAAAATATTTTCTAGCCGGGCATGGTGGTACACGGCTTTAATCCCAGCACTTGTGAGGCAGAGGTAGGAGGATCATCATGAATTCGAGGCCACCCTGAGACTACATAGTGAATTCCAGGTCAGTCTAAGCTAGAGTAAGACCCGACCTTGAAAAACAAAAACAAAAACAAATTTTTTTTTCTGTTCCTACAATGTGCCTGACATTAAAGGAAAACACAATTTTAAAATATAACACCTGTAGGTATCATATAGCTCAAATGATTTCTTTTCAGAAATATTTTTCAGGCTCCATTCAATGCGGCTGGCTTTATGTGAGTACTGGGGAATTGAACCTGGGAAATCAGGTTTTGCAAGCAAGTGCCTTTAACCATTAAGCAATTGCTCCAGCTCCCAAGCCCCATTCTATATCAAGCATTATGCTTGGGTCTGAGGATTCAGAGATGAAATTATACTTGGTCTCTGCTTTATCATGCTCTGGGGTAGGACAGACACAAATCCAAGAGGTATAATGAAGCACAAGGAAGTGAGACACCTCCCTAGGTGTGATAACTAAGGCTTTACCAGGGAAGTGACACTCCTTATTAGCATTATAGGTAAAATGTCCTAAATTACTAGTCTTTGTCAGCTGCAGCTATGTTGCGAGCAATTTTAGATGTACTTTTTGGTGGGATTATATCACTCATTAGGATCTTTATAGTCAGTATAGGAACATATAAGTCACTACCTGAAGTTGAAGACAAAATTGCTAGGCCATTGAAATATCATACAGAAGGAGCAAGTTGGTGGTAACATTATAGTTTTCTGAACCCCTAGGTTAGAAAAGCAAAACAAAACAAAAACAGGAGGAGCCAGGCATGGTGGCGCACACTTTTAATCCCAGAACTCAGGAGGCTGAGGTAGGAGCATCGCCGTGGGTTTGAGGCCACCCTGAGACTACATAGTGAATTCCAGGTCGGCCTGGGCTAGAGAGAAACCCTACTTTGAAAAACCAAAAATAAAAAAATACAGGGGGATTGGGAAATAGCTCAGTTACTTGAGGATTGCCTTATAGTCCCCAAAATTTATGTAAATGCCAAGTGTGTCTTGTGCCTGTAATCCCAGCACTGGGGAGGTGGAAACAGGTGGATGGATTCCTGGAGCTTGCTGGCCAGCCAGTGTAATGCAGCTAATGCAGGTGGACAGTGTTCTTAATAACACATGAGGTTGTGCACTGGACTCCACATGCTTGTGCGTAGATGTCCACGTGCACCTGTACACACATATAACCATGTACAAGCACATCAAAAAAACTAGTGACTAGATAGTAAAACCAAAAACCTGTGAAACATTTTCAGCAAAACTAGATGACAGGGTATTAGAGCTCTATAACCCCCAAATCCCAAGTGGTTGAGATAATCCATACTGCCCCAAAACTGAGGGAAAGGAAGATGAGAACAGAGCATAGTAAGCAATGGGCCTACATTACAGGAGAATCCAAAATAGGCAACAGGTGGTCACTGAAGAGCTAGGTAGCTAACTGAAAACATCAGCTGAAGCTGGGAGAGGTCTGTCTTCTCCCAGTGGGTGGTTACAAGGGCCTAGGCTAAGACCACCTATAAGGGCTGGAGCAGTGTAGCCCTTAGAAACTGTGGCTCCTGGGACTAAAGCCAAAAATTGAGAACTGACAAAGAAAGATCTCAGACTCAAGATATAAGAGCAACAAAATGAAGGTGGGATGTGCTGTGAACGTTGAAGGGCTTGTCTGAACACAGCCTCATTCTAAAAACCAGGAAGGGCTGGGAAGATGGCCAGTTAAATACAGTATTTGCCACACAAAGGAGTACTTGGGTTTGGATCTCCAGAACCTGTAAAGCCACATGTGGTGTCATGAGCTTCTGTAAGCCAGGGACAGGAGAGTCCCGGAAGCTCAATGGGCCAGCCAGCCTGGCAAATGCAGCATTGGGTGGGAGTCCCTGCCTCAGACGGGGTGGAAGGGGAGCATGACACCCAAAGGTGTCTCCTGGCCTCCACACATGTGCTGTGGCTGACACACACAAGGAAAAAGTCAGAAAAACTAATTTTATATCAAAAATAAACAGTAGACGTTTCAAGACCAAACTTCAAAGCTGTTGAAACCAGAAAAAGGTAAGATGGAGGTTGAATCATTAACATCCCTATAGATGATGAGAGCATAATGGGGGTGAGGGCATAAAACAGGTAGAAACTAACTCCTCTAATAACAAACTAAAATGTGTTAGGCAGGTGATTAGAACTGCATAATCAGAATTAGAATAACTAAAGAAAAGTGTAAATTCAGGAATCATTCTTAAAATGAAGATGAATTAGAAGGAACATAAAGCATAAAAGAAAGACTTGAGAGATAAATGAAGAAAAATAAAAGTAATAAAAGGAAACAAGGTTGGAGGGGAAATGATTGATTTTGTAGGCAGTCTAAAAAGATCACGTGTATGCTGGGTGTGGTGGCGCACGCCTTTAATCCCAGCACTTGGGAGGCAGAGGTAGGAGGGTTGCCATGAGTTCAAGAACACCTGAGACTACATAGTGAATTCCAGGTCAGCCTGAGCTACAGTGAGACCCTACCTTGAAAAACTAAAAAAAAACAAACAAAAACAAAAACAAAAAGATCAAGCGTACAGGTAACTAGAATTCCTCAAGTAGATAACCAAAGAATAGAACAAACAAATTTAACTCTTTTTCTTGAGTTGCGAAAAGTTTTGTTTGCTGAAGTTAAAAAAAGAGGTTGAAACAACATATTGAAAATATACTATGAAGGGGCTGGAGAGATGGCTCAGCAGTTAAGGTGCTTGCCTGCAAAGTCTGATAGTCTGCGTTCGATTCCCCAGTACCCACGTAAAGCCAGATGCACAGTGGCACATGCATCTGGAGTTCATTTGCAGCAGCTAGAAGCCCTAGTGAGTCCATTCTCTCTTGCTTTCTCACTCACTAGCTTGTTAAAAAAAAAAAAAGTAAGTATGGGACTGGAGGGATGGCTTATGATTAAGGCACTTGCCTGTGAAGCATAAGGACCCATGTTTGACTCTTCAGATCCCACTTAAGCCAGATGCTGAAGGTGATGCTGACGTGCAAGGTGTGCACAAGGTGGCCCAAGCGTCTGGAATTCAATTACAGTGGCTGCAGGCCCTGGCTGGAGAGATGGCGCTTGCTGGCAAAACCAAAGGACCCAGGGTGGATTCTCCAGTGCTCATGTAAACTAGATGTGCAAGGTGACTGGCATGTGTCTGGAGTTCATGTGCAGTGGCTAGAGGCCCTGGCATGCCCATTCATTCTTTCTCAATAAATAAAATAAAATAAAATATATGTTAAAAGGAAAGTATACTACGAGGGGTCTTTACCCCTCCTGCCTTCTCAGAGGTAGGAGCTCTCTGCACCTCCTCTTTCCTTCTCTTAATCTAATAAAGTCTTTCTGATCCTTAAAGTATACTATGAGAATATAGATTCAGAGTGACCAACAGTCAAAACGTCTATTACCACTTTTTGTAGACAATGGAGATTTTTGTTTGTTTGTTTGTTTTTGGAGGTAGGGTCTCACTCTAGCTCAGGCTGACCTGGAATTCACTCTGTAGTCTCAGGGTGTCCTCCAACTCATGGCCATCCTCCTACCTCTGTCTCCCGAGTGCTGGGATTAAAGGTGTGGGCCACCACGCTGGGCTGAGATTTATTTTTAATTATTTTTTGGGGGGTAAGCGTTTATTGGGGGGAACAGGGTGGCTCAGTCCCTCTTGGCCACCTTGTGCATGGCAGCCAGTGGGCTGCTCAGCTCCTCACGCTTCCTCTTGGCGCAAGTGCTTCCTTGATGAACTTGAGCTCCATGGTGTGCCACAGCCACTCAGCACACACACCTCGTGGCTCTTGTCCCAGACGAACTTGGTGTGCTTGATCGGGCTTGTTCATGTTCCTTGTCACCTTGTGGCCCTTGTCAAGGCCCACCGCCAAGGGGTAGTGCAGAGCCATGGCTACTGCTTGTCCATGGCGGCTGAGGTGGAAGGACACTATTATTGATAATTTTCATACATGTACATAATTAATTTTGATCATAATGTCCTCCTATTACTTCCTTTTGTCCCCTCCTCATTCCATTAAACCCTTTCTTTTTTTTTTTCTTTTTTTTTGTTTTGCGAGGTAGGGTCTCACTCTGGTCCAGGCTGACCTGGAATTAACTATGTAGTCTCAGGGTGGCCTCGAACTCTCGGTGATCCTCCTACCTCTGCCTCCCGAGTGCTGGGATTAAAGGCGTGCGCCACCACGCCCGGCTACATTAAACCCTTTCTTCTTTCCAATTAGTCTCTCATCTAATTTGATGTCTCCCTCTCCACCCTTTTTTTGCCCTCTTAAATCATTCATGACAACATGTTGGTGGGCCTAGTCTTGTGCAGGTCTTGTGTAGATAATGACGGCCACTGTGAGATCATGAATGCGAGGACCACTTCATGTCTACAAGACAGCCTTCTTTCCACCACCTCTTCCGCAGTGTTCCCTGAGCCTTGGAGGGTGTGATAGAGATGTCTCATTTAGTGCTAAGCACTCAACTGTCACTTCTCAACATTTTGATGAGTTTTGAATCTCCCCAGTAGTCACCACCATCTGCAAAAAAGTTTCTTTGATGAAAAGTGAGGGCATAACCATAAATTTTAGAGAGCAATTTGATGTGCACAATATATCCATTTAGCCAAACAGCAGCAGTAGCTTCCCTACTAGGCCCTCACCAGCCTTAGGGATTTTTAAAAACATTTTAAAAAAATATTTTTAGCCAGGTGTGGTGGTGCACGCCTTTAATCCCAGCACTTGGGAGGCAGAGGTAGGAGGATCACCGTGAGTTCAAGGACAGCCTGAGACTACATAGTGAATTCCAGGTCAGCCTGGACTAGAGTAAGACCCCACCTTGAAACACAAACAAACAAACAAAAAATAAACAAAAAATTATTTATTTATTTATTTATTTGAGAGAGAGAAAGGCAGAGAGACAGACAGTGAGAAAGAGAGAGAGAGAATGGGCACACCAGGGCCTCCAGACACTGCAAATGAACTCCAGATGAGTGCGCCCCCTTGTGCATCTGGCTTACGTGGGCCCCGGAGAGTCAAACCAGGATCCTTTGGCTTTGCAGGCAAATGGGATTTTGACTAGGTTTTCAATACTTGGCAGGCATTCCCTCCCATGGTGCAGACCTCAAATCCAATCAGAGAGCAGCTGGTTATGCCCACAACTGACAAGCCACTATTGCACCAGTGGGCACATCTTGCCTGCCTGGCCACTTGTGTAGCTCACAGGGTCCACTGCTGGTTAAGACTGTTGATGACTTTTCTTTCCCAGCAGGCTGCATTGCACTTTCCAGCACTCTGACAGCTAGCCAGCAGGGAGGGGGCTTCTAGCTCAGTTCCAGATTGATTTCTCAGTGTCCTGCAACTGAAGCATGTGGTGTCTTCAGCAATAGGGTCTTACCATCTAGTTCTGGTGGACAACCAAGAGCGTTGGTAATAGCCTGTATTATTTTAGGGGGCTTAGGAACCTCCTTGATCAATAACTCACAGGGAGGTATCCCTGGCATTGGGGTTTTTCAAATATTAATGAAAATAGTATTTGGGTTTGGGCTTCCAAATAGTAGATGAGAGGAAGCACTTCTTAATATTCCAGCTAGCTGGCTGTCATTGTGCACACTTGTAATCCTAGCTCTGGGAGGCTGATACACAGGTGAGTTTGAGTGCAGCCTGGGCTTCATGGTGAGACAATGTCTTAAAAACAAAAAGACAAAAAGGAAAGTATGAGTCATACATTAATGCTAAGCCCTCACGTGCCATAACATAAGTATCTAGAAAAGAGATAAAAGCATATTACATAGAAATAGAGTTAAATATGTTGGGTGGGGTCAGCCGTTCTGGGGAATCAATGGAGAACTGTTGGTATTATTTTATTTTAAATCTATTCTGAATGTAGAACAAATTTTCTATTCAAGCTCTACATAATCTTGACAGTATTAAAATACTTTTTCTTTAGTTATGGGCAGGCAGATTCTGATTTTGCCTTAGAGAATATTGCTTAGGTTGGGTGTGGTGGCGCACGCCTTTAATCCCAGCACTCGGGAGGCAGAGGTAGGAGGATTGCTATGAGTTCGAGGCCACCATAAGACTAAATAGTGAATTCCAGGTCAGCCTGGACCAGAGTGAGACCCTACCTTGCAAAAAAACAAAAACAAAAAAAGGTAGGGTGATGACCACTTCTCCGACGCTCCAAGGGAAGCGTGCATGCACAGCCTAGTTCTTGGAGCACTCCTACCCCTGCCTCCCGAGTGCTGGGATTAAAGGCGTGCGCCACCACGCCCGGCTCCACCCTACCTTTTTAAAAATGTGTATGTGTGCATGTTCATGTGTGCAGGCCAGTGGACAACTTTTAGGTTGGTCCTCACCTTCCATTCTTTTTAATATTTTATTTATTTATTTGAGAGAGAGAGAAAGAGGCAGAGAGAGAGAAAGAGAGAGAGAGAGAGAGAGAGAGAATGGGCACGCCAGGGCCTCCAGCCACTGCAAACAAACTCCAGACGCATGCACCCCTTGTGCATCTGGCCTACGTGGTTCCTGGGGAATTGAACCAGGATTCTTTGGCTTTGCAGGCAAATGCCTTAATCACTAAGCCATCTCTCCAGCCACCCTCCACCTCATTTGAGGCAGGGTTTCTCACTCTTGATTCTCATTCTGCTGTTCTTTGCTGGACTCGCTTTGAGCTCGTGGGAAATTCTCCTGTCTCTGCCTTCTACCTCGCCATCAGCATCAGGGTACTGGCATGCAGATGTCCACCACAGCTTCCTGTTTTTTCATGGGTCTGGTGATTGAACTCAGGTACTCCAGTTTGAACTGTGAGTGGTTTATCCACTGAGCCAGCTCTCTAGTCATCACTTTTTAAAAAGGTTTTTAGACATTAAAAAAATATTTTTATTTATTTGAGAGAGAGAAAGAGGCAGAAAGAGAGAGAGAGAGAGAGAGAGAGAGAGAATAGGTGCACCAGGTCCCTCCAACCACTACAAACAAACTCCAAATTCATGTGCCACCTTGTGCATCTGGCTTATGTGGGTCCTGAGGAATCGAACGTGAGTCCTTTAGCTTTGCAGGCAAGCACCTTAACCACTAAACCATCCCTCCAGCCTTAGTCATCACTTGTTAAAGTGTTCTGAGAGAAGTGTCTCTTCAGGTACCCAATCACCTACCTGCTACCACCGAGATGGATGGACATTTTGTGTTTATTCCCTTTGGTCTTGATTGACCACACGTAATATAACAGAATGCCACCAGATTGTTTCACAATATCCTCACTAGTGTGCCAAGAATGGAGGGGTATGCATGGGTAAGCCTGAATGCTTACCATCAGTCATCAGGGAAAACAAAAAGCCACTAGATGGCACTACAATCCAGTAGAAAGGCTAAAATTAAAAAGGGTGATTAACTGCAGTATTGGCGAGGCAGTGGAGCCACTGGAGCTCTCAGACACTGCTAGTGGGAATACAAAATGGCTCAGTCACTTTAGAAAAATATGTGTCAGTTTCTTAAAAAGCATAGCAAGAAGCTATCACATTACTCAACTTTTCCGTAGTTTTTATTACCCCAAAGAAATAGGAATTTCTTGTACATAAATTTACAGCATCTTTATTTGAAATAGTCCACAAACTGGAAACATCCCAGTATTTATTAACAAGTAAGTGGACTCACATAGTGGTATTGTGGTGCATGTGTAGATGTGCCTGCTTTGTACACATGTGTGCAGAGGCAGAGGAAGACATGGGGTGTTCTTTATCACTCTTCTGCCTTATTTCCTTGAGACAGTCTCTCAACAAACCTGCAGCTCACTGTTTCAAACCTCTAGTCTCTGCCATCCCCTCAGGACTAAGGTTACTGGCATGAGCAGCCACATGGGTGCTGGGTATCAAACTCAGGTCCTCATACTTGTGCAATAAATGCTCTTACCTGCTGAACCATTTCCCAGCTCCAAACTGTGCCATATATATATAAAATTTACTTACAGTGGAATACTCCTCTACAAGAAAAAGGAAACATCTGTACATTTAATAACATGGGTGGACTTAAAATGATGCTAAATAGGGCTGGAGAGATAGCTTAGTAGTTAAGGTGCTTGCCTGCAAAGCCAAAGGACTCAGGTTCAATTCCCCAGAACCCACATAAGCCAGATACAACAGGTGGCACATGCATCTAGAGATCATTTATGGAGGCTCTTATGTGCCTATGCTCGCTTTCTCTCTCCCTCTCTCTGTCTCTCAAATAAATAAATAAAAATAAAACATTAAAAGATGATGCTGAATAATCCAGGCAAAAAAGAAGGTGAATTATCAGATTCTTTTATACAAAATTCTGTATATAAAACTAATCTCCAAGCTGAACTTATATTTGTCATCCCAACACTTGGAAAGCTGAGCAGGAGGGTCATGAGTTGGAGGCCAACCTGGGTTACACAGTAGCAACACCTTGTCTTAAAACAATAATAACAAACACCAATACCACCACCACTACCAATATCCACCACGACCACCAATACCACCACCACTACCAATATCCACCACGACCACCAATACCACCACCACTACCAATATCCACCACCACTACCAATATCCACCACCACACCAATATCCACCACACCAATATCCACCACGACCACCAATACCGCCACGACCAGCAGCAAAAACAAAGGAGGAGGAGAATACATTGCTTGTTTAGGATGGAGGTTAGAGAAGGATGGCTTGCAAGAGTACGATGGTCTGAATGTTTGTAACCCGCATGGCCAAATTCACACATTGAATTCTTACCCTCAAGGTGATGGGATTAAGAGGTGGGGCTGTGGGAGGCAGTGAGGTGATGAAGCTAGAGTCCTTAGTGCCTTTGTAAAAACAAAAACAAACAAACAAACAACTCTGAACAACTACTTTGTCCCTTCCTTAATGTGTGGGATCCTGAAGAAGCTAGCTGCCAATAAGTTGATTGATCTTAGACCTCCAGCTCCCAGAACTGTGAGAAATGAAATTGTGGTTATAAGCTTCCCACTTAGTATTCTGTTAGAAGAGCTTCAATGGACCAAGATGAAGAGGCAGGAGTTGCCTTTGAGGGTGATGGAGGTATTCATCATCGTGACAGTGCAGAATTGTTGCAGGGAGGAATATGATACAAAAACTTGTCAAAACAAACAGTTCAGATATGTATGGTAATTATGCTTCATTGATGAGGTAAAATGATTTTTCTATTCTTGCTTCATATTCTTTTTTTATAATTTATTTTTTATTTATATTATTCTGATTTTACATTCATAGTGTTGGCTCCATTATCCTCCTCCCTGTCCTCCCTCTTCCAAAGGGACCCTCATCAATGGGGAATGTGGGTCATGCATTGTGGGGGTAGTCAAGAGTTCTGGGGAGGGGTAGGCCAAGTCTCTGTGCATAATGCCCCAACTTGTGGCTCTAACATTCTTTCCACCCCTCTACCACGAATTTCCCTGAGCCACATTGGGGTCATTTTAGTTCTACTTCAGTGATGAGGTTTGGGGAGCCTCTGTGTCTCTGGATATCTGGCTTAGTTGGAGTTGGATGTTCTCTGTGTTTATCTCCTTCAGCCTTTTTCTGGTGTTGTGATCACCAAGAACACTGTATTCTTGCCTTTCCCCCGCATTACTCTATGGTTTCAGCTGGGGCCCTGGTGAGGTGTGATTGGCTGATCCTCCCTTCAGGTTTGTTGTCCATCTGAAAAAGATAAGCAAATTCTCCAACAGAGAGAGAGAGGTTAGTACTAGATAGAAGGGATGGCCTCAGATATTTTGGAGGGAATTTTATATGCATTGGCTCTCTTCTAACCCCCACTTGGTGGTATCTTGATCTTGGAGACTGAGCTCATTTTTTTATTTATTTATTTATTTATTTATTTATTTATTTATTTTTTATTTAGAGAGAGAGAGAGAGAGAGAGAGACAGAGAGAGAGGGAGAGGGAGACAGAGAATGGGCGCACCAGCAGTCTCTCAGCTGCTGTGAACGAACTCCAGATGTGTGCACCCCCTTGTGGTCAAGTGCGGCATTGCGCCCTGCGTCACTTTGCATCTGGCTAAACATGGGACCTGGAGATTGGAACTGGGTTCTTTGGCTTAGGAGGCAGGTGCCTTAACCGCTAAGCCATCTCTCCAGTCCTGAGCTCATTTTTTGTGCATGGTTTTGACTTACTTCCCAGTTCCAGCAATGAGTTCCATTCCACTGAGTGGATCTGTTAGCCAAATTAAGAGCAGTTTGTTACCCACCATGGCTGTGTGCCACTACTGCACTTGTTTGAGCATTACGTCAGGTTGTTTCCTGCTGGGTATCTTAGACTGCAAGTTGTTTGGACAGATGTTGGCCACTATCCCCCAGTTGCTTGTGTAGCACCCTCTGGTACTAGACTAGCTAACTGTCTGGGGACAGACCCTCTTCCAGATTCTGGCCAGGTCTCTCTGTGTTTGGTCTCACACATGTATGCTGTCTTTGACAGTAGGGTCTTACCATTAACCTTTGGTGGATCATCAAGAACTCTGACAGAAATCTGTCTTTTTTGGGAAATCTTGTAGGTGTCTTGGATCAACAGCTCATTGTGGAAGTTGACCCCGTGCTGGCTCTGGGAGTTATAAGTCTCTTGTTTATATTCTTAAAGTCCTTATTTTCCTGACATTTACTCAGGAAGAGAGGGGCACATACTGGTTTCAATGTGTGCACATTCTTCGTTGGTCTATTCCAATAATCTTGCTCTGGGTGGTAGATGTTTGCTGTCCTCTAGCTGCACTGTCTTCCTGCAGAGTCTAATTAGTTTAGTTTGTGGGCTCATTTCCCCCAAGATAACAACTGCTCTGTGGTAGTGTTTAGGGGTCACTGAGGAGCAGGTTTTAGTTTGTGTATCTCCTACTAGATTTAAGGACAAAGGAAGAGATATGGCTCAGGTCACAGAAGGTCAGGAGCCACAGAATCACTGCTTTTGATCCTTGAGTCTAATGCCATCATTTTAGGTGGGGTTCATTTTCTGCTCAGGGATCCACCCTTGAACTCACAGGAAGTAGCAGGGGCAGACCCAGCCTTTCTGGGTGTGATCTCTCTTCACTGTTTTTCTCTGCTAGGCTTTTGGGTGCCCTGGCTTGTCTGGCCCATGTGGCCTGGCTGTGCTGCTAGTTTCTAAACGGAAAGGGCTGGAAGTCATAAAGACAATACCTGGACTCAGGCAGTTACCAACCTTTTAGGCCTTTTCTACAGTCTGTCTTCTCTCTGCTACCTCCGTTACCTCTCCACACCCACTTTCCTGCTCCCAGGTATACACATTGGTTCTACATAGACTTCCATTTTTTTATATTTTACCTGTGGGTTCTTCAACGAGTCTCTCTTTCCATGTGTGTGTGTGTGCATGCATGTATGTGTTCATGCATGTGGAAGCCAGAGGGTAGTCTCAGGTGTTGTTCCTCATACACCACCCACCTTTTTTGAGACAGTCTTTTATTGGCCTGGAGTTCACTAAGTAGGTCAGACTGGCTGGCCAGCAAGCCCCAAGTGTGTGCACCCATGCCCAGCTTTTCCATTTTTTTTTTTGAATATGTGGGTTCTGGGATCCAACTCAAATATTCATGCTTGAATGGAAAGCACTTTTCTGACTGCACTCACTGTCTTCCCAGGCTCCATCCCTCCATTTCACTGAAATAACATCTCAAGAATTTTGGGGGAGAAAGAAAGCACAAAGTATTAGTTCACCATCTCAACAAGGGCCCCATTGTTTATTCTACTGTTTTAATGCTACAGAAAAGTAGAAAATAATTTGCTGGTTTAAAATCCAGAGAACCTTTTAAACATATTCTGACAAGTGCTTTGTGAGGTTTTGTTTTTGTGGGGGGAGCAGTATTTTCGAGTCAGGGTCTCACTCTAGTCCAGGTTGACTTGGAACTCACTCTGTAGTCCCAGACTGGCCTTGACCTCACAGCAATTCTTCTACCTTTAAAGGTGTGTGCCACCATGCCCAGCACGTGCTTTAGAATGCTGTCCACTTGAATTAGGACTTAGGGAGAGTGAATGACTGGCATTTCCTTGGATGGAGTAATATGAAGGCAGAACTGTGAGGAACTCTAAGTCAGTTAAAATATTACCTTACACAAATCCCACTGGTCTCTAGGTTATACTCCTTTATACTAGGAATTTACCTGATTTGGGGATCTTTTGCTTATGGTACCATTTTCCTGGTACATTCTTCTTTCAAATCTTAGTTTTGCTCCTTTTCAGTGCTAAGGTCTACCCTCAAATTTCAGCTTTCTAGAACTATCCATGCTCACCCTGTCCAAAACCTTAATCCATTGTCATCCTCAACCACTTGCTTTATTTCCCATAACAGACTTATCTCCTTATGAGAACACTGACCTAGGAACTTAATTATTTATTATCTCTTTTCCCTCATAAGAGGCTGGGGGATTCCATCCAGTGTTTCACAGATACAGAGCCCCCAAACCTGGGATGACATAATACTTGCTGCACAGTATTCCTTAGTAAATAATTTTACTATTTTTCATTTTACTTATGTGTGTGTATGGATATGTTGTGTATGTGTGTATGTGCATGATGTGTTTATTTATAAGTGTGCATGGCTACAGCACATATGTGGAGGTCAGAGGACAACCTTAGGGTGTTTTTTCCTCTTATTCCATATTTAAAAATTTTTAAAATCTTTTTATTTATTTGTGGGAAGAGAGAGATGGGGGGTGGGGGTGGGCTGAGAGTATGAATGGAATTGCCAGGGCCTCTTGCCACTGCAAATGAACTTCAGACACATGTGCCACTTTGTGCATCTAGTTTTATGTGAGAACTGGGGAATTGAATCCTGGCCAGCATGCTTTGCAAATAAGTACCTTTAACCACTGAGAAATCTTTCTTGTTCCCATAATTTTTAAATAAATGAAAACTCTTCAGTTCTGCTCTGCCAATTATCTGATGCTTTATCCCAATCTATTTGACAATAAAAGAATGGTTATATTTCGTTGAGTTCCATGGGTTACCTGAGTTGCCTGGGCTCATCTGAGCTTCCCCAGGCAGTGACAGTGGTGGCAGCTTGTCTGGGTATGCATGTTGTATACAGATTCACTCACATGTCCGGCACCTCCAAGGGACTTCTCTGCATCATCTTTTACCCTGGGCTTCTGTACTCAATGGTAGAAGCCTTCCAAGGAGGCAGAGGTTGAAACAGTAAAGTTTGGAAGTCTACGCCCTGAAACTTAAGGAGTCACTTCTATGTTCTCTTGCTCCAAACAAGCCAAGACACCTTCCACAATCAAAGGAGGGGCTTATAGATTTCCACCTTTTCAAAGGAAAGGCTGCCAAATATGGCTCTGCTTTCCAACCCATGCCATTGCTATAAAGCAGCTTTTCCAGTTTGTAGATAGCAGAAGAATTGCAGGAATCATTCTTCATGGCCCAGCACGATGCCTAGCACCTGGCAGGACTATACTGTAGGTCCAATGAATGCATGAATGTCATCAATGATTCTTCAACCATGTTACTCTTTGTGGACATATTGACTTATGCCTGCCCTAAATGGGTCCTGGAGGTAGTTCTTGGAGACAGATATTAGTGGTTCCTCATCTTTAGCAGAGGCGACCACGTCTATAGGGATATTATGAAGATGGAAGATTCATGGGCTTCATCCAAGTGAATGCAATAGGTCAACTAGTTCCCTGGAGACCTTGGTCTTAGGCTCTGTGGTGTGCTACAGGGTGTGGCTACAGTATTGGAAAGGAACCCAGGCTAAAGGCAGAGAAATGTGCACTGGTAAACACCTCTGCCACTTTCGGTGTGACTGTGGGACATCCACCTAATAATATTGATGCTCAGTCCTCTTGTCTATAGATGAGGGGTAATGATACCTGCATGACAGGTTGTTGTGAGATTAGAAACAGTATAAATTATAGTGCCTATCATTTAACTCTAACGTGGGAAGTGCAGCTTATATTACTGGAAGAATACAATATACAAAAGTCTGAGAGAACTTATAGTGTGTGTATAGTAGGCGCTCAGCAAACCTCAGCAGAAGGTAGATGCTGTAGGCCTCACAAAAACAAGAAGCACAGGGTCTGGGGAGATGGCTCAGTGGGTAAAGTGCTTGTCGTGCAAGCATGAGTACTCGAGTACTTGAGCACCCACATAAAAGCCTGGCATAGCAGGCTTGTGATCTCAGCTCTGGAGAGACAGAGATAGAGTATCCCTGGGGCTTGCTGGCTAGCTATTCTAGTTGACTTGGTGAGCTCTGGATTTATTGAAAGATTTTGTCTCAAAAATGAGGTGGAGCAAAACTGAGGAAGACACCAGTGTGAATCTTTGGGTTTTGCATATATGCACACACATGAGCATATGAACATATAAATGCCCACACACATACACCACACACACATGCAAAAAAAGATAAAAGAGGGGCTGAGAGAGATGGCTCAGTGGTGCTTGTCTGTGAAGCCTAACAACCCAGGTTCAATTCTCCAGGACCCACATAAGCCAGATGCACAAGGTGGCGCATGTGTCTGGAGTTCGTTTGCAGTGGCTGGAGGCCCCTAGTGTGCCCATTCTTTGCCTCCTTCTTTCTCTCTCAAATAAACAAATAAAATATTAAAAAGGATTTAAAAAACCCCAAGAATCATATTTGTTCCCCTTGCTTTTTAGAATCAAAAAATGACATGCTGTAGGTGTCCAACAGGTATTTTGAATAGAGGAAGGAAGCATTTGTGTTCTGTCAAAGTGAATGTTTATTTTGCCAACATTAGTAATACCAGAAATTTTGGAGGAGGGAGGTTTAAGATACTTTGTTTGTTAATCATCAGAGGACTTGAAGCCCATTTTGTCTGCACCTCAATACCAGTCAAGGTGTTTTTTAGAAAAGTTCTTTGTATGGCTTAGGGAAAAGAATCCAGGACTGGAGAGAGAATACCTTGGTCCAAATCCCTGTTCTGATTAGTAGTGTTACTTTAGACAAGTCCATCACCTTTTCTGGGTCTCCCTTGTCCCATTTGTAACACAAGAGCACTGCTGTGGAGGAGTCTTCCTGCTCTAACATGTTAGGATTCTGTACACCTAATGCAGTGGGTTTTTTTTTGTTGTTGTTGTTTGTTTTGAGAGAGTCAGAGAGAGAAGAGAGAGAGAGAGAGAGAGAGAGAGAATGGGTGCACCAGTAGCCTCGCAGCCACTGTGAATGAACGCCAGACGTGTGCACCCCCGTTGTGGGCAAGTACTGCATTGCGACCTTGCATCACTTTATGTCTGGGTAAATGTGGGACCTGGAGATTGAATGGCTGTTCCTAGGCTTTGTAGGCAGGTGCCTTAACCACTAAGCCATCTCTCCAGCCCATAATGCAGTGTTTTAAATAACCCTTCCAGTATAAATGTAATATATGTTTTTGTAAAAAAAAAAAAAAAAAAAAAGAAAGAAACATACTAAAATCAACAAACAAGTAAAAATAGGGGCTGGGGAGGTAGTTCAATTGATCAAGTACTTGTATTGCAAACATGAGAACCCCCAGAGCCCACACAAAACTTCTGGGCATGGTGACTTGTGCTTATAATCCCAGTACCAGGGAGACAGGAACAAGCAGGTTCCTGGGCTCACTGACCAGCCAGTTCAGCCTACTTGGCAAGCTCCAGGCCAATGGAAGATCCTGTCTCTAATAAAAAAAGAAAAGGTGGACAATGCCTAAGGAATGACACCCAGGGTTATCCTCTGGCCTCCACATGCATGAAGATATATGTGCATGTACACCTGCACATCCCTATGCATGCATGCATGCACATGCGCGCACACACACGAGCGCACACACACACACACACAAAGATGTAAAAGTCACTGGCAGTACAAGTCACCTAGAAAGATTACTGTGATGTTTTTATCATCATCATCATGATTTTTTTTGGAGAGAGAGAATGGGCATGCCAGGCACTGTGAACAAACTCCAGATGCATGTGCCCCCTTGTGCACATGTGTGACATTGCACGCTTGCATCACTTTTGTGGCTGGCTACTATGTGGGACCTGGAGATTCAAACAAGCATTCTTAGGCTTTGCAGGCAAGTGCCTTAACTGCTAAGCCATTTCTCCAGCCCCACTGTGGTGTTTTTAATTTTTTTTTACATTTTATTTATTTGAGAGAGAGAGAGAAGAAGAAGCAGAAGAGGTCAATAGAAAGGGGATGGGGAGAAAATGAGTGCATCAAGACCTCCAGCTACTGCAAATGAATTCCGGATGTGTGTGCCACCTGGTGCATCTGGCTTACATGGGTACTGGGGAATCAAACCTGGGTCCTTAGACTTCACAGGCAAGCACCTTAACTGCTAAGTCATGTCTCCAGCCCTACTGTGAAGTTTTGATGTATACTTTTCTAGTCCATTCATATCTTTGGATAGTTTTTGCCAAAAAAAAAAATAGAACATATATACTATTTTTCAGAGTCTTTTTCTCAATTATTATCTTGCTAGAGTTTCCATATTCTTTGCGTTCTTTAAGAGCTGCACATTTGTCTCACAGATAAGTAGCAATCCATTTAGGCAATTCCATGTTGTGGATATGTAGGCTGATTCTGTGTTTAGCAATATAAACAAGGCTTTGATGCCTGCCACTTAAACACATCTGAAGCCACACCTCTGCATTTTCTCCTTAGGTTAAACTTGCAAAAACGTTCAAATACACTACACTTGCCCTCCAGGAAAGTTGCACAAACATGTACTCCCTCTAGTAACATCTGAGAGTGGCCATTCTATGTTCACACATATGCTGGCTTCTGTGTTTAAAACAGATCTTTGCTGGGGCTAGGATTATGACTCAAGTGGTTAAAGGTACTTGCTTGCAAAGCCTGTTGGCCTAAATTCAATTCTCCAGCCATCTATGTAAAGCCAGGCATTCATTTGTAAGGACAAGAGACCCTGGTGTGCTCATACACACAAACACACAAATCAATAAAAATTAGGAAAAATATTTTGAAAAGATCTTTCCTATGTTACAGATGAAACAGTTCATCATTGTCTCAGTTGAGCATTATTTATTTCATTATACTGTTTTATTTCTGGTAGAATGTGGAAGTTGCATGTACATTACTTTTACACCTTCGTAAATGTCATGCATATTCATATTAAGTGGGAAGCACCACAGAGAATGTCAGGAGTTCTATGATGAGATTGTGGCGTAATTAATTTTGTTGTTAAGTTTATAAAAGTAAATTTGTGTAGCAGATGGCTCCTTACTCCCCCAAATTCTTCCTCCCCCTCTTTCTGAGCATACTTACCCAGCTAGGGTCTATATTTCCTAGTCTCTCTTCAGCTGGGTGTGGCCATGTAAGTGTGAACTTACAGGATACATATGGAAAGAACTGAGGTGGACATTTTTCCAGGTCACCTATGGACTTTCCTTGGCTGTTGGCTCTTCTTTCCCAGGAACAGCAGCCTAGCATTGATTCAGTGGGTGTTGACCACTCCTCACCTCAGGAAATGGCAGTGTAACAGGGAAACCTGTTTGTAGCAGCATCACCTCCCCAACCCCCCCTGGCTGTTGAGATATGGAAGGTGAAAATTAATTTGTATCAGGTTTGGAGTGCCTTAACTGCTAAGCCATCTTTCTAGTCCTTATTCTGTTTTTTTTTTTTTACACAATAAAGTAAATATATTTTATATTCCGTCATACAGTTTAACAAAAACTATATATATATAATTGATTTTGGTTTCTTGAGATAGGGTCTCGTTATGTAGTCCAGGAGGCTGACCTTGAGTTCACCATCCTCCTGCTTCAGGCTCCCAAGTGCTGGATTATAAGTATTTAGTCTCATAAGAGGGTATATATTATTATATTTTTTCTTTATAAGGCTTAGAAATATAACTTGTTGTAGCTCATACAAAATATAGAATTCAGAACAAACTCAAAACCATAAGTGTAAAGAAATGAGCTGCCAACCTACATTCTCCACCCGGGCTGAAGTTCTCTCATTAGAATGTTGAAGGCTCTGTGTTCATCACTGGTTTGCTACATGTGTACTTCAAATAGCAGCAAGTGTACTATACATGTTTACGACAGTAGTAAACTTCTTTTTGTTTCTCTCTTCCTCTTTCTTTCTCTCTTTTCTTTACTTTCCTCCTACCCTCCCTACATTCCTCCCTTTAGCCCGCTCTAATGATTTTTTTTTTTTTTTTTGAGGTAGGGTCTTGCTCTAGCCCAGGCTCACCTGGAATTCACTATGTAGTCTCAGGGTGGCCTCAAACTCATGGTGATCCTCCTACCTCTGCCTCCCAAGTGCTGGGATTAAAGGCATGTTCCACGACACCTGGCTCTAATGAATTTTTTAAAAAATTATTTATTTATTTATTTATTTATTTATTTATTTATTTATTTATTTATATGTGACTATGCATATGTGTATGCATACAAAAGCACACATGTGGAGGTCAAAGGAGTTGTCTGTGCTCCACTTTTGAGACAGAGTCTCTTGTCACAGCAAATGAGTCTGGCCCCTAAATGGCTTTACATGGGTGCTGGGGAATTGAACCTGGGCTGGCAGTTTTTGCAAGCAAGTGCCTTTAATCACCAAGCCATCTCTCCAACACCTCTTTCTTTTTTTCTTTTCTTTTCTTTTCTTTTCTTTTCTTTTCTTTTCTCTTCTCTTCTCTTCTCTTCTCTTCTCTTCTCTTCTCTTCTTTTTCTTTTCTTTTCTTTTCTTCTCTTCTCTTTACTTTTCCTTTCCTTTCTCTTCTCTTTTCCTTTCCTTTTCCCTTTTTCTTTCCTTTCCTTTCCCTCCTTCCTTTCCTCTCTTGCTCCCTTCCTTCCGTCTTTTCTTCCCCATCCCTTCCTCCATTTCTCTCTCTGTCTCTGTCTGTCTGTCTGTCTGTCTCTCTTCCTGTCTCCCAGGCTGGCCTCAAACTCATTACTCATACCCATGATCCTCTTGTGCCTGTGTCTAGAATGCTGAGACTACATGCATGCACCACTCATCCTGGTGAAAGCGTACTTTTTAGAAGGAGGTCCACATAATTGGCTCAGTTATACATTACTCAGTTACAGTCACATTGCTGTGCTACATATATTTGCTTTGCTTCCATGGAAGGTACAGTGAGTAAAAGCTAGCACTTGACAGCCAGCCTTTGCCCTAGATACTGAGTGTTTGCAAAGAACTCCAGCACGGCATGTACAGAATTCAGAGGGTACCAATCACAAGAAGTCATCCTTCCCTCTACGAATGATTGCTTCCACAGCTCCGGAGATGATGGGCTCCACCTCTGGGGATCTTAAGAAGAGAACAGTGACTTCAGCTCCCCTTTGTGACCTGGGGGCTGTTCTTCTTTCCCTGTGCAGACCCTCTCCTGGCACCCTCAACTGATTCAGTGTGCTCCGTAGTGAGGAAGAATGACTGCAGCTCATCACAGTGATGGGACAGGATCAGACCCTCAAGGTCAGCAGTGTGGATGTGCTGCCTCACTTCACTTCCTGCTGTTATGGGAGCCAGTGTGGACAAGTGAAGCCCTTCAGCATTTTCTTATATATTCTTTTCTCAGCTTTACATGACTAGGAGTCACTTGCTACTATATTGCCTTCGTAATGATCTTTTTTTTTTTTTTTTTTTTTTTTTTTTTTTTAGCAACTGTACATTATCTCATCAAACAATGGAATTTATTTAAATAGCCCCTTACTGTGGACTTTTAAAGTAGTTCCCAATTTTGTATTCTTGTAAAAATTACTGCAACTAATATCTTTGTCAATATAACCTTTTATCTCTGTTAGATAATTTCCTCAGGAAATGGGGTAAGTTTTGACCGTCTTATGGAAGAGCAGGAGGATGTTGTGGCAATGTGATTTAACTCTACCCAAAACTTAAGAGACCAGCATCTCCCTTCAGTAGGAAATGTTTAAGTAAACTATGCTTCATCCAGTCAATGGCCTACTATGCATGTATTAAAAATATGGGGAGCCAGGCATGGTGGCACATGCCTTTAATCCCAGTACTTGGGAGGCAGAGGTAGGAGGATTGCTATGAGTTCGAGGCTCCCCTGAGACTACATAGTGATTCCAGGTCAGCCTGAGCTAGAACGAGACCCTACCTCAAAAAGCCAAAAACAGAAAACAAAACAAAAAATAAAAGGGAGCCAGGCATGGTGGTGCACACCTTTAATCTCAGCACTTGGCGGCAGAGGAAGGAGGATTGCCATGAGTTCAAGGCCACCCTGAGACTACATAGTGAATTCCAGGTCAGCCTGGGCTAGAGCAAGACCCTACCTCAAAAAACCAAAATAAATAAATAAATAAATAAATAAATAAATAAATAAATAAATAAATAAATGGGATTATTCACAGTCTCCAAAAGGTGGAAACAATCTATGGTGTTCATCAACTGATGAATAAACAAAACATGGATTAATGTCCATATAAGGAAAAGAATGGTGATGATGTTCTTGTGCATGCTACACTATGTATATTAAGCTTACAAATATTATGCTAAGTGAAAGACAAACAGGAAAACCATGTATGATTCCATTTCTATGAAATGTCTAGAACAGGCAAATCCATAGTGACAGAAAACAAGTATTTAGGAGGTTTAGGAAGATGGGGGGGGGATGAGGAATAATTGCCCACTACTGTATGACACTTTGTGGGTGAATAATAAAAATGTTCTGTGCTTAAAAACATTTTTATTTAGGGCTGGAGAGATGGCTTAGCAGTTAAGGTGTGTGCCTGCAAAGCCAAAGGGCCCCGGTTCAACTCTCCAGGACCCTCATAAACCAGATGCACAATGGGTGCATGCATCTGGAGTTCATTTGCAGTGGTTGGAGGCCCTGGCGCTCCCATTCTCTCTCTGCCTCTTTCTCACTCTCAAATAAATAAATAAATAAATAAATAAATAAATAAATAAATAAATGTATTAAAATACTTTTATTTGTTTGCAAGGGGAAAGAGAGAACATGGATGTGTTAGGGCCTTTTGCCACTGTAAATGAATGCAGACACATGTGCCACTTTGTGCATCTGGCTTTATGTGGTTACTGGAGAACTGAACCTGGGCTAGCAGGCTTTGCAAGCCAAGTGCCTTTGACTATTGAGTCATCTCCCCAGACCCCTAAAATATTCTGAAATTAGATATTACTGATAGTTGTACATCCATGTGGATATATGAGAAACCTTTGAATTATACAATTTAGAAGAATAAATGTAGGTAGCTGAGAACATAGCTCAGTTAGTAGAGTTCTTACCTAGTATGTATGAACACCTGAATTCAATCCTCAGCATTGTAAAAACCACAAGTGGTGTCACACTCTGGTAATTCCAGAACTCTGGAGGTAGAGGCAGGGGAATCAGAAGTTCAAGGTCATCTTTGGTTATGTAGCAAGTTGGATCCAGTCTGGGATACATGAAACTCTGTCTCAAAAAAAATATGTAGGGTTGGTGATGCAGCTCAGTGGTAGAATGCTTACCTAGTATGCTAACTTTTGAGGCCTAGCAAGTAAATAAATGAAGAACTTTGTGATATATGAATTATACCTTAATAAAAAGGATGGAGATCTACATGTACTTACATGATCATTATTCACTGAAAAGACCAAGTGTAGAATAATACATGTGATATACTCTTTGGTGGGGCGGGGATAGTTTTCTTTGCCCTTATTGGGGAAGAGTGTGGGGCTCCTTCGAGGACTATATCAGCCTTGCAGTGAGTTCAGGAGAAGAGTGGCCCCCTTCTCCCGGGAGCAGAGCACCTGCCATGGCCAGGAGCTGTGACAGTCCATCAGCATGTTCAAGACTGGGTAAGGTTCTGTTAGTCCCATTTTTCAGATAACACAACAGGACTAAGAGAGCTCATGCACCCGGGTCAGGAAAGAACCAAAGCCAAACTCCAGAGGAGAGCGAGGTGACTTGAGCACATGGAGTGGAATCCTCAGCTCTGTTCCCTCCTGAGGATGGGGGGGCCAGGGGTGTGGAGGCTGCTTTGCTTCGCAGCACCTTTACAAGAATGCTGGCTTATGGATTTGCACCGATGGGTCACAGGGTCTTTTATCTGAAGACAGAAGAGAGTGGACCTCAGAGAGTCCTCTTGACCCAGTCTAGGGCCCTTTGAGATTAATGGAATGTTTCAGTAGTCCCTAAGTGGTCCACTCATGGTTCCTGAACATTCCATGCTCCTTCACAAAACTGTCCTTACTGGTTTGAAACATTTCTTGCCCACCACTCAATAAACTCCTACTTATTTGCTGGGTTTTGACAAGTAAGTAGGAGTTGATTGAGTGGTGGGCAGGAAGTGTTTCGAACCAGTAAGGACAGTTGTGAAGACATATATATATATATATATATATATATATATATATATATATATATAATTCTTTCTCTATAACAACACCCTTTATCGATGCTTGGCTAGAGGCTCTATTAATACTAGTAATATGAGTACTCGTAATTATTTATTGAGCTCCCACCATGGACTAAGCAGGTTTAAGTGTTGCTGTGCTATAAAAGTATAATTATTTACATTTCTTCCCCATGAGGAAACAACTTGGAGAGGTTAGGAAACTTGCCTGAAGTCATACAGGCAGGACATGAAGAAACAGGTCTTTCCGACTGTCAAGTTTGTACTTTCCTATTTATGCCACATCCCCTTTCTTGCACCAATCACCTGGAATTGCCAATGCTGCCTTCACTGTTGCCGTGCAAATCCTTAAAGGCAGTTGGTGGGCTTGTTTTTAGGACTGTCACCCTGGCCTTGGATGCAGCCTGCTCCCAAGGTGGCCAGTCCTAAAAGCTGAATAAGAATGGATTTTTCCATGTGCAAGGGCCAGGCCCGGAAAATAGAAGCAGTGTTTGTCTTTTCCCTGTAGATGGGACAGACCTGCTATCTCCCCTGGAGAGGTGATAAGGGGCAGGTTGGGCCTCCTTAAAGACTTGCAGATGTTTCCTGAAGTCCTGAGAGTGTTTCTGCTGCTGAGCCACTGTGGCGACCAGTTCATGTGAGCTGGGAAGGCGGGCTCCAAACTCTACCAGAGTGAATGTTAAAAGCCTAGCCTAGACCCGGGAATGGTGGCACATGCCTATAATCCCAGAACTCAGGAGGTGCAGGCAAAGAAAGCAGGAGTTCAAGGTCAGTCCTGAGCTACATGAGACCATGCTCTCCCTCCCCTCCAAAAAAATAAATAACTAAAAGAGCTTTAGTTAGCTCTTTGGAAATTACCTTGAAATAACAAGGACCCCAAGTAGAGAACCATCGCAGCTTGCTGGACCCTAGCAGGCTTTGCTGAAGACAACGGTGCAAGCTGATGGACCGTCTCAGGCTTAGCTGTCAGCTCTTGCTCTGAAAATCCCTTTCATTGATTAAATCTGTGATCTTGGGACAAATTTCCCAATCTTCCTTTGTCTTAGTTACTTCATCTTTAAGAGAGAAATCGCCTCCCTTTTCAAGGTCATAAATTGAAAAGAGATAATGTGGGCAGGAGAGATGGCTTAGCGGTTAAGGCGCTTGTCTGTGAAGCCTAAAGACCCAAGTTCAACTCCCCAGAACCCACGTAAAACCAGATGCACAAGGTGGTGTATGCATCTGGACTTCGTTTGCAATGACTAGAAGCCTGGCACATCCATTCTCTCTCTCTCTCCTCTACCTGCCTTTCTCTCATAAATAAATAAATAAATAATTTTTTAAAAAAAGAAAAGAGAGGGCTGGGGAAATGGCTTAGCGGTTAAGGTGCTTGCCTGCGAAGTCTAAGGACCCGGATTTGATTCCCAGGACCCACATAAGCCAGACACTCAAGGGTGCGCACATGTCTGGAGTTCGTTTGTAGTGGCTGGAGGCCCTGGCACACCCATTTGCTCTTTCTCTCTGCCTCGTCTTCTCTCTCTCAGATAAATAAATGAATAAAATATCTTTTAAAAATTGTTTTAAAAAAAAGGTGAGATGCTGTCCATCATGGAGAACACATGGATTTCACTCTGTGGACTGTTATCTTCCCTCCCCCAGAACTGGGGGGGGGGAAGGCAAAAAAAAAAAAAAAAAGAAAAAGAAAAAGAAAGAAAAGAAAAGAGAGCCAGGTGTGGTAGTGCACGCCTTTAATCCCAGCACTTGGGAGGCAGAGGTAGGAGGATTGCCATGAGTTCAAGGCCAGCTTGAGACTACATAGTGAATTCCAAGTCAGCCTGGGCTTGAGCAAGATCCTTCCCCAAAAATAAATAAATAAATAAAAAGTAAGAAAGAAAGATAATGCATGGAAAATCCTTGCCAGTGAGCCTAGCACAGTACGTGTGCAGCATCAGCACAATGGTGATCATGAAATGGTAATTGCTATCAGACTATCCGTGGTAGATTTTTGTTACTTGCAGCTAAGAATGCTGGCATTATTGGTTAGTGAAGCATAGCAGTTTTCAAGAAGGACAAGGTTTTTGGTCCCTAGTCTAGGCCAAGTCTTTCCTAGATAAAGTCTCCCATCCTTTATGAGTGCATGCTGTTTGTGATTCCGTTTCCTGAGCTAATCCTGAGAAGGCAGAGTCCTGGTTAAGACAGGACCATCACTTTGCTGAATCCCCGGCAGGGAACACTCATTTCTTATCCCAGCCACCTAATAAAATGTGGAGTAATGAATGGCTCAATGTTTAAAGAAAAACAGATTCTTTCTTCCTTCCTTCCTTCCTTCCTTCCTTCCTTCCTTCCTTTCTTTCTTTCTTTCTTTCTTTCTTTCTTTCTTTCTTTCTTTCTCTCTCTTTCCCTTTCTCTCTCTCTCTCTTTCTTTCCTTCTTTCTTTCTTTCTCTCTCTTTCTCTCCCTCTTTCTTTCTTTCTTTCCTTCTTTCTTTCTTTCTCTCTCTCTTTCTCTCCTTCTCTCCCTCTTTCTTTCTTTCTTTCTTTCTTTCTTTCTTTCTTTCTTTCTTTCTTTCTTTCTTTCTTTCTTTTCTTTCTTCTTTCTTTCTTTCTTTCTTTCTTTCTTTCTTTCTTTTTCTTTCTTTCTTTCTCTCTTTCTCTCTCTCTCCCTTTTTCTTTCCCTCTTTCTTTCTTTCTTTCTTTCTTTCTTTCTTTCTTTCTTTCTTTCTTTCTTTCTTTCTTTCTTTCTTCTTTTCAGTGAGATAGGGTCCTGCTCTAGCCCAGGCCTGAAATTCACTCTGTAGTCTCCAGCTGGCTTTGAGCTCACAGTGATCCTACCTCAGCCTCCTAGTGCTGTGATTAAAGGTGTGAGCCACCATGCCTGGATAGGAACAGATTTTTCCTTTTCTGTCTTATTTTGCTGTCACTGAAGGTTAGGTTATCTTAAGCAAAGATAAAGCTAGTTACAGAGGTTGTGCATTCGCTGTGGTCTGAAATAGGAAAGAAACACAGAAGCAGTGCCAAGGAGATGACGAGGCACTCACTCTTTGCTGAGCTGAGCAGGGCAGCATTCTGGAAGGGGCTGGGTTTTTCTTTTCCCTGGGAATGTTCTAAGAGGATATCCCAAGTCTTCTGACTATTGGTTTATTCAGGTCTGCTCCACCCCTGCCTTCACTGCTTTTGCAGGAATTAGACAGTGGCAGTTGAGACCGTGCTGCACAAGTTCTGGAATCTCCCATGAGCTCTCTCTACCAAGCGTCACATGTCTGCTCTGAGCAGGAAGAACTGTTTTACCTGAAGAAGATAGCACGGCTGGGCACTGGGAGCCCAGTACCAAGCAGACAGGACTGCCTCAACCTGCTTTCTCAACAGACTGGATGGCAGAAACTGAAGTGACACAATTTTAGATGCACTCCTTTGGCTCAGCACTTTGACTCTTGGTAAAATATGTGGCTCTTGGGAGAGGGCACAGTGCCATTTATATCCTAGGACAAACTGTTTACTGAAGCAGACTCTGAGAACAGGCCTCTTTGGGGTAGAGGATGAAGACTCCCCACCCCCAGAAGACCCTAAAAACAAGGGAAGGCGCCCCATGAAGGAAGTTTACAAAATCCCCCAAAACTTAGTTGAGTAGTGGGCCTAGATGGAGCTGCAATGCAACCTCCCGAGACTGGCTGGCCTAGAAAGAAATCCAGGATAGATGTTTCCTGTGGATTTGAGAACTGGGCTGCAGATTCCAGGGGAGATGCTCCAGGGATCCCACCAGTCACTTGTGTGGGAGCACTTGACCTTCACCATTCTCTTTGCAGTTGAGAGTGCTGCTTTGCCGTGGGTCAGGATGGGGAGCCATGGCCGTGATTTAATCTTCACTTAGCTCAGTGCAGTAGACTGTGGCTCAGACCAAAACCGCTCAGATTTCCCCTCCTTTGCCACTTCCTCTTTTCCACTGGATTCTGCCCATTCCGGCTTTGTCCTCTGTCACGACACACAAAGCTCATTTCTCACTCAGGGGCTTTGCATCTTCTGTTGCCTCCCCAATGGCCACTGTGGCATGCTGCCTTGAAGTATTTTCTGTCCCATTATCAGCCTCTGTTTTCTTCTTAGCACTTTCATTTCCTGAAATTGTTTTCTTTGTTTATAGGTCCATTTCTTGTTCTGAACAGATCAGAAGCTGAGAGAACAGTGACAAGGGCTCTATGTTCTCTGTGCAGAGTTGATGGCGGTGCCAGTGCCCACAGAGGAATCATCCAAGAATCCCAAGCTGCCCTCACTCTCCTTCTCTCAGCATTGTTTTTTTTTCTCCTAAGTTGGATATATATATATATCAGCTTGGCACGGGAGAGAGCCAGGCGGGTGGGGCTGGGTTGCATGCACACTGGGGCTCCTGCCCAACTTAACAGCTTTAGTTGTGTGACTTGAGCCATCGCCTACGTAGATCTACCACAGGAATGACTTTTGTGTGTCTCCAGGGTCTGAACCTGACCCAGCAGCAGAAGTTCATAGAGATGGACTTCAGTGCAATATAGGAAGAACTTTGAGCAGAGCTGACGAGGTCAGAATGGTCATGCTGTTGCTTACCTGGCCCAGCTCCCACTTTGTCCAACCCCTCCTGCCTGGCCTCCTCAACTCCCTCTTGTCTCCATCTGGCTTGCCACCCACTTGGAAACTCGTGGTGTTCACTGGTGTCTGGACAGAGTCTTGAGATTGCATGTTGAAGGAACTAGACCAGATGGTCTCTGTGAACCATTTCAACTCCTATTTCAGGGTCTTGGCTGAGCCTAGTTCCTCTCTGATCTGCATTGTGTGCACTGCAGGAACCACCAATGGGGAGTGGATGACAGACCAGATTAGGCTGTTAATGGTGTGTCAGGGTTATGGCTTGGTGCTGGACACCACATCCGCCCACCTGCTGTTTGCTTAACACTGAGAGCTGATCGGCCGCATCAGGAATGTGGCACCAAGAAGGAGGAGTTCCAGGCCTATTTCTGCTGCCAAGTTATTGTGTGGGCTTGAGTCTATTCTTTCCTTCTCTTCTGGAAGACCCAGAGTGCTTGCATTAAAGCAGGATGCTTTAGAAGGTTCTCTCTTCTGACTCGAATATTCTAGGATTCTAGGAGTGAACCTTAAACACAGACAAAATAGGTCTCTGGTGAAGACTCGTGCCTGGGTGCACTCACTTTCTTTAGCAGTGCATCATTCAGAATTGATGGCCTGGGACAGAGCCAAGACCCCCCTACCTCTGTCATCAGCAGCTCAAGGCTTCTCAGAATGTCTTGGAGTGCTTATTCACATCTCCTGCTGGCCATATGATGTGTATGTGATATGTCAGTGAGATGTCCATCCTGAGAGACATGAGCTGAATCTATACCAGAGATACCCTGGAGGCTGTACCACTGGTGCCCCTGACTGCTCTACTCCTCTGGAAGTCAGGAGAGGGACTTTGTACAGCTGTCTTTGGCATGTAGTGGTCTCTTAGGCAGTATTTGTACTAAGATGACCTTGTCTATGGCAGTCCTAGGCAAGCCTCCATATGGTTCTTAGCCTGGAGCAGGAAGGGAGTGTTGTGGCAGTAAGTCTTTTCCTGGTTGTAACTTCATGATGGCTGAGTCTACTGTGTGCTCCTAAGTCTCATCTCTATTCATCCTTCATGTAGCCGCCCAGGAAGGGCAGGGAAACCTGTCTCTACTTCCTGGGACCATTCCCTGTCCTGAGCCAGGTCTTTTTCTTTCATACTGCAGGGTTCCTGTAGAAATGAGAGGCCCAGAACGCCCATTAGGGGAGCTGCTGGATGTAACTCATTGGTAGAGCACTTGCCTAGATTGTGTGAGGCCCTAGTTTGATTGCTAGCACTATCAAAATGAAATAAACAAACGAATACACTAGTTGAGTGAACATTTCCCAAGCATCTCCTCTAAACAAGCTCCAACTCTCCAACTTGGGAAATGGGTATTAAAAATGAATTTGCTGGGCTGGGAGTGTTGTTCAGTTTTAGAGGGCTTGCCTAGCATGCACAAAGCCCTGGGCATGATCCCTGGAACTACATCAACCAGGTGTGGTGGTGCTTGCCTGGTATCTTAGCACCTGTGAGGTGGAGACAAGATCAGAAGTTCAAGGCTATCCTTGGCTACATAGCAAGTTTGAGTTGGAGGCCTCTCAGGGCTACATTAGACCATGACTCAATAAGAAAAAAAAAAAAAAAAAAAACACAGGGCTGGAGAGATGGCTTAGCAGTTAAGGTGCTTGCCTGCAAAGCCAAAGGACCCAGGTTCAATTCCTCAGGACCCACGTAAGCCAGATACACAAGGTGGCACATGCTTCTGGAGTATGTTTGCAGTGGCTGGAGGCCCTGGCGTGCCCATTCTCTATCCACCTCTCTCTCTCTCTCCTTCTTTCTTTCTCTCAAATAAATAAATAAAAATATTTTAAAAAGAAAAAAGTATAATCTAAAAGTGCTCTGTATAATAATATATATACATAAACACAGGGTGCAGATTCTAGAGAAATAGATTTTTCATGTAACCTTAATCTGCTAAGTGGTGGATACATTGACCTTAAAGAAATACAATTTTCAATTAAAAAATATATTTAATTTTAATTTATTTATTTGACTGAGAAAGAGGGAGGGAGAGTGAGAGAGAGAGGGAGAGAATGGGTATGCCAGGGTCTCCAGCTGTTGCAAACGACCTCCAGATGCATGTGCCACTTGGTGCATCTGGCTTATGTGGGTCCTAGGGAATCGAACCTGGGTCCTTTGGCTTTTTAGACATATGTCTTAACCACTCAGGCATCCCTCCAGCCCCAATTTTCATTTTTTTTTTTTTTTTTTTGGTTTTTCGAGGTAGGGTTTCACTCTGGCCCAGGCTGACCTGTAATTCACTATGTAGTCTCAGGGTGGCCTTGAACTCACGGCGATCCCCCTACCTCTGCCTCCCGAGTGCTGGGATTAAAGGTGTGTGCCACCACGCCCGGCTCCAATTTTCAATTTTTTAAAAATATTATTTATTTATTTGCAAGCAGAGAGTGAGATAGAGATAAGAGAGACAGAGAGAATGGGCACTCCAGGGTTTCCAGCCACTGCAAATGAGCTCCAGATGTATGTGGCACTTTGTGCATATGGCTTTACATGGGTACTGGGTAATCGAACTCAGGTCATTAGTCTTTGCAGGCAAGCACCTTAACCACTAAGCAATCTCCCCAGCCCCAATTTTCACTTAAAAATATTTTTATTTGAAACAGAGGGAAAGAGGTAGACAGAGACAATATGAGTGCATTAGGGTCTCTTACCACTGCAAATGAATTCCAAATGCATGTGCCATTTTGTACATCTGGCTTTGCATGTGTACTGGAGAATTGAACCTGGGCTATCAGGCTTTGCAAGCAAGTGTCTTTAACCACTGAGAAATTTCCCCAGCCCCTAATTTTCATTTGTTTAAAATAAATATTTAAACTCCTCAAGGAGTTTGGGTAAATAATTTTATCTCTTTGAGCTTATGATCCTTGACTAGGTTGTCATATTTAGTGACTAAAATTACAGGGGAGTTAAGTGTGAATTTCAGATAAACAATGAATAACAATTTTAAATAGACTTTTCTCTTATTAATATTTTATTTGTTTGAGAGAAAGAGTCAGATATAGAGAGAAAATGGGTACACCAGGGCCTCTAGCCACTGCAAACGAACTCCAGACACATGTGCCACCTTGTGCATCTGGCTTATGTGGGTACTGGGGAATTGAACCTGGGTCCTTAGGCTTTACAGGCAAGCACCTTAACTGCTGAGCCATCTCTCCTTCACCATGAATGGCATTTTATTTTATTTATTTGCAACCAGAGAGATATAAAGAGAGAGAGAAGGGAGACAGACAGAGAGAGAATGGGTGCACCAGGGCCTCTAGCCACTGCAAATGAACTCCAGAGGCATGTACCCTCCTATGCATCTGGCTTATGTGAGTACGGGGGAATCAAACCTGGGTCCTTTGGCTTTGCAGGCAAATACCTTAACCACTAAGCCATCTGTCCAGCCCATAAATGACATTTTAATAGAATTCCTATGCAACATTTGGGATAGCATTGCAGTCAGCTTCTCATTGCCTGGACAAACATCCAAACAGAAACAGTTTATGGGAGGAAGGTGTTTATTGTGGGCTTACAAAATCCAGGGGAACACCATCAATGGCAGAAGAAGCCAGCTTATTTCCATCGATGCATAGCAGAGAGACACTATCAAACAGCCAGCACCACCAGCAAGCCAGAAAAGCCAGAGCTCCAACTGCTCTCCATACACTTTAGGGACAGACTCAAGATCTGCCCCCAAACACACGTTAGGCCTGGACTCCAACATCTACCACAAGTGACATACTTATTCCCCAGTAAGGCTTCACCCATAGGAGATTCAGGATTCAAATCTGAGTCTATGAGGCCATACATTCAAACCACCACATATACTTACACTAAAAATTATTTATTATCTACTTGAAACAGATTTAACTAAGCATCTTACATTTTATCTGGCAACTCCATGCTTATCCAAACCAATTCAAGACTGTAATGAGGTCTGAGAGGAATTGTAACATGGATTAATAATGTCTGAAAGAGCTTTACAATTTACAAGTTTTTGCAAAAAGAAGGATTTGGATCACATTGCTTTGACGTAAAGGGGTTTCTTGCAACCTACGAGTCTGTTCTCATTCTATAGATCCCAAGACATGAAGACATGAACACTTTTTAAATTTTTATTTATTTATTTTTCTATGAGAGAAAGAGATTGAGGTAGATGGATAGAGAGATAGAGCAAGAGAGACAGAGAAAGAATTGGCACACCAGGGCCTACAGCCACTGCAATTGAACTCCAGATGTGTGTGCCACCTTGTGTGCATGTGTGACCTTGCTCTTGTGTCACCTTGTGCATCTGGCTTATGTGGGATCTGGGAATTGAATATGAATCTTTAGGCTTTACAGGCAAGTGCCTTAACCACTAAGCCATCTCTCCCCCTGACATGAACACTTTGTATTCCAGGACAGTGCATTTCAAACCAGTGGTAATGGAGTCTGGAGCAGCACACGAGAAAGCCTGAGGGTTGGCTCACAGAAAACTCAAAACAGGATGTCCTAGAATAGTGACAGCAGCTGCATCTCTAGCTGTGTCCTCAGAGGCACAGTGTCCAGATACTGTCATTGCTCAGATAGGTAACAGTGAGGAAGGGAACAGACCAGATTCAATGCGACAGGAAAGATGGGAGGAGGTATTTGCCTTGGGGAAACTGTGGCCTCAAGCTTCTTACCCAGTGGAAGGTGCCACCCGTATCCAAGGTGGCATTTTGCTTTGGTAGATGGCCTGTCAATTATTATCTAGACTAGAGAAGCAGAATACCGTCATCAGAAGCAATATTCAAAATGCGAGGCTGCAAAAACCCTTAGAATCTCTTCTCTGTATCTTAGAAATGGTAAAACTATTTCTAGACTCACTCAAGGCCATGCAAAAGTAAGGGGAAGCATTAGGATTGGAAGCTACATTGATACTTCTGAACTCCAGGTCAGGTTCACCATAGTCCATTCTCTGTGGTGCACCAACTAGCCACTGTCCTGTCTTTTCCTATAAGGCCAATAATCCAGAAATGCTGTTGAGAAAGTGTTCTTGCTCACAGAAGGGAAAGACAGTTATTTAATAATAGTGGTGATAATAATCTTCTTGGGGATGGATGAGTTTGAAAAATACTTGCATGTCCTTTGTCTCATCTCTCATCAGCCCCATCTTGACACACCATCACTATATTTACTTGACATCAGCCCCCGAATGTGCAGTGCCCATCCATAGACATCCAACTCAGAGTGGTGGTTAGAGCAAGGCCTCAGAGTGAACCAATTTGCATGAGATTGAAGCCTGGCTCTGCCATTCAGTTATGTAGTCTCGGTTGAGTTGCATCACAGAGGTTAATGGTACCTCCACTCCATCCATAAAGTAGGGATGATTACAGTGTTTTCTTCATAGGATTCTAATGGGAGGACTGATGACTGTCCTTCTGATTGTACCCAGCACATTATTGGAGCTTAATAAATACCAGCTCCTGTGCTGGATTGCTGATGTCATTTCAGCTCTGTCCCATGACCCCAAAGCCCTTTTCCTCCTTATTCTGGTTCCTCCTTCAAGATTAACTCAATTCCTTCTCTCTTAGGAAGACTTCTTTTTGATCTTTCCCCTCGGTAGTGTTAGTACTCATTTCAATGATTATATTTGTCTATTTTCTGTCCTAACTCCCTGACCAAGCTGCGATCTTCATAGGGATATCTTTATCCCTATTACCAAGCAAGGGATGCACTTCATTGATGGTTGTTGAATGAATGACTCCATTGATCTTCAAATCCAGGAGTGAGTCGTGGCAGCCCCACTTCTAAAATAGATTCTAAATCTGTCTCCAGCACAAACCAGGCCACCATCTTCTCATACCTGGCAGCTCTGCTTCCTGGTGTCTGTATTTCTGTCCTTGCTGCCTTGTGATCTATTCTCATGCCTTGACTTTTCGTTGCTCTGAGAACAAAATGCACTTTTCTTATATAGCTTCAGGGCCCTACAGTATTTAGCTCCTTCCACATTTCATGTGCATCACTCATTTTTTCAACTATTTTTATTGACAACTTCCATAATTATAGACAACAAGCCATAATAATTCCCTCCCCTTCCCCACTTTCCCCTTCACAAATTAACTCTCCATTATAACCCCTCCCTCTCTCATTTAGTCTCCCTTTTATTTATTTTTACTTGTTTTCACTTTTTTTCAGAGAGAGAAAGATGGGGGGGGGGAGAGAATTGGTGTGTCAGGGCCTCAGCCACTGAAATTCAACTCCAGATACTTATGTCACCTAGTGGGCATGTATGACCTTGTGCTTGCCTCACCTTTGTGCATCTGGCTGACTTGGGATCTGTAAAGTAGAACATGGGTCCTTAGGCTTTACAGGCAAGCACCTTAACTGCTGCGCCATCTCTCTAGCCCCTCTCTTTTATTTTATTTATTTTTATTTTTTAAATTTATTTATTTTTATTATTTTTATTAGTCCTCCCCCCTTCAAAGAGACCCTCCTTGTTGGGGAATGTGGGCTGTGCATTGTGGGATAGCCATCAGTTATGAGGAAGAGGCAATGTCTCTGTGCATAATGACCCAGCTTGTGGCTCTAACAATCTTTCCGCCCCCTCTTCTGCAAATTTCCCTGAGCCATGTTGGGTTCGTTTTAGGTCTACTTCAGTGATGCCCTCTCTTTTATTTTGATGTCATCTTTTCTTCTTATTATAAGGGTCTTGTGAAGGTAGTACTAGGCACTGTGAGGTCATGGATATCCAGGCCATTTTGTGTCTGAATAATTGCATTGTAAGCAGTTCTGCCCTTTCTTTGGCTCTTACATTCTTTCCACCACCTCTTCCACAATGGACCCTGAGCTCTGGAATGTGTGATAGAGATATTTCAGTGCGGAATACTCCTCTGTCGCTTCTTCTCAGCACTATGGTGCCTTTTGGGTCATCCCAGTGGTCCCTACCATCTGAAAAGAGAAGCTTCTTTAACCAAAAATGAGAGTAGCATTAATATATGGGTATGAATGTTAAGAAAAGAGCTTACAGGGCAATTTGGTGAGCATAATATATACATTTAGCTAGACAAGGGCAGATGTTACACTCCTAGGGATCATAGCCTCCCAGCCATAGGCTTTTGATTATGTTTTCAGTACCAGGCATGTATTCCCTCCTGTGAAGTGTACCTCCAGTCCAATTAGAGAACAGTTGGTTTCCCCCATAACAGACATGTCACTATTGTACCCATTGGCTCATTTGGCCTGGCTGGCCAATCTTAAAGCTTGCAGTATCCACTCTTGTTTATCACTGATGATGACTTCTCTCTCTCCCATAGGGCTGCATGCAGCATAGCTTTTTCCAGCTTTCTGTCAACTGGTCTACAGGGAGGAAGTTTTCAGCTCAGCTCAGCTCAGCTCAGCTCAAGCTTGGTTTCTCAGTGACTTTGTAGCCAAAGTATGTGGAGTCTTCAGCATCTAACCATCTATTTCTGGTGGGAAACCAAGAGCCTTGGAAATTGCCTATAATGTTTTGGAGGAATCAGGGACTTCTCTGGCCAAGAAACCACTGAAAGGTATCCCATCCCTGGCACTGAAAAGTTTTTAGTAACAATCTGTGGCTTCTGGGTGCACCATTATCCAAAAAAGTAGGTTTCCACCTGGCTTATTCATAACATCTTGAATTTTGATTAACCTTCCCTTCATCTTTCTTTTATTCAATCTCTTCCCTTGACCTCACTCAGGCCATTTCACCTCCAGTAATCTGCTCATCTACTTACATATATACACCATCTCGTTAAGTCCTCCCCTCTCCTCCCTCCCTTATAGCCCCTTTCTAGTTTACTGGCCTCTGCTACTTATTTTATTTCTCTCTCTCTCTCTCTCTCTCTCTCTCTATTTTTGGAGAGAAACAGAGACAGACAGAGAGAGAGGGAGAGGAAGACAGAGATGGGCGCGCCAGCAGTCTCTCAGCTGCTGCAAACAAAATCCAGATTGTGCGCCCCCTTGTGGTCAAGTGTGGCATTGCGCCCTTGTGTCACTTTGCAACTGGCTAAACATGGGACCTGGAGATTGGAACTGCTGGCGATTGGAACCAGCGTTCTTAGGCTTATGAGGCAGGTGCCTTAACCGGTAAGCCATCTCTTCAGCCCTCTGCTATTTATTTTTACTCCAACTCATGTATAAGTCTAAACAGTTGTAGCTAGGATCCACATATGAGAGAGAACATGTGGTGCTTGGCTTTCTGGGCCTGGGTTACCTCACTTAGTATAATCCTGTCCACATCCATCCATTTCCCTGCCAATTTCATAATTTCACTTTTCTTTACTGCTGGATACAGCTCCATTGTATAAATGTACCACATCTTCATTATCTATTCATCAGCTGAGGGGCATCTAGGCTGGTTCTGTTTCCTTGCTATTGTGAATAGAGCAGCAATAAACTTGGATGTGCAAGTATCTCTAAAATGGTAAAATAGTGAGAAGAGTCCTTAGGATATATGCCTAGAAGGTATCACTCATTCTTACCTCCTCTTCTGCTCTTTTTTTTTTTTTTTTTTTTTGGTTTTGCAAGGTAGGGTCTCACTCTGGCCCAGGCTGACCTGGAATTAACTATGTAGTCTCAGGGTGGCCTCGAACTCACAGTAATCCTCCTACCTCTGCCTCCCGAGTGCTGGGATTAAAGGTGTGCACCACCATGCCTGGCTGCTCTTTTTTAAAAAATACTTTATTTATTTATGTGAGGGAGAGAGAGAGGAAGGGGCAGACAGAGAGAAAGAGAGAATGGGTACACCATGGCCTCTAGTCATTGCAAAAGAACTCTAGATGCGTGCACCCCTTGTACATCTGGCTTACATAGGTCTTGGGGAATCCAACCAGGGTCCTTAGGCTTTGCAGGCAAACATCTTAGCCACTAAGCCATTTCCCCAGCCTGTCTTCTGCTCTTTTAACTCCTTCAAGTCTTGAATTTATTGTTGCTTTTCATTCTCGCAGTTACCTCTTTTTTCAGATTTCAGGTGGACTATTACATCATCAGAGAGGCTTTCACTTGACCACCTGAGGGGGATATCTTTTAGTTATTCTGTGTTATAATTTGGGTCTGATGGGATGACAAAAATGTTTTACTTCCCTTACACTAATGTGACCTAATTTGGAAGATTTTGTCATTCCCAAGGCCCTCACTGTTGCTCCTTAGCATCTGCTGATTATTGTCACGGTATAAAATACAGCCTTCCCCACCAATAATAAGATGGCAGCAGAGTACCAGTTCTGTGGCTCTAGGAGGAAAATTCCTGAAGAGGGAGCCTGATAATGAGAAGAAAGCCCTGGTCACAAAGTCAGAGGTAGGAATGCCCATGGGTGTCCAGCCAGTAGACTTTAGGACTTACACTACCTGTCA
This sequence comes from Orientallactaga sibirica, assembly GCA_036365145.1. Lineage (NCBI taxonomy): Eukaryota > Metazoa > Chordata > Mammalia > Rodentia > Dipodidae > Orientallactaga > Orientallactaga sibirica. The sequence continues at coordinate 14,435,850 of JAEOAD010000034.1, forward strand.
GCTTCCTCCTCTGTAAGGAATGGTTGGGTTCTGATGGTGCCTTAGGAGCTGGAGGGTTAGTTCTGACTCTGATTCTGTTGCTGTTTTGCAGCACAAGGTCTTGTCAAGGCCCTTTCTTTCTGTGGCTCTTAGCTTGTCATCTATACAAGGATATGTTTGGAAGGGTCAAGGCCCAAGTCCCTCTCCTGCTCTGATATTTTTTCTTTTTGTGACCAGTTCAGGTAAACATTTGCTCATTTAAAGTAAGGTTTCCCTACTACTTAGCCCTGGAAGCCAGCACAGAATCAAAACAACTACTGTGAAATAGTCCAACAAAAGGCAACATCACCCCAAAGATCAAAGGACTTTCAGGGGTGCCTCAAGTAGAAATAAGAGTTGGGTATCTACTGTGCCAAGTACTCCTTCTGGCAGGCACAGTACTGGTGAAGGACACTCATCAGGGGTGAGGACATGGGAGGAGTATGATGCCTCTATGAGTCTAGAACACCCATGGGAGGGAGTAGGACTCCTCTGTGAGTCTAGAAGTTTTAGCCATGGAACTACAAGGTCATTTGTATACTTCTGGCCTTGACCTGCTCTATAGAGAGACAGTTTAGGAAAATTGGATATGCACCATTTTTGTTTTGTTTTGTTTTTTTCGAGGAAGGGTTTCACTCTAGTCCAGGCTGACCTGGAATTAACTATGTAGTCTCAGGGTGGCCTGGAACTCACGGCAATCCACCTACCTCTGCCTCCCTGAGTGCTGGTATTAAAGGCATGCGCCACCACGCCTGGCCTCATTTTTTTTTTTTTTGAGGCTGAGTCTCACTGTAGCCCAGGCTGAGCTGGTACTTACTCAGTATCTCAAGCTACCCTTGAACTCATGGTGATCATCCTACCTCAGCCTCCTTAGTGTTGGGATTAATGCTAGGATTAAAGGCATTTGCCACCACGCCTGGCTCATTGTATTTTTTTTTTTTTATGACAGAGAGTGAGGGAGGAGAATTGGCATGCCAGGGCCTCTAGCCACTTCAGTCAAGCTCCAGATACATGTGCCACCTTGTGCACATGTGCAGCCTTACAATGTACCACCTATGTATCTGGCTAACATGGGATCTGGGTAGTTGAACATGGGTCTTTAGGCTTCACAGACAAGCACCTTAACTGCTAAGCCATCTCTCTAACCCCTCAATTTTTAAAAAAAAATTATTTATTTATTTATTTATTTATTTGTAAGCAGAAAGAGAGAGAGAGAGAGAAGAGAGACAGAATGGGCACACCAGGGACTCCTGCCACTGCAAATGAACTCCAGAATTATGTGCAAGTTTGTGCATCTGACTTTATGTGGGTACTGGGGAATGATCCCAGGTTGTTAGACTTTGCAGCCAAGCACCTTAACCACTGAGCCATCTCCCCAGCCCCGTGTGCTTTTTGAGTGTTGACTGTGGGCAAAGCTTTGGCTCAATGTTTAGTTACTTTGCTTTTCTTTGAGCCCTGTGAGCTAAATATGATGCTGCTCATCCTACAGAGAAGGAAATTGAGACACAGAAGTAAGACAGCTAGAATGACCGTGATTGAACTCAGGACTCTTTATTCCCACATTACTAATAATAACAGCAGTAAAAAAAAAAAAATGGAGGAAGTACAGTAAGCCGGGGTGGAAACCACTCTGGACTTGAGATCTAAAGTCCTTTCACATATTACCTTGGTAACCTTAGACAAATTATTTGACCATTTTGAGTAACAATAAGCAACACACTTGCTTATAAAATGGGGGTAATTTTTCATTTTACGTCATAGTGTAAGGTTCTGAGTGTTCTGAATTGGTGCCCGACACATAATAAACCCTCAGTAAATGCCAGTCACTGTTGTTACTGTTGTTATTAATACTACTGCTACTTCCTCCTTCCCTCCAGGGCTGTTGCCAGGCTTAAATGAGAAAATGGCTGGGAAAGCTCCGTTTGCTGTGCACTTGTCAGTAATCCCTCTTATTATAATTATAGCAACCTAAGGGAAAGAGTTATCCTGGAAGCTCCGACCCCATTCCTCTCTGGAATGGTTCAAATTCTTTGCTCTGCCGCCAACACTGATGATGAACAAGGCTTTGACTTGCTTCCCACTGTGAATGACGTCCTTCAGTAGATCTCCAAGAACTGCAGCAAGTGCTTTTTGGGGCTTATTTTAGCATCAGAGGGCCTTTGAAGCAGGGCTTCAGCATTTAGCAACATCATTTGAAGATGGTGCTTTGCAATGAATGTGTTTGTAACTAAGAGATACCAGGAGATGGACAGACATATCCCTATCAAGTGAATTCAAGTGATTTTTGAAAGCAGTACTTGTTCATTGTAAAAAAAAAAAAAAAAAAGAGAGAGAGAGAGAAATGCAGAAAAGTGTGAAGGAGAGAAGTTTAAAATACCTGTAATGTAATCATTCAGAAGTAACAGTGCTAATATTTTGGTATATTTTGTATCTGTCTTTTATTCCATATTACTATATTACATAATAGGGACCATAGTATAAAGTTATATAAGCTGGTTATAATTTATAATTTTATATTACCAGAATTTCCTTCATGAATTTGTTTTATAACTATTTAATATTCCAACATAGAAACACTAGAGAACACAAAGTACTTGACAAATCTTTATTAATTGTTTAGAATTTTCTAATCTTCATTTTTTTGAGACAAACTCTCCAGGCCAACTGCCTCAAACTCATGATCCTCCAGTCTGTACTTCTAAACATATTTATTTTTATTTTATTTATTTTCAAGTAGACAGAGAGAGAGAGAGAGAAGAGAGAGGATGGTGCATCAGGGTCTCCAGCTGCCTCAAACAGACTCCATATGCACGCACCACTTTGTGCATCTAGCCTTATGTGGGTACTGGGGAAATCAAACCAGGGTTGTTAGGTTTTGCAGGCAAGTGCCTTAATCACTGAGCCATCTCTCCAGCCCCTCCTGCTTGTACTTCTTGAATGCTATGATTAGGCGTCTACCATCATGGCAAACATTCTATTTTTGTACATCAGCCTGTATATCTGATTATTTCCCTAGGATAGTTTCTTTAAAGTGGAAATTATGAATCAAAGAAGAGTATAAACAACTTGAAGATTTCCTGGACAAGTTGTAGCCTATCAACTTTTCTATTCTTATCAGTAGTGAGAAACACTCCCTAGCCAGTAGCAAGTATTTCCAGTGATTGAAAATTCTGACTTCATGAATTTAGTAGGTTTAAAAGAATAGCAACTCCTTGTCTGAGTTTACAGTGCTAATGACTTCGCTGCATAGGCAGCACTTCATGCCCCTTAGTCATTTATATTTCCCTCTCTGTGAGGCTTCTTCAGTGTTCTTTGCTGTGCAGTCTTGATTAATAGTGGCCCCAGTAACCCTACAGTTGTTTGCAGAAGATGACAAACCTTGCATTCAGCCACATCTGATAGGAGGCCAGGATCCCGCAGGATTAGAAAGAGTCCATGTCAGCACTGATGTTTCAATGAAACCAGAAAGGGGAAAGTTTCTGTATTTTATTGCAAATCTGGGAGAAGCTGTTTAGATGAGCCACATCTATCATATTATTCTGCTTTCTTCCTTCCAAAGCTTCTCTTTTCTTCAAGGCCACGCTAGCAGGAGGGGTAAATGTAGTGTGTGTCTATCACTTCTTTCAATGGGCTTTTGGACTCCTACTATGTACAGCACCCAGTGGCCACATTAATGGACTGGAGTCTAGAGAAGAGCCTTCAGGCAGATCTTGGGTCAAGTCTCTTAACCTCTTGGAGATGTTTCCTGTTCTTACAAGTACAGGTGATAGTCCTGCCTATGAAGAATGTGTTATGAATGCAAAACTCTTGAGCAGTGCCTGCCACATCACAACACTCCTTTTAGCTCACCAATTCTTGAGCCACTTCTGTGGATTTGATACTGGGCCCAGTACTAAGAGGAACTGGATGGGACCCTTCACAGGGTCTGCTCGAGGTAGGGTTTCACTGAGCCCAGGCTGACCTGGAATGTAGTCTCAGGGTGGCCTTCAACTCATGGGGATCCTCCTACCTCTGCCTCCTGAGTGCTGGAATTAAAGGCATGTGCCACCACGCCCTGGCTTAGCATCCGCATTTCTTACAGGAGAAGGTCAGGCTACTTATAAACTCCAACTCTGTCCTCCTCTGTCCCTGCTTCCTGAGGCCTCAGCTGCTATGGGTGGGTTGACAGCTTTCTTGAGAGTGCTGGACTTTAGCTGCAGGTCTGGGGCAACAGGGAAAATTAGCAGACAGCATCCCATTACACAGCGTCACAGCTATAACTTTTACTTCTCTTTTCTTCCTAATATTATTAGCTTTTTGTCTTTATAGTTAACAATGCCAAAGCCCAGCGTGGTGGTGCACACCTTTAGTCCCAGCACTCTGGGAGGCTGATATAGGAGGATCGTCATGAGTTTGAGGCCACCCTGAGAATACATAGTGAATTCCAAGTCAGCCTGGGCTAGAGCAAGAACCTACCTCAAAAAAGCAAAACAGGGATGGAAAGATGGCTTACCTGTTAAGGTGCTTGCTGGCAAAATCAAAGGACCCAGGTTTGATTCCCTAGAACCCACATAAAGGCAGATGCACAAGGTGGCATATGTGTCTGGAGTTAATTTTCACTAGATAAAGGCCCTGGTATGCCCATTTTTTCTCTCTCTCTCTCTCAATCTCTCTTTCTCTCTCTTTCTTTTCTTTCTATCTCTCCCCTCTTAAATACATACATAAACAAAATATTTAAAAACAAAACAAAACAAAAACAAAGAATACCAGCTGAAGCAAGATAGCCTCCGTTTGTTTTCTGGCTCCATTCCTTACTAAGTGACCTTGGAAAAGTTGCTTACCTCTTTATGCCCTAGTTTTCCTATCTGTAAAATGCAGATATGCTATAGTGGGCTAACATTTGTATGTTGAAATCCTAACCTTGCCCCCACGTGATGGCATTTGGAGGCCTTTAGGAGGTGATGGATCATGGGAGCAAAGCCCTTGTGAATGGGATTAGTGTCCTTAAAAGAGACTCCAGGATTCTACCTTGTCTCTTCTGTCACTAGAAGACAGTGACAAGATGGCCCTCTCTTAACCAGTAAGAGAGCTGTTACCAGACACTGAATCTGCTGGCACCTTGAATTTGGACTTCCTGACCACCAAAACTATGGGAGTGAGAAATACATTTCTATTGTTTATAAGGCACTCAATCTGTGGTACTTTGTTATATCTGCCCAAACAGATGTGTGTACCTGCTTCGTGGCCTTCTAAGGGTTAAATATCTCATGTGTATCACGGTACAGTGTCTAGCATATACTAAGCTCTATTATCTATTATTAATATGTGCTATTCTATCTTGATAGCAACCCTTACAATGACATTATATAATTAACTTGAGCAGATAATAATACCTTTTAAGGTGTTTACCATTTTACCAATTTTTAAAATATTTTATTTATTTTATTTATAAGCAGAGAGACAGAGAGAAAACGGGTGTGCTGCAAACGAACTCCAGAAACATATGGCACTTTGTGCATCTTGCTTTAACATGGGTACTGGAGAATAGAACCTGGGTCTTTAGGCATTGCAGGCAAGCACCTTAACCCCTGAGCCATCTCTCCAGCCTGTGTTTCCCATTTTTAAACATGAAGTATTTCTTTTTAAAAAATGTTTTTATTTATTTGAGAGAGAGAGAGAGAGAATGGGCATGCCAGTGTCTTAGGCCACTGCAAACAAACAACCTCCAGATGCATGTGGTACCTTGTGCATCTGGCTTAGGTGGGTCCTGAGGAATCAAACCTGGGTCTTTTGGCTTTGCAAGCAACTGCCCTAACTGCTAAGCCATCTCTCCAGCCCAACATAAAGTATTTCTTAGACATAAAAAGAAAAACCAAGCTGGGCATGGGGGCCTTCCCATGGAATCCCAGCACTGAGGAGGCTCTGGCAGGGTGACTACCATAAGTTTGAGGCCAGCCTGGGATACATAGTGAGTTCCAGGTCAGCTTAGACTATATAGAATGAGTCCTGTCTCAAGAAACAAGACAGCAACAAAATGACATTAGAGATAAAAGCATTCCAAAACCAGGCAGGGATGCCACAAGAAAAGGAAAATTATAGGCCCATTTCTCTGATGAACATAGATGCAAAGATCCTGAACAAAATTCTTGCAAACTGAATTCAACAGTACATCAAAAGCATTATCTACCTTGATCAAGTAGGCTTCATCCCTGGAACACAGGGTGGTTCAACATATGGAAATCTATCAATGTAATACACCACATAAACAAGCTAAAACACAAAAACCACATGATCATTTCAATAGATGCAGAGAAGGCCTTTGACAAAATACAACATCACTTCATGATCAAAACGAGAGAATTGGCATAGATGGCCCATATCTCAACATAATAAAGGCTATAGATAAAGCACCTAAAGCCCAAGTAATTCTAAATGGGGAGAGACTGAAGGAATTCCCATTGATGTCAGGAACAAGACAGGGGTGTCCACTCTCACCTCTGCTCTTCAACATAGTGCTAGAAGTATTAGCTCAAGCAATAAGACAGGAGAAAGAAATCAAAGGGATACAAATTGGAAAGGAAGAAGTTAAGTTAGCCCTATTTGCAGATGACATGATTCTATACACAAGTGACCCGAGGACTTCCATCTCAAAACTCTTAAAGGTGATTAGCGCCTTCAGCAAAGTAGCAGGATATAAAATCAATGCACAGAAATCAGTAGCCTTTCTGTATGCAAAGGACAAAGAGACAGAAAAAGAAATAACTAACATCATCCCATTTTCAATTGCAACAAAGAAAATAAAATACCTTGGAATAACATTGACTAAGGAAGTGAAAGACCTATACAATGAAAACATAAAAACTCTCAAAAAAGAAATTGAGGAGGTCCTACAAAAATGGAAAGACCTCCCATGCTCCTGGATTGGTAGAATTAACATGAAAATGGCAATTTTACCAAAAGCACTCTATAGATTCAATGCAATGCTGATAAAAAATCCCAACTTCCTTCTTCAATGAGATAGAAAAAACTATCTCCAAATTTATATGGGAAGGCAGAAGGCCTCGGATATCCAAGCTCATCCTCAGCAAAAGAAATACCTCTGGAGGCATCACTGTACCTGATCTAAAGCTATACTACAAAGCCATTGTAATAAAAACAACATGGTACTGGCATAAAAACAGGAATATAGACCAATGGAACAGAATTGAAGACCCAGATTTTGGGTCAAATAACTACAGCTACTTGATATTTGACAAAGGCCCTTCCAACGCAGACTGGAGAAAAGACAGCATCTTCAACAAATGGTGCTGGACAAACTGGACAACCATATGTAGGAAAATGAAACTTGACCTACACATCTCTCCATGCACAAAAATTAAGTCCAAATGGATCAAAGACCTTAATATAAAACCAGAAACTCTACATCTACTGAAAAAAAAATAGGAGGAATTTTGGAATAATGCTGAGTAGATACAGATTAGTGCACTTCAATTATCTTTCTGTGTTGGGTGTGAAGTGCATACCTGTATCCCAGCACTCTGGAGGCTAAGGAGGAGAACTGGGAGTTTGTGGACAGCTTTGGCTACATAACAAGACTCTGTACTAAAAAAAAATCTTTGAAAATAAGTCAATGTTTCCTAGACATATGGTGGGCTAATTTGTCCCATCCTGGAAGCCCAGCATGGGTGATTCTTGCCTGAGGCAGAGCTGGCCTGGATCATTCGCCAAGGTCTTTCAGTCCTTTACTCTGTGATTCTCCTGGCCAAGAAGCCACATCAGCTTTTCTTTTCTACTCACAGAGAAGCTCTGATACAGCACAGAGCAGGGCTGACCCAACTGTTTTTAGATATCATTTGGAAATATCCAGTAGGGCAACTGTCAAGCCATGTCACCTGATTTGGAGTTTATGGGACAGAGGTTTCTGCTCTGGTCCTTCAACTAAGCTCAACAGTAGCAGTGAAAATCACAACTGGAATGTGAGCCTCCACAGACTGAATGCCATTTCTTTTAGGCTCTGTAGCACTTGGGTGGCTGAGGTAGGATTGCTGAGCATTGGAAGCCTGTCTGGAGCTACTGAGTGAGTTCCAGGTTAGTCTGGGCTAGCGTGAGACCATGCAAAAAAAAAAAAAAAAAGGCGTTTGGAGGAGATGGCTTAGTGGAAAAAGCACTTGTCACACAAGAATGAGTAGCTGATTTTGGATCCCCAGCACCCACTTGAAACCGGATGCTCTATAGCACCTAGGGCAAGAAATGAAGTGGAGATAGGTGAATTGCCTGGAAGCTGAAGGGACCCTGTCTCAAACAAGGTGGAAGGTGAGGATCAGTGCTGGAAGCTGTCCTCTGACCTCTGCAAACAAACTGAGCATGCACACACCCTCACTCATACACATGCACAACTGATCTGTTTCATCTATTCACAAACACACCATGGCATGCACACACCCTCACACACATGAACACACACATGCAGTGACACACACAACTGTTCTGTCTCATCTATTCACAAACACACCATGGCATGCACACACCCTCACTTACACACATGAATACACACATGCAGTGACACACACAACTGTTCTGTTTCATCTATTTGAGAATTTATTGTCCTCATTTTTTAGATGAAGAAACTGAGGCTCAGAGAGGAGAGCACACATACAGTTGTCAGAGTCTTGATCGGAGTCTGTGACTAAAGACACAAGTTTTTTTTTCCATGGACACAACAGGATCTCCTTTCAGTTTAATCAGCATGCGTTAGTGCTCACTGTTAGAAACTGTGAGCAGAGAGCCTGATGGGAAGTTAGACACTTCAATGACAAGTTCAAGTTCTAAGGTGGATGTGTGCTCAGACGATGTTACAAAGTCCTGTGGGTGGTTCAGTTTATCCTGCTGTACATATTTCTGAAAGCCACTCTTAATCCTTTTAGGAAGAGGCAGGGGAGAGATAGGTTGGTAGAGTCCGGGCTAGAATCAATGATTAAACAAAGGATAATAGGGAAATGAAGAGAGAGAGATGATTTCCACTAAGAGTCTTAGAGGATATGGTATTTTGGTTGGGATTGAGGAGCCAGAAGGGATCAGCAGGAAAATACAGAGGAGGGGCATGTCATGTCCACTCCCTTCCTAAAGAAAAATAAAAATAGAACCTCAGTTAGTGCTTGCTAAATATTGGTTTTGAAACCAGAACACTCACACATCTCTCTCATTTTTGTACCCTCTCTTACTTGCATAGACCTATCAAGACATACTGGGAGATAACCAGAAAGTCAAAAACAGAACATTTACATGAAACACAAGCCAGTACACATGTACATATATTAATATATTAAAAACCCACGGGCATATATAATACACAGACATAAATGTGTTTATGCCTTCATACACAAGCACATACTTATCCTTTCCCCACCCACTACTCTCGCAGGCAAATAAATGCATGCTTTCCTTAACACACACAAATCTCATCCTGCCGGTCTGGTCTGAGGCCAATGACTAATGGGAAACCATGCACAAAGGCAAGCACCACAAGGGAGGCCAGGACTGGGTTAGCAGCTAGGCTGGGATTAAACCCATCAGATGACAAACCAGCTCTGCCTGGCTACGCCTGGAAGCTGCTCAGCTACAGCAGCTTCAGACCTAAGCCTAGATCCTGGGCGATAGTGGGAGGCTGTGTGCCTGACGGTTAACTTCATCCAGGGATTAATGTCACCCAGGGTCAAGCTCTGCAGTCTGCCCCACCCCAGACCCTGCAACAGGCAGGAGTCTCTGGGGACACAGAGGCCAAGGGCTCCTTTCCAACCCTAGGTTTGTCCTGACATAGTGCACTTAGTGTAGTTATCATTAATGATGGTATACAACGGTAGGCCAAGCACTGGGTTAAGCCTTTTATGCACATGATTTAATTCTCTCGAATTAATTAATTAAATTAATTAATTCAATTAAAATTCTGCAAAGGAAGATGGGATGTGCCTTGTCATCTACATTTGAGTGGGGAGAAAACTGCACTCAGGACACAAAAACCATTCAGTAAGAAAGACAAGAAGCTGAGGTTCAGGTTTAGCTTGCTCCTGAGGTTCAGGGTAAGGTGTTCATGGGTCTCTCCCTTTCCCCACGGAAGACACTTGCACCTTGTGTTTGTGTCAGGTCTCTAGACTACCCCAACAGTAGGCCCATAGCAGGTGCCTGATGGGGGGCGGAGGTGGGGGATCGTGGTTCAAAGAACTCTTAGCAAGTTTCCCCATCTCTGAAATGGGAATGACAGCGCAGACCCCACAGGGCTGAGACCAGGCCCTTCCTGACAGCAGTGGGGATGCAGAGTTCCATATACACGCTCGCGGCCTCCTCCCTAGTCCATCGCGGGGCTAGTAACCCAGTCCCCACCCGAGCCCCATTGTTCAGGAGGGCGGAGACGCTCCGGATCCCGCCCCGGGGACACACTCCTAGCCCGGTGAAGCAGACGACTTGGCCCAGCATCGGCTGCACGGGGTGCGTTCTTTGTCTGCTCCGTGGCGCCGGGTGCCCGAGGCCCGCGCCCCGATTCTTTCAGTAGACAAAGCGGGATCAGCCGCTAGCCGGGCAGGCTGGAGAGCTAGCAGCACTGGCCACCCAGCTCCCGCCCCATCCTTTCGACGCCCTCTGATTGGCCAGCGAGACTACAAAGAGGCCGGGAAGCGGGAGGGTCACGTGGGCCGGCGCGGCCTCTGATTGGCTGCGCTCTGCTGTCACTCGAGGAGGGCGGGCTGTCCGCGCTTGGCCAGGTCTCTCGCTGGGTGCTGGGGCCCGCCCGCGGGGCCGGGCCGCCTGTCAGAGGGAGGTGGCGATGGTGCGCTCGGTGGCGGTGGCGGTGGCTGCTGCGGCGGCTTCCTCGGTCAGACTGCAGGGAAGAGAAGATGACTGACCCAACCGACTGGCTGAATGAATGAATGGCGGAGCCGAGCGCGCCATGAGGAGCCTGCCGAGCCTGGGCGGCCTCGCCCTGTTGTGCTGCGCCGCGGCCGCCGCCGCCTCAGCAGCCTCGGCGGGCAATGTCACCGGTGGCGGCGGGGCCGAAGGGCAGGTGGACTTGTCGCCGCCGGGCCCGACACTGAGGGCCGAACCTAGTGATTTCTTCCCTACGGCGACGGCTCTCACTGCCCAGGCCCGGGGGACCGGCCCCCCGCGCACTTCGGTCCGCCCAGCCCCGGCTACGACCCCCTCTGCCCAGTCCCCGGAGACCAGCCCTCCCCGGCTGACGTCCGGACCCGCTCCCACCACCGTGCGCGCGCCGCCGGGCCCCTCGGCCACCAGCCTTCCCGAGGTGGAGCGCACTCCCACCTCTCCTCCGGACCCGACTCGAGCCGCGCCGACCCGTCACCCTTCGACGACCACCGGCCCGGCGCCCACCACCCCCGTAGCGACCACCGATCCGGCGCCCACCACTGCCGGGACCCCGACCGCCGCGCTCCCCAGCGGCAGCAGCAGCCGGGTCCCGCCCACCGCACCTGCCGCCCAGGCCCCTTCTCCTCCTCCCACAGGTGAGTCCAGCGCGTCCCTCCTGGCACGACCCTCTTCCTCAGCGGATGCCCAGCCTCGGGCAATCTGTGCTCTAGTGCATGGCTGGAAATGATCGATTCTTTGCCCTAAAGAACCTGCCCCCCCCCCACCAGATTTCTGCTCAGCTTCTGCTGTTCTTATCCCCTTGGGTTGTGCTTGCTCCCTGCGGAGGGAGAGGCTGCTGTGTGAAAAGCATTGTATCTCTTCCTAAACAGGGTCTTGTGGTCTTTTCAGAGTCCCAGGATGGGCGCAAACTTTTTGGGTTCGGTTTGCTCAGCCGGGCCCCCCTTCCACTCCTACACCTGCATTATTTGGAGAAGTTTGTAAGCTTGCACGGTGCTCCATCAACTCTTTAAGTCAGAAACCGAGAATAAGGGGTTCCTCCAAAGCTCCCATGTCCTTGTTCAGTTCTTCTTGTTTATGTACACATCACGTGTGGGACAGGTGGAAGAGATATTGACAGGATTTTGCTGACAAACTAGTACAAGCCACTTCAGGCCAAAAATTAAAAACAAAAAATGGCATTGTAATTCATATTTTCTCTGTAGATAAGTAGATTCAGTTGGTCATTTGGGACAGGTGTCTATCTAGGTTGACCACATTTATAAATTAGGTTAAATCCCTTCCTTCCATTTTTTGTTTTCTTTCTCAATACCTAGGACAGTGTTCGGGCAGTTAAAGCACAGATGCCCATTTTTCCTCCCTTAGAACTAGGACATTCAATATTGCTGACACTGACAAATGCTGATTTCTGTTTGAGTTCACAACATTAAATGAGGCTTCTCTTGTTGGTTCAAGCAAAGTTGGAGATGAGTGCTGTTCTTTCTCCCCTTTAGATCTACAGTGGGCCTGGAAGTAAAGCCTACCCAAGATGTTGGGCAAGAGTTTCTGGGTTCTGTTGCTTTGTGTTGTGATGGCTATTTGTTCAAAGCTCTTGTCTAGCTAGATCTCTGACCTAATTCTTAGGCTCATTGGTTTACTGTGGAATCAGGTCTGAACTTTGGACTCTAATTGAATTTATGGAGAATTTTCCCACATGGCTATGAGCCTTGAATATTGAGTCGGAGCTTGTCAGTGATATAAGTAGGAATGCAGACTATTCACCCCCAAAAGCCAAGTTTGGATCTCTTCCAGCTTCAAGGAAGGTATTAACTAGCTTTTTGTTTTTGTTTTCTTTTTTTTTTTTTTTTTTCTAGGTAGGGTTTCACTCTAGCCCAGGCTGATCTGGAATTCACTATGTAGTCTCAGGGTGGCCTTGAACTCACAGCGATCCTCCTACCTCTGCCTCCTGAGTGCTGGGATTAAAAGTGTCCACCACCACGCCCAGCGCTAGCTTTTTTTTTTTTTTTTTAACCTGCGATGATTTTTGGCTTTTGTACAGAGAGGCTAACATATTACTAAGAGACAAAGTTTAGTGGTTGGAAGTGTAGACTCTAGAATCTATTTTTAGATTTGAATTTCAGTTCTGTCTCTTATTGTCTGTGTAAGTTTGGACAGGTTACTTAATCCTTCTGACCCCAGTGTTTTCAAACTATGAGCTGAAGATAATAACAGTATTTACCTTATATGATTGCTGTGAAAATTATGTAAGTTGAACCAGGTGGGTGTGGTGATGCACTGAGGATAGAGTGACAGGAGTATCTGGAGTTCAGAGCCAGCATTGGCTACATGTTAAATTGAGGTGAACCCGAGCTCCATAGCAAGAACTTGTCCAGAAAGACAACAGAAGGATGGGGGACAGAGGATGGAGAGAGAGAGAGAAAGGGAGGAGAGGAAAGGAGAGAGAGAGAGATTGCATACTTTCAATAAGTTAATGTATGTATTGTGCCTAGAATAGTCCTGGTACCTAAGAAGCAACATGTATGTGCAAGCTAAGCAAATGGGTGTGTGTGTTGTGAGTGTAAAAGCATTTCAAAAACCTAGTAGGTACCTAAGATTTTTAAATTTTGCTTTCATAAAATGTAATAGAAAAAGGATGAATTAGATATGTAGCAACTGCTTACTTTGGCTAGTGTCTGATAAGTCCATATAATTGACTTTATTTTACATGTATTATTTGTAAACACAGAAATAATTTACTGGCAAAAAGACAATCAGAAGTTTACAAAGGAGAAAGTGAAAGTCACTCATTCACTGCCTTCTAGTGCCTAGAGGTTACCCCTGTTAATACTCTCTTAAATTTTAAGAATATTTCTCTAGGGCTGGAGAGATGGCTGAGTGGTTAAAGGTGCTTGCTTGCAAGGCCTGTTGGCCAGGTTTGATTCCCTAGCACCCAGATAAAGCCAGACCCAAAGAGTGGTACATGTGGATACAGGAGACATGCAATGCACGCACACACATCTACACACAGATGTGCAAGTAAACAAAATGTAAAAAAAGAAAAGGAAAGTATGTTTCTGGGCATATAAGAACACACAGTAGTTTCAGATACTTCTTAGGGCTAAGGTATAGCCCTAAGGTATAGAGGTAGAACACTTACTTGTCTAGTGTGCACAATTCTCAGCACCATGAAAAATTAAATTGTTTTTAAATATTAAAATGGAATGATTCTATATATATCACTTTGCAACTTGCTGTATTCACTTAACAATATATTATTAACTGAATTTCTTTTGAGACATGGTCTCTCTTTAGCTCAGGGTGACTTAGAACTCACTCTGTAGCCCAGGCTGACCTCCCAACTCATGGTGATCCTCCTACCTCAGCCTCCTGAGTGCTGGGATTACAGGTGAGAGCCATCATGCCCAGTGTGAACTTCATTTTTTTCATGCCAGTAACTAGAGTTTACCTTCTTCTTTTCAGTAATTACACCTTCCATTGTAAAAATATGTCAGAATTTATTTAGCCAGTTTCTAATTTAGACATACTCAGATTGCTTTAAAAACCACAGAGAAGAATATATTTTAAGTCTATCATGTACTTATTATGTTCTCTGGTATTTTAATTCATCAGTATTTAGAATCCAAATCAATTTTGAGTGAAACAAAGCTAAGTTGATTAATATTTACCATTTGAACTGTTATTTCAAGATTTTTGTACTTTCCTTGTGCTTATAACATATAATCTCTATGGATGTCTTTCAAATAAAAAAGTTTTAGCATGTCCAACTCTAGTCTTTGTTTTAAATATTCTGTAGTTTTGTACTTGTCTGCGAATTCACTCTCTATGATCTGTGTTTAGTTCTCAGCAGTTTAACTGACTTTGTGGTCTATTAGCTTCATAGTTATATAATCAAATGTAGACTTTTTAATCTGAGCATGGGCTCTAGTCTGCCTCAAATAGTAAACATAGCTCTTTGAGAGAGGAAAATGTCTGTTTGTGTTTGAGACAACTGATTTGGCTTTCAAAGCTGGGTTCCCTTGCATTTAGGAAGATGATTGTCCAGGATATTTTATTTCAATATTCCTATAAGACACAGGTGCCATGTAATGTATTATTTGATTGGACAGGTCTTATAGGTGCTGTTTGAATTACTAAGAATTTCATGGAAATTTAGCAGAGAGATCTTACCTACCCTTCAGTTAGGGCCCTTGCTTTTACAGGGCCACTGATCTGCAAACTGAAAATAATTGCCCAACAAGTTGGTACTTCCCTCCCACAAACCTGGTGCAACACCACACTAACTGGTTGCTGGACAAGTCATTTTAAGAAGGGTAAAGGGAAATACTGTATACTGACAGTAATATCAATAAGGCCCTGTAGTAGGGGTTGGGTAGATGGCTCAGTGTTATAATAAAACACTTGCTGAGCAAGTGTAAGGAGTTCAAATCCCCAACACTCACATAAGTGGCAGTAAGCATAGTGACCTACTTGTAATCCCAGTTGAGAGGGGGTACAAGGGATCCCTTGAGCAAGCTGGCTAGATTAGCAGAACTGGCAAAGTTTGGGTTCCAGTGACAAACCCAGCCTCAGTAAATGAAGTGGAGAGCTAGCAAGGAAAAGACCCAATGTCAACCTCTGGCCTCCACATGCATGTGAACACACATATATGCATGCATATATGTACACCTAATGCATATAAATATGCTTATATGCACTAATACTACACACAAAAAAGGACCCTGAAATAATGACAAATGCTTGATTTTTAAAAATTTTTATGTTAGAGAGAGCACGAGAGAGAGAGAGAGAGAGACAGACAGACAGACAGACAGACAGACAGAGACAGAGAGGGAATTGGCGCTGTCAAGGCCTCAGCCACTGAAATTGAACTATAGACTCTTGTGCCACCTACTGGACATGTGTGATCGTGTGCTTGCCTTACCTTTGTCTAGCTTACATTGGATCTGGAGAGTCAAACATGGGTCTTTAGGCTACACAGACAAGTTTCTTAAATGATAAGCAATCTCCCCAGCCCACATACTTGATTAAAAAATTATTTTTGTTTATTTTTATTTGAGAGTGACAGAGAGAGAGAGAGAGAGAGAGAGAGAGAGAGACGGGCACACCAGAGCCTCCAGACACTGCAAACAAACTGCAGATGCATGCGCCACCTTGTACACCTGACTTACATGGGTCCTGGGGAACTGAGCCTCGAACCAGGGTCTTTAGTCTTCATAGACAAGTGCTTAACTGCTTAGCCATCTCTCCACCCCCAAATGCTTGTTTTTTTTTTTTTTATTAATAATTTTTTTTATTGACAACTTCTGTACTTACATACAAAAAGTGCATGATTTTTCCCTCCCTCCCCCCATTTCCCCTTTAGAACTCCAATCTCCATCATATCCCCTTCCTCTCTCCATTAGTCTCTCTTTTAATTTGATGTCATCATCTTTTACTTCTATTAGGAGGGTCTTGTGAAGGTATTGCTAGGCACTGTAAGGTCATGGATATCGAGGCCAGTTTCTGTCTGGGCAGTTGAAATGTTTGATTTTTAAAAAATTATTTTATTTTACTTTTTTATTGACAACGTCCATAATTATAGACAATAAACCCATAATTCCCTTTCCCCTCATTTTCCCCTTACAACTTCACTCTCCCTTCCCCCTCTCAATTAGTCTCTCTTTTATTTTGATGTAATCATCTTTTCCTCCTAATATGAGGGTCTTGTGTAGGTAGTGCAAGGCACTGTGAGTTCATGGGTATCCAGGCCATTTTGTGTCTGGAAGAGTGCATTGTAAGGAGTCCTACTCTTCCTTTGGCTAAATGCTTGATTTTTATTTTTATTTTTTTGAGGTAGGGTCTCGCTCTGGCCCAGGCTGACCTGGGATTTACTAGGTAGTCTCAGGATGGCCTCAAACTCATGGCAATCCTTCTACCTCTGCTTCTGTGTACTGGGATTAAAGGCATGTGCCACCACCCCCAGCTTTAAATGCTTGATTTTTAATAAGAATTATGAACATCTGAAGCTGGATAGGACCTTAGAAGCCACTGACTCCTAACATGGCTCCATATTTTAATAAACACTTCTGTAGGCTCAATTGAAACATCTCTCCCTGAAGTTAACACTGACTGGCCTGGTTCTGCCCTTTGTGGCCATGTAGAACAAGTCTGTTTTCTCTGGGCCAAGGCAGTTCTTCAGGTTTTAGAGTCATGCTGAGCTAAGTAACTGCAGCTTTTTCAGCTGGTCTTTATTTAATGTGCTTCACATCTTGTCACTATCCTAGTCACCTCTCTTCTGGGTCTTTTCAGGTTTTTTTGTGTGTGTGTGTGTGTGTGTGTGTGTGTGACTCTCCCAAAATGTGGAACAGCCAAATATGATACCCTGGAGGCACTCCAGCATGGCTATAGCAGAGAGAGAGAAAGAGAGAGAGAGAGAGAGAGAATGAATTACCTTGTTCCTTCTGGATGCAATGCTGATGATGTAGTCAGTCCCTAAGCACAGTTGTTTTCTGGCAGCCAAATCTTGTTGATTTTTTAAGACCATTAAGATACTAGACTCTTGATTATTTTTAAAAATATGTGCTAGATGAATCTTCTTTTTGGACCTGGAAATTTTTGTGACTTTCTAAAATATAATCTGAGGCATTTACCAAACTCATACAATTAGTTGTTAAGTTCATATCATCTTTCTAGATTTTAACTCTGTCAGTGTACTCCACCCAGTTTATTCACATGATTTTCAGGGTGTTTCTACAAGTCAAGGCAGGTTATTCTTACCTCATAGGGAAGAGTAAGTTCATGGATGATAAAATGGTTTGGAAGGGAGGGATAATAGTTTAGATGAATTTCCGAGTCCCTTTCAGCTCAAAATTCTGTGATGATTAAATGTGCATGATTCAAGGTACATTTATGCCTCTCAAGGAGTCTTAATTATTTACTTATGAAAACAAACTTTGTTTAAGCAAGCTGTAGAATCTACAGTTTGAAATCTTTACTGTGACATGTAAATAAAATATTACAAATAAATTCAGTTCTATTTAAAAATTTTTTTGGCTTAAGGTAAGGACTAGTTGTATAGCTGAGGCTCTGTTGAAACTTGCTTTGTGGACCAAGTGAGCCTCCAGCTTGCCATCCTCTTGCCTCCATCTCTTGTGTATTGAAAGGGAACGTTCTGGGAATCCAGAGTCCTGGGAAATGCTTTCTTCAGTCTAACAGCTTCTACAGTCTTATTGCCTGTGGTTCTTTATCTTATGGAAATACAAACGATTACAAGCTCCAAAGATAATAAAGGTTCATTATCTTTTATCAAAAATCTGAGACTGAGGGGCTGGAGAGATGGCTTACTGGTTAAGGTGCTTGCCTGCAAAGCCAAAGGACCCAGGTTTGACTCCCCAGGACCCACGTAAGCCAGATGCACAAGGGGGCTCAAGCATCTGGAGTTCATTTGCAGTGCTGGAGACCCTGGCATGCCCATTCTCTCTCTCTCTCTCTCTTTTTCTACCTGCCTATTTCTGTATCTCTCTCTCTCTCAAATAAATAAATAAAAATAAAAAATATTTTTTAAATCTGTGGCTGGATGTTTTGGGGAATTTTTCAGATTTTAGGAGGTCAATAAGAACATCCCAATGAAACTGGGATAATATCTAGTGATCAAATATATTGAAATATCTCTATCATTATATATGCAGTGGGGTAAAGACCACAGTAGCCCTTCGTTTTCATGGAAGGGTAGATTTGATTTGGAGCTTCTGATCCTTAGCACCAGGTCTGAGGCATGTGGACCAATGTTATAGTAATTGCAAGTACATTATGTTCCTGGCACTAAATGTCATATATGATTAGATTTCATTCTCAAAACAGTGAGGTACTTAGGTATTCTATACTTAAAAAAGAATTCTGGAGCTAGGGATTGAATCCAGGGCCTTGTAAATGATAAGACGCAGACTTTGTCACTGAGCTATACCCTTAAACCCCTGCCTGTATTTTGTAGGTGAGAAAACTGAGGCCCAAAAGCCAATGCCCTTTGTATGCTGTTCACTCACCTCATCTACTTTTTCTTTGTAATTTTTTTTTAATGAGCGCGAGAGTGAAAGTGAGAGTGAGAGAGAATTGGCATGCCAGGGCCTCCAGCCACTGCAAATCAAATTCCAGATGTGTGTGCCACCTTATGCGTGTGACCTTGTGCTTGCTCACCTTGTGCATCTGGCTTACTTGGGATCTGGAGAGTCAGACATGAGTCCTTAAGCTTCGCAGACAAGCGCCTTAATCACTAAGCCATCTCTCCATCTCACCTCATCTACTTTTCTGTTTTATAATTGTGATATTATGCTGCAGCTCTTATTTATGTTTTGCAGCTCTTATTTTTGATTAAAATTTAATCTGGCCCTTGATAAATAACTTTGAATTCTTTTTAGAGCAAGGCCCAGAGACTACTCCCAGTTGCTGTGTCTTGCTCTCAGTCTTAGTGCCTAGTTTGTATAGAAATTCCTTAGTCTGATTAGTTTCTGGAACAGCATAAGCTCCACAACATTAGTTTCAAATCTTTGGACTGATGTCTCCAGGAAGCCTTCTGGCTAGTTGAAAATTTACACATTGAACTAATCTGACTAGGTCCTTTTATCTTGATTTTACTAAAGACCCATAAAAATAAAGTGTGTGTTACTTTTCATCTAAGCATTTCTAAACATGTGTACATTAACTTCCAGACCTCTTGGCACCCTCATAAAAAGAATGGGAGAAAAGTATTGCAGTACTGTTTTTACTGATGGGTAAATTATGGGTAGAGAGATTACTGCTGTATAGCACTTTATAGACCAGAAGAGAATATTGATATCCTATCATGTTTAGCTAAGAGAATGTTAGATGGTATTTTTAATTACAAATAGCTTTAATCTATAATAAATATCTTTATTGCTAATTTTGATATTATATTACAGACATATTTTCTATCATCATTTAAGTCATTTTATAAAGTACAGATTTTTGTTTTTCATTAGAAAAATCTACTTCATCTACATTTATAACTATAAAGAGAGATTTTAAAAATTTTTGATGCAAAAGTATAAGGATTATGTTAGGATCCCCTGTGTTTGCAAGCTAGTGTCTTTAACCACTAAGCAGTCCCCAGATCCCTTATGTTTGAATCACAATAAAGGTTTGCTCAAAATTAATATCCTTTTAGGTGTTTCTGCCTAAGTACATATAATAAACTTGTGTCAAAATAATCCCTTGAGTAATACCACTTTTCACAGATTTTTGTCACAAAGAGCTTTCACTATTTTTACTCTCTAAAAAGTTTCTTCCAGGCTGGAGAGATTGTTCAGTGGTTAAGGTACTTGCCTGCAAGGCTTAATAACTCAGGTTTGGTAATGTAGTACCCACGTTAGCCACATGCACAAGGTGTTGCATGCTGTGGAGTGCCATTTTCTATGTGTTTCTCTCTCTCTCTTAAATAAATAAATAAGTAAATAAAATATTTAAAAAGTGTCCTCCACTCTTTGTTTTTTATATTTTATTTATTTGAGAGAGAGAGAAAGAGAGAGAGAGGCAGATAGAGAGAATGGGCATGCCAGAACCTCTAGCCACTGAAAACGAACTCCAAACACATGCATCCCCTTGTGCATCTGGCTTACGTGGGTCCTGGGGAATTAAACCAGGGTCCTGAGGCTTTGCAGGCAAACACCTTAACCACTAAACCATTTTCCAGCCCTTTTTGTTTATTTTTAAAATGTAGATCCTTTATATGTTGGTTCCTCTTACTTGTTTCCTTCTTTAGCCCTTTCCATTTTTCTGTGTAATTTAAGTAACCAAATTATCTTCTCTATTTACCAGTTTACCACATTGTCCTCCTTTAGTACCTCCTCAAAGCCTAATTCTTCCAAGAGATCCTTCTAGATGAACAAAAGGTTTTTTTTTTTTTTTTTTTTTTTTTTGAGGTAGAGTCTCACTCTATCCCAGACTGACCTGGAATTCACTCTGTATTCTCAGGGTGGCCTTGAACTCACAGCAATCCTCCTACCTCTTCGTCCCGAGTGCTGGGATTAAAGGCAAGTGCCACCAAGCCCGGCTGAACAAAAAGTTCTTGAAGATGTCTTGGTATCAGGGTGCATGGGGTTGAACCCTTTTAACTCAGAGCAAACCTACCTTTCTCTGTGACTTTTTTTTCTTTCTTTCTTTTTTTTTTTTTTGTTGTTGTTGCTTATTTAAATTACTAAGCCCACTTGATAATAAAATGCCATGCCAGGTCCTCCAGCCACTGCAAACGAACTCCAGATGCATGTGCCCCCTTGTGCACCTGGCTTACTTGGGACCTGGAGAGTTGAACCGGGATCCTTTGGCTTTGCAGGCAAACACCTTAACCACTATGCAATCTCTCCAGCCAAATTTTTCTTTTTCTATTTATGAATAATATGAGTTGTTTTTTGGTGGTGGGTTGATTGGGTTGCATTCTCAGTATAAGAGGCTTAATTTTGTTGAGAAATAAATGCTTGATCTTTTGAATGGAGAACATTCCCTGTAGAAATATAATTAGTTAATATATAACTAAATAAATAGTGAATAGAGTGCTTCTAATAATTAACAAGTGTGCAATGCATTGAGGTTTACAAAGTATTCTTAAAATCCTCAAGACTTTGCCATCTACACTGTGTTGATTTCTATGTATTATATGAGTGAAAAAAAGGGTTAGTTTCTGGTCTTTGCTGATACTTTAATTGGTGAATATTGGCCAAATTCTTGTAGGGTTTTGGTGGGCTTCATATTTGATAATTTTTTTCTGAGTGTTGTCTTTGAAATTTATTTATTTATTTATTTATTTTATTTATTTATTTATTTATTTTGGTTTTGCAAGGTAGGGTCTCACTCTGGCCCAGGCTGACCTGGAATTCACTATGTAGTCTCAGGGTGGCCTCGAACTCTCAGTGATCCTCCTACCTCTGCCTCCTGAGTGCTGGGATTAAAGGCGTGCGCCACCACGCCCAGCTGAAATTTATTTTTTTGAGTATCATTCTTTGGCAGGTTTTAGTTGTTCATATTTAAATAACGGAAAATATTTTTTGAAGATGAGAATTGTCTACTTTACATTTTCTTTCCTAGGCACTATATTGTGCTGGATGTAGTAGAAAGAGCCCAACAGTAATTGAAAATACATGTTGGTGGAAGCAACAAGGAAAACTGCAGAATGTGATTGGGAGGCTCATGTAAATTTCTCTTCTTCACATTAGAATAGTTCTTTCTTAGCTTAGGAGTCTGTTTGGACTATGTTAACCTACCATTTCAGTTGTATTGCCTCATATGTTAGTAGCAGAGACATTTACTTCTCTTTCACCTCTCCTTTCCAATCTGATACTTAACACTTTGGCAGAGCAGGTAACTAATGTTAACTGAGCATATATGTCTGATTACCCGTGAGAGTTTTAAAATACATATCATTAATTCTTAGGTAATAAAGGAGTAATAAAATAAATAAAATTGAAAAGTAATACTTTTTTTGTTTTGTTTTGTTTTTTTTTGAGGCAGGGTCTTGCTCTAGCCCAGGCTGACTTGCAATTCTCTATGTAGTCTCAGGCTGACCTCAAACTCACAGCAATCCTCCTACCTCTGCCTCCCAAGTGCTGGGATTAAAGGCATGTGCCACTATGTCTGGCTGAGATAAAATTTTTTTCTTTTTTTTTTTAATCCTTATGTTGTTGATGGCAAATACTGGGATTCAAAAAATTTAAGAAACTTGCCCAAGCCTATCAGTTTACAACTTCCATGAGGACATACACTTTGGTTTGTGTTTCTTTATATCTTCACTGTTCAGCCCCAAATAGATTCTCAGTATTTAGTGACTGAATGGTTAAAAGAAGAGTTTGTAGCTACAGTAGACATGCGGTTTGTGCTTGAGAAAATTGTAATCATGGCCTTCTTTCTTTCTTAGTTTAGAAATGAACTTTTCTCTAACTTTCCACTTTGCTCATAATAGTATGAAAACCTACTTAGGGCAGGTAGAACTGTTTGAGTATTGCATTAAATATTTTTTTATTACATAACTCTGATCCTTCTATTTTTCTTAGTTAAAACAACAACAACAACAACAAAAAGAACAACAACAATAGACAAATGAATATCTGATGGCTTTTGTACAAAGGGTGGATAAGTTGAAAAGCTGAGTCCTTGTCTGTAAGTGATGGAACTCTAGTCCTGTGATCATGGGCAAATGACTGAATTTGTAAAATGAGAAAGGTGAAAATTTTGGCTTTTAAACTATGTTATTTGGTGACAGGGGTTTCCTCAGATGTGTTCAGGAGCCATTATTTGGACTAGGAAGGCCAAGCTGTATGACTTGTGGACCCTCTAACCCCATTCCTCACCTTTCACACTCAATCACTGCCTGCATTTTGGTCAGCTCTGTTCTCATTTGACTTGCATCTTGGATTTATTCTTTAAGGAATGAACTTTCAGCTGGGCGTAGTGGCTCATGCCTTTAATCCCAGCACTTGGAAGGCAGACGTAGGAGGATTGCTGTGAGTTCAAGGCCACCCTGAGACTGCATAGTAGATTCTAGGTCAGCCTGAGGTAAAGTGAGACTCTACCTAAAAAAAAAATAAGAGGGCTGGAGGGATGGCTTAGCAGTTAAGGCATTTATCTGCAAAGCCAGAGGACCCAGGTTCAATTCCCCAGGACCCACGTTAGTCAGATGCACAAGGGACACGTGCATCTGGAGTTCGTTTGCAATGGCTGGAGGCCCTGGTGCGCCTATTCTCTCTCTCTCTCTTTCTCTGTCAAATAAATAAATAAAAATTAAAAAATAAAAAAAACAACTTTCCTACTTTAAAATATTATGCAGATTATAATAGTTTCTGAATTTTATAGAGCCATTAAAATGCTTTCATTAAGTAGCAATATAGATACATTGGAGAGAAACCTATCAAACTACTAAGTGGTGGAGCTAAATTAATGGAATTATGAACAGTTTTAATCCCCTTTTTGTGTTTTTCTGAATTTCCTATGACTATATCCAGTTTTAATTTTATAGTCATAAGATAAATAAATACAGTGAAAATGATGGATAAAAAGTTGAGAAACTTTGTAAGTTTCTACTTATAGAAACTTATTAGGTCAGCCCTTGTTACATGGACCCATCTAACCTATAAGTTCTGTCACTGACTCAGCTTAAGTATTAGTGAGTTATTGAGTTATGACTGCGAACAAAGGAAACTTCACAAGACAATATCCAAGAAAGGAGGCTTTTCCTGAGGCCTGATAAACCTTAAATACAAGGTAGGGATGGGTTATCCAAGATTTGGTACGAGATTAGGAAAGGTTAATTAAGGTCTTTGGTAGAGGTTGAGAATAGAGTTTTTTTTTTTTTTCCCCATTTTCTTCAGTCTAGGAAACTTAAAAAAAAAACACTTTAAGACTAACTAAAGTAACTTATTAAAGGTGATCTTGTTTAAATTATCCAAATTTAAATTCATGACACTGTTCAGTCTTTACTAATGGAAGTTTTTTGTTTGTTTGTTTGTTTGTTTTTCGAGGTAGGGTTTCAAATGTAGCCCAGGCTGACCTGGAATTCACTATGTATTCTCAGGGTGACCTTGAACTTGTGGCGATCCTCCTACCTCTGTCTCCCAAGTGCTGGGATTAAAGGCGTGCACCACCATGTCCAGCTACTAATGAAAGATTTTTAATTTATTTCTTCCCTTAAAGACACAGATCACCCCAAAAGTTTGGTTTCAATCTATCCATATGTTTTACAATTAGATCAGATGGGATTGCTTTTATATTGGTAATATAACAGCTGTTCTATATAATGCCTTGCCAGAGAGACAGCTAAACTCCAAGGAAAGGGAAATTTATTCATTTGGAAGAAGGAATGTTTTCTGCCTGGTCAAAGAGAAAGTGATAAGGAGTAGGAATGTTTTCAACTTGGATGAGGAATGTTAAATAACTTAGTAAATGTTAGACCTTTTGGATAACTGATTTTGGAAACTTGTTTCAGTTTTGCATGTTTCCTAGAAACTAGCATATTATTACAAGGGACCTTTTTATATTTTTATTTCACATTATGGGCAGAAAGAAAAGGTTAGCAACAAGGAGAACATGATATTCCTAGTTTCTTGTAATTTTGGTAATGATCTATAAAGGTAAAAATTTTTAAGAGTATTTTAGGAAATGTTTACTGTTGAGCCTCTCTGAATGAAATTGGATGAACTGAATGCCATTTTAAGGTTTGTTAAGTCTTATCAATCATTTATAGAAATATAATTGTAGTATGGGAATGGCTACTGGAAATAATGAGGGAGAAGAAGGGATGCTTGGCATTCCAACATACTTCTGTTTTATTTGTGTATTGAGACTTGGTTAAAGTAAGGCATCAGGCTTTTTCTGCTGCATTTCTCATTCGACTTCATGTTTATTATATTCCTAGTTCTATGTGTTCAGCATTAATAGTATAAACCCACCAGCCACTGATGATGTGTGGGCTAATGAATAGACAGTGTACCAAACACACAAAGCAATTTAGCTGTTGGGTATTATTATACTGAATTGTTGGTATATTGCCTGCAAACCTATCCTGTTCAACTGGTTTTAATTTTTATGTTAGTTTGTTGCTTCAACTTGCCCACAAAGGCAGGGCTGAATGGTCCAGCTAGTTGGTGGAATGGCATACAGAAGAACCAAATTCTGGTCTTTCTTTCATTCATTTTGAGTATTGTTTGACACATTTTTAATGGTCCTATTACTTCATTTTTCTAAATATAAAGTGAAACCTATTATTTCTAGTCTCCCAAGGTTTTTGAGAAGTAACATATAAATTACTTTGAGTTTTTCTCAAGCATAAAGGCTCTATAGAATTGAAGAATTCAAGATGTTTTATTTATTCCAGATTATATCATTTATATTTGCTTATAATACAAAGTAAATAAGATACCTTTGATTAAAGACAACAAGGAATACACATATGTGTTTATATGTGGTTTCTTGTATGAAATGAGTTTTCTATTACCTTATAGTTAACATATTTTTTAAAAGATTTATTTATTTATTTGAGAAAGAGAGAGGTGGGGGGGGGAGGGAGAGTATGGGCATGCCAGGGCCTCCAGCCACTGCAAAGAAACTACAGATGCATGCACCCCACTGTACATCTAGCTTATTTGGTTCCTGGGGATCGAACCTGGGTCCTTTGGCTTTGCAGGCTAGCACCTTAACCACTAAGCCATCACTCCAGCCCTAGTTAACCTATTTGTGTAATCAGTTATGTTAAGGTTTTTGAAAGGTTTGGGATCCTTTAAAGTGCTATTTTTTTTTTGGTTTTTCAAGATAGGGTCTTGCTCTAGCCTAGACTGACCTGGCATTCACTATGTAGTCTCAGGGTGGCCTCAAACTCATGAAGATCCTCCTACCTCTGTCTCCTGAGTGCTTGGATTAAAGGCATGTACCACCATGACCAGCCCTTGTTTTGGTTTTTGCTACAATGTCTCAGTGTCTGGCCAAGGCTGGCATAGAATTTACCTGTGTATTCCAGGCTGGCTTTGAACTCACAATCTTCCTGATTATAGGCATGTGTCTCCATGCCTCATGGCTGTTATTTCTTAAATAGATTCTACTTAACCATCACTGTGGTTAAAAATATATATGCATGTTCATTTTAGAAAAAGTAAAGAAGTATAAAGACAAAAAGTGAACTCAGAGTAATGAAAGGTAACACCTTAGAGGTAATTACAAATTTATTTTTATTTTTTTTTTGTTTTTTTGAGGTAGGGTCTCTGGCCCAGGCTGACCTGGAATTAACTATATAGTCTCAGGGTGGCCTCCAACTCATGGCAGTCCTCCTATCTCTGCCTCCTGAGTGCTGTTATTAAAGGCATGTGCCACCATGCCTGGCTATAATTACAGATATTTTTTTACATCAATATTTATTTATCCCTCTCCTTGCCATTGAGATAATTCTGTATAGATATATTACTTTGAACCTGTTCTTTCACATAATTTCAAATATTTTAATGTTTTGAAACGAGGCAGTTTCCAAATGAAGTTGTGGTGCTATTACTTTAATTGAATTTATTAGGTATCTCCTAGTAGTTATAGAAAAAAATGATCCCATAAAGCCTTTTATCACCAAGTTTAATATTTTACTGCTGTATATATTGTTTCATTTCTCACAGCAATAAATAAGATCACTTATTTGTTATGAAAACAAAAATGCAAGTTGGATTAAGCACTCTGAAGTTAAATATATGACAAATGAACATGGGCAAAGTTCACCACATTTATATTAAATGTCAGGTCATCTCAAAGCATACCTACCTTTTTATTGGATAGTGATCTAAGACTCCATGTGATGTTTTGTTTGGTATTCCCTGTAGGCTCCAGACCAGTGACTTGTTTTTTTGTGTCTCTCTAGTGCAAGCATGATTTTTCTTGGGTGCAAGTAGCTCCTAGAAGCCTAAAACAATCTGAAACCAAGCCAGGCATGTGCTATTTTCAATCCTATGGTGAGAGAAGCCAGGGTGCCCATGTGCTTGGCTCATATATTGCTAAAGGCCTAGGTGAGATTGTAAAGAATATGCAGAAGACTAGCTTTGGCCTTCAAGATACTTGCCCCTACCTTACATAGTGATCTCTGTTCTTTGAAATCAAAGCAATAATGAATAATAATGTCCTTGAGAAGGAATTAAGGTAATTAATACATGCAAGTAAATTAGTTTTTGATAATCAGTACATATATTAACAATCTACAGATATCAAATACTCAAAGGTAGCTATTGTTATTAATCTTACTTTTGTTACCTATTCACAATGTTTGGAAAACATCAGAGAGAATATTCATTCTTTAACACACTGTAGACACATTGATAGTCAGGAAAACTTGCACATTGTCATAGATCAACCTTCTGTAATAAGTGGATCTAAAGTGCAGGATAGGACAAATATGCTTGAGTGACCCAGGGCAAGTGAGAATTATCTCATACCATGTTGCTAGATACAACAATAATGATGCTGCTCAGAACTGGGCTACATGAAAGCCCTCAAAAAAGCAAAGGTAAGGACTCAGGAGGTATGAGGATCAAGAGTTCAAGACCAGCCTTGGCTACACAGCAAGCTCAAAGCCAATATGAGTTACATGAGATCCTGTCTCAAAAAAAAAAAAAAAAAAAAAAAGCAGTGCTGGAGAGATGGCTTAGTGGTTAAGGTGTATGCCTGTGAAGCCTAAGGACCCAGGTTCAATTCTCCAGGTCCCACATAAGCCAGATGCACATGGTGGAGCATGTGTCTGGAGTTTGTTTGCAGTGGCTAGAGGCTTTGGCATGCCCATTCTCACTCTTTCTCTCTTTCTCCCTTTGTCTGTCTCTAATAAATAAACAAATAAAAAATAATAAAAATCTTTTCTTAAAAAAAGCAAATACAAAGATATGACTCCAGGAAGTCCCTGAAATAGCCATTACACATACTCCTATGGGATTTTTTTGTAAAGGGAAAATAAGATTAAGCCAATATAAAGATTTGACAATTCTGTCCTATTGGCACAGTGATATTTTTAAAATACAATCCACAGATTCTGTGCAAATCCCATAATCTCTCTGGGCTTCAATACTATCCCTTGTCATATGAGTGAAATAATACATACATAACAGAGTTCATGAGTATTGCTCTAAAATAAAACATTAAGTGCTTTCAAAATACCTTTAGGGTTTGGATTTTATCACATTTTCTAGCCTCCTCCAACAAACTCATACTTTTTCCTTCTGAGCACTGGTTCCAATTACACACAGTGGTCTATGTTTGCTTTCGATACCTCCTATAAAAATCAGAATTAGACCATAGAATATTCCTCAAAGGCAGATATGGGTGTGGAGTATGGTAAAGAGAGGAGATAATGGTAGGAATGGTAGATGAGCATGACAATGGAAAGCAGAGCTGGAGAGTAACTATGAGGTTGTCTATTCGGCACCAGAGGGTTGTTACTAATAGACAACGGTGTGACAGTCGTTAACATTTGGCAATAATACACACACTGAGAAACAGCAGTATTGATTGTTCTTGATTGACAGTAAGACCTTTGGTAACCCACTTAATATGGACTGTAGATCAAGATGCTGATGCATAATATGTTGTAACAGTAGGTGACATTTGATTATACAAAAGTCATAGAAGAATATTAGATTTATAAATATGAGTCATATTTCTGCCAGTCACTCTAGGATAGATTCCCCTCTCCATTTTATCAAGTTCTCTTCTCAGTATAAGGGCTCTCAGATCAAACAAAGGAATAGCATTATTTTAAGTATATATAGACCTAGTTCCATCTATTATTCTATATATTAACAGTTGATATGTAAAATTCTGGAGGATTTGTTTGTTAGAAAGAATTAAATAGAATTGCTGGCAGAAAACACCAACCAAGAGCAGCTTGTAGGAAAAAAAGTTTATTTTGGCTTGTGGACTTAAGGGGAAGCTCCATGATGGCAGGGGAAAACGATGGAATGAGCAGAGGGTGGACATCACTTCCTGGCCAACATCAGGTGGACAGCAACAGGAGGAGTGTGTGCCAAACACTGGCAAGGGGAAACTGCCTATAATACCCATAAGCCCACCCCAACAATACACTGCCCTCGGGGTGCATTAGTTCCCAAATCTCCATCAGCCGGGAGCCTAGCATTCAGAACACCTAAGTTTATGGGGGACACCTTAATCAAACCACCACATTCTACCCTGGCCCCCATAAACTGATGACCATCCATAATGTAAAATGCAATGCATTCAGTCTAACTTCAAAAGTTCCCATATGTTTTATCAATCCTAATGATGTTCAAACATTCCCATAATCTAAGGGCTTTTAACTGAGCCAAAAAATTCCCCCCAAACCCATAATGGCACAAAATAAACATTCACACTGCAAAAGATGGCATTGGGCATAGCAAAGAAATAGTCAACCAATATAAGATTTAAACAGGGCAAGCATCAAACTCTGTACTTCCAAGTCCAACAACTCTATCCAGTGACAAATTTCCAAGTCTGATAATTCTAACCACTGACAAGTCTTTGGAGTTCCAATTCTGCTTCTCCAGCTAGGCTACTCACAGTCTTGGAAAACTTCATCTGGTGCTGACAGCTCTCCTTAGCAGCCATCTCGTGGTCCCGGCATCTCCACTGGGTCTCCACTACAACCCTCAGTCTATCCTCATGGTTCCATCGGGTCTCCATGTAGGCATCCAGCAAACCTGCTTCACACTGCCCATGGCCATTTCTAAAACACAAGACTGTGTTGCAAATTCAATGACCCTCTCTTTCCTGCACTTCTTATACTCCATAATACCAGGTGGAGTGCCAATTTGTTAATCCAGGGGGAATAAAGCAGACTTTCAACAACAGGACACTCCTTTAGCATTCAGGCCCCTTCAAAAGACAACATTCTTTCTTTGGTTCCAGTGCAGGTCAGCTGGCCCAATCTCAATGTTTGTAATCTCTCAATTGCAGCTGAATGGGCAGGAGTTTCAGCCAAAGGTTTCATTTTTTTCTGTGCCATATCTCTCTGCTCATACCAGTCCATTTCAACGCAATACAACCCTGCACAAATTCTCAGGACACAGGCATAACTGTAAGTCTCTCACACAAACTGCTTCTAGCCCAGTCCAAGCAAAGCTCTTTCTCACCCTCATAAGCCAAATCTCACAGTTCATAGTTCTTACTGCATTCAGGTCTTTCACCTTTGACTAGAATGGTCCATTAAGCTGTACTTACAGCATGGCAAGGCATCTCTTAGGCCAAGGTTGTAAATCCTTCCACATTCCTCTTAAAAATCAGTTCCAGAGCCGAGCATGGTGGCGCATGCCTTTAATCCCAGCACTCGGGGGGCAGAGATAGGAGGATCCCCGTGAGTTCGAGGCCACCCTGAGACTACATAGTGAATTCCAGGTCAGCCTGGGCCAGAGTGAGACCCTACCTCGAAAAAAAAAAAAAAAAAAAAAAAATCAGTTCCAAAGGGCCAAAAGCCACACACCCTCAGGTGTCTAGTAGCAATGACACTTTACTGTTGCAGTCAGGTTTGCATTGCTCACAGAAAATACCAACCAAGAGCAGATTGTTGGAAAAAGGTTTATTTTGGTTTATGGACTTGAGGGGAAGCTCCATGATGGCAGGGGAAAACAATGGCATGAGCAGAGGGTGGACATCACCTCCTGGCCAACATAAGGTGGACAATAGCAACAGGAGAGTGTGCCATACACTGGCAAGGGGAAACTGGTTATAACACCCATAATCCCACCCCCAACAATACATTGCCTCCAGGAGGCATTAATTCTCAAATCTCCATCAACTGGGAACCTAGTATTCAGAACACCTAAGTTTATGGGGGACACCTGAATCCAACCACCACAGATGATGATACTATACCATCAAGTGTACAAGTACAGTGGCCAAATCCAACTTTGATGTGGAGAATACATATATGATGCAAAACCTAATCTCTTTTGTCTGCTAATTAATAATTTAATACTGACATTTCCATATAATATTCCCATTAAGAATAATTAGTGATCTCAGCTTATAAAGTCCTTAATGACTTAAAAATTCTCCATCATCTATCTGTTCTCATTTCCTGGATACAACCCTTGTGCTCTAGTATAATCAAATTGCTGTACTTTCCTGCATATACCATACTTAATATCATCATTAGTAGTAGTGAAGCAATCGTCTGTGAAGGGCTTTTTTGGTCAGATACTAAGAATTTTAGGTGAATCACCATGACCTCACTTAATTCTCAAAAGAACCTACTAAGAAACGTGTATTATCATCTGCAGTCCATTAAGCAGGAATTGAATACACTGAGGAAGGTTTCAGGGCTAGTAAAATGTAGAACCTTGATTTAAATTCAGGTCTCTCTAGCCTTAGAGTCTCCTTTCTTAAATTGCTAAATTAACTGGACTCTTACTTTGTTTCCTGGTTGGAATATACTTCTGTTCAGTTTAAGTAGGAATTATAATCATAAACCAACACTTGTGATTCAATCAGAAATGGAGGTTATTACAAAGACCTTGAGGAATCCTCCAAATCTCCAAGGGAAGCGAAATTAAGCCATGGAGCTAGTATTTCTGCCTGATCTCACACACACAGTTTGTCACTGATAACACCACTGAGCATTAGATGCTGTAGTTTGCTTTAGGACATTGCTAACCCTGGGTACTGGAAAAGATAGCAGGCACTACTGCTTAGTGTTACACTGCATTCATCTCCCCCTCAACCGTCAGAGAGGGCCTTATGTCCATTCCTTGTATCATTAGCTTTGAGCTGCAAGCCAAGGAAGGTACATCTCCAGATTAGTTCATCTCCAGTCACTGGAGTCACTTGTGTATGCCTTATCTGCAGAGAGGGCCAGGAAAACAGGACTCTGACTTGAGCCACTGGGTGGGGATTCAGGGGGAAATATGGACAATTCTTTCAAATAGGAAGGGATTCTGAAATAATGAGAAATTAAAATGATTCTAGCCTGCCAAAATGAATGACAGATGTCAGTTAGTTTGGATACCTGAAAAACTTAGTTGTTCTTGAACAATACCATTCATACAGCCTCATGTTACATTCTATACATTTCTATCATTACTAAATGTATATATTGATCACTTGCTTTTATTTATTGTTTGTTTTTTTTTTCAAGGTAGGGTCTCACTCTAGCCCAGGCTGACCTGGACTTCACTAGGTAGTCTCAGGGTAGCCTTGAACTCACAGGGTTCCTCCTACCCCTGCCTCCCAAGTGCTGGGATTAAAGGTGTGCACCACCATGCCCAGTTTATTACTTGCTTTTTAAAATGTATATATTGTTTATTTTATTTTTATTTATTTATTTATTTTTGGAGAGAGACATAGAGACAGACAGAGAGGGAGAGGGAGACAGATAGAGATGGGTACGCCAGCAGTCTCTCAGCTGCTGTGAATGAAATCCAGATGCATGTGCCTCTTTGTGGGCAAGTGCGGCATTGCACCCTTGTGTCACTTTGCATCTGGCTAAACGTGGGACCTGGAGATTGGAACCACTGGAGATTGGAACCAGCGTTCTTAGGCTTAGCAGGCAGGTGCCTTAACCACTAAGCCATCTCTCCAGCCCTTATGTATAATTTTTTATTGATAACTTCTATAGTTACAGACAATAAACCATGATAGCTCCCTCCCATCCCCCACTTTCCCCTTTACAACTCCACTCCCCATCATATCACCCTCTCTCTATTAGTCTCTCTTTATTTTTATTTTTTAATTTGGGGTGACTGTTAATAAGTTGTCTGCATTTGCTGAAGTGATGCCCAGCTCCTCCAGAAGGACAAAATCTTACCATTCCCATAAACATTCCTGTCACATGGTTTCTATACTGAAATGCTTTAAGTAGCACTTACCAACTCAGTGCATTAGTCTCTCTTTTATTTTGATGTCATCAACTTGTCCTCCTGTTATGAGGTTCTTGTGAAGGTATTGCTAGACACTGTGAGGTCATGGATATTGAGGCCAATTTCTATCTGGACAGTTGCATTGTAAGGAGTCTTACCCTTCCTATGGCTCTTACATTCTTTCTGCCACTTCTTTCACAATGGACCCTGAGCCCTGGAGGGTGTGATAGAGATGTTTCAGTGCTGAGGACTCGTCTGTCACATCTCAGCACTATGCTGCCATCTGGGTCATCACAATGCTCACCACCATCTGAAAAGAGAAGCTTCTCTAACCAAAAGTGAGAGTAGCATTAATGCATGAATATGAACATTAAGTATAATGCTTACAGGGCAGTTTGGTGAGGATAATATATCCATTTAGCCAGACAAGAGCAGGCTTTATATCCCTAAGGCTATGTTTTCCCTTTCATAGAGTGGGCCTTCAGTCCAATTAGAGAGCACTTGGTTTCCCCCAGAACAGACATGCCACTATTGCACCTGTTTGGTCATTTGGCCTGTCTGGCCAAACTTGAGGCTTCCAGTGTCCACTGTTTTCACCACTGATGACTTCTGTCTCCCATAAGGCTGAATGCAGTGCAGCTTTTTCCAGCTTTTAGTCAACTGGTATATAGGGAGAAGGTTTTAAGCTCAGCCCCAGGTTGATTTCTCAGTGACCTGGCCGCCCAGGCATCTGAAGTTTTCAGCAACAGGGTCTTACCATCTATTTCTGGTGGGAAACCAAGGGCTTTGGCAATAGCCTTTGATGTTTTGGAGGCAACAGGGATGTCCCTGGCCATCAACTCACTGGAAGGTATCCCATCCCTGGCACTGAAAAGTTTCTAGTAACAATCTATGCCTTCTGGGGGTGCCCTTATCCAAAAAGGTAGTCTTTCAGATGTCTTATTCAGAATATCTTGAATTTGGATTGACCCTCCCCCACCCTTCTTTTACTCAATCTCTTCTCCTGGCCTTGCTTAGGCCATTACAGTCCCTGTAATCTATTCTTCCACTTATATATATACAATACCATCTCCTTAAGTCCTTCCTTCTCTTCCCTCCCTTATAGCCTTTTTCTAGCTTACTGGCCTCTGCTACCAATTTTTGGTTCCAGCTTACACACAAGTCTAAACATTTATAGCTAGGATCCACATATGAGAGAGAAAATGTGATATTTGGCTTTCTGCACCTGAGTTACCTCATTAGTATAATCCTTTCCAGATCCATCCATGTCCCTAGAAATTTCATTTTTCTTTACTGCTGAATAGAACTCCATTGTGTAAATGTACTGCATCTTTATTATCCATTCATCTGTTGAGGGACATCTAGGCTGGTTCCACTTCCTAGCTGTTGTGAATAGAGCAGCAGTAATCATGGTTGTACAAATATCCCTAAGGGAGTAAGAAGAGTCCTTAGGACATATGCCTAGGAGTGCTATAGCTGTATCATATGGTAAATCTATTTTTAGCTGTCTCAGGAACCTTCACACTGATTTCCACAATGGCTGTAGCAGACTATATTCTACCAACAGTTAAGGGTTCCTCTTTTTCTGTTTTTTTTAATGATAGCCATTCTGACAGGAGTAAGATGGAATCTCAAAGTAGTTTTAATTTGCATTTCCCTGATGGCTAAGGATGTAGAACACTTTTTAAGATATTAATATGCCATCTGTATTTCTTCTTTTGAGAACTATCTATTTAGTTCCATAGCCCCCTTTTTTTCTGGTTTTCTGAGGTAGGGTCTCAATCTAGCTCAGGCTGATCTGGAATTCAGTATGTAGTCTCAGGGTGGCCTCGAATTTTTGGCAATCTTCCTACCTCTGCCTCCTGAGAGCTGGGATTAAAGATGTGCCCCACCATGCCCAGCGATAGCCCATTTTTTAATTGGGTTGTTTTATTTCTTATTATTTAGCTATTTGAGTTCTTTATATAGTCTGGATATTAATCCACTGTCAGATGTATAATTGGCAAAGATTTTCTCCCAGTTATGTAGGTTGCCTCCTTGCTCTATGCACAGTGTCCTTTGCTGAACAAAAGTTTTGTAATTTCATGAGATTCCAGTGGTTGATTAGTGGTTTTATTTCCTGAGCAACTGGGGTTATATTCAAAAAGTCCTTGCCTATGCCAATATGTTGAAGGGTTTCCCCTACCTTTTCCTCTAGCAGTTTTAGAGTTTCAGTTCTAATATTAAGGACCCTGATCCATTTGGACTTGATTCTTGTGCATGGAGCTCCTTCTGCCTGCTTCTGTGGTCTCTAGACACTCTGGATCTCTCCTACTTCTCTGCTGTGTTTGATAATTTCTTATATACCTTCACTTTTTAGTAGAAGAGTGTATTTTGCTGTTTTTTTAAGATTTATTTTTATTTATTTATTAGGGACGGGGGGGGGAGAGATAATGGGTGTGCCAGGGCCTCTAGCCACTGCAAATAAACTCCAGGTGCATGTGCCACTATGTGCATCTGGCTTATGTGGGACCTGAAGAATTGAACCTAGATCCTTAGACTTCAAAGGCAAGCACCTTAACTGCTAAGCCATCTCTGTTTTTTTTTTTTTTTTTTTTGCTTCCCTGCCCCCAGGCTGCTTTGGTGTGGTTCCTACACTGCCATCTTAACCAGAAGTCCTGATTATTTGCTTTTTAAGGACTGCTATTTTAAGTATTTGTTTGTGTAACTAATTCCATTATAACATCTTTTCAAATATCTTATAAGCTATACCATATGATGTTTGCACTCTGTGACATCCATATAAGATGTGTTCTACATATAACAAATAATAAATAGTTGATTTGCATTGAGGCATAAGTCTTTCCTAGCCATTATCTCTAGAATGTAAGTTGTTTTAGTTCAGATCTTTCTCTCTCTCTCTGCTTCTCTGTCTCTCTTTTTGAGGTAGGTTCTCACTCAAGCCCAGGATGACCTGGAGTTCACTATGTAGTCTTAGGCTGGCCTTGAACTCATAGCAGTCCTCCTACCTCTGCTTCCCAAGTGCTGGGATTAAAGGTGTATTCCACCATGCCTGGCTTTCTCTCTATGTTCAGTGCTTAGATTAATTCCTAGTATATGCTAGTTATTCAGTAACTATTTATTAAATAGGAAAATACTCCTAAAATAAATTGTCATTGTGAATGATACTGCCAGAAAGAATGAGAATGGCCAATTCAAAGTACTATATTGTACTTTCCTAATAGACCACAAAAAAATAAGAAGATAGAGACAGATTTATTCAACTTTAGCTACTTCTTCCTTCTATCCAAAAGTATAATCAGAAGAAGGCAATTGAGAATTTTTTTCTAGATCTACTACCATAGTCAGTAGCCACAAAAATGGCCTGAAATACTGCACTTGCTTAACATGAAACCTTTTTTCCCTCAGTCAACATTCTAATCAACTATATCTTGAGATTGTATCTATTCTGGGTGGGAAAGGTTGCTGGGCAAACTTTTGGATTTATACTTAAAAATATAAGAACACATTATTAAAAATAAAAATAAACACGACTCATTTGAAGAAATAGGGTTTGATAATTATAAAATGACTTGAGTAATGGCAATGGAATAGTATAAATGTAAAGGAAACCAGAGTTTAGTGGCTTTTTAGAGGTTAGCATTTTGGCATGAATTAAGTTGAAAGAGCTTTTCAAGTTAACTTAAGAATTATTATTGTTGAGTTGGGAAGATGGCTCAGTGGGTGAGTGTGCTTGTTGCGCAGGCATGCAAGTTCAATCCCCAGCACCCACATAAGTCCAGGCATGACTGCACATGCCTATAACCTCAGCACTGAGTGAGGTAGTGACAGAGGCTTTGCTGGAGCTCTTTGGTCAGCCAGTTTAACCAAAAAGAATCCCAATGAACTCTAGGTTCAGTGAGAAACTCTGTCTCCAGGAAATAAAGTGGAAGAGTGATAGAAGACACTTAACATCCTCCTCTGGCCTCCGTGTACATGTGCATGGTGTGTGCACATCTACAGTCACACATGTGTATACACTGAACACATATAAGTGCATACATACCACATATTACATACACATACCAAAGGAAAATTATTGTTAATGATAGCAATCATCTCTGGAACAAGGTTATCAAGATTTGAATTCTTTACCATAATGTAACCTTGGGCAGTACAATTTAGTGTCCCCATCTATAAGATGGGCATGAAGGGGCTGGAGAAATGGCTTAGTGGTTAAGGCATTTGCTTGCGAAGCCAAGGACCCATGTAAGCCAGATGCACAAGGGGGTGCATGCATCTGGAGTTCATTTGCAGTGGCTAGAGGCCCTGGTGTGCCCATTCTCTCTCTGTCTGCCTCTCTTCTAATCTCTGTCTCTGCTTGCAAAGAAATAAATAAACATTTAAAAATATTATTTAAAATGGGCATGAGAAAGTTTGTTGCAAGGATTAAATAATAACATACATAAACATATAGAATTCCTGGCATAAGTTGGCCTTCTAAATTTAGCTGTTAGGTGTTTTTTAAAAATATTTTATTCATTTTATTTATATACTTGATAGAAAGAGAGAGAAATAAGGAGAAAGAGAGAGAGAGAGAATATGGGCAAGCCAGGGCCTTCAGTCACTGCACATGAACTCCAGATGCATGTGCTACCTTGTGCATCTGACTTACATGGGTACTGGGGAATCAAACCTGGGTTCTTTGGCTTTGCAGACAAGTGCCTTAACTGCTAAGTCATCTCTCCAGCCCAAGATGTTCTTTTTATTATTGTATTTTGAACACTTGTTTTCTTTATTGCTTATAATTCTTTTGATTATTAATTACTTCCAATCATTTCAATTCTGGTGATTAGCAGTGTTACTGTACTGTATTTTACTAATGGGGAACCAGAGTCTAAAGGAGACTGTTTTCCCCATAGTCGTGTGGCTGGGATCCATTGTACTTTTTTATTTTTTATTTTATTTTTTATTTTTATTTTTTTATTTTTATTTTTTTATTTTGACAGACAGACCATAGTCATGTCCAGGCTTGGGATCCATTGTACTGGGAATTTTTGACCGCTAAGCCATCTCTCCAGCCCCCATTGTACTTTTTGAAGCTATTCCTATCTTGGAAAAAACATGCTAGACATAGATTATATGTAATGCTCTCTATTACATCCTTCTAACCACTCTTGTTAGTTTTAACTGTGTTATTCCCTCTTGCCATCTTTGCTTCTTTTCTCATTTGTCATCACTGCTTTTCTGTCTATACTGTAGATTTGTTTACTGTACTCTTTACTTTTCTCTTGATCCTGTGTATTGTAGTAGAAAGTCTTTATATTATCTGAAAGTACAAAGTATATCATCCCACACTATTCTGATGTCCATTTTTTGTTGTTTTCAGTTTTTTTGTTTTGTTTGTTTGTTAGCCTAACTGGTCTGTACAGTGGATTGGTTTCTGGAGGAGAAGGCGTTATATCTGTTAGGAGTCAGATGAGTAACTTATACATTAGCCATCTTGGTAATTAAGGGAAAATAGTATATATGCAAACACTGAGGGATATCAAAGCTGGTTTAAAAGATGCAATGTAAGTTTCCAGAAGCAGAAATAGTAGCAAATAATGGCATTAAGTTGATACAGAAGTTTTGTGACCTAGTTATGTACTTTTCCATGCATTAATCTTTTTAAAACTTGTATATAAGACTTTTGAAAAAAAATCCAAGTGGATTTTAGGTATTTATAGCATAAAAGGTTAGTAAACTTGCTGTCCTGGAGACTTAGCATATGATCTTTCTTGTAAGCAATAGAACTTTTCACCGTTTATCAGAAGGTCAGCATATCTTTTTTTAGTTGATAACCTTGTGTAATACAGTACTCATTTAGAAATATACACTAGTAGTCTTCAAGGACTGAAGCCACAAATGTCAAGATTTGATTACATTCTAATTCCTTCTTGTTGAAACAATCTGCAATGGTCTCGTCCTTCTCTTTTTTGTTGTCAGCCAGTCAAAATTTCAGGTCCTCTTTGTTTCTTTCCTTTTTTTTTTTTTTTTTTTCTTCAAGGTATGGTCTCACTCTAGCCCAGGCTGACCTGGAACTCACTCTGTTGTAGTCCCAGGCTGGCCTCATTCTCAGAAATCCTCCTACCTTTGCCTCCCGAGTGCTGGGATTAAAGATGTGTGCTACCATACCTGGCTTTCGTTTTTATTTATTTTGCCAAACTCAAATTTGTTTTTAACTGTATTTCACTAAGTTGTTTCAATTTGACTTTGCATTCATCTTTACTTTTTTTTTTTTTTTTTTTTTGGCTCTGAGAATTCAGCCTGGGACCCCAGGCATGTTAGGTGAGGGCTGTACATTCAGCTTCACTGCTAGCCCTGTATTCATTTTTATTTATGTAATAGGAAATGGATGTACTTTTGTTAATAACTACACTTGCCTTTAGAGGCATTATTAACATAATAAAGTTATTTTATTCATTATTAAGTCTTTGTTAGTTATCCACTGGTCACTTAATGTCGGCTACCAAGATGCTGGAGGGATAAATAAAATAGGATTTCTGTCTGTGAACAAGAAAATTACACTACTGGCTGTCATGGTGGTATGGACAGGGAACTATCGGAACATAGAAGGGACTCCTCACCAAGATTTTTAGCGAGAGAAGGAAGTTGTTAGGAAAGGATTTTTAAAATTTTTATTTATTTATTTGCAAGGAGAGAGGGAGAGAGAGAAGAGAGGCAGACACAGAAAGAATGGGCATGCCATGGCCTCTAGCCACTGCAAATGAACTCCAGGTGCATGTGCCCTTTGTGCATGTGGCTTACGTGGGTCCTAGGGAATCACACCTGGGTTCTTTGGCTTCACGGACAAATGCCTTAACTGCTAAGCATTTCTCCAGCCCCCTCAGGAAAAGATTTCTAGAGGAAGTTTTCTCTGAACTGATTCTTGAAAGCAAAAGGAATTATCCAGATGGTGGAGGAAGTGACTCTAGGAAAAGGAGCAATGTGAACAGTACAGAACAAAAGCACATGTATGGGCTGTTTATAGAGCTGAAGTTGGAAGTGTCTGGAGAGGGGAGGAGAGAAAATGTTTGGGTGGAACAGAGGATGGTGACATTTGAGGCTGGAATAGTTGGTGGTGTTGAATCATGAAGTGCTTTACCTATCATGCTTGGAAATTTATTCTTAAAGCCATGAAGTGGTGCAGTATAAGCCAGGAAATGATGTAGAAAGTTTGTGTTTTACATAGATTGTTCTGGAAATGGTACTGTACCTCAAAAAGTCTAAATGATCTGCAGCAAACATAATTAGAAGCCACTAGCTGTCTATTGAATTCCCTTCTAGCACTAATTTTGGATTAAAGGGTTTGTATGTTATGATAACATAATAATAGAGGGGATTTCCTATCCTTTCTTGTTAAGTAAACATTTAAAACCTATTTTGCCTATTGGTGTAATACACAGCCTTAGATGATTAAAATTAGAGACTCAACAAATAAAGCTAGCAATTGATGCTGGGCCTCTTGATGGGTCTGGTGTTAGATCGATCCATGCACAAGCACCTCCTGCGTGCTAGGCACTGTGCTAGAGGCTGAGGAGAGAATGGCGAATGACTTAGGCCAGGTTGGTGGAGGAACACACTTGGAGCACAAATTCAAATGTATACTAGTATACTTAGATATTAGATTCCTTTGCATACTTTTTTTTCACTTTCTAGCATTGTCTCAGACCTATAGAATATAGATAATGAGGAGGGGAGATATTTAACTTATTCATGGTCATTCATGTAACATGTAATAATGAATGGGAAATAAGCACAGTTCAATACTTGATCACTTTCTTTTGCATTTACCCCTTCTATATCATACTGCTTTCCCTGACAAGACAATGCTGATATACTTTTTTTTTTTTTTTTTGGTTTTGCAAGGTAGGGTCTCACTCTGGCTCAGGCTGACCTGGAAGTCACCATGTCTTCTCAGGGTGGCCTTGAACTCTTGGTGATCCTCCTACCTCTGCCTCCCGAGTGCTGGGATTAAAGGTGTGCACCACCACGCCCGGCCTGATATACTTTTGAGTCTAAAGTAGTTTTCTTCCCCTCTTAATTCTTTCCAATGCTACCACCCAAACCAGTGTTATTTTAAAAAAAGAAACAAAAGCCATGTACAGAGTGGGGTTATGGGTCATGACCTTTATTGTATCTGCTTCTCATCTAGACAGTCATTACCTAATGACCAGTCCTGTCTCATCCATACTTCTACCCATTTACTTTGCCAAACCTAAGTATGATCTTTGCTTTTTGTAATGAAAATTGGTGGCTTTTTTTGTCTTTGTTGTTTCTATTGTTAAATACCTAGGATAGCCCAGTTGAGGATGAAAACTGATAAAGAATCTTTGAAATTTTTCCGGGTAGGGTGAAGTTTATAATCCAGTTTTTACATGTGAAGAAACGTTCAAAAAGGTGACCTGTCAATTAGAATATAAGCTGCAAAGCACTTTGGGTTGAAATTTATCATTGTCTCATGCTCATCCATAAATATATATGTATATAAGAAACATAAATTTGTATTTCTTTTTAAATTCTATGATCTACATTAATTTTACATTTAGGGTGTTCTTGTCTTTGATTCCTAATTTCTTCTGTTTTTCTTAATTACGTTCCAATTGAAAGAACATGCATTTTCCTTGTCCTACCCTAAGTTTTGCTCATGGAGTGACTTTAGAGTAATGCAGAGAAATGTTTGTTCTCCATCAGAGGGTCAGTTGCAGCTTTGAAAACAAATCAAGCAAATAGTCTATTGATGGGGGAACTTTCATTATAACATGTTCTTTTTAAACTCCATGATATTTGTTGCTTGGTCACTGAACAGTCTGTCCTACCATTCACTAGTACTCTGTGTATCTGAGCAGACCTGGTTAGGAATGTACTGTTCAAAGGATAGAGAAGTTGCATTCAAGATTGCATCATTCAAACCAAACATTCTAATATTGGGCTGATACAAAACATTAATAGAGTATATCCTAACATACAAATAGGTTTAATTTTGAAGGGTTTAATCTTTGAATAAAGCCATATTTTATTGTGTGTATACACACACACACACGCACACAGAGAGGGCTCTTATTTCTTCTGGTCTCTGTAGGTGAATAAAATTATTTTAATGTGTGTCAGGTCTGAGGTTGTCAACAAAATACCCCTGTGTGCCTATCTTCTTTATTTCTGTTCTTTAATTTTCAAACCCTTGAGCCTTTTAATTTTCCCCAAGTTTTATACTGTCCCTGCAACAATTAGCACAAATGTTAGTGCTGATGAATTATGACTTTGATATTAGTTCAGTTATATATCTGGAATGTTTATTCCTCAGAGCTTTCCAACTGAGGGAGCCCAGCATGAACTCTTACTTTGGAAAATATCTGAGTGGGCAGACCCGTTTGCCACATTACCTTCATTGTCTGTCTTTGTTTATTCAGCTGAAAAGCAGTACTTGCCTCTGACACAGCCAGGCATGAATCTCCAGGTCTCAGAGACTTTTATAATAGGTAGAAAAATTGTTTTGGGAAAGGGAAAGTTGAACATTGTTATTATACATTGAAGTAATGCGCAGATGAAGGTACTTTCTTGTGGGAAGAGCATAATGATTTTAAGCGTTCCTGAAGCACAGCCCTGGCAACATTTGTTGGGCTGTTTTTCTAGGGTCTTTGGTTCAATACATTTTCCTTACTTTCTGAGCAAGAGACACTGACACATTTTATTTGTTTTTACTACAATAAAAAAGAACCTTAGTAAGTGAATAAGTCCATCTCAGACAGACAAATAATCACATTTCCTCTCATTTGTGGTTTCTAGACTTAATATATAACATCATATATGTACAGA
Source organism: Orientallactaga sibirica (assembly GCA_036365145.1). Taxonomy (NCBI): domain Eukaryota; kingdom Metazoa; phylum Chordata; class Mammalia; order Rodentia; family Dipodidae; genus Orientallactaga; species Orientallactaga sibirica. Next base: position 14,478,896 of record JAEOAD010000034.1, read on the forward strand.
TGATATAGGAGAAGCAAAACTATCTAGGGAGACAAAGGGTACTGCTGAGGGCAGGGGAGAGAAATTGGAGGGTAGCTGATTATGGGGGAATATGCTCAAAGTATATTATATACTTGCATGAAAATGGCCTTATGTAACCCAGTATAATAAAACAAAATAAACAGAACTCTAGATATTTGGACACAAGTGTGCTGTCAGGTACAGGTAATAATGAATCTCTTCTGACCATAATAGCATTCACATGTCTTTGGCATTTATTTCTCTGGTTTTTGTCTGTCTCTCAACTGAATTATTTTAGCAGGCGGTTTAAAATCTTTTTGCCTTCTTTCATTCCCAGACTGTTTTCACACTGCCCCCAGAGTTCTATTTCTACAATGAAGAGCTGATCATACCATTCTCTCTTGTCCAAAATCTTTCCACTTCTACTCAGTTGCTATGAGGAAAGCCTTACATGTTACCCAGCCTGCCTCCTCTTTTGTAGCCTAGCCACAATGAGATGTTTTCAGTTTCTAGGGTACTATCCTGTCTTGTTTCCATGTCATTACACATGCTGTTCCCTTTGGGATAATCTCCTGGACTCTTAGCTTAGTCATATTTCCTCATTCTTTGTTCCCAGGTTAGATGTTTCTTTCTATGAAAAGCCTGTATTAAGTGTTTGTCTATGTGTAAAACATATAATATGCCTTATTTTGTATGTGTGTCATATTCATGGTGTGGTTTGTGTGTGTGATGTATGCACATGTATGTACAGATGTGCAGAGGCCAAACAAGAACATTGGGTGTCCTCTCATACCACTCATTCATGTATTTCCTTGAGACAGAATCTCTTACTTGAACCTCTGAGCTACTGATTTTAGTCAGACTGGCTTACTACCAAGCCCCAGCCATTCTTTGGTCTCTGTTCCCCAGAGGACTGGGACTACAGGCATACATGGTCACTAGTTGTTTATGTGGATGCTGGAGAGTCAACCTCAGGGTGAATCAGGCCCTTATTTTTGTATGGCAAATGCTCTTGCCTACTGAGCCATCTCTCCAACCCCATTTTATCTTATTTTAACACAGTGCATATTTCCATTTAGAAGTAATACAATATATTGCTTCTTTGTTTTTCTTTCCTCTGTAAGATTATAAATTGTATTGTGAGGGTAGGGATTAAAGCTGTCTTTCTTACTGTATCTCTATTACCTAGAAATTATAGTCTTTCAGGCACAATACAAATTTGTTGAATGATTGAATTAATGAACATATGCTTTGCTAAGAATCTTTTCTTTCACAAATGCAAAGAATTAAATTTCTTTGTTTTCATGTTCTTGTACTTTTTCTTCCCATCATCTGTTTATATCCATTCATTCACTTATGTGGCCAGTTACTCAACAAAATGTTGCTTTGAACTTTTTTTTAAAATAATTTTTATTTATTTATTTATTTGCAAGCAGAGAGAGAGAGAGAGAGGAGAGACAGACAGAGAGAATGGGCATGCCATGGCCTCCAGCCACTGCAAACAAACTCCAGACGCATGTGCCCCTTGTACATCTGGCTTACGTGGGTCCTAGGGAATTGAACCTGGGTCCTTTGGCTTTGCAGGCAAATGACTTAACCATTAAGCCATCTCTCTAGCCCTGCTTTGAACTTTTTAAACCTTCATACCTTGCCCAGAAGCACATGTAAAGAACTTTTACTAGGAAAACTCCAGTATACACTTTCACTGTGTGTCCTTACTCCTTACTATGTAAAGTTGCACTCCCACAGCACACATATAACACCCTCTCTCCCCTGTCCACTTTTCTGCATTGCTTTTCTAGCTACTAGATAATTGTCCTTTCTGGAGCTGAGTGGGAAAGGGAACTATGGTGTGTCAGGCACTGCACTGCCCTTCATTGTTCCACTTACTCCCCATATTTTGCATAGATGAGAAAACTAAGGCTCACAATTTAAATGTTAAAACTATTCTTTAGGTTCTAGTCTGCCCTTGGCTTCAGTTTTTTTTTTTTTTTTTTTTTTTTTTTTTTTTTTTTTTTTTTAAGGTAGGGTCTCACTCTGGTCCAGGCTGACCTGGAATTCACTATGTAGTCTCAGGGTGGTCTTGAACTCACGGCGATCCTCCTACCTCTGCCTCCTGAGTGCTGGGATTAAAGGCGTGCGCCACCACACCTGGCTTGGCTTCAGTTTTGTTTTTTTTTTTTTTTAAAGTTTTTTATTTTTTTATTTTTAGAGAGAGACACAGATAGGGACAGAGAGGGAGAGGGAGACAGACAGAGAATGGGGATGCCAGCAGTCTGTCAGCTGCTGTGAACGAAATCCAGATGTGTGCGCCCCCTTGTGGGCAAGTGTGGCATTGCACCCTTGTGTCACTTTGCATCTGGCTAAACATGGGACCTGGAGATTGGAACCGCTGGAGATTGGAACTGGCGTTCTTAGGCTTAGCAGGCAGGTGCCTTAACCGCTAAGTCATATCTCCAGCTCTTCAGTTTTTAAAAAAAATTTATTTGAGAGAGAGAGAGAGAGAGAGAGAGAGACAGAGAGAGTGAGAATGGGCATGCCAGGGCCTATAGCTGGTGCAAACGAATTCCAGATACATGTGCCACATTGTGTGTCTGGCTTACGTGGGTCTGGGGAATCCAACCAGGGTCCTTTGGCTTTGCAGGCAAGCACCTTAAGAGCTAAGCCATCTCTCCAGCCCTGGCTTTCAAATTTTATTTGCAAAATTAGCTCACTCTTCTTAGCTTCCATTAAGAGTGGTAGAAGAAGGTACTGGTAGAACAGAGAATTATATCCTTAAGTTCTGGCATTTCAGATTCCTTCATTTCTTTGGTTAGTTAAGAAATGAATAAACACGTACTGTATAATTATAACTCTTCTCTAATAAAATTATGCTAAAACCATAAAATTTACCATTTAACCATTTTAAACATATAATTCGATAGTTTTATGAATATTCACATTGTCATGAAACAGATCCAGAACTTTCTCATCTTACAAATAACTCTGTACTCACTACATAGCTCCCTTTTCTCCCATTCCTAAACCCTTGGCACACTCAGGGGCTATTGCAGCTCTGGTAAAAGAGGACCAGACAGCAGAACTTGATGGCACCCACATAATGCTGTTTTGTAGTCATACAGAATGTAAGAATTACAGGGTCATGGAAACTTACACTGGGCTTTCAGAGAAAAGTCTGTGAAGCCAAGCAAAGCATAGCAGGGAAGGCCCTGCAAAAGGCCCTGAGGGATTGATGTGGGAGGCTTTGAAAGTGAAACATAGTTGGAATGGAGATTACAAGATGTTGGCAATGTCAGGAATAGTGAGGAAAACTGCTAGTACCAAATGAGTGGACCCAGGAACAGCCACTTATTCTGTGGGCAACAGTACTGTAGGAGTGGAGGTACCCAAGTCAAGAAGAGCCTAGGTGATGCTTCTACAGCCCCTGATGCTGGATAATGGAGTACAAGCTTTGCTGTTTGCCCTGTTGTTTTTTTTAAAGAAAGAAAGCATAACAGGGCCTCTTGCTAATGCAAATAAAATGAACTCCAGACACATATTCCACTTTTACATCTGGCTTTACATGGGTACTAGGGAATTGAACTTGGGCCAGCAGACTTAATAAGCAAGCACCTTTAATCACAGAGCTATTTCCGTTCCACCTGCTTGGCTTTGATCTTGCTTTTGTCCATCCTTTTCTTGCCATGCCTCAATGTCTCCCTTTTGGAGTGGGAATGTTCACTATGTGTCATATATACTAGAAGAATATAATGTTCTCTTTGATTTTGCAGGGGTTCACAGTTAATAGTATGCCTCGGGAGAGACTTTGAACTTTTCAACAGTATTGAGTCTTAATATGATGGAGGCTTTTGAAGCTGAACTGCATGCATTTTACATTATGAGATAGCCATAAGCCTGTGGAGGCCAAGGGCAAAATGTTATGGTTTAAATATGATATGTCCTCCATAACGGCATGTATTTGAATACTTGTTCCCCAGCTGGTTGTGATGATTTGGGAGGCTATGGACACTTTAGGAGGTGGGACCTAACTGGAGGAGGTAGGTCCCTGGTGGGTGAGCTTCCATCTAAAATATTCTCCCTAGGGGGCAGAAAGATTGTTAGAGCCATGAGTTGGGTCATTATGCACAGAGTCATTGCCTCTCCCGCATAACTGATGGCTATCCCCATAATGCAAGACCCACAATCTCCATGGGGGGAGGACAGGGAGAAGGCTAACGATGGTACCATCATGGCTGTATATACGCTATATACATAACTAATAAAAAATAAAATAAAATGTACTCCATAATCCACTAGGATGGGAAACATAAGCTATGTCTTAACTCCCACCACCACAGATGAATCTGCCCTTTACCATACCTTCCCTGTCATGATGGACTATATATCCTAAATAAAAATCCTTCCTCCCTCAGGATGATTCTGTCAGATGATTTGTCACATTGGCAAGGAAAGTAGCTAATATAGGTTGTCTTCACTATTTGGCTATTGTGAATAGTGTTATTATGAACATGGCTGTATGAATATCTTTTTGAGGACACATAATGCAATTTTACTGGTATGTTATTGTAACCAGAAATAAGGTCTTTGGCATCTTCATGCTTCCACATTCTCACTGGAAAAAGAAATGAGGCCCTTTATTAATTTTGGGTTTGTTTGTTTGTTTGTTTGTTTTGTTTTTTCGAGGTAGGGTCTTGCTCTTGCCCAGGCTGACCTGGAATTTACTATGTAGTCTCAGAGTGGTCTTGAACTCATGATCCTCCTACCTCTGCCTCCCGAGTACTGGTATTAAAGGCATGCACTACCACACCCGGCTTAATCTTTGTTTTAACCTTATAACTTCTGGCCATCTTAATTTTCTTTTGAATATTGTGTGTGTATGTGGGTGTGTGTGTGTGTGAGTGTGTGTTGGTTACCTTCCATCAGTGTGTGCAAGATCAGGAGGGGCAGGAGAGCAAAAAGAGGCTTTCTTCTTTTTGAATATGAGATGTTACCTAAATGCTTAGTCACGATGTTACAGCAGAGCTTCCTGGCTCACAGTGTAGAACAGTGTTTGTACTAAGTATTTGATAATACTGAAGGGTGGCAAAAGAGTGGGAAGACTTTGTGAACAAGTTTTGAGGATTCAGAGCGTTCGATGGAGAGCACAAAGTAAGATACTCCTCTTCTAGTTTACAGGGAAAAGGTGTTTCTGTCCAATGTCCTTGGAAATGACTTAGGGCTCAGCTATTTTCCTTTCTTTAACTCCAAATCAATTAAGCTTCTTGCTCTCTAGACACCTGTAGTGAGGTGCATTTTCCACGTTGCCACATTTGTTTATTCAGAAAACAAGCAAACTTTATTGTATAAGACACACATAAATCCTGCTTAGTGTACCAACTTGTCTGTGTGTTTGAAGACAAAATCGTCACCAGTGACTCTGTGAAACTCAGGTTGTCCTTTAGATTGCTACTATAATTCACTATTAAATCTGTTGTTTCTAGTCTTTCTTTCACACTGCCCTTAGGATAATGTAATCCCAGCTAGACTCTTTATGGCTATCCGATCTTGGGGAAATTATTTCTCTGTGCCTCCGTTTCATTATTTAATCCTATAATAAAGATTATGCCTGTCATTTTAACTTACTTGTACATTTTTGTTTTTTTTTTTCAAGGCAGGGACTCACTTCAGCCCAGGGTGACCTGTAACTTACTTTGTAGCTCCAGGCTGGCTTCAAATTCATGGCAATCCTTCTACCTCAGCCTCCTGAGTGCTGGGATTACAGGCATGCGCCACCATGCCTGGCCTCCTGTATCCATTTTTAGTAAGTTAGTGCATGTAAAGTACATAAAAACAATGTCTTGTATATTGGAAACAAGTAAATAAATATATAGGTTACAGTTGTCATTATTGTTATTTTAATTTTTATTATTTATTTTTGCTTCTGAAGGATAATTCTGATTACATCATTACAGTAATCAAGAATTTTCACCTGGGCTAGAACAACACCCTACCTCGAAAAACAACAACAAACACCAAACAAACAGAATTTTGCATTTAAAAATATTTATTTATTTATGAGAAAAGGAAGAGAGAGAGAAATAAAGAAGCAGATAGAGAATGGTTGCACTAGGTAGAGATAGAAACCATTGCAAACAAACTCTAGACGCATCTACCACCTTGTGCATCTGACTTTACATGGGTACTGAGGACTTGAACCTGGGTCCTTAGACTTTGTAGGCAAGTGTCTTAACTGCTGAACCATCTCTCTAGCCCAAAGTTAGCATTTTTAAATTTTTTTTTAATTTTTAAAAATTTTTATTTATTTATTTGAGTGAGACAGAAAGAGGTACATAGAGAATGAGCATGCCAGAGCCTCTAGCCACTGCAAACGAACTCCAGATGCACGAGCCACCTTGTGCATCTTGCTTAGGTGGTTCCTGGGGAATTGAACCTGAGTCCTTTGGCTTTGCAGGCTAAGCCATCTCTCCAGCCCCCAAATTTTGCAGTTTGACAAACTTTTCAGGTACAACAGAATCGTTTTTCACGTTTGTAACAAGATATAGATATTCCAGAGCATCTCCACCCAGGTCTAGGATGAAAACAAGAGTCAATACTGGAATTTGGGAATCCAGTATACCTTTCCAATATGTTTCTCCCACCCCTGTTTCTCCCTGTTAGTCTTTGTTGCAACCATGGTCAATAGATTTTCTCTTTACTCAGCACTCTACCATTATAACTCATGTATTTTCTTGGTCCAACTTTGTAAAAAAAAAAAAAAATATATATATATATATATATATATATATATATATATATATATATATACATATACACACACACACACACACACACATATATTCTTAGTAAACTATCCACTTAATAATATATTTAACAATTGGGGTTGGATATGAATGTTAAACTATAATATCTGGAATCTTTTTTTATGAAATTAGGGCATAGTTCCTATGTTGTATCACCAGGTGCCTTAGGGTAGAAGTTTTAATTTTTTAAAAAGTATTTTATTTATTTGGGCTGGAGAGATGGCTTAGGGGTTAAGGCACCTGCCTCCTAACCCTAAGAACACTGGTTCCAATCTCCAGCGGTTCCAATCTCCAGGTCCCACGTTTAGCCAGATGCAAAGTGATGCAAGGGAGCAATGCCGCACTTGGCCACAAGGGGGCGAGCACATCTGGATTTCATACGCAGCAGCTGAGAAACTGCTCGCGCGCCCATCTCTGTCTTCCTCCCTCTCTCTCTCTCTCTCTCTCTCTCTCTCTCTCTCTGTCTCTCTCTGTGTCTCTCTCCAAAAAAATAAGATAAAATAAAAGTTTTAAAAAATTAAAAAAAAAGTGTTTTATTTATTTATTTGCCAGACGTGGTGGTACATGCTTTTAATCTCAACACTTGAGAAGCAGAGGTAGGAGTTTCACCACGAGTTTGAGGCCAGCCTGAGTCTATAAAGTGAATTCTAGGACAGCCCAGGCTAGAGCGAGACCCTACCTTGAAAAAACAAAACAAAAAAAGTATTTTATTTATTTATTTGACAGAGAGAGAAAGAGAGGAGAGAGTGAGAGAATGGGCATGCCAGGGCCACTAACCACTGCAAATGAACTCCAAACACATGCATCATTTTGTACATCTGGTTTTACATGTGTACTGGAGAATTGAATCCAGTCCTTAGGCTTTGCAGGCAAGTGCCTTAACTACTTAGACATTTCTCCATCCCCTCAATTTTAAAAATATTATTTATTTATTTAAGAGAGAGAGAGTTTAGATGCACCAGACATATTGATATTGCAAATGAACTCAGGACACATGAGCCACATTATGCATCTGGCTTTATGGGAACCCTGGGGAATTGAATCCCAGGCCAGAAGGCTTTGCAAGCATATACCATTAACCACAGTTCCATTTCCCCAGTCCTAAATATCAGTGTGTACTCCTTTTTTTTTCCTGAATGAATTTTCTAGGCATTATATTATGCAAATAGTTCTTGGCTTTAAGTTGCTCCATTAGTTTCTTCTTCCTTTTTCCTCCTCCTCTTTTTCTCTATTTCTTTACTCTACCTTTCATATATATATATATATATATATATATATTGTATTTTGTGTGTGTGTGTGTGTGTGCACATGCACATGCATGCACATGCACACACATTCAGGTGTGATCCTCAGAAACACTGTATTCAGCCACCAGGTCCTGCATTTTTTATATGGGTACTAGGGATTGAATACAGGCCTTCATGTTTGTGAGACAAGCATACTATAAAACAACCTGCTTGGTAAAGCAGAGTCCCTAGGTATTACTACAAATTGCAAGAATTGTAGACTAAAGGGGATGATCAGAGATCTCTGAATGTACTGGAAATATTCTAAATAGGCACTGGAGAGATGGCTCAGTGGTTAAAGACACTGGCTTGCAAATCCTGATGGCCCGAGTATAGTGGAGAAATAGAAGTTACTGTCTTAATTTTTTTGTCTTTTCTAATTATTTTATTTTATTTGTTTAAGAGAGAAAGAGGCAGATATATATATAGAGAGAATGGGTGTGCTGGGGCCTCCAGTCACTGCAAATGAAGTTCACATGCATGCACCACCTCTTGCATCTGGTTTAACATGGGTACTGGGGAATGGAACCTGGGTCCATTGCTTTGCAAGCAAGTGCCTTAACCACTGAGCAATCTCTCCAGCCCCCTCTTCTAATTATTTTAAAAAATATTTTTATTTATTTGAGGGAGTATGAGATAGAAAAGGCCAAGAAAGAGGGGGGATGGGTGTCCCAGGGCCTCTAGCCATTGCAAATGAACTCCAGATGCATGTGCCACCTTGTGCATATGGCTTACAGGGTCATGAGGAATTGAACCTGGGTCCTTTGGTTTTGCAGACAAGTGCCTTAACCACTAAGCCATCTCTCCAGTCAACCCTCTTCTAATTTGTAACACACTCATAAATTGGGTATCAAGTATCCCAGTTTACAAAGAAGGCTTGGAATTCAAGATTTCAGGAGACCCAAGTACCTTGACCTCACTGACTGATCTTTTTCTGCTATGGCTTGGAGCCAGATTCCTAGTTGCTCAAATTCAGTTTCTGTATTTACTTCTCTATTGACCTCCCTCCCCTTAAACTCAAGATACCATGATCATGCTGTCAGTGAAAAGGCCTACATACATTTAAGAATAGTTACTGATGGGCTGGATGGATTGCTTAATGGTTAAGGCACTTGCCTGCAAAGCCAAAGGACCCAGGTTCCATTCCCCAGGACCTACATGAGCCAAATGTACAATGTGGTGCTGAGCTCAAATACAGTCCTGTTGATAATATGATAGAGTATTCTTTCAAGTTTCTGGCAGTACTTGGTTAATTCTTTTTTTATTGACAATTTCCTTCCCTCTTTTCCCTTTGCAACTCCACTCTACATCATACCCTTCTCCTAGTCAGTTAGTCTTTTATTTTGATGCCATCATCTTTTCCTCCTTTTATGATGGTCTTGTGTAGGTAATGTCAGGCACTGTGAGGTCATAGATATCCAGGCCATTTTGTGTCTGGAAAAGCACATTGCAAGGAGTCCTATCCTTCCTTTGGCTCTTACATTCTTCCTGCCACCTCTTATACAATGGACCCTGAGCCTTGGAAGGTGTGATAGAGATGTTTCAGTGCTGAGCACTCCTCTGTTACTTCTTCTCAGCACTGTGGTGCCTTCTGAATCATCCCAAGTTCACCACTATCTGAAAAGAGAAGCTTCTCTAACCAAAAGTGGGATTAGCATTAATACATGGGTATGAACATCAAGAGACGTGCTTACTGGACAGTTTGGCAAGCATAGTATATACATTGAAAGAAACACAAGCAGGCATTACACCCTTAGGGCTCATGACTTCCCTCATAATAGGTTTTCAGTATCAGGGATGTATTCCCTCCCATGGAGCAGCCCTCCAGCCCAAGTAGAGAGTGGTTAGTTTCCCCCATAACAGACATGCCACTATTGCACCCATTGGCTCATTTGGCCTGGCTGGCCAAATTTAAAGCTTGCAGTGTCCAGTGTTGTTTATCTCTACTGGTGATTCTTTCTCCCATGGAACTGCATGCAGCATAGCTTTTTCCAGCTTTCTGTCAGCTGTTCTATGCAGATGAGATTTTCAGCTCAGCTCCAGTAGGATTTCTCAGTGACCTTGCAGCTCAAGTACTTAGTTAATTCTTTAGTGCACTCTGAGTTTGATAGCTGTTGACAGAATAAAATATACTTTTAAAAGTAGCCTGAGCTAGAGCAAGACCCTACCTCAAAAATCCAAAAAAAAAAAAAAATCTTATGAAATGGCCAAATTTTCATAAACTTTTGGAAAATGTGTACATATGGAGAATGGGAGCACAAAGGATAAGTGCTTTCTTTGAAATTAATGTAGTAGTTTAGCATAGCCTATCCAGAATTTATTTTTTTAACTTGTGTGTGTGTGTGTCCCATGTTCCTTTTTGTTTGTTTGTTTTCAAGGTAGACTCCAACTCTAGCCCAGGCTTACCTGAAATTCATTTTGTAGCTCCAGGATGGACTTGAACTCACAGAAATCCTCCTAGCTCTTCCTTTGGAGTGCTGGGATTAAAGGAATGTGCTACCACACCTAGCTCTATGCATATTTTTTTTTTTTTTTTTTTTTTTTTTGGTTTTGCGAGGTAGGGTCTCACTCTGGTCCAGGCTGACCTGGAATTAACTATGTAGTCTCAGGGTGGCCTCGAACTCTCGGCGATCCTCCTACCTCTGCCTCCCGAGTGCTGGGATTAAAGGCATGCGCCACCACGCCCGGCTTCTATGCATATTCTTATATGTGTAGGTACATATGAATATATGTGTAGAGGTCAGAGGTTGGTGTCAGGTGTTTTTCTCAGTCACTCTCCACTTCCTTTTTGAGACTAGGTCTCTCACTGAACCTAGAATTCTCTGGTTCAGCTAAACTAGCTATCCAGCAAGCCCCGGAAATTCTCCTATACCCACCTTTCCAGTACTGGAATTATAGGTGTGCACCACTACATCCAGTTTTTATGTGTGTGCTGTGGATCCAAATTCAGGTCTTTGTGCTTACTCCATAAGTGTTTTACCAACTGAACCATTCTCCCAGTCTCATCACCAGAATTCTTGATCCTAATTTAGCAAACTTCTTTAAATTCTGTCAAGTTGACAACTAGAAAGTAACCACCACAGATGCCATACGAATTTAGGGACTAGTGCTATTGAACACAAATAGACTTATTTCTGATGTAAAAGTGTATCTCATGTATATGATAACAATAACTTACCTTTCAGGGCAAATAGTTGCAAACCAGGATTTCAAATAGCAAGATTGCCCCAAATAACAGGCTTTCCAGTTTAATGTGGAAGCTAGAAAACAACCTGGAATATCATTCTTTTTTTTCAGTTGCCATCTACCTTTTTTTTAAAGACAGGGTCTCTTACTGGTATAGATCTTCCTTAGTAGGCTGGATATACTGGCTGGCCAGTGAGCCCCAAGAATCTGGCTGGCTCTACCTCCCCAGAGCTGGGATTATAATTTCACACCACCACTGATAAATGGCTTTTTAAATGTAGGTCTGAGGATCAAACTCAGGTCTTCAAACTTGTAAGGCAAGCACTTTTCCAAGTGAGCCATCTCTCCAACCCAAGAGTTTAGTTTCAATGTTGAATCCATCTTTTGATGTCACTGATAGGCCCTGACTTAATGACTTTCCACCTTTACGGTGGTGTGAAAGCATTATCCATCATCCAGTAGATACTGCTCTTAAGAGTTTGAATTTTGACCTTTTCCTGGGCTACCAATATGTGTTGTGGTTTCCTCATGATGTGGGGGCAGGGGCAGTGAAGAGTAGATGCCAAACGCTCTGCGATGTCCTCCACAGTTGCTAAGCTATGATGTTTGGGAGGTTAGCATTAAGTGCATTTTTTGACGCACTATTTTCAACTTTGAGTTTAAACTGATTATAAGACTAGAGGCATCTTTACTTTGTAATGTGTTTACTCTGATCTTGAAAATTTAAATTTATAAGTTATTTCCTGTACTAAAAGCATTATTTTTAATTTTAATTTTTTTTTGAGGTATAGTCTCACTTTATTCCAGGCTGACCTGGAATTCACTATATAGCATCAGGGTGGCCTTGGACTCACAGTGATCCTCCTACCTCTGCCTCCCAAGTGCTGGAATTAAAGGTGTGTGCCACCATGCCTGGCTTAAAAGCATTATTTTGAAGTAATTTTGGTTTTTTGAAAATTAAAAAAAATCAGTACCAAAAACTCTCACATATTCTTCATTGAGGTCCTCCTGGTGATACCATCTTGTAACATCATATTTATCAGAATTATGGGATTAGGAATTAACATTGATATTAATACTATTTACTTACTACAAATATCACTTGAATTTGGCCATATTTTCCACCAATGCCCTTATTTAGTCTTAGATCTAATGCAAGATTTCACATGTTAGGTACCTCTAATCAGGAATAGTCTTTATCTTTGGTCAATTATTTTGTAAATATCTGAGTTTGGATTTGTCTGATTTCTTCTCATGATTGAGGTTGTACACTTTGGGCAAGATGCCATAGAATAGTAGTGTTGCCTTCCTAGCACATTCTGTCGAATAGGCACATGCTGAAGATGGCTTATGGTGTGTGATTTGATTTTGATCACATGACATAATGTCTGCTAGATTTTATTGTGCTTGTTATTTTTCCACTGGTTATTACTAAGTAACTGATTGAGAGATACTTGGAGCCTTTGCAACTATCCTGTTTCTCAATGTCACGCTCACTCACTATTGTTTACTTTCTTAAGGGTTCCCAAAGGTTATCCCTGTGGTGTTTGTCTGATTATAATTTTCTACTTTCTTTTTTAAATTTTTTTTGTGCTGGAGATTTAACTCAGGCCTCACACATGCTAGGTAAGTGGTCTCTTTGCCCCACACATATGCTTTTTTTCTTAAATGGAAAAAGCTTATTGTAAGTATTGACTTTATAGAGTTTAAAACTAGTGGCAAACAGCAAAGGAAGATTTGATTTAAGTGTGGGGATCCTCTGGGTTATGATCACTTGTTCTGTAACTATGTGTAGCTTTAAAGTCAGTTTCCCTGAATGGAGACAGTAAGAGGTGGGCATTTGTTTTCTTTTCACCTCTCCAGAACCCTCCTTGGGTTGAGGAGGCATTTAAAGTACCTGTTGAGTTTATGTGTGCCCCATCCTCATCTGAGTTTCCCTCTTATGTATTTATTGATATAAGAACAAGCTGTACCCAAAGTCTTGCCTCTGCCTCTGCCTCTGCCTCTGTTAGAGCAGCCCCTAGTAAGCAGTGGAAGAATTCCCAGACTGACTTAGTGATGCTGACTCGGCTGCCTGAACCCCACCTCCAACACGCTTAATGAGACTTTGTCACATGCCAAGATTCACATCTTGTTCTGTTTGTTTTTAATTTATTACTCTACATTTATTAATTGGAATTCTACTGTAAGGAAGAAATAGCCTCATGCCCTTTTATTAATTCATTTAGTTGTTTATTTACATGAGTATGGACTTAGGAAATTTTATTATCTCTTGGTATGTTAAGGTTTTGGAATGAAGCAAATACATGTCACTAATATCCAATGATAGTTTCCTTCTTACATACATGTCAGCTTTTTTACATTTGGATGTTTCCAAAAATAAATTTAATTTGAATTGAACTTAAATTATTTATTACTACACCATTTCTTCTGTGTATTATCATAAAAAGCCTTGATTTTAGACATCTCCATAAGGTGTTTTTGAGAAAGGAAGTATAAAAACAATCCAAGAGGCCAGGGTATGGTGGTGTATGCTTTGAATCCCAATACTCAGAAGGCTGAGGTAGGAGGATCTCTATGAGTTCAAGGACAGCCTGGAGCTAGAGAGTGTGTTCCTGATCAGCCTGGACTCAAGTGAGACTTACCTCAAAGTAAATAAATAAATAAACAAAAAACAAGACAAGAAAGTGTAATAGTCTTCTCCTCCCTTTCCTTTCTTCCCTCCCGTCCTCCTTCCCTCTATCCCTTCTTCCCTTCCTTTTTTCTTGTTTGTGACAGAGTCTTGTCATATACCCCAGGCTGGACTACAAGTCTTTATGTAGCCCAGGCTGGCCTTAAATTTGTAATCTTTCTACCTTAACTCTCCAGTGCTAGGATTACAGGACACTGACCTTTCTTTTTCTTTAAAGAAATTTTAGTTTTGTTTAGTTATTTGTGTGAGTATGTGTGTGTGTGTATGTGAGAGAGAGAGAAAGAGAAAAGAGAGAGATAATAGGCATGTCAGGTCTCCTAGCCACTGCAAACAAACTCCAGATGCATGAGCCACCATGTACATTTGTCTTACATGGGTTCTAGCTAATTGAACCTGGGTCCTTAGGCTTTGAAGGCAAGCGTCTTAACTGCTAAGCCATTTCTCCAGCCTAACACTGACCTTTCTAAGAAAGCACTGACTTGAAGATTAACTTGACCATTATGTAATACTTAGAGTGTACTATGGTATTACATCCAGATTCTAGAATCTGAAAAAGAAGGATTTAAAAGATATTGTTGGGCTACAGAGATGGTTCAGTGGTTAAAGGAACTTTCATGCAAAGCCTGATAGCTTGGGTTCAGTTCCTCAGTACCCATAGAAAGCCAGATAATCTGGAGTTCATTTGCAATGGCAAGAGGCCCTAGAATGCTCATTACCTTTCTCTTTCTGTCTAGAACTAGAAGGCCTAAGGCAGCTTCATTCATATGTTTGGTGCCTCTTAGGGAAAGGCTGGAAAGCTGTCATTCTCTCTGTAGAGTCTCTTACCATGTAGCCATTAAACCCAAGGTTTCTCAATGATAGTTGGGTCCTAAATTAATGAAAGCAGAAGATGCAAGGTACTTTGAGACTTATGTCTGAAAATCTTGACTCAAGAATGTCACATTTATAAGACTGATTCAAGAGCTGAGAAACAGACTACCTTTTGATGGGAGATTATAGCAACATCACAAAGCAAAGAAGTGTGGACAGGGAGAGGCAGGATTCACTAGAAATCACAATTATGAGGATCATGTATGGTAGATATGGAAGCAAAAGGATAGGAATTGATATAGTAAATTCTCAACTGATGCTTATAGACTTGTTTAATGACATAGAGTCCAAGGGAGGAAAGGATTCCAGAAAGGAAGGAGGCAGATCTGAGAGTGTAGCTTAGGGACAGAGAATGTTTTTAGCATGTGTGGGTCCCAGGGTTTAATATATAGCACAAAAAAAAAAAAAAAAAAAAGAGAGCAGGGTGGGGAGAGCCAGGAATAGATAGCAAAAGATAAAGAAGTATATAACTTAACACAGCTGTTGTTTTGAATATTTTTACTTTAAAAATTTTTTTATTTGAGAGCGAGAGAGAGAAAGAGAGAAAATGAATTAGAATACCAGGGCCTCAGCCACTACAATTAAATGCCAGATGCTTGCACCACCTAGTGGGCATGTGCGATCTTGTGTTTGCCTCACCTTTTGTGCATCTGGCTAATGTGGGATCTGGAGAGTCAAACATGGGTCTCTAGGTTTTGTAGGCAAGCGCCTTAACCACTAAGCCATCTCTCCAGCCCTGTTTTGACTTTTGAGAGAGCATTTTCAATAGAGTTTGGAAAAGATTCCAGAGCATTAAGGGAAGAACATGTAAAGAAGAAGAAAAATCTGAATTTTGGCTTGAGAAATTTAATTTAGAAGATAAATGGTAATTGTATGGGACAGGAGATTAAACAGAATGTATTTTAGACTATGACAGGCTCAATGCTTATTTGAAGGTTGAAACTGTAAAAAGGGAAAAAACTGAAAAGTTGGAAGTAGGTGGTTAGGAGCCGGCATAGTAGAATCTTAAAAAGAGATGGGAGAGGATATGATAAGCACAGTTGGAAAGATTGTCTAATCTTAATGAAGCTGGAAAGCTGGGAAATGGAGAGAAAGCTAAGGAGTTGGACAAAAGGAAGAAGAGAAAGAAGGGGTCTGTTTCAATGAAACTTGAAACAAAATCATTTGCTCATCATAGAGTGGAATAGAAGACTTAAAGGGAAGAAACCCTTGGAAAAACAACTACTATGGGCAGATGGGCATACAAACAATAAAACAAGTCAAGTTCAAGGATCTTGGAGCAATTCTAGGGACTTAGTGACATAAAACCTTTATCAGACCAGTTCTTTATACAACAACTTTCTCTAATACCCAGGAGTATGGTGGAGAGTAGACAGTGGAACTTTTTAAAGGGATTCAAAGTGCTAAGGAGGAAAGTATTAAAATGACTGATCTTAATCTATAGTAAATACTTTTCTGGTATTTAGGCAGAATGCCTTTCTTCCACCCTTTCCATGATTTCAGGAAGCTTATGATTATTAATTATTTGAGTTATGTATTAAAAGAAAGTTCCCCTACTAGAAAATTATAAAAAGTTTTCATTTGACCTGGTGTGATTCTTAGTAAGCACCTGCTCTCACCCTGGTTTTAGAGCATTTACTGACATGTTCAGTTTTGATTACACTTCCTGGAAAATTTCCGCATTTCCCAAAAAGTGGGCCAGTGTTCTGTTAAGCACAAAGTACCGTCTCAACAAGAGATGTGCCAGGAACTCCATCAGCTCTTGAAAACGGAACATCACACTTGTAGATAATAAGTGGGTAGTGGATGAAATAAAAATTGAAATTGTAAAATTTCTAGAATTGAATGACAATGTGAACACATCGTACCAAAACTTATGGGACACAACGAAGGCAGTCCTTAGGAGAAAATTCATAGCACTAAATGCCTTAATAATAAAAACAGAAAGATCCCAAATCAGTAATCTAACCATCCATCTACGGGCATTGGAAAAACAAGAAGAATCCAACCCAAAAATGTCACACGGAAAGAAATAATCAAGATCAGGGCAGAAATTAAGGAATTGGAAACCAAGAAAACAATTAAGAAAATTGATGAAAGAAAGAACTGGTTCTTTGAAAAAATAAACAATATTGATAAAACCCCTGGCCAATTTGACCAAACAAAAAAATAGACGCTTCAAATTAACAAAATTAGAAATGAAATAGGAGAGATCAGAACAGACGTAATTGAAACTGGAAGAATCATTGGGTCTTACTTCCAAAACCTCTACTCCACAAAAGTAGATAATTTGGAAGAAATGTATAAATTCCTGGGCACATACTACCTACTGAAACTAAACTCAGAGCAGATCAATCTCCAAGACAAACGTATCACATCCATCAAGATTGAAAACGTAATAAAAAAGCCTCCCCCAAAAGAAGAATCCAGGACCAGATGGCTTCTCAGCTGAATTCTATCAAACTTTCATGGAAGAACTGAAACCAATTTTCCTCAAACTGTTCTATATAATTGGAGAACAGGGAAAGCTCCCCAACTCCTTTTTTGAAGCTAGTATCACCCTAATACCAAAACCAGACAGAGATACAGCAAGAAAAAAAAATCTATAGACCTATATCTCTTTTGAACCTAGACACAAAGATCCTGAACAAAATCCTTGCAAACAGAATTCAACAACACATCAATAGCATTATCCACCTTGATCAAGTAGGCTTTATCCCAGTAACACAAAGTTGATTCAACATATGGAAATCTGTCAATGTAATATACCACACAAATAAGCTTAATCACAAAAACCACATGATCATTTCAATAATGCAGAAAAGGCCTTCAGCAAAATACAACGTCACTTCATGATCAAAACATTGAAGAGCCATGGTGGGCAACCAACTGCTCTTGATTTGGCTAATAAATCCACTCAGTGGAATGGAACTCATTGCTGGAACTGGGAAATAAGTCAAAGCCATGTACAAAAAATGAGCTCAGTCTCCAAGATCTAGATGCCACCAAATGTGGGCTAGGAGAGAGCCAATGCATATAAAATTCCCTCCAAAACATATATGGTTATCCCTTCTATCTAGTACTAACTTCTTTCTCTGTTGGAGAATTTGCTTATCTTTTTCCAGGTGGACAACGAACCTGAAGGGAGGATCAGCTAACTACACCTCACCAGCTGAAACCATAGAACAACACAGGGGAAGGGCAAGAATACAGCGTTCAAGGCGATCACAACACCAGAAAAAGGCTGAAGGAGATAAACACAGAGAACATCCAACTCCAACTAAGCCAGATATCCAGAGACACAGAGGCTCCCAAAACCTCATCAAGGAAGCAGAACTAAAATGACCCCAATGTGGCTCAGGGAAACTCGCTGAAGAGGGGGCGGAAAGATTGTTAGAGTCACAAGTTGGTGCACTATGCACAGAGACTGGGGCCTATCCACCAGAACTCTTGAGTAAAATCACAATGCATGACCCACATTCCCCATTGATGAGGGTCCCTTTGAAAGTGGGAGGACGGGAAGGAGGACAATGGAACCAATACTATGAATATAAAATCAGAATAATATAAATAAAAAATATATATTAAAAAAAAAAAAAAACTTAAAACAAAACAAAACAAAAAAACAAAAAAAACAAAGGAAGGGTACAAAACCTTACAATGCAACTGTCCAGACAGAAATTGGCCTCAATATCCATGACCTTGCAGTGCCTAGCAATACCTTTGCAAGACCCTCATAATAGGAGAAAAAGATGATGACATCAAATTAAAAGAGAAACTAATGGAGAGAGGGAGGGGATATGACTGAGAATCGAGTTCTGAAGGGGAATGGGGGGAAGGGAGGGAAATATCATGGGTTTTTGTCTGTAAGTATAGAAGTTGTCAAATAAAATAAAATAAAATAAAATAAAACAAAACATTGAAGAGAATAGGCATGGGTGGTTTATATATCAACATAATAAAGGCTATATATAAAGATCCTAATGCCCAAATAATACTTAATGGGGAAAGAATCAAGGAATTCCCATTGAGATTAAGAACAAGACAGGGGTGTCCACTCTCACCTCTGCTCTTCAACATAGTACTGGAAGTACTAGCTCAAGCAAAGACAGGAGAAAGAAATAAAAGGGATACAAACTGGATAGGAAGAAGTTAAGTTAGCCCTATTTGCAGACCACATGATCCTATACATAAGTGACCCAAGAACCTCCATCTTAAAACTAAAGTTGATTAATTCTTTCAGCAAAGTAGCAGGATACAAAATCAATACACAGAAATCCTTTCTATATGCAAAGAACAAAGATACAGAGAAAGAAGTAAGCAATGTTGTCCCATTTTTAATAGCAACAACAATAAAATAAAATAAAATAAAATAAAATAAAATAAAATAAAATAAAATACCTTGGAATAATACTAACCAAGGATGTGAAAGACCTATATAATGAAAACATAAAAATACTCAAGAAAGAAACTGAGGAGAACTTGAGAAAATGGGAAGACTTGCCATGTCCCGGATAGGCAGAATTAACTTTGTGAAAATGGCAGTCCTACCAAAAGCAATATATAGAGTTAATGCAATACCAATAAAAATATCAGCATCATTCTTCACAGAGATAGAAAAAATGATCTCAAAATTCATACGGAATGGCAGAAGGCCTCGGATATTCAAGCATATCCTCAGCAAAAGAAACACCTCTGGAGGCATCACCATACCTAATCTAAAGCTATATGACAAAGCCATAGTAACAAAAACTACATGGTCCTGGCATAAAAATAGGAATATAGACCAATGGAACAGAATTGAGGGAACAGAAATGAGAATTCAGACTTTAGGTCAAGTAACTACAGCTACTTGATCATTGACAAAGGCCCCGATAACATAGACTGGAGAAGACAGCATCTTCAACAAATGGTGCTGGACAAACTGGATAACCATATGCAGAAAAATGAAACTTGACCCACACATCTCGCCATGCACAAAAACCAAGTCCAAATGGAGCAAAGGCCTCATATAAGACCTGATACTCTTCTACTACTGGAAGGAAAAAATAGGAATTCTCCATGATATAGGAAGGGGGAAAGACTTCCTGAACAAAACCCCAGTAGTTCAGAAACTTAATCATTCAATCAATGGGATCTCATGAAACTAAAAAGTTTTTAAACAGATAGACATACCATAAGCAGAGCCAATAGATTACCCACAACATGGCAGAAAATTTTTGCCAGCTATACAACTGACAGAGGCCTAATTTCTAGAATCTACAAAGAACTCAAAAACCTAAACAAAAAAAAAAAAAATCAAACAACCCACTCACACAATGGGGCAGAGAACTGAATAGGGAGTTCTCAGAGGAAGAAATACAGATGGCAAACACAAACTTAAAATGTTCAGCACCCCTAACCATCATGGATATGTAAATTAAAACAACTATGAGATTCTACCTTACCCCAGTAAGGATAGCAAACATTATAAAATCAAATGTAAACAAATGTTGGTGAGGATGTAGAAAAATAGGAACACTCATTCACTGTTGGTGGGAATGTAAGATGGTACAACCACTATGGAATCAGTATGTGTATGGCACAATACAGGCCTGGTCCTAGCCAGACCACATGGCAGAAGAAAGCAGGAAGTGGCTTCTGTGTACATGGCGTTCTGTGCAGGCCTGGAGTGACCACAGCTACAGTCCCATGCTCATGAGAAACCTGCTACGAGATGACCTGTCCAGAGACAGGCTGTCATTGGTCACAAAAAGGGGGACCACCCCATACAATGATTGGCCAGTCAAGCACCTTAAAACCCCCCTGCACTTCCTCAATAAATGAGTTTGTGGCAGCTCGCTTTCTGCTTTCACCCAATTCCCGGAGTCTGTGTCGTGAATCAGCGCTGCCTACCCCCAACTTGGCAGAGACCCTACCGTCCCTCCTGGGCTGGCCTTAGGGGGGACCCCAACAAATATGGAAACTCCTTAAAAGGTTGAATATAGAGTTACCAACAGACCCAGTTATTCCTTACTGGGCATTTACCCTAAAAGCTCCATGCCTCAGTACAGAGATATTTGTTCAACCATGTTTATAGCTGCTCAAGTCATAATAGCTAAGAACTGGAATCAACCCAGGTGCCCATCATTGGATGAATGGATAACCAAGATGTGTGTATCTACTCAGTAGTAAGAAAAAGCGACACAATGAAATTTGTAGAAAAATGGCCAAACTTAGAACAGATCATACTCAGCAAACTCACACAACCACAGAAAGACAATCGTCGCATGGTCTCACTCATTTGGATCAGCTCAAATTGCTGACATACTTAATAGGCATCTCAAGGCCTGGACAATAGGGAGGGCAGTGCTTGAGTGGAGGGGAAGGGTTGTGGGGAGGGAACACAAAACTGAACCCAAATGGAAATGGTACCATAGAATCCTGTATCTTGGAAAATAGACTAAAATGTTGAATCCTCAACAGGACCTTAGGGGGAGCACCTGAATTGAAGGGCCCTGGAGAAGATGAGATGAAGCCTAACCTTAAATTTCTCCTGTTTCTTTTTTTTCTTTTCTCTATTTTCTTTCTTTTCCTTCTTTCTTTTCCCTTGGTGTTGGCCTGTAACTCCCAGTACCAGGATGTGGTTAATACCCACAATGTGCTGTTGATCAGAGAGACCTTCAAGGTTTCCCAAAACAAGACAGACTTCTGTCAGAGACTTGATTACCCACCATAGGTTAATGGTAAGACCCTACTGCTGAAGACACCATATGCTGTCAGTATGGAACATGGACAGACCTGGCTGGAGTCCAGAAGAGAGCCAGTCACCAGACAGTTAGCCCATCTAGTGCCAGAAGGTGCTACATGAGCTACTGGGGAAAAGTGGCAAATATCTGTCTGAGAAACTCAAGATCTAAGCTACTCAGAAGCAAACAACCTTACTTGACACTCACACAAGTGCAATAGTGGCACACAGCCATGGTGGGTAACCAACTTCTGGATTGGCTAACAGATCTGCTCAGTGGAAAGGAACCCATATCTGGAACTGGAAAACAAGTCAGAATCATATTGAGATAGTGATTTTGCTTTTCAGTATCAAGCTCCCACTAATCTTGGGCTACAAGAGGGTCTACACCCATTAAATTCTCTCTAAACTAATAATAGTTATCCCATTTAACCTTTGCTGACTTCACTCTCTGTTGGAGAATCTGCTTCTCTTTTTCAGATGGGAGCAGGACCTGAGGAGAGAAATGACCCATTGCACTTCACCAGGGCCCCAGCTGAAACCACAGAGGAATTGTGGAAATGAGCAAGAGTGCTGCTTTCTAGGTGAACCTGATATCAGCACAAGGGTGAAGGAGATAGACACTGAGGACACTCAACACCTATCAAATGAGCCCATCAATGAAATAGACTTAAAACACACCCAACATGGCTCAGGGAATTTCATGAAAGAGGGGCTGGAAAGATTGTTAGAGTCACAAGCTGGAACATTATGCACAGAGACATTGCCTCTTCCCCATAACTGACAGCTACACACACAATGCATGACCCACAATCCCCATGAGTATGACCTACATCACCAACAAGGAGGGTCCCTTTGGAAAAGGTGCAGGGATAAGGGAAAGGATGGTACCAACATGTGCTGTTTACATACTAAGTATGTCCATAACTAATAAAAAAGAAAAAAAGTACCATCTCATACATATATCATTTCATCCTCAGAAGTAATTCTATAACTACTGTTTTACTTTATGTATTTTCAGACTATAATAAGAGACACATATAAAATTTAGGACTACACTTTCTTTAAAAATTATTTATTTATTTATTCATTTATTTGCATAGTGTGTACACATACCAGGGTCTCTTGCCACTGCAAATAAATGCTAGACTCAGGCTTTGTGTGGGTAACTAGGGAATTGAACTAGGTTCAGCAGGCTTTTTAAACATGCAGACAAGCACATTTAAGTCACTGTGCCATCTCCCAGCCACTGAACTGTATATTCCTTTAAAAAATATTTATTTATTTATTTATTTGATAGAGAAAGAGGGAGAGAAGGAGAATGGGCATGCCAGGGCCTCCAGCCACTGCAAACGAACACATGCACCCCCTTTTGTGCATCTGGCTAATGTGGGCCCTGGAGAATCGAACCTGGGTCCTTTGGCTTTGCAGGCAAATACCTTAACTGCTAAGCCATCCCTCCAGCCCTGGACTATATATTCTTAATGAAATGTATCATTATATATTGACTAGGCCTCCTTGTTCCGTTTTGGTTTTGTTTCTTTTCTTTCTTTCTTTTGTGATTTTTCAAGGTAGGATCTCATTCTAGCCCAGGCTGATCTGGAATTCACGATGCAATGTCAGGCTGGCCTTGAATTTACAGTGATCCTCCTACCTCAGCCTCCTGAGTGTTTGGATTAAAGGTGTGTGCCACCATGCTTGGCTGTTTTTGTTCTTATCTCATATTAATATAGCTATACTAATTTTATTTTGGTCACTATTATTTCATCTTTTTCTATCCAGTTACTATTAACGGCTCATGTATTTTTGTCTTGTGTTTTTTTGTGACCTGTTTGAAACTGGATTTTATGGACTTTAATCTGAAGATCTTTGTGTTTTAAATCGACTAGCTTTAGTTTTATTTCATAAAATGAAAACAGGTTTGATTAGATCTCAGTAGCTATTTATTGGCCCTTTTTGTGCTGAGCCATTATAAGGAAATATGAGAAAATTTTAACTCAATGGACAATTTTAAATGTGTGAGACACACACACACAAACTCATAAAAGAAAATTACTTAATGACTTATTATCATTGCTAGATATACCAATGGCTCAATAATAAAGCAAACTTATGAGTCAAAAGCAGCATATGTTGCCAAAGATACTTTGACCTTTTATTTTTTATGATAGATGATAAAAATCAGATACTACAAAGCTGGGCATGGTGGTGCATGCTTTTAATCCCAGCACTCAGGAGGCAGAGGTAGGAGGATCGCTGTGAGTTTGAGGCCACCTTGAGACTACACAGTGAGTTCCAGGTCAGCCTGGACTACAGTGAAACCCTACCTTGAAAAAGAAAACAAAACAAAACAAAACAAAACAAAACAAAATCAGATACTACAACCCAGAGCACTTAGACTTATCGAAGGTCAAAGAACCAGTTAATTAGCAAAGTGTATAAGTTTAAAGTGTCCTGGGTCTGTCTGATGTTTCTTAATTTCTCCAGTCTTACTAGGCTGTATGATTCATTTCATTTTTCTGAGATTCAGCTTTCTCATTCAAGATGCCTATATCATAAAATTGTACTGGAGAACTAAGGAGGCCATTTGTGCATAGTTCTAGTGTGATGTCTGATACATGTGTAGGACATGCTCAATGACTAATAATATCATTGTTGCTGTACTAGTAAAAGCTAGCTATTACCTTCTCAGAACTTGTCACCTTGTCTCATTAATTAAATGAATTGCCTTTGAACTGTGGAAAGCTGGCAGTAAGCGAGGTAAAGGCCAGCAGCACTACTGATACAGATATAAACGTGAAGCAGAAACTTCTACAAAATTTGGATTATGTTGCTCTAATATTTTCATATGCCTGTCATAAATCAGAATAAATATTTTTCTATAGTAAATTGTGGTTGGGCAGTTCAGTGGATAAATTTTTCTTTTAAAAAGTAAAACTTAAAGCTTTTCTGTGTAAAAGGTTGCTTTAAAACTTTCCACATTTCTATAAAGTCTGTTTTAACTCAAACAACTCATCACCTTTAATATTAAATTTCCCAGATTTTCAAATATTTATGACCCCACCTTAGTGTGTCATAAATGTGAAATGTAATTTGAGTATCAGTGTTATATTAGAGTAAGACTCTTTATCAAAATAAAAACTGTTGCTAATTCCATTTCCCTAGAATGAGGCCTTTCTGAAATTCATTTTCTCCAAACCTACAAACATGAAATATGGTCCTAATAAAAAGCACATTTTAAAATACACCATGCATTCAGACCTATAGTTAAGATAATATACTCTTGTTGGTTTTTTAATAAAAACATTTGATGGATAATCAGAGGTTGAATTAAGTGTTCCTTGATTTAGACAGTCATCTTTCTTTTTTTCAATTTTTATATATTTATTTATTTGCAAGCAGAAAGAGACACAGGAAGAGAGAGAGAGAGATGTGGGGGGAGGTGAGGCAGGGGAGAGAATGGGCACATCAGGGCCTCCAGCCACTGCAAACAAAGTCCAGATGTATGTGTCACTCTGTGAATCTGGCTTTACATTAGTACTGGGGAATTGAACCCAGGTTGTGAGGCTTTGCAGGCAAGTACCTTAACTATTGAGCAATCCTTCTTTCTTTTTTGATTTGAAAATCAGAAGAGAGATTTTCTGTAGATCCTATTGTAAGCTTCTGAAAAATGGTGAAGTTCTGTGTTGGTTAGCCTGGATAGATTCCACGCTGCTACACATGTATGTACTTTTCTGGTCTTTGGATAAAATTCTGTGTTGGCTAGACTGGATAGATTCAATTGTGCTAGATTCATGCACTTTCCTGGTCTGTGGATGAAAAATGGTGAAGTTCTGTGTTGGCTAGACTGGAAAGATTCCACAGTGCTACACGCAGGCACTTTCATGGTCTGTGGATGAACAGTGTTGGATTTTTAAATATGTATCTCAAAAGGAAATAAATATGTATGAAAAAAGGATGGGAATACTATATATCTTTATCTTTCATTTCTACCACATCTCTCTTATTTTGCATAGTAGCCATTACAACCCAAAATTTAAGTTGGAGCTAAAGGAAAAAAAGAGATTCAATTCCTTTTAGTTAAATAGCACTTTAAGTGCTAGAATACTCACAATTCTTTATACAATTATCAGCTGAAACATTAATTGCTTCCTTCTAATTGTAACTTTGCCTTT
This sequence comes from Orientallactaga sibirica, assembly GCA_036365145.1. Classification (NCBI taxonomy): domain Eukaryota; kingdom Metazoa; phylum Chordata; class Mammalia; order Rodentia; family Dipodidae; genus Orientallactaga; species Orientallactaga sibirica. Next base: position 14,504,632 of record JAEOAD010000034.1, read on the forward strand.
AAAAGGAGTGGATATTAATTGGGTCCTATGCTAATTATGCTAACACAGTCTAACTTAAGTTGTTTGTGGCACACCAAGGCATCTGCCAGTGAAATTTAAATATTTAATCTAGTAAAACCTCCTTTCTTTATATTTTACTTAATTTAAAATATATAACCAATAAAATCTGCCCATTTGATCCTCAGTTCTATTAGCTTAGACAAATGCATAAACCAACATGCAAAACAGCTTCATTTCCATCTGAAAATGCTATTGTGTTTCTCCTTTGTAGTTAGTCTTTGTTCCTTCCTACCCATGACACCTTCAAGCCCCTGATCAATTCTTTGCCACAATGGTTTTGCCTTTTCCAAAAACATCATGTAAGTAGAATCATATGATGCCCATTTTGAATCTGGCTTAAAAATATTTTATTTATTTATTCATTTATTTGAGAGAGAATGGGGAGAGAGGGAGAGAAAGAGGCAGACAGAGGGAGAATGGGCATGCCAGGGCCTCTAGCCATGCAAACAAACTCCAGTTGCATGTGCCACCTTGTTTAACTGGCTTTACATGGGTACTGGGGAATTGAACCTGGGTCCTTTGGCTTTGCCTGCAAGTGCCTTAACCATTAAGCCATCTCTCCAGCCCAGAATGTAGCTTTCTTTTTTTTGGGCGGGGGGTTCTGAGGTAGGGTCTCACTCTAGCTCAGGCTGACCTGGAATTCACTATGTAGTCTCAGGGTGGTTTCGAACTCTTGGTAATCCTCCTACCTCTGCCTCCCGAGTGCTGGGGTTAAAGGCATGCGCCACCATGCCTGGCTGTAGCTTTTTTATTTAGCATAATGCATTTGAGATTCATCACTTTCATGCATGACAGTGGTTTATTCCCTTTTATTCGGTTACTATTGTGTCTCTACAATAGTCTGTTAATTCACCATTTGAGGGACATTTGGATACTTTCTAGGGTGTGATTATGAGTATAACTGCTACAACAATTTGTAAGCAAGTATTTTTGTGAATATGTATTTTCTTTTGAATAAATTTCTAGGAGTGTAAATTGTCAAAATTTTTCCAAAGTGTCTATATTGTACTTAAATTAGTAATTTTTAAAAGTATGAGTTGTTCAATATCCTTTCCAGCAATTACTAATGTCACCTTTTATTTATTGGTTTTAGCTATTCTAAGACATAGCTATTTATTATCTGTATATGTGTGTGTGTGCCTATCTATCTGCCTGCCTATTTGTATCATCCATCCATCCATCCATCCATCTCTGCCTGCCTGTCTATCTAACCTCTCTCTCTCTCTCTCTCTCTCTCTCTCTCTCTCTCTCTCCCATCTATCATCTTTGGGTGCTGAGAATTGAACCAAGGCTTCCAGTTTATGAAACACACCCTCTAGTACTGAGCTATCCCTGTCGCAGCTTGTCCTTTGACTTCCATTCAGTGGACGATTTTTCAGTGTTTGTAATGTGTGGGTAGAGGGTAGGACTACTTCAGTTTGCCTTTACAAATCAGATTGTGGTTCTAATTGTTTAATAAGTGCTATCGCTTTTTCATTTAGAATTTTTAAAATTTATTTGTGTGCTTGCTTTTTGGAAACAAGAGCTTATTCTATAACTCAGGCTATCCTGGAACTCACTATGTAGACCATGTTGGCCTTGACTACCCAGCAATCTTCTTGTTTCAGCCTTCCAAGGGTGCCAGTACAGGTATGAGCTAGCACATCCAGCTTGTATGTAGAATTTGAATGGCTAGTACTCTGATAAATATTTATCAGATCTTTAGATAACATGCCTACTGATCATGCTTTTCTAGTAAAATATGCTATATATAATATGTGTAGTCAAATATTAATGATTATTACAGTATGACAAGTGCCACCATGATGAATATAATAAGACAATGTTCTTGAACCTCCTCAAATGTTTTATATTCTACAGTCAGCCTATTTCATTTAACAATAAACTTTGTATCTACAAAATTATAAATGATCTCTAAATATTGACTCATAAATTAATATTTTCCTGGTGAAGATACAAAGTGTTGTTTGCATGTCCAATTATATATATACAATCTGCAGACATTTTGAAGTTTTGGAGGAAAATCTTTCTCCTATATTAAGGAATACTTTAAAAAATTAAAAATCTGGTTGTGGGCTACAGGTGTATAACACAGTTGGTAGAGTACTTCCTTAGCATGGACGAAGCCCTGGGTTCAATTTATAGCACCACATAAAAATGAATCTGGGGCTGGAAAGATGGCTTAGTAGTTGAGGTATTTGCCTGCAAAGGCAAAGGACCCAGGTTCAGTTTCTTAGTACCCACATAAAGCCAGATGCACATTTTGGCACAAGCATTTGGAATTTGTTTGCAGTAGCTAGAGGCCCTAGAACCTGTTCTCTGTATTTGCTCCTCACCTCCTCCGCCCTCTTAAATAAATTTAAAAAAAATTAAAAAACTGTATCTGGTGATGCCCACCTATAATGATGATCAAAAAGTTCAAGGTCATCCTTGATCATGACTGAGTTTGAGGCTAACCTGGACTGTCTCCAAAGTAGCAGCAAAAAATCTGGTGGTGCTTTTTTTTCCATGCTGAGGATCAAATCCATGGCCTCACATGTGCTAGGCAAGTGCTGTACCACTGAGCTATATTCATAACCCTGATGGTACAGTGAAAAATAACTTGTAAAATTATTTCATTTATTTGTTTGTTTTTTTGTAGTGCTAGAGATTAAACCCAGGGCCTTGTGTGTATTAGGCTAGTGATCTACCACTTAACTATATATCCTCAGTCCTTACAACTATTTTAATATAAAAGTATATTTTGGGCTGGAGAGATGGCATAGCAGTTAAGGTATTTGCCTGCAAAGCCAAAGGACCATGGTTTGATTCCCCAGAACCCACATAAGCCAGATGCACAAGGTGGTACATGCATCTGGAGTTCGTTTGCAGTGGCTGGAGGCCCAGGCGCACCCATTCTCTCTCTCTCTCTGCATTTGCCTCTTTCCCTCTCTCATTCTCACAAACAAACAAACAAACAAACAAACAAACAAACAAACTACTTTTAAAAAGTATATTTTAGCATACTTTGCTTATGGTTCATATGGACAAATTTTTAGAAGACTTTTCACATAAATTTAAATTTGGTAATGGTAAGTTGAATGTTTTAAATTTTAGTTACATTTACTGAATTCAACATATTTTAAACGTATTTCTTCTACTTTTTACTAAGTTTTGTTTTCTTTTCTTTTTTTCAAGATAGGGTCTCACTCTAGCTTAGGCTGACATAGAACTCACTCTTTAGCTCCAGGCTGGCCCGAGACTCATCGTTATTCTCCTACCTCAGCCTCTCAAGTGCTGGGTTTAAAGGCATGTGATATCCTTCTTGGCTCTCTTTGCTAATTTATTTGCACGTGTGCACATGTGTGTATTGTATATACATGTGTATGTACCCATGTGGTACCCCATGCCTACAGGGTCTTCACTCACCTGTGGATGGATATGCTTGCATTAGGTGGCCAGAGCAGAAGATAGAGTGTCCTGCTACATCACTGTTCTGCCCATTCTTATTTGAGCTGGAGTCTATTGATGCAGGATCTTGCTGGGTTTTTTGTTTTGTTTTGTGGATTTTTTGTGAGTTCTGGTGATCCTGGGGTTTCTGCTCTCCTATAGGACTATGGTTACAGACACATGTGGCCGTGCCCATCCATTTATGTAGGTCCTAGGAATTGAACTTGAATGATCTTTCAGGCCTCCTCAGGCCTTGTGCTTGCACAGGAAGTGCTCTTAACTGCTGAGCCATCTCATCAGCCCTAATTTTAAAAAAATTATTTATTTGGTATGTGTGTGTGTGTGTGTGTGTGTGTGAGTGTGAGTATGTAAGTGCAGGCACTTTTGTGCCATAGTGCATGTGTGGAGGCAAGAGAACAACTTTCGGATGATTCTTGCCTTCTACTTTGAGGCAGAGTTGCTAGCTCACCACTCTGTGAACTTCTAGCAAATTCTCCTATCTCTGCTTCCTTGCCATAGGCTCACTGAGATTACAGAAACCTGCTGTAACTTCTGGTTTTGACATGGAATCTGAGGACCTGAAGTCAGTTACTTAGTTTCATGGCAAGTGCTTTTTTCACTGAGCCATCTTCCTTGCCCCTTGCTTTTTGCTAATTTAAGGTTGAATGGATACAAATTCTAGTATATTTTATGTCTTTTGAATATAAAGAATAATGAAAACTTTAAGAATAGGCGTTTTAAAACAGTGTTTTTTTGTTTGTTTTTTTGTAGGTAGGGTTTCATTCTAGTCCAGGCTAACCTGGAATTCACTATGTAGTCTCAGGGTGGCCTCGAATTCACAACGATCTTCCTACCTCTGCCTACTGAGTGCTGTGATGTGTCACCATGCCTGGCTTGTATTCTTAAAAAAATTTTTTTAAATTTTCCGGGCATGGTAGTGAACACTTTTATTATTATTTATTTATTAGAGACAGAGAGAGAAAGGGATAGACAGAGAGAGTGAGAATGGGCTCACCAGGGCCTCTAGCCACTGCAAATGAACTCCAGACATATGTGTCACTATGTACATCTGGCTTTAAGTGGGTACTGGGCAATTGAACCCAGGTCATTTTGCATTCCAGGCAAGCACCTTAACTTCTAAGTCATCTCTCCAGCCCATATAGTCGCCCAAGTTGGTATAAAGGTGTCAAAAACATATATTGGAGAAAAGACAGCCTGTTAACAAATGGTACTGGGAAAACTGGATTTCCACATGTAGATGAGTAAAATGGAACTCAAATCTCTCACTATGCACAAAAATTGCCTAAAAATTGATCAGACCTTAATGTAAGATCTGAATCTTTGAAATGACTAGAGGGAAACACAAATGAAAAACACTTCAAGGAATGGGGGGAGGGAGGGAAATATCATGGTTTATTGTCTGTAAGTATATAAGTTGTCAATAAAAAATTTAAAAAATAAATAAATAAACTTCAAGATATAGGTATAGACAAGGACATTTTTTGTTTGTTTTGTTTCTTGAGGTAAGGTTTCACTCTAGCCCAGGCTGACCTGGAATTCTCCATGTAGTCTCAGAATGGCCTTGAACTCACAGTGATCCTCCTACCTCTGCCTCCCAAGTGCTGGGATTAAAGGTGTGTGCCACTATGCCCAGTAACAAGGACTTTTTCAAAAGGATTCCAATAGCACACAACTAACCCCAAGAATTGAAACATGAGAGGAGATTAAATTAAAAACTTCTGCACAGCAAAGGAAACAACAGAGTGAAGTGATAGCCTACAGAACTAGAAAAAAAATCTTTTGCCAAGTACATTTCAGATATGGCATTAATATCTAGACTATGTAAAGAATTTAAATATTATTTTTTAATTATTATTTTTATTATGATGAACTTTACAGTTGAACATATTGGTCATATTACCATCAGTTTATACTCATTCATATCTCCTCTCCCTGTCCCCATTCCACTGAGGACCTCCTCAGTGGGGTTGTTGGTATTCACTGTGGGGTCATGAATGCACCAGGCAGTCTCAGTGGGGGAAACAGTGTCTCACTCTGTAGCTCTTACAATCTTTTCATCCCTTCTCCCACAATGAAGAACTATAAACACTAAACATCAACTGCCACCCCTAAATTATCCAATCAGGTAATGGACTATTATGGAAATTAAAACTCCTCTGAGATTCTATCTCACCATCATCAGAATGGCTATCATCAAGAAAACAGCAACGGTTAACAAATGCTGGCAGGGATGTAGGGTAAGAGGAACCCTTATTACACTGCTGGTGGAAATGTAAATGTGTGTAGCCACTATGGAAATAAGTATGGAGGTTTCTTAAGAAATCAAAAATAGAACCATTATATGACCTAGCTATACCAGTCTTGGGTATCTAACCAAAGAACTCTTATGTTAACATACCAGAGATAATTACATATCCATTTTCACTGTGGTATTGTTCACAATATCTCAGAAACAAAATCATTTAGATATCCATCAAAAGATGAATTATCAAGAAAATAATGATACAGCTGGTCATGGTGGTGCATACTTTGATCCCAGCACTTGTGAGACAGAGGTGGGAGAATCACCATGAGTTTGAGGCCATCCTGAGACTACATAGTGAGTTCCAGGTCAGCCTTAACTGGAGCAAGACGCTACCTTGACAAACAAACCAAAAAAAAAAAAAAAAAAGCAAGAAAATATGATACATATGCACAATGTAATTTTATTTGGCTGTGAGAAAAAATGAAATTGTGCCATTTGCAGGAACATGGGTAGAACTGGTGATCATTATGTTAAGTGAAATAAGCCAGAAACAGAAAGACAAATATTGCATATTTTCTCTCATCTGTTGAGTCTAGATTTAAAAGTGTGTGTGTGTGTGTGTGTGTGTATAGGCCAGAAGTTGATGGTGGGTGTCTTCCTCAATTGTCCTCTCTTTATCTCTCTGGGGCAGAGTCTCACTTGAACCCATAGTTCACCAATTTGGCTAGTCTAATTAGCTACCTTGCCCAAATGTATCCTCTGTCACCACATCACCCTGCTATCATGGTTGTGTAAATATTCACTAAATAATCATTTTTCATTCTTCTTTTAAAACTCTATCTTATATCTTTTGTTTTCAGCTCTGTGTTTGTAAGCATATATGACAATCATGTTTGGAACCCATTATACATAATATTCTCTTGCATTCTATCTAGGTGACTCACAAAAAAGTTGTTTTCTACATAACACAGCACTAATTCTATTTCCCAGATATTGTCCAAAACTGATTTCATCCATAGGGCATATAACAAAGCTGTGGCCTATGAATCAAATATCTGAATTACATTTGTGTTATTTTACCTGAATCACTTCCTACTTTTTTGCAGGTTTCATACTAGCTGTTTCTGTACTTCAAACCCCACATTGGGGCTATGACCTAAATGTTAACTATTATGCCCTATTTACAGATGAGAAAGGAAACACAAGGAGTTAACTAACTTGCCTAAGGTTATAAAGTTAGTAAGAATGCGGGTTTTAAACGGTAGCTGAGTGCCTGCCTCTACCGTCTCTTTGGTTTTATTGCCTCTTTAAATTAGTCTCATATGAGAGTTACAGGTAGTAGATGTGTGTGTTTCATGGTAAAGGCAAAGAGTTTATGATGGAGTAAATTCAGCTTTTTCTTGAAATAAGAGACAGGTTTGGATATGTGAAAAAGAGAACATTTCAAAACAGCACAGAATGAACAAAGGTACACAGATAGAATTAATGAGTATGTTGGGGAGTATTGAAGAGATTGGGTTTACTCTGTAAAAATAACAAATCAATGAATTTGATACTGGAGTTTTACCCATTTGAACTCTACTTAAAAGAAAAATGGATTTTTTTTCTTAAAAAAAATCTGAGTTCTGGGGTCAATTAAATTTTAAAAATATTGCTAATTATATCTCATTAGTTGGAAACACTGAATTAGTTCTCATCTGGAAATATTTATTAGTAAGGAAATAATGGAATAATACATAGTCTTTATTATAGATTTTTTAGTCATTTTTTCTTTTGATGTCTGTCCACTCCAGCATAACTTGATTAATTTAACTTGCAATGAAATTGGTCCAGCATTGAATTGCTACCAAATTTCAAATAAAATTGTTATTTTAAGTGTTTTATTCATTTTTGGAGAGGCAAAGGTCTTGCCATTAACTTTTTATTGGAAGGATTACAAACCTCTGCACATAGCTTCATTATATACAAAAAACACCACACACACATATATCCAAAAATGTAATTCTGCCAAATAAATGTATATAAATGTGATATACACCTAGAGGAAAAATGAGTCTTTCTTTGTGGTGCTGTCAATTGAACCTAGAGCCTCATACTTTCTAAACAAGTGCTGTAACACTGAGCTGTATCCTCCAGACCCCAAATAAAAGTCCTGATTTTGAAGCAAAGCTGATTCCTTTCCTAACCTTGGAACTAAAAACCTCTCCATTAGGTTTTGTAATTCAACACCAATGCTTGAAATATACAAAAATAAGTCATACCCCAAGATATTTTCCTATTTATAAGTTAAAAGAAGTATGAAGAAATAAGGTGTTGTAAAAGCTTAGGAACTAAAGAAGCATGGGGAATTCTTGGGAATCTCTTGTTTTGACTTGTATAGATATGGTATTTGTGATTACATAAGAAATTTTAAAGCTTATTTTTTTCTAGAATAGAGAAGCAAATGTTCTTATAATGTCCTGTGTAGTTTGGATTTTCCAATAACGTTTTATGAAATAATTAGAATAATGCTAACTATATTTTATACAGACTAAATTTTTATCTGTGTCATGCCTTTTTATATAGTGCCTTACATGTTTACAAGTGTACTTTGTACCATAAAAACTTCTGGGTTCTTTCATGAAAGTTTATTGGTATTTAGGAATGAAGCTGGGTCCTAGAATATATGCAGTTTTATTTTTCTATAGTTGGTTTTATATACATCTTTTGCTTATAAAGTCCCCTGTTGATATATTGAAAATATTTTCCTCTTGACAAAATTAGTAGAAATACTAGCAAAACCCCTTAAATGAATGTTTGCATTAAATAGCTAATACTAAGGGCTTCTAAATTATTAGCATCCAAGAAATGCTTGAAGCATACCCAAGTAAAATGATTATGCTCTAAATCTTTTAATTTGGGAAAATATTTGAATGATGGTTGTTTTTATAATCTTCTCTGGATTTATTGTTTACCATTTCCCTGCCTTAAAATTTTAATCAAGTTTCATCCTGGATGGAGCATTTAGCTTCTGATTCCCTTTGTGACACAATCTTGTATGACCTGTGTAGTTTACTAGAGTTAATCATGTGAACATTTTCTATTATGTCGTAGTTACTTATTATTTACCATGTTGTCATTTCTATCATATACTTCAAGATCCATAGTAGATGAGCCTGCCTATGGAGACTTCCACTTCAGGAAAAATTAATCACACATACACTTGGGTTTAGGGTAAGGAAGTAGGAGATGCAGAGGATTATAATGAACATTGACAATGTCAGTTTTCAAGTTATGAACTGTAGGGGATGGGGAGATGGCTCAGTGCTTAAAGATACTTTTTGGCAAAGCCTACTGGCCCAGGTTTGATGACCAGTATTCACATAAAGCTGAACACAACGTGGCATATGTATGGCATTCATTCGCACCCAACACACACACACACACATATATACACACACACACAAATAAATAAAATTTAAAAAACAAACAAAATGCAATATGAACTGTATTGAATTTTTGCACTCTACTGTTATACGTTTCCTAATTTAAATAAACTAAACAATAGAAAGAATCAGAGCTACTTTTATTTTGACTTACAAATTTGTTACAATGCTTATATTTAAAAATGAGAATTCATTTGACTAAGAAGACATTGCATCATAGTGATAATGTTCCTTTCTGCTCTTTTTCAGAGTATGTGTGTAACTGCTCTGGGGTTGGAAGCCTGGATGTGAAGCGTTGCAATCAGACCACAGGGCAGTGTGAGTGTCAGCAAGGTTATGAGGGCCTTCGCTGTGAAACCTGCAAGGAGGGCTTTTACCTGAATCACACTTCTGGCCTTTGCTTGCCATGTCACTGTAGTCCACATGGAGCCCTCAGCTTCTTCTGTAACAGGTAAGCAGCTGAGGGTGTAGGTGAAGTTCACCTTATAGTGAGAAGACAACTAAAAAGGCTGCTTCTACCAGAGAACAAAGGGGGAGTCACAGTGTTACAGATTTATGAAAGAAACTGTATACTTTTATTCTGTCACTTTGCATGCTATGTTTAATACCAGGATTTAAAAGCTTCTCATTCACTGCTTTGGGTTTCAAAAGTCTGGGGCCACCACTTTTGCATTGGTTGTGATGGTTTCTCTAAATTTATGGGAGAAAAATAACTGAGGAAGGATCCTGTTTTCTAGAAGGGCTCACTTTTAGGCATTTCTAGAATAAATGTCTATATTATATTTTTAATATATTATGAGATTAAAGAAATGTATTTTGGGGTTCTTTTTTGTTTTTTTCTTGGCTTGTATATGTGTGTATCCACGTGTGTGTGGGGGGGTGGGTAGGCCAGAGGTTGATGGCTGGTGTCTCCCTTGATTATTCTCCTCCTTATTTTATTGAGGCAGGTTCTCTTATTTGAGCTCATCCAAGGAGTCTAGTTAGAGCTTGCCTTGGAAATTTCCTGTCTCTATCTCCTGTATGCTGGGATTACAGGTGACTACCATGCTCATCTGGCATTTATGTGTGTGTTGGGAATCCATACTCCTGTCCTCATGCTTGCACAGTAAGGTTTTTACTGATAGAGCTGTCTCCCCAGGCCTGGATTACTATTTTCTCATCAAAATTCTAGATTTAGACATATAAAACTCAAACTTCATTTTCTTCTTTTAAAAAAGAATGGTAAATAGACTGATGCCATTCTCTTTTTGAGGATGAGATTAGATTAAATTACTTTGTATTTGGAGGTGACAATTGAGTGGAACTATGCCTATTATCTGAGGTTTGCTTTCTTCTGAAATAAAAGTAATTCTTTGACATTGTATTAATATTTAGTTTTTTGTGGACCCCAAGTCAAAAGCTGCAGAAATAATCTTAGGTATTGAAAAGAACATAATCTTTTTATTTTTATTTTTTGAGAGAGAGAGAAACAGACAGAGAGGAAGAGGCAGAGACAGAATGGGCGTGCCAGCAGCCTCTCAGCTGCTGTGAATGAACTCCAGATGCATGCGCCCCCTTGTGTACAAGCATGGCATTGCATGCTTGTGTCACTTGCATCTGGCTAAATGTGGGACCTGGAGAATTGAATGGGCATTCTTAGGCTTGGCAGGCAGGCACCTTAACCTCTAAGCCACCTCTCCAGCCCATCTTTTTTATTTTTATGAGAGAGAAAGGGAGAGAGAGAGAGAGAGAGGGAATTTGCACACCAGGGCCTCTAGCCACTGCAGTCAAACTCCAGATGCATGTGCCACCTTGTGCTTATGCATGACCTTGTACACATGTGTCATCTTGTGTGTCTGGCTTTCGTGGGTTCTTGGGAATTGAACCTGGGTCCTTAGGCTTTGCAGGCAAGTGCCTTAACCAGTAAAGCCAACTCTCCAGCCAGAGAACATAATCTTTAGAATCAATGTAACCTGGCTATGAATCCAAGATTTGGTACCTTTGAGGAGCTTCACTGTGCCTTGAGCAGCTCATTTTATTTCATGGCCCCAGTTTCTTGCTAGAAAAGTTAAATGAGTTGATATATATGAAATGCCTAGTACCCATCACTCAATAAATTCTGATTTGCCTTAATTTCAAAGGAATGTTGTTGACCTAAATGAGGGAGTATATTTGAAGAACTTTAACTTCTTAGGAGAAAAAATTACTTAGACTTTACCAGTACATAGTTTAGATACCTTCTAAATCATATTATATTATTGTACAATATTGTATAATGTACTTCTATTAAAATATAGAAATTTGATTAAGAAGTTTATAATTCAAATGCAACAGTGATGAAAATTTATAAAGTTCAATATCTTAAAATAGTTGTTTTCTTAATCCTCACAGCAACTCCTTGTATATAGGTTACTAGGTCACAAAGATAGTAAGTGGCAGATAGGAATTACAAATTAGGCCTTCTGACTGCAAGTCCTGTGACCTTACCACCATACAATATGACTTCTATCATGGGGAAGCTGCTACTGTTGTTGTTGTTGTTGTTTTTTTTTTTTTTTTTTGGAGAGACAGAGAGAGAGGGAGAGGAGGAAGACAGAGATGGGCGTGCCAGCAGCCTCTCAGCTGCTGTGAATGAAATCCAGATGCGTGCGCCCCCTTGTGGTCAAGTGTGGCATTGTGCCCTTGTGTCACTTTGTATCTGGCTAAACGTGGGACCTGGAGATTGGAACTGGCGTTCTTAGGCTTAGGAGGCAGGCGCCTTAACCACTAAGCCATCTCTCTAGCCCAAGCCATCTCTCCAGCCCTGTTTTGTTTTGTTTTGTTTTGTTTTGTTTTGTTTTGTTTTGTTTTGTTTTGTTTTGTTTTGTGGTGAGGATTTGCTCTAGCCCAGGCTGACCTAAAATTCACTCTATTGTCTCAGGCTGGCCTGGAACTCATAGTGATACTCCTACCTCAGACTCCCAAGGGCTGGGATTAAAGGCAAGTGCCACCACATCCTGCAGAGAGAGAGAGAGAGAGAATGGGCATACTAGGGCTTCCAGCCCACTGCAAACAAACTCCAGATGCATGTGCCACCTTGTGCATCTGACATTACATGGGGGGAATTGAACTCAGATTGTTAGGCTTTGCAGGCAAGTGCCTTAACCACTGAGCCAGTTCTCCAGGCCCATACTTTCATTTTTGTTACTGAGAATATAGCACTTGCTTACCAGTGCTTCTTCCACCCTGCCCTGTCCCTCAAATACATGCCCATACAAATTATATTTACAGTATCTACCTGAAATTTTTTTTCTTTCCTTCTTTTTTTTTTTTTTTTTTTTCTTTGTAGTACTAGTGAATGGCACTCAGGGTTCATGCTTGGTGAGAGCTTATTTCAGTTTTGGCTTAGCAGACCTTAGACATGAGAGTATCAGCCCTTTATTGAATAAGTATAATTTGATGTGTATTACAAAGTAGCTTAGAGTAGGGAAAAAAGCAGGTAAACTGAAGTAAGGGAAGGCATTCCATAGGGAGAAGGGAACTGAGATGTACCTTATTAGATAGATATGACTTAGGGAAGCAGAGAGATGAGAAGACCTTACTAGGAGAAAAATCTAGAAGAATTTTGGTGAATTCCCTAAAATTATGACTACTTAAAATTTTCTATTGTCTTGACTTCCCTGTTCTCTTTAAGTACAAATAGAAGTAAAAAAGTGAACTTAGTCTATCCTGATTTTCTCACACAATGAGTCTATAGAACAAACAACTGGCTTTTAAAACATTCATTATCTCCATCTTTTTTTCAGTGAGAGTTGCCCCAATAAGGATAGATTTTGGCTCTGGTAGCAGGTAGTGGGTTGAGCAATTTCTTTGTATGCAAACACAAAGTCCTTTATGCACTGACAGATGGCCACCCCCTCATGTCACAATTGGTGTTCCATCCTGTTTCATTGGAAAGAATTGGTCTGGAACATCTGAACTTTTTATTTTTTGCTTTTGGAATATGTTCCTAATAATTTCTGATTCATATTTTGACATATTCTTATTAATAAATGAATGGATAGTATTTTATCTCAAAAAGAAATATGCTAGTGTGAGCTTGAATCTCTTTATATAATTCTTAAATGTTGTCAGGTATGAGTTTATATGTCAATAAGTATATGAAATTAAGATTTTAAATATTCATAATAGGTTATATAAAGGATTTATTATTTTGGTATTTTTTTTCAAGGTAAGGTCTTACTCTAGTCCAGGTTGATTTGCATCCCACTCAGTAGCTCCAGGCTTACCTTAAATTTATAGCAATCCTACTACCTCAGTCTTCTGAGTGCTGGGATTAAAGACGTGCACCACCACACCCAGGTTAAGATTCATTACTTTAGACTGCCTTAGAAAGATAACAAAGAAGTTCTATAATTATCTAATATTCTTTTAAAATTAATTAATATTTATTTATTTATTTATTTGAGAGAGCAAGAGAGAAAGAGGCAGGCAGAGAAAGAGAGAGAGAGAATGGGTGGTCCAGGGCCTCCAGCCACTGCAAATGAACCCCAGATACATGTAGCACCTTGTACATCTGGCTTATTTGGGTCCTGGGGAATTGAACTATGGCCCTTTGGCTTTGCAGGCAAATGCCTTAACCACTAAGCCAACTCTCCAGCCCCTTATCTGATATTCTTTTACTCAAAAATCTGAGCTTGCTTCTATACAGTATATATCTTGAAATATTTACTACTTTGAATTTTTAATTAGGGGAATATGCCCCAGGACAGAAGATAAAATTAATTTCATATGGGAAGATGACAAAACACCTTCAGTAAACATCCATATAGTGTAAAAATTATCTCTTGTGTAATATTTGGGAATAACAGCTGCTTGTGCAAGTCATTGTTTTGTGTATAGTTCTGGAAGATTTAAGAAGAAAGCTATTTGATCACAAAAAATGACAACGAAGAAAGCTTTGTCAATTTGTCCACTCATTTTCATTCAACAAGAACATTGCATTTGCCAGCTATGTCAAGAGACATTCTTCCTGTTCTCCATAAGAACAGCCTAGTGAAATGACAGCATGGAAACAAAATGGCAGTGTCTACAAAGTAAACAACCAGATTATGAAGGTCTTTAGACAGGACTTCATGTTTGAATTGTGATTTGAAAAATGAGTAGAAATTTCTGTGAAAGAAAAAGGCGGGCTGGAGAGATGGCTCAGTAGTTAAAGTCACTTGTTTGCAAAGCTTGACTGGCCGGATTCAATTCCCCAGTACTCATATGAAGCCAAATGCACAAAGTGGTGCATGCATCTGGAGTGTTTGTTTGGGGTAGCAAGAGGCCCTGGTGCATCTATTAATATTCTCATATTCTTTCTCTCTCCTTCTCCCTTCCTTCTTCCCCTCCTCCTTCCTTTTTTCCCTCCCTCCCTCCCTGTCTGCTTACAGATAAATACATTTTAAAAAATGAAAAGGTATCTCTATAGATTGCAAAGTGTTCACTATTTCTTGAAGGCAAAGCTGGTAGTGATGAGAGGAAGGGTTGAAAGAAATTAGAAAATGACAGAAAATGAAACTTTCATCTATTTTTTTCTGTTGTATCTCTCACACCTGGCTGTAGAAGACATTAAGTAAGCATTTGATGAGCGAACCGATGGCATGAATGAAGAGTAAACAGAGCTAGATCCAAAAGTAGCTCATGTGCCATCAAATTCATTATTTAGACGATATTGAATGGGAGGTGATTAGATTTGATTTTTAGGAAAATCACTCTTCCAGAAGTCTGGTGACTAGAAGGAGTGAGCTCAGGTAAGGAGAGCAGTAAGAAGGCTATTGTAATAGTTTAAGGAAGAGAAGTTCAAAGCCTGATCTAAGGGTTTTTAAAAATTTTTTAAATTTTTATTTATTTATTAGAGAGGGAGTGGCAGGCAGAGAGATAGAATGAGAATGGGCACACCAGGGCCACCAGTCGCTGCAAATGAACTCCAGACACATGTGCGACCTTGTGCATCTGGCTTACATGGGTCCTGGGAAATCAAACCTGGGGTCTTTGGCTTTTTAGGCAAGCACCTTAATCAGTAAGCCATATCTCCAGCCCTAAGGTTTTGACATTTGCACAGAGACAGGTTAAATAGTTGCTTTATATGTATGGAATAAAGGGAAAGGAGCGATGACTCCCATGTTTCTTTCTGGTTTAGGTATAGGAATGAAGAGGTATTCCATTAACTAGATAAAGAATACAAGCTTAAGATAAGCAAGTTGGAGAGTGATGTTAAGTTTTGAACATGATACTGTGGGACATTCAGGTAGAGAGCTGTCTGGTTGACACTTGCATATCCCTTCTGTGACAAATCCAAGAAATCATATAAACTATTATAGTCTTACACTATGTGATAGGAAAAATGTAAAAAGTCTCATGGCTTTAATTTTACTTTAAAATAATTTTATTCTATAAACCAACTATTTTACTTTTTTTGTACCCTTCAATGTGTTTTCTTCTTGGAAGTGGACTTTTTAAGGGTCAAAAGTAGGTAACTCAGCTTTTATCCAGTTGTGGTTCGTTTGTTACAATAAGTGTACAGTGTCAAATGGTTTATGACTTGGAAGATATATTAAGCACATTATACCAAGTGCCATGTTAAATTCATGGAAAATCAAGTAAGACTAAAATTTGAATGTTAATGAGTAGTCAGAAAGGGTTTTGCTCCAAAATGGGCCCTGAGAACATTAAGATTTGTGTGTAAATAGACTGCAGCCTGAAAGCTCCATGTTTCAATGTGTTTGATTCTAAAGTTTCCATTTAATACTGTGAATAATTTTCTCTCTTACTCTTCTAATTATTAACTAGATAACGACTGTAAGCAAATGTATGGGAAAAAAACTGTCATCTTTTCAGCTTGTAGTGACCTTTATGATAAGATGTCACTGAGCTGATATTGATGCTAATTAAGCATGGTACTGTATCTAAACCTTATCACAGACTCCTTTTGTTTAATTTTATTAAGCCACCTTTAGGCCAGTTTGGAATTTTTGAAAAATATTTTAATTATTATGAATAGTATTAAAAATATCATTTATTTGGCTTTTGAGAATCTGCCCTACCTGTAGTTGTGCATATGCTAATAGTATTATCAAATTATATAAATGTGGTAGTTGATCTCAAGGTACTATGTATTCAACAGTTGAGTATTTATTTTCTTGGTACCAAATACTGTTTATATGTACAGGTACTTTAATAAAGTTGTGGGAATTAGATATAAATAAGATAACCAGTCTCATTTTAGAGGAGTTTCTGTCCTATCTTAAAATTTTATACTTATATACAATATGTAAAGTTAAAATAAAATGTAAAAATTGACTCATATCACAAAATGGATAAGGATCAAAAGACTGAGAAGCTTACATCTGTGGAAACCACTGCTAAATGCATTGAAGCACTAGGATTTGACCAGTTTTGAAGGAAAAAAAAAAAAGGATTTAGACTATAGAAGTGGAAAAGGCAGGAAAAGGCTTATGGAACAGGAAACAGAAAGATTAATGTCTCAGAGATGTGCTTACTTGGATGTCAAGTAGAAGAAGAGCAAGGGCAGGATATGAATGTGAGAAGTCTGGCTGGGATTAGACCACAGGGAAAGGGCCAAATGATTTATTTATTATTTATTTATTTACAAGTATATAGAGATAGAGAGAGAAAAAAAAATGGGTACACCAGGGCCTCTGGCCCCTGAAAACAAACTCCAGATGCATGTGCCACTCTGTGCATCTGGCTTTACATGGGTACTGGGGAATCAAACTCAGCTTGTTAGGCTTTGTAGGCAAGTGCCTTAACCACTGAGCCATCTCCCCAGCCCTGAGTTTTATTCATTTATTCATTAATCAGTTTTTCTTTTGGTTTTTTGAGGTAGGATTTCACTCTTGTCCAGGTTGATCTGGAATTCACTATGTAGTCTCAGGGTGGCCTTGAACTTACGGTGATCCTCCTACCTCTGCCTCCCAAGTGCTGGGATTAAAAGCATGCGTCATGCCTGGCATTAAACAATTTTTTTTTTTTTGGTTTTTCAAGGTAGGGTTTCACTCTAGCCCAGGCTGACCTGGAATTCACTCTGTATTCTCAGGGTGGCCTTGAACTTACTGCGGTCCTCCTACCTCTGCCTCCTGAGTGCTGGACTAAAGGCATGTGCCACCATGCCTGGCTAAACAATTTTTTAAAGCAGGGATAATAAAGGCACTGTGTTGTAGCAGTAGTAGACTTATAAATATGTGTAGTGGGGAGTGGTTAAAGGCAGAGGGAGAATTAATGAGAATTGAAATTGGGTATTATAAATGAGAATAGAGAGAATATTGAGAGAATAAAGAATAGTAAAAAGAGTTAAGTGTCATGATAGTAGTGTTTCTGTGCATATCCCTGGAAATGTGCTTTTTGCATCAATATGTACGTACAATTCTAAAGGTGGTTTGTTTAGAAATACTAAGCTTCCTTGTGGGGTCCATACACTCTCCCTATGCTTCCTATTTTTTCTGTTTCAGGCTATAAGAATTGAACTCTGACACCCACTGTATTCCATGGGATTTCAGTCTCTGATAAGTCTTGCTGTTGAAATATCCAGCAGTGTCTCCACACCCATGCTCTTTCTGTGTTGATGAGAATATAACCAATGGCCCTTTATCTTTTAAGAGCTTTAAAAAGTGCTATTCTTCAGAAGGAGGCTTTTGGGGGTAGCAAACATTGATATGGGGTATTTGAAAGCTTATATTTGACAAAGTTTTCCATAAACAGAGTTCAAACATAATTATACTTCAAATTTATTTTTCTATTTAATGACTATGACCCTCCCATAACACAGTTGTATAAAGTATAGTCCCCTCCTTTTTTGTGGGGATTGAGATAGGGTCTTGCTCTAACTCAGGCTGACCTGGAATTCACTCTATTCTCAGGGCCCCCTCAAACTCTTCAGCAATCCTCCTACCTCTGCCTCCCGAGTGCTGGGGTTAAAGGTGTGCGCCACCATGCCGGCTTCAGTCCTCTCCTTTTGAGGTCATCCATTTTCCAACAGTTAAATCCCGGTTGCTCAATAGCTCTAGAGGTCAGTTCTCCTGTGGTGTTAAGTATAAAGAGAATAGGGTTCTGATCAGTTATACTATTGTTTCTCACTGCTTTGTTGAATTGCTGGGTAGCTGTCTGGTCCCTGAATAACCTAAATGCATTATGCTTGCTCACTATTGTGTTGATGTTTTTACTCATTTAGATTCTTACAGTCAGTAGTGCTTTTTTATTATTTGTATACTTATTCATTTTATTTTGAGTATAGTTAAATTAGTTTTTACAAGTTAAAGTGAATGTTTAATGCGTCTTTAGGAACAGAAGGAATGCTTATACTTTAGACACAGTAGATGTTATTTTCTACACAAAACTTGCCCTTGGCTCTGTCTTTTCCATCTTCCTCAGAGCCATAAACAATAGTCACTATTCTTACAGATAAGCGACTGCTCTGTTTGACAGTAAAATCATTTCTATTTCATGTTATTATCTACTGTACTACTTTCACTATCTACTTGTACTACTTTCACTCAAATGAGCAGAACCCATAGTTAGAGCAGACAGCAGTCAAATTCATGTGAAAGAATGCTAGAAGCCCAAGCACTTTAAGTTTGGAGTGTTTACTGGCACAAACCTTTTGTCCTATTATTAATGTCAGTAACAGAAATAAAAGCTACTTCAATGAGATAGGAACCCGTGAAGAGGTCATTAAATATAACTAAGTAAAATTTAAATATAAATTCCATGTGCTTTCTGACTAGCTTCAGGAAAATAGCTAAACTGTTTATCCAGAATTATTTTTGTGGTCTCAGAGAAAAAGTCGGAGACATTTACAAAGGTGCTTCATATTATCAGGTCCATTTGAAAAAAAAAAAAAAAAAACTGAAATCATTTGGGAAAAAACATACTAGTCTTGCTTTTTTCAGAGATTTCTGTTGGCCCTTTTGTGGGCATTCCATTTGCATCTTGCATATATTTTGCTTTTATTTTCATCAGTGGAGGCTTGTACCACCTTCCTAGCCATGTATGACTGATAAAAGAGGAAACCAGAGGGTATGTATGGCTTCAGGAATTTTTTGAAGATCCAGAGCAGAACTGGAATGACATACAAGGAATGCACACCATTGTCCCAGGCTTTAGCTCCCACACTGCATATGAGGCCAAGAAGGAGAACCAAACCACCAGGGAGGCAGGCAAAGGACAGTGCTGAAGGTTGGTGGGGCTCCATGAATACAGGCCGGGCTGCTGTAAGCCACAGGCAGGGTGGAAGGAACGCCACCACCTAGCCTGCCAAGCTGCTCCAAAGCACTGTGGGAACACTGAGAACAGAGCCCATCCACCATTTGTGGCACTGTCATCAGGCCCCTATCTGTCTGTATATGACAGGGACTCCTGCCACTGCAAATGAATGCCCATCAAGTTTTACATGGAAGGCTGGGGATTTGAACCTGGGCTGGAAGGCTTTGTAAGCAAGCACCTTTAACCCCTGAGCTATCTCCCCAATCCCAGTGATTTTTATTTTGAGGAAGGATGACTCTATTCCTGTAATGTCAGGTTTGCTCAAGGATGCTATAAATTGGGGCTCCTATGCTACAGATCTTAACTGTACACCCCTTTAGTTTATACATGCTACCACACGCACGAGCCAACCCCAAGAGTACTGACTGAGGACATCTCTTTAAAATCTTTCCACTAACAAATTACAAGTGGTCCCCATCCTCAAGGGTGAGGCACCTTTTTTAGGCATCCCAAACACAAAGTGTCTTGTTAAACTCTTCTTTCTAGACAGTGGGACCTGTTTAGCCTGTACTTTCATAACTGAGAGAAAGCTAACTTAAATGATTCATTTTAGGAGGATCTGCTTCTGTCCAAATGTCAAAGCAATTGTAAGCTTCTCTTGCTATAGAAGAAAGCAACCACAGAGATATAATCTCTAGTTAAACTTCTTCCTTATAGTTCATTTGACTACAAGTAAAAAGTTTTAAAGCCTTATAAACCCATAGTGGTTTCTGGTCTGTAGTCTGCCTTCTGAGATAAAAATGCTGCATAACTTGGAAAATACTACCAACCACTAAGGTATCTTATTTTGGTGTGTGTGTGTGTGTGTGTGTGTGTGCGTGTGTGTGCGCACGCGTGTGTGCACATGTGGGGGGCCGGAGGTTACTGTCAGATATCTTCCTCAATTGCTTTCCACCTTATTTTTTTATAGTTTATTTTTTATTTATATTATTCTGATTTTACATCATAGTGTTGGCTCCATTATCCTCCTCCCTGTCCTCCCTCTTCCAAAGGGACCATCATCAATGGGGAATGTGGGTCATGCATTGTGGGGGTAGTCACCTTATTTTTTGTTACTATAGGATGTGTAGTCCTTATCCAAAATGCTTGGAACCAGAAGTGTTTCAGATTTTGAAATATTTGTGTAGACTTTACCACTTGAATATTTATTTATTCCTAATACAAAATTTGAAATGTACCAGACCCCAGAACTTTTTTTTTTTTTTTTTTTTGCAAGGTAGGGTCTCACTCTGGTCCAGGCTGACCTAGAATTAACTATGTAGTCTCAGGGTGGCCTTGAACTCTCGGCGATCCTCCTACCTCTGCCTCCCTAGTGCTGGGATTAAAGGCGTGCACCACCACGCCCGGCCCCAGAACTTTTTGATGCCATGGCTTTGCTCAAAAACTTTTGGATTCCAGGGCTGGAGAGATGGCAGTAAATTATGCTTCCTGTTCAAGCATGAAGGCCTGAGGGGCCTTCTTTGACTCTCCAGTACCCACATAAACATCTGGGTGTGGCCATATGTGCATGTAACTCCAGTCCTTGAAAGGGGAGCAGAGGGCTGGAGAGATTGCTTGGTGGTTAAGGCGCTTGCCTGAAAGCCAAAGGACCCAGGTTCGACTCCCCAGTATCCATGTAAGCCAGATGCACAAGAGGGGTGCACACATCTGGAGTTCATTAGCAGTGGCTGGAGGCCCTGGCACGCCCATTCTCTCACTCCCTGCCTATTTCTCTCTCTCTCAAGTAAATAAAGAAAAGTAAATGTTAAAAGGGGAGCAGAGACCACGGAATTTCCTGAGCTCTTGAAAACAGCAAGCTCTGGTATCAGTCAGAGTCTCTGGCTCAAAAGGAGAATGAATGGAAGAAATGATGGAGCAGGACATCTGCCTTTCTGCTCCAGCCACTGTAGATGAGCACATGGGTTGCTGAAAGGGCATACACACAGGCATATACCACATGCATTGTGCACATGCACCCATATTGCGCACATACACACATACCACATTACACACACACAAGCACACAAGCAAAAATCAAAAGTTTTGGATTTCAGATTTTGGGTTTTCAGATTAGGGATACTTAGCCTATAACTCCAACAGTTCCAGGTTAAGTGCATTATCATTTATTGTTTTTTGCTTTATTTCAGGCTAAGTGCTTTGTATTTATTGTCAGGGTAAGGTAACTCATTGAAGTGCTGGTGTTCTTAGTACAGATTAAGAAATAAAAAAATTTAATTTGCCTTAAAACAATTACTGAGTGTTAGAAAAAGGCTCAAACCAACATCTGTCTGATTCTGTTGCCTTCAGTTGGTCCTAGTATTTGTTAAATAAAGGTGTGTGTGTGTGTGTGTGTGTGTGTGTGTGTGTGCGCACATGCACGTGTCCATAGTGTGTGTAACTCAGGACCAAATACATGGTAGCCAAGTACTTTCACTAGGTTACCTCCCAGCCTTTGGTTTTTGACAGAGGGGACTTTTTAAAATTTATTTACTTCTCTTTTAATGTTTATTATTATCAACAAGATGTTTCATATGGATACATCATGTGTTAGTACCCTCTTTTCCCTCATCCCTGCCCCCATTCCGCTGGGGACCCTCCTCAGTGGGGTTGCAGGTATTCCCCATGGGGTTGTGGTTTATGCGTTGTGAGAGTAGTAGTCAGTTATTTTGGGAGGGAAGGAAGGCCTCTGGGCAGGATGTCTCAATCTGTGGCTCTTACAATCTTTCCACCCCCTCTTCTGCAAAATGTCCCTGAGCCATGGTGAGTGAGTTTTAAGTCTGCTTCAGTGATGAGTTCTTAGGAGCCTTTGGATCTCTGCTTTGGTAGGTGTTGAGTATCCTTAGGGTCTGTGTCCTACACCCTGGCGCTTATTGTCAGGCTCAGCATGGAAGCAGCGCTCTTGCTCATCTCCCTAATTCCTCTGTGGTTTCAGCTGTGGCTTGGCTGAAGTGCGAGGGGTAGTTTATCTCTTCCAGTCTCGCTACCTTCTGAAAAAGAACAAATTCTCCAATGGAGAGTGAAGTTCTCCAATGGAGAGTGAAGTTAGCATAGGTTAAATGGGGTAAGCATTATTAATTTAGGGAGAATTTGATGTATGTAACCCCTCTTTTAGCCAAAAACTAGTGAGAGCTTGACACACTGAAGAACATAATAACTATTTGTTATTCACTGAGGCTGTATGCCAGCCACTATTGCACTGGTGTATACATTGTGTCAGGATGTTTGCTTCTGAGTAGCTTAGACCTCTGGTTGCTCTAACTGTTGTTGGCCATTTTCCCCCAGTAGCTCATGTAGAGCTTTCTAGCACTAGACAGGCTAACTATCTGGGGACTGGCTTTCTTCTGAATTCCAGCCAGGTCTCTCCATGCTGTGTGTCAGCAGCATATGGTGTCTTCAGCAATAGGGTCTTAGCTTTTGCCTTAGGCAGGTAATCAAGTGCTTTGATAGAAAGTTGTCTTGACTTGGGGACCTTGTAGGTCTGTCTAATCAACAGCTCAATGTGGGTAGCAAGCAATTTCTGGTACTAGGAATTACAAATCAGAGACAGAAAAAAAAATTTCTTTTAAGCTTAGGCTTCATCCCACCCTCACCAGATCCCTACTTTTCAGGTGTTCCCCCCTTATTTCTTATGAGGGTTATATCTTTTAGGCTATCTCCAAAGATAAAGGTTTCTATGATATCAGCTCATTTTAGATTTAATTTTGTGTTTGTTTCCCTCCTTCCTCTTTTCCTCCCCCCAAACCCTTCCATCCCTATTGTCTGGGCCTTGAGTTGCCTATTAGGTATGATAGCAACTTGAGAGAGAGGGAGAGAGACAAAAAGGCAGATAATAGAATGGGCATGCCAGGGCCTCCAGCCACTGCAAGTGAACTCCATATGCATGAGCAACCTGGGTCACTAGGCTTCACAGACAAGTGCCTTAACCATTAAGCAATTTCTCCAGCCCAAGACAAGGTCTTTCTATGTCACTGAGGCTGGCTTTAAATTTGTGATCCTCCTTTCTTTGTCTCCTAGTGCTGGTAGTACATGTGTGAGCAAATTCGCCTGGTTCCTCTGCTTATTGTTGTTGTTTTTTAAAATAAATTAGCCATTCATTTAGTTTATCTGCTATGCAGATAGGTTCCTAGCATTAAAAATTATATAACTGAGAGCTGGGTGTGGTGGCACATGCTTTTAATCCCAGTACTTGGGAGGCACAGATAGGAGGATTGCCATGAGTTTGAGGCTAACCTGAGACGACATAGTGAATTCCAGGTCAGTCTGAGCTAGAGTGAGACCCTGCCTCCAAAACCAAAACTGAACAAAAGAAAAGACAAAAACAAAACAAACAAACAAAAATTATATAACTGAGCCGGGCATGATGGTGCACGCCATTAATCTCAGCACTCATGAGGCAGAGGTAGGAGGATTGCCATAAATTTGAGGCTACCCTGAGACTACATAGTGAATTCCAGGTCAGTATGAGCTAGAGTGAGACCCTACCTCAAAAAAACAAACCCAAAAAACAAACAAACAAAAAAATTATATAACTGGGCATGGCAGCTTGTGTTTTAAATCCCAGTACATGGGAGTAATCCTGAGGTTATGAGAATCATTATGCATTTGAGGCCAACCCAGGCTACAGAGTGAGTCCAGGTCATCCTTGGTTAGAGTAAGACTTTGCTTCAAAAAATAAATAAATAAATAAAATAAAACACCCAAATTATATGAATGATATTATACATTATCAGCCAGGGCATGGTGGCTCATACCTTTATCCCAGCTGAGGTAGGAGGATTGATATGAGTTCAAGCCAAAACTGGGCTAGAGTGAGACCCTGCTTCAAAAAAAATTTTTTTTAATTCTTAAATATTATAAAAAAGCATCAGTAGTAAGTCATATATCCCCTAATATGAAGAAACCAGAAAACAGAAAGGATGAATTCCTGTGGTATTCTTCTTCAACCTTCATAATCTCAGTCTAATCATGATAAGACATTAGACAAATCCAAACTGAGGACCATTTTACAGAATATCTAACCAGAACTATTCAAAAGCTTCCAAATAATCAGGAAAACCTTAAAGCTATATGCATGCATGGAAGAGGCTGAGGAGGCATGATGACTAAGTATGAGGTATATCCTGCACTGGAACCTTCAGCAGAGGAAAGACATTAGAGAAATTTACAGTAATCTAAATAAGTGGGCTGGAGAGATGGCTCAGTGGTTAAGGTACTTGTCTATAAATAAAGTATGAAGTTAACAGCAGTATTTATTAACTTCTCAGTTTTGATAAATATTATGTGGTTATATTAAAAAGTTTTAAACATTAGGAGAAGTTGGCTATAACCATGTAAGAACTGTGTGTACTTTTTAAAAAATTATGTATTTACATGTGTGTCCACATGTGTGTGTGTGTGTGTGTGTGTGTGTGTGTGTGTATACCTGCATGCACACTTACACCAAGGTCTCTTGCAACTGCAAATGAATGCCAGACACATGTGCCACTTTTTGTGTGTGGATTTACATGGGTGCAGGGGAAATGAACCGAGGTCAGCAAGTTTTTCAAACAAGCACTTGTAACCACTGAGCAATCTTCCCAGCCCCTGTCTGTACTTGAAATTTTTTTCTTTAAGTCTAATATTTTATACTAAAAGGGAAATAGGATTATTGCTTGGAGCAGTCAATCAAATGAGTATGTATCAATAGTGTCACTCTTACTATGAGAGCAAAGTTGATTCTTTGGTGATCATTCTTAACTTAAAGGCCAGAGAAATTAGTTAGGATAAAGGAATAAACTTGGCATGAGCACTTGCAAATTTTAGATATATGATGTTGTGACTAAAATTTACAATCAAACTTGCAGCCTGATTTGATATTTTTCTCTGCATTTTGAAAAGAAGAACTTTAAGAACTTATGCTAGTAGACTTGGGCTGAAATAGAAGGACTTTTGTTCCCACAGAGAAGAGAAGGCTTTGTCTTCCCCTTGTGTCCCTTGAAAGAAAATTAAATCAGTGTGACTTTTTTCCATTTCAGTTTTTTTCATCACAAGAAATATGTTTTCTAGAGGGCAGAGAGAATTACAGGTCTATTCCACACTTTTTTCTCTTCAGATATAATTTCCACTCAAAAAATCTAAATTTGTTCATCTCAGAGAGGTATTTGGATTTTAAGTTTTTCAAGATTTTCTCTGGAAAGTGACATAAGTTCTTCATCCATAATTATTGTGACCTTCAAAGTGTGCAGGATTAGTTCAAATTGCATTATTATTTTTCTATAGACTAACTAAGTTCTCTGGTATGGATTTCATGTGCTTTGACAATATGGTTTTAAATTAAGTTTTTTTGTTTTGTTTTTTGAGGTATGGTCTCACTTTAGCCCAGGCTGACCTGAAATTTACTCTGTAGTCTCAGGCTAGCCTTGAACTCACAGCAATCCTCTTACCTCATCTTCTTAAGTGCTGGGATTAAAGGTATGCACCACCATGCCTGACTCCACTTAGTGTCTTAATCCATGTACACATTGTGTCATATTCTATTCAAATCGGGTAGATGTATCTCAAGTGTTTACTTATCTTTTTATGGTAAAAACATTCAAAATACTTTCTTCTCTTTGTTTGAAACTACACACACACACACACACACACACACACACACTGTTGATATCTATAGTTATTCTATAATGCAATGGCACACCAGAAATCCTTACTCTAACTATGTTTATTTAGTGTCCTTAGACCTATTTGTCTTCATCCCCTTCTTCCTTTATTCTTTGGTAACTACCATTTTACTCTGGACATCTGTGAACTCACCTTTTTTTTTTTTTTTTTTTTTTTTTGAGGCAAGCCCAATAGACTGAACTTTTTTTAATGAGAGAGAGTGAGAGCAAGAGAAAAAGAGAACTGGCACACCAGGACCTCCAGCCACTGTAATTGAACTCCAGACACGTGTGCCACCTTGTATGCACGTGTCACCTTGTGCATCTGGCTTATGTGAGATCTGGGGAGTCAAATTGTGTCCCTAGGTTTCGCAGGCAAGCACCTTAACTGTCTCCAGCCTTCAAGTTTTTATTCCATGTATGAGTGAGATCATGCCATACTTGTCTTTCTGTGCCTGGTGTATTCATCCATAATGCCCCAAATGACAGAATTCCATTCTTTTCTGTAGCTCAGTGGTATTCTATTGTGTCTGTATTTCATTTCTTTTTTCTTTTTTTTTTAAGCCCAGGCTGATCTGGAATTTACTATGTAGTCTCAGGGTGGCCTTGAACTCATGGTGATCCTCTACCTCTGCCTCCCAAGTTCTGGGGTTAAAGGTGTGTGCCGCCATGCCCAGCTCTATATAATGTCTAGATTTTTTTTTAATTTTTGGTTTTTGAGGAAGGGTTTCACTCTAGTCCAGGCTGACCTAGAATTCACTATGGAGTCTCAGAGTGGCCTTGAACTCACAGTGATTCTCCTACCTCTGCCACCCAAGTGCTGGGATTAAAGGCGTGTACCACCATGCCCAGCTTTTGTGTCTGTATTTCTTAATTCATCAGTTGATAGTGAGTTTGGTTGTTTGCATTTCTTAGCTATTTTGAATAGTGCTGCAATAAACATGGGAGTGCAGGTGTCTCATTACTACACTGACTTTATTTCTTTAGATATGTACGTTTTTCCCTACATTAAATTCCCATGGAAAGCCAGATATGGTGGAGCACATCTGTAATCCCAGCACTCTGGAGGCTGCATCTGGAGGGGATGCTGTATTCCAGGTCAGACTTGCCTATGTAGTAGAGCCGTGTCTCAAGAGAAAACAAACAAACAGCAACAACAACAATAACAAAACCCTAAAAAATTTCCATGGCATTCAGTTCTGGGTTAGTATATGTCCCTGTGCTGTAGATCAGGAGTTCTTAACCTAAGAGGGGGCACACATGAAGTGAATTAATGAATAAGTGCATTTTCTCTGTGGAGAAATTCTATAATATTGGATAGATTCTTAAAGATACCATCAGTTTTTCTAAATGTTGTTCAGAGGGGACCAGCCATGAGTTCCACGTTGTCAAAACCTGTAGTGAAAGTATGTCTTACATTGTCAGTAACAAAGCCTCTTGACCAATTTCCAACATGTACACTATGACCAGTTGAAAAAAGTTACTTTTGCTTATCTTGAGTTGATTTTTTAAAAGAGTTCAGCAAATGAATAAAATGTCTTATAAATCAGGTATTGTAGGTATTTCAAGGAAAAAATATTGGAAAACACATTAGATTTCTTGACTGACCTATTTGCTGAAAGAAGCAACATAATGATTTGCTGGTGTAAAGATGGTCATTGGAAGCATGATCTAAAAATCAGATTCAGGCTGCAATGAAAATAAATGTTGCATAGACAGCAACATGAAGTAATGAGAATATGCATAAGAATCATTTGAAAGGAAAAGTAGAACATTATAAACATCAAAGCTGGTTTGAAGTGCCATAACATCTGACTTTCTGGAGTTTAAATGACAGGCATTTGACATGTGGGAAGTCTGGAACAAGTGTCATGGATGTGGTCATTGGGGTGGGAAGTGAGGAGGCTGGGGAGTAGGAGCCAGGCATTGAGACTTGAGACAATAGTTGTAATTCAGTCATTGAGAACATAGAGGACTAAGGTCAAAGTAATTGGGGGCTTGATGACAGCCCCTGGGGTCATTTGCCTTAAGTATCCTCATCTTAGGTTGGTATTGATACCAAATTAGCAGGTTAGCACTAAGTCTAGGGACAGAATTTAACTTTGCCAGTCATGGCTAAGCATATAAAAATAGAGTGAAATGAATATAGTAATATTTTTCAAATTAATTTTTCACAGAAATATAAATTTTCAGGGCCAGCCCACATACATTGAATCAAAAGCTCTTGAGATAGAGCTTAGCATTCAATGTTGCAATAAGCCCTTCTGGTGATTTTGATGTCCACTAAAATTTTAAAACCATTGATCTAGTGGCTAACAAATAATTGTCCCCCAAAACCCAAGGTCAACTTACATGTATAGAAAAAAGTAAGTTTCATGGGGCATTCCAGCCTCTGCTCTTTCTTTATATAAAAGCTAATGAGGCCTATTTGACAGGATCTTAATTGATTAAGCAAGTCTATTAGGAGAGCTTAAGCAAAATAGATTTTCTCTGAAGGGTAACACATTCCCTGCCCCTCTCTTATTTTAAACAAACCCAAAGAGTCTTTGCATTTTGACTGCTACATCATGGGCCAGTCATCACAGATCTTGTACTCATTTCCCACATTTAAAGAAGTTTATTTAAATGTGGTATAAAATGTCAAGATTGAATGCACAGCAAATACTAAATGAACTAAAATGTAAACAAATGTAACACTTACAGGTTATCATGAGCTACTGAAGAAGTTACATAGGCCTTGGAGTCAGGTTATGCAAATCTCAGCACAGATTTGCATGCCTCACCGTGCCGTACACTGGGAATATAGATAGCAGTGAACAGGCACATCAAACCCCATGATGTCGTAGAGCTGGCATTCTTGATTAGGAGAAAGAGAGGGAATGAGTTAATTGGAAGAAAATAAAATCTATTGTAAGAGAAATTTTAATTTTAAGTAGTGTGGATGCGCAGAGCCTTATTGAGAATATAGTATTTGAATGAAGGGCAGGATGAAGTAGAGAATGTGCTTTGTGGATCCCCTCTGGAAGGGGACTGTGAAGGAACATACCTAATGTATTAGATCAGTAGTGTGGCTGAAGGGGTAGACATTGGAAGCAGGTGTTAGATAAGTGGTGTGCAAGGCAAAATATATATGGAGATATTCAGAACACTGCTTTTTCAGCCTAGCTATCTTTTCAAAAATAATCATGTAAAAAATCCATTCACACATGCACCTGTGTACACACACTCACAAAAATTAAAGACTTCTGTCTGTCAAAAGATCTGATAAGGTAGGTGAAAAGACAAGCCACAAAGTGAAAAGAGATAATCATAGCACATGCAATTGGCAATTTTTCAGAAATACATAAAGAATTTTTACAAATCAATGTTAAGAATACTTAGGCAGACTCTTTATAAAACAGAAAACTCAAATATATATAAATATAAAAGCATGATTATTTAGTAATCAAAAGAATGTAATTTAAAACCATAATGTAACCCCAAATGTCTACATAGTAAGTTCATATGATGCAGTATAATAGCAGTTAAAAAATTATTGATGGGCTGGGTATGGTGGCACATGCCTTTTATCCCAGCACTCGGGAGGCAGAGGTAGGAGGACTGCAGTGAATGAGAGGCCACCCTGAGACGTCATAGTGAATTCCAAATCAGCCTGGGCTAGAGTGAGACCGTACCATAGAACAACACAGGGTAAGGGCAAGAATACAGCGTTCATGGCGATCACGACACCAGAAAAAGGCTGAAGGAGATAAACACAGAGAACATCCAACTCCAACTAAGCCAGATATTCAGAGACACAGAGGCCCCCAAACCCTCATCACTGAAGCAGAACTAAAATGACCCCAATGTGGCTCAGGGAAACTCGCGGAAGAGGGGGGCGGAAAGATTGTTAGAGTCACAAGTTGGGGCATTATGCATAGAGACTGGGGCCTACCCCCCAGAACTCTTGACGACCCCCACAATGCATGACCCACATTCCCTGTTGATGAGGGTCCCTTTGGAAGAGGGAGGACAGGGAGGAGGACAATGGAACCAATACTATGAATGTAAAATCAGAATAATAGAAATAAACAAAAACAAAAACATGGCATGTTTGTGTGTGTGAGATCCATAGTTTAATCTATAGCTCTGGAAAAAAACCCAACATACAACTACATAATTTATCCCAAATGAATCTCAAAACATAACTTTATATTAAGAAAAAGAAAGACAAATTAAAGAGCACATCACAACTTTTACTTCTGTAAGTTGAGAATGGTCCTGAAATCCAACTGGAGAGCAATTGGTTACTCTTACCACTTTTCTGCCACTTTTGCACCAGTGGTAATGCTGCCTTTTGACCACTGATCACTCTGCCTGTAAAGAATTCACAGCTTGGGTTTAAAGAATTATCAGCATTTAAAGTGAGACTCATTTTTGTTTGCTAATCTGAAACTAGACCCCTGCTTATGCTGTGATTTCCATGAGAAAATGAATGTTAAATTATAGATCCTACATGTGAATTGTTGAAACACAGCAATACATAAATCAGATATTAATTATACTTTCATTAAATGATCTTTTATAATGGTTACAAAAGAATCAAATGTTAAGCAACTTCACTTCTGGATACTTAGTCCTCTATGTCTGTCTCTACATTTTCTCTTTCAAAATGACTTTGCAAATACAGAAATAACTCTCCAAATAATGGAGTAGTTGAGTGGGTTCAGAATTTTTAGACCCTTATTTATTCTTTTAAAGAAAAAATGTGAAAGAAATAATTTTCCTAGTTGAATTAAGCAAGGCTTCTGGGGTTATGGCTCTAGAAATATGATACTTGATTTTTTTGCCTTTAAGTTTTACTTTTGACTTTTCAAACAAACTTAAATTTGATTATGGTAAGATCAGTTATCAGAAAGTATTTTTGTATTTAGGTAATACCCCTTTTAAGCATTCAGAATCTATGCCTGATTGTGGCTTTCCTCTAACATATTTTAGACTATTTGTCCTCAAAAATACAAGGAATGTTCAGCATAATAGTCCAATGTTTTCAAAAATAAAGCTATCCTTTTTTCTCCAGAAAAGGAGCTTTGCTCATTGCATAATGATCTTTTCCATGACTAGAAAGATAGAGAAACAGACAATCTTTTGCCAAAATGTCTAATTATTGAATATCTTTTATATAAGAAAGGAAATACTATTTTTAAATTATCTTTATAAAACTATGTCCTAAACATAAAATGAAAAAGTATTAGTAACTTTGTATTTTATTTTCCCATGTAAAACTTTTCTTAGTGGGAAAACTTTTCTTGCTACTTCTTTTTTTTTTTCTTGCTACTTCTTAAAACTTATTTTTATTATGTTGAAAGAGCTTACAAACAGCAAATTTCTACTGCTTTCAGACTGTGTTTTAATTAGTAGTTTGAGTCTCTTCACAAACTAAATGTCCTTAGTTATTAAAAAGGAGAAAACTGATACACATAGTTAATGTACTTTTTCTGTTTCTTGTTCTTTCCATGTCACAGTGCCAACATGTAAACTATGTGAGGAAGAAGGAAGAAAAACAAGGCCATAAATAAAGTAATTCCCTTGATTACAGCCATATTTCTTAGTTATTTTATGACTTCTTGAGGCAAAATTGATCATATCTAAATGTGTACATAAGCAATTTATACCTTGTAAACCTTAAGATGACAGTGTTTTGATGACAAAAAAATTCCAAGATAATTTACATTTTAAAACTAATCACTATTTAGTCAGTACAAAGTCTGTCAGGCTTCAATCCATGTAATATGGGATTTTGCAGAGCTTTCCCTTCTCAGTTGGAACATTTTCTCCCCAAAAATTGTTTCCCTAGTCATACGTTAGCTCCAACTATTGTTACTCCTTAATTTCTTGTCATTTTTTCTAATTTTTAAGCTAGAATCTTTTTATATAGATATTATGTGGAGTGTGTGTGTGTGGATGCGCATATATATATTTGTGTGCATGTAGGTGTATGTGTGTGTTGGAGGCCAGAGGTTAATGTTGGATGTCTTCCTCCATCACTCTCTTCTCACTGGAGCCCATTTATGCCAACTAGCATGCCAATTCAGCTAGTCTAGCTAGCTGGTTTGCCCCTGGGACTGCCTGTCTCTACCTCCAGAGCACCAGGACTATAGGCAGCTGCCATGCCCATCTAGCATTTACCTGGGTGCTGGGGATCCCAACTTTATCCTCAAGCTTGTATGGCAAGTGCTGTATTAACTGAGTCATCTCCTCGGCCCCTAAACTGAAGTTATAAAAGTAAATAACTTAGTGACTTCCTTTTCTCTGCCTACTGGGAATTGTAACCTAGTCTTACAATTTTTTAGGGGGAAACATCACCATCTAGGAATATCTCATCATCTTCACAGTTGCTTTCATGTTTGAGTATGAGTACTGCTGCCATGTGCTTAGTGCCCTGTGTACATGATCTTCAATTCTTACAATAAGCCTACACTGGTTGCTATATAGTTCTCTTCATTTGACAGAGGAGAATACCTCGGCTAAATGAGAATTAGTACTTTGTGCCAACTAGTCACTAGCAGAACTGGAATGTAATCTGAGCTCTTCCTCTGACTTTTCAGGCTGTGGTGTTTTTTTTTTTTTTTCCATAAACCCTGATAATCTTCCTTCCTGTATTCTACCTTTCCCACCTAATCAATATGATTATGAAATGATGGAAATTCTGAATATTCCTTATAGACACATCTTACAGAACAAAACCTTTGAAAGACAAATTGGCTAATATTTTTGTAGCATTAATGTGCCATATCTTAGGCATTCTTGAATTTCCCTTTGAGGAATGAATAGCTTCATGTTGAGAATAACATTATTATTATTATTATTATTATTATTATTAACAACATATTTTGTATGGATACATCATGTGTTGGTAACCTCTTTTCTGTCACCCCTGCCCCCACTCCACTAGGGACCCTCCTCAATAGGGTTGCAGGTATTCTTCATGGGGTTGTGGATTATATGTTGGTGGGAGCAGCAGTCAGTTTTTTTGGGGGGGGATACCTCTGGGCATGATGTCTCTACTTGTGACTCTTACAATCTTTCCACCCCCTCTTCTGCAAAATTCCCCGAGCCATAGTGGGTGTGTTTTAAATGTACTTCAGTGATAAGCTCATAGGAGCCTCTGGAACTCTGCTTTGGTAAGTGTTGAGTATCCTCGGGGTCTGTCTCCTTTACCCTGGGAGCAGCACTCTTGCTCATCTCCCCAATTTCTCTGTGGTTTCAGCTGTGGCTTGGCTGAAGTATGAGTTCTCCAATGGAGAGTGAATTTAGCATAGTTTAAATGAGATAAGCATTATTAATTTAGTGAGAATTTGATATATGTAACCCCTCTTTTAGCCAAGGATTAGTGAGAGCTTGACACTGAAGGACATAATCTTTGTCTCCATAGGATTCTGATCTGGTTCCCAATTCCAGATATGGGTTCCTTTACACTGAACGGATCTCTTAGCCAATCAGAAAGCTATTGGTTACCCACCAAGGCTGTGTGCCACTATTGCACTGGCATGTACATCCTGTTAGAATGCTTCTGAGTAGCTCTCTGGTTGCTCAGACTATTGTTGGCTACTTTCCCTCAGTACCTCATGTAGTGCTTTTCAGTGCTAGATGGGCTGTCTGGATACTGTCTCTTTTCGGGATTCCAGCCAGGACTCTCCATGTTCTGTGTCGGCAGCATATGGTGTTTACAGCAATAGGGTCTTACCTTTTGCCTCAGGCAGTTAGTCAAGTGTTTTGACAGAAACTTGTCTTGATTTGGGGACCTCATATATCTCTCTAATCAACAGCTCATTGAAAATAACATTTCTTTCTATATTTTTTAAAACATTTATTTGAGAGAGAGAGGCAGATAGAGAGAGAATGGACACACCAGAGCCTCTAGCCATTGCACCTAATGAACTTGATGCATGTGCTACCCTGTGCATCTAGCTTTACATAGGTATTGGGGAATCAAACCTGGGCCCTTGGACTTTGTAGGCAAGCATCTTAACCACTGAGCCATCTCTCCAGCCTAGCATTTGATTCTATCATTTTAAGAAGTATTTTTTGCCTTTGTTTTTGTTGCTGAGTAGTAAACCCAGTGCTTAGTATTAAACCCAGTGTTTTGTGCATGTAAGCTTATATTCTTGCCATTGATCTAAACCACTTACTCCAAGAAATATTTTTTATTTATTTATTTTTTTGGTTTTGCAAGGTAGGGTCTCACTCTGGTCCAGGCTGACCTGGAATTAACTATGTAGTCTCAGGGTGGCCTCTGCCTCCTGAGTGCTGCGCCACCACGCCCGGCTCAAGAAATATTTTTTTACCTCTGCCTCCTGAGTGCTGGGATTAAAGGGTGGTGATCCTCCTACCTCTGCCACCACGCCACCCGACCCTCAAGAAATATTTTTTAAGTAGTAAAGCCTCTGAGTATTTGTTCATACCCATGATTGTACAAATTCTGTAATAAGCATTAGCATTAAAAAGTCTAAGAATCCCATATGGAATAATTTAAGAAAAGTATAGTATATGCTTACTTATACTTAACATTAGCATAAGCTTATGCTTTCTATGAATAATTTGATATTCTTTGTGACATAATTCTTTGAACTACATTCATGCTTTACTAGAAACTCAAATCTTTAAGAAGTAACGCTTAAGTCAACTTAAAATTTTTGTTAGCTTATTTCAGTAGTATATAGATTTCTGATTTCTATTCACAATCTGGTGCTGTACTCTTTTTGTCTAGACATGAAGCTGTGGACTTTTGGTTCTTTGATTTTAAATCTATGGGTAATCATGAGTGGTCTTTTAGCAGCTCCCCCCCACCCATTACATTTATATCATTGACCTTTGCTTCAGAAAGCATTGGGCAGTGTTTAACAGAGGGAGCCCATGAAAGAGGACATTGTAAAGGCTTTATTCTATAAAAGAAGTCACACAGACGAAGCTTTATGTTTGCTGAGTGATTTAATTCTTATACATGCTGAAAATGGCCATGGGCCATGAGTAACATGATGGAAAAGCACTTCTAGTACAGCCTCGCAACCACACTTTCCCACTTGGCACCCACTATTTTTTTTAAATAAAAAAACACCTCCTTTCCTGTTATTTAAAAATCTACCTAGATAAAGCATGGCATCTAGACTCAGTCATGGGTTCATCAGGATTCATGAAGTTACTCTTGTATTTTTTAAGTAGCTAATGAAGGGGTAGAATCTCCAGGGAGAAAAATGCCTGCTTACATCAGCTGTTTGAATGCCCAGAACCAAATTCTAAAGGGAAAGTCCCCTTACAGAACTAGCAGCTACTTTGAGAACATTGGCTGTATTATAGATATTAGTCATCATTTCATGATAATTTTTTGGAATACCTGGTAGGTAGTAAATTAGGCAGATACCATCCTTACAATAACCATATCCTTTTGTATATTGAATAAAGTCTCTAAAGAAATAAAGGCAAGTGTGGTTTGATTACTTTAGAAAGCTTAAACTTGGCTAATAATGTACTGCTAGCCATTCTTTGAAAGGTATGTTTTTTTCTTTGTAGTCACCTGATAATATGAAGGAACTTAGTGGTTCCTTCTTAATGAGTCATATGATCTTGCTTTTCATGTTTGATGAGTATTGATATTTTTTTGCTAGATCCTTAGTACTTTGGTGTATTCGTGTCTAACACTGTGGATATATATTTGCGTGTGAGGGTATCTTTTCTGCTTTACAAAGTTATCTAAGTGATAGGCTTGGTAAATTTCTGTTACATTTTAAAAGAACAATGTTCATCTTCTATAAGGTCACAGCAAACTTTTAAACTTGAACATCAAAATATTTGGTTTTGTATCCTCTGAGACCCTTGAAATTTATTACCCTTCAGCTGATTTTTAAGCAGGAAGACTGATCTTTCTGTTAGGAAAGTTCTGAAATTTACTGACAATGAGAAAGAGATGAGATTTATTCTGGATAGGGTAGAAAAGAATCACTGAAGTCAGATGGTGAATTGTGTGCTTGGTATCACAGAGTAATATTAAGAAAAGTCTGGCTTTGGCTGGGCATGGTGGTGTATGCCTTTAATCCCAGCACTCAGGAGGCAGAGATAGGAGGATCACCACAAGTTGGAGGCCACCCTGAAACTGACCTGAATTCCAGGTCAGCCTGAGCTAGAGTGAAACCCTACCTTGAAAAAACAAAATAAAACAACAAAAACAAACAAACAAACAAAAAAGTCTGGCTTTGAATAGATAAACCTGACCACTAACTATGTACAAGAACCTCATCCTCCCAATAGTAAATTAAGGATTATTACCTCTACATTGTGGGATTACTTTAGGATTAAAGAAAATGTACATTTATTGACAGAGGTCCTTAATAGATGATGGGCTCATTGTTTTTATTATTAGTCATCATTCTATTGCTTCTAAATGCCTCCATTTGAACATTATCTGTATATTTATTTTTTGCCAAGAGTTTATGTAACCAAGCACTCTAGGTTGGACTAGGTCAGTAGGTAGGTGTGTTTGTGTGTGTGTGTATTTATGTATGTATATTTGGATATAAGGTTTGAGAGATGGTAAAGATGTATTATTTATATGAGCTTGGCTTCCTTTATTTTATGGACTAATTTTTATTTGAGTAAAGCCCTACTAAATTTCATGTAGAACTGAGTTGGCTTTTTTTTTCTACTTTTTTGGCTTATGTGTGTGTGGGGGTACTTGCATGCATGTATGCATGTTTGCATGTGTGTGTGGCCTAGAGGCTGTGGTTGGGTATCTTCCTTCATCACTGTCCACTTTTTATGTTTACTGAAGAAGGTCTCGTACTTGAACCCAGAATTCACCAATTCAGCTAGCCTAGCTAGCCAGCATGCCCCAGGATCTCTGGGATTACAGATGGGTTACCAGCCCATCCATCATTCTGTGGCTGCTGGAGAGCTGAACTCTGGTCATCACACTTGCATGGAAAGCACTTTTGTCCACTGAGCCTTCTCCACAGCCCTCTCTTCCTTTTTTAAAAATGGGTGCATACATGGTTGTATGTATAGGAATGTGGAGGCCAGAGGTCAGTGTTGGGTGGTGGTGTAGTTACCTTTGCATTGCTGGGAAAAAACATGGACCAAAAGCAGCTGATGGGAGGAGAGGGTTTATTTTGGTTCAGAGTCTCCAGGGGAAGCTTCATGATGACAGGGAAAGGATGGTCCTAGAGCAGAGGTTAGACATCACAATCTTGCCACAGCAGGTTGAAATTAGCAGCAAGAGACTGAGCCCTTCTCTAGCAAGGAGAAGCTGGCTGTAACAAGCCAAAGCCTGCTCCCAGCAATACATAGTCTCCAGCAAGTCCCCACCTCACATATTGCCACCAGCTGGGGACCATGCATTCAAAACACATGAGTTTACAGGGAATATCTGATTGAAACCACCACAGGTTTCTTGTTCAATTGCTTTCTATCTTATTTGTTTATTTATTTTGGAGACAGATTCTCTCACTGAAGCCAGAGCTCACTGATTTGGGTAGACCAGCCCAAAAGTCCTGGGCTCTCCAGCACTAAAATTACAGGTGTGCACCATCACCCCTGGTTTCTATTCCTTTTTTTTTTTTTTGGCAATAATTCAGATAACCAGAACTAGCAGAAGAGAGAAGCAAAGTTTAAGTTTAGCTGTTTGAAATACGTCTTCAATGGTAGAAGATAAAGTTCTCATTGTTTAGTCCAAGGAATAGTGTGCCAAGAGACACATATCAAATAGTTAAAATTAAAAAAAAACTCACCTTATATTTGTATACTACAATTAGAACACCATTGTTAGAATTACCCTATATTTGTATAGTACAATTAGAATACCGTTGTTAGAAGTTGTATTGCTTCCAATCTGCAAAATGCAATCCAAAGTGCCACTAATTCTCAATTATAGAACATCTATTCTAATTACAGAAGTAGAAACATAGGAACTGGTGGGGGAATGCTTTAACTAATATGTAGAAGAGCTGTGCAAGTATTAACAATTTAGCTTGGGCTCTTGAACTAAAATTAACAACTCCATAGGAAATTATTAGGAATTGGCTCTAAGAAAATTATTTTAAAATGTTGTTTTACTTTCACTGTCTCCCATCCAATATGACTGATGGCAAAACCTATTCAGATAAAGTCTAAACTTTGGAGGTCCAAAATGAACATGTAGAGAAGGGCACCTCCACCTGGGCATGGTGGCACACACTTACAGTCCCAGCACTTGCAAGGCAGAGAGGTAAGTTGGAGGCCAATCTGGGCTGGACTGCTTACTGAGTGCTAGTCTTTAAAAAAAAAAAAAAAAAAGACACTCTTTAGAAATAAAAGGAAAGGGGGCTGGAGAAATGGTTTAGCAGTTAAGCACTTGTGAAGCTTATGGACCCCGGGTCAAGGCTCAATTCCACAGTACCCATGTAAGCCAGATGCACAAGGTGGTGCATGCATCTGGAGTTCATTTACAGTGGCTGGAGGCCCTGGTGTGCCCATTCTCTCTCTATCTCTGCCTCTTTCTCTTTCTGTTGCTCTCAAATAAATAAAAATAAACAAAAATAAAAATAAATTAAAAAAAGAAATGAAAGGAAAAGGAGAAAGTACTTTAGTTTTTCTAAGCACCTTGGCAATTAGTGTTCTCCCCCCATTAATTTTAAAGCTTAGTCTGGGTATTCATTGAACATTTGTCAAGTGTTTAAATATCTACAATAAACCAAGTATTACATGTTGTATCTTTCTGAGGGTTCCATGTTGGCTGAGATAGGATCCTTGGACTAAGGAAGCTTACTTGGTATAACATGAATATAGTTTGTTATAGTACATGATCTCTGTCCTTGTGCTAGCCCTTGACAATAAGAAACTTCATGATGTTGCCTGTATTTAAGGACTTTTATAACCTGAGGAAGAAAAAGAGACGTACATAAAACAGGACATCTAAACCATCCCTGCCAAGGCTAAGGAAACTTCATAGAAGAGGGTCTGAAAAGAATGTAAGAGCAGGATGATGGGGAAGAGTGCTACAAGCATTGCCATCTGGTTATATAGCTATTACACTCATGAACTCATAGCAGCTGTGGTTTTCAGCACAAGATTGAGCCTGTAATTGCTTCACCATCTATAGGAGAAGGGTACATGAGTCCCTACACCTTCCAGAGCAGCCTAATGGCAGCTAATGGTTGCTGGGAGAGGAGGTCATGTTTATTAGTGATGTAACCACTGGTAAGTTGCCCATACCACTGCAAATAACCTTCTATCCATGACCATGTGAGCAGCCCTCATTTAACTGAATAAGTTAAAGAAAGGAATGAAAATAAGATGGGGATTAATGGGGAAGAGGGGTGTCAATGGGAAGGGCAGGGGCAGAAGAGAGGCTAATTGGGGGAATAATATCAAAATACATTATATACATGTATGAAAATGTTAAAAATAGATTTACATACTGAAAGACTAGAGAGCAAAGCACAATTAAGATTAAAGTTTAAGGCAGGCATAGTGGTGCATGCCTTTAATCCCAGCACTTGGGGGGACAGAGGTAGAAGGATCACTCTGAGTTCAAGCCTTGATCACAGGATCAAGTGAATTCCAGGTCACCCTGGGCTAGAGTGAGACTACCTCGAGAAGAAACCCAAAAAACAAAAGATTAAAGTATAAAGGCAGAAAGCCAAAGTTCTCTATGGGCCAATTAGAGAAAAGTTACATGGGGAAAAAAATTCTTGCAAGTAGGAAAAAATTGTAGAGGTAAGGAATAAGAAAGTCACTGTATTAGGAATGTTTATAAAAGAAATAGTATTAAGAAATACTTGACAAAGTTTGACAGAAACTGGTGACATCTTGGATGTGAGTGACGAATAAGGGCATGGAGTAAAGAGAGGATTGAAAGGATCAGCCGGGAGTGTGTCCACCTGACCCAGGCACTTGGAAATACTGTGCTCTGTGCCTCTATGTTCCAGTCATGTTGATCTGCTACTACAGGACCTGGACAGAAGATACAGGGCAGTGTTTTTCTTTCTTTCTTTTTTTTTTTTTTTTTTTTGAGAGAGACAGAGAGAGGCAGAGAGAGAGGGAGAGGAAGATAGATAGAGATGGGCGCACCAGCAGTCTCTCAGCTGCTGTGAACGAAATCCAGATGCGTGCGCCCCCTTGTGGTCAAGTGTGGCATTGCGCCCTTGCGTCACTTTGCATCTGGCTAAACGTGGGACCTGGAGATTGGAACCGGCATTCTTAGGCTTAGGAGGCAGGCGCCTTAACTGCTAAGCCATCTCTCTAGCCCTGGTTTTTTTTGTTGTTTTTTGCAGGTAGTTTCTCTTATGCTTTATATCTATGTTTATGTACCTATTATCACGTATCTCTAAACATAAAAGTGACTCATTCATTCATTCTTACCAAATTGTCCCAGCTTGGAAGATGTTTAGAAAGATATAAGGGTCATATCTCTCAAGGATTTTGTTGGTAATTGGAGAGAAAGAAGATTGGAGAGAAAGAAGATAAAAACACAAAAGTTAATTTTTTAAAAACTACAGGACATTCAGTTAGGTGTTACTGAGTTTATTTCTGTCTTCGTTATGTGAACTGCCATGCTTTGCCTGAAGCCTATGTAGAGCCTTTTCCTACTTCTTGTTGTATTGCTGTAGGAGTGTAATAGGTGTCAGCAATGGATTCCAGTGCGTATAGCCAAGCATTTGGGGAAAGTAAATTCCATCAAGATGGTAATAAAAGATGGAGCATTTAAATAATGGCATAATATATTATAATAAAGTAAGCTCTTTGAGAGCTGGAGATGTAGCTCAGTAATAGAGTGCTTGCCTAGCAGATGCCAGGTCTTGGGTATAAATACTCAGCTCTGACAAAAAATTGTTGTAGCCAGGTGTGGTGGTACACATCTTTAATCCTAGCACTTAGGAGACAGAGATAGGAGGATCACCGTGAGTTCCAGGCCACCCTGACACTACATAGTGAATTCCAGGTCAGCCTGGGCTAGAATGAGACCCTGCCTTGAAAACCTATATATATATGGTTTTATATCCTTATATGGAACTACCCTCCTATATATTTTTATAAATGAAAACCACAAATATATCTTCCATAAGTCCATCCAGATTTACTATTGACCCTGCTCTACCTGTGAAATACCTGATTTCCTAGTCTTTTGGCCTCTCTTCCAATTCAAAATATCTATGGTAGTCTGTGGAACATAGCTGTCTGGGTGTTTTCAAGTTCTTAGTGTCTTGTTTAAAGAACTGAAAATATATACACAAATAACAAAGCAGTGGGAATTTTTATTAGAGAGCAAAGCAAGAGAGCAGTGGGTTACTGCCCAGGACTTCCTTTCATGAGGTTCAGGAGAAGGAAGAGTACTTGGAGGTGGTGTATGGATGGTTTTCTGCTTTGATTGATGTGCTTGGGTTATACAAACCTTTGTTCACTGCACATGTCCTTTTCCAATGATGTATTCACTTTAGTCATTGGTATGCTTATTCATACATAAGTTTTGGATGGTACATAGAGATTCACTTGGGGGGCATACTTTGTCTAATTGTGCATGCACTCAAAGCCTGTTGTGACTGGACTGGCTCCTTACCTCCCATTCATACGTATGTTCTAGGCCATGTTTGGATGGAAACTAATCTCACAAGGGGAGTTACCAGGGGCTGTAAGGGAAGAGGAACTCACTGTTGTTTGAAGTGGAGTGTATGTGCAGCTTGATGTAGGCCCAGGTTCCAGGTTGTCAAGTGCATTGTTAGGAAAGGGGTGTGTGTATAGCCCAAGCCAAATGGAGTCCCAGGTTACTAAGCTATGCCTATTCATGCCGTCCTTAAAAGTCCCTAATTAATTTTTTTAATTAAAAAAGAAAATGAGGGGCTGGAGACATGGCATAGTGGTTAAGGTGCCTGCCTGCGAAGCCTAAGTATGCCCGTTCAAATCTCCAGGTCCCACGTTTAGCCATACACAAAAGTGATGCAAGTGCACAATGTTGCACATGCACACAAGGGGGTGCACATGT
Organism: Orientallactaga sibirica; assembly: GCA_036365145.1. Taxonomy (NCBI): domain Eukaryota; kingdom Metazoa; phylum Chordata; class Mammalia; order Rodentia; family Dipodidae; genus Orientallactaga; species Orientallactaga sibirica. The sequence continues at coordinate 14,546,695 of JAEOAD010000034.1, forward strand.
CTGGAATTCATTCACAGTGGCTGAGAGGCCCTGGTGCACCCATTCTCTATCTGTCTTTCTCTCTCTCTCTCTCTCTCTCTCTCTCTCTGTCTCTCTCTGTGTCTCTTTCAAATTAAAAAAAAAAAAAGAAAGAAAATGAGGGCCAGGTGGTGGTGCACACCTTTAATCCCAGCACTTGGGAGGCAGAGGTAGGAGGATTGCCGTGAGTTTGAGGCCACCCTGAGACTACCAAGTGAATTCCAGATCAGCCTGGGCTAAAGTAAGACCCTATCTTGAAAAACAAAAACAAAAAAATTAAAAATTAAAAAATATAAATAAATAAAATATTACAAAAAAGAAAATGACACAAAAGTTTAAGTATTAATGATTGGAAATATAATTAATTATAATGAATAAATTATAATGAATATATAAGTAAATAGAAATGAATAGGATACTAATTAAGTTTTTTTTTCATTTTTATTTTACTCTCTTTTTGTATGGTTGACAGTCTAGAGTTTTCATAATTTATTCTAGGACACAGCAAAGGTCCTCTTTATAGTCATATTTATTTAATTGTGCATTTTACCTTAACTACCAGAACTATGTACCTTTTAGGCTCAAAATAAACAATTATATCAAGTTTTTAGACTCAAAATGGGTATTAACTGGCATGGTCTTGATATTCTTTAGCCAGAAGGTGGGCAAGGGCTAAGTGGGATTTGTTCTTTTCTCTAAATTGGAATGGAAGCCGGTAGGATTGTGTGAGAGTCTAGGAATGAAATATAGCAGAGGTATGAGCTCTGTGCTCTAGTGCTCAGTAAACAAAGATTTCACCTGGAGAATTTATATTCTCTGTGGGCCTTGACTCGTATTAGTTTCTTTCCTCACTGAGATGACAAACACCCAGTAAGAAGCAACCTAAGGGAGAGACTACAGTCCATCATGGCCAAGATGGCATGGTGGCAGGAGCACAAAGCAACTGGTCACATTGCATCTGCAATCAGGAAACAGAAAGCAATGAATACTAGTGCTCAGCTCACTTTCTCATATTTATTCAGTCTGGGACCTCAGCCCATTGATTGGTGCTACCCATAGTCTTCCCACCTCAGTTAACCTAATCTAGAAACTCCCTCATAAACATGCCCAGAGATTTGTCTATTAGGTGATCCTAGACCCTGTCAAATTCACAATTAATATTAACCATCAGATCCTTTATCACATGTTTTAAATTATCCAAGCACAGAGGATTAAATTGTAATAAATTACTACTGTTAGTATTATTATTATTTCCACACTAGCTGAATTGTATGGTTATAAAGTTTTCTACTTCAGGAGGCCGAGGTTAAGAGGATGGCATACTTCTAGAAGCTAGAATCTAGTTGAAACTCTTTGCTACTTTAAGGTTATCTACATGGGGTGTTAGGAAATAAAGCTTTTGAAGGTTTTTACTTTTATTCATTGTTTTTGCTTTTGTTTGCAGCTCTGGGACTTGCCAGTGCAAAGTGGGTGTCATCGGCTCTACGTGTAACCAATGCCAAGATGGGTATTACGGCTTTAGTAAGAATGGCTGCTTGCCCTGCCAATGCAATAATCGGTCTTTCACTTGTGATGCTCTCACAGGTACACACTTTCCTTAATTTTGTCCTGTAATGATTCTGTTATTCCTTTCTTTTTTAAGTTTCTCAGTATGTATTGATTCTTCTCAGTTTATAAAGGCTTTTCTCTTATAAGTAGAACATCAGAGGGCATACAGTAAGCTAACTTCCTTTTACAACAACTTAAAAATGATACATAAATTTAAAAAAATTGATTGGAGACCTGTGGAAGTATGAAGAATAGCACAAGCTAAAATGCCAAAAAATGTCAAGCTCTTTAGAACTCTTCCAAGTAAACTGATGATTCTGGGGAAATCCAATGTGAAAGACCTGGTTGCCAGGTGTCATGATACCAAAGAGTCGGATCCACTATTGCAGAGGGTGATTTATTGGGGACTTACTGAGAGAAATATGGTCAAAAGTGGTAGTCAGATATGTTAGTACTCACAACTTGGGTCAAAAGGTAGAGGCTTTTATGATGTTCAAGACAAAAGTGGCTTTTTTTGAAGCCAGAAAGTATCTAGCTTATCTCATGCTAACATCAAAGGCATCAAGCATGATCCTGGTACAAATGGCACACTTTCCAGTCTTAAAGCTCCATTTACCACTGTAATTTTTGTGTACTTGTGGTATGCAGGAAAACTATGCAAGGTAACACATTAGGGTTACTCAGGCATAGTCCTGGAGTTTCAGCTTTAGATGGCTGCATTCCAATCAAGCTGTTTACTTTTTCCCAGAGGGCATTTGCTAATTTTAGACACAGATTAAGGTATATGCTTGGCCCTAGCAAAAGATTTCTTCTAGAAGAAGAACTTTTGACCATCACCTGGAGCTTGCATGGTACTTGTAAACTAGAGGACCCTAAACACAAGACCAGTTTTCCCATAGTTAACTATACAAGAAGTGGGAGGCTGCTGCAGAAAGGTTTTTGTGCTCTTTTCAGAGAGAGAGAAGAAGGCATGCTACAGCATACAGACTCCTCTTCTAGAGAGACTGCCAGATTCGGAAGATGTATAGAATAAAACTTAACACTCAAACCACTAACGGCCAGTGCTGAGTAGCTCATGGTCTACCAGGGCTGAGGAGACAAGCCTGCCAGACTCTTAAAAGGTCATGCCAAGAATAGTGATAAACCAGAGATGAACTGGCTAATACTGAAAATTGCACTCTGTTTGTAACTCCATCTCAGTGACTGATTGGATTGACATGAGCCTTCCATCACATCTCCTTGTACAGGAAAAGAAGACTCTCTCTGGTTCTTTTATGTACTGTCTGGCATGCAGTGAAAAATACCAAAGAATGCAGAGATGGGAAAATATGACCAACAATAAAAAGAAAACCCAAGAAATGGATGCAACACAACAAATAATACATGTGCTAGAGTTAGCATATAAAGACCTTAAAATAACTAAAATTAATATGAAGGGGCAAATCAGACTAAGTGGGTGAAAAGGTAAAACTTCTTCAATAGAGAATAGCACTCTAAAAAAAAAGAAGAAGAAAAGAAATGGGGCTGGGCGTGGTGGCGCACACCTTTAATCCTAGCACTTGGGAGGCAGAGGTAGAAGGATTACCATGAGTTTGAAGCTACACTGAGACTACATAGTGAATTCTAGCCCAGCTTAGCCTAGATCCAGACCCTTCCTTGAAAATCAAATTAAAAAAGGAAAAATAATAAATGGACAATGTAGAACTGAAAAGAATATCTGAACTTAATAACCTGGAGCATGGGCTTGACAGCAGATTGAGCCCACTGAAGACAAGCTTAGTAGACAATGCAATTAAAAATAGTTAAAGTGAGCCAGGCATGGTGGCACACGCCTTTAATCCCAGCACTTGGGAGGTAGAGGTAGGAGGATCATTGTGAGTTCGAAGCCACCCTGAGACTACAGAGTGAATTCCAGGTTAGCCTGGGCTAGAGGGGAGACCCTACCTCCAAAAACCTATACACACACACACACACACACACACACACACACACACATATATGTGGTGGAAATTAGGCATGGTGGCTCACATCTTTAATCCCAGCATTCAAGATATTGAGGTAGGGGGATCACTGTGAATTTGAAGCTGGCCTGGGCTATAGAATGAGTTCTAGATCAGCTTGGGCTAAAATGAGAGTCTACCTCCAAAAAAAGCAATTTCAAGTGAAGCATTTAGAGAAAACATGACGGCCAGAACAAAGCAGGAAAGACATGTGGGACACAGCCAAAAGGTCTGACATAAGTGTAATGGGAGACCCAGAAAGTTAATGGCTAGGAATTTTCCAGGCTGATTTAAAAAAAAAAAAAATCAAACCACAGATTCAGAAAGCTCAGCAAACCCAAGCAGTATAAAAACAATGAAAACCACAGTTAGTCAAACTTAGTCAAATTGTTAAAAACTGAACACAACCAACTTCTGATCTGAAATTCTCCTAAACTTGACTAAAGAAACTTCCTTGAAAGACTTTTTAACACCAATAAAAAAATATCAAGACATACTGGTCTGATAAGTACAAGTGTTTTTATAATAACAGAGTTAGCAGAATATTTGAAATTGAAAGTACCCTGGAAAAATCTACACTGAAAACTTACTCTATTTTTAAAACTTTTGTTGCCAGCTCCCTACATATAGAAAATATGCCATGACCATAATATTCTTCTACCATCCTCCCTTTACCCATACTTCTCTAATCCCTCCTCCACTGAATCCCTTAGTCTTTCCAACTAGTTTTTCTTCTATTTTGATGTCATAATTTCCCCCTCCTATTACACAGGCCTTGTACAGGTAGCATCAACCACCGTGAAGTCATGAATACCACAGCTACTTTGTGTCTGGAAGACTGTATTGCAAAACATGCCTCCCCTTTCTTTGGCTCTTACATTCTTTCTGCCAACTCTTTCATGATGTTCTTTGAGCCTTGGAGGGTGTGATTGGGATGTTTCACTTGGTGCTGAACACTCCACTGTCACTTTTTCTCAGCACTTTGGTGAGTTTTGAGTCACCCCAGTGGTCACTGATACCTGAAAAGAGAAGCTTCTCTAACCAAAAATGAGAGTATCATTAATACATGGGCATAAACTTGTTTATAGGGCAGTTTATGGCCATAACATATTCATTTAGCCAGACAATAGTAGTAGTTTTCCCCTAGGGCTTATGATCTCCCCAGCTATAAGCTTTGGATTAAATTTTCAGTACCAGACAGGAATTCCCTTCCCTGAAGCAGGCCTCAAGTCCAGTCAGAGAGCAGTTGTTTTTCCCCATAACAGACATGCCACCACTGCACCAGTTAGTACATTTGGCATGGCTGGCCAACTGTAAAACGTGTAGAGTCCACTGTGGTTAACACCGTTGATGTCTTTTCTCCCCCGGCAGGCTACATAGCTTTTTCCAGCATCCTGACAGCTAGTGAATAGGGAGGAGGCTTCCAGCTCAGCTCCAGCTTGATTTCTCAGTGACCTGAAGCCCTAGCATGTGAAGTCTTCAGTAATAGGATCTTACCATCTAGTTGAAAGCCTATTCTGTATTCTAATTCTCTACTCTAGTAAAATGTATATAGAGAAAATAAGTGAGAGAAATTCTGTTTTTTTTTTTTTTTCTTTATGTGATCTGGTTCCTTGCCTACTTGCATGTTATCCTGTGTGCTGTTCCTTCTCTTTATTATCTCTGGTCCAGGCACAATAACTTCTGTTTCTAGAACCAACGCTGTTTCCTTGTTCAGTGGTTCTGATGCACAATCTTTCTTCTGCCTAGAATATTCTTTCTAACCCAGCTCCACCCACACCTCAGCCCTTTGGCCCTAGCAAGTCATTCTTCTTCTAGATCTTCAACTAAAGGTTACTTCATGAGAAAGCATTCTTGATGTTCTACATGATGTGAAAACTCCATTACATATTCTCATATACATTTGCATTTTATAATCCTTGTCACAATTTGTAATTATATATTTATTTGTAGTTATGATTCATGTATTGTTCACCAACTAACTACATTCTAAGTTCCATAAGGGCAGGAACAATCAGGTTTGCTCAACACTGTTTATGCAGTTTCTAGCACAGATATTGCCATATGGTGAATACTCAAGGTTTTTTGAGTAAATGAACAAATACATGGAAAAGTATACAAGAAAGGTAAGGTTCAATATTGGATAATGAAAGGAATGTTTTATGTACTGAACTAGTTTATGTTACTCTCTAGATCCTTTATAGTTCCATAAAGCCATGCACATTGGTGGTTCTTTTTTTTTTCTTACCTTGTTTTATTTATTATTGTTGTTTTTATTAAGAACATACTTTGAAAGCTGGGTGTGGTGGTACACGCTTTTAATCCCAGCACTTGGGAGGCAGAGGTAGGAGGATTGCTGGGAGTTCGAGGACACCTTGAGACTACACAGTGAATTCCAGGTCAGCCTGGGCTAGAGCAAGACCCTACCTCGAAAATCCAAAAACAAAGCAAAACAAAATAAAACAAAAAACAAAAAGAACATACTTTGAATAGATACATCATGTGTTGGTACCATCTTTTCCCTCCTCCCTGCTCCCATTACACAGGGGGCCCACCTCAGTCAAGTTGCTGATATTCCTCATGGGGTTGTCATTGTGGGAGCAGCAGTCAGTTATTGTGGGGAGGCAGTGCCTCTGGCCATGACAGCCCAACCTGTGGCTCTTACAATCTTTCTGCCCCATCTTCCACAAAATTCCCTGAGTCTTGGTGTGTGTGTTTTAAGTTTACTTCAGTGATGAGCTCTTAGGAGCCTCTGAATGTCTGCTTTAGGATATGTTGAGTATCCTCACAGTCTGTCTCCACCCTGGCGCTGCTTGTTAGGCTCACCATGGAAGCAGCACTCTTGCTCCTCTCCCCAGTTCCTCTGTGATTTCGCCTGGGTTTTGATTGGGATATGAGGGGTGGTTTATCTCCTCGAGTATCGCTACCTTCTGAAGAAGAAAAACAGATGCTCCAATAGAGAGTGAAGTCAGCATAGGTTAAATTGGATTAGTGTTATTAACTTAGGGAGATTTTGCTGCATGTAGTCCCTTCTTTTAGCCAAAGACTAGTGGGAACTTGTCATTGGAGAACATAATCTTGGTCTCCATAGGATTCTGACCTGGTTCCCAATTCCAGGTTTGGGTTCCTTTCCACTGAATGGATCTCTTAACAATCAGAAAGTTATTGGTTACCCACCAAGACTGTGTGCCACCGTTGCACTGGTGTGTACTTCTTGTCAGGCTGCTTGCTTCTGAGTAGCTTAGACCCCTGCTTGCTCACATCATTGTTGGCCACTTTCCCAGTAGCTCGTGTAGCACTTTCCAGCACTAAACAGGCTAACTGTCTGGGGACTGGCTCTCTTCTGAATTCCAGCCAGGTCTCTCCGTGTTGTGTGTCGGCAGCTTATGGTGTCTTTAGCAATAGGGTCTTACCCTTTACCTCAGGTGAGTAATCAGTGTTTTGACAGAAGCCTGTCCTGTTTTGTGGACCTCGTAGGTCTTTCTGATCAACAGCTCAATGTGGGTAGCACTGATTTCTGGTACTGGCAGTTACAGGTCAAAGCCAAAATTTTTTATTTTGTTTTTTTTTTATTGACAGCTTCCATACTTACAGACAATAATCCATAATTACCTCCCCTCCCCCACTTTCCCCTTTATAAATCCATACTCCATCATATCCCCTCCCTCTCTCTATTACTCTCTTTTTTATTTTGATGTCATCATCTTTTCCTTCTATTATGAGGGTTTTACAAAGGTATTGCTAGGCACTGCCAGGTCATGTATATTGAGGCCAATTTCTGTGTGGACAGTTGCATTGTAAGGAGTGGTACCCTTCATTTGGCTCTTATATTCTTTCTACCATCTCTTCCACAATGCACTGTGAACCTTGGAGGCTGTGATAGAGAGGTTTAAGTGCTGGACACTCCTCTGTCACTTCTTCTCAGCACTATGGTGCCTTTTGGGTTATCCCAGTGGTCATCTCCATCTGAAAAGAGAAGCTTCTCTAGCCAAAAGTGAGAATAGCATTAATATATGGATATAAACATTAAGTGTAGTGCTTACAGGGCAGTTTGGTGAGCATAATATGTGCATTTAGCCAGACAAGAGCAGGCGTTAGCACTCCTAAGCATAGCCATTCTTTAAGGTTAATTCTTTAAGGTTAGGTTTCATTGGTGGTCCTTTTAGTTATCTATGTTTTTATTTTTTGCAGCAGTGAAGCAGCTTTCTTTGCTGTTATGTAAGTGCTAACTTGTGTATGCTCTGGAGATAAATTTAAGGCAAAAGAAATCCTTCTAATAATTAGGATTTCTGAAAATATATTGTAGTAAGAAAAATCAGTGGTTTTCCCATATGAAAATAAAATGAAAGTAGAGTCTAACATGAAGGAGTACAGCCCTTTTGTTAACCTGGAAGTTTATATAGTCTTTCATCACATAAGGTTTTTTTCAACAGTGCTGTGATACGGTTGCCCCCTGGTGGCCATTTTGTGTGTTTTCACATTCATTCCCATCCCCTTCTCTGGTCTCTGTAACTTCTGTTTTAGATTGAAGATTTTCAAAGATCTTTTTTTTTGTGGTAAAATATATTGAGAAAAATATTATGGAAAGAAATTTGACAATGTATATAAATGCCTTTAAAATAGTTGATCTAGCAATTCTGCTTCCAGAAAGTAACTCTAAATTCATGCTCATCAGAATAGTAGTTATGATCCCAAAAACTTAGATGTTCTAATTTATATAATAAGCCAATACTGCTTCTAGACAATACATAGTTAAGAACACAGAAAATCAAATCTTGACTTTATCTTAGATAAATTAATCTGTTTTATCATCTATAAATTTGAGATATTAATAGTAATTGCCTAATAGGTTGCTATAAAGATTAAATGCAATACATTTGTACAGCCCCAATATAGTGCTTTGATCATCATTAACAATCAGTAAATGGTAGCTGATAATTTGTTGTCATTAAAATGCCCTCAAGAATGATATGTAACTACATGAGAATGTGAAAAGAAGCAGTATATAAAATGACATGTGCCGTATAATTAGACTGTTATAGAACAAACCCAAACTTCTAAACATGGAAAGATTTCAAGGAATCGTATCCAGAATCTTGAGCATATTTCCCTTAAAATGGAAGTAGGGAGGGCCTATAAATTTTCAACTTTGAACTTTGTCTTCAGATAGCAAACTTCTTTTTGAGAGAGAACTCAGGGTTCTTTCATGTCTTTGCAATGAGTAACTTGGCCTGAGCTGCCGGACTCCGATTTGTGCTGCTTTTCTCCTCAGTACCGCCTTTGCTTCAGGATATCATACTTTCCTGGTTTTCTTTCGTCACAACATATCCTTTCCTTCTCATCAGCTCTGTTAGATCTTCCTCAGGTCAACTTTACACTGGTGTGCCTCAGAGCTCAAGAAGTTCATCTTCTCCATTTATACTTCCCCCCTAAGTGACCTCACTCATTCCCCTGGATTTAATTTAAAAGTTATGTGGCCATGTGCTTATTATCATATTTATATGTCTCCTTTGATTTCTACAGTCAGATATCCAACAGATGACTTCGCTTCTATTATAGCATTATAATCCTAAATATTCTCTACTCCTACTGTTCTTTGTTCACTCTTTTCATCCCTTTGCTCAGTTCTAAAACCCAGGAACCACGTTTGATTCCTTTCTCTTTCTTACAGCAAATACGCAGTCCATCAGCAAGTTCCTTTAGCATCAAAACATGTTCTGAATCTAATCATTGATCTTGAATCCTTGTCTGAGCTACTATCATCTCTTTATACAACTTTGGCATTTCCTCATCTTGTCTTTGTGCCTTTTGCCTTTTTTCTTATCCCCAGGACCCTATTCCGCCACAGTCTAGTCTCCATGTATCAACTTTTAAAAATATAAAACCTAATTGCAGCATTCTTATACTTAAGCCTTGCAATAGCTTCCCATCTCCCCAGAACAGGATTTAGATTTCTTTACATTGTATGCTTAATTTTATAGTTTTGGACCCCATCTTCCTATCTAATCTTATTCTCTTTTACTCTCACATATTCACTCATATTAATAGCATTTTTATTCTTTTGGGTTTCACATCTTACTCTAGTTGTTAGACCATTTTCTTTCAGTCTCATTCTCTCTCCTTTTTTGTAAATACTTCAGTAGTAAAGAACATAAATCACATAAGACTTTATGAATAGTGTTATTAATTTTTTTAGCTCATCTTATAAAATTTCACCATGTTTCTAGATTACTATGTAGACTTTATTCATTGTTTATGCAGTCATAGTTGGAATGGTCTCTTTGACTCTCTGAGGCCCCAAAAGAAAGCATGTGTATTATACGTGCACTTCCTCTCCCAGTCCCAGCTTGCAGATGTTATACAGCTTCAGTGTCTGTAGACATCCTCAGGAAAATCCAGAAGAGTGGTATGTAAAACACATAACTTTGCTTCCTTCATTTTTTACTTTATAATTTCTAAATTTTTACTTTGAAAAGTTAAATATAAAAACATGTGGAAAATAATATACATAATATAACAATATCACAAATGCATATGTACCCACATCCAGATTTAATAAATACTAGTATTTTGATATTTTGCTTCATATTTATCCATATGTGCATGGTTACACGCTTGTAGAAAATTTGAAATGAAGTTGGAGCTTTGTTTCCTCCTTGGTCCCATTTTTCTACCCCTTTCCACATTTAAATGTCTACTATGTATTTATTCATCAATTTGATTTAATGTCTTATGTGTCCATATGCTTAATGTTGCTTACTGTGTCTTTAAAAAAATTACAAAATAAATGTTCTTCTGTATGTGTCATTCTTCAGCTTGCTTTTTCAACTAATTATATTAAGATTTTTTCATGCTCATGCATATAGGTTTAGCTAGGTTATTTAACTACAGAATCAAAAATATGGAAGTACCATAATTTATTTATTCTTCTGTTAATAGATACATACAGTTGGTCTGTTTTTAAGATGTAATCAATCAACTAACCAGGATCTATTGTTATTCTACCAGCCTTTCTTTAGTTGGTGTAGTGGTTTGATTCAGGTGTTCCCCATAAACTTAGGTGTGCTGAATGCCATGTCCCTGGCTGATGGCAATTTGGGAATTAAATCCTCCTGGAGGCAGTGTATTGTTGGGGGGTGGGCTTATGGATATTATAGCCAGCTTCCTCTTGCCAGTGTTTGGCACACTCTCCTGTTGCTATTGTCCATCTGATGTTGGCAAGGAGGTAATGTCCACCCTATTCTCATGCCATCATCTTTCCCTGTAAGCCAAAATAATCCCTTTTATTCCCGCAAACTGCTCTTGATCAGGTGTTTTCTGCCAGCAATGCAAATCTGACTGCAACAATGGGGGACACTGAATTTGTAGACATACATAGCTGGTATTAAAGTAAAATGGGGTCCTATCACTGTTACTTTTCCTGGTTACTCTTACAATGACTTTGTTGAAGGTATGATTTTTTTAAAAATCTGGGCTTTCAGAGTAAATCTTTAACTTTAAAAACAATCTGCTTCTTTTAGGTGCTTGTTTAAACTGCCAGGAAAATAGCAAAGGGGACCACTGTGAAGAATGCAAAGACGGATTTTACCAGAGTCCTAATGCAACTAGAGAATGTCTTCGCTGCCCTTGTTCAGCAGTGACATCTACTGGCAATTGCATCACCCGTAAGGCCATTTTCTAAATCTTAAGAGGGGAAATCAGTAAATAGTTTATCAGTAATTATGAGTTGCACTGATTAACCAAGTTCTAGTATCATAGGTGAAGTATAAAAACAGCAGATGTCTTTCTTCTGGGAATTTACAAAAAAAATCCAAATATATACATGAAATGAGACTTCATGTCTAAAAACTAATAGTGAGTTAATGCAGGAATGTTAAAATTGAGCAAACTTACTCACCTATTTTATGATAGCCCCTACTAATTAGTTTTCTAAAATACTTAATAATATAGCCAGGCATGGTAGTGCATACCTGTAGTCTCAGCATGTGGGAGAAAGAGAATAGAATCAGGAGTTCAGGGTCATCTTTGCCTACATAACTTGATTGAGAGGCTGGGCTACATGAGACCCTGTCTCAAAACAACAATAACAACAATAATAAATAATGCAGACTAATTGTGGCTATATAATATTTTACAAATACTTTTAGTTCTCATTTATTCCTGGCGTATTAGTTATCAGTTGCCATATAACTGATTGTCTCAATTATAGTGAGTTAAAACAACAAGCACTTATATTTTCACTTTTTTTGGTTAGAAATTTGGGAGAAACTTAGTGGAGAGTCTTGATTTGGTTCTTCATCTCTTTCTTCCCTCATTTTTAAGTAGTATTAATTACAATTTATTTTAAATGCACAATCAGTGCTTTTTACTATATATTCACAACATTGTACATCAATCATCACAGTCAATTTTGGAATAGTCTTATAATTTCTCCACATTAAAAATCTCAGAAAATAACCCTCTAACTATTGTGATCACTCCCATTTCTTTCAGCCTTATGCAACCACTAACATACCTTTTAGTTTGTATGGATTTGACTGTTCTGAACATTTCCTATAATTATGGGCATGATATGGTTTCTTTCATGTAGCATAATATTTTTAAGTTGTCCATACTATAATGTATAGCAGCAATACATACATTTATTGCTACATAGTATTCCACCATATGGATACCTCATTTTATTCATTTATGAGTTGTTAGATTTTGAATTAACACTTCTTATTTATTACAAATCAGTGCATCTGTGAACAATTCTGTTAATATTTTTGTGTGTACACATGTTCTAATTTCTCTTGGGTACATACCTAGGAGTGGAATCGGTGAGTCATATATCAACCATGTTTAATTCTGTCAGGAAGTATCAGACTATTTTCCAAAATGAGGGGCTAGAGAGATGGCTTAGCGGTTAAGGCACCTGCCTGCTAAGACTAAGAACCCCGGTTCCAATCTCCAGGTCCCACGTTTAGCCAGATGCAAAAAGTAACGCAAGGGCGCAATGCCACACTTTCCCACAAGGGGACGCACACATCTGGATTTCGTTCACAGCTGATGAGAGGCTGCTGGCGCACCCATTCTCTGTCTCCCTCTCCCTCTGACTTTCTCTGTCTCTCTCTGTGTCTCTCTCAAAAAAAAATTTAAAAATAAAAATAAAAGATTCCAAAATGAGTATACCATTTTACATCATCATTTTTACCAACATTGTTTGAGGGCTCTAAATTGTCTACAGCCTTACCAACACTCATCTGTCCTTTTATAATTATAGCCATCCTAGTGGGTTTGCAGTTGCATTGTGGTTTAAATTTGCCTGAATGTGATAGCTGAATATATGTTTATTGGCCATTTTTATATTCCTCAGAGAAAATATCTATGTAGGTTGTTTGCTTATCTTAAAATTGCATTTATCTTTTTATCATCGACTGAGAAGAGTTGTAGACACAAATCATTTATCAGATATGTGATTTTTAAAAATATTTATTTATTTATTTATTTATTTATTTAAGAGCAACAGACAGAAAGAGAGAGAGAGAGAGAAAGAATGGGCTCACCAGGGCCTCTAGCCACTGCAAATGAACTCCAGATGCATATGCCACCTTGTGCATCTGGCTTACGTGGGTACTGGGGAATAGAGCCTCGAACCAGGGTCCTTAGGCTTCACAAGCAAGTGCTTAACTGCTAAGCCATCTCTCCAGCCCCAGATATGTGATTTTTAAAAATATTTTATTTATTATTTGTTTGCAAGCAGAAAGAGATGGTTGACGGGAGAGAGAAACAGAAAGGAAGGGAAAGAGAATATTGGTACTCCAGGCCCTCTTGACACTGCAAATGATCTCTAGATGCATGTACCACTTTGTGCATCTGGTTCTACATGGGTACTAAGGATTTGAACCTGAGCTAACTAGCTTTGCAAGCAAGTTCCTTTAACCACTGAGCCATCTCTCGAGTTTCAGATATGTGATTTGTGTTGGGGTATAGGTCAGGGTAGGGTTTTTGGCTAACAAGTACAAGACCCTGAATTTGATCCTCAGCACTGTAAAAAATTAAAATTTAAGCCAGGCGTGGTGGCGCACGCCTTTAATCCCAGCACTCGGGAGGCAGAGGTAGAAGGATCGGTAAGAGTTCGAGGCCACCCTGAGACTACATAGTTAATTCCAGGTCAGCCTGGACCAGAGTGAGACCCTACCTCGAAAAACCAAAAAAAAAAAAAAAAAAAAAAATTTAAAGAAATATAGGCTGGGCATAGTGGTGCATGCCTTTAATCCCAGCACTTGGGAGGCAGAGGTAGGAGGATCACCATGAGTTTGAGGCCACTCTGAGACTACATGGTGAATTCCAGGTCAGTGTGGGCTAGAGAAACATCCTACCTTGCAAAAACAAACTAAAAAAAATTTAAAAGGAAGAAAAAAGAAATATATGATTTGTAAACATTTTTCCTGTCCCATTATTTAATGTTTTACTTTCTTGATTTTTTTAGCACAAAGGTATTTTATTTCAGTGAAGTTCAATATTTTTAATTTTTTATTTATGTTGACTTGGGATTTCTGATGAGATATTAGCTAAGACTGTAGTCAGTAGTCTGAATCCTTAATCAGGACTGTAGAATCTGCTTTTGAGATGGCTGACTCACATGGCTTGCTAGAAACAAAAGCTTCTGTTACTCATCATGTGGAGTTGTTCATCAAGCTACTAAATAACCTTACAACTGAATGAGCAAGATGTAAGCTGCAATGTCTTTTTCAATCCAGTCTCTGAAACTGTAGAGATGGTCACCGTACCCCATGACTTATACATACCGATCTCATTACGGATAAAAGGGAGCAAAATAAGAGTGTGAAAGACAAGAGGCAGGGAATGTTTGTTACCATCTTTAAATTGATTGCCATAACTAGAAATAGGAACTGGCACATTCCTCTTTTCATAGTAGTGGAGCACCTGGTACATGCTGACACTGTAGGCAAAGCATACAAAGACATAAAAAATAAAATGTGTGCTTGCTTCGGCAGCACATTTACTAAAATTGGAACGATACAGAGAAGATTAGCATGGCCCCTGCTCAAGGATGACATGCAAAGTCATGAAGCATTCCATATTTTTAAAAAAATGTGTTGTATGGGACTGGAGAAGATGGCTTAGTGGTTAAGGTACTTGCCTGCAAAGTCAAAGGACCCCAGTTCAATTCCCCAGGACCCACATAAGCCAGATGCACAAGGAGGTGCATGCATCTAGAGTTTGTTTGCAGTGGCTGGAGGCCCTGGCGTGCCCATTCTCTCTTTCTCATTCTCTGTCTACCTCTTTGTTTCTTTCTCAAATAAATAAATAAAATATATTTTAAAAAATTGTGTTACATGTTCCAAAGGAGTCTTTTATGTTATGGAGAGGAAAACACACAAAGTATTAAAAGTAGAAAGTGAATTAATAAAGTATAATCAGGCACAAAAGAAGGCTATAACATTGTCCCTGGACTGAATGTCAGGAAAGTTTTCATGAAAGAAGTAATACTTTTAGGGAGCATACTTTGTTATTTATCACTATATGTGTAAGTATATATTAACCGTTTAGGATAATTAGGAACACTATTATCTTGAGTCAGGAATATGAAAATGTTATGTATTAATACCTAAACTTGTACCTATAGTGTCAGAATTCCACAGTAAGAATATTGACGTGTTATTAGTATCAAACACTTTACGATTTCTTACCTTTATTGAATGTAAATAAGTATGTAAGTTGCATTACAGGGTTAAGGATGTAGCTCAGTTATTAGAGTGCTTGCCTAGTATGTATGAAGCCTTGGGTTTGATCTCCAGCACTACATAGATTGACAATGGTGGTGCATGCATGTAATCCTAGCTCTCAGGAGGCAGAGGCAGGGGTATCAGAAATTTAAGATCATCCTTTGCTGCATAGTAGATTTGAAGCCAGTCTTGAATACATGATAGTGTTTTAAAACTGCTTGTTGAAAGCCGGGCATGGTGGCACACGCCCAGCTTCCTTTTACTTTTATATAACAAATTTTAAATGTAGAAACCTCTGCACAAAGATAGTACCTAAGAAAAGTAATATACTTCAACTCCTTTGTTCTTAGATGTTCCACAAGGGGAGAAATGATGTCTATATTTTTAGTCATTAGTCTCTATTCCCAGGGTATAGTTAAGCTAATTGTATATTTTGAGTGAGTGGAAAGGGTTTAACCATAACTCAGGGTAGAGATTAGTTCGGTTTGTAAAATGGAGCTATAAGAGTTTAAGGGATGGATAATTTCCTCCTAACATATACAGAAAGCCTTCATGGCGCAATCACCATTTGAACTGTGCCTTGGTAAGTGAGGACTGGAACATCCAAAAGCGTACTCATAGAGAGGTGAATGGGACATCAAAACTAGATTGTTGCATGGGTCGTGAACTCAATTGTCACCTTTTCTTGCTAAAAGTAATTGAGAATTTCTGATTTAAGATCCTTATGTGAGGGCTGGAGAGATGGCTTAGCGGCTAAGGCACCTGCCTGCTAAACCTAAGAACACTGGTTCCAATCTCCAGCGGTTCCAATCTCCAGATCCCACGTTTAGCCAGATGCAAAGTGACGCAAGGGCACAATGCCACACTTGCCCACAAGGGGGCGCACACATCTGGATTTTGTTCTCAGCAGCTGAGAGACTGCTGGCGCGCCCATCTCTATCTGTCTTCCTCTCCCTCTCTGTTTCTCTCTGTGTCTCTCTCCAAAATAAATAAATAAACAAATAATAAAAAAAAAATTAAAAAAGATCCTTATGTGAAATATGGAAAACAGGGTCAGAGTATATTGACTTTCTTTAGGTCATACCATCAACTGGGATTGTAAATGGTAAGTTAAAATTCTTTATCAGTTATACAACTCTGCGACTATACTAAAAACCATTGAATTACATACTTTAAATGATTTAACTGTATGCAGTACCTCAAATAAAGCTGTTGAAATAGTAAAATTGCCTAACTTGATTTACTTTTCATAAAAAGCATCAGAAATGTGGCGATGAGCTGCCATACTTTCATGACTACTTTAAATCAATCCTTTTGTAATCTAGTTACTATGATTCTGTTAGTGTAATTAGTAAATTCTAAGAAAAGACCTAATCAACTTAGCAGAGAAAGTTATAGTTCTTTATTATTAGAAAATCATTTACCAAACCTAATTGAGAACCCCAAATTAAAATTATATGAAGAAAATGTAAGATGAAACTATACAATTCACAGACATTTATTGAACTGTACTGTATCAGGTACTATGCTAAGCCCTGGAGATAAAGATGGAAAAAAGTAGCTCATAGTTTAATGGGAGAGGCAGACAATTAAATCAGGTAATAATAAAAACCCAAAGAAGGAATCAAGAACAACCCTTTGTGCTTCTGAGAAGAGGAAATATCACACTTAATCCCTCTACTTTGAATTTGCAAGGTGAGTAGGGATAGGGAAGCAAGAGGAAGTTGCATGCAGAGGAAATAATACATATAAAAGTTTAGAGAGAAGAAAGCAAGAAGTTTTTTGGGAGTGCTCTTAAGCCATTTAATGTGTTTAAACCAAAGTGGGTGGTGAAATGTGATGAGAAAGAAGAGCTAGAAGTACATAAAGGTCAGATCATGATGCTGAAGCCCTGCTAAGTTTTCACGTAATCCTGAAGCCATTAGAATTAAAGCAGTTTCTCTTGAGAGGTAGTATATATGCTCATCTTTACCTTGAAGATCATAGTGACTGTGGAGTGCACTGCAGTAAAGAAGCCCACTAGGAAGAAGACCTAGTAATCTAGGTCAGAAATGAGGAAGTCCTAAACTAAGTCCATTACATTGGAAAGAAGAGCCATCAGTTGACTGGAAAATGTTAGTGAGGTGTCATTGATATGAAGCATGAGAGGGAGACAGAGGATTGAGAGATGGTTCTTATTAGCTTTTTGTCTTATATAAATGGGTGGATGTTGGTACCGTTCATTGGGATATAAAGAACATTGAAGGAGGACAGGACTTAGAAAGGGAAAATATTGAGGGCAGTCACTCATGTTATACTTGAAATGTTTGTGGATCCAGATAAATAGGAAGTATGTATGTAGTTTGGAATTTAAGACAAAGAAATGGACTGAAGATACATATTTTGCCATTGTCAACTGTGTGCATGGATGAACTCACCCATGGAGAATGGGCAGAGTGAGAGATGAAGGAGACCAAAAATAGAAGTCTAGTCTGGGGATGTAGTTTAGTGGTAAAGCACTTGCCTAGCATGGAAGAGGCCTTGAACTCAATCCCTAGTACAACAAACAAACAAACAAAAGAAGCCTTGAGAGTATCTGCATTTAGGTAGGAGAAAGATGGAAGAAATTTTTGTATGAACCATATTATATATAATCTGTTGTATCTAAAAAGGGAAAATTTGTTAAACTATGTGAATGCCAACCCATTGTAATTGTTCATACTCCTATTGTGAAATACTTTTTTGACCCTCTAGCTAAAGAGGTTCTCTGGACAGCCTTAGTTGGGGACCTTACTATATTATTTTTTTGTTGTTTTTCTGTTTTAGAATTGGGCGATTTGGAACCTTCATGTGTCCAATGTAAAGATGGCTACACAGGTCAGAACTGCAATAAATGTGACAATGGCTATTACAATTCTGACAGCATCTGCACACAGTGTGAATGCCATGGCCATGTAGACCCAATTAAAACTCCAAAGATCTGCAAGCCTGAGAGTGGTGAGTGCATCAGCTGCCTCCATAACACCACTGGGTTCTGGTGTGAGACCTGCCTAGAAGGCTTTGTTCGAGACCTACAGGGAAATTGCATCAAGAAAGGTAAAACTCCACCTAAGGTTACAAATTTAATGTCTAAGACTAGCATGGACAATTTTAGGAAGCTTCCTTTAGCTTTGTAAAACTTTCAACCCCACAGGAATTGCTGGAAATAAATTTTGATAGATATTGGCCTAAAGAGGTTGAGGTTTCCTTCTCTTCCTGCTTCTGTCCTGATACTCCAAAGTCAACTCCAGAAATCTGAGGACCAAGTCAAAGTCAGTGCAACAGTGAGACGAAGTGGTCTCACATTTTCCCTTCACCTATTTTTATGTTAATAATTTAAAAGTCCCATCTTTTTTTTATCCTTTGCTTCCTTTATTCTCATCACTTCAGTGATCATCAAAGGTCTTTTCAAGTAGGGACCTTTAATCTGGTTAGAAGTTCCAGCTAGGAAGCTGGAGTTCATCCAGCATCGGTCCCAACTTTGGGTCTGAGTTGCTCCATGTGTGGTGGAAGAAATAGTATTAGTGTTCCTTTTGATTTTTAAAGGAGAGAGTTGTTCATATGGCAGCATGTTTCTTGTAGAGAAGTTCAATAAGGATTCAGAGAAAAATTAAGGATTATGAATTTAGTATGGATTAGGAATCTTCAGGGATTTTTAGGTTACAGAGATTAGACCCTGCTCTTCTACAAACTACTCTTTGATATTTGAATACACACAAATCATTGGGCTGAGGCACAGGTGGTCTGTGGCCAATGGCATCTTTGTCATTTTGTTGATTGCCTTCTATTGTATAATTAGGATTTAAAAGACTCCAATCGAATTCTATCACCAACTAGAAATACTGCCTTGACCACTTGGGAGGCATGCTTTGTCCATACAAAAGGTCTGCCTCATCAGTAGACAAGGAATATTAACTTTGCCTCTTTTTAAGATAATTAATGTTACTAATGTGGTGCTGCATAATAACAGTAGTAACTGTACTGAGTGCTGTTATGAACCAAGCACCGTAAGTGTGAACTGTGATAATGCTCAGTGCATTCTTGCTAAGAGCTCTGTGAAATAGACATTATCATTCAAATTAATAGATGAAGAAGGTAAGGTTTTAAAAGATTGACTTATCTGTGGTATCATGATCTTATTGGAACCCAAGTTTTTGATCCTTCCACTGTCATTGGAAGTACAAAATGTAGTTCCTTAGCTATAAAAAAGCTACTATAACATACACAAAGAATTCTACCAATGAAATTAAAGGAAAGCTGTTTCTTTTTGTGTTGGCTGACATGAACTTTGAGCATTTTAATTCTATTTTTTTCACAATGGTATTTCCTAGACCTCCTTTGAGGAGAATTTTACCTTATGAAATGCCATCAGACAGGGTGGACTTACTCAGTTTAAATGATTGTCGCTTTTAACCAAGGGATTTAGAACTCAGTAATGACATATTTGCTGCCTTTTCAGAAATCCTGTTACTAGCCATAAGTTAAGAGGGGTGTAAAACAACATTAGCATTTTTCTAAATATTTCAGTATAGAATATATATATATATATATATTGGAGAACAGACATGGATGTAATAAGCTAGCATTCTAGACCCTGCTTCTTATCATTATATTTCACTAAAAATTATTATTTTTTTAAATTTTTAAACTTTTGGAGAGACACAGAGAGAGACAGATACAGAGGGAGAGGGAGACAGAGAATGGGCGCACCAGCAGTCTCTCAGCTGCTGTGAACAAATCCAGATGTGTGCACCCCCTTGTGGGCAAGTGTGGCATTGTGCCTTGCGTCACTTTGCATCTGGCTAAATGTGGCACCTGGAGATTGGAACCCGGTTCTTAGGCTTAGCAGGCAGGCGCCTTAACTGCTAAGCCATCTCTCCAGCCCAGCTAAAAATTATTTTTAACTTGCATTACCTTAAGCAGAGCACCATGTCAACATCTCACATCAACTACCACTTCTACATGCATTTCTTTTATTGTTTCTCAAAACTAGATAATTTTGTCTTTTACATTTCATTCTCTGTTTTTATTTTCAGAAGTTATTGTTCCAACACCTGAAGGTTCTACCATTTTGGTTTCCAATGCCTCTTTGACCACATCAGTGCCCACCCCTGTTATAAATAGTACATTTACCCCCACAACCCTGCAGACTATCTTTTCAGTAAGCTCTTCTGAAAACAGCACCTCAGCTTTAGCTGATGTCTCATGGACCCAGTTTAACATCATCATTTTGACAGTCATCATCATTGTGGTGGTGCTGCTAATGGGATTTGTGGGAGCCGTGTATATGTACCGAGAGTACCAAAACCGGAAACTCAATGCTCCCTTTTGGACCATCGAGCTGAAAGAAGACAATATCAGTTTCAGCAGCTACCATGACAGCATTCCCAATGCAGACGTGTCGGGATTGTTGGAAGATGATGGCAATGAAGTGGCTCCCAATGGACAGCTGACCCTGACAACACCCATACATAACTACAAGGCCTGAGGAGTTGTAGCGAGTCTCCTGGATTGTTAAACCACAGTGCTTACTAAGACATCATCAGCCTCTGGGCCAGACAAAGTCTGGGTAGAGTTTGCTGAGAAAAGCAAATAGTGCATCTGAACTTTTCAGGTACAGATTTGTAATGCGCTTATCCTGTGTGTCGCTCTTAGTTTTCTAATGAAGATCTGAAGCATTCATTGTCATGAAGGACTTGCAGTAAAGTCTATTTTTGTATCAAACCACATGAGTGTATGGAAAAGGCAAAATCCTATAGTGTACCCCAAATCCACCTGGCCTCCAAATGAACTGTTGGGAAGTGTTCACCTCAGCAGCTCTAACAGGATGGTGGATGTGGAGGGAGAAAGGACTGATGGAAGACTTCATCTTCATTCCTGAAACATGTTTTGTAAAGAAGGGGCAGGGATTATATTCATTTTGCTTTACTAAAATATGTAATTGAGAAAAGGCTGGTGTCTAGGAAATACCACAGTAAAATAATCTTGATTGTTTCTAGAATAAGAGTAGAAAAGTCCACAAAGATCATAGAAGGGCTTGATTGTTTTCCTCCAGGATTCTTGTTCAATGATGGGATTAAAACACAAGATAAACTTCTCACGGTAGAGAGAAGGAGGCAGCAATAGGGAGAACAGGAACCTGATGGTCCTCCTCAGGGGCTCAGTATACATGATAACTTCTCTAAAAATAAGGAAGATTCCTGCCTCTAGAGAATAAGGTGTACATAGTAAATGTAGCATATCTGCTCAGCATTGTTCTTGTACCTATTTGTAAAAAGAATCATGTCATATTTTATCATCTAGTCTTTATTTGTACAGCAGTTAATGGTGTAAAAAGAAAATAAGGGGATTGTTAGAATATTGTAAAATAGATGGCAATATTGCTAGAGCTGGGACTCTGGTGAGCAGCAGTCATTTTTTGTCCCTATTTGGACACTGTTGAAATTTATAAGAGGTTGAATGTTTCTAATGTTTCTTTCCTCTCTCAACCTAGAGTTGTATGCTCTTTGACTTACATAGATTCAAGCAATAGATTTTGAAGTCAGTAATTGTTAAGCTGGGACACAGGCTACTTTCTCCAAACCACTCATCTAATTCCATACTAGCGACTCTGTATTTTACATAGATTAGATAAAACGCCCTTGCCAAAACATTTCTTTCCTGAATGTAAAAGATAGTCTTCCAAAGGACAGATATTTTGAGCTCCAAAAGAAAAGTCATTACCTCAGTTGGTATACTTCATCTTCATGCCTGTGAAATGTTTGTGTCCCCTCAAGCTACAAAATAAATACTTCCTACACCTGAACAAAACCTACCATCACTCATGTGTCATCATGTGTCACCAAATAGGATCTGTCTTGTGCAATGCAGTTCCATTCTCTTACTTGGGCAGAGGGTAGCTTTGCAGTTGGCTGTGTATTTAGTCCTTGCTTTTAGATGCCATTTTCCCCAGAGCCAACTACCGTTGCTCTCGTCTAGTCTGTATTGGTACACTGTGGATGAATCAAACCAAGAAAGGTGGCCAGAAGTTAAATGTATGCGTTTACTAGGAGAAACCATGAACTGTGAAGTGGTTATGAACAAAAAAAAGATTAGATCTGGGAATTTCAAATTGATGCCTTTGCTTTACTTCCTCAGAGAAAAGCCTAGAATTTGGCCACCCTCTGTAGTTGACCTTCAAGTTGTTCTCAGGGTTTGGAGATGAAGCTCTAGAGGAGGGACAGGCAGATGATCTGCTCGGATAGCCTGAGGGTGTGCTGCATATGTGACCATTGTCACAGGAGCAGACATTTATTACACTGCATTGAAACTGTGTGACAGCTCTGGGTGCAGCTCAAGTGGCTCATCACTTGCCTAGCAGGTTGGAGTCTGGTTTAATCCCCAGCACTATGAAACGAAATATTTTTATTGCCCTTTGTCATTTATAAAACACTTTTCCATGTATGTTCTTTGTTCCTTGCCATGGTCTCCTAAAAAGCAATTGTCTTACCTGTTTTATAGATGAGGAGGCTATGGCACAGGACTTAAATGTCTTGTTCAAGGCTATCCAGTGCATGTTTATCATTATGCTTGGAGTCAGGACCCTTAACCCTGGAGCAGGCTTTCAACTATATGCTAACACTGAAATCAACTAGCTGTGGAGGAAGCTGAGAGAAGAGTCACGTTTGTGGATGCTTCTAATTTTTTTTTTTTGAGACTACCATGTACAATTTAGGGCCACACAGCTACAACAAATGACTTTGTGGAAAGAACATAGGAAGATTTTGATCTGAAGCCAGTATTAGTGGTTAGAAAACAAACTGTCAGTCTGTGCTTCATTAAAGTGAAGGAATCCTCTGGGGAGGGAGAAGCTTGCTCTCCCAGCAGGTATAGTGTATGCATTGTGCAATGCATAATTCCAAGGAATTGTGCAAAGTGGTGGCATACCTGCCTTTCTCCCTGATACCCCATCTCCTGCCAAAAAAAAAAAAAGAAAAGAACAAGGTCATGATTGAGGATAATGAAAGTAAATATTTGTTAAATAGAAGTTAACCCACTGGATAAAGAAGGAGTATTTGATGGATAACAAGAGCCAAGGCCATATAGCCATGTAGAGATTCCAGACACAGACCCAAAAAGACACTGCCAAAATTGAAGTACAAAAGAATGTTTCTCTTTAAGTGCTTGTTAACAGTTCCTAGGTCACATTCTTAATTTTTCACAATGAAAAAAATTAAGGCCTTATAATTTTTAAAAATAATGTTCATTAGTGACTCCTGGTGTTTTACTTGCAGAAATAATTTTGCTCTAAAGTATGAATCAATGCTGAGTTGATACACCTTTGAAATCTGACTAGGAAATTGGCTGGATGCAATGCACAGCTTTCACCATCCAGGGGCAGAAGTCTGCCCATGAATCCTAGAAAGCCTAATCTTGGAAGAATTTTTATCTGGTTGAAAATGTGTTTTTTGTTTTTTTTTTTTTAACTAAAACTGATGAGAATATTATTGAGGAACTACAATAACTGCTTTGAAGAGAAGCTTGTACCTTCATTGATTCCTGTGCATCTCTAATAGTGGATGCTTTAGTTGGAGTCAAAGATGTCTTTTACTTCCCTTACCTCCCCTTCCGGCTGCTCTGTGCTTCCCAGGGCTCTCTTAATAATAATGGAATCTCTCCAGTTGTAGACAAAAAGTGGTGGTAAAATCTCTTATTCATAATGAGGTCTTATTGATCCAGTGCAAAGCTTTTACCAGAGATTTTAAGCAAGGATAGCAGTGCAGACGTGGGATAGGAGAAGAGAGATTTATTTTCGGACAGGATTTGTATAAGACCCACATGATGTGACTGCTCTCTAGCCACAACATCCCCAGGATAACTGACCTTTAAAGCAATACTTACTGACTTTCTAGTCCATTTTGTCAGCTGAGTACCTTCCAGATGTTTAGTCCTTGTGCTGATTTGGAAACAGAACCCAGGCAACCATGCTTCCTCTCAACAAATTCACTTTGAGCTAGGTTATTAGATTATTCCCCTTGGCTGTGTACTTACAGGACATTTGTAAATATGAGATAACTTATGACTATCCCCTGCTGCTTATATTTTGAGATATGTGGAGAGGAGTTGGACTACTACATTTCTCAAGAAAATCTGTCTGACAAAATATTCAGAGAAGTCAAAAGCAACCCAGGAAAAAATTAACAAGGCAAGGACAGGCTTTCTTGTTTCATCCATTAAGAACATTTAGTCTGTTCTGATCTTGATAATAAAGAGTTTGAGAACTTCCATGTGTTTGGTGTCTGGGGGGGGGGTCGGTAATGAAGGTTCATGTGACCTCTCCCTAAGCCAGTGACTGTGGTATGGGGGAAAGCAAGAACTTGGACACAGTGATTCATCTGAAGAAGTTAAATAATCTCAAATGGCTAAAGGTTATGGCTTCCCGTGAAATGCAGTGGTTGGAGGATGCCTTTTCAAAGGCTGGTGGGAATCTTTCTCACTTGTTAACTGATGCATATGCAGAAACTGCAGCAGTAGCCCTGGTACATGAGCCAAAGCTTCGGATTCAAAGAAGTCCAGAAGCCAAATGATTGAAAGTCAACCTTTAATGTTAGGCACAAGCACTCTATAAGAAGTTAAATTTCAGCCCAAGCAACTAGGAAATGTTTCTAAATTTTAAACATGTATTTATGTCACTAAAATTCTAACACAAAATTTAAAAACATGTCTCTTATGTATGCTGTACTAGGCTTCATGATGCATTTCTAAATTTGTGTATGATTTGAATATATGAAAGAATTTATACAAGAGTGTTATTTAAAATTATTAATAAATGTATATAATTTGTACCTATTGTAGAATTGTTTCACTTTTTATGTGGTGAGACTTCTTTTTAAACTTTTCATTGACAATGTTCATAAATACACATATAACATGACTGGTGAGACTTCTTAAGAGAAGACACACATGTGCACACACACACACACACACGTGTGTGTGTGTGTGTATGCTAAAGATGACTTATCAGTTCACTTTATGAAAGTCTTTGACTCTTTCATGTATTGACAGTACATTTTGTTTAAATTCATGTAAGGAATGTGTTTTACTTGGGGAGAAGATACCACATAAAAAACAATTACTTCTCATAAAACAAACACCTAAAGTGAAAAAATATATATCAATGCATATTCTTGGGCTGGGCCTGTGGCTTAGTTAGTGGTAGGGCACTCATCAAACATGCACAAAACTCTGGATTCCATCACCAACACTACAAATAAATCAGCAAACAATAGCATATAATTTCTTTTTTGCTTTTCCCTGTTTCCTGAGTTTCATTGGCATTTCCATGAAAATTTTATTGAGAGATTGATTCCATTTAGATTTCTTAGTTACATATGCCAAGGAATTTCTAAAATTGGAAGGTAAACCACATTTGGTGTGCTTATTTATTAAGTAACCAATCATGAAAGTTCATCCATATTATTTTAAGGTACCCTTGAAAGCCTCTAATAAACCATATCTAATGGGGTGCTAAACCTAGAGGTCCAAGGAATGCTTTGACAAAGAAGTCACACAAAAACAAGAACTTCTTTGGGCTGAGAGTTTTATAAACTTGAATTTATTCTACATCAGCTGTGTGTGGTGGCACATGCCTGTAATCTCACTACTTGGTAAATGGAGGCAGGTGAATCAGGAGTTCAAGGTCAGTTTTGGCTATGAATTTGAGTTCACCCTGGGCTACATAAGACCTTTATTTTTTCAAATTTTATTGATATTTAGATTTTAAAACCTATTTTTCCCTATTCTTTCTACTCATACAGGAAAGCAAGATTTACAAACTTTATTTAATATATGTGGTTTTGTGATTTTATATATATATATATATATGAGTTAGGCATTATCCTAAGAGAACAGAATATTTATGGCAAGAAGTTAAACTTAGAATGTGTGTGTGTGTGTATATGTATATATGTATGTATATATATATATATATATATATATATATATATATATATATAAATTACTAGGAAGAAATTTTGTCATACTTTTAATAAAAGTCTATAAACACATCTATATTACATTATTGAAATTGATTATATCCATCTTCTATAGGACAGTAAGACACATACTTTAAAAAAATCCACATACTCCAGTATAATTAAATCAGTAATATCAAAGAAATCAATATTATTTGTTTTATTTTATTTTATTGATTTTTATGATGTTATATACCAAACTCTACATTCTAGGCAAGTACTCTATCACTGAGCGACATCCCTAACTCTTGTGTAGTTTTATTTATTTATTTTTATCTTTTGAGGTAGGGTGACCTGGAATTCACTACATAGTTTCAGGATGGCTTCAAATTAACAGTGATCCTCCTACCTCTGACTCCTGAGTGCTGGGGTTAAAGGCGTGTGCCACTATGCCCAGCCATAGTTTTGTTTATTTATTTATCATTCTTTTTTTTGAGGCAAGCCCAACAGACTGGCCTTTTTTTTGGAAAATATTTTATTTTTATTTATTTATTTTAAAGAGTCAGAGAGAGGGAGGGAGGGAGAATGGGTGTGCCAGGACCTTCAGCTGTTGGAAAAAAACTCCAGACACATGCACCACCTTGTGCATCTGGCTTACATGGGTCCTGGGGAATTGAACCTGGGTCCTTTGGCTTTGCAGGCAAGTCCTTAACTGCAAAGGCGTCTCTCCAGCTCTGGCATTTTTTTTTTTTTTTTTTTAATGAGAGAGAGCAAGAGAGAGTGAATTGGTATGCCAGGGCCTCCAGCCACTGTAATTGAACTCCAGACGAGTGTGCCACCTTTTACACATGTGCGACCTTGTGTGTGTATCATCACTTTGTGTGTCTGGCTTACATGGATTCTGGGGAGTTGAACATGGGTCCTTAGGTTTGCGGCAAGTGCCTTAAACACTAAGCCATCTCTCCAGCCCCATAGTTTTATTTATTTATTTAAGGGAGAGGCAGAGAGAGAGGGAGAGAATGAGCATGGGAGGGCCTCTAGCTGCTGCAAACAAACTCCAGATGCATGTGCCACCTTGTGCATATGGCTTATGTGGGTCCTGGGAAATTGAACTGTGGTCCTTTGGCTTTGTAGCAAAATGCCTTAACCACTAAGCCATTTCTCTAGCCCTCCATGGTTTTTTTTTAATTTTTATTTATTTATTTGAGAGTGAAAGACAGAGAGAGAGAGGAGAGAAAGGGAGAGAATTGGTGAACCAGGGCCTCCAGCCACTGCAAACGAGCTCCAGATGCACGTGCCATCTTGTGCATATGGCTTACGTGGGTCCTGGAGAATTGAGCCTCGAACCGGGCTCCTTAGGCTTCACAGGCAAGTGCTTAACCACTAAGCCATCTCTTCAACCCCTAGTTTTATTTTTTAAACTAAGTAAAACTAAAAACAACAAAATGTTTTCTATGAGACAATAATGTTAGGAGTGTTAACCAACAAGCTGATAAGTTACAACTTAAGTGAATGTTAAAGTCAATTTTCCCTATAGGTTAGTTTTGCAGGGAAATTTTATGAAAACCTTACAGTAACTATTGTTCATTCTTTCTAATACTTCTGTTTATAAAATGAAAGCCATCAGACAATATTAAATTAAAAAGGTTTTGTGTGTGTGTGTGTGTGTGTGTGTGTGTGTGTGTGTGTGTGTGTATGTATATGTGCACATGTGTGCATATGCATGTGAAGACCAGAAGCCCTGGAACTCACTAATTAGGCTGGATTAGCTGGCCAGGAAGCCCCAGGAATCCTCCTGTCTTTACCGCTTCAGTACTAGGATTACGAATGTGTGCCACTACCCCTGCCTTTTTTGCATAGGTTCTGGTTGTCTATTTCAGGTTCTCAAGTCTTTGAGGCAAGCACTTTGCTAACTCAGCTATCTCCCGAGTTCTACAATGTGCTTGAGGGCTGGAGGGATGGCTTAGCGGTTAAGACACTTGCCTGCAAAGCCAAAGGACCCAGGTTCGATTCTCCAGGACCCATGTAAGCCAGATGCACAAGGGGGCGCATGCATCTGGAGTTCATTTGCAGTGGCTGGAGGCCCTGGTGCACCCGTTCTCTCTCTCTCTCTGTCTCTGTCTCTTTCTCTCTGTCAAATAAATAAATAAAAATAAATAAAATAAATTTATTTATTGACCCTTAACCACTAAGCCATCTCTCCAGCCCAATAAAATATATTTAAAAAGTAAAAAATAAAATGTGCTTGATTGTTGTGGTTGAATTAGATGTCCCCCATAAACTCATGTTTTTTGAATGCTTGTTCTCCAACTGGTAGCAATTTAGGAGGTGGAACCTTGCTGGAGGAGGTGTGCCATTGGGAGTACGCTTAGAAGTTTATAGCCAGCTTCCCCTTGCCAGAGCTCAGCTCACTCTCTTGCTGCTTTCTGCCAAATGCTGTGGCAAGAAGAGATGCCCAGCCTCTATTCTATTATGCTTTCCTGCCATCATGAAGTTTCCCCTCAAGACTGTAAGCCAAAATAAACCCTTTCCTTCTATCAGCTACTTTTGGTTGGGTGTTTTGTTCTAGCAATATGATGGTAGCTACAATTGTGAACACTTCCTACATGGTGGTTTAAAACAAACAGTACTTGATTCACAAACTGAACTGTATTTGGCAAATGTCATAAGAATCTTGTATGATGGGATCCTGAGGAAACAGCTCAGTGGTTAAAAGTGCTTTTTTTACAAAGCTTGTCAGCCTATGTTTAATTCCCTAGAACCCACATAAAGCTGGTTACAAAGTGGTGCATGTGTGGCATGCATGTGTCCATATATAGACACACAAAAAATAAATAGCTTTTTTTAAAAAAAAGAAATCTTAGGGCTGGAGAGATGGCTGCAATGCCAAAGGACCCCAGTTTGATTCTCCAGGACCCACATAAGCCAGATGCACAAGGAGGCGCATGCATCTGGAGTTCGTTTGCAGTGGCTGGATGCTTTGGTGCACCCATTCTCTCCCTCTCTCTCTGCCTCTTTCTCTCTTTCAAATATATAAATAAAATATTTTAAAAAAAGAAATCTTGTGTACATTGGGTAGGACTTTTGGTTATGGTTTGTCTTCCTAGACATTCATCTGTTGGAGGCTTGATGGTAGAATCTTGATTTATATTCAAGATAGATTGATGCTTTTCTCATAGAAGTTCTGAGAGAATAGGTGAGCCTAGTTCTCCCCTGAATCTTTCCTTCACAAGGGCTGCTTGCCACTTTCAGATACTTTCCTGTCATTGCTATGCCACCCACCACGAGGCTCTCACTAGAGCCAAACAGATGCTGGCGATGCTCTTAAATTTCTAGAACCATGAGCTAAATAAAACTCTTTTCTTTATAAGGTACTCAGCCTTGAGTATTTATTTATAGCAACACAAAAAAAAGACTAAGAAAATGACTATATGTCTTGTTCAAGAGAGAGAGCAACTATAGACTTCAGAAGGGTTGAGGAACTCTCAAAATGATATGTTTTGTACATAAATATTTTTTTGGTGAGACATACCATTAATCATTCTCAAAAGGATCTATGTTCCCCCAAAGGATTAACAATTATCCAGATAATGATTTTTAGCAATAAAACTTTCTAGTTCAATGGAAATTGGTATAATTGATAAATTGGTCTTGTTTTTTCAAAAAGTCAGACCTAAAAATCCATGACCTAGAAAGCAGAGTTTTGCACAAATTTTGGGTTGTTTTGTTTAACAGAGTTGGTGTGCAAAGTTCCAAAAACTAGGGGCAAAATGTAGATGTTTATTTTTTGTTTTGTTTTTGTTTTTCGAGGTAGGGTCTCACTCTGGCCCAGGCTGACCTGGAATTAACTATGTAGTCTCAGGGTGGCCTTGAACTCACGACAATCCTCCTACCTCTGCCTCCCGAGTGCTGGGATTAAAGGCGTGCGCCACCACGCCCGGCAAAATGTAGATGTTAAACAACGGGTGTAGTTTAATGTATATGCCTCTTGAGATTATTTATCGTCATTAAGAAGGATTAGAAAGAATTATTCAAAACTGTGAATAAACCAGCAAATGGCAGGCAGAGGTAGGAGGATTGTCATGAGTTCGAGATTGTGCAGACTGTGGTCTATCCATAAATTTTGAACAGGATTTCATGCAATAGTGGGAAATGCATGAATTATAGCTATTAAAATGGATGAATCCCCAATGTTGAGCAAAAAAAAAAAAAATCAAGTCATAGGGGCTTATAGAGAGAGTATACTTTTTTTTTTTTTTTTTTTTTTTTTTTTTGAGGTAGGGTTTCACTCTGGTCCAGGCTGACCTGGAATTAACTATGCAGTCTCAGGGTGGCCTCGAACTCTTGGTGATCCTTCTACCTCTGACTCCCAAGTGCTGGGATTAAAGGCGTGCACCACCACACCCGGCGAGAGTATACTTTTATACAAGAGCCAAAATGGAAATTATATTGTTTAGAAATATATGAGAAAACTGTAAATAAAAAGGGAATGATTACTACAAAAGTAAATATAACCTTGGAAGAAAGAAATAGATGCCAAAATGTTTTCAAAAGTATGGGTAATGTTCCATTTTGTAAGCTGTTTGTGAGCACATGAACTTTCATGCTACCTTGGTATCCACAGATAATTAAACTCTGTGAAGATATCAAAATCTGTAGATGCTTAAGTCCCTACTATAAGTGGTGTGTTATTTCCATATAACTTATACACATCCTTTGTATACTATAAGTTCTCTCTAAATTTCTTATGATATCTAATACAATTCAAATGTAAATAGGTATTAAGATGTATTGTTTAGAGAATAATGACAAAGAGAAAAGCCTGTATCTTCTTTCTTTCTTTTTTTAGTTTTTAGTGCATGTGTGTGTAGTATTGTGGTGGTGTGTGCATGCTGTGTATATGTGTAGCATTTGATGTGCGTGTACAGATGTGCACACGCCCCATGCACACACACGTAGAACACAGGGTGTCCTCCTGTATTGCTCTCCTGTGTTGTGGAGTCTCTTGTTAAACTGCTGTGATTTAGGCAGAGTGGCTAACCATTGAGCCCCAGCATGTCTCCTGTCTCCATCCGTCTTAGGACTGGAGTTACAGGCATGTGTGGCCATGCCCAGCTTTTTTTTTTTTTTCGAGGTAGGGTCTCACTCTGGCTCAGGCTGACCTGGAATTCACTATGAAGTCTCAGGGTGGCCTTGAACTCTCGGCGATCCTCCTACCTCTGCCTCCCGAGTGCTGGGATTAAAGGTGTGCGCCACCACGCCCGGCTCATGCCCAGCTTTTTATATGAGGATTTGAGGATTGAACTCTGGTCCTCATGTTTGTGTAGCAAGCACTCTCCCCTGCTGAGCCATCTCGCCAGCCCATGGGATGGCACTATCCACAACCATGGTGGATTTTAAAACTTTCAGTCAATCTTGTCTGGAAACACCCTAGCCGACACACCCAAAGGTGTGTCTCACTGGTGCCCAGAGGGATTCTTAATACAATCAAGTTAACATTAACGATCACAGTGAGAGATAAGAACTATAGGAACATCCTTTGTTTGAATATTTGGGTTTTGTGTCTGGCTCTTAAAATAGTTCCAGAGTGGTAAAGGTAAAAGGAACATCTTTTGTTACTCATACAAAGCCCTTGTCAACCATACCTGAGTTAATGAGATGGTTTTTGGCAAGTCCCTAGAGATGGGAGTGATGGTTGACAAATGAGCCAGCCACATGGTTATAGATGGTGGGCTCTTTCAGCCTACTTCCTAAAGTCTGGGGTAGGAACACAGGCTGAGAGTGAGTTTCACCCACAGTGGCCAATGACATCATTAATCAGGCTATGTAATGAGCCTCGACATGAATCCTACTGGGAGAGGTTTAGAGAGCTTCCAGGTTGGTGACCACAGGGAAGTGCTGGGACAGTGGTGCACTAAGACAGTGCATGGAGATTCGACCCACCTCCCCTCACCCCAACCCAACACACACACCCTACCCTATGGAGCTCTTCTATTTGGCATCTCCCTAGTTGTCTCCTTTATAATAAACACATAAATAGGGTTGGAGAAATGGCTTAGCAGGTAAGGCACTCGCCTGCAAAGCCGGAAGGACCCAGGTTCAATTCCCCAGGACCCACTGAAGCCAGATGCACAAGATGGTGCATGTGTCTGAAGTTCATTTACAGCAACTGGAGGTCCTAGTGCACTGCTCATTCTAGCTACCTCTCTCTCTCAAATAAATAAAAATAAAATAAAAAAGTAAACGTGGACACAGAAGTGTTTTCCTGAATTCTACAATCCATTCTGGCAAGTTATCAAGCCAGAAAAAGGAGTCATGAGAGTTCTGAGTTTGTAGCCAGTGAGAAGCAGCAAGGAGGCACGACTTTAAAAAAAAAAAATTTATTTAGATAGAAAGAGGAAGAGGGAGGGAGAATACGGGTGTTCCAGGGCCTGCCATTGTAATTGAACTCCAGATGCATGTGCCATTCTGTGCATCTGGCTTTCCTGGGGAATTGAACCTGGGCCATCAGGGCCTCTAACTGCTGAGCCTTCACTCTAGCCCAGGCCTGGACTTTTCCTGGAACTGGAACGGGGGCAGTCTTGTAGAACTGTGCCCTGAAGCTTTAGCATCTGATGTTAGCTCTGGGTAGATGGTGTCAGACTTGCACTAAATTATAGAAGAGCCAGTTAGTGTCTACAGAAAATTGGAGAATTGCTTGTTGTGGAAAGACACACATATTTGGTGCTAGAAGTGAAATGTGTATTAGAAACAAGACTTTTTTCCCTTTTATCTCTGCGGTGAGAAATTGTGTTCATGTGATGTCCATGGATGGCTTTTATCTTTGGCTTCCCATTGCCAATCCCTGTCCCCTTAAAGCTCAATAAATGTGAATAAAAGAGTAAGTGAAGACCATATATATATATATATTATAGCCTGGAGGCTTTGAACTGGTGCAAGCTTAAACCAAAGACCAAACAGACTGCTACTTTGGGAAGCACCAAGTCCCTTGTAAGGAGGGGTGCTTGTGAGTGACCCAGGGAGCATGCAGTACAAAGTTCTTTCCAGCAGAATGGTGTTGATGAAGGACATTCCTGAAGCACCGAGACTTGGTGGGGTGGCCTGCTGACCCCCACATCACCCATGTGCTGCCTCAGTAGGATGCACACCTCCTCTAAAAATGGATGCTTTGTGTATCCTCCCCTGCCTGCCTTTATTTTCTGGAGCTTGTGGAACAGATAGGCTACATTTTAGCTTTTTTATTTTCCCTAAACATTTTCTAAATGAGCCATTGTTGTCTTTAATCACCATGGTGAGGGGATTATCCTGCCTCATTTAAAGGAGTTTTTTTTTTTTTTTGCCAAGTGATGAGGTTCTTTCAGACAAGGATAAAGACATTAAGGACTGTCTATTAAGATTCTGCTTTCATAATTTGGGGATAATTAAGCAAGTTGTATCAACTCCAATGGACCATTATTCCCCAGAGGAATTGTCTGATGTTCAGGGTTCTTTTGATTCAGAAAGAAAGGATCAGAATGTGGCAACAGTTACTTTCAGAATTTCCTTCTGTTGAAATGAAAAGATAGGGCCAGGTATGCCTATAATCCCAGCCACTGAGGAGGCTGAGTGAGGCAGGAGGATCCCAAGTTTGAGGCTGATAGTTTAGCAAGATCTTATTTAAAAATTAAAGAAAAGAAAGAAGGAAGGAAAGAAGGAAGGAAAGAAAGAAGAGAATGAGAAAAGGTAATGTTAATAGATCATATCCTGTTTTTTAAATAACTTATTTATAACCTGTATCATACCTTTTTGTAGCAGACAGCTTCAGGTTCACTGAGATGAACTTCCAGACCAGGCACAGTTATGGAGGAAGGGATATTATTTATTGAAGCTTACAGATCCAGGAGAAGTTCCATAATGGCAAGAGAAGTGGCCTGCTCTCCACAGGGCCAAGCAGAGAGAGAGAAACCAACCAGCCACCACAGCACACAGAGAAAACAAACTACAGCCAAAAGGTCACACAGCAGACTTCAGGAACTCCTGCTAGACACATTTGCATATCTTTACAATGGAATCTCAAACCCATCACCACACCTTAAGACCGGGCCCCCAGTGACCTTGCCTCTAGCAAGGTGATTGCAGATGCAAACTATAAACTAATAAAATACTGAATATATTGGGGGACAATATATTCAAACTACCACACTTTTGTATTAAAAGATAGATCTGATCACTAGAAATGTACCAGAAAACTTGGGCTAAAAAGGCTGCATTAGCAATTAATATTCAACTTTATTAGCCTGAGCTTCCCAGCAACCAATAATACATTAAAGATTCATCCTAGAATGCAAAGACAGAATCAATCTATTGTTTTCTGCATCTAAATAATAACAGACTACACTACAAAGAGCAGCTGCTTGTGAAGTAGAGAAATAGGGCTTTCAATGGAGGCCTTCCAGGTATGGGGCCTTAAGAGTCAACAGCCAGCTTAGTCCTGTGGCATTGCCTATAAAAAGAGTGACAGCTCTGACCTCTTCGTGTTTCCATGAGGCTGGGTCAAGCACCAAGACACAAGATAGGTGTGCAGTGAATGCTCGTTCCCTTCCTCTCTCCCTTTTATTTGAGTCTTCAATAAAAACTTTACAGAGAAGTACAGTGTTATTCTTTCTTTAGTGAGTGCAGAATTGGATCAGGTACCATGTGACTTCTGACTAGTGGTTGCAGGAAAGATCAAGCAGGATCTGAGATGGAAGCCAGCTTCCTGCTGTCTAGCTCTCATAGTGCTGGAAAGCACTGTGCAAGCTGCTGGGGAATAGTGGTCATCAACAGTATGAACAAGCCGTGGATCCTGCAAGCCACAAAATCAACCAGCCAGGCAAGATGAACCCACCAGTACCCTCATGGCACATACGTTATGGGGGAAACCAACTGATCTCTGCTTGGGTATGAAGCCCACTCAGTGGGAGGGAATTCATGCCTGGTACTGAGAATCAAGTCAGAAGCCTATGGCTTGGAAGGTCATAGACCCTAGAGGAAAGTTTCCACTGTTCTTTGGCAAACGGAGAGGTTGTGCTTGACAAAACTTCTTTCAAATGTCTATGTTGATCCCCTTTGACCCATACTGCTATCACTCTTGATAGGAGAACCTGTGTTTACAGATGGCAGTGAATACCACAGAGAACCAAGACCCATCAGAATGACAAGAAAAGAAACTTGACTAGCACAAGTCCTCTCTATCCCATCTGCCAGGGCCCAGAGAAGATAACAGAGAAAGTGGAGGATTAAGTATGAGTGCTGTTCTCACTGCTATCCTGATAACTTGCTCCAGGGAGATGGTGGTAGACACTGAGGAGATTCAAAGCTCATCAAAGTTGAAAATCAGAGGCTGCTGAGAGCTCAATACTAAAGGAGACTTATAACATGCCCTCCAAGGCTCAGGGAACATGACAAAAGAGGGGCTGGAAAGAATTTAAGAGTACAGGGTGGGAAGGTGTACTGAGGCATTGTCCTCTCCACAGGAACTGACCGACGCATTCATGACCCACAGTGACTACCAATACCTCCACTGAGGAGGGCCTTCAGTGGAATGCAGGTGGGGAGAGGGGACACAAGAGGATAACCTGACAGGAGTATGGCTAGTTTCCAATATGTTCATATATTAAAGTTCCCAATAAAAATTATTTTAGCTGGGCATGGTGGCACATGCCTTTAACCCCAGCTCTCTGGAGGTAGAAGTAGGAGGAGCGCTATGAGTTTGAGGTCAGCCTGTGACTACAGAGTGAATTCCAGGTCAGCCTGGGTTGGAGTGAGACCCTACCTTGACAAAAAAATTTTTTAAACTATTTTTTAAAAGGGCTGGAGAGATGGTTCAGTGGTTAAGGTGCTTGTCTGCCAAGCCTATGACCCAAGTTCAATTCCCCTGTGCCCATGTAATCCAGGTGCATTGAGTGGGCATGTGCATCTTGAGTTCATTTGCAGTGGTTTGAGTCCCTGGTATACCCATTCTCTCTCTGTCTTTCTCTCTGTATTTCTCTTCTTGCAAATAAATTAATAAAATATAGTTTGTAAAAAAGAAGATAAGCCAGGAGTGGTGGCACATACCTTTAATCCCAGCACTCAGGAGGCAGAGGTAGGAGGATCACCGTGAGTTCAAGGCCACCCTGAGACTACATAGCCCAGGTCAGCCTGGGCTAGAGTGAGACCTTACCTCAAAACACCAAAATAAATAAATAAATAAATAAAAGAGGGCTGGAGAGATGCTTAGCAGTTAAGGCATTTGTCAGTGAAGCCTAAGGACCCTGGTTCAAGTTCTCCAGGTCCCACGTAAGCCAGATGCACAAGGTGGTGCACGCATCTGGAGTTTGTTTGCAATGGCTACAGGCCCTGGTGTGCCCATTCTCACTCTCTCTTTCCCTCTCTCTGTCTCTAATAAATAAATAAAAATAAAACCTTAAGAAGAAGAAGAACAAGAAAAAGAAAAGAAATTCCAACATAGCTCAACGTTAGAATAAGACCCTTGCTAGGTTTTTGGTGTGTTTGGAATGCAGTGAGATACTTTCCTAGGTTGTGTTGCATTGCTGCTGTCTCTGAGCCTTCAGCAGGCAGGCTGGTGCTGGGCCTGACACAGCTGACAGGCAGTATGGTGTCTTAGAGGTTTTTTGTAACCTGTGGGAAATGTGTGCATGGGTGGGTACTGTGAAGTGAGAAGAGTACAGGTCTGGAAGTCTGTGTGCTTGGAGTCGGAGCTGTGTGTTGAGTTTGCCACTGAACCCATCTGGAACTTAGTTTTTCCACTGGTCAATCCAAGAGGTTTGGTTAGAGGTTCTTCATTAGGACCTTTTTCATTCTTGTACTCCCTTTGTTGGGTAGAAAAGGGTGCTTGCAAGTAAGGTTATTTCTTCTGATTAAGATTTATTAATTCATTCTTTTACCAGCTGTGATGGTTAAGTTTGTGTCAACTTGATTTGTTTAGGAATCCACAGACATTCCTCATAAGTGTGTCTCTGAGGCTGCCTCTAGGAAGAATCCTTCCCCCAGGGGTAAGCCCTTTCCCAGAATGGGCGGCCCAGAGTGGGCGGCCCCTCTTGGAGGAGGGGGCTGGTTGATAAAAAGAAGCTCTGGGAAGAAAGGCTCTCTCTCTCCCACCTGGCTGCTGGTGCTGCTAGCTGCTTGCCACTGGGTACTTGCTGCTTGGTGCTTTCCGCTTGGTACTTGCTGCTTGGTGTTGCTGCTCTCCAGTGTGGACTGAAGACCAGGGTGGACTGAAGAGCAGCATCTCTCCAGGAAGCCTCCAGGCCTTCAGTGCCAGATTGGGACTGCTGAGGCCTCCAGCCTCATGCACTGAGCAGCTAACGGGTTTCTTGACTCTCGGACCTGCAACGTGCTATTGCTGGACTGTGTAAGCTAATCCAATAAGTTCCCTTTTAATACAATTCATTCTATCCATTCTGTTCCTCTAGAGAACCCTGACTAATACACCAGCACTCATTGAGCACCTATTATCTGCCAGGCACTATGATAGACCTTTGGAAATGACACAGAAGAGAACAGTTCCAGTTATACAGAACTGTAGGAAACACAAATGCTTACTGACAGGAAAGTAGGTCAGAGTAATTTGCTGATGTGGAGAGGAAAAGCATGTGGACTGGACCACTGGAGAACTTTTGAAGTGAAGCAATTGCTTTATATCATTTATTCTAATATAGTAGACACTAACCTATTCTGGCTATTTAGGTTTGTTGCTTAAATAGAAAATTTAAAAATTCAGGGCTAGAACAATAGCTTGGTGGGTAAAGTGCTAATCTGAGTTCAATCTCTAGAACCCATGTAAAAGCTAGCATGGCAGTGCACACTTGTAATCCCAGCGCAGAGGAAGCAGAGATGGGCAGATCCCTGGGGCTCGCTGTACAGCCAGTCTGGCCTACTTGGTGAACTTCAGGCCAGTGAGAAACCCTGCCTCAAAAAGGTGGATGGTGGGGCTGGAGAGATGGCTTAGCGGTTAAGGCGCCTGCCTGCTAAGCCTAAGAACCCAGTTCCAATCTCCAGGTCCCACATTTAGCCAGATGCAAAGTGACTCAAGGGCACAATGCCGCACTTGACCACAAGGGGGCGCACACATCTGGATTTCGTTCACAGCAGCTGAGAGACTGCTGGTGCACCCATTCTCTATCTGTCTCCTCTCCCTCTCTGTCTGTCTCTCTCCAAAAATAAAAATAAATTTTAAAAAAGGTGGATGGTGGATGACATCTAAGGTATAATACCAGATGTTACCCCTTGGCTTTTACATGCATGCACATATGTGTACACTGACATACATACATACACATACACAAATCACGCTAGGGTGTGGTGGCTCATATCTTCTAATCCTAGCATAGGTATAAATTCAAAGCCAGCCTGGATTAGTGAATTCTAGACCAATCAGGGATACAAAGTAAGACCCTATCAAAGAAAACGAAAGAAAGAAAGAAAGAAAAAAAAGAAAGAAAGAAAGAAAGAAAGAAAGAAAGAAAGGAAAAGAAAGAAAGCAAGAAACAGAAAAGAGTCAGTCCATCACATAAATATATTTCCAAGGTCCAATTGCCATACGTGATGAGGGGCTACTCTCTTGGACACCATAGATATGGACTGTTCCTACTTTCCATAATGTTCTAATCTGCTTGTGGCAGTGGCTATGAGAATATATAAATTTGCCAAAATTCATCAAAATATACATTTAGCCGGGCATGGTGGTGCAGGCCTTTAATCCCAGCACTCGGGAGGCAGAGGTAGGAGGTAGATGGCTCGCCAAGAGTTCAAGGCCACCCTGAGACTACATAGTGAATTCCAGGTCAGCCTGGGCTAGAATGAGACCCTACCTCAAAAAACAAAGAACAAAACAAAATAAAACACACACACACACACACACACACACATATATGCACCCACATTTAAATTACATGCATTTTACTATATATAGATTCTATCTCAATAAAACCAACTTAAAAATAAATTTAAAGTCACAGTCTCAAGGAGTTTACAGTCGAATAGAGCTGGACAAATTATAGAGCTATGGCTCCCAAAAGCAAACAAACTGTGATTGTGGGGCTGGGGGTAGCTCAATGGTGAAGACATACCAAGCATGTATAAAGGCCCTAGGCTCAATCATTAGCACCAAAGAAATTTCCAACCTGGTTGAGAGATCCCAGGGAATTGGGAAGAAAAGGGGAAGAGAAGGTGTGCTAGACCATAAGTGCTATGAGCACAGAGGACTCTTTTGGGGGAATTACAAAAGACACGTCTTCTTTGCAATGAACTCCTGGCTTGCCAAACAGACTGGTGCTCACCTTTGGCATCTGTGGACTTGTGCAGACAGCAGCCTGTGCAGGGTGCCTGGTACTGTACCTGACAGAGGGGCAGAGGTAGAGATGGCTGGCTTAATCCCTTTGTGGCAGGAAGCAAGGCAGCTTTCCTAAGTCCTGCCAGGCTCTCTAATATGAGTCCACCATGGCTAAGGAGGAGGCAAAGTTTACCAGTACCTTCTGCAACTCACAAGACTTTAATTGCCTCTTTTAATCTGCAAAATGTCCAGACTACTGATTAATTTAATTATCTTTTGCCTAGAGCTATTGCTATTTTGCATATTCAAGTAGATGGTTGAAGAGATTGCTTGGAAACACTCCATGGCATCTTAGGATAATTTTTCTAGTAGCCTTTGGCTTTCTTACAGATCTCTCCTGGGTCTGGATGCTTCGAGATCTGGCCTTGAGGCTCAGGATGATCAATGTAGGCTTGTCATATACCTGTGCTTCTCTGTTTCAAAACAATCAAGAGTGCCAACTTTTGTGAGGCCTCATCTTCCGTGTCCATATAAGAATGGTAACAAGCTTGTCTCAGCTATTATAAGAAAGCATTAAATGTTGAAGAATGAAGCCAGGCATGGGTCACAGGCCTGTAATCTTAGCCATTCAGGAGAATTGCAATTTTAAGGCCTGCCTAGGTTACAAGAGTGAGTTCGAGGGCAGTTTGGGTAACTTAGACTCTGTCTCAAAATTAAGAAAAATTAGGGCTGGCGAGAGGGCTCAGTGGTTAAGGCATTTACTTGCAAAGTCTGGGTTTAATTTCCCATAGCCAGATGCAGAAAGTGGCCCATGTGACTGGAGTTCATTTGCAATGGCAAGAGGCCCTGG
Source organism: Orientallactaga sibirica (assembly GCA_036365145.1). NCBI lineage: Eukaryota > Metazoa > Chordata > Mammalia > Rodentia > Dipodidae > Orientallactaga > Orientallactaga sibirica. The sequence continues at coordinate 14,587,110 of JAEOAD010000034.1, forward strand.
CACACCCATACTCTCTCTCTCTCTATTAATAAATCAATAAATTAATTAAAAATTAAAAAATAAATAGGGTTGGCGAGATAGCTCAGTGATTAAAGGCACTTGCTAGCAAAGCTTTATGGACTGAGTTTGATTCCCCAGAGCTTTGGGTCTCCTAAATGCTGAGATTAAAGGCATATGCCACCACACCTGAGAGAGAGACTGACAAGAGAATATGGGTGCACCAGGGCTTCCAGCTTCTGCAAACAAACTCTAGACGCATGCATCACCTTGTGCATCTGGCATTACGTGGGGTACTGAGGAATCAAATTTGGGTCGTTAGGCTTTATAGGCAAGCGCCTTAACCGCTGAGCCATCTCACAGTCCTCCTGATTCAGCTTCCTGAGTACTGGTATTACAGGTATACACCACCATGCCTACCTTCCCTGTAGATGTCTGCAACATTTTTCCAAGTCTGAAATCGTTTCTGAATGAAAAGCTAAGAAAGGAGAGATATGTGGCCTTTGGCAAATGTCTTCTTTCTGAATCTTAGTTTTCTCTTGTTAGACATTTTATCACAGTGATAGAAAAGCTGAGGTAGGAAAGGTAGTTGATAAATTAATATTGTGTGTGTGTGTGCTCAAGCATGTGTATATAGGCCAGAAGACAATCTTACATTTTACTCCTTGGGGACTTTTTTTTTTTTTTTTTTTTTTTTTTTGAGATAAGGTCTCTCATTGGTCTTGATCTTGCTTAGTTAGGATTCCAGGTGTGCACCACCACACCTGGATTTTTTTGTTGTTGTTGTTTTGTTCTCTTTTGAGGTAAGGTCTCAATGTAGCCCAGGTGGAGCTGGAACTCTGTAGCTCCAGGCTGGCCTTGAACTCACAGTGATCCTCTTACCTTTGCTTCCCAAGTGCTAGAATTAAAGGTGTATGCCACCATGCACAACTTTTTTTTTTTTTTTTTTTTTTTTTTTGGTTTTTCAAGGTAGTGTCTTACTCTAGCCCAGGCTGACCTGGAATTCACTAGGTAGCCTTAGGGTGGCCTTGAACTCACAGTGATCCTCCTACCTCTGCCTCTTGAGTGATGGGATTAAAGGCATGCACCACCATGACCAGCTTTGCTTTTTTTTTTTTTTTTTTTTTTGCATGGCTTTTATTTTCAATGTGAGTTCTGAGGATTGATCGAACTCAGTTCCTCAAGCTTGCAAAAGAAGTTTTCTATCAACTTAGCTATCTCTTCAGCCCCAGAGGCTTATTTTGATTTATTGTTTCACAGGCATTAGTCCATAATTGCCTGGCTCCATTATGGTGGCACAGTGGTGGGGGCATGTGGTGGAGTTGCTGCTCACCTAATGACATCCAGGAAGCAAGGGAGAGAGAGAGAGAGCAAGGAGGGGCCAGAGTTTTCACAGCCCCTTCAATTCCAAGCCCCTCAGGGCCTATCTTTGTCCATGTAGGCCCCACCTCTTAAAAGTTCTACCATTTTCCAAGAACAGCACAGTGTGGTGACCAAACTTTTGACACATGGAACTTTGGAGCCGTTTCAAATTCAAACTAGAGCATTCCTGATCTGTACTACTGTAGGGTAATCATTCCAACCTACTTTACAGTGTCATGGGGAGAAAATGGACTAATGCAAAGTAGCAACGTGAATGCATTGATTACAAAATCTTATTCTTGCTGATAGTAATGGGACTGTCTTCAACTGCTATAATTTCAGAAGGGTTTCTCCCAAATGAAAAACATCTGGATGTAAGCTACTTTCAGCCACTCAGTGTGTCTTTGTCCAAGGAAGTAATAATGCCAGCTTTGTGGCTGGATGGCGGTTGTCAAGGAGATGGCTCCAGATAGCCCAAACAGCTGCTGCTAGTGACGTCAACTCCAGGCACAACAGAAAGGAAAACCACAGTGATACAGAGAGAGCAAAGGCCTCCCTGTCTCTGACCATGAAACCACTACTGTAGCAGGTAAAACAACTTCCTATATAGCTTTTCCTTTGTGAAATTGATTGTATTTTCAGTGTCTAGGTTCACTAAGGGTTTAACACATAATCCATAATCTGCTCTTATTGAATAGGGCAATGGATTAATCCTAATGGGAAGTTCTTACAGGTTCTTTATTTTTACACACACACACACACACACACACACACACACACACACACACACACACAGTACTTACTTGAGAGAGAAAGAGACAGAGAGAGAATGCGAATGGACACACAAGGGCCTCCTGTCACAGTAAATGAACATCAGACACATGTACCTCTTTGTACATCTGGTTTTATGTGGGCACTGGGGAATTGATCACAGACCATCAGACTTTGCAAGCAAATACCTTTCACAGCTGAGCCATCTCTCCAGCCCCCAGGTTCTTTCTTCTTTATAGTTTCCAAAGTATCTAATTAGCTAATTCATCCAGGTGAGTTTGACATTGTTTGCTCCACTTTATACACAGGAAAACCAAGATACAAGAGGCAAGGGGAGGAGATTTTAGGACTGATAAATTGGAGTCAGAATCCAGCATCCAGACTTGAACTCTAAAACTTCAGAAGGGTTTCTTGTCACCTTGAAGTAGTTGCTCAAGGAGTAGTCTCATGAACATGACACTTAAATACTGTGTTGTCCAGATTAGAACTCATGTCTTAATTGGAAATTTTAAAAGTGGAGAAAAACAAACACATGTGGACATATGCTGTCTGAATTCCTTAGAGCACTGGAATTGAGAGGGATCTGGTCTTGTATCCCAGCTCTGACACTTCCCTATTTGGAGAGATAAAGGAGGGAGGGAGGGAGAAAGGGGTGGGGGCGAGAGAGGGGAAGAAATCTGGGAATATATAAAATTACTATGGACAGAGGTCCTAAAGATATTTCAGGCCATTTTCACAAAAACCTTTGAGGAATAGATAGTGGCCCCATTTTTCAGATTGATTGTCATTTTTTAATTTAACATTTATTTGTAAATATTGCTAGGTGACAGGCATAATGTTATGGATAAGGAAAGATCAGTGTACGGTTCAGACTGCAGTCCCTGTTTTTTTGGAGCTTCCAGTCCAGTGCCAAGAGGAAGACAGTAAGGAGATGTAATTGCAAATGGCTGTAAGTGCTACAAAGCAAAAATGCCAGTGGTTCAGAATAAAAGAAATGTTTCTTAGATTAGAGATCATGTATAGTCTCTTTGGGAGTAATAGATCAATTAATTAAAGGGCATGAAATTGAGGGCAAAGGGGATGTATTCATTATTATAAGACGATCACCATCTACCCACCCATCCACCCATCTTATTATCTATTTATCTACTTATTTATTTATTTATTTACTTATTTATTTATTTTAGTGTTACTGTGAATGAATTCAGGTCCTTGAGCACTCTACCACTGTGTCACATCACAGTCCTTTTAAAGCACTTTCATTCAGAACTCTCAACATCCTGCAGGGCAGGGAGATGGGACAGTGTTAACAAGTTTGGTAATTGCTTTGTGTTTGGAAGGACAACTTTGCTCTAGAGAGCCCAGATCTTGATAGTAGTTGCTGAGGCCGTAGTTCCAGTGGATAGTAAACTTACATTGTGTTTACTTTGAGTATGTAATTTTCTTTCTTTGGGGTCCTAACTTACTGATTAAAGGTGCATGAATCCCAACAGTAACAAAAGATCACAAAGCGAGAATTTGGAAAAGGAGTGTGGCTGACCACTTGACCCACAGGGACAAGCTGCTTCAAACTAAGTATGTAAATTACTGTTTTAGGATTCCACAAGTAGTATTTTACTTTGTGAGGAAGCACCCGATTATCTGAGTTTTAACTTAAGGCGGAAGTCTTTTGGGTGCACAGACCCAAAATGTTTGTGTGATAGAAAGCAAACAACGAGTTATTAGTTTCAAGTTGTGATAAGGGAATGAATTGCCGTCTCCCGCTTAAATTAATTTACCAGGCTCGCAATTCGCCCTCAACGAACATGGCGCCCATCTTGGCCTCACAAACAATGGCCGCAAAGCTTTCTTTGCTTATTCTTGCACGCTCAAGCGCGTACGCCCTGCCCTTAGTTAAGATGGCGCCCACTGACGCTTCCTTGCCCGGTTTCTGGCCAGTCAAGTAGACTTCACTGTGCGCGCCTGGGTGGCCCCGCCTTGTTTCCGTAGGAAGAAGCGCCGGGAAAGATGGCGGCGGTTGCGGTTTGAATTGCAGTGGCGCCGCTAGACTCCGAACAAGAGCTGCGCTGGAGGGGGCGGGACCTGAAGAGCCGGGCGGGTCGCGACAGCCAGCGGAACCAGGGGCGTCGCAGCCAGACATCAAAGCCACCATCACCCCCGCCTTCACGATGGACCCAGTGATGGAAGGGGACGTCACCCTCCCCCGGACCCTCAGTGGCTGCAGGTGTGGCCCGGGCTTTGGGGACTTGCGGTAACTTGGGGTTCTGCCGGATGGGGCCTTCGACACTGCTCTTGGGGGTGTTTGGCCGGGCAGTGTGTGGGGGTCGGCTCCTTTGGGACGAGTGCACTGGCGCCTCTGAGTGTGCGGCCTGGGACTCCGACCTGCACTGGGTCTGGTATTCTGGAACATGTTTGGAGGAGGCCGTGAGGGACGGAGAAGGCTTTCTGAGAGGGGAACCGCTTGGTGTATGCAGCTACTTGGGGCTGATTAGGAACCGGGTTCATTCTAGTTTGGAAGTTTGCAGTCATTATTTTAGACTTTGTTTATGGAGTCCACGTAGTGGCCACCCAGGACAGTGGCAGTAGAATGCAGGATTTAAGAGCCTTGGCTAGAAATAGGCAGAATTGAGTTCAAATCCAGTCCTGTAAATTGTTTACCTGTGTGACTTTGGTGAATTGACTTAACCTGTTTACCCGTCTTTAAAATGGGGTGAGTTGAGAATTAAAAGAAACAATGCCTTGGGGTTGGGGCATGGCCCAGACCTTAAAGGCACTTCCTTGCACAACTTGCTAGCAGATGTCTTGGTCCAGCTTTACACCAGTGCTAGGGAATCCAGAGTGACACATGTGGAGTTCATTTGCAGTGGACACACACACACACACACACACACTCTTAAACAAAGAAAAAAAGAAGCAGTTTCTTCCCAGCAACTCTCTTGGCAAGTTTCGTGCTTGGCATACAATCCGTATTGTCACCACTATACTACAGGTTGAGTGTTCCCTTAATCCAAAATCCTTGGGACCAGGAATGTGCTTTGTTTTGGTTGAAATGGGTTGTTAGTTTGAGAATTCAAATGACTCCAAAAGGGTTCAGCCCCGTGTCTGATTCAGTAGAACCACACATATTCTCCTTTCCACGCCTCCCTGCCTTTGTGGGAGCAAGTGCTATACATTCCTTTTACTTGCTCTAGACCCTTCAGGCTCCAGGCCACCTTCAGGATGAAGTTCTTTAACATGGCTTTCGAGGTCCTTCATAATCTGAACCCTCTGCATCTCTAGCCTCTTTGTCGAGTTTCCCAAACCCTGTCTCTTTGCACACCCTTTGCCCCATGCCTGCTGCCAAGCTCTGCTTCTGGAATGTGTGTGTGTGTGTGTGTGGTTTCTTACTGCCAGGCCTGTGCTGCCTGACTTGCCCCTCCTACTTTCCTTGGCCTTCTTAACACCCACTACTTCTCAGGTCTCAATATAGGTGCTATTGCTAGGAAACCTTTGCTGACATGCTCCGTCCTCATGTGGGTCCTCTGTACTGTTCCAGCCACCTTCTCCTGTCACTGCCCTTATCCTGGCTCTGCTGACTTCAGTACACTTTATTGATTGACACTGTGAGTAGAAATACAGCTCCTGACATATATTTAATTTAAAAATTTCTGGTAGCCACATCAACAAAGCTAAAAATAAACAGGCGATTTTTTTTTTCTTCTTATTTTTTTTTCTCTTGGTGCTGGGGGTTAAACCCAGGGCCTCACATATGCTTGGCAAGTACTCTGCCATTGACTTATAGGGCACCAGCCAAAACAGGTGATTAATTGTATATTTTATCTTTTCACTTTTTATTTTTCTTTTTTATTTTAGAAAGAGAGAGAGAGAGAATTGGCATGCCAGGGCCTCAGCCACTGTAATTGAACTCCAAATGCTTGTTGCACCTAGTGGGTATGTGCAACCTTGTGCTTGTCTCACCTTTTGTGCAGCTGGTTTACATGAGATCTGGAGAGTTGAACATGGGTCCTTAGGCTTCACAGGCAAGCGACTTAACCACTAAGCTCCAGCCCAATCATGTATTTTATTTAGCCTAATATTTCCATATATTAGTTTAACATAGACTGTAAGAAAAGTTGTTGACACGAGATATTTTACATTTTTCTTTAATTTTACTTAATATTTGACATCTGGTATGAACTTTTTTTTTTTTTTTTTTTTTTTTTGGTTTTTCGAGGTAGGGTCTCACTTTGGCCCAGGCTGACCTGGAATTAACTATGTAGTCTCAGGGTGGCCTTGAACTCACGGAGATCCTCCTACCTCTGCCTCCCGAGTGCTGGGATTAAAGGCGTGAGCCACCACGCCTGGCTTGGTATGAACTTTATACTTAAGAACAGTTCTCATTCTGAACAAACCACATTTCCAATGCTTCATGGGTCCACGTGGCTGGTGGCGTTTGTGTTGAACAGAACAGGTATTGGCTGTTGACTTACAGTCACCCAGATGAGATGGGGTATCCATTTGAGAACAGGGACTCAATTTTTATTTTTCTTTGTAACCCAAGTTCCTAACCTCATGTCTGGTACACTGTAGAGCTCATTGAGGTATGTCAATTCCTTGAATAAAAATGATCCTTTGGGACAGGGCTATTGTCCCTCTTACAGGTGGCCTCAGTGAGGCTGAGAGAGGTGACGCTTTGGGGATCACAGAAAAGTACATGATCAAGTCAGAACTTAATTCTAAGCTAAATGACTCCACAGCTTGCCCTGCTTCCCAGTGAGTCTAGCCAGGTGAGAGTGAGTGTTCAGGAGGGGCCTGTGGAGATTCTGGCACTGAACTGGATCTTCAAGAGGACAGAATTACTGTGAGAGGGGATAGAGGCTCCATTAGATGGTCTCAGTGAAAGGAAAAAATCCCTAGGAGAAAATTGCACCTTTTAAAGTTATTTAATGACTTATTTTTGTGTATGTTTGTTGTGGTATGCCTTTGTTTGTGTAAGCATATTTGTATGTGTGTGGGTGAATGTGGTGCATGTGTGTGGAGGCCAGAGGTTGGAGTTGGGGTTATTACTCTATTGTCCTCTATCATGCTCTTTGAGACAGGGTTTCTTACTGTGTGTACTGAGCTTACTAATTTGGTTAGACTAGCCACTGAGCTCCAGAGATAACCTTCCTCTACATTCCTAGTGTTGGGATTAAAGTTGTCCACCACCACACTCAGCACATTATGTTCTGGGAGGTACAAACTCAGGTCTTCATGCTTACTCTTCAGGCACTTTCTCCACTGACCCACCTCTCCTGCCCATACCTTTTTTATTTTTTTAAGTTTTATTTATTTGAGAGAGAGAGAAAGAGAGACACAGAGTCAGAGAGAATGGGCATGCCAGGGCCTCCAGCCACTGCACATGAACTCCAGACGCATGCACCACCTTGCGTGTCTGGCTTATGTGAGTCCTGGGGAATCACATAGGGTCCTTTGGCTTTGCAAGCAAATGCCTTAACCACTAAGCCCATCCCCCAATACCTTTTTATTTTGACATACCACTTTCTGAGCTCCCTTCTGTTTGAAAATGTCCAAGCCTATGTTTACAGACTACACTGAAGCCCAGTTAGTCCTTAGACTTTGTTGAATTAGGACAGTCTATGTTATTCCCCCTGAACTTTATCCCTGTTGATGTACCAAATAGCTCTAGCCCTGTGTAATTTAGACCCCAATTCTGGCCCTAGGGATCTCACCCCAGCTATAAGGCCTTTTATATCCTTCCTGGTAGTATAGAAAGAACCTGGGCTTGGTGGTCAGGATGACAGTATAAATCCTGGCTCAGCCAATCACTAAGTGTGTGGCTTTGAGTAAAAGTGCTCTGAGCCTCAGTTTTTCTTTGATGATAAACCCATTTTATTGGTGATTGTGTGGATGAAATGAGAGTGTACCTGTTAGGTGCCAGGCACCTGCTAGGGAGAGTGTGAACTCTTACCTAGTGTTTTCAGACTGATGATGCCAAGGTGCACTGTCACTTGGGCATGATCCTCGGTGCCACAGTCCTGGCCCATCCCTTTGTATACATCCCCAAGATCCTGTCTGCCAGCTGTGAGCATCCTCAGGCCTGAGCCCAGGGCTTGTTCACCCATGGCTTGCTTTAGCTCATAGTCTTTAAGTGCTTGCTGCCAAGTTAGGAGCAGATGGGGAGGAAATGTTTGTTATAAGCAATAGTTAGTGTGTTCTTGTGCAAAGTACTTTAATGGATGCCAGTAGAAGGAGGTCAGAAAAGAGGATGGTAGAATGAAATCAGATGAGGGCTCATTGTAGGAGAGGATACCTTGGATTGAGAATATCCTTGGGCTGTGAGGTTTGAGAACAATGGCTTGTTCCTCACTGTACTATATATCTTAGAGCACCAAGAACTCTTTCTGGCCTGTAGTAGAGGCTCAACATGTTAGTTCAGTGAATCAGTTTTGTTCAGTCTCTTTGAAAGATGAGGGTCATGTAGTGTAGGTTCCATGTGTAATAGTGCAGTGCTGCTGTGGGGTCACTGTGTGAAAGGTCACACACAGGCTGTTCACTGCTGCAGTCTGGGGAACTCAGTTTGGCATTATCTGTTAATGTTAAACAGAAGTCAGTATGTTTTTTAAAATAGCCATGTGTATGTGTGCGTGTATACACATGTGTACAGAGGCCAGAGACTGTTGGGTATCCTCCTCTGTTGTTTATCCACATGCTTCCTTGAGACAGATTCCTTTTCTGACCTGGAGTGTAATTTTCAGTCAGACTGGCTGGCCAGCAAGCCTCAGGGTTTCTCCTGTCTTGTTCTCTTCAAGACTTAAATTACAGACATGTGTGACCATGTTCTGATGTTTATGTGGGTGCTGGGGAATTGCACTCAGGGACAATCAGGCCCTCTCAGGTCTTTATGTTTGCATCACAAGCACTATTAACCTTCTGAGCCATTTCTCCAGCCCTAAATCAGCCCACCCCTACTTTAAAAAATTTTATATGATAACAGTTTATATTTTTTTTTTTTTTTCCTGGTTTTTCAAGGTAGGGTCTCACTCTATCACAAGCTAACCTGGAATTCACTGTGTAGATTCAGGATGACCTCGAACTCACAGTAATCCTATCTCTGCCTCCCAAATGCTGGGATTAAAGGTTTGTGCCGCCATGCCTGACTTATACATTCTGTTTTTTTTTTTTAACTTTTTATTTTTTATTATTTTTTTGGAGAGTTACACAGAGAGACAGAGAGAGAGAGAGAGAGGGAGAGGAAGACAGAGATGGGCGCGCCAGCAGTGTCTCAGCTGCTGCGAACGAAATCCAGATGTGTGTGCCCCCTTCTGGTCAAGTGCGGCATTGCGCCCTTGTGTCACTTTGTATCTGGCTAAACGTGGGACCTGGAGATTGGAACCGCTGGAGATTGGAACCAGTGTTCTTAGACTTAGGAGGCAGGCACCTTAACCCCTAAGCCATCTCTCCAGCCCTACATTCTTATATTCTTTTATCCCCTTGCTCCTGCTCTGGTTACCCTGGAGGCCCCTCTCAGTGGGGTTATGTTATTCACTGTGGAGTCCTGAAGGCCTCAGTTAGTCCCTGTGGGATAGTGGGGGGATCATACCTCAGGATATTTCTACCCACTCTGTGGTCCTTACAGTTTTTCTGCCAACTCCTCCACAATGTTCCCTGAGCCACGACAGGCCTGTTAGTAGTTTAATTTAGTGTTGAGCTCTCTGGAGCCTCTGGATTTCTGTTTTGATTAGTCACAGTATCTGTCACCATCACCCTGGAGCTGGTTGTCAGGCTAGCAGTACTCCTGTTGCAGCTTCCTCTGCAATTTCTCCTGGGCCCTGGCAGATGTGGTAGAGGTGGCATGTCTTGTGGTGGATAGTTGGCTGTCTGGTCTTATTGATGGATCTTGGCTCTCCTCTTGTTTTCTCTGCCATCTTAAAACAGCTTTTTACTTGATTGTGAAGTGTATGAACATATTGCATATTGGTCATATTCCCATCAGATTATACTCTTATATCTCCTCTTTCCTTCCCTCCCCTTTTCCACTGAGGACCCACCCCAGTGGGGTTGTAGGTATTCACTGTGGGGTCCTGAATGCACAGTTAGTCTCTGGGGGGAGGGCAATGCCTTAGGATACACCTTCCAACCCTGTGGCTCTTACAATATTTCTGCTCCCTCTTCTGCACTGTTTCTGAGCCTTGGTATTTTAAGTCTCCTTTAGTGTTGAGCTCTCTGCATCCTCTGATTCTGCTTTGATGTGTTTGAGTCACCTCTGTGTCTACTGCCATATTTCTGGAGGAGGTTCTCAGGCTAGCAGTGAGAGCACTTCTTCTGTAATCTCTCCTGGGCTCTGAAAGAAGCAGTAGAGATGACTTGTCTCTTGCTGTGCTAGTCAGTTGGTTTTCTTGTAGTACTGATAGATCTTGGGTCTCCCTGGTATTTGCCACCATCTGTAAAAAAATAAATTCTGCAACAGGAGTGAGAGTAGCATGGATTGAAGGGGATAAGCATAAACATTTAAGAAAAATTTTCAGTGGGTATACCTCTCAGAACAGTGGAAGCTTCTCCCTAGAGTCTGTGACCTTCCTATCCATGGACTTCTGACCTGGTTCTCAGAAGCAGGTATGAATTCCCTCCCACAGAGTGGACCCTCATATCCAGTCAGGAGCAGATGATTACCCCATAGCCTGTGTGCCATTATTGTAAAATAGCTTTACCAAGCTAGAAATGACATGGCACAGAACCCACCCAGTTAAAGTATACTGCTGAGTGTAAAGATCCTGTTATATTTACAGAGATGTGCAACATCACCACAGTCCAGTTGTAGAACATTTTCATTTCTCAGAAAAAAAAAAAAAAACATGTCTATTAGCAGTCCTTCACCTTTCCTGTACTGCCACTGCTGCTCTCTCCTCAGACCTCCTTCCCCACAACCTGTGTATCCTTTCTAGGTTTGGCTATTCTGCATGTTGCAGCAGGTTCATATTGCTGGCAGAAAACACATGACCAAGAGCAGTTTGTGGGAATAAAAGGGATTATTTTGGTTTACAGACTCAAGGGGAAGCTCCATGATGGCAGGGGGAAACGATGGCAGCAGGAGAGTGTGCCAGGCACTGGCAAGAGGAAGCTGGTTATAACACCCATAAGTCCACCCTCAACAATACACTGCCTCCAGGAGGTTTAAATTGCTATCAGCTGGGGACATGGCATTTAGAACACCTAAGTTTTTGGGGAACACTGGAATCAAACCACCACACTGGAAGTTAACTGACAATATATAGTCTTTTGTGAGAGTCATTTTTTTAGCATGTATTAGTATTTTATTTTTTTGTGGCAGATATATTCCATTGTACCAATGTGCCACATGTTTATATTGATGGACATTTGGGGTGCTTCTAGTTTTTTTTTTTTTTTGGTTTTGCGAGGTAGGGTCTCACTCTGGTCCAGGCTGACCTGGAATTAACTATGTAGTCTCAGGGTGGCCTCGAACTCTGGGCAATCCTCCTACCTCTGCCTCCCGAGTGCTGGGATTAAAGGTGTGTGCCACCACGCCCAGCTGTAGTTTTTATATTCTATGAATAGTATTGCTGGAAGTATTGATTTATGTACAGATTTTTGTGTGGGTGTGGGTTTTCACTTGTCTTGGATTCCACCCACAAGTGGAGCTGCTAGTTGTTTGGGAACTCAGTGTTTAATATTTTGAGGAACTGTCACAGTCTGTTTCACAGTGGTGGTACCATTTGCCTCTCTCACCAGCAGTGCTGGAAGGATCTAGTTTTATTTGTCCTCACCATCACTTGACATTGTCTGTTTTTTTAATTGACTCTAGCTATCATTGGAGGTGTGACATGGTATGCCACTACAGAATTGATTTGATTTACTCCTTTTTTTTTTTTTTTTTTTTTGGTTTTTCGAGGTAGGGTCTCATTCTGGCCCAGGCTAACCTGGAATTCACTATGTAGTCTTAGGGTGGCCTTGAACTCACTGTAATCCTCCTACTTCTGCCTCCTGAGTGCTGGAATTAAAGGTTGTACCATCATGCCCGGCTATGATTTACTATTTTTTTAAATTATTTTATTTATTTTTGGAGAGAGACAGGCTGAGAGGGAGAGGGAGACAGATAGAGATGGGCGCGCCAGCAGTCTCTCAGCTGCTGTGAACGAAATCCAGATGTGTGCGCCCCCTTGTGGGCAAGTGCGGCATTGTGCCCTTGCGTCACTTTGCATCTGGCTAAACGTGGGACCTGGAGATTGGAACCAGGTTCTTAGGCTTAGCAGGCAGGCGCCTTAACTGCTAAGCCATCTCTCCAGCCCTGATTTACTATTTTTATAAAGACTAATGATAGGAAATGACTTTTTATGTGCTCATTAGCCATTTGTATATTTTCTTTGATGAAATGTCTGTATAAATTTGGCCAGTTTGAAAAACGTGAATATATTTTGTCCTAGGAATTTCTCTTCTTGGTATTTATCCTAGAGACACCCTCATATATGCACACAATGGGACCTGTGTAAGGATATTCATACCACATTGTTTTAAAATAAAAAAATTGGAAGCAAGTTGACTTTCTATCAGTAGGGAGTTGAGCAAGTACATATCCTTTCAAACATCCCTTTCAGACTTGGCAGCCCACTACTGGCTCATGAAATTCAACTTAGTGGGTTACAGCCGACTTTTAAACAAGTAGAACAGAGTAGTCAGTGTGTCAGGAATTAAGAAATTCTCTTACAGATCATGGTTGATACAGTTGGAAAAATACTGCTATAGAATGCTTTGCAGGAATTACAGACATTGAAGCACATGCACTTATGCTACCACTAGCACCTTTAGGTGACATCTTTAGGACAGCCTTCTTTACTTATTTTATCTATTTATTTTTTGTTTTTTAACTTTTTAGGGACAACTTCCATAAATCTAGACAATATATCATGGTCATAATCCCCTCTCCACCCTCTGTTTTTCCTCTCCCAAATCCCCCCTCCACTGAATCCCTCCTTTCCAACAAGTAGGACAAATTTTTAGTTAGAGGAAAGTATCATGGCCTTGTGATACCGTTTGTATTATGTGACTGTAGAATGAAACTGTTTCTGTGTACATAGATGCATAAGAAAGGTCTGAAAGGATGTCTTGTTTTTGATGTTAGTGGTTACCTCCCGGGAGGGGACTAGGATGTTAATTGTCAAGGAGAGCTTTAGGTGTGTCTGTATTTTTTGTCTTTACATATTTCTTTTCAAATTAAGAATGCATGACATAGAGTGAAAAAGGAATTGTTAGGAGATAAACAAAATGCACTTGTTAGTGTGATTGTTTTCTGAGTGTGTGATGTCTATTTCTGTCTTGGCCTCTGATAAACACTGTCTTTGAGTCTTGTATAAAAGGACAGTTGTTACTGGAAAATAGAAGCACAGAAAGAGATGGCTCCTTAGGGCAGTGGTAGAGCAGGGCAGAAGGTGGTGAAGTGTCCATTCCCCCGGGTTCCAGAGCCTATCTTTCCCGGTACAGGTGTGTCCACATCTTATGAATGTCACTTAGCAAGTAGCAACTGGCAGTGGTGGCTGCAAACTGTGCTGTGTGCTGGAAACCCCACCATCTTACTCCCTCAAAATGAGGATGAGGCCAGGAGCTGAGCTTAGTGCAGAGCATGGAAATTGAAGTCAGGCCATCAAAATGGGTTTTGACCTTTTTTATTTTAGGGACTTTGTTTTCTCATTAAAAAATGGGTGGTGTGGCTGGAGAGATGGCTTAGTGGTTAAGCGCTTGCTTGTGAAGCCTAAGGACCCTGGTTTGAGGCTCGATTCCCCAGTACCCACGTAAGCCAGATGCACAAGGTGGCACATGCATCTGGAGTTCGTTTGCAGTGGCTGGAGACCCTGGTATGCCCTTTCTTTCTCTCTTTCTGCCTCTTTCTCTCTCTGTTGCTCTCAAATAAATAAATAAAAATAAAAAAATGGATGGGGGAAAATTAAAAAAATCGAGGGGGGAGCTGAGGAGATGGCTCAGTGGATAAAGCACTTGCTGTGCAAGCCTGAGGACTGGAATGCGGATCCCCAATATGCTTGTAATTGCCCCATAGGGATGGCAGCTGCCTGTAATCCCAGCACTTAACAGTGTCTAAGCCCTCTCTCTGTGTGTGTGTGTGTGTGTGTGTATGTGTGTGCAGGTGCACATGTATATTTGGGTACCCATGCACTTGTATATGCATGCATGTGGAGGTCATAGGATAACCTCAGATATTGTTTCTTAGGCACTGTCCACTCTTTTTTGAGACAGGGTCTTTCATTGGCCTGGAGCTCACCAGATAGGCTAGACTGACTGGCCATTGAGCCCCAAGGATCTGCCTATCTTCTCCCCAACACTGAAATTACAGGGGCACACCATCCTGCCTGGTTTTTTTTTCCCCCCAATATGGATTCAGGGGATCAAACATAGGTTCTCATGTTTTCAAGACAAGTACTTTACCAGCTGAGCCATCTCCCGACCTCCCTAAGCTGCTTTTGATTATATTGTCTTTTAAAAAACTTTCTAGTGGGTGTCCATGAGGCCCCAGTTTTACTTCTAAGATTAGAGTGACCAGAATGGGAAGGGAGCTGCTTGGGGCTGGGGGCAGATCAGACCTGACTGGAGGGTACACACAACAGATGGTGTTTTAAAAGTGCGCATGTAAGGCCCCAGTTGGAGTTTGGCAACCTCAGTGTTTGTTGGAAGCTGTTTAAGATCAAAGTCTTTGGCTTTGACCTTGGCCTAAGTTACTGATAGGCCATGCCAGCTGGTGAGAATTAATATTTAGTCTGAGGCAGAGAGAACCCCAGATAGAGAATGCAGGACTAGACTCAAGGCTACACCTGCTGTGTGACCTTGGTCACCATCTGCAAAAGGTGGTGGTTGAGCTTGATTTTAATCCTTAAAATTCAGTTTAGAAAATGGCCTTTGTTGTTTTAGTGATGCTTATTGGAAGAAACTGAAAATTATACAAAAATAACTTACCTCAAAAAATTTAAAGAATTAAATTCAAAAAATTAATAGGCAGGAAAACATGTCTCATTTCCCTACAAGTGATTTTTAAAAAACTTTCAGTCGATTGTTTTGGGTTAGGTATTTATAGCTCAATAAGTTTCCAAAATAACAAAAAAAATATTTGGGATGACTTGATATGTATTTTTATGGTTGGGGAGATTATAGTAGACATATTTAAGTAAGTATTTTCTTGATGTTGGATTTTTATAATATTTCCAGTGTTTTGCTTGGTTGTGATCTTGAAGGTCTAGTTCAATGTTTGTTGGTCAGGCAAAATTGAGGAACAGAATGTGTTTGGATTTGGAAAGCAAGAAAGCAAGTTGCCGTAAAGTTGTGCAGAGCTTCTATCACATCCTTGTTTGCAGGTTCAGATGGGGCAGCATTTTGAGGGGTTAGACATAAAAGGCCTGGTCTGTGGCCAACTACTCTGAACGTGCCTGAACTTTTCTGGTCTTGGAAGCTAAGCAGGGTTAGGCCTGGTTAGTACTTGGATGGGGACATAAAAGGTCTGGATTCTAGACTTGTTCTTCTCTTCACTGTGGCTGGAAACACTGGTTGTTTGGACTTCAGTGCCTTCTTTTGAACAACACATGCACCCTCAGGGAATTGGCAGTTCTAATGAGTATAAATATTTTATAAGTTGTAAAGTACTATGTGCCTTAAGGTGACAATGATACTCTGCTGTCATTCATGGAGTACCCACAATATGCCAGGTAACTTGCTGGGAATTTTGGCCTTGTTAATTGTCAGTTACTCTGTGAAGTGGTTGCTGTTCTGTCATAGCTGAAGAATGTGAAGATTGCAGAAGTCCATGCTCAGTTTAGAATAGAAGCCAGGGCAGTGTCTTTAGTTTTCTGCCAGTGTTCCCAAATCTCTCACTGACCTTACTTAGATAACTTGACAATAACAATATTTTAGATCAGTGAATGTGGCATTTCTGTTGGCCATTCCTAAAAACATCTTGGCATGGCATGTTGGTGATGGTGACAAGACATGAAATCACGTTTATTTAGCACTTGCTTTGTGCTAATGGTTTGTATTTGTTGACTGATTTAGTTTCTGCAGGTGTCCTTACCCAGCAGATGAAAGAATGGAGATTCAGAAACCTCGGGCGATTGTGCTTGTGCTTCTGCACCTAAGACATATTAATGTATGAGTGAGTGACCCTGCTGAAGGTTGCACAGCTGTTAGACTGGAACTCAGTTCTTTTAAAAAAAATATCAATGACTTATTTATTTAAGAGAGAAAGAAAGAGAGAATATATGGGTATGCTAGGGTCTCCTGCCATGCAAGTGAACTCCAGATGCATATGCCACTTGTGTGTCTGACTTTATGTGGGTTCTGGGGAATTGAACCAGGTGGTCAGGCTTCCAAGCAAGTACCTTTAACCACTGAGCCATCTCTCCAACCTGGAACTCAGTTCTAAAGCCAGAGCTTAGCTCCAAGTCCAAGTTCTTAAGCTCTGTGCTTCCTTCCTCCTAGGCACCTCAGCCATATTGACCATAACCTGATGATTGTCACATGCAGTCCTGTACCCTTAAAGGTCTCTGTTCAAGCACTGGCTCAGTTCTTGTCACACTGTGTTCTCTCCTAGTGGCCTTGTCTATGCTCTGCCAGATGACCTGGATGGCATCAGCACCATTCCTGGCTTGGGGAATGAAGGTGAGTAAGAGCAAGGGACATAGGCACAGGTTGTGAGTATTGAGGTGTGGACCCGAGAGCCTTCCTGACCTGGCACGTGGTGGGTGTTCAGTGTCTTACACACATGTGTACTGATTAGCTAGTTCTCCACCTGCTTTCAAAAACATGAACTAGAGGAATTCTTTTACTTTTTGAGTTTTACTTTGTGCTCCTAAGCAATGCAGGTTAAACTGTGCAACTTCACAGCATTGGACCTTGAGTTGGTGGCTGTCCCCAGCTCTGGGATCTTCTGTTGGT
Organism: Orientallactaga sibirica; assembly: GCA_036365145.1. Taxonomy (NCBI): domain Eukaryota; kingdom Metazoa; phylum Chordata; class Mammalia; order Rodentia; family Dipodidae; genus Orientallactaga; species Orientallactaga sibirica. Next base: position 14,604,165 of record JAEOAD010000034.1, read on the forward strand.
CTCCACTGTGAGCCCCTAAGGCCCAGTATAGTCGATGTCTGGATTGCAGTGTGTCAAGGTCTTCCTGGCAGGCTGTGGGATTCCATTTGCCAACCAAGGCCTGGTCTTCTTACACAGGCCTGCCTTTGTAAAGTAGCTGCTTAGACAACAGGAGACATTGCTGAGTAAATCAGCAACATAGTGTGTTTGAGCTGGGTGATGAGGAGACTTTGCAGTTTGGGTCTTCCATTTATCACAATTTTCATTTCTAAAAAAAGGGAATGCCATCCTGAATCTGTGTGGGTAGTGCTACTAATTTGCCTTGTTGAAATATATTAAGGCTATTTTGACTTTTTTTTTTTTCCTCCAAAGTGATGAGATACATGCAGAAAGAAGCATTAAGAAAAGGCAAGATAAGAATTACAAGATTTATTTCTGGGGAAGTCTGTAACTTATAGGCAACCCTCAGGTTTTTCTTTGGAACCTGTTAACTTGAAACAAACAAAAAAATCCAATAAGTCTGGCTTCTGTTTTTCCTGAAGCAGAAAGTTTGCCCGTTCCTTCTCCTTAATTTAGCTTATGATGTACACGTGCTTCCTGCCAGGCTGTGGCTGAGCATTGGGTGTCAACCTGCAATGTCTTTACCTTCAAGCTGAGAATGCAAGCAAAAAGTTCCTGTGATACATCATATAGTCAGGGTCAGGAGTGAAAAAGCTGTGAGGGAATGGAAGTGTTAGGCAAGTTTCCTAAGAAACTCACATTGGAAGTCAGACTCGAAGGAGTAGGACTAGATAAGGAAAGGAGGGAGACAAGTGCCCTGACCCAGGCAACAGGGCACCACTTGAGGACAGGATCACATACCTGAGCTCTCTCAGCCTCATAGCCTTAGGGCTCTGCCCAGTCTGTATTTCTCTGCCCATGCCTGCCTCTGTGCCTGTGCCTGTCCATTCGGTCCCTCTCATCTGCCTGCCTTTGCCTTGAGAGAACAGCCCAAGGCTCACCTCCTCCTGAAACTCTCAGGTGTTACTTAGACATACTTGCCCTTCTGAACATTATATATTTCATTTCATTTATTCCTGTTGTTTACGTTTTAAAAAAGATTTTATTTTTATTTATTTATTTATTAGAGACAGAGAGAGGGAGAGTGAGAATGGGCACACCAGGGCCTCTAGCCACTGCAATCAAACTCCAGACACACGTGCCACCATGTGGGACCTGGAGATTGGAACCGGGGTCCTTAGGCTTCTCAAGCATGTGCCTTAATTGCTAAGCCATCTCTCCAGCCCCCTGTTGTCTACTTTTAAAGACTTCAGAATTAAACAGGTTTCACCCACTTACACTCATCCTATCCTGGGTCCCAAACCAAATCTCTGGCTTGGATTATTTTGGCCTTCTCCAGCTGGTCTTCTTGTTTCTGTGCTGAGCTCGTAACAGTGTGTTCTCAGCAAGGCAGCCAGAGGGAGCCTGTAGATGGCGAGTCTGCTCCCATTCCTCTGCTCGGAATCCTTCAGCGGCTATTCTCTCTTTAGACAAGCCTGCAAGGCCAGGTGCAGCCTGTTCCCCAGAACCTCTTCTGCTGTCCCCTTGTTGATTGATCTCCAGCTGTTATTTCTTGGCTGTGCCTCAGGCCCACTGTGTATGTGATCTCGCTTCAGGCTTCTTCTCCCTGCTCTGGCTGTTGCTCAAGTATTGCTTTCTGTGAGGCTGTCCTTATCACCTATGACAGTTGCCACCCTCCAGCCCCATGTCTGACTTTTCCCATTTTATTTTTTTCTGTCCCATATTACCTCGTAGCATAATGTGTAATTGCCTGAGTGTGTTGTCTCTCTCCTCCTTCTACAATATTGACTCCCATTTGTTTCCTGAAGTAGGAAGATCCAGAAAGCCCTGACAGTAAGTAGGGTGTCAGTTTAACTTTGCTGGGAGAGTGCACCATTCATCCATTCTGCACACACTTACCAGCACCCAGAGTACTAGGTGTCCTGTTCAGCATGATGACAGTTTGTTTTTCTCTGCTTTTTTTTAAGGTAGGGTCTTGTTCTAGCCCAGGCTGACATGGAATTTACTATGTAGTCTCAGGGTGGCCTCAAACTCATGGTGATCCTATCTCTGTCTCCCGAGTGCTGGGATTAAAGACGTGCACCACCTCGCCTGGCTTTTCTCTGCTTTTGTCCATTTGCTTGAACCTCTTGGGTGCTGGACCACTGTCTCTTACCATTGTGCCCCTAGTGCTCGGGCTGGCACTTGGTGCAGAGCAGGTGCATATTGAATGTTTGCTGAGTTGAAGCTGTGGAGAGACTGGGAATTATCAAAGATTGTGCTCATTCTGAAGCACAAAAGGGTTGGTAGTTTCATGCCTACTGCTTGCTTTTGGAAATAAACTTTTCTTGGAACACAGCCATAGTATTTATGAGTTGTTAGTGAGACTGTTTTTGTGTGGCAACAGAGGAGCTGAGTAGCTGTGACAGATTTTAGGCTATGTGTATGGCCTGCAAAGCCAAAAATAGTCGCTGGTGTTTTTAGAAAAAGTTTGCCAACCCTGCTGTCATGTCAGTCAGGTTTTGTCTTCATTACTAACAATATGAGGGTGAGGAAGTGCGTGTCAGGACAGTCTGCTGTGCCACATGCTCCATGCATTTTCTGGGTTTGTACCCCTGACACACATAGTTACATTGGGGCCAGTTTAGCTAATTGTCAATATTGGAAACAATAGTTTAGAGCTTTCTCTGGACTCAAATTAGAGAATTTCTTAACAGGCAGAAAGTGCCAGCAGCTACTCATATGTTCTTTCCTCTTGGTCTGTTGGGTAGTCTACATGCCATGACACTTGCCTCTGTCTCCTTTGTCTTTTTATAGTGCTCCCAAATGTGTCAGAAGAAAAGATCTCTCCCACCAGAGCCCGCAACATGAAGGACTTTGAAAATGTAAGTGGAGATAGCAGATTATTGTCCCTAACAAATCACATCTGCTGCTGCTGTGCAGCTGGACCAAGAAGAGAGCTGTTCTTTTGAGAACTAAGCTGAGTAATGCTGGTGGGGGTGGGGAGGGCTCAGACATGTCTGGCCGGATCTTCACAGCATAAAGCTGTTCCATGCACATGGACTCAGCCTCTGATGCAGAGGCCACTGGTGGGTTCTAACAATTTTGGTTTGTGCCTGGTATTCTGAAGATGAGGATGTTGCCAGTTGAGCAGTGACTAGAGCTGACATTGGCTAAGGGTCTTGAAATAATGAAGACACGTTATTTATAGCTTCTACTTGTCCTTGGTATTTTGCCTTTGCCCCATTTTAGAGATAAGGAATCATCAGACTAAGAGATACTCATTTATGGTCATATAATACACAAGGGGCAGAGCAGGGATTTGAATCCACATTTTTAGTGATTACAGAACCATTATTGTGTCCACTGTGTTGTGCCTTCCCTTGCATTTTGTAGACCTTGTTGCTGGTGAATGGAGTGTGAGAGCCTGTTACACAGTACTGTGTCGTAATTGTCTGAGAATGGAGTACCTGGTGATAGATTTGGCTTCAATGCCTAATGTCTTTCAGCAATAGTGTCTTTCATTTGTTAGTGGAGGGGGTTTGTTGTCAAGTAACAGGAAAAGAAGGTTATTTCCCCAATTCCAATTCTCTTTAACAAGTTACCTGCTCAGTGCTCTCATTTATCATGGGAAGAATTAGACCCTTCTTCATTTGTAACCAAATGAAATCCATACTATGCAAGACACAGGAGATATTTATCAGGGAGAAGATGGAGGACGCAGAGAGAAGGACGCGCCACAATTATGTTTCTCTCTTCCCAGTTGTCTTTACAGAACAGAGCAATGCTGTCTCTGGATTTAATTTAGAATACTCATTACCGCTAATAGTTATCTGCAAACCACCAGTGACCAATTGAAGAAATGACTTGTCAGATCTCTAATGGAAACAAGTAATTTTTGAGCTCTGAGTTGTTATAATTTCAGCTTTACAACACGATCTATGCTGTGAGGTCTGGGCCTCAAATGAATGAGATTTGATTATTCCACATCTTGTATAATTAAAATATGCTCCACTGTTAAATGGTTGTTCCTGTTTCATCATAAGAGTAATATTAGGTACTGTTTATTGAGCTTTTACTCTGAGCTGGGCACTTTAAGTATTAAGTTCTTTATAGACATTAATATTAAAGCAGCTTTGCAAGGTAGAGTGATATTATTTATTTTTGAAGGGCACAATGTTTCTTGTTTTGCATGTGTGTGTGCAGTGTGTGGTGTATGCACATGCATTTGCAGATGGGCATGTTCCATGCATGCGTGTGCAGAGGCTAAAAGAGAACGTCAAGTGTTTTCCTCCTTTGCTCATTGCATATTTCTTTGAGACTGAGTCTCTCTCTGAACCTGGAGCTGCAGTTTCCATGAGCCTCAGCGATTCTCTGCTCCCCACAGGACTGGAGTTCCTGGTATGCATGGCCCCACCCTGCTGTTTACATGGATACTGGGAAATTTTGAACTCAAGATGATCTCAGGCCTTCTCAGGCTCTCCTGCTTGTGCAGCAAGTGCTTAATTGCTGAGTCATCTCCTGAAAGGCACAGTTTAAAATTTTATTTTTAGATGGGGACATTTAACAGGAATTTTGGTTTCACATCTGCCTTTTGAAGTGAAAGGAATCCAATCCTCATTATTATAGGAGAAACTGAGGCTTAGAAATGTTTTTAGAAGATTGTTCTCAAATTGTAATTTTCTAGCCAGACTCTTGGTCTACTTTTGCTAGGTGGCCTTAGGTTAGTCACTAAACCTCTCAGTATTTTCCTCCCCTATAAAGTAGGCTTGATCAGCTTCTCATAGGCTTTAGGATTGCTGTGGAAAGTGCATGCTGTGTTAGCTAGTTCTCCCTCTCCTTACTGTGACATTATTGTCATTTTTCTCTATTCTGCCATGTGATGTGATTCAACTTGTTCTTGCTCAGACTGTACTTGATGGCCTAAATCTCATTTTTCTTGAAGGTGAGGGAGAGCCTTTCATGCCAATATGTTTTAGGATTTATGTTTTTTCTTTATGACTATAGTCCTTTGGCTGCTGTTAGGTTTTTATGGCATTAATATTTTTTATTGTAGCATTTTCAAGAGCAAATTCTGCAGCTGAAATTGAAATGATCACACTGTTCTCAATGTCTCCCTTTCAGGTCTTTATAAGTCACTGAAATTTTTCATTTGGTCTGAGCTTCATTTTGTAGCCCAGGCCATCGATCTCTGCATGGTGGTAGTCTGAATTTTCTAGGGGATACTTATAGGAAATGCGCTTGGCAACCAAAGCAAGTTTCCAAGTCCGCATGCATGTGAACGGGGGCCAGAGTACTTTTGGTTTAAAGGGGAAACTCCTGATTCTTCTTGGTCTAGTCTAGATGACCACTCTCTGAACATCAGCTGCATTTAGCTAGGTCTTAGCAATGCCTAGGCCCCCTTGTGATTTTGCTTAGAGCTTGTCTGTTCAACAAACATTTTCACATAGATGTGTCAGGCTGTCTGCCAGGGGCTGGGTAATCTGCTGTGCATCCAGCCCAGGTAACTTTTCCTCTTACAAGGCCCAGGGTTTAATTGGGAAGATGCGTAGGAAAACAGTGCAGCAGTGCAGTGAAGTATATATGGGCCACTGTGAGACGACTGCCTTAGAGGAGCTGTTGCTTAAGTTCAGCGTCAGGGACAAGTAGAGATGGGGCAGGTGGAGGCAGCATGAAGAGCACTGTGGGTAGGAGGACTCATGCATTACTGAGAGACCATGGCAGGGTGGAGTTCATTCAGAGAATGATGAGATGGTTTTGGTCAGAATAAAGCTTTTTGAGGAAAATGAGGCCTTGGAATGAGCATGGTCAGGTCCAATAGGTTCTTGACTGTTACTGACTGCTGCAGTCTTGTTGCTGGCACAAAGCACCTGACCAAAAGCAGGTGATAGGAGGAAAGTTGTTATTTTGCCTTAAAGTGTCCAGGGGAGGCTTCATGATGGCAAGGAAAAGATGGTAGAACAGAGAATGGGCATCACATCTTTTTCAACGTCAGGTGGAAATAGAAGCAGGAGAGTGAGCCGGACTCTGGCAGAGGGGAGCTGGCTGTAACAGCCTTATACCCAGCCCCAATGACACACCTCTTCCAGCAAGGCTTCACCTTCCAAATGGCCACAATCTGGAGACCAGCATTCAGAATACATGAGTTTATGGGGGGCATCTGGTTCAAACCACTACAGTTATATTGCTGATTTTTGTCTTGAAGTTGAAAGGGAACCAGTGATAGATGGGGAGGAAAATGACCAGAAATTGTGTTTCAAAAGGTGACCCATGCTTGTAACTGCGAGGAGTAGAGTTTTGAAGGGAGCAAGGCTGGGTAACAAGGTTATGAGGGAAAAGCAGTGTGGGCCAGGGGAGAGGAATGGTGGACCACAGAGAGATGCAGAGTATGAGGTCAGAGAATGGGGTCAGAGCATGAAAGACAGGGATGTGGGGAATAGGCTGAAAGCATGCAGGTGAGAACTATGGAGAGTGGGGCCAGAGCTTCAGAGCTAGAGGAGCTCCAGGCAATGTCACCAGCCTTTCATTTGACAAATGGGACCTGGAAGCCCTGAGGGCTTGGGACTTACTCAGGCTTTGAATCCAGGCCTTTGGGCACAAAAAAGTCTTTTCTACTACAGTCTGTGTGCTGTGTAATTACTTATTGATGTGAAAACCATGTGCCTTCCATTAGGTCTTTACCTGCTACGCATCATCCATTGTCTGCATCAGCTAAGGATAGACTTAGCTGTATGGAAGGCTTATGGTAGGAAGTTGGCAAATAACTGGTCTTCAGGGGGAGCCTGTCTTTTTGGGCTTTTCTGGATGTTAATCTAGTATAATCTACAGGCTAGAATGGGCCCGGCAGAGGCAGTGTTTTATCAGGTCTGTGTTTATCTTCTGGAACCTGTTCTGGACACTGAAATCTGTCACATGTCCTTTTTAAAATGCTTACATGTGTGGGTGTGAACAAATGCATGTGCACCTGTGTCTGTTACGTGAGTATGGCGACCAGAGGTTGATGTCACATGTCTTCCTCACTTGCTCTCCACCTTATTCTTTTTGACAAGGTCTCTCACTGAACCTGTAGCTTACCAATTTGGCTAGAGTAGCTAGCCAGCAAGCTCTGGGATCCTCCTGTCTCTGCCTCTCCAGTGCCAAGGATCCAAACTTAGGTCTTCCTGCTTGTGCTGCAAGCACTTTATTGACAGCAATCTTCATAGCCTCTGTCTTTTTAAAAAATATTTTACAATTATCATTCAACGACTGTGTCATTTTCTTTCTTTTTTAAAAAATTTATCTTATTATTTGAGAGCAACAGACAGAGAGAGAAAGAGGCAGAGAGAAAGCGAGAGCGAGAGAGAATGGGTGCACCAGGGCCTCTAGCCACTGCAAACGAACTCCAGACACATGATCCATTTTGTGCATCTGGCTAACGTGGGTCCTGGAGAATCGAGCCTCGAACCGGGGTTCTTATGCTTCACAGGCAAGCGCCTATCCACTAAGCTATCTCTCCAGCCTGACTGTGTCATTTTTATTCAGGCTTGTATTGAGGTGGGTGGAGTGGATCATGGTTTACATGATTGCCTCCTGGGAGACAGGTCAGGGCTTCTTTTTTCTTTCTTTCTTTTTATTTGTTTAATTTTTGTTTATTTTTATTTATTTATTTGAGAGAGACAGAGAAAGAGGCGGGGAGGGGGGAGAATGGGCACATCAGGGCCTCCAGCCACTGCAAATGAACTCCAGATGCATGTGCCACCTTGTGCATCTGACTTATGTGGGTCCTGGGGAATTGAGTCTTGAACTGGGGTCCTTAGGCTTCACAGGCAAGCGCTTAACTGCTATGACATTTCTCCAACCTGCTTCTCCTTAAGATTAAAAACTAAGCTGTGATAAGTGTCCTTGGGCATATGTTCTTATCTTCCTGTAGCTCTTGTTTTGGGTGTGTGTGAGTAAATTCCTGGAGATGGGACTTTTGAATGTCAAAGGCTAAAAGTAAATTATATGCAACAAACAGATGCAACAGAGTAGGATACATTTCTAGTGCCAAGAGGATTTGAGAGAGCCCTCAGCTAGGTGAGACTGTCCCTGGACTTCTTTCTGTCCCTTTCTTTTGCCTCACTTATCTCATACCACCCAGAGAGCCAGTGTTCTTGTATTGAGGCCCTTATCCTATTGAAAATTCTTGTTCTCTTGATGGGTGTGGTGGTGCACACCATTAATGCCAGCACTCGGGAGGCAGAGGTAGGAGGATCACCACCCTGAGACCACATAGTGAATTCCAGTTCAGCCTGGACTAGAGTGAGACTCTACCTTGAAAAAAAAAAAAAAGAGATAATTCTTGGCAGTTTGTCAAATTTAAGTGTGTAAGCTGGTTTGGCAAGGAACTTTGCATTTTTAAATTTGCTCTGCTATATCTGCATCCCCATCACTGGCTCTGTCGCTTCATCTCTACAGCATGGAAGCTGCGAAGTGTGGATCAATATTGACCTAAGGTTGATGGTTTTAGGTTTGTCTTGACTTGCTTATTAACCTGTAGCCTTGCATTAGGTGGATTTCAGAACCTCCTTGTAAGCTGGGCGTGGGGGTGCACATCTTTAATCCCAGCACTCGGGAGGTAGAGGTGGGAGGATTGCTGTGAGTTCAAGGCCAGCCTGAGACTACATAGTGAATTCCAGGTCAGCCTGGGCTAGAGTGAGGCCCTACCTTGAAAAACAAAACAAAACAAAGCAAAACAACAACAACAAAAAAGAACCTCCTTGTAGAGTTGATAGAATCTTTCTGAGTGATGTATGATATTTTGAGTATGGAAAGCACCTACCTGGTCTATGATGCGTACTCAGGAAGTGCTGGCATTTGCTCTAAGCTGAGGTTCTCTCTAGTCATTGTACCTGGGTTCTGCCTCATCACTTTCATTTTCTTCTGGTCCTTTCATGTGTTGTTGACTTTGGAATAAAATCCCTAACTTCTTCCCATGATCCACATGCCCCTGCCTGGTGTGTCCTGCGTCTCCCTGTCACTTGGTGTTCAGCATGCTTCTCTCACAGTGCACTATGCTCAGCCACACATACCACTGTTTCCCACCACACCCAGCTTGTCTGTACTGGGGCTTTCATGCTGTCACTAGTCTCTGCCTGGGACCCTCCCTGCCTTTCCCTTTCCTCAGATGTCTGGCCTCTGGGCTTTGTGTCTGAGCTTTAAGAAATTTTTTTCTTTATTACTTATTAGTTTGAGAGAGAGAGAAATAGGCAGGTAGAGACAGGGAAAGAAGGAGAGAAAGAGAGAGAGAGAGAGAGAGAATGGGTGTGTCAGGGCCTTCAGCCCCTGTAAAAGAACTCCAGATGCATGCACCCCCTTGTGCATCTGGCTTATGTGAGTCCTGGGAAATCAAACCTGGGTCCTTTGGCTTTGCAGGCAAGTGCCTTACCATGAAGCCATTTCTTCAGCCTATAAAAAATATTTTATTTATTTATTTACTTAAGAGAGAGGGAAGGATAATGGGCATGCTAGGTCCTCTAACTGCTGCAAACAAACTCCAAATGCATGCACCAACTTGTGCATCTGTCTTACATGGGTACTGGGAAATTGAACTTGGGTCCTTAGGCTTTGCAGGCAAGCACCCAAACCATTAAACCATCTCTCCAGTCCATTAAAAAAATTTTTTTTGAGAGTGAGAGAGAGAGAGAGAAAAAGAGAATTGGCATGCCAGGGCCTCAGCCACTGCAATCAAACTCCAGACATTTGTGCCACCTAGCCGGCATGTGTGACCTTGTGTTTGCTTCACCTTTGTGTGTCTGGCTTACATGGGATCTGGAGAGTTGAATGTGGGTCCTTAGGCTTTGCAGGCAAGCACCTTAACTGCTAAGCCATCTCTCCAGCCCAGTCCTTCTTTTTTTTTTTTTTTTTTTTTTTTGAGGTAGGTTCTCACTGTAGCCCAGGCTGACCTGGAATTCACTCTGTATTCGAGGGTGGCCTCGAACTCATGGCGATCCTCCTATCTCTCGAGTAATGGGATTAAAGGCATGCACCACCACTCCCAGCTCATTTTTTAAATAGTTTGTTTATTTATGAGAGAGAGAGAGAGAGAGAGAGAAAGAGACAGAGACACAGAGAAAGAGAAAGACAGAGACAGAGACATGTCTGAGCTTTAGTGTGATTTGGAAAGAAAGGCTCTCCCTAAGACCCATCACAGTTCATTATTATGTCTTCTACCAAGCATGCATGCTGCCTTTTCTACTGATTCTTACATGCTTATCATTATGCTTTACATACCTGCTAACATGTACCACTTCTGCTTTGCATCTGGTAGTCAGCATTGAACCTAACAACATGGTAGCCACGTAACAGTATATGCTGTCTGAATGAGTGTGTGCATGGCATACTCAGCCTTTTTGTTTTGATTGTTTCATCTGTAGAGTGGGAAAAATAGTATTTATCTCACAGGCTTGTGGCGAGGATTAAGTAATATGCCAGGATAGTGCCTGGAATATTTGGTCTTCAGAAAATGGCATTGTAGAGAGACTAGACGGATTGGAAAGAGGATAGGTAAAGGAGAGGAAGCAGAAATGAAGGCAAAGTGAGGCTAAGAGTGGGAGCATGGGGGATTTGGATGCAAGAACAGGGTGGGATGTAGGTGGGTGGAGGACCAAGTCAGCAGCTGCAGAGTGAGGGTCATAGTCACTCTCTGTAGCTCTCTGCATAACACAGGGCTCTGCAGTACCTGGCTCTTGGAGTCAAGTTTGGTCAGTGGCTGCTAAGTGCTATGCACTGACAGTTGTGGAATAGGATGGCCTTCACATCCTGGATTGAGCTCTCTGAGTTCCCATACCTTTGCATATTCTGGACATGTTCTCCAAAAGCCTGGCCAGATGGTGGGCTGGGCAGTGTAAATTTTTACAATCTTTTTGAAGGCCATTTGGAAAGAGATTTTGATAGTCATAAAAATAAAATTTCTCTTGAGCCCAATAATCCATTTTGGGGAAATTTATCCTAAACAACCAACCCACTAGAAGGAAAAAAAAAATCTCTTTTCATGAAGGTGTTTGTTGCCACATTATGTATAATTGTAAAAAATTGGGAACAAGGGAAATTATATTTTATATTTGTCATCTCTTTGACTTCTTGCAGTAAGCTTATGTTGAGGTTATTTCACAAATGAGGAAGCAGAGGTTGCCTGTGAGCTTGGTTTGAGTTCAGATTTCATCTTTCATAGTGTAAAGCCTGTGTGCTTTCCACTATGGCACTTCAAATCCAATCCATGTATGCCCAGTGGAAAAATTTTGAATAACTGACTCTCAACTAATTCCGTGCAACTTACTGGAGTCTTTTAAAGTGGTAATTATGTGTACATAACTGTGCAATAACATGTAAAATGTGTAAGGTATCATACTAAGTGAAAGCAGTGGGATCTGCAAATTCACTGATGTTATCATTCTATAAAATGGCTGAAAAGCATCTACAAAGAATTTATTCATAAGGTGATTGCATTCCAGGTTATTTATTTATTTTTGAGATAGGGTCTCATTACTCTGTAGACCAGGCTGGTTTTGTACTCATTGCATTCATCCTTTCCCAGCCTCCTGAGTGCTGGGATTGTGGGCATGAGCCACTATATCCAGCTGGGGTTCAGTTTTAAAATTCCGTTATTCCTACAGTTTTGTTTGTGAATAAATAGATACTTGCCTAGTAACAGTGTTCTTGATGTTTGAAGACTCCAGGGAGAATATTGGCACCAGAAACAAATTCCAGAGCATCTTCCTCATTTCACTAAGTCATTTGGCTGCTGTTGGCAGAATGATCTTATATGCAGTATTGTTCACTAGAGATGAACTTTAAGTGGCAAGAGTGCATAGACTTTGTTATGTCTAGGTGAGGTCTGACAGTTTTTGTTTGTGCAATGAGGGTAAGAAATTGATGGTCGCCCAAAGCTTTGCTTACTGAAGAGGGCTTGAGTGAGCAATGGCTCACTAAAAGCTCTAGCCTGCTTACTGATTGCTAAGTGTCAGGTCTGCCAGGTACTTAGCTCATTTAGTTGTCGCAGCACTCCTTCGAGGTAATTGATTTTATAGAAGAGCCGACAGTGACTCAGAGATGTTAAATAATCTTCCCAAGGTCACACCACTCATAAGCAGCAGCACTAGGGGTTGAGTGGGTTTCTGCTGACCTCAGAGCCCTTGCTCCTGGCCCTTGTCCTGGAAGAAGGATGACATGGTAGTGTGAGCTTTGGAAGCCCAGGCTCCTGCAGGCCAGGACACAGATAGCCAGACGGAAGCACCTTGCTTGGGTGTTTGCTGAGGCAGGGCTGTGGGCTTTTGTGTTTCTTCCCTTGGATGGCACTTGCAGCTAGGAAAGGCTTGTGATGGAGAGTGGGTGTAGAAGGAAGGAAGCCAGAACCACTGATAGGCAGCTCCTGCAATATTTTCTCTGTTGGGCTGCAGAGGGCACCCCTCCCTAGTCATGTTGGGCTGCTTCCATTTCAGATGGCTTCAGTTCTCAACCACACATGGTTTCTGATGGCTGGCATGTGGCACATTCAGCCCTTGATTAGCTTACGTTTGAGCATTGTGTTTCTTAGTCATATCTAGTGGGTTTTATATTTGACGTGTTTATTCTTATTGTGTGGTAAGCTATTTTCAGTTCTTTCACATCAAGCTTTTTTCTCCCTTCATGTTGTTTCTCATAGAGGGAAAATACACATGAGCAAAACATTAATGTGGTTTAAATTCTTGTGCTGTGCTAAGCCTTGGGCTAAACATTGTGACTCTGCTTTTTTTAATTTTTTATTTTTCAAGGTAGGGTCTTGCTCTAGCCCAGGCTGACCTGGAATTCACTATGTAGTCTCAGGCTGGCCTCGAACTCACAGAAATCCTCTTATTTCTGCCTCCTGTGTGCTGGAATTAAAGTGTGTGGTACAACACCCAGTGTGACTCTTTACTTTTAATTCTTATAATAGCTCTATGAGATAAGAATAGAATCCCCCTTTTACTGTGAAGGGGCGAGTCACATAATCAAATAACTTGTGACCAAGGGTAGCCAGCCTTGTCTGGATTCTGTTTGTTCATTAGTTTAATAATTTAATAAATGCTGGGAGAAGCCGGGCGTGGTGGCGCACGCCTTTAATCCCAGCACTCAGGAGGCAGAGGTAGGAGGATTGCCGTGAGTTCGAGGCCACCCTGAGACTACATAGTTAATTCCAGGTCAGCCTGGACCAGAGTGAGACCGTACCTTGAAACCCCACCCCCCCAAAAAAAATGCTGGGAGAATGTCTACTGTGTTCTATATACCGTGCTAAAATCTGTGAGGAAACCACTATGAAGGATTAAGCCTTGGTCCAGAGAAGCAGATTGTATTCATGTAATAAACTGGACAATAAATAAGAAGCATGTAAGTAAGTGAAGTGAATACAGATTGTGAAGAGATCTAGACATAAAATTAGAGCTGTATACTAGAGTGTGTGCTAGAGTAGTTAAGATGGAGACCACTTTAGATGAAATAGTTGGGTAGTGTTAGGGTTCCCCCTAGGGCCAGCCCAGGTGGGACCTCAGGGTCTCTGCCGAGTAGGGGGTGAAAGGCATGGAGTCACGACACAGACTCCGGGAGTTGTGTGGAAGCAGGCAGAGAGTGAGCTGCTGCAAACTTCTTTATTCAAGGAAGTGTAGGGGGTTTAAAGGGTTTGGCTGGCCAATCATTGTATGGGGTGGTCCCCTTCTTATGACCAATGACAGCCTGTCTCCGGGCAGACTATCTCGCAGCAGGTTGCTTGAGAGCATGGGACTGTAGCTGTTGTCACGCCAGGCCTGTGCAGGATGCCATGTCCACAGAAGCAACTTTATGGTTTCTTTTAGCATGCTGTCTGGCTAGGGTCCAACCTGCATTGTGCCATACAGGGTAGTGACACTGGAGCCCATATGTCCATCTGGGATTAAACAGCTGTGCAGAAAGCTGCAGGAAGAGCTTTGAGGCAGATAAAGGTTCTGCTTAGTTGAGGACCAGAAAGGAAGCTGGTGAAATTGAACAGAGAAGATGATGCCTGATCAGCCTAGACAGGTGGGCAGGAGCCAGAGTACCCAGTGCTTTGTGGCACATTTGATTATAACAGTTACAAAACACAAAAACCAGTGACCAGTTTAAGCAGAAAGAGTTATGTGAACAGATCAGTCTGCGTTCTTTGAAGCCTATTCTTTTTTTTTTTTTTTTTTTTTTTGAGGTAGGGTCTCACTCTAGTTCAGGCTGACCTGGAATTCACTATGTAGTCTCAGGTTGGCCTCAAACTCATCTTGATCCTCTTACCTCTGCTTCCCAAGTGCTGGAATTAAAGGTGTGCGCCACCACGCCTGGCTTCTGAAGCCGATTTTTTTTTTTTGAAGAGAGACACAGAGAGAGACAGAGAGAGAGAGAGAGAGGGAGAGGAAGACAGATAGAAATGGGCGCGCCAGCAGCCTTTCAGCTACTGCGAACGAAATCCAGATGCATGCACCCCCTTGTGGTCAAGTTTGGCATTGCACCCTTGCATCACTTTGCATCTGGCTAAATGTGGGACTTGGAGATTGGAACCGCCGGAGATTGGAACCAGCGTTCTTTAGGCTTAGGAGGCAGGCACCTTAACCACTAAGCCATCTCTCCAGCCCTGAAGCCTATTCTTAATATCATGCTGTCTTAAAGAGATCTTTTAAGTGTGGCGCTTCGTCTGTCCGTCCGTCCGTCCGTCCGTCCATCCATCCATACATTTCCGGCAAGAATGCACAAGATGGGGTGGGTTGGATTGAAAGGCAAGTGACCAGTGGTACAGTGCAGGTGATCACTGTGATGATGAGTGACCAGTGGTACAGTGCAGGTGATCACTGTTATGGTGAGTGACCAGTGGTACAATGCAGGGTAATCACTGTTATGGTGAGTGACCAGTGTTACAGTGCAGATGATCACTGTGATGATGAGTGACCAGTGGTACAGTGCAGGTGATCACTGTGATGATGAGTGACCAGTGGTACAGTGCAGGTGATCACTGTTATGGTGAGTGACCAGTGGTACAATGCAGGGTGATCACTGTGATGATGAGTGACCAGTGGTACAGTGCAGGTGATCACTGTGATGATGAGTGACCAGTGGTACAGTGCAGGTGATCACTGTGATGATGAGTGACCAGTGGTACAGTGCAGGTGATCACTGTTATGGTGAGTGACCAGTGGTACAGTGCAGATGATCACTGTTATGATGAGTGACCAGTGGTACAATGCAGGGTGATCACTGTTATGGTGAGTGACCAGTGGTACAGTGCAGGTGATCACTGTGATGATGAGTGACCAGTGGTACAGTGCAGGTGATCACTGTGATGATGAGTGACCAGTGGTACAGTGCAGGTGATCACTGTTATGGTGAGTGACCAGTGGTACAATGCAGGGTGATCACTGTTATGGTGAGTGACCAGTGGTACAATGCAGGTGATCACTGTTATGATGAGTGACCAGTGGTACAATGCAGGTGATCACTGTGATGATGAGTGACCAGTGGTACAATGCAGGGTGATCACTGTTATGCTGAGTGACCAGTGGTACAGTGCAGGTGATCACTGTTATGGTGAGTGACCAGTGGTACAATGCAGGTGATCACTGTGATGATGAGTGACCAGTGGTACAATGCAGGGTGATCACTGTTATGGTGAGTGACCAGTGATACAGTGCAGGGTGATCACTGTTATGCTGAGTGACCAGTGGTGCAATGCAGGTGATCACTCTGATGATGAGTGACCAGTGGTGCAGTGCAGGGCAATCACTGTTATGCTGAGTGACCAGTGGTGCAATGCAGGTGATCACTGTTATGATGAGTGACCAGTGGTACAGTGCAGGGTGATCACTGTTATGCTGAGTGACCAGTGGTGCAATGCAGGTGATCACTCTGATGATGAGTGACCAGTGGTGCAGTGCAGGGCAATCACTGTTATGCTGAGTGACCAGTGGTGCAATGCAGGTGATCACTGTTATGGTGAGTGACCAGTGGTACAGTGCAGGGCAATCACTGTTATGGTGAGTGACCAGTGGTGCAATGCAGGGTGATCACTGTTATGATGAGTGACCAGTGGTACAGTGCAGGGTGATCACTGTTATGGTGAGTGACCAGTGGTGCAATGCAGGTGATCACTGTTATGATGAGTGACCAGTGGTGCAGTGCAGGGCGATCACTGTTATGGTGAGTGACCAGTGGTACAATGCAGGTGATCACTGTGATGATGAGTGACCAGTGGTACAATGCAGGGTGATCACTGTTATGGTGAGTGACCAGTGGTACAGTGCAGGGCAATCACTGTTATGGTGAGTGACCAGTGGTGCAATGCAAGGCAATCACTGTTATGGTGAGTGACCAGTGGTGCAATGCAGGGTGATCACTGTTATGGTGAGTGAGTGACCAGTGGTACCATGCAGGGTGATCACTGTTATGGTGAGTGACCAGTGGTACAGTGTAGGGCAACCACTGTTATGGTGAGTGACCAGTGGTGCAATGCAGGGTGATCACTGTTATGGTGAGTGAGTGACCAGTGGTACCATGCAGGGTGATCACTCTGATGATGAGTGACCAGTGGTACAGTGTAGGGCAATCACTGTTATGGTGAGTGACCAGTGGTACAGTGCATGTGATCACTGTTATGATGAGTGACCAGTGGTACAATGCAGGGCAATCACTGTTATGGTGAGTGACCAGTGGTGCAATGCAGGTGATCACTGTTATGATGAGTGACCAGTGGTGCAATGCAGGTGATCACTGTTATGATGAGTGACCAGTGGTGCAATGCAGGGTGAACACTGTTATGGTGAGTGACCAGTGGTGCAATTCAGGGTGATCACTGTGATGATGAGTGACCAGTGGTACAATGCAGGGTGATCACTGTTATGGTGAGTGACCAGTGGTACAACACAGGGTGATCACTGTTATGGTGAGTGACCAGTGGTACAATGCAGGTGATCACTCTGATGATGAGTGACCAGTGGTACAATGCAGGTGATCACTGTGATGATGAGTGACCAGTGGTACAATGCAGGGTGATCACTGTTATGGTTAGTGACCAGTGGTACAACACAGGGTGATCACTGTTATGGTGAGTGACCAGTGGTACAATGCAGGGTGATCACTGTGATGATGAGTGACCAGTGGTACAATGCAGGTGATCACTCTGATGATGAGTGACCAGTGGTACAATGCAGGGTGATCACTGTTATGGTGAGTGACCAGGGGTGCAATGCAGGTGATCACTGTTATGATGAGTGACCAGTGGTATAATGCAGGGCAATCACTGTTATGATGAGTGACCAGGGGTACAATGCAGGTGATCACTGTTATGGTGAGTGACCAGTGGTGCAATGCGGGTGTTCCCTGCTCTGCAAAGTAGAATATAGAAACACTTAGATAGGTCATCAGTCCAGCCAGAGAAAACTGAGAGGAGTGATACTAAGCAGAAAACTGAATGGCCATCATGGAGAGAATGGTGCATACATCTCATTTTAGTCATTTGAGCCATTCTGGTGTTAGTGTGACCTTTTGAACGCATATTTGCCTTTCCCTTATATATATTTTAATGTCTTTATAAATCGCACACATATTCTTTTAAGTATTGTTAAGAACTTTATTATTTTGTACAGTGTGAGGATTCTAAGCAACCAGCATTAATATTTTATTATTGGTAGCTGAGTAATAGAATAAGGTTTCTCTTTATAGGAAGCATCTGGCAGGATAGACTTATTTGAATGAATGTTTTATATGTTGTTTCCTTAAAACCTTTTAAAATAGCCTTTACTGAACCTTCAGATTGTTTCTTGTGCTGTTCTTGTTAGCTACAAAATTGAATCCTTAAGTATTACCAAGAGGGCCAAGGGCAGATAGCTTGGAAATACATTGAATGCAGTATGTTTATCATTTTCATTTATACAGTCCTAAAACTGTTAAGAATAATAGTATAAGATGTTATAATTGTTTGTAAAGTGTAGAAAAAAATGCTCGATAAGTAGCATATGTGAAAATGCATTAGTGATGCATTATTTTGGGGTTCAGAAGGGTCCTCCAGAATTTATGAACCCCAAGTTTTGGGTTCTGTCCTACCTTTAATAAATAATTTATAAAGATGGGCTCAAGAAGGATAAATTATGAATTAAGTTCATTTGGGGGGGATCACAAATTGTGGGGTTTAAGCCAGATTGGGATTTAAGAGAAACTGGTGCTTAAAGAGAAATTAGAGTAAAATTGCAAGCACATGGACCTAAAAGAAACTGAGGTTTATTATTATTATTTTTTTTATTGACAACTTCTATACTTAAATACAAAAAACACATGATATTTCCCTCGCCTCCCCCATTCCCCTTTAGAACTCCAGTCTCCATCGTATCCCCTCCATCTCTCCATTAGTCTCTCTTTTAATTTGATGTCATCATCTTTTTCTTCTATTATGAGGGTCTTGCGAAGGTATTGCTAGGCACTGCGAGGTCATGGATATCGATGCCAATTTCTGTCTGGGCAATTGCATTGTAAGGAGTCATACCCTTCCTTAGGCTCTTCCATTCTGTCCGCCCCTCTTCCGCAATGGTCCCTGAGCCTTGGAGGGTGTGACAGAGGTGTTTCAGTTCTGGACACTCCTCCATCCCTTCTTCTCTACTATGTTGCCTTTTGGGTCATCCCAGTGGTCATTGCCATCTGAAAAGAGAAGCTTCTCTAACCAGAAGTGAGAGTAGCATTAATATGTGAATATGAACATTAAGCGTAGTGCTTTCAGGGCAGCTTCGTGGGAATAATAGATCCTTTAACCAGACAAGAGCAGGTTTTATACCCCTAAGGCTCATGACCTCCCCTGCCATAGACTTTTGCTTAGGTTCTTCAGTACCAGGTATGTATTCCCTCCCATAGAGAGGGCCTACAGTCCAATTATGGAGCAGTTGGTTACCCCAAGAGCAGACATGCCACTATTGCACCCGTTCAGTCATTGGGCCTGTATGGCCAAGCTTGAATATTCAGCGTCTACTGTTTTCACTGCTGATGACTTCTGTCTCCCATAGGGCTGCATACAGTGCAGCTTTTTCCCAGCTTTCAGTTGGCTTGTCTACAGGGAGAAGGTTTTCTGCTCAGCACCAGCTTGCTTTCTCAGTGACCTTGCCTCTCAGTCAAGAGATATCTTCAGCAATAGGGTCTTACTATCTGTTTCTCAAGGGCAACCAAGGGCTTTGGCAATAGCTTTTAATGTTTTGGAAGCTACCGGGACCTCCTTGGCCAACAACTCACTAGAAGGTATCCCATCCCAGGCACTGAAAATTTTCTAGTAACAGTCTACAGCTTCTAGATGTGCCATTATTCAAAAAAGTAGGTTTACATAACTCTTTTTCACACTATCTTGAATTTTGATTGACCCTGCCTTTCTTTATGCATTCTCTTCCCATGGCCTCACTTAGGCCATTCCCCTTCCTGTAATCTGTTCTTCTACTTACATATGTGCAATACCATACACTTAATTCCTTCCCTCTCCTGCCTCCCTTATAGCCTTTTACCATCTTACTGGTTTCTGGTACCTATTTTTGGTTCCAGTTCACACATAAGTCTATACATTTGTAGCTAGGATCCATATATGAGAGAGAACATGTGACATTTGTCTGGGTTACCTCACTTAATATAATCCTTTCCAGATCCATCCATTTCCCTGCAAATTTTACAATTTCCTTTTTCTTTACCACTGAATAGAACTCCATTGTGTAAATGTACCACATCTTTATTATCCATTCATCTGTGGAGGGACATCTAGGCTGGTTCCATTTCTTAGCTATTGTGAATAGAGTAGCAATATACATGGTTGTGCAAGTATCTCTAAGGTAGTGAATAGAGTCCTCTGGATATATGCCTAGGAGTGCTATAGCTGGATCATATGGTAAATTTATTTCTAGCTGTCTCAAGAACGTCCACACTGATTTCCACAATGGCTCGACCAGATTACATTCCCAGCAACAGTGTAGAAGTGTTCCTCTTTTTCTGCATCCACGCCAACACTTCTTGTCATTTGTTTTCTTGATGGTAGCCATTCTGACAGGAGTGAAATGGAATCTCATAGTGGTTTTAATTTGCATTTCCCTGATGGCTAAGGATGTGGAACACTTTTTTAGATGTTTATATGCCATCTGTATTTTATCTTCGGAGAACTCTCTATTTAGTTCTGTAGCCCATTTTTTAACAGGGTTGTTTGAATTCTTATTATTCTGTTTTTTGAGTTCTTTATATATTCTGGATATTAATCCTCTGTCAGATGTATAGCTGGCAAAGATTTTCTCCCATTCTGTAGGTTGTCTTTTTGCTCTATTCACAGTGTCCTTTGCTGTACAAAAGCTTTGTAATTTCATGAGGTTTCAGTGGTTGATTAGTGGTTTTATTCCCTAAGCGATTGGGGTTATACTCAGAAAGTCCTTGCCTATGCCAATATGTTGAAGGGTTTCCCCTACCTTTTCCTGTAGCACTTTCAGAGTTTCAGGTCTGATATTAAGGTCCCTGATCCATTTGGACTTGACTCTTGTGCATGGAGAGAGACAAGGATCTATTTTTATCCTTTTACATACAGATGTCCAGTTTTCCCAGCACCACTTGTTAAAGAGGCTATTTTTTCTCCAATGAATATTTTTGGCATTTTTGTCAAAAATCAGGTGGCGGTAGCTGCCTGGATTGATATTTTGGTCTTCTATTCTGTTCCATTGATCTACCTGTCTGTCCTTGTGCCAGTACCATGCTGTTTTTGTTACTATGGCTTTGTAATATAACTTAAAATCGGGTATGGTAATACCACCAGCCTGATTTTTGTTGCACAAAATTGTTTTGGCTATTCAAGGTTTTTGTGTTTCCAGATGAATTTTAGGATTGTTTTTTCTATTTCTGTGAAGAATGCTATTGGGATTTTAATGGGGTTCACATTAAATGTGTAGATTGCTTTTGGTAAGATTGACATTTTCACAATATTGATTCTTCCAATCCAGGAGCATGGGATGAATTTCCATTTTCTTGTGTCTTCTGCAATTTGTTGCTTGAGTTTTTTTAAAGTTCTCATTGTAGAGATCCTTCACTTCCTTGGTTAAGTTTATTCCAAGGTATTTAATTTAATTTAATTTAATTTAATTTTATTTTATTATTTTATTTTATTTTAGTTTTGGAGGCAATTGTGAATGGGAGAGATTCCCTGATTTCATCCTCTTCATGTTTGTTGTTAGTGTGTAGAAAAACTACTGATTTCTGTGTGTTTATTTTGTATCCTGCTACATTGCTGAAAGTGTTTATCAGCTCTAACAGTTTGCTGGTAGAGTCTTTAGGGTCTGTTATATATAGAATCATATCATCTGCAAATAATGATAATTTGATCTCTTCCCTTCCGATTTGTATCCCTTTTATGAGTGTCTCTTGCCTTATTGCTATGGCTAAGACTTCCAGTACTATATTGGGGAAAGTGGACACCCTTGTCTTGTTCCTGAATTTAGAGGAAAAGCTTCAAGTTTTTCCCCATTTAGTATTATGTTGGTTGTGGGCTTGTCATAAATAGCTTTTATTATGTTGAGATATGTTCCTTCTATTTCCAGTTTCTGTAATACTTTCACCATGAAGTGGTGTTGGATTTTGTCAAATGCCTTTTCTGCATCTATTGAGATGACCATGTGATTTTTGTCCTTCAGACCATTTATATGGTGTATTACATGTATGGATTTGCGTATGATGAACCATCCCTGCATCTCTGGGATAAAGCCTACTTGGTCGGGGTGAATAATCTTTTTGATATATTCTTGTATTTTGTTTGCCAGTATTTTGTTGAGAATTTTTGCATCTATGTTCATGAAGGAGATTGGTCTGTAATTTTCTTTTTTTGATCTGTCTTTGTCCCGTTTGGGTATCAGGGTGATGCTGGCTTCATAGAAGGATTTCAGTAGAATTCCTTCCTTTTCTATTTTATGGAAAAGTTTGAAAAGCATTGGATCTCATCTTGATTTAAATTTGGTAGGTCATATGAATCAAGGAAATCATCCATTTCTTTCAGGTTTTCAAACTTAGAGGCATATATATTCTTAAAGTATGTCTGTATGATTTTCTGAATTTCTTTGGTATCTGTTGTGGTTTTGCCTTTTTCATCTCTAATTTTATCAATTTTTGTCTCTTCTCTCTTTCTTTTGGTCAGATTTGCTGAGTGTCTATCAATCTTTTTTATCCTTTCAAAGAACCAACTCTTTGTTTCATTGATTTTTTTGATTGTTTTTGATTTCCATTTCGTTAATTTCTGCCCTAACCTTTATTATTTCTTCCTGTCTACTGATTTTTGGTTTGCCTTGTTCTTCTCTTTCCAAGGCCTTAAGATGAAGCATTACATTGTTTAATTGTGAACTCTCTAATTTCTTAATATAGGCACTTAGAGCTATAAATTTCCTTTGTAGGACTGCCTTCATTGTGTCCCAAAGGTTTTGGCATGTTGTATTCTCATCATCATTTGATTCTATGAATTTCTTGATTTCCTTTTTAATTTCTTCAGTGACCCATACATTGTTCAATAATGTACTGTTTAGTCTTCATGAATTTCTGTATGCTCTGTAGTTTTTCTTGTTGCTGATTTGCAGTTTACTCCCATTGTGGTCAGATAGCATACAAGGGGTTATTTCAATTTTCCTGTATTTGTTAAGATTTTATTTGTGTCCTATTATATGGTCTATTTTAGAGAATGTCCCATGTGCTGCTGAGAAAAATGTATATTCTGCAGCATTTGGATGGAATGTTCTGTATATATCTGTTAGGTCCATTTGTTCCATGATATCATTTAATGCAGATGTCTCTCTAATTATTTTGTGCTGGGTAGACCTGTCAAGTGATGAGAGAGGGGTATTGAAGTCACTCACTACTATTGTGTTAGGAGTTATTTCTGACATTAAGTCTAATAGTGTTTGTTTGATGAGATTGGGAGCCCCCATGTTAGGAGCGTATATGTCCTGCTGTGTGTGTTTTGCTTTCTCTTCAGCATGAATGTTTCCTGCAAGTATTTTCTATAGAATGGTTTAGTTGCCATAAATTCCTTTAGCCTGTCTTTGTTGTGGAATGTCCTTATTTCTCCATCAATTTGGATAGATAGCTTTGCAGGATAAAGTAATTTTGGTTGACAATTTTTATCTTTCAGAACTTGGAATACATCACTCCAAGCCCTTCTGGCTTTTAAAGTTTGTCTTGAGTAATCTGCTGTGATCCTGATGGGTTTCTTTGTGAAGGTCACTTGCTTTTTCTCTCTAACTGCTTTCAATATATTTTCTTTGGTTTGCATTTTTAGTAGTTTAATTATAACATGGCGAGAAGAGGATCTTTCTAGGTTTTGTCTGTTTGGTGTTCTAAAAGCTTCTTGTATCTGCATTGGCATTTCTTTCCCAATTTGTGGGAAATTTTCTTCAGTGATTTTGTGGAAAACACCTACTAAGCCTCTGGATTGAAATTCTTCCCCTTCTGCTATACCTTGAATTCTTATGTTTGATCTTTTCATAATGTCCCAGATGTCTTGGAATTCCCATTCATACCTTTCTATTAGCTTGTCTTTCTCTTTGTTGGACTGTATTAGGTCTGCCATCTGGTCTTCTAGTTTAGATATTCTGTCCTCTCCTTCATCCATTCTACTGGTGAGACTTTCCACAGAGTTTTTTATTTCACTGACTATGTTCTTCAGAGCTAGGATTTCAGCCTGGTTTTTCTTAAGTATTTCTATTTCCTTATTCATGTCCTGTAAATGACCTTTTTATTTCATTAAGCTGCTTTTCTGTATTCTCTTTCAAGAGTTTGTTTTCTTCTCTGATTCCTTTCATTTCTTCTTTCATTTCTTTGAGTATAGATAACATCATTCTTTTGAAATCCTTGTCAAGAATTTTATCTAAAACAGTCTCATTGGTGAACAATTCTGATGGATTTGTAATTTTTGGTAAGATTGCATTGTCTTGATTCTTTGTGTTTCTTGTATTATAATGTAGTGACTTTTGCATTATGGCTTTATTTGATGCTTAGTTTTTCTATTTATCTGCAATGTTCTTAGGTGTGGTGATCCACCTTTATATACTTTCAGGATATGAGTTTAAGGTGCCAAGTGTAGCATTTGTACCCAAGTCCAACCTCAGAAGTAATCCTAGCTGTTGAATTTGCTTGTTAAACAAGTATTGTAGTGGACTGGTGGAACAATTTACTGCAAGTTCTAAACTTCAACTGAGGAAAATACACATTCATTTAAAATGAGCACAGAGTATACAAGTGTGGGAATTAAAACAAACAGTCTTATAAAGTCAGAATCCTTAATGGTGTGTGTTGCTCTACACCCTTAATCCTGTCAGCTAGGAGACAGAGGATTTTGTTCTGACTTGGGTTCCAGGTCAGCCTGGAACTGGATCAGACCCTGCCCCCAATAATGACAAAAGCAAAAGATAAAGGCCCTCTAAATCTGAAAGTATTACAGGCAGCAATATTCAACACCCCATATTCAGCTTATTTGAAAATGGTAAGGCCAACCACCAATATGTAACAAACACATAACCTGCCCTGACCTGGAAAGAGAGATTAGCACTTCCAATGCAGGCCTATGTATTTTTTTTTTTTTTTTTTTTTTTTTTTTTTTGTCAGCTGGCCTTGTTATCTTTTGGTGTGGCTTCCAAACTCACCAATGCTGAGTGCCCACCTCGTTTCCTGAGCTGTGGAGCTTGGCTCAGCTGTGCTGGATGCGGTGATGTGCTAAGAGCTTGAGCTTGCCTCCATGGTGCTGGATACACTGCTGCTAGTTGCTGAATGCTGGCAATTCACCGAGGTTCTTTAGTTGGGGGATGGGCGAGTTCAGGAAGCCTGTAGTTGCTCACACTGTTGCCTGGTATCTCTTTCAGTAGCTCAACAGACTTTTTTTTGATTTCTGGGCTCTGTGAGGAGACTGATGAGGTTGGAAAATTCCCTTTTTTGGTCTCTATTTCTGCTGCTAGGCACACCTGGTAGATTGGGGTCGTGGCGGCTCAGCGATTTGGGGCGGCGACTTGGGGCTGCTGTGGAGCGGGCTGCCATGAAACTGAGGTTTTTAAGGAGAAATCAGAGTAAAGCAGCAAGCATGTGGAAAGTAGAATCTAGGAGATAGTGTAGGGAGACTTAGGAAGAATCTGCATGGCCTCTACCATGTGCTTTTCCATGTAGGGAAGTTAAGAGGGCAAATGATGAGGTTCAAGGACAAATGAGAGGGCAGATATCAAAGCAGAGACCAGGAGATTCAGAGGAGAAATGAGTAATGAAGTGTTACACTCATGGATACCCTGAGTATAAAGAAATTTCACAGGTAGCAGACCTAGAGTTAGTGAAAGCACCCACATGGTAGATAGAGGTAGATTGGAGACCAGAGGAAAATCATGCATGTAATCAAAGTGAGAAGTTATCCCAGACTATAGAGTAGAGACAAACAGAAATGATCCCCCAGACCAAGAAACAGTGTTATGCCTTCCCCTGCCACCCAGCCACACTCATTCATGTGTGTCCCTACGGCCCAGTGAAGAGAGGCTGAGCTGAGCAGCAGGG
The DNA here is from genome assembly GCA_036365145.1 of Orientallactaga sibirica. Lineage (NCBI taxonomy): Eukaryota > Metazoa > Chordata > Mammalia > Rodentia > Dipodidae > Orientallactaga > Orientallactaga sibirica. Next base: position 14,629,710 of record JAEOAD010000034.1, read on the forward strand.
TCAGAAAACAGAGCGGAGTGGAGTGGAGTGGAGCTAGTGACAGGAAGAAGACAGCAGCCTTTATAGGCAAGGGAAAGAACTGATTGTTTTGTAGATTTGGAGGGCAGACTCCAGAGCCAGCTCACTTGGGCCAGCCTATCTAGGTAGTGCTGCCAGACTCTGGGCAGCAGGGGGTGCTGTAAATCAGTCTTGTTCCATTTCTGCCAAGAGTTCCACTCTTGTGCCAGGGTAAAGTGGCCTGTGGGGTTCTTTTGGGCTTTAATCGCTAACTGTAACTCCCTAAAAAAAGCTAGCTTTCTGTGTCCTCCCTCACTAGCATGCAAGTGTAGGTAGCTATTTGTGTTTTGCAATATTTGAGTTGTCTTTTTAATTAACTTAATTGAATATAATTTACATAAAGAGCATTTCTCCCATTTTAAGTGTTGGATGAATTTTGACAGATGTGTATTCTTTTAACTAATAGTAATCAAGACATATATGAATAGCTTTTTTTTTTTTTTTTTTTTGGCTGTGTGTATGTATACCCTTCTAGGCTTAAGTAACTATCACCACAATCAGCACTTGTATGTTCTGTAATACCAAAAAATCCTTTGTGGTCAGATCTTCTCTATGCCTTGTTCCAAACCTCTGACAACTAATGTTCTGCTTCCTTCATCTCTGTCATTTTGACTTTTCCCAAAATATCCTATAAATGGAAGCATACATGGTGTAGTCTTTTCTTGAGACTGGTTTCCTTCTTTGGCCTGAAGGCTCTAAAATACATTCAGGTTTTTAAAAAAATATTTTTTATTCATGGGGGGGAGGGGAGAAAGAAAGAATAAGTTGCCAGGGCCTTCTGCCACTGCAAAAGAACTCCAGACGCACGCGCCACCATGTGCAGCTGGCTTACATGGGTTCTGGGGAATCAACCCTAGGTCCTTAGGCTTTGTAGACAAGTGCCTTAACTGCTATGCCATCTCTCCAGCTGATCTCCTCCATTCAGGTTTTATGTACGTCATAGTTGCTGGACACTCTTCTTCATTATTGTTGTGCATTGTTTATCCATTCACCTTTGGAAGGATACTTGGATTCTTTTCAGCTTCTACTGATTAAAATAAAGCTGCAGTAATCCTTTCTATGTCAGCATAGGCTCTCATTTTTCTAGAATAAGTATCTAGGAGAAAATTGCTAAGCCTTTTTTTGGTAAGTGTAGGTTTTTAGTCAGAAACTGCTAAACTGCTAACTGATGTGGCTATTCTTTTTGCATTTCCACAAAGAAGGAATGAGAATTCTATTTGTTCCACATTCTCATCTGCATTTGCTATTGTCAATTAAAATATTTTTACTCATTCTAATAGATGTGTAGTAGCATTTTATTATAGTTTAATTTATATTTTCCCAAGAGCTAAGGACACTGAGATCTTTTCTTGTGCATGTTTGCCATCTGCATATATTCTGCTGTAAACTTTCTGTTCAAATCTTTTGCCTTCCCCCCAGAAGAATTGGCTTTTTGTTGTTTTTATAGTGTTATATTTTGAGAGCTACTTATGTATTCTGAATATAATTCCCATGTAGATATGTGATATGCAAATATTTCCTTCCAGTATGGAGCTTGTCTTTTCATTCTCTTAACACTGTTTTGCGGAACAAGGTTTAAATTTTGATAAAGCCCAATTTATTGGTTTTTTTCTGGATCATTTTTTTCTGGATCATGCCTTCTGTGTTATGTCTAAAGAACTCTTTGCCTCATTCTAGCTCCTAATGGTTTTCTCTTTTATATATTTTTCTAAAAAATTGTATAGTTTTATGTTTTATATCCAGATATGTGATCTAATTTAAGGTAAGATGTTTAGGTGAATATCAGGGTTTTTTTTTTTTGTGTGTGTGTGTGTGTTTTTTTTTTTTTTTTTTTTTTTTTTTTGAGGTAGGGTTTTGCTTTAGCTCAGGCTGACCTAGAATTCACTATGTAGTCTCAGTGTGACCTTGAACTCATGGCAGTCCTCCTACCTCTGCCTCCGAGAGTGCTGGGATTAAATGTGTGAGCCACCACACCCAGCCGAATATCAGTGTTTTTGTTTTTTTTTTTTTTTTTTTTGATGTCCAGTTGTAACACTACCATTTGTTGAAAATGAAGACTGTCCTTTATTCTGTGAGTTGCCTTCATGTCTGTGACAAACTCAACTAGCTATATTTGTATGAATCTATTTCAGTGTTCTGTATTGCATTCATGTATTTCAAAATTGTATTGATTCTGAAGGTGGGAAAATAGCTCACCAGTGTGAAGACACTTGAATTTGGATTCCTAGAACTCATATAAAGTGTTTGGTAATTTGAATGTGATAGTGTGAATATAAGGCTCCATAGACACAAGTCTTTTATTAAAATTAAACTTGAAACTTGGGTCTACAGCTGAGTGGCTGGAAGAGGTGTCACTGGGGACAGATCCTATAGTCCAACCCTAAGGTGTGTTTGGGGGTGGATCTGAATTCAGCTCAACAGTGTAGAGAGAACAGTTTGAGCTCTGGCTGTTCACATTTGTACTATTGGCTGTTGGTGGTTTCTCCCTGCATGGATCTGTGAAAGGGAGCCAACTTCTTCCACCATTGATGGAACTTGCCCTGGATTTGTAAGCTTAAAATAAATCCCTTCTGCCCACAAACTGTGTCTGGTTGGATGTTCCCCCCCCAACATGGAGCTGAATACAGCAAAATAGATGTCTGTAACACCAGCACTTTTACAGCAAGATGGGAGGCAGAGATGGGACCATCCCTGAAAATTTGCAGGGCAGCTAGCCTGGCATATTCAGTTATGAACAACAAGAGATTTGCTTTAATGTAGAAGGCTAGGTTTAACATCTTATGATTGTCCTCTGTGATGGTTAATCTCTGGTTGTCAAATTGACTGGATTTAGGCAAGCTCCTTAACCAGTAAGTCATCTCTCCACCCTAAATTGACAGGATTTAGACTCTCCATGAAAACAAATCTCATGGCATGTCTGTTAGGGATTTTCTAGATTAGGACTGTAACTGTGGGTAGTACCATTCTATGGGCTGGGTTCCTGGACTGTCTGGCATTCATCTCTCTACTTCCTTCCTGCTGATGTGATAATGTAATGCCACCTTCCTGTTCTTGCCATGCTTTCCCCACCATGAATAAACTTTCTCTTAGAACTGTAAATTCAATCAGAGAGCAGTTACTTTCCTCCATAGCAGACATGCCACTATTGCACTAGTGGGCATATCTTGCCTGGTTGGCCAGTTGTGTAGTTTGCAAGGTCCACTATTGGTTAAAACTGCTGATGACTTTTCTCCACTAGCAGTCTGCATAGTACTTTCTAGCAGTATGATAGCTAGTCAACAGGGAACTAAGCTTCCCAGCTTAGTTCTAGCTTTATTCTCAATTCAGTTGTAATTAGTATATTACTACAATTAAGGGGAAATCTACTATTCTGTATTGGGACAATAGGAAATATGCCCTTAGGGTAATGTAAATTAAAGGAAGACTGTTGGAGATTTCTGCTTCCTAAGGTCAACATACAGAGGCTACTATTATAGCACTGTTTCATGGGTACCACGAAACAGGCTTCATTCCAATCTGACAGCAGAAATTGGCAGCATTACTCATGTGGTGGTGGTTTTGGAAGAATAAAAAATATAAAATTGAGGGGGTATTTCACCATGGTTCCACAGAGCCACGGAGGCTAAGCAATGTGAGGCAGGGTTGAAGTCCTTTCATGGAGCTCCTTTAAGGCCACTGTGTGAAGCTGTGAATGTTAATCCTAAGTTGCAGTGGGATCCTCAGGATGTTAGAGATGCCAGTACCATGCCAAGAAAAACTATCAGCCTGGGGGAGATCTGGCCCACAAGAGATGCTATAGGCAGCACAGCTAGAAGGACAGAACTACTCAAGACCTTTAAAGTCCAGATGATCCTATCAGGAGTCCTAGATGGCAGACATGGAGCTTCAAGAATTGGACGTCTCCTGGCCAGATTTTGGTCTTGCTTTGGTCTTGTCATTGCTTTCTAAACCCTCATTCTTCCTTTTTTATTTATTTTTATTTTTGGATGTAGGGTCTCTCTCTAGCCCAGGCTGACATGGAATCACCATGTAGTCTCAGGCTGACCTTGAATTCACAGTGATTCTCCTACCTTGGCTGGCTGAGTGCTGGGATTAAAGGTGTGAGCCACTATGCCCTTCCTTTTTGAATTGGGAATGTTTACTGTGTGCCTATGCAAGTTAGAAATATGTAACTTGTTTTTTGATGTCATAGGAGCTCACAAAGAATTTGTCTGAGTTTCAGAAGAGACTCTACTTACACCTTTAAATAATGTTGAAAAATTTTAAAGACTATGAGGACTTTAGAAGTTGGAATGAATGCATTTTGCATTATGAGAAGGCCATGAAACTATTGGGTCAAGGTGTAGAAGGTTATGTCTTATTAAAAGTTATGCTTGAATGTCATTGACAAGGGGTGGACTTGTGATGGTTAATCTCTGGTTGTCAGTTTAACAGGATTTAGAATCACCATAGTGAAAAAGAATCTCTTGGCATGTCTGATATGGTTTTTCTAGATTAGGTATGTGATGGTTTAGATGTGGAATGTCTCCCATTGATGAGACTGTGTGGGAAATTTGTGGAACCTTTGGAAGGTGGAGTCTTACTGGAGGAAGTGTGCCACTGGAGGCAGGACATAAGGTGTTATAGTCCAGTCGTGCTTGGTGCTCTAGTACTTTTCCAGTTCCTATCTGCTGATGTGAAATGTGATGATGGCTCTCTGCTATTGCCATGCTTCACCTGCTGCAACAGACTTCTCCTTAAATCTGAAGCTGAAATAAACCCTTTGCTCCCAAAGCTACTTCTGGTCTGCTATTTTGTCCTAGCAACAAGAGTGTAACTGATACTAGTACACACTCTAACTGTATGCATTGTGATTCCCTGGGCCACATTCCTAGATTGTATATAAAGGAAAAAGCTAGCTGAGCACCAGCATCCATCCAGTTCTCTACTTCTTCCCTGCTGGTGTGATGATGTGACACCATCTTCAAGCTCCTGCTATGCTTTCTTTGCCATTATGAAACTTCTTCTCAAAACTGTAAGCCAATCTACAATAAGCTGTTGATTGGAGAGATCTGCAAGGTCCCCAAATCAAGACAGGTTTCTGTCAAAGCACTTGATTACCTGCCTGAGGCAAAAGGTAAGACCATATTGCTGAAAACACCATATGCTGCTGACATCGATCATGGAGACACCTGGCCAAATCTGGAAGAGAGCCAGTCCCCAGACAGATAGCCCATTTAGTGCTGGAAAGTGCTATATGATCTACTGGAGGAATGAGGCCAACAGTGGTCTGAACAACCAGAGGTCTAAGCTACTCAGAAACAAACACTCTGACAGGATGTAGATGCCAGTGCAATAGTGGCACACAACCTTGGTGAGTAACCAGTAGCTTTATGATTGGCTAAGAGATCCACTCAGTGTAAAGGAACCCATATCTGGAATTTGGAACCAGGTCAGAATCCTATGGAGACAAAGATTATGCTCTCCAGTGTCAAGCTCTCATTAGTCTGCCTAAAAGAGGGGTTACATACATCAAATTCTCCCTATATTAATAATGCTTATCCCATTTAAACTATGCTGACTTCAGTCTCCGTTGGAGAATCTGTTCTTTTTCAGAAGGTAGCAAGACCCAAGGAGATAAGCCACCCCTTGCACTTCAGCCAAGCCACAGCTGAATCTACAGAGGAATTGGGGAGACCAGCAAGAGTGCTGCTTCCATGCTGAACCTGATAATCAGTGCCAGGGTGTAGGAGACAGACCCTCAGGATACTCAACACTTACCAAAGTACAGATCCAAAGGCTGCTAAGACCTCATCACTGAAGTAGACTTAAAACTCACCCGCCACGGCTCAGGGAGTTTTGCGGAACAGGGGGTGAAAAGATTGTAAGAGCTACAGATTGAGACATCATGCCCAGAGGCATTCCCTCTTTCCCAAAAATAACTGACTGCTGCTCCCACAATGTACAACTCACAACCCTGGAATAGGGAATACCTGCAACCCCACTGAGGAGGGTCCCCAGTGGAATGGGGTTAGGGATGAGGAAAAAGAGGATACCAACACACGATGTATTCATACGAAATATGTTGTAAATGAATAATAATTAAAAAATCAAATTAAAAACAACAACAACAAACTGGAAGCCAAAATAAACCCTACCTCCCTTAAACTGATTTTTGTCAGGTATCTTGTTCCTGCAAAGAGATGGTAATTGACACATCCTCTGAATGATTTACATACACATGCATCCATGTGCATGTGTATATGTGCACACACACATTGTGGCATGCACCTGTCTGCACTACTTGCATCTGGTTTTATGTGGGTTTTGCCACTGAGCCATCTCCCCAGCATATAATCTCTAAAATGTAAATGGAATAAATATCTCAGTTAAACACAAATGTTTTTTGATTTATGCCTACTTTAAAAAATATTTTTATTTATTTACTTACAAGCAGAGGGAGAGAGGGAGAGAAGGGAGACAGAGAGAATGGGTACACCAGGGTCTCTAGCCACTGGAAATAAACTCTGATTGCATATGCCACCCTGTGCATCTGGCTTTACATAGGACTGGAGAATTAAACTCTGGTTGTTAGGCTTTATAGGCAAGTGGCCTAAAACATTAAGCCATCTCTCAAATCCTAGGTTTACTTAATTTTTTTTCTATATTCTTGTTTGTTTTTCAAACCTCTTTAAGATTATTTGAATTATCTTCACATTTTATTTGGATATATCTGGTTATTTTGGATTTAGTCCAAATATTATTAAAATTTTATTAAAGTTTACATTAAAAGCCAGATGTGGTAGTACATGCCTTTAATCTCAGCACTTGAGAGGCTGAGGTAGGAGGATCCCCTTGTGTTTGAGGCCAGCTTGGAGCTACAGAATGAGTTCCAGGTCAGCTGGGGCTGGAGTGAGACCCTACCTTGGAAAAAATAAAAAAACACCCCAAACCAGAAATTTACAGTATCCTCTTATGATACTTTAAGTTGTTGATCTAGATTCTTGTTATCTTAGAAAAAAAACTTTCCTGTTTCTACATTTTATTTCATTTATGGTGATACTTTTCTCTTTTAGATCAAATTTTATTTTAATTTTTAAAAATATTTCATTTTTATTTATTTGACAGAGAGAGAAAGAAGAGAGAGAGAGAGAGAGATAGGAGGGAGGGAGGGAGAGAATGGGGTGCCAGGGTCTCTAGCTGCTGCAAACGAACTCCAGATGCATGGGCCACCTTGTGCATCTGGCTTATGTGGTCCTGGGGAATCCAACTGAGGTCCTTTGGTTTTGCAGGCAAGCGCCTTAACCGCTAAGCCATCCCACCAGCCCCCAAATTTTATTTAATTAAATAAATAAATTAATTAATTTGGTTTTTCAAGGTAGGGTCTCGCTTTAGCCCAGGCTGATCTGGAATTCACTATGTAGTCTCAGGTGGCCTTGAACTCATGGCAATCCTCCTACCTCTGTCTCCCAAGTGCTGGGATTAAAGGCGTGCGCTACTGTGCGTGGCTAACAATTTTATTTTTAGTTGGTAAGTTTTATATATGTGTATAATGTATTTTATCATATTTCCCTCCCACTAACTTCTCTTGTCCTTCCTTTCCATCTTCCTTCCACTGAACCCTTACTTCCCAGGTCCTCTTTTACTTTGCAGTTTGTGTGTGTGTGTGTGTGTGTGTGTGTGTGTGTATCTGTATGACCCATTGAGTTATTTAGGGCTGCCTGTATGAACATGGGTGGGTAGGGGATTATTCACCAGAGAACATGCAATTCACCAATGGCTATACTACAGAGGAAAATGTCTACCACTCTCTCTACACAACAATTAGCTGTCTGTAACTTCTCAGAGAGAATGTGGGCCTCATGCCCTCCTCCAGTATCTATGCCAGAATGTTGATGGGCCCAGTATTGTGCAAATCTTATGCTGGTAACAATGGTTGTGGTGAACAGACCTGTTTATATACCTTATTTTAAAAACATAAAATGATTTTTAGTAGTGGCTTTAAAAAAATTATATGTGTGTGTAAATTTTATGTGTGTTGGGGGGGCATGCATGCCACTGTATGTGTGTGGAGGTCAGAGGACAGCTTTGAGGTGTCTGTGCTCTACCTTGAGACAGGTTCTCTTGATGTGAATGAACTGCCAGACTGGAAATGAATGTTGCTCTGAGGAGTTGGCCCACAGGCTTCAGGTTTTCCTGGTTCCCCTTTGAAAGCAGCCGCTTTTAGTCACTGAGCCGTCCTCCAAGATTACCCTTCCCTCCCTCCTTCTCTTCTTCCCTCCCTTGTACTACCTGTTTCCCTCTCCCTTTTTCTATTTTATCAGTAAAATGTGAAAACTTACTATTTTCTATCCCCTACTAATATTATATCTGTATACATTGAACACCTCACCAGAGTGTTATAATTTTGCTTTCCACTGTCATATATATTTTAAAGAGTTTGTGTGTTTTTTATTTTAATTTGAATTGCTCTTCTAGCTGTCCATATATTTGCCTTTCCCCTTCTTCCTTCTAGTTCTGGGGTTCAACAATTCCTTTAGTGTCATTTCCTTTGACACTTTGATTTGATTTTGATTTCCTTTGATACTTCCTGTATCATTTCCTTTAGCACATGTCTATTAGCAGTGAATCCATTTATTTTTCCTGCATTTGATAATGTGTTTTACCTTCATTCCTGAAGAACAGTTTCAGTAGGTATAGAATTCTGCAGTTTCTTTCAGAACTTGTTTCCCATTGCCTGTGACCTGTGCAGTTGTGATGAAGTCTGATACTGTTTCAATCATCATTTGTCCCCAGATATAATGTGTCAGTTGTCTTAGGCTTTTGAGAGTCGTTTTTATCTATACTGTTCATCAGGATCTGGGTGTGAGCTCTTAGACCTTTTTTTCCAAATTGAAAGTTTTAAATTCTTATGTCTTCAAATGTTTCTTCTTCTGTACCATGCTCTTGATTTGTATTCTTCAGGGACTTAGATGAACACTGCACTTTTAGGTATTTTGCTGGATTAATTTTTTTCAACTTTTCTCTCCATTCTCCTATTGTTTTGTTAATTTGACTATAAAAGTGCGTGTGTGCGTGTGTGTATGTATATAGGGTTTCTTGGTGCTTCAAATGAACACTACAGACACTTGTGCCACTTTTTGCATCTGGCTTTGTGTGAGTGGTGGGGAAATTGAGCTTGGGCAGCAGGTCTAACTGCTGAACCATCTCCTCAGCCCCACATCTCCAGTTTTTGAGTCTCTTTACTGAACTTGCTGTTTACTGCTTTTTAGTTATTGTAGTTTTCAGTTTTTATTTGGTTTTCTATTATAACATCTCTTTCTTTGCTGATATGTTTTTCTCTTTCATTTCAAGGCTGTTCATGCTTATGTCTTGTAACATGGCTTTTTTTTTTTTTTTTTTGAGAGAGACACAGAGAGAGACAGAGAGGGAGAGGAAGACAGATAGAGATAGGCACGCCAGCAGCCTCTTGGCTGCTGCGAACAAAATCTAGATGCGTGTGCCCCCTTGTGGTCAAGTGCAGCATTGCGCCCTTGCGTCACTTTGCATTTGGCTAAAGGTGGGACCTGGAGATTGGAACCGGTGTTCTTAAGCTTAGGAGGCAGGTGCCTTAACTGCTAAGCCATCTCTCCAGCCCGGCTTTACGTTTTTTTGGGAAGGAATCTGAGACAGAGTCTCACTGTGTTGCCCTGGCTGAACTTAGTATTGTTCTGCCTCTACCTTCTGAGTGCTAGATTCTTGGTGTAAGCCACCATGTCTGACCTAGACTTTCCATTTTACATAGCCAAGTACATTTATTTTCTTCTCATTAAAATATATGAAATTGATTTTACTGTTTTTATGTTAAACATGAAGAAATTGAGGCTCAGAGTCTATTGGAACTTTGTACCCTTTTATGTAAGTAGTAGCCTACTCTTTATAATGTTCTGTACCATAGTGTGTGTGTGTGTGTGTGTGTGTGTGTGTGTGTGTGAGAGAGAGAGAGAGAGAGAGAGAGAGAGAGTGAGGGAGAGAGATATGGGGTACAGACATGTGTGCAGAGGCCACAGGAAGATGTCAGAGATTTTTACTCTTCCACCTTGAGATGGAGTCTCTTACTGAACCTGGAGCTCCTCTTTCTGGTTGACTGACTGACCCAAAGGCCCCAGCGATCCTCCTGTTTCTGTCCCACTCAGCAATGTGATTACAGGCATGTATGGTCATGCCTAGCTTTTTATTTAGGTGCTGGGGATCAAAGTCAGTTCCTCTTGCTTGTGCAGTAAGAGCTTTTACCTGCTGAATCATCACCCCAGCCCCATAATGTTTTTGTTTAAAAGTATATCTTGCAGATAATTTTATGCGATTATACAATACTGCAGTGAGAGGACATACTATGATTTACTTAACCCGATAATTACATGTGATTATACAATATTCCAATGAGTGGACATACCAGGATTTACTTAACCATGAACTGTTTGACTTAAACTTTTTTTATTTGGTTTTTCAAGGTAAGGTCTCACTCTAGACAAGGCTGACCTGGAATTCACTCTGTATTCTCAGGGTGGCCTGGACCTCATGGTAATCTCCTACCTGTACTTCCCGAGTGCTGGGATTAAAGGCGTGTGCCACCATGCCCGGCGACTCAAACTTTTATTTATTTATTTATTTGAGAGTAATAGACAGAGAAAGAGGCAGATAGATAGACAGAGAACAGGCATGCCAGGGCCTCCAGCCACTGCAAATGAACTCCAAATGCATGTGCCATTTTGTACATCTGGCTTACGCGGGTTCTGGGGAATCGAGCCTTGAACTGGGTTCCTTAGGCTTCACAAGCAAGCGCTTAACTGCTCAGCCATCTCTCCAGGTCTGACTTAAACTTTTTTTTTTGGCTTTTTTTGTAACTTTTTTTTTTAATCAGTGAGCAAGAGTGGGGAGGGGTAGAAAATTGGGGCACCAGGGCCTTCAGCCACTGCAGTCAAACTCCAGACGTGTGCACCACCATGTGTGACCTTGTGTGCTTGCGTCACCTTTTGCATCTGGCTTACGTGGCACTTGGAAAGTTGAACATAGGTCCTTAGGCTTCACAGGCCAGTGCCTTAACCACTAAGCCATCTCTCCAGTCTTTGATTTAAACTTTTTAAAGGGAAATATTAGATATATACTACACATGTGTGAATAGTTCAGTAATTTGTTAAAAAAAAGGACATATACCTATAGCCATCACCAGTGACAAAAGGCAGAGTATTTTTAGCACCCTAGAAATCTCCTTCATTACTGCTCCCAAGCCACCCACTTTTCCTCATTATAGGTAAGTATCATCTTGGGCTAATTTCATGTCCCTTCCTAGTCTATGCTGTCTTTGTCAATATTACAATGCTAAGGAGTGTAATCTTTCTTAACAAGGCAGAGTTTCAAAGGCACATGAAGCAGAGAGGTAGGATGCTGGGAGAATGGTAAGACTTTAAACACAATCAGCTATTTAAGCATAGTGATGCGAGCTTCTTTTGATACAAGGCAGTTTCCTTTAGTGTGTTGGTTCCTGTCTATTCTTGGAGTTAGGTTAGTCATCTTAGTCTGCTCAGAGAAGCTTGTTGAAGCAGCCACTTAAAAAAGTCAGCTATTTCCTTAGGCAATGAGGTTTAGTGACAGATCTTAGGCACTGTGGTGTGATCTTTGGTCATGTGTAGAGTGGGGAGTGGTGCTTTCACAAAGTTGCTTTAAGGATTAAGGAGCTCTATACAAATAAGTAGTTTCTCAGTAAATACCAATACCTTTAAGATGTACCCTCCTAACTTTTTATTTTGACCAATTTCAAACTTTTGGAAAAGTTGCAAAATAGAACAGTCTAGATTCTCCATTCAGACTTATGGTGACTATTCTACATGTGCTTTATCTCTTTCTTCCTTGTCACTACATAGCACCCTTGAGTACTTTGGCCTGTCAGTACATTCTCTTCTAAAATCATAATAATGAAACCTAACACAAAGGAGTTATTATAGTTCCCCATTTACCATCCATCATATAGTGTACTTACTAGTCATACTTTAAAAAATATTTTATTGCCGGGTGTGGTGGCGCACGCCTTTAATCCCAGCACTTGGGAGGCAGAGGTAGGAGGATCGCCGAGAGTTCGAGGCCACCCTGAGACTACATAGTTAATTCCAGGTGAGCCTGGAGGACCAGAGTGAGACCCTACCTCGCAAAAAAAAAAAAAATTATTTATTTGTGAGCAGAGATAGACAGAGAGGAGAGAGAGAGAGGGAATGAGAATGAGAATGAGAATGAGAATGAGAATGAGAATGAGAATGAATGGGCATGCCAGCGCTTCTAGCCACCACAAATGAACTCCGGATGTATGTGCCACTCTGCATCTGGCTTTACATGGGCACTGGGGAGTTGAACCCAGGTCATTAGGCTTTGCAGGTAAGCAGCATAACTGCTGAGCCATCTCTCCAGTCATTTAAAAAATATTATATTTTTTTATTTCTCTTTTTTCTTTTCTCTTGTTCTTCTTGTTCTCCTGCTCCTCCTCCTCCTTCTTTTTTTTATTTTTGTTTTTTGAGATAGAGACTCACTGTAAGCCTAGGCTGACTTGGAATTCACTATGTAGTCTCAGGGTGGCCTTGAACTCACAGCGATCCTCCTACCTCTGCCACCCAAGTGCTGAGATTAAAGGTGTGCGCCACCATACCCGGCTTTATATTTCTTTATTTATGAGAGAGAGAGAGAGAGGGAGGAAGGGAGGGGGAAAGACAGAAAGAGAGAAAGACAAAGAGAAAGGGCATACTAGGGCCTCTAGCCATTGCAAACTCCAGATGCATGTGTCACCTTGTGTATCTGGCTTTACATGGTTACTGAGGAATTGTATCTAGGTCCTTTGGCTTTGCAAGCAAGGGCCTTAATTGCTAAGCCATCTTTCCAGCCCTTTGAAAATATTTTGGGGGCTGGAGAGATGGCTTAGCGGTTAAGGCACCTGCCAATGAAGCTTAAGAACACTTGTTCAAATCTCCAGATCTCACATAGCCAGATGCAAAAGTGACATAAGCACATAATGTCGCACGTGTGCACAAGGGGGCACACGTGTCTGGAGTTTGTTCACAGTGGCTGAAAAGGTCCTGGCACATCCATTCTCTCTCTGACTCCCTCAAATAAAAAAATATTTTGGGGCTGAAGGGATGGCTTAGTGGTTAAGGCATTTGCCTGCAAAGCCAAAGGACCCATATTAGCCAGATGCACAAGGTGGCACATGCATCTGAAGTTCGTTTACAGTGGCTGGAGGCCCTGGTGCGCCTTTTGTTTCTCTCTCTCCCTCTTTCTCTCTGTCAAATAAATAAATAAAAATAAAAAATATTTTATAGTCATGTATGGTGGTGCACGCCTTTAATCTCAGCACTCAAGAGGCAGAGGTAGGAGGATTGTTGTGAGTTAGAGGCCACCCTGAGACTACAAAATGAATACCAGGTCTGTTTGGACTAGAGAGAGCCTCACCTTGAGAAACAAAAATTACTTATTTGCAAGCAGAGAGAGAGACACACACACAGAGAGGGTTAGTTATTTTTATTATTTATTTATGCATGTATGTGTGTGGTGGTCGTGGGGTCTACGAGGGCCTCTTACTATTGCATACAAACTCAAGATATGTGTACCACTTTTAGTGTCTGGCTTCAGAGGGGTACTGTGGAACTGAACCCAGGCTGGCAGCCTTTGCAAGCATGTACCTATAACCACTGAACCATCTCCCCAACCCCTAATCATGCCTCTTTACCCTCAATTTGTTTAGAAGACTTTTCCTACTATTTTCACCTTACGTTGTCAGCATGATTTTTGAAGAGTTTAATCTGTTTTTTTTAAATATTTTATTTTTATTTATTTGAGAGAGAGAGAGAGAGAGATACAGAAATAGGCAGGTAGAGAGAAAGAGAGAATAGGCATGCCAGGGCCTCCAGCCACTGCAAACGAACTCCAGATGTGTGTGCCCCCTTGTGCATCTGGCTTATGTGGGTCCTGGAGAGTTGAACCTGAGTCCTTTGGCTTTGCAGGCAAGTGCCTTATAATCTGTTGTTTTATACAATGCCCTTCAATTGAAATTCATGGGATTGACTCCTCTGGATGAGGTTCAGGTTAATGGCTCTAGATAGAAACATGTGAGCGGGAATTGTCTGCCCTCAGTGGTTTCTTTCAGGAGGTCTGTGAGAACACTTTCTCTCATCAGTGGTGATAATTGTTACGTTTACTCAATTAAGTTGGTTTCTCAATTGCCAGGGCACCTTTTTTTTTTTTTTTGGTAACTAGTAAAACATCTGTGGGAGGATATCTTGAGCCTCAACATTCTGTCCTCTAGTTTGTGTTTATCTAATGGTTATCTAATTATTAATGATTCTTACCTAAATCAAGTATTACTATAAAAGTTGCTAGTGTTGGTTTTCCATTCCTATATTTCTTCTACATTTATTAACTTAATTTCTCTTCTAAGGAGATATTCTCCCTCCCTTCCATTCCCCTTTGCTTTTCCCATTTCTTAACCCTTCTTCCTTCTTCCCCCTTCTTCCATCATCTTATCCTCCCTCCCTTTTTCCTCTTTCCCCTTTGCCCCATCCCAACCCAACCCATCCCATCCCATCCCATCCCATCCCATCCCATCCCATCCCATCCCATCCCATCCCAGCTCATCCATCCATCCTGTCCCATTGTTATGGAGTCCTAAATTCTTCATTTATTCACTTCTATCATTATTCATTTTGATGCTCAAAATGTCATAAATTTGGCTACTGGGAATCAGTTGATTCTTGTGGGTTTCTATCATTGTACATAAACATAGCAGCTGGCAGTTGAATCCATCTTATGTGTGGGGAAGCTGAAGGATGCAGGTACCATCCATTAGATGCTCTGCCTATTGTTGCTTTAGGTAACTCTTCTGTGCTTATTTTCCAGCAAATCACTGAACTGAAGAAAGAAAATTTTAATCTAAAGCTCCGCATCTATTTCCTTGAGGAGAGAATGCAACAGGAATTTGATGGCCCCACTGAACACATCTATAAAACTGTGAGTGGCCACTTCTTACTACTGTCCCTTGTGTCTTTTTCATAGTCATTCCAAGAAGATGTTTGGTTGGGGTTTCTTTTCATAGTTAGCATAAATAGTGAGAGCTGTTTTCAATTAAGTTGGATTGCTTATGGGGTGCAAAATAATGCTAGGATGACCCATACATTAAGCAAAGAGGTATTCAATTTTAAGGGATCTAAGTGTTTTTTTTTTTTTTTTTTTTTTTTTTTGGTTTTTCGAGGTAGGGTCTCACTCTGGCCCAGGCTGACCTGGAATTAACTATGTAGTCTCAGGGTGGCCTCGAACTCTCGGCGATCCTCCTACCTCTGCCTCCTGAGTGCTGGGATTAAAGGCATGAGCCACCACGCCTGGTGGATCTAAGTTTTTTTATGTTAGAATTTTAGTTTATTGTACTTATCTCACTTGCCTTTTAAAAAATAGTTTTTATTTGCAAGCAGAGAGGTAGAGAGAAGGGGCCTCTAGTCATTGCAAACAAACTCTAGGTGTATGCACTGCTCTGTGCATCGGGCTTTATGTGGGTACTTGGGAATCAAACTTGCATTGTTAAGTTTTGCAGGCTAGCACCTTAACTTCTGAGCCATCTGTGCAGTCCTCAGTTGCCTTTTTATAACTTTTTAATTGTTTAGAAACAGGCAGTGGAATATAGAATGGTTTTTAGTATTGAATGCTTGTGTTATTAACTAGTGGGGGTAACTTTGTCCAGTATCTTTCACTTTTTGGTCTTGGTTTCAGAAATGAAGGAAAATCCCTGTATCATGGGGGTATTTAGATGAAAACTGGGTGTATTGCCTTATCAAAACCTCCTTTGGCCACCCAGGGTTAGGCTGGCCATACTTCGATAATTTGACTGTTTTGTATTTCTGTGTGCTTGCTTAGAACTGTCAGGGAAAAAAGGCTATTCCCATTTGAAGCCTTGCCCTGGAGGTCTCTGTCTGAAAACAAACCTTAGTTCTGAAAGTTGAAAAAAGAACTTGGCTTTCTTTGAAAAGCCGTGAGTACAAACATGATTTCAGTGCCCATTTCTTGCCTTTTTCTGGTAGATTAGCCCTTGGCCTGCAGATTATTCCATTTTCTCTCCTCTGAAACTTTCAGTGGAAACTTTTGAAGGAAGAAAAAGAATTCTCCTTGAGTTTTAGGGGAGGAACTTAAATAAAATTTTCTTGAGGAGGGATTGTACTGTCTTTCTGAGTCCTTTCAAGAATTGAAAAGCTCCTTTGTCCCTGAAGGTACATTTCTACCTTTCATTGTGGAGGCAGAAAGACAGGGAGAAAGAAAGTCCCCTTTTCTATAAGGGAGTATGATTTACTTCAATCTCTAGGAAAAAACAGCATGTCATATGTATATGGTGAGCATGCAGCTCAGGACTTCTGGGTGACAGGAAGCCAAGCTGTATCTATTGCCCACTATCTCAGGCTGTTTTGGGTTTTTTCCTAATTAACTTTTTGGGTAGATGCATATGATTCTGGTTCAGAATTCAAAAACCATAAAGTATATACCCTTGGTTTTCTACTCTAATCTCTTGGCCCCTTAGACCTAAACAGTATTACTGACATCTTATGCAGAGGAATTTTGTATAAATATGTGTGTAAACCTTTTTTATATAAGTGCAAGTATGTTCTGATGCACATCTTACATTTTTCACATAATGATGTCTTTTCTAGTAGTAGCTTTAGGGCTGCCTCATTCCTTTTATAACTTTATAATAGTCCATTTTATGCTTTGAAGGCATTCTGACTTACTTGGAAATGATATCATCGTACACATAAGTTTATAGTTTAAGATATTGTTCATGAACAAAACAGTCTAATGCTAGCCAACCACTGCTTAAGGGATGCATTGGATTGATGCTATAAGTAGTGCTCTTAGAGCATGTACTGTCAGCTCACACATATGTGCTCTCTACTCTCCTGAGAGCTGGGAAAGGACCTCTAGGTTTTCTGTGTTTCTGCAGTTCTCACAGAACCATGCTTGAAGGTATTGTGCACTGCCAGGCAGTATCCTATCTTTTGTGCAAAGGATAGTTTCTTCTAGAAAACATTTTTCCTCAGATGATTTCTTCAGGTCTTGTTGCTTGATAGTGAAGAAAATCACGTAGGCTTTTCTCACTTGCTAGCTGTAGCAGTCACCTTCTTGCCTGGACAGAACACCTGACAAGTAGCAGCTTATTGGAGGAAAGGGTTTATCTCAGTTTACAGTTTCAAGGGGAGGCTTTATGATGTTAGGGAAAGCATGGGAAAGCATGGCAGAGCAGGCAGGTGGCTCACATCTTCACATCAATAGCAGGGGGAAGCAGCAAGAGTGAACTCACTTGCACTGGAAACAGGGGATGGATTATAAAATCCCAAGGTCCACCCTCATTAACATACCTCCTCCAATAAGGCTTCACCTATTGGGGATCAAGTAGGAGGCTTATCCACAAACACATGAGGCGATGAGGTCATTTAGCGTATTTAGTCCTGAGATCTACCATGTCATACAAGCCTTAGAGTTTTCTTTTGACACTCGAGGGATTGGAAAGGAGAAACACTGCTTTTTCACACCCCTCACATGTATTTTAAATCACACTTCCATACTGGTGTGTACACATGAAGGTAGGACCCTTTGCCTGCCGTGTTGACACTAGCGTCCTCAGTATCAGGCCTGTCATGGGTGCTTGGTTAGTGTCTGAAGGAGTGAGTGAATGAGTGTCCTCTGACTTACAAGGGTTTCCTCCTGGTAAGGAGTGGCATTTGGTAGAATTTGGCCAATGTCCCTGAGACCCCATACCCATAGCCTTTTTGGCCTTCACTTTAAAAAAATTTTTTTAAATTTTTTAAATTTATTTTTGGAGAGAGAGACAGAGAGAGATAGAGGAGAGAAAGACAGAGATGGGCGCACCAACAGTCTCTTAGCTGCTATGAACGAAATCCAGATGCGTGCGCCCCCTCGTGGGCAAGTGCAGCATTGCGCCCTTGCCTCACTTTGCATCTGGCTAAACGTGGGACCTGGACATTGGAACCAGCGTTCTTAGGCTTAGCAGGCAGGCCCTTTAGCCGCTAAGCCATCTCTCCAGCCCGGCCTTCACTTTTGACCTGGCTGCTCCTTCTCCCCAGGCCAGTTTGGATTACACGTTTTATTGAAAATATTATTCTTATTTAAAAATATATACATGTGCTATGGCATATGATATAAAATTGGCATAAATTATTTAAATAAGAAGGAGGAAGAATGTAGAGAAATCTTGGGTTGATAGCAATCCTGGCCTGCTCTCTATCATATGAACTCATCTAGCATTCTGCCTGTTAGCACTGGTGGATAAATCTAAGAAACCCACTACTGTTCTTCTGTCTCCCACTGTGTGCCATCTGCCAGAGATTCTGTCTTTGGCTTTCACACGAGTTGTAAGCCCAAGGCCGTATTTGACTTTTTGTTTCAGTCCCTTAAGGGGAAAATGGTTGAAGAACATTGGCATTCCTCAGAAATGCTTGCCCAATGTGGCTGGGGTTTTTTGAATGTCCGCAAATCTTATATTGAAAAAAGACAGGCCATGATGTGGCAATCCTTTTATCCACTCACAGATTTTCTTTTCTTTTTTAAAGCTATAACATGTTCCCAGTGCTGTAGCTACCACATGCATGATTGTAAACAACCAGGAGTAATTGCCTTGGAATGGTAAAGCACACTGTAAATTTGCTTGGCAGAGGGCAAACCATTGTTAAATCAGCCTCACTTGTATGACATTTATGCCTTGATATTTGAATGCTCTGGCTGTTAGACACTTGGAATATTTACATAATTGTTCCAAGTCTTGAGAAATCTAAAGCTTTTTTTTGAGACCACCAGTGTTTAATAATTCCTCTCTTCTTGTGTCTCGAGGCTAATGAGGACTTTGAATCTAACATCTGCTATTACAAGCATCACATAGTCAGTCTGGGCTAGAAGTATTTGCCCACCATCATTGTTCACAGGTCTTGTATCTTACCCTGTTTCTTTTCTTTTCTTATCTCGTCTGGAAGAACATTGAGCTCAAGGTGGAAGTAGAAAGTCTGAAGCGGGAGCTCCAGGAGAGAGAGCGGCTGCTAGTCAAAGCCTCGTGAGTACCTGTCACCCGTCAAGAGCTTGGAGGCTGCCTGGATCCCTCAGGGTGGGCACAGGGCTATGGAGGGAAATTTAATCAGTGGCTTTTTTGAGCCACTTATTTTCTGGCTAGATTCTGAGGATCCCAAAGGTCTCTTAATTTTTACTTTATTATTGATTTTTTAACAAGTTTTTAAAGTATAATGTAGTTATAGGAATACAAAAACAAAACAAAACAAAACAGGACTTATGAATACAGCATGATGGATTTTCACTGAGCAAACACACCTATGAAGTCACCATTCCAAGCAAGAAATGATACATTACTAGCTTCCAGAAAGCCTCCTTCCTTTCATGCTTGCAGAACATTCCCTTTTATCCCTTTTAGCCACATTCCCATCTTTGTGTACATATGATTGTTTTTGAACTTCATATAAATGGAATTATATAGTAGGACCTCTTCTGTGGCTAGTTCCTTTTACTCAGCAACATATCTGTGGGAAGCACCTGTGTTGATTGTGTCAGTAGTTCATTCATTCTCATTGCTGTAAAAGCCTAAGGGGTAAATAAGTGGGTTAGGCAGGGGGTGACACTCTGGCCACAATAACTCATTTTTAGAAACTGTTATATGTGTTAGGGTTTTCTGTAATATTTTGTATGAAAGGCGGTCTAACACTTAATTTGAAAACAAGTATTTCTATTAGCCATTTATTCAAATATTTATTGAAGAACAGCACTGCTTAGAGAATATGACCCATGAGGGCTGGAGAGATGGCTTAACAATTAAGATACTTGCCTATGAAGCCTAATGACCCAGGTTTGATTCCCCAAAACCCACATAAACCAGATGCACAAGGAGAATATGACCCATGGATCCATTAGTTCTTCATTTGCTCATCAGTGATCGTAATGTAATCATTTGTGACACACACTGAAGATCTGCAAAGAGGCACCAGCTTACTCCCAGAGCTCTCACAAACCTCTGAGAGGTACATTGCACCCGTGAATGAATGAAGTGTTGTTGAGGTGCAGTCATGGGGCATGGATGAGGAAGTGGGGACCACAAAGTGTCCTTAATTTTGCTCCAGGTATGTGGAATAAAACTTCCTAGGGCTCAACTAGGGACAGAAACAAAAACATCCGTCGAACTGCAGGATTGGGATGAAGACACAGAGATGGTGGAGAGAAAGCTGAAGGGACAAATCACTGTAAGCATTCATTAATGGAGATCAGGGTGACCTCACAAGGGCTGCCTGGGAACCTATGTGGAAGAGCTCCATTTTTCATGTTGGTGAAGCTCCTGCTGGATATGGTGGACTAGGAGCATGAATCTTTGGCTTGGGCACAGCTGCATCACTATGGGCCAGGCTGGGCTTATTCCTTTCCTTGCTACAGGGTCTGGTGGCTGGCAGTTGGCTTTTCATGTTGTGGAGCTGATTAGAGGCTTCCAGGCCCAGGCTTCTCTCAGTGATGCTGAACTTCCACATGTGGTATATTCTGATGAATGAATGAATTAAAGACTATAGTTAGATGAACAGGTTTTATTGTTATTTATTTATTTATTTATTTATTTTTGAGGTAGGGTCCCACTCTAGCCCAGGCTGATCTGGAATTCATTCTGTATTCTCAGGGTGGCCTCAGACTCATGGCAATCCTCCTACGTCTGCCTCCCTTGTGCTGAGATTAAAGGCATGCGCCACCACGCCTGGCTTATTTTTTTCTGTTTTGAGAAGCAGATTGTTCTCTGGGCAGTGAGTCCAATCTGCTTTACCAGGCCTGAGATAATAACAACAGTTTGGTCTGTTAAATACTCATTTCCCTGCCTGCTTCAAGTCTTGGGTAGAACTGGTGTTTAGGTAAACATGAACATGTAGGAATCCTAACTCACAAGGGTTCACATGTATTTCTCAATGTCATCACACTGGATAAAGTGTTTTGGGTGCTTGCATTCAAGGTTGTTTACTTTCCAAACTGCCCAGCATTGTATTTAAGGCTTTTATGATTTGGCCGGCTTCATTAACTTATTCAGGAAATATTTATAAAGTAGTTATTATGGACTTTGTGGACAGGAGTTTTAGGGACATAGTGGTGATCCAGACAGGTACTTGAGACTTGCATTCTACTGGACTTGATGGTGATAAAATATATAAGGTAATAAATGTATACTACAAATTCAGAGAAATATAATGCTAAGTGGGAAATGGATGGGAGAGATGAGCTTGAGAGGAAGTAGGGAGACCAGTCAGGATTGTAGCCCAGAGGTGAGGTGAGTGTGGGCTCGGGTGTGTGGGACCATGGAAAGGACATTTCAGAAGCAAAATCAACAGGCCTCAGTGATGAATGGAAAGTAAGATGTCAAGGAGATACCTGTCTGTGGCTGAGGTCCCGGTCTCCATTAATGAATGCTTACAGTCATTTGTCCCTTCAGCTTTCTCTTCACTATCTCTGTCTCCATCCCAGTCCTGCAGTTCCACGGATGTTTTTGTTTTTGCCCCTGTAGTTTAGCCCTAGCAGACCTCTTCCTTCTCAGCCCCTCCCAGAACATTGTGTTTTACATTGCTTCCACCTTTGAAAAGACCCAAAGGTGGGTGTCCTGTAGGCCATGCTGGCCTTTTCAGACTTCTGTGGCAAGTGACAGTCCCACTTGTATAGCTCTTTTCAGTCTCTAAAACTTTCACACCCATCTTACCTATGAACATTGCATTGTAGGAATGTCCTCATTTTGTAGAGGAGGGGATTCAGACCTGGTGGAGGGAAGGGCCATGACTCCTAGTCAGGGAGGTCAGAACTCAGGTAGATCTCAAGTCCCTGGTGTCCTGTCCAGCACCAGTTTTCATGTTTTTTTTTTTCATGTTCGTATGTGGATATCATAGATGCCCAGCATCTCTAAATGGCCATTCAGTGTTTACCCCATAATTGTTGGTATGCATTTCCCTTTGCTTCTTACTGCCCAGTGCCCAGCAGTGTGTCTGGCAGACACTGTTGAGGGCCAATGTCATTATCAATGTAACACTCTCAGTTTCCTTTTGCAATGAGTGCTAAGTTTTGGTGGGGGAAGAGGTGGGGTCTAGGATCTGCTACAGGAAGAGACCTTCCTTTTCCCTAAGGAGAATTATCATTCAAATGGAAAGAATCTAGAGGAAATGTTGAGGGTTAAAAAGGGAAGGGTAGCGAGGGTAGTGTTTATGAAAGGTTCTCATATTGGGTAGAAAGCTGGATTAGACCAGCTCCACAGGTCTTGTAGTCTACTTTGTGTATATCAAGATTCTACAAGGAAAGAAAAAAGAGGAAACGAACACTGGTCCTAAACACTTATGCCTGGCACTTGACATACTTTATTACCCCTGGTCTTTATAACCGTTGTCTTAAGTGACCAGTGTTCCCATTTGAATGAAGAGAAAACTGAGACTCAGAGGAGAGGAGAGAATTTGCCCAAGTTGGTAACAGAACTGGCTCTGGTGTGGCCCGCTCCTCCTTGCTGTGAAGTAAACATGTTTGTATGCTAGTTTTCCATTGTTATATTTATCAGTTACAATAAGGGGGTGTTAAAAACAAAAGCAGTCATATTGTTGGGAGTAAATTTTATCTCTATAGCTTTAAAACACAAACAAAAATAATAATTCCATTAGCAGAGGAAAAATGCAACATACTGCTGAGTATAAATTTTACTGCTACAGTGTAAAATACAAAGATGATAAATGAAAAGTTGGAACATTTATTATAGGGAATATATTTTATTAGTATAACTAAAACACAAACAAACTGCACAATACCAGTAGTTGTTAAAAATTGTACTCCACCTCTTGACAGGGTATATGATTCAGGCTGCAAAATGGCAAGGTTAGATCTGTAGGCTTAGGGGAGGGAGACAGGTTGCAGCACAAGGGAAAGGGCTGAACAGGGGAGCCATCTTATAGAAGGAGCTCCATAAAGCCCCAGAGCTAAAACATTAGTAAGCACCAGGTAGAGGAAACTCAGGACTAGAACATTTCTGCACCTTTGGGGAGAAGGGAACACCTGAGTAGAATTCTTCAGTCCATTCTGTAGTGCCCCTTGAGTGGTAGAAATGATTATGAGCCATTGTGAACTCTGAGACAGTGTTGAGCCTAGAAATGAGCAGTGTGGGGATAAGAACACTTAGTGTGGCGATCAGGAAGTGGGCATGGCTGCCTCAGCTCTGGCTGGGGAATGATCTATTCTTGGCTTAGAGCCCAGTAGAGTGGGTAGCATGAGGCCTCTCAGCAGCTTGGCAGGGGCCTGTAGTGTCTCTGCCTCATAGGGGCAGCCTTGTGCAGAGTACTGGCATCAGGGCGGCTGAGGACCCTGTGTGGGAGCGCATTAGTTCTAAGAGGTAATCATCTCATTTTTCACATGAGGAAACTGAGGTGTAACAGCTAATTTACCGAAGCTAGGTAATTTACGCAGAGTCACACTGGGGATGGAACCAAGCAAGAATTTTGAAGCAGATCTGCCCAGCCTCAGATGAAGAAAGTATTTTCTTTCAGTTGTTCACACTGAGTTCCATTAACATGATATCATGGCACAGGCTTTCGGAAGCCTTAGGGAAGAAAGGAAAACCAGATAGATATAAATTAGGTGCTTATTGGCAGGTGATTTCTATGAGAGACCTGGACAGCCAGCATGGCCTTCTTGGCCTCACTGTTCCAAACAGTTCATGTGGCCTGGGCATATGAGTGTGTGGTCACATGGCTCTGGGTTGGTGAAATTTTATGTACCCCTGAAGTAGGGCCAGGGAGGGGAGTGGTGGAAGGTTTCTTTTCTGTTGCAGTTTTTCTGAAAAGTCAGCTTTAGATGGAGCCATTTACCCTGTTATCTTTCTGAAAACCTGCAGTTTTTTAGAATCCAGTGAGGCCTCCTCTGAGGCCAACTCTCACAGCTTTGTGGCCATACTGGTCTTCTTCCAGTGGCAGTGGTTATGGCCCTGCATCTGGTTTGGGTGTGTTGTCCAAGCTCTGATTGTCACACCGAGTATTTGAAGGTGCCAAGGCAGTATGCCCTGGGTGGTGTATGTTAGCGAATACAAAGTATAGGATGCTTTCTGGTCTCCTCACTTTATACACTAAGTGGTAGCGTGTGCTTGGATGGATCCTTGCTGTACTTCAGATGCTCTCCCCTCCTACCTGCACAAGGTGAAGAGGTGAAGATGCAAACCCTCATCTCACAGGTTCACTTTTGGTACATACTAATCCTTTGCATGTCAGTTGCCAGAAGTGTGCTGCAGGAAGCTCCTTGCTGGGAAATTTGGCAGTTGCTATTGCAAGTGTTCTGATAGGTTTATCGTTTGACCCAGTGACTCTTTCTAGGAATCTGTATGCAGGAATCACTGTATAACAGATACATAGAAATGCTTACCATATTAAACAATGGCACTAGCATTTAGTGAATGCTTACTTTGTACCAGACAGCCTGTCTCAGGTCTTTATTAGTGTTATAAGTCAAATGTGTTTTATCAGACAGAAACTAAGTATTTGCAATATGGGAACTGATTTAATAAATCATAGTATGTTTCATACAGTGAATTAGTATGGAGCCTTTAAAATGATACAGATTTTTATTTACTGACATGAATGGGTTTTTTAATGTGTTAAGTAATCAAGTCAGTTCACTGATTATGTACTAAATTGTTCTGTTTTGTAAAAAATGTCTGAAAGGCTAGATATTAAAATGTTGACTTATTTTTCTTGAGTAATGAATGTGGATGATTCTTACCTTTTTCTTGTGTTGTAGATTTACATATACTAGTTTTAAAAAAGAAGCAGGCTAGGGATGTAGTAGTTGGTAGAGTGCCTATCTAGCCCACACTAAGCCCTGGACTTGATCCTCAGCACTGTGTGAACTGGGTGTGGTGGTACATGCCTATAAAATCAGCAGTCAGGAGGTAGAAACAGAAGGATCAGAAGTTCAATGTTATCTTTGGCTACATGAGTCTAGCCTGGGCTACCTGAGAGTCTGTCTCAAAAAAAATGCTTAACTTAGGTAAATGGGAGAAATAGGTAGCAAATATTTCTTGTCTCTTTGGGGCTGATGAACTAGCCATCAGACTGCTACCCTACTGCAGCCTTTCTCTTTGCCTCTCTTTGCAGCAAAGCAGTAGAGAGCTTAGCTGAAGGAGGCGGCTCCGAAGTTCAGCGGGTGAAAGAAGATGCTCGTAAGAAGGTGCAGCAAGTGGAAGATCTCCTAACAAAAAGGATCCATCTTCTCGAAGGGGCAAGTCTGGAAGTCCTGAGGGGTCTGCTGCTTCCAGTGGTTACAACCAGGGTGGGAGAGCGGTGTCCCTTTTTCAGTCATGGTCAGGTTTGAGCAGGTTCAGCAGCCACCCTTGTCCTTACTCAGCGTCTTTGCGTTACAGTCCTACTTTAGGATTGTGCATGTGTAACTTACAGCTCTTACACTCTGTAGACTAGCCACTATGGTCTTTCGCATGAGGGAACTAATGGACAAAGAGGAGTCTTCGCCAGTATAGATGTGAGCCTAGTTTAAGCTGTGTGCTTATTTTAAAGTCCATGTTTTCAAGATGGCACACTACTTATTAATTTGGTTCCCCCTCTTTTTTAAACAATGAACAGGTTGAGGCCCATAGAAAGGAAGGACTGTCTGATGCGAGGCAAGCTTGGACCCAAATTGCCTGATGCTTAGCTGCCCATCCAGCCCCTGTCCTGTGTTTAGTCTTTGTCCAGCCTCCCTGCTAGAGCATACGAGGCCAGAATGTGGCTTTTTTTTTTTTTTTTTTTTTTTGCCTGTGCTCAGTTAGGTGTTTCCTGTGACTTTGGCTAAAAAGTCCTGTCTTGTGGATGCTCCTTCTGTAATCAGTCAGATAGGTTGAGTATCCCTTTTCTGAAATGCTTAGAACCAAAGGTATTTTGAATTTGGGTTGTTTCTTCTTCTTTTTTCTTCTCTTTTTGTATTGTGGAATATTTGCATATATCCCATCAGCTACCTTGAGGATGGAACCTAAACTAGGACATAAAATTTACTTAGTTTTCATATAAACCTTATATACATAGTCTGAAGGTACAATATTTTAGTGGGCCTGTGTTTTGACTACAGCTCATCACATGAGGTCAGGTATGGAATTTTCCACTTGTGTGACATATTGACACTTAGAAAGTTTTCAGATATTGGAATATTTCAGAGTTTGGGGTTTTAGATTAGAGATGCTCAACCTATATTGATTATTTAACTCCTTTTAATCTTTATTTTTTTGAGACAGGGTTTGTCTGTGTAACGTAGGCTGTTCTCAAATTTATGATCCTTCTCCTTTAGCCTTCCAAGTGCTGGGATACCAGGTGTGTAGCACCCTGTCCAGCTTATTCTTGATACTTGTATGAGCTGTCATCTAGTGATCCAAGCACCTGTTTCTTCCAGTGCTCTCTGCTCTGTCACTTGCTGTCGTTATCACCCTGGGTGAGACATTCACCTTGTGTCACTTCTGTTTTCTCTGTGAAGCAACACAGCAGCCCCTGCTCTGCACAAAGACTGTGGTGACAAGAACATGCACTCCTCCCACCCCAACTTGGGGAGGCTTCCAAGCCTAAGTTATCCTTCTTCCACCACCTCTTTGCTCTGTCTTTTAAAACAGCTCCTTTTAAAACAGCTGGCCCAGGGCTGGAGAGATGGCTTAGCGGTTAAGGCGCCTGCCTCCTAAGCCTAAGAACCTGGTTCCAATCTCCAGGTCCCACGTTTAGCCAGATGCAAAGTGACGCAAGGGCGCAATGCCGCACTTGGCCACAAGGGGGCGCACACATCTGGATTTCATTCACAGCAGCTGAGAGACTGCTGGTGCATCCATCTCTGTCTGTCTCCCTCTCCCCCTCTCTCTGTCTGTCTCTCTCTCTCTGTGTCTCTCTCTAAAAATAAAAAACAAACAAAAAAAATTAAAACAGCTGGCCCAGATTGGCTAAATCACTTGTTCAAGGTCACAAGGGGAGGTAAATGTTAGGTAGACTGGCTGCCAACCTGCATTCTGGTCTGCGAGTCTATAGTCTCAGTCCATAATGCTTGATGGTTAGGTGAGGATCAAATACGGAATAAAAAAACTTGCACAGAGCCTGGCATTTAGAAGGCACTCAGTAAATAATAGGGCTTTTTTGCTATCTAAGAAAATGCAAAGTGATTTTTTTTTTTTTGGAGAGAGTCAGAGAGAGAGAGAGAGAGAGAAACATATAGAGAATGGGTGCACCAGCAGCCTCTCAGCCACTGTGAACAAACTCCAGATGCGTGTGCCCCCTTGTAGGCATGTGTGGCATTGCACCCTTGTGTCACTTTGCGTCTGGATAAATGTGGGACCTGGAGAAGTGAGTGGCATTCTTTGGCTTAGCAGGCAGGCGCCTTTACTGCTAAGCCATCTCTCCAGCCCCAAAGTGACTTTTTTTCCCAGCTCTCATTGTGACTGATGGTAAGCCTCCTGGGCAGATAGTACTAGGGGAGGTCCTGAGAGGGGAAAGGACAGGGAGAGAAGGCAGTTGTTTTTGAGTTCTTTGGGATGTGACAGGCATTTGACAGTCTTACAGCATACCTTTGAAGGGATGGAATGGGTATCCTGATTCATATACTGAGAACCTATCCAATGACTATCAAAAGCCACACAGCAAGTATGCAGGAGAGCTGGGTTTTAAACTTACTTTGATATGACTTTTATGTTTGTGATGTAATCAGAGGCAGTGGGTCTTTGTAGCTGGAGATTTAGGCCTACACTCAGGTCACTTTTTTGGTCACTGGGGACTTTTTGCCCAACACAGACACATAGTCAGTGTGATTTAGGCAATTTCTTTGGTGGCTTTTTTTGAACTCACAGGAACAGCACAGAAGTTTTCACCACCTAAACCCCTTTGTGTAATCATTATCATAAAAAGAAATAGAGAGGGGTGGTGGGTTGTGGGATGAATTTGTATGGAGATTATGGTGACTCTGGAATTTATGGATATTTAGTATTGAGAGGTACATTTCCCCTTGTTCTCATTGAAGCTGTAATATTGATCTGATTTTTCAGAACCAGAAGTACAGTTCTTGTAGAGTTGAGTCTTTTCCATTGGAAATGCCTATTACTCTTTGGATACAAGAGGGAAAAATGGCTGGCAAATGTATTTATTACTGATTCCTTCCATGTATAGTACAATTCAGTGAGGAGAAATGTGCTGGAGAAAAAGTCATAAATATTTATATTTTAATCCAATTTCCTTTCAAAATGTTCCCAATTGTATTGAAAAATTACATCAAATATATTTAATTTAACTCTAGGATGTGAAAGCCGCCCAAGCAGAACTGGAAAAGGCCTTTGTGGGGACAGAAGCAGAGAAGGCTCTCCGGCTAAGTTTGGAAAGCCAGCTTTCAGCCATGAAGAGGATGCAGCAGGGAGGCTTAGAGACAGCGCTGGTCTTGGAGGAGAAGGACAGGTCTGCCTGATCTCTGGGAAATCCCAGTGTGGGAGAGCATCGTTCCCTCTCCTGCCCGCTTCCTTCCTATCTCATTGTTCCCCACAGGACTTGGGTGACTTCTGGAACACATCCAATACAGCAGGAAAGAAAACAGGGATTAAAGTGGGGCAGAAAGAAAAGGAAGGAATAGTATTAGGAGGGCAGAGACAGTCAGTAAACGGAAATTTTTTTTTGAATTTTTAATTTTTTTGGTTTTCTGAGGTAGGGTCTCACTCTAGCCCAGGCTGACCTGGAATTCACTATGTAGTTTCAGGGTGGCCTCGAACTCATGGTGATCCTCCTACCTCTGCCTCCCAAGTGCTGGGATTAAAGGCGTGCTCCATCATACCCAGCCTCAGAAATTTACATTGAAAAGTGCTACGTAGAAATTAAGTCTAAGGATGGAGAGGTGGCTTAGTGGTTAAGCTGCTTGCTTGCAAAGTCAAAGGTCCCAGGTTTGATTCCCTAGGACCTATGTAAGCCAGATGCACAAGGTAGCACATGCATCTGGAGTTTGTTTACAGTGGCTGGAGGACCTGGCATGCCCATTATCTCTGTCCCTCAAATAAATAAGTAAAAATAAAAACAAAAATAAAAAAAATTTTAAAAAGAAATTAAGTCTAGTATTTAATTTTGGCTGTAAGCCTCCTAGTAGCCAAAGTAAAGAAAGGGAAAAATTCTGTGGATCCAAGATTCATATTACTCATGTGGTAAAACAAGCCACAAACTCAGGAGAAGCAGTTTCACTTGGCACTGTCTGAGGGACATTTTTCATGCTGTTCTTTCCAAAGGGAACAGTGAGTAGCTTTATCCCCACAATAAATATAGTAAATTTTGTGTGACCTATTTTTCCATTGTGTTTTTTTAATGCTGACTGGAGGCCTAAATTAGTATAATGTAAGGGGCCAAAAGCAGAACAGTGGAAAGAAATCTAGAATTCTTTGTTGGTCCAGAATACAATGTATGTATGCCCTGTGAATCCTTTGGATGTACAGTAGGCTTGTTAGGACACCTTTAATGCCCACCTTACCAAACTTTTGACAAAAATTTGTTAGGAGAAAATTGAGATTTTATTATATTGTTTTGCACGCATATAGGGTGTTTGTTTATGTGTGAGTGTGTATGTGTAGGTACACATGTATTTGTGAGGGCATAGGTCAGAGGTTGATGGTGGGGTATCTTCAATCACTCTTCACCTTATTTAGTGAGACAGGGTCTCTCACTGAACCCTGAACTCACTGGTTCAGCTAGACAAGTTAGCTAGCAAGTCCTGGGGATCCTCCTATCTCTGCCTCCCCAGGCTGGGATTACAGACACACACCATCACACCTGCCATTTTACATGGGTGCTGGGGATCTGAACTCAGGTCCTTACGCTTATGCAGCAAGCATTTTACCCACTGAGCATCTTCCCAGCCCAATCTACACAGTAATTTTAAAAGTATGGATTATTTGCCACCTTTTAAAACATTGAATTTCATGTGAAAGTCTAAATTTCAACTTTTCTTGAAAACCTGAAGATATAGCAGTCATGGGTGCCAACTTGCCAGATCAGGGCTGCTGCTTCCCATCAATGGGCTGATGCATCAACTGGCCTTAGTTTCCCTGCCTGGGGCCCAGCCCACTTTCCATTTCAAGTGTGCGTTTGGTGACATAAGCTCTCTGTTTGATTGTTGATGATTTCAGAGATGAACCCCTAGAGGGCAAT
This sequence comes from Orientallactaga sibirica, assembly GCA_036365145.1. Classification (NCBI taxonomy): domain Eukaryota; kingdom Metazoa; phylum Chordata; class Mammalia; order Rodentia; family Dipodidae; genus Orientallactaga; species Orientallactaga sibirica. Next base: position 14,659,988 of record JAEOAD010000034.1, read on the forward strand.
CTTGCTCCTCCCTCATGGTATTTTGGGGCATTGCATACATGTTTCTCCTGGTGCCCCATCCTAGTGCATTGCTGGTTGTTGAGACTGCCCATATTGCCCTGCCAGCTTTGGCCAGGGAAGCCAGCCACTGATGTCTGCCAGACCTCCTGGCCTCTACTTCTTCTAGCAAACTGAGTTGCTTTCTAACTCCAGAGGCTTCTCTGACAAAATGCTAATTATTGAATGTTTAAGAAGTACTAAGTGTAGCAACTGCTGTTTGTTGAGTATGCCCAAAGAACAGAGTTTTTTTTGTTTTTGTTTTTGTTTTTTTTTGGTTTTTTTCGAGGTAGGGTCTCACTCTGGTCCAGGCTGACCTGGAATTAACTATGTAGTCTCAGGGTGGCCTCGAACTCTCGGCGATCCTCCTACCTCTGCCTCCCGAGTGCTGGGATTAAAGGCGTGCGCCACCACACCCGGCTCGAACAGAGTTTTTTTTAAGAGAGGTTGAATGACTTTCTGTGGTTAGGGTGCAGTTGATACGGGGTAGTAGTTTCGTAGCCCAAAGAAGAAAGTATTATGTTCTCCCCAATGGTGCACTAGAGGTATGGGGTGGCAAAGCTTCCTCAAGGAGAGGATGCTTCAGCTTAATCAACTCTGGTGTTTACCAGAGAGGTTGGTGTAGGGAAGGGCATTCCAGATAGAGGGTATTAATAGGATGTACAAAGGCATGGGGCTCAGAATGGCTTTGGAGAGAGCTGGGAGTGAGTGGCTATGAGCTGAGGATTTCCTGTGAGATGAAACTGAGACTCTTGCAGCCTAAAAGCTGGCCATTGATGCTTTGTTCCAGAGTTTGGCCATTAGGTTACAAGTCAATGTATTTTTAAGCTTTGTCCTGAGAGCTATGGAGAGCCATCTTGCTTCTGCCACACCACCTCCCACAGCTTTGGATTGTTTGTGGATGCTTAGGCTTCAAGGGCAGATTTTCTTCGGCGAGGGATCTGCTGCTATTGGTGGGAGCTATTGAAACTCTCTGAGCAGGGGTTTGACTTGACCGGACCATGGGTCATACTGCAGGCAAGGGGACTTGTTAATGTCACATAAATTCTGGACCTTAATCTCTGACCTGCAAAAGAGATTCTGTTTATGTTTAGTCATTGGACACATTTACTTTGAAGATGTGTGGCCCAGATTCCTACCTCCTCCTGCTCCACTGAGCTAAGAGAGCAGCTTAGAATTAATATTTAAATTTTGTTCTCTTTTAGACTGATTGAGGAGTTGAAGCTGTCTTTGAAGAGCAAAGAAGCTTTAATTCAGTGCCTTAAAGAGGAGAAATCTCAGATGGCATCTCCTGATGAGAACGTGTCATCTGGAGAACTCCGAGGACTTTGTGTCGTTCTGAGGGAAGAAAAGGAGAGAGATGGCAAGGTGAAGTGATGGGGCACAAAGAGGGGCTTGGGTTGCTGTTCAGTCTGCATGGTTTGCACAGTTGCTTCCAAGTGTGAATCTTTCAGCCGAGGAATCAGCGGAAGCAGCCTTTGTCAGAAACCTGGCCTTTTCCTCTCTCAGCTTCCTGTGTTCTGTTCCTGCACACCTGAGCTACCATGTGTTCATTTGTTGTTGACTGCAGACTTCGTTTTCATCCTTGGGGCTTTCTTAGGATAAGATTGTGGGCCATTGTACACATCCATTTTCCTTCATACTTAGAGGCTGGCTTGAGGCCACGTTTGGTGTGAAATATCAGAGGCAGCAGGGAAAGGCAACTAACTCCTACTGGGCCTTACGGCATGTGAGGAGCCTCCCACCTCCTTGGCCAGTTCAAGATTAGGTACAGAACAGCTTATGCTTTTCTAGACTTCTAGAGGTGAATTGTTGGTAGCTGGACCAAAGCCCCTGGACTCTGTACTCTAGACATCCTCCATGGCAGGCTATCTGGAAATGGGTGGTCAGGGAGGAAGTACACATAGGCCACGGTCTGGACTTTCCCTTCTCCTTAGACCAAAGGTGGCTGCTGCATGGGGTCCATTCACATCAGGGAATCCTCTGGATGTTCAGGAGAGTCAGGTCAGTCAGGACTGCTTAGTGGAGTCAGCTCTTTGCCCCTGCCACAGCAGAGGTGTTTCTAGCCTCATTATTTTCATCTGGACCCAGCTGCTGCTGCTGCTCCTCCTGTTACATCCCTGTATCCCAGGCTCTGTCCTCTGGCAGGCCCTGCTCATTTGTCTTATCGCACATTGCTTCACTCTGTGTGGCTGGTGATCAGCCAGAGTGGCATCTGCCTTTACAGTTGCCTTCACTCGAACCAGGTGGGGCTTTGTGTGGGGCAGAGATGAGGCAACATGAGTGTTAATGGGTTCTGCAGTGGTGGGGCAAAGTGAGTCTTTGAAGGCCTATTCTAATGTTTGCAGAAAAACGTTTGGGTGGCAGAGGCCATCCCTTCTGGTGACCATGGAATGTTGTTTTGCAGGGAGCACAACAGAAGGAGACAAATCACTTTGAAGAGAGGATTCAGGTATGTTGATACAGTTTAAAATTTTAAGCCTTATCCTGTTCTTGCCTCTCATTTTATTCTGAGTGTAACAGATAATTCTGTGTGACAATAGCTGTCAGTTATTGAATGCTGTTGCATGTCAGTTGCGTTTAAAGCACCGTAGAGGGAGTTTCTTAGTCTTTGCAATAACTCTGAGGTAGACATTCCCATTTTTCAGATGTGGTACTGGAGGCTCAAAAAGTTAACTTGCTCATGGCACTTTCAGACCTGCCTGTCTGACTCTGATGTCTGAGCTCTGTGGGCCCCTAGTCACAGCAGCCAGCATTTGTGCAGTGCCTGCCAGCTTCTGTAGTGCTTTCCATCCATTATTTCAGTTGATCCTCACAACAGCCCAGGAGGGAGGCAGCAGTGATTATCTTAAGACATGAACTTAGTCTTCGTCAAACCAAATTCTCTGCTAGCTTTTGTAGCATTAAGAAATGAAATTAATGATTTCTTATTCCCCCCTCCCCCCAAGTAACCTGGTATAGTTTCAGACTGTGATGTGACTGTGTTCAGATTTTAGAAGGCATTGGATTTCTCCCCATAGGAATAGCTGTCATTGTCTTAACCAATCTGATCCCCTTCCTTTCACCCGGCCCTTTTGCCGTGAGCAGTAACACAGTAACTTGGAGCTGATGCCGCTACGTTCAGCTCGACTTGGAAACATTAATCACAGGTTGACAGGAATAAGATAGAATAACTGCATTTGAGTGTGCTCTTAAAGATATATTTACAGTGCCTTTTGGTTGGAACATGTCAACTTAGTGAATCTTTTTCTAATCTAATTTAGGCACTTCAGGAGGACCTGAGAGAGAAGGAAAGAGAAATTGCTACAGAGAAGAAGAATAGCTTAAAGAGGGATAAAGCCATTCAAGGCCTCACCATGGCATTAAAATCAAAGGAAAAAGAGGTATGTCTCATGCACTTGGGGTGAAGGTTTTCTTTATTAGTTTCTGTGATTGGCTTGTCCTACTCTGACTTTTTAGCTTTAGATACAAAGTTCATAAGAGAGCTAAGATAGTACACAAAGTGGGGAAAAGATCTCTTAGTTACTGGGCAATTCTTTTGAAGTATCTCATCAATTGTTTAAAAAATAAATATGAGTTAAGCATATAATTTTTTTGGGGGGGGGGTTTGCAAGGTAGGGTCTCACTCTGGTCAAGGCTGACCTGGAATTAACTATTTAGTCTCAGGGTGGCCTCGAACTCTCGGCGATCCTCCTACCTCTGCCTCGTGAGTGCTGGGATTAAAGGCGTGTGCCACCACGCCCGGCTAAGCATATAATTTTAAAACCTCTAGTAGCTATATTAAAAGAAGTACAAAGAAATAAAACTAATTTTAATTAATTAGCTAATCCTTTTTTCTTTTTTTTTTTTTTTTGAGGTAGGGTCAGCTCATGCTGACCTGGAATTCACTATGTAGTCTCAGACTGGCCTCAAGGTCATAGTGATCCTCCTACCTCTGCCTTCTGAGTGCTGGGATTAAAGGAAAGTGTGCACCACCACACCCAGACTAACTAATTTTTTTTTTTTTTTTTGGTTTTTGAGGTAGGGTCTCACTCTGGCCCAGGCTGACCTGGAATTAACTATGTAGTCTCAGGGTAGCCTTGAACTCACGGCGATCCTCCTACCTCTGCCTCCCGAGTGCTGGGAACTTTAACTAATTTTAATAATATAAGCCGGGTGTGGTGATACACGCATTCATGTGGCTAGTTACTACCATATTGGACAATGCTGAATTTTTTGAAGGATAACTGAAAGTTGAGGTCAAGGAGTTTGAGAAGGTAAGGCCACAGCTGTGAGGCAGTTAGAGAGCCTCCTGGCTTGTTGCTTTTGGGATCTAAGCTGGTGGCTGATGGCTACTTCCTTGTCACTAGTTGGTATAGCAGTCTGTGTGGCCCAGTGACCATGCTAGGTCCTGACTCATTGAAGAGACCCAGCTCTGCTTACAGTGTGGAAGGCCAGAGAGAGTGGTGGGCAGAAGAGAAGCACAGTTAGGAACCATTTTGGAAGAGACAGAACAATGCTTAAGGTCTCAAGGGAAGAACCAATGTGTGTGTGGCCCCACAGACCATTTAGGGATGTCAGGGGACAAAGTGCATGACTTACATGAGGTGACAGATGCTGGGTCACTTGCAAGCGGCTGGTGGTGGTGGAGGAGAATCATCTTCAGCTGCATGAGAAGCCACAGGCTAAGCAGCAGGAGAGGCATGATCACATTTTCACCTTCAAGCACCTCTGGTTATGTTTGGAGACTGATTGATCCAAGTAGAAGTGGGTAATTAAGGCAAGAGTCAACAGAGGCTCATTTAGAATGGAGGTCATAGCAAGTGAATGAAGGGAGGATTGTATATGAGAAATAAAATTAGAAAGAATTAAAGATTAGAAATAAACCTGAAAGGAAATCTGGTTGGATGTAGGGATTCAGAAAAGGAATCGTAAAGGGTGACTCTAGATGTCTGGTGTGCCTAATGACATAATTCCCAGTGTAGAAAGTGGAGCATGCTGGTGAGACAGAACATTGATTTGGAGAGGTATGCAGACCCCCCAGGTGACTGTCCAGGAGGCAGAGGGATGTGCAAGCTTGAAGCTTGGAGAGAGTTCTGGCCTGACAGGCTGTTATGGGAATCACTTGTGTACAGGTGTGAGTAAAAATCCTGAGAAATTACTGTCTTGTCTGGGGAGGGTGTAGAATGGAGAAGGAGGAGGCTGAGGATGAAACTTCAGGGGATGCCAGAAGTTCAGGGATGGGCAGGAATGGGACAGCAGGCATTTTTGCAGAGATGGAAACTGGGCCTGAAGAAGCTAACAGAGTGTAAGAACCTGGATCACTGCAGCATCAGATGCAGCAGTGATGTGGCTCTTGCTGATAGCAGCTGTAATTCATATGCTGCAGTGGGAGTTTGGGGCTCAGCTAGAGTAGTCGGCCTTCACTGTGCTGTGACAACAGTGATGAAGTAGTACTGGTGCTGGCAAGGCAAGGGTCTTGTGGTAGAAGTTCACTGCTGATCCCAGGATTTAGGAGAAGGTCACTCTAAGATGAGGAATTTTGGGACTAGCCTGGTGATATTGTTGGGTGAGTCATCTGAATAGATGGTAGCAATAGTTTTATTTTAGCACTGGAACACATTACCTCATTTAAGCTTAACAACACCATCATTGGGTGAGTGGTAATGTCCTCATCTTAGTTGTATTAGCCTGTTCTTTTTATTACTGTAGTGAAATATTTGAGGCAGAATAATTTTATAATTATTAGAGGCTGGAAGTGCAAGATCATGCAGCCTGATGTGTTCAGCCTCTGATGAGGTTCCAATGTCAGATAGCAGAACTGCAGGTGGGAGGGAGAAATCCCATTGCCAAACAGCCAATGATTAGGATCCTGCAGACTCCTTCCAAGACATCCTCCCAACTGACCCAAAGATCTCCCACTAGGTTTCAACTCTTGAAGGTCCTACTTTCTAACATTCTCAGACAAAGGACTAAGCTTCCAACACATGAACTTTGAGGGACATATTTAAACCATATTCAGATCACAGTAACAGTTGAAGGCATTGAGTCTCAGAGAGGTTGAGCCATCTAGCAAGCAAATGCCCCAACTAGAAATCCTGTGGAGGGCTCTTGTGACTGACTACAAAGCAGGTTAGGATAGACCAGAAAGCAGAGCCTGGCCATGCATTCATTTCCTGTTCTTTCTTCTTTCTCTAGGTTGAAGAACTTAACTTTGAAATCAAAGAGCTCAGTGCTGCCTATGCTAAAGCCAGAGAGACTGCTCAGAAAGCACAGGCCTCGAAACTCCAGGTAAGAGTTGGCTTGGCTTTAAGTGGCTCCCTCTGAAGGGAAGGGAAGGGATGTAGATGATTTTCATAACTGTGGGATAGAATTGGCTGAGTCTAACTGAAAGGAAATTCTTCACCAGTTTTGGGAGCTTCTGAAGCATTCCCTTAGTCTGATAATGATGATGACGATGACAACTTCTCCTGTAGCTGAGTTTACTCTGTGCCAATGGATAGCTCATTCGATCCTAATAGCCCTGTAGGAAGGATAGTTATGGTCCCTCTTGCATTTGTGAGGTTTTTGAGACTCAGTGAGGGTGTGCACTTAACTCACTGTCACACAGCTAGCAAGTGCTGGAGCCAGTATTTAAACACTGCAGTTGCAGCAGACCACAGGCACTCGTTGAGAGCACACTTTGTGCTGAGCCCTGCTCAGTGCTCCCCATAGATTATTTCCTTCATCTGTGCAACATCCTATGAAGTAGGTGCCATTTATATCCTTATTTATTTGTAGGGCGGGGGGGGGGGGAATGGGGTGCACCAGAACCTCTTGTACTACAAACAAACTCCAGACGCATGCACCACTTTGTGCATCTGCCTTTACATGGGCAATAGAAACCGGGCCATCAGGCTTTGCAAGCAAGTGCCTTAACCTCCTAGTCATTTCTCTAGCCCTGTATCCTTGTTTTACTGCTGAGAAAATCCAAGTTGAGAACTTGGTTGGCACACCAAACTGGTAGGTGGAAGAGCTATGATTTGACCCCAAAATTTATGTTACTTCAAGGCCTAGCATCCCATACTTGCCTCCCCCAGCTATCATTCTACCTGTTGCTTTGGGGTTTGGGTTCCAGGCCATGATGTTTTTGATTTCTTTTTCTACCCACAGCATTATACCACAAGGATGCCTATTGGTTATCCTTTGGCTAGCCTTTCCTGCACAAATTTTAGCTTTGTGCTTTTAATTATCTCAACATTTTCTTCCCATGCTTCTAGTTCACCTGTGCAGTTTGTATAAACCTCTTAGTAATAGACAGCAAACTGTCATCATCACAATAAGTCCATGCTGCCTAAAGCCCTCTGCTCATTCCTTCACTTCTGATGCTTTGGGTGGGAAAGTGGAAGTTAAATCTGATTTCACACTGTTTGACTCCTAAGATTCATATCCCATGCCTTATCTTTCTCAGAGCTTTCGCTCACAATAAGAATAATTGCAGTAATTTGGGTTAAATCATGGGATGCTAGCAGCATAGACAGATCTCTGCTTTTGGGATCTCAGACTTGCCTTCTCCCACTGTTTTGACAGTAGTTGATGAAATGGAGCTGAGATTACATTTTATACTTTTTTCCCTCTTGCTTGGAAAATAACAAGCTTAAAATGCCAAATTCTTTAGAAAACCATCAATATTTTCCATTGCTTAAGAAAAAAAAATATATATGTTGGCAGTTGATAGCCAGAGAGACCAGGCATCCTATGAGCATTGAGATGTTGGGCCTTGAGGGAAAGAAAGCAGTCTTGTAAATTTAAATATTACCCATATATATTTATTTTATACATTTATTAATTTAATACCCTTAGCTGTAGTCAAAAATACTAATACTGTTATCAAGTCTTACAAGGACATTGCGGCCTGAATTCCTTGTCTGCAGTCCAGACCGCAGGAACTGTTTGACTTCTTAGGATGTGTGTCAGTCTGCTGTCCTCAGAAATAACTGCCCCTGAGGTCTGATTCAAGGAAGAGGCATGTTTGTGCAGACTAGGGAGTTTGCGGCAGGCTAGAGCTCATCTGTCTCCAAGGCCTGTGCTCTTCCTACCACTCTGTGTATGTGAGTAAATGCACACAGTATGCTTCTAGGGCCTCATTAGAGGTGTATGTAGTTAGAATGTTGCACAGACTTGTCAGTGAATTGCTTTCATGTGTTGGACCTTTTAGGTTATGGTGATTTGAATTAATTGCAGCTTGAGCTCATAAACTAAAGGACACAGGGTTGTCTTGATATTAAGCTTGACATGGAAGCAGTACCAGGTGACTGTAAGTGCAGAAGCACAGAGATGTGATTTCTGACCACAGTGTGATTGTGTGGGCAGGTATGGCATTCCTTATGCCCATGTAGAGTTATTTCCTAGTTGGAAGTGGGATTCCCTTTCTGGTTGTAAAACTAAAAACAAGAACATTCACTGCAGGAAAGTTATGAAATATTTGTTACTACTTGAAGTACTTACAGAAACTCACTTCTAAATATGTTCCCTCTTAACACCTTGATCCTTTGAATACCTGTCTACATGCCTATGCATACAAAACTTTAAAAAGTTACATAGAATCATCATAAATATTTTTTATTTTTTAAGAGATGGGGGTCCCTATATGTTACCCAGGCTAGCCCTGAACTCCTGGGTTCAACCAGCTTCCTACCTCATTCCCCTAAGTAGCTAAGGCTATAGACATTTGTACTCAGCCATCAGATATTTTTTGTTCTATAACCTTTTCATAATCTAGTATTCTTTTTTTTTTGTTTTTTTTTCTTCCCTTTGAGATAGAGTCTCGCCCTAGCCCAGGCTGACCTGGAAGTCACTATCTAATCTCAAGGTGGCCTCGAACTCATGTCAGTCCCCCTACTTCTCCTCCTGAGTGCTGGGATTAAAGGTGTGCTCCACCACACCTGGCCTTTATCTAGCATTCTTCCTATGGCAGCATATTATACATCTACTCAGTCTTTTATTTTTTTAGACTTTTCTTTATTGACAACTTCCATAATTACAGACAATAAACCATGATAATTCCCTCCCCTCCCCCACTTGCCCCTTCACAAATCCACTCTCTGTCATATCCCCTCCCTCTCTCAATCAGTCTCTTTTATTTTGATGCCATCATCTTTTCCTCCTGTTGTGAGGGTCTTGTGTAGGCAATACCAGGTGTGCGAGGTTATGGATATCCAGGCTATTTTGTATCTGGAAGAATGCATTACAAGCTGTCCTACCTTTCTTTTGGCTCCTCCCTTATAGCTCCATTCTAGCTTACTGGCCTCTGCTATTGATTTTTACTCCACTTTACATATAAATCTAAACATTTGTAGCTAGGGTCCACATTTGAGAGAGAACATGTAGTGCTTGGCTTTTTGGGCCTGGGTTACTTCACCTAGTATAATCCTTTCCATATCTAATAATTTCCCTGCAAATTTCATAGTTTCATTTTTCTTTACCACTGAATAGAACTCCATTGTTTTAATGTACCACATCTTCATTATCCATTCATCAGTTGAGGCTGGTTCCATTTCCTAGCTATTGTGAACAGAGCAGCAATAAAAATGGACATGCAAGTATCTCTAAGGTAGTGTGAGGAGTCCTTAGGATATATGCCTTGGAGTGCTGCTATAGCTGGGTCATATGATAAATCTATTTTTAGCTGTCTAAAGAATCTCCACACTGATTTCCACAGTGGCTGGACCAGTTTACATTCCCATCAGTAGTATAGCAGGGTTCTTCTTTTTCCATATCCCTGCCAGCATTTATTGTCATTTATTTTCTTGATGGTAGCCATTCATACAGAAGTGAGATGGAATCTCAAAGTAGATTTTATTTTTTTTGGTTTTTCGAGGTAGGGTCTCATTCTAGCTCAGGCTGACCTGGAATTCACTCTGTATTCTCAGGGTGGCCTCGAACTCATGGTGATCCTCCTATCTCTGCCTCCCAAGTACTGGGATTAAAGGTTTGCGCCACTACACGTGGCTGTTAGTGCTGTTTTTGGCTTTGTAATATAGCTTAAAATTGGGTATTGTGATGCCACCAGCCTTATTTTTGTTGCTTAAAATTGTTTTGGCTATTTGAGGTTTTTTTTTGTGCTTCCAAATGAATTTTAGGATTGTTTTTTCTATTTCCATGAAGAATGCCATTGGAATTTTGATGGAGATTGCATTAAATATGTAGATTGCTTTTGGTAAGATTGACATTTTCATAATATTCTTCCAATCTAAGAACATAGGATGTTTTTCTATTTCCTAGTGTCTTCTGCAGTTTCTCTGTGGAGTATTTTAAAGTTTTCATTGTAGAGATCCTTCACCTCCTTGGTTAGGTTTATTCTGTTTCTTTTTTTTCTTTCTCTTCCTTTCTTTTTTGCCTGCCTTCCTTCCTCCCTCCTCCTCCCTCCCTCCCCTCCCCTCCCCCCTCCCTCCCTCCCTCCCTCCCTTTCTTTCTTTCTTTCTTTCTTTCTTTCTTTCTTTCTTTCTTTCTTTCTTTCTTTCTTTTTCTTTCTCCCCTCCCTCCCTCCCTCCCTCCCTCCCTCCCTCCCTCCCTCCCTTCCTTCCTTCCTTCCTTCCTTCCTTCTTTCTCTTTCTTTCTCTTTCTTTTCGAGGGAGGGTCTCACTCTAGCCCAGGCTGACCTGGAATTCACTATGTAATCTCAGGGTGGCCTCGAACTCATGGCGATCCTCCTACCTCTGCCTCCTGAGTGCTGGGATTAAAGGCGTTTGCCACCACGACTGTCTCCTTCCTTTCCTTTTCTTTTCCTTTCTTTCCTTTCCTTTCCCTTCCCTTCCCTTCCCTTCCCTTCCCTTCCCTTCCCTTCCCTTCCCTTCCCTTCCCTTCCCTCTCTTTCTCTTTCTCTTTCTCTTTCTCTTTCTCTTTCTCTTTCTCTTTCTCTCTTTCTTTCTTTCTCTCTTTCTCTCTTTCTCTCTTTCTCTCTTTCTCTCTTTCCTCCCTCCCTCCCTCCCTCCCTCCCTCCCTCCCTCCCTCCCTCCCTCCCTCCCTCCCTCCCTCCCTCCCTCTCTCTTTCTTTCTTTCTTTCTTTCTTTCTTTCTTTCTTTCTTTCTTTCTTTCTTTCTTTCTGCAATTGAGAATGGTAATGTTTACTCTGTCTTTCTTTTAAACTTAATATATTATAACAGGTTATACTCTTTTATCCCCTCTTCCCTGTTGCTGTTTCCCTGGGGGCCCTCCTCAGTGGGGTTATGATATTCACTGTGGGGTCGTGAAGGCGTCAGCAAGCCCCTGTGGGGTAGCGGGGGTTGGGGGGACAGACCTTGTCTCAAGGTATCCCTGCCCACTCTGTGGCTCTTACAATCTTTCCACACCTTCTTCCACAATGTTCCCTGACTACTCAGTCTTCAATTTTTATTTCATTTTAATTTTGATATATCCTTTCATTAATTCTTCAAAGGTACATCTTCCAAGTCACACAGCTAAAACTGGTCTTGAACAAGCACTTTTTAAAATTCATTTACTGTGGGCAAGGATAATTAGCTTAATTTTATACTTGGCCTTTAACTTCTGGCCAAGTCTAGTTGGGCCAAGTGTTTACCACTTGGGCATCATTTTGGAAAAGGTAAAAAGCTCTCTGGGGAAGTTTTTTAAAGGGCCATTTAAGGAAAATTAAAATAGAAAGTGTTTTCATGAAATGAGTACAGTGTATGCATTGGAGTTGGGGCTTGGATTCATAAAGAGACTTTGCTGTTGTAATAATCCTGTAGAATATTCACCATTTGATGGTAACTATTAACAGTAACTATATTTGACAGCTCCCTAACTGATGCTCCTAGTTCTGGAGTTCCCCCTGGAGTTTAGTCTCCGCCTTTTTATTCTTCCCAGTTTATTGGTGTTAATTGGAACCTTGCCTGGCAAGGCCCAGGTGGGCCAGTGCTGGAGGAGCTGGACAGGGTCTGAATCATTTGAATCCCAAATTTAATCATAGGTTTTCTGATGACAGACTAGTTGTTTAGCAGTTCTATGGTCTAAGAATTTGTCCATTTGATAAGAGATGTAGAGATACTAGGTGTAGAAGTGCTTGGTTTAGTTCCTCTTGACTAGTTGTGCTTAATAGAAGGTAGGTGTGAATATGGATCAAGATGAGCCCTTTCCGTTATTGTTGATCTTTTGTGGAGGTTATTTTCGTACTGCCATAGACATTTCAAAACATATTGGCCTTGTGACTTAGGTTTCTTCTTCTTTTTAGTTCATCAAGTTACACTGGAATTTGAATAGTGCTCATTCTCATTCCCTGCTGCTCTGTCCTCAACAGCAGCTAGAACAGCAGTGTTCCTCTAGCCTCAGGCTGACTGTGCTCTAGTCCACTTCCTGAACAACTCGGCTGACTACCTGAGCAGCTACATGCACCTAGTGATGGGGACAGAGACGGAAGTCCTGGAGGCCAACAATCTGGGGCATGTATTCTAGGCTGAGTAACTGCCAACTCAATTGTCATTTGTTTTGAATTCTTGATCTCAAGCCTCAGTCCAATTGGCAGGACATATTTATTATGAAGTTTATTTTCTTCCTCTTAGAAATATTATGTTTCAAAAAATTATTTTTTTTCAGATTACTAGAAAGAATTAAAAATGTGAAATCTGAAAGATCACCCAGCCAGTATCACACCAATAGACTTTCTTCTCTGCATAATTTAATTTATTTAAATGTTTGAGAGAGAGAGGAAAAGAGAGAGAGAGAGAGAGAGAACATGTGCACCAGTGCCTCTGGTGACTGCAAACAAACTCCAGACACATGCACCACCTTGTGTATTTGGCTTTATGTGGGTACTGGGGAATCAAACTGGGTCCTTAGGTGTCACAGGCAAGTGCCTTAACCACTATGCCATCTTGCTGGCCCCTCTGCATTTTTTTTTTAAAAGATAATTTACAGTTTGGGTTAAATTAGAAAAATTGTCTTGTTTTTGATTTTTATACAGTTTTGTATTTTTATTATATGTTATATATTCTATGCATTTTTTGATGTTAATGCACTTTTAGGTTTTATTTTATTTTATTATAAGTAGTTCTGTGATGAATGACTTTGTATATAAAGCTCCCCTATATTTTAATTTTTTCAGAGGTTAAATCCCAAGAACAAAATCATTGGGTTGAGTGTGGACATGTGTGCATACACTTAATGTGTACAGACTGTCCATTCACAGAAGATGTTAATTTATATTCCACCCACATATTTCCTGGCTTCAAGGTGCTTGGCCAATTTTTTTTTTTTTTTTTTTTTTTTTTTTTTTTTTGGTTTTTCGAGGTAGGGTCTCACTGTGATCCAGGCTGACCTGGAATTAACTATGTAGTCTCAGGGTGGGTGCTTGGCCAATTCTTAAAGAATGAATAGGAAGTTTGCTATTTTACAATAATCTCACTGGTATAAAGTCTCATTAAAACAGTCATGCTTGGGGCAGGAGAGATGGCTCAATGGTATGGGTGCTTGCCTGAAAAGCCTAACAACCTGGGTTTGATTCCCCAGTACCCACGTAAAGTCAGATGCACAAAGTGGTGCATGAGTCTGGAGTTTGTTTGCAGTGGTTGCAGGCCCTGGCTTGCTCATTCTCTCTCCCTCTCTCTCTCTTTCTCTGTCTTTGCTTAAAAATAATTAAATTAAAACAAACAAACAAAAAACCCAGTTATACTTTGTATTAGCCAGGGTTCTCTAGAGGAACAGAACCAATAGAATGAATTGTATTGAAAGGGAATTTATTGGATTAGTTTACGATAGTCCAACAATAGCAGGTTGCAGGCCTGAGAGTCAAGGAACCCGGTAGCTGCTCAGTCCATGAGGCTGGATGCCTCAGCAGTCCCAATCCAGCACTAAAGGCCTGGAGGCTTCCTGGAGAGCTGATGGCCTTCAGTCCACACTGGAAAGCAGCAAGCAGCAAGCAGTGAACAGCAAACAGCACTGGCAGCCAGGCAGGAGAGGGGATATTTTCCTTCCTGGAACTTCCTTAGATAAAAGCCCCTCTCCCAGAGGGGGAAGGATTCCTCCTTTAGCCCATTCTGGGGAAAGGATTCCTCCTTTAGTTAATCCTTCCTAGAAGCAACCTCAGAGACACACTTATGAGGAATGTCTGGATTCCTAAACAGATCAAGTTGACACAAATTTAACCATCACATACTTGATACCTGACCACTTGTTTTAATTATTTATTTTTTGGTTGCTGGTGGTTTAGAATGTTTTCTATGTGTTTTAATATCTCATCTGTATTTTGTCAGGTGAATTGTGCATTAATGAAAAAAAAAGATGTGCTTAACACTTTTAGTTCTTTGACTTTAATGAAATTAGAGAGGTTCACGGTGGTCTTTAAAAAAAATTATTGGCAACTTCTATAAATATAGCCAATATACTATGATCATAGTCCCCTCCTACCACTCTCTATTTTCTCCCTCCCAATTACCCCCTCCACTGAATCCCTTCTTCTTTCCAAATAGTCTCTTTAATGTTTTATTTTATTTTTATATATTTCTTTGAGAGACGTGGGTAGGGGGATAGGCACACCAGGGCCTCCAGCCACTGCAAACAAATTCCAGACACATGTGCCACCATGTGCAGCTGGCTTACATGGGTACTGGGGAATCGAACCTGGGTCCTTAGGCTTTACAGGGAAGCACCTTAAACAAAAAGCCATCTCTTCAGCTCTAACCAGTTTCTTTTCTGTTTTTATGTAATCACGTTTTTCCCTCCTGTTATACAGGTCTTGTGTAGATAGTATCAGCCACCATAAGGTCATGAATGTCAAGACACTTTGTGTATGGAAGACAGTATTGTAAATACCCTTCCCCTTCCTTTGACTGTTACACTCTTTCCACCATTTCTTCTTCTGAAATGGTACCTGAGCCTTGGAGGGTGTGATAGAGACTTCTCACTAAGCACTGAACACTCCACTGTCATGTTTTCTCAGCACTTTGGTGAATTTTCCAGTAATCACCACCATCTGAAAAGAGAAGGAAGCTTCTCTACCCAAAAGTATAGCATTAATATATGGACATAGACATAAGTATTTTGAGAGCAGGTTGGTGGGTATAATGTATTCATTTAACCGGATAACAGTGGTAGTTTCCCCCTTTAGGGCTTATAACCTCCAATACTATAGGCTTTGCAGTATCAGGCAAGAATTCCCTCCTGAGGAGCAGGCCTCAAGTCCATTAGAGAGCAGTTGTTTTCCCCAAAACAGACATGTCACCATTGTACTAGTTGGTACACTGAGCTGGCTGGCTGTTGTAAAGCTTGCAGGGCCCACTGACTTTTCTCTCTAACCAGCTGCAGAGCTCTTTCCAGCATGCTGACAGCTAGTCAACAGGGAGGAGACTCCCAGCTCAGCGCCAGCTTGATTTCTCAGTGCCCTGCAGCCCAAGCATGTGGAATATTCAGCAATAGGGTCTTACCATCTAGTTCTGGTGGGCAACCAAGATCCTTGGCAATGGCCTGTAATATTTTGGGGGAATCAGGCTTCCCTGGCCAACAACTCATTGGAAGGTCTTCCACCCCGGCACTGGCAGTGGTTTTTGAATGACATGTTGACTGCTACTTTCTCTTCAAATGACTGTAGGTTTGAAATGTCCTAAAGGGGGAGGTGAGTACATTGCTCGTGTTTGAATCCATCACTGTTTTCAAATGAAGCTATCTACTTACTTTTTTATTTGTCTGCCTGTCTATTTATTGTGGTATTGGGGGTTGAACCCAGGGCCTCACACATGCTAGGCAAGTAATCTACCACTAAGCTATACTCCAAGCCCCATTTTATACTCTTTTAAGGTTAATTAAATTGTTTAAAACCCATTATACCATTATAAAAGCAACATGCTCACAACATTTGAAAAAACAGAGAACTGATTAAAAAAAGTAAACCATATTCTCTGTGCACTAAGGTCAGCTCCCATAACATTTTATCAGGAGATACTTTACCCAGTTGCAGATTTTCCTCCCTTCACAGCACCATCATGGCATAAACATCATCCTGGGTTGGTCCAAAGTCTAGGTATTTATGCTTTGGATCCTGAATATTATCTGTGTTATTCTTTTTCTTTTCCTTCTCTCACCCCACCAGGTAGAAACAGGAGTAGGTCTTCTTGGCTTGTTGATTGTGGTGTGAACACCAGCTCCTTTCCTTTTCTTCTAGGGGTCTGAGGACCACGAGGCTGCTCTGGCAGAAAAAGAGGCTCTTTTGGCTGAGCTGCGCTCGGAAAACCTCACTAAGTGCACTGAGAACCGCAGGCTGCTCAGGAACATTAAAAAGGTCAATCAGGAGTTGAGCGACCTGCAGCAGGAGAAGCTGAGGCTGGAGAGGGACCTGGAGGAAGCCCACCGAGAGGGAAGCAAAGGGGCCCGCACTGTCCAGGTGGGTTCTGTAGCTCTTCTGATGTGGTGGGCAGTGCATCAGAGCTGGGTCCTGTGGTGGTTTCTACTGGCAGGGTGTAGGGTATTCCTTGCAGTAAACTAAAGAAATTCTGAAAAATGTAAAGAGATTTCCTTCATCATCTCCTCATCTGAAAAAGACCAGCCTCAATATTTGATGTTTTTCACTCTTTCTGTTCTCATTCTTTCCCTTTCTCTCACTATTGGCATCAAACTGAAAATAGTTTGTGTTCTGTGTTTTCTAGTTTTAATTTTTTTAAATCCACTGTTCACTCTTAGTATGCTGCCAGGTCATGAGTGTTGTTGTCAGTGTGTTTTGTCACTTGGACAATCTGCAGTTTATGTATAGCTAGTCTTTTATTACAGGTCATTTGATCCTTTCACCCTCTATGCCTCATAACCGATGCCGCAGCAAGCATCCTTGAGCATAGGTGTTTATCTACTGACTATTCTGATAAGAAGTTTCATTACTAAGTCAAGAAGTATGAGCATTTTAAAGACATATTCAAACTGTTCTCCTGAAAAATTGTACCAGCCTTTCTCTGATCTTTTCAAAGACTGTACTCTATTCAACACTGGGTAATAGCATTGAAAAATTGTTTCTAAATTTGGTACACTTACTAAATTTCAATTATATCTAAACTCAAGTACTCAGCATTTTAATTTAGTCCCTCCTGGGAGTCACGTCCTCATACATATCCTTGGTGCAGTCTGGCTGGCTGGAGCTTCAGAGCTCATGGTCATTGGTATGAGTTTTCTGGTCCACAGCCTGGGGCAGACAGTCATCTCAGCAGAGGGCTCAATGCAGAGCCACAGGTCACCACTGGAGTTCTCTCTGGGCTGCTGTTGGCAGGGATGTCAAGATCCACGGTTGTGTTCCTAGTGTGAACACTGAATAGGGAAGTACAAATGTTTGTGTAATAAAGTTTGGGCAAACACATAGGAACAATAATGGAGATTTGGAGAGAGAAGATATCAGCTACACTTCTACCACCTTAGCAAAGCAGTGCTATCTGTCCTCAGTGATACTCTCAGTCCAGGTGCACCTGAGCTTTTTGTCCAGGCACAGGCTAACCACAGCGCTGTAGTGTTTGATCACTCACTTTACCTTAGGCATTTCCCATGCTGTGTAGGATCTGAAATGTTCATCTTGAATGGTGTGTACTTTTGCTGATAGTGTTCACATGATTGCTTAATAGTTTACTCCCTAGGTTGGCCATTTTGGTTATTTAGATAATGGTACAGTAAACATCTTTGAGCAAAAAGGCATTTTGCTTTGAAATTCTTAGGGCAGATTTTGGGGAGCCAGGTTATGGGATCACTTAGGGCAAGTATTTTATATTGGTTAATTATGCTGCTGGGTTATTACTCGTCCAAAGGGTGGCATAATTTATACTGCCACTGGCATATTGGAGTATACCAATTTATTGTATGCTTATAGAAGGCCTATTTTCCATACTTGTTCACTGTTGTAGAATATTAAGTAAGTCGGGTTTAGATGTTGATAGAAATACCTGGCATAACTTCTGTAGGCTTTACTTTTCTATGGAAGATGAAATGCTCTACATGATAGAACTTAAACATCTAGTTTTACATTTGTTGCTGATGAATGGAGCGTGCTGCATACACAGTACACAAGAGCCTGCTGGGATGGAGCAGTCAGGGAAACATTCCAGGAGGGCATAATGCTTGGTTTGAATGGGAGGGATGAGATTGGGGTAGTGGGCCTTTATAGATGGGAAAACAAAAGTCAGGCCAGAGGGTCCTTTTATAGAATTGCAGTTTTCACAGTCCATTTTAATACTCTTCACTGGTGTGTAACAGTGCTTTTTGTTTAAAATAGCTCTGCTCCCACTGTCATCACAAAGATGTTCATTCAGTAAAATTTGTTATATATTAACACATACATAATATCTATGAATGTATATAATATGTAACTTTTTGCCCTTTAACTTTTTTTTGTGCTGAGCATTTGAAATCTCTATATAACTGTGTTGAGTAGATTTGCTGTTTTTAACCTACATAGCCCTCTGTTTCCAGGCATTGTTGATTCCACAGTTTACTTACATATACAAACATCCTCCCTCCTCTCTCCCTTTCTTTTTCCCTCCCCCTCTCCAGGATCTTGCATTGTAGCTCTGTGCCTAGAACTCACTGTAGTCCAGGCTGGCTTTGAACTCATGGCCATGGTGAGCCTCCCTAGTGCTAGGATTATAGACACAAGCCACTATGCCCGGTGTCAGATTACTTTTTCTTGCATTCCCTAACTTCAGTTCCAAGTGCTTGGTTTCTGCCTTGCCAACCCTACTGGGACCATGTCTTCCCAGTGGATTGTAGGAAAGGAAGGAAGACACACATTGCCTGCCAGCATGGCCAAGCAGTGAGGTTATGAGCAGCATAGCTTGGGTCACATGCCGTTTGCTTTGGCAGGAGTGTGTGTGCGTGCATGTATGTTATGTGCCATCACTGGCAGCATCCTTGAGAGCCACATGTTTGAAGGAGGATGAGCAGATGCCCAGAGAAAGGTACATTTTGTTGTAAGGTCCTGGGAAGACCAAAACATCAGCTGTGCACTCTTAAGTGCTCATGTCAGGTGAGCTGGACTGGGACACAATGCTTAATGGCATCTTATCGTGACTGCTTTTATACATTCCCTCAGGTGAGCAGGCCTGGGATGCACAGCTTTCTGGTATCTCATTGTGACTGCTGTTTCCCCTTGTGTGTCTGGCTTATGAGGGCCCTGGAGAGTTGAACTGGGATCCTTTGGCTTTGCAGGCAAACGCCTTATCCACTGAGCTGTGACTGCTTTTTAAAAATTTTTAACTTAATTTTATGTATATTATATCAAGTTATATTCTCATCCCTTGTCCCTGCTCCTGTTACCCTGGGGCCTCCTCAGTGGGGTTATACTATTCATTGTGATGTCATGAAGGCTTTAGTCAGTCCCTGAAGTATAGGGGGAGTCGTGCTTCAGGGTATTCCTACCCACTCTGTGGCTCTTAAATCTTTCTGACCCCTCTTCCACGGCAGACCTGTTGGCAGTCTGATTAGGTGTTGAGTTCTCTGTAGCCTTTGGATTTTTGCTTTGATAGGTTTTGATTGGTCACTGTGTCTCTCACCATTGCCCTGGAGCTGGTTGTCAGGCCAGCAGTAAGAGCAGATTTTTCAATCAAGAGTGAGAACAGCTTGGGTTAAAAGGAGTATGCAAAGTTATTTGAGAGACTTTTTGGTGTGCAAGCCTACTCTTCTTCTCCAGAGAGCAGTAGGGGCTTCTCTCTGAAGTACTTGAGTTTCCTGACCATGTGATACTGACTTGGTTTTCAGTACTAGATATGAATTCTCTCCCACTGAGCAGGCCTCATGTCCAATCAGAGAATAGTTGGTTGCACAAGTGTGTACTTCTTGTCTGGCTAGTTGATTTTATAGTCTGCAGGGTCCCCTGCTTATGCATGCTGTTTGTGACCATTGTCCTCCAGTGGCTCCCATAGGGCTCTCCAGCACTATGAGGGCTAGCCGGGAGGGAGCTAGTTTCTCTTTCTGTTCCAGCATGGTATTCTGATGTCTTATGACTGCAGCCTGTGGTGTCTTCAGCAACAAGGTCTTACCTTTTAGCTCTGGCAGGCAATCAAATGTTTTGGCAATGGCCTACATTGTTTTAGGGGACTTCATGGGGTCTCCTTGGCTAACAGTTCATGTGCGGGGCAGCCCAGTGTTGGGCCTAGGATTTACCAGCCAGAGTGACTGCTTTTATACATTGTATTGCACATGTTTCTTATAAGGTACTCTGGGGCAGGCTTTCCTTCTTTTTTGCAAATGTATTGCAGCCCATTGCTGTCTCTATTTAATTTTCTGGTTTTTAACCTAAGATTTTGGCTGTTCCTCAGGAGAACATTTTATATCAGATTGTGGGGGTACTGTGTCTGGGGTGTGTTTTTGCTTCAAGGTGTAAGAATGAATACACCTGTGGAGCATAACCTATTACCTTGAATCTCACAAGCCTATTGCTATTAGAGTGCCTCCTACTCACTGGCTGCTTCTGGTGTTGCCTTTTGATAGACACAAACAAACCCAAGACCTCTTAGTTGCCTCCCCTTCTGCCCTGGCCAAGAAAAGGAATCCATTCATAATTCAGCACTATTGAACACTTAGTGCATTGCCCTCATTGTGGACATGGGCACACTTCCAAAACAGAGATAGGAACACACTACCATGGGAACACAGAGGAAGAAGGTGGCTTGCAGGACCATAGAAGGTTCTCAAGGACAGTGACCTTGAACTTTAACGTAGGCAAGGGTTTTGAACCGAAGGTGAAATTTCAGAGCTAGAAGTGAGTACAGTGTGTTTGGAGAAAAGCTTGGGACTGTAGTGAAGGACATTGCCCTGTAGGGATATGGCAGGAGATTAACCTGGAGAGATGATGGATTTTGGAGGGCCTGAGAGTGCTTGAGTGCTTGGACTTGATTTATATGCTGAGAGGGGCCCTTGTGAAGGGGCATTTAAGGCAGTAATTGACAAAGGCTTGGATGAGAGAGAGAGGGGGGAGAGAGAGAGAGAACGCATGCGTGCACAAATGAGAAGATGAGAAAAGGCCTTTCATTATACTTTTTCTTTGTCCCCCCCCCGTTCCTTTCCTTTTACTCCTTTTCTTCATCAGTACTTGCTATTTCCTTATCACATGTAATCCATTATTTCTCTGTCTCCCATCTTTCTTTTTTTAAAATTAAATTATTATATTTATTGAGGGAAGTACAGAGCCAAGGAAAGGCACCCAACATGGCTAGAGATCCCAGGTGGAGGGCCTTGGGAAAAAAGCGTGGAAAGAAAAGAGAAAAGAAAGTTCAAGGAGTACCTGCCATGTGGGGAGTTGGAGGAGATAAAGGAGCTCAGGTGGAGAGTAAGGGCTAGGGGGTCCTCCAGGCTGGGCCTGGTCCTGGGCTTGAGCCAACCCAGGCCCAGCTGAGGGAAAAACTCACCCATAGCTCCATCTTTCTTAATATCTCTTCCTCCCCTCTGATAATTCCCTTTCTAGTTTTATGACCAATAAAACACAAATATATATATGTGTGTATGCAGACACACATACTTAATTTTAAATCTAGGTTCCATATATGAAAGAAATATGAGGGAAAGCATTGTAGTATTTGTGTTTCACTCTGCCTTATTTTGCTTAAGATCTATTTTCCTGCAAATGATTTCATTCATGATTTCATTCTTTATGGCTGCATAAAACTCCATTGTGTACATGTGCCACATTGCCTTTATTTACTCATCTGTTGATGGCTATCTAGGTAGACTCCATTTCTTAGATGTTGTGAGTAGATCAACACTGAACATGGATGTGTGGGTATTCATATGGAAGGAATAATGTTCTCTGAGTATGTGTCCAGGAGTGGCATAGCTAGGTCATATTGTAGTTCTGTTTTTAGTTCTTTAAGGATCCACACTGATTCCCATAATGGCTGTTTTAGTTTACACTCACACTAACAGTGAATAAGGGTTCCTCTTTTCTCATATCCTTGCCAGTATTTATTTATTTTATTAATGATAGTCATTCTGCCTGGGGTGAGATGGAATCTCAAAGCAGTTATTTATTTATTATTTATTTATGTATTTATTTTATTTGAGAGAGAGAGGAAGAGGCAGAGAGAAAGAGAAAATGGGCATGCTAGGGCCTCCAGCCACTGTAAACGAACTCCAGACACATGCACCCTGTGCATCTGGCTTACATGAGTCCTGGGGAATCGAACCGGGTCCTTAGGCCTCTTAGGCAAACACCTTAACCACTAAGCCATTTCCCCAGCCCCTCAAAGTAGTTTTAATTTAAATTTTGCTGATGGCTAGAGGTATTGGAATAATACTCTTTTAAGTATTTATTGGCCATTTGTATTTCTTTTTTGAAGACTGTCCATTCAGTTCTGTTTTTTGGGTTTAAATTTTGTACTTCTTTATATATCTGAGACAATAATGCAGGGCAGAACCTACATCCAGCTCTAGCTTCAACACCCTCTTTGAGAATGAAAATTGCTATTTAAAGTGATGGAAATAAAGTGTGTATGATCCCTAGCTGGAGATTTTATACCTTGCAGGGCATATAGTGGCTGGCCATTTTTCACATTTAGTCACAACTCCTTATTTGAGTACAGAGAATGTTATTCCCATTGGCAGATTAACATGATCTTCATAATTTAAATGGCTTGACCATGATCGCCTAGAAAATAACAAATAGATGGCAGGAATCTGGTCTCTGGACTCTAACTTCATGACTTTGCCTTGCATACTGCATAGTGGCTGTTGTAAACCAGTGATAGTTAAAAACGTTGTGCTTTTGAGAAAAAGGAAGATTTTTATAGTCTTAGCTTTTCACAGACCAGAATAATATGTTTTCAAGAAAACCAGCCCAAAGTGTTCTGGCTAATTGAAGCTTTAAAAAGTGTGACTTACTACTTTCTGTGTTTCACAAAGACTTGTGGAGTTTTATAGAAGTAATAAGATAAGTGAGATTAAGAATAAAGATAAAGGCATTAGGATCAAAGAAAAACAAGGGTGACTAGGAATGTGGAACCATAGGGTGTTTGTCAAGCAGGTTGTTATGTCTTGCACAGGGCTGAAGAAGAGTACTAGAATCCAGCTGGTAGCTCTGGCAGCAAGAATAGAAAGGAATATTGAGGCACAAGGTCTCCAGTGTCTGTGAGATGGATATGTTAACACTTAAGTGTTAAGTTCAGTGTTAAGATAACTGCTGGCACTGAGGCCTGGGAGAAGCATTGCCTATAGTGGGCTTGTAAAAAGAGGACTGAGCAGTATACATCTTCAACAATACCCCATTCAATCTAGACAGCTCTACTCAGGGTCAGATCAATGCTGTCCAAGCTGGTGAGCTAGTTAGTATTGAGGTTATTCAGTTCCTAGGACTGAGTCTAGCTGTTTTCCATTATTTTCTTTTCTTGAACAAAGCTTAACAATCAGTTGTAAATACTGCAGCCCTATTTGTAGACGAGCCCTGACTTAAATTCTGCACAGAGGACCCATAGCAAGCCATCTTAGATTGTGTGATATTCTTTACAAGGCTGATGATAAGCCAACCAGCACTCCTTGGAATGTGATCAAACATCCTTTGCTCCTACTAAAATCATTCATTGCCAGTCTCATTGTGGGAGGAGAGAATGCCTTTGTTGAAAACAGCTTGGGTCAGAGATGGGTAGACACAGTGTGTCTGATTGTGTGTGCACATGATGAGAAGTTGGGCCTGTTTTCTTTTTAATATTTTACTTTATTTAAGAGAGAGGGAGAGAGGGCGAGAGAGAGAGGGAGAGAGAGAGAGGCACAGAGAGAGAGAGAGATAGAGAAAGAATGGGCACGTCGGGGCCTCTAGCCATTGCAAATAAACTCCAGACACATGTGCCACCTTGTGCATCTGGCTTTACATGGGTACTGGGGAATGGAACCTAGGTCCTTGGGCATTGCAGGCAAGCACCTTAACTGCTGAGCCATCTCTGCAGCCCTCATGTTTGTTTTAATTGCCTGTGATTCCAGACCTCTTGCCAGTTGGCTCAGCATGTGCTATAATGTGCAGTTTGTTGGTTAATTTAACACATGTTTGTTGAGTGTTTGCAATGTGCAGGCACTCTTGTTAGGATCTGGTGAATACAGACATTAGTGTTTACCTGGGGTCTCTTACATTGAGAAAGGCCCCAAAGTAAGGGGCATAGTCTCATCTATTGTATTATTATGCCTCCTTGACACCCAAGGGACACACATCCCTTTAGGGCCTTTGTAAAGAAACAAACCGTCATTCCCATTTTAGTATCCTGACTTGTATTTCAAGTGTGCGTCACCTCTGTAACCTGTGACAGGAAGGTGGTTTGATCTTTACTGTCCTCCCTCACATTTCTGGCTTAGATGCATTGTTTGCTCCCAGAGACTTAAGACTCTCCTTTTAGCCTGTGCATTCATCGGTGGTGGTGGTGGTGGTGTGCTTGGGGAAGGGTGTGAGGATCTTTATTGAGATTGCCACCTCTGACTCCCATACTCTGACCAGGTGAGAACATGAGCAAGTCCCTTTCATTTCGTCCTCCTGTAGAGCAGTGTGTAGACCTTGGCTGTACTGTTGCCCCCAGACTATCTGGCACTGTTCACATCTGTCATGGAACCTGTCATCTGCTGCTCTGACAAGTGTGTGCTTTAGTATCTGAGCCCTAACTCTGTGGGGTGCATTTGCTGGTCCCAGGCCAAAACTCTAATTATAATTGTTACCATCACCCATTTGACCAATCCACTGTGCTTTTCTAGGAGTGGGTTTAATTTTAGGGTAATTGGCCTAGATGCATGACATCATGACATTTATTGATGCATAACCCCAGATGAGATTGGGGTGGCATCTAGTACCTTTCCTGGGGAGACATAATCAAAACATGGCCTATGGAGATAGTGGCTCATAACTAAGCCCACGGACCTGGGATGATATATTTTTATCAAGGTCAAAATCTTCCCCTTGATTTTCACTTTTATTTTTTTAAATTAGGTGTGTATTATGTTGGCATCTTTGTAGCATAATGTTGAAATGGACTTTGTTGGAAATTCTCACCTTGTAAATTGGTTTCTTATAAGGGAACCTGAATGTCAAGACTCTGGAATCACACTGGATTGAGTCCCAGCACCATCACTTACTAGCCATTGGACTGTAAACCAGCACCCCTGTCTCTGAACTGTGGTGTGCCTTTCTTATCAGTAGAACAGGGATTGCTTGTAAGGATTATGTGCGATAAGGTAAGCTTGGCCCAACACAGGTGATCAGTAAATGGAGAAATGGGTCTCTTTTAGTAGTTGCTTTTGCAATAGTGGAAAGCAGCGCTGGACTTGAGTGGGAATCAAGCTTTACTTAGAGATGCTTACCCTTTATGCAAACTACTTAAGTTCTCTAAATAAATGTTTGCCTTCCTAAATGGAGTTGATTGTATCTATTTTAGCATTAAATGAGTAATAAATTTTAATTTGTGAGAAAAAGCCTACTGTGATTCTTGTCACTGAGGTCAGAATGATCACATTTCTCATCTGCTTTCCTTATTTCCTGCTTTTAATTTTGTGGTAGGTGCTGGCCAGGGACTGCGAATGACAAACCACTGCCCACTGGAGACCACTGGATGATGCTGATTAATAAGTGTGGTCTACCCTTTTCCTGGTGCAGTCACTCAGCCTGCATCTTCCTTCTGTGATCAACACTACCCTTTGCTCTGAGGAACGTGCTTGTCCATTCCTTTCCAGCCCTTGACCTCTGAATGCCCCACGAGGAAAGATCTAGGCAGCACACTGATTGGGGCAGCTCACTGGCTCCTGCCTGAGGCTGCTAGTAAAGCTGCTTTGACAGGCTGTCCTCTCTGTTTCATCTTGGCTTTTCTCATTTTTTCATCTCTGTGCCAGGCTTTGCCCTGGGCACAGGGTATAGTGGACTGAATCAAACCAGACAGTTCTCTGAAGTCATCTACTGGAGAAATGTGATAGAAATGCATACAGTGCTGATTAAAATATGGTTTGATTAGTGCTGATAGAAGAGTGAACCAAATGATTTGGGAGTATAGAGAATGGCCCTGTGCTAAGAGCCAGTCAGGTGGGTTGGAGCCTGGACTTGAAGATTGTGTTTTCTGTTTGCCCTGAGTGTGGGAAGTGGAAATACATTCCTGGTCTAGGGAAGGTGTCTGCTACAGCTTGGGGACTCAAATGAGTCTGTCATCTGGGAAGACTGGGTGGAGCTGGGTGCTCCATTATATCTTCCAGGTGTGCTGTTAGAGAGATGTGCTGTCCTGAGTGATATCTGACTTTGTTGGGCCTTGACACTCAGTTATGGCTCCTTTGTCTGTTCTTCCCCAGATGAGGTCTTATATAGCCCAGGTTGGCCTTGAACATCGAGTTCCTGATCCTTCTCTTCCACCTCCCAAATGCTGGAATGACAGGCATGTACCACCATGTATTCATAGTGGTGAAGGCCCTATTGCATCCCGTGCTTAGAACTTTGGCAACCTTCACAGTTAGCACCATGCAGTGAGGTGCAGTTGTTAGTCTCTGTGCAGGACTGTCTTGTTCTAGTGGCTTTGATTGCCATTACTATTATTATTATTGTAAATTCTTAGGTGAACTCTTATGGAAAGAAAAATGGAAGTGGCTGTATAGAGTGAAGTGGGGTAGGAGGCCTGGCACCCCAGTTTACTTCTTCTACCATGACTCGCTTCCACCACAGCCAAGCAGCTGTGAGACTGCATGGAGTATGGCTTACACACTACATCTCGTGCTGATTGTAGAAATTCTCCTCACATCACTGAGCATCTATACCTCATTAAGATTTTGAAGACATTTTCTTTGTATATTTAAAAGTAACCACAGAGCACTTTGACAAGCGTTCTCGCAGCGAAACCTGATAAGGTAGAAGTTTGATGGATGAGAACCTTCTCATTCTCCATCTGGTCAGAGATAAAACAGAGTAGCTGGATGGAGAAGGAAGTGTGAGGGTCTGGCTTTTTCATTTCTAATGGGATTCTAAGATAGTAGGGATATTTTATTTTTCAAATAATCCACTTCTCAAAACTAGCTGCCTACTCTGAGAGTCCTGATATGCAGAGGCAGCTCTCAGCTCAGTGCTGGCCCAGAGTGCACCTGTGAATCTTAAAGGCAAATTGCCCATTAGTTAGAAATCCAGGTAGGCAGTGGATGTTGTCATGCGCACCTTGCTGTGCAGCATCTCTGTAGAGTAAGTGGGAGCCTGGTGGAGAATTGAGGTTTCCAAACTTGCTTTCAAACCTTTATTCAAAAGCAGATGCACCCAAGAGGGCTCTGTGGATTCTTTACAATGGTCACTTTTTGCATTAAAAGCAAATGCAAGTTTCTGACCTCTTCCATATGCTTGCTAAGTCAGTTTCTTGTGGATGGCCCAGGAGCATGCAGTTAGTTACATGATTCTTATAGCCAGCTGTGTTTGGATAGCTGTACACCTAGGGCTTCTTTGGCTCAGTTTGAAAAACCACTGGTATAGGCTGGGTATGCACACCTGTAGTCCTGGCACTGGAAAGTAGAGGTAGGAGGACCAGGAGTTCAAGGTCATCTTCAGCTACATAGTGGTCAATCTGGGTACATGAAACCCTTTTTCTTTTTCTTTTTTTTTCCTTGTTTTTGGAAGTAGTGTCTCACTGTAGCCCAGGCTGACCTGGAGTTCACTATGCAGTCTCAGGGTGGCCTCGAACCCACAGTGATCCTTCTACCTCTGCCTCCCAAGTGCTGGGATTAAAGGCATGCGCCACCACGCCCACCCCCATTTTCTTTTTAAAAATATTTTATTTGGTGATACAGACATTTGATCTTTTAATGGTATCCCCAAAATCTTATATGCTATCTTATTCTTTCTGTTTATGATTTTTTAAAAACCTCGTCTTTAAGCTTCAATATTCTTCTTTTTGATTGAGTCTGTTAAGGCTTTCTACTAAATTTTTTAAAAATCTGATTTATTGAGCTCTTCATTTTCAAAATTTCTCATTGGTTCTTTTTCAAAATTTCTGAATTTCTCATGTACTTTTCATTCATATCCTGCATTGTCTTCCTAATGTCATTTAACTGTTAATCTATATGCTCTTGTCCTTAAAAAATATATTTATATTTATATTTATATTTATATTTATATTTATATTTATATTTATATTTATATTTATATTTATATTTATTTATATTTGAGGTAGGGTCTCACTCTAACCCAGGCTGGCATGGAACTAGTCTCACAGCTTCAAACTATCTCAGCCTCCAGAGTGCTAGGATTAAAGGTGTGTATCACCACGCCCAGTTGAAATCATTCCTTTGAATTATCAGGATTTTAAAAATTCCATAGCTTTGGAATTTATTACATGAGTTACAAGCTTTAGGAAGATTAGACTGTTTAAAATTTAATATACTTTAAAAAATTTTTATTTATTTGAGAGAGGAAGAGTGAGAGAGAAGTGTGTGGGGGTAGGCCAGGGCCTTTTGCCACTATAGATGAACTCTAGACACATGCGTCACTTTATGCATCTGGCTTTACATGGGTACTGGGGAAATCTAACTCAGGCCTGCAGGCTTTCCTTGAAGCAAGCACCTTTAACTGCTAAGCCATCTTTCCAGTCCCAGAATTTAATATACTTTAATAATATTATTTTAAATCTGGATTCTACAACCTTTTACCTAAATCTTTGGTTTAGTTTTTTCAGCTTCTTCAAGTTGGCTTTAAAAAAATTTTTATTATTTTATTTTTTAATTAATTAATTAATTAATTATTTTTGAGATAGGGTTTCATCTAGCCCAGGCTGACCTGGAATTCACTATGTAGTCTCAGGGTGGCTTCAAACTCACAGTGATCCTCCTACCTCTGCCTCCCTAAGTGCTGGGATTAAAGGCTTGCGACACCACGACTGGCGTAGTTGTCTTTTTAAAATAATATTATTTATTTCTTAATTATTTGAGAGAGAGGA
Source organism: Orientallactaga sibirica (assembly GCA_036365145.1). Lineage (NCBI taxonomy): Eukaryota > Metazoa > Chordata > Mammalia > Rodentia > Dipodidae > Orientallactaga > Orientallactaga sibirica. The sequence goes on from JAEOAD010000034.1 coordinate 14,688,847, forward strand.
AGGGAGAATGAATGAACACATAGGGCCTCTAGTCGCTGCAAAAGAACTCCAGATGTGTGCACCCCCTTGGGCAGCTGGCTTATGTGGGTCCTAGGGAATCCAACCTTGGTCCTTTGGCTTTGCAGGCAAATGCCTTAACCACTAAGCCATCTCTCCAGCCCTTGAAGTTGGCATTTTAAGAGGCTGATTGTTAATGGCCAAAGTAATTAGAGAGAGCTTTGTGAAAGAAGTATCTTCTTGGTTGTACCTTCAAAGGTAGCATTCTGTCTCCATTGCCGTTTGGGGAATTTTATGACACATTTTCAAGATGGAAGGGCCTGGGTGGAGACAGGCAGAAAGCCTGGAAAGTGTGTGAGTAAAGTGGGTGGGTGAGAGGCATTGGTTGGAGTTAAAACTAAAAGTTAAGCTGAAACCCACTGTTTGGAACCTAGAATGTTCTGCTCACCATGAGAGCTGCATTCTGCAGTTAAAAGGTCTATATGTGGTTTGGTGGGGTGAACCCAGGGTCAGGGAGATAGGGAGTTAGGAAGCTGCTGCAGTCACCCAGGTGAGATCTGAGTTCTGAAGAAGGTGATGGGGTAGAGCTACAGTGACAGGAGGGACTGGGTTCCTCCCTAATACTACAGCTCCTGCCCTTCCTTTTTTTCTCTGCCTTCTCTGATGGGAGGTTGCAAATCCCATTAGAATCCTGGATATTTACTGGACCATCCTGTTAATTGGGTGGGGAATATGTATGGTATTTTTAAAGGCAAGAACCCAAGCTGCAGATTTGTTTTCCTGCTTTAATCTGCCAGGCTGGTGCAGACTGACTCCAGTTCCTCATTAGTCTTCTTTGCCTTTGGCTGATCTTTAGTATGGAGTACTGTGCAGCTTCATTAAGCTATATATACTTTTACCCCCTTGCTAAACTGTGATAACAGCAAAGAAATGCCAAACCTTAAGTTTTATCCAAAAGTTCTCTTTTGAATATGTGATTGTCACAGAACTATACCTACCAGTCTGCTGCTTCTTATGTGCAGCTCCTTTGAGAACTATGGGGTGGCAGAAGTGGGTGACAGGGCAGGATTTGGGCATTTTTGGCCACAAAAAGCTCTAAGTCCCAAGTCTGTATTTCATATTTGCTCTGTAAGGATGTGCTTTGTAATGATGCATAAGGCTGTTGGGTGACAGTATATATGAGAGGGAAAGGTAAACCCTGTGTTTAGTTCACAGGAGCTATGGTTGAGTGCATGGTGCTCCTGTGGGCTGCCAAAGGAAACCTGGGAGTTGTGTCAGCCTTTGTGCCAGGACTCCATCTTTCATCTTTTCATTTAATCCTCACGGACCCCAGTAGCTATATTATCATCTGCTTTTCTGGAAAGCAACCACTCATAATGCTTTTCTTTTTTACATTAGTGTCTGTTGTGTGTGAATGTGCTGCTGTTTACAAGTGGAGGTTAGAGGACAACCTTGGAGTGCTGTTCCTCTCCTTCCATCTTGTGTGAGACAGGATCTCTCTTGTTCCTCTTTGCCATTGGGACTGGTTGGCATATGAGTTTCTGGGTTCTCTGATCTCTGCCTCCCATTGCCATAGGTGCACTGGGATTACTTTACAGTTGACTTATGTAGGTGCTGTGGATTTTAACTCCAGTCAGCAAGCTGGTGGACCAAGGGTCTTTAACTACTGGGCCATCTCCTCAGATCCATCATTTTAAGCTTTCTATCTATTGTCACACAGCTATTTTGCAGATGGACCACGATTCAAGGCAAAGTGTGTCTGTCTTCACAGTTCTGAAATATTGGAGGGATTTGGGGAAACCACCCAGCTTTTAGTTCTGATTGTTTTGCTTCAGTAAGACATGCTACCTCCATGCCTCCCCAAAACATAACTTCATGGGTTGTTGGAGCATGAGCCTATTGGCTGTCTTTGCATGGCTATTCCAGCCACTCATCATCAAGGCCACCTCATCACCTACTGTCTCCCATCTCTTTTTGTTTTCAGCCTGCTGAGATTGCTAGCCATAGGAGGTATAAGAGCTTGTTCTTGCTTTGCCCACTTGGTGGGAGGCCTCAGTCTCAGGCTGAGTATTCCATCAGTCCAAGTTTTTGAGAAATTATAAAATTGGCTTGTAGTACTGAAACTGTTGACCAATGAAAGCCCATGGCATGAAGTGGTTTCATACTTCTGCTGTATGTATGCAATTGGGTGGCAAGCGCACACAGAATTAGGGATTATTCTGACTTAGTTTTGAATTTCGGCATTAGAAATTATGTAAACTTTTACCCAAATCTCTCAACCTCTATAATCATTGCTTTCCTTGATGTAAAAACAAGACTAATATACTTACCGTGTAGACAGCCATCAGATTTCAAGATATTCATATAAAAATGCATTGGCCCATACTGGGCTCATACCTGGTGCTTAGAAAGTGGTGGCTTCCATTACTGATGATTGTAATGAGGGAAGTCGTTTATCCTCCTGAGTGTCTTGACTCTCTTCAACACCTTGATGATGTGAGCCCTCTACCCTCAATGCATGTAGACATATGAACAAATTTGTATAGAATGCCAAGGGCTGTTAGACCAAGTCCCTTAGTTTTGGGGCAGTGACTAAACTACATATCCTCTATAGAATTCTGAATAGGTAATTAGCATGTTTTCAACTTTGTTAGGTTTGGGGGATGTGTGGGAGAAATGTGGCACAACATTAGTAACCTTTATCACTCAGAACACATGAGACAATCTTAACATAGGTAGTAGAATTGAAAATCTTAAAGCAAAGGAGAAAGGAGAATAGATTCAATGACTGCTGAACACTACTGGAACCTGAATATGGTGTATGAGAAACAGCTTTGGGGACAGGCCATCGATAGACCTGAGATTACTGTGCACATGAACAATGGATGCTCTCTTGATAGCATGAAACATGAACATTTTAAAGTTAAAGGAAAGGTACTACCTGCTTTCAAATAGACTAAGATCTTCCCATCAAAAGATGGAACTGGTATGCTGATAGATGGGCTTGACAGTGAATGGACATGGGACAGCTGGATATCCATACTTTGGAGAGTGAGATTGGATCTTCATCCCATGCCATATTAAAAAAAAACCAAATTACAATAGTCTGAAGACTCAAATGTAAGTCCTGAAACTGCAAAACTCCACGCAGAAAACAGCAGGAAAGGCCCATGACATTGGTCTGGTCAGTGACATTTTGGATGTGATTCTAAAAGCACCCCCACCCCTGAAAGCTCCTCCAGAGAAAAGAAAACCATTTAGCAGAGTAAAGGGACAATATATAACCAGGAAATATTTGTAAGCCATATATCTCATATATCCAAATACACAAATTCAAACAACTCAACAGGAAGAAAACAGCAAGATTAAAAAATGTGTGCAGGACCTGGGGCTGGATAAAATTAAGTGTGCTTCCTGCTCAAGCATAACGGCCTGAGGGGCCTGAGACTGCCACAGTTCAAATCTCCAGATCCCCACATGCACCTGTAACCCCAGTCCTGCCAAAGAGCAGAGACCAGAGAATCATGGGAACCCACAAGCTCTGGAATTAGTAAAGAGGCTCTTACTCAAAAGAAGACTAAGAGGAAAAGTGATGGCACAGGACACCCAACATTCCACTCTGGCCAATGTGGGTGCATATATGGTGTGCCATAGGGCACATTCATGTGCCTGTCCCCCACATACATACCACACCTCATGACATACACAAGCACACACCCAGAAATTAAAAAAAAAAAAAAAAAAAGAGCTAAGGACCTGATTAGGCTTTTCTCATATGAAAGACATGTAAGTAGCCATTCTGTTTTTGAAAAGGTGTTACTAGTTATCATGGCAATGCAAATTATAATCACAATGAGATAACACCTCACAGGTGTTAAAAAGGTTATGGTAATAACCCATATGTAAAGGTTATTATATACATCAATAAAATATGTACATAAATTAAAAAGAGGAAAGATAACAGACACAGGTGGGGAAATAAATCAGTGTAATCATTTTGGAGAACAGTGTGTCAATTCCTCAAGAGTTGAAAACAGAGGTACAATTACTGGACCAGGTAATAACTCTAAGTATATGTCCAAAAGGATTGAAGTATGATAACGTGATATCTTCACTTATTTTTTTTTCATTCCAGTGCTATTCACAATAGCCAAGAAATGGAAATAACCTAAGAATGCAAAAGGAAAATGTGTATGTACATACACAAAGTGAAGTATTGTTTCTGTACAAAAAAATGTTATTTAAAATGATATGGATGAACCTAGAATCTAAAGGAGTAGAACCTTTACAAGGAAAGAGTAGATGCTTATTTGCATAGGAGGGAGTCAGTAAAGGAGGGTGGTAGATGTTGACCAAAGGGTACAAAGTTTTAATTAAACAGGAAGAATAAGTTTTCTAGATCTATTGCATGTCATGTTGAACATAATGTATTTTGTATTTAAAAATTGCTAAAAGAACAAATTTTATCCATTACAAAAGATATTTGAAGTGATAGATGTGTTAATTAGCTTGATAGAATCATTCTGCAGTATATACATATATCAAAACATCACATTTTACCTGTAAATGTAATTATTATTTACTGATTAAAAATGAAATCTTAATATTCACAAGTAAAAGTACACAGAATTTTTATAAAGATCTCTCCAGGGTGGCATACACATTTATTGATTTTAAAGAGGTATACACCTTATGAATAGATGTTTTTCATAACAATTTTCTGTGAAGTTTCCAAAAACAAGTGTTGGGTGGCCTCAGGTAAGTGGGTTGGGACCATTGCATTGGTGAGTGATGCAGAAAGATCCAAACCCGTGTGGTGTGGGTGCGAACTGAGAGGCTTTGGAATCACAGAGCTGGGTTCAGGCAAGGGCTGTTCCTTAGTCACTGTGATCATGGGTCAGTTAGTCTGAGCCTTTTTTCTCATTCATAAAATGGGAGCAGGGTCAGGATTTTCGCTCAGTAGAACACTGCACTAGCATGCGTGAGGCCCTGAATTCTACCCATGTCACTGGTTCCCTCATTCATTCATTTCCTCACTTATACCCTCACTTATTCATGCCTACCCCTCTTTCGTTTTCCTCATTCATGCACACAGTAGGTATTTATTGAATGTTTTTCTCATCACCTATTTCTGCATAGAGTAGGTATTTATTGAGTGCTTTTCTGATTATCTGTTTCTGCATAACAAATTACCTTCAAGGTTGTGTCTTTAAAAAATAATAACCTTATTATATTTCATTTTATTGGTCAACAATTTGGGCAGGGTTCTGCAACATAGTTTTCTGCTCTCCATGGCTCAGATCATTCACAGTACTCAGCTAGTATGTAGGCTGGGCTAGAGGGTCGACAACTCTTCTCATTTGGTACCTTGTTGGTGATAGCTAGAAAACTAAGTACACCTGGGGTTATTACCTGGAGCAGTTTTGTTTGGCTTCTGCAGTACAGCAGATCAGGATGGTCATACTTCCCTCTACAGGGAGGTCTTAGGAGAGAAGTCCCGAGAGATAGGAGTTGGAAGGTTGCTGTTTTCTAAGGCCTGGGCCCTGAAACTGGTCCAGTGTCATTCGGCCATATTCTTTTGGTTGCGGTTGTCGTTGTACTGCTAAGATTCACTAGAAGGGAGACACAAGTCAAAGCATTTATGGCTTTTTAATCTGCCACAGTATTTCCTGTGTGAAGGTACCATTCTAGGTTCTGAAGTCATAGCAGTAAACAAAATACACTCTGCTTCATGGGTCTTAAAAAGATGCACAAAACAAAATGGGCACATAAATGACATACTTAGTATATTAGGAAATGCTGCAGAGAGAGACAATGAAGAGAAGAATGCAGAATGTTGAGAAGTGGATTGAGGAAAGGGAGGTCAGGAAAGACTGGAGTGAGGAGATAAATACAGATTTATAGGAGGTGAGGGGCAGCCCTGAATTTCATATAGAGAGAGCAAGTGTGAGAATATGAGTGGGTGCATACCTGGTATTTAAGGGCCACAGCAAGATAGCCAGTTGCCAGAGCAGAACTAGGGGTGAACAAAGAGAGGAGAGGGCAGTGGATGGCCAAGGTTCAGCTTGAAACCCATCCTGCCTTTTGAAGATGAAGTAGGTTAACTGTGAAAGTACCTGGGACATGTTAAGCATTTGCTGTAGTAGCCAGTGCTCTTAGTAGAGCCTGGGTGTGGGAGTACCCCAGCTCTTCCTTATTCTGCTGCCCATGACTCCGCCACAGCTGCTCCTCTGGCACTGGTGTGAGTACTCATTCAGATTAGTAACAAGCTACAAAACAATTCTGCGGCAAAATGCAGCAAAGTCTGCCTGTTGAAAAAGTGAAGTCCTTGTATCCCTTCTCTAATGGTTTTAGTTAAAGTAGATGGACTTGCCCCTCCTAGGTGTTCTTCCTTGGGGGAATTGAATCTGTGATTTGTGTATGCGTACCTTAGGTGATCCTGAGGGATCAACTTTTTGTTCTACCTGTTACTGAAAGTTTCAGTCAGCAAAGACAATTGGAACAAAGGAAAGCAATAGTCAAATATATAATATGGTTGGCAGTCAAGGTAATTCAAATTAGAACCCATGTTAAGAACCATTTCATACTAATTACATTAGCAAACATTTTAGACAATATTATCAGTGAGAATGTGATGAAATAAAAACCTTGCACTTTGGTAGTAGCATTTTAGCTACTACCTTTCTGGAAGAATTTTTTTTAAAGAATCTTCAAAACAAGCATATCATTTGACCTAGAAATTCCTCTTTTAGAGAGTTAACTGGAAAATAAAATCTAAAGCTAAAAAGGTACCTATAATAATAAAACCCAACAAACAATAATAGCACTGAGCTATCATTCTTTGTGCTATGTAGGCACCAGTGGTGGGAAACAGTGAGGAAATAATTCTCTGAATTATGCTGTATTCATTAAAATTGCTAAATAAAATTGTATGGATTTTTTATTTTCTGTATTTGACAGGCTCTCTCAGTAATAGCCTTGATTGGCCAGGAATTCACTCTGTAGACCAGGCTGGCCTGGAACTTGCAGCTTCCCTCCTCCCTCCTCCCTCCCTCTCCTGAGTGCTGGACTCTTTATTTTTTTATTTTTTTATTTTTTGCTTTTTTGAGGCAGGGTCTTGCTCTAGCCCAGGCTGAAGGCCCTGGCACACCCATTCTCTCTCTCTCTCTCCCTCTTTCTCTCTGTCAAATAAATAAGTAAAAAAAGGGCTGGAGGATGGCTTAGCAGTTAAGGTGCTTTCCTGCCAAGCCAAAGGACCCAGGTTCGATTCCCCAGGACCCACATTAGCCAGATACACAAGGGGGCATGCATGTGGAGTTCGTTTGCAGTGGCTGGAGGCCCTGGCATGCCCATTTTCTCTCTCTCTCTCTCTCTCTCTGTCAAATAAATAAATAAAAATAAAGTATATTTAAAAAAATAAGTAAAAAAATAAATAAATTTAAAAATGCGTTCACAATTTCATAATATAAGAAATGTATTTTGATCCCACTCACCTGCAATATCTTCTCATATCCTACTCCCTGTTCTGCTGAACTACTTCTTCCCAACTAGACCTTCTACTTTCATGCCCCTCCTTTTTTTTGAGGAGGAACTCATTGAATTTAGGGTTGCTTGCATGAGCACGTGTGTGGGGTTGTTTACTAGAGTATGGACAAGTTCAACAGTGGCTATACCACTGAAGAATGTGACTTCCCCTGCCCAAGCAACGTTAGCTGTCAGTGGTTCCTCATGGAGGGTTGTGGACTCTTGAGCCCCTTTCCCATCCACAATAGAAGGTGACGGGCCCAGGCTTGGGCAGGTGATCACAGCTGCTATCAGTTAATGAGTGCAGAGGCCATATCTTGTCTAGAAGACTATTCCCTATCCTTTGGCTCTTAACTTGCTTTCTGCCCCTCTTCTTTACTGTTCCCTGAGCCTTGGAAAGTGTGATATAAGTGTCTGATTACAGGGGAGCACTCAGTAGTCACTAATTCTTGAATTCTGGCCAGTTATGAGTCCTTGCTTAGCTTTTACCCACTGCAGAAAGAAGTCTGTGTGACTCACGCTGAGAGCAGCACTGGCCTTGTGCGGATTCTTTTACCAGTAAGCTGAGAGGGTAGCAGAGCTCAGCTCCAGCTGTTCTGTAGGCTTATCTCATCTCTACAATTAAAAACTCTTCATGACTGTTTCTAAACTTTTCCTTTTTTTCTTTTTCTTCAGAGACAAGGTCTAATTCTGTAGCCAGGCTGGCCTTGAATTTACAAAGTAACTCAGTTGGCCTCAAACTTGTGGTGATTCTTCTGCTTGTCTTCTGAGTCCTGGGATTAGAGGCATAAATCAACACACCTCTTTCTTTTTTTATTTTTTATTTATTTTATTTTATTTTATTTATTTTATTTTTAAAAATTTATATTATTCTGATTTTACATTCATAGTATTGGTTCCATTGTCCTCCTCCCTGTCCTCCCACTTTCAAAGGGACCCTCATCAATGGGGAATGTGGGTTGTGCATTGTGAGGTTAGTCCAGAGTTCTGGGGTGTAGGCCCCAGTCTCTGTGCACAATGCCCCAACTTGTGACTCTAACAATCTTTCCGCCCCCTCTTCCGCGAGTTTCCCTGAGCCACTTTGGGGTCATTTTAGTTCTTTTTCAGTGATGAGGTTTTTGGGAGCCTCTGTGTCTCTGGATATCTGGCTTAGTTGGAGTTGGATGTTCTCTGTGTTTATCTCCTTCAGCCTTTTTCTGGTGTCGTGATCGCCACGAACGCTGAACTCTTGCCCTTCCCCTGCGTTGTTCTATGGTTTCAGCTGGGGCCCTGGTGAGGTGTGGTTAGCTGATCCTCCCTTCAGATTCGTTGTCCACCTGAAAAAAGATAAGCAAATTCTCCAACGGAGAGAAAAGTTAGTATAGGTAGAAGGGATGACCATCTATGTTTTGGAGGGAATTTTGTATGCGTTGGCTCTCTTCTAGCCCACATTTGGTGGTATCTTGCTCTTTCTTTATAACATTTTTTTGCATGGTGTATGTACGTACGTATACGTATGTATGTATGTGTGTGCGTGCATGTGTAGGCCAGAAGTTGATGTTGAATGTCTTCTTCAAGTGCTTTCTACCTTATTTTTTACCTGGAGTTCACTAATTTAGCTAAACTAGCTAGTCACCAAGCTCTAGAGATCCACCTGTCTTGGCCTTCCCAACATTAGGATTATAGACATGTGTAGGCATTCCTGGGCATTTAAAAATTTTTATTTTTTAATGTGTGGTCTGGGGATCTGAATTCATGTTCTTACACTTGTACAACAAACACCCAATGAGCCATCTTCCCAGCTCATGCCTGGCTCTTTTATGTGGGTACTGGGCATCTGAACTCAGGTCTTCATGCTTATGTGAAAAGCACTTTACTGACTGAGCCATCTCCTTAGCGCCTTCCCTTTTCTTTTTGTTTTTAATTGTTCCTTTTATGTTCTTCTTATTTACTTGCTGTGTGTTCTTTGTAGGTCATGGTATAATGGAATAAATAAAAATGGAAAAAAATCCAAACCCGAGATAAAATGACATAAAAATTATCACTGCAGATGGACAATGACTGAAAGAAGCATTCACAATTTGAGAATGGTTTAATTAATGGCTGGCACGACTGTATTGTGCGAGTGTCTTATTTGTTTAATTTTAGAGTTCTATTATTGTTGCTTAGTATTACAGTGGGTCCCCTGTACATGTGGGCTTGTATCCACAGATTTACCATTTTTGGATCTAAACTGTTTGAAATTGACTAATTGAACATGTACAGGCTTCTTTACATTACTCATCAACAGGGTGCAGCGACTACTTACATGGCGTTTCCATTGAATTAAGTTTTACATATAAACCAGAGCTAAGTGACGTATATGGGTGATGTGGGCCCGTTCTATGCACATATGTACCTTTTCATATAAGGGACATGAGTGTTTGCTTTTGATATCTTCTAGAGGCCCAGAAACCAATCCCTTATGAACATTGAGGGATAACTTTATAAGTGTAATTAAAACAACAACAAAAATCAAACCCTTCTTTCTTCCCCAAAATGGAATTTCTGTTTACACTTTACAACTCATGGTCTAATGTTAAAAATTTAGGACAGTCTTATCTTTTGGCTCAAGAAAAAAAGTCGGCATTTAATTTTAAAGATATTTTTGTTTCTTCCAAATATTTGTTAGTTCCTGATTTTTGTTATTGCCATTGATAGGGATTTCATGAGTCCTGACTTTATAGCTGAATACTTTCTGTAATGAGACACTCTTTACTTCTAGTCTAGTTATTTACCCCCAGGTGAGTTCATACAGGAAAGTCAAAAAAGAAACAAAAAAGCCAGTTTTTCAGAATTCTCCAAGGGGTATTAGATTTCTGTTGTTGCTACAACAGATTACCATCAACTTGGCTGGCAGCTTTAACAATGCAAATTTAAAAATCTTACCTTTCTGGAAGTCAGAAATCTGAAATGAAACAGGGCTCTCTGTGTCTAGGAGGAGGCAGGGCTGTGTTCTTTCAGGAGATTGCCTGGCTCGTATGCAGCCTCTCCCCATGTTCACTGCTGCTACTGGTTGCTGGAGCCTCTCTCTGCCTCCCTCTTCCATCTTTAAGGATCCTTATAGTTGTTTTTTTCCATAATTTATTTTTATTTATATTATTCTGATTTTACATTCATAGTGTTGGCTCCATTATCCTCCTCCCTGTCCTCCCTCTTCCAAAGGGACCCTCATCAATGGGGAATGTGGGTCATGCATTGTGGGGGTCGTCAAAAGATCTGGGGGGTAGGCCAAGTCTCTGTGCATAATGCCCCAACTTGTGGCTCTAACATTCTTTCTGCCCCCTCTTCCGAGAATTTCCCTGAGCCACATTGGGATCATTTTAGTTCTGCTTTAGTGATAAGGTTTTGGGAGCCTCTGTGTCTCTGGATATCTGGCTTAGTTGGAGTTGGATGTTCTCTGTGTTTATCTCCTTCAGCCTTTTTCTGGTGCCGTGATCACCAAGAATTCTTACAGTTTTATTAGGTCCCCCTGGACATCCCAGGCTACCTTGGTTACTTTAAGGCAAGCTGACTAGCAATCTTAATTTCATCTATTACCTTTATTCCCACTTGTCATTTAGAGGTTAATAATGAAAACATCTTTGGGGAGCAGCTATTCTGCCTGTCAAATGGTGCTTTTTTTCCTTTAAAGCACCATTATCAATTCATAGATGTGTGTGTGGTGTTGTGTGATGTGGTACCTCTGTATGCTCACCTGTGGCAGTAGAGGTTTGCTTATGACAGGGGAGTTGGTCTGCAGTGGCCAGAGCAGGATGTCAGGAGTCTTATTTCATCACTCTTCCCCCTGGTCTTTGTTTTGAGCTGGAGCCTTTACTGATTCTGGAGCCTGCAGGGCTTTAACAATTCTTGGGTCTCTGTTCCCCTGCAAAACCTGGGTTCCAGGAGCACATGGCCATACACCGCTCTTTACATGGGATCTGGAGATTTGCTCTGGCAGTCTCAGGCCCTCCACACTTGTGCAGGAAGCACACTTAACTGCTCAGCCATCTCTCCAGCTCTGAAGAGTTAAACAATTTTTTGTTATCCTTTTTGTCTTTAGAGAGATATCTCACTAGGGATGTGCACATTCCTCTGCCTTCAAGTTATTGAAACAATTCCTCTTTATTTACTCTCACAATGTTTGATTCATTTGCTTGCTTGCTCTGCTTTCAGATTTTAAAAATGATAATTATGGAAAAATTTAAATAGGTCCAACACTGCATATGTAAAGTGAGTTCTATCCTTTTTTTCTCTTCTAGCTTGTTCTTTCTTATTGACAATCACTTACTTTGTTTTATTGCTGAATGAATGGCAGTATACTATCCATACTTACTTCACTTGGGCTCACCCCTTCCTCATCACCTGCACTTAATATATTTTGCAGATTATTGTGGGGCACAATGTCTGTAGAGAGACCTCATTCCTTTTCCATTATAGCTTATGAGTTTTCTGTGGTGAGAACATACTACAGCTTATCCCTCTGTTGGTGGACATTGAGGTTGTTTACAGCCTTTTGCTTTTAGAAATAATGCTTTAATATTATCAATAGTACCTATTTCAAGGTAGTCACAATCTTTCTGATACTTTTTTTCCCTAGTTTTCAAACTTTATACCAAGAGTATTTCCATTCTTTCTAAATCACATTGGTAGTTTATTTCTGAAAGCAGTGTAGATAACATGTTGTAGAAACTCAGAGGAAAAAAGTAAATGGAGACACATACATAATCTCTCTACTTGTGCTTATTATTATTTTGATGGGTTCCCTCAGAGTGTTAAAACATTTCTGTAAAATTTGGAGAAAATCATTATGTCATACTATACATACAGTTTGAGATATCATTTACTTTTATTCTTAATTGTGCATTTTTCATACTGTCTTGTGATTTTTTTCTGTTATTTCTCTTTGGCTATTTAGTTTTTTTCTGGATTTTCATTATTGTAAATTATACTGTATAAAGGCTTTTCTAAATTTCAGATACTCTGAAGTTGTTTTCAGAGATTCTAAATGAGAACCAAGTATGTATTTGTTAAATGCAACTACTAGCTTGTTCTTTCATCATGACAATTTTGGAAGCCATGCAGGTAAATATCACGTTGAAAGTTTGGTCAAGTCATTTTTTCCCCTTTTCTTATGGTAGGACCTTAAAAATGAAGTTGAAAAATTACGTAATGAAGTGAATGAAAGAGAGAAAGCAATGGAGAATCATTACAAGAGTCTCTTGAAAGAAAGCAATAAAAAATTTCATACTCAAGAGCAAGTGATCACACGCCTAATGGAAAGTGCCAATCAAAAGGACTTGATGCTTCAGGTATAATAACTTATTTCTTTTTTGTACTTAAATCTCTCTATTGAAGCCAGACATAGTGGTACATGCTTCTAATCCTAGCATTTTGGGGGGCAGAGGTAGGAGGATTACTGTGAGCTTGAGTCCAGTCTTGGACTCCATAGTGAAATCCAGGTCAGCTTTGGCTAGAGTGAGACTTTACCTAAAAAAAAAAAAAAAAAATATCCAATCAATCAATCAATAAATTAGTTAATTTATGTATTTTGCGATAAGGTCTCTTATCTCCCAGGCTGGCCTCAAATTTAAAAATCCTCCTGCCTCTCCCTCCCAAATGCTGGGGATACAGGTGTGCACATCATACTTAAGGAGCATTTTAATTAAAACCTTCATTGTTATATTTTAGAGTACTTTATATGTTGTTCATGTCATTTGGGCTCAACTGATAGGAGACAAGAGAAGTGGAGAGCTCAGAGCAGGGAAGCACTTACCTTGGTCAAATGACAAGTGGCAGAGCTCTGTTTTACTCTCAAGCCCAGCTTGTTGACTGAGGTCCACCCACTGCACGTACTTGGACCATGCCATTTCATTTTCCTCTATCCTTCTCTGTTCTTTTTAGCCTTGGAATACCTTTTTGTTTGGTCATGTACTGAGTTTTTGTTATCCAACTCAAAAAACTGGTGGATTAAATGTAGGTGTTTAACTCTGCTTCCCATGGAAAGCTCATTAAAATAGGAGTCAAGGAACAAGAGAGTGAAAGTGCACATTGTCCAACTAGAAGAACAGGAACAGGCACAGCAGCAGCTGTGAGCAAACAACTGTATTTTGGATGACCAGTATATAGGCAAGTGGTAACTACATAGGATTTCGTTTTTGCCATCATGGTACACAATAATGGACAGCCAACAAGAAACAAGCTGACTTATGCTACAACCCCAGAAAGGGCCTTGCAGGCATTGGATATATCTGGTATCTGTGAAAATGGGAGATTTAGTTGCCACTTCAGGCAGGTATAGGTGACCTCCTTCTCACCAACAGATGGTATCTGGGGACCTTGAATGAGCAGCTGAAAGCAGAAGTGGATCACTTGAGTGAAAGTGTGCTGCACACCCCAGTGGGGACATTCCTCTCAGAGGAGAAGAGAATGAAAGATGCTCATAGTTGAGGGTCTTCATGTGAGCACCTCACATGAAGACTCACATACAATAAGGCTCCAGCTGAAGTATACTTTCATGCTAACAGAGCTTCTGAGCACTTTTAAATGTAGTATCAGGTCGTCAAAGAGGACACAGTGTTTAAGAGGAAAGACAAGGCACCTAAAAGCTAGGTATGGTGGCTCACCTCTATAATCCTAGTACTCGGGAGGCTGAAACAGGAGGATCTTGAGATTGAGGCCAGCCAGCTGCAGCTTCAGAGGGAGACCTTGTCACTAAACAAAACAATAAAAGTAAATATATAGAAGAAATAGAAACAACATAAAGTTAGACAGTGTTTTAAAATCCAAAAATATTCAACACTATAACATCCTAAGATAAGAAGAATTTGATCAACAAAAGAGATATCCTATTGAAAAATCAGAGTATGATGTCTGATTTAAAATGTTTAGCAGGAGAGTTAGAACAGTTAGAAGATAAAGTGGAGTAAGTTTTTCAGAAAGTAGATTTATACAAAAAGATTGGGAAAAAGTAGAGAAAAAATAAGAAAACTAGAGGCATAGGGGCTGGAGAGATGGCTTAGTGATTAAGGCTGTTGTGTACAAAGCCAAAAGACTGAGGTTCCATTCCCCAGTACCCACATAAGCCAGATGCACAAGGTGGCACATGCATCTAGAATTTGTTTGCGGTGCCTGGAGGCCCTGGTGTGCCCATTCTCTCTCTCTCTTTCTCTCTTTCTTCTCTATCTCTGTTTGCCTCTTTTTCTCTCTGTCTCTCTCTCAAATAAATAAATAATAAAGAAAAGATTCTACAATATGTGTTATAGAAGTTCCAGGAACATAGAACAGGTGGTGCAGAGGGAGGGAGGATTTCTTTTCTTTTCTTTTCTTTTCTTTTCTTTTCTTTTCTTTTCTTTTCTTTTCTTTTCTTTTCTTTTCTTTCCCTCTCCTCTCCTCTCCTCTCCTCTCCTCTCCTCTCCTCTCCTCTCCTCTCCTCTCCTCTCCTCTCCTCTCCTCCTTTCCTTTCCTTTCCTTTCTTTTCTATTTTTTTTGGAGAGAGACAGAGAGAGAGAGAGGGAGAGGAAGACAGATAGAGATGGGCACGCCAGCAGCCTCTCAGCTTTTGTGAATGAAATCAGATGCGTGTGCCCCCTTGTGGTCAAGTGCGGCATTGCTCCCTTGCATCACTGCATCTGGCTAAACGTGGGACCTGGAGATTGGAACCAGTGTTCTTAGGCTTAGGAGGCAGGCGCCTTAACCGCTAAGCCATCTCTCCAGCCCTCTTTTCTTTTTTTTAAAAAATATTTTATTTATTTATTTGAGAGAGAGAGGGTGAGGGGGAAGAGGCAGAGAGAAAGAATGGGTGCACCAGGAACTCCAGATGCATGTGCCCCCTAGTGCAGCTTGCTTACGTGGGTCCTGGGGAATCAAACTGGGGTCCTTAAGCTTTGTAGGCAAACGCCTTAACCACTAAGCCTTTTACCCAGCCCCAGGAGGGAGAATTTCTAAGTTGTAGGAATCCCTTTCCCAAATGGAAGGACAGCTGTTCCTGCATTGCAAGGAACAAAAGAAGGCCCATATGCCAAGTTGAGTCATTATGAAATTTCAGTGATAAGGAAAGGATCTGAAAGGCTCCCAGACAGGAAAATAGAGGCCATGTATGAAGAACCAGACATGGAATGATATCAAAATTCTCAGCAGCAGCAGCACTGGACACCAGAAGACACAGGAGTACTGCTTTTAGACCTTGAGGAAAAGTGATTTCCAACCCAGCATCTGGCCTAAGCCCATTTGTTAGCCAGTGTGAAAGCAAAGTGCTTTCAGATGTGTGACATCTTCAATTACCTACTGCTTATGCCCTCTGCAGGAAGTTCTTGGAGGATGAGTCCATCTAAATAGAAGATTAAGTCAAAAGAGAGATCTGGGATCTAGAGAGTAGGAATTTCCTCTGGAATGTGCTGAGGGGATGGCCACAGAGAGAGCTGAGCCACTTAGTGGAGAGCCAGGTTTGGACTTTGAGGGGCAGTTGTCACCTGCAGCTTCTCCAAGAAGCCTCAGTGGAACTGATCAATCACTGATGTGTCTGATTCCACTCAGAAGAGGGTTTAAGTTCTTTCAGAGTTTGAAGAAAATTTACATTTAGTATGTCATTTAATTTTATGAACAAGGAAGCAAATAGGGTAAAAGAATGGAAAGAACAGAACATGAGTGTAATCATGAACCCCATAAGGCTGAACAGTATTTGCATGGCTATAATAATGTTTCATTCATCGTGTTTGCTGAATTTCTTCTAAATAAATGTAAATTCATTACATTCATTACCATTGCATGGTGAATTATCTGCTAGGGGTTTTGAGAGACTTGGCTCCTGCCCTTCATTTCCCAGAGAGTGGAACCCTAGTTCAGGAATCACAAGGCTTTAAGTGGTTGAGAATAGATTTCTGTGCTTGAACTTGGTCAGAGACCAGAGAAGGCATCTCCAACCCTGTTGTGCTGTTGGATTCAGGCTTCCGAGGCATCTAGAAGGGGAACTGCTTGATGTGTCGTCAAGACAATCAGAGCTCTATAAGTAAGGAAGGTTCACGGTGACCGTCACCATCCTTGACTGCCCTTGTGCGGCTTGCCATTCTCCAAGTTGTAATAACATGCAAATGGACTTGCATTACTGCTTTGTAATTGCCTGGTATTTTGGGATAATGGAAATTATTTTGGAGGAAATACGGATTTTATGACAAAATAAAAAAATCTTCCCTTAAAGAGTTAGAAAAATTTCTTAATTTTTTTTCTTTATGAAAACTTTCTTTGATTTGTTTCATTTCCTTAGAAATTCAATGAAAAAGATTTGGAAGCAATACAGCAAAACCGTTACTTAATGACTGCAGAGGATCTCAAGTTTGGGAGCCAAGATTTAATAACAGAAAAGTGCTCTTCTCAACAGTCACCAGGCAGCAAACTCATCTTTTCTGAGGCAAGCTTTACTGAAATTGGATGCTCACATGCGAGTGTATTCATATTCCTTTCTGAAATGTATTTGATAACTCCTTTGATCTAGGGATCCTCAAAATGCTTTCTAGCTGAGAATTGAGCTTACAACACATGGGATGGGAGTCCTTTGTCTAGTTACCATACAGATCAGTATCCTTCCGCTGTGCTTTTGTATTTGCACTGTACCTGAAACTGACGGCTCACATCTGGTAGAAAGAGGAGCCTCAAAAAGAAAGAAAGAAAGGAGAAAGAGGAGCCTCAAAAAAAAGAAAGAAAGAAAGGAGAAAGAGGAGCCTCATAGCTACTCCACCAGTTACCTCTTGAGAACCATGTGATTCCAGTGGTGAGAAACAGAAAGACAGCAGGCTCTTCCTCATCTGACCCCACATTATGCTTCAAGCCTCATTTTCCTTCATCTCACTGGAGAGCTTACAGCTTTCTGAAAACACTAGTTATGCCTCTGTGTGTCTTTGCTTGTGCCTAGCCATTGGCATGGATAGCACATATCCTGCTCTGGCCCACAGAACTCTACAGGGCCCTGCATTGTAGTGAATACACTTCTCTGGCCCTTAGCACTCTACAGGCCCTCCATTGTAGCACATACCCTCCTCTTGTTGGCAGTCCTCCACCTTTCTCCTTCTCTTCTCCAGATCCCCTTGTGCAGCATCGTAAGTGACCACTTCCAGGATAGGAAACTGGCACTCAACTGTGCGTCCAGGGCTCAGTCCTGTGCCTGGCTCTGGAAGTGTGATCTAGTGACTACGTGAATGACACAGTGAGGCAGCCACATATGGGAAAGAAAAGCAGTTAACTGTAGGCCAAGTTCTTTTTATTTTTCTATTTAAAGTTCATATGTAGAAAAGACAGAACTCTTAAGCAAATTAGTTATATGATAAATGGCCCTGATTATGACTTGTGGTTTTGTGGAAGGTGATTCTCAAAACAAGTAACAACTCACACAGCATGGGCATCAACCATCAGAACAGACTCAGAACAGGCCTGGTATGAGGAGCTGGGGGCCTGTGCTTGCAGCTACTGATCTGTGGGACAGACACTTAGGGACACATGGGAGGGAATGGGTGGCTGGGGTGGTTGGAGTAGATGGGCCAGGGTTGGTTTTCTAATGGATACCCAATTTTGAGTATTATACCCAATTTTGATTGGGTAACCAGTTAGCATTGTGCCACAATTCACCCCAGTGTCAGATCCTGTCCTGGGGCATGGTTGCATGGACAGTGCTGCACCTACTTAATTCTGACCATTTACATATTTGCATTTTGCTGATACTCTTGAAAGTATCAACCTGGACTAGTGGAGCCTTTGGGCTGGGCCCAGATTCCTCTCCTGGCTCTGTCATTTCACTGACATAACCCTGGGTAAGTCAGAAAACCAAGTATTATTAGAGAACTAACATTTTATCACTGTAACTTGCAATTAGGTATTTATCATAGTTGTTAGGACTATTGAGATGTGCATTTGTTATAAGAAGGTAGTCTGTTTTGAAGCAGTATGGCAACTTTCAGGTAATTCATACCCATGGCCGTTTTGTGTTGATTTAGGATATATCCTCTGCCCATTTCTACAAAGAGCTTGTGGTGATGATGCTGTCTCCACAGACTCTGGGTGGCCTGCTTTTCTGCTAATCATTTTATGATCCTGAGAATTAAAACTAGATGATTGGGGAATTGAAGAAGGGACATAAAACACACTGACTGTATGCAACTTGCTGCATTCCAAGATTTATTGACATGGCTGGGACATACTGCTCAATTTCCTGAGTATTAAAACAAATATCTTTGTTGCAGGGCCATACCATAGCTGCTGAAACAGATCCCACTATCTTCCAGTCCACTAGCTTGTCCTGATTAATAAGTGATGCATTAGACCTTCTCTACATATGTCTGCTGCCTCTTCATTGTGGCCTGCCTGTTACCTGTGTTTTCTTCAAGTCATTAAGGAAGCTGCGGCAGAGCCGACAGTGGCCCCCCTTTGGGGACATAATGCCAGTCCTGCTACTTAACTAGCTCTGTGACCTTTGGCAAGTCACTAAATCTCACAGAAATGCACCTTTCTAGTTTTTGAGGTAGGGAATTACCTTTCTTCCTTCTGAGAGGATTAGGAATAATGAATGCATTCTGGTTAGAAAACCTTAGGGTTGTAGGCTCCAGAAGCCAGCATGGAGTCATTTGAGCTCAGCAGCCATGAAAAGCTGTGTCAACTGGGAGCAAACTGGAGGTACTCACAGGTGCCAGGCAAGAGGAGAGGGGGCACTGAGGTAGTGCCATGGACCTTGAGATCAGGTGTGTTAGGCTATGGGCTCTGTCTTGGGCATGACTCATGGATGGGTGTCTGAAGTCTGTGTAAATCTTGGCATTCCCAAGAGAATTCTTGGCCTCACAGAAGAGAGGTGTCTTCCTGGGACTTGTCTCTGTGTTTCTGGGACATTCTGAGATGAGGCAGGGGAACAGTGGGTGGTCACTCTGAGGGCTGCAGAGAGTGTACTACGGAGCCAAACAGTGGATGTGCAGCAGTGACAAGTCTCTAGGATGAGAGGCCTCCTGTTGGGGCTGCTTCTTGTTTAAAGGGGTCAGGTGGGGCCCCTGCCGTGCAGGTGCTTCTGCCCTCCCCCCCCCCTTGGTAGCCTGGCTGTCATCTCTGTGCTGAGGGGATCTGCTCAGTTGTCAGCTCTGCTGAGGGAGCCAAATGACTTCATTCTAATGGGGCATGAGTCAACGCAGGGGGATAGGTGATTGATGAAATGGGACGCAAATGGCTCCGAAGAGTTCATTTATTTAACATGGGTGAGCAATTTGCTTCTAGGAAGACGTTGACTCACTCTGACTTCCATTATGCAAAATATCCACAGGAATCTCTGCTTTTAAGATTCATATCAGTCCCCGTGTTCCCTCTTACCTCTTTAATCATTAGTTCAGCAACTGTTTGTGGCAGCATCTGATTTGTGCCAGACACTGTGCCTGGTTTAGGATGCTGTCCACACACCAAGCCACCCAGACCATGAGCAGGTAGTTGGCACTCACACATTGGGTGAAGGTGCGTGGGGGCTAACAGAGGGCATCTTTCTTCTCCATGGAGGGCTTCCTATAAGACTAGGTCTGAGCAGATTCTGTGAGGTACGCTCTGGAGTGGCAATGGGGAGTAGTGATGACACTTGGGTCTGTAAGGAATGGGGAAGGATTTCCCACTATCCCTGAGATGGGATGTAGTGCAAAGAATTGAGGGTAGCAGCTGATGAGAGTGGTGGCATGAAGATGCTGGTGAAAGGCCGGTGTAGGTGGCAGAAGAAAAGGAGAGGGGCTGTGTTGGGTATTGGGGCCCTGATGTGGCAGTGGGTTCCCCCCAGCTAGGACCTGGAGCCCAGCTTCCTGAGATTGTACGCACCCAGCAGAATTCCACATTACTGGTCTTTCCCCACTACCCTTTCTTAGTTAACTTTAAAGTTACATATAATCAGACACTTTGACTTTACCAGTTGTTAGCTCAGTAGACTCAAGCAACTTACTTCATCATTTGAAAATGAGAAGATTAATATAGCTCTTTGCAGTGTTGTGACCAGACCGGCTATCTGTAAAAGACCTGGCATAACACCTGGGGTGTTGGAATGCTATTAGAGCTGACATTTATCAAGTGTTCAGTCCATGCCAGACAACATTCTGAGAGCTTTGTATATATTAGCTAATTTGATCTTCTAAACCTCTTGTGATATATAGAATTATTAGTTCCATTTGTAAGTGAGGATATTAAACACCGAGAGGTTGAGTAACCAACACACAATCAATACTCTTAAACATCACTGCCTGTTAGGTTAGGAGCTTAGATGCAGTAGGTTTGCTCATTTTGTCACTGGCTTCTCCTAACTCCTTGGCTGGATTTATGTGGCTTACAATAATGATGTTAACCTTGTCAAACACTGGTGCTTGGCACCAGTAGGTGATATTTGGACTGAGAAGCATAGACCTGTAGCTCATGCCTTGCTTCATGGTCTTGACCTTGGGCACAGTTTTCTCATGTGTAGAATGGTAAGAAGACACACCTGGGTTCTTATGAGAATTCAATTAGAGAATGCCTGGAAAGCATTTAGCATGGTGTCCCATACTTGAGGACTTGGTGGCCTTCTCTGTCTTCATCTCCTCTTGAGTTCTTGGTCTCTGTCTTCAGGGTGCTCTGGTTATACAGTGCCTATGTGCAGGCAGGAGCTGAGAGTCCCATGGGCCAGTGCTGTATGAGAGGCATTTGGGAGCTCCTGGGCCAGTGGCATGTGTCATGGCTTACAGAAGGGCTGGACATTGCTAGCTAGGTGGCTAGCACCTAGATCCAGCCTACTGGTTTAGGTTTAGCCTTGTCAACCCTGAATGTTCATACAGTGTCTGGCTTTGACTGGTCAGAGTTGAAAGCATAGCAGTGTTCCTTTGACCCAGGGTCCTTAGCCTTTCTGCTTTCTGCATCCCTTCCACAGTGTAACTGAAACTGAGGATGCCTGTCCTGGGAAATGTTTAAATGCACAGAATGTGTGTGTGTGTGTGCTTGTGTGCGCATACACACATACGCATGCACTGGGTAGTAAAGGGAGCCAGGTATGTTGAAATTCAGCTATCAAAATCATGCATGCATGGTGATGCATGACTAATCCCAGCACTCGAGAGGCAGAGGTAGGAGGATCACTGTGACTTCAAGGTTACTCTGAGACTACATAGTGAATTCCAGATCAGCCTGGGTTAGAGTGAGACCCTACCTCAAACAAATTATGCTATGGAAATGGTATTTTGTGTATGTGAATATGTGTGTGTGTGTGCACATATGTGTGTAGGCCAGAGTTGAGAATGTCAGGCGTCCTGTTCTATTTCCTTGAGTAAAGTTTCTCATAAATCTGGAGTTCAGCATTCTTTGGCTAGGCTGACTGGCAAACCCTAGACATCCTCCTGTCTCTGCTGTTCCCACTCTCCCTAGCACTGGGGTTACAGGCATGCATGTCTGCCCCTAGCTTTTCATATTGTGACTGGGGATATGAAATCAGGTCCCCATTCTTATGCAGCAAGTGGTCTTATCCACTGAAACATTTCCTCAGGGATGTACATATATATTGGAGAGAGTCGGAGAGGGTGGGGGAGACAGGTAGAGAATGGGCACACCAGCATTGCACCCTTGCATCACTTTGCATCTGGCTAAACGTGGGACCTGGAGAATTGAACAGGCATTCTTAGGCTTAGCAGGCCGCCTTAACCACTAAGCAATCTCTCCAGCCCCCAATATATACTTTTTAAATTTTATTTTTATTTATGAGGGAGGAAAGGAGGGAAAGAGAGGGAGAGAGAGAATGGTTATGCACTGCAAATGAACTCCAGATGCATGTGCATCTGGCTTATGTGGGAGTTGAACTTGAGTCCTTAGGCTTTGCAGGCAAGTGCTTTAACCTCTAAGCCATTTCTCCAGCCCAGGCCCAGTATTTTTTTTTTTTTAATTTTTATTGATTTTTAATCTTACATACCAAAAAAAACCCCACCTGATATTTCCCTCCCCTCCCCCATTCCACTTTAGAACTCCTGTCTCCATCATATCCCCTCCCTTTCTCCATTAGTCTCTCTCCTAATTTGATGACATCATCTTTCTCTTCTATTTTGAGGGTCTTGCAAAGGTATTGCTATGCACTGCAAGATCATGGATATCGAGGCCAATTTCTGTCTGGGCAGCTGCATAGTAAGAGGTCATATCCTTCCTTTGGCTCTTCCATTCTATCCGCCCCCTCTTCCGCAATGGTCCCTGAACCACTGGAGGATGTGACAGAGGTGTTTCAGTGCTAGGCACTCCTCCATCCCTTCTTCTCAGCACTATGTTGCCTTTTGTGTCGTCCCAGTGGTCATCACCATCTGAAAAGAGAAGCTTCTCTAGCCAGAAGTGAGAATAGCGTTAATATGTGGACATGAACATTTAGTGTAGTGTCCCCAGGGCAGCTTGGTGGGAATAATATATACATTTAGTCAGACATGAGCAGGCTTATACCCCCAAGGCTCATGACCTCACCTACCATAGACTTTTACTTAGGTTTTTCAGTACCGGGTATGTATTCCCTCCCGTAGAGAGGGCCTTCAGTCCAATTATGGAGCAGTTGGTTACCCCAAGAGTAGACACGCCACTATTGCACCCGTTAGGCCCAGTATTTTTTAAAAATATATTTTATTTATTTACTTATTTGAGAGAAAGAGAGAAAAAGTTAGAGAGAGAGAGTGAGACAGAGAGAGAGAGAGAGAGGGAATGGGTGCGCCAGGGCCTCCAGCCACTACAGACGGGCTCCAGATACATGTGCCTCCTTGCACAGGTGCCTTATGTGAGTCCTGGGGAATCAAACCTGGGCTCTTTTGGCTTTGCAGGCAAACACTTTAACTACTAAGCCATCTTCTCCAGCCCCCAGTATTTTTTTTAATTTGAGAGAGACACGGAGAGATAAGACAGAGAGAGAATGGTCATGCCGGGCCTCTCAGCCACTGTGAACGAACTCCAGATGCGTGGCCCCTTGTGCGCATATGCGACATTGTGTTCTTGCATCACTTTAGCGTCTGACTAAACGTGGGACCTGGAGATTCGAACAGGTGTTCTTAGGCTTCGCAGGCAGGCGCCTTAACTGCTAAGCCACCTCTCCAGCCCCCCAGCATTTTTGTTTTGTTTTGTTTTTGTTTTTCGAGGTAGGGTCTCACTCTAGCTCAGGCTGACCTGGAATTCACTATGTAGTCTCAGTGTAGCCTCAAACTCACAGTGATCTTCCTACCTGTGCCTCCCGAGTGCTGGGATTAAAGGTATGTGCCACCATACCTGGCTCCGCCCCCAGTATTTTTAATTAATGTGTAATATCAAGATCTGATGGTGAGCATAGTAACCACTGTAACTTTGAAGTAGTAGTGAGAGTAAATATTTGTGATATCTGTGACCCACAGTCACCACTGCTTTTAGACGAGGGAATACCCTGTTCTCACGGTTTGCTGCTGTGGTGCTCTTTCAGCTCATAATTGAAGGCAGTGCTTAGTGGAAATAAATATGCAGCCGCTTTAGCCATGATACTCATTCAGCCTCGAAATTTTAGTCAGGTCATGATCTCTGTCCTCACTGGTTCTTAAGTTCAGGAGGAAATGGACGTCTCTGTGAATTACATAACAACAGTGTAGAACCCCCAGTTCTCCATGAACTCTCCATCTCTTCAGCATTCAGGCAGCACCTAGTTCTGTTCTGACACTCTTAGTTATCCCAAACATATTAATCTCAGTTGTTTTAACATTTACTTCTTAGGCTGAGGTAATTTTACATTTATAGAAAAGTCATCAAAATAAAGGGTTTTATTTTCTGAGTCATCTGAGAGAAAGTTGCCCTTGTGAAGCCCTTTCTCATCTGAATACTTTTAAGTAAATTTCCTGTAAACACTCAGCCAGCTACCATAAGAAGGAAATTAGCCCAGACTCCTTACTTCTGTTTTTTGTTTTGTTTTTCGAGGTAGGATTTTACTCTAGCTCAGGCTGACTTGGAATTCACTATTGTAGTCTCAGGGTGGCCTTGAACTCACTGCAATCCTCCTACCTCTGCCTCTCAAGTGCCGGGATTAAAGGCATGCACCACCATGCCTGGCTTCCTTACTACTTTTTTTTTTTTTTTTTTTTTTTTTTTTTTTTTGTTTTTCAAGGTAGGGTCTCACTTCAGCCCAGGCTGACCTGGAATTCCCTATATAATCTCAGGGTGGCCTCAAACTCATGGCAATCCTCCCACCTCTGCCTCCTGAAGGCTGGGATTAAAAGTGTGCGCCACCACGCCCGGCTTTTTTTTTTTTTGGTTTTTCAAGGTAGGGTCTCACTTTGACCCAGGCTGACCTGAAAGTCACTATGTAGTCTCGGGGTGGCCTCAAACTCATGGCGATCCTCCCACCTCTGCCTCCCAAGTGCTGGGATTAAAGGCATGTGCCACCATGCCTGGCTTCCTTACTACTTTTTTTTAAAATTTAATTTAATTTATTTTTGGAGAGAGACATAGAGAGGACAGAGAGGGAGAAGGAGACAGAGAATGGGCGCGCCAGCAGTCTCTCAGCTGCTGTGAACGAAATCCAGATGTGTGCGCCCCCTTGTGGGCAAGTGTGGCATTGCGCCCTTGCGTCATTTTTGCATCTGGCTAAACACGGGACCTGGAGATTGGAACTGGGTTCTTAGGCTTAGTAGGCAGGCGCCTTAACCGCTAAGCCATCTCTCCAGCCCCCTTACTACTTTTTAATCCTCAGACTCATTCATTATCATAAACCGTCTCAGAAACGCTCTTCACTTGGACACGGAAGGATATCACTATCACACGTCATGATTTCCAGTCTTGTTTCAAGTCTTCAGTCTTGTTTTGATTCTTTCTGAGGTGTGTTAGGCAGTTATGTTGTAGGACATCCTTCAGTTTGAGTGTCTCATGTGTCTATGGTGATTCAGTTCAGTCTACATCTTTGGTAGGAATGTCACAAGTGGCGATGCTGTGTTCTTAGCATGTCCTGTCCCATGATACACAATTTGTCCTGTTATTATCTTGACTTTGATAAGTTTACAAAAATGTTGTTTAGCAGGGATCTTGATTGTCCAGTTACTTTTCTCTCCTTTTATTGAAGTATCTTGGGGGAAATGAGTCTTGATCTTCAAACTTCACTCTAGTTCTAGTGACCTGATTGTTTATGACCATGATGGTTGCCAAGTGGTAATGTTGTCTAATCCCATCATCCCTTCTACATCTACTAATTACCATATTACTATAAAGAACAGTGTGCTCTTAAGTGTTCATAGCAATGGGTTTCTGAATCTGTCTTATCCAGTGGGTTCTAGTCCATCACTGTCATTGTTCTGACATACACACATTATCTCAGAGTTGGCAGGGGAGAGCTTCTCAAATGTCCTTTGTGCAACAATGCATTGTTACTTAGGCATTTGTTTTTTGAATTTATTTTTCTTTTTAATTTATTGGATGACAGTTGACAATTTTTTTTTATACTGGGGACATAGTTCAGTGGTAGAGTGCTTGCATAGTATGTGCAAAGCTTTATGATGCTCAGTGCCACAAAATCATATGTACAATTTAATGAATGTTGTGGTGTATGTATACATTGTGAAGTGATCACTGTAATCAAGTTAATTAATATATCCGTAACCTCACATTGTTACATTTTTTTGTAATGGGTATACTTAAGACCTTCCTGTGTAACAGATTTCAAGTGTGAGGTACACTGTTGTCTACCTCAGTCACCACTGCTGTACACCACATCTGCAGAACTCACTTGTCATGTGTAACTGAAAACCTGCATGCTAATTGGCTACTCTCCCATGTCTCTGGCAACCACTAGTAAATCTTTAAGCATTTATTGTCTGGTACAACAAAATGTGGAAGACCTATTATCTATTGTCCCCGATGTCTTTTCTGTAACTTTTTATCGACAATTTTCATAAATATGAACAATATAACATGATCATAATTCCCTTCCACCACCTTCCCTTTTCCTCCTCCCAAATCTTCCCTCCCTCCCTCGAATCCCTTCTTTCCAACTAGTCTCTCTTCTTCCTGGACATTATCATTTTTTTCCTCTTGTTATGCAGATCTTGTATAGGTGGTGTCAGCCACTGTGAGGTAATGAATATCAGGCCACTTGTCTTTTGTCCCAGTGCTGGAATTAACCATTTCTCCAGAATTTCTTGGTTCCTTAGAATACGTAGTATATTTTCATCTGGTCCATAACTCCATGAGGTAGTGGTTATGGACCACTATTTTTTAAAAAAATATTTTATTATTTATTTATTTGAGAGAGAGAGAGAGAGAGAGAGAGAGAGATACAGAAATAGGCAGGTAGAAAGAGAGAGAGAACGGGCACGCCAGGGCCTCCAGCCACTGCAAATGGACTCCAGATGTGTGCGCCACCTTTTGCATCTGGCTTACATGGGTCCTGGAGAATCGAGCCTCGAACCAGGGTCCTTAGGCTTCACAGGCAAGCGCTTAACTGCTAAGCCATCTCTCAAGCCCCTGGACCACTATTTTATAGATACCAAAGATATTAGTAACTTTCCAAATCCCAAAGCTGCTTAGTGGCTAGACCGAAATTTGAACTTAAAGAAAAATTTACACTTATGAACATTGATTCACAAAATTACATCCCATTTCATAAAAGAGGGGCTGAGTCTCTACTTACCCAGGGCCATACTACTAAGGGGCAGAGGTCCAACTTGGCTCTCTCATACATCCTGTTATGGATGTATCCTAGGGGCCACTCATTTGACTTTCCTGGACTGTAAATCTTTTGTCCCTAGTTTATTTTTTAGATTTTGGTTTGTGACTTTCTCCTTGGAATAACAGCAAGCATTGCAAGGCATACTTTGTAGTGTTGTGAAGTCAATGGCCAGCAGTTTTGAGGGGTGGAAGTTCATGTGGATGTTTCATAGCAGCTTCTGGGTATTGGGACACAGCTCAGCCTTGTGTTGTGTATCAGCCAGTTTCATGTTACTGCAAGGAAACACTCATGATAATTATCTTATAAAGAGAAAAGGTTTGTTGTAGCTTATAGTTTTGGAGGTGTTAGTCCATGATCAGGCAGACCTATTATGTTGGCAATGAACAGGAGGGTGTGTGGTAGAGCAAACTGCTCCTTCATGTCTATGAATCAAAAGAGCAAAAGAAGAAGGGACTGGGGGTTCCCCCCCTTGAGGGCACACCTCAATAACTAGAGGACCTCCTACCAGACTCCACTTCTCAAAGGTTCCACCAACTCTCAGTAGTGCCACCCTGGAATCACATGGGCCTTTTGTGGGAATGCACTTTATAGCTGGCTGTGTAGCCTGGCATTCCCCACTCCTCCTGCAGGTGGTGCTGTGATACTGTGGCATGAGCCAGAGCCTGGCCCTGGGCCTCGCCTTCTGTGGTTTTAAAAACTAGAGCTAGCCACATGCATTTGCATAATAGAAGCTTGTACTTCTTTGCTTCTCCCCCCAGTGTCTGATGCCCAGTTGTCATTTCCAGGAAAAGCAGCAATCAGACTATGAAGAGCTGGTCCAGGTCTTAAAGAAGGAGCAGGGCATTTATGCCCATCTGGTGAAGTCTCTGCAGGACTCAGACAGGTAAGGGTTTCTGTTGGACGCTACATGCTGTTTCTCAACGCTGGTGGATTCTGAGCAAGCAAAGCCCCACCCGTTAGCTTGGCAAGCTTGCGGAGTATTGAAGGTGATCACCCTGATCCCCACAATTAGGTTTTAAAATACTTACTCATATTTAAAAACATGCTGTATTATATATCTAGAAAGTTATTCCATGTGTATTCTTTCAGATAATTGCATCTATCTTTGAGGTAGATAATAATGCTGTCCATATCTTATACAAGTCCAGGAAAACTAAGAGAGATAAAGTGACTTAGTCAAGGTCGCAGAAGTATTCATAGAACTCTGGGACATAGGACTCTGTCTTAGAGTGATTTGTGCCCGTAGACTTGCTGAATTTATTTGGTACAGTGAGGGGTGGCGAGGAGAGCTAGTTGTGGGCCAGTGGTCTAGTCCTGGTTCTCTTACCCCTGGCTCTGTGTTACTAGGTAAATGGCCTTTTCTGACCTTCTATCTCTGCATTTGTAAATGCAGGGTTGGCCTTGAGGAAATTTTCTGCATTAAAAAAATAATCAGTCTAGGGTCTGGGAATATGACTCAGTAGAAAAAGTGCTTGCTGTGCAGGCATGAGGATCTGAGTTTGTATTCCCAGCACCCACATTAAAATGCTGGGTGTAGTGGTATGCACTTGTAATCTCAGTGCTGGGAAGGTGGAGAGGTGGAGATAGGCGGATCCCTAGGTCTTGCTGGTTAGCTACTCTAATGGAATTGGTGAGCTCTAGGTTCAGTGGGAGAACTTGTCTGAAAAAGAAAGTGGAGGACTGGGGAGATGGCCCAGTGGGTAAGAGCAATTGTCACACAAGCATGAGGACCTGAATTTTAATCTCCAGCACCCGCATAAAAAGCCAGGCATTGCTATGCACTTCTGCTACCCTAGTTCTATGGGGAGCAGAGATAGGAGAATCACCTTTTGGTTAGCCAGTTGGACAGAAAATGTAAGCTGCATGTTTAGTAAGAGACTTTGTCTCAAAGAAACAGTGGAAGACTGATAGAGGAAGACACCTGATGTTCTACTTGGGCTCCCCATGCCTGCATATGGCTGCACACACATCTGTATACACTATGCACACACTATATACAAAAACCTCTCAAAAAAAAAACCAAATATATAAATAAAACATGATAGAAAAAGAATGAGGAAAACACCTGATGTTGGCCTCTGGCCAAATATACATGCACATACATGTCCAAAACGTAAATGTGCACACACATACATTTGTAAAAAAAACAACAGATTAATCTACATGCAGGGATAGCTATAGTTGGAAGGATATGATGTCTGGGATTCATGTAAAAAATTTCAAGATAGTAGAGAAGCAGAGAAAGTCAGGGAGAGCAATGGCACATGATTGGCCCCAGCCTTCTGGTTGGGCTGGAGTAGGGAACTAGGAGAGGGATTCCTTAACATAATTTATCTTTTCCTGAGTATGTCCAAAAATTTCCATAACAGAATGTTCAAAAGCATCACCCTTACTTAGACTTAGCTCTTTAGTGTTCTCTGGTTGTGTGCACCTGCCTCTGCCTCCCCCCCCCCCCGTTCCTCCCTTCCTCTGTCCCGCTCTTCTTTCCTCCCTCCCATCCCTTTGGCCCTGCTGTCCGTCCCACCACTCCTTCAGAATTAACCTGAGTATTGTATGTCAAGAGGCCCAGCTCATTCCCAGTCCCATTGTCCTTCCATGTCCCTTCCTGTCTCCCTCAGGGCAGGGTTCTCTGCTGGCTCAGGCTTGCCAAGAGCAGGCACTGAGGGAGGGCTCTGGGACAGGAATGGCCCTCTACAGCACTGATGTTTGATATGAAATGAGTTACAGAAAACAGAAGCATGATGATGAAACTGGGTGAAGCATGTCTCTTCCTCAGGAAGCCTCAGCTGCTGGTGCTTCACTGGAGGAGGCACAGAGTCAGGTCGGGACACTCCAGGGAGGGAACAAATTTTGCTTTGATTTTGTGTGGCTTCTCTGGGAGGGAGCCATTGTAGACTCAGCACCAAAAGCTCCGTGGACAGGTGTAGAGCTCTCAGGCCCTCTCAGCATCCTGAATAGCTTTGAGTTTCACAAGTTCTTTCCTAAATGAATAAAAACATGGATGAAACTATAGTGGATCAGGGCTGTGATTGACTAACCAGGATGCTTAAAAGGTTTCCTGCACATCTTGAGACTCATTATACCTTAGGAGAGACAGATCTGGGTCCACATCCCAGCTCTGCCCTCAGCTGAGCTGAGCTTATAGCTGCCATTTCGTCCACTGAGCATCAGTCTGTGTTTGTATGGTAGAGATGGACAGAGTAAGAGATAGCTGATTCTGGAACTAAAAATGAGTGACCATGGCCCAGGGACACAGATTCCCATTGCCTCAGAAACTGTGTTTCAACATTGTAACAGTTTCATGAAGTTTGTTTTAATTAAAATGAAATTTTATTCTTTTTTAATTCATTGAGATGAAAACCAGCTCATGAAGTTTATTTTATTTTATTTTGAGTTATTTATTTTAAAAATATCAATTTATTATTATTATTATGATTATTATTTGTCAGTCAGTGAAGTTACTCTGCTACAGGACATCACATACCAAGACCTCCTATAGTACTGAGCACATAATCTATACTGTTACAGGACATCATATACCAAGACCTTCTACAATACTGAGCACATAATCTATATTGTTACAGTACATCATGTACCAAGACATCATACAATACTGAACAAATAATCTACACTGTTTCAGAACATCATGTACCAAGACATCGTACAATACTGAGCACATAATCTACACTGTTACAGGACATCATGTACCAAACATCATACAATCCTGAGCACATAATCTACACTGTTACAGGACACTGTTCGTAAAACAGGACATCATGTACCAAGACATCATACATACTGAACACATAATCTACACTGAGGACATCATAATCATACAACACTGTTACAGGACATCATGTACCAAGACATACCAAGACATCATACAATACTGAGCACATAATCTACAGGACACTGTTACAATAGGACATAACCTCCACTGTTACAGGACATCATGTACCAAGACATCAAACAATACTGAGCACATAATCTACACTGTTACAGGACATCATGTACCAAGACATCGTACAATACTGAGCACATAATCTACACTGTTACAGGACATCATGTACCAACACGTCATACAATACTGAGCACATAATCTACACTGTTACAGGACATCATGTACCAAGAGACATAATCTACACTCATGACATCATATACCAAGTCAATACTGAGCACATAATCTACACTGTTGTTACAGGACATCATGTACCAAGTGTTACAGGACATCATGTACAATATCTACACTGTTACAGGACATCATGTACCAAGACATCACACAATCTAACACTGTTACAGACATCATCATGAGCACATAATCTACAGTGATACAGAACATCATGTACCAAGACGCCATACAATACTGAGCACATAATCTACACTGATACAGGACATCATGTACCAAGACATCATACAATACTGAGCACATAATCTACATGTTACAGACATCATGTACCAAGACGTCATACAATACTGAGCACATAATCTACACTGTTACAGGACATCATGTGTACAATACTGAGCACATAATCTACACTGTTACAGACATCATGTACCAAGACGTCATACAATACTGAGCACATAATCTACAGTGATACAGGACATCATGTACCAAGACATTCTACAATACTGAGCACGTAATCTACACTGTTACAGGACACCAAGACGTCGTACAATACAGAGCACATAATACTGTTACAGGACATCACATAATCTGAGCACATAATCTACACTGTTACAGGACATCATGTACCAAGACGTCGTATAATACTGAGCACATAATCTACAACAGGACATCATGTACCAAGACATCATACAATACTGAGCACAAAATAATCTACACTGTTACAAGACACATCATGAACACCTACACTGTTACAGGACATCATGTACCAAGACGTCATACAATACTGAGCACATAACCTCCACTGTTACAGGACATCATGTACCAAGACGTCAAACAATACTGAGCACATAATCTACACTGTTACAGGACATCATGTACCAAGACATCGTACAATACTGAGCACATAATCTACACTGTTACAGGACATCATGTCATACAATACTGAACACATAATCTACACTGTTACAGGACATCATGTACCAAGACATCGTACAATACTGAGTACATAATCTACACTGTTACATGACATCATATACCAAGTCATCATACAATACTGAGCACATAATCTACACTGTTACAGGACACCATGTACCAAGCACATAATCAGTGTTACAGGACACTGTTACAGACATCATGACATCACACTGTTACAGGACATCATGTACCAAGACATCATACAATACTGAACACATAATCTACACTCTTACATACATCATGTACCAAGATGTCGTACAATACTGAGCACATAATCTACACTGTTACAGGACATCATGTACCAAGACGTCGTACAATACTGAGCACATAATCTACACTGTTACAGGACATCATGTACCAAGACATCATACAATACTGAACACATAATCTACACTCTTACATACATCATGTACAAGACATCATACAATACTGAGCACATAATCTACACTGTTACAATAGGACATCATCATGTTCCAAGACATCATACAATACTGAGCACACAATACACTGTTACAGCACATCATGTACATAATCTACACTGTTACAGCACATACCAAGACATCATACAATACTGACACATAAGACACTGTTACAGCACACAATACTATATTGAGCACATAATCTACACTGTTACAGGACATCATGTACCAAGACATCATACTATATTGAGCACATAAATACAGGCCATCATGTACCAAGACGTCAAACAATACTGAGCACATAATCTGCACTGTTTATCATGTACCAAGACATCATACAGTACTGAGCACATATTCTACACTGTTACAGGACATCATGTACCAAAGACAATACTGAGCACATAATCTAATACAGGACATCTGTACCAAGACATCATACAATACTGAACACATAATCTACATAATCTACACTGTTACTGAGACATCTCATGTTACCAAGCACATAATCTACACTGTTACAGGACATCATACTGTACAATGCTGAGCACATAATCTACACTGTTACAGGACATCATGTACCAAGACGTCATACAATACTGAATACATAATCTACACTGTTACAGGACATCATGTACCAAGACGTCATACAATACTGAGCGCATAATCTACACTGTTACAGGACATCATGTACCAAGATGTCGTACAATACTGAGCACATAATCTACACTGTTACAGGACATCATGTACCAATACGTCATACAATACTGAGCACATAATCTACACTGTTACAGGACATCATGTACCAATACGTCATACAATACTGAGTGCATAATCTACACTGTTACAGGACATCATGTACCAAGACATCATACAATACTGAGCACATAATCTACACTGTTACAGGACATCATGTACCAAGACATCATACAATACTGAGCACATAATCTACACTGTTACAGCACATCACGTACCAAGACGTCATACTATATTGAGCACATAATCTACACTGTTACAGGACATCATGTACCAAGATGTCATACAATACTGAGCACATAATCTACAGTGTTACAGGACATCATGTACCAAGACGTCGTACAGTCCTGGCACATAATCTACACTGTTACAGGACATCATGTACCAAGACATTGTACAATACCGAGCACATAATATACACTGTTACAGGACATCATGGAATACAGTCAAATTCTGAAAATTTAACTAAACAATGTACCCATTCAATGAAATACAGCAGAGTGTATTTGTACAAAAGTTGATATTATGACAAACAGATCCTTTATCACAGTCATGGTCCCTAAGGATGTGTGTTGCCCCACACCCTTAATCATGTCAACTGCGAGGCTAAGATTTCTGGTCTGTAGTGGGTTCCAAGGTCAGCTTGTGAACCAGTGCGACCCCTCCCCAACAAATAACAGAAGAGGAGACCAATGCAAGTCTATATACCAGGCTTACTTGGCGGGTACTGACCTGGTGTAATCCCAGTTACCTGTTGGGATGGATTTGAGCTCAGTTATGCTGCCTGGCCTCTTGGGTCCTTCTTTGCTGTGTTGTGGGCTCAGGAAGGCCCGCTGTGTCTGTGGGTTGCTGCTCTGGTCATGCCCAGTGCTGGGTAGGTGAGCTGTCTTCCCCAGGTGTCTGGTGCTTGCTGGTGCTTGTGCCAGTGTTGTGGGGGGGGGGTGAGGCTGTGGATGATGGCAGAAGTCCGTCATCTCGTCCGCGTGAACCTCTTCCTCACAAGCCACTCCATTTGTCTCTGTCGTCCTCCTTCCACTTTTCTTGAGTTTGCGAGGAGGACGGTGTGAGTGGAAAATCCCCTCACCTGGCTTTAAAATCCCGCGGCTCAGGTAGAGCCTGGCAGCTGCAGCCACATGCAACTTGCAGCCGCTGCTGGAGCCCCTTCCGCTTGCTTCTGTGGGCTCTAGATGCTCTGGATCTCTCCTACTTCTTTGCTGCAGTTGATAATTTACTATACACTTCACTTTTTAGTAGAAGAGTGTATTTTGCTGGGTTTTTCCCCCTAGCCTGTTTTGGCATGGTTCCTATGCCGCCATCTTAACCAGACCTCAGTGTATATTTTTGAAGAGTAGACCGATCACCACCGTCTCCTGGCCTTTGAATTTGGGGATGAATTTGTCCCCGTGCAGGATCTCGGCTTCGTTGAGGGGCTGGAACTGGCACATCTCTTTGATGCTGCATTCGGCTGGATCCGCCATCTTGGCCTGGCGGGGAGGGGACACAGGCTTCTGATGAGCTCACCATCTTTTGTCACATAGCTGCAGCCAGTGGCTCTTGACCAGGTGCATGTTGAGTGCAGGGCTGTTGGGCAGGATCTTGCCGAAGCTGCGCATGGTGCACAGGATGTTGGTCCGCATGGCCCGGGACAGCTCGCTCACCGACGGCTGAATCAGCTTGCGGGCTGGTGGCCCTGATGTCGCGGGCTGTGGCCTCACCGCTGTGGACCGTGGCTGGCTGCCCCTCAGCTGGGGCTCTGAGGGTCCCCACAGGCCAGAGGCAGCAGTGGCCTCCCTCTCAGTCGCTGGGGTGGCTGGGACTCCTGCCACCGCCGTGGCCCTCATGAAGTTTTTATAGTAATAGAACAAAGACAGTCATAATTCAAAACACTTTTCAAACACATTAGTGAAAATATCAGGTGGATGGGTTATTGCAAAGGAGGGAAATCTCTGATATAGATATCTGATATTCCAATGCTGTCTGATGACATTCTTAGCATCTGGGTTTGTGGAATCTAGGGGTCCATTTGTACATTCCAAAGGATTTATCTAATTACAGAATGTTAGGTCACACACTGAGGTGGGCAGTAAATGGCTATTCAAGGTGCTTAGATAGCCCAAGATAATTTGGCTCTAGATCTGCAGCATTCCACTTCGCCACAATCACTGAAGTTAAGATCAGTCAGTCAGCCTTGCAGGATGTCCTATGCAGGTGTGGCTTCTTTCTGGGAGTTTTAGTTTGTACTACCCCGCCCCTACCTACCTCTGAACTCACTTCTCTGCTCTCCTACTTACCTCCATACCTCCTTTCCTCCCTCGTACTTGCTTCTCTACCACCTTCTCTCCTATCCATTTCCCAACCTATCTAATCTGCACACTGGAAATAGTGACAACACTTACTAGAAATAACAACATGCCTACAGGGTTATATACCCCAGTACATGAACTCAGATTTTGGATCCTCAGACCTGGGTTATATCCAGAGAGCAGATTTGTGGGTGAGGCTAACTGGCGTTCCCAGTTGTAAACTCCAGCACTGTTCAGTCTGGAAACTCATAGTAAAGGTTGTGATTGGAGACAAAAGGTGTACTTAGGATTAAAGGGGACAGCAGAAAAATGGCCACGGGGTGGGCCACAAGGAGTGGATTGAGACACTTTCAAATCAGTACTCAAAAGTTGGTGGCTGGGCTGGGGAGATGGCTCAGTGGATAGATAAAGCATTTGCTGTACAAGTGTGAGTACCTGAGTTCAGATCCCCAGGACCAATGTGAAAAAGCCGGGTGCTGTAGCACTAGCATATGTAATCCTAGCACACCTACAGTGAGAAGGGAGATGGAGACAGGAGAATCTCACAGGTCAGCGAGCCTGGCTAATGCAGTGGTGAACAACTAGAAACCCTGCCTCAAACAAGGTAGAAGGTGGAGACTGACATCTGAAGTTGTCCTCTGCCTTCACACCTGCATCATGGCATGTACACACCCACACTAACACACATGAGTACACGTGCACACATACACAGAGAGAGGAAAAAAAGAAATGAGTGATTTTAGCCTGCATTGTAGTAGTGGAATGTACTCTCTAGGATGCTAAGGGCCTGCCATGAAGACTGATCAGAGCTCAGACCTCCCAGCCTGTGAACCGAGGCTCTGGCTCATGCATCGTTGTCCCGAGCAAGCACAAGTCCACCTTATTCTCTGCTGCTCAGAGTTGCTCAGCCTCAGCAATACCAGGCTATTTGGGGCTATGTGTGTGTGTGTGTTTGTTTATGTATTTATTGGTTACAAGGGGCTGTCCCATGCGTTGTTAGGATGTCAGCAATGTCCTGGCTCTACCTATATGCCAGTAGCACACTGCCCTTTCCTACTGCAGTTGTGGCAACCAGAAATGTCTGCATACACGGCCAAATGTCTTCTGAGGGTGCAAAATCATCTCCAGGTGAGAATACCTGTGGTAACTCCAGAGAATCAGAAATTTTGGCTCAGAACTATCATGTGAGAGCTATTGGGGAAAAAGGGTGTTTGTTGAATGTCTGCTATGGTTTAGGCACTGTGCCAAGCTCTTTCTCACGCACCATCTTAACCCCCAAACCAAGTCCACGGAACAGTATCATTAACTCCAGTTTTTAGCTAAGGCAGTCAGCAGACTGGCCCCAGGTTGGGAAGCTACTTAGTGGTGCTGTACTGAGCTTAGCTTCCTTGGACTCCATATTTCTGCTCCTGGTTGTACCTTTGTTCTACCCCATTCCAAAGTGAACACATAGTGCTCTTGTTTTCTTTCTAAGAAAAACACCTTTGTTCTACAGCTCCTCACATGTTGAAAATATTTAGGAGTTGGTACAACATCAGCAAAAGACCCAGGAGCTGCAGCTGTGTGCATGTCACCTATCAAAAATGGAAGAGGGAGAGTAGCTAAGTCCCCCAGCATCGTGGCAAGAGCTTGGCTGAAATAATCTCCTTTGTCTTTTGGTTAAATGTCTGTAGCACACCACATCCTAGCAAGCAAGTACTGTGCCTACACATCTAGAAGGGTGTCCATCATCCATAAAAATTGATTGTTATGATTGTCTGGTAATGGGACTAGGTACAAGTTTCTTATAGGGCTCTTCCCTTGTATGAAGACAACTTCCCAATGGACTGTCATCAATACAGAAGCACAGCAGATTAGACAGGATGGTTTATTTTATTCCCAATATATGTTGATTTATGTGTGCAGTTCCATGGATGGAGCTGGAAATAAATATCCCTGAAGCATAGCAGCAGCTCCTAACAATTTTGAGGTCAAGGGCCCATTTGGAAAAATCTAATGAAAGTTATGAGCTCTCTCCTGGAAAAAACCTCTGTTCTTATACAGTTTTACAGATAATTACAAAGCACCGGTGAACCTTTCAGAGATGTATAGGTCAGTTGCTGAGCAGAGAGTGATATATTTCTCATGTTCTAAAAGGCTTCCTAAATAATAATAAAAATATAAATAAATAAATAATAATAAAAATATATAAATAAATAATAAAAAAGGCTTCTTGATCTGCTCAGGTGTTTAGTAGCCTTACAGATACAATACACTTTGACCTACTAATTTCACTGCTGGGAATCCTTAAGACTGTAACCTTCATGTCAAAGCACATATTAGGCACAGAGATATATAGTGAGACACTCTTAATGCCGTGCAGACATTAGCAAGCTCTCTGTTTTTCTCTGAGAGGTGGGTTCAAGTGTTTGAGATCAGTACCACTTACCCAGGGGTGCAAGTCTATAGCCTTTCCTATGGATTTGCACTGTCCAGTAGAATAGCCAGTAGACATATAGCCTCTTTCAACTGAATAACATTAAATATTCAGTTCTTTGGTATATTCAGTCATATTTAAGATGTCTGGTAGGCACATTAGCTAGTTAACTACTGTATTAGACAGTGTATAGAACATTCTTGTCATTGGAGAAAGTTCTCTTGGGAAAGATACCTTAAAATTAATACAACAATATGAGGTGTGCATTTTCGTGGTCTCCCTGGGTTCTGAACCCCTTGTTCCATACTAGTTCTCTGTACAGCTGTAGTGTATTGACTCAGATGTAAAACTTGATGCTCCCTTCCTCCATGGATAAACATCCCTTTGTGAGTTTTTGAATGGTTAGCATTATAACGGTAAAGTTCTGTTGTCCTTTAAGTTGGTCTTCTGTCTTCTTGTGAACTCACTCTTCCTCATTTTTTCTTTCTGTCCTTCACCTTTAACTCCAGTATGACCTCCTTGATGGGCACACAACAGAAATCCTCTCTCTCTGTTTTCTGAAGCTTGGGTGCCAGGTGAGAGAGCCTCCCCTTGTACAACAAGCCCACTGAAGGCATTATTCCAAACATGGGGACCTTCTGGAGAATTAGGTTATTTCCACCTGTTAGATTTGTGGCAGGATTTAGAGTCACCATATGTTCTCTAATAGGGATGTGGGTAAAGTAAGTGGTGGGATAGTCTCCTGATTTAATATTATGCACCCATTTAAAGACATTGCCAAAAAGTTCTACAAATGTTAGGAAGTGTTTAAGCAAGGAATCCACAGTTCACATTGCATGCCCAGTATTATTTCAACCCTGTAAAAATATTGTGGAGAAAGAGATTGAGGGGAAATACAGTCCACTGTATGTCATTTGGTAGTGGGATCTTGATGATTTTTATTTTCTCTTTGCTTTTATATTAAAATTTTTCTGTAATAAATATACATTTGCTTTTGTAGCCAAAATACCCCACAAGTGGTATAAAACCCACAGGTTTGATTTTTAAAGCACAAATAAGTCTGTTACAAGTTGTGATGTCTTGTTTTGCCAAGTGTCAGCAGCCTGCAGACTGAGTTAAAGGATGTTCTTGCCCTGCGGAAGCAGCTTGAGCAGGCGGTGCTTGCATATCAGAATCTGCAGAAGGCTTTACAGGAGCAACTCAGTGAAAACCAGAGGCGTGAAGGTACATGCTCCTATGTGCTTCCCTTAGCTTTTGCATGGTGTGGGATGGGATGGGGGATCTTGGCTCATTTGAAGGAGCCCTAAAACTCCTTGAGGAGGTTAAATGACCACAGAATCATCCATGTGGTGACTTGGTTGATGTTGTCTCATCCACTCTATATCTGCCTAGCTTTAGCCTTCTTAGTAGAAGGGCCCTGCAAACTTCACTGGGCAGAAGTTCATGGGAGAATTATGTCCTAGCTGCCTCTGTTCTCTGCATCATTTGCTGCTCCTACTTCCAGGTGTCCTCAGGGACTAGCAGCTTGCTCTTTCTGCCCTGGCTCCCATTATAGAGAGCCCAAGATTGTTTGAGCTTCATGTAGGGAGAACAGCAGGGTGAGGGCCCATGGACAGCACTGCAGAGCCCATCACAGTGCATCTGGCCCTTTCCTTTGCTAGAGGTTGAGTCCCTTTAAGTCTATGTTGCTATATTACTCCTCCTTTCTGTAACTCTAGCCCTGGTGCCTGGCACATGTGATAAAAACTGGTAATCGGTATGGTGGGGTTGACATTTCTTAGGCACGATCCATATGTAAGTATATGTGGTTAGACTCTTGCCTTCTCACCTCTGGTCCTTTCAATTCATTCATGTTAACTTCATTTTACTGATAAAGAAACTGAGGCAAGCTACGCTGGAGTGGATGGATTTGCCCAGATTTGAGCTAGAGGGTGCCCTTCTGAGGTCTAGGGTGCCATGTTCTCTAGGAGCACCAGCCCTGACCGCACATGTTAAATGAAGTTCTGTGTGTAGATGCTGCGCTCAGTGAAGGCCCCCACTGTTAGAATGTGACATGTGCTGCAAGGGAAGTAGACCTTGACACATAGACCAAACCCATTTTGGACTGCTCCAGCAGGCAGTTTCTGCACTTGGTGTTCTGGCCTCCCACAAGGGCTCTGGGGCCAGTAAAATACATCAGGCACTTTTATGACCCTTGAGTTCTACCTCGGGGGTCACATCCAATTTTCCTATATTCTCTCTTAAACAGAATCAGTCTTACTTAAACTGAAATCACCATTTGCTTGTGCCACTCAGAATGGTCTCTAGACATAGCATTTGATATGCAAATTATATTTCAGGATTGGCCACAGAAAAACCTATAGCCCACGAAAAAGCCATATATTGAGATGTCTGTTTGTAGAGCAGGAAAAATTACTTTTGCCCCAAGACTGTGCTTTAAACTCACTGTGTGGATTTCTGTTCCCCCTCTCCACCCCTTTCCATTGCTTTAGGTGGATGGCATGCATATCAGGTTTAGAAGGACTTGCTTCTGATAATCTTTGTTCTCCCCCTCCCATTTTTATTTTATTTTATTTTTGCACAGAAGAACCATTTTCATTTTATAGTGACCAAACATCTTACCTAAGTATTTGCCTTGAAGAGCACAATCAGTTTCAAGTGGAACATTTTTCTCAAGAAGAACTCAAGAAAAAGGTATCGACCTGTTCACTTTCCTTGCTTTTTGTTGTTGTCTCTTGGGTTCCCAATTACAGAAGTCACATGGTTCTGAAAGCCCCTTTTCTCTGCTGTCTGCCTTGCTGTGCTGTTCCTCCTGTGCATGCTGCTGGCCGGTTCATCCGGGGTGTGTTCTCCTGCCCAGGTTGGAGATTCAGTCTAGGCTTCCTGGACTTGAGAGAAGATGCCCAGCCCTCACAAGGGACAAGCCACTTCTCCTCAGCTTGTTCACCTCCCTGCACTTGAGTCTAATTGATATCCCTGTCATACTGACTGGTGATTCTTCTTACTCATAGCTAGCTTGTGAGCCTCGAAATGTGGACTTTTTGTCATATTTATTCTGCTGTCCTAGGACCTGGTACACATAGTAGGATCCAATAGTTGGCTTTGAATGAATATAGTTCCAATTTGATGAACCTATCTTTTCTTTAATGGAAATCTGTAGATCCATGGTAAGATTCAAATGACTGCTTCAAAGTTCTATGAACCATTGCTAATAGGAAGTATGAACACATGTGATTGTGTAATATGTTGTAAAATTATCATACATGGAACAATCCCATTCTGGCAGAGAAGGCATGATGTAAATAAATATGGTCATGTGGAGTGCAGGGGTTGCTGTAGGAAGAGCCCCATAAGGGTTAGAGGTAGTGCAGGGGAGGTTGATTGTTCCTTACTCTATATTGGGAAGCTTCTCAATGGAAGTGAGACTTGAAATGTATTTTGTAGGATGAATAGGGGTTTACCCACAGGGAGGGTTTTCTCAGCAGAGATAGATAAAGTAAGGAGGTAAGAAATAGCAAGGAAAATTATAAAAGTTGGGTTATTTTAGAGCAACAGACAAGGAGCCTCAAGGCAGTGGTTAGTTCTTACAGGTGAAAGAGTGGAGATGGTGGTGTCTGCTGCTGGGACTTCTGTGCTATAGGCAGGGCAACACATAGCTCACTTGCTTGGCAGTTAGTGTTTATAGACTCAGTGTCCTCTTCTCCCCACCATAGCCTCCTTGGGGAATGGATCTATTTTATTCCTGTTTGGATATATTGAATATCTACCATGTGTGTACAGGGTGGGTACTCTACTTTTTTTTGAAGGGTTAGTGATTACTCCTGTTAAGAAGAATTTGAAAGATACCAGACACTGGGATTTGGAGCTTGCACAAAACCAAGGTGGTTCAGCTCAGTTGCCTGTGCACCTGGCCTAGCAAGACCTGTCCTGCAGGAGCACTGGCCTGGAGCCTTGGTATCCTGACTCTGGGCCTGGCTGCCTTCTTGGAGGAGACTATCCTGTTGCACATGGTCTGGCACTTTGGCCCTTGCTATAGCTCATGCTATCTTACAGATGCTCCAGCTATGGCACCTGGGGTGGTTAGCTTCTTTTGTCTCTGGTTCTTTGTTGTAAGATGGCATAGACACCACAGTATTTTTACAGGGAACAACTGGTTGACTGTAGCTCACAGGAGTACTTTTGCGGTTGTAAATTGTGTTAGAAAGAACAAGTCATTATTACTGACATTGCTAGATAACTGTAGAAAGAACTTCTGTGCTATCAAATAAGACTGGCACAGAGGGATGAACTTCCTCTGGAAGGCTCCACTGCAAGGCAAAGAGAGTGGTAATGTTAGCTTCCATTGACTGACTGCTGAGACTGTGTCAAGCTTTCAGGGTGCTGTGACTGTGATTGGGGTGAGTTCTCTTGGTAACCCATTCTATAGACACAGGAGCTAAGGCTTACATCAGGCAGCCTGCCTTGCCATGAAGTGGGGGCTCTATTTCCCTGTTTTTGCTTCCCAGGTCAACGATCTCATACAGCTTGTGAAGGAACTGTATACAGATAACCAGCACCTGAAGAAAACCATTTTTGATCTCTCCTGCATGGGTTTCCAGGGAAACAGCAGACTTGAGTCAACAAAACAAATTGAGGTAAGAAAAACGTTGTTGTCATGTGTTAATTGTAAAAAATAAAACACCTGAAGGATTTTTTTTCAGACTGTATCTTGTGAAGGAGGCCTCTTAATGAAATTCCCTTCACTGTGGCAGGGGCTTGAGGGCCCTATAGGATCAGCAGGTCTTCTTCAGGCCTGGCTTGTGTCTCCATGGGCACATTGAATATTTTGTGATGCTCATGACTGTACACAGCCCTGAGATCTGTACCGCAAGGGTACATCTGGATGTATGTACGATGTGTTCTCACAGGGATCCGGACAGTGGCCGGCCATGTCTCCAGAGGGAGGTGGCATAGGTGCAGCCATGGAGCATTCATTATCATCCGAGAAGACATGGACACATGATCCATCTGGGTCTGTGTGCTGACATCTGTTTTCCTGTGTTTGTAACCATGCTACATAAGTTGTGCTGGGGAGGGAGCCCTCACTGGCCCAACTTTCCCCAGAAAAACCTGGCTCTATGTATGCCTTAGCACCATTTTAGAAGCCTGGACTATTCTCACTGTGGGTGTGGAAAGGCCTTTGTGTACTGAGGTCCTTCATAAACAAAATTGGGATTTTCTTGGGTGAGGTTGTCTTGGCTCAGCCTGAAGCCCCTGGTAAATTGCAGGTCTCACATTTGTGGCCGTATCATTTTCTGGGAAAGGTTTGTCATCTGTCCTCCTCCCACCTTCAGAGTGGGAGCTGCTCAAAGGTATTTATGCAGCGCTCTGGCCATCTGCTCTCTTTGAGACAGGGATTATTATTGATCTTGGCCTCCAGGGCTCCAAATAATTTTGAAAACCAAGAGTAACGGCAAGCCACTTAGGGAGAAACAAGTCTCCTGGCTTGCTTCCTCTGAGGCAGCATTTTTAATAAGCGGCTTGTTCTTCACCGACTCCATTTGAGTCGTAAATGCCGAGTTTTGTTTGTTCATTTGCCCTTTGAAAAAAAATCTGTTAAATGTCCCATTATGTCCTTTAGAGAACAGAGGCTTTTTCCTCTGCCCACTCTAAGATCTTAATACCAGCCGATTCAGATTTGAGTCATTTGTCAGATTGCACTTCAATTTGATGCTCCCTGTGAATAGCCTTTTCCTTTATAGCACAGTTCCCCATGTTCCCCCGGAGTGAGATGGGAAGATCTGCATGGAAAGATGGTGTGCCCAGTATAATTTGAATCTGAGGGAGGAAAGGGAGACAGGGTGAGGTGAGATGGCAAGAGGGGAGCTGATTTTTCTCTGGGATGGGTGTGTAGGTCTCCTTTTATAAGAAATAGGCAGAAAAAGACCCGAAATGGCCATGTGGTCCACAGCCTTCTCTGAGCAGCAGGGTTTCATAGTGGAGGCTGGGTATGGTTCCTGTTCTTTGGAGTTATAAAAGGAGCGGGGGGGATAAAATGTATTTTTAAAATTTAGAAAATGGAGAAATGACCCCTAATCCTGTCACTTTAAAATAGCCACAACTAATTAGCATTAACTAGCATTTGCATTTTGGAATTGCGTATTTGTATATTTGGGTGTATGTAGTATAGTTTTGCAGTCTTTTTTTTTTTTATGCTTGCTGTTAAGTCATAGCATCTTGTTCCGTCTTCTGGATGCACTGACATTTAATGGTC
This sequence comes from Orientallactaga sibirica, assembly GCA_036365145.1. Taxonomy (NCBI): domain Eukaryota; kingdom Metazoa; phylum Chordata; class Mammalia; order Rodentia; family Dipodidae; genus Orientallactaga; species Orientallactaga sibirica. The sequence continues at coordinate 14,733,267 of JAEOAD010000034.1, forward strand.
TTACTCTTGTTGGAATGTAGATTGCTTTAATACAGTGTTTCACTGTATTAAATTGAGTATCTTTGTACGCAAGTCCTTTTCTGTGGCTCAGAATATATTCCCAGATATGTAATTACTAGGTCAAAGGACAGATAAAGATATCCAGTAAGCATAAAATGTAGTTTAGCTACTCTCCCCCAACAACGTTTAATCTGAAAGAAGGTAGAAGTAGTTTGGAAGCCCTGGTAGAGTTTGTCACATTTCTTTCTTTCTTTCTTTTTATTTATTTATTTTTATTTTATTTTTATTTTTTGAGGTAAGGTCTTGCTCTAGCCCAGGCTGACCTGGAATTCACTGTGTATTCTCAGGGTGGCCTTGAATTCACAGCGATCTTCCCTCCTCTGCCTCCCAAGTGCAGGAATTAAAGGCGTGTGCCACCACGCCTGGCAAATTTGTCACATTTCTTAACAAAAGGACCGATCTGGGTTAGAACTGTGCCATTCAGTTACATGATGTTCATTTCTCTTACACTGGCAGTTCACATAGAAACCATCAAACAAATGACCAAGAATAGATATCCTGTTGTCTTACTGTGCATGTAAACAATCTCTAATTAGGTGGCTACTATTTTCTTATATGTGTCTGCTGTTTATTACTTCACGTTTGAAAATAATTTGACTGCGAGACATCATTCAGAGTGACTTTCAGCAGGGCAATGCAGCGATGGTCGTGAGCATTGACAGCCGTGATGCACACGGGCTACTGTTCCTGTGAGGACAGCTGAGGGGTGCAGGTGCTGGCATCTTGCAGTACTCACGAAGGATTAGCTACCCTTATGATTGTGTTGTCATTGTTAGATGTGCTTAGATAACTGAGAATTCCTTGTGGGGGATGTGAAGAGAAAACATAGATCAAGGAACATAATTTGAGCCCAGGTTTTTGTAGGGCTGTCATAGTGAACAAGAAGTAGACCTTGTGTGACTTTAGAGAAAGCCTTCTTAAATCTTTTCCACTCATGATCTTATTTTGCCCAAGAAATTTTTAGATGACCTAGGGTATATAGGTATACAAATCAAACATTTACTGTTAATAAATCATAAAGAAGTTTATTTTAAAACAATTCTTTGGCATACACAAAATTTTGCCATTTATTAAAGCCAAACTCTAAAGAGATGGTTGTGCTTGTTTATCTTTATAAAGTCTTAAATATTTGTTAAATATCTGATATGGCAGAGATAGAACATCATCAACATGCTCCAGAGTTGATCAGTATTTTGATTTTATAATGATCAACACCAAGAATACAATTTCATATAAATAAATACATAGTACACAATGGCAGAAGCATCTTTAGGGTCATTTTAGAAGCTGGTGGAAATTCCCAAGCCAACATTTATTTCATGATATTTAAAAAAATATTTAGGAGCCAGGTGTGGTGGCATATGCCTTTAATCCCAGTACTCAGGAGGCAGTACTTCTGTAGGAGGTTTGCTGTGAGATCAAGGCCAGCCTGACACTTTTTTTTTTTAGGTCATCCTGAGCTAAAGTGAGATCCTACCTCAAGAAACCAAAAAAAAATTTTTTTTAAATTTTTTATTCTTTTAGAAAGAGAAACACTGAGGGAGCATGTCAGTACCTCCTACAGAAGAACTTCAGTTACATGGGCCACTTTATGCATTTTCCTTTTATATGGGTACTGGGGAATTGAACCCAGGCTGTCAGACTTTATAAGTGAGCACCTTTAACCATGGAGCCATATCTTCAACCCTCATGATTTTTTAAAAAAATTATTTATTTGCAAGGAGAGAGAGTACAAGTGAGCACCGGGGCTTCTTGCCACTGCAAATGAATTCCAGATACATGTGCCACTTTGTGGCTTTACATGATACTGGGGAATTGAACTTGGGAACGTCAGGCTTTGCAGGCAAGCACCATTGACTACTGAGCTATCTTTCTGGCTCTCATGATTTTTTTTTTAATTGACAACTTCTATATTTACAGACAATAAACCATGATAGTTCCCTCCCCTCCCCCACTCCCCTTCGTACTTCTGCTCTCCATCATATCCCCTCCCTCTCTCCATTAGTCTCTCTTTTAATTTGATATCATCATCTTTTTCTCTCTCTCTTTTTAATTTTTTTATTTTTGGAGAGAGACACAGAGAGAGACAGACAGAGAGAGAGGGAGAGGGAATCCAATAGAGATGGGCGTGCCAGCAGTCTCTCAGCTGCTGTGAACGAAATCCAGATGTGTGCCCTCCCTTGTGGGCAAGTGCTGCATTGCGCCCTTGTGTCACTTTGCATCTGGCTAAACATGGGACCTGGAGATTGGAACTCGGTTCTTAGGCTTAGCAGGCAGGCGCCTTAACCGCTAAGCCATCTCTCCAGCCCCATCTTTTTCTCTTATTATGAGGGTTTTGTGAAGGTATTGCTAGGCACTGCGAGGTCATGGATATCGAAGCCAATTTCTGTCTGGATAGTTGCATTGTAAGGAATTGTATCCTTCCTTTGGCTCTTACATTCTTTCCACCCCCTCTTCCGCAATGGACCCTGAGCCTTGGAGGGTGTGAGAGATGTTTCAGTGCTGGACAATCCTCTGTCCCTTCCTCTTAGCACTAAGTTGCCTTTTGGGTCATCCCAGTGGTCATCTCCATCTGAAAAGAGAAGCTTCTCTAATCAGAAGTGAGAGTAGCATTAATATGTGAATATGAACATTAAGTGTAGTGCTTTCAGGCAGTTTGGTGGGAATAATATATACATTTAGCCAGACAAGAGCAGGCTTTATACCCCTAAGGCTCCCCTGCCATAGACTTAGTTTTTTCCATACCAGACACGTATTCTCTCCCATAGAGTGGGCCTTCAGTCCAATTAGGGAGCAGTTGGTTTCCCCATGAGCAGACAAGCCACTATTGCACCTGTTCGGTCATTTCTTAAAAATTTTTGAAGAAAGTTTTAAAAAAATATTTATTTGCAATCAGAGAGAGAGAATGGATGAATGAATGAATGAATATGGGTGCACCAGGGTCTCCAGCCACTGCAAATGAGCTCCAAATGCATGCACCACTTTGTACATCTGGCTTTATGTGGGTACTAGGGAATGGAACCCAGGTCATTAGGCTTTTTAGGCAAGCACCTTAACTGCTTAACTCTCTCTCCAGCCCCTGCATGATTTTTTTAAAATGAAACTTAAATGAGCAACTTTTAAAATCAATAGGGGCTGGAGAGATGGCTTAGCAGTTAAGGTGTTTGCCTGTGATGCCTAAGTATGCATGTTCAACTCTCCAGGTCCCACAGAAGCCAGACGCAAGCATGCAAGGTCGCACATGTGCACAAGGGGGCACATCCATCTGGAGTTTGATTTCAGTGGCTGGAGGCCCTGGTGTGCCAATTCTTTCATTCTAACTCCTCTCTCACATTAAAAAAAGCCAGGCTGTTGGCTCCCTCCCCCTGAAACAAAAAAAACAGTACTTTTTAAAATGAAGCATCAGAGCTGGAGGGATGGGTTAGTAGTTAAGAGGCTTGCCTGCGAAGACTAAGAACTCATGTTCAAATTTCCAGGTCCCACACACTAGACACACAGTGATATAAGTGCACAGTGTGACACATGCGCACAAGGAGGTGCACACATCTGGAGTTCTTTGCAGTGGCTGAAGACCCTGGGGCTCCCATTCTCTCTCTATTTATCTCTCTGCTGCTTTCTCTGTCTCTCAAAATAAATAATAAAAAAAAACAAACATTGTAATAGTATAATCCAAATATAACTTATTTTATACATGCTGAAGAATATCATAGGAAAATATTAAAAGTCTTTGTTTTCTAATTAAATTTTTATGTTTCTATGAGAGCAAAAATACCTCTGTGTATAGTAATTCATAACATCTGAGCCAAGAGGTTTCAGGCAGTGTAGGTTGGTGTTGTGTGGCATGGCAGCAAAGTGAACATGTGTGTTCAGAATCAAGGCTGTAGGGAGGTTGTATAATGCAATACAGGCAAGGGCTGTCAAACACCTTGGATTTACTGCATATTAGAATTTGAATTTATTTTGTCATTTCATGTTTAAATTTTTTATTGGTTACTAATTCAGTTATCTGACCCCCCCATATGGGGTTATAACCCACAATAAGAAGCTGGGGTCTAGAGGACAGAAATGGTACTTTGATGTAGAGGGAGCTTATTGAGTATTCTGTTAAGATTACCAGAGTGTGGGGCTGGAGAGATAGCTCAGTGGATCAAGCACAAGTGTGAGTGCCAGAGTTTGGATCCCCAGAACCAGTACACAAGCCAGACTGTGTGTGTGGCGAGTGTCTGTAATTGCAGTGTGCCTATGGCACACGGGGCAGACAGGAGAGTAGCCTTGAAACTGATGGGTCAGCTAGCCTGGAAATGCAGCAGTGAAGGAGAGACCCTGCCCCAAACAAGGTGGGAGGTAAAAACAGACACCTCTGACTTACATACATGCACTGTGTCACATGTGCATGTGCACTCACACTCATGAACATGCACACACACATATACACCAAAAACAATCTCGTTTATCAGAGTAGATTTAATTTCATTCAAATGAGAAACTTTCCATCAGCTTGACTTCTTAAGGTACCATTTTTTGCATGATATGTAAAGCCCTTGGCACAGTGTCTATCATATAGTAGATACTCAGTAAAATACAGCTATTTTTCCCTTTTTAAAAAATCTTTTTATTTTATTTATTAGAGACAGATTGAGAGAGAGAGGGGGCAGATAGACAGAGAATGGGCTGCCAGGGCCTTCAGCTGCTGCAAACAAATTCCAGATGCATGCGCCACCTTGTGCATCTGGCTTATGTGGATCCTGGAGAACAGAATCTGGGTCCTTTGACTTTGCAGGCAAGTGCCTTAACCTTTAAGTAATTTCTCCTGTCATCCTTTTTTATGTTGTTTGTTTCGAGGTAGGGTCTCACTCTAGCTAGCCCAGGCTGACCTGGAATTCACTATGTCGTCTAGGGTGGCCTCAACCTCACTGCAATCCTCCTACCTCTCTCTGCCTCCCAAGTGCTGGGATTAAAGGTATGCACCACCATGCCCGGCTTTTTTTTTTTTTTTTTTAAAATAAGTTAGTGGCATGGTCAGAACTATAACCTTTCTCTGGCTTTGTTCAGTGTTATTGTAACACCATGGGGCTGTACTTCGGAAGGTTAGTGGACATACATATATCCTGGGGCTCTTGTAAAAATGCTGGTTCTGGTTCTGAGAGACTGGCATGGGGCCTGAGCATCTGAATTTATGACAAACTAATGGCTGAGGATCACACTTTCCTTAACAAGAGCAGAGGCGATCCTGGAAACCATTTTTTTTCTTCCTTTGTTCTTTCAGCAGTGTGTTATGAGACTCAGGAGTTGTTGATATTGAACCTCAAACACTATTCTGCTCTATTGAGGTAATTGCAATGGACCCATTGGAGAGGGGTGATAGTGCAAATGCAGAACCCTAAGAGCCATTGGGCAGAGGCCCAGCCTTGCCTTTGGGGTAAGCAAGGGAGGGGAGTGTACCAGATGCTGAAAGAGCAAAAGAAGCCCAGGAAGCAGGTAAGAAGCAGAGCTACAGAGTGAGGCTTTCAGGGAGGGTGGAGCAGAGGAAAACAACTTAGGATTTCCAGTCAGCCAACTGCCCCTAGGCAGTTTCATGGAAGTGAGAGAGGCAGAGCCAGCTTGTTGTAGGTGGAGGTTGGTGAAGGATGAGGAAATGAATAGAGAACCTGCTGGCCCTGAGAGGTATAGGAGTCACCTCTAGCCTGTGGCAGGGCTGACATAGAACTGGGTATCATGACCTCCACCTCTTTCTCATCTTTTGCCATGTCTTTGACAATTGCTAAGTCACATATGACAGTAGGATATTTGACTGTGTTCACAATGTTTGATTTCTTGACCATTACTAGATGCTATTCAGAGAAGGGAAGGCTTGTGTGTTAGTGGTTCTGGAAATGCAGAGTACCTGGTATTTTGTTTAGACATTTTGATGTGGAATGATGAGTGTTGATGATACTTTCTCCACTGAATCTTGGAGACTCCTTCTTCTACCTGTGGGCAGCAGGCAGGAACTTTTCTCCTTGTCTCCTTCTCACCCCATATGGATTTTACCTTCTGGGCTAGAAGATCTTTGAGGACTTTGTCTGGGTAGTTTCTGGACAGTGGTTGTTGCAAAAGCCACATTACAGAAGGTGAGAAATTACTCTAGAAGTGTGGAGAGGGACATAGTCCTTAGAGATCAAGCTGTTGGGGAACTTGAGGGGACTTTTATTATTAAGAAATGTGAGCGAATGTGATGGTTTGATTCAGGTGTCCCCCATAAACTTAGGTGTTCTGAATGCTAGGTTCTCCAGCTGATGGCAATTGGAAATTAAAGCTTCCTGGAGGCGGTATGTTGTTGGGAGCAGGTTACGGGTATTATAGCCAGTTTCCCCTTGCCAGTGTTTGGCACTCTCTCCTGTTGCTCTTGTCCATCTAATGTTGGCCAGGAAGTGATGTCCACTCTGTGCTCATGCCATTATTTTCCCCTGCCATGATGGAGCTTCCCCTCAAGTTTTTAAGCCAAAACAAACCCTTTTTTCCCCCAAACTGCCCTTGGTCAGGTTATTTCTGCCAGCAGTGTGAACCTGACTGCAACAGAGACTTTCTTCCCACCATTTCTTTCCAAAAAATTGGACAAAATAAGGTGAAAAGAATTTTAAACAAATTTTTTTAAAAGATTTTACTTATTTATTAAAGACAGAAAGAGAGAGAGAGAGAGAGAGAAAGAGTGAGAATGGGTGTGCCAGGGCCTCTAGCAACTGCAGATGAACTCCATATCATGCACCACCATGTGCATCTGGCTAACGTGGGACCTGGAGAATCAGATCGGGGTCCTTAGGCTTCACAGGCATGTGCCTTAACCACTAAGCCATCTCTCCAGCCCTGTGGAAAGAATTTTATAGTGAACACACACAATTAAATTTATCATTTAATAGATACATAAAGATTTACTGGAGAGATGAATATAATGGTGGTGTGGCCTGTGCATATCTGGCCAGCTAGAGATTGGTAACTGCTGGAAAAGACATGGTGCACCAGCAGCGCTGCGTCTGCAACCTGAGTGATGAGACTGTCATGAAGAGCATCACCATCCAGGACTCAGGGGCAGCTTCTCACTGGCTGGAATTGTACCCTACAAGAGTACATGTGGATCTACCTTCACTCTGTGCTTGTGGCTCGTGAGTGCTGATGTGGTCACCACCCCTTGGTGTTCTTCTCCTACCTACTCAGTGATAGCAGCTGGCCCAAGCACTAGACTTCACGTGACTACACTGCTATCCCTCCATCTTGGACTCTGCTCTTTCCAGCTAAGTCTCCCTGCTGGCCAGCCCAAGCCCTGGTATCCTTCATAAGCATATACCACCCACCACTAGCAGCAGCTCAGGAAGTACACAGGCTGAGGAAGAAATGGATCTGATTTTTGTGGAAAAGAGGCAGTCCCATGCCAGAAGGTTGGAGTAGGTGTCCCCCTTTATGGTGGACTACAGCCACTTTCTGCTGGTCCTCCAGAGGCACCAGTCTCCACTATCTGCACAATTATGCTTCCCTTTCATAAGGAAGGACTGTTCTGTTGCCAAGAGGCTAATCTAGATGGTGGCAGAGTCCTGAAACACAGCAGCAGTCACCACCACAGTGCTAGCTTTGGGTCCTGGGTGATGGAGGCGAATGATAGGAAGTGGGGACACAATGTCTTGTAATGCCAGAGGAGGAAGTGGCTGAAACACAGTCCTTTTGTCCGGTGTGACCAGATCACAGAGGTGGAAAACAATGAAAGGGCCCCAAGGTAGTTATTCCTGAAACAACCACAACTGTGCTCTGTCCTCTAAGCAGAGGAGCAGAAGCTCATTCTGGAGAAGAAATTCTGTTTCTTTTAAATTTTTTATCAGCATATGTGCACACGCACCAGGGCCTCTTGCTGCTGCAAAGCAGCACTAGACACTTGCGCCACCTTTTGTGTCTGGCTTGGAACGTGAACCCCAGGCCAGTTGCTTTGCAATCAAGTGCCTTTAATTTCCCAGCCCCATGGAAAAGGACTTTTTTTTTTAAAAAAATAAATTTTTATTTATTTTTAGAGAGAGAGAGAGAATTGGTGTGCCAAGGCTTTAGCCACTGAAATCAAACTCCAGATGCTTGTGCCACCTAGTGGGCGTGTGTGACCTTGTGCTTGCCTCACCTTTGTACATCTGGCTAATGTGGGATCTGGAGAGTTGAACATGGGTCCTTAGTCTTTGCAGGCAATCGCCTTAACTGCTAAGTCATCTCTCCAGCCCAAGAAAAAAATCTTTTAATGCTTTCCATTTTTTTCTTCTTTAACAAATTTGTATTTCAGAATTTTTTAACTCATTTCTCAATTTTCTGCGTAAATATGGCCATTAAATGTAAATAATTTTAATAAAATATTTATAGCTATCATTTAAGACTTCAATCTATGTATTATGAAATGTAATTTAAAAATTTAAAGTACATTTTAATTTCAAAGTTGATTTTCTTTGTTATTAGAAAAAATTATAACTGATATATATATATATATATATATATATATATATATATATATATATATGGTTGAGCCAAATCTTGAAATGTAATATAAATATTAAAAGGGGTCCTATGTAAGGTTTTGATACACTGTGCAATATTTAAGTTAGATTAAGCATGTTCAGCTCCTGAGCATGTGAATGATTTTGTGTGGTGAAAGACTTGGTAGTTTTTATGGATGTGCATTATTGTTATCTGGAGGCACCCTGCTGTGAGCAACTTCTGTCTAACTAATGTGCTGTTCCTGGTTAACCTTCTCCCCATCCTTCTTCCCCACCCTCCCCATTTCTAATAACACTGTTATCAACTTCTGTGAGACCAACTTGTTTAGATTCCCTTATGGGTGAGATTATGTGGTACTTACCACCTACACTCTATTAACATTTCCCACCTGTCTGTCTTCACTTCATCTTACCTACTTCATAAATTGAAATTGAAATTGCAAACATCAGTACATTGCCTCTAAGTACTTAAGCATGTATATCTTTAACTCTAGTATATATTTAGATACTTTTTCTTTTAAGGTCTTATTATAATAAAATATAGACATAAGCCTGCATTTGCTAAGTTTTACAAATTTATGTAACCCTAACTCTTTGCAAGATCTTGTATGTTCCTTGTTGTCAGCTCTCTCCCACTGGCTTCTGTTTTGTCGTGTGTTATAATTGGTCTGTATTGGACTTTCAGTTGGTTTTTCACTCTGCATAATCGTTTTGAAACCCATCATGTTGTTGTATAATTGATAGTTATATGTAGTATTACACTGTTACTCATTCTCAGTAGACATTTGGGGGACAGGTGATAGGAAATCCATGCATAAGTCTTTGTACATTTTTTTTCTGGGTTTCTAGGAAGAGGTTTAACATTTTTATGCTCCTACCAACAATTTTGATAGTTCTGTATCACTTAATATCTATTGGGTATGGTGCCCAATAGATATTGCCAACACTTAGCAGAGACAGAAGCAAGGGACTCCTCACAGACTTTAGGCCAGCCTATTCTAAGTAATAGGGCTGCACAGTGAGACACTGTCACCAAAGGGATAATTTAATTGCAAGGTAAGAAGCTGGATAAAGAAAGGGGTTTTCTGATTCATATTTGAAAACTTGAAGTAAGTTTTTCTATGTGCGTATGAAATGTGTTTGATTTTGATCATCAGATCTCTTTGATTCTGGTTACAGATTTAGATATGGTAGGCTGATTGTGTTTTGACTGTGGGGACTTTCTAAAAGGTGACATTCCAAACTCATTTTTGTCCCTAACAAAGCAAGGTTTTTTCCTTATAAGAGGATGTTCAGAAGAATTTCAGCAGGCAGGGAGAGTTATGGGTACAATTGACAATGTTGAAACTCATCAAAAAAAAACCATTGAGATGGAACCACAAGTATCTCATATGCACAGCTGCCCAACACGTGACCCTGTGCTCTGTGGCTGTCACATTTTTAGTGCAGTGAGTAACTGTGTCAGTGAGGTGAGATTTGCTGTGATTTTTGGAGCAGCTTTTAGGGACATCCTTCCTTGGCATGGCCAGCCTGGTCTATGCAGTGACTTTCCCTTGGTTTTTGTGTGATTAAACCACATGCCCCAATTTGAGAATTTTTGTTCTTCTGGAGAGCTGGGATCTTGCATTTCTGTGAGGTTTTCCATTCTTAGGAATAGAGAATGCTTTGAGATTTTTATACTTTTTTTGAAGTATTTCAGATTTCTGCAGTCTCTATAAATAACTGTCCTTCATTTCCAACAGCATAAAGTTAACGTCAGGCAAGCTCGATAGTCTTATTAGTGATGAGGACTTTTTGTCAGCAAAATGACAACATTATTGGGACTGTCCCTCTCAGATGTGTGACAGCCTAACAAGACGTTTATGTCCTGTACTAAATGGGAGAAGTGATGAATAAATTGGGCACACCATAAATTTCATTTACTGCTTCTTTGCTATTTTGGATATTCTCAATTACATCAATAGCTATTTTCCAAAATCCTTTTACCTTTATATAATCTGAAAGTGGATTTAACAAAGGTAAAAATGGCAGTGGCACAGCAGAGTATGTTCAGTTTGTATTGGCACAGAAAGACCCTGCAAGGCCAGGGAAAGTCCTTGGTTATTTCTTGGGGAATTTATCCTTAAATCATTCCCAGTCCCAAGCAGCTGTGTGTGATTTGCCAGAACTCTAACTTCATATCTTTGGCATTTTGTTTTTGTCACTTTTTTGTTTTTATTTTCCGTTTTTGAAAAAAAGACAAAATTGACTTATTCGTGCATATTCATACTGCACACTTTTTTTGGGTTGCGTTTTTACACTATTCCATGTTTCTACATAGCTTCTGGCTAGCACGGAGGATGAGGTCACAATCAAAACTGAAGAAGTTGACAAGAATACTCAGCCAAGGGATCAGCATTTGGCACAGGGTAATCAGGTAGGAACATGGCAGTTAACTTCTCCTTCTATGTGTCCCATCCTGTGCCCAAGCCAGTGCCTGCTGTATGCCAGCAGAGAGTAAGAAGGTACAATGTGGCTGATGGAGCCAGCCATGAAACATGTAATTGGTTATAAGAATGGGGTAGTTATCGCACAATAAAGACCAGTGTTGGGCCTAGAGAGATGTGTAGAAATATAATTCAATGTTTATTTTATGTATTGGAAACTGAGGGAGATGATTTACTCAGGGCACAGCTTAAGTCACTGACAGGTTTAGGATAAGAATCCTATGTCTGGACTGTTCTGAGCTCTCAGATCATTTGCTTACAGACCCTGGTGTAACTAAGTGGCCCTTTGCAGTCTCTTGATAATGAATCCAGCTTGGTTTTCTCTGGCACTGGGAGAGTTTGAGCTTCACTCTTCCCATCACATTGTTACTAAACCATTGTAATGAACAGCCTCCAAGGCTTAAGGAGTCTTGAGACTGATATGTGGCAGGAGATAGGAGGCTAGGGGTTGGGCACTTTGATCTTTAAGGGGCCCAATTTCATGGATCATGAATGGGTGATAAGATGTAGATATACTTGGAAGGCAAAGCAATTGGAAATGGGGGCATTGGGATCAGAGAAGCCTGATTTTGCAGTTTGCTGTGTCACTACTATCACTGGTTCCTCTATAACCCCTTGCTTAACTTCCAAGCCCGAGTTTCCTTGTCAGTGAGGGTAGAAACTATTTTGTTTAGGTTGTTTAAATAGAAAGGCATGTAGTAAGTGCTCAGGAAATGATAATAGGTACTGTTTATATTCTTATATTCTAAGACCCTGTAAATAAAAGTTCATTTGTGTGAGTCTTGTCTTGCATTAAAAAAAAATCTTCATCATTTTTCCAGTGTGGAGAGATGGCAGTGATGGCTAATGTGCATATCACTAACAGTAATAAAGCCCAGGGGAGTTATTTATAGACTGGGAGAGGAAATTTACAGCTTTGGACAGGGGAGAGAGAATGCTAATTGCACCACCTCAGGACATGCCCAGAACAGGCTTTAACTGGATGTCTCTGTGGTAGAGATCCTTTGGGACTCCCAGTGACCCCCTTGGAATTAGGAACTCTCCACCTTCTTAATGAGACACATCAAAGCGGTGCTAATTAGTGTACTCCCATAGAGTACTAAGGAGGCTTTGTGACAGGAAATGTATGATAACTGTCTGAAGCATTGTGGGTCACATGGTTCTGGGCCCTTGGAAGAACTTTCAGGTAGTAGAAAGTAGCTTGGAAAACAAGTGCCCAGAGGGAACCTGTATTGAGTCAGACACTTAACCTGACTCACCCACCTTGTTTCCATGACCTTCTCCACTTTGTAGGGAGGAAACATAGTGTGAGGAGAAGTGACACAAACAGCACCCTGGGGTGAGCCTGTGAACCTGAGACCCACATCCTCTTTCCCTAGTCCCTTTGAGTGCTTGTACTCACTTTCCCCCTCTATGTCCTTTCTCCTCCATCTCTCCCTGCCTTCTCCATAATACTTCATTTGACCTATACTTCTTTTTGCAGATTATGGAGGACTATGCCAAGAGGGGCTACAAAAATGGATATTTAAGGCACACAGATTCTAATATTTTAGACTATGACGGGGCCTACAAGTCTGACTGCCTTGGAGACCAGAGTCTAGAAGATAAACTCCTGGGTCTGCTTGCCCCTTTCTTCCATGAGAAGGCCACATCATCACTGGAATACAGGTAGTTGTGGCCCCAAGCATTGCTTTGTACCTGGTGTGAGGTGAGAAATCACTCATTTTTCTAAATGGATTTAGCTGGTGGTATGCAGTGTACCTGAGAGAGCTCCCGAAATGGCTTGGAAGGAATCTTGCCGATCATACACTTAAGTAATTATGTTGTATGCTGGTGGCTGTGAGGGGGCTTCAGCAAAGCCTCATTCAGGCCTGTTCGTAAGAGACAAGAGAAAGCTTCTCTTGAGAATTAATGCTAGGAGTCCCTGAAAAAGCTGCCTGCTTGTTGGCGAGAGGAGTCAGCCCTACTGGAATCTACTCCAGTTTTGACAATAGCATAAAAATGCTATTGTTGTGACTCTGCTGTTTTATGTTGAACTAAATTTTCCTCTCATTATATCTACTGGGAATATATCTCATCTGAGGAAATTTTACAGGTTGATTTCTTTAAAACAAAGAAAGAGAAACATTTACTACATTTGTGTTTGTTAAATTAGTCCTTCTTGAGCTTTTTCCTCATTCATACTCCTTCTAGGCCATCTATGACAGCTTTCTGGGCTTTGGAACCACACAGTTGTCCCTTTATTTCTCAGTACCTCTGTTTCTCTGACCACTTCTCAGCATTGCTACGAGGACTTAGAAAAGTGTTGAAGAACATTGTCTGGCATGTCATGTGTGTTCTGTTCTCTTCTGATACAGATAGTCACTACTGCCCTGGTGTGTGGCAAGAGCCAGACGCGTCAGTAGCATTTCTTGCTGGGTTAAGCCTTGTGGCACTTTCTTCAGTTGAAGCATTCCATTCTGTTTTGTGAGATTGACGAGGCTGACACTTAGCATGCTTCTAGCATAAGTCCTCCATAAGAACATGCCAATAGTATTTCTGGTTTATTATCAAGGAGAGTTAGGTGGCCACAGTTGTTGCTCAGTAATGGGGAATTTTCTAAACATTTGGGCCCCCAACTTTATAAAAGATACCACTGTCTCTCTGAGGACCACATCAGAATATTCTCAGGGGCTGTGAGCTAGGGACAGATGGGCTGTGGTGGCAATGAGGTGGATTTTGGTGGACAGGAGCTCAACCAGTTGTTAAGTAAGCTTGTGGGCTTATCTTCAGTTTTCCAAATTTATATTCTAAATCTCTTGATTTTTAAAAATTCAGATCTAATTATGTTTGTGTGTATGTGTGTGCGTGTGCATTGCATGAATATGGGCGTAATGAGTGGAGATCAGAGGACAATTTTAGGTGTCAGTTCTCCTTCTACCTTGTTTGATGTGGGGTCTCTACTTGTTCACCACTGCATTCGCTAGGCTATGACCTGGGCTCTTCTGTTTCTATCTCCCATTTTGTCATAGGTAGGCTGGGGTTACAGACACCTGATACAGTGTTTAGCTTTTTACATGGGTTCTGGGGATCTGAAATAAGATACTCAAGATTGCATAGCAAGTACTTTATCCACTGAGCTATATCCCCAGCCCCTAATTATGTTCAGCATTTCACCATCAAAAGTTGTTTTTGGTCTTTGCTGCCCCAAGTTTTATGTGATGTTTGATAGCTGAACAGTTATAAAAATTTAAAGGAGAAGCACTTTGTTTGATATTTTTATTAAACTGTTTTTTTAAAAGGCTAATATACTTTTGATCTTCAAGTTATAGAAGTAGAGAGGCTACCTCCTAGGAGGTCTGATTGTGCAGTTGTGGGCATAACTGAGGACAGGTGCAGAACCCCCAGTACATGAGGCCAGTAGGAGTTCAAGGAAGTCAGTGGAGAAGAGACTGGGTATGTTCTGGCTGCAGGGAAGAAGTCTTGGCAAGTGTTTGAAGAGAGAATGTATAGTTTAGAGGTACTAGACTTGTGGGGCTTCTAGATAGATAGTACCCCAGAAACTTCCTAATACTTCTTTCTCCTTTACTGCCTAAGACCAGGCTGCTGCTTCTCCAGACGTAGCTTACGTTCTTTTCTCCAGGATTGCTGCAGCAGTTTCCTAGCTGGTGCCCTGCAGCCCCTCCTGGCTGGGCTTCACAGTGCATCCATAGGAGTTGTGTAAAACTGCAGTGTTCCACTTTACCTAACTCCTTCAGCCTCGTTCTGCTGTTCTTGGGATCCGAGTCCTTTCCCTGGTCTGCTGGACTCTGCACCATCTCGCAGCCTCTCCTTCAGCTCTGCTTGTGCTCTTCTTGACTGGCTTTCTGTGTCTGGGTCACACCACCCTGCTCGGCACTGAGAAGGAGTCAAGTGGCTGTGCTTTCAAGGCTTTGTACATGTTAGTCTCTGAGCCAACATGCCTGGTTGTCTCTGTACATCCCCACCCTTAAGCCTAGGTTAATCCTGTGATCAGCTACTCATATTAAATATGTTCACGGGATGGGTCTTTGTTTTTTTATCTGCACTCTAAGAGGCACAGACTAAATGTTAATGGCTTTTTTTCTCCCCATCCTCACTGGCTAATGATCCTGTTCTACTTGTTATTAAGAAAATAGAAGCAATCAAACCCCAGCTGCACTGCCTGCCTCCAAAGCTGCATTATGACCTTCCTACTGGTGGAGTAGAAGACGTATTCCTGCTGCCATCCAAGGCCAGCCTTCCTATTACGGCCAGACTTAGTATTACAGCTTGGTCCTGTCTTCTCAGCTCCTGTCTCTTATGAATAATTCATGGGTACCCCTCCCCCCAACACTCACTGAATTGTTTTCATAAACATAAAATAGCTTGATATTAGGGCTGGAGAGATGGCTTGGTGGTTAAGGCGCCTGCCTGCCAAGCTTAAGGGCGCCGATTCCAATCTCCCAGTCCCACGTTTAGCCAGACACACACAAAAAAAGTCACCCCAGTGCGCAATGCTGCACTTGCCCACAAGGGGGTGCATGTGTCTGGAGTTCATTCACAGTGGCTGAGAGGCTGCTGGCATGCCCATTCTCTCTCTCTCTCTCTAGCTCTCTGTCTCTCTCAAATAAAAAAAATAGCTGGTACCAGACATTTAGGAAGAGTTTCCCCTTCCCTCTGATTTCATATCCATTCTAGCTATTGTCCCATTTCTTTATTACCATGAAGGCAAGGTTTCTCAGAATTATTTTTATTCATAGTATCCATTTTCTCTCATTCTCTTCCCATTCTAAGTGCTTTCATACTCTTTGCTCTACATAGTAAGTCAGTAGCAATTTCCAAGTTGTGAAGTCCATTCACAGCAGCTGACCACTGGCCTATTCCTCAACCAGCTCCCTGGCCTCTCCTTGGTCTCTGTTGGAGAATATTGATGTTTCCCTGAGCTGTTTACTCAGCCCCTTTCTGTCTTCCTCTGCTCTTCTAGGCCTTTAGAGTGTGCTGTGTGACTCTCAGATTTCTGTCTGCAGATCACACAGTCAGCTCTGCTTTGGACATTTCTACCTGGGTGTGTAATAGACATGCCAGTGTTAATCTGTCCAGACCCAAGTTCTGGGTCTAATCTGCCCATGAATGTACCAGTCAGTTTATTTTGGGAGGATAATGCCTCAAAGTAAACCTACGCATCCTAGGGCTCTTACATTCTTTCCACTCTCCCTTCTACATTATTCCTTAAGCTCTGGAGGTGTCCTTTTGTGTTCAGCTCTCAACAGCCTCTTATTTGTTACTTTGATGAGTTTTGAGTCTCCTCAATATCTAGCACCATCTCCATGGAGATGGTTCTCTGGCTGGCAGTGAGAGCAACACTCATATTCTTTCCAAGACCACCTCTGCAATGTTCCCTAAGTCCTGGTAAGTGTTACAGACATGCCTTGTCTAGTGCTAAGCTCCCAGCTTTCTCTTCTTGTCATTTTAATGAGTCTTCAGTCTCTGGTATTTGCAGCCATCTGTAAAAAGAAGGTTCTCTAACCAAAGAATGAGATCATCATTAATCAAAGGGCTTAAAAGGCTTTTTGATGGGTACAATCTCTTCATTTAGCCAAAGGACAGTGGAACCTTTCCTCTGGGGTCTATTACCTTCCAAGCCATAGGTTTTCAATTCGATCTTTAGTACCTTGCATGAATTTCTTTTCACTGAGCTGGGTCTCTTATCCAATAAGAGAACAATTGATTACCTTCATAATTTAGTGCATTGGTGGGTATATCTTCCTTGGCTGTTTGATTTTGTTGCTTGCAGGATTTACTGCTTCTTCAGATGATAGATGACTTTGGTCCTCCAGCAGCTTGCATAGAGCCTTCCAGCATTATGTCAGCTGCCTAGTGGGGACATGACTTCCATTTCAGTTCCAGTGTGATTTTTCAGTGCCTTGCAACCATGGCCTGTGGTGTCTTCAACAACAGTGTCTTACCATCTATTTCTGGGGGGCAACCAAGTTCTTTGGCAATGGCCTTCATTGTTTTGGGGGCCTCATGGGCCTCCCTGTCTAACACCTCACTGTCCGGAGGTGACCCAACTCCAGCACTGGGATTCACCAGCAATAGCCATGGCTTCAAAGTAAAGCTTTCTCTACCACAGCAGGGTATTTCCACTCATACTGTCTCTCCCCACCTCCCCTCATCTTTTATTTTTTATCGCTCCTTTCATTAGCTAGCAATTAGGTTTCTATGGTATTTATTCATACTGTCTTTAGTTTTTGTATCCCTCCCCCACCTCTCGCTCCCTTTCCTCTAATCCCTTTTAGATCTTTCCAACCCCTGTATTCTGTCCCTCCACTTGCCTGTCTCTTATCTCCTTCCCTAAAATCTTTCTGCTTCTCCTCCCTCCAAGCCTCATTCTAGCTTCCTGACCATTAGTGCTGATTCTTACTATAACATACAAATAAATCTGTTCCAAGTTAGGATCCACATATGAGTGAGAACATACAGCAGTTTGCTTTCTGGGTCTGAGTTACATCACAAAAGTGTGGGTTTTTCAATCCCTGTAGCCCCATCAGGTTATCCTGATTCCATCTCTAGGTTACCCCCCGAAATCAGTCTCTTCCCATCTCTACTCCTACAGTAGCACAGTCTTCTTACTTAACCTCCTGCCCACTCCCATTTCTGCCCCTTCATAGTCCATCCTCCACAGAGCAGCTAGTGATCTTTGTGACACTTGGATCAGATCCTGCCTCTTCCACCTGTAAGATCCTCCAGTGGACTTCCAGTATCCATAGAGGCCAATCAGAGCTTCTTGACCCAGCCTTTTTCCTGACCTCATCACCTACTACTTGTGTTCACTGGGGCTCAGTTACACTGACTGTTTTTCTGTTCTACATATATCCAAGTTCGTTTTCAACAGTGGTCCTTGCAGTAGCTAGCGTTCTGTCTTGTGGAATATATCTCACCCAAATGTGTATGACCAGCAGAGTTCCAGTGAGATATCAGCTTTTTAGAGAAACCTTTCCTTGATCTAAAGGGAGACCCTGTTTCTGTTTATGGGATGCCTTCCTCTCTCCTTCCTTGTCATTCATAGTACTTACTGTTATATGACATTGTCTTTTTTAGTCATCAGTGTACATGTAACTCTCCATCTTTTCTTTTTCTTTCTCACCTCTGTCTTCTACGTCAATTGTAGAGTGCCCAATAAATGTTTGAACATGCAGACAATTGAAAGTCTCACTTTTCAGCAGAAGGTAAGCTTAGGAAACTACAAAGAGTCGGTGCTTTGTTGGGGTCAGAGTGGTCTGGGTTTTCATCTTTGCTTTGTGCCTCTTTTCTGGGGCATCGTGAATTTCTTCAAGCCCATTTCTTCACCTGCTCTGCTCTTACAGTCTGTGAGGATTTAAGTATTTAAAGGACATGATGCATGGTGAGTGCTTAGTAAATGTCAGTACCTTTCCTTATACCTTCTGTGAGGCACAGATGCTCAGGAAGGGCATGGAAACACTACTTGGGCCTCTGACAAGATCCTTGGACCACACTATTCTAAAGGTCCTGAGTACAGTAACCGCTTAATGAATCTGCTGTTCATACTTCTAGCAAAACAATCCTTGAAAATTTTTAGTTAATAGCACCACCACTTTAGAATATAATGACCTATTTACCACCTTTTGGTACCCATATGTAAAGTCTTTTCCCTGGGTTTTATTGAGAGTTGTTTGGTAGTGAGTAATGGTCCTTGCTAGCTGAAGAGCAATTGTCATTGTTTCTTGTCTATATTAAAAAGGGGAGAAAGGAAAGGACAGTTTAGAAAACTTCTGATTCTTGGAATGTCAGGGACATTTTACTTTTATTTTTATTTTATTTTATAAAAGGTTAAACTCTAGATCTCCTCATTCCCTGTATCCCCGCTCCCCCTTCCCTGAGGGCCTTCCTTTAGGGGGTTGTTGGTATTCACTGTGGGGTTATGAAGGCCTTCTTCCATTGGGGTACTTTGCCTTGGGATATTCCTGCCCACTCTGTGGCTCTTAGAGTCTTTCTGCCCTCTCTTCCACAATGTTCCCTTGAGTCATGGTAGTCCTCTTAGTCTACCAGAGGTACATTTTTAAAATATTTATTTATTTATTTATTTATTTATTTATTTATTTATGAATGAGAGAGAGAGAAAGAGGGAAAGGGGAGGGCAGGGGAGAGAGAGAAGGAGAGAAAGAATGGGCATGCCAGGGCCTCTAGCCACTGCAAACAAACATATGTGCCACCTTGTGCATATCTGGCTTTATGTGGGTACTGGGGAATTGAACCCTGCTCCTTAGGCTTTGCAGGCAAGTGCCTTAACAGCTGAGACATACAACAACTGAGAGATATTTTTAAAGTCTGACTTACTGTTATAGTTTAAGATGGTGTGTGATGTTTTCAAACTGGAAGTGAGCATTGCACCATGCATTTTGCTTTTTTATTTTTCCTCCATTTCAGTGTGCTGTAGTTATTTAATTGGAGTTAACAGCCCTGCTGTAGGACATGGGAATATTGAGGCAGGTCTCACCATGATTGTACAGTGGGGAAGACTGGCATGGGTGCTGCCATTTCCAGTGGTGGCCATGATCAGAGAGGGATGGCCTGGTGTATTAAAAGGAGAGGGTAGGCTCTGGTCTGTCTTCCAAGTTCTTTTAAAGGCAATAAATAGAAACTAAAGGCAAATAAGGAATTTAATGAGGGCCACTGTAGCAGACAGCTTCAGGTTTGCTGAGATGAACTTCCAGACCAGGCACAGTTATGGAGGAAGGGATTTATTGAAGTTACAGATTCAGGGGAAGTTCCATAATGGCAGAAGAGGCCAAACATGGAGAGAGAAGCACAAGCCAAAAACCATACAGCACAGCACACTTTTTAGGAACTCCAGCTAGGCACACTTTGCCTATCTTTGGATTGAAATCTGAAACCCATCAACACACCTTAAGATCCGCCCAGTGACACTGCCTCCAGCCAGGTGGCTGCAGATGCAAACTACAAACCAATAAAACACTGAATGTATTGGGGACCATCAATTTAAACTACCTCAGCCACCCTGTCCCTTTTCTCTGCTGACTATATGACCTTATTTCCGCTGAGTTGTCTTTCTTCTCGGAGACAGCCACAGTGTCCCAAACAGCCTCTGCCTGCGTCCTGCCCCATCCAGTACTTTCCCCCACAGTTCTCTCTCTTTATTTTTAGTTCTTGCTTCATGCTTGTTTATTTTTTGGATGTTTTAAACATTTTTTAATTAATTAATTTATTTATTTAAGAGAGAGAGAGAGAGAAGAGGCAGATAGACAGAAAGAGAGAATGGGCATGCCAGGGCCTCTAGCCACTTCAAACGAACTCCAGATGCATGTGCCCCTTGTGCATCTGGCTTACGTGGGTCGTGAGGAATCAAACGGAGGTCCTTAGGTTTTGCAGGCAAACGCCTTAACCATTAAGGCATTTCCCCAGCCCTTAAACAGTTTTTTTTGAGAGTCAGAGAGAGAGGGAGGGAGGGACAGATAGAGAATTGGTGTGCCAGCAGCTTCTCAGCCACTGAACAAACGCCAGACACATGTGCCCCCTTGTGGGCAAGTGTGGCATTGCGCCCTTGCATCACTTTGCATCTTGCTAAACATGGGACCTGGAGAATCGAATGGGCGTTCTTAGGCTTAGGAGGCAGGCGCCTTAGTCTAAGCCATCTCTCCACCTTAAACAGTTTTTATTTTGATATCTTTGGTAAACAAACTACTTATGATATCTGTTTTCCTGCGTGTGAATTCTTTCATTTCTTTATGATGTCTGTTTTCCTATCTTTGAATTCTCTCATTTCTTAGATTGTTACCTTTTTTCCATGTGTATTTGTGTGTGCTATGTGTGCATGATTGTATGTGTGTTCATATGTTAGTAAGTGTATGTGTGTGTATGGTCACGTGTCCACATACATGTAGAGGCCAGATGTCTTTCCCAGTCACTCTTCACTTTATTTACTAAGGCAGGATCTCACACTGAATCCAGAGCTTGCTGACTTGGCTAGACTATTTAGCCAGCTTGCTCTGGAAATTCCACCTGTCTCAGTGTCCTGTGCCCTGGGATTATAGGTATACAGTGCTATACCAAGCATTCATGTGGGTGCTGATGTGAACTCAGGCTTTTATGCTTGCACAACAAATGCTTTACCTACTAGCTATTGTCCTAGTGCCCAGATTCTTGTCCTTTTTAGGAGTGGATTTTACCTGTGAGTTTGTATTAGCTACCCTACCCTACCCTTTCTCCGGATCTTGGTCTTGAATGCTGTCTTGGATGCTTGGCCCTCTAAGTCCCATAACATTTACCTAGTTCCTCTTCCATTCAGTGGGTGAGTTTCTGGCTCTGCTGCTTTCTGCAGCCTTTTTTCTAGACCATGCTTTGTTTTTTTGGGGGTCTGTGGATACCTTTTACTTGTACTGAGCCCTCTATTGTACCTTGAAATACTCTTTGGTTATCCACTCTTTTTGCTGTCATTTCTGTGAGTAGACCAGAGTAGAAGGAGCTCCTGTGTGTGCTGACACCACCATCTTGACAGGAAATCTGTCCTCCACACAGTAGCTTGTCACCTTTCCGAAGCCTGTGTATGAGAAAGCCACTGCATCACAAGCCTTTCAGGGACTCACTCTCCTTAATGTGGCATGCATGCAAGACTCCTTCTGTCTCCCCTGCCTACCTCGAGCCCTCCCTCTTTAATTTGTATATAGCCATATGGCTGTTCATCTCAGTGTCCATGCTTCCATTTGGCCATCCCTTCTCCTGGCTAGTTTCCCTTGACTTCAGGGTTCTCCTGGCATTCTTTCTGAACCCTTAGTCTGGACTCTGGTCTAGTTGCTCTGCAGCCCTCCCACACTTTTACACTGCCCGTGTTTCCCTTTTTGTCTTATGGAGTACTTATTTGTTTACATACTGCCCCTAAGTCCTTACCCACAGTTTTGTATCTCTGGTGCCTACAACAGTGCCCAGCACAAGAAACACACAAGAATGTGTGCCAACCTGCTTTCTTATCTGTATTGTATACTTATAGGCCATGTACCTGTGTCGTGTGCTACCACTGAAATAGAATTGGTTATACCTGTCTTGTTGGGTGCAGTGAGGTTACAAGGAATCCGATGGTTGGCATGCAAAATCTGGGCAGGAAGTTTATTTTCTCACTTTCTTCCTTTGGGGAAACAGGCCAGACCTCCTGAAAGCACTGAGCAGGCTGCTTTTGGAGTGCATACACTTGGCTGAGCAAGAGCTTCTTGGAGATCACCTTGATGGGGAAACTGAGAAGACACTTAAGCAGCTGGCTGTTCAGCTGAGAGGTGAACGTGGCTATTCTGTCCCAGCTGACTTTTTCTCCAAGCCACATGATGAACTGAAGTCAACTGGAGAGGCCTGGCTAGTAAACACCGGAAACAAGGCCAAGGTGGAGCTGAAGGATGCCGTAGTGCAGACCATTGCCATAGAGGACGACCCCCAGAGATTCAGATCTGAAGGGCAGAAAGAGACTGGGGAAGAGAAGCCAGCAGACACCGTTGTCAGCACTGAGCTCCAGTTAGAGGGCTTGTGTGGGATGCCAGGGCTGCTGGTCACTCCATTTTCTTTCCCTAGCATGACCAGCAAGGTAAGGTGTTCCATATTATTATGTATTCACTTTACACAAACAATACCTGCAGAAAATCACCTCCAATGCTACCACCTTTTTTCCTATATTTTTTTGAAGAGTAAGTCTGTTTCACTCTCTGCCTGCATTACTCCTGTCCTTGAGTATGTGTCCTTCCTCACTATCCCCCTTCCTCCCTCCCTCCTATTTTTAAAAAAATTATTTATTTATTTGAGAGAGACTGAGAAAGAGGCAGAGAGAGAGAGAATGGGCGCACCAGGGCCTCCAGCCACCACAAACAAGCTCCAGATGCGTGCGCCCCCTTGTCCATCTGGCTTACATGGGTCCTGTAGAATCGAGCCTCAAACTGGGGTCCTTAGGCTTCACAGGCAAGTGCTTAACTGCTAAGCCATCTCTCCAGCACCCCTCCCTCCTATTACTGCTGTCCTCCTCCCACTTTTCCCTGACCCAAGCCCTGTCTCATTAACTAGGTACATTGTTGTGTTTTTCTTGTGAAAAATATCCATGTAATTCTGTTTGTACATCTGTCTGTAGCTTTCTTGTTCACCTTGTGGACACAGGACATGTTTCCCTGGAACGGCTGCTTGAGGTTCCATTGTTAAGAACTCATACAGTGCTCACCTCCTGACAGGCATTTCCTTTTGTAAGTTGCAGCAGAATTGAAACAGCTTGACTTTAGAGTAGGGATGAGAGCCCAGCTTCTGTTTTATGAGGATTCATATGTATGGGAGAGGCCTTATTCCGAGGGCTTTGTCTCTATTAGAAGCCAGATCCCAAGTGTCCTGGCTAGCCAGCCTAAAGTAAGGGCCTGGGCTGATGGTGCCCACTAAGACTGTCTATGTAGTTGTACCTTGTCAAGCTGCTGTCCAGCCACAGGGTCTGGTTTTGCTGAGTGAATGTCTCCATGTTGTTTTCATGACAGTCTAAGTTCTCTCTTTCTGAGCTTCTCTGCAGATACCATCAGACAAGCAGGATTATTAAGAACCAGACTCTCTTGGCTGTGTT
The DNA here is from genome assembly GCA_036365145.1 of Orientallactaga sibirica. NCBI lineage: Eukaryota > Metazoa > Chordata > Mammalia > Rodentia > Dipodidae > Orientallactaga > Orientallactaga sibirica. The sequence continues at coordinate 14,756,903 of JAEOAD010000034.1, forward strand.
TTATTGGATCTAGTTATAGTCCCTTGGAAGTAGGGGGTGGGGTTAAGTGTCTCTGTGGCAAGAAGACATGTTCTGGTAGAGGAGGAACTAGGTCATGGTTCTAATAGAGCACCAACAAAGGCAGTGGGATTCTTGTTTGTAACGGCTGTTTTGTAGCTGAGAAATCAACTGTGCACACTGCTTCATAGCATCAGAATGGAGAATTAAGTTTATTTTCTGACCACAAAATTACTGCTTTTGTGCATACCAAAGGGAGCTAGATATATCATTAGTAAAATTGCTTTTGATTGTTTTAAATTATGCACCAAAACTGTAATTTCTAGAAAAGGGTTTTCTAAAGATATCAGTTGAGACCAAAACAACAACAAAAAAAATAAAGCCATTATATTAATGGTACTCAAAATGCAAATTTGTGTAATTTGGCTAGAATAAAACTGCTCTCATCTGCCCCAGCTCCTTCAGCTTGTACCTGTATTTTAGGAAAACTAGGTAGGGTGTTTTTTTTCTTTTTGTTTGTTTGTTTGCTTCTTTCTATTGTGTGGGAGATGTCATTCTGTGTTCAGGAAAATTGGATAATTGAATAGATTTAATTTCTCCAAATATATTAGATATTTTTGTTTGAAATTATCCTTCATGCTAGATTTTCAAAAAGAGACCAAACTGTTCATTTTTTTAAAATTATATGCTGTATGTACTAGGGAGTGTGCTAAATTTTCTATTCCAACTTATTTCATCTTTTTAACACATGTATGAGTTCAACAAGTAGTATATTCATTGTATGTAGGAAGATACATAGGTAATAGAAGGTTCAGAAAATTCCAGATTGAGAGGATAGACCTGGTTTTAGAGGCAGGCAAACATATTAGCTCTCCTCCTTTCTTGGGGAAGGAGGAACCTTCATAACCATGTGGCTATCAGGTTTTGCAGAGAAGAGAAAAGACAGTGACCTTCTTTGTAGTTTTGGTTGTGACAGAATTGGTAATTCAGTGGCTTAAGCCAGAATTAGAAACAACTTAGGAGTTGGAATTATTGGAACTTGCTGGGCAGTGAAAGTGAGTGATGAGAATAGTGGGTTTTAAAAATGACTCCCAGATTACTGGATTGTACAATAAATGGATAGACTTGTGAATGAACAAGATAGTCACAGGGCTATAGCCTCATGGTTGGGAGCATGAGGTGAAGGAATCAAAGATTGCATGGCCTGTAAAGCCCTCACAAATGAAGATGCCTAGGATTGGCAAGTTGGGTGTCTTGAGCCTGAGAAATCTGCTGGGTTAGTGACTAGAAGTCACTGAGTCAGGGGCTAGCAGGGGTGTGAGACAGATGGCTATATATTAGCAATGGCAGGAAATGAAGAAATAGAGGGGACATCTGGATTGTTTAGAGACAGTGAATCAGGGCCCAGGGTTTCAAGATTGCCTTTGGCAGCCAGGGAGGAGACCTGCCAAGATACATGCTCTTTCTCTGTGGATGGACATGGATGTCACTGTAGAAATGGGAGGTTTGGGGAGTAGTTTGAAACCTATTCTGAAAAATCAGCAGAGAATGTTACCTGTATGACAAAAGGAAGTGTTCTTGAAGCATATTCACTGGAACATGTGTGTTTCAGGATGCTAAGAAGTCTCGCTTACCGATCCTAATAAAAACATCCCGGTCATTACAAAATACGTGTCATCTTCCTGCTTCCCAAGAGGTGGCTCAGCTCCAGGGCCGAATTCTGGAGCTGCAGGGGGAACTGAAGGAGTTTAAAGCATGTAACAAGCAACTTCACCAAAAGTTAATTCTGGCAAAGGAGATGATGGAGGGGTTACCAGTGCCTCAGCCTGCGCTGCTCAATGGTAAGAATATGCATGCTTCATGAACTAGAACCTGTTGTTTAGAACTGTAGTAAGTTCACATATAAATTTCATGAATTGCAGTAACTAATATTAACTCAAGAAATATATGACAGAGAAACAGTTAGAAAAATGAAAAGGTTTCTTTGATTCTGTAATCTGGATATACAGGATTCGTAGTGTTCTTAGGTCTTGGGAGTCTCTGCTGCCTTTCCTGGGTAATGTGTGCAGGAGCCTAGGTGCAGATGACTTGAACCTGGGCTGGCTTGGCTATAGAAGAGTTACCAGGTGACATTTATAAAGCTTGCAAGTGAGACGTTTTCTGGTCAATTTGAGGCCAGTCCCAAATGCTGCTGACTTTCTTCTAGAAATGACAGTGCAGGTCAGAAATAAGTACCATTTACATCATTTTCCCAAGGGTTGTGAAATCACAAACGTACATATGTCATCACTTGATTTTGATCTTCTACTGTAAGCAAGTGGCAGCTGCACAATAGCCACAATAAAAGTAATTTATAAATTCTGTGGGGGCTGGAGAGATGGCTTAGCAGTTAAGGCGCCTGCCTGCTAAGCATAAGAACCCGGTTCCAATCTTCAGGTCCCACGTTTAGCCAGATGCAAAGTGAAGCAAGGGTGCAATGCCGCACTTGACCACAAGGGGGCACATGCATCTGGATTTCGTTCACAGCAGCTGAGAGACTGCTGGCGTGCCCATTTCTGTCTCCCTCTCCCTCTCTGTCTCTCTCCAAAAATAAATAAAATAATAAAAAAAAATTTAAATTCTGAGTTCCAATCTCTGTTGGGCACTGTGGAGATAGGACTGCACAACCAATGAAGTCTGTTTCTAGTTTACATTTTTGTGTGTAGGTAAAGACAGGGATCATTATGAAATATCTGTGAAAATGCTGTGGAGAAAAGTAAGCAGGGTGAGGGGCCAAGGGAGTCACAGGGTTTGCTGATGCTCATGAATGTTAGAGAGGCTCCGTGCCAAGGTGGCATTTGGATGAAAACTGCGGAAAATTAGCTCAATGGTCACCCTAGGAAGAAGGAACAAGGAAAAGGCCCAGGTGTTGCTTTAAACTTGAGAATTTGGGCCAGGTGTGGTGGCGCACGCCTTTAATCCCAGCACTCGGGAGGCAGAGGTAGGAGGATTGCCATGGGTTCAAGGCCACCCTGAGAGTACATAGTTAATTCCCAGGTCAGCCTGGGCCAGAGTGAGACCCTACCTTGAAAAACAAAAACAAAAACAAACAAACAAAAAAAATATCTTGAGAACTTGGACAAATGGCAAGGAGGCCATTCTTGTGGCTGGTCTGCATGGCGTGAGGAAGAGGTAGAACTATAGAAGATGAAATCAGGCAGATTGTGTCAGCTCCCCCAGGCCATTCTAGGACTTCACTCCATCTCTACATAATATTAGAAACAGGAGAGAGTTTGAAACATAAGAGTGACATGATCTGACTTAAACCTTAAAGCAGGACTTGACAGACTCTTGTCTTTGGGCCAAATGTATATAGCTTGCTGCCTGTTTTTGTAAATAAAGCTTATTGGTACCCAGCAACACTGATTCCTTTGCATATAACCTGTAACTAACTACATTTGTGCCCTGATAGTAGAGTTAAATAGGTAATGATAGAGCCCCTGTGACCAGCCAAGTCTAACAAACAATGGCCCTTTAAGGAAAGTAGGCCGACTTGTGCTTTGAAGGATTGCTTCTGCAACAACGTTAGGTTTTGATCTTCTTGAAATGTCTGTGACCTTTGCAGTGGAGATGTCCAGGAGAGAGGAGTGCATTTGAAATACAGACCCAAGAAACAGCCACATATCACTGATATTTTAATGACTAATATTTGCAGCTCATAGCCATAGGGATAAAATAGGGGTTCCGTGGAAGTTGGACTGAGAAGGAACAGCCCATGAGGTGAGGTGCCAAGGGAGGATGACAGCTTGATGTCCGAGGCAGAGTAAAGAGTGATGGCTGAGTCAGACACTGCTAGTAAGAATAGAAGGGAGCTCTTTCTGAGGAGTGGGTGAGGCCTGATTGGCATGAGTTCCAGAGAGGAGAGAAGTTGAAGGCAGCAAGGATAGACACCTCTGGGGAATTGCATTATTGAGTGATGTAGAGACGCAGGGCCACCAGGACCCAAACCATTAGTGAATCCATAGTGAGTCAGAGTGCTGAGGATGACCCGGTAAGGTGGATAATCATCAGTGCTTCTGCCACAGGAGCTGCACATCAGGAGTTTCCGGGAAACAGAGGGAAGGGCATGGACATGGCAGTGAGGAGTTCAGGCCCTTACAGACCTCCAGGTTTGTGACACGGGAATATGACAATAACAGCCACGTGCTGTGGGATATGGGAGAAGCAGAGTCCTTGGGATAGCCTGGGTTCACTTAAAAAAGGGGCTAAGATTAGTGTTCAGGCAATTTGGTGCTTTTGGGGACTTGCTAGTGAAAGGTGCAAGTACTGTGGGAAGTTATGTCAGATCAGAGGATTTCTAGAATGGGTCAGGGGTTAAAGGTGATCATGGAGCCATGGACTTCTTGTGACATTGATGAAACAAGCCCTGGTTATTTGTGAAGCCCTGCCATACAGGTTAAATACACAATCTAATTGAGTCCTCTCCACAGTCTTTGGAGAGAGGTCCAGTAACTGTCTCCATCTTAAGCTTAGACAGAAGTTGCAGAGAGGACGTGACTTGGTCATAGTCACATGACAGCTAATTGCCAGAGCACCAGCCTGCCTAATTCCAAAGTGTGCACCCTTTCCTGTCCCTGAATCCTAGCATATAATATTCTTGTGTGAATTTTATGATGGTACCTTAGCCAGAGGTAGATTTCCTTTCATTTTCGGTTTCCTCTTAGGCTTGCCATGGTTGAAGGTTTAAGGTAAACTGTCTTTTGGCCAAGTGGCTCTTCTGTCCCTCTCTCCTGTTCCACCTTTCTGTCAATCCATTCTTGCAACCATCAGGCATGTAGTCATGCAGTTGGGTGCATGTTCTCCGAGCACCTGTGTGTCCCATTGTAGCATGGAGGAGGGAGTAAGAGAGAGATGAGTCAGATACGGTTCTCTACTTTCTAAGAGCTCCCTGTCTACTTGGGCTGGGGCAGCTGCAGATAATTAATCAGCATATGTGGGGATGGGGCCTTAGAGAGGAAAGCCTTTATGGAAGAAATGAATCAGCCTTGTGGAGGCCCTGGCACTTGTCCTGGCCTTGCTATCTGCACTACACCCTTGATGAGACCCTAGGGAGCCTCAGCTAGGTGCTGTCCTAAGTACTGCTCAGAAGACCCCGGGCTTCTCTCGCTTGGGAAAGGAGGTGGGCACGAGATGATGGAATTCATTTGTTCACTCATCATTGTTTGAGGGCCTAGACTTGAACCGTTTCAGACAAGTTGCAGTATATTTATGCTTTTTATGTCATGTTATGGCAGCTCAATAGATTAATTTTATCTTCTAAATTGCATTTTGCCTCCCCAGTGTTTTTATTTTCCCCATTGAATCATTGTATTCTTTTCAGTTGTTGAGCTAAGTTTCAAGTCTCTGGTTTTATTTTCTTTTCTCTTTACCAGTGTCTGCAGCTCAGTGTCTTGTGGGAGCAGCCTACCAGGACAGCCCAGACGAGCAAAAAGGAACCAACACCATGACCTCTGCCCTGACAGACAAGGAAGTGGACAGCGACCAATACACAGGCTTGGAGATTGGTTAGAATTTAATCCCTATGCATGTCAAACAACTACAGGGTGTCAGCACTGTTCAGATGGTTTCTGTCAGAACTATTCCTAGGCCCACTTGGGATATCGCTACCATTCCCATCTAACAAATAGGGAAGGTGAAATTTTTAAAGATGACTGACTTGGGTTACCCAGCTGGTAAAGAGGTAGAGGATTGAGGGCATAGCATAATGTCATTAGGAGCTAATCAATGCATTGTCAGTCCCTCTGTAAGGCAGGGAGTGGGTGCAGGTTGTTGAGCATGAAAAGACAGTGCCTACTGTCAAGGGACATTACCAGAGACATAGACACCTCAGCATCCAGCTTAGTGCTGGCTTTGTTTTGGTGAACAAAGTTGGTCTCTGTCCATTTAGAAGGAGTGGGTCAAGGAAAAGCCTGATGCTGAGGCCAGGATTGTGAACTTTACCAGTAGGTCAGTGGATTTGGTGCAGAGATGTGAGTGATGCCACCAGCAAGTTGTATCCCCCTCTTAATCGTCAAGTATTATAAGCATGCACAGATGTACAGCTACCTTCATTCCCATTCAACCATTTTAAGCAAATGGATGTATTTATTCTTTTTAGCTTACATCTTTTAGTCCTTAATTATATTTTAAAAAGTTACTGTTAAACTGAATCTTCATTAATTTTATAAGAAGTCATACTCATCAGGTTTATGATGGCTGTGGGAATACCAGCCTCCAGAGATAGTCTGAGCTGTGGGCTCAGAGACCTCAGTGAGTACTCACCCAAAGCTGGGAGCCAGTGTGGTGATTACGTGGTCACATTCTTCTTTGTGTCTGAGCTTTGAAGAGAAAGCTCCTGTAACCAGTCAACAGTGTATCTCTTAGCTGAACTGTGGTGGTTTGAATGTGAACTGTCCCTCACAGGCTCATGTGTTTAAACACTTGATCACCAGTTGGTGATGATGTTTTGGGAGGTTTTGAAACTTTCAGGGCAAAAGACATGGCTGAAAGCAATGTTTTTGAGAAGCAAGCTTTTGAGAGTCATAGCCTTTCCTGCTTCTGGTCCAAGCTCTCTACTTCCTGTTTGTTAGTGCCATGTGAGCACCCTATGCTGCAGGCTACTACAGCCATGGACTGACTTGTTCTAGTCACCGTGCCTGCTTTTCTCTGTTGGACTGGACCCTTTAACAATAAACCAGGGTAAGCCTCAAGTTGGTTAGGCAGGTGTTTGGTCACAGTGATGAGAAAGTTAATACATAAGGAGAGTTCTAGAGTCAGAGTATATTTATAATGCAAATAAGTGGTCCTCCTGGGGACATCTTTGTACTTCATGTTCATAGCTGTGATTAATAGAGCCTTCTGAGCTGGGCATGGTGGCGCACGCCTTTAAATCCCAGCACTCGGGAGGCAGAGGTAGGAGGATCGCCATGAGTTCCAGGTCAGCCTGGGCTAGAGTGAGACCCTACCTCGAAAAACAACAACAACAACAACAACAAAAAAAATAGAGCCTTCTGGATGATTCCTTTTCCTCTCAGTAGCCCTTGTCACTGAACAGTGTTCATCTTTTGCTGAATTTAGCACGTGTGATCGCCGCTGCTTTAAACAGCCTTTCACTTACTGCCTAGCTGAGGTTTCACCCTGAGATCTCCACTTACACCTCATGTTTTTTGGGTACACTTATTGAGTACCCCAGGATTTGAGCATTCCTGTTAGCCTCTATGTTTCCTTTCCCAGTACCACTTGGTATTGATTTGATTTGCTCAGTGACTGCCTTGTTCAAGGCTGCTTGCTATTGGTGACACTTTGGTGGCAGTTCCTCCATCAGGAGCACCTTGAAGGTACTATTGGCCTCCCTATAGAGGATTCAGAGCTATGTCTTTGTCCATGTGCCCCTGGCATGAGGACCCTGATTGCAGGAGGGGTGTTCTAGGAAGCAGACAGTCAGGCTTTGATGAAGAGCCTACTGGTGCTCACCTTCTGTCTTGAGCAGATTCTCCAACTCTTTTTTTTTTTTTTTATTGACAACTTCTATACTTGCATACAAAAAAACGTATGATACCTCCCTCCCCTCTCCCATTCCCCTTTAGAACTCCAATCTCCATCGTATCCCCTCCCTCTCTCCATTAGTCTCTCTTTTAATTTGATGTCATCATCTTTTCTTCTATTATGAGGGTCTTGCGAAGGTATTGCTAGGCACTGCAAGGTCATGGATATCAAGGCCAATTTCTGTCTGGGCAGTTGCATTGTAAGAAGTCACACCCTTCCTTTGGCTCTTCCATTCTATCCACCCCGTCTTCCGCAATGGTCCCTGAGCCTTGGAGGGTGTGACAGAGGTGTTTCAGTTCTGGGCACTCCTCCATCCCTTCTCAGCACTATGTTGCCTTTTTGGGTCATCCCAGTGGTCATTACCATCTGAAAAGAGAAGCTTCTCTAACCAGAAGTGAGAGTAGCATTAATATGTGAATATGAACATTAAGTGTAGTGCTTTCAGGGTAGCTTGGTGGGAATAATACATACATTTAACCAGACAAGCACAGGCTTTATACCCCTAAGGCTCATGACCTCCCCAGCCATAGACTTTTGCTTAGGTTTTTCAGTACTAGGTATGTATTCCCTCCCATAGAGAGGGCCTTCAGTCCAATTATGGAGCAGTTGGTTACCCCAAGAGCAGACATGCCACTATTGCACCCATTCAGTTATTGGGCCTGTATGGCCAAACTTGAATTTTCAGTATCCACTGTTTTCACTGCTGATGACTTCTGTCTCCCATATGGCTGCATGCAGTGCAGCTTTTTTCCAGCTTTCAGTTGGCTGGTCTACAGGGAGAAGGTTTTCTGCTCAGCACCAGTTTGCTTTCTCAGTGACCTTGCCTCTAAGGCAAGAGATGCCTTCAGCAATAGGGTCTTATCATCTGTTTCTCAAGGGCAACCAAGGGCTTTGGCAATAGCCTTTAATGTTTTGGAGGCTACTGGGACCTCCTTGGCCAACAACTCACTGGAAGGTATCCCATCCCAGGCACTGAAAATTTTCTAGTACCATCTATAGCTTCTAGATGTGCCATTATTCAAAAAAGTAGGTTTACCTAAGTCTTATTCACACTATCTTGAATTTTGATTGACCTTCCCCTGCCTGCCCTTCTTTTACTTATTCTCTTCCCATGGCCTTTCTTAGGCCATTCCCCTCCCTGTAATCTGTTCTTCTATTTACATATGTGCAATACCATATTCTTAAATCCTTCCCTCTCCTGCCTCCCTTATAGCCTTTTACCAGTTTACTGGTTTCTAGTACCTATTTTTAGTTCCAGTTCACACATAAGTCTATACATTTGTAGCTAGGATCCACATATGAGAGAGAACATGTGACGTTTGGCTTTCTGAGCCTGGGTTACCTCGCTTAATATAATCCTTTCCAGATCCATTCATTTCCCTGCAAATTTCATAATTTCATTTTTCTTTACCGCTGACTAGAACTCCATTGTTTAAATGTACCACATCTTCATTATCCATTCATCTGTGGAGGGACATCTAGGCTGGTTCCATTTCTTAGCTATTGTAAATAGAGCAGCAATAAACATGGTTGTGCAGGTATCTCTAAGGTAGTGAGAAGAGTCCTCTGGATATCAGATTCTCCAACTCTTGAATCCTCGACTTCCCCTCCTGTAAAATGGGGATCCTAGCAATGCCTCATTGGATGCTTTGAGTAGACAACACAGGTGAGGTGCATACTACATAGGCCAGGTCCTGGCACATATGTAATCTTAGGTCCAGAGGCCTTGTTCAGCTGCTGCCTCCGACCTCCTCTGAAGCTTGAAATCCTCCCTCACAGCTTCTGTGCAGCTATGACTGAACAGTGGAAGCATCTTCTTCAGACCTTCATCATGGACTGCTGGGCAGAGAATAGCAAAGCCATGTCACCATGCTAGTGCTGGGCATAAGACCTCTGTGCCTTGGAGCCTAGAAGTCAAATCCCTGTGTCTGCTAACTCTCAAATTACTGGAGATTGTGCACTAGGTCAGAACTGTTGAGTGTGAAGTGTGGGAATGTTGTGCTTGTTGCATCGTTAGAAGCAGAGTTTGAAGTGGAGGTGTAAGTATGACTGAGAGTGTACACCCTCCTGGACACTCTTGGAGTTCTATGGCCAGACATCAGAGCTGCTATAGGCTGGCTATCAAAGGGACATTTGTACAGGTCTTGTCTTTGCTTCACGATCACTTAACAAAAGTCATCACAATGAATTTTTAGTCCTGAGAGGACATTGCTTCTCATCAAGAAATACAGACCAGGTTTCATTAAATGAAGTTGTTCCAATAGGTATTTCTTCTTTTTTTTTTTTTTTGGTTTTTTTGCGAGGTAGGGTCTCACTCTGGTCCAGGCTGACCTGGAATTAACTATGTAGTCTCAGGGTGGCCTCGAACTCTCGGCGATTCTCTTACCTCTGCCTCCTGAGTGCTGGGATTAAAGGCATGCGCCACCACGCCCAGCTATGGTATTTCTTGATCTTGAATGGTGACTTACTGGAAAAGAACCTCATGAGATTTCTCCCATGCTCTTTCTGTTGCTTATACTCCTTCAGGCAGGAGGACCTTCTCTGTCACAGGCTCTGTGTTAGACACTGGAGAAACAGATGAATGACATGGTTTCCAGTCACAAAGCCCTCATAGACAAGTGATGCTGACAGACTGCACAGAAAAATGCTAAATTGGGACTGTTTTCTTTAGGCCATGTGGCAGCTGTTGTCTAAAATAGATAGGTTTGTCTTATGACATTTGCCTTGTGAACAGAGACAAGAGTAGACTTGTGGTTATAAGGAGCAGATTGCAGAACCAGAAGTTGGAACATTCACTTTCACAGGACACTGGTGTGATTGTCCTTCTGAGAGACCTAGGGTGTCTGGCCCAGCATGAATTGATGCCCTTGCAGTGTTTTCCTCAGGTCAGTCTTCTAGCACATTTCCCATCATGGGCCTTGTCATCCCATGATGGTTGGTTCTGGGAAGCAAAGGTCATTCATGTGAATTAGGTTCCTTTGCTGCTGTGTTCCAGATGCTGAATTGCAGATAGGCTCCTTATGATCCTTTGAAACAAATAAACAAATGCAGTTCTTTACAGTTGGTGGAGGTCTTTCCACATTACAGAGGTTCAAAGAGGTTCACTAATTTGTCTAAGAAGGTTATGCAAGACTAAGTGCCAGAGCCAGTGTTACAAACCAGGTGTGCTGGATTTCTATCCTGGGTTTCTCTGTATATTCTGCTGCCTCTTACATTTTCAAACAATTCCTAACATGGGTGGCAGGCAGTGTGGGATAGTGGTTAAGGACAGAGCTATTTAAAAAAATGACTCGCTGCAACCTTACAGGGGAAACTGAAGCTATCAGGTAGCAGGTTACTTGCCCAAGGCCATGTGGCCAGCATATGGCAAGGCTGGGTGTGACTCACTGCTCTTTGGGCCAAAACTCTCCTGTATCTACCTCTCATACAGGCCAGGCTGCATCTTAGAATTTAAGCTCACTGGAAAGAAATGTTTTTGGCAGGGCTGGGGGTCAGTGAAACACCTTGTAAAGTAACCACAATGGCTCATCTTCTGGGCACTGGGAGATGTGGACACGAGAAGAAAACTCTCCCACTATGGATGCTTGAAGTGACTCTTCTTCACTATTGCATCATGAGCCCCTGAGTATTTCTCAGTCTGTCACTGACTCCTGATCTGGTGCTGCCCCTGCCACTGAGCACATGAGATGCAAAGCCATACCCCTGCTATAACAGAACGTTGAGTGTAGTGTGAGAGAAAGACACATGAGTATCTAATTCTTTAGCCAACTCTAATCCCATAGTAACACCCAGCACAGTCTTGTCTCTACATACAGGGTGCCATGCAACACAGAGGAGAGGGCTTGCGGCATAGCTTCAAGTGACACAGAAGGTCTGGGTATTGAAGGACAGGTGGGAGTTCATTGAACTGGAGTAGAATAGAGGGTCAGTATTATTTTAGGCTAAGGGCCCAGTACATGCAAAAGCTGCAGGATTGAAACAGCATGGTATTAGCAGCATGTTAAGGTTTCTTTGTTGGAACTCTCTGTAGATGGTACCAGGGGATACTTCTGGATAAGTTGGTTTGATCCTGATGAATTTTAGATGTATTGCTGGTTTACCATGGTTAAATTCACTATAGAACATTTGCTCTGAAAAAGATGGAATGAGAGTGACGAGGGTATACTAGTCAGCTTTCTGTAAGTTGCAAAGTCTCTAAGAAAATCAACTTAAAAAGACAAGAAGTTGGGCCTGTGGAAATGGCTTAGCAGTGAAAGATGAATAGGATTTTGGCTCACAGTTTCAGAGATTTCACTCTGTGGCTGCTTGGACTGTTGCTTTGAACCTATGATGAGGAAGAGCATCATGGTACAGGATGTGTGTTAAAGTAAACCTCATCTCATGATGGCTAGGAAGCAAAGTGGGGGGCAGAGTATCAATTTCCACCTGTGACCTAACTTCCTTCTAGGCCCCACCTGCTAAAGTGACCTTGGCCTTCCAGTAGTGCCACAGGCTGGCAACTAAGCCTTTAACATAAGGGTCTTTGGGGCCATCTAAGATCCAAAGTACAACCTTGGGAAAGAGTACAGGCAGGAGGCTTGTTAGGTGGCTGTTGCAGTGATGAAGCAGGGTAGGTTGCAGTCAAGGAGATACTGACATGAATGTATTTGGTTTTCAGATTCTGAAATTTGCTCTCCTGATGATCTGGCCATATTACCAACGTGGAAAGAGAATCCTGAAGAATTTCTGGACCCAACTTCCCTGGCTACTTACTTGAATTCTAATAGTCAGCTCTCCATTAAAGTCAGTATGATTGAGACTGACCAGTCTGAGAACATTGACACCTCAGATAATGCAGAATTCTTAAAGCAGAAAATCCATGACTTGCAAACTGAGCTGGAAGGCTATCGGAACTTCATATTCCAGCTGCAAAAGCACTCTCAGTGCAGTGAGGCCATTATCACAGTTTTGTGTGGGACTGACGGGGCCCAAGATGGCTTGAACACCACTGATGAGGAAGAACTGACTTTTTCAAGTTTACACCAAGTACGATATGTGAAACACATGAAAATCCTCCACCCCCTGGCTACAAAGCTGACTAACAGCAGGATGCTGCAGAGCCTCACACAGCAGCTGGTGGAGCAGGAACAGGAGCAGGAGCTGCAGAAGGAGCAGGATTTGAACTCAGAACTTTTCAGTGAAATCCATAACCTACAGAATAAGTTCAGATATCTCACACCTTCAAGGTATACCATATACCTACCTTCTCCCTGCCTTCCCATTTAAGCCCTTATTTCTCCCATATCACTGCTAGATAGCACCCCAGGAGCTATGTGCTAATGCTCTGACTGGCTGACAGCAGAGTGTGTCTTAGGAGAGGCTTTGCCTGCAGTTCAGTTGGCCAGGCTACGCAGAGTGAAACAAAGCCAGCAAGTGCCATGTTGCACATGTGTCCATTAGTTAGGAGCATTATGCCCCCTGAAATTAGCAGGGCAGGGGTTGCTCTCGTTGGGCTGGGGACTTGGATAAAGAGGTTTCCCAATTGCTTGGTGGATTATAATGCTTTTGCTGAAGTGCTGTGTTTATTCTTGGACTCTATTCTTGGCTTTTGCTGTGCTGGGGAACTAAAACTGATTTCCTAGGCAGGTTTGGAGGAATATAAATATTTTCCATATCTTTATCCTTAAAGGCCATCTTTGTGACAGAAGCCTCTGTTCAAAGAGAAGAGTTCATATGTCCTAAAATCATACTTCATGAATGTAAATGCATAAGTGTTGCTTCGTGAGATGGTAAAAATGGGATTGTTTGTCAAGCTGACCTTCATTTGTTACTAATTTGAGACAAACGTATTGTTCTGAAAGTATCAGGAGCCAGAGTGAATTTTGTAAGACTTCCCAAGCAGTGAGATTGAAAGAGCTTGTATTTATTGATGGACTCTTGTGTCAGAGCCCTAGGTTAGGAACTTTTTTCTTTCTTTCATTCATTCATCCAAACTCACAGTCTTTTTGCCTCAGTGCCTCAAATGCTAGGATTATAGCTGTATACCACCTACCATACTGGGTGAGGTGCTTCATTATTTAATTCCCAAGTACACTGAGCAGGAGATATTCTCATCTTGCTTTCATAGATAAGGAAACTGAGACTCACATAGATTGGTATGACTTGCCTGTGAGTGTTCAAAGAGCTAATCAGAGCCATGTCAATAGTGTCTCTCTCTCTTCCTCTTCTATGAAACTGCCTCCCTTTCATATTGGTTATCTGTGTTTATATTCTTGGTGTTCAGAATGTTTGCCAAGCCCATATTACTGTTGTTGTTTCATGGCATGGGAGACATGGTGAACTGAAGTGTCTGCCACGCCACCCTGGAGCCAAGTTTCTATGCCCATTTGCCCTTACCTTTGCGCTTGCTAACATTTGACCGCCCACAAAGGAAAGGTTGCCACCTGGTGGTAAGGAGGTAGCATTGCACAGTAGAGCTACAGTGTGTTTGAGGGCTAAAGCTAACCTAGCCACCTTTGTGATCATTTTACCTTTTCTGCATTAATCCATTTTTTGGAAGACTACAACAATCAGATAACATAAAATTTCTTCTTCTGTGACAGATAAGCCCTGTGCATTCAGGAGATGGTGATCAGGAGTCCAGTTATTTCCTGAACTTTCAGTTGAGAGCAGACAGAACTTTTTTTTTTCTTTACCCTCTGCCTTATGCTTTCTTTTCTATACTTGGTGAGAAATTTTGGTGGTTTCCTGGCCCTTGGGGCACTTGTTTCTGCAATTCAGAATAGTGTTTTTAAAAAGGGTATGGAAACTAATTGTTCTCCTAAGTCCTTGCCAATCTTTGCTTTAATTGGGGGCTTTATAAGGTTAAAAAATACTGCAGGAGAATCTCTGTTCTAGCATTTGTTGGTTGGTTGAACTCAAAGAAGGAGTGACCTTGTACAGTTTCAATTTTTCTAAAAGTATATATACTTGTACAGCTGCAGGCTTTTAAAAATTATGCTCTGTCATTTTTCCAATTAGTGTTAAGGTCACAAAAATTCAATTCTAAAATGGCACACACATTTTCTTTCCCTCGTTTTATCAGATACGATTCATTGGTTCAGTCCCAAGCCAGGGAGCTCTCCCTGCAGCGGCAGCAGATCAAGACCAGCCATGACATCTGTGTCACTTACCATCAACGCATGAGCGCCATGATCACGGCATTCGACGAATTGCTGCAGGCCAGTGATGTGGACTGTTGTGTGGCTGAGGGTTTTCAGGAGCAGCTGAATCAGTGTGCTGGGCTTCTGGAGCAACTGGAGAAGCTGTTTCTCGATGGTAAGTGGGTGAGATACACCAGTGATCAGTCTGTGACTTCTTGTGTAAGTTCTGGTGGACCTGACTTCATGCCCTTGCTCACCTCCATGCCTCTGTCTTCCACATACTCATGTGCATGTTCATGTGTACATACATGCACAGATAAACACATACTCTCCTCTTCATCTTTTTGAATCCTGTAAGGATAGGTTGGTCATATCCTAACCATTTCTCCCTAGAGTTCACTTGAGTGTGTGGTTCTTAAGATCAAAGACATTCTCTTCCTTCAAGGGCCAGGGTTTTAGAGCAATATACTCTTACCAGCTTTCTAAAACTTTTCTTCTGGCTCATGTTTTCCAAATAAGCGTGTGTTCATTTTCTTAGTAGGGAACTGGCTAGCTGATAAATATAGCTGTATTTCTCAGGCCTGAGGTATTTAGCTCTGTCTCTTCTTCCTATAGTCCTGGCCCTTCCTCATCCAGCCAGCTGCCCCTGGATTTCTTTCTCAGCCACTGACTTTGACTAGTCCAAGGAGATCCTACTTCTTCCCATAGGTTTGAGGTGGGGCATCTCAGGATTAACAAATAGCACAAACACAGGACTTACTTTACTTTCCAAGGCACAAGGCTCCAGGAATCTCCTCAGTACAGCTTCTTTACATAAAGAATGAAAAAGGGGGCTGGAGAGATGGCTCAGCGGTTAAGATGCTTGCCTGCAAAGCCTAATGACCTGAGTTCAGTTCTCCAGTACCCATGTAGTGTGAGATGCAAGGGTGGCCCACACATCTGGAGTTTGTTTGCAGTGACTGGAGGCCCTAGTGCACCCATTCTCTCTCCCTCCCTCCCTTTCCTTGAAAATAAATAAAAAATATTTTAAAAAACAAAAAAGAATGAAAGGAGATGTGCAGAAGGGTCTTTCTCAGGATGTCATGTGTAGATCTGGCTCTTGAATTATGAGACATATTTATCATAATGTAGTTTTGAGGTACTGTTCTGAGTTTTTATTCTGCAAAACTTACAGCCAGCAGGAAATGTCATGGATGTTAGTGTGCAGCACAATGGACACTTTTGGTGCTCATTTACTTCTCCGTTCAGGTAAAGTAGTTTTATATCTGAGGCATTGCATGGCATAAGATTTCAAAAATTTAAAGATAGATTTTTAAAAATCCAAGACATGTTTACTGTGGAATGACAGATAAGCAGATACTGTTCTGATTGTATCATTTACACAACAATGCACAGGCAGCCTGGAGTTTCTTTGCTTGGATGTTATTAAAACTTGCTGTTTTTAATGGAAGCAGAACTATTTGAACTCACCTCCTCTTCTCATTAATAAATTTTGTATGCGATGTATATATTCTTTTGCATTTATTTAGGTTGTGTCTAGTTGGGGCTGTTATCAAGAAAACTGGATTGAAATCTTTGTATGTATCTGTGGTAGTTTGAATATATGGCCCCCAATATATTCAGTGTTTTATTAGTTTATAGTTTGCATCTGCAGCCACCTTGCTGGAGGCAATGTCACTGGGTGGTTCTTAAGGTGTGGTGGTGGGTTTGAGATTCCATTGTAAATATATGCAAAGTGTACCCAGTAGGAGTTCCTGAAGTGTGCTGTGCTTTGTGGCTGGTTGGCTTTGCTCTCTTGCATGGTCCTGTGAAGACAGGCCAGCTTCTTCTGCCATTATGGAGCTTCCTCTGGATCTGTAAGCTTCAATAAATAATATCCCTTCCTCCATAACTGTCCCTGGTCTGGAAGTTCATCTCAGTGAACTTGAAACTGTCTGCTACAGTATCCTTACTGTTTTTATGATAACATTTTTAAACACTTGTATTGATAACTTGGCATAATCTGAACCCATTACTGTCTTTTGTCCCCTTTTCCCAACCTCCTTCCACTGAACACTGAATCTCTTCTTCTTTCCAACTAGTTCCTCTTCTATTTTGATGCCCCCATTATCCATCATGACATGTTGATGGGTTCAGTATTATGTAGGTAACCAAAGCATGTGAGGTTGTGAATGCAGCAGCACTTCATCTCTGGAAGACATTGTTTCATAGTACGTCTCCCCATCCTCTGGCTCTTACCTTCTTTCTATCCCCTCTACATGCCCTGAGCCTTGGTGGGTGGGATAGATGTTATAATGTTTCCTAGTAGAGTCTAAGAAGCAAGGTGCCAGTGTGGTTTCTTAATGCTTCTAACGGGTAAAGCTGGGAGCTAGGGATCCCACTCGGGATCTGGAACTCACCTAGATTCTGTGGGGTGTGCATTTTTCTGGAGTGAGCATCTGTAACTTTAAGATTTCTGGGGCGAAGTGATAGCTCAGTGAGTAGAGAGTTTGCTATACAAACATGAGAGCCTCAAACCACCCTAGTTTGATTCCCAGCACCCATGTAAAAAGCTGGGCATAGCCACATGCATCAATAGCCACAATGCACTAGATATGGAGACCGGAGAATGATTGGGGCTCACTGACCAAAAATGGCACATCTGGGTTGACAGACTCAGTTCCAGGGAAACACATGGATGCGAAATAGAGGACACCCAGTGTCTGGCCTCCTCATGTATGTGCACAGAATGCAAATGCAGATGCATCAGCACATGTTACACAGTACCACACACACTCTGTACACACCCAAAATAAAATTTCTCAAAGGGATTGAGACCCAAAGTAGATCAGGAACTGGAGCTGCAGTCAGGTGGCCAGCATAATCTCATTCATGGTAACTCCCAAGAAGTGTAAATGAGAAAGCAATGCTTGCTCTTCAGACATGTTTGAGTAAGGCACTGGAACAAGTTCAAAGATTACGAGGCAGTCCTTCACTGATCTTGCCATGGCTGTTAGGGTTTAGCCACTTGACCCAAAGACATTTCTGGGATGTGTTGACACTCCTTTGCTGGAAGAAATGAACCCAAATACTCATTTCTTCTCAAGGCCAATGAGGAAGGCTGGTTTTCATTGAGCATTTTCTGTGTTCTCAGCCTATAAGGAAGTATTTGTATTCAAACCCCAGCTTTACAGGTCATTTGTCTCTTTAAAGGTCAGATTTCCTTTATGGGGATAGTAGCACCTGCCTTAACAGAGTTATTTGTAAGTATTAAATGAGATTATTTAACGTGTCTGGTGTCACTCTTGGCAATATGATTGCTCACAGGAAAGTTATGGTTAGAGTCGTGATCCAGACTGTTGGGAAAATGGAGGATTCTGAATCCTTGTCATCCTAAGAATCTGCTCTGTCTGCTGTCTCCTTTTAGCTCAGAGTCTCTTAGCTTCTCTTCACTTTTTTTTTTTTTGGTTTTTTGAGGTAGGGTCTCACTCTATCTCAGGCTGACCTGGAATTCACTCTATATGTACATATCAGGAGTACATATTCCTCAGGAACTCCATGGGGTGGGTACCTTGGTTTGGGACAGGCTTTAAGCATCCTGAGTCTCCTGACCATTAAAGCCATCTAAGGCCTCTCCTCTGTTCCTGAGAAAACTCATGAGCACAGGTGAGCACAAAGTGTCTGATACACCTGGAGGGTGGCCTCCAACTCATGGTGATCCTCCTATCTTTGCCTCCTGAGTGCTGGGATTAAAGGCCACCACTCCTGGCTTCCTCTTCATTTTCATAAAGCAATTCTTGCCTCTAAGACATAGCCCAAAAGCTGGACATGGTGGTTTAGACCAGTTATACCAAGAGCAGCTGTGCATTTGTACCAGCCTAGGCTATATAGCAAGACCCTATCTCAAAAAAAAAAAAAAAAAAAACATAAAAACAATAACAAAAACAAACAAAAAGAGAGAAAACTCCATTGCCCCTGTAAATTTTCCCCACTGGTCCAGGCTGGGTTATGCTTGTCTGCTCTGGAGTCCTAGTCACCATGCTGCCCCTGATCACAGAGTCATGTCGTCATTGTCCCTTTAGAGGTGAGCCCACTGAGGGCAGGATGGCTCTGCATTGATCCCTCTATCCTCAGTGTCTGTCCAGTCACCAGGAGCCCTGGTAAACAGAAAGGACGGGGTCACATTGGAGAAACCAGGCTCTGGGTTCTGGCTGAGCTCTGTGGGGCTGATGGTGCCAGTGATGAGTATGTGCTCAAAGAGCACAGCTGAGTGGCACCAGAAGACAGGTTGGGCCAGTGTGGAGACTGAGGTGGGTCAGCCAGTTACAAGTCACCCTGCACTATTGTCTTCTCCCTTGGCACACATGGAATGGTAGCTAGATGTTTTAATTTAATTTGGGGGGGGACGTTAAAAATTATTTATTTATTTATTTATTTATTTATTTATTTATTTATTTATTTATTTATTTGCAAGCAGAGAGAGAGAGAGAGAGAGAGAGAGAGAGAGAGGAGAGACAGAGAGAGAATAGGCACACCAGAGCCTCCAGCCACTGCAAACAAACTCCAGATGCATGTGCCTCTTGTGCATCTTGCTTACGTGGGTCCTGGGGAATTGACCCTGGGTCCTTTGGCTTCGCAGGCAAATGCCTTAACTGCTAAGCCATCTCTCCAGCCCTTAATTTTTTTTTTTTTTTTTTTGGTTTTCAAGGTAGAGTCTCACTCTAGTACAGGTTGACCTGGAATTCACTATGTACTCTCAGGGTGGCCTCAAACTCATGGTGATCCTCCTACTTCTGCCTCCTGAATGCTGGGGTTAAAGGCATGTGCCACCATGCCTAGCCTCAGCTCTTAATTTTTAATTTGAAAAGATCAAGTTCCCTCACAGCACAGAGCATGGAGCTTTGAGGTGTAGCAAAAGGCTTGCCAGAGAAACGGGAGTAGAGTTTTCATGACATACATCCTGAGCTTTTGGAATAGCTAAAAGATGGTACACTGCCACCTGTATGGAGACATTTCCACCAGGAAATTCAGTGCATCAGTCAGTTGTTATCTCCCCCTGAATCCCACAGTAGCCATTTGTCACTTGGTTTAAAAGAACCCTATTGTGATAGGGGAATGGCAGAACTAGGCCCTCCAAAGAGCCTTTTACTTGGAAAGGAGGAAATTATCACTGCTGGTGTATCAGGCACTTTGTGCTCACCTGTGCTCATGGGTTTTCTTAGGAACAGAGGAGAGGTCTTAGATGGTCAGGAGATTCAGGATGCTTAAAGCCTGTCCCAAACCATGGTACCCACCCCATGGAGTTCCTGAGGAAGATATACTTCTGATGCACCAAGATGCCCGCATAGCAGGGCACTGCCTTCCATGCCTGGGCTGGCTGGGCAGTGACCCATCCTCAAGCCTGTGAGGTCAGAGTTGGCACATCAGCTGAGGGTTGGTGAGCAGCCCCAGTGCTTGGTGAGCTGGTCTTTCAGAAGACACTTGTCCCTGCTTATTAGGAAGTTTTAGTCAAGGTCTTTGAGATCTGGGCAGATTAGCTTTCCTCCTTTGAGAAGTACAGAGAACAGCACAGTGGAGACTAAAGATCTGAGATGGAGGGCCATCACCCTCTTCCTTCCTTAAAGGAACCTATCCCCTGGCTGGGATGTGAAAATCAAGGCAGAGATCTGTACCTGCATCAGCTGACTCTGCCCCCTTGCATTTCTCCACTGTGCTGACTGCCCGTAAGATGGTATGAAACCTAACAGAGAGAGTGTGTCTTAAAGAAGCTCACTGTGCACCCAGTGCTTTGTCGCCGGGCCCATTTGTCTTTTCCTGGGGGTGACAGTGCACTACAGCAGAAGGTGGCTTTTGGAGTCCTTCTCATATTTTCCAGACTCTTGGTACCTCCCTTTGATGACCTGGTGGGAAATGGATCCTAGCTGCTGTGCTGTCTACCATATGAATCATAGAAGCAAATGTGTCCACTCTAGTGGCCTTTCCCCACACTGTGGTGTTTGAGAACTTTTCCTTTTAGGAGTTTTGAAAACTATGTGTGGGTTCAGTCTAATTATAGCCTCATTTTTCAAGTGCAGCTATAGAAGTTTTTTTTTTTTTTTTTTTCTTCAGTCATGTATCAGTCTCTTCAAAGAACTCATCCTGGTCTGCAATTTCTAGAGTTCTGAAGTATTTTTAAAATAAACTTGTTAGTCTCTTTGAAATCTGGGCCCTTGCTTTCTTTCAAACAACAAGCGATGACACACAGGGACAGAGCACAGCATCTTTTGCCCAGTAATATTGTGAGCTGTATTTTATTTTCTTTTGTAAGTTTTGCTAGCCATTTTCCTTGCTGTAGAATTTTTTTTTTTTTTCAGCTGCACTCCTTTTCTCACTAATCCCAGTTCCCAGTGCTGAGAGTCTTTCCTAGGGAAATAATTGAAATTCAGATAAAGCTGTGTACACAAAGATGTTTGTCACATTTATTTATTAAAATAAAAATTAGGAAATGACCTAAATGCAAAACTCAGTACATGTGTGGTTCCATGAAATATGAGTGTGGTCTTCAAGACAGAGGCTTCTAAAGCAAATTTAGTAAGAAAAGTGCTCATAATGACATATGATATATGAAAAAAATGAAGTACAGCATCATCTCCACCCAAGTGTGTGGAGGAAAGAACAGCAGGCAGTTGAAGAATGTATCTGTCAAAGGTACCAGGAAGAGAGGGCTTTCTCTGATTCTTTCCTCATTTCCCCTGGTGATCATATATTCTGTTAGTGTCTGGGGATTGTGCTTGTGTGTTGTGTTTATGGTACTAGGAATTGAACCCCGGCCTTCAGATATGCTTTGCAAGTACTCTACCACTAAGCTATATTCTCAGCGCTCCTGAGAACTTTAATATATGAACATAATGCAAATTGGACATACTCCCATGAGGTATAGCTTAATACTCTCTTTCCCCACTCCTATTTCACTGAAAGGCTACCTCAGTGGTAATTACTGGGGTCATGATGCACCCAGTCAGAGATGAGCCATTTCTATCACTTCTGCCAAAGCCCAGGAAATATTACAGAGGAAGTAGCCCATCAAATATGAATGCTGCTCTCACTGCTAGCCAGAGAACCTCCTCTGGGCAGATGGCAGTAGACACTGAGGAGACTCAAAACTCATCAAAGCTGAAAATCAGAGGCTGCTGAGAGCTCAGCACTCAGGGAGCCTTCTAATATGACCTTAAAAGCTCAGGGAACATTGTGGAGGAGGGGCCAAAAGAAAATATGATAATCCACAGGGTGGGGTGGTATATTCTGGAGTTTTGTACCCCCAACTTTTACTTTTTGAGACAAGCTGGCCTTGAATTTGTATCTTCCTGTCATAGTCTCCCAAGTAGCTGGGATTACAGACCTGAGCCACCAGGCCCAGCTATTTAGTATTTTAGAGAATGAGAAGAGTTGCACCCAGCTATGCCATTGTGACTGATTTCTAGATTCAGTGTTGTCCCCTGGACCTAGTGCCAGAGTAGTGATGAGGCAGGAGTCTAGTGTATGAATTGAGCTCTGGGTTAATCCCACTTCCAACATCCAGGATTGCTGTCAAGTGTCTTTAAACAGATGGAACAGTGCCTCTGCAAATGTGTGAACAGGAAATTATCAGGGAACACTTTTCCAAAAACAATGTTTTCTCATTTGACATTTTTTCTGCCTCTAGGAAAATCAACAGGAGTGGAACCGAGTCCCCAGAATGAATTAATAGAGAGGTAAGTGGGTAGCATTTGCTAAGAAAGCTTTCCAGGACTTTCTGGCTTTGATTTGTCTGCTATATTTATAAATTTAAGTTCCCTACCCCCCACCCCCGATTCTGTAACTTTCCTGTCTTCTGTAAATAAGACATTGACACCTACAGAACTGACAGTGACCACACAGAAACAGGAGTCCACCAGTGGGTCCTGTAGCCCCCATCCATTATTTTTGAGTGACTTATAGCTTCTTCTCTTTCCCCTCCCCTCCCTTCCTTTTCTCTCTTCTCCCTTTTCTCCCCTCTTCCATCCCTCCCCTTCCCTCTTCTTTTCATTAGCATATATTATACATAATAATGGATTTTATTATGATTCTTTCATACATGTATATAATGTATTTTAATCATATTCGCCTTATTACTCTTTCTTGTCCTCCTCCCAACTGATCCTCTTCCTCTTACCAAGTAGTGTCTCTTCTACTTTCGTGTGTGTGTGTGTGTGTGTGTGTGTGTGTGTGTGTGTCTGTCTGTCCCAGTGCATTTAATTAGAGTTTCTTATAGGTTCATGGACAACTTACCAGTGGCTACACCACTGCAGAAAATGTCCCGTCAAGCCACCATTAGCAATTGATCCTCAGGAAAGTGGTGGGGCCTTATGAGCCCCACCCTGACTGCTAGTATTTGCCTGTGGTTTAAAGCAAATAATGCATTCCTTCTGCACCTAGGGATAAAAGTTCCTCAGTCCTTATCCTGGGTCTGAGCTCCTCTTAGGTTGTCCTATCTTCCTTCCTTCCCCTGCCACTCCCATTCCATTCTCTCCTGTGCCCTGCCTCATGCTCCTCCTCTCTGGCTCCCTGTTCTAACTGTGGCTATGCACAGCCTGGAATTCTCCCACCTTCCTTGTGCAGTCTGAAAGCTATTCCTCAGTTGTAGCTGGAATGGAAATGAGCATGGCATTTCCCAATGCCCTGCTTTTCCTTCTCAATCTAGGATCTGTTCTACTTGCCGTGCCACTTGGCACATAGTTATGTGCCAGCCCTTACTGTGTGGTATTACACTATTTCTTTTTTTCTTTTCTTTTTCTTTTTTTGAGGTAGGGTCTCACTCTAGCCCAGGCTGACCTGGAAATCACTGTGTTCTCAGGGTGGCCTTGAACTCATGGCGGTCCTCCTACCTCTGCCTCCCGAGTGGTGTTACACTATTTCTGCATTCATCTCACCACTGTCAAAAGGCAGGAGCTGGCTATTCCTGATTGGGTGAATGTGGGTGTTTTACATTGATACTTCTGAACTTACAAAGAAAGCATTTTCTATTTATTTATTTATTTATTTATTTATTTATTTATTTATTTATTTGACAGAGGACTTAAACTTGACTCTGTTCTACTACAGTGCCTGCAATATTGCTATTATTCTGTACTATGTTTTGGGGCAAAATATATATGATACATGAATATCATACTTTCTTAGCTTGCTTCTATGTCCATCTGAAGATGCTAAGATCTTACCCAACTCTTTTTAAAGTTTCTGAATGCTATTAATGCTGTGGACTCCTTCTTCTTTTTAAGGATGTGACCTGTTAGACTCCTAGGAGTAAAATAAAGAAGTAAAGACTAGTCTGGAATGCAGAATCATGGGTGTTATTGGCATCTTTGTGATAGCAATCATCATTAAAGTGAGCAGGCAGGGAGGTACTCCAGGACACTGGAGGACATTTCCATCAGGGCTTCTGTGGTTATAAAACAAATAGTCCTCCTCTCTCTGTAGTATCATCAGAGGCCCCTCCCAGTTCAGCCTGATACTTTGATCCTTACCACAGCCCTCTGGCACTGGGGAAGGCTGGGTAGGCCTCCCTGGGTGGCGCTGGGCCTAGCTGAGATCTGAAGAATAGTATTGAAGGGTGGGGACCTGTCAGCAGTGTGCCCATGTGTGAGGGAAACGAGACCTGGCCCCTTGGATCAGGTACATGGACAGCCAATGCTAGAGGGATGGATTATGTACACTGGCTGGTCTGCAAATATTGTCTTTAGGTGTTCCAACATCAACACTCGTCTACAGGAGGGTGGGGGTTATTTAAAGGAGGATATGTGGGAATAAAACATCAGATTTTGGAAGCCACTTTGGGAGACTTATAAGTGTATATGGAGACTAGACTAGGTTAGAGGGAGACAAGGGACCTCTTTTTGTTCACCTCAACCAGTGTGCTCCCTTTCCCTATTTTGGCAGGTGTTTTGTTTTTCTACTGTTCTGCCTTTTTCAGCTGTAGACTTACCACTCACAGGTTGCTCCTGAGCTAATTAAATGGATACACTTGGCCTTCACTGTACTTTTGCAAGGCAGCAGCAAGCCTGGGCATCCATCACTCTGTCTGGGTGCATTTGCACCCAGTGTTTACCTGTTAATGAATGTGTTGCAACTTTGGAGTCCTTTGCTCTTGTCTGAGCACATGAAAAATGAGACTAGCCACTGACAAGAAGTAATAGGTGAAAAAGTAGGAGTGAAAAGGGCTTAAATTAAGAAGTTTATCTATAATGGACATTCACATGGGCTTTTCACAATATTTGTGTTGTTTTTCCTTATGGTTTAGATGGCCCTTGGAAATACAGATTAATAATCAGATGATAGCCAGAATGTGTCTTTGGGAATCTGCTGAGAGACTATAAGGGTTTTGAAATTTTTAAGGCCTTAAAGCTATCTTATGGTTTTGGGCTGGCATTGTCCTCAGGCCTTGGAGGCAAACAGACCTGGGTCAGCTCTGAGCAGTGCCACTTATGAGCTAAGATAGCGACTGGGTCATGGTGAACCTTGGCTTCTTTATGGAAAGGAGGATAGAGCTTCCTTCCTCCAAAGACAAGGAAGGTCCAGAATGCTGGGACAGAGTGGCACTTGGTAAACAGCTGTCACTGACCCATATCCTCTCTGATTACTCCTCCATGAGCCACACCAGGACAGACCCAGTTCCCTCCTTTCTCTTTCTTCCTTGTGTCTAGGTTTGAGTACTTGGAACCTTTGTTGTTGTTGTTGTTGTTGTTGTTGTTTTGTTTGTAGTCACTGCTTAATGACCTAAGGAAACACAATGGCAAACTGAATGAGGCAGTTACAAAGGGAAAGTAATCCCAAGTGTTCTTACCTCGTGGTCGGTCTTAGGATCTTTCTGTGAAAAATGACCTATCATTCAATCTCAAAGGTTAAGAACAGAAGAAGAAAACTTAACCTATAAACATCTTGAGTCTCCTGAGCCTTCTGCCTCACATGCACTGTCTGATGATGAAATGTCCGAGAAGTCCTCCTTCCTGTCACAAGACCAGAAGCAAGACAGTGAAACTGAGAAGACCTCAGTGGCAAGCCATTTTCCTCAAGGTAAACGAAGCTTTACTCAGCATCTTCCACATGGCCAGGTTTGACACCAGCCTGCTGTCTTGCTTTGCTTTGTCTGATGAAGGGAGATCCCTTGAGGGCAGAGCTGCTCATGGATGGTCATTTATCACTGGAGGGAGCCATGGGTTCAAAGTGTGGATGGCTGAGGAAAAGCCATGGTTGCTTTTTAAATGATAACTTGATGTGAAATTTACCGTTTCCTACTCGTCTCTCAGTGGATTTGTGTGTCAGTGCAAGTTTGGCTCACTTCCTTTTGTTTCTGCTCATGCTGAAGCAGGGTCCCTTTGAGACCTCTTCTGATTTGAGCTGCTCAGATGCCTAGGAGCACACAAGCCCTGTTTTGATCATTTTGTCTAAGTACAAAGCTTATGATTTCACAGGTTTGTTGTCTTTACCTTTCCCCTTCAGTGGGACCCTTGGCCCGTGGGGTCAGACCCTTTGTTCAGGTCCATTCAGGCTGCTGTAGCAGAATGTCATGGCCTGGGGTGGGGAACTTATAAGCAGCACAAATCCATTTCCCACAGGTGTGGAAGTGGGGAGGTGGCTGTAGGGGTACCTTTGAGGCCATGTGGTTGGGTTCTGATAGGGTCCCCTTGGAGGTGTTTCATCATGTACAGAGTGAGAGAGAACTGTCTCTGGTCTGTGTTATACAGGCACTAATTCTGTTCATTGCATTCTCATGACCATTGCTCCAAATGTCCCACTTCCTGATACCTCAGCACTGGAGTTCACACTGGGCTCAGCATAGGAACTTTGAAGCCACCTTGCCTTGTTCTGCCTCTGGCTGTGGACTGAGCTGGCTGAATCAGCCTCCCAGGGTCCCCAGTCTCTCCTTACCCTCTCTCTGTTTCTCCCCTCACCCTGCCTCTACTTAAAATTTTAATTCCCTCCTGCTAAGGTAGAAAGTCAGACTTAGTGTTTGTAATTCAGCATATTTTAAAGGTTCAAGAGGTTATATAGGGAGATCCTGTTGCATTCAGGTTCACATTGCTGGCAGAAATCACCCAACCAGGAGCAGCTTGTGGGGAAAAAAGGTTTATTTTGGTTTATAGACTTGAGGGGAAGCTCCTTGATGGTAGGGGAAAATGATGGCATGAGACGAGGGTGGACATCACCTCCTTTCCAACATTGGATGGACAAAAGCAACAGGAGAGTGTGCCAAACACTGGCAAGGGGAAACTGGCTATGATACCCATAAGCCTGCCCCCAACAATACACTGCCTCTAGGAGGCATTAACTCCCAAATCTCTATCAGTTGGGGACCTAGCATTCAGAACATGTAAGTTTATGGGGGACACCTGAATCAAACCATCACATTCTGCCCCTGGCCCCCATAAACTGATAACTGTACATGATGTAAAATGCAATGCATACATGCAACTTTAAAAGTCCCCATTTTTTTATCAGTCATAATGATATTTAAACATCTCCATAGTCAAAGGTCTTTTAACTGAGCCATACCAAAAAAAAAAAATCCCCCCCAAAACCCATAATGGCACAGAATAAACATTCACACTTCAAATATGGTATTGGGAATAGCAAAGAAATATTCAACCAATACAAGATTTAAAACAACCAAGGAAAACATCAAACTCTGTAGCTCGTAAGTCCAACAACTCTAGTCAGTGACAAGTCTCTGGAGTTCCAATTCCGCCCTCCCAGCTAGGCTACTTCATCTGTGCTGGCACCTCTCCTTACCAGCCATCTCGTGGTCCTGGAATCTCCACTGGGTGTTCACTGCAACCCATAGTCCATCTTCACAGCTCCATTGCGTCTCCATGCAGGCATCCAGCAAATATGCTTCACACTGTCCATGGCTATTTCTAAAACACAAGACTGTGTTATAAATTCATTGCCCCTCTCTTTCCTGCATTTCTTATATTCCATAATACCAGGTAGGATGCCAATTTGTTAATCAGGTGGGAGTAAAGCAGACTTTTAAGAACATGACACTCCTTCAGCATTCAGGCCCCTTCAAAAGGCTATATTCTTTCTGTTGAGCCAATGCAGGTCAGCTGTCACAATCTGAATGGTTGTAATCTCTCATACAATTGCAGCTGAATAGGCAACAGTTTCGGACCAAAGATTTCATTTTTTCTGTGCCATATCCCTCTGCTCTCATTAGTCTGTTTCTATGCATAGTGACCCTGCACAAGTTCTCAGGATATGGGCATTACAGCAGGCCTCTCACACAAGCTGCTTCTAGCCCAGTACAGACAAAGCTCTTTCTCACCCTCACAAGCCAAACCTCACAGTCCATAGTTCTTACTGCATTCAGGTCTTTCAACACTGGCCAGAATAGTCCATCAAGCTGTACTTACAGCACTACAAGGCATCTCTTAGTTCAAGGTTTCAAATCCTTCCACATTCCTCTTGAAAATCAGCTCCAAAAGGCCAAAGCCACACAGTCAGGTGTCTAGCAGCAAGTGACACCACTCCTCAGTATCAACTTTACTATTGCAGTCAGGTTCACATTGCTGGTAGCAATCACCCAACCAAGAGCAACTTTTGGGAAAAAGAGGTTTATTTTGGCTTACAGACTCAAAGGGAAGCTCTGTGATGGCAGGGGAAAAAATGGCATGAGCAGAGAGGGTGGACATCACCTGCTCACAAATGTCGGGTGGACAAATGCAACAGGAGAATGGGCCAAACACTGGCAAGGGAAAACTGGCTATTAAATATCCATAAGTCTGTCCCCAACAATACACTGTCTCCAGGAGGCATTAATTCCCAAATCTTCATCAGCTCGGAACCTGCATTCAGAACACCTAAGTTTATGGGGGACACTGGAATCCAACCATTACAGACCTGATGGATGAGGAGTCAGCAAGCTTTTCCACCAAAGGGATAGAGAGTGAATGTTTTCGGCTCTGAGAAGATGAGATCTGATGTAGTTGTGCAGCTCTAGTGTGCATGACTGAATGTTCCAGCAAAATTGCATTTACAAGGCGATAGACCAGGTCTGCCTCATGGCCTAAAGTTTTAGGTCTTTGATCAGTTAAACTCTGGACCTCTCCTGATGGTATCTGGTGTTTTGCTTCTTGCAGTGGGTTCCTCAGACACTGCCACTGTGGATCCTGCAGCACAAACCAGACACCAGCATCTCCTTGTGTAAACCTCTGTTGACACAAAGTAGCATAGGTCATTGTTTCCAAAATATTTGAAGCCTTTTTTTCTTATTTAAGCAATTGAACTTCTTTTTTCTAGATGAAAATGAGGCTCCACCAATCTGTCAAAAAGATCAAGTAGAGCCTTTTCTTCCACGGTGGTCTGTGAGTCTCCTCTGACCCCAAGGCCCAGAGACTCAGCTTAGACATGCATGCATGTTTTCAGTGGTACTCAGGGACCAGCCAGGTCCTCCAATAGCCAGTCATCTGGACCTCATTTCTTGTATTTCTGGTGGAATCTTTCTGATATTTTATAAGTTCATGAGTATTTGATTTGTTAGTTACTTCTGCCTGTAAGTTCTGTCTTCTGCCAGTTTAAGTCAGGCCACAGATTGTTTTCCTGTTCCTTGTGTAACCTCCTATAGAGTGGATCCTGTGTGGTACTCAGTCCCTCTGCAGACCCAAAAGACCACTCCATGTGGCCTGGTGCAGGTGAATAGAGGCAGCAGCTTTAGCACTGGAAGGAGGATGGAGGTTACAACACTGAGTGGGAGTGGGATGTGTGTGACCTCTTCTTCCCAACCTGCCTGTGTGGTCCTGGGAAACATTCTCATCTGCCATCCCATCTGCTTTCTAATGCAAACCATTCAGGCCTCTCTCCTCACTCTGCTCTGCTGGGAACTGACAGTGCTCTCTCTATGCCCCTTCATGTGTTAGCTGCATTTTCCTGAGCAAAGACTGTGTGCTCTCTAGACCCATCCAAATATACCCCTCTTATCTTTTTTGGCTTGTTTCTCTTTAGCCTTTTATTCTCTGCATCTTTTTTCCTTTTGCCATATTTTTAATCTTTATAGAAAGATAATTTGATATTTTTTTCTCACTTAACATTATATCACAGGCATTCTGACATGTTGTTAGATAATGCCATTTTTAGTGGCTTTAGAATAGTCCTTTAAATGGCTGAACTGCAGTTTTCCTTATGTTCCCTGCTGCCGAACATTTACGTCATTTCCAAAATCTCACAATTGTAAACGGTGCTGCAGGGGGTGTCTTTGCATATAAAGCTTTTCCTGTATTTGGGAACATTTTCTTAACATAGATTTTCTAAACTGGAACTACTAGGCAGAATATATGCACTTGTTTTGATAGTTGCTGCTAATACTATTTATGGTTCTGAAGAGTTAGCTTTTGACAGGGTTTATCGTAGGAGAGAGAGATCTTGTTCTCCCCTTTTGAAAAGGCTAGTATAGTGTTTCCTTCTCCTTGAAATGGTTGCATAATTAATATGTGGTGTCCAATTCAACTGGGATCATTTCCTCAAGCCCACGTAATGATTCCTACTGCCAGCCAAGGACTCGGTGAAAGATGGCTTGCATGTAGACTGTGCAATGTGTAGCTCCCCACAGCCAGTGATGTGTGGCTGGGTAAACCAGCGAGGAAAGTTGCAGTCTAAACCAACAAGCTGCCCACTGACTCTGGCTGACTGGCCAACTGGCCTCTGGAAGAAGATTGTCAGGGCAGTGAGGCAGGGCCAGGAGGTTCCACGCTGTATGTGCTGTGAGTGGAGCAGACAGAGCCTTCTCCACTGTGCTGCAGTGGGAGCCTCAGACATTCCACCACATGACTTGCCACACTTCTGGCATTAGTAGGAGATAGCTGAAGGTCTGGGAATTAAGTCATCTCATAAACATTCAAATTCATGGCAAAATTACTATTTAATTAGGAAAAGATCTGTAACATTGTGCTACTTTTAAATGAAAGCCATTTTGGAGGAATTAAAACTGGGTCATAACATTAGTATAATGTTTTAAAACAAACATTACTAAGACATACTGAGTATACCCTAATTGATAAATTAAAGACATTAGTTTTGCCTTTGGATACTTAATGTGATTATGTTTTAACACTGACTTTGGAAATCTACCTCTAGATTGAAACTGTGTTCTCTTTTCTTTGTTAGATTGAGATGTGGGAGAGGATGAAAAAAGTAATACATATTCATCCTAGAAAATCTGTAAAAATTAAGTTTGTATCTATTACCGAGTATATGTAATATGGAATTTTGAAAAATCTAAAATGTCACTCTAAGATAACTGCTGTCAACATTGAGATGCATGTACCTCTTTTATGTATTTGTCTTTCCTGACTGTATTGGGTTGCCATTATGTTGTAACCAATTTTGTATCTATTTTAAAATTTAACATAATAGCAGGATACGTTTTTCTATGGTATTTTATAGCTTTCATAGCATAACTTTACAGCTGTGGAATTCTGTGTCATAGCATGTGTACCTTACTTCATGGAACAGTTGGAGTTGTTGCATTCACACACAGAGCACAGCTGAGTATTTTAATGCTTTCTGGAAAATGCATGCATCTCTGGGTGAGCTCTTTAAGTAGAGTTCTGGAAGTAGGATTATCTAGTAAGTGACAGTGGAAAAGAACTTCCTAAGACTCATAATATAAATAGCCTCAAAAGGTCATATACATTTATACTCACACGAACAGGGTGTGCTCTTGAGATTATTGTGCTTTTTATTACCGTTCTCACTACTGTTGTTTCGCTTTATTTTTAATCTTAAAGTTAGTAAGTGTTACATGAATAACATGCTCCTTTCAAAAAATCAGTCTCAAAAATATCTGGTTTCATTATGGAGGTAGTTTAATCAACTGGGGCCATTCAGGCATACTTGAAAGTGATATGTTAGTATCACTGGAAGGAAGATTTTAAATTAATATTTGATATTGAGAAGAGTAAAAGGCTGTATTAGAGTTAGCATTAAAATTGTATGGAATATAATTTTTCTGTGTGATGTAAAGTGGCTTCTTTATGGTGGACTGCAAAGAACATTACAGAGTTGTGTCTGTGGGTTGTGGAAAACAGCTTGGCTTCTCCCAAGATTGGGAATGAATTGCCAGTTGCTGGCTGTCTTAATGTATCCAAAACTGTTTGGAATTTCAAGATCCCTGTGTAATCTATAAATTACACAATTTGTTGGGAGCTTCAGACTTTAAATTAAAACATTTTTCCTTCCTATAGACTTACTAATGGAACACATACAAGAAATTCGAACTTTGAGAAAGCGTTTGGAAGAATCTATTAAAACCAACGAGAAGCTCCGGAAGCAGCTGGAACGGCAAGGGTCTGAGATGGATCAAGGTAAGGAAGAACCTTCCCACAGGGTGACCAACAGTGCCTGGTTCATGTCCTCTTCCCCATCACTGGACATGTCTGGGCCTCTCGTGTTGCTCCTCACTGGAGAGGTACAAATAGGGCTTCTAAAATAGAATAGGGCTGTATTTTGTCTTTTCATTGATTATAGATTATAAAAGTATCAGGAATTTTAGCAGGGTGGCCTCAGACTCACAGCAGTTCTCCTACCTCTGCCTCACAAGTGCTAGGGTTAAAGGCATGTGCCACCACGCCCAGCTCCTTTTGTGTTTTGGTGACTTATTTTGCTCACTTCTATCGTTCATGACATGTTGATAGACCCATTATTGTGCAGGTAATCACAGGTGCTGTGAGGTCATGAATGCAATGGCCACTTCATGTCTGGAAGACAGCATTCCAAAGCAGTCCTCTCCATTCTTTCCAATCACCTTTTCTGCCATGTTCCCTGAGCCTTGGAGAGGTTGATAGAGAAGTCTCATTTAGTGCTAAGCACTCAACTGACAGTTCTCAGCACTTCGACAAGTTGCCATCAGCAGAATGAAGCTTTCTGACCAAAAATGAGAGCAGCACTCATCTATGGATATAGACTTAAATATTTGGTGACCAATTTGATGGGCACAGAATATCCAACAACAGTAGAAGCTTCCTCTCTAGGGTCTATGACCTTCCCAGCCATAGGCTTTTTACTAGGTTTTCAGTGTCAGGCATGAATTCCTTTTTGTGACCTCAAATCCAGAGAGCAGTTGGTTACCCCCATAACATACATGCCACTATTACACTAGTGGACATATCTTGCTTGGCTGGCCTGTTTTGTAGCTCAGAGTCCACTGCTGCTTAAGACTGTTGATGACTTTTTCCTCCAGTACCCTCCATAGCACTTTCTAGCACTATGACACCTAGAAACACCATTTTGTACTGGTTGACCCTGGTCTCCTTTCCTTTCTCCTCACTTTTTTTTTCCTTTTATATATCTTTACTGTGATGTTTAAAATAAAAATACAAATATATATATATTGTGTGTGTGTGTGTGTGTGTGCATGTTTATGCACATGCATGTGGAGGTCAGAGATTGGCACTGGTTATTGGAGCAGTCAGGCTCAGGTATCTGGGATGTACCTCCAGACCAGGCAGTTTATGGGAGGAAGGGATTTATTGAAGCTTACAGATACAGGGAAAGTTCTATAATGGCAGAAGCAGCTGGCCCACTTTTACAGTTCCATGCAGAGAGAAAAGCCACCACCAGCATCACAAGCAAGCAAGCACGCTCCAGGAACTTCAGGCAAAGCTTAAGCACTTTGTATATCTTTAGACTGGAATTTTCCAAACACACCTGAGGTCTGGACCCTAGGATCTGCCCTTAGTAACACCTCCTCCAGTCATGGGGCTAGGAATCTAAGTTACAAGCTTTAATAAAACTCCTGAATGTATTGCGGGACATCCATTTAAACTACCACATTCCACCATGGCCCCCAATAGATTTATAACCATCTTAGATTATAAATTGTATTAGTTTTAATTTTAAAGGTCCCCATAGTCTTCACTAACCTAAGATATTTCTAAAGTTCCAGGTCTCATTTGAAATTTAAGGTTGTATCTTAACTGTGAGTCCTATAAAATCAAAACAAGTTATATACTTTCAACATATAAAGGCATAAAGGCACAGAGTAAACATTTTTAACTGGTATGTGGCATAGCAAGGAGATAATGGAACAATGTAAACTCACCAACCATAAAGAATACATTAAATATCTGTAGTTCAAGTCCAATATCATAATTGGTACTGACAATATCCAGAGTTTTTAATTTCACCCTTCTAGCTGGGCTGAATAGTCAGGGAAAACTTTCATCCTAGGCCAGCCACACTCAGTGGTAAGTAGCCCTTGTGCAGTCTTGGTATATCCAAAACATGTTTGGATTTACTTGTAAACCATGGTTCATCTTCCATGGCTTTGCCTGCCTCTTCCTCAGGGTCATCACACCCTGTCTATATGCTGTATCTCAGCAGTGACTTCTGGAACTGTGTGTACTTTATGACCCAATCCATGTATTTTTCATGTTTCCAAAATCAATACTAGGTATGTAGGACATATTCTTTTTTTTTATTTATTTATTTATTTATTTATTTATTTATTTATTTATTTATTTATTTATTTTTATTGACAACTTCCTTAATTGTAGACAATATCCCGTGGTACTTCCCTCCCTCCCCCCACTTTCCCCTTTGAAACTCCATTCTCCATCATATCCTCTCCCCCTCTCAATCAGTCTCTTCAGTTTGATGTCATGATCTTTTCCTCCTTTTATGATGGTCTTCTGTAGGTAGTGTCAGGCACTGTGAGGTCATGGATATTTGGGCCATTTTGTGACTGGAGGAACACGTTGTAAGGAGTCGTACCCTTCCTTTGGCTCTTATATTCTTTTTATTTTTTTAATTATTATTTTTTTTATTGACACCTTCTATATTACATACAAAAAACATGACATTTCCCTCCCCTCCCCCCATTCCACTTTAGAACTCCAATCTCCATCATATCCCCTCCCTCTCTCCATTAGTCTCTCTTTTAATTTGATGTCATCATCTTTTTCTTCTATTTTCAGGGTCTTGCGAAGGTATTGCTAGGCAATGCAAGGTCATGGATATTGAGGCCAATTTCTGTCTGGGCAGTTGCATTGTAAGAAGTCATACCCTTCCTTTGGCTCTTCCATTCTATCCACCCCCTCTTCCGCAATGGTCCCTGAGCCTTGGAGGTGTGACAGAGGTGTTTCAGTGCTGGGCACTCCTCTATCCATTCTTCTCAGCACTTTGTTGCCTTTTCGGTCATCCCAGTGGTCATTGCCATCTGAAAAGAGAAGCTTCTCTAACCAGAAGAGAGTAGCATTAATATGTGAACATGAACATTAAGTGTAGTGCCCCCAGGGCAGCTTTGTGGGAATAATATATACATTTAGTCAAACAAGAGCAGGCTTTATACCCCTAAGGCTCATGACCTCACCTGCCATAGACTTTTGCTTAGGTTTTTCAGTACCAGGTATGTATTCCCTTCCATAGAGAGGGCCTTCAGTCCAATTATGGAGCAGTTGGTTACCCCAAGAGCAGACATGCCACTATTGCACCCGTTCAGTCATTGGGCTTGTATGGCCAAATTTGAATATTCAGTGTCCACTGTTTTCACTGCTGATGGCTTCCATCTCCCATACAGCTGCATGCAGTGCAGCTTTTTCCAGCTTTCAGTTGGCTGGTCTACAGGGAGAAGGTTTTCTGCTCAGCACCAGTTTGCTTTCTCAGTGACCTTGCCTCTCAGGCAAGAGATGCCTTCAGCAATAGGGTCTTACTATCTGTTTCTCAAGGGAAACCAAGGACTTTGGCAAAAGCCTTTAATGTTTTGGAGACTACCGGGACCTCCTTGGCCAACAACTCACTGGAAGGTATCCCATCCCAGGTACTGAAAATTTTCTAGTAACAGTCTACAGCTTCGAGATGTGCCATTATTCAAAAAAGTAATTTTACATAAGTCTTATTCACAAAATCTTGAATTTAGATTGACCCTCCCCCTGTCCTTCTTTTATGCATTCTCTTCCCATGGCCTCGCTTAGGCCATTCCCCTCCCTGTAATCAGTTCTTCTACTTACATATGTGCAATACCATACACTTAAGTCCTTCCCTTTCCTCCCTCCCTTATAGCCTTTTACCAGCTTACTGGTTTCTGTTACCTATTTTTGGTTCCAGTTCATACACAAGTCTATACATTTGTAGCTAGGAGAACATGTGACGTTTGGCTTTCTGAGCCTGGGTTACCTCACCTAGTATAATCCTTTCCAGATCCATCCATTTCCCTGCAAATTTCATAATTTCATTTTTCTTTACTGCTCAATAGAACTCCATTGTGTAAATGTACCACATCTTTATTATCCATTCATCTGTGGAGGGACATCTAGGCTGGTTCCATTTCCTAGCTATTGTGAATAGAGCAGCAATAAACATGGTTGTGCAAGTATCTCTAAGGTAGTGAGAAGAGTCCTCTAAATATATGCCTAGGAGTGCTATAGCTGGATCATATGGTAAATCTATTTTTAGCTGTCTCAAGAACCTCCACACTGATTTCCACAATGGCTGCACCAGATTACGTTCCCACCAACAGTGTAGAAGTGTTCCTCTTTTTCCACATCCACACCAACACTTACTGTCATTTGTTTTCTTGATGGTAGCCATTCTGACAGGAGTGAAATGGAATCTCAAAGTGGTTTTAATTTGCATTTCCCTGATGGCTAAGGATGTGGAACACTTTTTTTAGATGTTTATATGCCATCTGTATTTCATCTTCTGAGAATTCTCTATTTAGTTCCATAGCCCAATTTTTAACTGGGTTGTTTGAATTCTTATTATTCTATTTTTGGAGTTCTTTGTATATTCTGGATATTAATCCTCTGTCAGATGTATAGCTGGCAAAGCTTTTCTCCCATTCTGTAGGTTGTCTCTTTGCTCTATTCACAGTGTCCTTTGCTGTACAAAAGCTTTGTAATTTCCTAAGGTCCCAGTGGTTGATTAGTGGTTTTATTCCCTGAGCAATTGGAGTTATATTCAGAAAGTCCTTGCCTATGCCAATATGTTGAAGGGTTTCCCCTACCTTTTCCTGTAGCAGTTTCAGAGTTTCAGGTCTGATATTAAGGTCCCTGATCCATTTGGACTTGACCCTTGTGCATGGAGAGAGACAAGGATCTATTTTTATCCTTTTACATACAGATGTCCAGTTTTCCCAGCACCACTTGTTAAAGAGGCTATCTTTTCTCCAGTGAATATTTTTGGCATTTTTGTCAAAAATCAGGTGGCTCTAGCTGCCTGGATTAATATTTGGGTCTTCTATTCTGTTCCATTGATCTACCTGTCTGGTGTGTAGGACATATTGTTAATTCAGGGACAAAATAAATCATGATCTTGAAGAGCATGTTTCTTTTTTTTAAAAAAATCCCTCAAAAGTGTGTGTGTGTGTGTGTGTGTGTGTGTGTGTGTGTGTGTGCGCGCGCGCATTTTTTAACTTGTTTATTTATTTGAGAGAGAGGAAGAGAGAGAGAATGGGCATGCTAGGACCTCTACAAATGAACTCCTTATGCATAGCACCTTGTGCATCTGGCTTACGTGGGTACTGGGTAATTGAACCTGAGTCCTTAGGATTCACAGGCAAGCACCTTAACCGCTAAGCCATTTCTCCCGCCCCAAGAGTTTGTATTTTTACCATTTAGTCTTTTTGGGGTGGAATCATCTCAGGCAGTTTTTGTTTTTTTTTTTTTTCATTGTTTTAATGTAAAGCAGCTGGACCATCTTCCTTAAGATTGTTAATGTATTTGACAATAGCAGCTTCCGTAACCTAAAACCAATCTTTGTGCCAGTAAATTTTAAACATGTTTGAGTTTTTTCAACTTTAAGTCTTAAATATTTTAGTCTCATTTCTTCAGCCAAGCACATCAATTTATTACAGACTAAACTTGATCAAACTCTCTGGGCCTGGGCAGTAGAACACAAGCAACTCTTAAGTCAGTAGCCCGTTTTTTTTTTTTTTTTTTTTTTAATTAAATTTTTATTTATTTATTTATTTATTTGAGAGTGACAGAGAAAGAGAGAGAGAGAGAGAGAGAGAGAGAGAGAGAATACCAGAGCCTCTAGCCACTGCAAACAAACTCCAGATGCATGTGCCACCTTGTGCATCTGGCTTATGTGGGTTTTGGGGAATTGAGCCTTTGAACCAGGGTCCTTAGTCTTCACAAGCAAGTGCTTAACCACTAAGCAATCTCTCCAGCCCCAGTAGCCCAGTTTTAACAAGGTTTTTTTGTAGTCTTTCTTTCCCCTTAGAAAGTTCACAAGTCAAGCCTCCAAATATGTTGTACTTAGCATTTTAAACTCTCATCAGAATAGTCCATAATACTTGGCTTACTGCTCCAGAAGCCGTCGTTAGTTGTAAGCA
Source organism: Orientallactaga sibirica (assembly GCA_036365145.1). Taxonomy (NCBI): domain Eukaryota; kingdom Metazoa; phylum Chordata; class Mammalia; order Rodentia; family Dipodidae; genus Orientallactaga; species Orientallactaga sibirica. The sequence continues at coordinate 14,794,883 of JAEOAD010000034.1, forward strand.
CCAAGTTTCCCGTTCTTCCAGCACACAAGTTCCAAATGACCAAAATCCACATGGTTAGATTCATTTCAGCAACTCAGCCCCGCTCTTGGTGCTAGTTCTATAGCAGTCAGCTTCAGGTTGCTGGGATGAACCTCTAGAACAGACACAGTTTATGGGAGGAAGGGATTTATTGAAGCTTACAGATGCAGGGGAAGTTCCATAATGGCAAAGCAGCTGGCCTTCTTTTACAGATGTATGCAGAGAGAAAAGCTACCACCAACATCACAAGCAAGCAAGCATACTCCAGGAACTCCAGGCAAAGCTTAAGCACTTTGTATATCTTTAGACTGGAATTCCCAAACATACCTGAGGTCTGGACCATAGAATCTGACCACCTTGACGCCTCCTCCAGCCAGGCAGCTGGATATCTAAGTTATAAGCTTTAATAAACTCGTGAATGTATTGGGAGAATCCATTTAAACTACCACAGTTGTCTTCCTCAATTGGTCTACAACCTCAAATTTTAAATTATTTGTGTGTGTGCATGCATGTGTGCATGTTTGCTCATGTATGTAAGCATGGGTACACATGTACTTGGTATGCATGTACATGTCAGAGGCAACTTTCTTGTGTCAGTCCTCACCTTCCACCTTATTGGAGGCAGGATCTCTTGTTCTTGCTGTTGTTAACTGCTGGTATGTGTGCTCCCGGGACATTCTCCTTTCTTTTTTTAAATTATTTTTTTAATTGACAACTTTATTTTATTTTATTTTATTTTATTTTATTTTATTTTATTTTATTTTATTTATTTATTTATTTCAGAGAGAGAAAGAGGGAGAGAGGGAGGGAGGGAGAGAATGGGCACTCCAGGGCCTCCAGCCACTGCAAATGAACTCCAGATGCATGTGCTCTCTTGTGCATCTGGCTTACGTGGGTACTGGGGAATCGAGCCTCGAACCGAGGTCCTTAGGCTTCACAGGCAAGTGCTTAACCCCTAAGCTATCACTCCAGCCCTTATTGACAACTTCTATACTTACATACAAAAAATGCATGGTATTTCCCTCCCCTCCCCCCATTCCCCTTTAGAACTCCCTCTCTCCATTAGTCTCTCTTTTAATTTGCACATTCTCCTTTCTTTAGTTCCTATTTCACTATCTGCATGTTAGATTATAGAAGCCTACCATGGCATCTAAGCTTTTACATGAAGTCTGGGGATCTGAACTTGACTATTTCAGGCTTGAGTGGCAATGCTTTATCTATTGAGCCATCTCCCCAGTTTCTCTACCTTATTACTTGAAACAGGATCTCTCACTGAACAGAGAGCTCACCAATTAGGCAAGACAAGCTTGCCAGTAAGTCCAGAGGATCCATCTGTCTCCACCTCCCCAGAGCTGGGATTATAGGTACACACCACCCTGTCCAGTTTTATATGGGTGCTGGGTATTCAGGCTCAGGCAATCATGCTTGTGAGGTAAGCACTTTATTTACTGAGCCATCTCTCTAGCTCCACAAGTAAATATTCGTATACTTCCTCTCATTAGCCCAAAGGTAGCATACCTACTAGTCTGACCAAGGTTTTCATTGAATATTATATCTTGGACATCTGTCTTTACTGCTCTGGAAAGAATGTCTTCATTCAAGGAAAAATGTATCTTGAGAGCAGCTTATTGCACTGAGAAAGTTGACGTTTGTTGAGATGACTTGAGTGGGTCCCAGCTCTTCTGTTTATTAGTTTTGTCACTTTGGGTAATTCACTCCACCTCTTCCAGTCTTAATCATTTCATAAATCCAGGGTTATTGTGAGATTAAATGAGGTAGTATCATGAATAGGGCCTTGTTCAGTGCTCACTCAATAAATGGTTGCTTTTGTTATCATCTGTTTTATATTACTATTCTATTTTGTATAACATTACCAGATTAACATTGCAAAGGTCTGCAATGGGCTACAGCCCTGATGTCATTCTCGTATTTGGAGGTGAGTTTCTGGAGTTCTAGAAAGGCAATACCCAGTGGTAGCACTTCTCATTCCTCCCCAGCCTACCATACAGGGCCACTTCCCAGAGTTCTGTATATGCAACAGTGTGGAAGGTGAACAGAGTGGTTCCGTTAACCCTTTTTCCTTGCTTCCACTCACCTTACCAAATTCTTTCCTTCTCCTCTCTCCCTAGTGAAATTGATTAATCTGAGTTCTTAGTCAAACAAAACACAGGAAAGAAATACATGCCTGGGCCTTTCACATTCACTTTTGGTAATGCTCGAATTAGATTCATTCTGTTTTACATTTTCTCTGGCAAATCCAATTATAGAATTATTTGGGGGCTCAAATGGCCACTGGCTACAGTGGAGCCAGCAATTGCTCTGGAGAGTAATTTCCTTTGGCAGGGAGGTTTACAGAAAGGCATTCATAAAGTATTTATGCTCATGGAAAGACACGCTGTTCTCACCACGTTGTCACAGGCTTTGGAAAGACAAAGAAATAAAAGCAGCCCTGCCTCTCTCTGCTGTGAGCCCTCTGTCTTGGGAGTAGGTTGAGAAATGCACCACTCCTTATGTTGAGGTGGAATGCTGTCACAAACTGTTGCCTCATGCCTTAGAGTAGGCATTCAGTCTACCTTGTGGCCCATGGACCACAAGCACCTCAGGATAGCTATGAATGTTGTCCCACACATTTGTAGAGGACAGCTTCATGCCATGATGTGAAAAGCTTGAGCACCTCTGCCATAGAGATTCCAGCTTATTGAGTTGTCCATGTATTGATGGTATTCAAAGAAAGACTAGCCTCAGAGCATCTAAGTGGCCCTCACTAGGCCAGGTTTAATTGGTCAGGTCTGTTGAAAGTAACTACCCTAGCATTGATCACTATGGACATTGGTAGGGCTCCTTCTGCTCATTCAGGTCCTCTTGTGCCCCCAGTCACCATCCGTTGTGATACTAACACAGCAACAACAGGGCTGTCAGCCATTTTTATTGTGCTAGCAAAGACCTGGAGAAGTTAGGAAGCTTGCCCAAGACCTATCAGCTATTATAAGTTATATTATTATAACCAAGCACTTTGAAATGATACCAGAGTTCAGAGGGGAGAGTGGGATGGGGGGAGAGATGATAGGCAGAGATATTGATGGATAAAAAATTATCTGACATTGCGATACATGACTTATTCACTGGAGAAAAAGATAGTTTTATAGAACAGAAAGATTATGGACTTATCGGAGAACAGATTACACCTTCTTTATAAAGAGTGTGAACAGAGCAGGGACTCATGCCAAAATTCTTTCAGCTGAAGATAACAGATTATGTGAAAAACCCTATACAAACAAGGGGAGTTCATGTTTTCTTACATAGCGAGAACCCCAGAGGCAGGCAGTGCTGAGGCAGGGATGAGTTGATGTCCATAACTGATAATTCATTCCATCCTCCCAGGACAGTGTTCGAAGCATGAGGAGGAAGAGCTTGAGGCTTCTCTTTGTCTTTCTTTTCTTAGAGACACAGAAGCTTTCTGAAGTCCTTGGTAGACATCCCTTAGGTCTCACTTGCTGCAGGTGGCCCATGCCCATCTCCTTGCCCCCCACCCCCAACCACACCAGGTGGCTGGCAATGCAGGGATCTGGCATTTCAGTTGTGATATAGCCGGTGGACTCAGCACTGAGGCCAGGAGGGAGCATCTGCCTGGCTCTTGGAGAAGGTGCCTGGCACACTGTAGGTGCTCAGAGGGCAGCTGTCAGCGGAGCATTGTCACAGTATAGATGAGAAGTGCTGACATGGGGGAGTCCCAAGTGTGTTCAGCAAGAGGTGTTCCTTATAGCATAGCAGTAGAGTTTTGGCAGAAGGCAGGTAGCTTGATGAGATATTTATAGGCCCAGCCTTAAGTCTGTCTGGTTCTAGACCTTGATCTTTGCAGTATATACCCAGAGAAGGTAACTTGAGCCAGAAGTTGAAAGAATATGACTTTGACTAGGAAGGAGGTGGCATGGGGTGCACAGAAGTGGCCTGGTTTTGATGTATTTCCAGGCCTGGGTCTGAGTGGAGAGGGAATAACAACATTAGAACTGAATTTGGAGGTCCTTGGATTCTAAACTGAGAAGTTAGATCTTGTTTGCTTTTCACGATGGCTGGGCCAACATGTTTTTGAACAGGAAATAACAATGAAATGATTGAGTTTGGTATGATAACTTCATTGGTTGAAAAGGAGGGAGATAAGATGAGAACAAGGAGCCAAGGTCTGAACTGTAGGTGATCATTGCCAGGGCTTGAGGCATTCTGGAAGAGGAGTCAGCAATTGTGATTGCCTGCTTGGCCACTGAGAGAGAGGGGAATTTAGGATGGCTCCCAGCTGCGAGCCAATTATGAGTTGGAGTGTACCATCTCCTGAGGCAAGGAGAGGATGGAGAGACTGGAGGGGCAGAGTCAGCTTTGTTCTTCCCAGACTGAGCTGCCTTGGAGGTGAGATGGTTGAGACCATCACCACTCATGCCACCACAGCCCAGTTCTCTGCTTTGTCACTATGAGGACAGGTAAGATGTGGGGACCTCCCTCTTGCTTCCCCTTTGAACTCACTCTTTTTTTCCCCTTTTGGTTCACAGGAGTGATTTTCATTGTATGTTGCATTTCCTCATTGTTTTAAAGAGTTTTCTAAGAAGTACCTTCCACACTGCCTAGAGCCTGCCCACAAATCACTGTTTATGTGTGTCTTTATAGGATCCACGAATATTACTGCCTATGGTTCAGAGCTGCACAGCTCTCTGACGTCAGAAATACATTTTCTGAGGAAGCAGAACCAAGCCCTCAGTGCAATGCTAGAGAAAGGGTCCAGAGGTAAGAATTCAGAGGCCACTTGTGGACTGGGCCCTAGAGCTCATGTTATATAAAGTATGCAAGTGCTGTATCTGACCATCACAGCCAGATTCAGACTCTGTCGCTCCAATAACTTTATGCTTTTTCACTGTCACAGCAGCCCTATGCGGTATTCCTGTCCTATAGTTGAGAAAACTGAAGTTCAGGGAGGGAAGGAATAGCTCACCAGGCTGTGACAATTAACTAGTAAAGCACTCAGCACAGGCCCCCACCAGGGTCTCAGCACATGCTGCTGTGCTTACTTGTCACTCATCTTCTCTGTACAGCCACCTCTCGTTGAAGAAGAGAAAGGGGCTGGAAATATACTGCTGTCAAGTCTCTACCTTCCAGCTGTCTATTCAGCATTTTTTAATTTAGTTCCTTCTCTTAATTTCTTCTGTTCCAAAAAGAGCAGTTATAAAGAGAGAGAACAATTTTGGAATGAGGGTTTATTAGCCACTGCAGATGAACTCCAGATGCCCTGTTGTGCCACCATGATGCATCTGGCTTAGCCATGGGACCTGGGAGTTAACTTGAGTCCTTAAGGCTTTGCAGGCATGCACTTATCAACCACTCATCCTGTTCTACATAGGGCCTTGTATGAGCTCTCCTCCGTTTCCTCAGGGGATCCAGTACCTTTTAAATGGAAGGGAGCAGATAAGGATTAGGGTTAGAGGTGAGGAAAGAACTTGCATTTGTCCAGAGCCCCTGGAACCAACTAGAAGGGAAGGAGGCTCCAGCTCATCAGAGAAATCCTTTTTTTTTTGAGTAGTGATACAAGTGGCCTCTTTCTTTCTTTCTTTCTTTAGGCTCTGCCTTTTTTTTCCTGGCTGTGTGCTGCAGGGAAGCCTTAACCCTCTCAGCCAGATGAACTCCAGATGCATGTGCCAAGACAAAGATGGGATGCACTGGGCCATCTCTCCCGCCCAACCAGCTTTTAAATGGTTAGAGGTGAGGAAAGTCATTTTTATAGCCAGTGCTGAGGCACAGTACCCTCTCTGCTCTAATGTGTTTCTTATAGCACCCAGCATGCCCAAGAAGATGTGATAAGCCCTGTATAGATGGTAACTCAACATCCTCACTCCAGCTCAGGGGAGGAAGGTGAGGTGAAGGAGCCACACAGGAACCCGGGCATTCTGCCTCCCACTTTCTGTTCTTAGCCTCCTTGATTCCTGAGCTTCTGGGAATATTTTTATTCCTCTAGACACTGTGTCCTCATGGCTTTCTGTCCAGCCCTACAGGCCTCCTGTGGCAAGCTTGCATCTCTCCACACCCACTGCTAGGGGCTCAGCTTATGGTTTCTCCCCACACTGTGCTCTGTGAAGGCAAAGGAACCAGGCTTGTGAGGCTCATTATGTAATAGAAAATTAAACAGACCCCTTCATTCCAGTGACGTTTAATCTACAGCCTTGATGTTGACAGATTTATCTGCCTAAAATGCATAAGATAATTGGAATGCCAAAATCATAAATGCTAGATTAAATCTCATTCTTTTTTGTATTCTTGGAGTGCTCAAGCTGAAGTGCCCTATCTGCGTAATAAGGTTGGAAAGAACAAATGGTATCCCTTCTCAGTGACGCTATTTGGTATTTGCAGATAAACAGAAAGAGAATGAAAAATTACGCGAGACCCTGTCCAGGCAGGCTGCAAATCTTGAACACCTTCAGCAAGAGTATGATGGTGTGAGGGAAGAAAATGAAAGGCTGCAGAGGGAGGTCAGTGAGAAGGAGAGGCACAACCAGCAGCTGAGCCAGGAGGTCTGCAGCAGCCACCAGGAGCTGAGCAGGTGGGCCCGAACTCGTCACGCCCCACTGGCTTTCATGTGTCCAGGCACTGGGGATAGGATCACAGATCCAGGCACATCGCCCCTGCCCAGTGCCCAGTACAGACAGACACACAAGTGCTCATCTGTTGGATGGGCATAAAATTTGTGAAGAAAGGGAGGAGGAGGGGCCTGGAAGCTGTCCGGTGTTCTTCACTGAGAGTGTCTGGGGAAAGCCTTTCTGAAAAGAGGCCATTTGAGGGGAGAACCACATCACATAGTCATGGGTCTTGAGGGATAGTGGCTGAGGCTGACTGGGGAGGTCAGTGTGGATGGAGGAGAGGGGTGGCAAGGGCAGGGGAGGCTGGGATGCCAAATCATGCTGGGCTCATCACTCCACAAGGACTCTGGTTTCACTCCACATGGCATGGGCCACTGGGAGCTTCTGAGCAGAGGGGTGACTTGATTGATCTCATTACTCTTCCAAAGCTCTCCTCAGGCCCAGTCTTATTCCCTGTTCCTTACTTGTCTGTGTTGGCACTTGGGACTGCCCTCCTGTAGGTGACTGTGCTCGTCATCCAACCTGCCCAAGTGTGTGGAATGTAACGAGACACTGTCTCTGCTATCAAATAGACTTGGGCAGAGCTCAGGGCTCTTCTGCAGTTCTGTACCCTTGGGAGAGATGGAACCTTTTGAGTTCTGCTTCTTCATGTCTCTGACAAGAGAAGAGATAAAAGAAGGCCTTCCTTTGGAATGTGTGAGAAGATGACCTGAGAGAATGTGAAGCCCAGCCTTGGGGCACTTGGAAAATAGTGGCTGCAGTGTGTTCTGTTTTTGTCCACACTCTTCTGGCTCATGGAGACTGAATAAACTTCTCTTCCCATGTTGGGGCAATTGCAGGATGCAAGAGGAGGTGAGGTCAAGACAGCTGCTGCTGGCACAGAATGACAAGTTGCTACAGTCCCTCAGAGTGGAGCTGAAGGTATACAAGAAGCTGGATGAGCAGCACAGTAGGCAGCGGCCAGGTATGACTGCACAGGGCTAGGCCTGTGCCATCCAGCATGGGCAGCAGGCATGGGAGGATACAGCTCTGGCTCTTTCCTGTACTGTCAAGCCCATTCTGCCCCATGGGTAAATTAGGTGTGTTTGGAATCAAGCTCTTTTGCCCCCTCTTCTACTCCCCCTTCTTGAGGCTGGTTTTAATCTCAAGTTTCTCCTGCCTCAGCCTCTGAAATGGTGAAATTGCAGATGTGTGCCCCCACACTTGGCTTTCTGCCCACTCTAATTAGGCCCAGGCTGAAGATTAGTCCCATTCCCTTTATCTAAGCATAGTCCACATTTTTGGCCTATTTCTGCCTCTAGAAGCAGGTCTGGCTTCATCCATTGTATGGGATTATAAAGGTTGAATGATGTGATTTATCAAAGCACCCCCGCACATTTCCTGGCACACAGTAAGGATTCAAAGAAATACCTTTCATTATAGCTTTCCTGCCTATGCATTTAGCAGATATTTCTGGAGCACCTGCTGGACATTGCTCTGCGATAGTTATCGGCCCTGGTTCTCCCTCTGTTTCCAGAAAGATACTAGATCGGAGTGATTCAACTATAAGGTCTAATGTTTCAAAATCAATTTTGAGGTGTAGTGGGTTTTTTTTAAACTAATTTTCCAGATGGTTTCTTCCTATTGAAAGTTTATCTAGAAAAGGGTCAGCTCACAGCTTTCATTTCTTCTCAAGTTGCTTCTCTTATTCTTGTTGTTGTGCCTTTTTAATATACTGTGGCTCTTAAAATCATCCCCTTTCATTCTATAATTCCAGCCCAAATAGATTTTATTAGTACTAGACATAATTTCAGGGTTTGGTGTGCAATTTGCTAGGCTTTTATGGCCAGAAGTGAAAATTAATTTCCAGCTCTTATTTAGCCTGTGGAATAGCAGCAATTAAGTCAGCCAATATTTTTGTTTTTAAAGTTGAGTTGTTATTTTAAATTGTATCTAGTTCTTTGGAAGGGGGTGGATGGTGATGGAGAGTAAAAACGCCATGGAGTCTCTTTGATGGCTGACCCTTTGATCATGGAGGGTGTCAAGGCTTTTCTTTGCATGTGTCTACAGAGGCCCAAGGCAAGGCGTCTGGGGAAGGCTGGAAGGGACAGGAGTCTTGCAGTGACCTGCATGGCCTCCTATCAGAGATTCAGGCTCTCCGGGCCCAGCTGGAAAGGAGCATTGAGACCAACAGCACCCTGCAGAGCAAGCTGGAGGAGCAGTTGGCTCAGGGAGCCAAACATGCCCAGGAAGGATCTCTCTCTCTGGATGTCCAGACCCTTTCCATCCCCGAGTCAGCCCTTCAGCTGGGGAGCATGGTACAGCACTTACTTGGCTCTTCTCCCTTTGTGGAAGTCCAACCCTATGGGTCTTTGTGTGAAGTGTGAGCTTGTGAACTTCTTTGTGATGCCCACCATTCCACTGAGGGCCCTCCTCAGTGGGGGTTATCTATAATCCCTGTTGGGTCATGAATGCACCAGTTTCTGTGGGAAGACATTGCCTCACAGTTTGCCTTCCCATCCTGTGGCTCTTACGTTCTTTCCTCTACCTCTTCTGAAATGTGCCCTCAATCATCTTCAGTGCTGAGCTCTCAGCAGCCTCTGATTTTCTGCTTTGATAAGTGTTGAATCTACTACCATCTCCCCAGAGAAGGTTTTTGACTAGTCAGAGTAGCACTCATATTTATCTGCCACTTCCTCTATAATGCTTCCTGAGCCCTGGCAGGTGTGATAGAGGTGGCTCTTCTCATGGTAGGTGGTCATTAATCTCTTATAATTTTGATGGGTCTCAAGACTCCCTGATATTCACTGTCATCTGTAAAAAGCAAGTTCTCTAAGAGCGAAAGATTATTGTTGATCAAGGATGATAAACATATACATTTAGAAGGCTTTCTTAGTGGGCATAGTCAAAGAACAGTATAAATTTCCCTCTGGGGTATATGACCTTCCAAGTTTGGTTCTCAGTACCAGGTATGAATTCCCTCCCATCAAGCAGGCCTCATATGCAATCAGAGCAGTTAATTACCCCCCTAAGTTATGTGCCACTATTACACCAATGGATATATGTTACTTGGCTGGGTTGATTTTGTACCTTGGAACAGTGTTGATGATTTTTATTCCCAGGCAGATGACATAGCACTTTCTAGCACTGTGATAGCAATAGGTCTTACCATCTAGTTCTGGTGGATAAGCAAATGCTTTTGAGTGACCTGCATTGTTTTCTGGGCCTCATGGGCCTCCCTGACACAGCAGCTCACCAGAGAAGGGAAGATGATCTAATTCTGGCATTCGGATTTACCATTAACACCCTATAGTTATAGGGTAAAGCTTTCTCCACCCTAGCAGCGTACTGTTATCCAAACTCTCTCTTTCTCTCTTTAAGTGAGTTATATCTTTTAATTGGCTAATGGAGAAGTAAGTTTCTATAGTACTAATTCATGCCATCTTTAGTTTTGTATGTCCCTCCACTCCCCTCCCTTCCTGTATTCTCCCCAGACCCTTCCACACCCGATATTTTGTCCCTCCACTTGCCTCCCTGCTCTATCCCCTCCTCTAATCCCTCTCTACCTCACCCCCCTCCCAACTTCATTTTAGCTACCTGGCTATACTACCTAATTCTTACTACATCTCCTACACAAATCAAACAAGTCCAAGCTAGGATTCGCATATGAGAGAGAATATGCAGCACAAAAGTTTTGCTTATCTCAACTTGGTTGGGAATCAATTCCATTGCCCTTGATTTACAAAATAGTGGAGCCAGGCGTGGTGGCACATGCATGCCTTTAGTCCCAGTCTCCGGAAGCAGGGGTAGGAGGATCACCATGAGTTCAAGGCCACCCTGAGAGTACATAGTGAATTCCAGGTCAGCCTGGGCGAGAGTGAGACTCTAGCTCAAAAAACAAGCAAACAAAAAAATAATGGGCCTAGTTCGTTTGCTTTAGAACTTGTAAGGCCCTGGTTCATTGAGTTCTCTTTGATAAGGATTTTAAATTTTCAACCAAGAGATGATTTAACAATATGAAAAAGAAAGTAGAAGAAAGAAATCCTACATGACTCTGCATACTGATCTTTTTTTTAACCTTTGCATGTTCCGTGCATTTGCTAATCATACACAGGCTTGAGCTTATATTGTTCAAGTTGGTTTTTGCCCCATTCTGGATCCTTTTTTCCCCCTTAATGTTACATGATAAATGTGTGCCTTTTCTGACATGGATTTCCCAGCAATAGCAGATTATCATCAGTCCCTAGGCCACTACCCTGTTGATCTGAAGTTTTGATAAACACTGTCCTGCCTGGCACCTTTCGGTGAGTCACTTGGTCCTCATAGTACTGACCTTGTATCTCACTGGGTCCTTCCCTGACACCCAGGGCCTCGGTTATAGAAATGGCATGCTCGCCTTGCCCCACAGGAGCTTATGCCTCTGTAACCTTGCACCTGCTTCTGCCTGGTATTTCTTCTCCTTCCCATGGGTCCCTTGCAAGCAGTCTTAAGAGAGAATGAAAGTGTTAGCCATGTTAGGGTCAGCCCCCTCACTGAAGGTGTCAACTCCTACATTTCCCTTACTTAGCCTCTAACCACCATGTGATGCCTGTTTACTGTCTGATGGGAAAGTTCTTCTAGAGAAGGCTGGGTCTGATCGCTCTGTCACGTAGGGTCCTGCAAAGGGCCAGCAAGACGAATACACAGGGAAGATGTGAATGGGTGGATGTTCATATGATACTTTACTGTATTCTCATTCACTTCCTTCTCCAGTGCTGATGACAACAAAGCTGTTTATTTCTGTCCTTTTGTTTTGAATTTTGTAGATGGCAACAAAAGTCCTGTGACAAGTGATAATTCAGTTGGCCTGTTTGAATCTCACCAAGCAGTAACATTAAAATCAGGTACAAACTATAGGTTTGTTACAAGCATTCATGCATGCTGGTTGTGGCAGAACCTTTTAAATTAAAACAAAGATGGTCCCTGGTACCCTCTGAGTATTTGGCAGTGATTTGGGGCTCAGATTCTCAGCATGTCTAGCTAGTCATCTCCAAGCTGCCTCATCCATTCCAGGTGTTACCAAGCCCAAGACTTCAGTTGGTTTCTGTTGCTTTAAACTGAGACTACCTGAGTGTCTTTCAGGGCTTCCATGGTGCCATCCAGCCTTATCCCTCTGGGATGAAGTGGCCATACAGACAGATCACCTTCCTGCAGACAGGCCAAACTTTCTTCTCACTATGACTTTCAGATCTCCTCTGTCCCAGTTTGTACTAGTAGATTATTCCTACTTCCTTAAGACTCATCAGGAATGCAGACTTACCCAGAAAGTGCCTTTCCAGCTCCCCTAGTCAGTCACTTGTCTGTACTTCTGTTGATCCAATATTGAAAAGCTTTTTCCTCTGCACTACATAATAAGGTTGGCTCCCTGTGCAGTCTCTGACCTGCAGCCTATCCTAAACCCTCCCTTCCTCCTCAGATGGCCCTTTTCCACTGAGCTCTGGCTTGGAATTACATTTCCTGTAGTCTTAGTATTCACATTAGACCCTGGACAACTGGGAATGCTAGCATTTCATTTGCATGGCTCATCTTGAGAATCTTGGGGTCTTCTGCAGAGTGGGTATTCAATAAGAATTGGTTGAATTGACTTGAAATTCTGCCACAAGATGAGCAGTAACCCAGTGTAGGATGTTCTAGATAGAGGTCCAGGAGCCAGGCCTCTTTGCCCATGTGGATGCTCGACATCATAAACTATATGAACATAGATGCTATGCCGTGTAAATGTTGGTTACATCTTATGTCTCCTTTTGTAGTTTCAGAGACTCTTTCACTCTCCAGAAATGACATGGCCTCCCTCTCTGGCCACAGCAGCAACTCAGCCACCAATATCTCATGCACTCCCTGCCTGTTTGCTGACCACCACCTATGGGCCAGCAAGAGTGGCCACCATGTGCTGGGCCTGATTGAGGACTATGATGCTCTGCGCAAGCAGATCCGGCAGGCCCAGAGGCTCCTTGCTGAATTGGACATTCAAACTCAAGAGGCTCTGATCCCCACAAGTCGAGACCTGGGGACAAAGGTAACTTGATTACAGAGATGGGACAGTAAGCAGGAGGGGCTGGCAGAGGACACTTATACAGTGGTGCTGTGGTATGTAATGAGGGCCTAAAAGGAGAGATCTGGAAGTGTATAGGAAAGTCAAGGTTTGGTTCTAGTTGTGGGCACTATTTGTTGGTGGTTGGGGGCAGTGTGTTGAGGTTGTACCTGGGTTATTGCAGCCACTTAATAGGGATCTGCTATACTGCTCTAGGATTGCTCCTTTCACTTCAGTGTCTCATGCATCCTCTGTCAATCTGCCTGTCTGTGTGTCCAGCCATTCATCTACCAGTCCATCTATCTCCACCTGGACAAAACTGTGTGCTCAAACTCTGGGGCTGCTGTGGGGAATTAGATAGAGGTACTGATGCTAGTGCAGGGTTCCATGCCACACCACACTGTAACACAGCAGGCCAGACCACACTGTACTCATACAATACTAGGCCACACTGTTGGGCCTTGCTAGTCACAGGCTGGACCTGTGAGGAGGCTGGCCTGAACTATTGGACATGGTCAGGGACCCTGGGCTGCGGGGTTGCAGCTGGCCCTCTGTCAGGAGTCCCTGGAGACGGTAATAGCCTTCCCTATGTTGTAGGGTGTAGTGAGCTGTCATCGCCCAGAGTGGGCAGAACTGGCGAAGTGCCCCTCCCAGACCCCAAAAGGCTCTGACCATTCCATAAGTCAGACTTTGCCCCCCACAGTTCCTGACCTGTGGCTAGCTGCCCAAGAGACCGTCATGTGGCTAAAGTCAGTAGCCTTCTCGCCCCCCACAGTTTTGAAGTCACAGCCTTCTGTTAATCTCCTCTTCTGCCCTTCCCCCTACCTTCCCTTATCCTTCCCCCATAGCTTTGAAGTTACTAGTCCTTCCTCTATCTAGATAACAGCCCAGAAACTATGCATCCGATTGCCATATAGTCTGTATGTGCCGTCTCAACCTTCCCCAAGTGTTTATAACCCTACCCCCTCCCTTTGAATAAATGAGTACTGTCCATCAGACAGTTTCCCGGGTGCTCATTGCCCGTCATGTGTTCGTGTGTCCTCACACGTTGCACTCACCTTCCCAGCCACAAATGACCCTGCTGCTCTCTCCCTCGCCTGGGACGTCGGTGGCCAACGACCTCGGGGAACGGGAACGGAACGAGACCCCACACCACACCATAGTTTCTACCACCTTGGGATGAGCTTGCTGTGCAAGATGTCCTACATCCACCTCAGGATTATATTCCCATGGAGGAGCTCTTTGTATATTTTATTTCTTCCTCAGAACAACCCTGTGAAGTAAATGATGTCATTTCTACTTTAGAGACTCTGAAAAGTAACTCTTGAAAGAGAGAAAGAGGCAGAGAGAATAGGCACACTACAGCCTCTAGCCACAGCAAATGAACTACAAATGCACCCACCACCTTGTGCATCTGCTTACATGTGTACTAGGGAGTCTGACCTGGGTCCTTAGGCTTCACAGGCAAGTGCCATCTCTCCAGCCCCTGAGGGCCATTATGTTGTGACAGTGCTTCTTCTCACAGACAGGGGGAACCAGTCATCTGACTCCACTTCTGCCTGAGCAGCAACTCTCAGGACTTCTGGCTGCTGGACTGGCTTTGGCTGGCCTCCTTATGGTCAGTCATCTCTCTTTCCCCCATGTGTCCTCTTACCACAAACAGTCTGGGCTGCAGGATGCTTTCCCTGCTTGCCACTATGTCTGTCTTCAGCCCTGGTTCCTCTGTTTCCTCAGGCTTGGAGTCTCCCCCTGCCCCAGTCCATTATGTCTCCCTCTTCCTGCTTCATCTTCATCTTAAGTTGCCTTTTTATTTTCACAACCCCCCCCACACACACACGCACACACCTGACATACACAACTCATGTACTTCCTCTAGGGCTTTGGATCAGATCTTCCATTTCTAGACTGGACCAGACCTCCAAGTTTCCATGTGCCATAATGTTTGGACCCTGTAGTTATGTTACTTGTGGTCTCTGGGTATTTTCAAGTTCTTGGTGTCTTACTCAGAAATTTGAAGAAAGGTGGATACAAGTAGTTAAATAGGAAGAAACTTTACTAAGAACAAAGTGATAAAGGTTTAAATACATTGCCAAAGGAGTAGCTGGCCACTTGAGTGGACAGTGTTCAAGGGCCTCAGGAAGGCATCTGGGGCTTCTCTTTATAGATTTTTAGGGGAGTAGTTGGGTGGTCCTCTGGTTTGATGGATAGGTTTGGTTATATAACATTTTTAAAAATATACATGTTCCTTACCATGATGCATCTGATTTAGTCATATGTACATTCAGTTATACATAGGCATAATGACGGTTAAAAGGAGCTTCTACCAAAAAGTTCCAGCTGAGGACACAGTTTGCCTTCCTGCACATGCACCCAAAACTAGTTCAGGCTGGAATGCCCCTGCTGTTCCAATCCTGATCTGTCTAAGAATATATTTGACTAGGACCTGATGAATAATAGAGTTGCTGCTATGGGGAAAAGAAAACTCATTCATTGTATGGAGCGGGCATACGTACAGGTGGGGTCCCAGGTTCCCCAAAAGCCACTAGATTCATTTTTTAAGAGAAAGGTGTGTTTACTACTCAGTGTTGCCTGTGGCTAAACTATTTTCTATGCTTGCCTGCCTCAGTTAGGTTTTTACTGAAAATGCTTGAGTCTCCTACTTCCTCATACCTGTTTTAGGTTGTGGGTTGGGTGGGTTGTCTCTTTTTCTTCCTTCCTTCCTTCCTTCCTTCCTTCCTTCCTTCCTTCCTTCCTTCCTGTCTTTCTTTCTTTCTTTCTTTCTTTCTTTCTTTCTTTCTTTCTTTCTTTCTTTCTTTTTTCTTAATTTAAAATTTCTATTTATTTATTTAACAGAGAAAAAGAGGCAGAAAGAGAAAATGGGCACTTTAGCCACTGCAAACAAACTCAAACACATGTGCCACCTTGTGCATTTGGCTTACTGGGAAAATCAAACCTGGGTCTTTAGGTTTGGCAGGCAAATACCTTTACTAAGTAATCTATGTAGCCCCCACCCCCTTTTTCACTTTTTGTTTGATTTTAGTGTAATCTAAAAATCCGTTTGTATTTTACTTTCCATTAGATGATATACACCCTGAGAAAACAGGGATAGTGTCTATTTTGCTGAGCATTATATAATCATTATTTAGTACAAAGCCTGGTATGGAATAGATGCTTGGTCAATATTTGTTGACTGAATTAATAAATGCCAATAAGGTTCTTGTTTTTTTTCTAATTAAATCTTTGTTATATGAAAACTAGAAATTTTAGAAAAGCATAAACACAAAACATATTAAAATATCACCTAAAGATCAGTTCTTAAATTTTTGATCATTCTCTCTCTCTCTCTCTCACACACACACACTTCTAAGACATTGTAAATGTTATCAAACCTACTCAAGAAATACATGTGAGTTATACATTTCAGTTAACATGGTATTAACACTTTTCCTCCCTTCCTTCAGTGTTTTTCTAGCACTTTCAGTGGCTCCAGGTAAGCTAATGTGAATGTGGCATTATTTAGGTACTCTTCTCACTTATGGAAATATTAGCTGCAATAAGCCATCTTTATACATCTGACTATATTTTTTGATCAGTATGCAGTGACCTTAATAGTTCAAAGGTTGTGAACTTCTTAGGGATCTTGATAACTGTTAATTCATTACTTTTCAGAAAGACTGTCATGAGTCAGCACCTGTCTTGCTACACCTTTGCTTCACTGAATATTTTTTTTTGTCAATTTGATTTCTAAAGCAGATGTGTATTTTTAATGTACATTAGCTATGATGATGTGTGTTTTTCTTAACTCCCCCCCCATTCCCTTTTTCTCTTCTGTGTTCTCAAATGCAGCATACTCTTTCACCATGCCCTTGTCCTTAACCGCCCCCCCCCACCATGAGTTGGCTTCTGCTGGCAGAGAACAAGAAAGGCTTCACAAGGTCTCTGATATCATATTCATAGTAGCAGCTGCTGATGACAAAAAAGTCAGTGTTGCTCCATGGGCTGTTGGGTGTTCTTCACTCTGAGGGTTTCTATGGGCTGCAAAGTGGTACATGTGGCACCACCATGGATCCTCTTCTTAGTTTAGTAACTATAGTTAATGGAGCCATGACTGATCATCATTATTGATTGGACTAAACTCACCACTGAAATTCTCTCATCCTCAGTGCATGGGTGTTATATGACACTAGGTTCTTGCTCATCATGTGAAACACGAGTCTTAGTCTGGAGCTCTATGCTGCCAGTTAAAGCCTGCTTGTCTGTGATCTCTGTTGAGGTGATCTGTAACAACCTTATCATCTCTCATAGGGACCACACTCTGCACCTCTGAGCAAGTTTGTCTCTACTGTGAGCACAGCCAAACTGATCCTAGAAGAGGCCTCAAGGTTACTAAAGCTCCTCTGGAGAGTCTCAGTCCCTACACATGACCAGTGTCCTCTTCACTGTGAGCAGGTAAGTCATGACACATGCTCAGAGGCTCAAGGATACCTGTGGGACCTAGTCCAGGTCAGGCACTTAACTAATATGCCCCACGATAGCAATGTGTGAGAGAGAATGGCACCATGGCCACAGTGGCTGTGTGGTATTCGTATCTAATCCCTAGCACACTTTTGTTGAATGGAATCCTGTGCACACTTCACATATGAATCTGAGGTTCAGGGTCAGGACTAGGAAACTGGCTTCAAAGTATAAAGGTCTGGGGCTGGATAAATGGTTTCGTGGTTAAGGCGTTTGCCTGTGAAGCCAAAAGATCCCGGTTCAATTCTCCAGGACCCACGTAAGCCAGATGCACAAGGGGCACATGCGTCTGGAGTTCATTTGTAGTGGCTAGAGGCCCTGGCATGCCCATTCTCTCTCTGTGTCTGCCTCTCTTTTCCTTCCCTCCCCCCCCCAGTTGCAAATAAATAAATAAAAATTTTTTAACAACAAAAAAAATGTATAAAGGTCAGAACCCAGAGCTTGCTCTTAACCGCATAGGTTTCATGTCCCAGCTTGTCCTCATGGATGTGCTTGTTCTAGCAACCCCTTGTGCTTTAGATAACTCATTTGGACCTTGTGAGCACTCATTAACTTCTATTTTATTGTTCAAAACTGTTTTAAGGGGGCTGGAGAGATGGCTTAGCAGTTGCAGCACTTGCTTACAAGCCTGATGGCCAAGGTCCAAATTCCCAGTACTCATGTAAACCACATGCACAAAATGTCATATGCATCTGGAGTTTGGAGGGGCAAGAGGTCCTGGCATGCCCATTCTCTAATTCAAATTCAAAATGTCTCTCTTTGTCTTTCTCTCTCCCTCCCGTCCTGCTTGCTAATAATAATGAATAACTTTTTTAAAGCACCAAAAAACTGTTTTACATACTTGGGAGTAGAGGGATTCATGTCAGGAGCCAGGCAGGTGGAGCCCTGACTTCTCTTAGTGTATCTTGACACAGTGTGAAAGATCCTGGCCTTTCTGGAAGAGGAGCATGCAGGGAAAGAAAGATAGAACTCTGCTCAGTGGCATGATAGAATTTTCCCTTTTATTTGACTGGATAGGTAATTGCTAACCATAGGCTAGCCAGCAGGAAGGCAGAAGGGCAATTTGGGTTCCATGTCCTGATTTCATCAGTTAAACCCATTTGGAAGCTCTCAGATCTATGGAACCTGGCAGTGAAGTGTCTTTCTGTGCTGAAGGTTCCAATGATGAGCCCTAAGCCTTCTTTCTTGGGGTCCTGAAATGGAATTTTGGTACACAAAGCTCAGAACTTCATAATCATTCCTGTGGCACAGGGCAGTGACTTTGTTGGAGGCACTGGGTGGAACACAAATGTCAGGAGGATGGATGGGACTCCCTGCCTTCCAGCCACACTGGCTTCACCTTTCTTTTAGCCTACCAGGTTCTTTTCCATGATAGGCTTAGGTGGCGTAGACAGTCTGATGGTCACATGTGTCTTGTGTCTCCCTCTTGCTTTTCACTCTCAAGTGTTACATGTTGCATCAGACAAGAGAGGGCTCCCTGAGTGTTGTCTTCTGTTGAATCATAGCTTGTCACACATGATAATTATATGTTTGCTGATGTCTCTCTTCTATTTTCTTTCAGGGGCTATGTCCATTTGTTCATGTTTTTAAATAAATGAATGAACGATGATATAAATGAATGAATAATGCCTTCCCATTCCCCCAAACTCTACTTCTTGCTTCAAATGAGTCTTAGAAGTCCAAGCTAAACAATTCATTGTTCAATGTAATATTTTTGTCCTTAGCACACATCAGTAACTGTTAAATAGGCGGAATACAAATTTTTACATACGTACTTAATGTACTGAATGACACATACGTACTTAATGTACAAAAACATACATTTGGGGCTGGAGAGATAGCTTAGTGGTTAAGCGCTTGCCTGTGAAGCCTAAGGACCCCGGTTTGAGGCTCGATTCTCCAGGACCCTCGTAAGCCAGATGCACAAGGTGGCACACGCATCTGGAGTTCGTTTGCAGTGGCTGGAGGCCCTGGCATGCCTGTTCTCTCTCTCTCTCTCTCTCTCTCTCTCTGCCTATTTCTGTATCTCTCTTTCTCAAATAAATAAATAATAAAATATTTAAAAAAAAAAAACACACATTTGTAGCCCTATCGATCATCCTCCACTTGCACATCAGTATGGGAACTGTTGGTCCTTATGACTGGCCCTTTTTCCTGAGAGTGTTTCAGGTTTCACTTGCATGTCATAGATTTCAGCCAGGAGGAGGATCTTAGTGCTCCTCCAATGCAGTTGCTGGTGTACACAGACCCCTGTGTGGTATTAAATTGCCTCTGGCCACTTTTTTGTCACCTCCTGTGTTTCATGTGGTGCCTTTTGCCTGGTGCGAAGGATGTGTAAAGAGACTTCCAGGTCTGCAGCAGCAAGCCCAGTAGCTTTGGATGTTTCCTTCTGAGCATCACTCGTTTGCCTTTTGCACTTACTTAATGCAGGGTCCTGTGAGCTCACTGCTCTGCAAAATGTGTGTCAGTTTATCTGAAAAAAGTGTGGAGGGATACTAATATGTAATAAGACAGCCTACTCTTGGAGATGTGAAAGGGAGATTGGAGGGCCAAGGATGGAAGCTGATTTCTCTAAATCAACCTTATTTTATAGATTTGATTTTGAAACTGTATAAATAATTTACATAATGATAAATAAAATAATTCAAAATGATGAGAGGAGCAACATGTAAAAGTTCATAGCACACTGAACTCATCAGAGTCATCCAAGCAGAAAATCAGGCTGCAGAGAGCGCATCACCAAAGGAGACTTAAAACATAGTCTTCAAGGCTCAGGGAACATTGAGGAAGAGGAGGGCAGGAAGAATGTGGCTGCTACAGGGTGGGAAGGTATATTCTGAGGCATTGTCACCCCCTCAATGGAACGGGGGCTGGGGAAAGTGAACGTAAGAGTATAACCTGATGGGAATCAGACCAATTTGCAATATGTTCATACAATAAAGTTCTCATTTTTTTTTAAAGTGCATAGCAATGAGAAATAAGCCAGCTATGCTGTATGACTATGACATGACCATGGGGGAGGACACTATTCAGTGACTGCCCTACATTATGTTCACTAGCATCTTCGTAGAAATACTGAAAGGACCAAAAGAATCTCCAAAAAAAGCACAGAATTTTAAATTGTCATCAGTGGTTGTATTGTTTATCATAGGGTTAGCATAGATATTTAGAAACAGTTTTATTTCTGTTGTAAGATAAATAACTTTCGCTTTCATTAGGAAATGAAAATTTTACTGTAAGAGAATAAAATATAAATATAAAATCAGAGAAAAAGACTCAATAATTCTACATTTGAATTATAAATATCATTATGAGCTCATGGTGTATTGTCTGTTGAAAAGTTTATTAACACCACATAACATACTACAGAAATAAAATGTGATTCAGTGCAGCAAACCCCAGATTCCCCAAGTGTGGTTTCTGAGTACCTCTTCAAGTAGAGGAGTGTGGGCTCCTAGGGATGGGCTGCTTCCAGGTCTGGGCAGGAAGTGTATGATATGAGCTTAAAATTACTGCCTTTTAGTAAGTAAGAAAGATAGGGAGCAGGGAGGGAGCTGCAGGTTTACAGTGGCTCTCAGAGTGTGAATCTTACACTGTCAGTGTCAATATTACCTGGAAATCAGTCAAAATGCAACTTCTCAGCCTTTACATTGTCCAGTCTGGGAGTGGCCCTTGAAGCTGTCTGTCAAGCCTCCTGGGAGCTTTAAGAACCATGGGATTAAAAGAAATTTACCACATAGCAACATGGATCTTATCTGATCCTGAATCAAATGAATTGTATAAAAAATGTCTGAACTGGGCATGGTAGCATATGCCTTGACCACCCTGAGACTGCATAGTGAATTCCAGGTCAGCCTGGGCTAGAGTGAGACCCTACATAGAAAAAACAAAAACAAAAATGCCAGGCGTGGTGGCACACACCTTTAATCCCAGCACTCGGGAGGCAGACGTAGGAGGATCTCCGTGAGTTCGAGGCCACCCTGAGACTACATAGTGAACTGCAGGTCAGCCTGGACTAGAGTGAAACTCTACCTCAAAAAAAAAAATGTCTGAAACAACCAGGGAAGTGGTTCCACTGCTCTATAGTTGGTGCAGACTGGTCATCCGCCCTTCGATGTTCCTGGGAGTTGGAAGGATTTCTGATTATGGATATTTTTTCAGTTTTTTTTTTTTTTAGGTTGAGCAGCAAACATTTGAAAATCAAATCTGAATGCATAAAATATAATTGCTTGTAAAGTTTTGTATTCTGTAGTGTTTTGGATTTTGGCTTTTCAGATTAGGGGTGCTCAACCTCTCCTAAGGGATTATTTTCACTTTGTAGGTATGTTTGTGCTTTCATGGGTTTAAAAGTCTTTTCTAGCGATGTAAACTAAAATACTGTATAGATGAAAGACATGATTGGCTTCCAGTTAACCTTGGAGGGAGGATGAGCAGGGTGAGATAAGTTTGGCCTTAAGTTGGCAACGCTGGGGCTGGATGGGCACCTAGGAGCTCATTAACCAATTGTTTCTACTTTTGTAAATGCTGGAGAATGTTCTTCAGCAAGAGGAAAAGAGCCTGGCTCAGTAGATGACATGCTTGCTGCACGAGCATGAGGACCTCGGCTGGTATCCCCAGAACACACATAGAGCTGGACACTGTAGTGGGCACCCGTAATCCCAGGGCACCCACAGCAAGAAGGAAAGAGACAGGAGAATCTTCTGGAAGCTCATAGGCCTGGTTTACGTAGTAGTGAACAATGAGAGGCCTTTTCTCACACAAGGTAGAGGGCAGTACTGACACTCAAAGTTGTCTTTTGACCTACCCATGCCACACATAGCATGAATGAATGAGTGAATGAAAAACAAACAGAAAATCAAGAAAACATGCTCCAGAAGCTAGGTAGAACACTGATGATGATGATGATGTGTGGCCTTTTGGAAACCAGTGGCTTGTAACCTGGTGCTGGGTTATTCTGTGAGCATCTACTGAGAACCAGGCACTGTGCTTACACTCAGCATTTCATGTTTCTCCTTATTGTTACCTTGGAGAATTAGGTGTTCTTTGTTGTTTGTCTGTTTTATTTCTCAGACATGTATTTGAAAGGTTCCAAGTATCTTAATGCTTTTTTATATTTTAATGTTTTATGTTTGATGCATAGTAATTATATATTTATGTATAAATACATAATGTACATACACATAAATTTATATTTATACACTGTGACAGTCTTAACACATGCATGTAATATGAAATGGTCAGACCAGGGTGCATGACGTATCTGTCACAGCTGGTTTTCATTCCTTATGTTGGCATCATTCCAAATCCCCCTTGCTAACTGGACTTACAGATGCTTCCTCCCATAGTACAGGTGTACGGGCTGAAACTCCAAGGGGCTCATGACTGGCTTCAGCATCATACAGCTAGGAAGTGACAGAGCTACCCTCTGGAACCCTTTCTGCTTTGACTATAGATCTTTGCACTGTAATATGAAGATTTAAGTTCAGTGGAAGAGCAATAAAACTAAAACAAGTAAAAATTCCTTATTTTAAGTACTGATTTGATTATGTATGAGGTGTTAGGAGAGCATCATTGATAACTGACTCTCTAGTTGGCAAATGATGTTACTGCACATGCTCTTTGCCAGCCACAGGTGATCAGAGGGAAGAAAGGAGCTTGTTGTTGGGGGCCATTGCTACCATCCACCATGATGTAGACAGTGGCAGGAACCTAGGATCCAAGGGCAAGGAGTATCGGCTGAAGCACTAAATCACCATTATAGCTTCTGTTAAACAACACCAACAACAAAAAACCTTCAACAATTTGAAATCATCTCTCTTAGAGATACTATAATCCTCTTTTGTTGCCATATCAGTACATACTTCTATGGTTATAGATGTGTGTTCCATTTTATGCAGCAGTCTCTGTTGTTTTGAGCTCTCTGTCATCAGTGATTATAATCATCTTTTGGTACCAATAAATAAAGCTGTACAACTTAAAAAATTATTTGAGAGAGAGGAGGAGGGGGGAGGAGAGGGGGAGGCATGCCAGGGCCTCTAGCCACTGCAAATGAACTCCAGATGCATGCGACATCTTGTGCATTTGGCTTACATG
Organism: Orientallactaga sibirica; assembly: GCA_036365145.1. Classification (NCBI taxonomy): domain Eukaryota; kingdom Metazoa; phylum Chordata; class Mammalia; order Rodentia; family Dipodidae; genus Orientallactaga; species Orientallactaga sibirica. Next base: position 14,818,172 of record JAEOAD010000034.1, read on the forward strand.
GGTACTGGGGAATCGAACCTGAGTCCTTAGGCTTTGCAGACAAGTACCTTAAGTGCTAAGCCATCTCTCCAGCCCCTGCACAACATTTTTTTTTTTTTTTTTTTGGTTTTTCGAGGTAGGGTCTCACTGTGATCCAGGCTGACCTGGAATTAACTATGTAGTCTCAGGGTGGCCTCGAACTCTCAGCAATCCTCCTACCTCTGCTTCCCAAGTGCTGGGATTAAAGGCGTGCGCCACCACGCCTGGCTCCAACATTTTTAATAGCTGCAAAATTATTACTTTCTAAGTAAGTACCACGGGGCTAAGCAAGGTAGAAGGGGACCATCCTCCCCTTCAGAGCTCCCTGTCAGCTTCCATTGTCTTCTTTGAGTCTTGCAGTATGGTGGAGGGGTCAGGCGTTATTTCAGTTGTCCCAGGGGTAGAACTATGGGGTGCCCGTCCTAGGAAGCATGGTCTGTGGAACTGTGACCAGAAGACAAGTGTTTGTGGGCTCCAATCCTGTAGGACAGAATCAAAGCAAATCTAATGATTAAATTAAGATCTGTTTTAGAGGAACTATTGAAGTCTTTGTAGCTGACATGATTGGTTAAACTTAGAAGTAGGTTAAGGTAGGGAATCAAAAAATGATACATACTTTAAACATTTCCATTTAACTTAAAACAGATAAATGTACATTCATTTGCCATTCTTTTGATGTAGGGCCAGGCCTTTTCTTTGCATATGGATCTGCTGATTGGAGTTCCACCTCTTCTTTCTTTCATAAGCGACATCCATAATGTATGTCTGTCACTTCCAATTTCTGTTTCTTTAAGATGAAGAGAAAACCTGAGACACTTACAAAGCAATCTGAATATAGAATTCTTCTAGACTGTCCCTCCCACATCTTTTACAGTTGCTTCGCCCACACCTCATTTGCCAGAAATGTGTTTTTCAGTGGCTTGCCTTTATCTGGTTGTCCTGAAGCCTATGTTAGTTTTACACAGCCAATCCTTTGTTCATACATGCGGCTCATAGGTTGACTTGATATTTAATTTGATTCTGTAATTTCATGACAAGTACATAAAGTCTGGGAACAAACTAAAGGTACTGTTAAATGTCTTTTCTGAGAGACAGTGAGTGTGCTTAGCCCTGGAGTCAGTTAAGAGTCTGTACTGTGTGTTTCACTGTAGATGACTGGAGATTGGGATGGACCACATTCCACTGTGACAAATCAAAATAAATCTACAGAAGTCTTGAATAAAATCTTGTTATTATCTTATTAAGATTTAAACACTAAAAATTAGAATTATAACCTCTTTTGAAACAAAAGTATCAAAAATTCTAAGTCACATCTTCTGGATATATTGCCATTAGTGTTTTGTTGTCACATATTTATGTAAACCTACACATGTAGAGATATGTATTCATTTTTATGAAACAAATGCCTTAGATGCAGTGTTCAGACTGTGTTGTTTGGGCTTTTTACCATCAGTTATAATCATTTTTTAAATCAATAAATAGAGCTCTACCACATCCTTTTAATAGCTGCAAAATTATTCCTTTCTATGTAATTGCCATAATGTATTTATTCTGATTCATATCAAACAAATCAGGTTGTTTATTGTTCCTGCCACTAACAATGCTGAGGCGAACATCTGTGGAGACAGGTATCTTCTTGCACTTATATCATTGTTCCTCAGGGTCGAGGCTGTGGTGCGGAATTGCCGGGTCTGAGATATATGTGCATTTATGATTTATTAGATCTTGCCAGCACATCCTAACCAGGCCGCACCAATCCCCACTGCCACCAGCAGTCCTCAGATACTTTCTCCTCACCCTTCCTGGGCTTTATTCAATTTGGCCAATCTGATGTACAGAAAAGGCTTTTAGCTTTTATTCAGGTTATTTTGCTAGTGAAGTTGAATACATTTTGATACTGTTTTGGAGTGCATTCTCCATAGTGTGATGTCTGATATTTGTATCATTTTCATAATTCTTTTCTCTTTAGATTGGAGAAATGAAGGTAGAGCTCACCCGGCTACATAGAAAGTTGTTTGAACAAGAAAAGAAGCTGCAGAACACAGCAAAGCTTTTGCAGCAAAGCAAGCACCAGGAAAGAGTCATCTTTGATCAGTGTAAGTGAGCTGCTGGGGTGGCTGCCATGTTGGACCATGCCAAGCCTCTAAGGACTGACACTAGCCCTGGTTCACACACTTCAAAGCCCAGACTTTTGTCAAACCAGCTGGAACAGGGGATGCCAAGTCCCAAGATAGACAGAGGCAAGAAGAGAGGCTTTGTCTGTGAGAAACCAGAACAATAAGAGATGCCTATGGCAGGTTCAGGCAGGAGGGGCAGAAGACAGAGCGTCTTGGGACAGGCCTCAATTGGAGCTCAGGGTCGCTCCCTCCTAGAGTGCAGGATCTACCTGTGACAGCTGTACATGATGGAGGCTCTCATGGCTCCCTCTACTTCAGAGCTTGTCTGGCAGCTACGCATCTCTTGGTTCAAATACTCATCACCTCTCACCCGCATGTATAGAGGAGCAGCTTCCACCTGGTTCTCCAGCAGCTCATCCCTGGCCTGGCCCTATGCTGTCAGCAGGTCAGTTTGTCTATCTGAGGAGAACTGCTATCAGCACCTTCCTCCCTGAGGAGCCACTGACCTTGAGCAGAATCCACCTTCCTAGCGCATTCCTTAGAGATACAGAACTGCTAATAGGCAGCTTTCTTAGCTGCCCCCAGGAACCTTCTGAAGATAGACTGTGAAACCAGCAGTTTGAACTGCAGAGGAGAGAAGGTTAGCTACGGGCAGAGCCTGGGCCCCTTTTCAGTGTCCCTCGTCCCCAGGCTCTGGGGATAGGAACAGGTGGTTTCTTCCACTAGGAAGCTTGGGCTTCACCAAGGGGTAGAGGACATAAAGATTCATGTCCTTTGGAAGCACCCTTGGGAGTCGGGGGGGACAGTGCCAGGGGTGGCCATGCTGCAGGATGATGTGCTAAGGGGTCTCCCAGGCAGCCTCAGAGGTACTGAGGGTTTTTAAGGCTGTGGTTCAAGAGTGGGTCTGATTGGATCCTCAGGGATGAATAGGAGTCAGCCATCAGAACTAGCCAATAAGCAGAGAAGCAGGAGCTGGATTCTGGAAGACTGCCTTGTATCCTTCCAGCCATACCCCTGGAAGCAAGGGAACACTGCGTGTTCTGGGACATGCCAAGACTTATGCTAGGGTGAGAGAGAATTTTAGTTACTTGTCTTGTCCCTGTAACAGAATACCTGGTAGAGTTCCTGAGATGCATATTCAAAGGAAAGGGGCTCACAGTTCAGATGGTATAATCCATCACGGCGGGGCAGGCTACCCAGGCATCAGTGCATAACCTCCCAAAACAGTGCCATGAGTTAGGAACCAAACATTTAAACACATGTGTCTATGGGGAATGTTTCACATCCAAACAATAACAGAAGAAAGGTGGGGGCCATGTTACAAAGAGCCTGTGAGTTGGGCTCAGGGAGGCACAGAGGAGCCATGAGTTGAGGAGACCCCTGCTGCCTGTGATGGTCTCTAGGCCAGCAGGGAAAGGGATGGCTTTGAAAGAAAGGCAGTTGCTTCACAGAGTGGTGGATGCATGAGGTCTGAGAGACTCTTGTCCCATGTAGAGAAGAGGGGCCCCAGGGGACAGTGTCAGTCATGGTCATGTTCAGATGTTGGGGCATTTGGACTAGATTCCTGGAGAAGCAGAGCTCAGTCCAAGCAGACAGAACTCTGGCACTGGTGCCTCCGCCTCCCTGAATAGCTACAGGACTACTGTTGAGCCTGCTTTCTGGTGAAGAATTTCAGAGGTAGGCAGAACGCAGTTAAGATGCTACTGTGGCAGATGGAGGACCAGAACATGCCAGGTCTGTGTTCCAGGTCATTGAGAGCAGAGCAGGAAGGACCTAAATGGCTTTCCTTCTGAGCATTAGGCTGCTATTTCTAACCAGAAAAGGTAATTCCAAAGGACCCAGAGGGCCATAGGAACCTGGGCTCTGGTCATAACTGTATAGAAAGTGGCTCTGCCTTCCCATCTATAGAACTGGGGCTGCCAGTCCTGGGGATAGAGCAGATGTTGGTTGTTCCTCTTTAGTAAGTCCAGGAGTGCTGCAATGGAGATGGAATGCCATTCACAGTAAGAAATCCACATCTGTCCCCAACACTGGGTCAGGGCCATCCAGCATTATGTCTCCAATAAAGTGTGGTGCTGCCTTGGCTCAAAGCAGGGAGAATATCTCACCTCCGGTTGTTTGATGTGGCCCTGCCTGTGCCTCCTCTGTGTCAGGTCCTGTCTCTCATCTTGATGGGAATCCCAACCTTACCACGTCATGGACCCTCAGAGAAGCAGAGGATACCTCTGAAATTTCTTCTGCTCAGATAAAAATGAAGCCTACAATGTCAGTACCTCCTTACCTCCAGGAGAATTTTTTTTTCGAGGTAGGGTCTCACTCTAGCTCAGGCTGACCTGGAATTCACTATGTAGTCTCAGGGTGGCCTCAAACTCACGGTGATCCTCCTGCCTCTGCCTCCCGAGTGCTGGGATTAAAGGCATGTGCCACCATGCCCGGCTTCAGAGGAAATTTTTGTAAAGCAAGAAAACTTTTCTCCAGGCTCCTATAGGGCCACTATTCTGAATAAGCAGGGAGTGGGCCATGAAACTGGGGCAGTCTCGGGCAGCTTAGGCAGTGCTGGCCAGGGCCGTGCATGCAGATGCTTGTGTTTGCCCCATGGGAGCAAGGTTTCTTAACCCTCACCTGGTCCTGCTTAGAGTTCATGCTTTTTCTCTCTCTTGAGAAGATCTCATTCTACAGTCCAGTCTACCCTCAAACTCATGGCAGTTTTCCTGCCTCTGCTTCCCAATGCTGAGACTGAGGTGTGAGCCTCCATGCCCATTTCTGGAACTGATACCTGACGAGGCTTAAAATCCCCTCAGCAGTGCAATTCCTGTTCCTGCTGGAGTTTGTTGGAAAAGAAAGGACTGGGGAAGGAAGCTGCCTTCTCTCACAGCTGTTCCTGAGTGATGAACACTCCCATTCTTCTTAGAGTTCTAACACTGTTCAGGCCACAGTTCAGGTGTCAGTGGGCAGTGGTCCTCTGAACTCTCTAGCCCACTCTTGTCTAGGCAGAACACAACTTGTCCAGAACCATGTTGGACTATTTTTTAAAATATATATTTACTTATTTATTTTTAGTTATGAGAGAGAGAGAGAGAATGGGTGCGCCAGGGCCTCCGGCCACTGCAAACGAACTCCAGATGCATGTGTCCCTTGTGCAGCTGGCTTACGTGGGTTCTGGAGAATCGAACCAGGATTGGCCTAGCAGGCCAACGCCTTAACCACTAAGCCATCTCTCTAACCCCATGTTAGACTGTTTTGACAGCTGAAGGGCAGGAGAAGGAGACAAAATGCCCAGAGTCCTTTCAGGCCACAAGAAGTTTGCTTGAAGGAGTGCTATGTAAAACCCTGGTTTTACAGAACTTGCCTGGTCATTTGATGTGGACCTCCACCTGTGGACTTGCTCCTACACCACTTCCCAGAGGGCCATGCCAGAAAATGAAGCCAGGCACTGGTCAGACCCAGCCTGCCCTGTGACATCACCCCCCCATCCCCGGCTCACAGAGATGAGCCCAAGATAACTGCACAGCGTGGTGTTGCTTATGAAAATTGGCACATGTGCTATACCTCTTGAGTTTCTGTGAGGACTTGAAGAAATGCCATCTGTGGTCTACCTTTCTTGATGGGTGGTTTGGCCCTGGGGTATGAGAAGGAACAGGAGGGACCTTTTTTGGATGCTTCAGGACTGTTGTATTAATTACTTTTCTTCTTGTGATAAAATACCCAAGAGAGGCAACGTAAGAAGGAAAAAATGAAGGGAAGGGTTTGTTTTGGCTCACAGTTTCAGGGAATAAGTCCATCATTGCGGGAAAGGCAGATTAAGAGGCTCAGTGTGGGGCAGCAGGAACTTGCAGCACAATTAATTTGGTCACATCTTGGCTGATCAACAAGTAGAGTTCAGGCCAGAGTCAGAAGAGGATATCACCTTCAAGGCCTGCCGACAGTGATCTGCCCTCTGCCAGCAAGGCCACAGTTCCTTGGGTTCTTCAACGTCCTAAAATAGCACCGCTAGCTGAGGACCAGGTGTTCAACCCTCTGAGCCTGTGGGGGCATTTGATTTCAGCCATGCAGCTGTCCTTGTAGTTGCACTTCCTGCTCCCTGCTCTTGGTTCTCACCCAGCCCTTCTTATCTCTCAGCTCTAACTATCCTGTTGTTTGTTTTCTCCTCAGTGGTCATCACCCACCAAGTCCTTCGGAAGGCCAGAGGGAACTTAGAGGTAATGTCCCTGAGTTGTTTTAACGGAAAGCTGTGGGGTGGTAGAGGTGGGAGCAGAACCAGAAACGGCTTGTCTTGCTTTCTGTGCTTGCTTGTGTGTTTGTGTGGTGTGTGTGATGTGGCCAGGTGTTCCTGCCTATGGTAGCCAGACATGAACATCAGGGGTCTAACTGCACTGTTCTTACACCCATTCTTATTTGGGATGGAGTCTTTTAATACTGGAGCTTGCTGGGTTTTTTGCAAGCCAGGGTGATTGCCTGGTCTCTTTGCTCCCCTCTGTGGGACTGGGATTACAGGTACACAGTCACACTCAGCTTGTTCACACTGGGATATGAAAATTCAAACTGTGATAGTTACAGGCTCCCTCAGACCTTCATGTCTTTACAGGAAGCACACTTGGCCACTGAACCATCTCTCCAGCTCAGAAATGGCTTTTACAGAGGTGGACTGGGCGGTCATGTCCATCACAAACAGTGGTAGTTTTCTGGTAGCAGAGCATGAAGAGACACACTTTATCACACTTGCTCTGAGTTCCCACCTTCAGTGCTGGCTGTCTTTACCAGGGAGGACTAGAGTGAACAGTGACTGTCACAGGAGTGAATGGAGGAATGAATGCAGAACGACCTCACTGTCAGTTTGGTCTGTGTTTGCTAAGCAGGGTCTTGGGAAGCAGTTTTGAAATAGCACCTCACCTTTACTTGTGTTAGGGATCCTACCTCAGAAGCCCTCCATGACCTAAAGTTCTTCTTTTTTCCCTCCCTTTCCTAGCTCAGGCCTGGGGGTGCACATCCAGGAACATCCAGTCCCAGCAGACCAGGCTCCTGAGGAGAACATTCAGCCAATAAAGCATGTCTCTGCCATAATGTCTCTGTCCTAACTGTGGTTCCTAGTGGTGAAGGACAAAAAGGTTGCTGGGCCAAAGGAAATGTTTTGTTTCCTCAGTGATTTCTGTCTGAAAGTTGGCTCAAGTCATTGTCTCAAAGGTTCTGGTGTTCTGCAGTGAGAAAACAGTAAGGCTCTGAGCTCTGGACTGCCGCACTAGAATCTTGTGCAGGGCCTGGAGCTGAGGTGTTGCATATCTGTGTGGTTCATGTCCACACTGGATCCAAGACTGCAGCTCTCAGCCAGCACCTGAGTTTGAAGATGCTCCTTAAATGGTTCATTTAATTTCAAGTGCATGACTCGTCACTTTTGGGAGGTGGCTTCAAGCCCAGGTCCCACACTCCCAAGCAGTACAGATCAGGTCTTCAGGAGCCACATGACCTCAGGTCTTGGTCACTGCTGAGCCCACTTGGGAGTCCAGAGAAAAGCGAGTCCATGAGGGGTGGCCTGGGTACAGTGCCTGCCCCACCCAGATCCTTGGCTCCTAGAGCTGTCTTATAAGCTCATGTGGTTTTGGATTTGAGGAACTGAGTGAAGCTTGGAGCTGGAACTTGGCATTTGCACTGTTCCAGTGATGCTAGCAATGCGAACACTCAGATACCCACATTGCTGCCTGGTGCACTTGCTTGCTGTAGCCCTGTCATTGGCCTTCATGTTTAATTATCCTTAACCTTGGCTCTGAGTTGCACAGTGTTTCTGAGAGGTAAACAAAGCAGGACATAGCCCTGCTTGTAGCTGAGCTTCAAGACTGGCCCAAAGTGGCCCACGTGGCACCCTGAGAGCCAGAAGTAGATTAGGACACCCCAGCCACATAAGCTGCCTTTCTGCTTCACAGCCTCATGCCCATTGTGAGGTGTTACAGAGCAGGCACTAGCTGGACCTGGTCTCAGTCCCACAGCCCTCAGAGCTCTGACTCAGCACCCCTCTCTCTCCTCCCAGGGACTTGAGAATCCATCTGACTGACCCTTCAGTTTGCTCTAAAGTTACTGTTGCTGAACTTTGCCTGTTACCTCCTCTTGGGTTTCTTGCTTGATTGCACCCTCCCTTACCCACCACTTCACTGAAGTCCCCTAACGTCCAGTGGGGGGGCCTGTGATGGCTCTCAGGAGTAGGAATTACCTGTCTTCGTGGGACAGCCAAGGGCTTGGATCTCTCCTGTCCTTCAGAACCCCAGGCTGGCTTCTGGTACCCCATAGCTGCCCAGAAATGGTGACAATTAGGTGACCTGACTGCTCCACTTGGGAAAGGGGGAGGTGAAGCTTAGGCAGCATCTGCTCTCAACCTCCATCCACTCAGGGAGGGACGAGGCGAGTCAGGCTGGTCTCTTCCTATACACATAACCAGAGTGAGAATGAAATTTTAGGTACTGCCTCATGTTGGGTTCCTCTTTCAACAAGAAGAGCAGCAGGCCTGGCTTCTCTTCCTCGGTCTCTGCTTCTGTCCTGTTAACACACCTGCTCCGTGGGAGTCACCCTTCCACACAGTCCTGATGGCAGATCTGTTGCGAGCTTCAGAATTTGGAAGTAGCTGAAGAATAAAGACCTTTGTTAGAAATAGCTCTTCAGTGTCTCAGTGGCTAATGTCAGGCCAGTTTTTAAAGTGCTGTTTGAAGTTCCTGTGTCAGGTGTGGACAAATGCAAGGGTGCTTGTGTGTGCACAAGGCTTTGTTGAATTATGGTGATGGCTGCTCAAGCCAGGCTTGATTTGGTTCAGGTGTACCTACGGTGAACAATTCCCCATGCCTGTCACGTGGTTAGTATGCTGCCTGTGGGGGCTGAGCTTGGTCATTGGCAAGGGCATGAGCTAGGGTGCTGTGAGGGAGGAATTGATACAACTGGGCCCATCTAGATGCTAAACCCAGTGTGTCTTGCAACCCAGACGGCCATTAGCATCAGGTTTCCCATAGCATCCCAAGAACACAGCAATCCAAAACAAGTCTGTTAATATTCTTCAGCTTATAATATTGCCAACCTTGGGCTAGTGAGAAGGCCCTCCCTCTTCTGGGAGGTGGGGAGCAGCCGGGTTTGTTTGGGCTGGATTAGGGCCAAGAACAAACTCTGCAAATAAGGACAATTTAGACCTTGGAAAAAGCTCCATTGTCCCTGGTGAGTTAATTTTACCAGCAGCTGAATTCAGGAGGCTCTGAAGCAGTAATCAAAAAATGCATCAATTTCCCATAGTTGGCGAAATTAATCACCACATGTGCCTGAGCAGTCACACCTGAGAGGCGCAGCTGCCTGGACTAAATATATAGAAAGAGAGAGAGAGACCTGGGGCCTCCCTCCTTGGGAGTGGCCTTTGCTGTCATTTTTTGGGTGGGGGTAAGTATTTAAAATAATACTTTTTATGTATGGATTTCTGACCTTCACAGTGATGTCATTTTTAACCTGTCTGCCTACATCCCTGCTGTGAGGTAGAGAAATCCCACCTAAGGATCGTTTGGTCTGTACCATCCCCCACCATATCAGCCCATTTCAAAGGAGGAAACTGAGCCTGTCAGAACCTGGTCTCTGAATGATTCTGCCTTCTAGATCATTCTGTACTACCAGAATGCTGTCTGGTGGAAAACTGAAGCCCTTCCCCTGCTCCTTTCAACACAACATCCCCCTGTTCCAGGGCAGGGGCTCAGAGACCCACAATTGAATTCCTAGACACAGCTGCCCCTGAAAACAGCTCGTATAGCCGTGGGCTATGGACGGAGAAAGAGTGATCTTGTTAATAAGTTAGTCTCAGCATTGTGGAACCGAGAAGCCTGCCTGTGGGAACCCAGGCCTGCCAGATTGCCTCTTCAATCTTGGCAGTATTTTGAATCTAACTTAAAAAATCCAGTTATCAAAACTACTCATCCTGTCTCCCAAGAAGCCTAGGTTTTGCCTTGGGCCAGTCTTAGTTACAACTTAGCACAGAGCAGACCTTCCCACCTGCTCTTACCAGGGCCACTTTCTGTAGGAGCATCTCACTTGACCGTCCCACATCCACCCTGGCCCTGTTCACCTGTCTCCTATAAAAAACTGGCCTCTGTCCTGTAGGTCCTATGCTCTAGCTTCTTAGGGCTTTCCTGAACTACAGCCACAGGGTCTTGGTGCATGCCACCCCTGCCTAGCATGCTCTTACCCTGGCTCCTCCTGCTAGATGGCACTTAACTTGTGTCCCGGAGCTCAGTGGTTGGTCTTCCTCGCTAGGATGAGCTGTTAGTATTGATGCTGATTTCACTGGCTTGATGATGCTCCCTCACTGGCATTTGGCTGGAGTTGAGAACCCAGTCAGTAACATTGGCAAAGCCCAGGTACCAGCAGAAGTCAGGCAATGTCATCAGGATAGCTAGGCATGGGATGGCTGCAAACTGTGGAGTCCAGACTGGAGTGTTCTAACCTGGAAACTGAGGCAGAGTGGAGCAGGACACTGCACTGTGGATTGGGGAGAAAGAGGATAGAAGCAAGCTGCTAAGTGTGGTTTAGGTTACGGTGGGGCCCCAACTTGGAGAGAGACCACTTAGGGAGGTGACAGTGCCATCCGCTTGCTTGTTGCTGTGGAGGTGGGAAAGGATGCCCCAGGTGGAGGGAACAGCCTGTGCAGAAGCTTGTAGGCTGCTGAGGGCTCCTTGGGAGGGAATGTGGCTGAGGCTGAACGGAAATGAGGAGATAGACCATTGGGCAGTCAGTGCTAATTGTGTCAGTAGGTTGAAGTAAAAAGCCCAAAAAGTCAGAGCAGTAAAGGCTTGTGATGAGGCTGGTCAGATGGTGAGATGAAGACCCCGGGCAATCTGTAAGGCAATGAGGTGAGCCCCCTGGCTGTGAGGACCCAGCATGCCCTTCTGGCTGTGGCTGTAGGATGGCTGAGGGTGGGAGAGGAAGTGCTTCCTACTCACCCAGCATGGGGGGAAGTCTAACCTGGAAGTAGTTCCCAGAACCTGCCTGACTCCCATTGTGAATGCCACCCTTGGGCACTTCCTAGAGTGACTCTGTGATGGCTGTCCGCAGCTCCAGGCTGGGAACCAGCGTGGTGGTCAAGCCACTGCCCAGATGGAGCTATTTTCTGTCCACAGTTCCACCTGCCCTCTGGGAGTGACCCAAATGCTCCCAGCCTCAACTTCTCTGCCTTGAACAACACCTCCCTGATGCCTGCACCTCCTGCTCACCTGGGGCCTCCCCTTCTTCGAGGTTGGCTCCCTCATCCTCATCCCCAGGAAGCTATTACAGCTCTCGTCTTCTTTCACCAGCCCAGAGGGCATTCCTGGCTAGCTGGGCAGGGGCTGGGAGGGTCCTCTACACAGCTTCTAAAGACAATAGGCAGGAAGCCAGTGCCTGGATCTGGGGAAGCTGGCTCTCCCTGCCTGCTTGGAGGCCTCTGTCAACACCCTCAGCATACTCCCCTCAGGCGAGTTGTTATATATGGTTCCAAGATTCCCATTACTTCAGAACGCTTCTATGTAATGCCTTGAAGGAATTATTGAAATGTGTAATTACAGTGTGCATTGTAATATAAAACAAGTCTATTATATTCATTTGATGGAACCATGCTCCATAATGTCTATTCTAATATAAGCAATTCTGCCATTAGAATTTTATATTGTGTGTGATGGTAATTGTCCCCCTGCAGACTTCATCTCCCTACCTTAGCCCTTGGTTCCCACACCTTCTCAGGCTGTTTCTGCTGCCTCAAGATAGGGAAGACATCTGAGGGCTATTTTACCCAGCTCCCTTTAGACAGACGGGAGAATGAAGCTCAGAGGGGCGAGACCATCTGGCCAAAGCCCAGAGCAGGTGAGGCCCTCATCTCCTGGGCCCTAGTCAGTGACTGGCTCAGTAGTTTCCAGACATCTCTGGGAATTGGAATGCTTTGTTCACAAAGAATCTCAAGGCAGACTGAGAGGGCTCCCAGGGTCTTGACCAGTCAGGAGCCCATTAGGCCTTCATTCCCTCTCGGGCCCCTCATGCAGCTTTAGGGTTCAAAGGGACACCCACAGCCACCTTGGTCCAGATGGGAAACTGAATCTATGAGTGATGGGAGAGCTTGCTGGGATCATATCTCAAGTTGTGGGCAGAGGTGGGTGGACACTCGCCTCTCTCTCAGGGCTTCTCTCTTCTCTTAGGGGTCCACTTGAGCTCTGCTGCCTTTCTGGAAGCAGGATCACAAAGACTTGTTAATCTCAGGGTGAAAAGCACCCTGGAGATACATCCATGGCAGGCAATGGCAAGTTGCAGAGGACTCCTATTTCAAATAGAGTTGCTCTGGAATTCTGATGCCAGCTGAGAGCCTGTTCCTCTTGAGCACCTCTCACTCTGCCTCCTCTGTACCAGCCTTGAGTCAGGACTGCGCCTGCTAGGTGCCAGCCATGTTGCTTGCTGGCCCTTGGGACCCATCTGTGGACAAGTCATCCCATTTCTTCCATTGCTAGGCTCCCAGCAGGTTGTGAGTGTATAATGTGTGAAAGGTCTTCTCCGCTCTGCAGCTGGGACAGGAAGGTCCTGAGAGCAGAGCAGAGCAGAGCACACGGAATGTGGGAGTGAGCTGGGCTGGGGCAAGCCGAATAGGTAAGTGATCTTGGGAAAAGAGTGGCAGTTGTAGCAAGATCCCCAAACCCCAGGAGTGTCCAGCAGATGGTACAGTACAGCTGGGTGTGTTGCTGGGGTGGGAAGCAGCAGCAGTTGCTGAGGCCTTGAGCCATGACTCATGGAGAGGAGAGGTTGTGGGCCTTTTAGCAGAGCCCATGTGCTCTGGCTCAGGCTTATCCTGTCACCCTGGCTTCTAGGTCTGGAGGCCTTAGGGCTCCAGCTGAAGAATTCCTGCTTTGACCTTGACTCGACTGACTGCATCCAACCATGTGGACATGGTCCTGCCCATAACTGTTTGGTGACAAAACCTGTTCTCAACATCTGAGGTGCCTACGTTCCAATTTCTCACTATGCAAACTCCCAAAGGTTCTTTATTGCTGGAGAATCTGCTCAGAGGGGCAGAGAAAATTGTCTGAGGTCACGTAGCAGGATTCAAGCCAGGGGCTTGTTCATGTTGCTCATAGAAGGGATGTCTCTGAGATAGTTTCCCGGGGACCTTTATGATTCCACTAGTGGGAAGCAGGCACTGGTTTGCATTTTGATCTGGGAAGCCTCATAATCGTATCTTCTGGGAGCTCTTCTCCCATTGGAATGCCACTAGGACCTTCCTACTTCTAGGATACTGGGCAGAGAACAGTGCCTTTCAAAGGGATGTGTGGTGGTAGCAGCTATTTGCTGAGCTCACAATGAAAGAGCAAAAGTTGTCCTGTGCCAGGACTTGTGTAGCATGTTGGGAAGAGAGGGAAAAATACCACCATTGCGGCCCTGTGGCTGACTGCCTTGTATTGGACTGGGGTCTCATGCTCCCACCTCCCTTCAGCCTCGAGGTGCTGGGCCTCCCAGCCACGCAGTGAACGCATGCAGGCCGTGCCTTGGTTCATCAGAAAGGCTCAGTTCACAAAGCTTTGCACACCCAACTGCAGTTCTGCCATCCTGCGTGGTAATTTAGTTCTCCCATGCTCAAAGAGGAAGTGGAATGCAGGGAAGTCAGTGCACTCGCTCAGTCACATGCCCAGTGACTGGAGGAGCTGGCCGTGCTGGAGGCTCTCACTGCGCTGTGCTGGCTGAACTACTGAGTGGAGGCCAGGTGTGTGTGGGTGATTTTCTATTCAAATCCAGCCAGTGCCTGTTTTACACCATCATCAAAGGCCACTGTGAGCAGGAGCTGCATCTTCCTTTGTACATTTGAAAAAAAAAAAATGCCATCTCAAAGTCATCACACCCATGTAATGACCATGGAGGAGTCAGGAGGAATTAAGCCCGAAGCCAGTATCAGGAAGGATGAAGAGGAAGGCCATTCTTTGGAATGACATGGAGCTGCTGTTTCCTCAGTCAGGCAGACAGGCGGGTTTGGGTGGCACCAAACTAGGTTGTGAATTTTAATTCTAGTCTTTGCAGCTGCTAATGTGCTTGTCGCTTAGAGAATAGACACTAATTGACAAGCAACTAAATAAGTAACATGTAACACGAAAGCAAACATGAGCTCTAAAGGAAGAAAAGCAGCAAAAAGGATGAAATAAAACAAGGGGGGGGTTGAATGTGTTTTCTGCACTCCATTAAAGTGACATCAAAAGCCTTTTCAAAATATTTGCTTTATGGTGAAGATACAGTTTGGAATCATCTGGGCCTTGGTTCCCACATCACCACTTTGGGCATCAGATGAGGGGAAGAGGCTCTTCAAAGGTGACTGGAGACCTGCAGGCAGAGCCTGAGGGAGGACCGGCTCATGGTACTTACATAGCTGAGGACATCATAGGGAGCCAACATGAGCAAGCGTCCTCAACTCAGGTGCTACAAGCAACAATCAGCCGATGACAGCAGGGGGAGGAGGGGCGAGTTGTGCTTTCTGGGATGAGGGTCAGGTCTTCACAGGAGGTGTGGTCTGACACGAGTGGGCAGATGGAAGTAGGAGGTCAAGGAGCCCTATATGCAGAAACGTGGGAGACAAGAAGTGTGGTGATTCTTCTCTGTACTGCTGTATGCAAGTGTGAGGCAGAGAGATGGGAGAGCAGCTGGGTGCCAGGGTGCGCAGCAAGAGCCCCTGAGCCAGAAGGCTTAGATGGCTGCCTTCCTCCGGGTCTTCCCTCCCAGGGCTCCTGAGGTGAGAGTGCTGAGCAGGCAGGGATCGGGGGTCTGCTGGGGCACACAATGTCCACTCAGAGACTTTGAACCCACACTGATTAGGACCACTTGGCTAGAGGCCATCATGGCAGAGCAGGCAATGTTCTGTGTCCTTCCAGTCCTGTAAGCCCAGCCATACCACTCAGAAATCCTTAGGCAGTGACAGAACCTGTTTAATCTGGTTTAGCCCATGAGGAGGATTTAGTGTCTTAGGACACGAACTAGGGGGCCAGGGTGGAGCAGTGTGGTGGGAGTTGGAACCAGGGTCTCTTCACCTCTTCTCTCTGATGCCATAGGCTGACTTCCCTCTCTAAGTAGACCAGGACATTGGCTATGGCCACTTTCAGGCCCATGTCACCTCAGCCTCCTAACCAGGAGGAACAGGGGATGGAGGTTAATGGAGGACGAGTGCTCTTTGTCTTCAGCTGCCCTGAGAAAAACCCCAGGGAAGTTACTGATGGAGAGACACTGAGCAGATTGTGCAGTATAGTAATCCTGTGACTAAGAACAGGGTCCTGCCAGAAGCAACTGCCTCTTATATGTCCTCCTGGCTCAATTGGAATGTACAGAGTTGTCAGGGGGTAAGAAGAGGGGAGGGAGGTGCTGGTAGAGTCAAATTAGGATCACTTGGGGCCTGTCCTGTCAACAGCTAGGTCTAGATCAAAGGCTTTCAGCCACAGTTAATAAGCCCATGAAGGTATGTTGGTGAAGAGAAGGCGTGGAGACCCAAGACCCAGCCAGAATAATCCCTCTCTCCACATCCTAGCACCTTCATCTCTGTGCACTCAGTCTACTCTCATCGAAACTAGGGGTGATGGGGCTGGAGGGATGGCTTAGTGGTTAAGGCACTTGCCCCTGCAGAGCCAAAGGACCCAGGTTTGATTACTCAGGACCCATGTAAGCCAGCTGCACAAGGTGGCACATGTGTCTGGAGTTTACAACCGCCTGGAGGCCCTGGCACACCCATTCTCTCTCTCTCCTCTCAAATAAATAAATAAAAATAAATTGGGATGATAGACTTTGCTTCACAGGGTCAGTGAGATATAAGTGTGGTAGTGTTTCATGGACCCCAGAGGGCACCCCTGCCCTCTCAGGTCCTGGGCAGTGCTAGGCCCATAGAACAGGAGGCAAGTGGGCAGGTACAATGACGCATGCATTCCACTGTGGAGACAGGTCCACAAGGGGGTGCAGCTCCTGTGCGTCTCCAGGGCTGCTCTGCAGCAGCCTGTTGAAGTGAGAGCTGATGTGACAGATGGGTGCCGAGGTAAGCACCAGCATAAAGTGAAATTGCTTATCAGAGAAATAATGCTAAAAGTAAAATAAATTAGACTTCACACTGACGTCGTAATTTTAAAAATTAATTAAGAATAAAAAGATGCATCTCAAAGGAAGGGAGAAGTCTAATTTCGACAGACAGTAATTAATTCCTCCGTTCAGAAATTCATTAACAAGCTTGAAGTACAAATTGCTCCTTTGCAGACCGTGCAATCCCCTGAGGGCCCTTCTGGGATTGTTGGGGTCTGAGGGCCGATGGCTGGGAAGACACTTCTGAGGACCAGTGTTGTGGGGGTGAGGGGGATGCGTCAGGATGGACTCCTGGCTGTACTGCTTTGACTTCTGTAGTGGTTGGTATGCTGTGTAGGTTATGGCTGTGAGTGTCCAACTCCTATGTGGTTTACGCCATTGTCACAGGAAACTTTTCCCCTGGAGAGATGCAAACACACAACTTCACCTTAAACAGGGAGGGCTCAGATGGCAGACCAAAGTACAACTGCACCAATACCAACTTGATGAACCAATGTATTCATTGGGGTTACTTACAGAGCATGAAGAGGGAGTATTTATAGGAATATGGAGCTGCCAAAGCAGCCACTTTGATGGAGATTCCTGTGTCAAGATTAGTCCTTGGATGCTCCTCCCTCAGCCGCAGGATGAGGGCATGCCTGCCTTCAAAACATGGGGACCCCAGAGCAGCCACACCAGTGAGAATTCTCATCCCACCCTGAAAGACGACTTCCCTGTGGCCACTTTGGGAAGTTCATTGTCCCCGTCCAGGAGTACGGGATCACAGGGCAGCACTTCAGTGAGGCGCACTATGTCTGGATTACCCCTGCGGATGCTCCTCCCTCAGCCCTGGGGTGAGGGCTTAGTCACAGAGCAAGAGACCCCAAAGCGTCCAACTTGATGGAGCTCATTGTTCCTTGATCTTTTCCCCCTTTATTTGCAGAGAGAGAGAGAGAGAGAGAGAGAATGGACACACCAGGGCCTCTAGCCACTGCAAATGAATTTCCGATGCATGTGCCACTTTGTACATCTGGCTTTCCATGGGTTCTGGGGACTTGAATCTGGGTCGTTAGACTTTGCACCAAGTACTTTAACTGCTGAGCCCATTCCTTGAATTTTTACCCTCTCTATACTCTTATCTCCCCCTGAGGTCCTGAGACCATTTGCATTATTGTAAACAGCTGGCACAGGGGGAGCACGTGAGGTCTCAGATGGGGGTCTGTTGACCCTCCCCATGTCTTCTTTTGTGAGTTGTCTCAGTTGCTTTTGATAAGGCTAGTGGGTAGCAATAGTTTGTTGCTTTCAATACATAGGAATTTTGCCATACAGCACTCCACCTCCTTCCGAGATACTCCCTGAGCCTCAGAGAGGGCAAGACAGATGTCCATCTATTTCTAAGCATTGGAGCACTATGCCACAGTAACGGTCACTAATCTCAGGATCTTGGCCAGTTGAGTCTTTTCCATCAGCACCCGCTCGCTATTGGCTGCAAGAAGCTCCTCTACAACCACAGCTGACAGCGGTGATACTCTATACACACAAGCACAAATGTTCATCAGGGAACTTCACAGGACCATCACATCCATCCAACAAAATAGTAACAGTGACTGCCCCACTAGGGCTTATGACCTCCCCAGCTGCAGGCTTTTGACCAGGTTTATAGTACCTGTGGAGCAAGCTTCCAGTCCAACCAAAAAGTTGTTGGCTGTACCCACAACACTAGTGCAGTAGTGCACAGGTGGGCACATCTTGCTTGGCATGTTGGTATTGTAGCACACAGGACTCCAAGCTGGGCAGGACTATTGATGACCATTTCCCCCCGCCCCCAGGAGCCCACATTGCACCAGCCAGCAGGGAGAGTACTTCTAGCCTGATTTCCCCACATCCTATAACCAAAGCATGCCGTGTCTTCAGTGATGGGGTCCTACCCTTTAGTTCTGAAATGCAACCAACAACCCTAGCCATAACCTTTTTCCATTTTGGGAGCCTCACGGGCGTCCCAGGCCAGCAACTCTTAGGGACGTAGCCCATCCCTGGCACTGTGATCTTTATTCAGCAACCTCATTGGCTTTAGGCATGCCCTTTTCTATCTACATAGGATACTTTCTTTCACACACTTTAATTTCTGTCTTTATTGTTCTCCCAGATACTTTACCAAACATGTAAATTACACCGAGGTCAGTGCTATGACATTTAATGAAGCCTTTTTACAGCTGGGAGACAGGATCTCCGAAGACCTAAGGCCGTCCATTTCCAAGCAGGCACCAGTTGATCTCAGAAGTTTGCATTTAGGGGGTTATTAAAGGAGAACATTATCAAACTCCAACATGGCATGAAAAGATTCCATTGCCTGTATCAACTGTTTCTTTAAAAGCACAATGTTGGGGAAAGCATCATCGATGAAAGACACTGCTCCACCCAGTTTTCCGTCATCTATAGACATTTTCCGTGATCTATCCTGCCTTTCACTCTGGAGTGCTTCCATGGGGCTGTCTTGTACCTCCCCAACCCAGTGGGCTCAGCGGGCTCCACTCAAACAGTTTGGTCAAGGCCAAAGAGAGGCTTCTCTCTAACTTATGGTGGTGCCTGCCCCTCTCGGTGTACTCTTCCCACCCCCTAGGTTTGTCTGGCTCCAGGGGGCCAGCTCTGAGGTTGAAGTCTCAGCTGCTTTCTCCTGGCTGTTGCAATGGACTCCAGTGAGACCAGTAATTTCCATTACCAGCATATCTTCCTGCAGAAGAGAAATGTACACGGCTCTTTCTGGGGGCATAATTGCCCTCCCCTGCATCAAGCTTAGTCCTTTTCACCTGAAACACCCTGTTACTCACACTCTCCAAGAATTGTTCTTCAGGCCTTAAAGCCTTCCACAGATTCACTAACACAGCATTTGACCTTATATGAAATTTATCCTTGGGAATTCAGCTTGACGCAAATCTTGCCACTGTTGCCATCTAGTAATGCAGAGAGACCCCTTTGTCTGCTCTGCCTTTTGCTCTGGATTGTTTATCCTTTTACGGATCCAATTCATATGCTAGTCCAAGCGGGGGGGATTTTGGAGGCCCTCAAGCCTGATTTTTGTCCTGAGTTCGCCAGAGTCAGTGAAGGGCCTAAGGCAGAAGCGTGGTATGTAGTTTAGAGAGATCACAGTGTCTTGAAATCCAGCCATTAAGTTTACATTCTATCCTGAGTTCCCTCTGTCCTGTCCATAGGGCACATTACCTATTTTTATTTAAAAATATTAGTTTAGGCTGGGTGTGGTGGCGCAGGCCTTTAACCCCAGCACTCGGGAGGCAGAGATAGGACGATTGTGGTGAGTTCAAGGTCACCCTGAGACTATGTAGTGAATTCCAGGTCAGCCTGAGCTAAAGTGAGACCCTACCTCGAAAAACAAAAACAAACAAAAAATTAGTTCAAAAATATTAGTTTTTAACCTAAACATAGTTTTCCATAGACACAAAATTAGCCCTATTGATGTACCATATGATGCTTCAATACGTGTACATTGTGTCATGTTTTCTTTTTTTTTGCATGTGTATGGGTGTGACATAACTGTGTGTATGCATGTTCAAATGTATATAAGTGCAGCACATATGTGTGAAGGTGGTCATGTACATTTATGTGTGCATGTGGTGGTCAGATACTGATGTTGGGTGTCTTCCTCAGTCACTCTCCACCTTATTTTTTAAGATTATCTCTCACTGCCAACAAAACACTCGTGTCTTCATACTTGGGTGGCAAGTACTTTACCCACTGAGCAGTCTCCTCAGCCCCTATTTTGTCGTTTGAATTAAATTACACATGTCCATCTCCTCATCTATCATGTTTCCATGATGAAAACTCCATAACTGTTCTTTTCTCTTTTTGTAGTGTACACTACATAATTGTCAACTACATTCACCTACTAGGCAGAAACCCAGAGCATCTTATTCCTAAGGAACTATAGCTGAGTTTCATGGATGAGCCTTTCCCTGCCCCCCTCTCCCTACCTCCCCAACTTGGACCAGTTCCTTTTTTTGAATTAAATGTCTTCATTTGGAATTAATCCTAAACTTACAGAAAAGTTTCAGATACAGTACAAAGGATGTTGATTCTTCAACTAGTTGAAAATAGTACCCGCTGGCATCCTTCCTACCACTCAGTCCAAACTCGACTTTCTCCTGCGTACCTCCTTCACCACTGCAATAGTTACCAGCACCCTGGAACATTCCTCCTACAGTTGTGGCTTAAAGCAGCATTTACCGTCCCCTAGGAGGTGGTCAAGTGTGGGCCAGGGCTGTGGGCTCCTGGGCTTGGCTGGAGCTGCAAAGCCCATGTCCAGCTCACTCAGTGGCCTGTGGAAAGCTCACGTTCCAGGCAGGCTGATGGACTCGGGGCTGATGTTTCCGCTCGGCAGGAAAACCTCCCCATAGAACTGCTCACCATAAGACAGCCTTCTTCCACGAGGTGAGTAAAGGAAAGAGCAGTGGGGTGAGAGGGAGAAAGCAGCCTTTTGGGACTTCCGGTCAAGATGGCGTCTGCCTAACCTTGCCTCGCCTCACAGGGAAGTAAAGCCAAGACCCTTAAGGTTTAAGGGAAATATTTTTTAAAGGGTTTGCTGGTTCTTGCATGCTTCCAGAGAGAGGGGGTGGATGTGCAAAATAGGGAATCCACAGATTCCGATGCTCCCGGGCAGGCGCCACTGCCTGTCAGACCCCGCCGGACCTGCCTGAGGCCCCTCGCTGCCTAGAGCCCCGCGCGCCATTGCACTCACCTCGTGACCTCGTGGAAGAAGGCTGTCATATGGTGAGCAGGCCAGAAAGCCGCCTTTTGTGTTCATTTAAATCCGTATGTACACGTGCCATGGCATGTGTTTTGAGATCAGAGGACAACTTGTGATGCTCGCTCTCACCTTCCACCTTGTTTGAGGCAGAATCTCTTTTGTCGTTTGCTGCTGTGTGTGCCAGGCTAGCTAGCTTGCAAGCTTCCAATGCTGTTATTTCTGACTCTTTTTTAAAAAGATTTTTTGTTGTTGTTGTTGGTTTTTCGAGGTAGAGTCTGTAGTCCAGGCTGACCTGGAATTCACTATGTAGTCTCAGGGTGGCCTTGAACTCGTGGTGATCCTCCTACCTCTGCCTCCCGAGTGCTGGGATTAAAGGCGTGTGCCACCACACCTGGCTTAAAGATATTTTTTATTTCCTTATTTGAGAGAAAGAGGGAGATAGAGAAAGAATGGGCACATTAGGGCCTCCAGCTACTGCAAATGAACTCCAGACGCATGTGCCACCTTGTGCATTTGGCTTACATGGGTTCTGGGGAATGGAACCTGGGTCCTTAGACTTCACAGGCCAGCACCTTAACCACTAAGCCATCTCTCCATCCTGGCAACTATTTTTTTTAATCATGCTACAGGCATGCTGGAATTATGGGCATGCATTACTGTGCCTGGCTTTTACACATCTGGTTTTTACTTGGGTGCTGGGGATCTGAACTCTGGTCCTCATGTTTGTGCAGCAAGTGCTTTATCCACTGGACCCTCTCTTCACCCCTGAGAAGGCAATTTTTTTTTACCTAATCTTGGTTTTGTTTTCTTTCTTAAGGTAGGGTCTTGCTCTAGCCCAGGCTGACCTGGAATTCACTACGTGCACCACCATGCCCGGCTTCTTTGTTTTTTTGAGGTAGGGTCTTGCTCTAGCCCAGGCTGATCTGGGATTCACTATTTAGTCCTAGGCTAGCCTTAAACTCATAGTGATCCTCCTACCTCTTTCTCCCAAATGCTGGGATTAAACGTGCCCAGCTGAGACCTAATCTTGATAGAAATACTCTGCATATTCTTACTCATTGGGAGGGAACTCTACAAGAGGGTGAATGCAGGTGAGGAGCCTTGAGGGGTCACTTCTGAGGGTCATTAGCAGGACAAAACCCCTGGTGCCCAAGACTGGTCATATGGAAGGTGCATCACAGGATGGACCCCAGAAATAGCTGCTGAAGGATGCTGAAGATCAGTTCTGAGACTCTGATGTGAGGAGTCAAACACTTAAGCAGAGAGACAACGGGAAGGAAGGAGCCAAGGGCACTCCTTGAGTCTACCAGCTGCAATAGCCATCACAACTGGGAAATTCACACGGACCACCAGACTCTGTGGTTTCCCCAGTTACCCCAGTAATGTCCCTCCTGGGAAAAGGCTCCAGGATCAGTGTCATGTGTCCCAGTGTGGTCAATGCTTTTTCTCTAGAAGGCCCTTCAACCTGGAACAGTTCCTTCATTTGTCTTCAATGTTCATGACTTTGCCCTGTTTGAAGGGGCTTTGTGAGCTGTCCCTCAACTTGGGTTTGTGTGGAGCGTCTTAGGGACTAGGTTAATAGAATGCCACATAGAAAGGGTGTCCCTGAAAGAACTGCTGGCTTCTCAGGGCCTCGCAGGTCCTGTGAGTGTCACTGTGCTTTGTGATAGGAGTTACTTACTTGATCACAGTGGCATCTAACTTCCTGTCACTGAGGAGTCACTTCTTGGCCTTAGTAGCAATTGTTTGGTGGAGGAGGTACTTTGAAATGAGGTACATGTCCAATTCATTTCCAGACTTTCAATTTAATTCAATTGTTATTTTTTAAATGTTATTTTTATTTAATTAATTTATTTATTTGAGAGAAAGAGGCAGATAGAGAGGGACAGAGAGAATAGGCATGCCAGGGCCTCTAGCCACTGCAAACCAACTCCAGACTCACACCCCCCTTGTGCATCTGGCTTACGTGGGTCCTGGGGAATTGAACTGGGGTCCTTAGGCTTTGCAGGCAAGTACCTTAACTGCTAAGCCATTTCCCCATTCCTAATTCAATTGTTACTTACATTGCATAGCCTCCTTTCTGTTTCACACAGGGAATTTTGATCTGCTGTCCTTGTCTCTCAAGTTAGATTTCCTGTGCGGGGCCACCTACCATTGGCAATGTGTGTGTGTGTGTGTTTATGTATGCACATGTGTGTGTAGATGTATGTGCCCTACACTCACATATGTAGAGGCCAGAGGAAGGCGTTGGGTGTCCTCCTCTACCACTTTTCCATCTTATTTCCTTGAGACAGTCTCTCATGGAGCCTGACGCTCCCGGGGTTTTGGCTAGACTGGCTGACCTGGGAGCCCCAGTGCTATTCCCAGCTCCCTGCTCCTCACAGCTGGGGTTTGCAGTCATGCTGAACCATGCCTGGCTTGTTACATGGGATCAACTTCAGGTTCTCATACTTGCACAGCATGCACTCTTACCCACTGAGCCAACTCCCCGGCTCCCTGGAAACACTTTTGCATCTACATTCTCACAGAGCCTTATAGCACCCATGACTGTGGCTCCTGTCTTCTGTCTGAGGAGACAGAGATGTTCTCTCACCCTTACCTGGGACCTTACGCTGCACCTGTGCCAGGTGCTTCCTGCTTCTGACTCTTAGCACCCTGCCCTAGATGGGAAACCAGCGGAAGAATGCTATAATGTGTCCCTCAGCTCGGCCCTGACTCCCAGCAGCTTGGCGAGAGGGCTGCTTCCTTTAACAGTATATTCTTGTAGATAAATGAGTGGTGTCTTTACAGTGCTCTGGGGCTTAGACCCAGCCAGCAGACTCAAGAGGGCTTCTGAAAATCATCTACTCCTGACAGCCACATGAGGGGAAGGTACTTGCCCAGCATCACATAGCGTGTTGCCAACAGAGGGGCACCTTAGACCTTAGACCATCCATAGGCCAGGCCCTGGAATAAGATGTAGACATGCTGAGTTGGATGGGGCTAACATCATGGGAGCAGAGGTGAAACTGAAGCCATCTCTTCCCACGTGAGCTCCAGGCTCTGTATGTAGGAGGGTCTCTCACCTCAGTATCCTCCAGTTGGTCTCTCTGCCTCTCTGACCACCCTAGTCACTCCCTTTGCAGTAAGAGCAGGGGTGCGGGAGGCTCTAGTGGCCTGGGTGAGGCTGGAAGACTTAACTTCATTTAAACCAGTCATTGGACAGAGGGCACATGACTATAATTCCAGCACTTGGGAAGCAGAGGCAGGAGGATCAGGAGTTTGAGTCCAGCCTGGGGTACAGAGTGAAACCTTGTCTCAAAAGGAAAAAAAAAAAAAACATAAGAATGGGATAGATGGTGAGACCTTATTGTTGAAGAAACCTTACACTTTGGTTGCAGGATATAGAGAAATCAAGCTGAAACAGCTGGAAGCTTCCTCCCTGCTGGTTCTCTTTCATAGTGCTGGAAAGTGTCTCTCAGGCTGCCAGGGGAGAACTGTCAGCAACAGTCATACTTAGCCATGGACCCTTGTGCTACAGTACTAACTGGTCAGGAAAGATGTGCCCACTGGTGTAATAGTGGCAAGTCTGTTATGGGTCTTGTAGATAAATGAGTGGTATCTTTACAGCGCTCTGGGGATTAGACCCAGCCAAGTGCTTGCTGATTGTATTTGAGTCTGTTCCACAGAAAGGAATTCATATCTGGTCCTGTAAACCTGGTCAAAAGTCCATAGCTTGGCTGGAGAGACGGCTTAGCAGTTAAAGCACTTTCCTACAAAGCCTAAGGACCCAGGTTTGATTCCCCAGTATCCACATAAGCCAGATGCACATGATGGTGCATGTATCTGGAGTGGCTAGATGTCCTGGCATGCCCATTCTCAAATAAATAAAAATAAAATAAAATATATTTTTAAAAAGTTAATTGCTGGAGAGGTCATAGGCCTAATGGGGTAACTACTCTTGTCCTTTTGCTAATACAGTAAGCTGTCCTTGTCAGATTGCCTTCTAAACACGTATTGTTTATGTCCATAGATTGGTGTTGTTGTCAGTTTTGGTCAGAGAAGGTTCGTTTTTGTAGTGGGCAGCAGTAACTGCAGAGAATCATAACTGGTAAAAGTGCTGACACCTGTTGAAAGCTTAGCCCTAAAAAGTGCATTTATATCATCCCCCTTAAGTTTCAGGGAACACTGTAGAAAAGGGGCCAAAAAGAATGTAAGGGCTGGGGAGAGGGGTGAAGTGTTGTGGGATGCTTTCTCCTGCTTATGACCTGGGTATTACACTTATGAACTCACTTTATCGGCATGTGACCTGCATAAAAGTGGCCTGGTCAACACTGTGACATGAAGGAGGGGTACATGAGACTCCACCCCTTCCTGAGGATTTATAAACAGTAAAGGATAACTGAGGGATGGTCAGACAAGCCTATATCTCTCCCAGAGGACCAAGAGGTAGCTAATGGTGAGGGAGGACACTATGTTCAGTGCTATAACCATAGGCAAGGTGCCTGTGTTTCTGTAAATAATCCTTCATCTATGTTCCCATAAACAACCCCACTCCCCCCCAAAAAAAGAAAAGACATGACAGTGAAAGGGGCCAGACTGGGAAGAAGAAGGGGATTGGTAGGAGTGGGAGGGGGATAAGAGAGGGTTTTGAAGACTTGAATATGAGCAAAATACATTACATGCATGTATGAGGATGTCATCACAAATCCCATTATTATATACTAATAAAAATTAAAAAAATAAACTAAGAACAAAAGAAAGGTACAGTGAATGTGCATGTTCTGGGCTGTGGTCTGGGAGGGGAGGACTTATTTGCATAAAGAGCCTTCTATGAGGATGTGGCTGAGATTACCCCCTCTGCTGCCAGAGGCACAACAATAGGGAGATGGGCCAGGGAGGAGTGCATGACCCTCAGAGAGGGACAAAGGCAAGGAGGGACCACAGATTTGTCTTTGGTGATGAGGCTGGCTGTGCTGGGCATGCGGGCACCTCTTAGGCAGAAACACCTGGCATCTTGGATGTGTTGCTGTCAACCAAGAGACCCTCAAGTCTAACTGTGTCTGTGGTGGCGGTGCATAGGAATGGCCAAGGTTTCTTACTGAACGGATTAAGAATTTCGGCTGAGTTATCAGTCATAGAAAAGTTAGAGGTACCTGAAATACTCAGTAATGAGAGCTGGATGAGGCAGATTTGAGTAACTTGGAGTGTGAGGCTGGCCAAAAATGTCATTTTCAAGAAGTTTTAATCAGTGGAGATTTGTTCATAATATAACACTAAGTGCAACAAGCAAATGGGCTGTGTGATCCGACTGCAAGGGTGTTCATGCAGCAGCAGCAGAGTCCGCCAACATGTTAGCAGAGTTTAAATCTGGACCATCATATGGTGGGGCACTCTTATTCCCTTCCTTATCTTTCTGTGTTTTCTGCAGTAAACAGTATTACTTATATTGCTCACAATAAAAATATAATAAGAACATTACTTTTATAATAAAAAAGCCCATAAAAGTTTACAAAAGGAACCCAACACTACATAATTTGTGACAATCGTGGTGAGGAACCACTTCCATTCTTCCCATGGTTATTGTTCTTAATCTCCGAAGCCCAGACCCCCTCTCAGAACCCACTATGCCTCAGTGTACAGATGGCACTTTTTTTTAAATGTAGTTTAATTTGATTTTTTTGCATATGTATATGTGTGTGATTATATGTACATGTGTATATGCTTGTGTTGCAGTTACCTTCACATTGCTGGGATAAACTGCCAGACGAGATACAGTTATGGGAGGAAGGGAATGTATTTGAAACTTGTAGATCCAGGGGACATTCCATAATGACAGGAGAAGCTGGCCCCCTTTCACAGATCAACACAGAGAGTAAAACCATCACCAAAACCAGCAAGCAACTCCAGGACCTGCAGGCAGAGCTCAAACACTCTGCACATCTTAGGCTGGAATTCAGATCCACCCCTAGTAACACCTCCTCCAGCCAAGTTACAAACTTGACTAAAACTCCTGAATCTACTGGGGGACCTCCATTCCAACTACCACATTCCACCCTTGGGCCCCAATAGATTCATAACCATTTCACATTGTAAACTGTATTCAGTCCAACCTCAAAGATCCCCAAAGTTGGTACCAACTTAAGATCATTCTAAAATCCTGAGTTTCACCTGAGATTTAAGATTGTCTCTTAACTGTGAGTCCTGTAAAATCAAATCAAGTTATATACTTTTAACATATGAAGGCACAGAATAAGGATTTCCAACTGTTATAAGGCATAACAAGGAGAGATTAGACCAATGTAAACTCAATAACCATCAAGCAAACATCAAACATCTGTAGTTTAAGTCTGACATCTTAACCGATGATGGACAATGTCTAGATTTTTCAATTCCAACCCTCCAGCTGGCTGAGTAGCCAGAGAAAACTTGTATCCCAGGACACCAGCACTCCATGTAGCCCTTGCACAGTTCTGGTATATCCAAAACAGTTTTTGTTTCCATGCAAACCACAGTCCATCTTCCAATGACTTTGCCAGCCTCTTCATCAGAGTGAGCATGCCCTGCCTCATGCTGTGTCTCAGCAGTGGCTCCTGGAACCATGTGTACTTTATGACCCACTCCATGCACTTTCCATGTTTTTGAAACCAATAGTAGGTGTGCAAGACATAGCCACATTCATATTACAGAGCAGAGTCAGTTCCTTCCTTTTAGTCAACTCCTTTCAAAAGAAGTTTTATTTCTACCATTTAGTCTTTCTGGGGTGGAATCACCTCAGGCATTCTCCCCATTGTTTAATGTAAAGCAGTTGGGCCATTTTTTAAAAAAAAAGATTGTTAATGTATTTGACAATAGCAACTTTAGCAACCAGTCTCAGTGTCCATAATTTTAAACTTGCTTGAGTTTTTCCAATATTAAATCTTAATTTTTTTAGTTTTATAGCTTTAGCCAAGCACATCAGTCCATTACAAATTTAACCTTGAGCAAACTCTCTGGGCATGGACAGCAGAATGCAGCCATCCCTTATGTCAGTAGCCCAGTTTCAACAAAGTTTTTTGTAGTTTTTCCTTCCCCTTAGAAAGCTCATAAGCAAAGCCTCTAAATACAATTTTCTCTGTACTTAGCATTTTCTTTTTAAATTTTATTCTTATTTATTTGGGGGAGGGGGCAAGAATGGGCACACCAGGAGTTAGTTCCTTTGCTCACAGTTTTAAGAGGTTCAGTCCATCATGCAGGGAAGGACCAGTCCACATGATGGCAGACGAGGAGGCAGAGAGAGGGGATGCTGGCACTCATCTGGCTTCCTTCTTGTCCTGTGAGTGACCATTTCAGCCTCTCCTGCATGGGGAGGTTCTCTTCAGTAGCCAGGAGGGCCTGCAGTGAGCCATTTGCTTAGCGCATCACCTGGGATGCATATTTTCGTGAGATAATGTGCAGAATTAGGGTGCTTTTGGTAGCCGGGACACAGATTCAGCATACCTGACCAACAGGGGGACTGAACTACTTATCATAGAAAACCTGGAGTGCCTCTTCTTTTGTCATTATACCACCTCAGTGCACCAAGATCTTGATACGTTCTCTATTTGGGTAACAAGAAAGCTTAGATTAAAGAGGTTAGGCATTTGTTCATGTTGCACAGCTTATAGATGGCAGGATTTGGGCTTTAGTGTTTCCATTGATTTATATGTTCTAGCCACACCCTTGTGATAATACCACCCACCCATAGGTGATATTTTAGCCACTGAAAACTATCTGTGGCCCTGTTGTGAGACACATGTGGTTACTACTTGTGCTATGTTTCTAATTCCTTTCAATGCTGGTGAGAACTCTTCCCCAAGAATCCAGGCAGCCCTGACACCAACACAGCAGGTAGACTTGGAGCTTTGCTGACTAGACTTTGTTTTTCTCCAACAGAAGAGAAATTTATACGGTTAGGTTTTATAAACCTGAAGGGTTGGAGAGATGGGTTAGTTGGTAAAGTGCTTGATGTGCAACCTGAGTACCTGAGTTTGGATCTCCAGCACCCACATAAAAACTGGGTATGGGGCTGGAGATATGGCTTAGTAGTTAAGGCGCTTGCCTGCAAAGCCTAAGGACCTAGACTCAGTTTCCCTAGTACCCATGTAAGCCAGATGCACAAGATGGCACATTTACAGATAAATGAAATATTTAAAATAAATTTTTAAAAATATTTTTATTTTATTTATTTATTGAGACAGAGAGAGGGAGAGAATGGGTGCATCAGGGCCTGTAGCCACTGCAAACAAACTCCAGGTGCATGCTGCATGTGCCACCATGTGCATCTGGCTTATGTGGGAACTAGAGAATCAAACTGGGGTCCTTAGGCTTTGCAGGCATGTGTCTTGACCACTAACCCAACACTCCAGCCCATAAAGTATTTCTTTAAAGCTGGGTATGGTGATATACACCTGTAATCCTAGCCCTGGGGAGGTAGAGATGGAGTTATCCCCTAGGCTTGCTAGCTAGTTGTCTTGCCAAGTCGGTGAGCTCTAGATTGAGAACAAGACTCTGTCTTGAAAGGAGTACACCTTATGTAGATCTTTGGCCTCCTCACATATAAACATGTACACATACATGTATATCACACACATATACACATGAGAATCAAATCTGGAGGGTGATACAGCTTCAGGTTGTATCAAGTTGCTGATCAAGTTGTCTGCACTGATGTGAGCTCAGTCTGTGCACAGACCCCTGCAGGACGATGGACACAGAATGCCCAGAGTCACATTGTCCTGACTTGACATCCTTACTGACAGTAAGTGTCCTCCTCAACATCACTAGCTAAAAATTCCCAGGAAAGGCTATGATTGGTCCGTCTGTGCTGTGTGACCCCTGAAGCAGGTTACCTTATCGTAACTACATAAATATGCATCCCCAGGGAAAGAGGGTGCTATGGTTTGAATGTGAACTGCACCCCTCATCCCTGCTTGTGTGTTTGAAGATATCTCCCCAGCTATTGGTACTGTTTGATGGCACTGTTTTGGGAAGTGGTAGAACTTTTCACACAGCCTAGTTGCTGGACATAAAGCCATAGAGTAGGGCCGTGATGGTTAAAGTGGACTCCACTTCTGGTCTGGATCTCTGCTTCCTGGCCAATGCTGTGTGAGAAGCCACTGCTTCATGCTTCTGCCACTATGACCACCAGACCCATGACCCTCCATGCCTTTCTTGCCTTGATGTTTAATATTCCCTGAACCATGAGCCAAATAAAACATCTTTTCCCTCAAGTTGCTCCTGACAGGTATTTGGTCACAGTGCTAGGAAAAGTGGCTAATGCAGAGGGATTCTGTCACACACCAAAACAGAAGTCCAACAATCACAGTTTAACATAGTCTAATTCTTTTTTTCTTTTCTTTTCTTTTCTTTTCTTTTCTTTTCTTTTCTTTTCTTTTCTTTTCTCTTTTCCTTTCTTTCTCCTTCCTTCCTTCCTTCCTTCCTTCCTTCCTTCCTTCCTCCCTCCCTCCCTCCCTCCCTCCCTCCTCCCTCCCTCCCTTCCTCCCTCTTTCTTTCTTTCTTTCTTTCTTTCTTTCTTTCTTTCTTTCTTTCTTTCTTTCTTTCTTTCTTTCTTTCTTTCTTTCTTTCTTTCTTGGTTTTCTGAGGTAGGGAGGGTCTCACTCTAGCCCAGGCTGACCGGGAATTCACTCTGTATTCTCAGGGCGGCCTTGAACTCACTGAAATCCTCCTATCTCTGCCTCCCGAGTGCTGGGATTAAAGGTGTGCACCACCATGCCCTGCTTAACATAGTCTAATTCTTGAGTTACTATGTTCAGACCAAAGTATGAGGCCACTGTCTTAGCAACATTGAGGAACTGAACACTTTCTCTTTTTAAAAATTTATTATTTATTTTATTAGTTATGCTCATAATGTGAATACATTCATGTTGGTGCCTTTGATAGCCTCCTCCCTGATCTCCGCCCCCTGCCGCCCAAAGGGACCCTCTTCATTGGGGAATGTGGTTCGTGCATTGTGGGGGTTGCCATCAGTTTTGGGGAAGAGGCAATGACTCTGTGCATAATGACCCAACTTGTGGCTCTAACAATCTTTCCACCCCCTCTTCTGTGAATTTCCCTGGGCCGTGTTGGGTTCGTTTTAGATCTACTTCAGTGATGAGGTCTTGAGAGCCTCTGCTGAGCACTTTCTTGGCCTGTGTTCCTGTCCCCACTGAACTTTATGTTGTGGGGTCCTTCTGAGTTTTTCTGCTGATTGACTTCATATGTTCTAGTAACACATGAAGTCTCTACTTCCGGATTTATTCCTTTCGCATGAAAGTATTGATCTCTGTGATAAAAAATAAGGAAATAAGTATCCTCAAATTTTCTTCTGGGTCTCTTGCCTATGCCCAATTCTTGTTAAATAATTATTCTTACATTGTCAAGGTTCATAACATTTATATTCACTCTGTTACCATAATGGTCTTTCATGATTTCTCCATAGATTGGCTCTAAAATTTTAAACTCGATAAAAATATCATTTATACACTTTAGATTATGGAAATATTCACTGCAGAAGCAAGTGAGTCGATGAGGTGTGCAGAGAAGAGAGCACACCCCTGTGTATTGAGGCCCTGTCTGCTCAAAGCGTGTACTCCAAACATCGGGGTCTGTGACATGCACTTTCTTTGATCCTAACTTATTCCCAGATGCCACTCTTTCCTGTGCCTACTATTTGAATGATTTTAGAGTGTACAATTCAATGGCATTAAATACATCCTGGATAATATGCATCCATCACCACACACTAGTTCCAGATGTTTTCATTTCCATAAAATGAAACATTTCCCCTATCACTTCTTCTTCCTTATTTCCTTAACCCCTGTCAACTACTCATCTGCTTTCTGTCTCTGAGTTTGCCTATTCTGGACATTTCATGTACATGGACTCATACAATAGTGTGTCTGGCTTTTTCCCATAGAAGGTAGTATTTTCAAAGCTCATCCATGTTATGGCATTTTCTTCATTCTGTGTTTATAACTTGTGGTGGTGAATTGGAATCCAGAGACTTTTGTTACTGGCTATAGATGTTGGACTTGAACTTCAGATGTTTGATGATTAGATGTTGGACTTGAACTTCAGATGTTTGATGATTACCTGCTGGTTATTGGTTTTGCATTAGTTCAATCTGTCCTTGTTATATCTTTTTGCAATGGGAATATTTACTTTGTGCCATTATGTGTTGAAATGTGTGTAACTTGTGTTTTAATTTTACAGGCCTCATAGTAAAGAGACTTGGAACTTTGGAACAATGTCAAAGTTGATAAAGGAAGGTTTTGGGGGCCAGGAGAGGGATGTGATAGTTTGAATGTGAATGTATGTGTCCCAGAGCTTGAGGTATTTATTTTTATTTTTATTTATTTACTTATTAGAGACGAGAGAGAGAGAGAGAGAGAGAGAGAGAGAGAGAGAGAGAGGGAGAATGGGCATGCCAGGGCCTCCAGCCACTGCAAACAAACTCCAGATGCATGCACCACCATGTACATCTGGCTTACATGGGTACTAGGGAATTGAGCCTTGAACTGGTGTCCTTAGGCTTCACAGGCAAGCGCTTAACTGCGAAGCCATCTCTCCAGCCCGCCTGAGGTATTTTTGATTAAGTTTGCCACTTAAATCTCCAGCAGCCTGCCAGAGGAAGTATCATTGGGGCCAGATCTTAAGTCCACTCCTAAGGTGTGTTCAGAGCAGTTTGAACTCTGGCTGTTTGTGTTTGCTGGCTGTTTGGTGGAGTCTGTCTGCTATGCACTTAAGAAAGCTTCTTCCACCATTGGTGATGTTTCTCCTGGATTCTGTAAGACCAAAATAAACCCTTTCCTCCCATAAGCTGATTCTGGCTGGGTGTTTTTCCTAGCAATGTGAAGGTAACTGCAACATAGCTGAATGATATTCCATTTTATGGATATATCACATTTTCTTTACTGATATCTATTAGTTACTTTGCATTTCACCCTGACAAAATGCTCGATGGAAACAACTTAAAGAGAGGAATTATTTATTTTGCTCATAGTTTCAGAGGACTCAGTTCACTATGGTAGGGAAGGCCTGGTGGAGCATGTCAGTTTATATGATTGTAACCCAAGGTGCAGAGAGAGGATGCTGACACCCAGCTAGCTTTCTTCCTTTCCTTTCATTACATCCTGGTCCCTCGTCCACTGCATGGTGCCAGCCACACTCAGTGTAGGCCTTCTCCCCTTAGTTAATCTTCTTTGGAAATGCCATCACAGACATACCCAGTGTGCCTCAATCCCTGTGTGATTCTAAGTCCAGGAAAGTTGATGATGAAGATTGACCATCACATCATTTGTAGATTGATTTTTGGGTTCTTTCCATCTTTTGCCTATGGTGTATGCTACTGCTATGGACATTTGTTTACACATATCTGTTTGAATTCCTAATTTTTTATTTTTTCCTTAATATTTTATTTATTTATTTATTTGAGAGAGAGAGGAAGAGGCA
Organism: Orientallactaga sibirica; assembly: GCA_036365145.1. Classification (NCBI taxonomy): domain Eukaryota; kingdom Metazoa; phylum Chordata; class Mammalia; order Rodentia; family Dipodidae; genus Orientallactaga; species Orientallactaga sibirica. Next base: position 14,851,556 of record JAEOAD010000034.1, read on the forward strand.
GAAAGAAAGAGAGAATGGGCATCCCAGGGCCTCCAGCCACTGCAAATGAATTCCAGACACATGCGCCCCTTATGTTTCTGGCTTATGTGGGTCCTGGGGAATCGAACCTGGATCCTTAGGCTTTGCAGGCAAATGCCTTAACCACTAAGCCATTTCCCCAGCCCTCTAATTTTCTATTCTTTTGGATATATACCTAGGAATGAAATGATTGGATCACACAGCAATTCTATGTTTAATTTACTGAGGAACTGCCAAAACTGTTTTCCATAGGGGCCGCACTGACTCACATGCCATCAGCAGTGTATGAGGGTTCCAGTTTCTCCTCATCTTTTACTCCTTCCATACATCTTCTGTGCCTTGACCATAACACCCTGTCTGATGTGAAGTGATGCTCCGATTCTCATTTGTCATTCCCCAAGGGCTCATGGTGCTGAGCATTTCGTTATGGCCTTATGGGCTACCTCTGGCCAATTTCTTCTTTACAAATGTATAGTATACATTTTTTAAAATTTATTTTTATTTATTTATTTTAGAGAGAGAGAGAGACAGAGACAGATAGAGAGAGAGAATGGGCATACCAGGCCCTCCAGCTTCTGCAAACAAACTCCAGACACATGTACCACCTTGTGCATCTGGTTTTACATGAGTCCTGGGGAATCAAACCTGGATCCTTTGGTTTTGCAGACAAGCACCTTAACCTCTAAGCCATCTTTCAAGCCTCTAATTTATTTTTTATTGGATTGTCTTTTTGTTGTTGAAAATATATTTAAAAATTATTTGTTGTAGAGGCTTCTCTATGTATGTGTTTAAAGTTTTTGCATTGAAGAAGGATATATTCTGCATTCTAGAGATCAAAATCCCCTTGTTCTGTCCTTCTAATATCATTCAAGATCAATCTCATTCAATAGGTTCATGTAAAACCCTAAGATAAAGCCATTATGCTGCAGAACTTAGAAGCTGTCATAGGCTGAAGGGTGCCCACCCTCCACATCTAGGTCCCATACCTGGAACCCATATTGCCTCATATGGCAAAAGGGACCTTGCAGATGTGATTAGGGACCTTGAAGTGAGGAGTGCTCTTTTTTTTTCATTTTGAAAAATGTTTGTTTGCATTGACATTGTTGTAAATGACATGCCTTCTAGAACTAAACCACCTCTTAAACTTAGTGCTAGCTTCTAACATCTAAAATGTACTGACACAGAAAGTATTTGAAAGCTAATTATTCTGGTACTTAAAAGTTAGAAAAAAAATTACTTACAAAAAGCCCCCAAAGTCTTTTGAACTTAAAGGGAGTAGATCTGTTTGGGTTAATATTTTACAGTCGTCACAGGAAACTGATCTGGAGCCTCTACCGTGCCTCCAGCATTTGGCAGACTGGGTAATCTTCACAGACTCTGCACCTGGACAATCATCAAGCACGTAGACATTTGCTTTCTTAGCTCATTTGCTATTCTGTCCCCTTTCCTTCACTAGACTCTATTCCGCGCAGGCAGTGGCCCCTAGCTATCTTGTGTGCACTGTCTTTTTCAGTTTTCACTGCTACCAGGCTGTCCCACTGACCTGAGAACACTGAGCAATATTTCTTTCTGTCTTTGCATTTACATGTTCACACATGAGTGCTTGGGTGCGGAGCATGCCCGTGTATATGCAGAAGGCCAGAGGAAAACACTGGCTGTCCTCCTCTGTTGTTCATCTGCATACTTCCTTGAGACAATTTCTTCTTCAGCTTGGAACTGCCAGAGAATTGTTTTGTTTGTGTGTGTGTGTGTGTGTGTGTGTGTGTGTGTGTTTCAGTCAGTGAACCACAGCAATTCTCCCAGTCTCTGGCCTTCATAGGACTGGAGTTACAGATGGGTATGGCCATGCCCAGCTTTACATGTGGGTGCTGTGAAACCAAACTTGGGCAGTTTCAGGCCTTCATGCTTAAGTGGCAAGTATTTCTGTCCACTGAACCATCTCCCCAGCTCAAGAAAGGTTTCTCTTACTGACAACACTGCCTGGTCCAAGATGCTGCTTGTTCTATTTCCAAGAGGTCTCAAAGTGGAGAGCGGGTGTGGTGAAGGGAGCCCTCTGGCTTGGCTTCTTGGGCACTCACCATTGGAGTGAGCTGCTCTGTAACCTTCTCACTGAGAACCTGCGATGTCTACCCTCGCTTTGGTCTCTGCAGCAGTGTGTGAGCGAGGCAGAGCTCAGGAAGAGAGCTGCCTCTGTCAGAAAGGAGATATCTGACGGGCTGGCTTGCACGTCTAGATCTGAGGAAAGCCAATGCTTCCCCATTGGAGCATTGAATTAGGTCCTGTCCAGGACTCAGGGACCCTGTGCTGGACATAAGACAATTCAGAAGGCATACTTGTCCCCTCTCCTTGCAAGCTTCCTGCAAGGCTGTCTTAGTTCACTGCAGGCTGTTGTGACAAAAATAAAAACTGGGTGACTGAAGCAATGTGTGTTTAGACATTTATTTCTAACAATTCTGAAGGTTGGGTGGCCCAAGAGCAAGGCTGACTGGGTTCCTGATGAGGCACTCTTTCTGGTTTGCAGATGGTCATCTTCTTGCTGTGTCCTCACATAATGCGTGTGTGCACATGCTAACACATGCAAGCACACACACACACACACACACAGAAAATACACACATGCACTAAGAGAGTAACAGAAACACAGGTATCTCTGGAGGTCTGTGTGTGTGTATGTGTGTGTGTGCACGTATGTTCATATGTATACAGGTATGTATACACATGCATCTATTTGTGCATGTATATGAAGATAGAGGACAACCTCAGGCATTTTTTCCTCAGGCCTTGTCCACCATGAGAGATGTGGAACTTACCAAGTGAGATAGACTGGCTGTCTAGCAAGCCCAGCTACTGTGTTGCTCTGTCTCCTCAGTGCTGGGATTACAGATGCACACCCCCATGCTCAGCATTTTTCTTTTCCTTTTTTCCCCCTCCCTCCCTCCCTCCTTCCCTCCTTCCCTCCTTCCCTCCTTCCCTCCTTCCCTCCCTCCCTCCCTCCCTCCCTCCCTCCTTCTTTCTTTCTTTCTTTCTTTCTTTCTTTCTTTCTTTCTTTCTTTCTTTCTTCTTTCTTTTTGAGAGAGAGACAGAGAATGGGCACACCAGCAGCCTCTCAGCCACTGTGAACGAATTCCAGACTCATGTGCCCCCTTGTGGGCAAGTGCAGCATTATGTCCTTGCTTCACTTTGCGTCTGGCTAAATGTGGGACCTGGAGAATTGAACGGGTGTTTTTAGGTTTAGCAGGCAGGTGACTTAACTGCTAAGCCATCTCTCCAGCCCCTCCTTTTTTTTTTTTTTTTTTTTTAACCTTATTTATTTTTGGAGAGAGAGACAGTGAGAGACAGACAGAGAGAGAGGGAGAGGGAAACAGATAGAGATGGGTGTGCCAGCAGTCTCTCAGCTGCTGTGAACGAAATCCAGATGTGTGCGCCCCCTTCTGGGCAAGTGCAGCATTGTGCCCTTGCCTCACTTTGCATCTGGCTAAACGTGGGACCTGGAGATTGGAACCGGGTTCTCTGGCTTAGCAGGCAGGCGCCTTAACGGCTAAGCCATCTCTCCAGCCCCAGCCCCTCCCTTTTAAAATATTGATACTGAGGATCAAACTAGGTCCTCATGATTTTGAGGCAAGCACTTTACCAACTGAGCTATCTCCTCAGTCCCTCAAGTTTCTTCTTTTAAGAACCCTAATTCTGGGCTGCAGAGATGGCTTAGTGGTTAAAGCATTTGCCTGTGAAGCCTAAGGACCCCAGCTGGAGGCTCGATTCCCCAGTTCCCACATAAGCCAGATGCACAAGGTGGCACATGCATCTGGAGTTCGTTTGCAGTGGCTAGAGGACCTGGTGCACCCATTTCTCTCTCTCTCTCTCTCTCTGCCTCTTTCTCTCTCTGTCTGTCTATTGCTCTCAAATAAATAAATGAATAAAAATAAACAAAAAAGAACCCTAATTCCACCATGGAGACTGAACTTTCATGACTTCATATAAACAAAAGGGTCTTACCTCCAAACACCATCACAGTGGACATTAGGGTTTCAACATTTGAACTTGAGAGTAACCCAAACATTCAGCCTATAGCACAGACCACCAACATCAAGGTTTAAATTTACCTGGACCAGTGGTAGCCAGAGCTCTTGAGAGTGGGAATCAGATAAGAGTATGGCTGCAATTGTGTGTATGGATAATATTCAATATATTTTTGGTGTGTGTATAGTATGTATTGTGTGTGTGTGTGTGCATGTACACATGTGGTGGATGCACGTATGTGTGTTATGCACATGTGTTGTGCACATGTGCAGCGGCAAGATGGAAATGCTTCTGTAGCTCTTCTGCCTCACTTCCTTGAGACAAAGTCTGTCACGAATCTGAAGCTCGCCATTGTTTCACTGGCTAGGCTGACCAGCAAGCGCCAGCAATCTGTATTCCATCCTCTTCAGCACTGGGGTTACAGGTGTGCATGGCCATGCCTGGCTTCTTTTACATGGCTTCTAGGACTCAATTCAGGTCCTCATGTTTGCACATCAAGCACACTTGCTCACTGAACCATCTCTCCAGACCAAGTTCAATATTTTTAAGAGCATCAAGCCAGGAGAACATTCCCTTTAGAGGAGCTACATTAGATGAAGCCTGTAAGCCACTGGGGGCCAGCTCAGGAGGACATGTGATGAGGTGACATGTACAGTCAGGTGTCTGGCACTCAGCACAAGGCTTAGGACATGGTTCTTGGTAAATATTTGATGAATACATCAGTGTGGTATTGTATCCTTCCAGACATGGCCCGAGACTTGTAAAAATGTGAACAAGAATATTATTCAAAACCCAGAAGGTGGTCAGACATCTGAAGAGTGGTTTCAGTGGATTTGGGAAAAAATTCTAGAGCTATGAATGGCATAGTTGACTTTCATGATTATGAGCAGAAATTCATAAGGAGAGAAAAACAAAGATGAACGCATGTAGTATGATGAAACAGAAATAGAGGAGACAAGGAAGATGCACACAGAATCATCACAATATCCCTGGAAGCATCGGTGGTGGGATCAGCTTTCTGGGAGTCATATCAGAGATGTGGAGGACCATGTTAAAAGGCTCCTATGGAAGGGCAGGATACAAAAGATAAGGGTGGGTTAGTGATAGATAGTCTGGTGGTTTTGTGGAAAGAGCCTTAAGGTAGGCACTGAAGCAGACATAAAAGATGGGCTGGGGCTGGAGAGATGCTTAGTGGTTAAGGCACTTGCCTGCAAAGCCAAAGGACCAAGGTTTAATTCCCCAGGACCCATGTAAGCCAAGTACACAAGGTGGCACATGCATCTGGAGATCGTTTGCAGCGGCTGGAGGCCCATTCTTTCCCTCTCTCAAATAAATAAATAAATAAATACATGGGCTGTACAGGTAAAAGTTCCCTCCTGCTTGATGAACAGACCGTGCTTGGATAAATCCTAGACAACATGGTAAAAACCAAGAGGGAAAAAAAAGCAAAAATAACTTGCAAAGATTCAGGCCAGAAAAAGAGAACATCTGAATTGGTGCCCAGCCTGGAACAAGCTGGGCTGCCTTTGGCTTCCTCTGAAGCCAGAGGCTCACATCTACAGAGCTAGAAAAGAACCGATTGCAAATCAATGTCTTTTCTGTCCTTCCAAAACATCATATCGAGGCAAACAGTGTCATTTCCTGTCAGATGGGGCAATCACAACCCTTTCTTGTAGGATTGTCAGAGAATTAAATGAAGTACCTTACAAATGAAATACCTAGCACTGACTGGCCCTTGAAAAATGAAGACTCACCTAGCAGGACCATGCCAAGGTGGAGGCATCTGGACATGCAGGTGGAGTGCTCAAGTCTGGATTCCTGCATTTAGAGCTCATGAGAAAGATCTGGGCTGAATACAGATGGTCATCCAAGCTGAGAGGATGGAAGGGGACACTTAGCACGTGTTTGAGGAGCATTGTGATAAGTGGACAGAGTGAATTGTGGAACTCCAAGCCTTATTGAGGCTTTTCTCTGCCTTTGCGATTAGTTCATCTGCAATCAAGTTGGTCCTTGGCTCCACAACAGATGTCTCCTTCCACAGCATTAATGACTCAGTCCCATGACCCTGCCCCAAATCATGGAGACACCAAGCTACCTTCTGCATGTTCCCTGCTCAGCAGGCTTACTTCCTGGTTCCCAGGAAGGCCCTGAATCTTTATTCAGATCCCAGCCCGTCAATCACCGGTAACTCCAGGCATGAATTTTTATTCCCCTCTTGTCAATAAGGATGTCCCCTTGGCATTCCAAGGCAGGGCAGCCCTATGGCAGCACTCACTCCCTGCCAAGCTTCTGATGAGCCTCAAGGAAATCTTTGTAGCACCACAGACCCATTTTACAGATCAGGCCACTCTGAGTATTTTTGACCATTCGTGGGGTGTTTGGAATGCAAACAAAGACCCACCCAATGCTGAAGGCTGAGTCTCAGGCATGGCAGGAGCACTCGGACCTCTGGGTCACACTGTCACACTTCATATTCCCAGGGGCCTCAGCTGCCCAATGGGTGCTGAGGAAACCAAGTCCAAAGTGCCCCAGCCTGTGAGCTGCAGAAACAGACTTGGCTCTATATCTCTTTCTCCTGTGCCAAGTAGCCAAAGGGGAAGGATGGGATGATGACATAAGATCTTAATTTGTCACCCTGCTTGGGGACCTGGGCCTCAGACTCAGGGGTGACAAAATTATCATTCTTACTGGTGAGTAATTTACCTGACTGAGCATGGGCCCCATTTAAGGCTAGCCCTAGGATCACTGCTGTAGCAACAGAACCTCCACAGCTCACTGTCTTTGGAAATTTAATGACCTATGAATGATAACAGATAATTTGCAAATTTGACATAATTGGTGCTGGCCAATTTCCATTCTATGATTTGTTAATAAACACCAGGACCCCTGGTTGGAGTTTTATGCTTCCAAATTAGATATGACAAGCTCAGAGGCTGAATGGAGTAGAATACCTACTTTATTTCTAGCTGCATATTTATAAAGAATTTTATTTTGGCAAGGCCTAGTAACACCCAAGGTTTACTTGGTGTTCATTTGCATTGTGAATATTTTAAAATAGTAATTATCTGCAAAAGGTCAAATATTTGCTTTATCTATATAATTCAATTTTGCTAAGGTCTTTGGGATTCAAATTAACACCCTTGTAATATCTTCATTGAAAAAGAAGATTAATTATGCTTACATGGGACCTAATTTGGCTTATCAGACCTTTAATGTGGCTGCAATCGTGAGTGCATTTAAATTTAGGATTATGTGGGCGATCTCAGTCCCTTATTTGGGAGACTTTTAATATTTGTCATTATTTTTATGCATATCATTTTTCCCGCCTGCTCAGGAAAATTAAAATGTCGGTTCTGAAAGAAATAAACATTATGTATTGACATTGGTAATTATGTTTTGGTATTTAAGGATGCATAAAAAACTGCACACAGGGCCTCAAGTATAAACTTGCAGTTAATGCCCTCTACAGAAGCCAGAGCTCTTCTACCTAATGCACTACATGGGGGAAAGGCTCTCTCTGATGTGGGGAGGGGGCTTGACTTTTCCAGGTGCTCATGAGTGGTTCTGGGAACTCTGGCGTTAGTGTCTGGTGGCCTGAGTGTACTCTTTATCACTAAAGCACTATGTGATCATGACCTATTAACCTCTTTTGAAACCCAGTTTTCTTTTTTCTAAAATTTTTTATTTGAGAGAGAGAGGGTAGGGTGGGGGGAGAGACAGGCGCTCCAGTGCCTCAGTCACTGCAATCGAACTCCAGATGCCCGTGCCACCTAATGCGCATGTGAAACTTTGTGCTTGCCTCACCTTTGTGCATCTGGCTAACATGGGATCTGGAGAGTCGAACATGGGTCCTTAGGCTTGGCAGGCAAGTGCCTTAACTGTGAAACCATCTCTCCAGCCCATGAGCCCCAATTTTCTATCTGTGCAGGTAATCATTTGCTCAGGTTATTTTTCATTGGAAAGTCAGCTCCTCAGTGACAGGGCCATACCATATATGACTCATTCTTGTGTGTGTGTTTATGCAAGCGTGTGTGCAGGTGTACGTGCACATGTGTGCCTGTGCATGCAGAGGCCAGAAGGCAATCATAGCTGTCATCTTCAGGTATGCCATACACTTCTTTTTGAGGCAGGGTCTCTCATTGGCCCAGAGCTCAACAATTAGACTCAACTGGCTAGCCAGTGAGGTCTAGTGATCTGCCTGTCTCCACCTCTCCAGTACTGGGGTTACAGGTGTATGCAACTATGTCCAGCTTTTACATGAGTCCTGCAGGTTGAACTCAGGTCCTCATCATTGCAAGCCAAGCACTTCATCCACTGAGCGAGCACCTCTAGCCCTCTGACTTAGTGTCAGATGTCCATATCTGACAGCTCCATGGTCCATGGGCTATGTGTAGGGCTTTGTTTCCTAACAAAGGCAGCAGGATAATGAAGATAATAAGGATTATGAATCAGATTTGGCTTTTGTATAAGCTAGCTCTTGTTGCATAATGCATCATACACAGAGTCAGTGGTTTAATATAAAAACTATTACTGATTTTTGAGAGCCTACAGGTCACCTGTCCTGTTCTGTTGATCTGGGCTGGATTGTTCTTGTCTGGACTTATTTATATATATTAGATTAGAGGCCTCCAATGCAATGACTTCCTCGTCCGCAGACTTTCTTGAAGCCCGATACTTCATAGCTATCTGAACAGAAGCTTTGAACTCTATGTTTCATCTCAGTTCTAGTGGAGATGTGGTAAGGTTTAACTGAGATAACTATGTTTTAGTGTCTGCCGTCAGGTAGATGGTGGCTGTTCAGAAATGCTTACCTGAGGATGCAGGAACAATGTTCAAAGAACCATTGAAGTTTTGTTTATAAGAGTGAGAAATCAGACACCATCTAACTGCCTATCAGAAGGAGCCCAGTTAAAAAAGTCTTGGCCCTCTGTTTAACAGAGTGCTTTGTAATCCTTAGAACAATAGAGCAACATGCCAGAAGGATGCTCAGGACAGATGACTGAGTGATAAAACAAACAAACAAATAAACAAAAACCAAGCGAATCTGAACTCAGCTTGAAATGGACAATGTAATTTCTGTATGTGTGAAACACATGATGCCATCCATGCGCATGCTTATTTCTGTTTATAGAGAAATATCTACAGTATGTCCCAAATTATGAGTAGTGGCATTTAATAACTTTTCTTGATGGTTTGAAGTTTTACGTTGAACATGTAGTGTCTTTGGGATGAAAAAAGCAAAAAAAAAAAAATCTAGAAAGGGCTGGTTAATAATATATAATAATAAAAATTATAACCAAACATAAACATGATATCAGCTACTATTTGTGGAAGATGCATTATGTGTGGTGTACCTCACATCCTTAACCAGTCACATCCAGAAGAGAAGTGGACACTGTCACTTTCCACGTGAGGAAACTGAGGCTCAGGGTGGGAAGAATGTGTGGTTCAGAGTAGAGAGGCTCACAGGGTTGACAAGTGATACCCGCCCTTGTCTACCAAACCCTGCCCCTCCCTCTGCGAGGCCATGCTGGGTCATTCATGTTGGATGCTTTGATGGCTCATCTTAGTTGTAAATTTTACTGGCTTTAGAATCATCATGTAAATAAATGTTTGGACACATCTCTGAGGAATTCTCTAGATGAGGTGAATTGAGGTGGTAAAGACTTACCCTAAATGTAGGTGGCACCATTCCATGAGCTGGAGTCATAGTTGAGCACGAGCATTCATCTCTCTCTCCTTCCTGGAGACTGTGGCCAGCTGTCTCGTGCTCCTGCTGCCATGCCTGCCCCGTCATGATGGTGCTCCCCAAACTGTAAGCTGAAATAATCTCCTCCTCCTCAGGCTGCTTCTATGAGATATGTTAACAGAGCAACCTGAAAGGTCACTAATACACTTGGTAAAGCAGAGGTTGCCCACGCCTACCCCCCCCCCAGAAATGCTGGAAGGGCTGTGATTCTGAATGCGAGTCTTAGGCCTGGCCCATATCAAGTAGGCCCAAGAATCTGTTTTGCTATGCATTTTTGTGAGGATTGTGGAATTGCTACCCAAAGTCCCGTCATCTTGTTTAGTGGGTCATTTGAGCGTCCCAACATTCACTGTGGCCATTACCTCACTCTATAGATAAGGAAACAGACTCAAAGAGGGGGCTGCCACTTGTTTAGTGTCTTGGAGTTAGGACATGGGATCAGATTCTAAGCACATGTTCCATGAAGGACTGGCTATGGAGAAGGCTTTTGGGAGGGTGACAAGTTCCTGGAGTGCTGTGGAGACCTGTCATCTTGTGGCTGTCACTTGTCCTCTGCCCCCAGTTGGTGGGGTATGAACATAGAATTCCATAGCCATTTCTCTACCAGTCTAATGCTGTGGAGTGTGGGTGGAGTGTGGTGGCATTAGGGGCCACATCTACTTCCTAGTGGGGACCCCCCAAGTGATCTCAAAGAGTCATCCTAATAAAACAGGAGTGATAAATGGGGTACCTCCTTCTGTGCTTTCTTGTACGGGGACTCTCAGAATTCTACCCTCCTCATCTCTGTTTTATTGCAGCATCCTGGCTTTTATTAGCAACTTTCAGGGAAATGATACAGAGTGGCTGTGATCAGAGCTTTCATCCAAGTAAGGCTGAGGCTGTGAATGTTGGAGAACACTTCCCCTGCTTTATAGCCTCACCCCAGAGCTGGCCGGTGTCATGTCTATGAAAGGTGGGGCTGGAGACAGCCAGCTGGGCTGGTGGGAGGCCCTTTGGGCCTGGAAATAGCTACTTTCCTTCCAAACCTCTTACAGAGTTCTATGATAACCCCTCACTTTCCCCCTGTCCCTAATTGTCTTCTTCTGTCAGGCTTCTGGGTGCTGGGTCACAGTTCCTTTATTAGTTTTTTTTTATTTACTTAAGAGACAGACAGAGAGAGAGAGAGAGAGAGAGAGAGAGAGAGAGAGAGAGAGAGAGGGAGAATATGGGTGTGCTAGGGACTCTAGCCACTGCAAACGAACTCCAGACACATGCACCACCTTGTGCATCTGGTTTATGTGTGTACTGGGGATTTGAACCTGGGTCCTTAGGCTTTTCAGGTAAGCACCTCAACCACTAAGTTATCCCTCCAGCCCCATTTATTTAGTTTCATTTACATCAGTTTTATTGTGATACGCTTCACATACCACACAATTTTCCCACTTACTAGTGTGCACAAGTCAATGTACAATTGAACAATAGCACAGCTGTGCAACATCACTCCAACAACGTTCCAACATTTTCATGTCCCCCAAAGGAAAACCTGACACCCTTTAGCCACCATTCTTTTCAAGTCCCTACCCCACCCACCCATCCAGCCCTAGCACGTCCAAGTGGACTTTTTACACTTATAGATTTGCCTATTTTACACATTCTATGCAAATTGGGGCACAAATTCTTCCACTATGTATTTTCAAGGTTCACTCATATTCAAGTAGCAAGTAGCAGGGCTACATTCCTTTTTATGGTCAAAGAACATTCCATTATTTTGATAAACATACATTTAAAACACTGCATTTTTAACAAAAAAATATTGTTCTTCCCTGAAAGATTTACCACTCACCTACAAAATGGAAGAAGGATATGGCAAGATTGAAGGCAAAAGCAAGAATTATTTGTAGAATGAGCATCACACAAATTGGAGAAATGATTGTACCAGGAATTCCACAGCTGCTTGCTTCATAATTATCCAAACTGAAATAGAACCTAAGTGCATAGAAATAAGGATCTGGTTAAATGAATTATGTAATCCATGTTATAGAACACTTCAGTCATGAGGATTTATAGTCATCGGCATGAAAAGCCACCCATGATATACAGTTGAGTCAATTATACAATCGCATTTTTATAAAGCACTCCTTTCATTTTATGCCCAACTGGAAGTATGTTCACCAAAATGTTCTCACGGAGCATTTATCCCTGAGAGGTGGAATTTCAAGTGGTGGTGTATTTTCATTTTTATTTGTGGGAAGGGAAGATAGAGGAATTGGGGTGAGGAGAAGACAAGCTTAGCAACATCAGATGTACCCTAAAAGAGTGCTTGTTCTAGAAGTATCCCAGAAAGTCATCTGCATTTGCGTAGAAAGCACTTACACACTGGTTCCTTCTCAGTGGACAATGAGGAACTGGAAGGAGGGGATGACCAAATTCATCTTTGGCTCTGAGAAACCTACCTGCCAGAGCAGAAAACAACAGGAGAGAGAGGCTCCAACTTCCAGGGGAGCTACAACTAGTCCTCAGAAAGGTTGAGAGTTCTCCTTCCGGGTCTCAGGAAGCGGTTCCTCCTGGCTGTGTTGAGAGGTATGATCTGTACTTTGCAGCCCAGAGGAGATATCAGTTGCCAATACTGTCTAGCTGTATGTAGAATGGGAGAGATGCAAATTACTATGTCTTCTTTTCCCAGATCCAAGGCTTAAGGGACCATACACCAAGCCAGGCCTGGTAAGGCAGAAGTTCCTTGGGCCTCTAGGGAGATGGACAGAGACTTGGCCATGAAGGTTTCTGGTGGAGGAGCCAGCCCAAGCCAGAGTATGGTGTGGGAAACTGTGGAATGTGGCAACAGTTCTATGTGCTTGGGCTCTCTGGGCAAGAGAGGTGCTTAGGGCTAGATCCTGGAGGCCCTGGAAGTCAGAGCAAGAATGGAATTAACTCTGTAGGCTTCAGGGAGTGAGTGAAGGCCTTCGAATGGGAGGGAAGATTTATCTCAAAGGAAGACGTCTCCGTGAGCTGGGAGGATGCTGGGAAGGCCATAGTGCTGTCTTCCTAAACATGGTGGTTCTCTGGTGGCAGGCGGCTGGGAGGAGGGCATGCCCCTCGTCTGGTCCTTGTCTGGCTTTGCAGCGGTTCTCTGGGGAGCAGGCAGATTCTCCCAGGGTGTCCACCTCAGTTGGCAGCAGGTGTCTTACTGTCAGGACAAGATGGGTGAGGTAGGGGGCTTAAGGTGGGAGCTGCAGCTGCCAACTTCCACAGGGGGTCAGTGTGGCCTTAAAGTTCCTCCCAGCTGCTCTGTCCTGCACAGCTTGATGGAGGGCCCCATACTCAGCAATGCGGTCAGCTGGTTACCTGATGGCATATCTGATGGGCAGGTAGGCTGGAGAAATCAAAGCTATTTGAGATTTTTTTTTTTTTTTACCAAAAAAAGAAAGATAATCGATTTTTGTTTTAGGTTTTAATCCTTTTTTAATTTTAGAATTTCAGGAGAAACAGATAGAGAAAGTGAAGGGGACTGATTGGTAAGTGTATGATTCTAACATGAAAAGCATCCATCTCTGCCTAGGTCCCTAGGTCCAATGTTGTGTTGAGACCAGAGAGGGTGTTGTGATTGGCTCAAGGTCTTATAGTGAGGTTTTTGTGTTTTGTTTTGTTTTTGTTTTTGTGGTTTTTCCGAGGTAGGGTCTCACTCTGGCCCAGGCTGACCTGGAATTCACCCTGTATTCTCAGGCTGGCCTCGAACTCATGGCGATCCTCCTACCTTGCCTCCTGAGTGCTGGGATTAAAGGTGTGCGCCATAACTCCCAGCTTATAGTGAGTTTTGGTGAAGCCAGGTTCAGTTCTCCAATCTCTTGACTCCCACCCCTGCTCCCAGCTTAGGTTAATGATGTTACCTTCAGCAAGGAAGGGAAGGCTCAGATTTATAACTTCTTGTCATTTACATAGTGGTTCCCATGCACTTTCTCAGCTGAGAGCACCCCAAAGGTTAGTTGTGGTTTTCATGTCACAGATGAAAGAATTGAGCTCAAGAAGAAGTGGAGAGGCTTTCCTGAAGTGCTGTCTTGTGTTTTGGAAATGGTCTTGGGCAGTGTGAAGCAGGTTTTCTGGATGCCGGCATGGAGACCCAATGGAGCTATGAGGATGAACTGTGGGTTGCAGTGGAGAACCATTGGAGATGCCGGGACCACGATATGGCTGCTAAGGATTGCTGCTGGGCCCCAGATGAAGTTTTCCAGGACTGTAAGTAGCCTGGCTGGAGGGGTGGAACTGGAGCTCCAGAGACTTGTTGTTGGTTACTTATTGGACTTGGAGAATTGTCACTGGCTAGCGTTGTTGGACTTGGAGCTACAGAGTTTGATGTTTACCCTGTTTAAATCTTGTATTGGTTGAGTATTTCTTTGCTATGCCCAATGCCATCTTTTGTAGTGTGTTTATTCTGTGCCATTATGTGGTTTTTTTTTTTTTTTTTTTTTTTTTTTTTTTTTGGTATTATGGCTCAGTTAAAAGATCTCAGAGTATGGGAATGTTTGAACATCATTAGGATAGAGAAAAGCTATGGGGGCTTTTAAAGTTGAATTGAATGCATTGCATTTTACATCATATATGATATCAGTTTATGGGGGTCAGGGGTGAAATGGGGTGGTTTGATTCAGGTGTCCCCCATAAAGTTAGATTTTGTGAATGGTAGGTTCCCAGCTAATGGACATTTGGGAATTAAAGCCTCCTGGAGGCAGTGTGTTGTTGGGGGCAGGCTTATGGGTAATATAGGCATCTTCCTCTTGCCAGTGTTGGGCACACTCTCCTGTTGCTATTGTCCATCTGATGTTGCCCAGGAGGTGGTGTCCACCCTCTGCTCATGCCATCATTTCCCCCTGCCATCATGGAGCTTCCCCTTGAGTCTGTAAGCCAAAATAAACCTTTTTCCCCCCACAAGCTGCTCTTGGTTGGGTGTTTTCTGCCAGCAATGCGAACCTGACTGCAACAAGACTATTCTCATCCTCTGGGGCACACATTAGGGGTAGATTTGTTACAAAGTGAGCAGATAGACTGTGGATCAGAGTTCTTCCACAGACTCATGTGTTCTGAATGTTTGGTCCTCAGCTGATGGCAATTTGGGAGGTGGAGCCTTGCTGGAGGTTGTGTGTTGTTGGGGGTGGGCTTTGGGGTGTTTGTAGCAGACAGCTTCAGGTTCTCTGAGATGAACTTCCAGATCAGGCACAGTTATGGAGGAAGGGATTTATTAAAGTGTACAGATCCAGGGGAAGTTCCATCAAGGCAGAAGAAGCTGACCTGCTCTTAAAGGACCAGGCAAGAGAGCACAAAAGCCACAAGCAACAAGCCACACAGCACAGTACACCTCAGGAACTCCAGCTAGACACACTTTGCATATCTTTAGATTGAAATCTCAAACCTACCAGCACACCTTAAGATCCATCCAGAGACACTGCCTCCAGCCAGATGGCTGCAGATCCAAACCACAGTCTAATAAAACACTGAATATATTGGGGGCCATCTATTCAAAGTACCACAGGTGTTATAGCCAGTTTCCCTTTGTCAGAGTTCAGCTCACTCTCCTGCTGCTGTGGTTAGAGGTGATGTCCAGCCTCTGCTCGTGCCATGTTTTCCTCTACCCTCATGGAGCTTCCCCTCAGAGGCTGTAATCCAAAATGAAAACTTTCCTCCCATCAGCTTCTTTTGGTCAGGTGATTTATCCCAGCAAAGAGAATTAAACTACAATGCAGACACAGCCTCCCTACAGGAGGTTAATTTATGCTGTCATATCACTTTTTGAAATTTCTTCTGACCTTCAGATCTAAACATCCCCTCCTTTGTATTCCCTGCATCAAAGATTAGGCATTCCAAAAGCAGAAGAAAGATCCCATTGATTAGAGGAATTTCACTTAAAGGAGCCACTGTTGGCAAAACCTCTCCTTGTTGTCCTAACAGTTCAGGGAGGGACACACTGTTGAATGATTTGGTAAATTTAAGAGACTCTGCTTCCCCACAGATACCTTCTCCACATCTCTATTCCCAATATTGCTTCTGACCCATTCCTGAATCTTGTGTTGTGTTGATAGTTCCCTAAGTATTTTTAATTAGATTTTCCAGGCAAAAGAAAGTTTCCAAAGTTAATTAAAAGTTGCCTCACTGTAATCGTATAAAAGCAGTTTTTGCTTCTGAAAATTAAATTATTATAATTAAACTCCTCTATCCATTTAAAGATTTCAGTGGAATGTTTATTATTCGTTTATTATGAAGAGACCTTGGTAGGGATTCTGTTCCCCCAGCCAGGAATTGGCCCAACTAATGATGCGTCATGTCACGGATTTAACTCTCTCTTTTTGATGATTTCGTGTCTCTGAGAAGGAAGGATGAGAGCCGTATGAGTTTAGTGCTTATGTGAAATGCATTCTTTGAGCTTGCCTTGTTTGTCAGGTTATGCCATTACTCACTTGTATTTGCTTCCTCTCCCGGCTGCGCTTTGTTTTCATTGAATTTCAGAGCAATGACATATGAATAGAAAGTAATATATATTAGTTATTTTTGCCCCACCATGATCAAAAATACTTGACGACAACATAAAGGGAGGAATTATTTATTAAGGCTCATGATTTCAGCTGGTGCAGTTAGCCATGGAGTGGAGGATGTGGCAGGGCAGAGCAGCTGACATTGTAATGGCCAGGGAGCAGGAAAGGGAAAAAACATGCCCACGCCCTGCAGGCTTTCTCCCTTTGCCCATTTTATTCCATCCAAGTCCAAGTCCCTACCCCATGGGATGATGCCATCTATAGTCAGCATAGTCTTCCCCTTTCAGTTTATTCTCTCTGGAAAAACCCTCACAGATACACCCCAAGGTGTGCCTCACCAGTCTCCTAAGTAACCCTAAGTCAGTCAAGCTGACAATGAAGACTCACCATCATGTGGTGTGCCACCTCTGAGTGGCAACTGTGGGAGCTAAATGTGTCCTGTTATGATCTTTTGTTCCATCTCTACCATTAGGACTGACAAGGTCCCAGGTAGACCGAGGCTGCTCCACCATCTGGGGCCCGAAAGAAGGACAGTGTGAGCAGACACAAGCTAACCAACAATGGACACGTCAAGTGGGAAAATGAATCCCTGTTACTGTCTTTTACTGCAGACAAACTTTTTCCTCCCCTGCCTTGTACACTGCTGTTCATAGGTGATGCAGGTGACATTTTCTTTTTTGTTCTCTGGAGTAGATTGTTTCAAGTTTCATCTGAAGCTGTACAATTGACAAACTGTATTCCTAATCTTATTTTCAAGGCCTTCAACATCTAACCCTCATGTATCTTTTAGCCACATCATCTGTCTCCTGGAGGTTTTGATGTACAGACCCTCTCTACAGACTTATTTGATCTAAGCTAGTGTTTAGATCAAACTAGAGCTCACTGATCCTGATAAAACATATTTATAGACATCAACACTGAAAGCTAAATTACCCTAGCTGATCACTTAAAGAGGCCAACCTGATCAAAGGATGCAGTGGACACTGAAATGAGATGACCACCCAGGCGACACAGGAAATTGACTTTTAAAAGTGATCATACTACTGTTGTTAGGCTAAAAGGACATATTATGGACATGAAATTGCCCTCTAAATATTTATGTTTATGCCCATACACTAGTGCTGCTCTCTTTTGGTTAGGAAAGCTTCTTTTTTTCAGATGACAGGGACTACTGGGGAGACTCAAAACTCTTCAAAGTGCTAGGAAGAAATGACAGTTGGGTGTCTGTACAAAACAAGAAATCTCTATCACTCCAGGCTCAGGCATCATTGTGGAAGAGGGGGAAGAAGGTATGTAAGAACCAAAGGATAGGGAGAATCCTTTGGAATGTTGTCTTGGGGCACAAAGTGGTGAGTGCATCATGACCTTACAGCTGCTGTCATTACTTGCACAATATTGAGCTCATCAACATTTTGTCATGGATGATCAAGGAGGGCAAAATGGAAATGACATCAAAATAGAAGAGGTACCAGTTGAATGTAAGGGAAGATGGGAGAGGGGAAAGTAGGATGGTAGGAGAGGATTATGATTGAGATGCATCATGTATATATATGGAGGTTGACAAAAAAGTTTTAAAGTGATCATCAAATATCATTTAAAGTATAATTATACAAGTGGATTTAAAATGGTGGCACACGCCTTTAATCCCAGCACTCAGCAGGCAGAGGTAGGAGGATCACCGTGATTTCGAAGCCACCCTGAGACTACATAGTGAATTCCAGGTTAGCCTGGACTAGAATGAAACCGTACCTCACAAAACCAAAACCAAACCAAACCAAACCAAACCAAACCAAACCAAACCAAACCAAACCAAAACAAAACAATAACAAAACAAGGTAAAGCTGCATGCAAATACCATTCTGAGGACTTATATATACCCAGGAATCCCTTTTGGAACCGCCTCTGCCTTGAGAAATCATGTGTGAACCATGTTCTCATGTAGTTCTATCTCCCCTCTGAGTTTTCTCAGACTGACAGTGAATTGCTACTGTTCTCTTTTCCCAGAGAGCCCCTTTCCATGTCAGGTGTCCAAGTTCTGTTGTCCAAGTCTACCTCAACTTCCACTCCTCCTAGCAATCTTCTCTGATGCCCTTAAAAGGAATTTTCTCTTCCCCCACTGATCTCATCTGAAACTTTATTTGCTTTTCTGTTATTTCATTGTTTTAACTTCTCTTGTAATTAATATACTCTAAGACATTGGCTAGTATAGCCTAGATTCTGCTTCAGAAATAAATGGCCCACAATCTATAGCAGCTTCCAATGAAACAGTTTATTTCTTGTTTACATGATATAACCCTCACAGACAAGATTAAGTTTGTCCCAAGTCATCATGTTGGGAAATGGCTAAGGAAGTGGTTCCTACCTTGGCATGAATTTGTCTGATGGAGGGAAGGAAGAGTCATCTGATGGTTATCCCATGGCCTCTGTAGCTTCTGCTCAGAAGAAGCACACTTTCCTTTTCACATTTCACTGACAACCACAAGCCACATGACCACAGTGGATGTCAAGGGCGTGTGAGATGTAATCTCTTCAAGGAGGCAGTGCATATTTCTAATGATAGCATGTCTACCTCAGTCTCCCCTCTTGGTTATACACTTACTTTTGAATTCACTTATTCCCCTAGGGAAACCAGATATACATTCCTTCCAATAACAGCATCAGGCTCCAAGGCTGGGGTCATGGGATAGCTTCAATATTAGGTGTGACTGTGGCTCTTTTTGACCTGGTGACCTGGCGTTGTGCTGCTCACATCTGTAATCCACTGTGACGGATCCTGGTCAGGAAAACTGTAATCAACCCTCTCCTCTGAAAGAAAAGGCAGGGAAGGAGTTACTGTCCACAGGAATTCTTCTTTCTTGCTAGATAGATGCTTCTGCTTTGGGGGCTGGTTGGGCCGAGGGTGGGACATGTTCCTTGACTGCATCCCTGACGCTGCTCCCTGTCTAATATGCTCTAGTGTACTCATTGTCCTCTTTGGCTCCTTTAGAGGAAGGCATTGAGCATCATCTTTCAAAGCTTGCTTCTTGCCCAAAGAAGCTTGGGTACTTGAAGGTTGTATTTCTAACAGCTGGTGTCTTTCAGTGTAAGTTGATGGCTTCAGTCATACTAATTAATGGACAGCACAATATTTTCAGAGCTTTAGCCAGCTAGCCCTGTGTGTCCTTATCCATGCCTATAGCCCACCTTTAGACACCTCTCTCTTAATAATAATAAATACTTCAAAAGTCACAGTTTCTTACAGAAGAGCCATAGTCTTTGTCTCTTTCCCCTCACCCATGTGTTGGACATAAAGGAATGATTGGATGTCATGGCGGTCAATCCGGAGGTTCTCATGAGCACTGTGATCTTCACAGTGTGGATTTGGACTTGACCAGTGGACTCTGGCTTAATCCGACTTTGTCCCTATGAGGAGCTGTGAGTTTTATCTATAGTGGAAAGTGAAAGGCACTGGCCTCTTCAACTTGCAAATGTGATAGTATCCAGACTCTATCCTCTTCCCTTCTGCTGTTAATCTGGCCAAATATTGTCCATGATCATCTCTTTATTGAACTAATTTGTCAAGTGCCAACTAATATGAACCAAAGATAGCTATTAATATTGTCTTTCCCAAAGTGTTCACCTAAATCCATAGGCTCATTTGACATGTTTTCTGCCCTTCAGTTTATTGTGAGAAACAGTTTCACCTGTTTCATTTTGTATTGTTGGCACCCTTTTATTCATACTCCAGTGTCTTTCTTCTACTGTCCTTGTTTAACTATGAAGCTAATTCCATCTATTTTAGTGTTTTTTGTTCTCTCATTACTGTACCTCCAATACCAATTTCTATATCAAGAGGGTCTGGGTTATGTGGTGGATTGAATATAGAATGTTCCCCTTGGACTCATATGTTTGATTACTCCTCAGTTGGTGGTGCTGTTTGGGAAGTTTGTGGAGCCCTTAAGAGGTAGAGTTGTGCTGGAGGAAGTGTGTCACTGGCAGTGGGCCTTGGGGTGTTATTGTCCAGTCCTGCTTGGTGATTTTGCACTTTCTATATCCTCCTTGCTGATGTGAAGATGTGACCCTGGCTGCATGCTTCTGCCATGATGAAACTTCCCTTTAAAATTATAAGCTTAAATAAACCCTTTCTCTCCATAAGCTGCTTCTGGTTGGATACTTTGTCTCAGAAATGAGAAAGTAACTGGTAAATTCCTTAATCTCAGTATCCTGTAACAAGGGTTAGTTTACTATTCTTTTTTTTTGTTGTTGTTGTTGTTAATTTTATTTGTATTTATTTGAGAGCAACAGACAGAGAGAGAAAGAGGCAGAGAGAGAGAAAGAGAGCAAGTGAGAGAGAGAGAATGGGTGCACCAGGGCCTCCAGCCCCTGCAAACAAACTTCAGATGCATGTGCCACCTTGTGCATCTGGCTTATGTGGGTCCTGGAGAATCGAGCCTTGAACTGGGGTCCTTAGGCTTCATAGGCAAGTGCTTAGCCACTAAGCCATCTCTCCAGCCCAGTTTACTATTCTTGCTTTTTGTTTAATACAGGCCATCTGTGATTCTGTTCCACGATAACATTTTATTATTGAAATTTTTATATGAGTATATATTTACATTGAACATATCCTCTCCCACTCCCTACCCTCCCCCTTTTGGCCCTTTCTCTCCCCTGGAAAGTTTTATTTTCTACTTTTGTTTCATTATAATTTTATTCCAGGAGGGCTGGAAAGATGGTTAAATTGGTAAAACACGTGATACACCCACATGAGGACCTGAGTTTAGATCCTCAGCACCCATGTAAATGCTGGGTGTGGTATTGTATTTCTATAATCCCAGCAATGGAAAAGTGGAGACAGGGGACCCTTGCTGACTAGCTAATCTAGCCAAATCAGTGAGAGTCCCTGACTCAAAGAGAAGGTGTAGAGCAATTGAGGAAGACCAACACACACACACCCTGAAAAAAAAAAAACTATAAATAACTTCTACAGCTCCCTAATAGGGACTTTGGGCTATTTCTTACTGGAAAATGGAATGAATTTGCTCCAGCTACACTTTTTCAGGAAGAAGAAGTGACTATTTTGAACAATAACACAACCTAGCATCCATTGCTTTTCCCCTAAGACTAGACCCTTCTAGAGAATGGAGCTCAGTGGCAAAAACACGGTATTCAGTATTCACTTTGACAGGATCAAAGATACATAGATCAATTGATCTTGGGACAATATTGTTCTCACCTCTCCAAAATTAGGCCTGTTACACATGCCTGTCATACAGCTTAAATGTGAAGGAGCCATACTGTGTTGCAAGCCTCTTTCCTTCTTGAGACAAAGCCCTAGTGTTGGGCAGAGTCCCAGCACCTGCAGTGGAAGTGGGGGTAGAAGTGCTCTCTGGAGAATTTCCACTATCCTATCTTCCTTAAGAGAACTATTCCTTTCTTTGTAATTAGCTAAGCCACCATTGTCTATTGCTGTGGTAGGAAGTGCTGAATTGACTCATTCAATAGACCACAAGATCATCCCCAGAGGTTTCTGGGATTTAAGGGAAAAGAAATAGTCTTTAGGGCTATTGAGTGCTGGGGTTATTTGTTGAGGCTGTGGGAAAATGGTAAAGGAGAACTCCCACCATTACAACCATAGTCAAAAGTTCCCTCCATATGAAGCTTTCCGTAGCTGATTTTGTTTAATAACTCCATGCCAAGTGACAGACACTATGTGAAATACTTTATGTACATGCTATTGTTTGACCCCCAAAACAACACAGCTGGTAAATGTATTTATAATATCCATCATATGCAAAAGGAGACCAAGGCACAGGGGTGAATTATGTTGTAGGGAGACCCAAATCTGGACCTCAAATACAAGTTTTTGTCTCTTTGCAACATGATATCACTCTAAGTGTGGTATTTACCTTTTTATATGAAACTCTGGAGTGCACAGGGCCTGGAAGTTGTGTTAGGACTCAATAAAAATTGAATGGAGGCATACATGTAGAGGAAAAAGGCACGTGGGCATAGGAATACATTGTTCCAGGTTCTAGGCTGGGCTTTGTGGCTTCTTGTCTCTGTGACTCTGACAAAGCCATTTCCTTCCTGGAGTTTTATTTTCTGATTCTGTAAATGGTGGCTGAAAAATCCCAGCTCTTTGATGACAGTGGTGAATGGAGCAAGCTTGCCTAATGCTCATTCACTGAGTGTTGTCACCCATGAGAATGTACATTTGTCCTGCACACTGCCAAGTAGTACCTGGTAATGGAGGATAATTGTGACTTGATGAGTTTTCTTGTCATTTTTCATGCTAATATCAAAGTTTGTCCTGTGCACTTGAACATCAAGTACCTGGAGAGCACCAGACAGGGGACTCAGACACAGTGACATAATAGGCCATTATGTAATTTCTTGTCATTTCTTAGAAGCCAACTCGACAGCCTACCAAGGGGAGACCTTGGAAACTGCGGGCATTCAGGGGAGCATTGTCAGAGGCTCTGGTCCTCTTGGCACACAATTGCAACCTTGTTCTAACAATGACATTCCTCCTTTCTCTGTGTGTATATGTGTAGTGTGTGTGTTCATGTGTGCATGTGGGTGTGTGGGGATGTTTGTTGGGTATAATCCTCAGGAATGCTGTTACCTGTCTTAATGCAGGGTTTCTCATTGGCTCTGAGTTTACCAATTAAGCAAGACTGGCCAGGAAGCCCCAGGAGTCATCCTATCTCTCCCCTCCTAGTGTTAGGATTACAGGCAACCAGGTCTGTCATTTTTATGTGGATATTGGGAATCAAACTGAGGTCTCATGCTTGCAAGGCAAGCACCTTACTGAAAGGCATTTGTTCCCATCCCCTAACACGGGATATTTTACCAAGAAAAATGACTGGAGAGGGGACAGGATTTTCATTCCATCCAATTGTCTGAATTAAGCAACATTTTCATCTGATCATTCTCTCATCCTCACTCTAGGGTCTATGCAGTGGTTGCCACCCACCATTTCACTTCACCCTCAAAAGACCAGAAGCATATTATTTATCTCCACTTGAGGAATGGGGCATTTGGTGCTTTGAGTGGTGAAATAGCCTGTAAAAAGTCACAGTGATTAAATGCAACCATACAATAACTTTACATTAAACTCAACCTAATACACTCCAAAACTAACATCCTTTGTCTTTAGTATCTATCAGTATGGAAGACTGTCACCACCTTGCATCTGATCTAAAATATTCAAGCCATCCCAGGTGCCTTTGTTTCCCTCATCCTCCCCATCTGATCCAACACCATGTGCCACTCACTTCTGGCCACACCTTAAATCCGAGTGTTCAGCTCCTCACCAGAATAGCTGCTGCAGCTACCTAACCCACAATTCACTTTAGGGTTCCAGAATAATCCTTAGTAAACACCATGGGATCACACCTCTTGCCTTCCATGTCTTTCTGACATTGAGATAAGGTCATAACATCCAGCTAGACATTTAGGAACCTTTGATACCTGCCTCTTGCCTTCTTCTATGAGCCCAGGTTCCCATATTTCCCCCTTCCTCAGGCCCAGCACATTCCCTAGCATCACTCACTGCTGGTGGTTTATCACTTGCTTATGTTAGAAATGAGGCTAGGATCCGACAAGAACCACACAGTCCAATTGCTGGTGTTTTTATTCCTTAATGCAGGCAGAGTCCTGGGCTTCACTCTGAGTCAGAGTTTGGCCTCACAATCTCATGTAATAGGATAAAATGTAAAAATGACAGTTTCTAGGAGAAATGGAAGGTACAGAGACCTTTACCAAATGCAGAAATTGAAACTTTGTTTTCAAGGATTGTTGGCGCTTTTGGTCTCTAGGATGGCTGAATCAAGAAGGGAGGGTTCCCATAGCATGGTCTCCTTCTAGAATGAGTTTTTCTATCTGTTTAACCCTTTAACAGAAAAGACAGCATCTCTCTCTCTCACTTTTTTTTTTTTTTTTTTTGGTTTTTGAGGTAGGGTCTCACTCTGGCCCAGGCTGACCTGGAATTAACTATGTAGTCTCAAGGTGGCCTTGAACTCACGGTTATCCTCCTACCTCTGCCCCCTGAGTGGTGGGATTAAAGGTGTGCGCCACCACACCCGGCAGCATCTCTCTCTTTCCTCACACTTGCAATCTCTCTTACATCTTTGCCTACACTGTTTCCTTAGAAAGCCTCTCTTAACATTTTCAGCTGGATAACTACTACCTAGCCACATTCTCAGCTTTGGTATACCTTTCTATGGAAGCTACTCCCTGGCCAGTAAGTCAGGGCTTATTGTCATTCCTGTGAGCTCCTGCAGCTTCCTAAGTTTTCTGATCTGCAAACACTTATACTGTTACATCAGATTTTCTGAACACACACCAGTTTTACTTTTAAATTAAAGCCATTGAAAATATCTATTGAACTTTAGATCTGTGCATATTCCAGTGTAATGGGGGACTCAAACAGTAAGCATTTTAATACTTGCTGAATGCATAGCTAAGCTTTGAGGGTTAGGTAGGGCTGGATTCAAATCTCAAGTTCATTGCTCACTACCTAGGTGATTATGGACAAGTCACTTCATCTCTCTTTAGTTCTCTCATCTTTAGGAAAAGTCTAGTACTCAAACCTGCCGTTGACTCCTGGTCCACTCTCCCAGCCCTCCCAAGGTATGCTATGGAAGGGATATGGGGAATTTAAGCAGTGGGGTTTTTAGTTTATTGACTTTTGTGTGTACATATGATGGTGGGAGGGATGTACCCGTGTGTGCAGAGGCCAGAGAACAGCCTCAGGTATCATTCCTCTGGGAACCTTTGAGACAGTGTCATCTACTGGCCTGGAGCTCACCAATTAGACTGTCCCTTCATACAAATGTGTTGCAGTTAGGTTTGCATCGCTGACAGAAATCACCTGACCAAGAGCAGCTTGTGGGGAAAAAGGATTTATTTTGGCTTACAGACTTGAGGGGAAGCTCCATGATGGTAGGGTAAACAATGGCATGAGCAGAGGGTGGACATCACACCCTGGCCAACAAAAGGTGGACAATAGCAACAGGAGAGTGTGCCAAATACTGGCAAGATGAAGCTGGCTCTAACACCCATATGCCTGCCCCAACAATACACTGCCTCCAGGAGGCGTTAACACCCAAATCCCCATCAGCTGGGAACCTAGCATTCAGAACACCTAAGTTTATGTAGGACACCTGAATCAAACCACACCCACATTTTCCTACCTGTGAAATAGCTCTTTTGTAATTTCTCATCTCTCATTCTTGTTTTTCCTCTCTCAATTTTTTTACCTTATTTCTTTCCTTCCTATTATTTTCTACTATTAAGAAAGAATAACATGAGAATACTTATGAGCTACTCTGAAATTTTATAATTCTGTCTATGGAAAGTGTCAGCTTTCCCACTGCTGGGTCTCTTCTCATCAGGCCCAGAATCATATCCTTTGCTCATAGGAAAGGCCTCATGGATCTGGGTGTAGTCCAGCCATCTCCCAGTTTATGTTGGCTGTTGTGTCATGTTCTGTGCCTTCTAAATTAAATATTTCTTACCACTTGGCTTCCTCTGGGGCTGAATAATCCCTCCATTTCCACTTCACTGTACTCCTGAGGATTAAGAGTCAAGTTCTGATGAGCGTCACTGAAAAGGATCTCTGTTTGGAGAAGGAGGAGAAGCCGCCTGCCCTAGCTCCTGGGATTTCAGTACTCCTATATTCTCAGAAATGCCACAGTTGGTGGGGTAGGCAGTTATTGCAATTTGTCCTCAGCTAAAATTCAGACACAGGCTGACACATGAACACCACAGGTAGAATCTCCATTTGCCTAAAGAAGATTATAATCAAGGACTGAATAAAGGCAATCCAGAGGTCTTATTTTAAAGTAAGCCCCTGAGTTTTCTTTACTGGAACATCACTGCCTATCTTTGTAGAGACTTAGGGGAAAACTGTACCAGGGCATGAAATGATATTCTATAGTAACTAATGCTGTTTATAGTCTATGAACATATTGTAGAGCACAAACAGTTTAACAGTGAATCCCAAAACATTTTCAAGGCATTCCACAGATATGCTTGGGTTACTGTAATTCTTCTCTTCCATTCTGTTATAAAATTTTATTTTAAATGGTGATAAATATATAAAACAACCTTTTTAGTTATGCCGTTTTTAGTATACAAGTCATAGCATTAATTACACTCACAATATTTTACACAAACCACCATTGTCTTTTCCCAAAAGGTCTTTATTATTCTAAATAGAAACTCCATGCCACTAAACAGTAAGTCTCATCTTTCCTTCTCCCAGCCTCTGGTCATTTTTAATCTACTTTCTGGCTCTATGAATTTGCCTGTTTAATGTAAGTGGAATCATATTCTATTTGCCTTTTAATGTCTGAGCAATATGCCTTTATAGTTATACCATTACAATCACTTTCCTTTCCTAGATGAATGCTATCTCTCTCTCTTTACACACACACACACACACACACACACACACACACACACCACAGTTTGTGTATCCATTTATCGCCCATCAAGATCTCACTGATCCAAATGGCCTTAAAAAAGAAATACCTGATATTTTTCTGCATCAAGCTGCAAAATAGAGTAAAATGATCTTCAAAGGGAAGTATTAATTTTAACATGATTTACCAATAGATTTGTTTTGTAAAAAGAAAAACAAATGTTCTAAACTGCACCTTATGTGCGAACCATGTTTGCTGTAAGAGATAACCAAGACTTGTACAAGGAATGCTATTCCACATTAGCAGACTTGACTGCCATGGGACTATGTGTGCTGACCTTCAAGGAGAGCATAATCCTCAGGTCCCAAGGCATTTACCTTTCTAACTAAATAAAAGTGCCATACAAGGCCATTGAGACTTTACATCAGGGCTAAAATATTGAGATGTCTCTCTGTAAGTTTTCTATGGCTTTTTTCCCCTCACTGTAATGTATATTATATTAATAAATTATCATGTGCTGTTTAAACTTGTTGAGAGCTAGGCACTGAGAGGGGTAAGTGCTCTGTCTTAGACTTCAAACATTTAACTCATGTGTCCTCCAAGCCCCTTGTCTTAAGACAGGCTAGCCACCTGGCTCTGTGACAAGGGAAGGAGAACAAACAGCTTAAAGATTAAAACAACCAAGAATGTACACAGGTACATGGATGTATTTTAAGTTGCTGTCAAATTACTAAAAGTGGGTCTATAACATATTTAAAACAATTCATCTCTGTGCGTTTGGTTTTAAAAAGAAAATGTATATAGTATATATACAGCCACTATGGTACCATTGTTAGCCTTCGTCCTGTCCTCCCCCCATGGGTCATGTGGGTCTTACCTTATGGGGGTAGCCATCAGTTATGTGGGAGAGACAATGACTCATAAACAGATGTTTTAAAGGGTGAACAAAAATACCACATTTCAACTCTACTTTTTAAATTGACTTAAAGACTCAAAAGTTTAAAAATTGGGCTGGAGGGATGGCTTAGCAGTTAAGGCACTTGCCTGTGAAGCCTAAGGACCCATGTTCTACTTTCTAGATCCTATGTATGCTAGTGGGCATACACAAGGTTGCACATGCTCACTAAGTGGCACAAGCGTGTGGAGTTCTATTGCAGTGGCTGAGGCCTTGGCACGCCAATTCTCTCTCTCTCTCTCCCTCTGTCTTTCTCTTTCTCTCTAAAGTAAAAACAAAACAAAACAAAAAGATCAAAAATTTAGATGGGTTTTAGGTGCTACTTAAATCTTGGGCAAATTGCTTGATTTGTGTTTGCTGATTGAACAAAAGACTGTTAAACTGTTAAAATGTTTCACCTTGGGTCACAACTGTTAGATGCATCAGATACAATAAGTAATTTATTTGTTTAAAAATAATAGAAATCAACTTTAAAGGTTGAAATATGTTGGAAAAATATTGTGAGAGATGGGCTGGAGAGATGGCTCAGTGGTTAAGGCGCCTGCCTGTTAAGCCTAAGAACTCCTGTTCGATTCTCCAGGTCCCACGTTTAGCCAAACTGGTGACACAAGGGCACAATGCGACACTTGCCCACAAGGGGGCACATGCATCTGGAGTTTGTTCACAGCGGCTGAAAGGCCACTGGCCCACCCATTCTTTCTCTCCCTCTCTCTGTCTCTCTCAAAAAATAAATTTGTGAGAGTTAAACTAAAAAAGGTTTACTGTCTAATGACAGAGGTCACTATTCTTTATCCCCCACGCAAGTTCAGGTCCTCCACTATGTAGATGACATCCTTCTCTGTCCCCACACAGGCTTCACAAGAAAGTAGTAAGGTATTTCTCAACTTCCTGACAGGCAGAGGCTATAAAGTGTCGAAGTCTAAGGCTCAACTATGCCAGGAAACCATAAAATAGTGGAGATTGATTTTGTCAGAGGGACTATGGTATTCAGTAAAGGGAAGATAAAGCCCATTGCCTCTTACCCACACTCCAAGACCCTCAAGAAACTTGGGGGACTTTGGGAAGTCACAGGATTTGGCCTGTTGTGAATCTCTAAATCTAAAGAGGTAGCTCACCGCCTTTATCAGTTGATAGAAAATACCTGGGTATCAAGAGCAGGTCTTCTGACCTTGGAGCCAGAGGCTCAACAGACCTCTGGTCAGTTAGAATGGGCTCTGCTGGAGGCCTTTTGACTAAAAAGTATTTAGTTTTTGTTTATTAAAAAAAAAAAGGAAAAGAGATGGCCTTGAGAGTTTTGGCCCAGGCCCAGGGACCTGTCCAACAGCCTATTGGGTACTTAAATAAGGACTTTGAGCAACAGTGGGCTATAAAATTAACCTTGGGGAGTGACCTGACTGTGTACACTACCTGTGACATATCAGGTCTGTTATCCTCTAAGGGAAATTTATTTATTTATTTATTTTTTTTGGTTTTTCGAGGTAGGGTCTCACTCTAGCTCAGGCTGACCTGGAATTCACTATGTAGTCTCAGGGTGGCCTTGAACTCATGGCAATCCTCCTACCTCTGCCTCCCGAGTGCTGGGATTAAAGGCGTGCGCCACCATGCCCAGCTCTCTAAGGGAAATTTTTGACTGATAATTGCCTCCTAAGATATCAGGCTGCCCTCCTGGAGGGACCTGCTATTTAGATAAGAACTTGTTCCTCACTAAATCTGGCCACCTTCTTCCCAGAAAAGGAGGAAACCCAGAACATAACTGTATGAAATAATCCCTCAGAGTTATTAAGCCTGGCCAGCCTGAGACTACACAGTGAATTCCAGGTCAGCCTGGGCTAGAGACCCTATCTCGAAAACCCCAAAATAAATAAATAAATAAATAAATAAATAAATAAATAAATAAATAAAATAAAAATACTCAGTCTAGACATTTTTTACAGATAGAGAGTCCTTTACAGAACACAGCATCCATAAGGCTAGCTAAACAGTTGTCACCTTTGAAGAGATCATTAAAAGCTCAACCCTCACTCCAGGTACTAACGCTCAGCTAGCAGAACTGGTGGTTCTTACCAGGGCACTAGAACTAGAGAAGACCTTTTCATTCTAAAGTCTTTCCTTCTTCTGAAGTCATAGTAGTACCTCACATGGAGCATCACAAGGAGCTAAGTGAAGCCTCCGAGAGAAATAGGTTGGCTCTCTAGGCTGCCAAGGCTGCTGCTGTTGAGTCTCCTCCCCTGAAAACTAATAAAAACACTCCTAATTTTGAAGGTGCTCTAGAGGGAATATGTCACAGCTTCAAAGTTGGCAGTAAAGACACTTGCCTGTGAAGCCTAAGGACCCAGATTCTATTCCCCAGTACCTCATAAGCCAGATGCACATGGTGGTGCATGCATCTGGAGTTTGTCTGCAGTGGCTAGAGGTCCTGGGGGGGCCTGTTCTCTCTCTCTCTCTGCATCTTTCTTTCTCTCAAATAAATAAATATAAGAGAAAAAGGAAAGTGGCTCTTCCTGACATTAACCAATTTAAAATGCCTCAAAACAGATATGTCAAGACTTTATTCTGCTTTAAATTTTATTGATAAAAATACTTTAAATAATTTGAAAGCAATTAAAGCTTAAATCTGTTGGTAAAAATTGTCTCCAAGGCTGTTGACATGTTTTGCTTGTGCTTACAAATGTTAAGAATTTGAAGTCAAAGTATATATGCTTTCTATTTATGCCTTATAATGCCACCAGACAACTTAAGTTAGATATGACTTATAAAATAACTTAACGCTTTTATACCATGCTTTAATTAGATCTGTTTTGCTAAAGACAAAGAGTAATTAGATATGCCCTATATCCACAGTTTTCTTCAACTGGTGTAATTGTTCTTTTGAGTGTTCAATAACCAGATGTAGCAGCCAAAATCAATGAAGACATCTAGGTTAAAGGAGTAGCCAATATTTTGGTCCCATCCCCCAGGTCAATCAGGCCTCAGATGATGGGACACTTATAGAGGGTGCTTCAGCTTTGGTAAGTCACTTGTATTCTTGATCAAAGAGGTCATACAGCCAGAAGTTAGACTCCAATCAGTGTCAAGTCTGCAAGAAGAGAGTCAGAACAGAGAAAAAGATTCTAATGCTTCCAAGGGAAGCCATATTGTCAGCAAGACCCTGATTCATCCCAGCAGATGACACATATGCTAAAGGAGGCATGGGACTCCTTCCAGGTCCCTAAAAGTGTCTCCTAAAGAGCTGTATCTGGTGTGTGTGTGTGTGTGTGTGTGTGTGTGTGTGTGTGTGCATACATTGTCTACAAGTGGGCTTTATCATTTTCAGGAACCTCTTCTGCCTTAAAACAGGAGTTCTGCATTCTTCTCTTAAACTCTATAATCTCCACAATAAAATCTTTCTAAATTTCTCCCTGTACAGATTGTGGATTTCATTCATTGAAAGTTGTAAGACAAGCACCTGGAGGTCACTGACTCTGTAGAAATTTTTTAAGATTTTATTTTTATGTATTTATTAGAGACAGAGAGAGGGAAAGAGAGAGAGGGAGAATAAGAATGGGTGTGCCAGGGTCTCTAGCCACTGCAAATGAACTCCAGATGCCTGTGCTCCCTTGTGCATTTGGCTTATGTGGGACCTGGAGACTTGAACTGGGGTCCTTAGGCTTCGCAGGCATGTGCCTTAACCGCTCAGCCATCTCTCCAGCCCTCAGTAGAAGTTTTGTGTGTCTATCAGTGTCTGGCACCCTAACTCCTGAGATATAGCCCAACCAAGAGCTAAGGACAGCTCTGTTGCTATCACAGACACCACAAATTTCCATATCTCTGGGTGTGGTGATTAACTGAATGTAGGTGTTGGGAGGGTGCATTTATGGGAAACCCCAGGACCTGGGCAGATAGGGTGGGTGCATCTGAACATGTGAGATCCCGGCAGCTTTGTCAGAGTATTGATGGGGGGATGCTGGCCTCTGGTGTGCTATCCCTGAGGAGGTCCAGCAGTTAATGTTAGAAAAGGGAGGTGATTCAAGAGACAGGAAGTTGGGTCCAGAGAGCAGCTTAGAGAGGAGCAAGGATTCCTGGGAAATCAGAGTTGAGGCTAGGACTACTATGGGGTGACTCAAGGTCCTAGTGATGGTCCACAGATTCCCCTCCCTCCAGTGGGTACATGGAAGGACCACCACTTCTTTATTTATTTGGTTTCTCGAGGTAGGTTCTTGCTCTAGGCCAGGGTGACCAGGAATTCACTATTAGTCTCAGGCTGGCCCTCGAACTCACAGTGATCCTCCTACCTCTGCCTCCCAAATGCTGAGATTAGAGGTTTGTGCCAGCACACCTGGCCTGTTTTTTTTTAAGTATTATTTATTTATTTGAGAGAGAGGAAGAGGAAGATTATTTATTTATTTGAGAGAGAGCGAGGAAGAAAAAGAGAGAGAATATGAGCATACCAGGGCCCCTTGCTACTACAAATGAACTCCATATGCATGCATCACTTTGTGCATCTGGATTTATGTGGCTGTGGGAAATCAGACCCAGGCCATCAGGCTTTGAAAGCAAATGCCTCTAAGTGCTGAGACATCTCCTCAGCTCCAGACTTTTTTTTTGCCTCTGAGAATCTTTGAAGGCCCAGGCAATATATGGACTCAGTGTGTGTGTGTGTGTGTGTGTGCACTGGGAGGGAGGGAGTGAGGCCCATTAGGTTTGTAAACTTGGAATTGTGATTTTCAGCCCTTCTGATTGCTGAAGACTGAACACATGCTGACCTTAGAGGCCTTTGTAGAAGACGTCCCTTTGATAACCTAGGAATTAGACCTCAGGTGATTGGAGCTCAGCATCATAGGAACTTCTCTAGCCATGCCTTCTACTTTATTAAATGCTTCCTTCCCAACCTCCCTTCTTCCCACCAGCTCTAGTGGAACATTTCATGTGTTTCAGGTCATCTGCAGGTCACAAGGTTCTCAAATGTCATCAGACCCTCTCCCTGCTTGCCTAGGGTCTCTGTAGGCCTGAGGGAGGTACAGGGAGGAAAGGAGACCCTTACCCCACACAGTCAGGAGTCCTGGAGTGAAATCGGGAACTGCACAGGAAGTGGGACCCTGACTGCAGCCCCAGGGAAGCATTGCTGTAGCCTGTCTCTGTTCCTTGATGTAGTTGCCCCTCTCTCTGACTCTCTCTTCTGGGAAAAATCTGGAAAACTGTTCTTCTAGAGAACCATGGGGAGGTTCCAGTGTGGGATCAGCCATCATCAGCAACAGAGCCTCCACAGAGAAATCTGGCTCAGAGCCCAGAATAGAGAACACGAGGCAGTTGGTTCTTGGATTGATACTCTGTTTGGAGTACTGGTTTTATCTACATGCTATCAAGATTGGGGCCATTCTCTTCGCCCATAAACATGCATGTGGCCCTGAATTAATCTTGTGTCATGTGGAGCATTACAGGGGGACCAGGCCCAGAGGGTTTAGAAGGAGGGGGCTGAGCAAGTGTTAAATGGAGAAATAGGATCAAAATGCATTATATACATGTATGAAAGTGTCAAATTTTTTTGACAGGGAAGAGAAGTATATAATGCATTTTGATCCATTTCTCCTGTTTCCTTGTCAGTCCCCCCTCCCTCTAAACCCAAGCCATGGGGTCTTGAACTACTAGTTAACTTAGGGACTCTGGGCATGTTTATGGGCGGAGGTTATTTACTGAGAAAGATTAATTCACCCTTCAATCAACACTGCCAATGAATATGATTCTCCCTCTCCCAACATTCATCTGCTTCCATTAGCTGCCTAGAGAGGTGTGGGGTCTCATGAACTCCCCTGTAGCAGTTAGCTTCTTGCTGCTGGGACAAATCACCCAACCAGAAGTAGCTTATAGAAGGAAACGGTTTATTTCAGGCTTACAATTTCAAAGGGAAGTTTAATCAGGGTGGAGAAAAGAATGGCAACTGGCTCACAACTTCACATAACCTGTGTGTGGGGGAGGGGGAGAGAAAGTGAAAGAGAACTTAGCTAGAGCAAGCTGACTCTCAACACAGAGTAGGGTGGATTAACCAACCCCAAAGTCCTCTCCCAGGAGCACACCTCCTTCAGAAAGTTTTTCCCTCCCAAAGGTTTCATCAGCAGAGCATTTAAGTAGATAACTTCATCACAAACACTTGAGGCTGTGGGGGCATTCTACCTTCCACCTCCGTACTTCTGTTCATCCCTGACGAAATGTTGATATTCTCAGTCTTGTGCAGCACAAAGTTGATCGTTTAAAGTTTATGATTTAGGTCTGGAAGGATGGCTTAGCAGCTAAGGCACTAGCCTGCCAAGCCAAAGAACCCAGGTTTGATTTCCCCAGGATGCATGTAAGCCAGATGCACAAGGTGGAACATGCTTCTGGAGTTCATTTGCAGTTGCTGAAGGCCCCAGCATGCCCATTCTCTCTATCTTCCCCCCGCTCTCTCCCAAATAAATAAATAAATAAATAAAAAAATTTGAAGTTTATAATTCAAGGATCCATTCACAGTGCTATGCCATCACCACCGTTCTCTAGTTTCAAAATATTTTCATCACCTCCCAAAAGAAACCACATGTCCAATAAATCAGGTTTTGCTCCCGTTTTCCCCTTTACCCCAATTGTCATGAATCTGCTTTTTCCTCTCTGAACATTTGCTATAAACAGAATCACAATGTTACTGTTATTCTTGAACAAAGAGACCTAATTCCCTTTGTAAATTATTAATTTATTTTGTATTTTTGTATGTGTGTGTATGGGTATACATGTGTGTGTGCATGCATGTGGGGGGTAGAGGATAACCTTGGGTGTTCTTTCCAGGAATACCGTCTACCTTGTTTTGTGACAGGGTCTCTTATTGGCTTGGAGTTCACCAATTAGGCTAGAATGGCTAGCCAGTGAGCTCCATGGATCTCCCCATCTCCGCCTCCTTAGTGCTGGGATTATAGATATGTATAACCCTATTTGGCTTTTACGTTCTAGAGATTGAACTTGGGTTTTCATTCTTGCAAGGTGAGCACTACCACTGAATCTTTCCTTAATCTCCTCTTAGAAGGATGTCAGCCATATTGGATTAGGTTCACTCTAGTAACTTTAATTTAACTCAATTACTTCTGTAAAGACCCTATAGGTAGCTATATAATACACTAATGATTTAAAAAGTGAGACCATATTTTTAAATATTTTTAAAATTTATATTGTTTTAATTTTACATTCATATTGGTGACTCCATTATCCTCCTCCCTGTCCTCCCACTTCCAAAGGGACCCTCATCAATGGGGAATGTAGGTCATATATTATGGGTAGTCAAGAGTTATGGGGGACAGGCCAAGTCTCTGTGCATAATGACCCAACTTGAGACCATATTTTTAAAGAACAATTTTAGTTCATAGAAAAATTGAGTGGAACATAGAGAGATTTCCCATGTATTTTCTAGTCTGATATTTGTATGGCCTCCCAACTATCTGTTCATTTTCAAGGTTCATTCATGTTGTGGTTTGTTTCATCACTTTAGCCTGTGTTTGTCTGAATAATATTCCATTGTGTGTATACTCCACAGTTTATTTATTGGATCATCTCTTGATGGACTTCTAGTTTATTTCTACCTTGGGGCCATGGTGAATAATTCTGCTGTGATCCTGAGTCTGCACATACCTGTATGAATATCCAAATGGGTGCCCATTTGATGATGTGAGGTGTACACAGCCTTTTTGTTTTTTTCTTGTTTTTTTTTTAGATTTCTGACTTTAAGTTTTTTTTATCCAGAGCCCTTTTCTATGATAAAAATTATTTATAATGTGCCTACCTCCCCAGGAGTCCCTAAGGCTTTATATCTTGGAGAGGAATGTGATTCTGGTGATGAACAGCCTACCTCAAATGATGGCTTAGCCCCTTACCAGCTGGGGCACCTTGGGCAAGACATTTAGCTCTATTGCTTGTCATCTTGAGGTGGGCCTAATTAGATGGCTGTGCAGATTAAATGAAGGAGAGGCAAAGAACCTCATCTATGTGAGTCACCCAGTGAGTACTTGCTCATTTACAGTCCCTGCAGGGAAGCTCAGGTACACAGCATCATCAACATTCTGGTCTTAGAAAAAATTACTGTAGCATGTTGTAGGGAATTGGGACAGGAGAGGATGTCAGGGGATGTTATTCCAGCAGAGAGATCAGATGAAAAAAATGTAGGGTGGAGGAATGTTCATGGCCCATGCTTGGGGCTAGGGTGAGGAGTGTGGTGGGGTAGGCAAGAGGTAAGTTTTCCAAAGGAAGTTGGAGCCAGACTTCTGAGGCAATGGAGGACATGCCCCTGTCTGTGGCCTCACATGTCGGTCTTGGTCTCAGACCTGAAACTCGGGCACAGGGGCAGGGCAGACGTACAGGATCTGTGGAGTGAGAGGCAGATAAGAAAGTGCTCTTATAATGAATGGACAGGGAGCCTTCCGTAAAAATTGTGCTCACCATGTTTTATGATGGTGGAGCTAAACAGTTGTGCTCTGCATTTTCCAAATCTGTGGGGGAGAGGAGATCTGTTAACGCAGAGTCCTCAAGCATAATGGTTGGAAAATGTGCCCTGGACATCATGGTAATTGATGAAAAGGCCACTGCACAAACATTTTGCAAAGCCTTGCCAAAAAAAAAAAAAAAAAAAAAAAAAAAAGAAAAAAAAGACATAAAGGAAAAGTCAAGGAAAAACAAAAACAAAAACAAAAAAACCAGAACCAGAAGACATAACACTATAAATTTAGGTTGGCATGAAAATTTAAATTTAAAGAGGGATATAGTTAGCATAAAATGAAATGCTTTCTTGAATCCAAGAGAAGATAATGTAGGAATAACATTGCCTACTATAGTGGACCTTTTTCTTTTTTAAGAATCAATTTTTCATAAGTCCAAATTTATTCAATTTATATGACTGCCTTTTGTCATGGAACTATGACTTCCAGTACATCCATGTCACAATGTAATCCACATCCACATGTACATATGTATATAATGTAATCGTTTTGTGGTATTTTGATTCAGGTATCTCCTCTATAAACTTAGGTGTTCTGAATGCTAGGTTCCCAGCTGATAGAGATTTGGGAATTAATGCCTCCTGTAGGGAGTATATTGCTGGGAGTGGGCTTATGGGTATTATAACCAGTTTCCCCTTGCCAGTGTTTGGCACACTCTCCTGTTGCTGTTGTTTACCTTATGTTGGCTGGGGGTGATGTCCACCCTTTGCTTATGCCATCATTTCCCCTGCCATCATGGAGCTTCCCCTTGAGTCTGTAAGCCAAAATAAACCCCCTTTTTTCCCACAAGCTGCTCTTGGTTGGGTGATTTCTGCCAGCCATGCGAACCTGACTGCAACACATTTGTATATGTATTGTCACTATTTTAATAATTATATATTGTTTAATAAAAAGTACCACATGTATATATCTCTTAAAAGCTGAGTGATGTGATTAGCAAAGTAAAAGGGCCCTATCTCTTCCAGTTATAGTGGCTGTGGAAGCTGCTGGTCGTCCTTACTGAGAGTCCTAAAATTATTTATTTGTGTATGTATGGGTTTTGTGTGCACTCGTGTGCAAGTTTGGAAAATATTGAATCTGGATTGGCAGGCTTTGCAAGAAAGTGTCTTTAACTACTGAGCCATCTTCTCAGTCCCTTGAGATGATTTATTTATTTATTTATTTGAGAGAGATGGAAAGAAAGAAAGAAAAAAAAGAAAGAAAGAAAAAGAAAGGCAGATAGAGCTCTCTGGGTTACATCAGTTCTCGTGAATCAAATCTGGGTCCTTTGGCTTTGCAGGCAAATGCCTTAACCATTAAGCCATCTCTCTAGCCCTTGGGATGATTTTTTAAATTTTTTTAAATTTAATTTTGGAGAGACACAGAGAGAGACAGAGAGGGAGACAGATAGAGATGGGCGCGCAAGCAGTCTCTCAGCTGCTTTGAACAAAATCCATATGTCTGCGCCCCCTTGTGGTCAAGTGTGGCATTGCACCCTAGCGTCGCTTTGCATCTGGCTAAATGTGGGACCTGGAGATTGGAACCGGGTTCTTAGGCTTAGCAGGCAGGCTCCTTAACCGCTAAGCCATCTCTCCAGCCCTTGTTTTTGTTTTTGTATTTTGAAGTAGGGTTTCACTCTAGCTCAGGCTGACCTGGAATTCACTATGTACTCTCAGGGTGGCCTTGAACTCATGCAGGTCCTCCTACCTCTGCCTCCCAAGTGCTAGTATTAAAGGCATGCACCACCATGTCTGGCTACCTTGAGATGATTTTCTTTTGGAGAGAGTCAGAAAAGAAAGAGAGAGAGAGAGAGAGAGAGAGAGAGAGAGAGAGAGAGAGAGAGAGAGAGAATGGGTGAACTAGCAGCCCCTCAGTCGCTGTCAACGAACTCCAGACATGTGTGCCTCCTTGTGGGCAAGTGCGGCATTGAGCCCTTGTGTCACTTTGCATCTGGCTAAACATGGGACCTGGAGAATCGAACTGACATTCTTAGGCTTAGCAGGCAGGTGCCTTTACTGCTAAGCCATCTCTCCAGCCCGAGATGATTTTTTATTTATTTTTGGAGAGAGAGACACACACACACACACACAGAGAGAGAGAGAGAGAGAGGGAGAGGAAGAGGGAGAGGGAGAGGGAGAGGGAGACAGAGATGGGCGTGCCAGCAGTCTCTCAGCTGCTGTGAACGAAATCCAGATGTGTGCACCCCCTTGTGGGCAAGTGCAGCATTGCGCCCTTGCGTCACTTTGCATCTGGCTAAACGTGGGACCTGGAGATTGGAACCGCTGGAGATTGGAACCAGCATTCTTAGGCTTAGTAGGCAGGTGCCTTAACCGCTAAGCCATCTCTCCAGCCCCCGAGATGATTTTTATTATTGACAAATCTGGTTAGTTTGTGAGCCATGTATCACCTAGACCTTGTATTTATTATACTTAAAGAATATATCTCACTTTTATTGTTTTTAAATATTGTCTTATTTTTGATCTAGCCAAGAATAGCACTTTTCTGGTGGAATCTAGGGGTTTTACAGAGAGGATAAAATGGCTTTGAGCTCAACATCTTCCTTGGATATGCACAGAAAAGTTATGTAACTTTTCTGAAATTAAGAACACATGCAAGGGGCTGGAAAGATTGCTCAGTGGTTAGGCACTTGCCAAAAAGCCTTATGAC
Source organism: Orientallactaga sibirica (assembly GCA_036365145.1). Classification (NCBI taxonomy): domain Eukaryota; kingdom Metazoa; phylum Chordata; class Mammalia; order Rodentia; family Dipodidae; genus Orientallactaga; species Orientallactaga sibirica. Next base: position 14,890,330 of record JAEOAD010000034.1, read on the forward strand.
CCAGGTTCAAGTCAGTATCCATGTAAAACCAACTGCACTAAGTGGCACATGCATCTGGAGTTCTTTTGCAGCAGCACGAGGCCCTGGCATGCCCATATTCACGCTCTCTCTTTCTCTCCTTGCAAATAAATTTTTAAAAAAATGGAAAAGAGGGCCTGGAGAGATGGCTTAGTGGTTAAGCGCTTGCCTGTGAGGCATAAGGACTCCAGTTTGAGGATTGATTCCCCAGTACCCACATAAGCCAGATGCACAAGGTGGTGCATGGATCTGGAGTTCATTTGCAGTGGCTGGAGGCCCTGGTGCACCCATTCTCTCTCTCTCTCTGCCTCTTTCTCTCTGTCTGTCACACTCAAGTAAATAAATAAAAAGAAACAAAAATTAAAAAAAAAAATGGAAAAGAACATATGTTGGGCAGCTGGGCAGATGACTGTGTGGGTAAAGTTCCTACCACACAGACGTAAGGACCTATGTTTGACTCCCTAGTGTCCACATAAAACCCAGACATGCACCTGTAATCCTAGTGCTGGAGAAGTACACGGTGGGAGGATACCTGGGGCTTTCTGGTGAGCTAGTCCAGATAAATTGACAAGTTCTAGATTCAGTGAGAGACTGTGTCTCAAACAAATAATATAGAGAACGGTTGAGGAAGACTCTGGACACTGACCTTTGGCTTCCATGTGCATTCGCACACATATGCATGTGAACACACACACACACACACACACACACACACACACACACGAGCTGGGTATGTATCATACACAAGGCCTTAGCTTCCATTCCTGGTACCAGGAGGCTGCAGATGCCTTGGATCCCAAAATCATCATCTGAAATGACCCCAAATCAGGACTCTGGGATTCTTGCTACAAAATTCCTTGACTCTTCCCTCCTACATGTTGCTAGATGAGAAATGCAGAGTGCAGACTTGACTGAGAGCATGGAACACAGACTCACAGGGAATCCTGGCCCTGTCATTGCATCTCTGGATCTCTGCTTTGCCACATTGGAGCCAAGGAGTAGAGAGGGGTCTCTGTGTATGTTTTTGCTGATTCCTTGGGACAGTTCATCTCTATTGTTAATTTGATGGGATTAGAATCAGGTAAGAGACAGGTCTCCTGGGCAGGTCTGTGAGAGCTTTTCCAGGAAGGGCTACCTGAAAGAGGAAGACTCTTTCCTCAGAGTGGGTAGACTTCCAGTGGCGGCTTTATATGAAGCTGTGAGCCTCACTCCGTCTTCTTCTCTGGTCATGTGACCTCTCTACCAACTCTGCTCCTACCTTGCAATGCTATCTTGCTTTCTTCTATGAGGCCATCACCAGAAATGTATATGAGCACCCCACTCTTAAACCTCCAGGATAATGAGCTAAGTGAACCTTTTCTTTTGGTATTTTATAAAGCATTCAGCCTCCATGTTTTGTTATATCAACAACTCAGTGTCTAGCACACACTGAATGCTCTGTAAGTGCGCTGTGTAAATACATACTATGTAACTGCTTTCTGCCTGTTTTACAGATGAGAAGACCGAGGGATAAAAGGTGATAATATCAGGACTGTAATTCGCATTTCCTGATGCTAATTGGGAAGGGTGCTTATAGGACAGTCCCTCCTGAGAGAGATTAGGAGGCAGGTCATTTCTTCAGACTGTTGAGCTACATAGGAGGAATGGGGAATGTAAGAAAAGTATTGGGTCCATGACATGGTTCTGTGTTGAAGCATCATTTAACTGTCTAAGTGGTGGCATAGCACAAACCAACAAATTCAGCATTAGTGGCTTACAATCACAATGATTCATTGTCATGGTGCTTTGGCTTGGCTGGAGGTGGCATTGCTCCTCATGGCACTCACTTTCTGCCTGGCACTAGTTGGCTGGTGCTGTGTTTTCCTGGGGAGACATTAACAAATGTCCTTTTGCTCCAGAGATAGCCTTGATGACAGACCAAAGGAATGATCCCACCCAGGTCCAGCTTGCTGAGCCAGCACTCACCACATTTGTTGAGTTACTAACAGGGGTGTGGGTGACTTGGGCAGTTGCATTATTGAAAAGCCCATGCTAGCATAGGTGACTGTGGTGGTTTGTATGTAAAATGTCCCTCACAGTTTCAAGTGTTTGTGATGAAGCCTTTGGGAGGTGGGGTCTTGCTGGGGGTGGAATGTCACTGGGGGTGGGCCTTGGGATTTTATTGTCCAGTCCATCTGACAAGTACAAGCTAACTAGCCCATTTAGACTACTTCCATCCCAGGGGATGTGACAGGATGTGATACCCTGCTGTCAGTTTTGCCATGTTTTCTCTGCTATAGAACTTCCCCTTGAAACTCCAAACTAAAATAAACCCTTTCCTAACAAGATTACTGTTGCAGTGATGAATCTTGAAAAGGTGCATCCCTGTACAATTTGCAGGCAACTCCACTGAAGAGTCTCTTCTGCCCAAACAATTATTTACTGCTTATATAATTTCTAGGAGGAGCCTTGAGAGTCTTGTAAATTTGATGAGCTTCTCAAGTCTTGTGAACCTCCTTCTTCTCTCTAGAAGGGAATGTTTCAATTCAGAGGAGACAGCTACCCAACAGTTGTCTGAGGCATGCCACAAAACCCTTGTGGTAATAAAATAACTTTTAAAGCCTCAGGTCATATTATCCCATCTATCACTGACTAGCATAAGCCATGTAACCAAGCCTTTAGGTCAGGGAGAGATGAAAGTCCAGGACCAGTGATACAACCTATCACAGTGAGTATATACTACTTATGATGTTAATGTTGGGAAGTACATGACATGACCTATTCACTAGTTACCATCCACAGTCAGGGAGGACACAGAGGTAAACAAAAGGGCTTAGCAAGCTTTCTACTTTTTATTAAGTCTGAGATATCATCCCATCGAATGGTGTTACCCCTAGTTAGGCTGGGGTTTCCCAATGCAGTCAAAAAAAATCTAGTCACTTTCTCAGAGACATGGATACCAATTTATTTCCTAGGTGATTCTAGATCCAATGACATTGCCAATCAAGATGGACCATCAGAGCTAAGCCTTCTTTCCAGGCAGAGACAGATGGGTTGGGACTATGGGAAAAGGAGATAGTAATAGTTATAATATTAGCAATCCAAAGAAAATAATGACAGTGGAAAAATGAAAGAAGAACATTGAACTAACCAGGAAAAGAAAGAAGGTCAGTCTACTTGAAGAAGGAATGTCTGTGACCACTTTCTCCCAACTCATACAAGCTGTTGGGCACCTAAGAGCTACTGGACTATGCTATGATGGGGGTGTGGGTAAGAAGAAAATTGAAGGGCTAGGAAGAGATGAAGGCACAGAAAGATCAGGAACCAAGAAGTCCCTGGGAGCCTGGAAGGGAAGCATTGTGGTGGATCTTGGATTCACCACTAATATGCCACAAATTCTGAATTCACCTATTATTCAACACGCAGCCTTGCCTCTTCCTATGCACCTTTGGGGAAAGCTGCAGATGAAGCTTCTTTGACTCCCTTGTAGCTAGGCCTGGGTATAAATCGGGTTGCTTTGATGAAGTGCTCTCACATGAGATTTTGGAAGGCAGAAAAAAGATGAAGGAGGTGGAGGAGGCCATTTGCATCTTGCTAGTGCTGCTCACAAGCAAAGTTATAGAGGCATGGACATTTGCAACAGCAAGCTTTGTGTTCTAGGTTCTAGTCGCCACCCCACAAAACAGTGAGAAGAGGTGTGTCAGCATCAGTGATAATGACTGTTGTGGTGTGAATGTGAAATGTCCCTCATTCGTTCTTGTGCTTAAGCACTTGGTGCTGTTTGGAAATGTTGTAGAGCCTTTAGGAAGTGAAGCCTCATTGGAGGAGATGGGGACTGGAGCGGGCCTTGAGGTTTTTTATTTCTGCCCCACTTCCTGTTCAGGCTCTGCTCCCTGACTGCTGCCATGCCATTTCCACCATGATGGACGGTCTCCTTGGGACTGTAAACCAAAACAACCTCTTCTTCCCTTTAGCTGAGTCTTGTCACAGCACTGAGAAAGTAACTGACTTTTACTCTTGGATGGCAGCTCCCTGCTATTTCCAGAGAATTCCCCGAATTAAATCCCCTCTTGCATGTAAAATTCCAAGCATGGTCTGTTTTCCTTTCTCTGTAGCTCACATAAGTGAGGGGTGTGAGCAGGCACTATTGGAGCTCTTTCCCCTTCTGCATGAGATTTCACTTTTAGTTAACTGGGTAAATTTGTCCCCCTGGTAACCAGATAAAGAGGACATGTCCACTTTACTAATTGCCAGCATTGCTTGAGGCACAAACGATTCTTTATTGCTAAATAGCCTGTGGATGGGAACAACTAGGAAGACCCCGGAGGAAGCTGTCTATTACTCTGAATGCTGTAGTCCTTGGAGCTGAGCACATTCAGTTCAGGTAGTCCTAGGACCTGTCATAGGAAATGCTGGCTCCTGTAGATCTGGAAGGTTCTTGCACTCACCATTTGTAGTATTGTTTGCTCTTTAATTGAGTTGAACTGCATTGCACTTCAATTGCTCTTGAAGTCTAGGGACCCTTGATGCTGCCCTAGCAGCAAGTGACATTCCTGTACCATGTCCTTTTCACTGCAGTGGGGGTGAGGATGGCCCAGGATAGTTTGTAGGCATGAGAAGAGCCCTCTCACGTGCTTTTCAAGGGAAATCTCAATGACATGAAGCCTTGGCTTCTTGCAGTTCTAGAACTTCCTCCCTTTGGTGGTGAGAGTTTGTAGCTGTGTTATAATGGATTAGCCACAGTTCTGTAGAAAACAGAACCATAGGCAAGTATTTACATTCATTACTGGATGCCACTTGTGTTGCTATAGCAAAATACCACAGACTGCATAATTTATAAATACTAGAAAATTTGGTCCGTGGTTCTGAAGGCTGGGAGGTTTGATACCAAGATGCTGGAGTGGGTGAGGGCCTTTGTGCCACATCACCCCACAGTGGACTGTGGTAAAATGCAGATGGGCAAGAAAGCACAAGACAGCAAGAGACTAAGATCTGCACCAACCCATTCAGCCTATCAACCATTGCAGTGGAAGGAGGAAGAACACCTCAGTGATAGAGCACTCTTCTAGCATGTGTGAGGTCCTGGGTTCAATCCCCTGACTCACAAAATAAGCAAGAACAACAGTAAGGCACAGACAAAACCAAAAACAGTTGTATTAGGAATGAATTCTTTTGGAGATATATTCAAACTATAGCACTGGCGAAAGCCATTCCAAGGAAGTCAGAAAGTGGGTAGAGGACAGTGAGGTGAGGAAGTTCTGTGAATCTGAAAACTACACTACTGATCTGGCCACTTTTGTAGCACATGCAGCATAGTCTTGTGGCATTGTCAGAGGGGCTGTCTGAAGGTATTAGATTGCTGGACTATCCGAGGCAGGGAAACCAAAGCAATTTCCTTCTAGATCCCCTTTACTGCTCAACATTTCTGTCTTGAGATACTGACATCCCAGTGCTTCTACCCTCTACCACGTTACCCTTTCAGCATCCTTAGAGGCGCCACATCCTACAGTGGTCACTGAGGGGGCATGATCCAGCAGGACATCTTCTGCCTGCTTGCCTGCCTGCTGCAGCTTTGGGTGCAGGATGCCTGAGTCCATGCTCATGCATGGCTCCTGAGTGTATCTCTCGGCATCTATAACATTAAAATGGTGACAGAGAAGGGATAGGAGGTAAGAGATGCTGTCAGGTCAAACCTGCATGAAACCCAGGGCAAGGCCCAGATGTTCATGGCAGGTCTGTCCAGCTGTGTAGGCAGAGCACTATGAAGCCAGGACCCCATGATGAGAGAAGAGATGAGCTTCCTCCTGCCCTAATAAAAAGCCCTAGGTTTTCCGTTTGGCTTGTGGGAGTGCAGGCATAACCGAGTGATCTCTCCAACAACACTGAGTAGAAAAGCACAAGGATCTGGAAGTGACTGCTTGGTCATTTGCATGTGGTCACATTTAGGCACTCACCTCCCATCTTCTTGGTGTCAGACCATATTGATGGGCAGGGGAGGGGGGCCTATCTTTGGGCAATGAGGGAGGGGCTGGAAGAATTGGTTTACATAGGATGCATGGGCCCATGAGATGTTTGTGGCTATTTGACACAGCAACTGTAGTTGAGAGTGTAGCAAGACGGTTTAAGATAGAAGTTTCTGGATTCTTGGCATTGGAACTGTGAGACTTGATGCCCAGAGAAAGATTTCATGTCAAGGTCTTGAAGTCTGAGTGTCAGAAGAAGCCTGGAGTCACCTTGTTCAACACCTTTTTTCAAGATGTGGATTCTCTCTGTAATGATATCTCCTATACTTGCAGTGACAGCAAGCTTATTATTGTCACCTCCAGGTCACACGTGCTCAGTTAGCTCAGCCAGACTCCTGGGCTTCTCTTCTTCCATTGAGCAACCCAGTTCTTTTCCTATCACTCAGGAAACACAAGCTCCGAGCCTTGTTGTTGAGTGTCCTGCTGGCCTCTGCCCCTCTGAAAAGGCCAGCATCTGGGCTGAAAACCTACAGCACTCAAGATCAGTCATATACCCTTGAAGACACACTGGGATCAAGCCTGCAGGATTCAGGGGTGACAGAGCCAATGGCCTTTGGCAGCTGGGGCAATCCTGAGCGGATCTGATCACAGGCTGCCAGGCTGCAGGCGGGCCTTCTCATTACAGCCAGCCATCAGATGGTGACCCGAGGGATGCTGGCTGCAAGGAGATGGGGGATAATAAGCCCTGTCCAGCTCGTCTCCTCCTTCCCTCTGGCATCTGCAGCTGAAAACAGGAGCTGTACTCCTCCCCTGCCCTCTGAAACAGAGCTTGAAGCACTCACAAAATCACTAACTGTCAAGCTGCAGGGAGCTGGGGACAATTACCTCCAGCTGTTGTCCCCACCCTTGGCAGCACCTGCCTTTTCATGCTGCCTCCCCACCCCCACTTGCCACAGATACACATGGCCTAGGTGCAGCCCAGAGCTTCTGACCCGCAGATCCTGGCACATTGTGGACATCTTCTTCCAGTGACTCTGGGCATCTCCCACACCACATGTGCTAGGTGTATAACCCCAACCAGGCTGTCCACCTTCTATGCTCCCTCACCTGAGGGTACACCCCAGTCACCTAGTCACCTGCTGCCCTTGCCATCACCTTGGTCCTCTGGGTCCAGCTTGACCTGGCCACTTCTCTTCCCTTGTGTCACCATCGCCCTGTTCTGAAGACATCTTGGGTCACAGTCTTTCTGCTCACAATCCCCCCATGGCTTCCCATCTAACTCCATCTCTTGCCTAACTTTCCAACCTCACCTCAGCTCCCCCATTCTTTTGCTTTGAGATATTCATTCATTCAAAAAGTTCTGTTTGGGGCCTGCAGAGATGGCTTAGTGGTTAAGCGCTTATCTGTGAAGCCTAAGGACCCTAGTTCAAGACTCCATTCCCCAGGACCCACATAAGCTAGATGCAAAAGGTGGCACATGAATCTGGAGTTCATTTGCAGTGGCTGGAGGCCCTGGTACACCCCTTCTCTCTGTCTCTCTTTCTCTCTCTGTCACTCTCGAATAAATAAACAACAACAAAAAGTTCTGTTTGTCCATCCACTTTCATTTGATAATTCAGTTTGGTAAGGAAGCAGAGGTATGTGTGTGTTTTTGTGTGCATGCTTGCATGTGTTTCACATGCAAATGATAATATATTATAGAATAATAAGTAAATAGAACACACTGGTGAATAAGGGTTAGAAAATTTCAGTTAGCTTGGGGAGTTGTGGGACCCTCACTGAGTAATAATATCTATGTTGGGATCCAGGTAGGAACCCTCCAGGGAAAAAGCAGAGGAAGAGCAAATGTCTTGTGCAAAGGTCAGGACCGTACAACAGGAAAGAGTGTGGCACATTGAGACTGAGACTAGCTAGATTTCAGCACACAAGAGGGTGGGTAGGGTAAGGGTGAAAGGAGGCTGGAAAGATAGGTGGGAACCAGACCTCAAAGAAAGGGAAGAGGGTGCCTGGGCTTAGGATGGAAATACGTGTGTAGGAGGGTATTGGGAATTCTACCAGTTGCCAAGATACCTTCAGCAAATCCATTGTTCACAGCCTTGGGTTGGGATGAGGGTAGAGGAGAGAAGAGGTCAGGCTGTGTCTAGTGTGGGTAAGATGGCATGGGAAAGTGACCATGTATATACAGCCTATTAAGCAGAATCACAGTAGCAGAAAAAAAGAGTCTGAGGGGATTGGGGGGAATCTAGACCCCAACCCTAGGACACCCAAAGGGAGTGGGAAAGTGAGCATGCATCTTCAACCTGCATAGTAAATTGGGGCTCAGACCTAACGCTATCTGACTCCTAAAGCCATAAGCCACTTGTGTGGCCTCGATAACAATGTAGACGCTTCATAAATGTCATTGATGTGAATGGGACTTGACTGGTGCCTGTGACTTGGGAGAGTCCCTGAAACATTCTACATCCCAACCTCAGGGTGGGAAAGGGGGAGCTTTGGCTTTCTTCCACAACTCCCTTTCTCCTTTCACCTCTGATTTCTATTTATTCCATTATATCTTTCAAAAATTGGTGTTATGCTTTTTAAAAAGGCATTTAAGCATGACCCCCCCCTTCCAGCAACTCTTGTTCTTTAAATAAGGGAGGAGGCAGAGCTCCATGGGGGGGGGGAAGGTTCCAGCCCTCCGGCTGGTCTTCGCTTCTACCAGGCCCCATCCCCAGCTCTAAGGCACTTAATAACAATGCTTGCAGAGTCAGCAATACCAGATCCCTCTGAGCAGGAAACACACACTTCAGCATTTAGCTTCTGCCTGCTAATGTGTTTGGATGTAATTGTTTCCAGAGCCTGGGACAATAGTGGGGGTGGGGCTGGCCCTGGGGCTGCAAGCCCAGGATTCTGAGCCACTTGTTTTCTTTTGATGTACTCAGCATTAAGACCAGTAGGATACAGTTGGCCTTGGGAGGACTGGGGGGAGAGGGGAGACATGAAGGACAAAGATCATGTGTCAGTGGGACTGCTAAAATGGGACTGGATGGAGCCTTCCTCAGAGCATATTTTCATTATCTATGCAATGGGGACAGTCATGCTTGCTTTGCAAGGAAAAGATCAGAAAGAAGAATGCAAAATACCTGGCATGGTGGTCAATGTTAGAGTCTCAGAGCTCTCTCCCCATCCCCTTTCACCTAGCCATACTAAAGCTGGGACTATGGGACTGCTTTCTGGTATGATAGTTGAAGATACCCCTGGGCTAAGAGGAGGGAAGGACACCTCCACTAGCCTCTACCACTGCACACCACCCAAGGCCCCTCCTTCGAAGCACCATTTGTCTCCTCTTCATAAAAACCTCACACCCGATTCCTGGCCCTCACTCACTCTTCAGGTCTCCTGCTCCTGGTGTGTGAATAGTTCATTTTTCTCCATTCTCTCTCTCTCCTCTCTGTGCAACCCCCCCTTCTCTCTCTCTGTAAGTGTCTCTCTGTCCCTCTTCTCCCTCTCCCCCAATACAATAAAGTCTTAGATCCAAGAAACTATCTGCAAAGTCTTAAACTCAAAACATCATTTGTCTCTGGTGCCTGTCGTGACCCTCAAATCTAACACTTGCCACACTGTCCTTGTAGCCACGAGTAGAGGACGCAGTGAAATACAATGTTCAGGGTGAGCATGTCCTTGTTAGCTATGTGGCTTTACACAAGTTACCTTCCTGGAACTCTTGTCATCATCTGTACAATGAAGACAGTAATCACTTCTCCACAGGGCTAGAGGGAGATTTATTGAGAAAGCATAGGGAAACAGTGGGTGGAACCAAATGGGTGCACAATGCTAATTGCTTGCATCACTATTTCCACAATGCACTTTGGAAATAGTGCTATATGTCCTAGGGATTTGAAAGCCATTCCCTTAGTGATGCAGGATTTTGGGGCTCAGAAGGGGTCTGCGAAACTCACAAACCCCAATTTTGGGTCCTGGGTGGGAAGGGAAATGTCAGATTTACTTGTGTTCAGCCAGAGATCACAGGGCAGAGAGAAGGGCAGGGACCAGCATGGACAAGCCTTTATAGTCGATTGAAAAATGTATTTTTTCATCAGACTCAGTGATGTCAAGGGAAGACCTGATTGGTTTGCAGAGTCAAAGGGTTGACTCCAAAGGCCTGCCCACCGAGGCTGTGTGCTACACTGTGGAGGCAGCAGAGGGCGCTACAGCCTTTGTGGATGAAACTGGATCAGACATGAGTTCCATTCCTGCCAAGATGGGGTGGCATCTTCTGGTTTTCTCTTTTGGCTCCTATTCTTAACTGAAACTACCTAAAAGAGGCTAGCTTTCTCCTGAGCCTCCTTCATTAGGACGGGGCCTGTACAGAGGACATTTCTCAGTGCCTGGAATAGAGCAAGTATTCAGCAAACATTGGCCTGCCTTCCCTTCTCATGGGACCAGCCACAGGCTTTTTTTTTTTTTTTTTTTTTTTGCAGCAAAACATTAAACATATATGTTTAATTTTGACATGCTATTCCATGTTCATGTTTGGTGTCAGACATCTTATTGGTTTTTTCATTAGTTATGTATATAGTATATATACAGCCATGATGGTACCATCTTCTCCCTTTTCCCTGTCCCCCCCATGGAGATTGTGGGTCTTGCCTTATGGGGGTAGCCATCAATTATGCAAGAGAGGCAATGACTCTGTGCATAATGACCCAACTCATGGCTCTAACGATCTTTCCTCCCCCTCTTCCGCGAGTTTCCCTGAGCCATGTTGGGTTCATTTTAGGTCTATTTCAGTGATGAGGTTTTGGGAGTCTCTGTGTCTCTGGATATCTGATTTGGTAGGAGTTGAGTGTTCTCTGTGTCTATTTCCTTCATGCTTGTGCTGGTATCAGGTTCACCGATAAAGCAGCACTCTTGCTCATTTCCCCGAAAACTCAATGGCTTCAGCTGGTGCCCTGGTGAGATGTGATGGGCTGATTCTCTCCTCAGGTTCTGTGTCCATCTGAAAGAGAGAAGCAGATTCTCCAATGGAGAGTGAGGTCAGTGCAAGATACATGGATAACCATTATTATTTTAGAGAGAATTTAATAGGTATCAGCTCTCTTATTGGTGGGAGCTTGATATTGGAGAGTGGGCTCATTTTTGGATATGGTTCTGACTTGTTTCCCATTTCCAAGTATGGGTTCTGTTCCACTGAGTGGATCCGTTAGCCAAATCAAGAGCAGTTGGTAACCCACCATGGCTGTGTGCCACTACTGCACTTGTGTGAGCATCCTCTTTCTGCAGTCTATTCTCTGGGCTCAGGGCTGGCATTGAGAACAATGCAGCATGTGACCTCTCTTCAGTGACTGTCTTATGACCTATATTGATATGAAAATTTGAAGTGTCTTTCGAGAGCTATGGAGCCATTCTCTGCTCTTGGTTGGGCATTATCTCAGAAGTTAGGGTGCTGCAAGGTTATGTGAAACTTCTACGGAGTGGCCTCTAGGTATGTGTCTTACAAATTTTGAGTGAAATCCACAGACCATAGGGGGTAACATGTTGAAAAACTTTTAATAATACTCTGTTTATTCATTTGCTGGGAGATAGAGAGAGGTCATGCCAGGGCCTCCTGTCACTGCAAACATACTCCAGATGTATGAGCCACTTTGTGCATCTGTTTTTCATGGGTATTGGGGAATCAACCCCAGACTTTGCAAGCAAGTGCCTTTAACTGCTGAACCCTATCTGTCCAGCCTTGGACATTTTGTTATAAAGGTTAAGAGAAGGAAAGAATGCAGAGCTCCTGCTGGAAGGTGTGGGGGGGTCCACAGAAATTGAAAAATCTGCCTGGTGATCTTTTAAAAAACTCTTTAGTTTTTGAATATTTATTTTTATTTATTTATTTTTGAGAGAGAGAGAGAGAGAGAGAGAGAGAGAGAGAGAGAGAGAGAGAACACCAGGGCCTCCAGCTGCTGCAAATGAACTCCAGATGCATGTGCACCCTTGTGCACCTGGCTTATGTGGTTCCTGGGGAATTGAAACTGGGTCCTTTGGCTTTGCAGGCAAGCACTTTAACCGCTAAGCCATTTCTCCAGCCCTGCATGGTGAATTTGACTGGGGTCTTTTATGGGAATTTACTGGATAGGGGTTGAGCTGGTCAGTTCAGTTCCCATGACAGGTTATCTAGGCAGCTTTGAATGTTTTTTTTATTAGTTATGTACATAGTGTGTATACAGCCATGTTGGCACCATTGTTAGCCTTTTCCCTGTCCTCCCACCTCTGAAGGGACCCTCCTCGTTGGGGAATGTGGGTCGTGCATTGTGGAGGTTGCCATCAGTCATGGGGAAGAGGAGATGTCTCTGTGCATAATGACCCAACTTGTGGCTCTAACAATCTTTCCACTCCCTCTTCTGTGAATTTCCCTGAGACATGTTGGGGTCGTTTTAGGTCTACTTCAGTGATGAGCTCTTGGGAGCCTCTGTGTCTCTGGATATCTGGTTTGGTAGGAGTTGAGTGTTCTTTGTGTCTGTCTCCTTCACCTTTATGCTGGTACCAGGTTCACCAAGAAAGCCACACTTTTGATCATTTCCCCCATTACTCTATGATTTCAGCTGGGGCTCTGGTGAGGTGCAATGGGCTGATTCTCTCCTCAGGTTCAGCATCCATATGAAAAAGAAAAGCAAATTCTCCAATGGAGACTGAAGTCAGCACCAGGTATATGGAATTTCCATTATTATTTTAGAGAGAATTTCATAGGCGTAGGCCCTCTTGTAGCCCATGATTGGTGGGAGCTTGATATTGGAGAGCAGGCTCACTTTTTGAATATGGTTCTGACTTGTTTCCTAGTTCCAACTATGAGTTCCATTCCACTGAGCGGATCTGTTAGCCGAATCAAGAGCAGTTGGTTACCCTCCATGGCTATGTGCCACTATGGCACTTGTATGAGCATCACGTCAGGTTGTTTGCTACTGAGTAGCTTAGACTGCAAGTTGTTTGGACAGATGTTGGTCATTTTCTCTCAGTCGCTCATGTAGCACCTTCTGGCACTAGACATAGCTCTGAATCTTATTCATGTCTTCCTGTCAGATTTCTAAGGAAGGGGAACTCTATTAGGGAAGAAGGGATAAGCAACTCAGGTCCCATGTGTGTTCAAGCACCTAGTAATCTTATTCACATCCTTCTCTCAGGTTTTAGGGAAAAAAAAATAAGAAAAAAAAACACAAATGAACAGATCCCCATCCCTCTTTTAAGGGCCTATAGACATTTTCTGTTTATAGCCAAGAAAAAAAAAAAAAAAAAAACTGTTTTTTTAAAAAGATTTTTAAATTTTTATTTATTAGAGATGGAGTGGGGGGGGGAGTGAGAATGGGATTGTCAGAACCTCTAGCCACTGCAAACGAACTCCAGATGCATGCACCACCATGTGCATCTGGCTTATGTGGGACCTGGAGAATCAAACGAGGGTCCTTAGGCTTCACAGGCATGTGCCTTAACCACTAAGCCATCTCTCCAGCCTAAAACTGGTTTTAATGGTTTGCTTTGGGGGCCCTGTTACCTTCAGCTGCCTAGCCAGTTTGCAGCTTCTACTCTTCATCACAGTGCTAATTTTTCTTGTGTTCCCTGGCTTGGCTCATGGAGAGCTTCTGGATCCCCCCTCCTTCCTGGCTCCAGGAGATCCTCCTCAGCTCTTGTCTCTTAGCTCTGAAAGCTGTTGTTGTTGTTGCTGCTGAGATGCTCAAATAGGATCCCTTCCCTCTCTTCTTTCTCTCTATCTCCTCTCTCTCTCTCTCATAGGCAACCAGAAACTTGCAGTCAGGTTTACATTGCTGGAAGAAATCACCTGACCAAGAACAGCTTGTGGGGAAAAAAGGTTTATTTTGGCTTAGAGACTAAAGGAGAAGCTCCATGATGGTAGGGAAAAATGATGGCATGAGCAGAGGGTGGACATCACCTCCTTGCCAACATTGGTTGGACAAAAGCAACAGGAGAGTGTGCCAAACACTGGCAAGGGAAAGCTGGCTATAACACCCACAAGCCTGCCCCCAACAATACACTGCCCCCAGGAGGTGTCAATTCCCAAATCTCTATCAGCTGGGAACCTAGCATTCAGAACACTTAAGTTTATGGGAGACACCTGAATTAAACCACTATATTCCACCCCTGGCCCCCATAGACTGATAACCATCATGATGTAAAATGCAATGCATTCAGTCCACCATTAAAAGTCCCCATAGTTTTTGCCAGGCATGGTGGCACACGCCTTTAATCCCAGCACTTGGGAGACAGAGGTAGGAGGATCACCACGAGTTCAAGGTCACCCTGAGGCTACTTAGTGAATTCCAGGTCAGCCTGAGCTAGAGTGAAACCTTATCTTGAAAAACAAAAACAAAAGTCCCCATAGTTTTTATCAATCCTAATGATGTTCCTCAGAGATATTATCAGTTCCTGAACCCCTTCACTTTTTCAAGCAAAGCCCTGCCTAGATTCATTTAGTCAGGGTTAGAACAGAGTCATAGTTACTAAGTAGGGACACTGATCCCATTTTCCTAATGAGAAAACTGAAGCTTAGAGAGGTGAAATGACTTGCTGGAGGTCACACATGGAGCAAGCAATGAAACGGGTTTGACTCAGGGTTGTCATACTCCAAAGTCTGTGTGTGCTCTTCACTATGACTCTGTTCTAACCCTGGTAAATGAATCTAGGCAGGGCTTTTCCCACTGACCACAATATTCTTGTGCTGAAACAATCCTACCAATAGTCACATGGAACTTTCCCTTCCACCTTCTCTCCTTCTCTTTCTTTTCTCCCTTCTTTTCTCCTTTGGTCCTTTCTATCTTTACTCTTTGAATTTCCATAAGCAGAAAGAGAGCAAAACCACGAGTTCTGTCTCCAGTGCTTCACGGGAGACTGGCTCTGAGGAAACCTCTTGTGGGGTCTACCTTTGGAAGCAGAGGGACATTCCACAGCTCTTCCCAAAGTCAAAGGCACCAAGGATGAGGTGTCTCCACAGGCAGACCCAGAGGTCTTTGGAGCTACTCAGAACTTGTTCCACCGTTGCTTTTAGTAATTCTCTCTCACGTGTGTGTGTGTGTTTGTGGACACGTGCATGACACAGGTCAGAGGACAACTTGGAGGGTCAGTTCTCACCTTCCAACTTGTTGGACACAAGGTCTCTTGTTTGCCACTGTGCACACAAGCCTAGTTGGCACATGAACTTCTGGGGATTCTCCTGTCTCTACTTCCCTTTTCATCATAGGAGAAGTGGGATCATCGATGATGCTACCATGTCTAGCTTTATGTGAGTCCTGGGGATCTAAACTCAGGTTATCATGTCTGCACAGCAAGCCACTGAGACATCTCCCCAGCCCCAACTCTTGCATTTCATGGAGACTGGTGAAGTCATTCTGTTTGTTTATCCTTGCCAAGTCCACTGTGTCAACTTAAGGGGACGATACATCTCACAATGTGATCTCCAAGGAGCTGCCCAATCTGAACTCACTGGACCTCAACAGCAACCTAACTTCGCTCTAGATTTCATTATCATGGCTATCAAGAGATGGTGAGACAAGAACAGGAGGACAGATGGGACCTGTGACAATGTCACTAAGACAAGGGACAGGGAGGAAGATGGTCAGGTTGCTAAGCTTCCCTTTGGATAGGCTGAGTGTGACACACAAGTGGATGTCATTGAGAAGGCTGTACTCATGAGCATGGAGCCTTGAAGAAGGGTCTCCACTGCAGATAAAGATTGGGAACCTGATGCCGGTCATGGTGGTGTATGCCTTTAATCCCAGCACTCGGGAGGCAGAAGTAGAAGGATCACTGTGAGTTTGAGGCCACCCTGAGACTACACAGTGAATTCCCAGTCAGCCTGAGCTAGAGTAAGACCCTACCTTGAAAAACCAAAAAAAAAAAAAAAAAAAAAAAAAGATTGGGAACCTGTGGCGTCAGTGGTTAGAAGGGGAGCCTCAACATGGAAGAACAGCGAACAAAATGAGAAGATATGAGATGTGCTCAGAGGTCATGCATTCAGGAAAGAAACAGAAAAGAAGTCGGTGTGTTAGAGGGTTTTACTCCATTGTCTCTTCCACTGTGGTTTGAGGTCAGAACTTAACCTTGACATTCTGTTCATTTTGGTAGGATGGTCCCAGTGCTAAAGATGAGGATTTAGAGTCATTGGGCATGAATCTGCCCTCATCTGGCTTATCCTCTATCAGCAGAGCCAGACAGCATTTTGTGACAAGCTTGGGTTCAGAAGGCTGTAGACCTGTCCACCGGGAGACACAGTGGATGCAGGGAAAGCCACGCTCACAAGCCCTTCAATATAGGGAATATGTGCTTCCTGCATTGACAATATTGTGTGGGTACAGGGAGATCTTCCCTCAAGATCAAATTGATAACAGCAGGTTCCTTCACAGAACCTGATTTATCTGCCAAGCGGATATCTCCCCCGTGTGACCACATTCCTATACCTGTCATCCCTGATGCAAGGACTAGACAAATACCCTCTCTGGATTTCAGGTACTGCTAGGAGAATGAAATCATAACTCACTTAGAAACCAGAGATACATATTTATACTCTGACGAGTGCGAGCCTGAAAGAGCTCTTCACTGTGTGTTCCCTGGCCTCAAACAGGCATCAATCTTCTCTCTGGTTTATTAACACGGCTGCCACTCAAGCCAGATTTACCAGCACCTGACTGACTGTGCTGAGACAGTTCATCATGGGAACATTCGCTCAATTTGCCCCATCCAAATTGTTCCCTGCAACGCTGATAGCTGATCTTACTCTATGAATGACATTTCTTCTCTGTTGGAAAATATCTTTCTGGCCCCACTTCTTGTATCCTCCCCAACTTCTTATTTAAAGGAAACAATAAATGTCCAAATTATAATTTCACAGAAGGAAATTCAACATACAAGGCCAACAAAACCTGTGTAAACTGTCATTGATCTACATAGACGAGGCCTGATTTAATGAAATGTTTGCTTCCTTCAGGAAACTTAAAAAATTAGCTATATTTAAAACATAAATAAAAGCAGTTGTGCTCCCTGGGGAAACCCAGTGTGGTGGCGCCTGCATCTAATCCCAGCCATTTGGAAGTAACAGGAGAATCAGAAGTTGTAGGTCATCCTTGAGTATTCCGAAAGTTTGGGGCCTGCCTTGGCTATATGAGACCTTGAATCAAAAAAAAAAAAAAAAAAAAAAAAAAAAAAAACAAAGCAAAAACAAACAAACAAGCAAAACCCACACACAACCCCCCCCCAAAAAAAAAACAACACTGAGAGGTGCTCCTTTGGGGAGTCCACATGTTCCATCTCCATACTTTCTCCCACACAGTCAGTCCATTGTTCTTTCTACCTTTCTTCAGACTGGATTGAAATTTCAGCTAGAAGCACTTAATCAATCTGTTCCAGACACTGAAACTGACATTTGCCTTCACACTCCAATGTAAGCATGGGAAATGGGTATGATTGTCCTCATAGATCTTAAGAGATGTTAAAACTTGAGGAATGGACTAAACACACTTGGATTTTTATTTTATTTTATTTTTATTTATTTTATTTTATTTTATTTTTTTGAGGTAGGGTTTCACTCTAGCCCAGGCTGACCTGGAATTCACTATGGAGTCTCAGGGTGGCCTTGAACTCATGGTGATCCTCCTACTTCTGCCTCCTGAGTGCTGGGATTAAAGGCGTGTGCCACCACACCCAGCTTTCACTTGGATATTTTTGACTCTAAGCCCACGAATGTCCCCCTTACTCTTCCAAGGTTACTTATAATTTCCCCAGGTCAAGGGAACCCTTAAATGGCCGCTGTGGAGGGGAAAAGGTGCTATAGAGAGCCGTGTCCTGATGCTTAACCAGAGCTTAGAGTGTACTGAGAGCTTTGGCTATTTCATTTAACCCTAAGAACAGCCTGAGTGGAATGTTTAACTTTAGTTCTCACCTTGTGAACCAAGAAATGGAAGTTTGGGGTGGGTGGGAAATGTGCTCACAGTCACCCAGCTGGTAAATGAAAGTCTTGGGACAGGAGCTCAGATGTCTGGCTACCAGGGATGTGCTCTTAATCCTTTTGCTACCTCCCTCCCATTTGGCTCTCTGAGTTCAAATTCTACTGCTACAACTACAGCATGTTTAGCCAAGAGCCACTTGGGCTAGAGATGACTTGTGCTTAAAGAGAGGAGACAGTATTTCAAGTGGGCTGGCATTTTCTCTGAGAGAGAACTTCTTCAGAATGTGAAAGGGTATGTGTTCATTGCTGGCAGCTAGAGAAATGTTGGTTATTTTAACAGGATTTGTGGCAAACGTTCTATTGAGAGTCGGATCAGCTTTTGGGGAGTGGGCATTGAAGAGATGGACACATATGATAGAGACCTTGGCATTAAACTTGCTGCAGACATGAGCTGAAAATAGCATGTAAGGAGAGGGATGCTGGATCCTGGCTTGGCCAACAAAGACCAACTCCTGGACCCCACTGTGAAACTGTAAACAACTGGGAGGGAGTACAGTGTTTGTTGATCCCTCAAGTCTTATAAAATTAAGACATATCTAAGGATGTGTTCTAGCAGCATGAGAGCCTTTGGGAGTTCTTAAGTGACCATGGCCTCCAGGGCTCTGCCTTATTCGATCTGGTCCCTTTATATACACTTTCCTGAAATGGCTTTTTTTACTCTCATGGAGTCAGCTCTTCCACTATGTCTTTAGCCCATATACAGCTGGCTCAGCTTTCCTTCTGGAGAATTCTTCAGGCCCCACAGGTGCTTCAGTAGAAATATGCCTGAAGCTGACCTCCCCATATTGTCAGATCTGCTTCTTCTCAGGGCTGCTTGTCCCACTAAGAGACATCATTTTTCACTGCCTCATCCAGCAAGAGGCTTTCACAGTTCCTGTTTTCCTCATCCAACTGGTCACTGTGTCCTACTGAATTATTATTATATTATTATAAATTTAACATGATGCTAATAAAAATACTGGTAGGTTAATGACAAAGTTATACTAATGCCCATATAGAAATAAGAATAGAGCAAGGTGGACAAAGTGGTGCATGCATCTGGAGATTGTTTGCAGTGGCTAGAGTCCCTGGTTCACCCATTCTCTCTCTCTCTTCTTTCTGTCTTTTTCTACATGCAAATAAATAAATAATAAATTTAAAAAGAAATGAGAACATTAGTGGTGGAGGATGTACAAGCTGTATTTCCACTTAATTTATTATGTCAAACCAATTGCTATTCACTGAAAACTTAGGTGAAACCATATAGGTGTATATATGAATATGGGCAAGATTAAATAAAAGAATAAGGAATGGCAAGAGTTATTGGAAGAATTATACAAACCATGATATCAAAAAGGAAAATGTAAACAATTATTTTAAATATAATTTAGGACATCCTGAATTACAAAAATGCTCTAAGTTAAAAAGCAAACAATGAATTAGTGAAAATATTTGCAACAAGTGACAGAAAGAAAATTTTATCATTAATAAAAGTGCTTAGAATTTCTGAGTAGAACAAAAAAGAAAAAAATGAATAAAATCTATAAATAATCCCTTTCCAGGAAAAAAGGAATATAAATGCATAATAAATATTTGCGAAGATCCATAGCCTCATTCAGAACCTAAGAAATGATATTTTAAATAAAAATGAGCTTGCTTTTTATGTACTATGTGCTATGGATTGCTATAAATGGAGATAGGAAAATTGGGAAACTCAAGTAATTATTGGTATAAGCAACTTAACTGGGAAATTGGCAATAACTCAACTGGTTCAAATCTATCTTCCCTTCTCCCCTTCCTTTCTTCCTCTCTCCTTCCTCTCCCCTCTCCTCCCCTCCCCTCCCCTCTTTCCTTTCCTCCCTCCTCCCTCCCTTGCTCTCTCTCTAGTGCATAACCAAGGTTTGCCTGATACTCACTATGTAGCCCAGACTGGTCTCAAACTTGCAACACTCCTGCCTCGGTCTCCTAAGTGCTGGGATTACAGGTGTGCATTATGACTCCCTCTTAAGCAGTTCTGCTTTTAGCTCTATCTTGTTTTTAGCTGTATACTATTTTTTTTTTTTTTTTTTTTTTTTTTTTTTTTTTGAGGTAGGGTCTCACTCTGGCTCAGGCTGACCTGGAATTCACTCTGTAGTCTCAGGGTGGCCTCAAACTCTTGGCGATCCTCCTACCTCTGCCTCCTGAGTGCTGGGATTAAAGGCGTGTGCCACCACGCCCGGCTAGCTGTATACTATTTTTGCATGCAGTTAGCCATTAGACCCAAGAAGAATTGCTGGAGTGCAGGATCTCAGTATTTCTGAGTGTACTAGATAGTGACACCATTCCCCACGGAGCTGTACCAATGTCAAATCCACAAGAAGTGCAGGGGAGTCGTTGCTCTACTCCCTTCCCTTCCCTCTATTCCCTCAGTTATCAACTTTCCCCAGTTTGATGTTCAAAAGCGGCTGTTCCTCTAATTTGTGTTTCCCCATGAATAGTGAGGCTGGATATCTTTTCCGTGCTCATGTCAGTCACTAGGTTTCCTCTTTACAGAATGACTTGGTTGCATCTTTGGTCAGTTTTTCGGTTGGATTGTTTTTCTTTGTCTTGTGTGAGTTCTTAGTATAGTTTGCATGCAAATGTTTTGTCATTTAGATACATTATAGTATGTCTTTGCAGTCTATGCCACATATTTTACTTTTATTTGAAAATTCCTTGAAATGCCTTAAAATTTTTTTTTTTTTTTTTTTGGTTTTTTAGGGTCTCACTCTGGTCCAGGCTGACCTGGAATTAACTATGTAGTCTCAGGGTGGAAATCCTCCCTTGCTGGGAAATTTTATATGTAGCCCGGCTTTGCCTTAAAATTTTATATGTAGTCAAATTTATCAACTTTTTGTGATTTGTGCCTATTATATCTTGCTTAACAAATCTCATGTTGCTGATGGCCAAAAAGGTATTCTTATGTTTTCTTTTAAAACTTAAAAAAAGAATCTTTTGCTATGGCAAATGTAAAATAAACTCACAAATTGAGAGAATGAAGTCAAATCCTCATGTATCTTTCCCTTAGTTTCTATAACAATCCACTCACATATCTTTTGCATCATCTGGTTCCCCTTACCCTTCCTAGACATCTTCTGGAGCATTAGAAACATAGCCCCAGACTTCATATCATCAGTGCAATATTAGTTTGTAAAGATTATTTAAGAAATAAAATTGCTTTCACGCATATCAATTAATGAAATAACAATTAAGATCTATATTTATGTGTATATATATATATATGTTGAGGCTTTGTATTACAGTGATTACTTCATTATTTATCCATGGGAGAAGTTTTATATTTTTTAAAATACTCTAACTACATTGTAAATTTTGATATTTGGCCCAAATCTTTCTTGTTTTTCTTACAACATTATTTGAAAACTTTTGATTTTATACTGATTTATGTAAATATTAGTATCAGATTGTCAAGTTCTAAAAGAAAATAGAAAAGGATATTAAGGTTGTATGAAAATTCCAGTTTTTAATTCTCATTGGTTTATTTGGGGCCAGTTCTCATTATGTTGCATCTCTGCTTTTAGAGCAATCTCTGTTTTTCATTAATCAGTGTATTATCATGTTATCAGTAGTATGCTATATTTTTAGACATTGTACTTTCTATCACCATTATGAGTAATTTAAAAATTATGATTCTGTAATGGACATGGTGCCACATGTGTATAATCATCATAGTTGAGAGGCTGAGGCAGGAGAATCACTTGAGTCTAGACCTGAGTGATGAACAGAAACCCAATCTCAATTATCGTTTCTGGTTTGTTGTTATGGTATACAAACTTGCTCACATTTACATGTTAATCTTGTGTTCTTGTGTACTTAAAAATAACTTTTGGTAGTTTTAGTATTTATTTGTAGAGTTTATTTAATTCTCTTTGTAGACAAATATATCAGTAACAGTTTTGTTTCTTTTATATTAAAAACCGCTTCTTGTCTTATTGTACTGGTTAGGACCTCCGGCACAAGGTCAAACAAAAGTTAGGATAGTGAACATCTTTGTTTTGCTACTAACTTTAAGAGGGCTGATCTAGTGCCTAACCTTTTATAATACTTGCTTCTGGTTTTATGGAGGGATGTTTGAATAGGCTAAAGGAATTTTCTTTTATTTTTAGATTACTCAATTTTCTCCATCTTGAACAGTCATTATTTTATAAAATGCTTTTCTCTGCATTATGTTACCATGTGGCTATTCATTATTCAATTGATGGGTTAATGTATTTTAATAGATTTTTAAAGATTAAATTATTCTTAAGTTATGATGATAAATCAAATTAGAGAGAAATTGTAGCTTAGTTAACATTTTACTTAAACTTTTGGCATTTATGTAAATGATACTAATCAAAGCTTTCTTTTCTGGTGTGTTCATGTTCTCACGTTTTGTTAAGATTTTGTAATATATGTATTCTGTTTTTTTTTTTTTTTTTTTTTTTTTGAGGTAGGGTCTCACTCTGGCTCCAGGCTGACCTGGAATTAACTATGTAGTCTCAGGGTGGCCTTAAACTCATGGTGATCCTCCTATCTATGCAAAACACTTTGGTCTATTTTTCTTCAAACTTACTGATATAAAATATTTATCTTTTTCTAAGATTTTTATTAACTTTTGATCCCATGTAGTCATCATCCTCTTTCAAGTCTAATTTGCTCAATCTCACCAACATTTTTCCCTCTCTTTTACTTATCAGTTTCTGAAAGAGACATATTAACATTTATGACCACTGGGGACTTACTAATTTTTCTTACCATTCTGTCAGTGTATGCATCAGATACATTGAGCATATCTGTCAGGTAAATATACATTCTGAATTATTTACTGTTCCAGATGAATTATTCTTACTTATTTATTATTATTTTTTGTCTTAATGCCTAACCTTCTAGAAAATAAACATTGTTGTAGAAATTTTATTTTAGCTAGTATTTTCCTTATACATTTTTTGCAACTCTTTGATTTTAGTTTTTTTTTTTATTTTGAATTGTAATACTTTAGGAATGGCTAGTAAAGTACCTAAATATGTACAAATAAATCAAATTTGAGAATTTCTGTTTACTTTATTTTTAAATTTTTGGTGAGTGTGTGTGTGTGTGTGTGTGTGTGCATGCCATATGCACATGTGTGTGCAGATGTTCACACCTTGGGAGCATGCTTATGAAAGTAACAGGAATATACCAAGTGTCCTCTATTACTCTTCCCTCTTATTTCCCTGAGACAGAGTCTTTCACAGAACCTGGAGCTCCCTGGTTTTTGCTCAGACTGGCTGAACAGGGAGCCCCTGTGATCCTTCTAATCGTCACCCCACCCAGTGCTGAGTTTACAAGCATGTATGGCCATGTCTAGCTTTTTTTTGTGGGTGCTGGGAATAGACAGTGTTCTTGCCTTCTGAACCATCTTGCCAGCCCCTCTATTGATTTTGAACAGTAGAATATAGTCTGTTACCATTATGTGGTGAATAATGTTTGAACTTATTGCTGCTTGTATTAGTTACTTTACTCATAGCTGTAACTAAATGCCTGTGACAAAAGCAGATTAAGGAAGGAAAAGGTTTACTTTGGCTAACAGCTGAAGGGTACAGTCCATCATGGTGGGAAAGGCATGGTGGGAGGAGCTTAAGGCAGCTGCTCACAGTCAGTCCACAGTGAGGAAGCTGAGAGTAATGAATGCTGTTGCTCGACTCATTTTCTCCTTTTTATTCAGTCCAGGACCCTAGCCTGTGGAATGTTGTTGTTCATAGTTAGAATGGATCTTCCCACCTCAACCCAATCTAGAAAACACCCACAGACATCCCCAGTGCTTTGTTCCTGTGGTGACAATAAATCCCGTCAGTTTGACAACCAAGGTTACCTCACACTGCTCATGTTTCCCATGCAGCAGATTGTCTTTGTTTATGCTGTTGTGTCCCTTTACTGTTTTCTGTCATAAGGCTTCCTATGGGCTCTTCCTTTCCTTTTTTGTTTGGAAGTTCCTCATTACATTGTGGTTATTTTAGTAGTTCTCTTTAAAATTTTACCATGTACGCAGGAGCACATTTCTGTGGGCAGGTTGGAACTCAACTATCTCATAGTGGCTGAACCTCTGTGCCAAGATTTTAAGCTCTCAGCAGCCCATTTTCTCAGCTGTGGTTCTCACTCCAGTTCTGGGAAAGTCAGAAAGATTCTGCCTTTACCATCTGCTCTGCAAGTAATTATTATTATTCAATTGGTTTCCTGGCCAAACCAGGTGGGGCTATACAGAAGCTAATGGGTTGAAAGCTTAAGATAACTGTATTAGTTTTTTTTCTTGCTGTGTAACAAATTACCGCTAACTTAGTAGCTTTAAAGCGTCTGTTTATTGCCTCACAGTTCTGTACGTGGGGCATCTGAGAGACCCTGCTGGCTTCTCTGCTTAAGGTCTCCTGTGACGGAAATCTGGGCTTCTGAAGGATGGCTCTCATTTGGAGGCTCCTTGGAAAGAACATACTGCTTGGCTTTTCAGGTTGTTGACAGAGTCCTTTGTGCATGATGATTGTCAACCAAAGTTCACTCTCAGCCCCTGCTAGTGGCTCTGTCCATCTACACATCGTAGATGGTGCACCAAATTCCCAGTGTCAAGTCTCTGACTTCACATCCTACTACCTGCCAGAGAAAACAGTTCTTGAATGGATCATGTGATTTTGACAGACCCATCTAGATAACCTTTACTGTAAGGCTCACAGAGTAGTAGCCTCAATTATATTTGCAGAATTCTTTTATAGCTGTATCTGGATCAATGATGGGCTGAGCATTAGAATTTGCCTTTCCACAAAATTGGGAAGAGCTGACATCTGAGTTGATCTGCAGAAGGGAGACAAAGGCATTTGGGTCATTTCTGAGAAAGAAGAGAAAAGAGTTCTCTCTTGGTTCAACTTCCCCATTCTTCCAAAGCCATCAATGGAACATCATGTTCTGGACCTGGGATTATGGCTCTAACCACAAGTGGAAGAATGATTTGCTTTGCAGCCTTACCATGCTTGCTCACAGCCTAACTGCACCTCATGGGCCAGTCACTTACCATATTGTACACTTTCTTCACCTGTAAGATGGTAGCAACACAGCCATCAGTTCTCACAGGACAACTATGCTCCTAAGAAAACTTATAGCCTCAAACATTACCTTTCAGAAACATTTACATGGGAATAAAATGAGGATAGGCATAATACATTTTAAACTCACAATTACTTTCTTGCAGTAGTTTAAAACATGAGAGAGTTTTTAAAAATAGCTCAAGATTATTCTGTCATTGCACCTCAAAAATAATAAGGTGTTTGACTAAACTGATAAAATTAAATCTATAACAACATGGAAACATTAAAATCAGCATTAGCAATAAAAACAAATGGCATGAACTTAAGCAAAACAGAAGGCAAAGCTATTTCAGCAACCTACCCCCCTCTCTCAAAGTAGTTTCTTCCTAAAATGCTAGTTAGGGACTTATTCAGTGTGTAGAGTGGGGGTGGTAACAATTGTGGCCCTGCTGAGCTGTGGCTCTTGGGGTCATCTGTGCCAGTGCCAGGAGCATGTGTGCAGAAGGAAAGATATCTTTCTCACAGAATCTCAATGGCCCCATGTTGCAGTCCACTCTTTGCTGCTGTAACAGA
This sequence comes from Orientallactaga sibirica, assembly GCA_036365145.1. Taxonomy (NCBI): domain Eukaryota; kingdom Metazoa; phylum Chordata; class Mammalia; order Rodentia; family Dipodidae; genus Orientallactaga; species Orientallactaga sibirica. Next base: position 14,915,886 of record JAEOAD010000034.1, read on the forward strand.
ATGCTACAGATTGGGTAATCTATAATTGGGTCAATGTTCTGGAGGCTTGGAAGTTTAATATCAAGATACCAGCATCAGTTAAGGGCCTGCTTTCTGTGTCATAGCATGGTGGAACCCATGATGAACCCAGCCCTATGATAATAGCATTAATCTTTTGATCCTCCCTCAAGGTCTGATCACATCTCATTAGTTCCTACTAAACACGTTATACTGGAGGATTAAGTTTCCACCACACGTTCTTTGGAAGACAGAGTCAAATTGTTATGCCCATCTGTAGTAAAAGATTTATTTTATGGACAGCTGGTTGTCCTCCTTATCTGTGGTTTTCCAGTATTTTAGTTATATGAGCTCAACTGTGCTCTGACATTTTAAATGGAAAATTTCAGAATTAAGCAAATTATGAGTTTTAAAATATATTTTATTTTATTTATTCATATGTGACAGAGATAGGAAGAGACACATATAGAGAGAATGGGTGTTACAGGGCTTCTGGATACTTCACATGATCTCCAGATGCATGCACCACTGTTGTAGTCAGGTTCACATTGCTGGCAGAAAACACCCAATCAAGGGCAGCTTGTGGGGAGAAAAGAGTTTATTATTACAGGGTAATAATATTTAGGGTACTCACAGGTTCAGAAAATTTCATCTGCTGCCAGCAGTTCTCCTTGGCAACCATCTCATAGTCCCAGCATCTCCATTGGGTGTCCACTGCAACCAACTACTCCATCAGGTCTCCATGCAGGCATCCAACAAGCCTGCTTCATACTGTCATTTCCAAAATACAAGACCATGTTGCAAATTCAATGACCCTCTCTTTCCTGCATTTCTTATACTCCATAATACCAGGTGGGATGCCAATTTGTTAATCCAGGGGGAATAAAGCAGACCTTGAAGAACAGAACACTCCTTCACCATTCAGGCCCCTTCAACAGACTCTGCATTCTTTCTGTTGTCCCAATGCAGGTCAGCTGGCCCACTCTCAATGGTTGTAATCTCTTATACAATTGCAGTTGAACAGGCAGCAGTTTTGGCCCAAAGATTTCATTTTCTCTGTGCCATATCCCTCTGCTCACACCAAGCCTATTTCTATGCAATGCAACCCTACACAAGTTCTCAGGATATGGGCGTAACAGCAAGCCTCTCAACAAACTGCTTCTGGTCCAGTCCTGGCAAAGCTCTTTCTTTTTTTAAATTAATTTTTTTATTAGTTATATATATAGCGTGTATACAGCCATGATGGTACATCGTTATCCTTCTCCCTGTCCTCCCCCCAGGGATAATGTGGGTCTTGGCGAAGCTCTTTCTTACCTTCATAAGTTGAATGTCACAGTCCCTAGTTCTTTGTGCATTCAGGAGTTTCAACTCTGACCAGAATAGTCTATCAAGCTGTATTTACAGCACTGCAAGATGTCTTTTAGGCCAAGGTTTCAAAAACTTCCATATTCCTCTTGCAAAGCAGTTCCAAAAGGCCAAAAGCCACAAAGTCAGGTTTCTAGCAGTAATGACATCTCTTATTGGTACCAGCTTTACTGTTGCAGTTGCAGTCATGTTTGCATTGCTCTCAGTAAACTCGACCAAGAGCAGCTTGTATGTGTGTGGGGAAGGGTTTATTTTTGCTTATAGACTCGAGTGGAAACTCCATGATGGCAGGGGAAAATGATGGCATGAGCAGAGGGTGGACATCACCTCCTTGCCAACATCAGGTGGACAATAGCAACAGGAGAGTGTGCCAAATAATGGCAAGAGGAAACTGACTATAACACTGATAAGCCCATCCCCAACAATACACTGCTTTGGGAGGTGTTAATTCCCAAATCTCCATCAGCTGGGAACCTAGTATTCAAACACCTAACTTTATGGAAGACACCTGAATCAAACCACTACAATCACCTTGTGCATCTGGCTTTATATGAGTACTGGGGAATTGAACCTGGGTCATTTGGCTTTGCAGGAAAGCACCTTAACCACTAAGCTATCTCTCCAGCCCCAAACTATGAGTTTTAAATTGTATACCATTTTGAGAAGTATGACAAAGAATACATGCCTCCCCATTCTAACTCACCCAGTAATGAGTCATCCCTCTATACAGTAGCTGTCTTGGCTATTTGATCAGTTGTTGAAGCAGTCTATCTAACCACTTTTCTCCATAGCCCAGTATCCACCAGGATACAAAAGGCTCAGTGTGTTTGTTAAATGAGTGAATGAGCAAAGGCAAGGGGCTATGTCAGAGCTAAGATACTGTATCCAAAAATGGGGTGTGTTTAAGTCACCCTTATTTTACTTAATAATGGCCCCAATGCAACAAGAATTGTGATGCTACAATTTTATTATAAAATATTATTCTAGTGGTTCTATTTCATTTTTTTGTCAATCTCTGTACTTTATAAATTAAACTTTATCCTAGGTATTTCAGGATAGGGGAAACACAAAATATGTAGGGCTCACTATGATCTATGGTTCCAGAGTCTACTGGGGGTCTTGACATAGACCTCCTGTGGGTAAAGGGAGACCACATGGCCAAGCATATGGTTCAGCACTCAGGATGTGAAAACAAATGATAGTTATTACTATTCATACTTATTCACTTTCTCTACTCCAGCCCCACCATCTGATCCTCATACCTTTCCAGTTCCTTTTGTGACATTCTCTGAGTTTAATTTTTCAAATCAAGACCCTATTTCCCTATTGCTCCTGGTAATCAAGTAGAAGAATGTAATTTGTGGGCTTGGCCACATGGTGGGTGCTCTGTCCTTGTGGTACAGGAGCCACATCTAGCGCTGGCCTCTTTCTGATACACAGTGAATTAACCTGATTTGCCCGAGGTAGTAGTTGCAATTTCTTTCTCCTAAGACTCCGACTTGGTTTTCAGCTCCACTGGATTTTAATCAAAGGCCATTCTGAGAAGTGTTTGTGACCCTGAGGACCTGACAGGTAATATTACCAAGGGAGAGGCCAGAGCAGCCCAGAGGGTGCAGGAAGCTAAATTAATTATAACTATGCCAACAGGCTGCCTGCTGCTTGGGAAGGTTTCTAACCTGCCTGGTCAGGGGACTGGGTATCTTTGTCCATAGCCATGGGAGGATGGATCTGCCTTAGAGGGGATTTCATCTGTTGACTTACTTTCTTATCTTCTTGGCTTTCTGAGAATAAGTCTGAGGTCAGGGAATTTCTAGAGGTAGATTCAGTTTGGCTGAGGGCCACTCTGGAGTTGGAGAAGCCTTTAGCTTGAGCCTCAGTGGGCTTGCCTCTGGGTTTCAGCTTCCTTCATCTTTGAGAGTCCACCAGAGGTGCTGTCTCTGGGATTACCAGGACAGTGAGAAGATCTGGGCTCCAGTGGGGTTCACCTACAGGCAAAGATGGATCTAGTTACCTCTGCTGCTCATTGAGTGCCTCCTATGGGCCAGGCTCATTGTCACAGAGGACTGTAATACCCATTTTACAGCTGAAGAAACTGAGGTCTGAAGTCTTCAAGTGGCTCATCAGATACCACAAAGCATGAAAATAGTGAAGCTATATATATTTTAACAAGGCACCACAGGTTTTGGTAACAGGGCATTGAGAAAACAACTTGGAACTGAGATGGAAGCCATTTCCCTGCTGGCTAGCTAGCACCATGCTAGAAAGTGCTGTGCCAGCTGCTTGGGATAAGATAGGCAGTGTGAACAAGCAGTGGATCCTGCAAGCTACAGAATCAACCAGCCAAGCAAGGTATACCCACTGGTGTAATAGTGGCACATAAGTTAGTGGTAATCAACTGCTTTCTGATTGGGTATGAGGCCACTCAGTGGGAGGGAATTCATGCCTGATACTGAGAAACAAGTCAGAAGCCTATGGCTTGGAAGGACATAGACTCTAAAGAGAAGCCAAATAGAGAGGTTATATCCATCAAAAGTCTTCTAAATCTTTATGTTAATCACTCTTGATCAATGCTACTCTCACTCAAAGTTAGATAATTGGCTTTTTTCATATGGTGGTGAATGCCAGGAGAGACTCAAGACCCATGGAAATAACAAGACAAGAAAGCTATTGCCTAGCATGAGAAGAGTGACCTCTATCATGCCTGCCTGGGTCCAAGAAACATTACAGAGGAAGTGACATTAAACAGAGTGTTGTTCTCACTGCTAGCCAGAGAACCTTTTCTACTTCTCCATGCTGGTAGACACTGAGGAGAGTCAAAACTCATCAAAGCAGAAAATAAGAGGCTGCTGAGAGCTCAACACTAAAGGAGACTTCCAACATACCCGCCGAGGCTCAGGGAAATTTGCAGAAGAAAACTGCAAAAAAAAATGTAAGAGCCACAAGTTTGTAAGCTGTACTGTGAGGTATTGTCCTCCCCATAGGAAGAGACTGGTATATCCATGACTGCATAGTGATCACTGATACCCCACTGAAGAAGCCCTCAGTAGAATGAGGGTGGAAGAGAGGGGACAAGAGAAGATAACCTGATGGGAGTATGACCTATATTCAGAATGTTCTTATATTAAAGTTCCCAAAGAAATTATTTAAAAAATGTTTCATTATAAATATTTCAGACAGTATTTCTGAAACATAAGGACCAAAAATAAGTACTATTATGTCACCTAAATGTAATTAGGTAATAATTTTGTAATATATCCAATATCTGCTCATTGTCTGTATTCCCCAGTATCTTTTTTTTGTTTGATGTTTGAATGGGGGGGTCTCACAGTGGTGCAGGTTGACAGTGTGACTCTCCTTCAATTTCCATTTCTTCTTTCACTCATCACAGAAAGGAATCCTTCTGTCAAATTTCCCAAACTCTGGTGTTCACTGATCTGATGTGTCACTTGAATCTAGGTCAAATCCTTCATGTCTGGGGAATTCTGTGGTCACATCCACACTCAGCAATCCCCACCATGCAGGGCTCAGCTCCTGATTTCCTAACAACACTCTTCTCTTTTCCTCAAAGTATACCAAACTAGGTGGGCTGTGCCTGATGTCCCATGGCTCCCATCCAATCTTCTGTCTTTATAGCTTTCTCTAGCTGATACAGAGACCCTTATACTCACTTTTGAGGACAATGAGTATTTGAATCTCTGGCCACTATATGTTGGATCCATTATCTTAGCTCTGACTGGTATTTGCCTTTGTACATTCATCGAACTTGGTAGACACTGGGCTATAGAGCACAGTGGCTAAATAGACAGATGACATCCTGTGCATGTGGTGCTCAAGGCTGACTTGGGAGAGTCTAAAATGGAAGCTGAGTCCATACAGTATGTTCACACTGTGATACAAAGGATAGGATGTGTTGGGAGAGAAGAATTCAGGCATCCACTCACAGTTGATAAACAGGAGCAAGGAAAGACTGCCTGACAAATGTCGGACATAGAAGCTGAGCTCTGATGGGTTCTTGTCATGGATGAGTTTACCAAGGCTGCTTAACAAAGCACCACAAACAGAAGGGCTCAAGCACCAGGAACTTACTGACTCACAGTAAGGTGTAGGTAGGACTAGGTCCTTCTGAAGGTCTTGAGCAAGAATTTGTTCCAGGCCCCTCTCCTGTGATCTGTAGCCAGGGTAGTAGTGGGCTAGAGAGAGAATAAGTTTCACAGAGATTTTAGAGGGAAGCTTAGCAGGGCTGAGGAGAGGGTTGGCTGAGATGGATGAGGAGAATAGAGGGCTCCAGGATGGTACCCTGCTTTTGGTTTGGTCTGGTGGGGCCATCTGAGGCACCAGAAAGAGTCTGACACTGAGCATGCCCTGGCTCCCACACCTCCATAGACCCAGATCCCCCTTTTGATGGCACAGAGTAGACAGTAAGTCACTTCCTGGGAGTCAGAATTGTAGCATGTGGGAAACAGTGGTTAATAGTATCCAGTGATAATAGTGTAAATGTGTGTAATGGTTAATATTGATGGTCAACTTGACAGGATCTGTAAGCATCTAGCACACACCTCTCTGAGCATATCTGTGAGGGATTTTCTAGATTAGGGTATCTGGGGTGGAAAGACCCACCTCACTATGATGGGCAGCACTATTCTGTTAGCTGGGTCCCAGGCTGAATAAAGAGGAAAGGTCTACCTGAGCATGAGCTCTCTGCTTCTTGACTGGCTGCAATGTGACTTCACGCTCTTGCTGCCTGACCTTTTCTGCCATGGTAGACTGAATCCCCTTGGACTATAAGCCAAATAAGCCCTTTCATCCTTCAGTTGCTATTGTCAGGAATTTTGTCTCAGTAGCAAGAAGGGTAACTATCATAATGAGATATCTCCATGCTTTTTGGTACCAAAGAGAAGGCATGACATAGCCTAGTCATTCGTTTAATAGCACATGTCAGGGGCAGAGATGGCTCTTCAAAAGTCTATCACTGGTCTTTTGTGTCATGGGATACAAAGTTTGGCCTAAATTTGAAACCCAGCATCCAGGACCCTCCTTTGGTTTGATGTTTGAATTGGGGGGGGGGTGTCTCACACTGGTGGAACCACAGGTTGGGTTTAAAGATTTCCCCAACTTTGTCTCCATGCTAGTCCCTTGGGATATGGAACACTGAGTACTCCACTCCACACATGTGCCAGGCCTTCTTGCTTCTACACCTTTGCTTCTTTGATCTGCCCACTTATTAGCTGGTGTTCCAACCCCTCACATCTCTGACTGTTGAAAGTCACCTCCACTCTCAAACCTCAGGACCAGTTCAAAGCCCAAGTTCTCTGAGAATGCAATCTGAGCAGCTCAGCTCCTCCCTGTCTATAGTCTTCTTGCACTTGGGAAAGCAGAAGACACTTAACTCTCTTTCCCTGAGCTATTATAACCCTCCTTGTATATTGTTTTTACCTTTTTATTATATTATACTATGATCTTGATGTTAGACACAACACCTGGGTCCCATCCCAGTGCCTGAACATAGAGATGAAAGACATGAACACATATTGAACCAAGTAAATGCCAATCATTGTATGGCAGGCTTTATAGATAAGGCCACAGTTAACCCTGATTTTCTTCCAGGTGTGATCTTTCAAGTGAGCTCCATTTATAGTTGACGATGCTGAGGCTTAGAGAGTGGGCCCCTTCCTACTAGCTTAGTAAAGACTGATAAGCAGTGACAGGACTCTAAGCTTGAGCCTTACCATTCAGCTAGTCCTAAAGGAGCTTATTCAATGAAAAAGTAAAAAGCTAGTGACATGAGAGGCTCAGAAAACCACACATGGCCTTTCTCAACTGGGAATTAGAACTGAGGCAGGGAATTTCAGGCGCCTGGGGTCCAGTCAATGAAGTTGGCGAACTGAGTGTATCTCACACAGCACAGACCCTATGAGAGTGGCTAGAGGAGCAGACAAGCCTTTGGCTTTTCATTTCTGGTGACTTTAGGCCAATCATTTTTAATGAGGAAGAGAAGGCTGGAGTGTCCATATTACTGACTTTCTCTCAGTGACACGGATGGGCTCTCTGAGCTACCATAGTGCTGGGGCACATGGAAGCTTCCTTGGGAGCTCAAGAGCAGAGGCATGGGGAGGAGTTGATGATGGACTCCCACCTCTTTCCTGCAAGGTCCTGATTAACTCAGTAATTGGCCCAATTTAGAGGGTCTGAGAACATTTTATTCCAGTCTGAGATTGGCACATCCTTGTACATTCACTTTAGGTGGAAGTGCCCTTGAATCTGCTGTCCTAAGAGACATTTTCACTTGTTCAGTGGAGAGCAGAGGTGAGAGGGAGGGCAGAGTATTGGATTCAATCACAATGAATGCTCTCCATGTTCGTGCTCAGATAGGGAAAGGCTGAATCCTGAATCTTTCCCCTGCCCTCTCCCCACAACCTGCCACCTTAGTCTCTTTCCTTCAAGGACTCTGGTCTGCTGGGTCTTATTGAGATTGTATTTAACCAAATGCTAGTGACTGTCCATATCCTATCCTTCCTGTTCTCTTTTGCTCTAAACTACACAATGTACTGATTTATTCTATTCCTTCCTTTTTTCTTTCACTCAAAAGTATAGATCAAGGTGGTACTCTTGACCTTTTAGAGCCTCCCTTTGTTAACTTTTCTGGCAGTAAAAGGGGTGCTCACTGTGCCCTCAATTTAACTGGGGATTCCATAAGCAATTTTAGTAGATTATACTTCCTTGAACATGGAGATGGATCAACTCACTAAACTCTGCTTGTGATTTTGTTAAGAAGTTTTGCGTCTGGGTCTGGGCCTACAGTTTTTTTCTTTTGTCTTTTCTTTTTCAATAAACTTGTTAAGTTGGCATCAAAACTATGTTGGTTGTGAAACAAGTTGTGAGGAGTTGGGCAGAGTTTTCTGGGAAGAGCTTGCACAGGATTGATGGCAGCCCTTAAATGTTGGTGGAATTCACTGGTGCAGCTTTGTCCAGTCGTGGAGGTTTCTTTGTAGAAAGGTTTCTACTATGAACTCAATTTCTTTAGTATATATGAGATAACAGTCGGGTTGTTTATGTTCTCTTGTGTCTAGGGATTTGTTTATTTCAATTATATCTTCAAATTTATTTCCATAATTTAGCTCATAAATATGTGAGACAAAATGTGTATTTTACAACAAAATGCATTTTAAAATAATTTTTAATGTATATTTGAGATCTGTAACATAACACTGTTATATTCTTTTTAATGACTTTTTAAATTATTTATTTATTTATTTGAGAGAGAGAGAGAGAGAGAGAATGGGTGTTCCAGGGCCTCCAGCTACTGCAAATGAACTCCAGATACATGTGCCCCCTTGTGCATCTGGCTTACATGGGTCCTGAAGAATGTAGCCTTGAACTGGGGTACTTAGGCTTCACAGGCAAGTGTTTAACTCCTAAGCCATCTCTTCAGCACACTGTTATATTCTTATAGATATTACAGTGAGTAAAGTAAAGGATATCATCTCACGTACTTACTTTTTCTGTGATAAGAGCAGCCAAAAAACTACTTAAGTGACAACAGTCCTGAACAAAGTATCATTTCACCAGCTGTAGTCCTCATATTGTACATTATATCTCTACACTTGTTCATCCTATATATCTGCTGCATTTCATCCTCTGAACCACATAATATCCTCTTATTATACTTTTAATTTCAATAGGATTAAACACTGGTGTCCCTTGTCATTACTGACACAACACATTACTTACTGTTGTTCTCTTTTTGTCTCTTATTCTCTATAATCAGATTTGTAGGGGATTTATCAGTATCATTAATCTTGGCTTTGTTAATCAGCTATATTGTACTTTTTTTCTCATCTTCATTTATTTCTGTTTTTATTTCCTTATTTCACTTTCATCCAGTTTTATTTTGCTTTTTTTAAACTTCTTAGAATGGAAGATTAGGTAATTGATTTATTGCCTTTTTCTTTGCTGCTCTAAATAATTCAGGCTATAAATATTTTTAGCTGCATTTGGTAAGTTTTATATGTCATATTTTCATTAGTGTCCAGTTAAAGTATATTTTCAGTCTTATTTCTTATATGTGACCTAATTATTATTTATCAATATATTTATTCACTTAAAAATATAGAAGATTTCACAATAATTTTTCTTGAGACAGGTTCTTACTCTGTAGCCCAGGTTGTCCTGAATTCTCTATGTAAACTAGGCTGGCCTTGAATTTGCAGTGATTCTACTGCCTCAGCCTCCCAAGTGCTGGGATTCTAGGCATGAGCCACCACACTTGGAATCCCAGCAAGCATTTTTGTCTAGGCATGACATTCTTACTTACTTTTATTGTGTTCAAAGACTTTCTTTGCACAAATAAATGAAGTAAAATAGAAATCTGAGAAGAGTGTCTGGCATATAGCAAACACCACAGAAGTATTTGTTAGAGATAAACAATGAGAATTCAGAGAGGAGGGCTTCCTGAGTAATGATGAATCTAGTACCACATGTCTGGTTAATGGAAAGTTACAAGTCACTCCCAGGTCTTCCCAAATGGAGATGTGATTATTATTATTTTTTTCTCAAATCAGTGAAAAGTGTGCTGTAAGGAGATGAGGCAGGCATGTGTTGTCCCTCATCCAGGCAAAAGACCACCTCTCCCAGAATGAATTTTAACTGCTCATCACATAGCAAACACTCTCTTCTTTGAGGGTCTTCAAGTGTTGGCATCACCACTGAACTCAGAGGAAGATGAATTCATTAGTCAGTAGCCAGTCACTGAGGCTGGAATAACAGACAGTGCACTTGGTCAGGAGTACTCAGCTGAGGCCCACTTCCTGAGGATTCTTGTCTAGTAAAGGAAGAGTTGAGCATCTCTGGAGTGCTTTGACGTGTGGCCACTTGTGTTTGCTAACTGAGCATTATTATTCATCCTCTGAGCTGGGGACCATGGCTATGTGTGGGGACCATGGCTAAGTGTGTCATTCCTCAGTGGCGGTACCTGGATGGGCTCTTTGGGTATGAAAACTTGGAGGCAAAGACTTCATTTTTCTCTTCTCTATGTCCTCCTGAGATCTTCACACAAAGCTGTCTGTCACCTAGTAATATTTGATTGGTTCTTAATAAAGCCACCTAATTGACCTAATACTTATTCTGGAGGACAAAATATGTTATAATATTGCCCCAGAATATGTAGATGAGTTTGTTATACATGTGTATCTGAAGCTAGGATAAAACTAGCACCTCTATGTCCAGATTTTAGACCTTGATCTCATGGGAGGTGGAAGACATGGTAACATTTAGTGAGAAATGGACTTGATCTCCTGGAGGAAGGAGGCAATCCCAGTTAGTTAGCAGTTGCTATGATGCCTAGAATGTAGTGAACATCCTCATATTTATGTTATGCCATCTCACCCTCAGAACCCCCTTTGAGGTGTTATAATCATTCAGAGAGGTAGAGTGATTTGCTTGAGATTACCAAACTGTTAGGTGGCAGCACTGGGATTTGATCTCAGATTAACAAGAAACCATGGTCTTTTTTATGATACCATTTTCTCTGGTCATCCAGCCATCCAGCCACCCAGCCACCCAGCCAGCCACCCAGCCACCCAGCCAGTAAATATTTGTTGAGTACTACATGTACAGGTAGAGAAGGTCTATGTCCTCACTGGGAGACACAGACAATAAGCAAATAACGAAGCAGAGAAACTTGGTGAGCTGACGGCAGCAAGGCTGAGCCGCCATGGAAAGGAGAGGCCCATGGCTGGGATCTGGGGTCTGGGTTCTCATTCAGCTTGACACCACTCATTGGCTGACCTTGAATGAAGCACTTTACCTCTTTGTGTTTCTGTGTCTCCTTAATGAAAGCTTTATACTAGAAATATGACCTCAAAAGTCACCTGTAGTTCCAAGATTCGATAATTCTAAGTACTTGCAAAGTTATGCTCATCCATTCTTTTCTTCATAAATAACACTGTGTGACACTGTCACAGAAAGCCCAAGAAAGTGTTAAGAAGACAGAGTTACAGAACCCTGAAGTCTGAAATTCAGAGACTTTATCACTTTGAGTCTGAGGACAATTTAACTGGATTTTGACTTATTTCCATTTGCCTCAGTGGACTTAAGCTTTTCATTTCCCAAACAGATCTCACGTGGTGAGTTCTGAGCTACATTCTGGGAATGAGGTGGGGTTTATTTATCAAATCAAGCCCCACTGGGGCTCCACAGATATTATTTTCATCACAGACAAAGACAAAAGTAAACCTCAAGTTGCAAGGTCTGTATTACCACAGGTTTTCAATTCCAGGGCCTCCCAAAATCCTCCCAGAAACTCTTCATTCACGACTTTCAACTTGGCCAGGAGATTTATCACTGTTGACCATCCCTTTTCTTAGAAAAGAAAAGAAGAACCCACTTCAGATCGCAGAAGTAATCCATTCCCAGTGTTTAAACTATAGCAAAGAATAAATAAGAAAAACAACCTCCCCAAATCCCACCTCCCACAGATTAACACTCTTAATATTTTATCATATTTCCTTACAGTCTTTTGATGTTTCCAAAGTTGTTGAAATCATACTTTATAACCTTCCTCTATCTTGTTCTTTTACTTAATATTATATCATTAAGCATTTTTGCATATCATTAGGAACACTTCACAAGCATCATTCATAATGACAAGACAATATTCCATCATGTGGAGGTAGTTCAATTTACTTAGCCATTCCCTGAAATCCAACATTTAGGGTTTTTTTCTAAACCCATACTATTTTACTCTTATGAATGACACTGTGATGAAAATATTTTTTTGAATGAATCTTTGTCCACATGTCAGATTATTTTTCTGGGTGGCATGCCTGTATTTACAATTTACCAGTCAATTTGTTTTTCAGAAGCATTGCATCTAGTTTTTACTCCATGTGGCAATCTATGTGTGTTTCCAATGCCCCACTTCCTTTCAACAGGATAGATTATTTTTATTAAAAAGAAACTTTCCTAAATGTATAGGTGGAAGAATATGTATTTTTTTGTTTCAATTTATATTTCTTTCATTAGTAGTATGGTCAAATAAATTGGATCATATTTACTAGCTTGTTTTCATTTCCTCTTTCAAATGGTTTGATTGTGCTTGAGCACCCCCTCCCCCTAATCCTCTCTGCTCTCTGGGCTCCTGTCTGCAGACAATTCTTCAAGTGAACCCAAACAAGAAAAACTCCAGAGCAAACAAGACTTCAGCTGAACCATGATGTGCTTCAATGCTCCTTGTATAAAAGATGTCTTGATAATCTCTGACTGTTGAGAAAACTACCCCAAAACTTAGTGGCTTAGCACAGCCATTTTATTTTGCTCATGATTTTTGAGCCAGGAAAGGCTCTGTTGAGCAGTCCATCACTGACCAATGTGGTATTTGCTACAGCAGCAGGAGCTGAGTGTGTGTGTGTGTGTGGGGGAAGGTGGTGGGGGAGGGGGTGGTCCATTCCACAGTGGCTCCTTTGCTCACATGTCTGAGTGTGTGTGTATGTCGGGGAGGGTAGTACACTTCCACCATGGTGCCTTTGCTCACATGTCTGATACCCTGCTGGGGCTGGCTGTGAGACTGAACTAGGCTGAGACCACCCGCAAGAGCACCTGCAGCTTTGTCACCAGCATGGTGCCCTTGGGGAAGCTGAATTTATCTCAAGGACATTCAGAGCTTCCAGAGAGAGTGGTACCATTATAAGAAGTGGAAGCTCCTAGTTTCTAAAAGGCTGGGCATGAAAACTAGCTCAGCATCACTCTTATTTTTCTTAATATATATATATTTATTTATTTGAGAAGATAGGTAAACAGAGAGAGAGAGAGAGGCAGACACACACACATACACACAGAGATTGAGACATGGGTTAGCAGTTAAGGCACTTTCCTGTGAAGCCTAAGGACCCAAGTTTGATTCCCAGTACCCACATAAGCCAGATGTACAAAGTAGCATATGCATCTGCAGTTCATTTGCAGTGGCTGGAGCCCCTGGTGTGCCCATTCTCTCTCTATCTGCCTGTCTCTATCTCAAATAAATGAATAAAATAAATATTTTAAAGAGAGAGAGAGAGAGAGAGAGAGAGAAAATGGGCGTGCCATGTCCTTCTGCCCAGACACATGTGCCACTTTGTGCATCTGGCTTTATGTGGGAACTGGGGAATTGAACTGGGACATCAGGTTTGCATGCCAATGATTTTAACTGCTGAGCCATCTCTCAACCTCTCAGTATCACTCTTGCTATTTTATTTTATGGTGTTTAGGCACAGCCACAGAGCAGTCCCAGATTCAAAGAAGGGTACATACAACCTACTTCTGGAGTGGAGGAAGGTCAAAGAATTAGCTGCCCTTTTTTTTTTTTTTTTTGGCATGTGTGAGTATGTGCAGTGTGTATGAATGTATGCATATGGGTGTATGCTGTAAATGTGTGTGTGAGCACATGCATGTGGCGGCCAGAGGTAAATGTCAGGTGTCTTCCTTAATTGCTCTCAGCCTCTCTCTCTCTCTCTGTGTGTGTGTGTGTGTGTGTGTGTGAGAGAGAGAGAGAGAGAGAGAGAGAAAGAAAGAGAGAGAGAGAGAGAGAGAGAGAGAAGCAGCGTCTCACTGTAGTGAAGGATGGCTTGAAATTCACAGCCATTATCCTACCTCAGCCTCTCAAATGCTGGGATTAAAGGTAAACCACCACCGTGGCATTTTCACTTTATTTCTTGTTACCACCAAAACAGGCTGCCTGTGGCCACCCTCTACTGCTCACAGCAGACACCATGTTTTACTTTTGAGATAGGATCTCCCATAAAACCTGGAGCTCAGTGATTTAACTGACTATCTGGTCAGCAAGCCCTGCCTCAACTTCCCCAATTCTGGGATTACAAACGTGCACCTCCAGGCTCAGTTTCACATGGATACTGGGGGTCAAAACTCAGTTCCTTATGCTTGTGTGGCAAACATTTTCCCAGTTATGCTACCTCCCCAAACCCATTAATGACCATCTTTAATCTGTTGCATAAAATTACCTCTAAATTCCAGCAAGTTTAAAGTGAGTGAAGTAAAACAGGAGGTAAATGAATGAATGGGCATAGAGAAGTAACCCAATTTGCAGAAAGTCACATGGAAGATCACCTGGAGAACTCAGATTCAAACTTGCTCCTGTATTCCAGCAACATTTACTTCCTCAAGGGAAGGGACTTATCTTGACTCTGCGTACGGAAACCTGTTCTACAACGGATGGACATAAAAGTTCTCAGATGGAGCCATACAGCAATCATCTCTTTCCATTAACATCTCTGGAAATCACTGTGTTCTCAGGGGGCAAGGAGGTGAGGGTTGAATTAAAATCTTTCTCTTAGCGTCAACAACATTGGGTGATAGATAATATATGCTAATGCGCTAAATTTTCAAATCCTTATCTTTCTTCTCCAGACAGGTGACCTGGAGTTATTAGCCATGCTTATAATGTTAAGTCTTAGAGGCTGAGATTATGTGACATAACCCACTCATCTCTTGAGAAGTTATCATTTTCCTGACACAGTGAGCTTGGTCCAAAAACTCCCTGGATAAGAATTCTCTGGGGTTTGCTAATAACAGGACAGCTGGTATTCCCTTGCTTCATTTTAGTGGTGTATTCTATGCTAACAAATGCCCCCATATTATCCAACACTGCCCTAGCATTGTCAGAAAGGAAATGTCCTCATTCATCCATCCATTCATCTGTCCATTGCCTATTGGTATCTGCTGAACAGTTCCCACCTCTACACTTCATGGTAACTAAGAAAGACCAGGCTTCTGGGCTCATGGAAATCCCTTCCACAAGAACCTTGAGAAGAAAGCGAGAAGGGGAGATGGGTTTATTAAGTCTTACCATGCCATGGGATGACGCTAGGTGCTTCCAGAGCATGGTCACCTTTCATTCTCATGCCCGAGACTCAGGGCTTCACATGTACCTTTTAGAAGGGGAACTCTGAGTCTCAGAGGGAAATGTGCTTGCTGAAGCTCACCTAGCTGGTGAGAACTGGCATGGGAGCCTTGATCTGGCTGATCCCAGTGCTGACTGAGGATGCCACAGGCTGACAGAAAGAGGACAGCAGCAGCTTTCTCATGTCACATATGTCTGTGCTCTGGACTGCCTCACAGCTACAGCAAAAAATGGCCCTGCTTTGGACAACGTAAATGTTTGTGTGTCCTATGAAGGACATCTATAACAGCACTGAGGGTCCCGCTTAAAGAGTCGGGAGAGCAGGGGGCTCTTACTGAGCTGCTCTAGGAGCACAGTGAACCATTCTCTTCTCTGGTTTTGGTCTGGTTCAGGCAGTATTGCGACTGTGAAGCCCAACCACGGGACTGATGGGATGAGGGGATGGCTTGGGAGGAGCAGATTCCTGTTTTTGGATCTTTGGGTCAATTCTGTGAACCTACTACCTGTGATTGGCCCAGAGGGGGAACACTGTATCCAGCCATGGTGCAATGTTGGCACAGTTAGATGGAATGTCAGGGGTACAACCAAGGACACCTGCCTGGTCCCCCATGGAGGAACATTGAGGCACATGGAATGGTTTCTTGGCAGTGAAATACATTGGAGTATGAATCACTCTATTCAACAAATAGTCATTGGGTAGAAACCATGTGTTCCATTTACTCGCAGGAGCAAAGGGTAGGGGTTTTGCATTGGAATACTTCCAGGGGAGAGGAAACATATGTCTGATCCTCCATATGCAACATATGAGGCAGCAGCGTAGGCGTGGTTCTCTCTAGCTATGCAGTGGGTGGGCTGGGGGTGCACACTCAGGTCAGACTCCGGTTTAGACCCAAGAGGATTTTTGCCTTATCTTCATCTAGTTCATCCTAGTGTCACACATTTTCTCTCCTTTGACAGCTCTCATATAGAGATGTCTGGGTGGGGCTCTTCTGTGCTTTTTCTCTTTGTTATAACAGGTCTTTTTTTTTTTTTACGTGTTGTAAAAATTGCTGGACCTTTATCTCTTACTGTTTTCTCAAAAATGTTTAGTTCCATTTTCATTTATTTCTGGATCTATCTGGATGTAGCACTCCTATTTCACTTTTGCCTTACTCACTTTGTTTAGCTTTCTTTTTGTTGTCATGGCACTATTTATTTAGCCAACACTGTCCTGGAGCTTGCCATGTAGTCTAGGCTGGTCTTGAACTTGAGATCCACCTGCTTCTGTTCCCCAAGTGCTGGGTTTATACACATGAGCCATAATGTCTGACTTTTACTTACCTTCTCCTTTACCTAAAAAATCATTCATTAATGAATCCTTCCTTCAGAAGGATTTCTGTGATCTATTTTTCCACTGATTAATTCATTCTTCAACCATTTATCTCAGCTACTCTGTTCATTATAAAATTCATTCTATTTCCCACGTGCAATATTTCTGCTTGACCCATTTGTTTTTGTTTTGGTTTTCTTCTCTCATATTACTACTTTTTAAAACTTTTATTTCATACATTGAGTAAGTTAATTTTTAAATTCTCGTTCCTCTGCTCTAATATTTACACTTCTGATGGAATTTGCACTGTAGAATGCTGCTGCTGTTTTCTCCTGACGTAGCTGTGCTGCTCAAATATCTAGTCATGTTTCCCTGGAAACTTATTTTCCCAGGCAGAGATGTGGGACTATTGGCAAGCAGTGTTTATGACAGTAGGTCAACTCTGAGGAGGTAGATGAGCCGTCACATTGCAAAACCAGAGCCAGCTATCCTTGCCTCATCAAGCAGGTCCTCAGATTTAAGCATGACCTTTGGCCTCCTAAGAAAACCATCACTGGGAAAACCTTGAGGTCTGCAGTTTCCCAGTATTGGAAGTATGGAGGGGAAAGGCTGGGTATGAGATTGCCTGAGGTTAGTTACTCCACACTATTTCTCAAACACAAAACTTTTGTTTTTCCATGTTTTTGCTCATATCTCTGTGTGTGTTGTGTGCATGCATATGTATGTGTGGAGGCCAGAGATGGATACAGGGTGCCTTCCTTTTAATCTATCTCCTTATTTCCACAATTATTTTATTTTATTTTATTTATGAGGGAGGGAGGGCAGAGAGAAAAAGACTATGGATACATTAGGGCCTTTGGCTGCTGCAAACCAATTCCAGATGCATGCACCACATTGGGCATCTGGCTTTCACGTGGGTACTAGGGAGTCAAGTCAGGGCTATTAGGCTTTCCAAGCAAGCACCTTTAGCTACTCATCCATCTCTCTGGCTCTCCTCCTTATTTTTTGAGACAGGTTCTTTCTCTGAACCTAGAGCTCAGGTATTCTGATATACTAGCTAGCCTGCAAACTCCAGAGACCCTCTGGTCTACACATTCCAAGCACTGAGGTTATAGGCCCACGAGTAGGTTCTAGGTATCAAACTTATATCCTCATTCTTATGCAGCAAGCACTTTATCCACTGAGCCATCTCAGTGGTTTTACTCTTAAGATTTCAGGCCCACAGTTGTGAGTTCTTGCAAATGTAAGAGAGGTACTATTTGTCTAAGACAATGTTGGCTGTGAGGGATAGTGTTTGCTTCCTCTTCTGTTCGCTTACAGCCTATTGGCTGTCTTCTCACTCAAAGCAAAGCCATTCTCCATATCTGTTCAGAAAAGATCTCTTCCCAAGGGTTTTCCTCACCATTTTCTTGCTTCCTAGTGCCTGCCCTGCCCAACTCTTTCAACCAGGACAGGGAGCCAGCATGGCACAGCTCAACATTTTACCCACATCCTGTCTACCCAGCATTGTCTGCATCCACCCTCAGCAACTTTCAGGTTCCTAAACATGTCCGGTCCTTTCCTAGCCTATGCCCTTGCCCACAGTCCTCCCACAGTCCCTTCAAGGACACATCTTCCCAAGCCCTGCCTGGAAAACATCTACCCATATTTTGAAGCTCAGCTTAAGACACTCTCATCAAGTCTTTTTGATTTTCTTGATAATAATTGTAATAATTAGTGTGTGTTGAGTTTTCAGTCTTGGCCAGGCTGAGAATGCTAAACACTCCTATGCAGTTTTCACTGAATTCCTACCACATACCTGGCATGGAGAGGTTAAGTGACTTGTAGAAGGAAGTCAGTGGTAGTGTAGAGATTCAAACAGGCTTTGGTTGCCAGAGCTCATGTGCCTAAGTACTTGATTGTCTGCCCCCTGCTTTTTACACAACTGTTCAGTGGGGACTAAATATTCGCTTGCTCTCTCTCCACAGCATAGCATAGGGCTTCTTGAAGACTATCACTGAGTAGAGGATTTTACACATAGTTGGTGCCAACCAACTAGCCAAACCACCAAGCCACCCACTCATCAAGCAATCAACCCACCCATCTGTTCATCATCAACCAACCAACCAACCAACCAACCAACCAACCAACCAACCAACCAACCAGTCCAAGCAAGCCACCTACCAACACAACAGCCAATGAACAATTCCATCAAATGACACACACTTGCTATAGCTCACCTAACATCACATGAGACTATTCAATTCAACCAACATTTATTAAGCATCACTGTGAACAGTGCCTTTTTTGCCTTTACATATTTCTACAAGAGTGCTTCCCCTGTTTTCTTATACTACTTCCCTGGGGACAAACAGGTATCTGATACCCTTAGGAGCAAACAAGCATTGGGTGCTTGACAGCTTATGATTGAATAGTCTTCTCTTGTTTCAGAAACAAAAGAAACCACAACTCTGGATTCTCCAAGTTTATGAACAAAAGATAAAGTATTTATGAGCAAATAGCAAAACTAAGTAAGCATAATGCAAAATTAATAAGACATACCTTTTAGAGTAAAGTAAAGGAATTAATAATAAACTACTATTTACTACCAAGAATTCAACTTCCCCAAACCTGTTTGGTGACACTATGACGTCAATTTAATATCAGAGTTGGCTATGCTTGTTGAAATTGTACTAGATGGTTCTTGCACCTTCATTGCTACTAATGCTTTCTGGGACCCTCTTTGCTCAAGTTAGAGGCATAGA
This sequence comes from Orientallactaga sibirica, assembly GCA_036365145.1. Lineage (NCBI taxonomy): Eukaryota > Metazoa > Chordata > Mammalia > Rodentia > Dipodidae > Orientallactaga > Orientallactaga sibirica. Next base: position 14,935,189 of record JAEOAD010000034.1, read on the forward strand.
CCTTGTATTTAAAAAATGGTCTGTCTCATTTCAGGTGAGACTTTTCTTTGCCTCAAGTCTTTTTTTGTTCTTTTTTCATAGTCATGTTCACACTGTCTCAAATAGACATCACTTTTACTTGACAAGCCCTCAGAAAGCAGTGATGGACAGTGTTGGCTGTCTATTCTGTTCTTTTGTTTCCTTTCTTGATTGAATCTTGATTTTGCTTGGGGCCAATGTGTCTAGCACCTGCAATAAGCCAAGATTTATCCAAACAATCATGGTGATGTTATTCTTCTTGGCAAAGGTCAGGCGAACAAGATGGGAGAAGGAGTCTCAGAAAGATATTTTTTCCACAAGAGAGTGAAGAAGTAAAAAGGCACTTATCTACTCTTTCTATTCTTTTCTTTTGGCCACTTTCCACATGAGGAATATGAGTTATTTCAACTCTTCTCAGACCTTAATGGGAAGGGCATATATAGTGGTTCGAATTAGGTATCCCCATAAACTTATGTGTTTTTTTAAATTTTTATTTATTTATTAGAGAGAGAGAAAAAAGAGGGAAAGAGAGAGATAGAGAGAGAGTAAACGGGTGCTCCAGGGCTTCCAGTCACTGCAAACGAACTCCACATGCATGCACCACCTTGTGCATCTGGCTTAGGTGGGTCCTAGGGAATCGAACTGAGGTCCTTTGGCTTTGCGGGCAAGCACCTTAACCACTAAGCCATCTCTCCAGCCCACTTATGAGTTTGAATGCTTGGTTCCCAGTTGGTGGCATCCTGGGAGGTGTGACACTGGAGCTGGATCTTGATGCTTATAGCCCCTAGCTTGTCAGTGTTAGTTTGGCTCAGTCTCTTGCTGTGGTGATCTACCTGCTGTGGCAGAGGTGATGTCCAGCCTCTGCTCATGCCATGTTGTCTCCTGTCACTGTGAAGCTTTTCCTCAAGACTATAAGCCAAATAAGCTCTTTCATCCCATAATCTACTTCTGGTCCCAACAACAAGAAGGTAACTACAACATCATGGGAGTCTTACGGGGACTGGCCCAGAGCTCTGATCCAGTTGAAATGCTGAATAAATCAACATTTGACTTAAACCTGGAATTCTTGACATATGGCCATGTATCTTTGTGGATTATTGGCCTATGATGTTACTTGCAGCACAATGCATGCCAACTGGTATGTCTGGCATAGAGTCTATGCCCTAGTTTCTCCAGGTCTCGTGACCCCACAGTACACTGCTCAAGCACTCACAGTATTCTATTAATGTTTCACAGTATCCTGTTGATGTTAACGGCATCATTAATGCCCTTTAACAAAGTGAGAAACAGGCTCGGAAAGTAACTTTTGTCCTGGAACTGATCATGGTGCTGTAGCTCCTGGGGCTTTAGCTGCTGCACTTCTCCCAGGAGCATGGAAATAGGAAATATCCAGACTTGGGCTTCTGCGCAAGATACCGTACTGTCCATGTCAAAGAGCATATGTGGAAGACAGTCTTGAGAGTTTTGATGGTCATAATCTGATGTGGCATCTTGGTCAGGCCACAAGGTTTACAAATACTTGATCAAACATTATTCTAGGTATTTCTGTAAGGATATGATTGGATTAGTTATCATAAAAATAAATCAATGGGCTGAGTCAAGCAGATTGCCCTCCTTCATGTAGCTGGACTTCATTTAATCACCTGAAGTCCTAGACAGAGCTGAAGATTGCTCTTCCTCTCCTATGAGAAAGGACTGTCTTTGTGCCAGGCCATGATTCTATCCTTGTTTTTGAACTCAAGCTGAAACGTGAACAAATCTCGGGTCTTGAGCTTGTGGTCTTCATCCTGTAACAACACAGTTGGCTCTCCTGAGTCTCCAGCTTGCTGAGCATAGATCCTCTATCTATGGTCATGTGAGCCAATTCCTTATACTTGATTTCATTTGGTACGTATATCCATCCTGATGGTTCTGTTCCTCTGGGAGCCCTTGCCTCATATACACTCCACTCTGAAATAAGTGGGGTTTTCTCTCAACAGTGAGGGAAAGGATACCAGCATTTCCTGTGTGGCTTTCAGTGCCAGCCACGGGCTAGATGTCATCACACAGATCTCAGGTCCTCTTTTACCAGTCCTGAAACAATGGTTCTGCTGGTCCCCTCAGCAGTTAAGGAGACCATGGTCCAGGGAAGATGCCTTTTGCCAAAGCCCCAGCAGATGGTAAAGGCAGAGCTGAGGTCTGTAGGTTTTCCATTGTGTCAAAATGTCAGTGCCTTGCTGGAGAAATCTATGGGAAAGCACCTTTTCTTTTGCTTATTTTCCCATCCATCCTTAAAGGAACTATTTGCTCTTTTGATTAGATGGAAGAACTAAGTCATTACCCATTTCTGGGCTCCCACATTGTTCTCATTCACTTGAAAAGATAAGTAGGGGCTGGGAAGATGACTCAGCAAAGTGTTTGCTGGGCAAGCATGAAGACCTTAGTTCAAATTCTCAGACCCCATGTAAAATCCAGGCACAGTGCCATATAATGATTGGCCAGCCAAACCCTTTAAACCCCCTATACTTCCTTGAATAAACGAGTTTGCAGCAGCTCGCCCTCTGCCTGCTTCCACTCAACTCCCAGAGTCTGTGTCGTGACTCCACGCCTCTCACCCCCAAGTCAGCAGAGACCCTGCGGTCCCTTCTGGGCTGGCGTTAGGGGGGACCCCAGCATCGGCAGCCTGTACCTATGATCCCAGAGCAGGGGAGGTAGAGGCAGGCAGATCCCAGAGGTTTGCTGGCTAGCCAGTCAGTGAGAGACCTTGTCCTAAAAAAAATTATATGCGAAATTTGGAGATGGCACCTGAGGCTGAAATCTGCCATATATATGGCAGCATTTTACACACACACACACACACACACACACACACACACACCCTCACACACATACACGAAAAGCTGAGTAATTTACAAAGGTATTCCCTTGACACATCAAGATCACATCAGTAGCCTTTCTAGCCAAACACAAACAATTCAGTTTTAGTTTTATGTGAGACTCTGCTGTCCTATCAGCTGTTTCCCCTGTTTTTTTTTTTTTAAGTCTCAACCTCCCACACCTTATTCTTTCCACTCATGAAAGCAATTCTAGCTTCATGAAATTAATGAAAGTTTTATGAGTCTACCATTTCCTTTCTGGACTGATTGAAGATCCCTGAGATTGAAATGGAGCCAGGCCAAGAGGAAAACATCTCTAGGTCTTTCTTACAAGTTGGGGCTGTGTATATTCTAAGGTGACTCACAATGTCAGTCTATCTGAGGTCTGGAGACCATGGGACTTATTAAGGGGATCCAAAGTTCCTCAAGGCTTAAGGTATGAGAGAGAGTTAGGCAGATGCCTCTTGGATGCAAATAAAATGTTGAATGAATGATTAAATGGATAAATGAATGAAGAGGAAATTGTGATTTATTCTTAGTACATATTAAAGATGTTATTGTAAATAAACAATGCTTATGAGCACTTTTCATGTGTCAGGGAACTATGCAAACTACTTTGCAGCCATTGCCTCATTTAAGTATAATTCTTTGTATTTATAGATAATTAAATTGAGACATTGAAGGTTTAAGAACTTACTTGAGCATACTATCATTAAGTGAGTAAGATTCAAAACAAAGTACTTGACCCCAATGCTGAATGAGTTGTTATTTGTTCACAGTTATCTACTCCTTTCCTCTCCTTACAGAGAGTGGCTAGGTGGGTATGTTTGGCCAAGAGTATATGCAAGTGGATATGGGGAGTATGACATTTGAGAGGAAACTTTAAATACTCATGTGGTTTGGCTTTGTCTCACTTAAGTTTCCTTTGTCTACCATAAAGACACACATCCCTATCAAGTGCTCTTCTGTCACACTGGGTTCCAGAATGAGACAACATATCATGGTAGTTTGAATGTATGTCCCCCATAGAACCAGGTATTTTATTAATGCTTGTAACTTGAATCTTCAGGCACCTGGATGGAGGAGGTGTCACTGGAGGCCCAAAGGTGTGTTTGGGGACAGATCTGAATTACAGTCCAAAGGTATGGAGAGAGGTCCGAGTTCTGAAGGGGTCCCTACTGCTTGTTGCTTCTTGGAGTGTGTGTTGGTGCTGGTGTTTTGCTTGCTGTAGTTTTTCTTTCTGCTTGGTTCTGTGAAAGGGATCCAACTTCTTCCACCATCTATGCACCTTCTATTGGATCTGTAAGCTTGAAATAAATCCCTTTCTCCTCTAAACTGTGCCTGGTTTGGATGTTTATCTCAGCAACATGGAGCTGACTACCACACATGGAGCAAAATTGAGCAGAACCAAGCACAGAGACACCTAGAATTGACTCACAGTCAGCAAGTAGCTATCTAGCAGTGTGAGTAAGATATGGATACTTGTATTACAAAGGATAAAGATTTTGGGGATGCTTGTTGCTGCATCAAATGCTGACTAGTGCAGTTTAAATATCATGAATACTATTCTGCCTTGTTTCCAGGAAGAGAGAAAATATAAACCCAGATTGAAAAAAAAATTCATTATACTAAGAAGTGGGAAAAGGGTATTCTCAGAGGTAAAGGTTTATGAACAGAGAGTCAGAGAAGGGAAAATACATTAAAATGTGGAGTCACTGAGAAAATGGACTTAATGAAGTACCATAGTAAGGAACCGGAGAATACAGATGGAAACTCGGACTCTAGAAGGCTCTGAAGAAGGTACAAGGGATAATATTACTGTCTGGAAGACACTGGAAGGGGAGCCACTATAGGCTTATGGAAAGAAAGATGGTGTGTGTTGGGAAACTGCTCCTGTTTTCTTGTCATGTGTGAAAAACCTTGCTGGTCACGTTTTCCTTGCTCTAATACCTGCCTTATCCTCTAAACCTGTTACTCTAGCCGCAGCATTTGCCAGCAGCCAGAAAGTTGATTTCTTTCCACCTTTATCTGCTGTCTATCAGGATGGGTGACTCTCTACTGCTCAGGGGAGGAAAACTGAAGCTGCTTCAGGAATAATAATAATAATAATAGTGATTTTTCTTTTCTAAAAAGTTTCCAAATCCTATTTGTATGTGTTGAACAGGGCAAGGTCTGAGACAGGAAGTAGAGAAGGGCCCAACATATCTTGGTCCCTGTGTGTGTCAGTATGGATACATTGGATATGACCAGTGGACTCATGCAGAGGCCTGCACAGAAAGTGACCACAGACTTGAGTTAATGTTCTTTACAAATCTCATACTAAAGTTGCTAATAAGGGTTGTGGAGATGGTTCAGTCAGTAAAGTGCTTCCTGTTCTGCAAGTGTGAGGACCCAAGTTTGGATCCTTATCATCCATGTAAGTGCCACATGTGGTGGCAGGTGCCTATAATCTCAGTGTTTGTGTGGTGGAAACAGGTGGATTCTACGGCAAGCTGGTTAGCTAGATCAGCCAAATTAGTGAGCTGTGGTTGCACTCTTGAAAAATCAGGTGGAGAATGATTGAGAACAATATTGACTTCTGGCTCTTACACCCACCCACTCACACTCATGCACACAGATGTTCACACGTTCCTGTACACACACACACACACACACACACACACACACACATGTGTGTGTGCCCACATACATAAGAGTACGTATATATCACACACATATTCCTGCAAAATATTGCTAATAAGTTTTGAACAAAAGACTCTGCATTTTCATTTTACACTGCATCCTGAAATTATGTAGGCCAGTACTGAAGTGCAAGGTGTGGTAGTCCTAGATACTTACAAACCTTAACTCATTCAATTCTTATAATCTTGTGACAGGAATTATCTGCTTAGTTTTATTGCTGTGGAAAGTGAATCTCAGGAGAGAGGTTTGCATGATTTTTTCCCCAAGTCATACAACTGATAATGGATCACATCATCTGCAAAGCTTCATCCTCCTTTTCTTGGCATCCTCACAGAACATTGTGTTCTAAACTTACCTTTCTTTCCATCCTCTCAGCTTCCCAACAAGCCTGTGAAGCAAAACCCTTCATTCCCATGGATACTGTAAACTGAAGCACATAGAAGAAATGTGCCAGTCCCACTGGAAAGTGGCATTAGGGTGAGACCACAACCAGGACTTTTAGTCCAGGGGTTCCTGAAACCCAGGAACCCAGAAACACCAGGGTTTGTGTATTAACGATTAGCTCCATCCAGGTGTGGGAGACCCATGGTTCTCAAGAGTCTCCCCACCACTCCACTGTAATCTCATTTCACAGAAACTCACAGTGCTTGTAGACCATGCTCCGGGTTAATTGATGACCTAGACAATGGAAGTTCCATGATGATTCTTAACCCCAATCTTCCCTTTTGTACATGGTGGAAATAGAGGCAGACAGAAGGAACACAATATCATATGGAGATCTGTGGCAGATATTAGTAACAGGAGCACTGTGCGTGATTCAGGTGGCATGAAGATGAACGGGTTGGACATAACCCTAATACCACAAATTCTTGATTGTTTCGGGAAGTAGACAAGGTGACCTCCACTAGGCAGACCCTCACTGGGCTTGGAAACCAGTAGATTGAGCACCCTTCAATAGGAAAGTCTCAGAAACTTCTGACTGAAATGTTCTCACAGAGCTGATGAAGCTTTCCAGTCAATTTGCATAAGATAGGTTCTATCCTGTTAGAACAGCAAATTAATAGCTCATTTTATGGATTGAGCAATCAACACCTACAGCCCATTAAATTTAACAACAAACTGCTGATGATCTGCCTTTCAGCTGGATCCCACCGTCAACTCCTGTGCTTCCTCTTCCTTCTCCCCTGACCTTTCTATTTCCTTCCATCTCCTTTCCCATGAACCCTCCTCCTAGATCCTCATTTTCTCATTAGTAAACATGATGTTAATTCAACTCCCCAGGATGTCTTCGATGCTAGGGCTAGAAGGTCTTCTTAGTCTCCCAAGTGGGTTCTGTCACCTGCAGTGTGCCCTGAAGTCCAGATAGCTGCATACATGCTCACTTTGGGGCCCTTTGCTAGGCCATGGGAATGAGCAATCAATATTTTATTAAGGCGTTAAGGTGGAGATAAAAGATGCATGAAGTGGTATGCACGGAGAAGCTCGCTGACAAAGGAGTGGGTGACATTATAACTAACCTTGGTGGCTAAGACTTATGTGGATGGAATTTTCTAAGGAAGTCTCCACTCTGATCCTCTCAAGGAGATGAGAACTAGCTTTTTATAAACGACTTTGTCAAATTTCTTAGACCCTTCAACTTCACCTTCTCTAAGAAACTTCTAATTGCTTTAAATGGGTGGGTTTTCTGTCTCAGTGGATGAGGCCCAAGATGATATGGTCAACTAGACCTTCATTAGTGAAGGCTTCTCATGGATTTTGAATATCCCTCTAGGTGGAAGCATTTTGTATTACAACTGTGCCTTATTGGCAGAGTCTCAGAGAGCCTGATGTAAGTAAGGTGGTGTGTGTTAGGGTGGGTTATTGACCTCAGTCACTGTACTGTAGTAGGATAGCATATTCTCACCTTTGGTCAGCACTTTGGTCTTTGTGGAGAGTATATCGGGTTTGTCCATATGAATTACTTTGGTCAATGAACTGAGAGTGGACAAGACATGATGTGGTTTGGTTTGGGCGCTTGTCCTGCCATTTTCCACCTGGACAAGTTGATAGTCTGAGGAGACTGAGAGATATGCCTATAGTCTGAAGCCACTGCAATCCAGACCCTGTCAAAGGGCAGGCTGAAACAGAGCCACGCACTGGAGCTCAGCCCAAGTCCAAACTCAGAGCAAACCCAAGTGACCTCACCCCATTAACATGAAGATAGCTACTTGGTGTTTACAGCCACTGAGTTTTGAGTTGTGTTTGCATAGTACATGTGTAAATATTGCTGGAAGTTTCTCCCCTGCCTGGTTCTTGTGTGTGTGTATGTGTGTGTACACATTCAGACATGTGCATGTGTGTGTGTGTGTGTGTGAGAGAGAGAGAGACAGAGAGAGAGAGAGAGAGAGAGAGAGAGAGAGAGAGAGAGAGAGTATCTGGTGCACTGGCATGTGAAGGCCAGACGAGAACTTGAAGTGTCTCCTCAGGTGCTATTCACCTTTTTTAAACAGAGTTTAACATTGGCCTGGGGCTCATCAATTGGCTTAACTGGTTGGTCATTGAGGCCCAGGGATCTGCCCATCTTCCCCTTCCCAGTGCTGGGATTATTACAAGCCTATGCCACCACACCTGACCTTTTTACATGCATTCTGGTATTGAACTCAGGTCCTCCTGCTTGCAAGGCAAGCACTTTACTCACTGAACTATTTCCTTAGCAGTCTTGCTGGGTTCTTTGAGGTTCATTTTGTCATCCTGCTTCATGCACTGCACCCACAGTAGGATGCTGAGAATCACTCACCTCCTCATCCCTGATTGCCTGCCCTGCCTTCATCTCTGTTCCGCATCCAACGTCCTTCCCATTCTCATCTTGTGATGTCCTCCCTGGTTTACAGCTCACTTCTCTTCACAGGCAGAATCATGATGCTGCTTCTCTGTATATGATTGCACTTTCCTTTTCACCTCTGGTTAATTCTCCACAGCCTTTGGGGCACATATAGAAGGAGAGAAGAAGGTAGAAGGAACTGTATCTCCCCTTTAGTATGGGCCCCTTCACTGCAAGGGCTCTGGCCTTTCTGTGAATTCTCAGCAGGAGGGAAGTGCTTCCACCTCGAGAAAGGCTGTGGAAGGCTGTACCTCTTCATTGAGCCAAACATATACCCTCAGCATTCAGAAGCCAGCCTTCAATGACTCCTGTGTGTGTAGCCATGAGCACTTAACCTGTGTGAGAGCTGTCCCTGGGATGAGGATGGCTGATTCTGGCACCTGCATTTCCAGGGCCAGTAGGACCCAGCTGGTGTTTGGGTCACATTCGTTTGAAGGCTTATTTCCTCAATTAGAGTACTTCTTAGAATGAACTCATACAGAATTTATCATAATTCATTTTCTTTTAAGGAATAGAATAGAAAGGCATCTTGAATTGACCTATTTAAGCAAGAAAAGAAAGAAAGAAACACATGATTGAAAGGTTCTAGGGATCTTTAAGGTCAGATAGGGATTAAGCTAGGTGCTCCCTGATCTCGCCAGGACTCTGCAATACATTTCTTGCTTCTTGTCACCTCTGTTTTAATTCCAAGAAGGTCTCTCTACAGTGTGGACCTGGATAGACTATGGTTCTCTCATAGCCTTGCAGCGGAATGACAGCTTCTCCTTATAATTCCAGGGGCTGACACTTGTTGAAAAAATCTCATTTATGTGTTCACTCTGGAATGAATCACCATGACCTAAAAGATTAGCCAGGCATGAGTCAAGTCCCACCTTTGGTTCAGGGTAAGGGAGGAAGTTGGAATTAGTTCTGTCTGGGTCATCTGGACTTTGAGTAGTGGAGGGATCATTTCCTAAAGGAGCATGAAGGGCTGATGCTAGAAATCAGAAGAATGGATACTGGGGCAGGGAACCCCACAATTCCAGTCTGTATTATTCCTGTCTCTATTCTATTTGAATCAGAAGAAGGCTGATATATATTATTACATCTGGCTTGGGAAAAAAATCAACAATTCAGGGCTTGAGAAGTAGCTTAACGATGAACACACTTGCCTGTGATACATAAGGACTTAGGTTTGACTCCCCAGAATCCACATAAGCCAGATGTACATGGTGGCACATGTGTCTTGCTTGTTTGCAGTGGCTAGAGGCCCCAGAGTGCCCATTCTCTCCTCCCTCTCTTTTTCTCTCATATAAATAAATAAATAAAAATATTTTTAAAAACCAGGCAATTCCATGCTATCATATTTGCAAACTCATCCCTGAGTAGGAGGCACTAAGATAACCTATTATTGAATGTCCTTTCTCTTAGAGCACAAGAAAGAACCACATTGGCTCCTCTCTGTCTCTTTGAATGTGCTCTGTAGCTTCCTCCTTCATCTCTTCAAAGGTCTCGGGTTTATCCTGTAGCTTTTAAATCACTTTTCAGATTTCTTGTCTAGGAAGGGTCTCACTGTAGCCCAGGCTGACCTGGAACTCACTCTGTAGTTCAGGCTGGCTTTGGACTCATAAAGATCCTCCTACATCAGCCTCCTCAGTGCTAGGATTAAACACATGAGCCATGACATCTGGCTTCAGGATGTCTTAAACTGACTTTATTTCTTAGAACAGGTTTAGATTTACAGAAAAATTGAGAAAAGAGTAGAGAGTTCTCATACTTCCAAGTTTCTGATTGTATGATCACTACTTCAGTATGTACATTTATTACAAGAATGAACCAGCATTAATATAATATCATTATTTAATCACTCTCAGACATTAAACATAGTCCTTTTGGAAATTAAAAAGTCCAATCTGGTCCAAATCAATACTACAGTTTTCCATATAATCAGAGCTTCTTTCTCTCCATCCCCAGGTCAAGCCTTACCCATGGTTCAAGAATTATATGGGGAGAACAAGGATTAGTGTTAATGCTTATTTATCATCATTTTACTTTTCACTTTTCACCTCCTACCATTGCCCTGTGGATGATTTCTTTAGAACCTTGTCCAGGAATGAAGATATTAGTGTAAAAGGGTAAAATCTTATGGGCTTATAGAACTAGTGCTGTTATAATCTGACCACTGTGGCCCCTACTCTCACAGACTGTTTTTCATAGGATACATTGGCAATTAATGGAAGCCTGCTACAAGACCTTGATTACTCCTTTCCCATAACACCCTATAATTCCTATTCTTAGTAGTTCACCTTCAATCTTTCTCTTCTAGAATCTCCTTATCTTCTCAGGTAGCTTCCTAGGGCTGAGTGTTTTCAGGATTCCACATACATGACCTTACTCTGTGGCACTCTGTGTACCCCATCAACTTTTAGAATTATAGCTAGTCCTTCCTGGCTGCTGTCATGGGTACTTTCAGCCAGCCTCAGTGCTCCCATTTGCCTCCAGACTTCTGGGGACTCCATGCCAGGTGTCCCTCAGGACTCTTCCCTAAGATTCATCTTATTTCCTGGCACCGTAGACCTAGACCAAGAACTTACAAATCTGTAACTACCATGGATAGAAGATGCCATGTCCCCTTCTTCCCGGCAACACTCCTCCCCTGCCTTCTGGGAGTGGATCTCTGCTTTCATCCCCACAGAGAGGGCTGACTATCCCAAGTCTCTCTTAGTTCCTACAAATACCCTTGGATGAATTCTTCTCATTGTTCTTTATGCTCTTCTGGAGAAGATTCTATTTTTCCAAAATGACTAATAGTACTTCTGGTGTGACATATTATCTAGGTTCTATTTCAATTCTCCTCTCTACAGGTAAAATTTCTCCTTGACTCTGGGAATATTGTGATGGACTTGAAATCAACAGACTGTGACTAAAGTGAGGCTGTGTGAAAATCTTAGCTTGCTGAACACTTGGATTGGAGGTCCTGTGGTGTTTTGATTCAGGGTGTCCCCCATGAACTTAGGTATTCTGAATGCTAGTCTCCCCAGCTGATGGCAATTGGGAATTAATGCCTCCTGGATGTAGTGTATTATTGGAGGTGGGGTATTAAAGCCAGTTTACCCTTGCCCGTGTTTGGCACACTCTCCTGTTCCTGTTGTCTACCTGATGTCCAAGAGGTTATGTCCACTCTCTGCTCATGCCATTGTTTTCCCTGCCATTGTGGAGCATCCCCTCAAGTCTGTAAGCCAAAATAAACCCTTTTTCCCCCAAAGCTACTCTTGGTCAGGTAATTTCTGCCAGCAACAGGTCCTGAGTTTCACTTAAGCAGACTGTAAAGCTATGAATAAGCCCAGAGTAGCCCATGAGGAACCAGAGAGAACCCTAAAGATTAGAGGAAGAACAAGAAGTATCTCGTGAGTGCCCTAGCAGCTCCATGTCAAGGACTAATTGCTCTAGAAGAGACTGCAAGACAAAATTGCCCAAACTTTTTCTGGATTTCTGATACTCAGAAACTATGAGAGCAAATAAAATGGTATTCTGTAAATGGTGAGGTGGTAAGTTACAAGGAAGTGCTAAGTGCAATAGCTTCAGGTTAGAGGTGGCTCAGGTGCAGTACATCATGGGGCCCTCTGGTTATTTTATCAGTCCTTTCAGGGGAATGGACAGCTTCTCTTTACAAGCAAAGGTCCTGGTCCTTCTTTGCTTGTGACTTTGCAACCTTAGCTGGAGTTTCTAGAAAGTGCAACCACTCCTATAGGAGTGGTCAGTGGGCCAGAGACAGACCTTGACTGCTGGTTACTAGTCTAAGAGAATCACAGAAACTGAAATACCAAAACGTTTATCAGGTCAAGGAGATGGTTCAGTCATTAAAAGTGCTTGCTTGCCAAGCCTGCCGGCCCAGGTTTGATTCCTCAGTACTCACATAAAGCCAGATGCACGTGACGAATGAGTCTGGAGTTTGTTTGCAGTGGCAAGATGACCTGATGTACCCATTCTCTCTCTCACAGACATATGCACAAATAAATATAAAATAAAATAATTACAAGTGTTTTAAAAATAACTTTTATACTATTTGATAATTAATTGACTCTAATAATAAACATTTAGGTCTAGGATGTTTTATTAATTGCATTTCATTTTATAGCAATTTCTCTTTCTTGGGTTTTATAATAGTACTTGTCTGTAGTGAGCAGGTCATGCAAAAAAAAAGAACACAGAAAAATAAAACATAGGCCCTTCATCCAGAACAATTGATGAAGTAAGGAGTGCTCTAGGAATCTTGTTTCAAAGCTTGCTACATTGCAGTGGCCATCTCTGGTATGTATAGAAGACCACTGTCTCATGTAATTGTTATCATGGCTTTGCAATGGAGACATTATCATTTCCATGATAGAAGTGAGAAAATTGAGGTTGACATTAAATATTTATAGCAAATGATTATCATTTGTTTAATTATTCTAACCAGTGTTCATCACCCTTCCACCACATATGGTTACAGAAACATGCTGTGTGTCATGTAACTTGCCTGCATCTTCTGGACAGATCCTATCTAACTGATTTGGAGATTCTCTATATGACCCTGTGGTGATATGAATGTAAAACGACCCCATAGGTTTGTTTGCATACTTACTCCCCAGCTGACAATGCTGTTCTGGAAGGTTGTGGAACCTTTAGTAGGTGGAGCCTTGCTGAAGGAAGTGTGCCCCTGGGGAGCAGGCTTTGAGGTGCTATAGTCAGGCCCCACATGGTGTTCTCTCTCACTCTCTTTCCTCCCTGCTGAAGTGATGATGTGACTCTGGAGCCCTCCTCCTGCTGTGCATTCCCTGGACTCAAACCTTTGGAACTACAAACCGAAATAAACTCTTTCCTAAGTTGGTCTGGTCAAATATTTGTTCACAGCAATGAGAAAGTAACTGATACAGATGTGGTGTGGCCAGTGGAACTGAGAGAAAGGGTCAGTGCATCAGAAGTGAATGGAAGCTCCAAGAAGTACTGCGTGCTTCCACCACTGTGCAGATCCTGCTGTGGGAGGTTTGACACCCAACGGAGTTGCTCTTTGAGCCTCAGAGAATGCATTACAGAAGCAGATGCAAGGACACATATAGCAGGGTTTACTGTAGTCCTCATTTTCCTCAGCTGCTTTGTTTAACTATCTTTCCTCTATCTTTCATTTTGTTTAAAAATTATAGTTGTACAGAGTTTTTTAATTAAACCAGGTCTATAGATGCATAGAATGCACTTTGATCATATTTACCCATTGCTCTCTATTATCCCCATCCCTTCTCCAGTTCTTCTTGGTATCTCTAGTATTTCCTCTTTAAGTTTAATGTCCTTCTCCTCTCTCAGCTTCCACATATGAGATAAACCATCTGGTATTTGTCTTTCTGAGTCTATCTTACTTCACTTAACATAATGATGTCCAGTTCTATCCATTTTCCTGTAGATGCATAACTTCCTTTTCCTTCGTGTGTAATAATATATATATATATGTATGTATGGAGAGAGAGAGACAGAGTACAAGAATATATATATATTCTTGGACTCCTTCTTGGATGATTGGATCTCTTGAAGGAAACCAGATACTTCCATCTCTGTGTACCCAGAACCTATTACATAGTAGGTGCTTCATGAACATTTTTTTAAGCTCAGAAGATTAAATGTTACTTGAACAAAGGTAGATTCAATTATGATATGTAAAATTGGATTATTCAAATAACATATGGTTTTGCTAATAGAAGTCTGTTTTAGAAATCTGTGACTATAATTTGGTTCTGTTTGCTTAAAGTATTTCTTAAATTAAATAATGCAAATAGACCTAGTAAAAATCTCAACCACATCATAAGTATAAAATGAAAAGTAAAATTTCTCTTTTTATACTATCCTTATCTATGTGTGTTTAATAAGCTCTGTATGGTATTAGTCAGCTTTCCATCACTGTGACAAAACATCCATGACAAGCAAATGATAAGGAGGAAAGGATTATTTTGGCTCACAGGTGCAGAGCTTTTAGTCCATGGTTGTTTGGATAGGTTGATGTTGGGCTGTGGTGAGTCTGAACACTGATGGGGATGCATGTGGAAGGAAACTGCTCAGCTCATGGAAGCTGGGAGGCAGAGAAACACAGGAAGGGCCCAAGGTTGCAATATCCCCTTCAAGAGCACAACCCTTAACTTCCTTCCACTATGCCTCTCCTCTTAATGGCTCCCACTTCCCGATAGTTTCAATCTGAGCCCCAAACCTTTAACCTATGGGCCATTTGGGGGGGGATGGGATTCCATGTCTTTTAAAAGCATGTGCATGTGTATGTATAGAGGTAGTCCAAGTACACACAGTATGATGCATGATATTTTCTCCCATATAACATTGTATATTAGAGACCATCTCTTATCAGAACTCATAGAGCTATACAGTTCTTTTTGAGGATATGTGGTATTCAATCTTATGGGTATTTTCTAATTTGTCTAACTAGCCATCAGTGCAAGGACTTTTAGGTTGTCTTCTGGCTTTTGCTGTTATAAACAATATTTCAATTAAAATATTTGTTCAGGAATACATATACACAAAATCTGTTACCTCAATTACTAAAGGTAGAGTTGCTGGGCCAGAAGTCATGTTTATCATAATTGTTATTTTTATTCTTAATTCTGAAGCTCTATCTATCTATCTATCTATCTATCTATCTATCTATCTATCTTTCTATCTATCATCTATCTATCTATCTATCTATCTATCTATCTATCTACCTATTTATCTATACATATATATGTTCACATACATATTTGCTTCAAATCTCTCTGTTTTGGGAGGTATGTGTGTGCATGTGTGTATTTGTAGGTGTGTGCATTTGTGTGTGGTGATGTGTGTGCAGATGTGTGCCCTGTGCTCATGCATGTGGAGGCCAGAGAATGACATCAGTGTCCCTATCTGTTGTTCTTCCACTTTATTTCCCTGAGTCAGGGTTTCTTACTGAACCTTGAGCTCCTCATTTTCAGTAAATCTGACTGATCAGGGAGCTCCTGTGATTTCTTATCTCTACCCCCTTAGCACAGGGGTTACAAGCATGTGTAGCCATGCCTGGATTTTTTACTTAGGTTCTGGGGATCCAACTCAGGATTTTATGCTTGTGCTGCAAGTGCTCTTATCCACTGGTACATCTCCCAAGGCCCTTAATATTTCTTTAAAAAATTTTATGTTTGTATGTATGTATGTATGTATGTATGTATGTATGTATGTATGTATGTAAGAGAGAGAATGCCAGGGCTTCCAGCCATTGTAAATGAACCCCAGATGCATGTGCATCTGGCTTACGTGGGTTCTGGGGAATCAAACCTGGATCTTTAGGCTTCTCAGACAAGTGCCTTAACAGCTAAGCCATCTCTCCAGCCTTAATGTTTCCTTTTTAAAAGAAGTGAAATGTCTCAGTTACTCTTTCCCAAGTTGCTTTCCATGACTATTTAACATTGTTATGTATGCCTAACATTCTAATATGGATATTCACACATACATTTGGATATTTATTGCATATATTTTGTACTAGGAACATATAGTGTTATAGATTGATATTTTGAAATAAATGTCATAATATATTACTTTTCACTGAACATTTTGTTTTTGAGTTTGGCTATGTAGATGTATGAAGATCAGCTATTTTACCTGTTATCATATTGTAGTGTATCACAAGTCAGCATTTGTCTGGTCTATTGAAGGGCAGGAAAGCTATTTTGCTACAAATGCAGTACTATAGTAAACAACTTTGCCCATGACGTCTTGCATGTGTGTACTACAAATTCACACATGCATATAAACACACACACTTTAATGGTGGAGATGCATAAACAGTGTTGTCGAGAGAATACACACATCTGCAGCTTACTAGACATTGCCAAATTGCTCTCCTGAGTGCTTGTATCAGTTTACATTCTCAACAACACCAAATGGATACCTTTCTCTTATATCCATGCCAATATTTGGTGTTACAATATTTGTAAAATAATGTAATACTTACCTTGGTGTGAAGTGACACCTCATGGTTTTAATTCAGTTATCTCTACATATGGTTATTGGCCATTTGTGCTTTCTCTTCCACAAACTGCCTATTTATATATTTGGTTCACCTTTCTATTGGACACTTTGTTTTTTGTTTGGCTTTTAATTGAAATTTTTATTGTCATAATTGCAGATCACACGAAGTTATGAGAAATAATGCAGAAAGAATCTCAGAATATGTATTTTGGTTTTCCCCTGTAGTGGTTTGAATGTAAAGTTTCCCCCATAGCCTCATGTGTTTGAATACTTAATCCCCAGCTGTTAGTGCTGTTTGGGAGGTTGTGGAACCATTAGAAGGTTGGAGGCTTGCTGAAGGAAGTGTTATTTAGGGTGGTCCTCGGAGTTCTTTCAGTCTAGTCTTGCTTTCCCTTTCTACTTCCTCCATGCTGATGTGACAATGTGATACTAGTTTCCCACTCTTGCCATGCTTTCCCTGCCATGACAGACTCCACCTTCTGGAAGTGTAAGCCAAACTAAAAACCTTTTTTTTCCATAAGCTGTTTCTTGTCAGGTATTTTGTCCCAGCAATGAGAAAGTGTCATAGACAACTTCATGTTGCTGGGATGAAATCTAAACCAGACATAGTTTATGGGAAGAAGGTTTTATTTAAAGCTTACAGATCCAAGGGGAAGTACCATCAGTGATGCCAGAAGCTACTTCCATACATCCAAGCAGAGAGAAACAACCAAACAGCCCATAAAAACCGAAAGCAGCAAACACAAATGGGCAGCAAGCAGCAGGGACCCAGTCAGAGATCAGACTCCTCTGCATATCTTTGAGCTGGAATTCAAGTGGCTGGAGTCCAAAGTTACAAGCTTTAATAAAGCACCCGAGACTATAGATTACATATATTCAAACTATCACAGAAAGTAACTATTTTGGCTCCTTGATAATATTTCCAAAACAATAGTATGTGATAATTACCAGGATATCAACAATCCATTAATACAATCCATTGATCATGTTCACATCAGCTGACTTTCCCTAGCACTCATTTCAGTGTGTTGTATGTGTGTGCATTGACGGTGTGTGTGTGTGTGTGTGTGTGTGTGTGTGTGTGTGCGTGTTACATGTGACATTAAGTTACTGATTCCATTTCTGTAATTGTTATAGACATCTTCGGGTTTTAAATTTCTTTTTAAATCCATTTTAAGTTGTACCAAATTTCTACCAAATTGGCAATTTTAGCTAATTATTGTCATTACTTTCCAGGGATTCCTGTCAGCCTGAGTCTCTGTGATCCCTAAATTACAGTCTTCTCAGGACCCACACACCCTGGCAGTGTCCCTCATCTATGATAGAATGAGCCATCCTTTAGCTGGGAGCTATTCAGGTGAATCAGAATCAGACAAACTTTATTTAAAATTCCTCCTTCACCAGGCAAGTGTGGACCAGAGACTTAATGTCTCTAGTCTGTGGTTCATACATGCATAAAATAAGAGACAACTGGGAATGAGAATAGCCTAGACCAGAACCCAGCAAGCACCTGAAAAATGAAACTCCCTTTTTCTTTGTACCTGAACATTTATGTCCAAGATTTTCTACCACCAGACATTATGAAGGTGGGGACTATGTCTGACTTAATTTACCCTCCTGACTGGCATGATCATCATGAAATGCTCACTGAATGGAAGAGCTGTGCCTAGGGGAGGCAGATTACCCATATGAGTGGCACAGAAAGAGAAATCACCTGATGTGGAATCTCATATTAGTGTGTTGAAGCTACGTAATGATTGCCTGGTGGTTAGGAAATGTGAGCTTTGTCTAGACAGATGCATTTGCTTCCCAAGTATGCTACTTAGCTTTTCTGAGCCTTGGATCTTCTTTTGTGAACTTGATTACTATGCAATCTCTCTGGGCCTCAATTTCCTCATGGAGTGGTTATTATTAAAAGCTAATAATAGGTGGATGCTTACTGTATGCCTAGACTGTGTTTTATGCATTCTACATTTATTATATTGGTCTGTTTCTTTATTTCAACCTTATAAAGTAGAAAGTAGCATCATGCCTGTGTCATAGGTGACAAGTAGAGACAGTCAGGGGTTACATATAGTGCTCAGCCCTTTGTAGGCATAAGGTGATGGAGGACGGTTTTGGACACAGGCACTGTGACATCAGGGGCTACAAGTGGAAACTTCTACAGAGCAGATTTGGTGAGGATCATAGGAGACACTGCACAGAGTTCTCAGCAGAGTGTCTGGAACACAAAAAGTGCTCAGCAGGAAGTGCAGCTATTATTATTGCTGTTACTATGGGCTCCACACAGCTCTTCTTGAAGTCTCCCTGAGTCCAGCCACAGTGTTGTTGGATTGTGCTCATGACACTCTCTCTGCTTGCCAGCCTGTGCTTGATGATGAAATGTGTACATTAACAAAGCACTTCTTCATCTTCTCCCTGGGTGGAACGCTGCTCCCACTGGCAGCTGAGGGAGGTGTGCAAGCTAGTAAAGCTTCTGTCCTCATCATGAGTTCTGTCTTTTGGGGAAGTAACTTTTTTTGACACAGCTTTTTCTGTCTTTCCATAAAGTAGTATCTCATGGGAAGAGAAAACCCTTGTTCAAACAGTGAAATAAATCCCCTTTTTAAAAAAAGAAGAAAGCCATGTAAGGTCATTGTCAATATGTCTTTCAATTTTGTGAGCTTTTAGCATGCCTGCAATTGTATGTGAGAAATAAAGTTGGGAAGACCAGCAGGGCTAAGTTCCATCCATCATGCATGTTTCCTCAAATTTTGCATAAATCCAGTCAGATTGTCCATCCATCCACCCACCCACCCAATCACCACACCCACCCATCCATTCATATATAAATCATCTCCCTACTCTCACCCACCCATCTTCCAGTCTGTCTATTCATATATAAATCATCCATCTTCAAGCAATGCTTTTTGAGCACATGTTATGTTCCAGGCACTATCCTATAGCTCAGTACTCATCATGTTTGCCCAATGAAGGTGTTTAGTTTGGGGTACTACTAAGAGACCCTGAAGGGTATCCCAGAGAAGCAACAGTTTCCCTGGCTTAGAAGCCTGGGTAGACAGTGGAGTTATCAGAGCTGATGGTTTGGTGAGGAGGTAGACTGTGTGTAAATGCTGATTGGTAAGAGTGTATACCTATGCCTAAGTACTCAGCAGGGGAAGGCTCAGAAGTAGATGTGGATGGTGGAGGAGTCAAAACCAGGGTGAGCCTGGAGAACTGCCTTGTTGGAGAAGCTCCTGGTGCTTTTAGTGGTCACACATGTTGAGATCCATGACTATAAGCTTGAGTTCCCTGGTCCGTTGGCTGCAAATGGCTTAGAGAGGGGCTAAGACCTTCAACCTCTAAATTCATTGGTTGGCCCATGTGGTCATTTTAATGAAATGTTCTCCATGGGATCATGGGTTTTGAATATGTGGTCCCCAGCTGGTGGCAATTTAGGAAAGTTGTGGGGCCTTTGGGAGGGGGAACCTTATTGGAGGAGGTGTGTCGCTGAGAGCAGGCTTTGGGGTGATGCAACTCAGCTCCAAGCCTACTACACAAACTATTTTTTTCCTGCTGCTATGGAGATGTGACACTCAGCTCTATGTCTGCTGCTATGATTTCCCTACCATGATGAAACTTCCTCTTGAACATACGAGCCAAATTAATCCTCACCTTCCATAAGCTGCTTCTAATCAGGGTTTTGTCCCAGCAACAAGAAGTTAACTAGTACAACCAGGAGTCCCATGGCCACCTTCCCCTAGTAATAAGCAGCTCATCTGTTTTCTGAACCAATGTTACCATTTTCAAGGTGGCCCATTAAAGTGACAGGTTTGAAAGCACATCAGTAGCATCATGAAGTCATTGGAAATTCTGAAGTAGAGATTATGCTTCTAGAAAGCTATGAGACTATAGTTTGGATCACGTGTTGTTGGGAGAAAGACTTGAAGAATATTTGGGTTGTAGGGAGGCATGGTCCACCCATAGGACATATGGGAGGCTGAGCTCTAGGATGGGTGGAGATCAGTACACCATGTCAGTATAAGGGGGAGGGGAGAGTCAATCCACCCAGGAGGAGAAGCTGTGCTGGGGTGGGGGCAGGTAATGACTCAGCATGGGATGAAATAGGGACTTCAAGAGTGTCCAGATTGCATGTCTGTGATGGTTCTTTAATGACAGTTAGGGACCATTCAAATGGACATTATTCCTGAATCAAAACTTTGGCCATCTGCTCTTCTCTAAAATGTGGAAGTGGAGAAAACGTGTTTCCTGATGAGGCTGGTAAGGAGAAGAGAAATGCTCTTTCAGTGCGTGCAAGACATATGTTCCTTCCTCCACACTGCATTTGTCTGGCATGTTCAGCTCAGTCCCAGAGGAAGACAGGAGGGGGGAAGAGGAGGAGGAAATTATAGGGAGGAGGTTGGTTCCTGAAGAAGAATGGTCTTCAGGGTGTAGGAATGGTGCTCTTCAGAGTTTCTGTCTTCATAGCTAAGATAAGGTGCTGTCTCCTCTGAGATGTCTTCATGGATCCCTCCTGGACCTGGGTATAGAGCCAAGTTGTAAGTTAACCTTTGTAGTGTGCTTCATCTGAGGTCAGCTTGGTAAGAAATTAGATTTGGAATGGCGGTTCTCAAATGTGCCTAAATAGTGGTTACTATCTATAAAGTCCAGAGAGTTTTATAATACAGTGATACGTGGTCCTGCCTTGGTCTGAGATGCAACTGGTTCAGAGCTACTAGGAATAAAAATTTTAACATCTTCCCAGATGATGTTACTATGTAGCCAAATAGAAAACTCAATAGTTAATTTCCTTCCACTTCAATGTACATGTGTTTTAAAGTTTTAATTAATTAATTTATTTGACAGAGAGAGAGAGAGAGAGAGAGGGAAAGGGTATGCCAAGGCTTCCTGCAAATGAACTCCAGGTGCATGTGCCACCTTGTGCATCTGGCTTATGTGGGTCCTGGGAAATCAAACCATGATCGTTTGGCTTTGCAGGAAAGTGCCTTAACCACTAAGCCATTTCTCCAGCTGTGGTAGTTTGAATATATGTCCCCCAATATATTCAGTGGTTTATTACTTATAGTTTGCATCTGCAATCACCTTGCTAGAGGCAAGGTCACTGGGGGCCCCAGTCTTAAGGTCTTAAGGTTTGGTAATGGTTTGAGAGTCCATTGTAAAGATATGCAAATGTGCCTAGCAGGAGTTCCTGAAGTGTGCTGTGTGACCTT
Source organism: Orientallactaga sibirica (assembly GCA_036365145.1). Lineage (NCBI taxonomy): Eukaryota > Metazoa > Chordata > Mammalia > Rodentia > Dipodidae > Orientallactaga > Orientallactaga sibirica. Next base: position 14,956,809 of record JAEOAD010000034.1, read on the forward strand.
TTGGCTTTAGTTTTGCTCTGTGTGCTGTGGTGGCTGGTTGGTTTTCTCTCTCTCTCTGCTTGGCCCTGTGGAGAGCAGGCCTCTTCTCTTGCCATTATGGAACTTCCCCTGGATCTGTAAGCTTCAATAAATAATATCCCTTCCTCCATAACTGTGCCTTGTCTGGAAGTTCATCTCAGCGAACCTGAAGCTATCTGCAACAGTAAAGTGGTACCGAGGAGTGTGGGGTGAGATGAACCTGACCGTGTGGATATTCGTCTTTTGGAACTTTTGTTTTGGAGGAAAGGGCATGGACTTGGTGCTTGCAACTGAAGATGCCTTCTGGAGTGGTAAACCAAGTTTTATGGACTATTCTGATGAGAGTTTGAGAATGCTAAGTGCAGACAGTATTGAACTTCGAGGCTTGGCTTATGAGCTTTCTAAGGGGAAGGAAAGACGGCAGAGGACTTTGTTGGAACTGGGCTACTGGCATAAGGGATGGCTACGTTCTGCTATCCAGGCCCAGAAAGTTTGATCAAGGTTAAATTTGTAATGGACTGATGTGCTTGGCTGAAGATATTGGACTGAGATTTTAAGATTTTAAATTGGAAAACCTCAAGCAAGTTAAAAGCAGAGGCACTGAGACTGGTTTAGCTGCTATTGTCAACACATTAGCAATCTTAAGGAAGGTGGAAGGAAGGTGGCCTGACTTGATTTACATTAAAACAATGGAGAGGATGCCTGAGGAAAGACTGCTAAAAATGCAAATTCTTGGAAAGAGCTGACTGGAGAAGGAACCTGCTTTTCAAGGCTATGATTTATTTTGTCCCTGGATTAAGAATATGGCTGTGTCCTGCACACCTGGTATTAGTTTTGGAAATATGAAAAATGCATGGAGTGGTCATGAATTGCACACGGTTCCAGGAGCTGCTGCTAAGATGCGGAATGAGGCAAGGCATGAAGACCCTCAGGAATAGGCTGGAAGAGCCTTTTGGAAGAGGACCGTGGTTTGCATGGAGACCTGAAGATGTTTTGGATATACCAGGACTGTGCAATAGGGCTACCATGGAGTGCAGTGTTGGCATGGGATGAAAGTTTTCCGTGGTGACTGCCCAGCTGGAGGGGCAGAATTTGAAAACCTGGAGACTGTTAGTCTCTGGTTATGTTGAACTTGAACTGCAGAATTTTGATGACTGTTGATGGTGGTTGAGTTTGCATTGTTTTAGTTTCTCCTTGCTATGCCTTATACCAGTTAAAATGTTTACTCTGTGCCTTTACGTGTTGAAAGTATTTAACTTGTTTGATTTTACAGGACTCACTATCTTAAGTTGATCAAGACTGTGAGAACCTTTGAAATTGGACTGAGTACAATTTACAATGTGTGATAGTTATAAATCTATTGGGGGCCAGGAGCTAAATATATTGGGGGCCAGGGGCGGAATGTGGTAGTTTGAATATATGTCCCCCAATATATTCAGTGGTTTATTACTTACAGTTTGCATCTGCAATCACCTTGCTAGAGGCAAGGTCACTGGGGGCCCCAGTCTTAAGGTCTTAAGGTGTGGTAATGGTTTGAGAGTCCATTGTAAAGATATGCAAATGTGCCTAGCAGGAGTTCCTGAAGTGTGCTGTGTGACCTTTTGGCTTTAGTTTTGCTCTGTGTGCTGTGGTGGCTGGTTGGTTTTCTCTCTCTCTCTGCTTGGCCCTGTGGAGAGCAGGCCTCTTCTCTTGCCATTATGGAACTTCCCCTGGATCTGTAAGCTTCAATAAATAATATCCCTTCCTCCATAACTGTGCCTCGTCTGGAAGTTCATCTCAGCGAACCTGAAGCTGTCTGCAACACCAGCCCTTACTTTTTTTTTTTTTTTTTTTTTGTGAGACACAGTCTTATGTAGCCCAAGTTGGCCTCAAAGTCACTGTGTAGCTGAGGATGACCTTGAATTCTGGATCCCGGAATTACATATATTTACCACCATGCCTGATTTATGTGATCCTGGGGATCAAATTCACTCAGAGCTTTTGCATGCTATGCAATAACTCTACCAATTGAGCTACATCCCCAGCCCTTTTCTTTTCTTTTTTCTATTAACAGTTTTCATACATGTACATAATTTGTTTTGACCATATCCCTTCTTATTGTGTTATTTTGTCCCCCTTCCTCACTCCCTTCCACTGAACTCCTTCTTTGTGCCAACTGGTTCCTCTTCTATTTTAATGTCATATTTTTGCCCTCCTCCATCATCTATGATAAAATATTGATGGACCCAATATTATACGGATCTTGTACATGTAATGCCAAGGCTATAAGGTCATAAATACACTAGCAAACTCGTGTTCTTTTCTTTTAAACATTTTCAGAAGGAAGAAGTAGCAATTCTATCTGAATACCACTTAAAGTGTCACTGATTGTTCTTAGCCCAAAGGGTGCCTATGGTGGCCAGCAGAGATGAGTTCAAACATGGGGGGGGGGCTTTGGGCAGACTGTCTCATATTGCATAGCCTACAACTTTCTATTGTTGCTCTGTTGTATTAAAGAGCACCATCTTTCTCTTAGAAGATGGACTGATGTTCAGTGTCAGGAACGGTAAACAAGGTACATGAGAAACAGCACACCATAGTCATAGACTCCCTCCATCACTATTCTGTTTCTATCACTCAAGTAGGTGCAAAACTTTGGGCAAATTATTTAACTTCTCTGTGCTTTGGTTTCTTTTTTGTTATATGTGTGTGTTGGTACATGTGTGCATAGGTGTGTGTGTAGGTGTGTGCATGTGGATGTCAACCTTGGGTGCTATTCTCAGAAGCACCATACACCTCCTTGGAGGCAAAGTTGCTCAATGGCTTGGGGTTCACCAATTAGGCTAGACTGGCTGGTGAATGAGCCACAAAGCTCTATCTGTTTCTACCTCCCTGAGATTTTAAGTGTGTACCACCACACCCTGCATGTTTATATAGCTACTGGAATAGAACTTGGGTGCTAATGATTGTGGAGTCAAGCACTTTACTGATTGAGCTGTCTCTCCAGCTCAATGTGCTTTGGTTTAATTACCAATAAAAAGAGGAAAATAATAGCACCTATTCCTCAAAAGTGATTTTTTACGAGAAAGAAGTGAGCTATACAAACACATTCAGAATGGTGATGGACACAGAGGAGCTCCTTCCTCTCATTAGAGTGGCTGCAGGTACCAGGACACCCTCATAGCCTCTTTTGATCTGGTATATGTTTTCCTGTAGGATCGAGGCTTGAAATCCACATGGCTCTGGCCATCTGGGCAGTGGTCAGTCTTGGCATCTGATGGCCAGGTGGCACACAGTCTGAGAGGGATAATGTCCCAGTTAGAAATGAGAATTAAGGTCATCAAACTGTACTGGTGACTATTCCCTGTCATGTGATGATGAAACACCTGACCAAAGCAACTTAGGGAAGGAAAGGCTTATTCTGGTTTGTGGTTTTAGAGGGATTTCAGTGTATCAATGTGGGAAGGCATGTTTCATGAGCTAAGGGGTGGGGGGAGCATGAGATGGTGACCTCTTAACATTACCGTGGTAGAAGTTGAGAAAGCTAGGTCAGAACCAAGGGTACATCCTTTAAAGAACTGCCCCAGTAGCCTGCTTTTGCCAGCTAGACCCTGATTTCACAAAGGCTCCACAACTTTCAAACTATTTCTACCAGGTGCGAACCACACACTCAAGACATGAGTACTTTGGGAACATTCCAGGTTCAAATCATAATATAAACTATAGCCAAGATTAGAGTAGAGTTAAATCGTATGATAATCACCAAGGGAACTGGCAACACTCACACCTAGGCTATTCCCCCAACCAACTGAAGTCAATTCTCTGTGGGTGGACCCAGCGATTATCTGTTCGTATAATGTAAGGCATCCTAGGGGATTGTAAAAAGCACCCATGTTTGAGAACACTTCATTTTGCTAAAGCATTTCCTTGGTATCTTTAATATGTATACTTTTTTGAATTTTGGAGCATCGTCTTTTTGAAGTCTCTAATGGTACCTGCACATACCCTCCCCCCCCACCTTGCTGTTTCTCTTTTTGAGAAAAACCTCATAAAGGCAAGGTTTCTGTGTTAGTCATGTTCTCATTGAAGCAATAAAATAACTGACAGAAACCACTTAAATAGGAAAGACTTCTTTGGCTCATGGGTTCAGAGGAACTTCAGTCTGTCACGGTGGGGGAGGCATGGTGGCAGGGACATGAGGCAGAGCATGTCACATTCAGTCCACAGTGAGAAACACAGTGATGAATGCTACTACTTAGTTCCCATTCTCCTTTCTGGGCAGCCCAGGTCCCAAGCCCATGGAATGGCAGCTCAACTAACATAATCTAAAAAAGCCCTCACAAACATGTCCAGAGGTCAGTTTTCTAGGTGATTCTAGGTCCTGTCAAGTTGGCAAAAATATAAACCATCAGTCTCTGTCTTTGCATCCAGGTAAAAGGGCCATTAGAGTTCCCTATAGCCTTCATTTTATAAATGAGAGCTTAGAGGAGAATAGACATTGCCTAGGGTCACACAACAAGCTGTAGCATACAACTTCACTGCTTTCACTGTGTGGCTCCTTTCCCCACTATTCAGTCTCTAAGTATTGAATGAGGTTTCTTAGTCCACACTCAGGAGGCAGAGGGACAGAGAAGTCCAGTTGACAGACTATGTCCTTCCCCTTAGCTGCTTTCTGATTGTTGGTCTTCTTCTCTCTACTTTTACCTTCCTATTTGCACCCTGGGAAAAAGCAGGAGTCCTGAGAGAGGGACAGTTTTGGTTCAGAGTCACAGAGTAAACCTGCGGGTAGCCCTCAGGTTCTCAGGCACTAGAGAATGAGGCGCTCCTGTGATTGATGGTCAAGGACAGACAAAGATTGGGGTCCCTCACAGATCACTATCAAATCAGGGTAGGACAAGCCTCATCTTTGAATGTCCTCTACTCAGAAGGTCCTTTGTGTATTCAATGAATACACTTCCTCTCTGTTGTGTCTGGAATTGGATAGTGGAGGAAGAAATTATTGCTTACTTGACCTATACCTTCCCTTAAATAAGAGAGAGCTCAATATGTCTTCCATCCATTTATAAACATGCTGATTATGGGCATTAAGAAGACAGACAATAGACAAGGAAAAAGAATCTTGTGAATGGGGACAAAGTGGAGCCAACACCATGAGTGGCCCTTGAGTTAGCGTCCTTATTCATTAATTTCTTTGTTCATTTAGTTATTATGACCCAATAACTTTATTAGAGCATTCAATCTGTTTCATACTTTCAACCCTAATCTTTGAAAATCTTTTTTTTTATTGCCAGTTTCCATACTTACAAACAATAAACCATGATAATTCCCTCCCCTCCCCCACTTTCCCCTTCACAAATCCATACGCCATCATCTCCCCTCCCTCTCTCCATTAGTCTCTCTTTTATTTTGATGTTATCATCTTTTCCTCCTATGATGAGGGTCTTGTGAAGGTATTACAAGGCACTGCAAAGTTATAAATATCAAGGCCATTGTAAGCAGTTGCATTGTAAGCAGTCCTACCCTTCCTTTGGCTCTTATATTCTTTCCACCACCTCTTCCGCAATAGACCCTGAGCCTTGGAAGGTGTTATAAAGATGTTTCAGTGCTGGGCACTCTCTGTCACTTCTTCTTAGCACTATGTTGCCTTTTGGGTCATCCCAGTGGTCACTGCCATCTGAAAAGAGAAGCTTCTCTAACCAAAAGTGAGAGTAGTGGTAATATGTGGATATGAACATTAATTGAATTGCTTACAGGGCAGTTTGGTGAGCATAATATATGCATTCAGCCACACAAGAATAGGTATTACACTCCCAAGGTGCATGACCTCCCCTGCTATAAGCTTTTGATTAGGTTTTCAGTACCAGACATGTATTCCCTCCCATAGAGTGGGCCTCCAGTCCAATTAGAGAACAGTTTATTCCCCCAGAACAATAATGTATTGCACCCATTCAGTCATTTGACCTGGCTGGCCAAATTTGAGTCTGTCCACTGTTTTCACTGCTAACAACTTCTGTCTCCCATTGGGCTGCATACAGTATATACAGTACAGCTTTTTCCAGCTCTCAGTCAGCTGGTCTGCAGGGAGGAGGTTTTCAGGTCAACTCTAGCTTGATTTCTCAGTGACCCTGCAGCCTATCTTACAGATGGAAAGGTAGGGAGACTATAGTAATCCCAGCCAGTCTCACAGTTGCAAATTATGAGGATGCTAATACTTGGGCCCCAGCCTGTGGATGCCTGACCTCCATGGACTCCAAGATGGGATGACTACTCTATTTCTTTCTTTTAAAAAATATTTATTTATTTATTTATTTATTTATTTTGAGAGACAGAAATAGGCAAAGAGAGACAGAGTGATAAAGAATGGGTGCACCAGGGCCTCCAACCACTGCAAACAAACTTCAGATGAGTGTGCCCCCTTGTGCATTTGGCTTATGTGGGTCCTCGGAAATTGAACCTGGGTCCTTAGGCTTTGCAGGCAAGTGCCTTAACTGCTAAGCCATCTCTCCAGTCCAACTACTCTATTTCTTGTTTGCATAACCACTAACCCTTACAGTGCATGAGAGCTCTCTGTCACATAGCTACCTTGGATTACTACTGACATAAGGGGGATCTTATCTAATGGGCCAGGGAAGAGAAGGAATTACATTCCCATCAGACTCTGAAATTTTGCAAGGAGTGATGAGGTCTGATTCCTATCTGTATCTCCCGCAAGCAGCCCAAGATCTGGCACATAGTAGACATTTGGTAAATATTTGATGAACTAAATTCAACAGCAAATTCCTAGCGCCACCTTGACTCTTACACAGATAACAATAATAACATTCACATGAAGATGGTCTCAGTTGACATATACAAATGCTCGCTAGGTGGCAGGTTCCAGTCTAAGCACTGTGTGTGTGCACACAGATTTTAGTCACTTCTCATGACAATGCTACAGGGTCTTGTTTTATAGATGACTGCAAAGAGGTGGAGGAGGGAAGATTGAAATCAGGTTCAGTGGATGTCCTTGATGTTGAGGATCCCACCCTCTCCTTCTGGAGAAGTGGAAGCATGCTCTCATCTATGAGAGAAGATGCATCTCTACCAGGACCTTGTTCTGAGTTCCCCAGCCCAAGAGACCTCAGCCTTATCTGTTTCACTTTCATAGAAGATTCTAGATGAAGCCCTGGAAGAGCATACCATGTCTAAGCTTTGTATGAGGCCAAGTCCTAACTGAATCCTTGCCCTTGTATTCTTTAACCTTTGCTGGGGAGCAGAGGGACATTCCAGGCAAGGAGTTTAGCCTGAGTATGAAGGTCTGTATTTGTGTGCATGTGTACAGATGCATACATGTGTATTCATGTGCCTTGCATGTCTCTGTGTGGAAGGATTAGCCTCTAAGACATCACAAAGTCACTGGAGATGCTTCACAAGACACACCCTACCAAAGGTATTTTCACTCTATGCTCTACCAGGTAATCCAATCCCAAATCATGTATACTGACTGGGTCCTAGTGAGACCAGAGACCCCTCTACACAGGAGATGATGTGGTTTTCTTGCTTTTTGAGAAGAACAACCCACTACCCATCTATAACGCATGTATAATAAAATTTAAACTTTCCCTCTGCAATAAATAATGCCATAGTGTCCCCAGGGCCTCCAGTTATGTGCACCTAGAGACTCATCTGTAAATCTATTCATTGAAGTTTCTTCCCTCTAATGGGCTTATTAATGGAGGACTTTTTTTTAAAACATCACATAAAAAATATGGAATGTGGAACTCAGATCTGCCCCCAAACGCCTTTCTGGTTTCTCCACTTCCTACTACCTCATGCTTTATGCCAAAGTTTATGAGTCTGTAATTTCCTGGAAGTTTATATAGCGTGAAAGAAGGAGATGTGATAAAATATACAGTTTAATTGTTAAACCCACGTACCAATCTCACTAATGTGCCAGATTAAGACTGTAATGTGAGGAGCTGCAAGGTGGTTAAACTGATTTAGAGCAAATTGTACCCCTAAGTCTCTTTATCTGTGCCCATATTTTATGCACCCAGACCTAATAATTTACTTTATTTAGGCTATTGATTTAGAGTCTAAGAATAATAATGTCATGTTGGGCTGTATGTTATTTAGAATAATCTGCTCTCATGCTGGGCTGGGTGAATATCTCTAAGACAAATCTTGCTCATGGCAGTGTCCCTGCCAGAGGCTCAGCTCTGCTCCTCCAACATAGCATCTCACTTTGGAGTCACAGCCCAGTCCCTGAGGCTGTCTCCTACGACTGCGTCCAGAGAGGAAAGATGGGAAGTAGTCACTGTAACTCTCACCCAGCATCCACAGATAGCATGAAGTCAGCTCTGGGGGCTGGCCATCTTGCTTCAAGCTTTGGCTGTCCACTCTCTGGTCACTGCAAGTGTCTGACATGAAGCTTGCAATATGCAGCTGTTCAGACAATCTCACACAGTGAATTGACATACCAAGTCAAAGGTCTTTAGCAGCTCCCAATTATGGTCAATTCTTTTTATTTCAGATCAACAAAGAAGATGAAGGGCTTCCAAACCATCTTATAATGCCACCATGCTTTTTTAAGTGCATGTGTGTATGTGTGCAGTGTGCATTCATGTATGTATGTATGTTTGTATATATGTGAGCACTCATATGTGCCCATCCATGTGGAGGCCAGAAGACAATCTTGGGTGTTATCTCAAGTAACGCCATCCATCTGTTTTTGAGACAGAGCCTCTCATCAGCCCAGAGTTCACCAGTTAGTCTAGACAGGCTGGCCAACAAGCCCCAGGGATCCTTCTATCTCCTCCCTGCCTGGCATTTTTTTGGTGTGTGTGTGTGTGTGTGTGTGTGTGTTTGTGTGTATAAATGTTCTTGCTCACTGAGCCATCTCTCTAGCTCATGAACAGTATTTTTTAACATGAGTTCTGGGGATAAATTCAGATCCTCATTCTTGTGAGACAAGAACTTTAACAACTGAACTATCTCTCTAGCACCTATATTCCTATTAGTTTCTAACCAGAAACAATTCAATTGTCTATTTTGTGGTATGTTCATATAAGGAAATACTATACAACAATATAAAAGGTTAGGCAGGTGCTATACATAGGGATATAAAGAATGTTACAAATAAAACATTGAAGCAAGAAGACTGACATTAATGAGCCCTCATGATATCATCCTTTTCATATGAAGCTCACAAATAGGTAAAGTACTATGGGGATGGTGGTCAGAATAGAGGTTTCCCCTAAGATAACGGACTACTAGGGATGTAATTATGCTCTGAGGGCTGGGAATAGTCTCCGTCTGGATTTGGGTGTTGTGTACCAATGGAAAGATTCATTGAACTGTGCACTTGAGTAATGAGTGTCTCCAAAGAGTGTCATATATGCCATTGTAAATAAAGAAGTTATAAATATTAATGAAAATAGGTACCCTGCAGTGTGTGTTCATATTAACCACTTTAGTCCAGATGAAAAATGTCAGGCACAATCACACAGGTCAGAAGCCATAATAAGGCATTGTACAGCTAATGGTTCCCCAAGTCAGGCATCCCTGAAAATCACCTAGAAAGCATGGTAGTACAGCTTCCTGGCTCCACCCCCAGAGTTCTGGATTCTGGTTGTACCTGAGTGCCTTTTTTTTTTTTTAAGCTTCCAGATGATGAGGGCATTTTTTTTAAAAAGATTTTTATTTTTATTTATTTATTTTTTTGAGAGAGAGAGAGAGGGAGAAGAGAGAGGAGAGAGAGAGAGAGAGAGAGAGAGAGAGAGAATGGGAGCACTAGGGCCTCCAGCCACTGCAAATGAACTCCAGATGCATGTGCCACCATGTGCATCTGGCATCTGGCTTACATGGGACCTGGAGAATCAAACCAGGGTCCTTAGGCTTTGCAGGCATGTGCCTTAACCACTAAGCTACCTCTCCAGCCTGATGAGGACATTCTTAACTCACAGACCACACCTTGAGTAGCTCTGGTTTATTGTCTCCAGGAACAAAGGAGACACATGTTTAGCATCCGTGGTCCAGTAAAGTTCATATGCCAAGGTGGCCCCTTTTGTGAGGTCTGCGATTGGGTTTTCTCCTCAGAGAACTCGGATTCTTCCTTTCTCACTAATTGTATTAGTGAAACCTTACACTGTTAATTTGCTTGCTAATCTTAAACAAGCTGCTTCACATCTTTCAGCCTTAACTTCTACAATCTTGTGTGTGTGTGTGTGTGTGTGTGTGTGTGTGTGTATGCATTATACATGTTCAGGTCTGTGAACGTGGGTATGTATGTACTGTGTGTGTGTACGCATTATACATGTTCAGGTCTGTGAACGTGGGTGTATGTATGTGCTGTGTGTGTGTGTACGCATTATACATGTTCAGGTCTGTGAGCGTGGGTATGTATGTGCTGTGTGTGTGTGTGTACGCATTATACATGTTCAGGTCTGTGAGCGTGGGTATGTATGTGCTGTGTGTGTGTGTACGCATTATACATGTTCAGGTCTGTGAGCGTGGGTATGTATGTGCTGTGTGTGTGTGTACGCATTATACATGTTCAGGTCTGTGAGTGTGGGTATGTATGTGCTGTGTGTACGCATTATACATGTTCAGGTCTGTGAACGTGGGTATGTATGTGCTGTGTGTGTGTGTACCCATTATACATGTTCAGGTCTGTGAACGTGGGTATGTAAGTGCTGTGTGTGTGTGTACGCATTATACACGTTCAGGTCTGTGAACAGGGGTATGTATGTGCTGTGTGTGTGTATGCATTATACATGTTCAGGTCTGTGAACGTGGGTATGTATATGCCACCGCACATGTGTCAGTCCTCAACTTCCACATTGTTTGAGGCAGAGACTCCAGTTTGCTGCTTTGTGTGACAATGAGTTTCTGGATTATCCTGTCTCCACTTCCCTTCTTGCAAGCTGTGGGAGTTCTGGGGTCACAGATGTCTATGCTGCTGCATCTGCGTTTATTTGAGTTTTGGGGATCTGAACTCAGGTTCTAACAATTGTGAGGCAAACGTTTTACCCAGAGTCATTTCCCAAGCCATACTTCTCATCATTGAAGTGAGAGAAGTGTTCCAACAATGAATGATTCCTCTGAGCTACTGGGTTAGAATCTGGCTTCTTTGCAATGGTCTAGGAGATAACTTCTCTGGGATAGACTCGTCCTCCTCTTTAGTGCCATGTTTGACCACTTTTTCATCTTGCTCAGTCTTCTATAGTCACACTGACCTTTCTCCTTTGATATAAACCTTGTTTCTATCCCAGGGCCTTTGTACCTTCTGTTTCTCTCTCTGAAGTACTATCTTCCAGACCTCACATAAATCTCTTCTGCATCCCTCCTGCCTGAGGTCACACATCATGTTTTTGCAGAGGTCTTCTCCACTGAAACTAGGTACCCTGGTTCTTTCAGAGTATCCACAGTTATTACCATGGTTTGTAATCATGTGTTGTTGAACTGCTTGCTGTGTGTTCATCTCTCCATTGCCGGCGCCATGAGCCCAGGAACCTAGGCCACTTTGTTTCCATTGTATGCTCAGGACCTTGGACAGTGTCTGGCAAAAAAGAGCACATTAAATATTTGTTGAACAAATGAGTGGATATGATTGTGTTTGTCTCCCTCCTTTGGAAGCAGCAAAGTGCTATGCAAACATCAGATGTCTCAGTGCCTGATCTTCCTGCTTCGTTTAGGTCCTTGGGGATTGTGATCCTGCTCTTTGCCTAGGTTTCCACTTCTCCTAGTCCCCAACATAATTGTCCATTTCTGTGTCTGGCCAGAGACTCGGCGTCTCTCAGCCAGACTGTTGTAATAATCGCCTGTGTCCCACAGGGCACTGTGGCTTGCAAGGGACAGCCACCCAGCTCAATGGACAAGAAGCAGAAAAATGGAATTTACTGTAAGAACACTCTATTCCTCCAGGAATCCAAGGTCAGACACATGGCTGGACCTCAGGAATGGGTGGTGCCAGACTCTCAAAATATCTCTAGTCTTTTTCACAAAGTGCTTTATTTTCCTTTCTCTTTCTTTTGATATTTCCTTCTTTCTTCCTCTTCATCTCTGAAGCCTGGATCCTGACAAAGTACTTGTCTTTGCATCTCCCCTCCACATGTGCCTTGTCAAGCTCCACACCTTGTAGGACTAACCATCACTGTGGGACTTCCTGGCTATCTTGAGTTCCATGTATTAGCATAGGCTCTGCTCAGGCAATTTCCTCAAAGCCAGATAGCTGTGGCCAAGACATAAGGCCACATAGATAGGAGCTTGGCAGAGCATGGATAGAGGAGGAGGACTAAAGAACCAGAGTGTCCTCCTGATGTTGGCCTTCTCATGCAGTTACTTCTTTCCTCAAACCCTGCTGCAAGGAAGATGCCACCACAGCTGGGATCTTGTCTTGTTTAATGCTGTATTCCCAGTGCATTGCAGTATGACTGGCACATAAAAATACTTAGAAGATGTGTGTTAAATGAGTAAAGGAACCTCTGAGTATGGCACATGAAACCTCTGTGGTTGTCATTCCCAGCTGCCAGCTCCACCTCTATGACTGTCACCTCTGCCCCCACCTGATCTCACTATGATCTGCTCATGCAGGTTCCAGTTTCTGTCAAACAAAACCCTTCCGAACCTATGGGGAATGACTCACTGCCACCTCCTCTTTCCTCAGTTCTCATAGTCTGATTCAGCATTTATGGGATGTGGCACCTTTTTCCATTTGACATTTCAAGTTTCTGGTTTCAGAATGGATGGGCTGTTTTAAAAGTCTGTCTTGTCATTGGATTTGGGCTAGAGTCATCTTGGTAAATGCATGCCTCTGCATTGGAATAGAAGCTTCTTGCTTTCCAAAACCACATCTTATGCGAGTGGTGCAGTTGGTTAGTACACAGTAGTTATACAAAACTACATCTTTATATCACTCCACTGTTCAGTTTAATGCATTCCTTGCCTCATATTATGGTTTCTTTATAATAAATATCAGGAATAATGTTCTATTTGTCTTTGTGTTTCTTGAGCTCCAGGAAGGATATAGTTGTTTTAGCAGGAATGTACTGAAGCTGTAGCAGATTACATTGGTCACAATTATGCACACCTGTTGGATTCAAGAGAGCAGCAGGGCTGGGCCCAGGAGCTGTTAGTCTCCACTTGAATTGAAATGTGATACCAACACCACTTCTGGAATGATCTGCAGAGCCTGGGTAAGGCAAATCAATTCTCTGATTGGTTTGGTATCAGGATGAAGTATAGTAACAGAATTTTATGGCTTTGAAGCAGGAAAAGGATTTAGTAGAGGGCACTGGGCACTTATAAATGATTAGAAGGAATTGAGATGAGGATGTCATGAGATTGTCTATTGAGTGAAAGGTCATTCAACTAGAGCTGTGGTCCAGAAGACAGAGAGATGCAGCTGACTCCAAAACATCTTCCCTGGCCCACAAAGCTGATGGCTAGAATGCCATTTATATTAATACCCACATCTCTAAGAGGCAGGAAATAACCTGTGACTCCCTTATACTATCAAAGCCTCACATCAGTGTAGCTCGTGAATAGGGTTTTGTCTCTAAATCTGTAGCTAGCTACAAGGGTTTTTGGAAAATGTGGTTTTTAGCTTCTCAACTTTGAGGTACAGGAAGACACATGATAAAAGGGGGATAGATTCCAAGTGCCATCTAACCCCAACTTCCATAGTTTCCACTCAGCTGTCAGCTAGTGATAGTCCACATGCTCAGAACACTGACATGGATGCAAGTGTTCTGCAAGTAAGTGGAGTTAGTTGCAGCTGTTGTCTTTTTGACAGTGTTCCTAGTCTAGTTTCTGATTGGCAAAGTCCGATAAAGATTGTGATCAGGGACCATCATTTCCTTCTTTTGCTCAATAATCCAGAAAGAATTGTGCTTTAGTTCATAGACTACTTGAGCTAGAAGAAACAACCCACTGCTCAGAATCCCCCTACCCTCCTTCCATTTCTCATATGGGGAAACTGAGGCTCCCAAGGGAAAAAGGTCACCTGGATAGAGCTGAATTCTCCAACTACACTCTTGACTTTCTGTTAGAAAGTATTTTGCTGCCCTTTGTTCCCTCATATGCTTGTGATGATGTATTATAATTTTACAAAGGAGGAGATCCCGGGTCTGATAAGGCAAGTGCAGCTGCATCTCTCTCTTAGCACAAGTGTGGCCATCTCTCTGGACCCAAGATGGAACCAGAAGCCTGCCTCCCTGCCTGTCCTCCACCTTCTCTGTCTGCTATCTGTGTGACCATTGGCACATGACCTAATCTCTCAGTGCTGTCTTCTCTTCTATAAAAATGGATTCAATAAAAGTACCCACCCCAGGAGCTCTTAGTAAAATACATAGCATGGTACCAAGAACATCATTGGCATCCAATAAACGTTAGCAATTGCCATATTGCTGAGGCTTTTCCATGAACGTTTTCAAGGGCATATTCAGTTAGGATTACATTGGTTCCAAAGAGGCTGGTTTCCATAAAACAACAAAATAAAGTCAAGCAGAATAAAGCAAGCTACAATCTAGGCAGAAAAGAGCTTGTCTCTTAAGGGGCAGGCTGGCCTCCTGCAGCTATGGTGGTGTCCGCCTTCTTGGAATCTTTTGGGAGGAGCCATAAACGGAACATTTTCAAGCATCTCCCTGATGTGCTATAGGGGTTGGCTTCACAGGGTAACAGTGGCTTCTTTGGACCTCAGGTGTATTTTACCCTCATGGGTTAAAAAGGAAAGTCTTACAGAACCTGCATTAGTACTGAGCTCCAACCTCCAAAACAGCTTTGCTCCTGGTCCAGGTCTTTACACATGCCATGTCCAGTTTTCACTGCAAGTCTCTTCATGGAGTCAACTGGCAGCCAGCTGACTTCTGGCTCTCAAGAGAATGAGAAATGAGGGATGAGGGCACTGAGACCAGCCACAGACAGTAGGAGGGGATCCTGCTAAATGCCAGATACTAATGGGACAGACATCTTATACTTCTCCCAGCAGTTGTGAGAGATGGGGCATGACTATCATTTTTCCAACAAGGGATTTGGTCTTGGAGGAAGATCATGCCTAAATCACAAAGCTGTATGCTACCCAGGATTAGAACTGTAAATAGTCTGTGTAAAAACTGGTTTCCTTCTTCATGCCTCCTGCCTTATAGGAGAGGAAAGTGGAGAAAGGCAGGGGTGAAGTGATAAATGCCGAAAAGCATGTTTATGAATTCATCATGGCATGGAGATGGGGGCTTGGAGAATATTACAGGGAGCAACTCTTGTTCAACATCTGCTTAGGCCTGTGTTAGTGTAACCCTAGTAATCATTCGCTTACTTGTTTGTCCAGCTCTTCCTCATGCATTTGCCTCTCTTACTGGAGAGCTTTCTGGTTTCCATGGAGTGCCCAACCATCCCCTTGTTCTTTCTCCACAGTGGGACTCCAGTCTTACTTGTGATGGCCATATGTCAGACTGGAATTATATTGCTCATCTCTTTAGACATGTCCAAATGACTAAGCTTTGTTTAATGAGATTGTGGGAAGTCTCCAGGAAGACTTTTTGAAGAGAGCTAATTCAACATGACCACTCTTTGCACTCTCCACCTTCCTGCTCCTGTGTCATTTCAACCAGAGTGATGGTGAAGTGGGTTTTCAAATAGGCATGGTATAGGAATGTGGAGAAAATGAAAGAAATAGCCTGAGTCTCTGACACATGCTTGTTTTTACTTGAGAGGAATGGATGTCCTTCCTGTCAAAAACATTGTCAGTCTGGGTTTTGGGTGACAGGCCATCAAACCTAAGCTTTCTAGATGTTGCAGTCAGGTTCGCATTGCTGGCAGAAAACACCCAACCAAGAACAGCTTTGGGAAAATAAAGGTTTATTTTGGCTTACAGACTCGAGGGGAAGCTCCATAATGGCAGGGGAAAATGATGGCCTGAAAAGAGAGTGAACCTCACCTCCTGTCCAACATCAGATGGACAATATCTGCAGGAGATTGTGCCAAATACTGGCAAGGGGAAGCTGGCTATAATACCCAGAAGCTGGTCCCACAATACACCACCTCTAGGAGGTGTTAATTCCCAAATCTCCATCAGCTGGAAACCTAGCGTTCAGAACACCTAAGTTTATGGAGGACACCTGAATCAAACCGCCACATTAAATATATCTCCTTTGTGGACAGGATTGTTTTTGCCAACATGGAGGTATAGGATATGACATTCCCTGAAAGATCTATATCTAAGAAAAGAGATGAAACAGGTCTCAAGTCCTGACAGGAGCAGAGGAGTCAGTGGAGGCTGACAGCAGCAGAGTGCTGTGAGCATCTGGACAGTGAGAAATGCTTAGAACTGCAAGGTGTGGGTCCTCTTAGACCCAATATGTTCTCACCTAAGTCTCAATAAGCAAGAGATTTCCATGCAGGAGGTAGACATAGCTGTGTGTAGAGGGCAAGGAAGAGTTCAGAATGGGGAGTTCTCCTGTATTCATGAGTAATGAGTGTTTTGGTTAGAAAGGGGGTGTGACTGTCAGGGCTAAGGGCAGGCCATGAGCAGGCTGGTGACCTCTCATCATCTCTGAACATCAGTGTCCTCCTCTCACTCAGCCCCACCCCCATGCTGGCATAGAGGTCAACCATGGGCATCTCCCAAGTCGTAGCTTACCATGAAGAAAGACCTGATTTTAGTACACTTTGCAGTGTTTGGAACCTGATTTTTAAAAGAAATTCTGCATTGCTCTTTTTTTTTCTAAATAAATACATTTAGAATTTGTTCTAACTATAGCAGGATATTCATAACATAGACAGCTTCATGTTGCTGGGATGAACATCCAAACCAGACACAGTTGTTGGGAGGAAGGGGTTAGTTAAAGCTTACAGATCCATGGTGGGATTTCATCAGTGGTGAAAGAAACTGCTTTCATACATCCAAGCAGAGAGAGAAAACCAAACAGCCAGCAAAATCCAAAAGCAGCAGCAGGATCTGCAGCCAGCAGCTGGGACCCCACCAGAGCGCACACCTCTTTGTATACCTTTGCGCTGGAAACCAGATCTGCCCCCAAACACACATTAGGGTTGGACCCCAGGACCCAATCCCAGTGATACCTCCTCCAGCCAGGAGGCTGGAGACCCAAGTTACAAGCTTTAATAGTGTATGGGGGAAATACATTCAAGCTACCACACCATCTCACTTATTTAAATGCACACTTTGTGGCATCTGGTACATATACATTGTGCATGTGACTATAGACTTACCTCCAGGACTCTTCACCTTCCCATATGAAAAGTCTGTATTTATTTATTTATTTTTAAATATATTTTATTTATTTACTTATTTTAGAGAGAGAAAGAAGGAGAGAGAGAGACAGAGAGAGAGAGAGAGAGAGGGAGGGAGGGAGAGAATGGTTGCACCAGGGCCTCCAGCCACTGCAAATGAACTCCAGACATGTGCCACCTTGTGCATCTGGCTTACATGGGTCTTGGGGAATTGAACCAGGGTCCTTTGGCCTTGCAGGCAAAAGCCTTAACCACTAAGCCATCTCTCCAGCCCCAAAATCTGTATTTATTAAGAAATCACTTCAAGCTCCCTATCTTTCTTCGGCCCTGACCACTACCAACCACCATCCTACCACCCATCCAAAAATGCCTCTTGGGCATTCACTGCTCTGGGATCATCATGTAGATGGTGTTATGCTAATATTGTCCTTTTGAAGCTGGCTTATGTCAATAACATAATGTGAACTTGGGCTTCTTAAATTACCTCTACATTTGAACATGTATTAGGATTTTTTTCCTTTTCAGGTCAAATAATATTTCGTTGTATATAAACACTGTATTTTCCTTATTCACTGTTAAACACTAGAGTTGTTTCTACATCTTGTCCATTGTGCCCGATACTGTTATGTGCACAGTGTGTAAATACTCATTTGAGTATCTGCTCTCAATTCTTTTGGATAGAATGGATTCATCATATAGTAAATCTTTTTTAATGTTTTAAGGAACTGACATGCCATTTTCCATAACATTCCCATGAGAATACTGGGGTTCCAATTTCTTCATGTCCTTGCCTACATGGTATTTTCTGTTTCCTTTCCTTTTCCCTTTCTTTTTGGTAGGTAGCAACCATTTCAATGTATTTTGAAAACCTGATACATTAGCTACTTTTCTCCCTTCTGTGACAAAATATATGACAGAAGTAACTTAAAGGAGGTAAAAGTTTTGACTTGTCATTAGTCTCTTGTGGTGGGAACTGCTGTAGTGTGTAGTCGAGGCTTCTCACATCTTCGTTCAGGAAGCAGAGAGCTTAGACTAGAACAAGAAGTAGAGCTCACCTTCAAAGCTTAGTTACTCACTTCTACTAACTAGGACAGTGTCCCAAAGTTTCCACAACCCCCTGAAACAGTGTCACAAGCTGGGAACCAGGTATTTCACTGCACGAGCCTATTGGGGATGATAGTTAACATTCAAACTGTAACACTTCTACTTTAATTTTTTGGTTTTTCAAGGTAGGGTCTCACTTTAGCTCAGACTGACCTGGAATAAGTCTCAGAGTGGCCTCAGACTCACAGTGATCCTCCTACCTCTGCCTCCTGAATGCTGGGATTAAAGGCATACGCCACCATGCCTGGCTACTCTTTTCTTTTGAAACAAACCCAACAGACTAGCCTTTTTTTTTTTTTTTGAGAAAGACAGAGAGAGGGAGAGGGAGACAGATTGAGAATGGGCGTGCCAGCAGCCTCTCAGCTGCTGCAAATGAAATCCAGATGATGCCCCCTTGTGGTCAAGTGTGGCATTGCACCCTTGTGTCACTTTTCATCTGGCTGAACATGGAACCTGGAGATTGGAACCAGTGTTCTTAGGCTTAGGAGGCAGGCACCTTAACTGCTAAACCATCTCTCCAGCCCCCAACTAGCCTTTTTTAATGTGAGACACAGAGAGATAATTGGCATGCCAGGGCCTCCAGCCACTGCAATTGAACTCCAGACTCATGCACCACCTTGTGTGCATGTCTGACCTTGTGCACTTGTGTCACTTTGTGCATTTGGCTTAAGTGGGACCTGGACAATTGAACATGGGTCCTTAGGCTTCACAGGCTAGCACCTTAACCATTAAGCCATTTCTCCACCCCCCCAACCATAACATTTTATTTTTGTTTAGTAGAAACTTTGTATGGAGACATCATGTGTTGATATCATCATTTCCTTCCTCCCTGCCCCAACTCCACTGAGGGCCTTCCTTAGTGGAAATTCGAGTATTCACCATGGAGTTGTGGGTTAAGAGTTGTGAGAGCAGAAGTTGGTCATTGTGGGTGGGAACAATGCCTCTGGTTATTCCTCTCTACCCTGTGGCTCATACATTCTTTCCCCCTTCTGCAAAATTCCCTGAGCCTTGGGTGTGCTTTAAGTCTACTTTAGTATTAAGCTCTCAGCAGCTTCTAAATTTCTGCTTTGGTGCATTTTGAGTATACTCAGTCTATTGCCATCTCCCTGGTGCAGGTTGTCAGTCTCCCTGTGGAAGCAGCACTCTTGCTCATCTTGCCAATTCCTCTTTTTTTTTTTTTATTAAGTAGAAACTTTGTATGGATACATTATGTGTTGGCAAACCATCACATTTGATATAATTCATGATTTAAAAAGGATCGAGTCTAGCAGTTGGGGGAGGGGGCTGAGGATCCCAATGACCTGCTGACCCAGCCAATCACAGCAGCCCATAGATGAATAGCCAGTGATTGAAAAGGACAACCTGATACATCTTCAATCCTCTTCTCTGAGAGAGCAAACATACCCTGAATCTAGAGAAAACATTTCTGGCAGAGCAGACTGTTGAAACCCACATGAAAAAGAGCCTCTGCTGCATTCTTAAGGTCTCTTTCAATTTTTGGTCTCTGGAAGAGTTTATTTTGTCTTTTCAGTGTCAGAGTAACAATGGCACAGTTCAAAAATAAGTTTTTATGTTCATTTCCTTGTTGAATTTTGCACATTGAGTTTTTTATATTCATACATTCTTCTAGGATGCATAAATGTTTTCTTTGAAATATGTATTGATTTGTAAATTAGATTGTCTTCTATAAAAAAATCTACAATTTGTGCCGAAATGAAATTGTATTGTTCTAGAGTGTGTGGAGGAGGAGCTGGAAGGGGATTCATGGTGTGTGTGTATGTATGGGGGGGGGGTGCCTGTGGGAGTGTGGAATGAGGAAGGGAGAGATGCAGTCTGGCTAGGATGCTAGTCAGTAGAATCTACAGATAAGAAGGTGGATGTATTTTAGTTAATTTGCATATAGACACAAGATATTCTACAGAGACACTCGTGTCCCTCTCTTTGGCTAGCAGACTATGGAAACTATGGACTTTAAAGGCTTGGAATTTTCTCAGGAATCTCATGCTGAAGAAGGAAAGGGCTGGGGCCCTGGTACCAGACAGAGGGGGGCTTGTCTCCCAGAAAGAGATTCTATACCGTTCTGACACTTTGTCAGATTACATTGTAGTTCAGTTTGGAACCAGGAAAATGAAGGGTCAGTGATGGGCAGGATCACAGCTTGATCAGGGCTTCTCAGTTAAACCTACCTCTTGCCCTCTATCTAAACCTAATGCTCATGTCAGGACCTTGAGGATGGATGTGGTGGTCACTGGACCTCTTTATTTGTTCCTCTTCCCAATGTGGCCACAGTGTATCCCCATCCTTTTTCTGGTTTTCCACCATTACGTAACACTTTAAAGTGGCCTATTAAGTATGAGTGATCAAGCCTAACTTGTTAAATCTACCTGGACCCAGACTCTGGCCTTACAAATTCCAGCGACATTCAGGACATGGTGACCTGAAGCCTGAAGGGTGAGGAAGATGTGAGGATGACTATCATGCTTCTGGCTCCACTATAGAGTATTGGATTGGCAGAGAATGAAACAAAGGAACTGTGATAATTTCCTTTGGGTCTTGAGAGACCTGTAGGCCACTCAGACTTCCAGATGTGTTCAGAAGGGAAGGAGCATGGGGTTTGGGATTGAGAGAAGGCAAGTTGGGAGGTGTTTTTATGGACTTTGGAGTGGTCTAGAGTGTGCAAGTTTGACTTTCTGGGTTGGGAAGACCTAGAGGGCATGATCAGTGTACAGTGAGGGACGTTGCTCTGAGTTGGCCAAGGTCAGTGATGGTGAACACCATCATGGAATCCAGATATGCAAGGGCCTCTGTCCACAAGCAGAATGAATGGGAAGTGAAGTCACTGGCCAAGGATTTGTGGGGAGCTGGTAGAATTCCTGGGAGGGAAGGGTTATGTGGCTTAGAACTTGCTCACATTGATGTCTTCAGGGTTCTCCCTCCCTCTTATTCTCCAACCCCACTTCTGAATGTGCCTACACTGGTCCACCTTCAAAACGGAATGACTTCAGCTTGAATTCTGTCTTTGCTTACAGGCCGGGTGTTCCTAGGTGCTGGTCTTCCCAGGCTCCTCTTTGGTCCCATGAGGACACTGATGCTTCTGTTTCAGGGCTAATGCAGTACAAGGCCTGTAGCACATTGAAGAGTTAGTGTATGGCTTGGCACCCAGCAGGACTCAGACACTTAATATTGAATTTGGGTTATTTCAAAGGTGATCTGGCTTTCCCCCTCCCTTTTATTCCAGGAACTAATCTCTGATTTTCCCTTCCCTAATCTCAAAAGGTCAGACAAGATCCCTCTTTACTCTGTCCCCAGAGCACCACATTGCACTCATAATTGTCCATTTCTTTGGGCACTGGGGCTGGTGTTACCTAGATGCATAGTTCAGTTTTGGCATCACAGAGATCTGAGTTCAAATCCCATCTCTGTCATTTCCTACCTGTAACACCTTGGGTAAGTCTCTAACCCTCAGTTTTCTCATATGCACAATGAGAACGCTATGACAACACCTTAGAGTCTTTGTGAGATAAAGATTATGTATATGTAGGTGTAGGTTCAACTTTTCATTCTATTCATCTTTTGAGAATTTTCTGATGTATCTGGGACTCTTTTAGGTCAGTGGTTAGGTAATAAATGAATGGATTTTTTTGAACAAAGGAAGATCTTGTTAGTGCTAGTCTGTTTCCACTGTTTGCAGGGCCAGGAACTTAGTAGATGATGAATATGTAGGTGTTTGTGGAGTGACTGTGCAGGTAATAGACTCTAAGGACATCTCTGGCTTACCTCCTGTGGCCCACCCTCCTGGTAGCACCTGCTCCAGGTAGCTTGGTCCCTATCCCTCTGCGTCCTTCAAGTCCTCCCATGGACACCCCATGTGTTTGCAGACACAGTGTGCCTGGTGACTTAGGGTGCATACCTACATCACTTGGCCTTGCTATCTGCATGCACATTTATATTTTAGAAATGTTTCTCTTAATCATATCTTGAATTAATGCAGGCCTCATTCATTCCCAGCTCTCATTACCCTCTTAATTAACTCGGCACAGATGGAAAAAGTCAGAATTGCTCTAGCTGAGTTGTTCTGCTAGTTTTAAAATGAGATGGCAGATGGGAGGACGAGGTGGAACGGGCCGGCTCAGAGGGAGGAGATGCGCTTTCAAGCTGTCACTGAAGCGTCAACAAACGCTCCATCTGTTGGTGGTAAGGCCAAGCCGAGGCTTTGTGTGAGGGACTGGCTTATGCAGGGCCAGTGCAGGCCAAGATTTGCAGGTCCTGGCAGTCACAAGTACCTGGAGACATGGTCCCAAAACACTGAGAAGGGAATCAGGGGTCCTAATATGTATGGAGACCTCTGCCTTAGGCCATGCTGGGGATATCCTGGCTGTACCCTGTAGGTAGGAACCAACATAGGGTTATACTTTTTCCCCTAAAATAGTCTTAAGGGCTGAATGAGATCAACTGCACACAATCGTCAGATTGAACTTCCAAATCACGTATTGCTTTGCTGATTGAAGCTTGTCACGGGCCTCAAGGCAGGTCTGCCCTGCTGTATCTTTCTCTACCTCCTTTGGTAGCACTTGGTCCTGGGGCCTAGTTTTGACATTCTAATTTGGAAACCTTGACCATCTCCACCTTTCAAGGCCAGCTGTACCCCTCAAAGTCCTCCTTCTGTCTCCTGTGCATCTCCCATCAAAATGTTTTCCAGAGTACTGTTTGCTTGTGAATGGATTAAGAAATGGTTCTCCAGCAATATCTTGTGAAGGGGGAGAGGTTATTGCTTGTGGATGTGTCTCAGCCTGCAGAGATCATAAAGTGTGAAAGTTGAAAGATATTTTAAAGAATGTCTTGGAGTTCAGAAATCCTCTCTGATGTAGATTGGAGAGGAGGTACTCAGCTTTGTCTTGTGTACTCCCAAGAATGGGGACCACCCTATCTCCTAAGATGGATTCCCTATTGGTGGACAGGCCAAAGTGTTCCACTCTCCTCTAGGCTGGGCAGTGAGCTGATTCCTTGTAACATGTGTAGGAATAAAATTCTCCACCTTTGCTATAGAGCAGTCTCTAGGGTTTGACAATAGACACAGTGTTTTCTTGATTCCACCACTCTCAATGATAATGTGGGTCCTTATCTGCTCTCTGAGCCTCCTGACAGATAACAGGGTCCCGGGGTGACTGACTGTTCTGTCTTATGCCCTAGAAGTTTGTAGAGTAATAAATAGATTTCAGAGTCAGAGATCTTAGACATTGGTATTGCCTCTCACTTGCTATTTACTAGGTGCTTGACAT
Organism: Orientallactaga sibirica; assembly: GCA_036365145.1. Taxonomy (NCBI): domain Eukaryota; kingdom Metazoa; phylum Chordata; class Mammalia; order Rodentia; family Dipodidae; genus Orientallactaga; species Orientallactaga sibirica. Next base: position 14,980,415 of record JAEOAD010000034.1, read on the forward strand.
TAAACAGCTGTCTTAACATCTCTAAGCCTTGCCTTTCTCATGTATAAAATAGGGTTAAATCAGACGGTCTTTTAATGGTTTGAATGAAAAATGTCCTCCATAAGTTCATGTCTTGAATGCTTGGTCTCCAGCTGGTGGCACTGTTTGGGGAGGCTGTGGAACCTTTAGGAGGTGGAGTTGCCCAGCAGAAGTAGGTCATTAGGAGTAGAATTTCTAGTTTGAGAGTGGAAAAGGCAGATAGAGAGAGTGAGTGTACTAGGGCCTTTAGCCAGTGCAAACTACCTCCGGATGTATGTGCCACCTTGTGCATCTGGCTTATGTGTGTACTGGGGAATCAAACCTGGTTCCTTAGGCTTCACAGGCAAACACCTTAACCACTAATCCATCTCTCCAGCTCCAGGAGTAGAATCATGAAAGGTACAGATGATCCCTGGTTCCAGTGGTTTCTCTATTTCCTAGTCTGCTGGCATATGAGAAGCCTCTGTCACATGCTCCCACTTCCATGAACTCTGCCATGCCTATGAGATTGACTTACTTATGTGATGGACTGAACCCTTCTGATAACATGAGCTGAAATAAGCCTTTCTTCCTACAAGGTTATTTCTTTAAAGTATTTGATCACAGCATCATCCAAGTAGCTAATACATAAAATTGGTACCAGGAATGGGATTGTAGCTGTGATAAGCCTAGTCATATGCTTCTTAGGAATTGGTTTTGTGTGAGGAATTTGGAAGCCTTTGGATCTGTACACTAGAGAAATCCTATAATGCTATAAGTAAGGCTTAATGAGAGATTCTGGTGAATGTTTGGAAGACAGAAATATAAGTGAAAATGTGGACAGTAAATAAAGTCGTGAGGATTCAGACGGGAACAAAGACTGTATTGTAAATGGAATAGAGGTCATTTATGTTACATTCTGGCAAAGATTTTTCTATGTTTTGACTGTGTTGTAAAAACATAAGGGAAGTTGAACACAAAAGAAATGGGCTCCTTAATTTGACAGAAAAAAAAATTCAAGACAGCATGACATTTAGGCTGTGATATGTTGGTTTACACAGAGAAGCAGGAGTCAAAAGTGGATCAGGAAGAAGTGAAATAGATGAAGTTTGGCTAGCAAAGGAACATTTACAGCAAACAGAGAAGCCATCATTGTTAAATAGATTAGTAGCATTGAAGAGAATATAAGCACTGTGGACTGGGGCAACAGGAAAAGTGTTCTGAGAGCATTTTAGGAAGTTGTCAGGTTCCACCCACTGACGGCTCCAAGGTGCTAATAAAACTGAAAACATACTTCAAAGACTTTCCTTTAACACAAGAGAGCTTCTAGGATACCCCACTGGATAAGAACTGTCTGGCTAAGGAAGTGTTTTCCTAGGTTTCACCATCAATTCAACTCAGGCCACTAGAGTTATGGTCCCAGGTGATCTGGCCACTTTCTCAACCTGGCAGCAGAATGGGATACCGTGCTTGTAGTGGTGCTAGTTCTTCAACATGCAGAAGGCAAGAGTTATGGGGTCATGGAGGCCACTTAGTGTGAACCAGGGTCAGATTTCCTGTGAGGAGCTCCTGCCAGGGTAACACATGAAGCTGTGAGAGTGAAGCCCATGTTACAGTGGAGACCAGGATGTTTGAGATGACAGAAATATGGGATTTCTGCTGAGGAAAATTGTAGGCAAGGAGTGGGGGTGATACCTGAGAGGAATGTGACTTCTAGATAACAAGGCCCTACAGGTGGGGCTTTCTAAGCCCATTGGAGTTCAGATGATACCACCACGTGTCCCAGATACTAGGCGTAAAGTGAAAAGATTGAATGTTTTCCTTGCTAGGTTTTTGTCTTGCTTTGGTACAATCTTTCTTTGGTATCTTCCTCCTCTTCATATATTTTAGAATGGGGAGGTTTACTCAGTGCCAATGTATATTGGAAGGTGTAACATTCTTTTTGATTTTGCAGGGGCTTACAGTTTTCCTTGAGCCTCAGGAGAGTCTTTGAACTTTATATATTTGAACAGTGTTGAAACTTTTAAGGCTTTGGGTACTCTGGAAGCCTAAGTAAATGAATTTTGCATTATGATATGGCTCTCTGATTTTAGGTGGAGGAGTAGAATGTGATGGTTTGGGTTTACAATGTTCCCCATAGCCTCATGTTTTGAAGACATTTTGTGAGACAGTGGAACCCTTAGGAGGTGGGGCCTGGCCAACAGAAGTATGTCACGAGGGCTGGGTCTTTGAAGGCTATCCCTGCCTCTTGGTTCCCTTACCACATGATTGTGCTTCCATGAACTCTGCCATGTCTTCCTCACCATGATGGATTAAAACCCTCTGAAAGTATGATCCAAAATAAATCTTCAGCCCCTGAAGTTGTTTCTGTCAGGTGTTTGGTCATAGTGATATAACTGATACAGTCCTTTTTGGCTATGACTCGTGAACATTCCTGTGGTAGTTTGAAAGTGACAGTGTAAATGTATGGCCCAATGGACTCAGGTGTTTTATCAAAATGAAGCCTGTAACTTAGGTCTCCAGCCACCATGCTGGAGGAGGTGTCACTGGGGGTGGATCTTAGGGCTCATCACTAAGGTGTGTTTGTGGGTGAATCTTGACTCCTGACCAATGGTGAGTAGAGAGCAGTTTGTGCTCTGGATGTGCTTGCTCACTGCTTTTGTGGTGTTTGCTGGCTGTTTGGTGTGTTTCTCTCTGCTTATGTCTGTGAAAGGGAACCAGCTGCTTCTATCATTGATGGAACTTCCCCTTGATTTGTACGCTTTAAAAAAATCCCTTCCTCTCATAATCTGTATCTGGTTAGCTGACTACAACAATTCCTGGTTGATTATCTCTGAGTTGCCCACTTTTGTTCTAGTGACCTGTTCCTGTCTTGCCTGATCTCCTGACCCCTCTCATTGTCCCCATCCCTTGGTCACAGACTTTGGTTTATTTCACTGATTCACTCTCTTCCCCAAGGTTTTCCTAAGACTCAGTTTTGGCCAAGCTGCTCCTCTGCTTTTTCCTTTCTGCCTGCAGTGTGGGGTTGCATCTCTCCAGCCCCCATAAGCTGCAACTCTCCCCTTTCTACTATGTCTCCTCTGTAGTTCCTCTGTAGTCCTAAAGCAGCACTTTCACTGCGTATACTCTGTTGCCTCCATCAACATACCTCACTTCTAAACAGCTGTAGGCTACAAACTCTTACTGATACCACAAAACCCTCCCCAGCTGTCAGCTTTTATTTGCAGATCATTCTTTCTCGGGGGTCTTGAGACAGTTGATCATACTCTTGGTACTCCTTTATAGGTTGCAACCACCTCAAGCATTCCTGTGTATAAGTAGTCATTTTCAGTATCTCTATTTTCTCTGTGAGGGTCATGAGACAGGAGGATGCTGATTTCTCTCTGTGTCCCCCAGTTCAAGGACAGGGTCTGACAAGCCGCGTCCCCTACTCCTATGACTTCTGCAGCTGCACTCCCGACCCCAGTCTCTTCACTCACCTTTTACAAGTGAAAATGACAGCAGTTCTTAATCAGAACTTCTTAATCACATCACATTATCTTTCCAAGATGCTTTTACCTCCAGGAACCCACTGATCCACCACTCTAAATTACTATAATTACCACAAATGATAAAATAGCAGCTTTCCCAGCTTTCTTTACTCGCTTGCCAATTTGCATAGGCTGATGCACTAACATCTCCCTTCCTGTCTCCCTTGGCTGGCTCTGCCCAGTGTCTGTAGTTGGCACTCACTTCACTCTCCAGTTAGGACCCGATCCCTGCAAGGAAGAAAGAATTTTCCAAAAGCTCAACTCACTCAAATACATGAAAGAAATATGTTTCTGGCATTTAAAATATAGTCAAGACATTGAGAAAAATTCTTTTGCTACCTTAGGATGAGTCAAGGTGGTGGGAAGGAAAAGGAACCGTTGAAATGAGAGACAGGAGAAACCTGGGTTAAGGTTGCTATTTCCAACAAAGTTGCGCTGGTCCACCTTCCTCTCTAAACCTCACATTCCTCTTCTGGAAGCAGAGCTTAAACCCCATTTCATAGAATGTGATGAGGAAGAAATATGGGTTTTAGATTAAATATCAGAGTAAAATACATATAACCTAAAATTACCCATCTACTATAAGTGAACGGTTAAGTGGTGTGAGGTTCATAGACACTATTGTGCAACCCTTACCACTATTTGTCTCCAAAATTGTTTTCATCTTCCCAACTGGAATCTTGGTTTCCATTCAACAAAAACTTCCCATTCTTCTCTGTGCAACTCCTGCCAGCCACCACCCAACTTTCTGTTTTCCTGAGTCTACTCCAGGAACCCTACCTATGTAGAATTACATAGTACTTGCCTTCTTTGTAACAGATGAATTGCATTTTTAGCACACTATCCCCAAGCTTTATTCATGTTGTAACTTGTCTCAGAAGTCCCTTCCTTTGTAAGGATAAATGACATTTCATCGTAGGTGGAAACCACATTTTGCTTATCCATTCATCTCTTGATGAAGCTTTGATTTGCTAGAAATATAAATTTACAAGTTAAAATATCTTCTGAAACATATAGAAAGTACAATTTTAGGAGGTCTGGAGGTGTTAAGAATGGTAAACTTTGGCATTACACATGACTCTGGGTCTTGGCCAGATGTGGTGGTTTGAATGTGAAATGTCCCCCATCACCTTATAAGTTTGGGATTAAGCCTCATACTCAATACCCAGTTGGTAGAGCCTTTTGGAGGTGGCGCCTTGCTGGAGGAGGTGTGTCACTGGGGGAAGACCTGGAGGTTTATTTGTCCGGCTCACTGAGTGTTCAGGGCTAGCTCACTCTTGCTGCTCCTCTCCACTGAAGTGACAATGTGGGATGCCTAGCCTCTGCTCTGCCATGGTTTTCCTGTCATGATGAAGCTTCCCCTCAAATAGTAAGCTGAGATAAACCTTTTCCTCTCATCAGCTGCTTTTGGTTGTGTGTTTTGTCACAGCAATGAGAAGGTAACTGCTAAAATTGGGGGACCTTGAGCACTGGGATTCAGTACTTACCTCACAGGGCTGTTGTGAGATCAGGCATCCAAGACATATTATAAGCTTAACCTGGGAGTGGTCCATAGTAAGCATTCCTTCTGTTAACCATTCATTCACTCAGCACATGTTTACTGAGTACTGACTAAGTTCTAGGCTTTGAGCTAATTCCAGTGATAGAACAGTGTTTATATTTCAGAATGCCTGAAAGGAAGCAGGAAGACAGATCCTAATAAAAAGTAAGAAAAAAGTATACCATATCAGATGGTGGTCAGCTCTATGGAGAGAAGAGCAGATTGAAGAGGACAGTGTGTGCATGGAAGGACAGTGCCCCTTGATACAAGGTGAACAGGCAAGATCTCCTGAGGATACAGAGTTGCCAGGGCAAACGTGGTGAGAGTTATTGGAGAGGAGAAATAGAAAATACAAAGACCCAGAAGTGGGACCATGCTGGGATGTTCAGACAGGAACATGTCTGGTGTGGCTGGAGATATGAGGAGGGAGGGTATCTGGGTAACAAAGGAGGGAGGTATCTGGGGTTAGCATTGCAGGGTCAGGTGAGCTGGTATGAATGAAACAAGTAGACACAGAATAACCCACAGTGGGGAAGTGATCCAGTCTGACTCACATTTTCAAAGTGTCATTGCCTGCTGGGTTGAAAATAAACTACATGGGGACAAGAGTGAAATAAGCAGACCTATGTCTACAACAATCTAGCCAGGGACTGGTAGAATTTTTCTGTAAAGGATCAGACAGTAAATATTTTCAGCTTTGAGAGCCATATGGTCTCTGTTCAATTATTCAGTTCTGCCTTTGGAATGCAAAAGTGTCCACAGACAACATGTAAACAAATGGATGTGGCTACATTCCAGTAAAACTTTATTTACAAAACAGGTGGTGGCTGGCTGTAGCCCATGAACTTCAGTTTGCTGATTCTTGCCCTAAGCCAAGAGATGATGGACTGGACCAGGGGATAGCAATGGGGCTGCAAGTACCAGCTGGCTGATGAAGAGATAGATCTTGAAGAAAAGTGGCATTAGAACTTTCTGTTAAATGAGATGTAAGAAGGGATGCAATCAAGAGTGACTTTAAGTCATGAATGACTTGAGCAAGCAAAAGATGAGAGATGCCAATTACTGAGATGGGAGTCTGGATGGAATAGGGACAATCAGGAGTTTGTCTTGAGACATGTGAGGCTTGAGGCGCTCCACACCTGAGGTTTGATGTCAGGAGTGCCGGGGATAAGATGCTTGGAACTGTCAACATCCAGAGGGATTCAGAGAGGTGGAACTGAATGAGGTGTCATGGGGAAGGAGAGTTCTGGGAGAAGAGAAATATTTTGAGGTTCAGTCCTGGAAACTCAGAGAATGGAGAAGCAGTCAGCCTTTAAGGAGACCAAGAAGAGTGGCCCCTGAGCGGGAGGAAAACCAGAGCATTGTGTTTGGAAAGCAGAGAAGGAAATATTTGAGTATGGGTGTGTGTGTGTGTGTGTGTGTGTGTGTGTGTGTGTGTGGCATGCACATGTGCCTGCATGCATATGGAGGCCTGAGGACAACCTTAGGTGTTTCCCTCTGAAATCAACCTACCTCTTTGTTTTCTTTTGAGACAGAATCTCTCATTGACCTAGAGCTCATCAATTGGGTGACTGGCCAGCGATTCCAGGGATCCTCCCGCCTCTGCCTCTTTAGCAACACCATGCCAGGCATTTTTCTATTGGTTCCTCGTGAGTAGCAGAGAGACACAGGCACACAGACAGGTGAAGGCCAGGAGAAAGTGGAGGCAGGTAGTTGCAGGATTGATGCAGCTACAAGCCCAGGAATAGCATGAGATGCCAGGAACTACCAAAGCTGGAAGTCACAAGGAAAGATTATTCCCTAGAGTGTTTGGAGGGAGAATAGCCTGGCTGACACCTTGTTTTTGGATTCCTAGTCTGTAGGACTCTTACAAATTCCTTTCATCTGAAACCATCTGGTTTGTGGCAATTTGCTGTGGTAGCCTTTAGAGGCTACACATGTTCCTCATGGGTTAAATAAGCCCAGGATTGAAAAGGATGTTAAATTTGGCAATCTTGGGAATGGGGAGAGTGATAAGTGACCACAATATGAGTTGTTTTCAGTAAAGTGTGTGTGTGTTTGTGTGTGTGTGTATGTGTGTAAAAGTGTGTTTGATTGGATTTAAGAGAACATGGGAGGAAATGCTTGGGGACTGAGTGTGAACCATCCTTTCATTTTAAAGGAGAGGAAAAATGAGAAGCACTTAGTAAGGAAAGGGAGACATAAAACATGCCTGAAGTTGATGGAAATGATCCTGCAGAGAGGCAAGAAATGACAATGCAGGAGAGAGGGGAGACTCAGTGTTGTCCTTGAGGGTTGGGTTAGTGGAGAAGGAGAGAAGCCAGAGCGTGCAAGGTCATCTACAGCAGCAGCAGCAAGGACAGCAGTGAGTGGGCATGGGCATGATCGGCAGAGGAGGGACAAGATCTGAGGGAGTTTTCTTCAGTTTGGTTCTTTTAGTGAAATAGGATTCAAGGCATTGGCTGAGATCCAGGCTAGAAGGAGAAAGAAAAAGTAAATTGTCCATTTGGGAGACAAAGAAAGTCTAACTGGGGCAGTTTAGGTGGCCATCTCAAGGGGCCCATTACTGTTTAGTGATGGTGAGAATTTGGAGTGAGTGGAGTCAGCAGGATCCTGGGTTTTCCTCTTATCACATTCAGCTGCCAGTCTAGGGTGAGGACAGGTGGAGGACCACATTAACCAGCTGGTAGAATGAAACAAGAAAGGACAGGAGAGTTGCAGATTATATCAGTTAGCAATTACTCTGTAACAAATCAGGCCAGGACTCAGAAGCTTGACACAATAGTGCACGTTCATTTTTCTTGTGAATCTTCCATTTATTTTTTTATTTTATTTTATTTTATTTTTTATTTTATTTATTTTGTTTTTTTTCGAGGTAGGCTCTCACTCTAGTTCAGGCTGACCTGGAGTTCACTCTGTATTCTCAGGGTGGCCTCGAACTCACAATGATCCTCCTACCTCTGCCTCCCGAGTGCTGGGATTAAAGGCATGCGCCACCACGCCTGGCGCAAATCTTCCATTTATGACTGCACCGGTGGGGCAGCTTGTCTCACACCAGGTGGGATGATTTGCCTGGGGAGTGGGAAATTCACTTCAAAGATGATGGCATGCTTGGTAATAACACCCCCAAAGGTATTAAGTCATCTTGGGAACTGGTAAATGTTACTTCATTTGGAAACAGAGCCTTTGCAGATTTAAATAAGAATTTTGAGGGCTGGAGAGATGGCTTAGTGGTTTAAGGTGCTTGCCTTTGAAGGCAAAAGACCCAGGTTCCATTACCTAGTACCCATGTAAGCCAGATGCAAGTGGTGGTACATAAGTCTGGAGTTCGTTTGCAGTGGCTAGAGGCCCTGGCACACCCATTATCTCCCTCTTCCTTCCTCTCTCTCCCTCCCTTCCTCTCTCTCTCACTCCCTCTCTGCCTCTTTCTCTCTCTCAAATAGATAAATAATTTATCTATTTGAGAGAGAGAGAGAGAGAGAGAGAGAGAGAGAGAGAGGGAGGATGGGCATGCCAGGGCCTCTAGCCACTGTAAACAAACTTCAGATGCATGCGCCCTGGTGCATCTGGCTTATGTGGGTCCTGGAGAATTGAACTGGAATAATTTGGCTTTGTAGGCAAATGCCTTAACTGCTAAGCCATCTCTCCAGCCCTTAAAAAGAATTTTGAGATAGAGACCATTTCTTGGATCATATGGATAAGCTGTATAGCTGTGGGAAGCCAATGTCCTTATAAGGAAGGCAGAGGGGATTGACATACAGAAGACACAGGTCCAACATGACCATATGGAAAAGATTAGAGTCATGGGATCAGAAGCCAGAGGAGGCCAAGAATGTTTTTTATTTCCACAGAGCCTCTGAGGGCATATGGTCCTGATGGCACCTGGATTTTGTATTTTTAGTCTTCAGACATATGAGGGGATACCTTTCTGCTGTTTGAAGCCACCTGCTTGTGGTAATTTGTCATAGCGTCTGTACGAAACTGCTACAGATGGTGAATGAATGTGGCTGGCAAGTTGTTCCTACCTGCCATCTGTGAGCAGGTAGTGGGGGCCAAAGGCTCTCTCCACATAGGCTTCGTGTTACATGGTGGCTGTATTCCAAGAGCAAGTGTCCTTAAAGAAGTAGTTAGAAGTTGTCCTGCCCTTCATGATTTAACCTTGGCATCACTTCTGCCATGGTTATAGTCTATCCTGGAGCCAAGGAGAGGAGACAAAGCCGTATTTCAATGGGATGGGTATCACACATGAAGTAAGGTTGAGAAGCATGTGTACATCAAGTGCATGAGATAGGAGATATTGTTGCAGCTAGTCATTAGAATATGTGACTTCTCACTAGGGTAGTGTAAGGAAATGACATGATGACAATGATGATGATGATCATGGTGATTGAGTAGTAAGAGGGAAGCTGACTCAATGATCCTGAATTCTTCCATTCTCCTAACAGAAGAATACTTGACCTTAAAATGCACAGAGGTCAAGGAGTGGGATTCCCAAAGCCCAGAATATGAAGGAGAATGGTCATTGTAAGAATAAAGTACATGACTCCCCTGCACTGGTGGGTGTGTGGGGGACAAAAGTAGGCCTGGAATCTCAGTTCCTGGTACCCCTGTTGTTGGTGTGGGGCTGCTGGGACCCTACGCATATGCAGTGTGCAGTAGGCCTGGGATCTGGTTTCCCCACCTACCAGTTCTCCTTCTGCTGGTATGGGGTGGCTGGAATGCTATATGCATGTGTAACGAGAGTAGGCCCTGGATTCATTTTTCCTGGCAGGTAGGGAAGCACCTCATCTCCACGCGCATCGATGATGCAGACTTTGGAGGTTCAGGAGGGTTCCCCCAGAATTTATGAACCCCAAGTTTTGTGCTTTGTCCTACCTTTAATGAAGTATTTTATTTATTTACTTATTTATTTATTAGAGACAGAGAGAGGGAGAGAGAGAGACAGAGAGTGAGAATGGGCATGTCAGGGCATCTAGCCATTGCAAACGAACTCCAGATGCATGTGCCACATGTACATCTGGCTTACATGGGACCTGGAGAATTGAACCTGGGGCCTTAGGCTTTGCAGTCATGCACCTTAACCACTAAGCCATCACTCCACCCCCTTTAATGAAGTATTAATAGAGGCAGAAAGTCTGTTCTCTGGGAACATGTAGCCACCAGGGAAGTGCTGACTGGGGACAGGGAACCACCAGGAAAGTAGACACAGGTGAACCCACTTTGGGCTTCACCTGCTTCCTCTGATTTGTGCCACATCACACATCCAGCTGCATCCACATTCCTGTATTCCTGCCCCAGTTGGTCTGTGGAGGTGGAGCTCTGCTCCACTGTTCCCCCTTCTCCCTGCTCCCCACATCCCACTACAGGTGCCCCCACTGCCTCCTTGGCATCTCGCTCCTGCTCCAGATTGGAAGCATAAGAGTATTTGGCAAGCCTAGAGGGATATCAGTGCACCTCCACAACCTGCTCAGGTGGGATACAGTGAGGGAGTAAGGGCAAGTGTGACTTTTCCTGAGTCCCTCAGACAAGGCATGAGTATGGCCCCAGGCTGATGATATCCTAGATTGCTAAACCAACTATCATATGATAGCCACCAGCCCAGAGCTGCTAGTGTACTTTCAACCTCCACAACCTGTGCATTTGCAGTTAGAACTCCATCCCATACCAATCTGGTTCAAACCTAAAACAGAACTCTCACTGAAGATTCTACAAGGGCAAATGCTTGCTTCCTCCTTAATAAAACATACTTTTAACCCAAGATGGTAGATCCCAATGCAAAAATAAACCAAAAAACAATGAAAGACAAACAGAGATCTCCATCATGGTTGCCTAGATCCACAATGGAAGCCTCCAATGAAAGCATAGAAGAGAAAACAGAGCTTGAATCCCAAAATGAAAGCACAATAAGCTTATTACATAAATTCAATGAGACTCTGGCCAAGATAATGGCAGAACTAGAAGCAAAAGCCAAGAAATATATAAATGAAATGCACACAGTCTTTGTCACTAGGTATGACTTAATTGAGGAAAACCAGAAAGATCTCAAAAAAGAGATGAATGAATTGAAGGTGAGTGAACAAATAGAGGATCTCAACAACCAGCTGATGAAACTCAATGAAGATATGATTAAATGTAAGAATGAATTCCAGGAAGCATCCAGAAACTCAAACCTTGACCTGAAATTGGACATCAGAAAAGAGATGGACACAGTGCAAAATAACACAACAGAAAACAAAATTCAATTAGAGCTTTTGCAGCCTCTCAAGAACCACTTACTAACAGAATAAATCATGTGGAGGATAGCACCTCTGATCTGGAAGACAAAACAGAAGATATTGACTGGGAGTCCAAAAACTTTGATAAGTTCAAAAAAGCATGTGAACAGAATATGAAGAAATTGTGGAATACCCTAAAATGACCAAACATCTGGATCATGGGTATACCAAAACGGGAAGAAATCCAGGTCAGAGGCATAGAGAACATATTTCAGAAATTATTGAAGAAAAATTTTCCCAATATTGGAAACGAGAGGCCCATCCAGATATAAGAAGCTCATGGAACACCAAACAGCCAGGACCAACGAAAAAACTCTCCAAGTCACATCATTCTTAAAACTCTAAACAATGAAAGCAAAGAGAGAGTGCTAAAAGCAGTAAGAGAAAAACAACTCACTACATACAAAGGCAATCCCCTCAGAGTTACCTCAGGTTTTTCAGTGGAAACCATGAACACAAGAAGGGCTTGGAATGAAGTACTTCAAAGCCTAAAAATTTATGGCTTCCAACCCAAACTACTGAATACAGCAAAAGTATCCTTCATAGTAGATTGAGAGAGGAAAACATTCCATGATAAAAGCCAGCTCTATGATTATATGGAAACAAAGCTAAACCTGCAGATAATACTTCAGGAAGTATTCCATACAGAAGAGTCAACCAACCAACCTCAAGAACCTACTAGAATATGAAGACAATAATCAAAACTAGAGCAGGCATGAAAACATTCAAAGCACCAAACCCCATAAACCCTCCAGCATGGCAGGGATTAAATCAAACCTAACAGTTATAACTTCAAATATTAATGGACTTAGTTCACCCTTAAAAAGACACAAGTTAACATGGTAGATCAGAAAAATGGACCCTCCTATATGCTACCTTCAAGAAACCCACCTCACCATTAAAGGTAGACACCTCTGAGGGTGAAAGGGCTGAAAAGTATTTTCCAAGCAAATGGAAATTAGAAACAAGTGGGTGTGGTTTTATTAATATCTGACAAAATAGATTTCAAAAGTAATTCAAAAGGACAAAGAAGGGCCTGGAGAGATGGCTTAGTGGTTAAGTCACTTGCCTATGAAGTCTAAGAATGCTTGTTCAAATCTCCAGGTCCCACATATAGCCAGATGCAAGTGATGCAAGTGGGCAATGTTGCATATGCACACAAGGGGTGCATGTGTCCGGAATTTGTTCATAGTGTATGCAAAGGTCCTGGCTTGCCCATTCTCTCTATGCCTCTCACAAATAAAATAAAAAAAAAAAAACAGGACAAAGAAGAGTAGGCCACTTTTTACTCATCAAGGGAATGATCCAACAAGAGGCCATCACAATCATAAATCTATATGCAGCAAACACATGTGCACCACATTTTATAAGGCAAAATCTACTTGATAACACATCAGAAACAAATTTCAGTATCATCATAGTGGGAGACTTCAATACCCTACTATCATCATTAGATAGATCATCCAAGCAGAAAATCAACAGAGAAATAATAGATATTAACAATACCATAGACCAATTAGACCTAACAGACATCTACAGAACATTCCACTCCAATTCTACAAAATACATATTCTTTTCATCAGCCCATGGAACCTTCTCCAAAATAGATCACGTATTAGGGGTGTAGCAGACAGCTTCAGGTTCCCTGAGATGAACTTCCAGACCAGGCACAATTATGGAGGAAGGGGATTATTTATTGAAGCTTACAGATCCAGGGAAGTTCCATAATGGCAAGAGAAGCTGGCCTGCTCTCCACAGGACCAAACACAGAGAGAGAAAGCCAACCAGCCACCACAGCACACAGAGCAAAAAACTACAGCCAAAAGGTCACACAGCACACTTCAGGAACTCCTGCTAGGCACATTTGCATATCTTTACAATGGAATCTCAAACCATCACCACACCTTAAGACCAGCACCCAGTGACCTTGCCTCTAGCAAGGTGATTGCAGATGCAAACTATAAAGTAATAAAACATTGAATATATTGGGGACATATATTCAAACTTCTTACATTCCGCCCCTGGCCCAAAAATATTTAGCTCCTGGCCCCCAGTAGATTTATAACTATCACACATTGTAAATTGTACTCAGTCCAATTTCAAAGGTTCTCACAGTCTTGATCAACTTAAGATAGTGAGTCCTATAAAATCAAACAAGTTAAATACTTTCAACATGTAAAGGCACAGAGTAAACATTTTAACTGGTATAAGGCATAGCAAGGAGAGACTAGAATAATGCAAACTTAACCACCATCAGCAGTCATCAAACTTCTGCAGTTCAAGTTCAATATAACCAGAGACTGACAGTCTCCAGGTTTTCCAAACCCCTCCAGCTGGGCAGAGTCGCCAGGGAAAACTTTCATCCCATGCCAACACTGCACTCCATGGTAGCCCTCTTTGCACAGTCCTGGTATATCCAAAACATCTTCAGGTCTCCATGCAAACCACGGTCCATCTTCCAAAAGGCTCTTCCAGCCTATTCCTCAGGGACTTCATGCCCTGCCTTCATGCTGCATCTCAGCAGCGGCTCCTGGAAGTGTGTGCAACTCATGACCATTCCATGCATTTTTCATGCTTCCAAAACTAATACCAGGTGTGAAGGACACAGCCATATTCTTAATCCAGGAAAATAAACCATAGCCTTGAAAAGCAGGTTCCTTCTCCAGTCAACTCTTTCCAAGAATTTGCATTTTTAACAGTGGAGTTTTCCTCAGGCATCCTCTCCATTGTTTTAATGTAAATCAAGTCTGGCCACCTTCCTTCCACCTTCCTTAAGATTGCTAATGTGTTTGACAATAGCAGTTAAACCAGCCTCAATGCTTCTACTTTTAACTTGCTTCAAGTCTTCCAACTTAAAATCTTAAATCTCTCAGTCCAATATCTTTAGCCAAGTACATCAGTCCATTACAAATTTAAGTTTGATCAAACACTCTGGGCCTGGATAGCTTGAACGCAGCCATCCCTTATGCCAGTAGCCCAGTTCCAACAAAGTCCTCTGCCTTCTTTCCTTCCCCTTAGAAAGCTCATAAGCCAAGCCCCAAGTTCAATATTATCTGCACTTAGCATTCTCAAACTCTCATCAGAATAGTCCATAAAACTTGGCTTACCACTCCAGAAGGCATCTTCAGTTGCAAGCACCAAGTCCATGCCCATTCCTCCAAAACAAAGGTTCCAAAAGACGAATATCCACACGGTCAGGTTCATCTCACCCCACACTCCTTGGTACCACTTTACTGTAGCAGACAGCTTCAGGTTCCCTGAGATGAACTTCCAGACCAGGCACAGTTATGGAGGAAGGGATATTATTTATTGAAGCTTACAGATCCAGGGGAAGTTCCATAATGGCATTCCTCGGCCTGCTCTCCACAGGACCAAGCAGAGAGAGAGAAAGCCAACCAGCCACCACAGCACACAGAGTTTTAAAACTACAGCCAAAAAGGTCACACAGCACACTTGTGGAACTCCTGCTAGGCACATTTGCATATCTTTACAATGGAATCTCAAACCATCACCACACCTTAAGACCAGCCCCAGTGACCTTGCCTCTAGCAAGGGTGATTGCAGATGCAAACTATAAAGTAATAAAACATTGAATATATTGGGGGACATATATTCAAACTACCACAAGGGGATAAATCATGCCTCCATAAATTCAGGAAAATTGGCATAACTTCCTGTATCATATCAGACCCCAGTGCTTTAAAGCTGGAAATTAATAAGAGAAGCAATAGAAATTGCACCAGCTCCTGCAGACTGAACAACATGCTATTAAACAATGAATGATAGTGGAAGAAAACAAAAGGAAAGTGTAAAATTTCTAGAACTCAATGATAATGAAGACAAAATGTACCAAAACTTCTGTGACACAATGAAGGCAGTCCTAAGGGGAAAATTTATGGCACTAAATGCCTTCATAACAAAGATAGAGGAATCTCAAATTGATAACCCAACAATCCACCTAAAGGTGTTGGATAAACAAGAACAATCCAACCCTAAGAGTTCCAGATGGAAAAAAATAATTATGGTCCAAGCAAAAATTAATGAATTGGAAACTAAGAAAACAATTAAGTAAACTGATGAAACAAAGAGCTGGTTTTAGGTCATTGAAAAAATAAGACTGATAAATCCCTGGCCAATTTGATAAAAAAAAAAAAAATTCTCAACAAAATTATAAAATGTAAAGGGAGAGGTCATAAGAGACATGAAATCAAAAGAATCATCAGGACATACTTCCTAAACCTCACTCCACAGAATTGAATAACCTGGAGGAAATAGACTAATTCCTTGATACCTACCACCAACCAAAACCAAGCCCAGTACCAGTAAATCTCCTAACAAAACTATTCCATCTATCAAGATTGAAAATGTAATAAAAAATCACCCCAAAAGGAAAAGCCCAGGACTTGATGGATTCCCAGCTGAATTCTACCAAACCTTCATCACAGAATAGAAACAACTCTTTCTCAAGCTTTTCCACATAATTGGAGAACAGGGAATTTCCCCCAAAACCTTCTATGAAGATAGCATCACCCTAATACCAAAATCAGACAGAGATATAATGAAAAAAGAAAACTATAGATCTATATCCCTGATGAAGTTGGAAAATTCCTCAACAAAATCCTCACAACTGAGTTCAACAACACATCAAAAGCATTATCCACCTTGATCAAGCAGGCTTCATCACAGGGATGGTTCAACATACATAAATTGATTAATGTAATACACCACATAAATAAATAAACACAAGAACTACATACATGATTATTTCCATAAGATGCAGAGAAGGCCTTTGACAAAATACAACATCACTTCATGATAAAAACACTCAGATACTAGACATGGAGAGTTTATATCTCAACCTAATAAAGGTTACATAGTACTGGAAATACTAGTTCACACAATATAGCAGGAGAAAGGTGTAAAAGGAATACTAATTGGAAAGGAAGAAATCAGACTAACCCTACTTGTAGATGACATGATCCTATACATAAGTGACCCAAAAGACTCTACCATAAAACTTCTAAAGGTGGGGGCTGAGGAAACAGCACAGGCCAAAGGACAAAAACTTGCTTCCTCCTCTTCTTAAAATGGGTAGACAACAATGCAAAAAAGCCAATGAAAGTCAGAAAACTGAGAGATCTCCACAGGATGCCTAGGCCTACAATAGAAGCCTACAATGAAATCATAGAGAAATCAACAGAAATTCATTCCCAAAATGAAACATAACAACCAATGAGACCCTGATGAAAAAAAAAAATCACTGAAGTAGAAGCAAGCCATCAAAGAACCAACAATCATATCAATGAAATTGAATAGAATAATCTCCTAGAGCATTCAGCTTTTGATAGTAGGCTTAACTTGATTGAATAAAATGCTAGAACCCTCAAAGAACTATGAGTAAATTGAAGGTAAGTCAAGAAATGGAAGATCTCAATAAGTGGTTGATTAAGCTTAATAAAGACTTGATCAAATGCAAGAATGAACACCAGGAAACATCAAGAAAATCAGAACTCAAATTGAAATCATACCTCAAAAAAGAGATAGACACAATGCAAAATAACACAACAGAAAAACAAAAATCAAATAGAAATTATAAAAACCTCTAGAACCCCTCATCAACAGAGTCACTCATGTGGAAGAGGGAACTTCTGACCTGGAAGATAAGACAGAAGAAATTGATCAGGAGATCAAAAACTTTGCTAATTTCAAAAAAAAAAAAAAAATCAAGTGACCAGAATATGAGGGAACTGTGGG
This sequence comes from Orientallactaga sibirica, assembly GCA_036365145.1. Taxonomy (NCBI): domain Eukaryota; kingdom Metazoa; phylum Chordata; class Mammalia; order Rodentia; family Dipodidae; genus Orientallactaga; species Orientallactaga sibirica. Next base: position 14,997,511 of record JAEOAD010000034.1, read on the forward strand.
ACACTCTAAAATTCTAAACATCTGGATCATGGGTATACCAGAAGGAGAGGAAATCCAGGCCAGAGGCATAGAGACCATATTCAACAAAATTATTGAAGAAAATTTTCCGAATCTCTCAAAAGAGAGGTCCATCCAGATACAAGAAGCCCACAGAACACCAAATAGACAGGACCAAAGAAGAAACTCTACAAGACACATCATTGTTAAAAAAAGTCATAACAATGAAAACAAAAAGAGAATGTTAAGAGCAGCAAAAGAGAAACAATTCATAACATACAAAGGCAATCCCACCAGATTTCTCAATGGAAACCCTGAAAGCCAAAAGAGCCTGGAATGGAACACTTCAAAGTCTGAAAAACTATGGCTTCCAACCCACACTACTCTACCCAGCAAAAGTATCCCTCATAATCAATGGAAAAGAAAAACTTTCCATGAAAAAAGTCAACTCTATGATTATGTGAACACAAAGCCACACCTTTAGAGAATACTTGAGAGAATACTCCACACAGAACAGTCAAACAACCAATCTCAAGAGCCAACAAGAAGACGATCACAATAACCACAATAGACCAGGCTTAAAATAGTACAAAACACAAGAAAGCATCAAACCCCATAAAACACCTCTTCATGGCAGGGATTAATCCAAACCTCACAGTAATAACCTTAAATATTAATGGTCTTAACTCACCTATTAAAAGATACAGGTTATCAGGATGGATCAAAAAACTGGACCCTTCTATCTGCTGTCTTCAAGAAACCCACCTCACCACTAAAGATAGACACCTCCTCAGGGTGAAAGGTTGGAAAATGATATTCCAAGCAAATGGAAATAAAAAACAAGTGGGTGTTGCTATATTAATATCTGATAAAATAAACTTCAAACCAAAAGTAGTCAAAAAGGACAAAGAAAGCCACTTCTTGCTCATCAAGGGAATGATCCAACATGAGCACATCACAATCATAAATATATATGCACCAAACCCAGGTGCACCACAGTTTATAAAATTAAATCTACTTGACAATAAAATAAATAAATACCAACACCATCATAGTTGGAGGCTTCAATACTCCACTGTCTTCAATAGACAGATCATCCAAGCAAAAAATCCATAGGGAAATAATAAAGTTCAACAACATTATAGATCAACTAGCCATAACGGATATCTACAGAACTTTCCACCCCAACTCTACAGAATACACATTCTTCTCAGCAGCCTATGGAACCTTCTCCAAAATTGACCATATATTAGGCTACATAGCATTCCTTAATAAAGTCAAGAAAATTGAAATAACTTCCTGCAACATGTCAGATCACAATGCTTTAAAGCTAGAAATTAAGAACAAGAGACACATCAAGAACTCCACCAACTCCTGGAGACTGCACAACACACTTTTAAACAATGAATAGGTTCTTTGAACACATCCATAGAGATTGAAAATGTAATCAAAAACCTCCCCAAAAAGAAAAGTCCAGGATTGGATGGCTTCTCAGCTGAATTCCGTCAAAGAACTGAAACCAATATTTCCTCAAACTGTTCTGCATTATTAGAGACCAAGGAATCCTCCCTGACTCCTTTTAGGAAGCTAGCATCACTCTAATACCAAAACTAGACAGAGATGCAACAAGGAAAGAAATTTATAGGCCTATATCCCTAATGAAGCTAGACACAAAGGTTCTGAACAAAATCCTTGCAAACTGAATTCAACAACACATCAAAACCATTATCCACCTTGATTAAGTAGGCTTCATCCCAGGGATGCAGGGATGGTTTAACATACAGAAATCAGTCAACGTAATACACCACATAAATAAGCTGAACCATAAGAACCACATGATCATCTCAATTGATGCAGAGAAGGCCTTTGACAAAACACAACACCACTTCATGATTAAAACACTGGAATGAAAAGGCATTGAGGGTTTATATCTCAACACAATAAAAGTTATATATAAAGCTCCTAAAGCCCAAATAATACTTAATGGGGAAAAACTCAAGGAAGTCCCACTGAAACCAGGAACAAGACAGGGGTGCCCACTCTCACCACTGCTCTTCAACATAGTACTAGAATTACTAGCCCAATTAATAAGACAGGAGAAAGGGATTCAAATTGGAAAGGAAGAAGTCATGTTAGCCCTATTTGAAGATGACATGTTCCTACATATAAGTGGTCCAAAAGTCTCCATCTCAACACTTTTGAAGGTGATAAATTCCTTCATCAAAATAGTAGGATACAAAATCAATGAACAAAAATCAGTAGCTTTTCTATTTGCAGAGACACATATACAGAGAAAGAAATCAGTGAGGCTGTCCCATTTTCAACAGCAACTAAAAAAAAATACCTTGGAATAACACTAATCAAAGCTGTGAAAGACCTACATAATGAAAATATAAAAACACTCAAGAAAGAAACTGAGGAGGACTTGAGAAGATGGAAAGACCTCTCATGCTCCTGGAGAGGTAGAATTAATATTGTGAAAATGGCAATTCTACCAAAAGCAATGTGCAGATTTAATGCAAAACCAATAAAAACACAAGCATCATTCTTCACAGAGCTTGAAAAAACTGGTCTCAAAATTCATATGGAATGGCAGAAGGCCTTGGGTATCCAAACATATCCTCAGCAACAAACAAACAAACAAACAAATAAACAAACAACCCCCAACTGATAGTATCACCATAAACAGAGTAAACGGACTATCCATAGGATGGGAGAAAATCTTCACCAGCTCTACCACTGACAGGGGCATAATATCTAGAATGTACAAAGAACTCAAAATCTAAGCAATAAAAAAAAAAATCAAACAATTCACTCAAAAAATGGGCCAGATAACTGAATAGGGAATTCTCAATGAAAGAAATAAAAATGGGGCTGAAGGAATGGATTAGTGGTTAAGGCATTTGCCTGCAAAGCCAAAGGACCCAGGTTTGATTCCCCAGGATCCTAGTTAGCCAGATGCACAAGATGGCACATATGTCTGGAGTTCTTTGCAGTGGCTGGAGACCCTGGTGCACCCATTGTCTCTCTCTTCCCTTTTCTTCTGACAAATTAATAAATAAAACTTACAATATTTTTTAAAAAGAAATACAAATAGCTAATATTCACTTAAGAAAATGCACATCTTTAACCGTCATGGAAATGCAAATTAAAACAACTATGAGATGCCACTTTACTCCCAGTCAGGATGTCAATCATTAAAAATCAAAGGACAGGGCTGGAGAGATGGCTTAATGGTTAAGGCACTTGCCAGCGAAGCCAAAGGATCCCGGTTTGACTCAAAGGATCCCGTTTGACTCTCCAGGCCCCACGTAAGCCAGATGCACAAGGGGGCGCATGCCATCTGGAGTTCATTTGCAGTGGCTGGATGCCCTGGTACGCCCATTCTCTCCTCACCCTGCCTCTTTCTCTCATATAATTAAATAAATAAAAATATTAAAAAAAATCAAATGACAATAAATGTTGGCAAGCATGTGGAGAAAGAGGAGCCTTCATTTACTGCTGGTGGGAGTGCAAACTTGTACAACCACTATGGAAATCAGCATAGAGCCTCCTGAAAAAGACGAAACTAGAAGAACAAACTCACCTAACTGAAAATGATGAAAATTGAGCTAATAAATGACCCTTAAAGGCTCTACTCTTCACTTGCACAAATATTGGTCAACCATGTTTATAGCTGCCCAATTCACAATATCTAAGAACTGGAATCAGCCCAGATGACTATCATTTTAAAAATAGATAATGAAGATGTGGTACATACATAAAATGGAATACTACTGAGCAGTAAGGAAAATGATACAATGAAATTTATAGGAAAATGGATGGACTTGGAACAGTTCATAGTAAGAGAACTCACACAAGTACAGAAAGACAAATGTCTCATGTTCTCCCTCATCTCTGGCTCCTAACCTGGATTGAGTTGAATTGCAGGCATACCTGACAGGCAACTTGAGGGACAGATACTAGGGATGGAAGTGTTTAGGGGAATGGGAGTGCGGGGTGAGATATATACAAAACTAAATCCGAAATGAATTGGTACATTATATACCTTCCTCCTGAGTAGCAGATTGAAGATATAACCCTCAACAGGAGTATGCATGGATTGCCTGGTAAAAAGGGCTCTGGAGAGGGTGGGATGAAGCCTAACCCTAAAGCATTTGGCTCTAGCTTATAACTCTCAGTACCAGAAATCAGTTACAATTCACATTGAGCTGTTAATCAGAGAGATCCATGAGGCCCCCAAACCAGACAGGCTTCTGTCAAAGCACTTGATTACCTGCCTGATGTAAAAAGTAAGAGCCTATTGCTGAAGACACCACATGCTGCCAACAGAGAACATTGAGAGATCTGGCTAAATCTGGAAGGAATCCAGTTCCCAGATGGTTAGTCTGCATAGTGCTGGAAAGTTCTATATGAACTGCTGGGGAAAATGGCCAACAATGTTGTGTGCTAGCAGGGGACACTGCTATATGAAAGCAAACAGCCTGACATGATATACACACCTGTGTAATAGTGGCACCCAGCCTAGGTGGGTAACCAATGACCCTCTGATTGGCTAAAAGAACTGCTCAGTGGGAAGGAACCCATAGCTAGAAGTGGGAACCAAGTCAGGATCCTATGAAGAACAAGATCATGGACTCCAATGAAAAGCTCCCACTAGTCTTTGGCCAAAAGAGAGGCTATACCCATCAAAATCTCTCTTATTCAACAATGCTTATCCCATTTAACCTATGATGACCTCAATCTGCTTTAGAGAATCTGTTTTTCTTTTTCAGAAGGCAACAAGAACCGAGAAGACAAACCACCCTTTACATATCAGCCAGGGCCCGGGTGAAACCACAGAGAAATTGGTAAAATGAGCAGTAGTGCTGCTTCCAAGGTGAGCCTCACAACCTGCACCAGGGTGATAGAGACACACACTGAGGATACTCAACACATACCAAAGCAGAAATCCAGAAGCTGCTGAGAGCACAACACTAAAGTAGACTTCAGGGCTGGAGAGATGGCTTAGCGGTTAAGGTGCCTGCCTGCTAAGCCTAAGAATGCTGGTTTCAATCTCCAGTGGTTCCAATCTCCAGGTCCCACGTTTAGCCAGATGCAAAGTGAGGCAAGGGCGCAATGCCACACTTGACCATAAGAGGGTTGCAGGCATCTGGAGTTCATTCACAGCAGCTTAGAGGCTGCTGGCACGCCCATTCTCTATCTGTCCTCCTCTCTCTCTTTCTGTGTCTCTCTCCAAAATAAAAATAAATATAAAGTAGACTTCAAACATACATACTCATTACAGCTCAGAGAATTTTGCAGAAGAGGAGGAAGAAAGATTGTAAGAGCCACAGAGTGGAAGGGGAAATCCAGAGGCCTTTCCACCCCCTTGCAATGACTGACTACTGTTCTCACATCTGACAACCCACAACCCTATTGTGAATACCAGCAATCCTGCTGAGGAATGCCCTCAGGGGGATGGGGGCAAGAAGGAAGGAAATGATGGTACCAACACATGATGTATCAATACAAAATTTCTACTCAATTAAAAAAAGAAAGTACACAATATTTAGATGTGGGAGAGAAGTCTGGCTGTGCTTAAAACTCCCCAAGCTAGTGATTCTCAAAGAAACTTCCAAGCCAACAAGCCAATGGCTTTTGAGTTCTTGTCTAAAATTAGCAATAGGGAATAGAAAGGGAGGGAGGGGGACTTAATAGGATGGTATTGTATATATGTAGTAGAAGCACAGATTAATGGGGGCGAAAAGGCTTAAGTGCAGTCAGGAGAAGAGATTGAGTAAAGGAAAGGTGGAGGGAGGGCTAATCAAAATCTAAGAGGATATAAATAAGTCATATGGAAACCTACTTTTCTGGACAACAGAATGCTCAGAAGCAATAGATTGTTACTAGAAAAATTTCAGTGCAGGGATGGGATACTTTCCAGTGAGTTGTTGGCCAGGGAGGTCACAGATACCTCCAAAACATTACAGGCCATTGCAGAGGCCCTTGGTTTCCCACCAGGAATAGATGGTAAGACCCTATTGCTGAAGACTCCACATACTTGGGCTGCAAGGTCACTGAGAAATCCTGCTGGAGCTGAGCTAAAAGCCTCCTCCATGTGGACCAACTGACAGAAAGGTGAAAAAAGCTACACTGCATGAAGTTCAATGGGAGAGAGAAAACACCAGTGAAGGTACTCAACAATGGACACTGAAAGCTTTAAATTTCACCAGCCAGGCCAAATGAGCCAATGGGTACAATAGTGGCATGTCTGTTATGGGGAAAACTAATCATTCTCTAATTGGACTGGAGGCCCACTCCATGGGAGGGAATACATCCCTGATACTGAAAACCTACAACAGGGGTAGTCATGAGCCCTAGGGTGTAACGTCTGCTGGTGTCTGGCTAAATGTATATACTATGCTCATCAAACTGCCCAGTAAGCACTTCTCTTAATGTCCATATCCATATATTAATGCTACTCTCACATTTGGTTGGAGAAGCTTTTTTTATTTATTTATTTATTTATTTATTTATTTATTTATTTATTTATTTGAGAGAGACACACAGAGAGAGACAGAGAGAGAGAGAGACAGAGAGGAAGACAGAGATGGGAGCAGCAGCAGTGTCTCAGCTGCTGCAAACGAAATCCAGATATGTGCGCTCCCTTGTGGTCAAGTGTGGCATTGCGCCCTTGCCTCACTTTGCATCTGGCTAAATGTGGGACCTGGAGATTGGAACCACTGGAGATTGGAACCAGTGTTCTTAGGCTTAGGAGGCAGGCGCCTTAACCCCTAAGCCATCTCTCCAGCCCTAGAGAAGCTTCTCTTTTTAATGGTGGTGACCTTGGGATGACTCAGAAGGCACCATGGTGCTGAGAAGAAGGGACAGAGGAGTGCTCAGCACTGAATCATCTCAAACGCACCTCCAAGGCTCAGGGTCCATTGCAGAAGAAGGGGAGGAAAGAATGTAAGATCCAGCGGAAGAGTAGGAATCCTTACAAAGTGCTCCTCCAGACACAAAATGGCCTGGGTATTCATGACCTCACAGTGCCTGAAATTACCTACACAAGACCATTCTAATAGGAGGAAAAGATGATGACATCAAAATGAAAAGAGAGACTGATTCAGAGGGGAAGGGATACAATGGAGAGTGGAGTTTCAAAGGGGAAAGTGGAGGGAAGGAGGGAAGTACCATGTACAATGCTTAATATGATGGAATTAGATGTTCAGTCTTAAGGAGAGGGCTGTGGTATGTCTGGGGTCTGAGAGCTGAGGGGAGGAGTCAGGGCAGGTGGTTCCTTATCAGGATTCAGGAGTTTTGGAGCTCATATATCAAAACAGTCCTGTCTTTGGGAGGCCAGAGCAGGTCCCTATGTGTAGGAGGACTTGAGCATACCAGGTCTTATTTTCACTGTCATTATTTTCCTGGTAAAATAACTGATTTTGAAGGTAGGAAATGGCATTATGTCCCTTACCACATTGTGTGTTGCAATTGTCCATCAGACTGAGAGCACCTGGGAGCAGGGGCTTCATTTCTATTATCTTGGAGTCTACCTCCTGTCTCTAGGACCACACTTAGCCCAGAGTACTTGTCAACATGTAGACAGTGAACAGGGAGGACCCAGAGAGACATACTGATTTATTCAAGATCACACAGCAAAAACAAAGCCTGGAAAGTAATGTGGCCTTCATGTACTCCTACAATAACATAAATGCCCCTAATTCTTGGTGTGGCTACTTCTTCCATCTCATTTTCCTTTGCCCATTAATTTTTCAGTGAGCTCTGCAGCCGCAGCTGGAGTTTGAAGCCCAGAACCTCCATCGATGTTCAAAGCCTTGTTCTTTTTGCTCATGTATAATCATCAAAAGGCATTTTTCTCCCCTGGTGATCTTCCCTGGGGTGCTCCTGGCTAGTCCTACTAAAATAGGACTTCTGGGCTAGCTAAATAGGGATTTTTTAAAAGCGAACAGAATAAGTTACTGACAGGGGAGAAAATTGTGGGAAAGGACGCACATCTAAGCTTCCTCATCATCTGCACTGGTCTCAGAGGGCCCTGGGACATCTCCAGCCCGTTTACTTCTTGAGTGCTTTACAGTGAAGGCAGTGCAGTTGGATGTGACTGCTCCATAAATGGGGCAGGTCACAGTCAAAACGAACAAGCTGAGATAAACCCACTTAGGGGAGGAAGCACCTCTTCTTGACCATTCCAAAGGGTCCGAGGAGTAGAATGGTATCCTGTGATCCCACATGGTTCTCTTGTCCCTTCTGGGATGCAGTTAGCCATGGCCTCCAAGAGAGCGCTCTTAGAGCTGGGACTGGAGAGTGCTGGCCAGTAATGCTCTGTGATCAGAGTGCACGTGATGGGTCCTTATTTTTCATTTTGACTTCTGAAGTCCCTGAGCACCAGGGGACAGAAAGGAACACACAGGGAGAAAATCAATCCTACTATTACAGAGGGCTGTGTGTGTGTGTGTGTGTGTGTGTGTGTGTGTGTGTGTGTGAGAGAGAGACAGAGAGAGAGAGAGAGAGAGAGACAGACAGACAGACAGACAGACAGACAGACAGACAGGCACAGACAGACACAAAGCCAGAAAGAGAGAGAGAGAATAGATAAGAGTGGATAGGATGACTAACACAAGCATAAGAAGTGGAAGGTCTCACAAATGTTGACATGTGAAAATCTTTTTGCATTATTTCTTGGAGGCAGAAGAGGCAGGAAGATAAAGTCTTTGGAGGTTGTTCTAAGGAAAAGAAATGTATTTTCCTCGGACTTCCCAAATGGAGCATCGAAAGGAGCCTGAGATGGGTATTCTGGGTAGACAAAACACAGCATGCTCCAGGAAGCAAATTCCAAGACTGTGGCAAGTCCAAGTCCTGTGGAGTATAGACCCATGTGTGAAGAACAGCCCCAGGTAGAGCCAGGTGACCTGGAAGGGAAGCAGAGAGCACTGAGGGCTCTCCTTTTCTGTTGCTTCCTCCATAGGCCTGTCCTGTTGGTGCCACAGACAAAACACATCCCACCTGTCGTTGTTGCTAGCACCCCAGGGCAAGCCATTGTCTCCTCCAGAAGCCTTGTAACTGCTCTCCTGGGTCAGCTTGTCATACCTTTCAGACCATTCTTTATACTGCAGTGTGTTTCTCCAATCTAAGCTTGATCCGGGTGCTCCCTATGGAAAAAAAATCCCCAATGGCTGCCCATTGCTCTTGGATTACAGTCCAAGCCACGGTCCATGAGGTCGTCATGTATCCTCTGTTTATTTTCACCTCTGGCCTCATCCTCTCAGTAAGTGAGGGCCACACCTTCTCTCTCATCTGCATGCAGCTCGTTCTTAAGTTAAAGCTACAGTCCTGCTGGCCTCTCTGCCTGGACCTTCTGCCCATGTTTAACATCCTCTTATCTTTCACATCTCAGCTGGTCTCTCAACTCCCTCTGAGACAGTGTGAAGAGTGTACTTGCATAGTAACCAATTCTACCTCTCTCTATGCCTTTTCTGGCTTTGCTTTTTTAAATTGTTTTGATTTGAAATAATCTTACTAATAATATATATATAGTGAATATATAGTGTGTTTGCTGTCTTCCACTTTGAACCTGTATGTTGGGGGAAAGCAGAAAACTTGTCTGTCCTGCTCATCCCCCCTCCGCTTCTGGTGCCAGGCACATGGTGAATTTTCAAAGCACAGTGCAGAGCAAGAGTGTGAGTGAGTGAACGAATAAATGCAGCACACTCCTGCCTCTGAGTTCTGGACCCCACTAGCTGAGTAAGCTTGAAGGATGTTAGGAGCCTAGTGTGTAGAGTACCCATGACAACAATGCTGGGATCATGAGAGACTTCAGCTGACTCCTTGCACCCAGTAGGCACTCAATAAAAGCCTGGTCCCTTTCCTTCCTGATCTCCTAGTCATGGGTTCCACACGAGGCAGGAATATCAGAGTGGGCCATCCTCTGCCAGAACCCCATGGCTTCCACATGCCTCACTGGTCTTGAGACCTGATCTTGTGCCCATCTTCCACCTGGCTTGCCAAGGCCCAGACTCCAGCTATATTCTTATGACCCTGCTGTGGCCAGCGCTCTCAATTCTGCATGATAAATAGTAGTCCCTTCTAACCCCCAGTTCACTTTGTTGGTTTCACTTAACTTACAATTAACCACACTCAAAAAACAATAAATGGAAAATTCCACCAATAAACAATTAATGGACTTTAAAATGACTTTCATTACAGTTTAATGCTGATTTTTCTATTTTATTATAATTATGCCATCTCTTACTGTACCTGATTTATAAATATAAATTTATTTATGTATGTATATATATGCATATGTGTGTGTGTGTGTGTGTGTGTGTGTGTTTGAATAAGGAAAACCAGAGTGTATGTATCCTGTTCAGTAACTACCCATGTGTTCTGGCACGCACATGGATTCTTAGAGTATATCCTCTGCAGATACTAGGAGACTACTGTACGAAGGCTTACTTACGCCTGGCATTCAAGGCTCTCTGCCATCAGGCTCCACTTTGTCTGTCCAATCTGATGTATCTTGTCTTTCAGCCACCCCTCTTGTCTGCTCAGACTAATGTGCAGCTGCCCTCATCACCATAGTCCACCTTAACCCTTTTATTTCAGTTCACAGAAAAGTAGTCATCAGTATGCAAGAATTCATGAGCAGATTGTGAACTGGCCCAGTTAGATCCTATAAAAGGAATATAAATACTGGCAGCCCTTTTATTAGAGATGAGCCATCGCATGCCAGTCGAGTTGACCATTTCTTCTCTCTCTCTTTTTATAAATTTTAGAACAATTTTACTATAGCACTTAAGAGAAGGAAAAAGGCAGAACTCTTGTATGACATGAGAGGGAGTCCCTCAAAGATGGGAAGAAGAACCCTTCTAAGGAGAGTTAAGCAAACAACTCCCAAGTGGGAGGGGTCTGGAGTGGGGAAAAATCCTCTTTTCCCATTCGATTACTTGAACTTTCAAGGCAGGAGAGAGAATCTTGTTTAACTCCAGAAATGCACGAGACGAATGCATGAGACCCAGAGAAGGTGAGCACCTGGCCCAGGTCACAGAGCACAGCTGACATGAGGATCCAAGTCGCTATGGGTTTTGGCTGCAGGGAGCTGGCAGCAGAGAGCAACTTGGATTCATCCTGGGCAGGAAGCCCATGTCCCAGCCTGGTTTGGCTGTGCCCCCGGGCACAGTATGAGGGACAGCAGCTGGCCATATGAGGGGTGTGTGAGCCTCTCTCACTGACACCTTGTCTCCAAACATTATCCTTGGAGGCAGCCTCAGCTGGGAGGGCGCACCCCGGGGCTGTCCATGTGCCAGCTTGCACAACCCTGCATCCATCACTGAGCCCTTCCTGCTTGGGCAGGCTGAACAGAGCTTTTGGTCACTGGGGAGGGAGGGCACCCCTGAGGCCCTGAAGGTTCCACCCAGCCTGGTATATCTACAGGCTGAGCAGTGCTGTGCTTCCCCCTACAGGGAATTTTAAGGTATTTGTCGGGGTCTTTAAAATTTTTTTTAAAAAATATACATGTATTTATTAATGTATACAAACCAACATTGAGTATGCAGGGACTCAAAGTACTGAAATGACCAAAACTGAAAAAATTGGGTTCCCCTGAAAAGCCACTTTGCAGGACAGGAGATATCCCCTCCCCCTTTTGAAAATTAAGTGGGAACTTTGTATGGACACATCATGTGTTGGCACTGTCATTCCCCTTCTTCCTGCTACCTATTCTAGTGAGGACCCTGCTCAGTGAGATTGCTGATACTCACCATGAAGTTATGAGTTGTGAGCACAGCAGTCAGTCATTGGGGAGGGGGCCAATGCCTCTGAATATTCCCTCCCACTCTGTGGCTCTTACAATCGTTCTGCCCCTTTTTCTGCAAAATTTCCTGAGCCATGGTGAGTGTGTTTTAAGTCTACTTTAGTGTTGAGCTCTCAGCAGCTTCTGGATTCCTGCTTTGGTGTGTTTTGAGTGTCCTCAGTGTCTGTTTTCATCATCCTGGTGCAGGTTGTCAGGCTTGCCATGGAAGCAGCACGCCTGCTCATCTCACCAGTTCCTCTGTGGTTTCACCTGGGCCCTGGCTAATGTGTGAGGGAGTCAGCTATCTTTTCTTGTCTTGTTGATAGATTTTGGTTGTCCTCGGTTCTCGTTGCTTTCTGAAAAAGTGAAACAGATTCTCCAACAGAGAGTGAGATCAGCATAGATAAAGGGGATAGGCATTGTTAACTTAGAGAGATTTTCATGTGTGTAGCCTCTCTTTTGGCCATAAACTCATGGGAGCTTCTTGTTGGGGTCCATAATCTTGGTCTCCATAGGATTTTAACTCAGTTCCCAGTTCCAGCTATGGGTTCCTTTCCACTGAGTGGATCTCTTAGCCAATCACAAAGCCATTGGTTGTTTCAGGGAGCAGTTAGATATTAGTGAATGAGGGTGGGTGGGAAACAGAGATGCCTAACTATAACCTTGTACTAGAAAATTCCACCTCATCAAGTATCAGCTTATATCAGACTTATATGGAGCCATGCAAGGGGAACAGCTGCTTGCAGTTATACATGTCTGTAATCAATGCCCCTCCCCTCCCCTTTCTGTGTATGAATGCCTATATACAAAATATCCTGCACATGCCTTTAAAATACACAGATCTTCCCAGATAGGCAATAACTGGGTACATCAGGGAAAAATGACTGTATAAAAATCCAACACCAAACTTTATAACATTTTAATTTTATTTTTTGTCTGTGGTGTGTGGGGGGTGGGCATGTACATGTGGCATGGCATGCTTGTAAAGGTCAGAGGACAACCTTGAAGTGTCTATGTTCTTTTTCCACCCTCCTTGAGACAAGGGCTCTTGCTGCAAAGAAACACTAGCTGGCCCATGAGCTTTGGATTTTTCTGGCTCCTCCTCCCATTGTCACGGGCACCTTGGGATCACAGATGCCTGTGTCATTTTTTGTCTCTCCTTACTTTGTTGCTGGGGAATCAAACTTGGTTCTGCAGATATTTCAAACAAGTGCCTTTAACCACTGAGCCATTTCTCTAGCTCCTCTGTTCAAAACTTTGCTGAAAGTTGTTCATTATTTCAGAAAAAATACTAGAGACAGTGAAGCCACTGTGGAATTAAGGGCATCAACACAATTCCTCTCTGTGTCTGGAAATAATAAAGCCCTTGTTCCACTTCTATTTCCAAGTATCAAATACAGAGGACAAATGTCAACATTATTCAGTTAACCAGTGAATGAACCCCAACATACTCATTCCAAAGAGGTGCAAGCATCTCTTTTCTTCCTGTGTCTTCCCTGTGGTCACCTCTGAACATTTACTTATCAAAATATTTATTATTTTGTTACAAATTACCTCCTTTATCTTTATAATGCATTATATTGATTTTAAATATATGTAGGTAGGTTTACTAACTATGGATCTTATTTCATCATACTAAAGAGGCTGTTAGAAAATAATTGCTACAGAAAAGGAGATTTGGATCTGGGAGGATAATAGTCTGTGGCCTCCCCTCTGAGCACACTTCTGGCTTGTCAATACCACTTAAATCCACCTCTGGATGAAAAATCTTGTGAGTTTTTTTTTTCCTTCCTGGAGGCCCTACTGACCCCTAGTCATGTGGTTTTTCATTCATCCATTTATTCATTCATTTACATGTGCTAAGACCTACTACGTGCCAGGAAAATTCTTAGGCACTTGATGGACATTTTCTCATTTATTTATTTTTTTAATTAATTTATTATTATTATTTTGTTTTGGAGAGAGAGACAGAGAGACAGAGAGAGGGAGAGGAAGATAGAGATGGGTGCGCCAGCAGTGTCTCAGCTGCTGAGAACGAAATCCAGATACATGCACCCCTTTGTGGTCAAGTGCGGCACTGTGCCCTTGCGTCACTACATCTGGCTAAACGTGGGACCTGGAGATTAGAACCAGCGTTCTTAGGCTTAGGAGGCAGGTGCCTTAACCCCTAAGCCATCTCTCCAGCCCCGTTTTCTCATTTAATTGTCACAGTAATCCGATAGAAAGTGAGTCAGTGTTCCTCTCTTACAGACACAGATTCAGGTACCATTGAGGCCCCAGGTCAGTGGAGGAGACAGACAAGCAGATGGGTGTTTACAGTCTAGTGTGGTCAGGACCCAGGGGAGGAGAGTGTCAATTTTTTCTGAGGGTGAGAAAACTCTTCAAGACAGCTACCTATGTATCACAGTCTTGGCATATGAGTAGGAATCAGGAAGAAAGAAGAAGGAAATAGTTTTCAGTTGAGGGACAGTAGCTGCAAGTGTAAAGTGGGAGAGACTAGCCTGGCAGGCCTGCAGTACCGTGTGCACAGTGGCAGCAGCTCAGGTCATGAATGGGATGGTGAGGGAGAAGGCTTTAAGCCAGGAGGAGGCAGCCTTGGGTGATGTTACATGGGATCCTAGGGTGACAATCTCTCAGCCTGTTCTAAACGCAACAGGGAGCCAGGTGTAGTACCTGCAGTGGAATGACACGGTAGCTGCTGTGCCTTACAGTGCTGCAACCTAGGGAATGATGATGAGTGATTAAAGAGACCAGGTCAATGTCTTGTAGTTCAGTTAAGTAATATATTAACTACTTCAAATATTTATTATCTCCCATCTTATACTTTCTGCGTGACATTGGCCATTAGCTCAACAAGCCAAAAATTTGGCCACATGTTAATTTCCATTAACCCAGTATGAGACAGAACTTGATACTTAACTAAATCTCTGTGTCACATCTACCCATGGCCTTCTGTGGCTCCTGACACTGAATACCCAATTACTTACTTATTTACAGTGATACCAATTACTACTTCTCCCTCAAAAGCAGCAAGGAAGTCATTTGGCTCCTGCTTGGACTTAATTATGGATAATTTATTATTATTCTGACACATTTTCTAATCGACTGAATATTAATTGACTGGGGCTCCATGCAGAAGATGAAGATATTAAACTGTCATTACGCAAATGCTTGTTTGAGCTCATCCCCACACAGCACGATCATCAGTTCTGTTGCTTTGAGGAATGTGGCTGTCCTTAAGGGGGTTCTCCCTAGAGACTGCATCTTGATCTTGAAGATCATTTGGTCATAGACATGATAAGATACCTTCAAGTGAATAGGTGGCTGGAGATGCTGGTGAAAGGAGATGACTCGGAGTATGATTGTCAGGAAGACCAGAGAGGAAGATGATGAAGCAGGGACCAGCTGTCTGAGAGTCTTTTTGATAAAGGTTTCAGAAATCTGCTTGCTTTACTCCTCAACTCAGTCAATGTCAGCATAGCATGTGCCACGTCTCAGCAAGACCTGGACAGAAGCAGCTCTCTCTCCTGGAGCTTAGGGTTTATTTGGGATATAGATGTTAACCAACTAGTTTTACAGGTACAAATTTAATTAAACTTATGATAAATGCCATATAGGTTGAGGAGATGTCTAAGTGGACAGAGAACTTGCCATACATGTATGACTACTTGGGTTTAGATCCCTAAAACACACATAAAAAAATCAGATGCTATGTAGTGCTAGCATCTGTCATTCTAGCACACCTCTGGCAAAATAAGAAGAGGAGGCGGGAGCATCACCCAGAAACCAGTGGGCCAGAGTATGCAGCAGTGAGCAAGAAGAGGCCCTGCTTCAAACACAGTGGAAAGTGAGGACCTTTGTGTTTTCCTGTGACCTCCACACTCACATATATGAACACACACACACACACACACACACGCACACACGAGAGTTCATGGTGAGGCAAGAAGGAATAACTTGGGTATGGCTTCCTGGTTGGAAGTGAAAGTGATGTTTGGAGGACAAGGAGGAAAGAGCAAATGGTTTAGCATGGGGTTCTGCAAGGAAGGCCAGCCATGGAGAAACATGGCTGACTAACAAGCGTGAAGCTGAGGCTCAGGCTGGTACCTCTTCTGCCTTGTGGGATCAGCAGGAAGAAGGGGAGGCCCTGGGTATCCTCAAATGTCCTTGACAAAGCCAAAGGGTCACTTACACTCTGGGACTGCAGGTGAGTCATGTGGTGGACATTAATGGTGGCTGCCTGACAGTGCTCTGTTAAGAAAGTCTTAGAGGTCCCACGCAGGTTTAGTGATGGATCATGGCATGATTATTTACTGATTGATGGCTGCTCGAGTGAAAGAATTACTGGATGGCAATCATGGACTTTGTGGGTCAGGAATATGGATAGGGCATAGAAACAGTGAAAGTCTGTCTGAAGCCACAGTTAGGAATACTTGAAGGCTGAATGTGCCCGATGGCCAGAAACTGACATCCTTTGGTGGCTTCTTCATTCCTGTACTGACCCTGGACCAAGCTCACTTGAAGGATAGGCTCAGAAGGGTGGTTGAAAACACACCTATTCTTGCCTTTCCATGTGACTCTGGCTTCTCTCCTGTATAGTGGTGGGATTGTGGGTGGAAGTATCTGGCAAGGAGTTGTCAGGAAAGGGAGCACCAAGTGGAACCATTCAGAGATGCCTGGCCTTTGCTACTGTGACCTAGGGCCCACAGTCAGGCAATGCCACTCCTACTTACAGTCTCAGGGAGAGAGAACTAAGACCCCAGGAGGTAGAAGGAGAGTCAAAGACTTAGCAGACATGTTTTAAAATGACCACATTAGCTGACCACTACATTAGCCAGATTTTAGCTGCAATAAGGCTGCATCATGAATAGCTCCCAGATTCCAGTAGCTTCCCTGAGATGTTCATGTACACATCTACAAGTCTCCTGGATCTGGACTAGGTTCATTGTCTGACTCCAGGCTTCTGGTCAAGTTCAGGTCTGCTCCATATGTGTTAATGCCAAGACCCAGACCATAGGAGTATCATGCTCTTCTCATGGCAGGACAAGAGCTCAGGCCAGTCATGCTGGCACATCCACTAACCTGCCATTGGATCCAGGAAGTCACATGGCAAGCCCAGAATCCATGGGGTAGAAGCTATTCTTCACTCGCTTTACTGGGAGGCACTGCAAAGCTACAGGCAAGGGGTGTGGAGGTCATTATATAACAGGAATGTGGCAAAGAATCCCACCTCCTGTATTTTTGTATGCG
Organism: Orientallactaga sibirica; assembly: GCA_036365145.1. Taxonomy (NCBI): domain Eukaryota; kingdom Metazoa; phylum Chordata; class Mammalia; order Rodentia; family Dipodidae; genus Orientallactaga; species Orientallactaga sibirica. Next base: position 15,014,549 of record JAEOAD010000034.1, read on the forward strand.
AATTTGAAGAATGTTTATAGCTAAAATGTTTGCCTCATCATCTTCTAAATACTATGAATCAGTTGCTCAGACAAAATATCTGAGAACATTCTTGACTCTGTCCATGCTAATCATAACTTCCTCTCTGGTCTTCAATTGTTTTACATCTTCCTATCCAACAGCTATACTACCTGTCTGTGTTGTTTATTTTTCTTGTATATTCTGCTTGCTTTAATTTACAGAACAAATTGCTAACCTTTGTCTAGACTACTAACTTGGATTTATTTATCCATTCAATAAATATAAAAAAATGTGTTTATTGACTGTTTAGTATTTTCCTCAAACTGTGCAGGGGGCTGTGCAGTGATCTACAAAGAAAGGCTCTCTATCCTCATAGATCTTCTGGTCTAGCAGGGAAAAGGACAATAATGCCTAATCAGTGGAAAGTTCACATATTTTGCCAAATTCTAGAAAAGATACAGCACTGGGAGACATAGAATGATAATGAGGATCTGGGGGAATTTCTCATTTAGGTGGAGTCCTAGCGAAGGCCTCACAAGGAAGTGCCAAAACCAAAGAATGAGTGATAGCTAGGAGCAAGAAAAATGTGTTTAGGAGAGAAAAGGGTTCAGTCAGTGGGGACAAGAGGTGCAAAGGCCAGAGATAGCAAAGTGTGCACTTCTATCAAGGAACTGTAAGAATTTTGGTTTCAGAGGATCACAGAGGACACGGAGAATGACAAGTGGATTCCTTTCTCCAACCCATCCCTCACATGTAGCCAGGCTGGACTACATGATGGCCACTCCTGAAGTCTCAGGGTCTTCTGTTGCTCCCAGGATCTATTCAAACCACCCATGCTAACATTTTGAGCTGTCTATCATGAAGACACTACCACTGACATTCCTTGTCTTCTGCTGTAGTACGACTGGTCTACCTACCAGTCCCTGAGGCCATTTTATCAATAGATTTGCTTTCCCCTTTGTGGCTCAGTGCACAGGAAAGACTAACCATGATAAGCCTGCTTAATTCAACATTAGGCAGTCAGAGCATTCACTGTATTCTTCCTGTGTCTGAGGCATGAGCATATCTGATATGCTTTGGGATACAGGCTCAAATAAAGTGATTGGTCTCATACATGGGGAAGAAGTGGGACTCATGGAGAAGCTTTTTGGAGACAGTGGTCAGGAGGAGCCTCCTCCATAGGTAGGGTGTTCTTGGGAAGTGGTGAGCTCCCTGACTGTGGGAGATGTGCAGGCACCGCTGACAAGACTTCTGTCCTGATGCAGGTGGGCAGGTAGGTTCTTATGCCTTTGCTGCAGTGAAGATTCAGCTTTTGAAATCAGTGTTTCCAAAGCTGGCTCTCACCAAATGCATTTGTAAAATGCAGACTCCAAGGTTGTCTTCAGATCCCTCAGAGTCTGCACTGGAGCAGCCTAAGAACCTGCATTTAAAATGTGCCTCCTGTAGCAGACAGCTTTAGGTTCGCTGAGATGTACTTCCAGACCAGGCACAGTTATGGAGGAAGGGATATGATTTATTGAAGCTTACAGATCCAGGGGAAGTTCCATAATGGCAAGAGAAGCAGCCTGTTCTCCACAGGGCCAAGCAGAGAGAGAGAGAAACCAACCAGCCACCACAGCACACAGAGCAAAACTACAGCCAAAAGGTCACACAGCACACTTTAGGAACTCCTGCTAGGCACATTTGCATATCTTTACAATGGACTCTCAAACCATCACCACACCTTAAGACCGGGCCCCCAGTGACCTTGCCTCTAGCAAGGTGATTGCAGATGCAAACTCTAAGTAATAAACCACTGAATATATTGGGGGACATATATTCAAACTACCACACCTCCAGTAACCCTGGTAAGTCCTGGAGTTTGAGACCCCTGTGACATCATAAAAGTGAAAGCAATGGAGACACACTACCTAGATAAAAAGCATGGAAAGTAGCCATCTTGTTCTGGCTTTTCTAACAACTCCCTCTTTGTGTGCCCTTGGGTAAGTCCTTTTTCTGTTCTGGACCTTAGTTTCTCTACTTGTAAAAGGGAGGCATTGATCTGTTCCTCCAGGATTGGGAAAACAAAGATTGGGAAAACATTTCATAATGAAAAGAAAAAATTAGAATCTACCTCTGAAGCTCTGACTTTTAAAAAAAAATTCTAAAAGTGGAAAGCTGCTCAGGTTTCATGCATTTATTTTTGTTTGTGTTCTATAATGGTAAGAACATAACAAAATCTATGTGCATGAGGGAGCATTGTCAGCTGTAGGCATGATGCTGCACAGCAGATTACTAAAACAGATTCATCTTGAGTTTCTAAAGCTTGATGCCTGATGTTGACAACTTCTCATCTCTTCCCCCACCCTCTTGTACCACCATTCTGCTCTTTGCTTTTGTGAGGTTGACTACAGGGTGCGGAGCCTTCTGTAAGTGGAACCATGTAGCATTTATCCTTCAGAGACGAGCTTATTTCCCTTTGTACAATGTCCTCAGGGTTCATCAGTGAGGAGGTTTCTTTCTGCACAGAGTGTATATGACAACTTTTCTTCTTTTCTTTTCTTTTCTCTCCTTCCTCCCTTTCTTTCTCACACTCTCCCCTCCTTTCTTTCCTTCCTTCCCTTCCTTCTCCCTTTCCCCTTCCCTTCTTCCTTCTTTCTTTCTTTCTTTCTTTCTTTTTTTCTTTTTTTCTCTCTCTCTTTCTCTCTCTGAGAGATTGAAAGATTGGGTGTACCATGGCCTTTAGCCACTGCAAGCAAACTCCAGACACATGCACCACCTTATGCATCTGACTTTACATGGGTACTGGGTAATCGAACCAGGTCATTGGGCTTCACAGGACAAGCTCCTTAACCACTAAGCCATCACTCCAGTCCCGCCACCTTTTCTTATTGTCTTTATTCACTTTAATGATGGACATTTCCAGTTGTTTCTGTATCTCAGTGGTTGTTCTGGTTTGACTGTAAAAGGCTACCCACTCCCCATAGGCTCATGGGTTTGGACACTTGGACCCCAGCTGGTGGTACTATTTGGGAAGGTTGTGGGACCTTTAGGACATGGAGCCTTGCTGGAGGAAGTGGGTTACTGGGGGCTGGCCCTGAGGTTTGATAGCCTGACCCCACTTTGTTTGCACTTTTCTTCCTTACTATGGATGCAATGTGACCAGCCAGCCTCCTACTTCTGCCGCCACACCTTCCTTGCTATGATGGACTGTATATGCCTGGAACTGTAAGCCAAAATCAACCCTTTTCTTAAGCTACTTGTGAGGCATTTGGCCATAGTAAAGCGTAGAGTGACTAACACAGCAGTTGTGAATAATGCACCAATACATGTGGCAGTGATGATATCTGTTTGAGGTCCTGCTTTCAATTCTTTTGCGTAAATATTCAGAAGCTATTTTGAGGACCTTCCATCCCATCTCTGGCATTTCCAATGGTATAGTTAGAATGAATGGTAGGGTTAAAACCTTGAGATTTGGAGCACTGGGAAAGATAAATTGAAGGCCTGCAGCTGTGATGACATAGTCAAGCTAACTAGATAAGAGAAAGGACAGGACTCTGAGAAAATAACATACTGGTTTCAACAGGATTCCTTGGGCACACTGTTGCCATTTCCCCTGTAAATTTCTCAACTTTGTAGGTAATTATAACTTTATCCATATTCGTGCATCTAATTTATATAATTGTAACAGACTGAACAGTGGGCAAGGATAACTTTTAAGAAAGTCTCTAACTCGGGGTTAGGCAAGGGGAGGAGAAAAGGTAGCTCAGGCTCCTAAGTCCAGATACTAGAGGCAGAACCTTTGTCTGCCCTCCACCCTGCCAGGTACACTTAATTTCCATGTTTGCTTGCTTACCTGTCTAAAATAGATGTTGACTACTTGCTTACCCTACCTGTGCTCTGGTATAAGTTCTTCTCCGAAGGGAGTACAAGAACCCAGACTGTTGTGGTTAGGATTTGAGGTCATATGGAAGGAGGGAATGTGAGAGGAGACATCTGTCTACATCTACGACGATAGGCACGCTGAATCAAAGTTTCCATTTCTCCACATCTGCCATGCCACTTGTTGACTTTTGGTGTTTTGAGACTATCCATCCCAAGAGATGTGGGGTGGTGTGACACTAAGCCTTCCCTACACTTATAAGGAGATGAGTAGGTTTGTCATTCTGGGTGTGTGGTGGTTTGGATGAAAGTGTCCCCATAGCCTTATATATTTGTGATAAAGTCTCATACTCAATTCCCAACTGGTAGCAATTTGGGAGAAGGAATTTTGCTGGAGGAGATGTGTTGCTGGAGGTAAGCTTTGGGATATTGTAGCACAGCTCCCTCTAATCCAGAGCTAGCTTACTCTCTTACTGCTTCCTGTCAGGTGCTGTGGTAAGATGTGATACCTAGTCCCTGCTCTGCCATGCTCTTCCCTGTCTTGATGACATTTCTCTTGATCATATGTTGAAATAAATCCTTTTCTTCCATCAGCTGCTTCTGTTCAGGTGTTGTATCCCAGCAAGAAAAAGCTTACTGATATTGGGTGTTATGCATATAATACCTAAAGATAAAAGGCATTGTGGTGCCCATTTCGTTTTTTAAATATTTTATTTTTATTTATTTATTTGAGAGAGGGAGAAAGAGAGAGATACAGAAATAGGCAGGTAGGGGCGGGGAGAGATACTGGGCACTCCAGGGCCTCCAGCCACTGCAAACAAACTCCAGATTCATGCGCCCCCTTGTGCATCTGGCTTATGTGGGTCCTGGGGAGTCAAATCTGGGTCCTTTGGCTTTGCAGGAAAGTGCTGTAATCCGTAAGCAATCCCTCCAGCCTGGTGGTACCCATTTCTAATCCCAGCACTTGGGCAGCAGAGGCATGACAATTATTGCAAGTCTGAGGCCATCATGACCTATCTAGTGAATATTAGGCTAGCCAGGGCTACATAGTGAGATTCTGCCTCAAAACAATAACCACAGTAAAAAATAATACAGATTCCTAAGACATATTTAAGCATACTTTAAGAAAAGGAAAAAAAAAACATGAAAGGATTTGAGAAATAAACTCAAAACCTTACTGTGGTTGACAACTTAAAAACTCCTTTCAGGGCCTGGAGTGATGGCTTAGTGAGGTAAATAGCATTTCCCTCAAAAGTATGACAGTCTAAGGGGACCTGAGACCACACTGTGTTTGATTCTTTAGCACCCATATATATGGCTGTTCATGGCCATGCACATCTATAATCCTGGTTGTGTAGGAAGCAGAGACAAGAGTATCACTGGGGCTCTTGAAAATAGTAAGCTCCAGAATCAGTGAGACTCTATTTCAAGAAAACACACAGATGATGATGGAGTGGGACACCTGACATTCTCCTCTGGCCTCCACATGTGTATATATCTGTACAAGCACAGGATATACATATCTATACATATACACGTGCATACACCACACACATACATGCACACATGAATCACTTCTCTGTTGAAGAATTTTCCTTGTATCCTGTGGGTTCCCTTAAGGCAATAGGGGCTTCATCATGAGGCAGTCATCTTCGAGCACAGAGGATGCCTGGGTCCTTTGGAAATGATTCCAGATGAGAGTGAAGGTGTGGTCACTCCCTCTAGACTTCTTGGGGACAGATAACTATGATTAAGAGATGTGAGACAAGAGTTATTGGCCAAGCATTGCTCCTGTGTGTGGTGAGTCTAAGACAGAGATAGACAGAGGTAAGGCTGGACAGAGGCAGGGCTTGGTCTACCTTGTCTGTGTAATAGAGGTCCCAGCTTATCTTCTGGGAAGCTCTCAAGCTTGGATGCCATTCCCAATAGGGCTGAATCAAAGTAAGGCAAGGGTCATGTCTTCATGCCCACATGCGAGGCACGAGCACAGGCCAGGCAGCTCCTTGGAAGAGAGGCTTTGGGGGTCTCCAGCAGTCAGCACTTCTGGAAAAGGCAGGGGGAATAGGGGCCATGATCTCTAGTGTCCTCAGAAGACCCATGACCATTCCACTGAAACTATGGGCAGGGTCTTGCCAACTTTTGGCCAACTTGACATACATTTGCATTGTATTTGTATGCAAGTTTGTCTTCTCTTTCAGCTCAGTTTAGTTCCACAAATTCTAGCATGGAAATCTTCAGGGGACTTATTATTTTCTTTTGTATAACTAAATGAAAGAATTGAACTAAAATTGAGAATCACACGTGAAAGGAAAAGAAATCCAAGTGTTTCATTTCTTGTTGCCATCCATTCTTATTTTATTTATCAATTTACTCATTTATCCATTTAGAATTTATTGAACAATTATTGTATTTCAAGCCTTATACTGGACCCTAGATGTTGAGGACTTTGTAGGCTAGTGTGTGAAACCAAGTCACCAAGAGAAATAATTTGTCGTGGCAAGACGAGAGCTTCAAAAGAGAAGTATACAAAGATAAGGGGAGCATGAGTCGAGGAGAAGGATTCAGCCTAGGAAATGATATCTCATCTGAAGGATATTTCAAAGGAACTTTGAAGGACAAGTAGGAGTTTGTGGGGCAGACAAGGCAGACAAAATTGATTCTTGTTCTTGTTTTAATCCAAGCCAAGACTTGTTCTATACTTTCATTGCAACCCACATAGGTTGAGTGGAAACACAGAAAATTTTGAAAAGCTTTGGGAACAGGATGAGTCAGGTTTTATCAACCACTGAGACATTCATCAGAGTAGGGAAGGGACCTAGAGAGAGGAATGTGCCTTCCACGGAATTACTTTGGTTTAGTTCAGATGGCCCTGCTACCCCATACTGCTCTTCTTCAATAGGCTCTAACCTCAAATCACTGAGGACATACATTAAAATTTCATGGTGATTAAACAGCCCCTTCCCTCTACTCCTGCTGTCCCCTAGGGTTCAATCTCAAATCAGCCAAACATTCATTATCTGAGGAGTTCCAGCATTTTTGATGTAATTTATTGGCCCTCCCCCAAAGAAACCAGCATCATGTTTTAAAAGTCACAGTGGCAGTTGTTTCTGGTGAATTACCATTTATACATTTTCCCATCTGTGAGTATTTTTCTTGAGTACCACCTGCTTCCCACACTTTGGTAGTGGGGACTCCAACAGATCCTATCTCAGAATAAATGTGTTTTATCTATAGTATTTTCAGCAACTTTTTTTATCTCACAAAATAATCTCCTCTAAATACAAATCAGCTTTTAGAGCTGCAAATAGATGTGCATGCTTTAAAAAAAAATTCTCCCAAATCTCTCGTGAGAGAGCCTTGGCAAGTCAGTGTAAGAGGGGAAAGAGTCAAAGGGACAGTGAGGATGCAATGGAAGGCATAGCATGCATCAAGAGCACTTCAACCAACTGCGGAGGATGCAGAGGAAAGAGCTCGGTGTTGCTGGAAGCAGGGGTGGGGAGAAACCTTGTTTCTGAATCCAAGGGAGCTTGACTGCCTGCTTCCTTGGGGCTCTTGTTTCTTTGCAGCCTGAACTAGGTGACTTAACCTCTTTGGCTCTTTGTTTCCTTGCCTGGAACATGAGGATAACAATGCGTACCACAGAGCTGAGTTTTGCCTTGCCCATGGAAGATGCCCGTTGTGCTTGTCTCCATTGGACTCAGGCTGCTCGTGATCCTGTGTGAACATCTACCTGGTTACCCTCAGCATATAGCTGCTATCTGATAAGAGCAAAGGCCTCTGGGATTGATTTCTTGGACATATGCAGAGGGCATCCAGAGTCCCAGAATCAATGTTGTGAACCTTCTGGGGGGTTCACATTGATGCCTTGGCAACTAATTGAAAGCCTAGTTTTCAAGCTAAACTTGCTGGCACCATAACATAGATAGTAAGCGTTGTGTGTTTTGTTTCAGATCGCAGAGTTCAAAAGAGTCTTTGCTTGGAGCTGTGGGCACTGCCTACCAGGCTTCAGGGAGATGACTTTATACTCTTTTGGCTTTAAGGGACTGTCTCTTACAGGGAAGAGCTAGCTGGAAGACCTTTTTGGTCATTTTGTCCTACCCACCTTTCCAGGGGAGACCTAAGGAAGATGTGTGAACATGCTAAAAAGACTTTTGAAGTAGAGTGGCTTGTTCTGACAGGTATACAAGATGTGCAGAGACTATAGGAGAAATAAGTCCAGGTATGGACACATTAGACTGGAGGCATGTGTGGGTCCTGTGATGGTAAGGAGTCTGGAGCTCAAGAGGAAACAAGAGGGATTGGATCTGAGGTCTTCAGCTGCAAGATGCTGCCTTTGGGGGAAAGGAAGGGGTTTGAACTGGCTGAGGAGGACTGGAGTCATCCCAGCACTTGAGAGGCTGAGGCAGGAGGATCAAGAGTTCAAGGTCAGCCTGGGATACATAGTGAGGCACTGTCGCTAAATAATGAGAAGAAAAAAATGATTAATTGTGTTATGTGAATTGTATCTCAATAAAAAAGATTTTGTAAACAAACTCCAAACCCTGTTGCAAAAATAACAGAAACTAGCTTATTGCCTGTAAATGTAATTACATCTCCCCAGGAAGTAAGCATTAAAAAATAGATAGTAAAATTTTAAAAAGCACAGGGTGTGCCAGGTTGGTGTTACACCCCTGTAATCCCAGCACTTGGGAGGTAGAGGCTACATAGAGTTCAAGGCTACATAGTAAATTCCAGACTAGCCTGGCCTATAGATGGGCTTGTCTCTAAAACCACTAGAAAGCACAGGAGGTTTCTCTGGGGGAGGGGACTGGTGAGCAGGGTGGAGGTGACAGGGTGTCTCCGGATGGGCTGGATCTCAGGGTGGATTTTTTATGCTGCAGTGAAGATATGGGGTCTTGGAAGAAAGAAAGGGTGTTGGGGTGCAGCCCCATTTCCTCCACAGGAGTCACAGAAGGTGGGGTTTTGGCTGCTGGCCAATTTCAGATTGAGTACCTAGAGGGGATGGGAGGAGGGTCATGTCCCACCTTAATTCTGGGGGTCCCTGCTGCCTGCCTAGGCCAGGCCAGCCCCAAATGCTAGGTATCCATGCCTCTGTCTTGGTGCTATTTCACAGTGCTGAGCTCTTCCACTCCACCAGGCTCTCTCTGTTTCCCTCCTACTGCTCTGTGGGGATTTGGATTCAAGATTTGTTCTTAATATTCCAAATTTTGATGAGAAACTTACAGGGTCAGGTGCTTATCTAAAATCTTGGTAGGACAATTTACGTCTGTTGAGGACCCACTTCAAAAGCGCAGAGATGATGAACAGAGGGAGAAAACTGAGACACTCAAAAAGACAATGACTAGCACAGAAGGCTCAAACTGCGTGTTGTTGCTCTTTACTGAAAGTATAATTAATCCTGTACATGCAATGTATCAATCCAGTCCCTTGGAGCCTGTGGTTAGCCCAGTGCCTTTCCAGAACCTGCTCACTTGTGGAAGTCAGTGCAACATCTGTCACGTGACCTTGAGAAGTCATCTCACTTTGACCTCCAGTATATTCCTTTACAATTCAGGTGATTTAGCTAGAGAGAAGATTTTAAGAGTGTGTGTTTCAAGATCTGAGTGGTGACTTGATCTTACTGCACAGATGACTGCCTAATCAAGCATTCTTTCATGTGTTCATTTAATTCATCAAATAATTAATCAGTACCTTTTCTGTTCCAGGCTGTGGGGATAGGGTGTAGCTCAGTGGTTGAGAGGTTGGCTAGCAAATACATGGCCTGGGGTTTGATGACCAGCTCTGTAAAGCAAGCAAGCCAACAACAACTACAAAAAGGTGACCTGGATGCTAAGGAGTGAGCATTGGGAAGGAAAGTACAGGACCGAGTGTCCTGGTGCAGAGAGAGTTTCTGGAGCTACTGGAATGGGAACAGTCAAGGCCAGTATGGCTAGACTCCATGGGGAAAGGAAGGACTGGTGTAGAGGCCCAAGGGGTGCTCAGAGCCAGAGCACAGAGCACTTTGTGGAAGGAGGTGGGGTTTCTTTTTAGATGTAGTAGAGAGCCATTGTAGTGTTTTATTTTATTTACTTTTACATGTTTATGTGTGGGTGTGTTTGTGTGTGCGTGTGTATGTGTTCATGCATGTTCGTGCATGTGTGTGGAAGCCAGGCAACAACTTCAGGTGTGATTCTCAGGAAGGGACTCTCAATGCCCGATAGCTTACCAGTCTAGACTGGCTGGCCAGCGAGCCCCAGGGATCCGTCCATCTCTGCCTTACCAGCTCTAGGATTACAGGCGTGTGCTTACCATGTCTAGCATTTTTATGTGGCTACTGGAGATTAAACTCAGGTCTTCATTCTTGAGAGGCAAGCTCCCTCCCCAGCCCCTCTGCAGGATTTTAAGCAGGGAGGTCACAGCTCTAATCTGAATTAAAAGTTAAAAATCAGGGTAGAGCAGGTGGAGAAGAGGCCTGTTGGGTGTTAGCAGGGAGGCCAGAAGGAGGCTGAAACAGGGATGACTATGACTCACTCCTCTTCCAGGTCTATGGCTCGGTGTTGTTGTCCAGTGCTGGGTGAACTGTTGCTACAGATATTTTGTGTTGCTGGGCCCACTTCTGAAAGTCTGAGGTCAGGGAGACTAGCCCAGCCTTGCCGAGTACAACCTTAGCCAGGCAACATCAGTCACCCAAAGGAAAATTCCAGGACCTTGGACAAGGGAGTAAAACAGGATAATCCTGAAAAACAAGGGTGTCTGGACAGCAACCAACAGTAGTGGTGCTGTATTGTTTTGTGTTGGGGCCTCAGAGACCTCCTTGGCCAGCAGTACATAGGGAAGTAGCTCGTGTCTGGCAGTGAGCCTTTTGTTAAATATCCCATGCTTTTAAGGAGCACACACCTCTGTCAAATTCTATATTCTAATAAAATGATAATTTTATTTTTAATTAGCTTATCAAGTACCAGGCTTGCTTATGGCTTTTTAAAAAATACAACCTTGCCTTTAAAATTTTTTTTTATTATTTTATTTATTTTTGGAGAGAGACACAGAGAGAGACAGACAGAGAGGGAGAGGGAGACAAAGATGGGCTCGCCAGCAGTCTCTCAGCTGCTGTGAATGAAATCCAGGTGCGTGCGCCCCCTTGTGGGCAAGTGCAGCATTGCGCCCTTGTATCACTTTGCATCTGGCTAAACGTGAGACCTGGAGATTGGAACCTCTGGAGATTGGAACCAGAGTTCTTAGGCTTAGCAGGCAGGTGCCTTAACCACTAAGCCATCTCTCCAGCCAAACCTTGCTTTTTTTAAAAAAAAATTAATTAATTAATTAATTAATTTGCAATCAGAGAGAGATAAAAGAGAAACAGACAGAGAGATTGGGCCCACCAGGGCCTCCAACCACTGCAAATGAACTCCAGATGCACGCTCCACTTTGTGCATCTGACTTTACTTGGGAAATGGGGTGTTGAACCTGAGTCATTAGGCTTTGCAGGCAAGTGCCCATCTTTCCAGCTCACAACCTTGGGACTCTGCCTCCAATTTCCTGCTTAAACCTCCTTTCCCTTCCTCTCCTCGTCTCTCTATTCCTGCCTTCCCAGCCTAAACTTTTTCACTCAGCATTCCCTATTTCAACTGATTGACCATCTTACAGTGAGTCTCACTGAAGTTAGGATAAAGGCTCAAATCCTTGCAGGTCCTGGTCTCCAAATCCCTGCCTGGTCTCAACATTCTTGCTCCTCATTTAGTGTGGGGTCTTTTGCATAAATCTGGCAGAATATGCCACATGTTCACTTGTCTGCTAATGTAAAGTGTCCTCATTCTAGAATGGGAGACCAAAACGACTTCTGTCCCTGCTGTGGCCTCAACACTCAGCAGCAGTGGCTAGGATAGAGTATGGGCTTAGTCAATTGTGAAATGCGAACAACATCTTCAGATTCATCACAGTTCAGACCCACCATATCAAAGACGCTGGGAATATTACAGATTGCCCTGAGACCACTCCAGAACCTTGAACCATCAGCGCATGCGTCCCTCCATCTGTAGGCAGAAGCTTCTCCACAAGGCCAAACAAGGAGAGTCTGCCACGGAAGATGGCATGGCCTTTGCTCTCCAAGCCCATTTAGGAAATTGGCTATCTTGCCCTTCCTCTCAGCATTCACACCCCATCCCAGACACTACCGTGGACCTCCCTCCCCCATACCAGCTGGAGTCTTCTTAGTGGTCCTAAATCACACAGCAGGCCTGAGGCAGGAGCGCAACCCAGCCTCAGATGTAGATCAGGGGGCAATTGGCGCACATCGTATATCATGGCGGAGCTGCATAAAGCCTCTCACACCTGGGGAAGCTGCCCGAAGCACTTCGCTGGGCAGTGGCCCTGCTCGGGAATAATTGTCCTCATCTGTAACTTTTCCACTGCACAGGAAAGCTGTCTTTTCTTTTTCATTCTCACGCTCTCTTTTTCACTCTGTTTTTCTCTCTTTTCTTCTCCCTCTTTTCATTCCTTTTTTGTTTCCTAATAAAATAGTGTCTTTCTGTCCTTGTCTAGAAAATCACACTTATGGCCAATTCAGGTAAACTGAGGCAAGGAATGAGGGACTCCTAGGAGGGTCACAGAACACAAGGGTGGTAGAACCAGGAGAAAACCCACTGGGCTATGGACCTGCAGGGAGAGAGAGAGAGAAATGGAGTGTTGCCTTAGTTATGCGAGAGACTCTCTAGGAGGGACACCCTGAGGGAGAGAGAAGGTGGCCCTGGGTCAGCATGGGCCTGAGTTCAAATCCTTACTTTCTCTTGCACTTTACAAGACATTAAAAGGAACTTCCCTTCAGATTTTCTTCTTTTAATGTGTGTGTGTGTGCGTGTGTGTGTGTGTGAAAGAGAGAGAGAGAGTGATATGCTTGCATATGCGTATGCTTGTTTGTATTGTGTGGGCGATGTGTGCGTGGGTATGTGTGCATGCACATGGAGGCCAGAGATCAATGTCAGTGTTTTCCCCAGTCATTCTCCTTTTCTCTTTGAGGCATGTTCTTTCACTGAAACCAGAGCTCCTTGATGCAGCTAGCCTAGTAAGCCCTTGGGATTCTTCTGTCTCTTTCCCTCTGTCTCTGTGTCTATCTGGCCCACTTTGAGTTTACAAGTGCACACTACCAAACCCTGCTGGAGATCTGAACTCGGGTCCTTATGCTTGCACAGCAAGTGCTTTACCCACTGGACCATCTTGCCAGCCACTTTCCAGCATTTTGAAATGAACATGGCTCTGGAGACAGTCAGACTTGTGTCTCAAAGCCTGTCCTTTCCTACTATCTTGGTGTTTTGGGAACCTCTCTCCTGCACTCCAACCCCGTCCTCCTAAGTGGAGAATACTGACTCTCACAAGGCCACTATACAGAGTGATGCAAAAACCAAGTGGGGTGGGGAAGGTGCATGACAAACTGTAAAGTTCCTCACAGACAGATGATGATGGTCTGGAGGCAGCCTCCTTCAGAGCTCCCCTGTGGGAGGTTCTGTCCAAATTCTGCATCACTCCCAGCATCAGTACAGGCTGGTCTTTCTGTTTGCTGGCCCCTTGCCGTCCCCTGCAGCACCCAACAGTGCCTTGCACCTCTGTCCTTTATCAGCTCCTAGACATGGCAGAGCTGGGTCTGCAGAGCTCAGGAGCTCAGCCTTTGCCCTCCCTATGGTGGGATGAAGGAACAGAGAAAAGAGCTTTGTCATTTCCACAGATTTAGGGGCAGCCCTTGAGTACCTGGCTGGGCTGGGTTCCGAGAGTATGGCAATGCTAGAAGAGGCAGCAATCTGGGGGTGAGTGGGGTAGGTGGTGGTGGGCCAGAGCTGGGATGAGGGCAAGAAGCACATTTTTGTCTTCATAGAACTGGGGCTATTGCTGTGGAAACTTGAAGAGACAACTTGAGATCTAGGAAACAATCCTGCTTTTCTGACCAATTTGCTTTTTCATGTAGGCAGTGAGGGGGAGAGACTAGCTTGAGGATCCAAGGAGAGAGTGGCAGGCCAGGAGTGAGATGTAGGTTCCAGACCCCGGACCTTTGCTTTTTTCCTTAACTACCGGGGACAAGTGGAGTCCTCTCCCAGGGTTTCCATGGGGACCAGGGAGAGCTTGCAGGTGGAAGTATATGCAGGTAGGTGGAGGGGACAAAGAAGGCTCTGGAGCTAACTACCTAGGTCTGAGCCCTAGCTCTACAGTACCCTGTACCTCTCCCCCTCTGGTCACCCCAATTTCCCATGTCATATGTTCACCAGGCTTTGGGGAGGAATAAAGTAGCTCACACAGGTGGGGTGTTACTGGTGCCAGCAGGAAGATACAGCAGTGTTAGACAGATGGAGTCATCACTGGTCACTCAACGTATTTTTTGAATGCCTACTAAGGGCTGAGTAGGTTTCTATGGTAGGATATTTGATGGTGACCAGTTTGGATGAGCAGGAAAAGTTCTACCCATGTCCATGGTCATGGGAACCAGCGAGAACACCAGCAGGTGATCTCCCCAGAACCTATGGTGGAAAGCAAACATGTGCAACCACACACACACACACACATGTACCCACAAATACATGAACATGCACATACATGTAAACAAAGAGAGATATAAAGAGAAACAGACAGGCCGCTGGACACAGACATAGCAGAGATGGAGGGGGAGAAGGATACCGGTGCAGAGACAGAGCTCCACAAGGAGGAAAGAGGATAGAGATGCAGGGGAAAAAAAGAGGAGCAGAGCTTCTTAAGGGGGTCTGGAACTTAAGTGACGGGGGAAGATTTTCAGAAAACATATGATGAAGAACAAAAAAGAACTCAGGAGCTCTGCCAATTTCTTTTTTATCTCTTCACAAATATCAAGCTGCACTTGGGGAATGTCACCACCGTGAAGAGAGATAATGAGCAGAAGGGGGGCTGGAAGCAATTACATCACCTCGCAGCGCTGGGGTGTGCTGGCAGCACACTGCGTCCCGGAAAGGAAAGGTACCAGGGGCCTGGACCTCAGCGTGCCCACATAGAGGCACCCTCAGGGGAAGGCAGACTGACCTCCAGCTCCTCTCTAACTTCTACCTGCCTTCTAGTCTCCTCTACCTGGGTATTCCGTTGTACCCACTGGACACTCAGTTGTTTCTTTCTGAACCTGCTCCCCACTGCTGATTGCCCCATTTCAGAGTTGAACTCCAAGTGTCACGCCCCCCATCTCCTTCCTTCTCTATGAACCTCTGTCGCCAGGCCACCCATATTCACCTCCTAAATATCCTTCAGCACTGCTCCCAGGAACCCAGGCCCACTGCTTGTGTCTTTGCCCAGACCTCATCTCTTCCCTGTGTTTTGCCACCTTTTCTACTGGGCCCTCTCCACTGGGCTGGCTTCCCCTGTGATCCTTCCTCCCTATCATCACACTGAAACTCCCAAATCAGAACTCCAACCCTGGCCATCTGGGGACCAGAATTATTCTAGGTATTCTGCTCACCTTTGGAACATGCCTGAGACCCGAGACCCCGTGACAACTATCTCCATCCTGTCGTGCCCCTTCTCAGCCCATGCTGTATTCATCAGTGTGGGTTGTTCCCAGGTTCTCCACTCACTCCATTGCTTCTTCCTGTGAGGTATTCACCACCGCATATGACCAAAGACTCCATTCTGATATCAAATCCCAAGGGGTCTCTTTTGATTTTGCAAGAATCTTGATTCCCACTATATCAAGCAGGGATCCCATCACAAGGGCATGGCCTGCTCATCTGGCTAAGACATGTCCTCTCATATATTTTCTGGATGTCTTTTCCCTACCTTGGCCAATCAGTGATGAAGCCCCTATTGATGTCAAGGCTGGAAAGAACACGACACCAGGTGTTCTGACCCACTCTGCCGAAAGGCAGGGTGAGGTTGATGCCTTCAGTGCCTCACGTCACCTCTTTCTGAATAAATCAGAGGTTTAACCTGGAGAGGAGAAAGAACATTAGCAATAGGGGTGGGAAAGGATGCCTCATGTGGCTTTGTGAGAAGACAAAGCAGAAGTCTTTTGTTTTCTTTGGCCAACCCAGGAAAGGCCCATGGAGTACAGAACAGCTAGCTGTAACATCTGCTCCCCATTTGCAGGGCCAGTGGAGCAGCTGGCCTGGCAGTCAGGCTGGCTCATATGCTGCTCAGAGAAGGGCCTGGAATTCCACAGATCAGGGATATTCCCAGATACATTCAGGGATATGATTCAAACTTTCTAAGACTGAGAATCTATCCAGGCACCATGGAAGTCTAGACTTCTGAGAATCCCCTGACTGCATGGTAGGGAAGGGTGTGTGTGTGTGGTGGTTGAGGGTGGTTAGCTCTGCGTCATCTTGGTTTGTCCCTGTGTTGGCTCTATACCATGATTACAGGCAGAAAAGTCATCAATTTCCCTAAACTCCCTCCCCAAAAGCTTGGATCTGGATTAGCAAAGGTCTGGGAGGGAGCTGGAGATGATTCAATCAAGAGATTATATTTTGTTTGCTTTTGGTTTGTGTGTGTATGTTTATGTGTGTGTGTGTGTGTGTGTGTGTGTGTGTGTGTGTGTGCACATGTGTGCATACACGCAGAGGCCAGAAGTCAAGATTGGCTCTCTTCCTCGATCTCTCTGTACCTTATTTTCAGAGACAGAGTCTCTCACTGAGTCGAGATTCACCAGTTCTGCTGCACAGGCCATGCAGCGAGCCCCTGGGGACTCTCCTGTGTCCACGTCCCCAGGGCTGGGATGGCGGGTGCATACCACCGTACCTGGCATTTTTATGTGGGTACTGGGGATCGAACTCAAGTCCTCCTGCTTGAGCAGTAGGTATTTTATGCACTGAGCCATCTTTACAACTCATCAAGAGTCTCAGTGATTTCACAGTGTACTTGAGACATCCTTAAACTGTCCTCTACTTGATCTATCACCCATTAATGTCTCCATCCTTGGAGCTCTCCCAGCCTCATCCTGTCTTTCTGGGTTCTTGTATTAATCTTGTGAAGCTTCTGGAACCAAGAGCCACAAACAACAGAAGTGTGTTCTCCCATACTTCTGCAGGCTGGGAGTCTAAAATCAAGGTATTTGTGAGAACCATGCTTCCTCCAAGGCATCTAGAGAGCATCCTTCCTTGCCTCAAATGGCATTTGGTAGCTCCCGGCTTTTCTTGGCTTGAGGCAACTCAGCTCTGGTCTCTGACTCTGGCTTCACATGCTGTCTACCCTCTGGGTCATGCATGTCCCTTCCAAATCTGTGTCTTCATATGACATTCTCCTTCCCACATTTCTGTTTCTCTCTCTCTCTCTTTTGAGTATTCCTAGGGTGAGTTATTAATCTTAATTTTATTGTACTCTTATTTTTGACAATTTAATACATGTATATAATGTATTTTGGTCATATTCACCCACATATCCCCTTCTCACTCCCTCTAAACCCCTTCTTTCTGACTAACATCCTTCGTACTTTTATGCCTTGTTTGTGACCCTCTGAGATAAATTAGGGTTGCTTGTCTGAACATGGTAGGGGGTTCTTTACTGGAGGACAGGCAAATTACCAGTGGTTACACCACCGAAGAACATGACTTCCTCTCCCCAGTAACCATTCACAGCCAATAGTTAATCTTGGAGTAGTGGGGGTCTTGTAAGTTCCTTTCCATCCATGATAGAATGTTGATGGGGTCAATCTTGCATAGGAAACAACAGTCATTGTGAGTTCATGAGTGTGTCAGCCATGTTGTGCCCAGAAGACAGTGTTCCATAGCACTCCTCCCCACCCCCTGGCTCTTCATATTCTCTCCACCCCCTCTTCCACTATGATGCCTGAGCTTTGGCTTTCTCTTATGACTCAGACACTAGTCAAATTGGATCAGGACCCATCCTGACCAGTTATAATGTCATCATAGATTGACTACAACTGCAAATGACCCATTTCTTTAATGTGATCTGCAAGTTCACGTTCACAGCATCAGGGATTAGAACTTCTTGAGAGGTGGAAATTCAGCCAACAATGCTGTGCTCCCTTTTCTTTCATCTCTTCCCTCTAGGAATGTCTTCCAAAAACTCCACTTCTTTCTCTTTCTGTTCCCAAAGTTTATTCACACTTGTTGAACATTATCAAAGACGACCATGGTTTTTAGTCTAGCAGGTTCTATTCTTTCTAGAACCAGTTTCTTTTGCTTCTGTCTTATTATTACTAAACAAATCGTATCATGTTGTACATACTGCCATTTACCTTGCTCTTTAATACTTTCCAGTAAGTCATGAGCATCGTTTTGTATCAACTAATATATGTTTGCAATAGGCTTTTGAAGACACATGTAGAGTCTCACCTTGTGTCTTCTCCTTCATCATTTAACTCACCAGCGAGCAATGGTTGGGCACACAGACCCCGTCTGTCTTGGCCCTGCTTATGGCATTGCTATTAAAACACAGCCACAAGGAGGTCTGCTCGTCTGAGCTTCAAAGTTTGCTGGTTGCCTTGGTGGGCTGCTACCCGTGTACATGTTCTCTGGGTGAACAGGAGGTTCATGCTTTGTCAAGCCAGCAAAATTACTGCAACTTGAGCTAAAAATGAGGGCAGGCTCCTGACTCAGCACCTTGTGCTGTCCATTAATAGGGCCGGGTGATGCTCTCACATGCTTTAAATCTGCAGACCTGTCTAATTCTAGGAGAAAACGGATGGCTCCCATCCTGGAATCAGTGTGTGGAAACCCACAACAATGGGGAAGCTTTATTAACACTGGAAATGTACTCTCAGCTCGGGTTACCTTTTCAACGCCCGTCTTGTTCATCTCACAGCTCAATGAACTGTTAACGTCACATCTATCTTTTGTTCCAGCAGCTAATCCAGTTAGTCCTGCCTTCTGCTAACTGCAGACAGATGAGATTTAGTTTTCCAGGGAGCAGGAGGAAGGACAAGAGAGGAGCTCTTTACAGATGGTCCTGGCAAGGTTGTGGTGGGGTAGAGGAGGTGTGTACTAGTCTCTTGACCTTCATGGCATACTTACCTTTCCATGGTGTGATCATAAGCTGAAAATCTGTTTTCCTGTGTTGAAGATCTCTGTTTCATCCATTTTTTTTTTTTTTTTTTTTTTTTTGGCACAAAGTATTCACTTGACTATGGCCACTTAAGGAGCTGCTGAGAGCCACTGAGACTCTGGAAAGAGACATCTGTCCACTCAGGCCTGGGAATCTGTCATTTAACTCCTGTTTCCACTGTAATAAACCCTCTTGTCCCAGATGACACTTTTGTGAGGTTATCACAAATGGAAAATTTAAAGACAAAACCGGGATGCTTTCTTCCACTCGCCTGAATGAGCCTGACATCCTCCTTGATTTGACCTTGAAGGCTTACTAGCTGATGTCAACCCTTGCTTTTAATCCTTGTTCTGAGTCCCTGTCAGAGCTTTTCACTGTCTGTACTAATCCAATGGTGTAATACATTTGGAAGGGGAGAAACATGTCTGGATTTTTACTGTAAACTTCAAGTTTAGATGAGCCTTCTCTCAGCTTCAGTTGTCTTTTCTGAATCAGACTGAATCAGGTCTGATTCTCGGAGTGAAATTCAGGCTGTACAAGCAATCAGGGCTTCGGGATCAAAACCATGGGCTCAAATTCCTTCTGTGGTGCTTACCAGTGCTACTGTTTTGGGTGGATAGAGGTCCTCCCTGACCTGCAAAACTCAACTCATGGGGGACAGGAGGATGTCTTCGTGGAGAAAGCGCTTGCCACACCAGTGTGAGTATCTGAATTTGGATCTCCAGAACCCATGTAAAGGCAGATACTGTGGTGCTAACATCTGTCGTTTCAGTGTACCTACAATGAGAAGGAGAGTAGAGACAGGAGAATCATCTGGAAGCTCATGAGCCAGCTAGTGTGGCATTTGCCCTGGCTAATAAACTCTGTTCCAAACAAGGTGGAATATGAGGACCAACACCTGAAGTTGTCCTCTGACTTTCATACTTGTGCCATGACATGTGCATGCCCATACTCACATACTTGAACACACACAGGTGAGTGCACACACACACACACATCCCAAAACAATAAAAACAACCAAACCAGGACCTGTGATAGATCTAACTTCACTTCTATGGACTTGCACTGCTTTCAAGGGAAATGTGAATGAAAGAGCATTTTAAAGATCACCAGGTGCCTCGCTACAGGACTTGCTGATTTTTGAGCAGCAAAGGAGAGGGGATTTGGAGTTCAGTGGATGTGTGTCTGAGTTTTTTTACCTGTCTGAACTGAGTTTCTATTTGTACTATTTATAAATATCCATGCTAGTTATAATAGCTGAAACTCACTGAGAAATCTACTATGGGCCATGTAGAGTCCTAAAAGTTTTATATGGTCTCATACATTGTTGTAATATAACCTGTAGAGGGTGGGGGCCATGAGAATTTTCAATATAGATAAAAAAAATTTAGTGAGGTGGAGGACAGAGAGAGAGAGAGAGAGAGAGAGAGAGAGAGAGAGAGAGAGAGAGAGGTCCCAAAGCTCATTCTGTTAGTAGTGTTCTAGCTGGAGTTTGACAGATCAGGCAGGCTTCTACCTTCCTTACTGAGTTGTTTTTGGGGCACATTGGTATCTTTCATTTTTCCATCCAAAGTCACAAATTTTCTCCTCCCCCATGTGATAAGATATTCAAGATGATGTCAATATTCTGTAACTTATAAAATAACCCGCCAGCCCTAGTATCCAATAGCAAGTTCTGCCTATATCAACTTTTATACTATGGTCATCAAAAGGTGATTTTCTGTTTCCATCATTCCTTCCATATCTACTTGTTGGCCTTCCACTGTAAGGAAGGATTTTCCTTCTGTATTCTGTGCTATTTAATTGATGTCAGTACCAATTCCATGGATTCATATATTGTTTAATGGGCTATCACCATTGCTATCATTATTTACTATGATGTTCATACTTCCCAGATGTTCCTGGTGGAAGCCTGTGTCTAGCTCCTGTGTGATTTTGTCTTCATTTTCAGACACAAGGCCATCCAAGTTCATCTTGTACTTCACTCTCCTTCCCAAGCCCTAGAATCATCAATTTCTCCCGATACCCTCTAGATCCTATTAGTGGAGAAAGGTAGTTAGAAATCAAGATTTGGCTGTTCAGTGCACTCATTTCTTCCACTGTTTGGTTTCGAGGTCCTCTAGATGCATGCGGTTGAAGGCATATGCATGTATGTAATATATGTGTTATGTACCCCTCTCTCTCTCTCTCTAGAAATCATGAATTTGTACTGATGCTTTTGATTCCATTTTGTCATCACAGTGTTCATTCTAGCCTTCTCCCTCCCAGTACATTTAAGTTCTTTCTATCCCTTCTATGAAGTGAGGAACGTGGTTCTTTTTTGTTTTGTTTGTTCTTTCTTTTCTTTTCTTTTTTTTTTTTTTTTTTTTTTTTGAGGAGAGATTTCACTATAGTTCAGTCTGATCTGGAACTCACTCTATAGTCCCAGGGTGGCCTCTAACTCACAGTGATCCTCCTACCTCTGTCTCCCCAGTACTGGTATTAAAATTGTGTGCCACCATGTTCAGATGAACCTGGTTATTATTATCCCTGATACATTTACTTATTTTAAAAATATCCCCTTACATAACTAATATCCTTTGAAAAAATATTTTAGCCTGGTACAGTGGCTCACACTTTTAATCTCAGCACTTGGGAGCAAGAGGTAGTAGGATTTTTGTGAGTTCAACCTGAGATTACAGAGTGAGATCCAGGTCAACCTGGGTTAGAGTGAGAGCCTACCTTGAAAAAAATATATTTGCAAGGGAAGAGAGAGAGAGAGAGAGAGAGAATTGTTGTGATAGGGACTCCAGACACATGTGCTACTTTGTGCATCTGGCTTTGCATGGGTCGGGGGAATCAAACCCCAGCCTTCAGACTTTACAAGCAAGTGCTTTTTACTGCTGAGCCATCTCTCCAGCCATACCTAATGTCTTTATTAAATCATGCTGCCAGACTCTTGGACCAGCCAGCCACATTGCTGTCCCCCAACTCCTGCTGTGTTTTGGATACCCCAGTACCTCATCATGAAGGAAAGTTCAAGAGTAGCTCTTGGTGTGAAAGGAAGGTCATTTACTAGGCCACTGCAGGAGATACATGGTCATGGTGACTTTGTTGTATATTCCAGTACATTAACTGAGCTTCTATTGTGTGTTATTCACTATGCTTAATGTTGTGACTACCTATGTTACTAAACCATCTACTGAGCCTGAAAAAGCTCACTGTTTCAAAATATAGGCGGATATGTGGCCGGCTAATGCCCATCTTTGTGTTAAAGATTCTATGGAGAATCTCAGCTATGTGATGGTGATGCCAGGGAAAAGGGGAAACCTAAACCTATGAGTCAGCCAGACAAAAAAGAGGGAGAGGTGGGCTGGAGACAGAAAGAGCGGCGTTCTCTAGCTGCAGAAGCATAGTGTACTATACATTGTAGCACAGCCATTCCCAAAAGTCTGATAACAAGGAACTTGATTCTCGAAAGTCAGTTGATCTCTAAGGGTCAGGGCCAGCCAGAGATGAGGGCTCACCTGGAAAGCTAACAATTTAGCATCCCTTATCTGTTACTTTTCTCATTGCTGTGACAAGGTAACTGTCCAAAGCAACTTAAGGAAGGAAGGGTTTATTTTGGCTCAGTGTGAGGGTACAGTATCATGGTGGGGAAGTCATGCTGGCAGAGGCTTCAGGCAGCTGCTCACATTTCAGTCCATAGTCAGGGAGCAGAAAGACATGAACGCTGAGGCTCTGCTCAGTTTCTCCTTTCTGTTAAGTCTGGGATGGAAGTCCAAGAAATAATGGAACCCACAGTTAGGGTGGGTTTTTATACTTCAATTATCCCATCCTAGAAAATCCTTCACAGATATGCCCAGAGATCGATTGCCATGATGATTTAGATCCCATCAGTTATCTATCACACATCTCATCAGGCTTATAAGAATCTACATCTTTGGCATGGGGGTTGAGACAGAGTCTTACTATGTAGTCTGGCCTTGAATTAGGAATTCTCCTGTCTTACTCTTTTGAGTTCTGGCATTACAGGTCTGTGTTACCTACATCCAGCTGGTAAGCAAGCAAATCTGATTTATTTATTTACTTATTTATTTATTTTTTGGTTATCAATGGTGATGGAAAGTGGGGTCTCACATATGCTAGGTAAATACTCTACTACTGTGCTATACCCCTGTCCCTTAAATCTTAATGAAGTCTTCATTTAGGAGGGAAAGAGAAATAAAAGTTTGAAAAAATGTCCATAAAAATATGAACCTCTTTAGTTAATTAAAATGAAAAGTACTTCTAGCTCAGCAGCTCTGTGGGAGGACTCTTGAGTCATCGGGTGGTCTGTACAGACTGGGTAGTATAGTGTGCAGAGGCACTGAGCTATTTGTCAGGATGTGAGTGGGTGCCTTCAGTGCTCTTTATGACAAAGAAATAGTTTTTGCTAATTGATTTGCATTAGGTAAGAAGTTGCAGATGGACACCTGAGGGATCTGCCTATGCAGGTATCCGCTGTGGTTATTTGAACATGAAGTGTCTCCCATTGCCTCATGTGTTTGAGATTGGGCCTCAAACTTAGCTTCTGGGAAGCGGAGCCTTGCCGGAGGTGTGGCACTGGGGCAGACCTTGTGGTGTATTAGTGTAGCCTCCTGGATGTCCGGGCTTGCTTACTTTTGTTGCTACCTCCCAGATGATGTGACATGTTGTTTTGCTGACTTCTGCTCTGCCATGCTTTTCCTGCCATGACAAAACTTCTCCTCAAGACTGTCAGCCAAAATGAACCCATTCTATTCATCAGCTGTTTCTGTCATGTTTTGTCCCCGCAACAAGGAACGTTAACTGCAACACCCTCTTACAGACAGGTATCTCAAGCAACAGCCCTACTAACCATTGCTTATGCCAGCTTTGCCATGGTTCCAGAGTGACTTGGGGACATGACCTGTTTTCTAGTTGGTGAGGACATCCTCTAACTATTACATCTGTTTCTCATCTACTCCTCTCCAAACAGTTACTCCACCACATATCTTTTTTAAAAAATATTTTATTTATTTA
Source organism: Orientallactaga sibirica (assembly GCA_036365145.1). Lineage (NCBI taxonomy): Eukaryota > Metazoa > Chordata > Mammalia > Rodentia > Dipodidae > Orientallactaga > Orientallactaga sibirica. The sequence continues at coordinate 15,038,411 of JAEOAD010000034.1, forward strand.
TTATTTGAGAGAGAGAGAGAGAGAGAGAGAGAGAGAGAGGCAGAATGGTTGTGCCAGGGCCTCCAGCCACTGCAAATGAACTCCAGATGCATGCACCCCCTTGTGCATCTACCTTATGGGGGACCTGGAGAGTCGAACAGGGATCCTTTGTCTTTGCAGGCAAGCGACTTAACCACTAGGCCATCTCTCCAGCCCTCTACCACATATCTTTTGATACTCCTTCTCCTCCGGCTTGGACCCTGAGTAGGGTAGAAGCAAAATAGGACCATTTCTCTGAAGGTGGAGCTCTCTCCAAAGCTCCTGGGTTCGCATTTGCCACCACGGAGACTGGAGGCAGCAGTTACAGATTTGTCATGATTGCTCCCTACCTGGGCCAAGTGCTCCTGTGCGTAGGACATGGACGAGGAAGTGGGGAGAAGCAAATTGGTGTTGTAAACAAGCTCTCCAGAGCAATGTTTTCTTGAGACAAGAAATTGTTTACAAGCTCCATGGGATCATTATTTACATAAAACAATCACCGTGCTCATTGCCCAAGCATGCTCACTTACTCATTTAAAACAAGTACCTGCAGGACTTGGCAAACCACAGTGCTGGGTCCTGTGTATTCCTGTCTCTCTGCAGGGACCATATTTACTGTGTTAATGTTTTCAATCTGGTGATCATAGCAGCTACCATTTCAGAGAGCTACTTTTGATAGATATTATAGTTTAATTTTTCACAACAACCTGGTGAGGTAGAGCACGCCATCCCTCTGGACAGAGGAAGAAAATGAGGCTCACAGGTATGTGGTGACTTGTTCAAATTGTCACAGCAAGGGAGCAGGGTGGACTAGCAGCCTGCCTTTCTTGGGACAGGTGGAGAGGATGAAGCTTTTCCCACATGGGAAAGAGGGGTGTGAAGCAAGGGGCAAGCAAGAAACACTTGCAGCCCTAGCAGAGGGCTAGGGAGCTCCAGCATGACTGAGGAAAGGTGTTTTGTGAGTGGTAAAGAGCAAACTGGGGAGTCTGTTAGGCTGTAGCCTTGATGTGAATGGGAACCCAGGCCAAACCTGCTGACATTCTGGTCAAGACTTACCTTCTTTCTGGGGCTGCAATTATTTGTTGTAAATAAAGAGGCAATAACCAGCTTAGGATCTCATGGAGCTTTATGGCTTCCGTTGGATGGGGTTTTGGATGGGAAGTCCATGAATGTTTTAAAATTAAATGCAAATGTTATATATTTGCATGTCTCAGATTCTCAACTGTTACCTAGTAGCAATGAAAACAATGGCACTGAGGGCAACCATTCATCAGGTTCTCATTAAGTGGAGAACATTGTATTTATTTATTTATTTTACTTATTTGAGAGAGAGAGAGAGAGAGGAAGAGAGAGAGAGGAAGGGTGTATCAGGGCCTTCAGCTGCTACAAACGAACTCCAGATATGTGCGCCCCCTTGTGGTGCATGTGCAACATTGTGCACTTGCGTCTGGCTGTGGGACCTAGAGATTTGAACATGAGTTCTTAGGCTTTGCACGCAAGTGCCTTAACTGCTAAGACATCTGTCCAGACCCATTGTAGTTTTTTTTTTTATAACTTATTTATGTCTTAGAAGCTACATGTGCTAAATATTATTTTCATTTTTATTTAATATTATTTATTTATGTATGAGTGAGTGCATGCAACAGCATGTGTGTAGAGGTCAGAGGGCAACTTTCAGGTTGGTCTTCACCTTCTACCTTGCCCAAGGCAAGGCTTTTCTCTATTTACCACTTCAGTTTTGAGCTTCTGGGAAATTTTCCTGACTCTGCCTCTCTTTTCTCATATGCACAGTAACTAGGATTATAGATACCCACCACAGGCGTCAGCTTTTACATGGAAACTGGGAATCTGAACTCAGGTACTCGGAATTGCTATATCTACTAAGCCATAGCCCCAGGCCCTGTTGATTTTTTAATAGCAAGTGAAATGGAGGCTCAGGAAGGTTGAATAACTTGTTAAAACCTCAGAGCGGTGAATGGTGGAAGTCAAGGTAAGATGCTAGGGAACTGCAGCTCTTAATCACAAAACTTGGTAATGATCTTGTGTTCCACGTACTTCCTCAGGCTTTAGAGACAGAAAGGACCACTGAAATGATTGATCTCAGCCGTCAATTTGCTAAGCTTTTTTTTTTTAATCAATTTTAAAATTTGTTTATTTTCAAGCAGAGAGAGAAATACAGAGAAGAGAGACAGACAGAGAGAATGGGCATTCCAGGGCTACTAGTCACTGCAAATGAACTCCAGAAGCATGTGTCACTTTGTATATCTGGCTTATATGAGTACTGGGGAATTGAACCCGAGTTCTTAGCCTTTGCAGGCAAGTACCTTAACCACTAAGCCATCTTTCCAGGCCTAATTTGCTAAGTTTTGAATCACTATGGAAGCAAATCTCTGGACATGTCTGTGAGGTAGTTTCTGGATTAGAGTAACTGAGGAAAAAAATCTGAATATGAATGGACCATGGATCCTGGACTGCATAAAAAGGAGAAAGTGAGCCGAGCACCAGCATTTATTGCTCTCCGCTGACTGGAGATATTATGGAGCTGCTCTGTTTCTTGTCTCTGTGGCCATGCCTCCCTTACCATGATAAGCTGCATCTTCTTGAACTCTAAGCTAAAATAAACCCTTCCTTCCTTAAGCTGCTTTTGTCAGGCTATTTGGTTACAGCAATAAGAACAGTAAGTAATATAACCGCTGAATGGAATCGTGGCCTCTGGCATATTGTGATTTGGAAGAAGCGTTTGATGGGGGAAAGCTGATTAACGCTCCTTTCCATAGAAAGAAAGTTCCTGGTTTGTTGGACTGGTCAGCCATTTATTGAACAAACAGCAAACTGACATGGACTGGCCTGTGCCATGCACTGAGGGGGTGGAGCCTCCCTGAGTTCCTAGCCTGGCAGGAGAGTTCCAAGGGAAAGCCTATGGTGGATTATAAATGGAATGAAAGCTGGGATGGGGCTGAGATACTGAGGCCTGGATGGAGACCTGTCCCTGTCCAGGATAGTCAAGGGGGTAGGAAGGGCCTGGATGAAAACAAGCCCACATTGATTGACAGCTTTCAAGAGGCAGAGAAGTTCCAGGGGTCCTTGTAGAGGAAGCTCTAAAGCAGTGAGAAGGACAGAAACAAGAGCCAACTGATATTTAGTGAGCCTTGGTTATTCTTCAGGACTTCTCAGAGGGTATGCAAGCTGGTTGTGTTCAGCCCTATTTTGAGTCCTCTGAGGGGTGAGAAAAGCAGGGTTCAAAGAGATGGTCTAACTTGGCAATATATTCAGCAAGGAGTGGCAAAAGCAGAATTTTGACTCATGTCTGTCTGGTCCCCAAATCTAGGCTTGGCCCCATGAAGCACATAGTTTCTATCACCGTGGAGGGAGGAGGCCTAGAGAATAGTAAGTTTTCCTAAGAGGAGATGTACTGTGTTTGGCACACTCCCACATAAACTAGACTATTGTCCCTATGTGGATGCACTGAGGAGTACAGAGACTGTATGGACAATCAGTTCCTAAGCTGGAATCCTACCCTGGCCTACCTAAAGCCATAACCTGCCCTTCCTGCTGAACCTCAGAGCAAGTCTTCTTAAACTCCATGATCTATCTCCAAGCCACAGAACTTCCATTATTGGCTTCCTCCCTCCTCCGTGCCCTGCATGAGTTCAGTGCCATCACATTCCTTCCACTAGTTACCTGCATTTGAATCTGTGATTTGCTGTTATTGGCCCTGTGATATTGGGTAGATTACTTGGCTTCTCTGAAAGTCTCTTTCTTCAACTGTTAAATAAGGCACAATAGATAATACATGCTTCAGAGAGTGGCTGGAATGAGATAAGGCCTGGTGTTGGGCCAAGACTAAGTGTCTGCTCTATCACTGTGAACTCTTGTTTTCATCACAATAAGAAGGCATCACCAGTGTGTAAAATTGCTCCACTGAAGGAGGAGGAAGGAGAGGTATTGGAATAAAGAGCATTCTGTGCTGCCAAGCCTTTGACTCTGGGATTTTATTATTGCACTTGGACAAGACTTTGTTCTTGCACTCTCTCCAGAGAGCTGAGCAGGCAACTAGTTAGTAGGATGTGGTCACATAGGCTTGTTCCCAACGTTGGTGGCTGAGTTCAAATTCTCCCTCTGTCACTGACTAAAAAGGGGAAGGTGTGGTGTGGCCTCCGTGGCTCTAGACTCTGTTCCCTTATTTGTTATGTGGACACAACACCAGCATCTCCTTTTGAAGTTTTGCTTTCTGTGAGTGCTGAGAATTAATGGAGTCAGTCCTTAATCATTTGCTTTTTATTCAGTGCCTATCACGTGCCATGTGTGGGGACAGACCAGTGAGGCAAAAAAAAGTCCTTCTTTTTGGAGAGATTGCATTCAACTTTAGGGAAACAGAACATGCGCGCACACACACACACACACACACACACACACACACACACACTAGGTGATTTGTGGGAGTCCCAAATGATATAGACACTTCGGAAAAATTTTGGCTATTTCTTATAAAATGAAACATACCTTTGTTATATATTATCCCATAATATCACTGCTAGGCATGTGTCCAAGAGAAATGAAAGTGACTAGTCACACAAGAACCTGAGTGCACATATTTGCTTATATTCACGCCAGACTGAAAACAACCAGGATGTCCTTTATCAAGTGAATAAGAAAACCATGATACTTAACAAATGGAAATATACCTAGAAATAAAAATGAACAAAGAGTTGTAAAATGTAACAGAGGCTGAACACTTATGATTCCATTTTAAAGACAATCCCAGAAGACAAAGCTATAGAATCATCAGTGGTGGCCAAGACTGTGGATAAGGAAAAGGATTGATTACACAGGAAGTTTTTCGATTTGATAGAATTTTTGTTTTGATTTTGGTGACGATTATACAACTCTATGTATTTATCAAATTTTATAGAACTTACATCAAAAAGGATCAACTGTATTTCATGTACATTTATCTCAAAATATTTATGAGTAGTAAGAATATAATTTATAAATATTAGAAGATATACAATATCACTGTCTCATTGCTAGGACAAAGCACCTGGCCCAAAACAGCTGATGGGAGGAAAGTTTCTATTTTGTCTTACAGTCTCAAGGGGAAGCTGCATGATGGCAGGGAAAGCATGGCATGAGCAGAGGCTGAACATCACCTCTGCCACAGCAGGTAGAAAGCTGCAGCAGGAGAGTGAGAGAAACTCTAGCAAGGGGAAGCTGGCTCTAACATACCTAAGCCGACCCCCAACAACACACCTCCTCCAGCAAGGCTCCATCTCCCAAATTGCCATCACCTGGGGACAAAACATTTAAAACATATGATTTTTTTGGGGATGGACACCTAATTCAAACCACCACATTCTGCCGCTGGTCTCCATAAACTGATGACCATCCATGATGCAAAATGCAATTCATTTTGTCCAACTTTAAAAGTCCCCATTAATATTAGTTTTTTAAATCAATTCCAACACTGTTCAAACACCCCCATACTCCAAGGCCTCTTAAAAATGATCCGGTAAATCCAAACACACATAATAACACAGAGTAAATATTCACACTTCAAAAGATGGCATTGGGCATAACAAGGAAAGATCAAACCAATGCAAGCTCTAAAACAAACAGGACAGACATCAAATCCAGTAGCTCCAAGTCTTTCATTTGTAACCAGTGATGAAGTCTCTGGAATTCCAATTCTTCCTCCCCCTCCCAGCTGGGCTGCTCACAGCCCATGGAAGAACCAATCCATCCTGTGCCATAGTCCTGGCATCCCCCCCCCCCAAAAAAAAATCCTAGGGTCTCCACTGCAACTCCCATGTTTCATCCTCATGACTACTTTGGGCCTCTCAAAACAGGGGCTACAACAACCCTGCCTCACACTGCCCCATGGCCATTTCCAAAAAACAAACTGCATTACAAATTCAATGACATTTCTTTCTTATATATGTTATGCTCCCATAGTACCATGCAGGCTACCAGTGTTGTAAATCCAGGGGGAAATAAAGCTGACTTTGAAGGGCAGGACACTCCTTCAGTATTCACACTCCCTACTTTCAAATGATCAACATTCTTTCTGCTGTCCCAATGCAGACAAGTTGGCCCAATCTCATTGGTGGTAATATTTCAAACAATTGCAGCTGATCTGAGCTGTTGTCTCTAGCCTGAAACTTTCATTTCTTTCTATACCATGTTGATGTACTCATAGCAGTCTATTTCTTCTTAACACAACTATGCACAAGTTCTCATGACACAGAAGAACACAGCAAGCCTCCACATGTACTGCTTCTAGCCCAGTCCTAAAAAAGCTCTGTTTTTCCCTCATTAGTCAAGCTGCTGAAGTCTATTGTTCTTTCTGCAGTTAGATTTTTTTCAAAACTCTGACACAAATGGTTCATCAAACTCTCCCTCTGCAAGACATCTCTTAGGCTAAGGCTTCAAATTTTTCCACATTCCTCCCACAAATCAGTTCCAAAAGGCCAAAGGCTACACCATCAGGTTTTTATTAGTAACAACCCCATCCTCTGGTACCAGTTTTTCTGATGTAGTTCTCATTTCTGGGACAAGGCACCTGACCAAAAGCAGCTGCTGAGAGAAAAGTTTCTATTTTGGCTTACAGTCTTGAGGAAAATAGCAGTAGGAGAGTGAACTGAACTCTAGCAAGGGGGAGCTGGCTATAAAAATCTTAAGCTTGATCCCAACAACACATCTCTTCCAGCAAGGCTCTACCTCCAATACTACCAGCAGCTGGAGACTAAACATTCAGAACACGTGAGTTGATGGAAGACATCTAATACAAACCAGCATAGAAGGAAAGCAGGCTAGTAAAAGGGAGGGAAGGGCATGATACATTCATTTAGGAAAGACACCGAGGAGAAGTTCCAAGTGCTGTGCAGGTGGTTGGGACATGACTTTCAGGAAGCAAGAACAGAATTGCCAGAGGTTCTGAGCCTGGAGCATACTTCCAAGCCAGGATTCTGGAGTTCAGGGGAAGTGGGGGATTAAGGATGGGGAAGAGAAGACACCAGGCAGACTGTGCAAGCCCTTACAGACCATGGCAAAGAGTCTGAGTTTGTTTGAAATGTCCATAAAAAGATCAGAGGGCTTAGAACACAATGGGCAGCTTATGGGCAGCAGGGAAGATTCAAACTCATTGGGGTACGTTTAGTTACTCTTGGCAGATAATGCAGGATTGATGGTGTGAGGAGTGGGGTGTGCATGGAAGGAACTAGAAGAGAAGCACAGGCTCAGTCAACTTGTGTCTTGTACACACTGTGTACTGGCTGAATGTCAGTTATAGGCGCCTCCAGTCCTTCTGCTGGCATAGACTCCCTCTTCCAATGCAGGACTCTATTTGCTGACTTCAAAAGGTTCTACACATGCATCTTTCTCCTCTGACCTCACTCTTCTGTCTGCCCTTTCCCCCCCCCCCCCACCTATAACACTTTTGCCTGCTCCTCATCATAGGAGCTAGAATAGAAGAAATAACCTTATGAAGTTGGGCCTTGAACAGTACCATTGAGCTCCCTGGGCTGGGTTTTAGTGAGGGGAAAAGGATAGGCAGATGGAAACTCATGCTGAGGCTCGTGGGAGATGTCTAGGCATTATGGGTCCTGGAATCACACTACTGAGAAGCTGTCCAGGGCTTTCTTGGACCTCCAGGAAGAAGGCACGGGAAACTGTCCTGCAGGGGTTTGAGGGGCTTACTGGAATCGCCTTTTTTGGGCTTGCATTAACTGTTTCACTTTACATCCAGAGGTGATGTGTACTGAGTATAACTCACCATCTACCTTGGCCTTCCCTCGCCTCAGTTTCCAACATGTGAGGTGACCTCAGAGGGATTTTGTGAGATCTTTCCTGGCTGTGCTCCCTGCTTACCTCATTCCTTAGTAGTGACCATTTTATATGTGTGACTCATCTTACCCTGTGTCAGTCTCCCTCCCTGAAGTGTAAACAGGTACTTGTACTAAGCATAGTAGGTACTGTATCCTTGGCGCCAAAGTACCTGCCTGTAGACCCTGCTTGATTAATACACTGAATTATTGTGTGGGTTGACTTAGGAGATAATCATATCTCAAGCAACTAGAAGTTTGCTGAAGGAGGTGGTGTGATGTGCTTGTTGAGTGAATGAGTGAGCTTGTGAAAAAAAGCGTACCCAGAAACCACAGCCCAAGAGCAACCAGCAGGGGAAAGCAACTCTTCTTTCAAGTGTCCATGGCTAACAGGGTTCTTACGAAAACTTGCTTTGCACTTTGACCTCCACGCTCATTGCCACCTGTCCCACAGCCATAAACATCTGCTTCTAGTAGGAAGTGTGGGTTTTGGAGAGCCATGAATTGTCCACAAATCCTGTGCTTGTTCACATCCAAGGGGGCACATCCACTTTACCCAAGGCCTTGCCGTGTCTCCTCGCTCCATGATAACCCTTGACAGAGGCACATGGCCCGCAGCAGTCGGCTCTTCTCTGTGTTTACCAGGCACGTTTCCAGCCTGTTTCATATGGATTAGGCTGGGCTTGAAGTTCTCACATGCTTCTTGGTGCATTTCAGAAGCTCGTGAAATTACATTATAGATTCACTGTATAAACAGGACACTGAGCACAGCCATTGTCAGCCAGCCCCGCAGTCAAAGCGGTGATCAGAAGGCCGGCCCACGCTGGCGGTGTGCAAACCGCACAGTAAGCTGGTCGCACATTTGTTTATTTAATCTCCAGCTTCTAAATGCCAATTTGGTAGCAAAAATAACCATTTTGTACACTTTAGTGGGGAGATAATGGGAAGAGGGAGGTAAACTGGAAGATATAATGCAGAGACATCCCTTTTCAAATTTGAAGAGAATCAAGGGTGGTAGTCAGCAGACAGAGCCAGCTGTTGACCAGTCTCGGGCTTCCAGCAAGGTCTTAAGCCCCAGGCTCATGACTGTCTGAATAGGTACAATATTATCCACGTCACCATGTTACAAAGATTAAATGACACATAGTGGATGGTCAGCAACGGTTAGATCATGTCCTCAGTGGAGTCTGGTATCAATGAACTTTATTCACACCCTATTCATTGATCACTGTTATTGTCCAGGAACAATTATTAGAAAACCCCTTCCCACACCAGCTTCACTGGAAGAAGCTCGACTTTCACAACTAGAGTGCTGGGGTTGAGTTTGTTGTGGGACTTACAAGAAAGCTGCCTTCTTGAGCCTCAGCCTCCAAATGCGTACTGTGAGGATGCTGCATCTTGTGACATCACTACTGGGATAGAACAGAGATGTAGGTATGGGAAAGTGTGACCCTCAATGGCGATGATGACCATGTGTACAATCAGCCTCTTCTCAGCATTTAACTCATTTTTCCTCCTAACAACTGCACAGGTAGGTATATTATTAGTGTTATGCTCAATTCCTCACGAGGAAATAGGATTACAAAGAGGTTAAGTAACTTGCCCAGAGACATCAAATGGGGGAGAGGCAGAGCCAGAAATCTGGCAGAACCCAGGCAGTGTGGCTCTATAGTCCTGCATGTGACCATGAACTTGCCCATGCTGCCCAATGATAGGACCCATCCTAACTGCTGCGACTTATCTGGTGCCTTCTCTGGGCTGGATTTTACTCTATAGTACCCATCTATGCTATCTTGAGTATCCATGGCTTTATGCATGCTGGCTTCCAGTTGATTCTTTTAAAAATTATTTTACTTGACAAATGGAAATTATGTATGTTTAATGCATACACTATATCTATATTTTTCAGGGCCTTGTGCAAGCTGGCAGGCACTCTGACACTGAGCTGTATGCCTAAGCCATAACGTGAATTTTTAAATTTATTTTCAAGCAGAGAGAAATACAGAGAGAGAGAGAGGGATGGAGGAGAGACAGAGAGAGAATGGATGTGCAAGGGTCTCTAGCCTCTGAAAACAAATTCTAGATGCATGCACCACTTTGTGCATCTGGCTTTATGTGGGTATTGAAGAAACTGAACCCGGATCCTTAGGCTTTGCAGCGTCTTAACTGCTGAGCCATCTCTCCAGCCATGATATTTTAAAATATGCATATAGGGGCTGAAGAGATGGCTCAATGGTTAAGATGCTTGATACAAGGCCTAATGACCCAAGTCCAGTTCCCCAGTACCCATGTAGAGCCAGATGCACAAAGCAGCACATGCATCTGGAGTCCATTTGCAACAGCTGGAGGCCCTGATGCACCCATTCTCTTTGTCTCTCTTCCCTCTCTCTCTGCTTGTAAATAAATAAACTAGAATGTGCATATAGTGTGGAATGACTAAGCTGAGTTACTTAACTCATGTATTGCCATTCATTCTAATTTTTCTTGTGTTAAAAGACTCAAAACTCTCTCTTCTAGTAAGTGTCAAGAATGCATAGTTTCACCACCATGTTGCAGAATTGATGTCTGGAATTTATTCCTCCTATATGATACTTCGTGTACTTTAACCAATGTCTTCCCAGCCCAGACTTCCCCAGTCCCATACCTTGATAACCATCACTCTGGTCTCTGCTTTTGTGAATCCCACTTTTTAAATGTTCTAGGGGCTAGGGAGATGTTAAGTGTGCTTGCTGCACAAGCATGAGGGCCAGACAGGGCCTGAGACACTCCTCACTCCCTTTGATTCCCCAGCACCCATGTAAAAAACTACATGCGGCCATGGCCATGCATGACTGTACCTTGGATCTATGTCGGTGGTGTGAAGGAGACTTAAGAATTTCTGGGGCCTGCTGGCCAGAACAAACAAACAAAAAACTTCAATGAAAACAGTTGTTTGGTGTTGAGAGAGAGCTTCATCTCAAGGAAAGAGGTGGATGAGTAAAAAGAGATCATGCAATATTCTTCTCTGGCCCCTATTTGTGTGCATATAAGGTATGCACATCTGCACACACATATGCATGCACTACACACACATCACATCACTCACCACACATACTCTACACACACTAAAGAAATTCCACATGTAAGTGAACTTATGTAGTATTTGTCTTTCTCTCCCTGAGACATGGTTCTTAACCTCCTGGTTGGTTCTTGGTGGTAACAGTAGAAATTCACTCAGATGAGTGGAAGCAGAAAAGTGCTTTTATCAGGAAGGTATTGGGAAGCTTGTGAAATTGTTTAAAATGTTGGCGAGCCAAGAGCAAGAGCCATGGAAGCAAGCACAGCCTACATCCAACAACTCCTGGACACCTGCTGCCTCACAGGGCATTACTGTTGCCAGACCCTGTTGCATGCTCAGGTGTTACTCATGCTTGCTAGCTGCCCCTTTGCCCTGCAGGGTCCTGGGCCGAAAGTCTGGCTTTTCTCAGGCCTTATGGCTCATACTTATCTCTGTGTACATTTGGGATTGGATCTCAGAGTAAGAGGAGGGGTTGTGTCTTTTTTTTAAATTTGAATTTCTCCCAATCCAAAGGATGTTGGGGAATTCTGAGCCCCAAGTGACAGAAGACAGAAGGCGTTATCCCAACCAGCAGACATGGAGCTCAAATGCTTCTCCCAAAGTCCCCAGCTGACAAAGAGGATCAGTACTGGCTGCTTATCCCTGCTCCTTTTAGGATCCCAGGCTTCTACCTTTAAAAGTTGTAAAAATTAGTTACATATCGACAAGTTTTGTGCATATATTTGTTATTCCTTTGATCATACTCACTTCCCATTGCTTTCTCTTGTTCTCCTTCCTACCTGCTGAACCCTTCTTCCCAACTACTCTGTCTTGTACCTTGATGTCTTTTTTTTTGTGTGTGTGATCAACTGAGTTTAATCAGAGCTGCTTTCATGAGCGTGGCTGGAGGTTACTTACCAGAGCATGGGCAAGTTACTGCAACTTACCAGTAGCTACACCACTGAAGAAAATGTCTCCCCCTCCCCAAGCAACCATTTACTGCTAAAAATCTCCCCAGCCTCATGAGTTGTCCATAATAGAATGTTTGTTGATGGGCCCAGTCTTCTTATGCAGGTAACCACAGCTGCTGTGAGGTCATGAACGGAATGAACATGCTATGTCCAGAAGACAGTGTTCCAATGGGTGCCTCTTGAGAACAAAATGGAATATGATATAATTATTCTAATCTTTCTCAATTTTGAATCATTAAAATCCAATCATTTCTTTAAATAATTGTATCCTCTAATCTTGCCTTTCTATATCAAGATCCTTAGCCAGTGGAAATAAAGATGACAATGCAGACATATTTGGAAGGATGCTCCCAATACAGACTTATACAGACAGTTTTGTCCACTGTATTGGGATGCTGGACACAACTCAGGCTCCAACATCAGGGCATGATGAAGAGAGGCGTCTTTATGATGGAATATTGTGTACTCATTAAAGCTAATGGTTTCCAAAGTCTTGAGAAAGTTAGTAGGTAAAACTAAAGCCAAATAAAAGAGAATTGAATATAGGTTATGACCTAAGTTCAAGGGAAATATTTTGCATATGCCATAAAGAATACTCTTGACTACCCCCACAATGCATGACCCACATTCCCATTGATGAGAGTCCCTGTGGAGGGGAAGGACAGAGAGGAGGATAATGGAGTCACCAATATGAATGTAAAATTAGAATAATATAAACAAAAAATAAATTATAAACATAAAAAAATAAAAAATAAAAAAATTCCATATTGTTAAAAAAAAAAAAAGAATATGGTTAACTTTTGTACACGTTATTTCTGGTTGGAAGGATTCTGATGACTGTTAGTTTCTTTATCTTTTTGTCTGGGTTTTCTGTACTGAAAATGTGTTTGTATTATAAACAGACAAGGAGTACAAGAAAATAAAATTAGAGGATAGAAAATGGTGCAGCTTCATGGTGAAATTGGCACTACTATATTCCATTGGCATGGTATAAATTGATATAATATTTTGGGGGGAAATTCACAGTAATAGAGGACTGTTTCCATCCATTGGTTTATGCCTCAATGGTTTATGCCCTTTGACTCCAAACACTGACTTCTGGGAATCTCTCTTTTATTCTAGTGATATTATTCATTAGATGCCAAGAACGACGCACATATATGATGAATGCTCATTACAGCGTCATCCATAATAACAAACACTGTATAAAAGCTAAATGTCCAACAATTGGTGAACAGTTTTCTAAATTATGGTACATCAACATGAAGGGGTATGATGTTTCCATTAAAATGATAATTATGAAGAGCAGCAACACAGGATACATTTATGATAGGATGCAAAGCAAAAAAAAAAAAAAAAAAAAAAGCAGGGCACCAAGGCTTCAACAATAAAACACATGTCCCAGCTTAGTATAGATGCTCAGTACATGAGAGAGAGAGAGTAATGATTGAGGCGGAGTAAAGAAGATCTGAGACATTATTGTTATTTAGTTTGACAAGTCTTTATTTAAATGATGCTGACACTGTCTTCTTACTACAACTTGGGTTTCTCAAAGCAAAGGTCTTTGGGGTATTGTTTTAGGCAAGCAGGTGGAGTGCTGGGTGCATGCTACAGAATTAAAATAACTGAGTAGAAGAATCCAAGTGGGTGTGGTTGGGGCTTTGCAACCATCTGCATGCCAGGAGCCTGCAGTTCCCTTCTGGAGGGTGGAGGAGGAGACTTCCTCCCTGGGAGTCTCCCACCTTTGATGCTCTTCATATCCGTGGTGACTATGGAGCCCTCACTGTTGGATCCACTGCTGGGTTTGATCCCATCATGGGTGTCATTTTGAGGAAGTTAGTACATAAATGAAATGATTCCTGTAAGGCTAACATCCAGAAAGCAGTAAATCAAAGATCTGATGTTTTCCCCTATCTTGAATTTGTTTATCTTTGAATTTGTTTTTCGTTTTGAATTTGTCTTTCGTTTAGCCTAAAAGTCCCATCTCAGTCTGGTCCTGGCTCACACCTTTCTTCTTTCCATCTCTCTGGAGACTTTAGAGCCAGCTGAGTTAACAGTTGCCCTTGACCTCATAGAGCTACACAGGTCCATGCATCAGCAGGAGAATGCTCATTGTCTGGGGATGGAGACAAAGAGGATGCAGGAGGTTGGCCTTTACATATGAAATTAAAAATGATAGGTCAGAAAAGCATTGCTGAGACTATTTCTTTATGATGTTCATTTTTCCCTAATAAAATGGGACAGTCTGGGAAATGAACTCTTATACTAAGCAAGGGTACTGTCTCCTAAATCTTAGTTTCTTTTTTATTTTCGTTAGTAGTAATCTCTAATGCTGTTTATGCTGACTGGTTACATATTTCCTGACATATTACATGCTACAAAGATGAGAGATACAATGTCTTGCCTCCTAGCAGTTCACCCAAAAAGTGCCCTACAGCATATCTACACCTAGTGGGAAGCAGGGGAGAATAGACTTATGTGAATCAGGAATCTCCTAGCATGCCTGAAAATGTCTGTGGGGTCCGTAGAGTGAAGTAATGGCTTCCAAAAGAAAGGGAGATGCAGGAAAGGAAGGCAGAAGGTAGCTGGTTTGGTACAGGAGCACACTTACCACAGTAATGAGTGCTGTGGGTAGTTCTCCAGCAGGTGATGACCTTTGGTGATGTGTAATCTACATTTATCAGAGGCCACCTCACTCCAGGGTGGGAGATCCCTGCATAGGGAATAGACAGGACCTGCTTAGGATGACTTACTGTATGACCTTGAATGGGCCATAGATGTTTAAGCCCTTGATGGAATGAGGTCTTTGAAGGGTAGTTGACTTAACCCCGTCTCATGATGAGCCTGAAAATGCCTTCACCCTGCTCAGGGAGGATGTCAGGAGAGGAACAGCTAGTATGATGGCTACTCTTGACGAAGGACCTGTGACCTGCCATCCAATCAGTTCAAACATCACAGCAATGCCACAAGGTCAATCAAGGTCAGTGCCATTACCCCAGGTCTCAGGATGTTCCTATGAGAATATGAGACCCAAAAAGAGAGGGAGGAAAGAAGAAAGAGGGAGAAGGAAGGAGGAACAAAGGGAAGAAGAGGGTGAGGGAGAGAGGGGGAGGGGGAGAGGGAGAGAGCCTTTTGTCTAAAAGTTCTGTATAGCATAAGCAAGAGTGAGAGGAAAAGGGAGAGTGCAAGATGCCCAAGCGTCCTTCCATACAAGAATAGGACCTAGGTGGGATCACCAGTAGGAGGGAGAACTGTGTTCACAGGTTTGGCTTTAGTACACAGTGGCCCACCCCACTCAACAAGCATGGCCCTACCACACCCAGGAACTGGACTACTCCATACACCAGAAATGAAGCTCCTCATTTATCAGCTCTGAGCCACGTGTGGTTACCATCAAGATGAGGTCAACAGGGAGATGGGATTTTCAGATAAAGTTTTTGTTTAGATGTATTTGTGTTCTTAGAATATTGAAAGGAAAAGGCAAAAGACTTTTGAGGCATTTTAAAGTTGACCACTGCTATGGGATGATACTTAGAGATGGATGATTCTGCAGAGTTTTGGTCTCAGTGCTTTGGAGAAAATAATTGTCAACCCATGGGTTTGCCTGACAGTTCTTTGTCTTTCTTTCCTTTTTTGCATGTGTATGTATGCTGTGTGTGTGTGTGTGTGTGTGTGTGTGTGTGTGTTCATACGTATGTGGGCATACATGTATTCATGTGAAGACCAGAAATTACTCTCTACATTATTATTATTATTATTTGAGAGAGGTTGAGAGAGAAAGAAGCGGATAGAAAGAGAGCAAGACAGAGAGAAAGAGAGAGAGAATGGGTGCACCAGGGCCTCAAGCCACTGCAAATGAACTCCAGACACATGCACCACCTTGTACTTCTGGCTTTATGTGGGTACTGGGGAATCAAACTTGGGTCCTTACATTTTGCAGGCAAGCACCTTGACCATTAAGCCATCTCTCCAGCCCTACCTTTTTTATTTTTTAAAAAAAATATTTGTAATTATTTATTTGCAAGGAGAGAGAGAGAGAGAGAGAGAGAGAGAGAAGAGAGAGACAGAATGGGCATGTCAGGGCCTCCAGCCATTGCAAACAAGCTCCGGATGCATATGCCACTTTGTGCCTGTGGCTTTATGTGGGGACTGGGGAATCAAACCCGAGTCATTAGGCTTTGTAGGCAAGCACCTTAAGTGCTGAACCATCTCTCCAGCCCCTCCATCTTATTTTTTTGAAACAGGGTTTGTCACTGAATCTGGAACTCACCAGTTTAGCTAGACTGGCTAGCCAACATGCCCCAGGGTTCCTTCTGTCTCCACTCTCGAGCACGGGGATTACAGGCAAGTACCACCATGACCAGCATTTTGCACAGTTACTGAAGATCTGAGCTCAGGTTCTCATGCTCAGTCATCTCTTCAGTTTCTCGCTAACATTTCTTGAGTGACTTTTCCAGGCTATTTCCCTTCATGCCCCCTACACCCCCCTCATTTGGCCAAAGTTGGACTCTAGCTCTACCTCACATGGAGTCCTAGGATGACAGATTCCAAGATATGGTCTCTGACTTTAGGAAGCTACCAGAGACTGAGTTTTTGTGTCCGTGCTTGGCTCTCTGACCTCAGACAATGTCCTCCCTTCTTTGGGTGGGCCTCCTCATTTCTAGCCAGGACACTGGGATGGCTGAGCCTGGGAGTTCCCACCAGCCCCATATCTCAGAGCTGAATCTCCCTCTCAGACAGGCTGTCTGCTTTTCATGGCCATCAATATTTCTCTAATCGTCACCTCTCTTCATTTTCTCTGGGGACTGGAATTAAAGCTAACTGGTTTTCCCAGGTATAATTTCAACATTGTCACAGTCAATATATGTGGATCAAACCTGGGTGGGAAGAAGTGGGTGGGAGGCTGGCTCCCATTCACAGCAGCAGATGGAGGCCAGCCAGCAGTCCCCATGATGTCTCCTTTCCCACCCCTCTCCCCAGACTCCATCCCTGTGCAGCAAATGCTAGCACCCAGCGTCAGTCCACGTCTTGCCTCATCCTCCCAGTGCGTGCTAATGAATGCATTGATTTTCCTATTCAGCTCCACAACAGTTATTTCAAAGATAAACACCTCTGGCTTGTGGTTATTAAACCTGCTGCTTGTTGGACAGCTGGGGGCGGGTGGGTGATGGGAAGGTGCTAAGTGGGGGATTCTGGGAGGCACACTAACTCAGTTTCTGACAGATTGCAGAACTTCAGACCAGCCACTGTTCTCTGAGTCTCAGTTCTCTTGCTTTTAAAATAAAAGGTTATGCATGTCTGAATTTTAAAACAATTTTTAGACCAGCAGAATGCTTTGATTTCAGGAAATTTTATGCATCAGACAATGTGTACAACATAAAAAGCAACACCATTTGGAATGCGGGGGTGGGGGGAGTTTCCACTCAGCCTCTTCCTTGTTCTCTATGGAGTGCCAGGACTCTGAGAAGTATACGTGGACAATTCCAGACTAGACAGAGTTAAAGAGTATTTTAGGATTCCAGGGCAGAGGGAATGGCCAAAGCTTGGCCTGATAGCTATGCTAGTTGGCCTGAGGAAGCTGTTTATTCAACACTCATTTCCCGATGCCTGAGTACTGTTGACTGTGGTCTAGAGCCTGCTCTAGTCAGATCCCCATGGTTGGTGGAATACAGAGATCCTTAAGTTGGACTTTTAGCTCAATCACTTTGTAGCTGTGTGACTGTAGATGTCTCTTCATTTTTAATCCTCAGTTTCTTCCTCTGTAAAATGGGCATGATAAAATGCAGGGCAATCACCTGCATTTTAGAAACCATATTGATACAATGCTACTCATTCATTGGTTACTTACATGTAAGTCCTTATACTTTTAAAAAATATTATTTATTTATTTATTTGGGAGAGAGAGACAGAGAGAATGGGCGTGTCAGGGCCTCCAGCCACTGCAAATGAACTCCAGATATGTGTGCCCCCTTGTGCATCTGGCTTATGTGGGTCCTGGAGAATTGAACCGGGATCCTTTGGCTTTGCAGGCAAATGCCTTAACCGCTAAGCCATCTCTCCAGCCCCTGCCCTTATACTTTAAATCCATGTTCCTACTTATCCCTGAACAAGACCAAAAGTAGCAGATGGGAGGAAAGTTTTTTTAATATTTTATTTTTATTTATTTATTTGACAGAGAGAAAGGGGCAGGTAGATAGAGATAGAGAGAGAGAGAGAGAGAGAGAGCAAATGGGTATGCCAGGGCCTCCAGCTGCTGAGAATGAACTCTTGATGCATGGACCACCTTGTGCATATGGCTTACATGGCTACTGGAGAATCTAACATAGGTCCTTTGGCTTTGCAGGAAAGTGCTTTAACCACTAAGCCATCTGTCCAGCTTGGGAAGAAAGTTTTTTCCCCTCCCCTGGCTTATAGTCTAGAGGGCAAGCTTCATGATGGCAGGGAAAACATGGCATGAGCAGAGGCTGGACATCATCTCTGCAACAGTAGGTGGTAAACAGCAGCAAGAGAGTGATGCTAGTTCTGGCAAGGGGGAGCTAACTACAACACTCTACTGACACACCTCCTCCATCAAGGCTCCACCTCCCAAATTGCTATCAGCTGGGTTTTGAGCATTCAGAATGTATGAGTTTATGAGGGACGTCTGCTTCAAACCACCACACGGGTCAACTAGTCTGGCTTTTCTAGTGGCCAAACAAGAGAAACCTTGGATCAAACAAGGGGGAGGAAGAGGACCAATACCTGGATATTGTCCTAGTCCCTCCATACATGTGCACACACACGTGCATGCACACATGATTACATTTCTACTTCTGTACCAAGCATCTGAAACATTTCTCTAGCTAGGATAGGAAGCGCTGATCACTTTTCATTTCTTTGTGAGAAACAGCCATCTAGACAGTCTTGAAGAGAGCTTGGAGGGTCATTCTCTTTGCTTTCTTCCTCTCTATGGGCCATAGAGTCACATGGCTTCAAAATGCCTGCAGATGCCGAAGGCAGGTCTTGGATCTTGATCTTGTCCTTGCAGTCTATCACTGTTTCATTACTTCCAGTCACTCCACAGGGGCCACCCTTATCTCTAGCAGTACTGTACTGCCTCCTTAGGACAAGGGCATCAACAAGGCAATCTCTGCCCTCCAGATGCAGAGAGGCTAATGGAAATCATGCATGTGCACTAGCGAAGAATTGTGCAGGGTGGGGATTGGTATGCTGGGAGGTGGGGTGCCCTGGAAATGTGGCTTTCTAAGGGAGGTGGGCTTCAGCCTGAGCCTGAAGGATGAATGAATGCCAATCAACAGCAGACACAATGAGCCAGCAATGGGGACCTGCCAAAGCAGAGGAGTTGCATCAGTAACAATGAGAGTGGGGAGGGGCCATGGCACTTAGAGGGAGGTTTGCTAGCACAGATCAAATGACCTGAGGAGGAGCCATGAGAAAACTTAATGAGAGAGAGGAGTGTTCTGAACCCCAGTGTTGGGCCTGGAGCTGCTGAATGGTCAGCAACAGAATTCTAGAAAGATTATTCAGAAACCTCTGTGCTGGAGCAGTGACCTTGGTTGGGAATGGGGTGGTGACCCCGGAGAGCTATGGTGGGGCCTCGGCCAAGGTGGCCTCAGTAGAGTTAGAATGGAGAGGTGCATTTCGTGCTCTGAGGGGCTTGGGTCTGCAGGATGTGGGGATGGTCCATGGTGGGGTGCAATCTGAGAGTCCAGGGTTTCCCTGGTCTCTGCGCTTGAGTGGATATGATAGCATTTACTGGGATGGAATCCTGGAAAGGCAGAGTTGTGGGGCATGCTGACCTTGGAGAGCTAGAAGGGTTATTCATATGGAGACTTCTTTTGTTTTGTTTTTCGAGGTAGGGTCTCACTCTGGTCCGGGCTGACCTGGAATTAACTATGTAGTCTCAGGGTGGCCTCGAACTCATGGCGATCCTCCTATCTCTGCCTCCCGAGTGCTGGGATTAAAGGCGTACACCACCACGCCTGGCTTTCATATGGAGACTTCTAAGGAGTTATGTGGGCCTCAGCTCTGGAGCGTGAGTTAGAAAGAAAGATTTGGCATCTTGTTCACACCTGGCACAATCAGCAGAGAGCTATAGGGGTGGAGACAGGATGTGCCTATGCTTAGTTGGGTCAAGACTCAGAAAGGAAAGAACACTTATTTGAAGAGAGAAGCCTTTTCCTGGGGCTTGTAAGGTGCTTCTGAACACTGCTATCTTTGTAGCATTTAAAGACACCTCCATCTCAGGGTACAAGCTTCATTTTCTCACAGTATTATTTGAGGGCTGTTACTAAATCCATATCATATCCAATTTCTCCATTTTACAAGGGTAAAAAATAAAGAAAATAACTGTTCGGTTTGGTTACTATTTCTTTCTAACTATATTCCCTTAATGAGGCATTTGCCTGCAACATGGTCTGTTATGTATTCCGTGTTTTATAAAAGATCTCTAGGGGAAAATAACCCAGGAAACACAATTTTTCGACACCATCTCCTTTTATTAAGAATAATGAAAAGGAAACAAGAATCATTCTCCCAGTCAAACACACTTCTGCTGCCTCTTATTGGTGTTTTTATGACAACTTTTAGGTAGCTCATGCTTCTGCCTAGGCGCTCCCACACAGATGTGCATCCATTTTATGGCCATTCGAAGTCACATGTATTATCAAGGCGGGCGGATGCATGTGTAGAAATATATTGGGTACATATACTTATATATTGCCCATAAGTGTTTGGAATGGGCACAAAACCTTATTACACACACAGAAAATGGGCTCTGTGCCTGGAAAAGCAATCACCACCCCAAATGGGCAGAAAGGGCAAACAGGGAAATTAACCCTGGAGAGGGAAGGCAAAACAAAAAATGAGGTTGCTAATTGGAGCTGCTCAGGTGTTTGGTCAGCCTGGGGCTGCCCACACCCTCAGGCCATCCTCACAGCTGGGCTCATGCCCATCAGCAGGAGACTGCTTCCCATGGCTCCATCCTCAGCCTTTATCAACAGTTGAGACGTGGAGATATGCCAGCCTGGGGATGTCTTCCCATGGCAGTTCCGCAGGGTTGTAACTCGCCAGTATACATCTGTGTC
Organism: Orientallactaga sibirica; assembly: GCA_036365145.1. Classification (NCBI taxonomy): domain Eukaryota; kingdom Metazoa; phylum Chordata; class Mammalia; order Rodentia; family Dipodidae; genus Orientallactaga; species Orientallactaga sibirica. The sequence goes on from JAEOAD010000034.1 coordinate 15,059,343, forward strand.
AATTCTCCACCTGTTCTTCCTCTTTTGTTGGTTATCTTACTTGATAGTTCCATAAGTCATTCTATGGCAAGAGACATTTCTGACTCCTCCTCACTCTCCTTTAACAGAGTCAGAATATATATACTGAGCTGCTGCTGGATCACTATGTGCCTCTTGCAAGGACCTGGTCTCTGTTCTCAAGGATCTCGCAGGTCCTCCAGGAGGCAGAGGCACTAGAGGGGATGTATGCTTTCAATGAGAGGCAGAGGTAGTGGGTGGGTGGAGAGTTCCAGGGTAGCCTGGATTACAGTGTAAGACCCTACCTCACAATAAAGTGTAAGAATCCAAAGTCAGAGAACCCAGGATAAACTCCAACTTGCCTGACCCTGGACTTTTCATGTTTAGTTTCTTTCTTCAAGCAGTCCTTACCTCATGGGGCTGTTGTCATGAGGTTTGACTGTGTTGATTCATGTCAGTGACTTGTTACAAAGCCTAAGTGGGGAGAAAGAGCTTGACAGGTGTGAGTCCTTTATGGCATTAGCTGGGTTACACTACAGAGAGTGTCTGCTGCTTCCCGTATTTCCTTTCCCCTCTTCTTGTGTGACTCTTCGTGAATTAGTTCCCTTTTCTCATTGCTCTGACAAAATACCTGACAAAAGCAATGAAAAAGAGGGAGGGTTTGTTTGGCTCACAGTGAGGGTACAGACCCTCATGGTGGGGAAGTCATGTCAACAGGAGCATGAAGCAGCTGGCCACATGACATCTGTAGTCAGGAAGCAGAGAGCGCTGGATTCTGGTGCTTAGCTAGTTTTCTCCTTTCCATTCCATGTGGGATGCCATCCCATGGAATGGTGCCACTCATTAGACATCCAAAGGATGAGTCTTACCATCTCTATGAACCCCGTCTAGAACTGCCTCACAGAAATGCCCAGATGTTTGTCTCCTGGGGGATTCTAGGTCCTGTCAAGGGATAATCAAGATTAATTATCACAGTTAGGTTCTATGGGAGGCAGGTCCTAGGAGCTTAGTGAGCAGGAAGTTGATCAGGGAGTGCTGCTTGTATCCACACCTGGGGAAGGGAGGCGAAGAAAGTAGGGTTAGATGAGGAAGAGGTCGGCTGTGATGCAGGTGAGATAGGGTATCTCTGCATCAATACAGGTGGGCTGCTACAGGAGGGCTGTGATATCAGGCAAGGTAGTTGTCTGTGGCTGAGGCAGCTTCTGAAGAGACTGACCTAGAGGATTGTGTGCCAACAATGTTCGTGGCAATAAGTGCCCTTTGAGGGTGGGTCTGAGTGGTGCAGTTCCATGTCTGTCTCAGGAAGTCACTGCTCTAAGTAGCTCAATAGAACTCAACTTATTCTTAGCTCTGAGCCTGTCCATCACAGGGATTCCTGGTCTGGTGATGATGCAAAGACAGTGACTGTGCTTTCTTCTAGGTTCACAGAATCCTCCTGGCTCAGCAAGCAGATGGAGGAAAAGTGGAATGTTGGAGGAGGCAGTGTGGGCCAGCCGTGGTAGGGACATCTAGTCTACATCCCTTTGACCAGAACCTGGCCTGTTGATGGAACTAACTTCAGGGCATGTGGGAAATAAAATGTGGACAGGTTTGATGAATCCCTGGCTAGTTTTGATCAGAGAATCTGAAGATGAAGGGAACACACTGGGAATGGCAGAATGGCGGCCTGCCAGGAACTTGGCTCTAGGGGTGGGGTAATAGCCTTCTAGTGGTTAATGTGGGACAAACATATATGTCTACCTCCTCTGAGCCTTTGTTATGTCATTCATCAAATAACTTTTTTGTTTTTTTAATATTTTATTTTACTTATTTGAGAGAGAGGGAGAGGGAGAGAGAGAGAGAGGAAGAGAGGAAGAGGCAGATAGAGAGAGATTAGGCACATCTGGGCCTTTAGCCACTGCAAATGAACTCCAGAGACATGCACCACCTTGTGCATTTGGTTTACCTGGCTAAGCCATCTCTCCAGCCCTCATTAAGTAATTCTAACTAAACAGAGATAAGCTATGGGTGCAGAGATGGAATGAACACAGGGAGGAGGCATTACTCCACCCTCAACATCAAGAAGGGCTTCTTGGACTGGGGAGATAGCTCAGTCAGTAAAGTGTTTGCCTTGCAAGCATGAAGACTTGAATTCAGTTTGCAATACCTGCATAAAAATGCTGAGTGTGGTATCATGTGTCTGTAAAACTACAGGCAGATCCCTGGAGCTTACTGGCCAGCAAGTCTAGCCTAATTGGTGAGCTCAAGGTCAGTGAGAGATCCTCAAAAAGAGGTGAAGATATGCCTGCAGATAACACCCAAGGTTGTCCTCTGGCATCCACATGCATGAGCACACATGGGCGCATCTACCTGCACACACAAATGTGCCACACATATGTGGATACATGCCACACATATACACCCAAAACCAAAATTAAAATCACAGACAAAAAGGAAGGCTCCTTGTAGCTTTTTAAAGACTTTTTTTGTTTGTTTGTTTGTTTTTTGAGGTAGGGTCTCACTCTAGCTCAGGCTGACCTGGAATCCACTCTGTATTCTCAGGGTGGCCTTGAACTCATGGTGCTCCTCCTACCTCTGCCTGGCTTTCCTTGTAGCTTTTTACCTGCCCTGGGATTTGAAGGACAAGCTGGAGCTGACCAGTCTCCAGAGGTGAGGTTGTGAGGGTGACCTGAGCTGGAGCACATGAACAAAACGAATCAAAAGTAAGTGCTTCTTTGGCTGGAAAGAAGGCTTCATGGGTAAAAGCACTTGCTGTGCAACCATGAGAGCCTCAGAGAGGCTGATTATATCTGAGTTGAATTCCCAGAACCTACATAAAAAGCTAGGCATGGGCTGGAGAGATAGCGTAGCAGTTAAGGCTCTTGCCTGCAAAGTCAAAGGACCCAGGCTTGATTCCCCAGTACCCATGTATAGCCAGATGCACAGGTGGCACATGTATGTAGAGTTTGTTTGCAGTGGCTAGAGACCCTGTATGCTCATATTCTCTCCCTCTCTCTCACACTCTCTCTCCCTCTCTTTCTCACTCTCTCTGTCTCTTTCTCTCTCAGATAAATAAATACAAAATATATTTTAGGGCTGGAGAGATGGCTTAGTGGTTAAGGCGCCTGCCTCCTAAGCTTAAGAACGCCGGTTCCAATCTCCAGGTCCCACGTTTAGCTAGATGCAGTGACGCAAGGGCGCAATGCCGCACTCGACCACAAGGGGGCGCACACATCTAGATTTCCTTCGCAGCAACTGAGAGACTGCTGGTGTGCCCATCTCTATCTGTCTTCCTCTCCCTCTCTCTCTATCTCTCATTCATATATATATATATTTAAAAAACTAGGCAGGTTCATGCATGCCTGTAATCCAAGTCCAGTGGGGAGTAAGGATTGAAGAATCACTAAGGCTTGGTGCTCAGCCAGTCTGACTCAAAAACATGGTGGCTCTGGGTTCAGTGAAAGACTCTGTGTGAAGGAAACATGCAAATGAATGAAAGAAGACACTGATGTTCTTCTCTGACCTCTATACACATGCACACAGGGCTTGCACATCTGTACATTCACATGCATATACTACTTACACATACACTCACAAAACAAATGCTTTTTTTTTTTTTTTTTTTTTTTTCTTTTTTTCGAGGTAGGATTTTACTCTAGCCCAGGCTGACCTGGAATTCACTATGTAGCCTCAGGGTGGCCTCGAACTCATGGCAATCTACCTACCTCTGCCTCCTGAGTGCTGGGATTAAAGGTGTACAACACCGCGCCTGGCTAAAACAAATGCTTCTTCATGAATCAGCATGAGACAGGGAGAACTTGCTCAGAGCCACCACAGATCAGAAATGAATATATAATGTGGAAACATTGTCTCCACTAACCCTTAAGCAATTTGACAATTTGTATTTCCCTGGCTCCCATAATCTTCTCTTACTTCTGTTTTAGTACCTGTGATGTGGGTGCTAATTACTACTTGATGTATCCAACTGTCCACTTGACTTCAGGGTCAAGTGGACTTGTTTACTTCCTTCCTATGCCCTTATCATCCAGTTCAGCCTGGCACATAGAACCTAAACAAATGTTTGCCAAATGAGTGAACACTTAAGTCCATTTTGTCACAAAAGGCTAGAAAAGTCATTCTGTTATTGAACTGAAATCCATTTCTTTTTCCCTCCCACCAATCCAGCTTGGCTTCACAGACATTTATTGGGTGCCTATGATGTTCAAGGCTCTGTTAAATGCAGAAAGTGGGCTATAAAGACAGAGAAACTCCCATTGTCTTCTGAGACTTTCCAGGCCAGCTGGTCCCCTTTACAAGAGCCCACCAGGGAAGAAGGAAGAATTTCTGTTCACTGGAATTCCACTGGCTCTATATGGAAGTCTAGATTTACTCACCTGGCCCCTTGGATGCAGGATGCTCTGCTAAGGGTGGTCCAGTCCAGGTGAAGTATACTCTCATTTTACCTACTGCCTGAATAGATATCCCACTTCTCCTGAGGCAGTTTCAGAATCTGACCCACCCCTATGTGCAACAGTTCTGACCCAGAGTTCTATTCCCACCCATCCATCCATCCATTGCAGATTATGAGGCAAACATCAGGTCAGGCTCTGGGAAGGTTTCATGTTTCAGAGGTAAGCTAAGGGAGATAAGTGGGAATGATGTTTTACCAACTGTGTCCCTCATTGCTCACAGAGGTGACACTTTTGTGTCACCAGCGCCTGTGCTCTTCTATCTGAGTTGTCTTTCTTTGGCTTCTAAAGGGTTTACCCATGTATGCCATGGACTAGCAATGCTGGGAGCCAACAAATGACCTGTGACCTATGAGAGTTGGTATAAAAGTATTATAGCATTTTTGGCTATTCACATAGGAACTCTAAGGCAATCTGACATGGTCTCTCAGGGGCAATTAAGCCCCAGTAACCCACAGTGGACATATGCTTGTGAGTGCACCTTTGTTTCCCTGTTTCATGTCCCCATCTTCTCATGGATTCTTGCACTGATTGCTTCCTAAATCAGCTATTTGACTCTCAAATCCTTGTTTCAAGGTTTGCTGGGAGGGTGAAAGGACCACTAATCTGAGATGCAACACACCTGTCCCATGATGCTGGTTCCCTAACAGGAACATGTGATGCCTAACTATACATGGCAGTGGGGATGCTTTATGGGGGGAGGTACAGGAGCTGTGTGAGGACATAGCACTGGCCAGGGGAGAGCTTTTGTAGGAAGTGAAATTAAACTTAAAGCACAGATTTTAAAAAATATTAATTTCTTAATTTATTTACAAGGGGGGAGAGAGAGAGCGAAAAGACAGAAAAGAGAAAGGCAGAGAGAATGAACATGCCAGGGCTTCCAGCCACTACAAATGAACCCCAGATGCATGTGCCACTATTGGGCTGTACATGGGTACTAGAGAATCAAACCCAGGTCATTAGGCTTTGCAGGAAAGTGCCTTAACTGTTGAGCCAGTTAAGCTTGAAAACACAGATTTGCTCTTTCTATTTTTATTTATTTATTTTTGCTTCTGACTGCTGCAGCTAGCTGTGCAACCATCAATGAAAACAGCTCCCCTAGAGCTGTGCAGTAACTCTGCTGTGATTCCTTTTGAATTATTATTTTTATATTTTGTGGTGTATGCACATTTTTGTGTGCAGATGTGGGAACCCCATGGACAGGTAAAAAGGCCAGAGAAGAATATCATGTGTCCTTGTATATAACCTCTTCAGCTGTGTTTCCTTGAGACAAAGTCTCTCACTGAAACTGGTCTGTGAAGCCCTTTTCAGTCAAACTGGCTGCCCGGCTAGCCTCAGCAATTCTCCTGTCTCCGCCCCTGCTTAGGACAACAGGTTAGAGGTGTTTGTGTGTGGTCATGCCTGAAGTTTCAAGTGGATGCTGGAGATCGAACTCAGGTCCTTGTGCTTGCATGGCAGGCAAGCCCCTGCCCATGGAGCCATCTTCCCTGTCCCTCTGCTGTTATTTCTTCCGAGTTTCTATGGAAGGGAAAGAGGATGAGAGCAAGCCCATATTTGCATGTATGTGAGTGCATGTGAGTGTGTGGTGGTATATGAGTGTGTACCTGTGCATGCGGAGGCCAGAGGACAACCTTGGTGTCACTTCTCAGGTGTTATCTACCTTATTTATCTCTCTCTCTCTCTCTTTTGAGACAGAATCTCTTACTGGCCACTCAGCTTATTTCTGACTCTGTAGCCCTGGCACTACGAGTGTGTATAGCCATACCTCTGTTTGCTCAGTGTAGTTTTGGGGGACTGACTGAGGTCCTCATGCTTACAAGCAAAGCCCTTTACCTACTGAGTGATCTTTAGCCCTGGAGCCTACTTGGCTGCAGGCACTGTCCAGGAAGGGATGTACATAGGCCGTCTTGTCCAATTCTTGGTTTCCTTGGATGTTGGTTTCCCATTCCACAGTCAAGACAGGAGGAAGCAGACTCAGATTCCTCGCCCAAGAGCACACAGTCGGACACAGAGAGAGGATTTTGCCCAGGCCTACCTCAAGGTCACCTGACAGATAGTTTTGGCTATCAGCTCCAATGCTACTTTTTGCACTGTGTTTTGGAGATGACCTTGCGAGATGAATGCTATCACTTCTGTATTCCAAATGGGGCACAGTAAGCAGAAGTGATGACCTCACAGTTGCATGAAATGCAGCTGGGATAGAGCCAACCTCTGCTGTGACGGTTCATGTTGATCATCAACATGACCAGACCTGGAGTCCCCTAGGAAGTGAGCCTCTGGACATGCTTGTGAAGGATTATCTTGATTACATTAGTTGAGGTGGGAAGACTCGACTGTGTGCAGTGCCATTCACGTGCTGGGCCCTAGACTTCATGCAAAGGAGAAAGCTAGCTGAGCGCAACCACTCGTTGTTTTCTGCTTCCTGATTGTGGGCTCAATGTGACCAGTTGTTTCAGGGACTGTAACCTTGAACTATAAGATAAAATAAGGCCTGCCTTCCTTAGACTGATTTTGTCTCAGCAATGAGAAGCATAATACAATGGCCTGACTTTGAGTCACCCATCCTCTCTTCTCCATCAGGCTGGGAGTCAGGAGGGCTACACTGAAGATAACTGTGGGAATGCTCACCAAGATCAGCCTTGTGCAAGTCTTGGGGTGCTCCAGGGAAAGCATGGTATATATTATAATTACTACATTATAATTTCATGGTAAAGAAATGGCCTTGGACTTGGATGACCTTGTATTCAGCTCTTGACACCATCAATTAGAGCAATAAGCTTTGGACAAGGGATTTGCCTTTACTAAACCTTATTTTGTCATTCACGAAATGGGGACAATTTTAGTAAACCCTCATGGTGATATTAAGAAGAGTAAATAAAGAAGGAACGTGCCCAATATAGACCTAAAACAATATGTAGTGTCTAGGAAGGTCAGGCACTGAGCTGGTATTCATAAACATGATCTCTTTTTGCCCTCATGACTCAGTGAGGCTGCCATTCCTATCACCTATTTTTAGGAGACCAGAACCCCAGGGAAGTGAAGTCACTTGCTTAGAGTCACACAGCTGGAGTCAGGGCTGAGCAGACTAGCTCTGACACCAGTGCTCCTGACCACTGCCCAGTAGCATTTTGCTAGGTCCAGTGTGAACTGCAGCTGTCATTCAGAGCCCATTTCAAAGAGCTCTGTGCTTACCCTTCATCCTGTACATCAGCACTAAGGCTTCTGAGGCTGGGAGCTATTTCAATGAACCCTACACTTGTCCTTCATTCTGTCTGTCAGCACTCAGACCTCTGAGGGTAGCTCAGACATATTTCTAAGAAGCATCCCTGGCTCCTGTAGCACATTGCTTCTCTTGCTGCCAACATGGCCCACCAGCAAGATTGGCCAGGGCTGGAATCATGCTTCCTCCATCCCATGGCCCCAACTGTACAATCTGTTCCATTTTTCTACCTCTGTCCACCTCTGTGGGACATGGCCTTACAAAGAGTGCCTATCAGTGAACTTGACTACCCATGCCCTAGAACAGTCTTCCCATCTCACCAGCACTTAGCATTGCACCTATCTTTTCAACTGTGGGTCTGCTGTATATTAAGGTAGTAATTTATACACTTGGCTCCTGAGCTCCTGGCTGTTTCAAAGGCATTGATCACCCTGGAGCCCTCATACATGATTCAGGCTTACTCCTCTGACTCCTCTGCCAGCTATTGATTCCAATGACATTATTTATCAATTACGAAAGGTTTATTCCTCACTCGCTCCTGCACAAAAGAATCTGCACATTTATTTTACAGCGTGATTTATTGACACGTCACCATGCATTACATGGAAAATTGAATTTTTGGAGGCTGGAGAACCTTAGGAAATTTCACAGGTTCAATTAGACAGGAGAACATCAAAGAGTTTAATGATACAATTTTTCATCCATTTGCTGTGGCACTGGGGGTGGACGTGGGGCCCTGGGCCAGGTCAGCTTAGAGCCCCAAATTGTTCCTCAACTCTGCCATGCACCTGAGGATGAAATCCTCATCAGCTGAATCCTGCTTCGCTGACTTGACTCGCCACCTTTATTTATGGCTCCTGAGGTCAGACTATTTCTTTAAGCTGTGCTCACCCTTTGTCCCCAGAGCAATAAACTTTTCTCTGGGCTGTTAGGGAATTGGACAGCTCTTTCCTTGAACTATTATAGAAGGAAGAAGAGCTACCTGCATTGGAGAATGCTGAAGAGAAATAACATGCAGAGCCCACTTACCACACCTTGCTACCTGGCAGGCCCTGGCTCACCTGTGAGCTTCTGGATGCCTTCCCACTCTCCCCAGGGTGGACCAGGCCCATCACTCTGTGTTTTCACGGCTCACTGCCCAGTGTATATGTGATTCACTGTGCGTGTGCATATGATTCACTGGGACTCTGCGAGGACAGTGCATAGGGTCGTCTGTTCTCAGTCTGGCACTATCTTCACTGCTTGGAACTGTCCAGTCAACTTCTGAGAACTTCGTTTCCAAGAATTTCTTTCTTTTTAGATCTCTAGGTGAAAATTGGCCAGTGAGAGGAACCTGAAGGAGCTTTAGTTGGTATATTGCTGTTATAAAATAACTGACAAAAAGTAGTTTTAAGGGATCTGGAGAGATGGCTCAGCAGTTAAAGACACTTATAAAGCCTACTGGCCTGAATTTGACTCCTCAGTACTCACATAAAGCCAGACATACTAAGTGGCTCATGCATCTAGAGTTCTTTCTTTTGCAGTGGCAAGAGGTCCTGGTATACCCATATACATGTTCCATCTCTCCTTGCAAATTAATATTACAGTTCCAGGTTACAGTCTATCATGGTAGGGAAGTCATGGTGGTGGCAGGAGCTTGAGGCAACTGCTAACAGCTGAGAGTGATGAATGTTGGTGCTCAGCCAGTTCTTTCCTTTTACAGAGTCTAGGACTCCAACCCATGGGATAGTGCTGTCCATAGTTAGGGTGGGTCTTCCCATCTCAATTAACCTAATTAGGATAATCTCTCACAAGCATGTGAAAAGGTCCACCTAAGGTACATAATCCCTCACAAGTGCTTTAGGTCCTGTCCAGTTGACAATCAATAGCTAGTGATGTAAAGGAAGTCCTCACGCTCGTGGTGATCAGAGGTAGGTTCCACACACTGCTCTCTGAGTTCCACTTGGGACCTCATTTTGGTAATTCAACTTGGAAACTTCTTATATTTCCTGTGAAGGCCAGTTTTCTCCATCAGTTCGAGCATTTGAGGCTAAAGTTTCTCTGCTTCTCCAGCCCCTTGCTTACCGTAGGATATCTCTATATTGCTAGCCCCTTGCTCACATGTATAAGCCTCAATTCCCACGTGAAGCCTTTTTGTTTATCATACTTATGATGAGTTCACACACTTTCCTGATGGGACATCACACCCAACAAGCAGTGGAAATACCTATTTTGCTTTCCTTGTGTTCCTAGGATCATGTGTATAATAGGTGGCATTACTAATTGATATGACATAATTTATGAATAAAGACTCTCCCAATGCTCTGGTTGGTGAATTCATACTTGACACTTAAACTCCACATCCTCTAACTGTCGGTGAAGGATTCCCTGCTCCTGTGATCACAATACACAACAGTCATAGCACTAGGCTATAAATATCTGTTTACCTGTCTATCGCTAGATAGTGTGGGTGAAAGGCTCCTTCAATCTGAGAATGACTCTCAGTGGTCCCTGCTTGTCCACTTTTAGAGTGCCTGGTGTTTGAAGGGTCTTCAATGGAGGCTTATGAATGGAATGAGTCAATTACATGCTTGTCCATCACTGTTGGGCATAAGGATTGTGTGTACATACCCGTTCAATCTTCCCTCTTAGCTAATTTACACACTAAACCCATTGTCTGGGAAGGTGGTGGCTTGTCTATGAAGAAACTGATACTGTATTAAGACTTTCCAAACTGAAGAGCCTTGGGGCTGGACTCGGTGATTCTTTCCTTGCCCAGAGGATGCACCACACACCAAAAAGATTGATTTGGGGAAAGCATTAGAAAACTAGAAAGGGGAATGAGGATAAAAATATCTGTCTGGAATTCATATGGTGATAATCCAGCAAATTAAATATCAAAGAGGCAAAATGGCATTTACAATTGTCAAAAGTTAAAAGTTAGCACTACAATTAGTGTCTGAAACGTTTAAAAATGACAGGCTGTTTGGATTGCTAGAGCCGTCACTTATTTAAGCAACTCCCTATTTTCTAAAATGGACTAGAGATAAATTTATATCCCTTTGTCGCTGTGGTAAAGACACATGCCACTTGCTAAGGATACACTTTAAGGAATAGATGCATCCCCCAAAGGCTAGCCTTGAAGCAAATTTCTCTAAAGTGAATTAGATTTCCCTATTGATTTACATGATTAAATTAAAGATATGTTCTCATGGGAAAAGTTGAACAATAAATGGAATTAAAAAATTTTAATGCAAGAATGGAGTTGGGAGTACTTGCTGTCAATTCTTAGTGCCATGGTCCTTTGCCAGCATCATGTCTGTTAGGAGCTGTTGTCCACCGTCACCACTGATCTCTCTGTGGTTATTATTATTTTCAATATATAAGACCCTTTATTTTCCTAACTTTATAAATAGGGGCATCCACCATAAAAGGTGGCTGATGCTTATCAAACCCTTATTCTGAGCTGGTTACCAAGGGGGACATTTGCAAATTCTTACAACCAACCTCTGAAGAAGGTAGTATTATCTTTAAGGGTCAGAGAATTTGGGGCACAGAAACATGAAGGCACTTGCACAGGGCTCTGGAACAGAGCCACCTCCACACATTTCCACATCCATTTAAAAGAAAACTAAGATGTTATCTAAGGGTGCCCAGCCCCACAAAAATAGGGGCTGTCTGCATTGAACTGTCCTGGTTCACATAAGTACTATGGCCTTTCTGACAAGTATCAAGCACTGGTTTACATGTCTGGGAAAACAAAGATATGTTACAGAGAAGCACAGAGAGGGTAAGGCTGAGTCCGAATTTTTTTATCCAAGCTCTTGTTAACTATGTGATATTGGGGAAGTCCCTTTTTCCTCTCTGAACCTCAATTGCTTATCTGTTAAAAGATGGTACTGGGGCTATGGATGTAGCTCAGGTGATAAAGTGCTTGCCTACCATGCATGGTACCCTGGGTTCAATTGGTTCCCAGGAACCACATAAACTGGGTTGGTGATGAAGTAGAAGCAGGAGGCTCAGAAGTACATGGCTATCCTCAGTTACATAGCAAGTTCGAGACCAGCCTGGGCTATGTGAAACCTAATCTTAAAGAAAGAGAGTGAGAAGGGGTGCGGCATACTGCTGTACTGGAGCTGTTTTTAAGGCCTCCCTAATGCCAGATCTGATTCTCTACCTTGGCTTCTCCCTGGCTATTCTCTGTGTTCACACAAAGCCAAGAATTGACCGTGTGTACAGGAAAAAAAAAAATCAATTGGTCATTTTGTGTATTTAATGACTGGAATTTAAACTAGGAGACATTTCAGTTTAAAGAATGCTGTTTGCAAACATTAAAAAATACCATAAAATCAAGTATATGCAGGCCGTATCCACAGCAACTCCAAATCAAGCACACAGCAGAATTCACGTGGCATCATTATGGACTCCTGATGGAGAACAAAGCTGTGGCAGTTTGCAGGCAATTTTCATATAAATATTGATCCTCTTAATGCTTTTCCTATGATTGAAATTAAAGGTGATTTTTTAAATGGTGAAGTTAAGTTCTTTAGAGATGTGAGTGTTGATGTTTACATTCAGATTGAAATTTCTCAATCTAGTGCCTCAATGACAAATGTAAGACCTTGAGGACCCCCAGAAACCAGTCATACACTTAAGGCTCACACTGTAAAAAACGAGTTACTCAAATGTTCTTCACAGGCTGCATCTCTGTCTGGCTTCATTGTGGGTGGTAATATAATACCTTTCTATAGATAAGGACATAGGTTTCCAGAAGAAAAGCCACTTTTCCAAGATTCAGGCAGTAACTGGCAAACTTGAGGCTTGACTGCCAGATGTCTCACTCTAAATTCAGTATTCTTTCAAATGAAGCAATAATTTATTAGCAAAGTTATATTGAGTGTCTAATATGTTCTAGTGGGAATTGTCCTAGGTCCCAGTGGTAGAGTCCTGACTCTCAATGAGCTCCTATGGGTATCTAAAACAAGGAAATTCTTTCTTACCATATGGCACTAAACATGCCCCATCCTCAAATTTTATCATATGTTATCATTGGGAATAAAGCTTCACATCAAGAGAATGGGCAGCCCTGTCCACAGCTCTACTTGGAGAAGGTCTGAACAGTGTGAAGGGGGAGCTAGGAAGAGGAGAAGGAAGAGACAGAGGTGGGGATGCGAGATGAGAAACCCAGACAACTGGTTGGGGGGTGGTGGTCAAGACTTCTCAAGTTCAAGTTAATGGGACTTGTATCCTAATCCAGTCAGCGTTCTTCCTAACGCTGAGCCTTGGAATCAGGAAGACTTTTCTGGTGTGCAGTGATGAGTGAAGGGCCTTGTCTCTGGAAGTAGCTTTCTTTAGAGATAGGAAGAAGCGTGAATGGTACACATCCTTTGCATCCTGGGGCAGGAGTGTGCATCCGATGATGAGATGTCAGAAGGTTGATCTTCCCATGGTGTCAAACATCAGATGCTGGAAACCTTGGGTTTCTGATTTGTGCTGTTTCTTTAGGGGTAACTCCAGAACAGGGAGTGATTTGAGAAAGAAGCTGAGCATAGTTTGGAGTTCTTGAGGATTTTAAGAGCCATGCAGTGAAGTTAGTTGGTAGGCCACTGGATGTGTAGCATTGAAAACTTGGGAGAGATGGACATAAGAGCTGTTATCAGACAATAGTGGTTGGAACCATGGTCATAATTGAGGGTACTTGGGGAGAGAAATGGCAATGTTGAAAGAGAAGAAAGGCTGGCAGAGAGCTGAACTGGAAGAAAGAAAAGCGAAGACTTCAAGAATATGTGGGCAGGGGGCGCTGGAGAGATGGCTTAGTGGTTAAGGCAATTGCCTGCAAAGCCAAAGGACCCCAGTTCTATTCTCTAGTTCCCACGTAAGCCAGATGCACAAGGGGGAACATGTATCTGGAGTTTCTTTGCAGTGGCTGGAGGCCCTGGTTGCCCATTTTCTCTTTTCCTCTCTCTGCTTCTCTCTCTCAAATAAATAAATACAAATAAAAAGTTAAAAGTATAAAAAGAATACATAGGCAGGAGCTAAAAGGGAAACAGGAATGCACAAGGCCACTGATGATAAAAGAAAAGAAAGTTTTAAGACAGGGAAAGAAGAAGAGCAGAAGCCTCAACCTCAAATGACTTGGATTTTGATCCTGTCATTTTCTAATCTATGACATCTTGAGTTAGGTGCTTAATAAATGGTTTCCATGAAGATGCTGATGGCAACGATGATGAAGAGGACCGGAAGAGATGGTTGCAAGCACTAGGAAGATCAATTTGGACCAGGTCCAAAAGAAGTCATTTACTCTTGTGCAATTTATTTTGGAGAACAAGACTAACACTAAAGAAACTATTAGATTCCCTTCCCCTGACTTTACGTTATACTTCCCTAATACACTTGTTTTAATAAGATGGTTAAAAAAAAACCAAACTAATATTGCAGACAAGGAGGTGGATGCATATGCAAGGAACTTATTAAAACTGCCTCGATTTTAATAAATTTACCACCAGGTAGCAATCTCTCAATGTCGCCTCTTTCCAATTTGCATGTGTAACTGGCATCTCGTTAAAACATCATTAAGAAATTGAAAACCAGGAAGACATAAACAGACTCAGAGCAGAAACAGAGGGGCTGGATGGGGGAGGCTATGAGAGGCAGGAGAGAGGATTTCTTGCCGAAAACTCAGCAAGAAACTCTAACTTGGTTATCTAAACCCAACCTGACTAACAGTGATGGGAATTAGAGTTTAGATAGTCTCTGTTTACAAATTAGCAATGACAATATTAGTATGAATTCTTCATTTTCCTGGGATGATTTGAAATTGCAATACAAGATACTGTCAGCTTTTCTCAGCCAGATCATCATTTATTACTCAAGAGAGCGTTTTCTTCAAAGGATTAGCACAACCGGACAAACCCCATGGATACTGGGCTTTTAGATTCTGGTTCTTTTACAGGAGCTTGGTTACCTTTTGGTTTTTCATTTTGTGTGTGTGTGTGTGTTTAACTATTGTATTGTGTGGTGTTTTTCACTATTATAAAAGCAATATACACACCACCATTTTTTTCAAAATCTATATGTAAATCTGTTATAATAAACTATGCTAAGTAGCTCAAGTGGTTTAATAAAAAAGAACTGAATGCTTAGGAAACAGAGAGGTGTGGCCCTGACTCCTCAGTCAGCTATTGTACTCTTGTACCACTTGGTGCAGTGTCTCATGAACTCAGACCCTGGAACTAGTTTCTTTTTTTCCTGTACAATGAGGATAGGATGATACAGTGCTTATAAGGTAGTGGCTTAGAGTCTTATTCACAGTACTGTTTAATAGATGATAGTTATAGCTTTCAAACATTTCCTCCTTTAAAAAAAATCATGTTAGAGCTAGAGAGATGGCTTATGGTCACTATGTAATTTCCTCTACCTGCCAGGGTAGGTGTCCTTGTTCCTATTCTCATAGATGCTGGCTCAGTGCCACCCAGTGGGTGAAGGTCCATGGTATGATCAAACCTCAGGCCTCTTATGTCTAGGTCCTCACTGGTTCCCACTGTATCAGTGCCCAAAGGATAGTGGGGATGTATAGAAAGCAAGGGTACCACGGTAAACACATGTGGGCTGACTGACAAGTTATATTTTAAAAAAGTCACATGTAACTTTACTGTGTTCCAAATACTTCAGTTTTTTTTTCTTCCTTTAATGTATCTGGAATTAGAGGTAAACAAAGATGCCAGCAGGGTGTACTAATAGCTACAAAAAACGATGGGTAAAGTTATATAGCTGCATAAGATTGTTTCCATGCTTTAGGTGACATAAAAGGAAAACCTGAAACAACAACAAAAGACACATCAGGTTGGTGACAACAGCATGTGTGGAAAACCAGCGGAAGGAAGGCACAGAAGGCTGGGCTTTGACCCCAGAGGCAGTGTGAGTGTGACTCCACTCCTCTGGGCTACTAGAGGGGTGGTAAAGTGTACAGTTCCTGAGGGGCATCTACGGGGCTGCCTTCCAGGTCCCAAAAGGGCAGTTAGTGGTTAGAACACTTAGGGTTTGATTGGCTCCCCATGAAGCTGATTCTACTTCCAACCTATTGTTTAGACTGGAGGCTCCAGGGGCCACTTGTCAGTCAGACTGCATGTGCCCAGTACCATGCTGAGCTAAGCTGTTTTCTCACTTAACTCAAGTAACAATTGGACTCTGTCTGCTCCCTAAGAGCTAGAGCAGAGCAGAGCAGCCTAGAGGCTTGGCTCATGATGTGAAGAAAGTTCGCAGCCTTCCCCATGGATCTGTTTTTCTGGGGCTGTGTGTGTGTGTGTGTGTGTGTGTGTGTGTGTGTGTATGTGGTGTTGTATTGTGGGGTGGGGGTTCACATACTCAGGGTTCTTTGTAGTTCCGAGTGTCTGCTTCCACCAAGTAAGACCAAGTAAGTCTTTTTTTCCCCTTTTTCTGGATAGTCTTTCTGTCTGCATGTTCTTATTTCAAGAAATGGACCCATTCCTTGATTTATCTCCAGATTCACTCTTGGGACTGTGAAAGATGATATGGAGGGTTTGCAGCCATAGAGGTGACCTGTGCCATGGCAGTGAAGGCATAAGAGGTGGCAGTCATCTGATCTGAAGTGAGACCTGTCCTCCTCCTGAGTGTTCCCTGCTGACAGCACACCTGGAAGAGGGTCTAGTCTTCTTGTCAGCTCTCTACTCCTTTCTTCCTTTCTTTCCTCCTCTCCCTAGCAAACAATTGGCTAATTGGCCACTTAGTCCACATATTTACTAGTCACACAACCAGAAAACCAACCAACCAGCCAACCAACTAACCAGTTAGACAACCAATCAACTAACTAAACAGTCAGCCAAGCAATTTAAAGACCATCATTACATATATATATATATATATATATTTAGTGAGAGCAAGCACGAGAGTGAGTCAGATTGAGAGAGAGAGAGAGAGAGAGAATGAGAATTGGCATGCCAGGACCTCCAGCCACTTCAATTGAACTCCAGACACTTGCACCATCTAGTGGGCATGTGTGACCTTGCACTTGCCTCACTTTTGTGAGTCCAACTAATGTGGGATCTGGAGAGTAGAACATGGGTCCTTAGGCTTTGCAGGCAGGCACCTTAACCGCTACACCATCTCTCTAGACCCCATCATTATATTTTGATAGGTATGTACATGAATGGTGTGTGTGTGTGTGTGTGTGTGTGTGTGTGTGTGTGTGTGTGTGTAAAAGTGCATGCCTGTGGACATGACAGAATCACTTGGGTGTTGACCATCCCCTTCTATCTCTCTGTCTCTTCTCTCTTGTTCACCAGGCTAGGTATTCCCTGAACTTCTTGGGGATTCCCATTACCTCTCTGCCTCTTATCTTGAATAAGAGTTCTGGGATTATGGATGGTTGGGTTAGTGTCTGTGTTTACATGTGTTCTGGGGATCCAAACTCAGCTCCTCACACTTGTCTGGTGTGACAGTTATATTGTCTGTGGACTCGACAGGACCTAGAATTGCCTAGGTAAAGCGCCTCCCAGTATGTTCTAGATGGATTATCAAGATCAGGTCAGCCTCTGTGCATGCCCATGAGGGACGACCTTGATTAGGTTAATTGAGGTGGGAAGACTCACCTTAATTGTGGGTGGCACCATACCATGAGCTGGAGTCGTGGACTGGATAAAAAGAAGAAAGTGAACTGAACACTAGCATTTATCACTCCCTGTTTCCTGATTGTAGATGTGATATGACCACACCTTCCCTGCCACAATGGACTGCAACCTCAAACTGTAAGCTGAAGTAGAGCTTTCCTTCTTTAAGTTGCTTCTGGTCAGACATTTGGTCATAAGAAAGAAATGAATACACTGACCAACAGCTTTTCATCTGAAAGGTCAGAGCCCATTTTGTTTCTCCACCGTCCCCACTGTGTTGGGGACTGAACTCAGGGCCTTGTACTTGCTAGGCAAGTGCTCTCATACCAAGATACATTCCCAACTAGAGTCCCTTTTAACCCCCTGAATTCTCATACCAACTTCTACTGTCACTTTAAAAAAAAATCCTGCTAACCCAGCATGGCTCATGCTCCCCTAGAAGGATGTGTTTTCAAATCTGTACTTCATAGTCTCAGAAAACAAGAGTTCATGGAGTTTGCTTTCCCTGGATCGGAACTCTGTGGGAATGGTATCAACCAGGATTGCCATTCCTGGCTCTTTGATTCCAATATCCTGCTCTTCACATCCCTATGTTGCTCAAGCCTCCTGGCTGCAGAGATTAGTATCAGACAGAGTGCCCAGTGTGAGAGGCCTCCAGAGGATGTTCAGAGTGGTTAATTCTGTAACAGGGTTTCTTGGTTCACAAGTGTCACCAAGGAGGCATGATCAACTTTGCTTCCCAGGGGAAGACTCATATGGGTAGATACCCCAGGGCAGGGTTCAAGAAGGTGACAGGAGTTTACTACCTGGACACACCTGTGAAGAGGGGGAAGGACATTTGAGGAAGACTGTGGTGGTTTGATTCCGGTGTTCCCCATAAACTTACATGTTCTGAATGCTAGTTTCCCAGATGATGGAGATTTGGGAATTAACGCCTCCTGGAGGCAGTGTATTGTTGGGGGCGGGCTTATGGGTATTATAGCTAGCTTCCTCTTGCCAGTGTTTGGCACACTCTCTTGTTGCTATTGTCTACCTTATGTTGGACAAGGGGTGATGTCCACCTTCTGCTCTTGCAATCTTCTTCCCCTGCCATCATGGAGCTTCTCCTCCAGTCTGTAAGCCAAAATAAACCCCCCCTTTTTTTCCCCCAAAAGCTGCTCTTGGTTGGGTGATTTCTGCCAGCAATATGAACCTGACTGCAACAGTAAAGTTGGGACCAGAGGAATGGGATTGCTGCTAGACACCTGACTGTGTGGCTTTGGTCTTTTGGAGCTGATTTTCAAGAGGAATGTGGAAGGATTTGAAACCTTGGCCTAAGAAATGCCTTGCAGTGCTGTAAGTACAGCTTTGATGGACTATTTTGGTCAGAGTTGAAAGACCTGAATGCAGTAAGAACTATGGACTGTGAGGTTGGCTTATGTGGGTGAGAAAGAGCTTTGCCTGGACTGGTCTAGAAACAGTTTGTGTGAGAGGCTTGCTGTTATGCCCATGTCCTGAGAATTTGTGCAGGGTTGCATTGAGAAATGGACTGATGTGAGCAGAGGGATCTGACACAGAAAAATGAAATCTTTGGGCCACAAATTCTGCCCATTCAGCTGCAATTGTATGAGAGATTACAAGATTTGAGATAAGGGCCAGCTGACCTGTATTGGGACAACAGAAAGAATGCAGTCTTTTGGAGGGGCCTGAATGCTGAAGTGTCCTATTCTTCAAAGTCTGCTTTATTCCCCCCCTCCCAGATTAACAAATTGGCACTCTATCTGGTATGGTGGAGTATAAGAAATGCAGGAAAGAGAGGATCATTGAATTTGCAACATGTTCTTGTGTTTTGGAAATGGCCATGGGCAGTGTGAAGCAGGTTTGCTGGATGACTGCATGGAGACTTGATGGAGCCGTGAGGATGGACTATGGGTTGTGGTGGAGACCCAGTGGAGATGCTGGGACCACCAGATGGCTGCTTAGGAAAGCTGCTGGCCTGGATGAAATTTTACAGGACTATAAATAGCCTAGCTGGAGGGGAGGAATTGGAACACCTGAGATTTGTTGCTGGTTAGAATTATTAGACTTGGAGACTTGTCACTGACTAGAGTTGTTGAACTTGGAGCTACAGAGTTTGATGTTTGCCCTGTTTAAATCTTGTATTAGTTGAATGTTTCTTTGCTATGCCCAATGCCATCTTTTGCAGTGTGAATGTTTATTTTGTGCCATTATGGGTTTTTGGTATTGTGGCTCAGTTAAAAGACCTTGGATTATGGGGATATTTGAACATCATTAGGATTAATAAAAACTATGGGGACTTTTAAAGTTGGAATGAATGCATTGTATTTTATATCATGTATGGATATCAATTTATGGGGCCCAGGGGTGTAGTGTGGTGCTTTGATTCAGGTGTCCCCCATAAACTTACATGTTCTGAATGCTAGGTCCATAGATGATGAAGATTTGGGAATTAATACTTCCAGGAGACACTATAGTGTTGGGGGCAGGCTTATGGGTATTATAGACAGCTTTATCTTGCCAGTGTTTGGCACACTCTCCTGTTGCTTATGTTGGCCAGGGGGTGATATTGACCTTCTGCTTATGCAATCGTTTCCCCTGCCATCATGGAGCTTCCCCTCTAGTCTGTAAGCCAAAATAAGCCCCCTTTTTTTCCCCCAAAGCTGCCCTTGGTCGGGTGATCTGCCAGCAATGTGAACCTGACTGCAGCAAAGATTGACAAAGCAGGTCCTTCTGGGGAATGCAGAGTCATGAAATTGTGGTGGGGAGCTACAGCGTCACTGGAAGGTAGGAATGACTGCTTGCCTAGCAGGGGGGGCTGTGGTATAAACCAGGCTCCAAGAGGTCAGCAGACCCAGGCTTGAGACTTCATCCTGATGTTTTGGGAACCATGAGAACCCTTGAAACAGGGTGGCCATTTTGAGCAGGGTACCAGGGCCACTGTGGGTGCTACACACCCATACAGGCATAAGCCTTTCTCTGCCACATTCGTCTTCTTTTCAGGAACAGGTACTGGTGGTTTAATGAACTCATTACTCATTCCACTGTCAGGTGAGTCCAATTGCAGCAGGAGGGCGGGCAGAGGGCTCCATCCTGCAGAGGCCACGCTGCTGCAATCTCATCAGAAGCCATGCTCGCCCTGTCCCTGGCAGATGCTACCCAACCCGTTCTGCCGTGCCCTCGCCTCCCGCCTCCTCCCAATCCCACGCTTTGCTGCCTCCTGAACTCGCTAGCATCCATTTCAATGGGCTTGATTGGAATCACGTCTCCCTGGAACTTACTGCCATCTGTCTCCCAAGCCATTGTCTCGGTTGGTGCCTCTGTATCTCTATCTTGCCACTGGGTATGGGAAGCTTCTGTCTGTACCCTGGAGGAGGCATCTGCCTGTCCCTTTACACCCTTGCCTAAGCCTGCCCATCTATCTTTTCTTCCTTCCCCTTCCTTCTTCTCTCCACCTTGAACTTTCTTGCAGACTTCCTTTTTGGCCCTTACCCTGAGCTCCATGTCTAAATGTCTCTTTTCATCTTAGTCTCTCTGAATATTCATCTATTTCCCTCCTTTCTTCTCTGCCTTTCCCAGGCATTCTTTGGAACGACAATGTCTATGCAACAGATGATGCAAATATCCAACCATTTTGATTAGACTCAAGTGATTTGTGGAAGAGGCTTTACAGAGTGCAAGGGGGAGCAAACCGGAAGCAGTAACGGTATGGGCCGTCCTTGCCCAGAGTGTCAGGCAGAGAGGTATGAGCAGCAGGTCTTCGTGTCTTCACATGGGCCAGTCAACTCCATACCCCCAAAGCAACACAAATGGACCAGAGAACCCTTCCTTCTGGTATTTATGCATCAAATGTATCAGAATCTGTGCTTTTGTTCCTTAGTGTAGGGTGGCATCTAGGAAATGCTGTTCATTCTTAGACAGTGAATCATACAGACAGCCACCTACCAACAGAAACACCTGCCCTGGACTGTTGCATGGGCAAGAAGGGACGATCTTGCTGTAGCAACTGACATCAACTTAAAACCTACATGGTTGGGTATGGATTTCACATATGCACTCAACACATCTGCTTGTTAAGTTATTGTCATTCTCACTGGTGGAAAGGCCTTCTCCTGGGGTGCTTTGCACTACCAAAGTTCAAGTATAAGCAAATGATAGAAGCAGGACTCACCTATCTTCTCCTCACCATGGCTCATAGGCTTTCTGAACAGATTTTCCCCTTCCTTCCCGATTTTCCTTCACTGTTTATATATATATATATCAAGCTGTCAAATAAAAATCATATGTAATATGTATGGAAGGTGGAATAGCCAAATCAAGCTAGCCTCCTGTTTCTAAAACATGCTAGTGGTACTCCCAAATTAATGCCTTCATGCCTATTCTCCTGTCTCCTGGGTTGCTCCAATCCTAGCTGCTCTTCTTGGCATGCCTTTTCCTTGTGAAGTGACTCCTGTTTCAGAGACCTTCTCTTCAGTTGAGGTCCTCTCTTCCTATGTAGTTAACATGATACCAATGGTCTCTCTCTCTCTCAATCTTATGTTTATAGGTTCTTGGGTTATATAAATTTTTTTCAAGCCAGGTGTGGTGGTACACACCTTTAATCCCACCACTGGGGAGGCAGAGGTAGGAGGATCTCTGTGAGCTCAAGGCCACTCTGAGACTACATAGTGAATTCCAGGTCAGCCTGGGCTAGAGTGAAACCCTACCTCAAAAAAAAAAAAAAAAAGTCATATGGGCTGGAGAAATGGCTTAGTGTTTAAGGCGCTTTTCTGTGAAGCCGAAGGACCCAGGTTCAATTCCCCAGAACCTACATAAGCCAGATGCACAAGGGGACACATGCATCTGGAGTTCATTTGCAGAGGCTAGAGGCCCTGGTGCACCCATTCTCTCTTTCTCTCTCTTAAATAAAGAAAAATAAAATATTTAGACTTTTTTTTCTATTGTGTATGTTCCTTCCCATGATGCATGTGATTTTAATCACATATATGCCTAGGAATACATATGCATAAGGTGGTAAATAGGGGTTTCTCCCCAAAAGTTCATTTAGAGGACATAGTTTGCCTTATTGTGAATGCACCTAAAACCAGTCCAGGTTGGATGCTCCCCCACTCCTGCTGTTCCTATGCTGATCTATCTTATTTGCTTAGGTACTGATCAGGAATAATGACTGCTAAGGGAAGAAAACTAATTGATTGTATGGAGCAGGGTGTAATGCAGCTCGGTACAAGTGGGGGTCCCCAGTTGCTAACAGGTTACTAGGTGCATCATTCAGGAGAAAGGTGTGTGGCTCAAGTCAAACAGTCCTGGGTGGCTAAACTAGTTTCTATACTTGCCTGTGTCAAAAACTGGTTGACTGAACTCCCTGCTACCGATCATCCTACCTCTGTTGCAGCATCATGGGTTACATCCTTACTAGAGCATGGTCCTACGTCAACTTATCAGGACCATTTACCTGTCTAAGCAATGACTATTTCTGTTTCTCTCTGCCTCCGTTTGAGGAAACAGAAACTCGGAAGGGTACTGTAACTCATCTGAGGCCACAAAAGCCCTGAATAAAGTTCCAAGGATTTGAACACAGTTCTGATCAATTCTATAACTTATTTTTTCTACCCCAATATCACATTTCCCTGATGCAGCATTGGTGTACCACATGCATTTCATCAGTATAAAACTTCAATCATGGAGCAAAAATAATGGATTAGAGTCATAGGTTGTTAAACATAAGCTCATATGCCAGCACTGGTATTTCTTGGCATTTAATAGCTCTGAATGCCTTTCCTTCAAATAGCATGCATATGTTTACCTTGAAGAGTTAATGTGAGGGCAGAAGAAGACAGTGTATGAAGTGGGTACCTCAATGCCTGCATACAGGACAGCTCAATCACCAATAAAGACATCAACATTTGTCCCGGTAGTTCTGCCTTCATTTCAGAGCAGGTAATTTATCAGTGGAAAGAGAAAAAAATATAAATTTAGATAAAAATGCCAAAGATGTTAAAAACTACCCTAACATCCCTAACTTCTCTCCCGGGTTTTGTCGGGAAGCTACGTTTAAATCCTAGTCACTCTCAGACCTCGTCACAGCTGCGGTGCTGAAAGCAAACAGACTTAGGATTTTAATTTTTTTTCTCTCTCATTTTCCCCCCTACAAAGCACAAATGTCATGGACAAGGGGCAAACTCATTATAGCTAGGTTTCTATCTGCCTGGTCCAGATGCAAGTACTAAAATGTGAGGCCAGCTCCAATGGCCACCATCCAGGACTGTGTACGCTGTGACTAATGTATGTAAAAACACAGAGCTTCTCTCTTGCAGCATCTGGACCCAGAAGCAAAAGTTAGCAGCAGAGGAATTCTCAGCAAACTCTCCAAAGTCTTCACAGCTTTTCAATTTAGAGGCAGTGAATCTGGCTTACAGCAAAGGCGTCCTTAGTTCATCTGGAAGTTTTTCTAATATGAATATTACTTCTCTGATGGTGTTCATTGACCCTGGACCATAAAGTTCGTTAGAATAAACCAGGTTAGGGTCTGATAACAAATAATCCCAAATTCTTGGAGGCTTAGAACCAACCATAAAGGTTTATTTATTTTTCACATACACACATATGTGCATATATGTTCATAGGAATGTGAACACATGTGCGCATTCATGTAGAAGACAGAAGCTGATGTTAGGTGTCCATGGCTCTCCATTTTAAGTTTTGAGACAGGGTCTTACACTGAAACTGGAACTCCAATTTGACTAGACTAGCTGGCCAGCAAGGCCTAGGAATCCTCTTGCTTCCCCCTGCCCAGTGCTCGGATGACAGGCACATGCATTGCACCTGACTCTTACGTGGATGCCAGCGATCAGAATCCGTGTTCCTCATGTTTGAGAGGCAAGTACTTTTGCTGACTGAGCCACATTCCCAGCCCGTGGGTGTGTTTCTTGTTCATGTTCCATGTTTGTTGCTCCATGCAACTGTTCGTGCTCCTTGTTCAATGGAAGAGGCACCCGGATTACTTTCTTGTTGCTATGAACAAATATTCAGCCAGAAGCAACTTATGGAGGAAAAAGGGTTTAATTCAGCTCAGTTTTTAAAAACTTTTTATTGACAACATCCATAAATATAGACAATATACCATGATCATAATCTCTTCTTGCTACCCACATTTCCTCCCTCCCAAATTCCCCTTCCACTAAATCCCTTCTGCTTTCCAACTAGTCTCTCTTCCATTGTGATGTTATTATTTTTTTTGCTCCTGTTTTGCAGGCACTGTGAGGTCATGAATATCAAGGCCACTTGGATAACAACATTGTAAGCTGTCCTCCCCTTCCTTTGGCTCTTACAGTCTTTCTACCACCTTTCCCACAATGATTCCTGAGTCTTGGAGAATGTGATAGAGATGTCTCACTTAATGCTGAACACTCCACTGTCAGTTCTTCTTCACTCTTTGGCCAATTTATTTATTTATTTATTTATTTATTTATTTATTTATTTATCTATCTATCTATCTATTTATTTATTTATTTATTTATTTATTTATTTATTTGAGAGAGAGAGAGAGAGAGAGAGAGAGAGAGAGAGAGAATGGGCACTAGGGCCTCTAGCCAGAGCAAAGGAACTCCAGACACATGTACCACCATGTGCATCTGGCTTATGTGGGTCCTTAGCCTTCACAGGCAAGTGCCTTAACTGTTAAACCATCTCTCCAGCTCACTTTGGCCATTTTTGAGTCACCCCAGTGGACACCATCACCTGAAAAGAGAAGTTTCTCTAACCAAAAATGAGTAATATTAAGATGTGGGCATAAAAGTAAGTGTTTAAGGGCACTTTGGTGTTCACACTATATCCATTTCACCAGGCACAGTTGTAGTTTCCTCCTTATGGCTATGATCTCCTCAGCCATAGGCTTTTGACTAGGTTTTTCAGTACCAGGCATGGATTCTCTGCATGGGAGAGAGCAGTTGGTTTCCTCTGTAACAGGTGTGCACCATTGAGCCAGCTGGTACATTTGTCCTGGTTTGAAGCCATAAAGCTTGCAGGGGCCACTGCTGGTGAAGACCATTGATAACCTTTCTCCCCTACAGGCTGCATGCTACATATCAGCTCATAGGTTTTTGGGTGTTTTTTGTTTTTTGTTTTTTTCTTTCTTTTTTTTTTTTTTTTTTTTTTGAGGTAGGGTCTCAGTCTAGCCCAGGCTGACCTGGAATGTACTATGGAGTCTCATGCTGGCTTTGAACTCACAGCAATCCTCCTGCCTTTGCCTCCCAAATGCTGGGGTTTAAGGCATGCACCACCACACCCAACAGCTCACAGTTTTAAGGAAGTTTCATGGCAGGGCAGACCTGACACCAGGAAAAGAAGCAGACTGGTCACATTGTCAGGCAGGAAGCAGAAGATGAAAATGAAGTGGGATCTGCCCCCAGTTATCCACTTCCTCCAGTAAGGCTCCACCTCCTAAGGTTCTAACATTTTCAAGCAATGTCACCAGCTGGGGATCAAGTGTTCCAACACAGAGCCTTTAGGAGACACTTCACATTCAAGCTATGAGAGTGCCATTGCAAACATTGCCAGGCACCGAGACAGAAGTGACACATGACAATTCCACCTCCAACACATTGGCCACAGTCAGTCACATGACTTCTTCAATCACAAGATAGGTAGAACATGTTATCTATGTCCTCAGAACTAGAGCCACCAAAACTATTTGTCTTCAGATTGAATTTCCATTCTTCATGCTTCCAAGTCTAGTTGACTGACATCTCTTCATGAAGAAAAAACTTCCATCCTTTTGCTCAGTATTTGTGTTCCCTGCCCGACATCTCACCTAGCTGTTACATCAGCCTCCAGACTTGTGCTTTTGCTACTTATGCTCCTTGCTTCTCCTTCGGAATGATCATCCAGAAGTCATAATCCCTTGAGCCATTCCCTTACAGATTTTGAGTTTAGTATCTCTGGCACCCTCTATCCTATAGCCCAGAGAGGAGATAAAAGATTTTGTTTGTTTGTTTCCAAGAAAAGATCTTTTTGGATCCCCTCAGTGCTGTGATTCTGGCATTCTGTTATTATTCTCATCCATGAAGTTCACACCTCCAGTGTGTGTGTGTGTGGGGGCTTCAACCCAGGCACTTAATTAGCAAAGCAAATTAAACTCTAAGGAGCTACCATCCACAGTTACTGAGCAACTTCCTGTGTGACCTGCCACTCAGCTGATGGGAGGGAGGGAAGAATGCTAAGGTGTCTGGGCCTCAGTGCTGGAGTGTGCTGGCTCTTTCACAACCAATTGCCCTCAGGTTGCCTGCCCTGCTGTCTTGTAGCCTGTGACCACGGGCATCTCCCAGGTCCTCTTACACATTCCACCCATTCTCCCTCCTTGCACTATTATCATTTTCTCCCAAAACATAAGCACCAAAAATCCTTCACTAGTTCCATCTCATAAAATCACAGCTCTCCCTCCCGTGGGCACAGGCCTGAACAGTTGACAAAGCACGTTCATTAACGGTGTCTCATTGCATTTGTCCCGGCAATATCATGAGGTGGATGTGATTATTATCCACATTGCCAAATGCAGAAATGGAGGCTTAGGAGGGTGAGCGTCTCCGAAGGCTGGAATCTGGGTGTTGGAGTCCTGTCCATTCCACTCCAGAGATCTGAGTTGTACCTTCCAAAGGGAACTTGGGTGGTTAGACCCAGACTCAGTTTCCCTGAATCTCCTTGGCCTAACGAGGACCTATGGCCAGGCTCAGAACCATAGGCTATGAGATAATCAGGACTCTTCCCTGTCTGTTCCCATTGGCAACAACGGGCCAATTATGGAAATTAATGCCAGTTTATATAACAGGACATAGGGATCACAGTGCTCAACTCTTAGAAAATCTCCTATGAAAGCGCTAATAATGCATTAATGTATTAAGTCCCTTAATCCTGTCAAATTACAACAGACTTGACGGTGGCCCTCCGCCATCCCTGCAACACTTGCTAAGGCTCTCTGTGAGGTATGGGGGCTCCTTTCCAGCTACTTTCTATCCACAACATTCCCCAGGCATCTCTGGGGCTACAAGGATAGGATGAGGGCAGACCACCTCTGGCAGAGGAGAAGTAGGAAGATAATGACACAATATGCAGATTCTTTTGAGTCTTTGTTGGTGAAGAGGAGCAGGCCAGCATGGTCAGGTATGCAGTAGGCTGTTTCCTGTCCATTATGGTTTGTATTTGAAGTGTCTCCCTATAGGCTCATGCCTAAAAATACTGGAGTCACTATTTTCAGAGGTTTTGAAAACTTTGGGAGGTGAGACTTAGCTGGATGAAGTAAGTCATGAGAGGGCAGATATTTAGGCCAATATTATCCTTGGTCTCCCCCTGTCATGCTGTTTCCTGGTTGGCATTGAAGTGAACAACTTTCCTCTGCCACAAGCTCCCACTGCCACAACATTCTACCCAATAAACCATGAATAGAAATTTTTGAAACCATGAGCCCAAATAAATCCTTCCTAATTTTACTTGGTAAGGTTAGCTATTTTGGTCACAGCTATGAAAAGTATCTAATACACTGTGATTCAATGTGTGGTCTTGGGCTAAGTTCTTTGAGCCTCCATGTCCTCTACTTGTAATATGTGGATATAGTTAGTACCTCATTGCAGGGTTAGTGGGGAGATTCCATAGCTGCAGGCACTGGCACATAGAAGGCATTTGATAAATCTCTAGTTTGTTTCCCATCTGTAAAATGGGAGTTAGGACTCTCAGTAAAGGATTAAATGAGATTGGAGATTAAGGAAACGCTGGCTCTCTCTCATCCACACCGATACCAGTATACCTACACTATACCTTCTCATTGCTGTGATCAAACACCAGACCCGGAGCAACTTGTGGAAGGAAAAGAGTTTAACTTGGCTTATGCTTTTGAGGGGAGTTACATGGTGGGGCGGGGGACACGATGGCATGAGTAGGAGCAGATCCGGTCACATCTCATCAGTGTTGGAAAAAGAGGATAACAGGAAGTGGGGCTAGACTATAACCCCTCAAGGCCCACCCCCAGTGACTCACTTCCTTCAGCAAGGCTCCACCTCAAAAAGTTTTCTCAGCTGGAGAGCAAGTGCTTTGAACACATGAGCCTATGGGAGTTATTTTCTACCCAAACCTTGCTCTTTTTTTGTTTGTTTTTAACTCATAGGCTGCCTGCATGTCAAGTGAGTTTAGCATGAGCATATCATAATGGGTAGAGGTGGTGGATGTCTGAGGGGATGGACACCTAGGGATGAGGAAGGGCTTTAATCACTGCCTCCAAGCACTTGAGGCAACTTTGGTTTTTGGACATTGTGGTCAGGCCCAGTCTTTTTAATCTTCTGAGCCCTTTAGGCTCCTTTCAGTGGATGATGGGTAGGCTACAGAGACCCTCACTGCCATCTTTGAGACCTCAGTCCTGAGTGGCCACCTCTGTGGGTGTCTGTAGTTTTTTATGTTGGAAACCATGCATGAGTGTAAGGCAGGCCAGTCTTTGAATCTGGAAGTAGGAGAGAAGAATGCACGTCCTGATCTCTCATCCCGCTCAGTTCTGGAGGGCTTGTCTTTTTCTCAGAACCAGCTGCTTGTGTTTTCTTCCATCCTCAGCAAAAGTTGAGGTTGATGAAGGGGAAGGAAACACAAATTTGTTGACACTCTTCCTTCCAAGGTAGTGCCGGGCCCCATCCCCTTCAGAGTGGGCTGAGCTTCTTGGCTTAACTCTATTGAAGAGAAAGTGGCAGAAGTGATGGTGGAATCTGGTGGAGATCATGAGCAGTATTTGGTTTCCTTCTTGCTCAAGAGGTCACCCACTTGAGGAAACCAGCTGCTGTATTACCAGGACTCTCAAGCAGTGATCTGAAGAGGGGCATGTGGTCAGGAACGCAGACTTCAGGTCCACAACTGTGGTGGTTTGATTCAGGTGTCTCCCATAAACAGGTATTCTGAATGCTAGTCTCCCCAGCTGATGGCAATTGGAAATTAAAGCCTCCTAGAGGCAGAGTATTGTTGGGGGCGGGCTTATGGGTTTTATAGTGGCTTCCCCTTGATAGTGTTTGGCACACTCTCCTGTTGCTATTGTCCACCTTATGGTGGCCAGGGGGTGATGTCCACCCTGTGCTCATGCCATCATTTTCCCTGCCATCATGGAACTTCCCTCTCTAGCCTGTAAGCCAAAATAAAGCTTTTTTTCCCCACAATCTGCTCTTGGTTGGGTGATTTCTGCCAGCAATGTGAACCTGACTGCAACAACAACCATGTGAGGGCACCATCTTGGTAACAGATTACCCAGCTCCATCTCCACTTTGCCCACGCCAATGTCTACAGAGACTCCAAGCATTAACCATTCAGCCAAGCTGACTCTAATTCCTGATCCACAGAAACTGTGAGATAACAAAATGCTTGGTGTAATTTTCAGCTACTAAAGTTTGAGTACATTATAGTCTAACAATAGATGACTAACATAATT
Organism: Orientallactaga sibirica; assembly: GCA_036365145.1. Lineage (NCBI taxonomy): Eukaryota > Metazoa > Chordata > Mammalia > Rodentia > Dipodidae > Orientallactaga > Orientallactaga sibirica. The sequence goes on from JAEOAD010000034.1 coordinate 15,089,058, forward strand.
AACAGTGAACACATAATTTGACAACTCAGGAAGTAGCCCTGAGAGTGGGGGAGAGGAAGAGGGAGAGAGAAAGTGTGTGTGCATAAACATGTCAAATGGTAGACTGCTCACATGTTTAGCACTTATTTAATCAAGCTGCAGTCAGGTACGGATGGGAAAGTACAGACCCAGGGTATATGAGGCAATTTCAATGCAATGTAGCTACATTAATGGACCAGAGGTCCCAGGGGTTTATGAATGGGACCATGATGCAGCTCAGCTTTGAGGCCAGTGTTGGTTTCCTAGAGGTGGTGACAGCTGTGGGGAGATTCCAAGGGTGAGTAAAACAAATAAGTAGGAAGCCTGCCTGTGGAAGAATGTGTCAGGTATGGGTGACTGCTCATGCAAAGGCCTGGGGGAGAACAAGAGTTCGTTGACTTCCAGATGTATCAACTGGTTTGGTTTGATGTGGTCAAAGCTTAGGTGTGTGTGTGTGTGTGTGTGTGTGTGTGTGTGTGTGTGTGTGTAAGGAAGGTAGTAGTAATCCCTCTAGAGATAAAGACTAAAGAGGAGAAAACAAGTCCCAATCATAGGCTCCCATGGTGTGACAGGCCACATCTCTCTATTTCTAATGTGGAGGTCATCTGATAGAGACTTTAGCCAGCTTCTGGACTAACCTAGACATGATGGTGGTGACTAGAGCAGCAAACCTTGTTTGTATGTAGTGTCCTTATTCTGTGCTAGGCCCTGGCACTGACTCCTCTGGGGTTGTCTGGGGTTGTGCCATCTCCTTTTACTCATCTCTCGGGTCTAGAGCAGGACACTGAGAGTCCCGTTAGTATGCCAAGTGTCACCCGCTGGCAGTCATTTGAGTTCAGAACAAGCTTCTGCTCTGAGTCTGGTTCTAAGAGCAGGCTCTGTTACCTGACTACCTGGCTGTACATCTCACATTTTGCATTTTCCAGTCATATGTCCTCAAGCTTCTTTATAGTTTTGAGCCTCAGTGCTTTTATATTAAACATGGGATTAATGTAACGATATTATGTCAATAGGCTGTTGCAAGGATTAAGCATCATAACACAATTTCTTAGACACTTGCTAACTGCTTAGGAGGTCAACACAATCTTTGTGAATGTTTGTGAGTAGAAAAACTTGGTGCATATAGAATGGTGGAGACTCAGTAGAACTCTGAAAGTTGGCATCTGGGTTTAAGTCCAGTTTCTGTTACTTAATGGATTTAAGCTGGTGGACAAAAACTTCTCTCTTTTTGCCTCTCAATTTTCTTAATTTCAAAACAGGAATAATAGGAGAAGCTATTCTCAAAGTTCGCTGGAATCATTAAATGAACCAATATGTATGAAGTGTTCAAAATCTGACACTTGGTGAATGCTACATAGTGTAAGTGCTGTGTTCTAGAAGGATTTCCTATAGTGTAGCTCTGTAGTGTGTGTGTGTGTGTGTGTGTGTGTGTGTGTGTGTGTGTGTGTGTGTATGTGTTGGGGGCAGGCACCAATGGGAGTAATAATGTTCTTGAGAGAGTAGAATGGATGGCTGTGTCCACTCTGAGAGGGACTAGTCTTGAGTCTGTACCCACAGAGTGATCCTCACTATATCCCATCTGTCCCTGTCCAGGGTGGACCTTTCTTGTTGCAGAGCCAGTCCCACAGTGCTTCTCTGCAGCACTGTCTCCCCTCTGTCAGGAACAGAGACTCCTGGACTTGTGCTGGGTCAGTAGGACTGTGAGTGTAGGGGTGAGTCACGGAGGATGGGAGGCGACCACTTTCCTGTCTCACCCCCACCATCCATGGGCTGGAGGATGCAGACAGGCCCTCAGCCTAATTGGCAAATGGATTCTCAAGGGGTGATTTTGTTGATGTGCACTGTGGGGGGGTCTGCAGCCCTTAATGACCAGCTCAGCCTGCTAAATGTGTTTACCAAAAAATAAGGTTATTGATTGCACAGATATATTTTTTTCCATTGCTATCAGCCTATTAATGTGAGTTTTATGTAACAGGACAAACAGATCACTGTGTAAAGTCTTTTGAAAATCCCATGTGAATGCTGTAATAATGCTTTAATGTATTAATCCCCTTAATCCTGTCAAACTTCCAAAAGAATTTCAGGGCGTGCTGACAGAAGATCTCACTCCCAGAGCTGGCAGCTGTGGCTGCATGTGGCGGCTTGTGCTTTTACCCTTTTGTGGATGGACCTGGGAGAGGCACGCCGGGTTAGTAATGGCTGCGGAGTCAGAAGCAGACATGTGAGAGAGTGTGGGAATAATGGAAGGGGTGGGGGGCTGAGGCTGCTCAGGGGAAAGAAAGACAGCCTGAGGAAAGAAGAGCCTCCTGAGCCCTGAAACAGAGCTGGTGATGGCAGACCTGGGCAGCCATGGCTCCTGGCAGTCCCCACCCCCACTCCCAATCCTCCTGTCTGCCTAGTGCATGCTGAGGTTACTAAGCGCTATGTTGCATTTAATCTCCTCAGCAGCCCAGTGAGGAAGAAACTGCTATTCTCCCCAAGTTTCAAGATGTAAATGGCCTGTCTGTCCTCATTGTTGGCAGTTGGTAGAAGCTGAGATCAAAGCTTATTCTGTCCCAGAAGCCCAATGACCTTCTTTTGCACAGGCCAGAGGTTAGCAATTTTTCTATAAAATGCCAGAAATTAGGTATTTTATTTTGCTTTGGCAGGCCATACAGTCTCTGTTCTAAGCAATTCAGCTCTGTCACTCTGAAAGCAGCCCGAAACCATATGGTTGTAGCTCAGTAAAAATTGGAAACAGGTTATGGGGTGAATTGGTTCACCTCCATACTAAGAGTTAACAGAGGGCTGAGGAGAGAACTCACTCAGTCGGTAAAGTGTTTGACTTGCAAACAGTAGGTCCCCAGTTCTGTCTCCAGCACTTGTGTAATAATGCGGGCCATGGAGGAAGCCACCTGCAATCCTGGCTCTGGGAAGGCAGAGACAGGCAGATCCCTGATACTCGCTGGACAGCTCATACAGTTTACTGAGCAACAGGACAATGAGAGGCCTTGTCTCAAAAAAAGAAAAAAGGAAAGGGGGATGATATTCTTGAGGATAGCACTGAGGTAGTTCTCTGCACATACATGTGCCCACACACATATAAACTCACACTCTACATGCACAAATAAAGTCAATGCAGGTTGGTGAGATCCAGGAATGGTTCTGTTGATAAGTCAGTGAGGTAGAGGGTGCATTTCCTGGGCTGCACCTCCTGCCCTTGGCTCCCTTGCAGGGCTGATGCCAGAAAGGAGGCTACCTGGACCAAAACCACTTTTTTTTTTTTTTTTTGGTTTGTTGCTCAGTGTTTCATCATTGTGACAAAATATTCAAGAAACAATTTAAGGGAGGAAGGAATTATTTGGGCTCATGGTTTCAGAGGTTGTAGTCTGTGGTCATATGTTTCCTTTGCTTTGGGCCTGAAGTGAGGCAAAACATCAAGGTGGCAGAAACATATGGCGGCGGAGGAGATGGCTCATCTCAGGGCATCCTGGAAGCAGAAACAGGACACAGGTTATATCCTCCAAAGGTACACCTCTGTGGACCCATTTCCTCCAGTCGGGCCCCACCTTGCACAGTTTTTCTTCTTGTAAAGTCCTTTTCCCTCTAGGCCCCCGTTATCTCATTAATGGAGTAAGGTTGTTGACCTTGTTGATATCAGTTCCTCAAGATCTGAGATCCTCAGTGGAGCAATCAGTCCCCAGCCTTTGATGAAATCAATCCAAGGGAAAACCCAGAAAATGCACTCACAAAGAAACCTTTGAATGCTGGATCGGCCTTTATTTCTTCAGGGTGCTTTATTTCAACAACTCAAATAAGGGTCACTGGCAGCTATCAGACCACTCACCACTTTGAAGATCATTCCCCAAGCTACACCAGGAAGTCCCTGGTCTGACCTTGCTGTTTTTTCCCCATACTCACATCCAGCCATTGCTTCATAAAATGCTATCTCCTGGCTTCACCTGGATCCCTCTCCCCTGGCCCAGGGTTGGGATCTAGGAAGACGGGGCTCAGGCCTATACTTGCAGGTGGTGGTGGTTAGTCTGTAAACTCCCCAGACTCCACCCCATCATCATTCTGTCAGGGGCAAATTTGTTCCATCCAATGTGCAAACCTTATTATGACACTCTCCCTTGAAAGCTATGGATGGTCCTCAGGATAAAGTTCATATCTCTGAGAATGGTCCTCCAGGCTTAATTTGTCTTCTACACTCTTTCCTTGAGATGTCTCATCTTTCCTTTTCAAGTAGACATTTCAAGTCCACTCACCCACATGGAACCTGCTGGAGTCCTTTACTGCCTCCAGGCATTGATCGGGTTTATCCCTCTCTTTTTACCTGCTTAACTTCTGCTCATCCTGTAAGTCATTCTCCCACAAAGGTTCGACACATCCTGCTTCTGGGGAGCTTCTGCTGTCGTATGACCTCAGGACCCACCAGAGGGAGGAGAGACTTTGTCAGCTGGTTTTCTGGTCAGTTATCTGAAGGTGTGGATCTCTTTCCCCACACCAGCCAGAGCTGTTGGCTCCCTCAGATCAATGGCAGGCCATCGTATTCCCCAGTGACAAGTAGCACGTGTAGTGAATATGAACAGAATGCTGCACAAGGGTGAGAGCATGCCAAGTACAGATGTTCACTCAGAACGTGGAGCTAGCTCTATTTGATTAGAAGAGAACATAGCTTTTCATATTGCATCATCAGCCCAAGGTCATTCAGTCTCAAAGAGGGACAGAGGCAGAAGTTGAACCTGGGTTGTTTGTCTCTGTGCTCAGTTGTTTTCAATTGTGTGTGTGTGTGTGTGTGTGTGTGTGTGTGTGTGTGTGTGTAGAGTATGGTAATGCATGTCTCATGGCATTCATGTGGAAGTCAGAGGTCAACACTGGTGTTTGTCTTCTAATTTCACTTTCCTTTTTTTTATTTTGCAAGAGAAAGAGGGAAGGAGAGAGAGAGAGAAAGAGAGAAACAGGGAGAAAGGGAGAGCATGGGCACACCAGGGCCTTCAGCTGCTGTGAACAAACTCCAGATATGTGTGCCCCCTTGTGGCACATGTGCAACATTGCATGCTTGTGTCACTGTACGTCTGGTTATGTGGGACCTGGAGATTATAACGTGAATTCTTAGGCTTTGCTGGAAAGCACCTTAACCTCTAAGCCATCTCTTCACTCCTCATTTTTTTTGAGACAAGCTTTCTTCTGTTTGTTTCCTGCTGCAGGTGTATCAGTCCAGCTGGCCCATGAGCTTCCAAATTCTCTTGGTCCCACATTCCATTGATATAGGTACCTTGGGATCACAGATGCATGCACCAGTTTGCATCCAGCTTTATGTGGGTGCTGGGGAATTGAACTTGGGCTGACAGCCTTGCAAGCAAGTGCCTTAAACCACTGAACCATTTCTTCAACCCCTCAATTTTTTAATATACATTTTTAGACTATCTCAGTTTACAGCCTGTCAATTTATAGTTGTAGTAGACAGTTTTGGGTTTGCTGAGATGAACTTCCAAACCAGGCACCCATTCTATCTGTCATAAATAAATAAATAAATAAATAAATAAATAAATAAATAAAATAACGTTTTCAAAAGAGAAAGCTAGTCAAGCACCCAAATTCATCTCTCTCCTTCCTGACTGCATATTGAATGAGACCAGCCATTCAACTCTTGCTCCCTTTTGTCACAGCAATGAGAAAAATAACAGACTCTCTCTGAGTCAAAATTCACACAGTTCTGAGATGGTGGTTGGTTGTTGCATGGCTGTGATGGGAACCTCCCATCCTCTGCCTTTCCCCTTCCTGCTTCACCATATTGTCAGACACATTCCCTAGACCAGACAGGAGGACAAGGAACTGTGAGAATTCTGGCAAAAAATATTGTGTTTCTAGAACATATCAGGAGTTGGTAGAAGGGGTAAAGTGGGGGAGGGGGAACAAAAGAAAGTGATGGGAGTGGATTATGATCAAGATATATTATGTACACATATGAAAATTGTCAATAAAATGTTCAAAAAAAAGTAGCAAAAAGAAAACAAGCATTCTAGGAGTGAAGTCAGAATCCCGGATGATGCTCCCCACTTATGGGAGAAGGCACTTTTCCAGCCATGGCTTTGTCTCTTGCTCATGACCGGGGACACACTCCTCAGGGAGGTCAGGGCTTGTATGGTTCAGGGTTTCTCTACCAGCCAGATGGAGCATCTTACTTCCTGGCCCAGTAGCTCTAAAAGGCCTGTGTTCTATCCACAAGGAATGTGTGTCCAATTACAATCCAGCAACATGCTGGGGAGGTACATGAGTTTCCTTAGGAGGGGTAAGACAATGTCTTCCAGAGGTGTGCTATAAGAACCAGGCTGCGCCCTGTATTATTCTGTTAGGGCTACTATGATTAAGCACCACCCATGGAGCGGCTTATGCAACAGACATGTTCTGGAGGGTAGAAGTCTGAAATCAAGGTGCTAGTGGACTACTGAGTCCTTGTAAGGGTTGTAAGAAAGAATCTTTCCTGTGTCTTTCTTCTTGCTTCTGGTGTTTTGTTGGTTGGTATGTAGAAACATTAATGTCACATCTGCCCTTATCTTCACATGACATTCTTCCAAATCTCACCTTTTATGCACAGACCAGTCATATTGGATTAGGGACCCACCTTACTTCAGCAGTAGTCCATCTTAACTAATTATGCCTTTGACATCTCAAACCTTTCAACAAGGACACATATTAAGGTACTGAAGTTTATTATTTCACCAATAAGTTTGAGGGCCGGGTCACAATTTAACCTCTAGTAACCATAAACATGTGTCTCCCTGGATGACTACAAAGACATCTTAAGATGCCCTATATCCTTATGCTTAAATTCATCTTCCTTGTACCTCTCAACTTTTAATAATGCACATATCTGAAAGGTTCTCTTTATTTCCATCCTTACTTCCTTCCTTTCTTCTTTTTCTATTTAACTTGGTTTAGGCATTGACTTGGCTGGGTGTCCAACTGGAAATGCTAGACCTGCCTCCTTGGATTTCTTGGGCCAGCCACACTAGTATGACAATAGCCCTTGGCCCCACAGGAGCATGAGAGCGAATGCAGAGGAAGATCTAAAAGTCTTCCTGGAGAAATGATGTTTCCTCTGAGATTGCACCAGTTACCTTCCTGTCGTTAGGACAAAACACCCAAGTAGAAGCAGCTTATGGAAAGAAAGTGTTTATTTCTGGCTTCCTGTTTTGAGGAGAGTTTAGTCATGATGGGGAAAGGGTAGCAGGAGCAGACAGCTGGGCATCACATCTCCATATCATGAGGGAAGAGAGTGAATGAAGTGGGGCTAGGCTTAACACCCCAAATTCTTCCTCCAAGACACACTTTTTCCAGCAAAGCTCCACCTTCCAAAGTTTCCACCACCTGGGATTAATTATAAGGCTTAATCACAAACACATGGGACTATGGATGAGATTTTATATTCAAACCACCAGAGGCGAGGCTGAGTTACCCAGGTGGACTCCTGGGAGGAATATTCCAGTGAGAAGTAATAGCATGTGCAGACAGAGAGAAAATGACACACACACACACACACACACACACACACACACACACACACACACATTGCATGGCTTTGAGGCTCCATGGTGCCCATAGGACAAAAAGGGATTCCTGAGAATAATCCAAGGTTCCTAAATTCCAGCTCTAGGCCACTTTCCGGCTAGTTCCAACACTCTACCCGACCATAGTGATACCAGATTCTGTGAAGATTCTGCATTATGTCCTTTTCTTTCTCGCATGTAAGAAGCACAGACTCTACTTCATTGCGTATCCATCTCAAGACCCACAGATGAAAGGACTCAGCTTATTCCTGATCTCAAGGCATTTCTAGCTTAGCTGAGGAGTAAAACACACCATCTCAGACATCTGAATGGTATGCTCCAGTCCTGGCACAAGCAGACACACCCTATCCTATTTACTGAATGAAAGAATGAATGGTTATTTTATAAACAAAGTGCTGAGGGAGGCTGACAGGCAAGCAACCTGTCATTATCTCTGCATGGGGAGTTATGGCACTCCAGTTCAGTGCAATGGGAATAGTATGAGCTGAAGCCAAAGAGAATGGTGGTGTGTAGCCGTGTGTGGTTTGAATGTGAAATGCCCTCCATAGCCTCAAGTGTTTATGATTAAGTCTCCTACTTGGTCTCCAGCTGGTAAAGGCTTTGGGTGGTAGGTGGAGCCTGGCTGGAGGAGGTGGATTTCTGGGGCACATCTTTCCCTTAGGGTTTATTAGTCCCGATCACTGGGCTAGCTTTCTCTTGCCTGCCCCCCTGATGTGTAAAGATGTGAGTGGTTGTCATTCCATCACCACCATGATGAAACTGCCCCTCAAAACTATAAGCCTGAAATAAATCTTTTCCTTTCATAGGCTGCTTCTACTTAGCTGTATTTTTTTCCTCATCAATGGAAAGGTAACTTCTATAAGCAGGAAGTTATTTGTGGCTGCAATGCTGGCCCTGTGCACATATGAGGAGTGAGCAGAGAGTAGAGGAGCACATGGAAAGAGCCACGGGAATGAAGTGAGTACAGGGCCTCACCAGCACCCTTGAATGCCAGGATAAAGAAAACAGTCATGGGCTGGAGGGATGGCTTAGTGGTTAAGGAGTTTGCCTGCAAAGCCAAAGGACCCAGGTTTGATTCCCCAGGATCCACGTTAGCCAGATGCACAAGGGGGCACATGTGTCTGGAGTTCGTTTGCAGTGGCTGGAGGCCCTGGCACGCCCATTCTCTCTCTCTCTCTCTCCCTCTTTCTCTGTCAAATAAGTAAATAAATAAAAATAAAATATTTTTTAAAAAGAAAGCAGTCATTTTCTGGAAGAATTTTATGTTATGGACTTTGTGCTCCAGGAGGCCTGGTCTGTGGGCATGCAGTAGACATGGAGGCCAACTTAGTAGAAATGTACCCTATAGTTATAGTCATGGTTCAGCCTAAGGAGATGGCGATAGGGAGTGATGAGTGGAGACAGAGTCTTCAGAACTGGTGAAAAATAAATGAAACCTTGTCACCACCAGAAGAGCTGGCTTCAGATGTGTTGGAGGTTTCTAGCTGACCTTGGTGGATGGACGTGGTGATCTTAGTTGAGGGAGGGTGCAGAGACCTCAACTGCAGTTCCTGTGAGTGCTATCTGGATGTCAAACTCTGTGCCCACTGCCCCACATGTATTGCCTCATTCAGTCGTCACAGTTATTCAGAGCGGGAGATATTACTCCGCCTATATTGCAGATGGGTCATAAAGGCACAGAGAGGTTAACCTATGTGCCCTGTGTTCATGCAGCTAGTGGGTGGCGGAATTTGGATAGCATTCCAGTTCCCAGTTCAAAGACTCCCCCCACACACACATGAGAGCTGTGTTGGGGCTATACAGAGTCTGAAAGATGGTGTAGGGGGCACATAATGTGATTTAGGAGCAGGGCTGAGTGGAAGGTTGGAGTCTAGAGAGATGAGGTCAGTGAAGGGAATGAAGACAGAAGTCAGAAGCTAGGAGAAACTCACCCTGGGCCACGTGAGACCAATATGAGCTGCATTCCAAGCACGACTCTGAGGGAAGTAAGAGCTGGAAGCATTCATCCATGAATACTGAGCACACCCTGGGAAACGGTGCCCAGAGACATCGACCAAGCAGAATGTGATGAAGGCTGGGTTTGAATTAGAGCTGTCTGACTTCTAAAGCTGTTCTCTTGAGCATTGTGTTCTTCTTCCGTATTTCCTTGACTAAGAGAGTCTCGTATGTTGCACACGCATGTGTGTGTGTATGTGCACATGTGCACACGCACAGGTGCATGCGTGTTTGGGTGAATGTGCACGTGCATGTAGAGATCAGAGGAGCACCTCGGGTATCATTCCTCAGATATGCCATGTACCTTTATTTATTTATTTATTTTTGCGAGGAGGTCTTTCACTGGCCAATTAGCAATCCCTAGGAATCCTCCTGTCTCTGCCTTCCTGGGACTGGAATTACAAGTGCATGCCACCACACCCGACGTTCTACATGGATGCTGGATGTCAAACTCAAGTCCTCATGCCTATGAGGCAAGGGCTTTACCAATTGTCCCATCTCCACAGCCCTGCCAAAGAGTTTTTAAAGGCGCCTGACTAGACCTTCTAATTTAGGAGCAAATCCCTAGGGAGACCCTGGCAAGTACAATCAAAGGCTTCTGTTCCCAGCACACATGCCCAGGTTTCAGTGCTACTTGGAAGTTCCAGGGGCATTTCCGTCCTTGAGCCCTGGCTTCCAATGGGCTCCGGACCAGCTTCATGTTTTGTCCCAGAATCTCCCTCCACTATGAGGTCTCGTCCTTTGAATGTGGATTGCAGGCTGCTGCCTTGGAGCCCACTTAACCCACCCCTCAAACATGCATTTCCTCTAGTCTTCCTGACTCGATCAATTTCTCCATTCCCCTCATCATTTTTTCTTGTTCGCTTTTGAACTCCCTCCAATCTGTCTGCTTTGGCCCAGTAATGAGGTGGCTCTGAATGAAATGCAATATCTTGCATGCGACTTCGCTAGGGTCGTATAGATTTTCTTACTAACTATCTCCTCAGACCCCGGGTGACATGTTGTCTTTGTACAGCAACTCTATTAGTGATTCAGCATTTATTAAAAGGTGGTTAAAATCACAAATCTGCAGACTATCTGAGCGAACATTCGAATCTTTTTGGTCCACAGCTACAGCTTCCCTCTTTCTCTTCCCAGCCCTGGCATTTTCAGCTTCTTTACTCTGTACCATTATGTGTGCTACCTGGGAAAGAGACCTGCTTTTCCCACCTCTCTTTCACACTGTGCACAGGGATAATACCTTTGCGATCTTTACTCTTTTTTTTTTCCCAAGGTAGGGTCTCGCTCTAGCCCAGGCTGACCCACTCTTTAGCCCACTCTGTAGTCTCAGGCTGGCCTTGAACTCACAGCGCTCTTCCTACCTCTGCCTCCCGAGTGCTGGGATTAAAGGTGTGTGCCACCATGCCTTGCTACACCTTGGCTATCTCTTAAAGATAGCTGAATTGAAATGCTGTCACCTCTTCTCTGAAGCCTTCCACAGCTGCTCAAGCAGCCTTCAGAATTACCACCTGCCTCCCACTTGCAGATATGTACACACTCCCAGCCTCAGAGTGGACACTGAATGGTTACTATGTGGCTGCTTTCTGTCTAGAAAGGCTCAGCTTGTCTTTGTACTGATCTACTGTTCAAGAACATGGAAAAGTGAAACAGTTATCAGTCGGAATCCTGGGAATTTTCACCACATGGAACAAGGTTCCTTCCTTCATTCATGCACCAGTGCATATATTTATTTGTTCTGTTACCAAATAATTTTTTTGGTGGAATTAGGGATTGAATCCAGGCTTTCATGCTTGCCAGATAAACACTCCATCACTGAGCTATATACCTCAAACCCTTTCTGAATGCTTATTATATTATGTTAGGCACCATGGTTGGTGCTGAACAGACATGATCTTAGGCCTACAGCGTGAGTCTAATGAGTAGACAGATATTAGTCAAATAAATGTACAAATATACAGTTACAAACCATGGAAAGGCAAACTATACGTAAGTATGGTAATCTAAAACGAGGAGCTTCTGGTGTCTTTGCATCATTTTTGACTCAGTTTTTTTTTTTTTTCTTTTGGTTTTTCAAGGTAGGGTCTCACTGTGGCTCAGGCTGACCTGGAATTCACTATGTAGTCTCAGGGTGGCCTCAAACTCTCAGTGATCCTCCTATCTCTGCCTCCCGAATGCTGGGATTAAAGGCGTATGCCACCACGCCTGGCTTTTTTTTTTTTTTTTTTTTTGAGAGAGAGAGAGAAAGAGAGAGGAAGAGGCAGAGAGAGAGAGAGAGAATGGGAGCACCAGGGCCATTTCAGCCGCTGTGAACAAACTCCAGATGTGTGCACCTCCTTGTGGGCAAGTGCAGCATTGTGCACTTGTGTCTGGCTAAACATGGGACCTGGAGAATGGGTGTTCTTAGGCTTGGCAGGCAGGCACCTTAACCACTAAGCCATCTCTCCAGTGCTTGGCTCAGTTTTTAAAGGATATGGTTTTACGGTCCTGAAGTATCTTGGTCTCCTTTGCCTCAAAGGTTTCACTTATTCAGCATCTATTAAAAAATGTGGATCCTGGGCTGGGGAAATGGCTTAGTGGTTAAAGTGTTTGCCTGTGAAGCCAAGGAATCCTGGTTCAATTCTCCAGGACCCATGTAAGCCAGATACACAAGGGGCATGTGCATCTGGAGTTCATTTGCAGTGGCTAGAGTCCCTGGAGTGCCCATTCTCTCTGTGTGTGCCTCTCTTCTCTCTCTCTGCTTGCAAATAAATAAGTAAATAAAAATTTTTAAATGTGGATCCTAGAATGAGACCCAATACTTTTGTAAGGGAGGAAAGAAGGAAGGGAGAGTAACTTGCAACAGTGGGCTAGGTCCAAGCCTAGTGTTCCAAAAGAGGGAGAAGCAGAAAGAGGAGAGGGAGAGAAGGAGGGAGAGATAAAATGATGAATAAAAGCATGGACAAAGAGATTGGTAGACGGATGCTGGAATTACTTACTGCAAATAATCAGTGTGATTTATCCTTTTCAAAGTTGATTCCAGGCAAAGGTACTCAGGAAATAAACTGATTCGTGAACTTTTATTTTTATTGTAATCCTTTTTGAGAGGTTGAGTCTGTAGAATGGTAAAATTATCTCCCACCAAAATATCTGTTTTGTTCGATGCTATTCAGAGAGAGGAAAATATAGTTCTTGCATGTCATCCCTCCATTTGTATCTTCTTCTGGCAGATGCTGCCAGTTCATTACAGTGCTTTGTCTGCTTAGCTTGGATGTGGACTCTGAATCTTTGGAATAAAACTCCAGCTAACCATGGCCAATGGCTCTATGGTAGTATTGTCTTGTTATGTATTACTATAGTAATGATTCTATATAATAGACAACTCAAACCTCTTGTTGTCTAAGATTTTCTTGTTTATGTGCTGAGACAGTGGAAATTTAGCTAGCTTTGGTGGAACTTGGCTGATACCAGCTATACTCTCCATGCATGTGTGGCTGGCTGGGGGGCTTTGCTGAGGGAAAGCTTGGTTCTCAGCATCTGTCATGTATCCTGTAGGAGCAGTAGGCCTGTCTGAGTATGTTCTCATAGGCATGGCATAGGCCTAAGAATGAGTGACAGCATGTAAGAGCCACTGTTATATCTATGACAGTCTAAGAGACTTGTAAGAATGGGATCAGATTCAATGAGTGGAGATTCAACTACAACTTTAGTGAGAGGAAAAAAAGTCACATATCAAAATATGTGTATATGGAGAGTGGTAAGTTGGTGCTCCTTTTTGCATTTGTATCTATGCAGTGTACATTTGTGTATATATGATAATATGTATATATACATATGTGTGAGTGTACATGCATATGGAGGCCAGAGGTTGATGTCAGATATCTTCTCCCGTTGCTCTCCACCCTTTCTTTCTTTCTTTCTTTCTTTCTTTCTTTCTTTCTTTCTTTCTTCCTTCCTTCCTTCCTTCCTTCCTTCCTTTCTTTCTTTCTTTCTTTCTTTCTTTCTTTCTTTCTTTCTTTCTTTCTTTCTTTCTTTCTTTCTTTCTGGGGAGAATTGGTGCACCAGGGCTGTAGCCACTGCAAACAAACTTCAGATGCATGTACCACCTTGTGTGCATGTGCCACCTTGTCTATCTGGCTTATGTGGGTTCTATAGAGTTGAACCTGGGTCCTTATACTTTGCAAGCAAGTGCCTTAACCATTAAGCATCTCACCAGCTTCACCTTATTTTGAGAGACAGTTTCTCTTTGAACCTAATTTGGCTAGAAAAGATAGTCAGCAAGACCTGGGGATCGTCTCCTCCCCAGTGTGGAGATTACGGGTGTGCACCACCACGCCCAGCTTTTTATGTGGGTTCTAGGTATCTAAATTCAGTTCCTCATGCTTTTGTGCCAAATACTTTACTCACTGAGCCATCTTCCTAAATTAGGGTTTTGGATGCAGTGTATTGTAATGTGAGATGAATCTTAATTGCTACATGCTGTGTTAATCTCGTGATTTTTTTTGATTTGTATTAGTATATGTACTCTTCAATGCTAGACTACATATCATGAGAAGTCTCAGTGTCAAACTTCTGTTTTCCTCACTTTGCTCCCATTATCTCAATTCATTTCAATGAAAGGAGCCAACACTCTCTCATTCCACACAGAGAGCTGATGCCTAACACACATGTGTCATTGGAGTGGGAGTATAGGTAATATGGAGCTGAGCATACTCAGGCATAACCATGATTCACTGGCACCACACTTTGATACAATTTACTGGGCACTTACTCTCTTGCACATACATCACATCTGACATATATCATTCCATAAGATCATCCAGCAAGGTCGGTCAATGTGTGTTATTTTGTGAAGGAGGACACCAGGGCTCAAGGAAGTGCCATGATGTACCCAGGATATTCAGTGATGTAAGAGCCTCACCTACACAAACTTGACAGTGGTCCTTGAGGAAAGGTCATCTGATGAGTCCATCAGATGCTTCTACAGCTTCCACAGATGTCTCAGCTCCCTACCTTCGTGGGTCTGGAAGGACTCTGTGCCTTCTCTGGAGCTCCCCTTCCTTCTTTTTCTGGTTTTCTCTACTTTTCCCCCCTCCAAAGCTTGGCTACCCTCTCAAATCTCTACTCTCCAGTGCTTTTTCCCTGGTGATCAGTGGATCCATTAAAACAATATTCATTAGGAAATGACAAATGAATTTCATCCACTTATTGTGGATACAGAACGATTTTTAAACTCCTGCTGAGAGGCTTCCTTAAAGGAGTTCAGTCTAGATGACCTTAGAGGCACATGCCTGCTGGAACAAGAGGGAGGGAGGAAGGAAGAAGCATGCTGCCTCTTCTCCAGGCCCCACTTTGAGGTGGGAAGGAAGGTAGCAGTATTGTTTGGGTCCCAATATCTCCCAAAATTCTCTGGGTTTTTGTTTGGTTTTGATTTTAATCAGTATTTCACCCCTTTAGGATGTCAACGTGCCCGTGAGGCTGGTCTGAGGATTACAGTCATCAGATCATTGAGGCATGTGTAGAATAATTCCTCCTCACTGAAATAGAATGCTTTGTTTCACTGATGATCCCAAGTCTTCTCCTAGGAGGTCCACACCAACTGCTCCACAGCTTCACACTTTGGTTGACCTGTCTTTAAGTTTCAAACTCAGTGAAGTATAAATTCTCCCTGTGGTCTAAGAGCAGAGTTAGAGAGGCTCTGAGATGGCGTCTCGTACCTTCACAGATGGGGAAGCTTAGGTGTAGACATAAGGAGGGAAATGCTCTCATCTCGTCTTTGATGAGGAGGGTGTCGAAAAACCATTAAACATAGCCTATGGCTCATGATTCTAGAACAGAAGTCAAGCCAAAGGGCTAGAAATTTGAGCTGGAATCTGAGCCAATCTATCAAGGAAGGGGCCCAATGTGTCTTACATTGGTCAAATGGGATTTCCTGTGACATTTCCATTTCCTCCACACAAAATGCACACACACATACATACACACATACATGCATACATACAAACATACATACATACATTTTTCAAGCTTCTTGAATCCAGTGTCTCTTCCAGGTTCTTGGGGTACTAAAAAACAGCATGTGCCTACAGACAGGTGACATTGAAAAGAAACAAGATGGATGATATAACAGATTGGAGAGATGTGTGTGCCAGTTTTGTCTCTAATTGGTCAGAACAAGTGACATGGTCCTATCTAGAAGAAAGGAAACTTGAAAATTGTAAGTTAGTAGTATTTCTGAGAGGAAACAAAAATAATTGAGAGAGCATATTGCTAATCTTTCTGGAATAGAAGCTAGGAGCCAAGGTGTTAGGGAATGTGGTAGATTTGATAACATAAACCAATTATACATGCATCTCTTTGCCCGTGTCATCTTGAAGTACATCCCATTACAGTGTGCAGTGCTTTTTTTTCTTCATTTCAATATTTTTGGGTGTGGCCACATGGTTTGCATTGGCTGTGAAATTGTTTTATGCATGGTATGAGTATAGACTTTAAAGTGCTCTCTTGATTTAGACTTGCACCTTGTACTTCTGTGATTTACCAGGGCAAAGAAAATCTAGTTCTAGAATGAAGAAACAGAACCTCCTTGAACTCAACCCACAACATGGAGTCAAGCTAGGTACAGACATGGTTCCAGCACTCACGATGTGGAACTGAGGCTAGCAATCCTGCATGAGTCCCTGGGAATCCACAGGAGGTTGGAGGTTGTGCAGCTTTATTGGCACATGAGCTGACTAATAAGGGATGCAGAAGACCAGGAAGAGCAGGAGAAGATGTACACACACTTGCAGAGTAGTGTCAGTAGTCTCAGTGGAAACTCAGACAACGAGACTGTGACGTTGAATAATCCCAAGTTCAGTTCCCAGTTTCATGTGTCTACTGCGTAAGAACTATATGATTTGGAAACAGATTGGTGAAGCCATTTTTAATAGTTAACCTTGATTGTCAACCGGACAGGGTGTAGAATCATCCAGGGCACAAATCTCTGGGCATGTCTGAGAGGGATTTTCTAGATTAGGTTAATTGAGGTGGGAAGATCCAAACTAACTATACATAGGACCCATTCTACTGGATGGGGCTCTCCACAGACTGAATAAAAAGGAGAAAGTGAGTCAAGCACCAGAATTAACCTCTCTTTGTTTCTTGACTGTAGATGCACTGTGACCATCTTTTTGAAGCTTCTACTGCCATGGCTTCCCTACCATGATGGACTGTGTTCCCCTGAACCGTGAGTCAGAATAAACCTTTCCTCCATTAATTTGATTTGTCAGGTAGTAAATGCAGTAGGAAAAGTAACTAATGCAGCATATTTGACACAACTATTTTCTTGTTGATTAGGATGCAAAATGCCTTTAATAGGTGCATGTATTTGAACTCTTAGGCCCTGGCTGGTGACATTGTTTTAGGAAGTTATGGAACCTTTAGGAGGTGAGGCCTTATTGGAGGAAGTGGGTCAAGGGGTGTGCCTTATAGGTTATAGATACATCCTAATTTTGACCTGAATTTTCTTTCTCTCTGCTTCCTGTACCATCAAGATGTGAAGAGTCCCAATTGCCATGTCTTTCTATCATTATGGAATGTATCCTTTTAAACCACAAGCCAAAATAAATCCTTCTTTTTTTTTCCTTTAAATTGTTTCTGTTAGGGGTTCTGCCATATCATAAGAAAATTAAGCAATACAAAGGAAGGACAGTCATAAAACTAACTTCAAAGGGTTGTTGCAGAATGAAATGTGAGTGTGCAAGACCTGTGTTCCATCAGAAATCCTTACCTCATATTTTTCCTTGTGTATTTTCTCTTATTTACTCTGTGGATGTTTGGATGTGAACTGTCCCCTCACAGCCTCATTATTTGTGATTCAGCCTCATTCTCAATCCCAATCTGGTGGCAATTTGGGAGGTGGAGCCATGCTGGAAGAGGTGTGTTGCTGGAAGCAGGCTTTGGGGTATTATATAGCCCAGCTCACCCCTTGCCAGAGTTAGCTCACTCAGACTACTTCTACCCAGATGTGTGGCAGCTTTCTGCTATGCCCTGCTTTCCCTGCCCTGATGAAGCTTCCACTCAAAATTATAAGCTAAAATAAACCCTTTCCTTCCATATGCAGTGTTTGGTCAGAGTTTTGTCCCAGCAAGGAGAAGTCAGATGCAATATTCCGTATTTCATATGAGATATCTTTTCCTTGCAGAAGCCTTTTCTGACTCCCACTTTCTCATATCAGAATATAACCATTTGAGGTGACATAACTGTATTTTCAGGGGTCTGCGGGTTTACTTCCAGTCTTTTCTCCCTAGGTCTTCATGTTGAGAGGACTGGAACCATGTCTGTATCTAGCACAGTGGCTGGAACATAGGAGATTAATAGATAGCAGCATTATCTGATTCATCGTCCTCTGTTCTTGGCATGGTGTGTTGGGGAAGTGGGTTGATTTAAAGAACTTGGGTGAGCCGAGTGTGGTGGCGCATGCCTTTAATCCCAGCATTCGGGAGGCAAAGGTAGGAGGATCGCCATGAGTTCGAGACCACCCTGAGATTACATAGTGAATTCCAGGTCAGCCCAGGCTAGAGTGAGACCCTACCTCAAAAAACTGAAAAATGAGAAAACCAAAAAAAAAAAAAAAAAGAACTTGGGTGAGATCAGGGACTGGAATTGGGTGTCATTTTCCCAGCTTGGTGATGTTCCCTGCTCACAACCCCATTTTCCTGCGGTCCTAGTGTCATGATTTCCATGGTAGGCTTGGAACCTTGCCTTTGCTTGAAAGGATTAACTAGCCACCCATTGTGCAAACCGATGGGAACATGCTGTCTTTGGGTACAGTGCTTTAGTTAGCACTTTTTCCTTTTTAAAAATTATTACCATTAAGAACATGCTTTGTATGTATATATCATGTGTTGGAACCATCATTTCCCTCCTCCCTGCCCCATTCCACATGGGAGCCCTCCTCAGTGGGGTGGCTGGTATTCATCATGGGGTTGTGGGTTATCATTTTGGGAGCAGCAGCCAGTTATTGGGGGGAGGCAGTGCCTCTGGGCATCCCAACTTGTGGTTCTTATGATCTTTCCGCTCCCTCTTCCACAAAATTCCCTGAGCCTTTGTGGGTGTGTTTTAAGTCGACTTCAGTGATGAGATCTTAGGAGCCTCTGGATCTCTGCTTTAGCATGTGTTGAGTATCCTCAATGTCTGTTTTCTTCACCCTGGCACTGCTGGTCAGGCTCATTGTGGAAGCAGCACTCTTGCTCATCTCCCCACTTCCTCTGTGGTTTCGCCTGGGCCTTGACTGAGATGCGAGGGGTGGTTTATCTTCTCAGATGTTGCTACCTTCTGAAAAATAAAAAACAGATTCTTTGCATTTTTACCTTAACTTTTCTATGCATGCCGTCTGGCATCCCCAAGTTGGCCTTTGTGGGAAAATCAGTAACAACTCATGCATTCAAGGCACACATCCCTTTCTCAGGATGTAAGGACAGCTTTGGAAGTAACTACAGTTGTGAAGGAAAATTCTAATTGCAACTGAGGCAACTGCAGATGAAATGATGCTTTTATATGCACAGATACACTATTCAGTTTTCCATGTCTCCAGTAGTTGGGCACTCTGTCTCCTAAGAGATATCTGCATCAATAAACATGGATTCCTCTTGGAATCCATGTTCATTCATACACTAGAAATAAGTAAAAAGAGGATGACTCTCATCTTTGGCTGTTGTGGCCTAATCCAGATGTTTCTAGTCTGATGAAACATTGTTTCATTTTATCCAGGGCCACCTCGCAAGTAAATTCCTCTTTTAAGGCTGTAGTTTATTCATCCAGAAGAAAATGGACTAAGTGCTCTCTCTCTCTCTCTCTCTCTCTCTCTCTCTCTCTCTCATTATACTGAGTATCCTATATTAAGGCCAACTTCAAAGGAGTCATGGGAGAAGCACAGATGGACATCCATTAAGTACCTTCTCTGGGCCAAATGCTTAATCAGCATTATTTTATTGAATACTCACAATGACTTTATGATCCCATTTTATATATAAGAAAATAAGATCAGAAAGGGAAGGTGATGCTCTTGAAGTCACAAAACATGAAAGAATTCAAAGGCATATTTTGCTCACAGTATCATGGCAATAAGAAGTTGAGGTATTGAGATGATACCCACTAGGCACATGTTATGGACTGAATTTTGTCCCCCACTAGGCACATGTTATGGACTGAATTTTGTCCCCCCCCCCAATTCATATGGTGAGGTCCTAATCCTCACTACTTGAAGCTGTGGTCGTGTTTAGAGACACGGTCATTACAAAGGTAAAGAAATGAACATAAAGTATGCCCCAGGAGCTAAGTTCAGACAATATTTCTGGGAAATCAAGCATAAAGTATAAAGTATATCAGGCAAGACACCCAATAATGAAAACAGAATCTCCTTACTGCTTGGTATTGCTGGAGCGTTTTCTCATTCATTCTTGTAATTTGCGTTTCACACATCATTATCCTGGTGAGGAAACTGAGACAAGGAGGCTAAGAGTCCTAGAAATGACACAAATGCAAGTAAATACTTAGGGATAATGTTGGGACTCAAATTTATGTGTCTGCATCCAAGCCTAGCCTTCTTTCCATAACTGCCATTTCTGAGTCACAGGGGCTCTTCAGAAGAGGCATGTGTGATGATGATGGTGTTAATGAACATGAGGAAGATGGTGGTGGTAGTGTGATGGCGTTGATGGTGAAACGATGATAGTGGTGGTGATGACAATGATGGTGATGGAGGCGCTGGGGGCTTTAATGATGATGATAGTAAGGGTACTGATGGTGGTCATAGTGATGATGGGGTGGTGGTGATAATAATGGTAATTATGCTGGTGGTGGTAGTGATGGTGATGCTGATGATATGACAGTGATGAAGGTGATAGTGTTGGTTATGGCAATGATAAGGACAGTGACTCTCACCTAGACCTAGGTCTAAGGCTAGCCCAAAGAATTATGAAAAAGAGATTTTTCAGGTGCCTCTCCACATGGCCAATGGTCCAGCTTCAACTTAACTTTGTAATTTTATGCCCATTCATCTTTCCTCAGTCATGCAAATTCTCTCTCTCTCATAAAAAAGAGGGCAGTCTGTCAGGCTTGCCTCAAAAATATTTAATTAATTAATTTATTTGTAAGGAGAGAGAGAAAGAGACAGAGAGATAATGAATAAATAAGTGAATGAGAGAATGAGTGAGCTGGAGCCTCTTTGCTGCTACAGATGAACTCCAGAGTCATGCACCACTTTATGCATCTGACTTTATGTGTGTCCTGGGGAATCAAACCTGGATCATCAGTCTTTGCAAGCAAGTGCTTTTAACTGCTAAGCCATCTCTACAGTCCACATCCTTTTCAGAGTTTTTTAAAAATTAAGAATATACTTTGAATCCGGGCATGGTGCATACACCTTTAATCCCAGCACTTGGGAGGCAGAGGCAGGAGGATTGCTGTGAGTTTGAGGCCACCCTGAGACTACATAGTAAATTCTAGGGTATCCTGGGCTAGAGTGAGACCCTACCTCAAAAAACAAAAAAGAATATACTTTGAATATACTTTGTACAGACACATCCTGTGTTAGTACCATCATTTCCCTCCTCCCTGGCCCCAATCCACTGAGGGACCACCTCAGTGGGGTTTCTGGTATTCCCCATGGGGCTGTGGGCTATGCATTTGTGAGAGCAGCAGTCAGTCATGGCAGGGGTGGGGTGGGGAATGCCTCTGGGTATGCCCTCCCGACCTGTGGCTCTTAAAATCTCCCCCCTCACCACTTCTGCAAAATTTCCTGAGCCATGATGGGTGTGTTTTAAGTCTACTTCAGTGTTAAGCTCTCAGGAGCTTCTGGATTTCCATTTTGGTATATGTTGAGCATATATATTCTCAGCGTCTGTCTCCATCACCCTGGTGCAGATTCTCTGGATTGCCACGGAGGCAGCACTCTTGCTCATCTCACCAAGTCCTCTGTGGTTTCACCTGGGTCCTGGCTGAAGTGTGAGGGGTGGTTTATCTCCTTGCTTCTCACTACCTTCTGAGAAAGAGCAATACATTCTCCAATGGAGAATGAAGTCATCATAGGTTAAATGGGATAAGCATTGTTAATTCAGAGAGGTTTTGATGGGTGTATCCCCTCTTTTGGCCAAAGACTAGCATGAGCTTGTCAAGTAACATCATGCAGAATGAATGCTCTATGTAAATTTCTTGGGGAGCAGTACTCTGGTCTTTTATTTTTATTTTTTAACAACAACTCCTTTGCTAATCTTTAAGATATAACTTTCTTCAGCAAGGCCTCATAGGTTCTGTTCTATACACAGCTGTCTTCCTCCCACAGAGCTTCAATTACATGCCCGCAGTCCTTCCCTGGACACAGTCCCTAGTCCTTTCTCACCCAGGCCTGCAGTCAGGGAGGGCTTCAGGCCAGGGTCACTGCTTTATGCATGGGGAATGCACTAGGGAGAGTGTCTGAATGCCAAGCCAGAGATAGCTGATGTTGGGATAGCGTCAACCCTGCCCTGGAGAAGGTTAGAAGATAGGCAGCAGGGAATGAGGATGAGCCAGAACACTGACTAAGCTACCAAAGCCAGAGGTCAGATTCAGTCAAGAAGATGCCTTGGGAATGAGTGAGGATGACAGCATGGAGCATTTGGGCTTGGACAAGAGCCTATGAGGGTCAAGCTTCATGCTCTTTTGCCAAGCTCCATGCTCCTCTTACTTGGGGCCTGAAAGCTTCTCCCAGATATTGACCTTCCTTAAAGCCTCAGAACTGACCCAGACATCACAGTAGAGACAATACTGGATAATAGTTTCTTGTTTCTAGGAGTTTGTGTCTTTGTATCCTTTAAACTAACACAAAGCTATATCCATAAGAAATGGTTAGTAAAACAAACAGACATCCAAAAAAAAAAAAAAAAAAAACTCTTGAGGGTTTTACTTTACTCACTTGGTGAAGTGCTGGCTGTACAAGCATGAGGGCCTGAGGTCAAGTCCTCAGTACCAGGTGAGGTGGTGTGTGCTTGTAAACCCACCCCTGGGGCTCACTGGCCAGATAGCTTATCTTAATTTGAAAGGCCCAGGGCAATGAGAGACCTTGTGTCAAAGGAGCTGGACAGTGTTCCTAAGGATAACACCCAATGTGGCCCTTTGGCCTCAACACACACACACACACACACACACACACACACACACACACACACAGAGAGAGAGAGAGAGAGAGGGAAAGAGAGAGAGAGCAAGAAAGAGAGAGAGGATGGTATAGAGGGAGACATACAGAGAGACACAGAGAGAGAGAAAAAGAGAGAGGGATAAATAAACATTACATAAAAAAGAAAAAAATCTTGACTTAATGTTAATAACAGCAATGATTATGATAATGACAGTGGAGCCTATGCTGAGAACAAATCATGGGATAGGCACTGTATGTAAACTTTACAAATATCTGAGAGCTCATTCTTTCAACAGTCCTGTAATGCAGTTATTATCATGGCCATTTTATAGATGAGGAAAATGGGATTCTATGATTTATGAGTAATTGTCTCCAGGATATCATCTTGAACGTAGCAGTAAGATTTGAAACAAGGTCTAACCCCTTCAGGATTTGAGGCCAATATAAATAAAGCTGTGGTGG
The DNA here is from genome assembly GCA_036365145.1 of Orientallactaga sibirica. Taxonomy (NCBI): domain Eukaryota; kingdom Metazoa; phylum Chordata; class Mammalia; order Rodentia; family Dipodidae; genus Orientallactaga; species Orientallactaga sibirica. The sequence goes on from JAEOAD010000034.1 coordinate 15,112,218, forward strand.
TTTGAATCAGATGTCCCCCATAAACTCGTGTGTTTTGATGTTTGGCTCCAAGCTTATGGCAATTAGGGAAGTGGGGCTGTTCTGGATGAGGTGTGTTGTTGGGGGCAAGATTAAGATAGTTATAGCCAGCTTCCTTTTGCTAGAATTGGGCTCTCTCTTGCTGCTGTTCTCCACCTGCTGTGGCAGAGGTTATGTCCAGCCTCTGCTCATGCCATGCTTTCCCCTGCCATCATGAAGCTTCCCCTTGAGACTGTAAGCCAAAATAAACTTTGCTGCCATCCGCTGCTTTAGGTTGGGTGTTTTGTGCCAGCAACTGAGAAGGTAAATACGGTATATGATGTCCTGTATCAGTGTAGATTATGTGCTCAGGATTGTACGATGTCTTGATACATGATGTCTGTAACAGTGTAGATTATGTACTCAGTATTGGATGACGTCTTGGTACATAGTCCTGTAACAGTGTAGATTATGTGTTCAGTATTGTACGATGTCTTGGTACATGATGTCCTGTAACAGTGTAGATTATGTGCTCAGTATTGTACGATGTCTTGGTACATGATGTCTGTAACAGTGTAGATTATGTGCTCAGTATTGTACGATGTCTTGGCACATGATGTCTGTAACAGTGTAGATTATGTGCTCAGTATTGTACGATGTCTTGGCACATGATGTCTGTAACAGTGTAGATTATGTGCTCAGTATTGTATGATGTCTTGGTACATGATGCCATGTAACAGTGTAGGTTATGTGTTCAGTATTGTACGATGTCTTGGCACATGATGTCTGTAACAGTGTAGATTATGTGCTCAGTATTGTATGATGTCTTGGTACATGATGCCATGTAACAGTGTAGGTTATGTGTTCAGTATTGTACGATGTCTTGGTACATGATGTCCTGTAACAGTGTAGGTTATGTGTTCAGTATTGTATGACGTCTTGGTACATGATGTCCTGTAACAGTGCAGATTATGTGCTCAGTATTGTATGATGTCTTGGTACATGATGTCCTGTAACAGTGTAGATTATGTGCTCAGTATTGTACGATGTCTTGGTACATGATGTCCTGTAACAGTGTAGGTTATGTGTTCAGTATTGTACGACGTCTTGGTACATGATGTCCTGTAACAGTGTAGATTATGTACTCAGTATTGTATGACGTCTTGGTACATGATGTCTGTAACAGTGTAGATTATGTGCTCAGTATTGTATGATGTCTTGGTACATGATGTCTGTAACAGTGTAGATTATGTGCTCAGTATTGTATGATGTCTTGGTACATGATGCCATGTAACAGTGTAGGTTATGTGCTCAGTATTGTATGATGTCTTGGTACATGATGTCTGTAACAGTGTAGGTTATGTGTTCAGTATTGTACGATGTCTTGGTACATGATGTCCTGTAACAGTGTAGGTTATGTGTTCAGTATTGTACGATGTCTTGGTACATGATGTCCTGTAACAGTGTAGGTTATGTGTTCAGTATTGTATGACGTCTTGGTACATGATGTCCTGTAACAGTGTAGATTATGTGCTCAGTATTGTATGATGTCTTGGTACATGATGTCCTGTAACAGTGTAGATTATGTGCTCAGTATTGTATGATGTCTTGGTACATGATGTCCTGTAACAGTGTAGGTTATGTGTTCAGTATTGTATGACGTCTTGGTACATGATGTCCTGTAACAGTGTAGATTATGTACTCAGTATTGTATGATGTCTTGGTACATGATGTCCTGTGACAGTGTAGATTATGTGCTCAGTATTGTACGGCGTCTTGGTACATGATGTCCTGTAACAGTGTAGATTATGTGCTCAGTATTGTATGATGTCTTGGTACATGATGTCTGTAACAGTGTAGATTATGTGCTCAGTATTGTATGACGTCTTGGTACATGATGTCCTGTGACAGTGTAGATTATGTGCTCAGTATTGTATGACGTCTTGGTACATGATGTCCTGTAACAGTGTAGATTATGTACTCAGTATTGTATGATATCTTGGTACATGATGTCCTGTAACAGTGTAGATTATGTGCTCAGTATTGTATGATGTCCTATAGCAGAGTAACTTCATTGACTGACAAAATAATAATAATAATAATAACAATAATAGTAAATAAAATAAATAGCATGCTCTGTTTTTTTCTCTCTCCAGGCTGCTCAGTGGCTCAACCTATCATGGAGCCCAGGGAAACTCAGAATTTAAACTGTTTGCATGAAAGTTCGCTTGCCTTCCACTGCATTGATAATGAGCAGCCATTCCACCATTCAGACAGGCCATGCTCGGGCCATGCTCCAAAGCAGGAAGAGGCTCCTTGGGAGAGCTTCTGAGATTTCCCCATATCCTGAGTACTCTCTATCTTTGGGACAGAGAGGTAAACCCCATGGTAAAGGCTTATGGTAAAGCAGCAGACAGGCTATGGTGGGTCCCAAAGCAAGTACCCCCTGAAACTAATGAAGACATGGGCAGTGGACGCAGCAGTTGTAGGACTTTCTTAAAAGCAGATGACTCCATGTTGTTTCTTGCCTTAAAATCCTCAGAATGAAATCGTAAAGCCTGGTCATGTCCTTTCAAACCAGTCATGATATGGCCTTCATGTGTCTGGGCAGACTCATCCTTCATTCCCACTAAGGACTGAGTTGTATCCCCCAAATGTATTTGTTACACTAACCCCCACTGTGGCTATTTCTGGAAATGAGGATTTGGAGGAAATTAAGTTGTGTGTTCATAAGAGAGGCCCTGACAGAGACGACTATGGCAGAAAAGAAAGAAAAGGAAGAAGAGGAGGAGTAGCAGGGGCAGGGAAAAAAAAAAAAGGAGGAAGAGAATTAGGAGGAAAGGAAGAGGAAGACAAAAAGTAAAAAGGAAGATGAGAAGCTTGCTTCCTCTACTGTGTGAGGCTACAGTAAGAAAGCAGCTTACTGGCATCCTGATCTTGGATTTCCAGCTTCAGAACTGTGAAAAAATTAAATTTTTCTTGTTTAAGCCTCCCTATTCTGTGCTGACTAATGCATTTTTTCTCACCTCTACCCTTTTGTATACTAGCCAGATTGAAATCCTAATTCTTGAATGGCCATATTACTGCCTGTAGCAGACAGCTTCAGGTTCGCTGAGATGAACTTCCAGACCAGGCTCAGTTATGGAAGAAGGGATTTATTATGGCTTACAGATCCAGGGGAAGTTCCACAATGGCAGAAGAAGTTGGCCTGCCTTCACAGGGCTAAACACAGAGAGAGAAGCCACAAGCCAAAAACCCACAGCACAGCACACCTCAGAAACTCCAGCTAGGCACACTTTGCATATCTTTAGATTGAAATCTCAAACCCACCACCAAACCTTAGGGCTGGACCTTAAGATCCACCCAGTGACATTGCCTCCAGCCAGGTGGCTGCAGATCCAAACAACAAACTAATAAAACACTGAATATATTGGGGGCCATCTATTCAAACTACCACACTGCCCTCTTTCAGTACTTAAGGCATTCTGTTACCTGTGCCCAACACACTTTTTATTTTCTTCATGTTCATGCAACTAAGTCCAATAATCCATCTGGGCACAGCACTTGATGATGAACTAGCTCATGCTAGGTAACAAGCATCCACAAATGACTTACCATAACAAACGTGTACTTCTTGCATTGTCACTCTTGTGATAGAGGCAGTGGCAGGTCAGCTTATCACTGTCACACAGACACACAGACTTTTGGAGACACATGGCTTTCATAACGTCTGAAGCAAGAAAAGACATGGTAAGTAGCTCACTGGCTCATAAACAGTTTTTCCAAGTAGTGATATGTACCACTTCTGGTCATATTTTATCAGCCTGAGCAGTTCACCTGACCATTTTCCCATCCTCATGTAGATTGTCATAGTAATGCCCTTCAATTTTCTCATTCCACCCTGTAGCCTTACCTTCTGGGACTTCCCATCCACATTCATCCTGGACCTCTAGTCTTCAGAACTGTGAGCCAGTTTTGTTGTTTAAACCATCTAGGGTGTTTTGTTAAGACAGTCCTGGCAAACTAATAAACCACCAGGGTTGCTATGTATACTTAAGTTAATTAGTATTATGAATGGGGAAAAATCATGAAAATTAAAACTGCTTTGAGATTTTATCTCAACCCAGTCAGAATGGATTCTTTCAAGGAAACAAATGACAACAAATGCTAGTGAGGATGTAGGGAAAGGGGAAAGTTATACACTGTTAGTGGGAGTGTAAACTGGTGCACCTACCATGAAAATCAATATAGAAGTTGATCAGGAAAATCAAACTACGGGCTGGGGAGATGGATTAGCAGTTAAGGCACTTACTTATAAAGCCTGCCAGCCTAGTTTCAATTTTCTACCCATCCACATAAAACTGGGTAGGCAGTGGCAAGAGACCCCAGTACACCCATATACACACATGCACACACACAAATAAATAATTTTTTTAAAGAGAAAAAAATAGGACTTCAAATGATCCTATATCAATTCCGGATGTATGCCCAAAGGATTGTAAATCAGTATACCACAGAAACATGTGCACATTCAGTTATTGCTATATTATTCACATTAGCTAAGAAATGGAACCAGCCTAGATGTCATCAACAAATGAGTTGACAAAGAAAAAGGGATACATATGCACAATGGAATTTTATTCAGCCATAAAGAAAAACACAATCATGACATTTGCAGGGAAATGGAAGGAACTCTATATCAATCATATGTTAACCAAAATAAGCCAGACCTAGAAATACAAATGCCATCTTTTCTGTCATGTGGAGAATATAGATTTAAATGCGTGTGTGTAGAGGGGAGGAAGATATCTTAAGAGAGAGGAGGGAAGGAAAGAGAGGTTAATGGAATTCATGTGGCATCAAACAGAAGGAGGGACTGTTGGGGAGGAAGGGATTAACAAGAGGAGACAAAGGGTATGAGAAGGGCGTTGGGGGAGGGGGAGGAATAAGAACTAAGTATAATGAAATGAAAATGTCACAGTGAAACCCATCACTTTGTGTGCTAGCTTTAAAAATTAAGTAAAAAAAAACAAAGCATTAAATTAATTTTAAAGAATTAGTTGTTGGGCTGGAGAGATGGCTCAGCAGTTAAGATGCTTGCCTACAAACCGTAACAATCTGAGTTTGATTCCCCAGTATCCATGTAAAGCCAGATGCACAAAGTAGCGCATGTGTCTGGAGTTCGTTTGCAGTGGCTGGAGGCCCTGGCATGCCCGTTTTCTCTTTTACTCTCTAATTGTCTCTCTTCTCTCTGTCACTCTGCTTGCAAATAAAATAAAATGAAAAAGAAAGTTAGGGCTGGAGAGATGCCTTAGTGGTTAAGTCACTTGCCTGTGAAGCTTAAGGACCCAGGTTAGATTCTCCAGGTCCCCTGTTTGCCAGATGTACATGGTAGTGCACGTGTCTGGAGTTCGTTTTCAGTGGCTAGAGGCCCTGACATGCTCATTCTTGCTTTCTCTCTATGTCTCTCTTCCTGGCTCTGTCTCAAATAAAAATAAATCTTTTAAAAAATGAAAAAGAAAGTTAGTTTGTACTGAACACTAGTCATCTTTCCCATGCCCACATGGCTAAAAAGCCGTGCTGGCATCACAGAAACTTCTCTTGGTCAATGTTAGGCTATCATGGTCATTTTGAACCATGACTGTGTATTGGTATCGCTAAGAGTATTTTTTTAAATGTCTTGTTTGAGACAGTTATAGATTCACATGAAATTATAAGAAATAATAAAGAGAATTCTATATTAGACTTAAGGAAGGAAAGGGGTTATGCTGGCTTAAAGTTTTTAAAAAAATATTAATTATTTATTTATTTGAGAGAGAGAAAGAGGCAGAGAGAGAGAGAGAGGGAGAGAATGGGTGCACCAGGGCCTCCAGCCACTGCAAATGAACTCCAGATACATGTGCCCCCTTGTGCATCTGGCTTGCGTGGGTCTTGGAGAATTGAACCTTGATCCTTTGGCTTTACAGGCAAATGCCTTAACCGCTAAGCCATCTCTCCAGCCCCTGGCTTAAAGTTTTGAGGGAAGCCATTCCATCATGGTGGGGAAAGCATGGCAGCAGGAACAGAAAGCCCGTGAGTCATGTTGCATGCAGAGAGGAAAGAGAAAAGGAACAGGAAGTGAGGCTGGGCTATAAAACCTCAAGGATCCCAGTGACCCACTTCCTCCAGCGAGGCTCTACCTCCTAAAGGTTACAACCTTCCCAAACAGCATTACCATCTGGGAATCAAGTGTTCAAACACACGAGCCTATGGAGGACATTTTACACTCAAGCCACAATAAGGTTACATATATTCTTAACTAGTTTCCCTCGGTGATTCCATTGATAACACTTTAGTAAAAGGTTATGACTAGGATGTTGACATTGATCAGATCATCAGATATAGAATAATTCCATCACAAGATCTCATAATGCCCTTTTAAAATGTTTGACAAAATCATATACATTCATGATATATAATGGAATACTTTGTATGTCTATTGTAGCATGGCTAAACCAAGTTAATGAGAATAAACACTGCTACACATACAACCTTTTATAGTAAGAGCACTTAAACTCTACTCCCAGCAAGTTTTAAATGTTCAACATATGGTTATTAGTGATAGCTGCCACATTGTACAAGAAATTTCTTTAACTTATTCCTTTTAAGTGAAACTTTGTATCATGTGACCAGCATCCAACTCTCTGTTTCTATGAGTTTCCTCTCTGTTTCTATGAGTTTAACTTTTAAGACTCCACATATACATGAGGACATGTAGTGTTTATCTTCCTGCACTTGGCCTTATTTCACTTAATGTAATGTCCCCCAGGTCCATTCATACTGTAAATCTGCAGGGTTCTCTTTTTCGAAGGCTGTCTAGTATTCAATCGTGTATATGTACACCACATTTTCTTCATCCCTAGCCACTCCCAACTCTCGCTGGTTAAATAGGGAAGACAGACATGTTCTAGGCACAATGAAGAACATGTAAAATGGCAAAGCAGAAGAACTTTCCAGGTCCTTCTGTTAAACCAGAGAAAGCATGAGAGGCGAGGAGAATGCAGACTTCCCTCCCTGATCAGTGTGAACTGATGAAAAGCCACCAGCAGAGAGGAAGGGATTTCACCTGGAAAGGGGGTTTCAACATGGGCTCTACTGGGTCCCTATTCCCTTGGACAAGTTTGTTGGTTTGTAATTCCTTGAAGCTAAGTATTGTTTAACATGGGATGAATCAATTATTTTATACTTGTAGGAGTTTTGACCAGTTGGGCAGAAGGCAGAGGCACTGGACTGATGTCTTTTCTTTCCTTGGGGGTGTCTTCAGTGAGAAGATTGAAGGAAGGGCTCCTCTTCTCTCTCTGTCACTGGAAGTTTTCTTTCTACGATCTCACTTCTGAGAGGAAACGCAAAGCAGAGAAATAGACTGTGAATCCCATTTATATTCATTAACACTTAAAGATGAAAAATACCTTTCCATTATCCCTGGGATAATTCAAGCCCATTGCATAGGAAAATGCTATATATCTTTGTCAGTGCAATCTCAGGGGCAAGAGATTAGGACACACAGTATAGAGCAATGCAGTATGGTCCTGCCAGAGACTTTCAAGGTACATGGATGAGTTGGGTTCCAATGTTAAGACACTTAAACCCCAGGCCAACCTAATGGGCTGCTGGAGGGGGCTCTTGGTGTACAGAAGAGAAGAGAAGATGGAAATAGAGACACCCAAACAGGCAACTGAGGAGAAGTCTGATCCCTGAAGCACAGGCTGTGGGCTCTGGAAAGTCATGGGACAAGAGCTGAATGTACTTACTATGCATTGAATTCTCACTCCATGTCAAGGACGGGGCTGAACTAACTCATCTCTATCATGTCCACATGTCACCTCTGTGGATTTGTTCATCTTTTAAAATTTATTTTAATTAGCATATAAAGTAACAGGTTTCCTTATGGCATTTTCACACATACTTTGCTTTGGCAGGTCTCCCTCCCCACTGTTCTCCATCTTTCCTCCCCCTGCACTTGTGCCCTGTGGTCCCCTTTTTACTTGCATGTCTCATATATACTATTACTCTTTCCACTCTCCTCCCTTGAAACCTCTTTTTTGCCCCTTCATGGTCTCCTTTCTGTTTTAATGACCTGATGACCTGTACCTACATTAACTCTCATGTAAACAAACATGTAAACTGTAGATCTGCATATGAGAGAGTCTGGTTGTTCATATTTTTTGAAGAAAGCTTTTCAAAGTAAGTATATCTATGCACAGTTCCTGTGCTGGGTCTCTATTCATTATATCTTTGGTGAATGTCCACATACATGTTCCTCGGATGCCTGTTGCTAGATCCAGACACAGAATCCTCTCAGCCCTCAGCTTTCCTCTGGCCCCATCCTAAGTTGTGTCCCCTTTAGGCAACCACCATTTGCACTACCATCTCTTAGTTTTGCTTGTGTTTGAACTTCATGCAAATGGAAGCTTCTAGCATGTTCTTTCTTGCATCTAGCTTCTTCTGTTCAACATAATCACCAACACTTTAATGCACGTTGTCTACATCAGTGATGCATTGTTTTGTAGCCCTGCACCATTTCTTTGCATGAACATAGCACAATGTAGTTATTCACTATTCTGCTGATGGATACTTTGGGTGGCTTCCAGTTTGGGGCTATTTGAATAATTTGTTGCTTTATTTTTCTACATCGGATTGACCGTTACTTGTAATACTGAATATTTTACTTTTTATTTGTGCCATTATCCTCTCACTAGACTCTGAGCTCCATAACAGGTAGTTCTTTTTTTTTTTTTTTTTAATTATCTTATTCCTATTGTGGTTTGGGTGCAAAATGTCTCCCATGGGCTCCTGTGTTTGAGTACCTGGTTGCCACCTGGTGGTGGTGTTTGGGAAAGTTGTAGAATCTTTATGATGTGGAGTCTTGCTGGAGGAAGTGTGTCACTGTGGGTGGGCTTTTTATAGTGTGACCTCACTACCTATTTGTTTTCTGCTGCTTGCCCTTGGGGCTTCAATGTGGTCAGCTGGTCTGCTGCTTGTGTTGCATTTCCTTCTCTGCCTTGCTGGAATGCAGCCCCCTCAAAAGGTAAGCCAGGATATACCTTTTCCTTGCTTAAGCTGCATCCTGTCAGGGGTTTTAGTATAGCAACACTAAAGTGAGGAATACAATTTCCATGTGTCAAGGACCAAGAATAGTGCCTGGTATATAGCTAACTCCCAATAAATATTTGTTGAGTTGAATGAGCATCTTATGAATCGTCACTTTTGGCTTACCTGGTACTTCACTCTTTAGCACTGACAGTTTTGCATTCTAGGCAAGCCCTGGGTCCTGGGGAAACCTGTGCTTTGCAGATGGAGACACTGTTGCAGTGTCTAGTTACTATTGCATAAGGGAGTGGAGAGGTCATGTTTCAAGACCCAGGCCTTCGATACCAAAGAGGAATCCTTGCTGGCTAGGCTCTTAACGCAAGATGCTCCTATGGCAAGGACACTTGTCTATACTACCTGAGGACACTTGAGGGCTCAGGCAGGTTGAAGGTGACAACCTGTTGCTATTGGAAACCTGGAAAAGTCACTGCAGCCCTAGGAAGCTTGCCCTGGTAATAAAACAGTTTCCTATATGTCCCTTACAGGTCAATGTAGGATTCCATGATGGGATGAATGTAAACACCCAGTTGGAACCTGGCATATAGGGCCTGCAAACCAGCTACTCTTGTTATTATGACTAAAATCATTTGTTTTTATAGAAGGCATTTGCTTTCCAGTCAACTAAGGAAACATTTACTGACTGCATGTAGCACTGCAGACAATGTTGAGGGACTGAAAACCTTGCCTTCAAGATCAAGAACATTTACCCACTGCTAATCAATGTAGTACTGGAGGTACTACATTCTTACTGCTACATGAGAAAGAGAAATAGGGCCCATCCATACTGAAAAGGAACAGTAAAATGATCTCTCTTCTCAGATGACATAATCCTTATGCAGGAAACTCTAATGATTCCACAGAAAAAGCTGTTGTCACTAATAATTTTATTAAAACCCATTAAAACAAATAAATTCATTAAAGCTTCAGGATAGAAAATCAACAAAAAATCAAGTGTTTCCACACACTAACAATGAACAATCTGTAAAGGAAATTAAGAAAACAATTTCATTTAAAGTGGCATCAAGAAGAATAAAATAGTTAGGAATAAATTGATCCAAGGAGATAAAAGATGTGTACACAGAAAAATAGCAAAATGTTGCTGAAAGTAATTAAACAGGACATAAATAAATGGAGAGACATCCCCTGTTCATCATTTGGAAGACTCAATTGTTAAGACAGCAATGCATTCTAGTGGTTCAACAAAATTCCTATCAGAAATCTCAATGACCACCTTTTTCCTTTTTATTTAAAAACTTTTTTTAATTCACAACTTCCATAATTATAGACAATAAAACATGATAATTCCCTCCCCCTTACTTTCTCCTTTGCAACTCTATTCTCCATCATATCCCTTTCCCCTCACAATCAGTCTCTCTTTTGTTTTGATATCATCTTTTCTTCCTATTATGAGGGTCTTGTGTAGGTAGTGCCAGGCCCTGTGGGGTCATGACTAACCAGGCCAGTCTGTGTGTGGAAGAGTGCACTGTAAGGAGTCATACCCTTCCTTTGGCTCTTACATTCTTTCTGCCACCTCTTCTGCAATGGACCCTGAGCCTTGGAAGGTTTGATAGAGATGTTTTATTGCTGAGCACTCCTCTGTCACGTCTTCTCAGCACCATTGTATCTTCTGAGTTATCCCAGAGGTTGCCACTATCTGAAAAGAGAAGCTTTTCTAACCAAAAATGAGAGTAGCATTAATACATGGGTATGAACATTAAGAGAAGTGCTTACTGGACAGTTTTGTGAGCAAAACATATGCATTTATCCAGGCACCAGAAGGTGTTACACCCCTAGGACTCATGACTTACTAGATTTTCAGTATCAGGCATGTATTACCTCCTATGGAGTGGGCCTCCAGTCCAATTAAAGAGTGGTTGGTTTGCCTCATAACAGACATGCCACTGTTGCAGCAGTTGGCTCATTTGGCCTGGATGGCCAAATTTAAGGCTTGCAGTGTCCACTGTTGTTTATCTCCACTAATGACTTCTTTCTCTCCCATGGAGCTGCATGCAGTGTAGCTTTCTCCAGCTTTCTGCCAGCTGGTCTACAGGGAGGAGGTTTTCACCTCAGTTCCAGCAGGATTTCTCAGTGACCTTGCAGCCCAAGCATGTGGAGTCTTTAGCAATAGGATCTTACCATCTATTCCTGGTGGGAAACCAAGAGCCTTGGCAATGGCCTATAATGTTTTGGGGGCATCAGGAACCTCTCTGGCCAGCAACCCACTGGAAGGTATCCTATCCCTGACAGTGAAAATTTTCTAGTAACAATCTATAGCTTTTGGGTGACATCTTTTGAATGAATATAGAAACTCATTCTGTAATTCATATGAAAAATAAAAAAGTTAGAGATCTTAGACTTTCCAATTGCAGTTCTTTCTAATTAAAATAGGATAGTAATTGCATAAAGACATACAGACCAATGGGATGGGCTAGAGTCCAGAAATAAACACTCATATTTGATGACCCACCAAAGGTTATTGGTAATACCCTACTGCTGAAGACACCATATGCTGTTGGGATGGAACATAGAAAGACCTGGCTAGAATCTGGAAGAGAGTCAGTCCCTAGACAGTTAGCTTATCTAGTGCCAGAAGGTGCTACATAAGTGACTGGGGAAAAATGACCAACATCTGTCTAAGCAACTTGTGGTCTAAGCTACTCAGCAGCAAACATCCTGACATGATGCTCACACAAGTGTAGTAGTGGTACACAGCCATCGTGGGTTACCAACTACTCTAGATTTAGCTAATGGATCTGCTCAGTGGAATGGAACCCATACCTGGAAATTGGAAACAAGTCAGAACCATATCCAAAAATGAGCCCGCTCTCCAATATCAAGCTCCCACCAATAGTGGGATACAAGAGGGCCTACACCTATTAAATTCTCTCTAAAATAATCATGATTATCCATGTACCTTGCACTGACCTCACTCTCTATTGGAGAATATGCTTCTCTCTTTCAGATGGACACAGAACCTGAGGAGAGAATCAGCCCATCACACCTCAACAGGGCACCAACTGAAGCCATAGAGTTAAAGGGGAAATGAGCAAGAGTGTTGCTTTCTTGGTGAACTTGGTACCAGCACAAGGGCGAAGGAGATAGACACAAAAAACACTCAACCCCTACCAAATCAGATATCCAGAGACACAGAGACTCACAAAACCTCGTCACTGAAATAGACCTAAAATGAACACAACATGGCTCAAGGAAATTCATGGAAGAGGGGCAGAAAGATTATTAGAGCCATGAGTTGGGTCATTGTGCACAGAGTCATTGCCTCCCCCACATAGCTGATGGCTACCCCCATAAGGCAAGACCCACATTACCCATGGAGGGAGGACAGGGAGAAGGCTAATAATGGTACAATCATGGCTGTATATATGCTATATACATAACTAATAAAAAAAAGGAAGAGATAAATACTCCTTTATATAGTCATGTGATTTGGGCAAAAAAGTTGCTGAGACCACTCAATGGTGAAAAGACAAACCAACAGTACTGGGGAAAATATATGCAAAGCTAGTTGGACCTTTAATTTGCACCAGATAGAAAAATAAACTCTAAATTAATCAAAGACCTAAGTCTCAGAACTATAAATCCATAAACTAGAAAACTTCCAGAATATAAAAAAGTTATATGACAATGAAATTGGTACTGGTAACATGGATATGATGCCCAAAGCACAGGTCACAAAAAAAAAAAAAGTAAATGGGACTTTATCAAAGTTGAAAATGTATGAGGATCAGACACTATCAATATTGAAAAGGAATCCAATAACATAGACAAATGTTTGGAAACCATATATTTGATGACTGGTTAACACCCAGAATTTACAAAGAACTACAACTCAAAAACAACAATGTACAGAAGAGTTGAATAGACTTTCTTAAAGAAATTATACAAATGGGGAGCTGTGGAGATGGCTCAGCAGTTAAAGATACTTGTTTGTAAAGCCTATGGGTTTGGGTAGAGTTCCTTAGCGCCCATGTAAAGCCAGATTCAAAGTAGTGCATGTGTGGTATGCATGCACTCCCTACACATATACACAGAAATAAATAGACACAATAAATAAGAAAGAAATTATATAACTGGCCAAACAAGCAAAAGTATATTCATTACTATTAGTCACCAGGAAAACGTGGTTTAAAAATCACAATCAGATTTCATTTCATACCCGTTAGCATGGTTGTGTGTTACTTACCTTTCTGTTACTATAACAAAATAATGGAGCATCAACTTATAAATAGAACATGTTTAGTTTGCATCACAGCTTTGGAGGTTCTGGTCTAAGTTGGTTGGTTTGAGCCCATAGGGTGACAGTATGTTGTGGTAGGAACATATGGTAGAGCAAAACTACTTATATCACAAGCCAAGGTGGAGGAAGGGGCTGTCCCACAATCCTCTCTGAAGACACACCACCAATGACATAATGACATTCTGCTAGCCCCTACCCATGAATGTTGTACTACCTCCCACCAGAACCACTGTTGGTTCCTACCCCTTACTACTTAGACCTTTGGAGAACATTCAATATCTGAATTACACACAAGGATGTGCAGAAGTTGTAATTCTAATGCATTACTGATGGTGATGTGCCCAAAGAGCTGGGATTAAGGCTTAAACAGATACTGTGCACTTGTGCACATAGCAACATAATTATAATAGCCAAAGGATGGAAACCACCCAGATTCCCATTGTCTATGAATGGCTTGAGCACAGGTATACACAGTCACTAGAGTATTATCCCATCATGTAAAAGGAATAAAATTCTCTCTCTGTGTGTATGTGTGCACATGAGTGTGGGTGCATGTGTATGTGCATATAGAGGCCAGAGGTTGATGTCAGGGGCTCTTTCTCCATCACTCTTATTTGTTGAGACAGGGTCTTTTGCTAACACAAAGCTCATTGATTTGGCTAGTCTAGCTAGCTGCCTTATGCCAGCAATCCTCTGTCTCCACCTCCCAAGTTCTCAGCTTATAGGTGGGTTGCCCACCATCCTTATCCATCATATATGTGGGTGCTGGGGATCTGAACTCCAGCCCTCCTGCTTGCATGACAAGTGCTATATCCACAGAGCCATCCCTCCAGGCTAAAAAGGAATGAATTTCTGATGTGTGCTATAGCATGCGTGAACCTGGAAGACATTACGCTAAGTGAAATAAACTGGAAACAAAAGGGAACATACTGTATTCTGTGAAGTACCCAGACAAGTCAAATGTGTAGAAAAAGAAAGTGAAATGTCAGTTCAAGGGCTTGGAAATGTGGGAGTGGGAAGTTATAAAGGGGCCAGGGCACAGAATTTCAGTATGGAATAATGAAAAGTCTCTAGAGATGAATGTTGTTAATGGTTATACAATGCTGTGAATGACACTGAGTAGTTAAACTTTGTTAAAATGGTCATTCTTACACTACTCTATTATTCATAGTGAAGAATGCCCCAGTTACTTCAACTCAGCATTTGCTCATACACATGAACTCCTGGGCTTCCTCCAGTGCTCCAAGTAACGGGGGTGGAAACAAATGGGAAGTTTCACCCAAGTCAGGACCATATCCAGTAATGAGGGAGGGACAACATTTATCTACATGAACACATTACAGGTGCTTTTTTCAAGTTTTGTTTGGTGGTTTGTTTGGTTGGTGGTTTCTGGCCCCCATAGAACAGAGCAGGAATCACCAGAGGGACGGTTCAGTGGCGAGGATTGGCCACCTCTGCTATCTTCTGGCTGTGGAACCACAGACAAGTTGCTCAAGAGTATTTGAGCTTCATTTTCCTGGTTTCTATAGTAACAATGGCTACTTCAAAGATGAGCTGGTATTTCCAGTGTTTAGCGCCAATCAAGAGCATGGGACAAGTTCTGTGTGTACCATTATTGGTTCCTCTGGTGATCATTTGTATTTGGGTTCCTTCTGCCTGTGCATACATGCAGCTCAGGAGAGTACCTGGACTTGAGCCTGGAGGGCTTCTGTGAGGGCCAGTATGTTTGCAGAGTGTAAGTCAGAGCCATCTCCATGTCACCAGGGCTATCGTGGGATCTGGATCAGCCCGTTCTTCCTCTAAGTAGAAGGGATGCTCCTCCGATCTTTGGGGCTGGTAGGTCAGGCTGCAGAGCAGCTGTTTCACTTCAGATTCATGTGCCTACATGCATCTACACATTTCTCCTCCAAGTCTTTGCTGTTGTCATCTTTCTTTTCTCCTTCCAGCAATAAAGTGCTATCTAATTTCCAGCATATTTTACTGAAATATTACTTCTGGGGTTGAGTCTTGCAAAGCTGTTACTGACTTGGTGAGTCTCAGAGGGAGACTCGGGCTGGCGTGGAGGAAGGAATCCATCTGGGTCTGGGAACCGTCCTAATATCTGTGCTGATTCCACACATGGTTAATAAAGCTGCCTCTTGAGTTGTCTGGGGAGATGGCTCAGTGGATAAGATGCTTGCCTTTCAAGATTTAAGACCTGTGTTACATCTTCAGTACTCATGTAAAATTATAGGCATGGTAGTGTGTGCTGGTAATCCCAACACTGGGAAGATGGAGAGAGGAGGATCCCTGGAGCTCATTGGCCAGCCAGTCTAGCCTAATTGGTGAACTCCAGGACAGTGAAAGACCCTGTCTCAAAAAAGGTGGATGGTATTTCTTAGAATATCCTCTGCTCCCCCATCCATGTGTATATGCAGGTGAACCATGCATACATAGTTATAAACCCTACACACAAAAAAGCCCCATCAAAAACAAAAATGACTTATCTTTAGTTGGCTGAGGAGAGCTGCACCCTGAAGAGGGCCAGGGGAAGGACTCTAGCCCAGGCAGTGGGAAGAGTCTATTTCCAGAGCAAGATTCTCCAAAGTTGGTCTAGAACAATGACCACACAGGCTGGCAATAAAGACTTGCCCCTCCAGAGAAAAACTACAGGTGTCTTCATTCTAGAACCATTCTGTTTTCAAGGACAAGCAGAAAATTGGGACAAGAGGGATTCCCACCCATGATCCAGTAGAAAGGTACACCCTATATGCAGCAGAAATGGGGCCAGGCTATTCCTGCAACTCACACCGCTACTTGCTGGTACCTGTAATGTACCAGGATTCTGTTGAATTATCTTTAATCTTCACCTATACAAACTTTCAGTAAGTAGTTATATCTAGTTCCCTTTAGATGCTGTGGAGGCCCAGAGATGTTAATTAGCCCAGCCAAGTTCACACAGTCAGAGATGGAATTTGAGAGAGTGTGTCTGCTTCTGGTGTGGGCCATGGATCAGCTAGATTAATAGCACCTGGGAACTCATTAGAAATGTAGAACCCAGGCCACCTTTCCAGACCTTTGAATGCAGAGCCTCCATTTTAACGAGATCCCCAGGTGATGCTGTGAGTACCTTGGCACTTGAGAAGCCCGACTCTTGTGAATATTCCTTCCCGTCCTTCTCATAGAGTCTGGATGCAACAAAGTAAACACACTGATTAACTAACGAACAACTCGTCGCACTCCTGGTTGAATTCCAGGGTGAAGAGTCATCTCTGGCTAGTGAGTTCATTTTCCCCGTGGCATCCATCAGCATGGCAGGGGGTGGTGGAGAGGCAAGTAATTCCTTTCCTTGGAGCTGGATAAAAGATCACTGGGAGCGTGGAGAATGGGGAGCAAAGGTCCTTCATCTCCCTGCTTTTTTTCTCTCCTAAAGAGCCCAGGTCCCAGCCAGACGTAGAGGACTGGTGCAGGGTGAGCAGTGTGGAAAGGAGGCTTTCCCAGCATGGGTAGGGCAGCAGATTGAGTCCTGCTATTATGTGTTCCCTGTGCTGGGCATCGGGTTGGGTGCTTGACATGTGCAGTGGCCTTGGTTTCAATCCACAAACTCAGACAAGAGCTGCATTATAAATCCCTTTGTTTTGTTGTGTGATATGTGCATGTGGTATGTGTGCATGTATGTATGTGTGTTCATGTGCACGTGGTCTGTGTAGGGGGAAGTGCAGAGTTCAACACTGGGTGTTTTCTTCAGTCACTCTCCACCTTATTCTCTCGCTGAACCTAGAATCCACTGATTTGGCTAGACTAGCGACCTAGAGACTTCCTGTCTCTTCCTCCTCAGCATTCATGTTAGAGGCACCCGCTACCATGCCCAGCACTTTACACAGGCACTGGGGAATCCACACTCAGGTGCTCATGTTTGTGCTGCAAACATTTTGAGTCCTCAGTTTGCTGGGTAGCAGAAATCTGTTTGTGACCAATCATGCCCTGTGGTTGTATCTGAGCTCCAGGGTATCTCATAACAGATATGACACAGCTGTCTGCACCCCACTCCCTTGTTTCTGATTGCAAGACCTTCTCTGATGTTCTTGTCCTTGCTGCTTGGGTCTATTTCTGCAGCTCCTACCACCTTGGGAGCAGAGTTTTCTGGGAGCTAGATTCAAGTGGTTGCCCATATTCAGAGACTCGGCTATGGATATGGAAGGGTTGCCTGAGCTGATGTTTTAAGCTGGCTTCTTCTGGATTGGAATCTCCATTAAACCTCATCATCCTTTTCCCAACCACCCAGAGACACAGGCTGTTGGAAAGTATGAGATTCTTTTCTTTTTATAGGAAAGACCCAATGTCTAGTCACTCATTATTCCTCAGAAACCCTGTCTTCTACTTGGGGGACAGGACATATTGCTCTTATTCAACATTGTTTTCCACAAATCAATATTGATGTCCTAACTCCCTTGACATCTAAGTTTTTCAATCTTTTCTGTGCATTCCAATCTGTTATTCTTTCCTTACAACAGGAAATGCTGGGAGATCAGCCACTCTTCAGCCTGGGTGGAGAATGCTAAGCATCTAGGGAAACATGGAAATGTGGGTAGAAAATTCCAGAGTACATGCAGGGTATTGATTTAGTCTTGTGAGTCTGCAAGTGAGTTAATAATAATACTAGCTATTATTTCTACTCCTGTGTAAAAGTTTGTACATACTGACCAAAGATTTGTTCCAGGATACAGAGGTAACAGAATCTGGAACCAAGACTCAAACTCAAGATTGGCTGAGGTAATAGCCCAAGAAAGTAAGGTAGATCATGAAGATTTGAATCCCAGTGGAGTGTCTGGGAAAATCTCCTAAACTCCATTAGGCTCTGAAGCCTCCAAGAGGTGACTTATAGGTTGTCATCCCAGAAATTTCTAGCATGTGAAGCTGCTTAACAAAATTCAATTAGTATTATTTTTTGCCATTATATTGTCTTCCAAACAAATAGAAAGCAGAAACATTTAAAATACTAGAGTTTTGAAGGAATAAGATGTCAAAACTTAAATAAAGGGACTTTGGAATAGTACATTTGAACTTCCTTATAACATATGGAAATGCCTAATCCTAGAGAGACAAGAACGCTATGCTATAACACAGTTACTATGCAGTTAACATGGAAGAAGGACTGGCTTTGGTAAAAGGTAAAGAGTAAATCTGGGGGACACTTGGGAGGCCGTCAGATGTAGGTGTTCAGCAGTAGGAGTCATCCATCTTTCTGGTCCAGGGAGAAATCTTGCCTAGACACTGAGATGGAAGAGCTGCTGGCATGGATGGTCAAAGCCCCATGGGGTGGCTGATGTCACCTATGAGATACACAGATCAGCCAAACAAGGAAAGCCAGGGAACATTCATGGATCCCTCACCACGAAGGAAGTGAGCAGTGACAGTAGCCATTGGAGAATCATAAGAAGCAAAAGATGGGACAATGGGTAAGAGATTGGGGCATGGGGGAAGGATTGCCAGAAAAACATGCAGCTTCCAGTCCCAAGAGAAAGGAGCTCTGGACTAGCCAGTCAGAAGGAAAGCAGGCTATATGGGGGAGTAGAGTTTAGCCTAAAGCAAGGTCTAAGGGAGTGCCTGCGAATATGATCGGGTCAGATGAGGGTTAGAGACATTGCCATGATCCATGGAGGATCATATGATGGTTGCTTTTGTTATGTGGTACATTCTTTAGAATCATGATCAACTGAACACTCCATTTTTGTTGTCTGAAAAACACAGAGCTTTATTATCAATTGTCTTTGTTTCTTTTTTAAAACTTTTATTTTACTTGTATGTGTGTGTGTTTGAGAGAGAGTGAAAAAGAAAGAAAAAGAGGCAGATAGAAAGACAGAATGGGTATGCCAGGGCCTTCAGCTGCTGCAAACAAACTCCAGACACATGCACTACCTTGTTCATCTGGCTTACATGGGTCCTGGGGAATTGAACCTGGGTCGCTTTGCTTCACAGGTAAGCATCTTAACTGATAAGCCATCTCTCCAGCCCAGTCTTTTTTTCTTGAAATGGAATCAGAATGAAACACATGACATTTCCCTCATCTGGAAGGTTTTGGCTATGTACTCATATATACACAGTTTTTTTTTTTTTTTTTGAAAGCTCAGACTATGAGGTGGAAGAGCTCTAACAAGGTAAACCACCTGGCTTCTCATCCAGGGTGGTAGTCTTTCCACAGCATCCTTAGCCATGTGGTCTTCCAGATTTCACTAGCGTAGTTCTAGTCTGTAACCCATTACCTTCTCTGACATTGTAATTACATTGCAGGAGGTGGAGTCCTTTTGGATTTAAACAACATTTTGTGTACATGGGTGATATATGTGTGTGTGTGTGTGTGTGTGTGTGTGTGTGTGTGTGTGTGTGTGTGAAGATGCTGGCATCCTGTGCTCTCATGTGCAGAGGCCAGAGTAGAAAGCTGGGTGTCCTCCTCTGCTGCTCTTCCATATTGTCTCCTTGAGAATGGAATCTTACTGAACCTGACACTGTCATTTCTCACTCAGTCTGGCTGAACATTGAGCCCCTGTGATTCTTCAGTCTCTATGCACCTCAGTACTTGGCCTCCAGACCTACATGGTACAACTGGCTTTTTACACGGGTTCTAGGAATTGAACTCAAGCACAGCAAGTACTCTTACCTGAGGAGCCATCTCCCCAGCTGCAGGGGCTCTAATTCTTACTTCGTTCTTCCTTCTATTCTTCCTGTCCTGAACACCCCACGCAGGCCACTTAGATCTGTCCCCTGGTGATATGGTGAGTAATCAGTTCCTGTTTCCGGTGGTCTTTCTGGTTTGAAAGACCACTGACTTCTTTTTCTTTTAACAGTGGTGCTCACTCCTTTGGGCCCCCACGAAACACAGCAGGGTGTCAATGAAAGGAGTGCCTCTTGGTGTCTGCCTAGCTTTGTAGAATTTTTTCCTGAGCCAGCTCAATCATCCACTTGTATATCACCTTCCTCTTCCCACCTCTTTGCTTCTGACTGTGTTCTCTTTGCTTTCTGATTTTGAATTTTACTTAACTGATCATTAATTCAACTCTTAGCTTCCCAATTACTAGATCTGTGTCTGTGTCTGTGAACATTTATTAAACTCCCTAAGCCCCATTATAAAACTGACAATAGTCATGTACCGACCACCGAAGATTGTGGTGAAAAGTAAACGAGACAATGTACATAAAGAGTCGGGCAGACACATAGGTTAGCTGTTGCTGACTGATCTATTCCCATTAAAAAACACTTATGACTGATTACTATGCACCAAGAACTGTTGTACATATTTTAGAATTACTAATTCATTTTGTTTTCATAACAACCCTGTAAGATATAAATATACGTCCTTGTTACAGTTAAGGCACTGAGATGTGAAATAAATTATTAATACTTACTGATCCTGGTAACAATGTACTTTTGCTACATCAAAATCAGTCACAAAATGTAGGTGGTTTCCACCAAGCTCAGCTGATCTGTGTGTTGGATTACATTGGGTAGTTGTGTTGGTCTTGGCTGGCACCATCTGTGTGTCTACACTTCTACTGGGGACTCGCCTCTGGGTTGGTTTGTCTGGGAGACTTAGCTGAGTACCATGTGTCTGCCAGGCTTCTTTGAACTAGTGACTTTCTCAAGCATATCCTGTCTACATGAACCAGCATGGTACTCACCAGGACTCCCTGAGTACATCTGTAAACAACTTTCGGGTGCTAGGCAGACTTCTTGGATGGTCTCCAATGTACCTACCATCCTGGCACTTATCATTTTGGAAATACCCTCCCTATGTCTATGGAAGAACATGGGATTGGTATCTAATGGATAGCTACAGTAAAAGCAATGGACTTCACACATGACAAGGCCATTGCACACATGAACTCACACCAGATGTAATTACCTGCACAAGACCTGCACATGATGAATCTACTTAATATTCTCTTATAGATAAGGAGGGCCTTGGGAGGCCACTCCTCTCTCCCCAATGAGTTAATGACAGTGAAAGGGTTCTGGGGAGGTGGAGTTGTTCTCTTTTGTGTCATAGCCACTGGTAAGGGATGAGGTGAAGGAGCACAGTGAGACTGAGGGAGAGGAGGGTGGGTAATGTGGACACAGATGATCAAAATGTAATACATATGTATGAAAGTGGCAAAACACAAATAAAAATATATTAGCTAATTAACACTTGATGTTCAAGCAGAGACCTGAGTTTGGATCCCCAACAGCCATGTAAAAAGCTGTGTATGGGGCTGGAGAGATGGCTTAGTGGTTAAGGCACTTGCCTGCAAAGCCAAAGGACCTAGGTTCGATTCCCCAGGACCCACATAAGCCAGACAGACAAGGTGGCGCATGCATTTGGAGTTCATTTGCAACAGATGAACACCCTGGTGTGCCCATTCTATCTGCCCCCCCCTTCTCTCTCTGAAATAAAATAAAATAAAGTTAAAAAAAAAAAACACTGGGTGTGCATGTGTATGCCTATAACTCCAGTGCTGAGTTTGGCAGTGATAAGAGAATTGCTGGGGTTTGCTGGTCATCCAGTCTGGTCACAAAAATTGGTGAGCCCCAAGTTCACTGAGAGACCCTGTCTCAAGGAAGAATGGCAGAAGAATGATAAGGAGGATACCCAATGTCCTTCAATGTACTTCAGTAGCTCTGAAAACATGCACACAGGCTTATGCATACATGTGAGTACATTACTTACACACACACACACACACACACACACCCCACACACCACCACACCACAACAGCAAAAATTTACAAAGGAACTAACTTTTGTGATTAGTTTAGAAGAGCATTCTGTCTTACTTGTAATAACCTCCTACTACCTCCTCAGTGGCAAGGAATAGAGGGTGGCCCTTCTGGCTGCCAGCCTGTGTAGAACCCAATCCTGCCAGCAAACTTCAAGAGTTTCAGATCAGTTTCTTCCTGGCTGAGTCCTGAGATAACTGAAGGCTGGCCAATTCTCCCATGAAAGCTCTGTGCAATGTGAGGGACCTTGAATGGAGCACCCAGGCAAGCTAAGAGAGAAAACTGGCCCACAGAGACTGCTGGATAATATACATGTGTGAAGCTCCCATGCTTTGAGGTAATTTGTTGGTGTAAGTCACATGGTATTACAGTTTGGATGTCTTCCGAAGTCCATAGGTTAGAGTCTTGGTCCCAGGGTAGAACCCCAGGAAGTGGTGGGACCTTTAAGAGGTGAGACCTAGTGAGAAATTCTTAGGTGACTTGTGTGTGTCCTTGAAGGGAATTGTGCGACATTAGTTCTGTTCTTTCGTTGATTCTGGCTTATGACATGAGGGGGTGGATGCCACATACTTTCCAGAGGCTCAAAGCAAGCTAGACTTGATATCGGGCTGGAATTTCCAGAGCCAAGACCCTAAAGAAACCATGCATATTTTCTTACTGTGTTAGAAAACTGACCAACACACATGAGCAGACCTGCAAAATTACAAGACAGGGTATATAAAATGGAGAAACGTGGAGAATTGGAGATCACAGTAGATGTGGACCTTGAAGGTAGATAGCTGAATGAAACCTGGCCTTGGCCATTGGGGACCTGTGAGCTGATGGAAGAGCTAGAGAAGCCTATGAGAGTTTCAGCAGCAATTTACCCCTTTGGCTCTGAGTGGAGTGTTCAAAAAACATTAGTACCTTTCCCAGGAGTTGACAAAGGGAGTCTTAATGTTCCGAGCACACCCCTGATCATGCTTCTGAGTGGAGAACTGAGCTTCAGTGGTCCCAGGTCTCATCAACAGTGAGCGAAGAACTGCAGGCAATGAAAGTCGTCTGCTCAAGAAACTGCCCTGAGCAACCATAGACACGCAGACATCATCCATCCTTTATGTCAATCAAGAGAACACAAAGTAAAGGGTCCGGGAGATGGCTCAGTGGGGAAAGCACTTGCCATTTAAGCCTGAGTTCAGATCCCTTGCACCCATGTCAAAGCTGTGTGTGGTGGTGTCTTTGTAATCCCAGCACAGAGACAAGGAGACCCTTGAGGCAAACTGGCTAGCTAGACTAGTGGAATCAATGAGATCTGGGTTTGGTGAGAGACCAAATAAGGTAGATAGTGATAGAGGGAGATTCCCAGCATTGATTGATCTCTGGCTTCTGTGCATGTACACATGGGCAATGCTTCAGTATACATCTGTGCACCCAACATGCATATGAACATATATATCATACAAACATGTGCACCCAGCACGCATATGAACACACATAGCATACAGACATGTACACCCAACACATATATGAACATGCATAACATATAAACATATGTGTGCCCAACACATATATGAACATACATAGCATACAAACATATGTGCACCCAGCACACATATGAACACACATATACAAACACACACACATATGTATGCACACCACATACATACACATGTAATAAAAGAGACAGAGAAGGAGAACAAGAACAGGAGGAGTTTGGCAGGAAGTGCCAGACATCAGTGGCGAGGGCAGGGGAGAATCTCAATATATCCTCTTTGCTCAGTCTGCGTCAGACATTGTGCTAGGCACCATCTCATCTGAGCAGCACCAGGGCTCTCCAAGGAAGGCATTTTATCCCCATTTTGTTGGTGGAAAAGCAGGGACAGAGAAAGTCAAGGCACTTGCTCAGGCATTCATGACTCCCAAGACCCAAGTGTAGGGTTACCACATGCTGGCCACTATTCTTTTTGTAGAACAATCTTTTTTGCCACACTCTTCTTAGCTCACCTGATGCTAAGGTTCTAGAATGTTGATTCTGGTGCAGTGGAAGGAACACTGGACTAGGAGTCATAGCTTTACACTCTGCTGCTGTCATGATGAGGCATTCTCTATTTCTAAGGCTGTTTTCCCCATCAATGTCAATTAAAATTTATCTCATGTGCCACCCACAACCAGCTGGGATTGCCACTGCTGGTGCGAAGTGAAGAGAACTACAAGGCCAGGCTTGAGAACAGTGGGGAGGAATTCTATGCTGAGTCATGAGCATTCTGTAAGGGGTGGAGATTATGGGCAGGATAATCTCCAAATTCTTTTCAATGTTTTTGAGTGTATGTCATTCTGTATTTCTCTAGGTCACTCTTTTTATTTCATGGGTTTTGATCAGAAGAATCCAGTCAAGAGAGGTTCCCTTTTCCTCTCCTGAATATTAAACTGATGTACACAAATAGAATCTGGCTGGATGGGCTTGCTTATCTGCAGGAGGACAAATCCACGCTGAGCTCCATATGCTGTGGCTCTGATGGCACTATTTTACCACCTCGAGTAAAACTCCATCTGTGAAAGCAAGAAGGGCAATGCCTAACCCTGAACACCATCAACTAAAGGGCTGTAAGACCCCAGTGAGGACCCTGGGCTCTTGGATGAGGCCCAGACCAGACCCTTCAGCCTGGAATTTGGCTTATGCTAATGTGAGTGGTTGACTGCCTGGGGCCATCTTTGAGCTACCTACCTACAACACAGGTAAAGGAAGCACCTTTTCAGTGCTGGGGCTAAGGAGGCACTCCCACTGAGGGTGCCAGTGGTGGCCCAGCACTCCCACTGGCCACTGCAATTACTCTTTCTGGATCTTCAGTGTTCTGGACACTGCTAAGTTGCAGACACTCTCTGGTCAGCAAAGTTGAGAGTCTGAAGTCACCTTTGCCTCAACCTGTGACTTGATGGGCTATCCAAATGACCTGTGAAATGGCTCTCGTCCTGCCTCTTACAGCCAACCTCTACCACCTGGTGCTGACTCCTCCATGTAGTTCAGGAGAAGAGTGAGACCAGGAAGTTACTGCTAGACAAGAAGGCGCTCCTGTGGCTTACCTGAGACATGTCCCTTGGAAGAGATTGTTCTATCAACTAATACTTCTGGTCAGTAACAGATCATTTGCTGGCCTGCGTAGGCATGGGCTGAAGACCCATACTCTGGGATCCTTAGGTAGAAAAGGTTTTGGGATCACTTTCATGGACAGTATCTTTGGGACTGAAGGAGGAGTTTCTTGAGGTCAGGATTCTACTGAATGTGGTATGCCCAATGATCAAGGAACAACTCAGCACAAGGTGACAGCAGTCCAGAGCACAACAGAGTTCTCTTCTTTCTGGGGGACCATGCACATGACATGTCTTTTCCTTTCCCCTTAAGAATACTCTAGGGCTGGAGAGATGGCTTAGCGGTTAAGGTGCCTGTCCGCTAAGCCTAAGAACATCAGTTCCAATCTCTAGGTCCCATGTTTAGCCAGATGCAAAGTGATGCAAGGGTGCAATGCTGCACTTGACCACAAGGGGGTGCACACATCTGGATTTTGTTCACAGCAGCTGAGAGGCTGCTGGCATGCCCATCTCTATCTTCCTCTCCCTCTCTCTCTGTGTCTCTCTGTGTCTCTCTCCAAAATAAAAATAAATTTAAAATATTTAAAGAATACTCTACATTAATTTTCCAAACTTTATTTCAAAGGTTTATTGTAGAATATTTAGCAGGTGTGCATAAGCCAAGAGAAGGAAAGAAAATGTAGCCAGCACATGACCCAGGGATGTCTGTTAATGCTCCATGAATGAATCTGGGAAGGTTGTGGCAAAGAGCATAGGAGTATATATAAAGCCAGACAATCTGCCCCAAGCTCTTGTTTCCCCCACTGGTTATATGGGAAGTTATGTCTTCTGAGCTTCCATTTGCTCATCAGCAAAACAAGTTGTTTGTATTTTTTGTGAGGACTTAAGTGATAACATCTGTACTAAGAATGTAGTACAGTGGGGTCCATGGGAGGCACTCCATAACTGATCATTGTATTCTTGTCTTGGGGCTGTGACATTTCCCCTGTCTTTATGCGACAAGCTAATTTAGGAAGGAAAAAGACTGTTTTGAGAAACAGGAACTTTTAAAAAAAAATAATTGTTGGTGACATTAAGGGACTCTGAGTGAGGAAATACCATGATGCCAAATTCAATCTTAACCCATATATTTTTAAAGGAGAATGTCTCAGGTTTACATGCTTCAACAAGACCCCTTCTTAAATGCTTAGGAGAGAAGGGCATGATTTTTAGGCTCATGATCCCCATAGCCTTACTCACTTTCTATGGGTCAACCCAGGGCAGAGAAACTGGTTTTGATGTTTCTCACCAGCTTACTTATTGTGAATCATGGAGTCTTGTTTTATCTGCTGCAAATGGTCTGTTAATTTAGATGTAGGAACTAGATTGAAGTGAGGTTTACAATCCTGTTAAAGGTCATAAAAGTCACAGGGAAGAATGGCGTAGAACAGAACATGTAGTTTCTTTTATGTAAAACTTTTTATTGACAACCTCCATGCCTATATATAATGTACCCTGATCATAATCCCTCCCACCACTGTCTCTTGTCCCCCTCCCTTACAGCAAATCCCTTCTTCTTTCCCATTAGTCCCTCTTCTGTTTTGAGTTCATTATTATTTTTGTTTGCCTTTGTATTATGCAGCTCTTGTGTAGCTAGGGTCAGCAGCTGCGATGCCACGAATGCAGTGGCCACTTAATGTTTGGAAGATAGTATTCCTATGCACTCCTCCCTTCTTTTGGCTCTTATATTCTTTCTGCAACCTTGTCTGCATTGGTCTCTGAGCCTTGGAGGGTGTGATAGAGATGTCTCTCTTAGTGCTGAACACTCCACTATCACTTCTTCCTGGCTCTTTGATGAGTTTTGAGTTTCCCCAATAGTCACTGCCATCTGAAAAGAGAAGCTTTTCTAACCAAAAGCGAGAGTAGCATTAAGATATGGGCATAAACATAAATACTTAGAGGGCAGTTTGGTCAACATAATGCATTTATTTAGCCAGACAACAGTAGTAGTTTCTGCTTGTAGGGCTTATGACCTCCTCAGCCATAGGCTTTTTATTAGGTTTTCAGTACCCAACATGTAATCCCTCCCACAGAGCTGGCCTAAATACAATCAGAGAGCACTTAGTTTTCCCCAAACCAGACATGTCACCATTGTACAAGTTGGCATATTTCTCTTGGCTGACAAGTCTATGTGTCTTGCAGGGTCCACTGCTGAAGCTTCTTACATGTCAGGCTGAAGTGGAGGGTGAGCCATAGGCTGGTGTCTGCCTGATCAGCTAATTCTTTTCTTTCTTTCTTTCTTTCTTTCTTTCTTTCTTTCTTTCTTTCTTTCTTTTTTGGTTTTTCAAGATAAAGTCTTGATCTAGCCCAGGCTGACATGGAATTTACTATTTAGTCTCAGGGTGGCCTCGAGCTCATGGCAATCCTCCTACCTCTGCCTCCCAAGTCCTTGGAGTAAAGGTGTGCACCACCACCCCTGGCTCCTGATCAGACTAATTCTACTATCAGGTTTCTGATGATGCCTGGTATCCCCTCTTCTCTCATTAGCACCACACTTCTCAGTCCTAACTTAGATTAACACTTACCTCCTTGCAGAACTTTCTGCATACACAAGTATACTCAAGTGACACTTTATCTCCTGCTGAACTCATTTGCTTTGCACACTGCATTTCCATCTTAGTCTGTGGTTGACTTGGCTCTCCTGTCTTTGGATTCACTTTTCAGTCTCTCTCAGGGCTTTGCTGCAGAAAAAGTACTTCTGAGTGCTGCCAACAATGAGGCTTTGTTTATCCTGAGCCCTGAATCCTCTCCTCCTGCTTCCCTCCAAATACTGCTGCTGTGAAGCTCAGAACCCAGCCTAGCTCAGTGTTAGTGGGTCGGAATTGGTCTAATGCACTCAGGTGCACCTAAGCATCCATAGCAATTTATGGAAGGAAAGAGCTTATTATTTATTATTTATTTATTTATTTATTTATTTATTTATTTATTTATTTATTTTTGCCTTACAGTTCTGAGGGGAAGTTTCATGGCAGGGATGGCATGGTGGCAGGAATGGGAACAGAGTGGGTCAAAGTGCAGAACAGTAAGGAAGCAGAGGGTGAACAGCAGGTGAGGCTGGGTTATATCACCTTAAGGACTGCTCCAATGACCTACTTCCTTCAGCAAGGCTCCACCTCCAACCTTCCCAAGAAGCATCGGCATCTGACGTCCAAGTTTTCAAACACATGAGCCTATGGTGGGAAAACACTTTTCATTCAAACCACAGCAGTTGGGAACAGGACTCTGCTTGCTTCCTGGGAGCAGAGAGGTCTGAAAAATGAAAGAAGACTGAAATCCACTGGCGGGGATTCTTTAGTGCTGGGTCAGAGGCTCGGGCAGCTCTCAGAGGGCAACAGGAGTACTGTGCATCCAGCCTTCAGACACGGCTCAGATACACTGTTTGTGGCCAGGTCTTTTTCCTCATTCCAGTCATCCTCAGATAACATCTAGTGCTATTGCACTTTTTTGATTTTTTATAATTTATTTTTATTTATATTATTCTAAGTTTACATTCATAATGGTGACTCCATTATCCTCCTCCCTGTCCTCCCTCTTCCAAAGGGACCCTCATTAATGGGGAATGTGGGTCATGCATTGTGGGGGTAGTCAAGAGTTATGGGGGGTAGGCCAAGTCTCTGTGCATAATGCCCCAACTTGTGGCTCTAACATTCTTTCCACCCCCTCTTCCGCAAGTTTCCCCGAGCCACATTGAGGTCTCTGGATATCTGACTTGTAGGAGTTGGATATTCTCTGTGTTTATCTCCTTCAGCTTTTTTCTGGTGTCGTGATCCCCAAGAATGCTGTACTCTCACCCTTCCCCACATTACTCTATGGTTTCAGCTGGGGCCCTGGTGAGGTGTGATTGGCTGATCCTCCCTTCGGGTTCGGTTTCCATCTGAAAAAGATAATCAAATTCTCCAACGGAGAGAGAAGTTAGTACTAGATAGGTGGGATGGCCATAGATATTTTGGAGGGAATTTTATATGTGTAGTCCTTTTTTTGCCCACATTTAGTGGTATCTTGATTGGAGACTGTGCTCATTTTTTGTTTTGAAGTGCCCAGTTGGGTCTTTATAAGAGAGGAACAGGGAATGGGAACAGGGGCTCAGATCTCCAAATAGGAGGATCTGAGTTGGATCTCCAGAACCTACATTTTTTTTTTAAAGTGAAATGTGGTGGTATATGTTTGTAATCCCAGAGCTGAGGAAGCAGAGACAGGAGGATCCCTGAAGTTTGCTGGCTAACCAATCTAGCCTAATTGGTAAGTTCAATGCCAATGAGAAACCCTATCTACACAAAAAATGGCAGATGGTGTTTCTGAGGAACCATACCTGGGATTGTCCTCTGCTCTCCACATGCACATGTGTATCTGCACACAGATGAATTGAATATTTGCTCACCAGCTTGTGATGGCTCATCTTCATTATCAAGTTGAGTGGATTTAGAATCACATAGGAGACTTACCTTTGGGTATGTCTATCAGGGTGTTTTCAGAGAAGTTTAATTAAGGAAGGAAGATCAACCTTGTATGTGGATGGCATCACCCCAAGGCCTGGGTCCTTCACTGAGTAAAAGGGACAAAGGGAAAGCTGCTGAGTTCAGCATTCCCGGCTCTCTGCTCCCTGTTCCATTTAGCAGTATGGAGGTGAGGACTCACAGCTGAGAGACATTTCTGTTTCCATGCCTTCCCATCATGATAATCTTACATCCTCAAATCATAATCCAAAAGATTACAATTCCTTCTTTAAGTTTCTTTAACCTCTTTTCTAAGTTGTTTCTTATTAGACATTTGGTCATAGCAATGTGATAAGTAACTAGGACAGGACACTAAGCATTTGGCACAGCTAAATGTTTTCATCTTCTCAAAGCTCTCCCATCCCTTGGCCTTTGAAACACTTTCCTTCCTGGTTTCCATTCCCCACTCTTAACTAGTTCCTTCTCCATTCCCTTCCTCTCGGAGTTGGGGAGCTCTGGGTTTATTGCTTCTGTAATCCCATGCCATCTCCCCAGTATGTTAAGTACCATCTGCAGGCGATGACACTCCACATGCTATGTCCAGGTTGAGCCACTTTCCTGAACTCCAGACATATCTGTCCAACTTCCCTAAGGTTTCTTTTTTTATTTTAAGGAGAGTGTGCGACACACACACACACATACACACACACACACACACACACAGAGAGAAACAGAGAGAGAATATTGGCACACCAGACCTCAGCTACTGCATTTGAACTCCAGATGCTGCTTGCACCACTTAGTGGCCATGTGTGACCTGTGCTTGCCTCACCTTTGTGAGTCTGACTTATGTGGGATCTCAAAAGGCACACATGAGTCCTAAGACTTTGCAGGTAAGTGCCTTAATCACTAAGTCATCTCTTTAGCCCTCCCTAAGGTTTCTAACTGGAGCCTTGAAGTTAGCATATCACAAACAAGACTTTGGATCCTCAGCTACCCGAACTACTTCTCTCCTGTCTTCCCTTCTGAAAGCAGTCTCTCACTGCCTGTTTCTTGAGCCCCCACTCTTTCTTCTATTCTTTACATCCCACTTGATAGAATCCCCTACCAGTCCTATTATAACAACACATCCAACCACAGCTTATCACTTGTATGATCATGTGATGCAAGTCACCAGCATTTTCTCCTGGGTCGCTGCTATTGCTTCTGGTCTTCTCACAGGCTGCACTCTGTTCTTAGCCCTGCATGCCAAATGAGGAGTAGAAACAGCAGGTGTCTGCCTGCTGAGAGTGCTCCAATGGCACAGTGGCAGTGCTTGTTACCCATATTACAATGGCCTCCAAGAACACCCCATTCCTACCCTGTTTTATGACCTCCATTTCCTGCAGCTTCCCTCTTGCCCAGCCTCCTCTGACAATCACCAAATCACCTTCACCTTTATTATTCTGCCCCAAGCTTCCTGGGACCATGGCACTGGTGGATGGGCCTGTCCTCCAGTCACAGGACTGGTTCCTTCACTCCTTCCATGTGAGAATTCCAAGGTGTCTTTCCAATTGAACCGTCTTCCTCTAAAGCTCCATATTCCTTTTCTGCATTGTTTATTAATCCCCCTCCCCTGGTCTCCTCACTCTGACATTGTAGACCTTTCCTATTGGTTGATGAAGTGTCCATCTCTGGAGCACCAAAGTGCTAGACCAAAGGTCTCAACCTCAAAAGGAGACAGGAGCTTTCTTTTTGTTGACTATTGCACCCCCAGAGCTTACATTTGTGTGTGGTCATTAGAGACACTCATGAGATAATTGTTGAAAAAAAATAAATGAATGGATGGAGAATCCCTCCATCATGGATATTTTCTAGAAGCAAATATTTTTGTACAATTCAAGCATCTTTCCTTTAATGTTTCTGGATTACTTTGCAGAATATTCAAAGATTGTAATACATCTTTCTTTTCTTTTTTTCTTAACCTGTCAGCATTTGCAGCTACTTATCATGTTTTCAGTATACGATACAACAAAAACTAATGAAAATTATGCATTTGTTTTGATAAATATAAAAAGGGTGAAGTCAGGAGGTTATGGATGATGATTGTGGTTTTGTATTAATCTGAGCATCCAATTTATTTAATCAAAACAGTCTTGTTCTTATTGACTGACTTTTCTTTTTAAATGAGTTTAGGTTATATTCTGTGCTTATAAAATAAATCTGTACAAATACAACATTGTTTTAAAAAAATTCAGACTTATAGGGGCTGGGAGGTGGC
This sequence comes from Orientallactaga sibirica, assembly GCA_036365145.1. NCBI lineage: Eukaryota > Metazoa > Chordata > Mammalia > Rodentia > Dipodidae > Orientallactaga > Orientallactaga sibirica. The sequence continues at coordinate 15,144,130 of JAEOAD010000034.1, forward strand.
TCAGTCAGTAAAATGCTTGCAGTGTAAGTGTGAGGACCTAAGTGATATCCCAGCACCCATGTTAATGCCAGGTAGGCATGGTGTGCTGCCTGTAATCTCAGTACACTGGAGGCAGAGACAGGGAACCCATGGAGCAGGCTGGTTAGCTAGACTAGCTGAATTGATGAGCTCTGTATTCAAGTGAGAGAACTTGCCTCCACACATATGTATACACACTACACATACAAACCCTCAGGGGAGCAGGGGAAATGGGGTGAGATTGAAATGAATACTAAAACTAAGCATGGAGACCCTTGACTTGCAACATAACCTCACAGAGGTCTTTCTGCTCCAGAATGGCTGATGCTAAACTAGGCATGGCACAGGTTGGCTTGGACAGGGGAAAGTACTTGTATTTTGCTTTGTGGGTGACTTACTGATCACTTTTTTCTTGCAAAGCTGGTCTCAGATGAGATTCCAGACACATTCTGTCTTCCCCATTTTCTCATTATCCCAGCTCTCACCTTCTTGCCCAAGCCTTGAGAACCGCTTCCCATTTGTATCTTTCCAACATCATGGATATCTCCTCTCCACACTCCTAGAAAGCCCTTGAACCTGTTCTTGTCAAGGCAAGATGACCTTCATGGTTCAGATGGGGTGCTGAGGCCTAGGAAGGAAAAGCAACATGCTCATTGGCACAAAGACTATGAGGTTGGGATTCAGGTCGCATATAAACCAGGCCAGGGTTTTATCCACTCTTTCCCCACAAGTCTTTTTCTCTAGGTAGGAGTCTTACTCATACCAGAGGAACATCACTGAAGATTGGTTCTTTTCCTAAAAATCATGGACTTGGGTTTAAAGTACTAGATCACTTGTTTATGTAAAGGACAGTGGGCTAGTTAGTTAATTTTTCTGGTCTTGGCTTTCCTATCTGAAAAATGGGGAGAGACTGAGAAGATGGCAATACATAAAATTTCCATGTAGGCTTATTATGAGGAAAAGAGTTAAACTGAGTGTGTGGTGCACTACTGTAATCCCAGCTTCTGGGAGGGAGAGCCAGGATGGAAGGTCATCACAAGTTTGGGACCAGTCTGCTCAACCAAGTAGGTACTAAATTAACCTGAACTACAGAATAAGACTGTCTCCACTTCTTCCAAAAAAAAAAAAAAAATACAAGTTTCCTTTTCCCATAGTAAATGGTTTTTGCTATTACTGTTGTCACTAAAGGACCTGGTCCAAATAAAGTAGCATATATTCCCAGGGAAGTGGCAGGTCACACTTGGGACATGTTGGTCATTCTTACCTCAGTATGGATGTCTATGAGAGACAGTATATCTGTGCTCAAAATCCTCCCATGATTCCCACAGTCGTGATTCATGATTCCAGCTCTAGATGGTGAAGTGCAGTGTTTACATAGTTGGGGCTCTGGTTCCCTCTCCAGCTTTCTCTACTTCTTCTTCTCTTGAACTCAGTCCTTCAAATGTGACAACTTGTTTTGCTTTCTTTACATATGAGCAGCTTTCCTACCTCTTTGATGTTGTGTTTGCCATTGATCTGCAAATCCTTCTTCCACATGCACCAGGTTGTCATTTTTCCTTTTCCTCTAATGATTCAGTTCAGGGATTACCTCCTTTTTCAGAAAAAGTCCAGGCCTGTCTGTCCTTCTCACATCACCCTCTCAGGGCCTTGAGAGTTCTATAAAATCACCACGATGATTGCTGATGTGTCTGGAAAGTCTCCTATGTATGTCAGGCCCTGCACAAGGTACATCACATGGGCAATCTTATTTGGGACTGATAACACTCATAATGGAAATAAATGGAGGGAGAAAGGGAGAGAGAGAAGGAGGGAGAGAGAGAGTTGTAGTGAATGCAGTGTGTATGTCTATGTCTCTGTGTGTACATATGTCTGTGTGTGTATGCATGTCTGTGTGTGTGCCCTTGTATGATTGAAGATGCATGTGTGTGAGTGAGTGCATGTGCACATGTGTGCATTTGTATATAAAGACCTGAAATTCATCTACTTGGCCAGCAAGCCCTGGAGATTTCCTGTTTTTACTCCTCAAATTCTGGGATTACAAGTACTTGTCACCATGTCCAACATTTTACATGGATTCTGGGGATTCAAACTCAGGTCCTCATGTTTGCACAGTAGATACTTGACCGCTGAGCATCTCCCCAGTCTCACACTGAGCCATTTATTTGCAGCTCCAGTGATTAGCTGGCAGGAAGCTACTAGCTGGGACCAGTAAAGGTTGATTGCTTTGACTCTGGTTCACTGGCTGTCTATTTACTGAGTCCACACGGGTGAGTATTAGCTCAGCTGGTCTTCTGCAGAATGTAAACATCTTTATGCATTTCTATTTTTCATCTTCTCTTGATAAACCCCTTGAAATAGTTCCCTTGAACAGAGTCCGAGCTCCCGCTCCTGTAGGATTTGTCATTTTGTTCTGAGAATGTGTCATCTATTGCAATGTCAGAGCAGAGTCTATTATCACAAGCCCACTGTGGAAGCAGTGTACTAGGTCTAGTAAAATGACAGGACAGAGGCTGGAACTCTTCCCAGGGTCTGGGCATCACGATGTCCAGGAGTAAATACCAAGAGGTTGTAGGTGGGACTCCTACATACATGTTTCCTTGCAAGCAGGAACTGGGAGGAAATGCAACATCTTGTTAAGTATGAATGAAGAGGAACAACAGTGGAGTTTGAACTTTGGCCAATTTGAGCATCTCAGACTGAATTGAGCATGTAGTCTCACCTTTGTTCTAAGGCTCATGTATATTATTTCTCTCTCTGGATGATAAGTACATCTGCACATACATACATGCACACACACACATGCACAATGCTATAGCTTGGATGTTGTTTCTCACTCCCTTTCACAGCCCATGTGTTAAAGGCTTGGTCCCCAGGATGGTGCTCTTAGGAGATGATGGGAATGTAATTTAAGAAGTGGGATCTATTAGAAGGCTTCTGGGTCATTGGAGACATGTTCTAGAAAGAGATGATGGGATCCAGGCAGGCTCCTCCCTCACCCTCCTTTTCTTTCTGACCATGAGGTGTGTGGTTTTCTTCCAGTCTACATTAATGTGCTGGTGTCCATTAAGTCCAAAGAAATGAAACCAGCTGAACACAGACTAGAATCTCTGAAAGTGAGAGTCAGTAAGCCTTTTCTCTTTGTAAGTTGGCTATCTCAGGTATTTTTCCATCGTGACAGGATGCTAACAAACATAGATACATATACACATGTGTATATACAGCTACACATGTATGCATATGTGTGTACACATTGTAGCAGCCTTAATTTGTCCTTCCTGCAAATCTAGCTTGGTCATGAGGGTGAGAGTTAGGCCTTGGCAGTGACTATAGGGCAGGAGCTAAAAGGCCCTCATGGGAATGTGGCAATGAGTCTTCTGCCCATTGTGTAGAGAAGCAAGGGAGGGAGAAGACTGTGTCAGTGCAGGATGTGGAAGGTGACATGAGGAGTGAGGAACAAGAAAATATTCCATAATAGATGATCATCTGCAAGAGCAGAACATGAGAACAAAGGCCTACCAGCTTGGCTAGCTTCCAGCCAAGGCATCTCTGTGACCCAGCACCATCTCTGCTTTTTGTTTCTCTTTGTGAACTTAACTCTTCTGATTTCTCCAAGCATGCAAATTTTAGACTAATATCTGGTATATCCTTCAGTGTTAGCTGCATAACAAAACCATGAGTTCTTAGTCATGTGTCTATGGGGTGGGCTAGAAGGCCTGTTGTTCCAGGCCTGCCTAAGCTGACAGTATGGGACTTGTTGACATGCCCAAGGTTAGCTGGCAAGTTGGCTAGGGGCTGTGTGGTAGTTTGAATGTAAAATATCCCCATGGTTTCAGGTGCTTGTGATTAAGTTTCCTACTTAGTCCTTAGTTTGCAGTATTTGGGAGAGGGGCAGTACCCTTCTGGAGCGAGTGTGTAACCAGGGACAGACCTTGAGGTCAGAGTCCAGCCCCTATGTTCAGAGTCAGCTCGTGCTTGCTGTTCTCTCTCTGCTGTGGATGTATGATGAAGTGAGCCAGCTTCTTCCAGCATGATGACGCTTCCCTGAAATCTATAAGCCTGAAATAAACCCTTTCCTCCCATAAGCTGCTTCTGGTTAGGAGTTTGTCCCAGCAACAGGAAGGTGACTGCAATAGGCTACCTGGTCTGGCATGACTGTGGCTCAAATCTTCCTCTTTCCTTTACATAACTATCTTATTTTTTTAAAAAAATTAGATGATTTATTTGAGAGAGAGAAAGAGGCACAGAGAGAATGAGAAAGAGAGAGAATGGGCATGCCAGGGTCTCTAGCTGCTGCAAATGAACTCCAGACACATGTGTCAACTTGTGCATCGGGCTTACGTGGATCCTGGCAATTGGAACTTGGTCCCTACGGCTTTGTAGGCAAGTGCCTTAACCACTAAGCTATCTTTCCAGCCCTACATACCTATCTTCCTTCAGAAATTAGGTCAGTGGCTGGGTCCAAGGTAGGGAAATGCAAACTCTTTTGTAAGCCTCTGCTTGCTTCAGGTTGCTACTCTCCTGTTGGTGGAAAAGTCACAAGGCTGAGTCCAGATCCAAGTGGGAATGCTCTTGAAAAGCTCTTACTTGGGACCATTAATGCAATTGACCTATTACTCCTGGAACTCACCTAAATGAATTTCTGAAAAACACAAGCAAGATTAATTACACAAACATTCATCAGACCCCTATTGCATGCCTCACCCCTTCCTTCTGTTTGCATACTGAGGATTACATACTGTTTTACATGCTGAGGGGCAGAGGGTCCCTGGAGCTGGCTGGCCAGCAAGTTTAGTCTAATCTGAGAATTCCAGGCTAAAGGGAAATGCAGTTTCATAAAGAAGTGGGTGATTGTCCTCTGGTTTTCACATGCAAGTAGACCCATGTGCACTCACACACTTATGAACTGTCATGCATGCATGGACACCACACATGCACACATGCAAAAATCAGAGGCTGTCTTCCCACCTCGCTAATTTCAAAGTAGAACTGACGCAGAGTAGAAAGAACAGTGTGTATGTGGGAATCACAGTGTGAACTTGGGGGCGGAGGAGGCAGCAGACTCCAGGAATCCTGACCCGCAGTATTTTCTACCCCATCACAGTACTGTGTCTTCCCATCATGGCAATAAAAGGACACTCTCTGCTTACAACCCCATGTGGCTAGCCTCGCATCTCCAAGCTCCCCTCAAGGCCTCCTTAACATTAAAATTATGACAGAAACTGGGGCTTCAGTGACATTACCATACACATGTAGAAGCATGAATCTCTGAAGTCATAGAGAGAAGGAAGGGCCTGAGAGAAAAATCTATATTCGAAAAATCGTTAATTTCACTTAAAAATCACGTCTGTGCTATTGACTATGTCTGCTGCTTGGAATTTGGTTTATGGCTCCACTTTGTGGTTTGGATGCTTGGGCTGTGAGGCGGGGATGAGGGAGGGCGTTCTGATCCATAAACTTCTTTTTCATGTAGCCGCATTGGAAGCAGGTATTCTGACCCTAGTTTGTAGGTAAGGTAACAGGTGGGTTCAATGTCATGATTGCTCAAGGCCAGAGAGCTGCAAATGGTGGAGGGTAGCCTGGGCTGAATTCTTGGTCTTCTGCTTTTCCCCTGTTGCACTGGCCATCCTGCCACTTCCAGGAACTGCTTCTGCCCCAGGGCTCTGTGGGTTTTATCTCCCAGTCCCACCCTGTTTTTTCTTCCCTCTCTAGCAGTGCAAGGACTTTATTTTTTGAAGGCACAAACTGTTCCTGACATAAAATCATCCCCGAGAAGATAAACTTTCCTGGGTGACTTATCGTTCTTTGTGTTTTTAGTGCTTTAAGATTTTTATGTTTCCAATAACCCAAAGAAAGATGATGGATATATAATAACACTGAGCAATAACAGACTGTATTTACAAACACATATATATGCTCCATCAAATGTACATATTTTTATACCTCTCACCCATCTTTCTAGGGCAGCTGCATTTTTTGAATTACATGGTGTAAGCAATGAGCCCATCATCCCGTTCACACATCCATAAATTACACAGAGGAAGCCGGCATCCTGGAAGCATCCTCGCTGTAAATCACTTGCAAATCTATTTCCCCCTCACCTTCCCTGGATGACTCACCTGGGAATGGGCAGGCATTTAGATGGCAAGAATACGGTTGCACTGGGGAAAAATGGGTTCTGGTTCTTTTCCTAGCTCTGTTATTGGCTAGCTGTGGGATCTTGGCAGAGTTGCTTCTCTACCTCAGGCCTCAGTTCTCCCATCTCTTGAATGGGAAACTAGAGAGGAAATGTAGCAGTTACCTTCTCATTGTTGGGACAAAACATCCAAAGGGAAACAGCTATGACAGGAAAGGGTCTATTTTGGCATACAGTTTCAAGGGGAACCTTCTTCATGACAGGGAAAGCATAGCAGGAGAAGGCAGATAGCTCCCATCATCACATATCAGCGGCAGAAAGGAAGCAGCAAGAGTGAGTGAGCTACTAGCCCAGGCAAGGGGTATGAACTATTAAGTCCCAAGGCCCACTCCCAGTGATATACCTACTTCAGCAAGGCACCACCTCCCAAAGGTTCCAGCAGCTGGGGATTAAATGTGAGGGTTAATCATAAACACATGAAGCTATAGGGGATACTCTATGGATAAACTATGATATAGGGTAGCCTTAGCCCTATATCATCCAGCTAGGCAATCAGCAGGTAGATCGCCTGCATCCCCATCCTGTGTGGGCCCCTGGGACCACAGTTCCTGCTGGTTGATGTATTAATAGCTCTTCTGCTTCCTCCTAAAACCTCAGTGGTATCTGCAGATATCTTCATGCACTGTAGCTTTTAGGGAAAAAAAAAAACAGGATTATTTTCTGCTGCATAAATAGTGGTTGTGTTTAACTTTCATTCCTAATAAGTTGTGGAGGACATGGGGCACAGGAAATGTGATGGTTAGAAAGCTGTGGAGGAACCAGTTCTGAAGGATTCTATGTTGCATAACATCACAACGTGGAACATGCCTTGAAGTGGAGCATGGAGAACTGGTAGGTGGATCGTATCTAGCAGAATGGCCTGCTGTGGTCACAGCTTTTGCATGCTCATCTTTAATTTACCCATCTGAAGTTTTCCAGGTCACCATGCATTATTCATAAGCCCTTTGCGAATATATCACTTGAGGTTCTGGAGAAAAATGGCACAAACAATGTAAAACTAAACCCTGTCCCCAAAGAAGTCAGAGGCCCAGCCAGGTGATTCTTGTAAATAAAAGGAATTGCTACTGGACCTAGTCTTTGGGGAAGTCCACTCCAATGTTTTCCTGGGTTGAATCTGTCTTCCTTTGGAAAAGGGCTGATGAATAATTAAACCTTCATTCCTGACTCTCAGATTGCCCCCCCAATTCCTGATGTCATAGGAGAGAAAAATGTATAACTGATATGCTTGTGTGAAGAGTACCTAGTGGGATGGAAGCCAAAGGAAAGATCGAAAAAAAGGAAAATGAAGCACTTGAGTGGAATTGTCAAACCCTGTTCTGCTTTTGTCTCAGTGATTTCCGTTCCTGCCAGAGGTCTCAGCATGTCTGAGCATCAGCTTCCCACTTCTCAGTATGCTCACTACAGCCACAGGAGGAGGAAGGACAGTTATTCTTGAGACTCAGGGAGGTCAGGCTATTTTTCTAAGGGGGCGTGGTGGTCCGAATGAAATGTCCCCCATAGGCACATGCATTTTAATTACTTGGCCTCCAGCTTGGGCAATTAGGAAAAGTTGTGGGGCCTTTGGGAAGTACAGCCTTGATGGAGGAGGTGTGTTGCTGGAGGTAGGCTTTAGGGTAATATAGCCCAGTTCCAAGCCTACTGCCTAGACTACTTCCTTTCTAATGTTGTGGACATATGATACTGACTTGGCTGTTTGCCTTTGTCATGCTTCCCCACCATGATGAGACTTCCCCTCAATACTGTAAGCTGCAATAAACCCTTTCCTCTCATATGCTTCTTCAGTTTGGGTGTTTTGTCCTAGCAATGAGAACGTAAGTGCTGCAGTGGTTTGAAGGGAGGTAGTTTATCTTGCAGTGATTCCCAGGGAATAGGGCAATTCAGGTGGGAAGCAGAGTGAACTAAGGAGAGTCCTGTCCATGGACGCCACAGCTCAGAACTCTGGACAACTACGACTCCATTCTACTGGGGTTCTCTGAGAAGTCATGTAGAATATGCCTCAAATAGTTCTACTCAAAATTCAGATGGGGGATATTTACATCTTAGTTTTTCTTCATAATTGGTAAATAAGGAGGTTGTTGGCCTCATCACCTTTTCAGGTTTTCATATTTTGACAGTTACTGTTATGTGTCAACTTGACTGGGTCCTAGAATCCTGATATTGGGGTTTACTTTTTTCTGTGTGTGTCTAGGATAACGTTTCCACAAGTGATCTGGGTTTACGTTGATAGATTAATAAAGCAGATAGCTATTTCAAGTGCAGGTGGGCATCATCCAATCTAATGAGGGCCCAAATAGCCAAAACTGTAGAGGAGATGAGAAGAATTTTCTCTCTCTGCCTATTTGAACTGAGACATTGGTCTTTTTATGGCCTTGGAGTGGGACTTCCACCACTGACATCATATTTTCAAAATCAGACACTACTGGCTTCCGGAGCCCCAGCTTACAGGTGCTTACAGCTTATAGGTGGTGGTGCCTCTCAGCCTCAACTCATGGGAAGCAACTTTTTATCATAAATCTATTCACTCTTGTTTCTCTAGCAAATGCATGTGTGCACCAGATGTCACAATGAGTTTCCAAAGGGCGTCCTTTGAGTCAGAGAGCAACAGACAGTGTACCTGAGACGAAAGTCAAGCTGTACCTGGCTGCCTCTGGTTGCCACAGCAATTGCTGGGTGGAAAAGTGCACTAAGAGAAAGTAAGACAGGTCATAAAATATTGTCTGACACAATCCACTCTTGAACCACTTATATGGTTGTGCTCAACATTAAGGCCAGTCTATCACACAGTCTGAAAGACAGTAATGGGTTACAAGTCCTCCTGCTTATAAGAGAACAAATGTGTTGTTGCATCGTCTCCTTATTTTTTAAAATTTTGTTTATTTATGTGTGTGTATTTGCATGCATGTGCATGTACACCAGGGCCTGTTGCTATTGCAAATGAATACCAGGTAGTTGTGCCACTGTTTGTGTCCAGTTTAAATGAGTGGCTTTGGAATTGAACCTGGGCTGGCAGTCTTTGTGGGCAGGTACCTGTAACTGGTGAGCAATCTTCCCAGTCCTGTGCAATTTCTCCTTATCATGAGTCATGGTAACCATGAGTCATGAAAGTGCCAAAAGATGATACCCCAGTGGGTCCTTTGTGATTGACACAGGATTTTGTGTGTCATGGTCACATAGTGGAAATATCAGTGCCTACTTTCCCTTTCAATTTTGGTATGCTGTTTTCTCTGGTTACAGTAAAGTTCTTTTCTCCATCCCATGGGAGGTGGGATGCTGGAATGGGAAACACAAATGCCAGGGATGGATCACACAGTGAAGATCAGGGAGGACCAGCCCTGCTTTTACTCAACTCCTGGATGTGTATATTGTAGCTATTAATTAGTGACTCAGTTTTACATTTCCCATTTTTTCAGCATTGCTTCCTTAATGGATCCTTAACTAGACTCTTGAAGTGTTGAAAGGTCCTAGGGTCATTCACCCATTGTTACAGCTTGGGTGAGTGTCTTATTTCAAGGTGATTTTATGTAAGACAACACATTTTTAAATTAGTTATGTATATAGTGTGTATACAGCCATGATGGTACCATCATTAGCCTTTCTCCCTGTCCTCCCCCCATGGAGACTGTGGGTCGTGCTTTGTGGGGGTTGCCATCAGTTATGGGGGAGAGGAAATGTCTCTGTGCACAATGACCCAACTTATGGCTCTAACAGTCTTTCCATCCCCTCTTCTGTGAATTTCCCTGAGCCATGTTGGGTACATTTTAGGTCTATTTCAGTGACGAGGTCTTGGGAGTCTCTGTGTCTCTGGTTTTTGCAAGCCATATATTCTTCAAGTCCATGATTGATTTGTGTGTCATGGTCACATAGTGGAAATATCAGTGCCTACTTTCCCTTTCAATTTTGGTATGCTGATTTCTCTGGTTACAGTAAAGTTCTTTTCTCCATCCCATGGGAGGTGGGATGCTGGAATGGGAAACACAAATGCCAGGAATGGATCACGCCAGAGGCAATGCAAATAAGAACAATTAATCCATAGCTAGAGTGGGTACAGTTCCCATGTGGACAAGTGTTGATCTGTCTGCAATAAAAGAAGCCAATGTGAGCTGTTGTGGTGGCTCACACGTGGAATCTCAACTCTTAGGAGGCGGAGGCAGGAAGATTGCCAAGAGTTCAAGGCCAACCCGAGCTATATAGTGAGTTTCAGGCCAGCCTGGGCTGTAGTGTAAGATTCTGTCTCAAAACAAAACACAAAATGAAAAAGAAAATAAAAAAGGAAGGAAAGGAACTAGTGCCATTTATCTGCCACCAAGTTGTGGCAATTGTCCTCATGGTGTCACTTTAAGGGCTGATTTTCAGGCTCTGCTGCTGTTAGTTTTGACATCCATCCATGGCAGAAACTAGATGTGTCTTAGAGAGAAAAGTCCATGCACACAATCTCCATCTGGGTATCACACTTCTCTGTAAGGACCTCTTGCATAGCTCTTAGATGTTTAAGGAGGTTATGGCTGGCTGGCATGCACTGGTTGAGTCATCCCATCTAGCTGCTAAAGGCTTCTTTCTGCTTGAATGATCTTTGGAGTACAGTAATATAGACAAAGATCTGCATGTGTTATTTCCATAGCTATAGCAATATTCACATGCTTCTTCCACAAATTTCCCTATCTCTAATCTAATCATGTTCCTTAGCAGGTCCCTAATCCATCAGCCAAAACATTTGTCATTTCCCAGAAGTTTATATATTATACTCATACTTCAGCACCTTTCTCCCTCCACACAAAGTGAACAGCTTCAAAATTCTACCTACTAAAAAGAATTTTTTTCACTTCCCCATTTCAAGGCCACCCTGAGTAAAGTTGTGGTATAGTCCATGCAATCTGAATAGTACCTTTGTGAGCCAGGCTCGAGTTTGGCTGATAATAAGGAAGTTCTGAGTGTTCTGGTTCAGGGAGAAGTGGTTCAAGAGATATGGGGTGTCAAGCTGTACCCATGTATTGGTTGTTTTCACTGCAATGACTATAGAGAGAAGATGGGCTGAAAAGACGTGAGGTGGGGCATTTGAAATATCACAGACAGTATTGTAATTTCCTCACAACAAGTCTAGAGAGTGTTATTATTTTCACCTTACAGATAGGAAAATGAAGTTCAGACAGGAAAAGTTACCTATCTAAGGACACACTGTGAGTATTGGAGACACATTTTAATCCGACATGGACTTGATGTTGAAGAGTGTGTTCTACTAGAATTGCCACCTGGGTTATGGTACACGTCCCTTCTTCAATTGCACTTTGTTGGCAAGACCTCCTTGGTTGGGAAGGACTATCAGCACCTTCCATGTTCATGATTTCAAAACCCATGATGAGAAAACTCAAACTCATGATGTAATCATCCTTTTCTGTCCCTTTCAACCAGGGTACTCCTTGTTCTAACAGCAACTGTGTACATTGGGTGAAGATTTTTCCTCCAAGAATATCTCCAGTGTTCCTTCTTGTGATCTTTCAACAATTATTAAAGCCTGCCCCTCCAGCATCTAGTTCTCACAGTGGAGACACTGAAGGAACAAGACCATGATGAAATTTTCACCATAGAACTCACCATAGCCAACCTGGCCTTGGTGGCTCACAGCTATAATCTCAGCACATGGGAGGCTGAGGAAGAAGAGTCACCATGAGTTCAAGGCTGGCCTGGGCTACAGAGTAAGTTTCTGGTCAGCCTAGGCTTGAGTGAGAACCTGCCTTAAAACAGAGAGGGAGGGATGGAGAGAGAGAGAGAGAAGGAAGGAAGGAAGGAAGGAAAGAAGGAAGGAAGGAAAGAAGGAAGGAAGGAAGGAAGGAAGGAAGGAAGGAAGGAAGGAAGGAAGGAAGGAGGGAAGGAGCCACAGTGGCTAACATTTTGGGGATGTGTAGAGGTGCCAGATACTGTTCTAAGCAACTTCAACTCATTTAACCTTTGCAATAATCCCATGATTTAGATACCATTTTCATGCCTAATTTTTACTTGAAAACAAACAAAACCAATAACAAGAAGTATTTTGCCTGAAGTCATGTAGCAGAAGGGAAAGGGGCCTCCAGAACCATGCCTGTCCCTGTGACCCTGATGTGCATTGCCTCACATAGGCTGTAATTTTGAGAGACATTGCAAAGTGGTACACTGGAGACAGGGGGTGTCAGTGATGATTGCAAAAATCAGATGATGACCTGGTTAGAGATGAAAGAATCTGGGAGGGGAAGAATCTAGAATCTTGGAGAGCAAATTAGTCCATAGCCTTCATAGGACTTGATGCCGTAGCCAGCTTTGTTGATACCTGTCCATCTCCCTTGAGCAGCACCAATTCCTGGCTTGCGTCTGACACAATGTTTACATTTACTGACCTAAAGTCTATTTTTTTTTTTTTTTTTTTTTGGTGTTTTGAGGTAGGGTCTCACTCTAGCTCAGCTGACTTTTATGAAGCTGGAGAACTGCCAGCAGGCAAGACAGTAAGTGCTAGGGAATTCACACTCCCTAGAAGTGCCCTGAACCAGCAAGTGATGTAACTGGGAGGCTTGTTGCCACACCCTTCAACCAAGTTTCCGTATGGAATAGCACTTTCCTGTCCATTTCATAGATGGCTTGATCAGGGCACCCTTGGTTGACTTTCTTCTCTTCCCTGTCTCATTTCCTTCTTGTTCACATTAGGTTTCCAGCTCCTGCCAAACAAACTACACCTATGTCCTCCTTGGTCTCTTGGTCTTCTTCTAGTTGGTCTAAATGACGACACAGGTTGCATTCCATGGGGAGTGAAGAAGAGGGAGGAGGCAAACCTATTCCTGGAGGGCTGACTGCCTGGCTTGGAGGATGTTCCCTGAAACCTGGAATGCTGGGGTGGGAGGGCATCTGGGTAGGGGGTGTTGAGCTATGCTTTAGACCTGATGAATCTGGCCCAGCCTGTGGGCATCTCGGAGGAGACGATACACAGACAGTGGGCTCTGGGAGCCCAGGAGAAAGGCATGGGATAGACAGGGCCTGTGTTGGGATCCTTAGGAGAGTGTGTTGCTCACCTCCAGATGGAGGTGCAGCTGGCTCTAGGCCATCTCCTTCATCATATCTGATATTTTCTCCCCAACTCCTACCCACATGGAAGGAAAGAATGTGGGGGTGTTTAGGTGGGTGGGGGCTGAGTGCTTGTTAGAAGAGAGAGAGAGAAAGCACGTTTACATCAAGGGAGCATTTATTGAAGTTCTGTCAGTGGCTGCAAGCAAATCGTTGATACATTTCAAAAAAAAAAAAAAAAGTCTGGAAGATTTTCCCTGCCCTGCAGGGAGTGTTTTTTAATAAGTGATGTGGTCAGGAGCGTAGGTGTAATTTTTCTCAGCCTACGCTGCAGACACTAGGAATTGTTGGAGAAATTCATTTGGGCTTTATAAAGGCCAACATGGAAAACCCATCATGCTTTGTTTGCATTCTCCTCTCTCAGGGCACAACATGTCCTTGGGGATCTGGTTTAACATCCCATCTGGAAGATGCTGTCATCTCTCTGGTGCTTTCATGGCTAGAGGTTGTCATGCTTAAGCTTAGATTCTCCTAGTGAGGGAAAACTCATTTCTTTCCAGCTCCCCTTGTTAGACATACGTCTTCCCGTCATGCTTATTTGTGGACTCTGACCTTGAGGGTCCTTGACAGCTCCTTTCCTCCACACGAGTGGAGGAGCACTCAGTAGAGAGAGGTAGGTAGTGATCTGCCATGGTCACTTAGGTCTTCTCTTGTTCAAACTGAACTTGCTCTTGGTTGTTTTGTTACCAACCTGGGAATGACCAACCCAGAGTCAGGAGCTCAGACAAGAGAGCCTCATAAACTGGATCACGTAGGCTGCCACCGTCTCCTGTCTCTAAGGGCAACATTCACGAGGTGGACATCTTGAACAGTCGTACCTGGACGTCTTGAGAATGGGTCTTGACAGTTTTCTTCTCAGCAGCTTTGTAGATGCCAGTTTCTCTGTCAGAAACATAGAGCTTCTTGTTAGAGTAACAGACAGCTATGGAAAGAGAGGTAGATAGATGTTGTATTGATCACTTTTTCTACCACCATCACCAAACACTTGACATAATTAACAACAACAAAAAAGGTTTACTTTTGCTCAGAGTTTTGGAAGTTCCAGCCCAAATTCTGCCCAGTTCACTGTTTTATGGCTTCCATGGCCATACCAGATGGAAAAGGCAAAGGGTACCTGGCAGAGCAAACTGTTCACCTTGTGGCCAGGAAGCAGAGACAGAAGGAGGAAAGGTCCAGGTCCTAGGCTTTGGGTCCACATCCTCAATAACCTCAGGAATTCCTAAGGTCGTCCTGCTCTGCAGTGATTCCAAGAGCACTACAATAATAAAAAAAGTCTTTAACACATGGGAGACATTTAGCATCCAAGTCATAGTGGACAGACACCTATACAGTCAAAGGAAACAGTCCCGTGTGCCCTAGTTGTCTCTCAAGCTAGATTCTGGTAGTCAGACCTTCTCTTCAGCACGTCCTGGTGAATTTGCTTCCCTCTAAGAAGATCCCAATTCCACATACTTTTCTCTGCCTCCTGGACCACCATCTCATGTTTTGTCCTCTTGGGTTGTCTCCACAGCCTTCTTCTCATATCCCCTACCCACTTCCTCACCACCTTTCTGTCCCAGCTCCACATAGCAACTAGAGTTGCCTTTTTTAAACTTAAGCTTCTTTAAACACAGCTCTTCCATGTTCAGAATTCCTCAGGGTCTTCCCAGTGAGCCTAGGTCAAAGACCAACAGCTTCCCCTAGATGTTTCTGGGCAGGACGTTGTTGGGTGCCCATTCTTCTATGGAGCTGTTCAAGCTGTGGAGTCGTGGGGTGGCGTGGGGGTAGCAGGAAGCATTGGAAGACTTCAGCAAGAGCACAGTGTCCTTTACTTCAAAATGGTGGATATTTGGGGACAGGCAATCCTTTGTTCTGGGGAGTTGTCTTGCCTATTGTAAGATATCTAGAAGTATCTCTGGGGTCTACTCATTGGATGCCATTACAACTGCTCCCAACACAATGCACCAATTGTGACAACATCTTTAGACATTTCTACATATCCTTTGGAAGATAAAAGAGAGACTCTAACTTGAGTTCAGTCCCAGACTCTGCCTCTGGCTGGTTGTGTGATCTTTCAAGGTCATATAGCCTTTCTCTGTGTGTCCTTACCTGAGCAATGAAAATGTCAACAGGAGAGACCATATGTAATGATCAGATACTGGACCAATACTTGACAACAGAGTGCCAGACATTTGGCAAGTGTTCAGTAAATGAACTCAGTTGATATTGCTATCAGAGCTGCTTTTCATTTTAGCAAAGTTCACGAAAAAATCTCCATGAGCTAGTTGATGGCAGTGGGGAAAGTTCTTCAGGTGCACACAGTTGTATCTACTCCCCCATTCAACAGAACACAGCCACTCCCTCCCAAAACAGGAGAAAAAAATCAACCTGTATCCTTTCTGAAAATCAGTTTCTTATGAGAATGAGCACAAATGGGCCCGTGTCCTTCGGGAAACAGTGGCCTTTTCTAGGGGACGATTTAATCTTTTGGAGACAGATGAGTGGTGAGCTGCTGTAATCCTGCAGTGCTACCAGGAGAGTTGGGGAGAGGGAGAGAATTTCAATAGGGCCTTGGAGAGTCTCTAAGTATCTCACAGCAGCACTTTAAGACTTGAACTCCCCCCTGTGACACAACCAGGACTAGCAGGAGGGAATTTGAAGGATGGAAGAGGTGAAGGTCATGTCCTTCTCCAGGTCATGTCCAAATATGTCTTACTTGCTCCTTCATTTATTTTCTCTCCTCTCTCCTGCCCCTGCTGCATGTCCTGGGAGTCCATCCTTAGGGACTGAAGCAGGCTCTTCTTTTCACTGTGGTTTCTTATGGGGTTCCCCCAATAGGAATGTCAGGAGATCAAAGGGTGTCAGAAACAGAGCTCAGGCAGACTCTCATCCCCTGTCTTCCCTCACAGATAGGCCTCTGCTAGGCTACAGGCACTGTGTGTGGGCTCACCTTATCCTTGCCTTCACAAATAAGACCTTTCACTAAACACATCTCAAATACTCCCACTGAGTTTGCCATGGCTTCCTGCAAGGTCTTTTTTTGAAGCAGTAGTTCAAGAAACCAAGAAGAAAACATGACACTCAGGTTTAAATCAGAGTCCTCCAGCCTCAGGGTTCTCACAGACCCCATCTCATGCCCTCTGCACCTGGCATGGAGGTGGGGCTCAGTCAATGTTTGTCAATTCAAATTAATGAGGATTTGTTATTGTTTTTTTTTTTTTTTTTTTGAGACTGGGTCTTGCTATGTATCCCAGGTTGGTCACACTCACTACAGAGCCCAAGTTAGCCTGAAATTTATGATTCTCATTCCTCCACTTCCAAAATGCTGGCATCATAGGCATGTACTGACTGCCAAGCCAGGCAAGTAAGGGGATAATTATGATTAAGAGGAGACAGAGAAGTCAGGCATGGAGATCCTGCTTGTGGAACTTCCCAATGAATACTGAGGCTGGGAGCATCCCAGGGACATTTCTTTAAATGACAGCATCTATGGATGGAATTAGGACCTAGTAATGCTATCTTAAGTGCAGGGTCTTGGGCCGTGGGAGTTCCATGGTGATACAGATTAGAAGCAAGACAGTTTTTTTTTTTTTTTAAAAAAGATTTTATTTTTATTTATTTGTTTATTAGAAAACATTTGTTTGTTTACAGAAGAAAAAGGAGAGAGAAAGAGAGAATGGGCATGCCAGGACCTCTAGCTACTGCAAACAAACTCCAGATGCATGTGGTGACACATGCATCTGGCTTACGTGGGACCTGGAGAATTGAACTGGGGTCCTTTAACCACTAAGCCATCTCTTCAGCCCCATAACAGCTTTTAAAAATAGGTAGTCATCTAGAAACAAAGGCAGTTGGATTCCATCTCATCCAAGATGGAGAATCAACACCAGTAGTTTCCCTGATTCTTCCTCAACTTCCTAAGTCAATATTCCTCCTGCTCCCAATGGCCAATCAGGACCCTTCATACACATTGGGACTTGGCAATAAGGCCCATTCTACTTGGGAACCTAATTCATATAAGTGGTCCTGAGCCAAGGTGCCTCATATGAGAGAGATCCTTGCCCCCAAGACTTTCCCTTTCCCTTCCCAGCTGTGCCAGGAGGGAGGAATTCCTCTTGGTATGGAAGCTTTCCTGTTCTTTCTTCTCCTCTGATTCTGTTCTTAAAAATAAATCGTTCAAAACTTACCCTTCTCAGTGTTGGTGTTTTCTTTGCTAAAATGCATAAGAACTTGGAGACTTCAGAGCCACTGGCTAGGGGATTCCAAGCTCAGCAAGAGCCCAGGCTCTCTATCACATCATTATGGAGATCCAATCCCTCCCAGAGCTCCCATCCTGTAACAATGGGTGAAGCAGAACACGTTCAAGGCTTGTGATGTTCAACTCTCAACTCTCAAGTACTTATTGTGGCCAGACACATTACTTTTTTCATTAGGGCTCTCTCAGCAATCTTGAGAGAAGGTATCAGCTGCCCTTTGCATAGGTCTAACCTGAGGCTTTGCAACATCATAAGTGTGGTTTGGAATCTAGATGGCACCTGCTGTTGTAGCAGGAATAGATTTTAGGAGGCCAGTGCAAATGCTGGGAGACCATGTGAGGCTATTGTGTCAGTCCAGACTGATGGCAATGGTGCATTGGATGATGGTGTGGCATAGGAGTCAAAAAATTGAACAAGCCTAGGGGAAGGTGGATGAGTTAGATAATGGATAGAGGCAGGAACTGTGGAATTCTTTTTTTTTTTAATATTTTATTTTTCTTTATTTATTTGAGATGGAGAAATAGGCAGAGTGAGAGAGAATGGGCATGCCAGGGACTCCAGCTGCTGCAAATGAACTCCAGATGCGTGCACCCCCTTGTGCATCTGGCTTACGTGGGTCCTGAGGAATCAAACCTGGGTCCTTTGGCGTCGCAGGCAAGTGCCTCAAACACCAAGGCATTTCTCCAGCAAGGGAGTGTGGAAGTCTGTTGGTCTGGTCACTTGTGTGGAGGGATGGACTCCACACAAAAGTTAACAACCAGAAAATGGAGTATGACCCCTTTAGGCATTGCACTCAGGAGTCCCATACTCTTGGGAAACTCAGGAGTGTCAAACTCTTAGCTTTGGAATGCTGTCACCTGACATAAAAGCCCCCTTGACCAGGACTGGCCTTATTCCCATGACCCTCATTTGCATGGCCACAACTGCACAACTGGCAGTTATGTGCACAGCTACTCAAACTTACTGAGCTGAATGCCAGCTATGCAAAATGGTTCTCCTTCACATGGCTTGAATTACATGCAGGAAACACAAAGAAATTCACCCTAACCAAAAAAGTATTTCTTCCACATGGAGACTTCTCATAGCCAACAGCTCTATGTGTTGCCTTTTTGTAATATACTAAGTAAACCCTTTGTTGTTGTTGTTGTGGACTAAAGGGCAAATTTACTCATTGCCTTTCCTGTTCATCACCTGCTTACCCAACTGCACGCCACAGCCTGACTTATAACGCCCTACGGCATGGCATCCTGCTCATGTCCCTACAGCCCTCTTCCCAACCTCCTCCCCCCGACTGAGCCACCTTGCTCTAAGATGGACTGCTCCAATTTTTGTTCTCAAGAACATTATAGTACGGCTTATTTATTTTTCTCCAAAGAATCTGCCCAAAATACCTAGTGTCTCAAGCTTTCCTCGCAGTGCCTTTACAGCCAGAGTGATAAGGGCCAGTGGAAGTAATGACCCAGAGAGACCTGTGGTGGAGTTCCCCAGCAGAGAGAGGCCCCTAGAAATCCAGCAAGGCTCCTGAAATGGTAAAATAATCCAGCCTCCTCTTCAGGTTCATCACAGTTCTCTTCAAATGCAAATGTGGCCAGGATGGGCACTACTCTGCACATTCATCTCCATCTACACATCAACTGTTTTGTTATTCTCAATACAGGGAAATCAGACAGGCCAGGAAGTTACATACCTAAAATAGCAACAAGCTCAGGACTCACCTTTTATACTTAGTTCTACCAATTACTCATGGCCTGACCTTGGAAAGTTTCTTCATCTTCTTGAACTTCAGCTTCCCCATTGCACAAGAACACTTCCTTGGAACATTATTTGAAGATTAAATACCACTAGAGTGCAGCGCTTGGAGCAATGCTTGGCTCATGGAAATTGCTCAGAAAGTTCTCTTCTCTTCACTTGGCTCTCAGGCTCCATCCTGTCTCTGTGGCCCAGGTTTCTCCTTGGTCATGTGGATCTTGGCTGAGACATCTCCTATGGCAATCGCTCCTTGCTGAGGTTGCCAAATGTCAGTCCCTGTATAATAAAACTTTTTCTCCCCTTTGGGCTTGGGGGTATGCCGGACAGTGTGATTGTGGCTGTCCCTGGGTGATTAAGGTCTGCAATCAGTGCAGCTGCTTGATGGAATCGAGCTGGCTGATTAGCAGGATGCCCTTTGGCCTCAGGTTAATGGATGATCTCACACTGTGGCCGCAGAGTAATTACTAGTTAAAAGGTTGGAGGCCAGTGCTCCCTGGACTTGGGGAGGTCGGGCCCCATTTAAATGCATGATCGGGAAAATATTCTTATCCCAGACAGCAGTAGGTACCTACCCTAGGCCCTGTGCCTGTCACCTTAGAGCACTAGGCTCGTTCTCAGCTAGCCAAAAGGGCAGCAGCTGGGGCACGCGGCAAGAGCAGATTTCGTGGTGCCAGGCAGACTTGTGGAGAACCACAGCGAGGCTACCGCTTGCCCAAGACATTTCACATCTTTGTGTCTCAGTGTCTTCATTTATAAAGTGGGTTGGAAGTGGCTGCCTCATGGGTGTGTATTCTCAGGTCACTGGGATTTGTTTCATGTCTTCTCCTGCAGTGTGTGATGGGTTTATCAATGATCCTCCTCCCATTCTTTGTCCAGACTATTCCTGAAGACAACAGACTTCACAAGTACCTATTGAATATGTGTTGCATGCCAAGAGTTGAGGCCATATGTGGGCATAAGGTCCTATTCCCAAAGGACAGCATCAAAGGAGCTCATGGTCTTATGTGAGGTGGGAAGCTGGCACAGTACTGTGATAGAAAGTATTGTTGAACTGAGCCGAATCCTCACCTAGAACACAGATTCATTCTTTCTCCCTCTCTCTATCTCTCTCTCTCTCTCTCTCTCTCAAATAAAGTGAATTAATTAAAAAAAAAAACAGTTTGGGCTGGAGAGATTGCTTAGTGGTTAAGGCACTTGCCTTCAAAGCCAAAGGACCCAGATACAATTCCCCAGGACCCACATAAGCCAGATGCACAAGGTGTCACATGCATCTGGAGTTTGTTTGCAGCAGCTGAAAGCCCTGGTGTATCCATTCTCTACCCCCCACCTCTTTCACTCTTTCTCTCTCTCACTCAAATAAATAAAATAAAATAATTTTTAAAAAGTATTGTAGGCCATGGCTCAGGGAAATTCAGGGAAGAGGGGGCAGAAAGATTGTTAGAACCATGAGTTGGGTCATTATACACAGAGTCGTTGCCTCTCCCGCATAACTGATGGCTACCCCCATAAGGTAAGACCCACATTTCCCTTGGGGGGAAGACAGGGAGAAGGCTAATGATGGTACCATCGTGACTGTATATATAATATAAACATAACTAATAATAATAAAATAAAGTATTGGAGGCACTGATGGGAGATGCTGATGGGTGGCAAAGCTCATGAATGAGTGTGTGAATTAATGAATGAACAGAAAATGAGAAAAAGAATTAATGAGTAAAGGACTAGGCAAATGAGGATGGAGTGTGTTGCAGTCAGGTTCGCATTGCTGGCAGAAATCACCCGACTAAAAGCAGCTTGTGGGAAAAAAGACGTTTATTTTGGCTTACAGGCTCGAGGGGGAAGCTCCATGATGGCAGGAAAAACGATGGCATGAGCAGAGGGTGGACATCACTCTCTGGTCAACATAAGGTGGACAACAGCAACAGGAGAGTGTGCCAAACACTGGCAAGGGGAAGCTGGCTATAATACCCATAAGCCCGCCCCCAACAATACTCTGCCTCCAAGAGATGTTAATTCCCAAATTGCCATCAGCTGGGAACCTAGCATTCAGAACACCCAAGTTTATGGGGGACACCTGAATCAAACCACCACAGAGTGATTGTAAGAATGAATGGGGTTCTTTGAATGAAGGAGTCAGTATGTGAATGGTGGAATGAATGAATGAGGACATGGATGTTGAGTTAATGGTTGAACAAGTGAATGGAGGAATGAGTGGTGGCTGGCATGTATTCAGGGCTTGCCCCTCTATCACTGTTTCTGTAAGGGCTGTCTTGTTTATCATACTGCAATTGCAGTCTCCTCACTCCCACTTCATTTTCTCAATCACCCTTTTCCTCCTATGCTTGTTTTTCTCCTCAGAGTCATCAACAACCTCTCTCTCTCTCTCTCTCTCTCTCTCTCTCTCTCTCTCTATATATATATATGTATAAAATTTGCTGATCTATTACATATGCTGTGTATCATCTGCTTTCCTCCTCTTTCTCACCAGGGTGTTTCTTTAGTCCAGCGTCCTGCACACAGTAGATACTCAGTAAATACCTGTGGAATGAATGAATCCCATGTGCACTGAGGAAAGGTGTGAGAGAAAAGGATGTCCAGGTTGTGAGCGTCTAAGCCTGGTCCTCAGCCCTGTAGCCATGCTCCAGTGAACAAGTTACCCTCCCTTCCTTCCACACCTTTCTTTCTGAACTCAGTAGCCTAGGCACATGAATCCTCAGAATTGTAGCTTTGAGCCTTATGAGCATTGCCCTGGGGCTAGCCTTAGAGTGGATGGTGCTGGCTCCTGTAGGAAGAGAGGGAGGAAAGGGAGGTGGCAGAGGGAAGGCAGTGGCTGCTGGAGAAAGCAATTCTGTCTCCTTCAGCAATCTCAGTAGTGGCCACTTGTCAGAAGAACCAGCAGGGGAAAACTTGACAAAAAAAAGCAGGTCCAATTTATCACCTTCAAATCCTGTTGAACAAGCTACTGTAGCTACTTGGTTTTGAAGAACTCCCCCTTTTTTCCCTACTCAGAGCAAACACCACTAAATGCCTCTTCACGTGCACAGCTGAAAGTTGCCAATTAAAGGGTCCCCTGCTGTGGCAGTTGATCCATGGTGGCCATGAGGGGAAGCGGAGGAGAGAATGGAGTCATTAAAATGAGAGAAAAAAGAAGTTGGACTGGTTCAAAAGGGATTAAGAGCCAGAGAGAAAGTCAACCTTGGGGGCATTTATGTCCAGGTTTGGGTTGAAGTCTGAGGTAGAATTTACCTCTAACCCAGATACTGAGATGTAGGGAGTGGTTGCAGCTACCCAAAAGGCTTCCAGGAAACCCCATCCATCTCCATGCCTCCTAAACCAAAATGGTTTCCAGACTTGGTAGGTCCAAGGCTTGTCCCTAAAAGCATCTCAGTCTGTTCTTCTGTGACCTCCATGAAGGTCTGATGGCTTCTTTGTGAATGCCTCCCACACCAACGAGGTCTTTCCCTTTGCCAATATGGTGCAACACCAACCCTTATAAAATTCTTTCTGATGACAGACAGTGATGGCTCAGAGTTGGAGTTTACCGAGTACTTTGTGCTGGGCATTGTTCAGGAGCTTTCTAGATATTGAATTCATTTCATCTGCTAAGCCTTATCTTCCTTCCCTTTCCTCTTTGTTCTCTGCCTTTGCTTAATAGTTCCCTATGTCTGGAGGGAGAATGGGCCCTTGTAAAATGTGGATATAGAACATTAAAGCACCTTGTTGTGTATGGTGGTTAATCTTCATTGTCAACTTGACTGCATTTAAAAATCACTATGGAAACATACATATGGGTATGACTGTGATGGCATTTCAGGAGGGTTAACTGATGTGGGAAGATTCACCTTGAATGTGGGTGGCTCCATCCTGTGGGCTGGGGTCCTGGACTGACTAAGAAGGAGAAAGGGAGCTAAGCATGAAGATTCTTCTCTGCTTCCTGACTATGGGCACAATGTGACCTACTGCTTCACATTCCTGCTGCCATGTCTTTTTTACCATGATAGATTTTACCCTCAAACTGTCAGCCAAAAGAAACCCTTCCTTGAGTTACTATTTCAAGGTATTTTGTTGCAGCAGAGAGGAAAGTAACTAATACACTGCCTGTGGTGAAAACTTTGAAAACGATAGCTATTGTCATTGCCTACTCTCAATTCTAGTCTCAGCTAACTGTGAAATATGTCTCTTCTTTGAGGTGACCTTTTACTGTCTACCTGGATACTCATTCTAGCTCTCAAGGGTTTGACAGTACCCAACATCTACAGATCTCTGGTGAGAAAACCTTATCACAGCCTGGCTTAGTTAAAGAGCATTATTATCATTTTATTTTCCATCATCAGCCCATCACCATTATCATTATAATCATCCTTGTTATCATATACAATGTCTACCATCACTTCCACCATCATTACCAACATTATCATCCTTATCATCATCAGCATCACACACACCACCACCACCATCTCATGTAATCACCACCACCACCACCACCATCATTTCACATAAACACTATCACTTTCATGATCACCTCCTTCATCATTATCATCACCAGATTACTACAACCTACATCATCACCAGTATTGTCTTCATCATTGCTAAAATCTACTGTATTTCAAGTGTCTATTTCATGCCAGGCACTCTGCAAGTTACTTACCTTTGTTTTCTCTCATTTTCCAAATACCCTTCGCACTTAAGAAGACTAAGGTCTAGAGAAGCAGACTAGGTCCCCAGAATTCTACAGGTATTAAATAACCCTGTTAGAGTTTGAACCTATATATCTGTTTGACCTCATAGCCTCAGGGATTTTATTAGGTCATAAATTCATGCATGTTTAGTTTCCTATTTCTTCTGTCAGTTTAAAAATATACCCATGTTCAGTCCTGATTACTGCGTACTTGGAACAACTGAAACAAATCTAGCTGTAATTTAGGTTTGGTTTCTACATAGCCTACACTGTCTCTTACTTTTAAATCTTTTTCATATAAATTTCTCATTACCTTTATTTCTTCCATTTTGGGCTTTGATCCCACCCTGTGGTCAACATGCAAACATTTTATAGCCATCTTTTTTCGTTATGTGCTGCCAAGCTTCAAGACCCTGCTTCACTCCATAGGCTATCCATCTCTCAGGCAGGGACACATAATTCCCATCTGTGACTTTATCCTTCCACAAAGGCCAGGACTATCCCTGACTTAAGGCAAAAAGGGCCCCTAGCTTCATGCTCTGAGACTGTCATTAACTATTGAATGGCTTTATACCCATCTCCTTTGCCTATAAACTTCATGCTTAGGGTCAGGATCTAGTTTGAAGGTCACCTTATCTGTGTATGTTTTCCAGACCTCCTCCTCCTTTACTGGTCAAAGTGAACACACCCTCTTTTGTGACCTTGCACCTTGCACAATTTCTATCTTAGTACTAACATCTCCACAGTCTCAATCACTCTGATGCCACCCTCAAACAGTGAAAGGATCACAGTGCTGCCTCAACCAGTGATGGAGGCTTTTCCTTAGGCCACATACTACCCCAAAGCATTTAAGCCCTCTTCCTCTTCTCTGAGTCCCTGATCTTAAGCATGTATCAAGACCCTGTGTTCATGATTGGCTTACATGGGATGAACTAATCAGAGGCATAGTCTGTGGGCACAAACACCTTGGCAAGCCAGGTGACCTCTGCCTGGCAGGACTGACCTCTGGCCAGCAAGGACTCTTCAGATGCTGCTGGCCCCATTTCTATTCTTTTACGTGCTGGCCCTTTAGGCCCCTTTCTCTAAGCAGAGATCCACATCACCCTCTTTTGTACCCAGTGCCCCTTTCAGCCTCCCCCACCCTTTCTCTATTCTTCTGTCCTCCACTTAGTGTTGCATCAGAAAATGAGCTTGGCAGGGTGTGTTTGAGTCAGGTCTGTAAGTGTCAGTTCTCACAGCGACCTTTGTTTTACACTTCACAAAGGATGACTCATAGCTTCCTATGCAGTCTGGGGAGCAGGAGTATGATACAACGGAAAGAATTCAGTGACCCCAGAGTAGAGGAGAAGTGCAGGCATTAATAGTCACCAGTTTCCCTACCTCACTGCATTTCTCTTAAGATGGAGGATTTGGTCTCATTTATCTTTCTTCCCATAGCACTTTTCCTGGTGTGGGGCCCACAGCAGGTGCTCAGCAAATTCACTGAATGATGGGATGAAGGCTGATCTAGTTTTCTGACTCTGACTTCCATCTGCCTCTATTCTGTGTGCTGTTCCTGGACACTGGAGACCATGGTAACTTCTCTGAGGTCTATGAGGCTCAGAATAACTACCCCAAGTCACCAAAAAAGTAAGTGATAAGGCATGGAAAGAAACACTAGTCTTCTGCCCTAATAAAGCAATGAGAATTCACACAGGTCTGCTCCGCAAGTCTCAGTTATACACTTCTATCCCTCCTTGGTCATTTATTGGCTGCAATTCATTAGCTGCACGTTCCATACCTTAGTTTCTTCATCTATCAAATGGGGATAGTAATCATATTGACCTAAGGTTTATTGTGAATTATATAACTTAATATGTATGTAAGGCATTTAGTTGCAAGACGTGAACCAAATAACATCATGATGTGGGTTGGATATGAAAGCCTCAAAGACTTATGTGTTGAAGGCTTGGTTCCCAAAGCAACTCTTGGGAAGAGACTGGATCACAGGGGCTCTGATTTCATCAGTAGATTAATACATTGATGGATTCACAATTTGATGGAAACCAGGAGGTAGGTTGGAGGAAGCAGGTGGTAGAGGTGTGTCCAGGCTCCTCCTGGCTCTCTACTTCTTGGTTATCATTAGGTGAATGACTCCATATCACCACACAATCCTTGCCATGGTGTTCTGCCCCTTCATAGGCCCAGAGGCAATGGAGCCAGCTGGTTACATACTGTTGCCTCTAAAACCATGAACCAAAATAAATCCTTCCTCCTTTCACATTATTTCTCTCAGGTATTTTATTGCACTGATGGGAAAATAACACAAACTGTATGTAAACACTACTATTATTATTACTATAGGTAGAGTGAAATTGTATTGCAATGTTCAACTCATTATTCAAGACTCCACTCAAGTGAGAATAATGATTGTGGTAATGCTCAGCTCTAAATGGGACATCTGTAACACCCCCTCCAGATCCCAGGGAACATTGCAGAACAGGGTACAGAAAACATTATGAGCTGGAGGCTGGGGAGGAGTTCTGGACATGACATGGTGGTTGCAACCACCACCTCACAGCACCTGTGCTTACCTGCACAAGACCTGCCCAAGGTTGGGCACATTAACATTCCACCCTGGATGGGGAGGGTTCATGTGTCCTCACCCCTCCCTGAGGAGCAGTTGGCAGTCAGTGGTTGTCAGGGGATGGGGGGTTATTTTCCTCAGCCGTATAGCAACTGGAAAATTACCCAAACTAAAGTAAAATAACTTCCCATTCATGCTGATGCAAGCAACCCCAATTAAACTCAACCTCTCTCTCTCTCACACACACACACACGTGCGTGACATTAAAGTATACAAGGACGAATTGGGAAGAAGAAGGGCTTTAGGAGTGTGAGGGGAACAACAAAGGGTAATGGTGGTGACATGACCAAAATACACTGTATACATGTATGAGATCATCAAAAAAATAAGGAATCCACTCAATTGTTAGCCCTTTATTTGCACCAGTGTATGTGAAGTGTGTGTGTGTGTCTGTGCATGACCATATGTTTGTGGACACATGTGTGTACAGGTGCATATGCATATGTGTGCAAATTTACGTGAAAGTTATAGGTGGATAAACATCTGGGGTCTTCTTCTACCCGTCTCCACTTTTTTCTCTGAGACAGGGTCTCTTGTTGAGCCTACAGCTTATGGATTTGGCTAGGTGATCTAGCCAGAGATCCATGGGCGTCCTCCTGTCTGTGCCTCCCCAACATGGAGACTACACTCATGAAGTTCCGTGCAGGATTTTATGTAAGTGATGGATATCCAAACTCAGGTTCTCAGGCTTAGAAGATAAGCACCTCCCCAGTCTCTTAAATGCCCTTGGGTTAGAATAAGTCTCTTTTCCTCACTCTTTGTCCTTCTGTCCTATTATCTTTTCTCTGTCCTCTCTTTTGTGGCATTTTTGTGACTTTCTAGCTCTGGCCTTGCTTGCTCCTGGGACTGGCCATAGACTAGGGGTGCTCTGGAAATGCGTAGTGACTTGCCCCTATCATCAAACCTGGGGAGCTTTTCAGGTTTTCTCCAGAAGAGTCAGGGTTAAGTGATCCATCCCTAGAAGATGCTGGAAGGTAAGCTTTTGGCTCCCAGAAAGCCGGCTTCTGCCTCTGCTTCCAAACATTCATCATCGCTCCTGCCTCCTGCCTAATGAGCACCCAAAGTGATTTTCTATTGCTTGTAATTCACCAAAATCGTTCTAACATTTGGAAAGGCTTGGAAATTGACAGCCTAATACTCCGCTTGCCTGTCTGTCTGAGCTTGTCGAAGGCTGAGCTGATTGCTTCTCCTGCAACAATTATTATGAATCTTCAGACAACATCAGAGGAAATAAACAATTGGAAAGGTTAGAAACAAAGACAGGAGGGAGAAGGTTTGAGAAATTTTGGGTGAAAAGCCATCTTTGAAGTGAGCAGGAGGCTGGTCTGATCCCTGTCCTATAACCATGTGCTGATCTGTACTGTTCCAAGACTCCTTTACTACTGGCATCTAAAATGGCACAAGAGACAGTAATGTTGCCCCTCATTAGGTTTGTGTTCTGGAATTTTCTGGTCCCACCATCTCATTTTATATAAGAAACTGAGTTATAGATGGGAGAAAGAGCTGGCTTTACAGGGTGAGTACCAAAGCTAGGATTGAAGCTGGGGCTTTAGGTGTCTTGAACATAGGCTTAAGAACATGGGTTCAGGCGTCTCTTTGCCATCCTACATTCATATCTTTAGGATACACACCATAAAGTGGGATTGCTGAATCATATAGTAGTTCTCCATACTATTTTCCATAGAGGAAATCACCAATAATGTATGAATTATCTTTTTCCACATCTTCATTACCATTTGTTATCTTTTTAATGTTTTTTAATATATTACTCATCCTGAAAAGTATAAAGTAGTTTTGATGTGCATTTCCCTGAGGATCAATGATATTCACAACTTTTCCCCATACTTATTGGTCATTTGTATATCCTTTTTGAATAAATTGCCACTCAAATATTTTGTCCATTTCAAAATGTGTTTATTAGTTTTTGGTTTTTTTTTTCTTCTATTGAATTGTAGGAATACTTTCTATGTTTAGAAATTAACCCCCTTCCACATGTTTGCACTCATTTTTCTCCCTGTTGTTTCCCCCTCTTTGTTGGTTATTTTTCTTTAATTTGTAAGACTACTTAACTATTGTTTTCATTTGTTGCCTGTGTATTTTTGGTTTCATATCCAAGATGTCATTGCCAAGACCAATATCTGGAAGTTTTACTCCTGTGTTTTCTTCTAGGAATTTTACTGGCCAAGTCTTAGGCTTAAGTCTTTAATCCATTTTCAATTGATTTTTTTGTGTATGTTGCAACATAACTGTCCAATTTTATTATTTTGCATGTGGATATTTAGTTTTTCTTGCACTATTTGTTGAAGAGACTATCTTTGCCCCAATGTGCATTTTTGGCAGCAGAACTCATCACAACAGCCAAGGTTTGGAAACAAACTAAATATGTATTGATGGACGGATAAAGAAAAGGTAGTATATGCAATCATACGTCACTAGAAATAGGGATACTTCTAAAGGATCAATGCTTAAGCAATTCTGTCATCATAGGAACATCAACAGCTTTTTCTAGGGTTCTGGTGAACAAAATGGCAGAGATTAAATCCAGACCAAGAGCAAATGATTCAGCAAAGAGATACAGCAGGGGGCAGGGGATGTAGCTCAGGTGTAGAGTAATTGTCTAGCATGAGTGTGGTCCTGGATTCAAGCCCTTGCACTGTAAAACCAAACCACACCAAACAAAATAAGGGATGTAGGAAACATGAGTCATAGTGAGGTTACTGTTGACATAACCTGCTGTAGCAGACAGCTTCAGGTTCGCTGAGATGAACTTCCAGACCAGGCAAAGTTATGGAGGAAGGGATATTATTTATTGAAGCTTACAGATCCAGGGGAAGTTCCATAATGGCAGAAGAAGCTGGCCTGTCTTCACAGGACCAAGCAGAGAGAGAAAAGCCACCAGCCACATAGCACAGCACACTTCAGGAACTCCTATTAGACACACTTTGCATATCTTTACAATGGAATCTCAAGCCCACCACCACACCTTAAGATCCACCCAGTGACATTGCCCCCAGCAAGGTGGCTGCAGATGCAAACTACAAACTAATAAAACACTGAATATATTGGGAGCCATATATTCAAACTACCACACTTGCCATACTGTTTTATAGTAAACATTTTTTGAGATATTACTTTTTTATTGGACATATATAAGATCAACTTTTACATTATTACAAACATTTTACAAATAAAGATTGTTTTCATTAAAAAAGAAAACATTTCTTGGATTTATCATTTTCCCTAGTTCTATTGTGGTTTTAAGGCAAAATGATCTCTTCACATAGGGTCATGTGTTTGAAAACTGGATCACCTGCTGGTGGGCTGTTTTGTAAGGTAGAGCCTTGCTGGAAGACATGTATAAGGACCTTGAGGTGTCATAGCTTGCTTCACATCCTTTTCTCTCTTTCTCTGCTTCCTGTTGGCCGGAATAATGCTATGACACTGGCTTCCTGTTCCTGCTATGCTTTACCCATCACGATAGACTGTACTGTCTGGAATTGTAGGTCAAATTAAATTCTTTCCTGGCTTTTTTGTCAGGTATGTGTTCTCAGCAATGAGAAAATAACTGACATGAGTTCTGAGGCTTAAACTCAGTGTCTCTGAAGGCTAAGCAAGTGCTTCACTGATGACCTGCAATCTATGTTGAAGTAAGTGTAAAAAATGATAAAAATATACTAGAGTAAATCTATCAACTAGGAATATATCCATGTATTATTTTTGTCAAGTATTATGTATATGATAATGCATGCTATACTTACTTTTATGTAACTAGCAGTGCAGTGGGTTTCTTTACACCAGCCTCACCACAAAGATGTGAGGAATTATTTGTGCTATAACATGATGGTGAATATGATATCATTAGATAGTAAGACTTTTCAGCTCAGAATAACACTTGAATATGCAGTCATTGACTGAACATTTTTACCAGATACTTGACCACAATGGAATAATTTTCAGCCTTAAAAGGAAGGAAATTATTCCATATGTGATAATGTGGATGAGCCTTGTACTAAGTAAAATAATCCAAATGCTGCTTGTTTCTACTTATATAAGGGATGTAATAAGTCAGTTTCATAGAAAGCAGAGTAGAATGGTGAATTCCAGGGCTGGGGAGAGAAAGAAATGGGGACTTATTAATCAAAAATGTATGTTAGTCTGTATAGTAGACAGCTTTAGGTTTGGAGGAAGGGGTATTTATTGAAACTTACAGACCCAGGGGGAAGTTCTATAATGGTAGAAGAAGATGGCCCCCTCTTAAAGCACCAGGCAGAGGGAGAAAAAGGCAAAAGCCAAATCACACCACAAAGCAAGCATTCTTCAG
Source organism: Orientallactaga sibirica (assembly GCA_036365145.1). NCBI lineage: Eukaryota > Metazoa > Chordata > Mammalia > Rodentia > Dipodidae > Orientallactaga > Orientallactaga sibirica. The sequence goes on from JAEOAD010000034.1 coordinate 15,175,033, forward strand.
AAACTCTAGGCACTTTGCATATCTTTAGATTGGAATGTCAAGTCCACCATCACACCTTAGGGCTGGACTGCTCAGTGACGCCTCCTCCAGCCAGGTGGCTGGAAATCCAAGAAAATTTAATAAGCTCCTGAATCTATTGGGGGGGGGGCGCATTTATTCAAACTACCATAGTCTGTTACTGTAACAAATGTCTGGGGTAGTTTATAATAAGATAAGTTTTAATTTTGTTCACTGTTTGAGGCCTCCATTGCTTTTTGGCCTGTGGTGAGGCAGCACATCATGGCTTCCAGGCATGACAAAACCATTCACCTCATACTTAGAGTCAAAAGAAGGGAAGAGGTTTTGGTTCTGACATATTATTCAGGGATACACCCCCCCCCAAATAACTGAAAAACTTTTCCAACCAGACACTCCCTCTTGAAGGTTCTAACACCACCAATAGTGCTATGGGTTGGAGACCAAGCCTTTAACATGTGGGCCATTGGAGAACATTATCTAAACCATATAAACAGGCATATAATTTCACTTCTACAGATGAGTAAGCTTTAGAGAACTTATTCTAGAGAATGGTAGTGCACAACACTGTACAGATCAATGACAGGACTGAAGTATATAGTGGTTTAAATGTAAAATGTCCCCCATAGCCTCATGTGTTTGTGTTTAAGCCTTATACTTAAATACCAGCCAGTGGCACTGTCTGGGAAGTTTATGAAGCCTTTGGGAGCTAGAGCCTTGCTGAAGGAGATGTGTCACTGGAGGAAGGTTTTGGGGTGGTATAGCTCAGCTCTGTTTACCCCACTTAGCAAATTCCCTCTATTTATTTCTTTTATGCTGAGGTATGGAAATGTGACACCCAGCTGACTGTTCCTGCCACGCTTTCTCCACCATGATTAAACTTCCCTTTAAAACCATAAGCTGAAATAAACCCTTTTCTTTTATAAGCTGTTTCTGGTCAGGTGTTTTGTTCCATCAATGAGAAAGTAACTGCTACATATTATATACTTGGAAACCTGTTAAAAAGGGTTGATCTTGTGTTAAGTGTTGTTACCACTAAAATAATGAAAAAGATAAAAACAAAAAAGAATCTATGGCTAAAAGTGAGTTTATTTTAAATACAATATCTAATAAATAACTTGTTAGGTGTTTTCCAAATATTATCTTATAGTCTCTTGTCAACTTAACTGAGAAGTGGGCATCATTTTCTCTGTTAGAAAGATATAAGCACTGGGGCTTAGAAAATTTGAACTCTTCCAAGCCAATTGGCAGAAATGGGATTTGGACCCAGTATGTCTGACTTCAGAAGCTCTGTCCTTCCACCATGCCATGACTTCTTATCATTAGTACATCCACCACCAGCTGCCTCTGTACATACTTGGTTATAATTATTCACTTTGCCTCTTTTAAGTTTTTAATTATGGATCTGCCAATCATAACGTCTAAGCAGTGTGGAAGTCCAGTGTTTTCCTGAAGTTAATGTTATGATGGCTTTAAAATACTGAGTCATTCTAGGATTTCAGTGTCTTGGGGAAGACACAGTTCCTTAATTTACTCACTTGGCATTTCAGTCTATAGTCAAGAGTTTGCACAGAGTGGGCATGCTGGCTAGCCATTCTTACAACAAATGTCAATAGTTTATAATAGAACCAGTTCTGATCTAGGCTGGGTTCCAGTGTGCTGCTTTGTTTTAGACCATGGGCAGCTGGATTTGCTCCATGGTGTAGGTTTATTTTAAGGACCGGACAAAGGGACAGAAGCTATCTAGGAAGTTACCCTATCACACATTGCTCGAGTACAGGGTGAATGCAATCTATGTAAGATAAGTCAGGCCTCCACTTCAATCACATCTACGGACTTCAATTGGTCAAAGCAAGTCACATGGTCCAGCAAACATTAATTATGCAATAGATACCCTGAGATGGCAGCAGAACAAATATTTACTGAATGCTATCTCACACAATGACCTAGACTTTCAAGAAAACTTGATCTAAGTTTTGGAGTCCAACCTTGGAAAAATAGCATCCCCATACCACATCAAGACTGACTTCTTTGATTACCAAGACTCTGAGAATCACAGCTTAGGAGCCACAAAGCAGTCACTCCCAAACAGCCCCATAGGGCAATGTTTGGGGTATATCCTGCATGTTCTCAAGGGGATGCTTCGGTTTGTACCACAAGATGGTCAAACAACCCAAGTTCTAGATTTAGATGGACTGAATCTTTCACACAGAGGAGAATCCAAACCTCACAGAGACCTCCATAGTCACCACCACGGGTTTCTGCTCTCCTGTCTGATCTCAGCTTTCCAGTCCTTCTCCCCTGGTCTCCCTAGGGCTCCCAGGAAAGAAACACCTTCTTCCCTCTGCTTTCTGCTTCTGTGATCTTTGTCTAGAAGGTTCTTACCTGAAATATTTCTATGGATGGTTACTTATTATCCAGAGTCCAGCTCAGCATCACCCACTCACAGAGCTTTTTTCCCACCCAACCAAGGTAAAATAGCACTGGCATCCTCTTTGCCCCCCCTCACTTATTTCTTTCATCCTTGTCCTTATCTAAAGTAACCCCATATATTTAACTCACTATTTGTCTCTCCCTTCTGGAATGTGAAGGAAAGATAGACTGTAACTCAAAGCTATTTACAGAGGTTAGGAATGTGCTTGCATACGCTGGGTGCTAAATATTTGCAAAACAATGAATGAATGAATGAATAACTAGATGAATAATCTTATACAAGTGACTCTTAAGACCTAGTTTCATTTTCCACAAAAGGGAATAACTAACATGGGCATTGGTCATGGGAACATTTAGGATAATGTCCAAACACAGTCTATTCCATGCCAGCTACTACATAGTAGGTGCTCAAAGTGGGCACATCTGCAATTTTTAATTATTATTTTCTTAACCCAGGGATCTCCTGATTACTTGTTTCAGGGTTGATGGGTTTTTGTTCTTTCTAGTACTTCCCTGGCTGGTCACCACTTGTCTCATCTTTTCACCCTCAAGGGAATAAGGCCAAGAATATGGCTGCAGCAATGAAAGGAAATGAAATTGGAAAGGATACTTAATTCTAAAGGATTGTCCCTAAACTCTGAAAAGACATGTTGAATCTGAGTCCTTCCCATAACTCATAGTCTATCTCCATGGAAATGGGCACCATATGGAGTTAATTAGTAGAACAACAAAACAATCAATTAGTTCCTTAATTAGTTTTACTAAGAAATGATAACAAACAAACACAAGCACTTTATTCCAACTAATGCCTGAGCCGCAGTGATAGTTTAATGGCCTTGGAAAGCCAGCCCAGGCATGTGGATGCTGTGAACAGAGATTTATTCCCACGATATTGACAAGTTTCCTGGTTGCTGTCCAGCCTGCATGTTTCATCTTTATGATCAATTATTTACAATATCTGAAAACAGCTGAGGGGTCATCTGGGAAGTTTTCTTTCTAGATAGGGGGGGGGGGAATGCAATAACTCAAATCCTATGAAACCACCAGTTCTGGCATGATCATTCCCTGAATCATTTATTTGACAAACATTTACTGAACATTTTCCACGTGGCAGGCGTGGCGCTGGGTGTGGGGTAGAGAGAGGAATAAGAAGTGACTCTGGGGCTCACATTTGGAGTGGGAAGGTGATCTGAGAATCAGGTCCACAGCTTCAGCCTTTCTGGTAGAGTACTGGGAAGAGGGAGGAAAGAAGGGAGACCAGAAGGCTTTTCAGAGGCTGTGTGGTCTAGGCTCTCCAGTCCTGTGGGCTCATCCAAATCCATTGCTTTAAAGGGGGAGAATGACACCCAGAATTTTTCTCCCAAAGGGTTGTTGAAAAAATCAAAAGGAACTAGAAGCACTTGGTAAAACAAAACAAAACAAAGAAAAAAACAAAAAATAGCATTTCACACACAACAAGGTGCATTACTAGAGAAGAAGACTGGAGGTGAGTGTTTGGTCCCAGACATGCCTTCCCATCCTAAGGGATCTGCCAAGGAAAAGCACATTCTGAGAATACTTGGAGTGTGTCTATACATGTATCTACTTGTACAGCTACATCTACACCTTACCTATATCTACTTGTGTGCACACACAGATTGGCATACATAACTAAGTATATACAGATACCTATCATCTATCTGTTAATTTATCATATACCTATCAAGTCTCCTCTATCTATCGTCTATCTCTATGTATGTATATATATATGTATGCATGTAACTATGTCTATCATGTATCCTCTATTATATGCAATCTATCTGTCTATCTATCTATCTATCTATCTATCTATCTATCTATCTATCTATCATCTATCTGTCTACCCTCTGTCATTCATGTATCTATCAGCCATCTATTTCTATCTTCACCTATCTTTCTACTGTCTGTCATCTATCTGTCCATCCAGTCATCACCATTAATTTTTAAAATATATACCTGATAATGATAAAACAAAACTGAAATTGTCAACAGGAAGCTTCTACCTTTACACCCAGACCCTTAATATAATCTTCAGAAGGAACCACTGCTCCCTCTTCCTTCCACACCCTTCTAAGGCACTCTGTTCAAGCAATGCATTTTCATAATCTCTTCTCCTTAAAACATACTGTTGTGCACTTTTATTTTTTTCATGCATTGTACCCTCATCAGTGGAGCATATCCATACCTTTGGCTCCACCACATTCTTTTTAAGGTCTGTATACTGCTTTGCTATATGAATATGATTTATTTTACCAATCCTCCTTCAGAGAACATTAAGTTGCTTCTCATATATTAATACCATAAGCAGCAAGGTCTTCTGTGGATACCTAAGAAAGTTTATATAATGTATTGAATTCTGTTCTTGAGACAGGGTCTGTTGACTCCCTTGATTTTTATTTATAGCTTGAAGAGTTCTTGATACTCCCCTTTATTTGTATGCTATTTTATCTTTATTTATTGCCAGTAAGGGCTGAAACTGATCTGAAATAACTTTAAAAAAAATCTACCCATAAAAATCTAGGGTTAGTATCACAGATTTCATAGTTCAGGCAATTAATATTGTGGGGAAAAAGCAGGTATTAGCCATCCTGAACAGAAGCACTGAATAATAGTCCCTTGCCTTCTGTCCCTCACCCTTCTTAGGACTTCACAGGCATTAGACAGTAATTGTGGCCTTCAGCTCCATCTGTGGTTGACCTAAGAGAATTGCCTCTTGAGACAGTTTGAACAATGAGAGGCAGTGGTAGGCATTTGCACATGAGTCTGATATGATCCAGAGTCACCATGCTTCCAACCTAGGCTTGGGGATCAGAGGAACCTGCCTGAGAGGGTGCTGGACAGGCAGAAACCATGTGGCCTATAGGAGATTGTATACCTTGGATACTGGCTTTTTAAAAATAAGAAATAAGAATTTTAAAAATGTGAGGGGGGAGTGAGAGAGAAAGAGAGAGAGAAAGAATGGGCATGCCAGGGCTACCAGCCACTGCAAATGAACTCCAGATGCATGTGAACCTCCCCCCACCCACCTTGTGCATCTAGCTTATGTGGGTCCTGGAGAGTCGAACCAGTATCCTTTGGCTTTGCAGGCAAATGCCTTAACTGCTAATCCAGCCCAGATCCTGGCTTTTTCATTCTGCAGACCCTCTGTAACCTGATGAACACACTTCTCCTTTATCAACACAGCTCCAAAGGGGAACAGCAGAGAAAGCTGAAATCCCTTTACCATTACATGAAGAGATAGGAATCACATCTAGATGTAATATGTTCACTTTTCACTAGTCCTTACACGTTATCAGTTATGTGTTAATCAAATCCTGATTTTCTCCCCAGGCTTCAATAATGCTTATCTTTCTGTCTTCCTTTGATGCCTATAACTGAAGATACTTTTTCTGGAGTTTGTCCAGATGGGGTAAAGTCCTTTGTTAAGCCCACGTGAACTCAAAACAGGTAGGAGAATGGGTTTCTCTTCCAGGTTGCCTGTGTTCAAATTCCAGTTCTGCTACTTACCAGTTGTGTGACCTTGAATGACTTGTTTAATTCTTTCTAGTTTCCTTAACTATAAAAAGAAATGATTAATTATTAATCATTATTATTATTATTATTATTAGAATAGTACCTACCTAACTGGGTTATTTGTGAGGACTGAATCTGCTAACACAAGAAATTGCTGGGAAGAAATCTCTCTTGTACAAAAAAAATAACAAAAAAGAAAAAAACCCAGTCCATGAGCATTTCTGCTATTGAGTGTTTCTCGTATCTACTGGCTTTAGGACGACTGGAAAAAATTTCCTTTGAACCATTAGTTTTCTTTGTGAGTGCAACAAAATTTCCTTCTCTATGTTTCTCCCACTTTCAGCAAACTCAGAGGAGAGACTATTACGGAGAATATAAAGCAAATGTCTTGTCTTCAGTTATTCCCATCCTCAATTAAAAAAGGAAAACAGCACAATCATACCCCAAGGTTATCTACAACCCAGGAAGGGTGATGAGCCTCCAGCTAGACCCTCAAACTTTCCCCAGTTTGAAGAAAATAATTTTACCCTCTCACATCCAATCAATATCTTTGCTGGGTCTATTGTGAGCTGATAATTTAAATACAATTGTCTCCTTAGCAACCATCCTTTCACCGGCTGCCTTCTTGCCTTTGAAAGAGCTGGCAGTTACAAAATTCACAGTTTCAGCCAGAAACTTTCTTTTTTTTTTTTTTTTTCATCAGGAACTAGATTCTCTCCCAAAACAAACTCTTTAGAAAATGGAAAAAAGAAATAGGATTTTAAAATAACATAAAAGTCTTTAATTATAAAGGTAATATAGGATGGTGTGTATGGGGCTGGTTGCTCAGAGGAAGTAGAACCTCCTAGAATCCCAAGATGTTGGAGCTAGAAGATGCAGAAGGGATCATTTAGTCTCACCTTTCTCCCCTTCTATTTCACAGTGGAGGAAACAGGACCTATGGTTTGGTGGCTTTTGCCAAGGGATGTAGCTGTAGGAGTAGAGTCTAAGTTGGGAGCCAAACTGTGTCTTCTGTCTCTATGCATCAACAGGTCTTACCTCTAAGGTCTCTGAGTTTTCTTGGGGGAAGTAGTCACGTGCAAATGGTAAAAGCATAAGCCTTTGGAATCAACTAAACTGTCATTTGAATAGCTAGATATGATGGGTGACCAGTTGTCCCAGTTTGCCTGTGCTTAATGAGATATCCCAGAATATGCCCCTTTCAATGTTCAGATCTAAAACATTCTGGGCAACCCTTGACAACCAGGTTACCCTACTGGTGAGCCAGTCTCTAGCTGATTTGAGATACTTCCAGCTTCAAATTCCTCATTGGTGATCATAATAATAGTTGATTGCATGGCTAGATAGGAAGATACAGTAAAATATTAATGAATACTGGTTTCCTTCCCTTCTTCCCCTCCTCTCCCTCCCCTCCCCTCCCCTCCCCCCTCCCCTCCCTCTCCTCCCCTCCCTCCCTCCCTCCTCCTCCCCTCCCTCCTCCCCCCTCTCACCCTTACTCTCCTGATTTCTTCTCTTCAGCTAGGAACTCTTGAGTTTCTCTAGCTAGAAAATTCCTGGTTCAGCTTAAAAGTGATAGCAATTCTTTCTCAAGTTGACCTAAATCCCAGGAAGCCGAGGAACACGATCTTTATTCCAGAAGGTCTGATACTCAGAGACAAGTTCTGGGAGGCTCCCCCAAATGCCACCCACAAAGTGGAAAAAAAATCCCTCAAAATTAGCTTCTTGGCTGCTTTGGTAGCTGATATTAATCATTTCATAATGAGACAGTCGAAGCACAACTATTTATTTGCATTGGATCAAGAAGATTACAGAATATAACATTTTCATAAATTTGTTAGGATTCTAGATATACATTAGTATGATAAATTAGTTCAGGTTGCAAAAGATGTTTTCGTTTCAATAAAGTTATTTTGGGGATATATTTACATGATGAAATAACCTATTATTTATCCAACTGCATTTTTATGAACTAATTTTTCTTTTTGTGCCAACTTGGAATGGTGATTCATTACTTTCTGGCCTTCAAACTCCTCTCCTTATAAATAGTTTCTTGTTTATTATTTTAAAGTGTATATCTCCCTTCAGATCCATCGACCATTTTCACATAGGATCTTTGCTCTAAAGCAGACTGCTTCTAAGAACCTGGGGATTTTCACATAAAAATAAATTGTCTTATTCTACTTATATCTGGGCTTTGAAACTTACTGAACCCATGACCTTGGGTAAGTCACTTTCTATCTATGAGACTTAAGTTTCCCAACTTGGGAGGTTTTTGGTTAGAATTAGGTACTCAGTAATTGTTTAAGAAATTAGTGATGACTGAATTGGAAGACAGTTGCACACATCTCTGGTTTTGTACCAATTTGTTTATTTCTCATTTCTTCCTCAATAGTGAGAAGAGGCTAAATTTACTGAGTAGGAATTAAATTTCTCAGGAATTTTTTGAAAGGGGAAATTTCATATGTAATGAGGTAGTTTAGGGATATCAGGGCCCCTGAAAGTAAACAATAGGTGGCTAAAAGTGAGATATGCCCTTTTGCATTTAAGGGGGGATTTGTATTTTCCTTATCTGTTTTTCTCTAAAACCTGACCTGAGGATGCAAATAAGATTACTAGGTGCTTAAACATATGGCATAGGATCTGGTTTTTCCTTATCTCCTTCTTTTCTGGCAGATTAGCCCCTTCCCAGAAGGATTACTCCTATTCCTAGGAATGTAAATGGGATTACTCCCTTTTTATGAAAGTTGGTATCTTGGCTACACTGACCAGCTTAGCCACCATCCAGTAATTACCATAAAAGACCCTAATCAGAGACACCAAAGGAGCTCTGTCGTCTTTCTTTTTCTGGAGCACTATTATGAAATCTTTCTATACTTCATCCTTTGTGGTCTATGGATTTCATTCTTTGAAATCAACTCACAAAACCAGAACCTGAAATCCACTGACTCAATCGAATTTTTGTGTGACTATGAACATCTGGCACCCTAAATCCTGACTTCAAGTCCAACCAAGAGGCAAAAGTGGGTCTATCACTCTCAAAGATACCCCAAATTCCCATATCACTGCTTCCTTTAAATAAAACAACCCAACTAGCAATAAATGATGAAGTAGAAAATTGATAATTACATGCCAAGAATAGTGATTAGACAGACAGTGTAAAGATTCTTTGCTTGACAAAACATTAGTCAAGCTGGGCGTGGTGGTGCACGTCTTTAATCCCAGCACTTGGGAGGCAGAGGTAGGAGGATCACCTCGAGGCTACCCTGGGACTACATAGTGAATTCCAGCTCAGCCTGAACTAGAGTGAAACTCTACCTCAAAAAAAAAAAAAAAAAAAAAAAAAAAAAAAAAGTCAAAATGAACAAACAAAAACTAGTCAGACTCCTGAAACTTTTAAGGGGCATTTTCTTATAAAATCCAGCTTTACCAAGAGCCCTGTTAAATTAGGTTCATAAGAAATCTCTGTCCTTGATATCCTTCATCACTGATCAGGTTCCATCCTCCCCCACCCCTCAGTGATGCCTGATCACTTTGCCTATCTTCAATAAGTATGTACTTCAGTGTACTTGCTGAAGTAGATAAGTTTCCCCAGAGTATCCATTTTCCCTAATACTTCCTCTTAGTAATTTTCCATCTACTCAAACCTACCCTGCATTTTAGCTATAAATCTCTACTTGCATTTAGAACACATGAGTTTATGAGGAACAGCTGATTCAAAACACCATATTCCACCCAGGCCCTCACAGAATCTCACAACCATCTTCAACTTTAAAAGTCCCCATAGTTTTTAAAAAAATCAATCATAACATTGTTCAAACATACCCATAGTCCAAAGTCTCTTAACTGTGAGCCTGTGAAACACAAACTTTTTTTGTGTTTGTGTTTTGTGTTTTGTGTTTTTTTCATTTGTGTGAAAACACAAATTGCATAATAAACACAGTATAAAAGTAAGGCTTTTCAAGGAAAGATTGAATCAATGCAAGATATAAAACAAGTAGAGCAAACATCAAATCCTGCACCTTGATGTGTGGCATCTAAGACCCACAACAAAATTTCTGGGGTTCCAATTCTTCCCCTCTAGCTGGGCTGCTTACAGTCTAGAGGAAAAATTCATCCCAAGCCATAAGCAATCCTAGGCAGCCATGTTATAGTCCTGGCATCTTTAAAATTTTGGAGTCTCCACTATTACCCACAGTCCATTCTCATGGCTTCATTCGGTTTCTGTGTAAGGATTACAACAATGCTGCAAATCCAATGACCCTTTCTTTCCTACATTTCTCTCTCTCTCTTTTTTAATATAGTTTATTTATTTATTTACTTGAGAGAGAGAAAGAGCCAGAGAGAGAGAGACTCCAGACGCATGTGCCCCCTTGTGCATCTGGCTTATGTGGGTCTTGGAGAATCGAACCGGGATCCTTTGACTTTGCAAGCAAACACCTTAACCACTAAGCCCTCTCTCCAGCCCTCTTTCCTTCATTTCTTATACTTCTATAATATCAGGTGGGCTAACAAATTTGTTAATCTAGGGGAAATAAAGCAACCTTGAAAAGCAGGAAAACTCCTTCTGTATTCCTTTTACTGTTCCAGAGAAGAAAACAAAGCTCAATCTTAATGGTAGTTATCTCTCAAACAATTGCTTCTGAAGCATGCTGGTGTCTCCTGTCCAAAACTTTCATTTCTTTCAATGCCATATCCTTTTACTTGGACTTCTAAAGTCTTACTCAAGCTCCCAGGACATGGACAGAATACAGCAAGCCTCTCATAAAACTGCTTTTAGCCCAGTTCTGACAAAATTCTCTTCTTCTGATAAAACAAGCCTCATAGTCCACAATTAGCTTTTGCATTTAGGTATTTCAACCTTCACAAGAATTCATAATATTCAGAACTACAAGGTCTCTCTTAGCCCATCGCTTCAATTATTTCCACATTCCTCCCTCACATCAGTTCCAAGAGACCAAAAGCCACACAGTCATGTCTCTAGCAGCACTCTACTCCATTAATACTGATTTGCTGTTTAAGCTACCTTTGAGTTGCAGGGACAGAACATGTAACTAAAAGCAGCTGATGGGAGGAAAGGGTTTGTTTTATATTACAGTTCCAAGAAGAAGCTTCATGATGGCAGAGGAAAGCAGAAGGCGGAAAGTTAGACAAATAAAGCAAAATATGCAGTCCAATGTAATAAGGACTATGGCTTAATAAGCATAGGAGACAAGGTCTAGATGTAGATGGATTTTCTTATATGGAGAGAGTATGAACAGTGAGGCAACTTCTGAGTTGAACTGGGAAGGAAAAGTAAGAACTCTCAGGCAGATTGAGAGGTTGGTATAGTAGGTGTGTAAGTAGAGGGGCAGAGTACTGGGGGTAGAATGGTCTAAGTGGGGTCAGATGAAGGGATGGAGGGGAGGAGGAGTGTGATGGGAGAAGGGTTAATCAAAATTAAAGATATTATGAACAAGCCATGTGGAAACATTCCTCTTCACTAGCTAAATAATATATATGTTAAAAAGAGAGAATTTGTGCAGAAGAACCCTGTGAGGATGGACAATGCTGCTCCCAGAAGCCACAGATTGTTACAAGAGAATTTTGGTGCCAGAGGTGGGATACTTTCTGATGAGTTGTTGTCTAAAACATTATAGGTTACTGTCAAGGCTCTTGGTTACCCACCAGAACTAGATAGTAAAACCCTATTGCTGAAGACATTTCATGCTTAAGTTACAGGACACTAAGAAATCAAGCTAGAGTTGAGTTGGAAAATTCCTTTCTGTTGAGTAGCTTTTAGGATGCTGGAAAGAGCTATGTAGTCTGTTATGGGAGAAAAGTCATCAGTGGTTTTAACCAGCAGTGGGCCCAGCAAATTTAATGGCTGGACAGCTAGGCCAAATGTGCCAACTGGTGACACGTATGTTATCTGGGAGGAAGTTCATGTTTGGTACAAAAAACATAATGAAGAGCCCATTATGGCTGGGGAACTCATAGTTCTAGGAGGAAAAAAAACTACTACTGTTTTCTGGCAGAATGGATATATTATGCCAACCAAATTTCCCTCTAAATACTTAGTTTATGCCCATCTATTGTGTTTATGCTAGTCTCACTTTTGGTAAGAGACACTTCTATTTTCAGATGGGAATGACCACTAGGGAGACTAAAATTTATCACAGTACTGAGAAGAAGTGACCGTGTGGTGATCAACACTAAGGAGACATCTTTCTCACACTCTGAAAGGCTCAAGGACCATTTCAGAAGTATTGGGCAAAGAATGTAAGAGGAAGGGGAGGAGTGCTTTGCAATAATATTTTTCAGACACAACATGACCATGGTATTTATACTGCATAATAGGAGGCAAAATGATGACATTAAAATAAAAGTGAGACTAGTGGAACAGAAGAATGGATTCAGTGGAGGAGGGGGGAAAGGAAGGGTGATAAGAGGGCATTATGATCATGGTATATTGTCTGTATGTATGGAGGTTTTCAATAAAAAGTTAAGAAAAAAAACTTTCAGGCAGATAAAATGTGGGGGATGATGCTCTAGGTGTGAAGAGCTGCTTGTGCAAGGGGTAAAAATAATGTAGGGAGAAAGAACGTAAGAGCAGCTGCCAGGAGGTCACCTGTTTGGATTATGAGGACTGAGGTGTGAACTTTAATGGGATCAGAATGAGAAATTTTGTTCTTTCCCTAAAGCTAATGAGGAGTCATGGAAAATTTGTAAGCAAGGTACTGACATTCAGGTATGGGTTTTAATAAAATTCCAGTGGCAAGCATCTGTACTGAGGGTGGATTGCAGGAGCCATTCTGAAGGCAGGGGTGAGTGGAGTGAGGGTGGATGCTGTTGACCAGTACAGAGATGTTGTGCTGGCCAGGAGTGCAACCTAGAGGATGACTGGGCCAAGTGATATTTAAGGAGACTAAATAAAAATTAGATAGATGAGGTTGTAATAGTCACATTACAATCCCTAAGAAAGACAACATAATGGGGGGAGATTTTTATTTTGGCTCATGGCTTTAGTCTGTATAGTGGGGGGAGGGCATGATGGAGCAACTCCATCTCATGGCGATTCAGAAGAGAGAGAGAGGGAGAGAGAATGAGAATGCTTGCACCCATGAGTTTTCTCCATGCCTCCTTTTATGCACTGTTAGCCCCAGCCTATGGGATGGTGCTATCACATTCAGGATGGGTCCTCCCTTCTTAGTCCTCTGGAAAATATCCTTACAGACACATGCAGAGGTATGCTTTGCTAACTCCTAGCTTCTTCTCAAGGCAATCAAGTCGGTAAGATTAACCATCAAAGGGATGAAGGACCAAGAGACTCCAGAAAACTCCCAGGCACTTGCCTTAAATGTCATTTACTGAAATCATGAGAGGAACAAGTTCAATTTCTGGCTGGAGAGATGGTTCAGTGGTTAAAGGTGCTTTCTTGCAAAGCTTGATGGCCCAGGTTCTTTTCCTCAGTATTCATGTAAAAGCCAGATGCACAAGGTGGCACATGCATCTGGAGTTCGTTTTCAGTGGCTGGAAGCCCTGGTGTGCCCATTCTCTGTATATATATCTGCTCCCCCCCTCAGATAAATAAAGAAATAAAATTGAAAAATATTTATTTATTCGTGATTCTGGCTTTACTCTGTGCATCTGGGTACTGGGGATTCAAACCCAGGCTGGCAGGCTTTGCAAAGAAGCACCTTTAACTTTTATGCAATCTCCTCAGCCCTACATATTAAGTTTAAGGGCAACTTAATGAGACTCTGTCCCAAAATAAAAGTAAAGGTGTGGCTGGGGTCTAGCCCAATGGAAGAGCGCTTATCTAGTCTAGCGTGTATGAGACCCTGGCTTCCATCTCTAGTACCAAAAAGGAAAACATAGCATCTGTGCAAGGCATTGCAGAAGACACAGACAGGAAGTGGGGTTAATTTCACTCCTTACCGTGGGCTTTGATTTGGACCTTGCACTGAGGTGAGTTGTGTGATCTCTCTGAGGGATTTTTTTTTTTTTTTTTTTTTTTAGCCATGTGTATTCAACTCAAAAAGGACTGTGTATTAGAATATGGCTAGTCAAACTCTGCCGAAATGACCTGGGAGAAGTGCCTTAATAGAAACTATTTCCAGAAGCTCATGAATTCTGTATTACAGCAAACCATCCCATGATTCTGCAATTGTCTTGCTGATAATATGGTCCCTGATGTATTTATCATCACAACTCAAGCAGAAAGGCCTGATAAATCTTGGCTGCACAAGGACCTGTCTGCTTTCATCTTATTGCCTCCTTAACCCTTCACCCACTGGCCAGTCCCTTTTGAAGAATGACAGAGAAGCAGTTAGTATTATCTTCACCTTTTCTTGACCTTGTGAACATTTGTCCTTCTTCTTGCCTGCTGTGGTAGACTCTGTTGGTTGCTTACCCAGTAACTATCACTCTTTCTTCTTAGCAAGGCTGAACAGACTTCCAGATGTTAGCTCCCCAGCCTCTCTTGCAGCATGGCCTTGTGTATCAATTATCTTCTGCCATCATAGCACTGGGAAACAAACCTCAGTAGCTCAGAGCAATACCCATTCATTAAGCTCCTTAGTCTGGAGTTGTTGGTTTAGTTGAAACTGTGATGTACCGTTTATCTGGACTGAGTTTGCTGGACACTCTCACATGTCCACTGATTGGCTGTCAATGGGAGCAACTGGAAGGACTGTGGTGGTTTGATTGAGGTGTCCCCATAAACTTTGGTGTTCTGAATGTTATAACCCAAAAGCTGATGGCAATTTGGGAATTGAAGCCTCCTGGAGGCAGTGTATTGTTGAGGGTGGGCTTATGGGTGTTATAGCTAGATTCCTCTTGCCAGTGTTTGGCACACTGTCTTGTTGCTGTTGGCCATCTGGTGTTGCTCAGAAGGTGGTGTCCACCCTCTGCTCATGCCATCATTTTCCCCTGCCATCATGGAGCTTCCTCTAAAGTCTGTAAGTCAAAATACCCCCCCGCCTTTTTTTAATAACCACAAGCTGCTCTTGGTCAGGTGTTTTCTGCCAGCAATTCAAACTGGACTGCAACAAGGACTGAGTTGTATGTTTCTGTTCCTTCAAGGCATTCTCTCATAGTGATTGCAGAGGATAAAGAAGTGAATATACACATGGTGTCTTGAGGCCTTGAAAACATTGCCAATTTGTCTACATTAAGTTGACCAATGTAAGTCAAAAGTCCAGCCTAAACTTAAGGATTTGGGAACTAGACTCGGCCACTTAGGTGAGAAGGAAAAGGGTATATATGTAGGAAGAAGTGAAGAATTTGAGCAATCACAGCGTAGGACTTATTCTTATATAATGCAATGTCTTCAATGTACAGGCCATCTTGCAGACATGAAAGGCCAAGCCCGGTGGTCAAGAGAATAGCTGGAGAAGAATAATGCAGAAAGTTGGCATGAACTCAAGTTGACCCTCTGCACCATTCCTGGAGTCTTTTCCTAGTGGGTATCTTGTTATGTGAGGAAATACATTTTCCCTCATTGTTCAAGTCACTTAAAGAGATTGGTTATTCTGTGATGTGGAACTAAAATCATCTCCACCTGCTATGGGAACCCATGGATTGAAATTTTCCTTTCTTGTTTTGAGTCTCCAATCTTGTGAACAGAGAGCACACTGAATGGTAGATGTGAGGATTGCTGTTTTTCCAGATTCCCTCGCAGAAAAACTATGGAGTCCCACAGCACAAGCGCTCTTCTGATGCTGAGCAAACACTCATTACCCCCATGGAGCAGCAGTTACATACTTGTGCTAGACAATGAAGGTCTACCTCTCTAGGCCAAACTTCATGTTAGGTTCATATTCTGTGCTCTGGGACTGGCTTGAAGAATCCCATTCCCAGAGCTCTTCCAAATCCCCTCAGCCTGCCACATAAGCTAAAGTTTGATCCCCAACATAGTCTCTGCCTTTGGACCTTGGCCCTTTCTAGTGTATATCTCCTGGCATTTCAGCATGGACCCACTTCTGACTTTAGCTGATCCTTTCTGCATCCTTCCTATCCTCTGTGTAGTAGCTGCTAGAGACAAAGGGAAGCTGATGGTATGTGCAGGTTGTCCCTAGAAGCAAGGAGACAGTTTCTCCCCTTGAGCCTCCAGAAAGGAATGCAGACTGGTACCACCTTGATTTCAACCCTGTGAGACCCATATTGGATTTTTAACCTAATAACTGTAAACCATACACACTGTGTTTAAGTCACTGTGCTCTGCTCCATTGGCCATGGAAAATGAATATACCCTCTCTTACCCCAAACTGTCCTGCTTGCCTTAGAGGCTCACTCCTGACATGGCTATAAGGACAAGCTCACCTGAGGATAGCCCTCAGTGATAGGATTCAGGCTATGTCTTTGTACCTGTCCAGCTGAATCACTGACTTGTTGGGATCATTCACATTATTACAGTCCAATACCTGGGTGAGATGAGAAAGTAAGCAAGGTGTTGGATCATGACCAGACTAAAATAAGGGACTGAATTTTTAAAAATATGAAAAAATATGAAAAAAATGAAGTTGGGCTGGGGAACTAGCTCATTTGGCAAGTGCTTACCTCACAAGGACAAGGACCTGAATTTGGTCCCCAGAATCCAGGCCAAAAAAAAAAAAAAAATCCAAGTAAGACACGGGTGTGGGGGCATACACCTTTAATCCCAGCACTTAGGAGGCAGAAGTAGGCGAATCACTGTGAGTTCAAGGCCAGCCTGGAATTACAGAGTGATTTGTAGGTCAGCCTATGCTAGAGTGAGATCTTCACTCAAAAACAATAAATAAATAAATAAATAAATAAATAAATAAATAAATAAATAAAAATTCCAGGTAAGAGCTGGAGGGATTGCTCATCAGTTAGAAGCACTTTCTGTGCAAGCATGAGGGCTTTAGGAAGCTTCAGAGACTCCTTTGGTTTGGTCCCCAGAACCCACATAAACAGGTGGGCATGGCCACACGTGACTGTAACCCAGTCCTGAGGGGAGCAGAGACCTGAGAATCGATGGAGCATGTGAAAAAATGACAAGGTCCAGGATCCGTAAAAGACTGCAGCTCAAGTAAGAATGGCTGGAAGAGCGATGGTGCAGGACACCAGATATTCCACTCTGGCCACCATAGGTAAATACAATCTGCCACAGGTGAGCACAGAGGGGTCCACAGACATGTACGTACACTACACATGCTCTAATCCCCTCCTCCCCGACACACAATGCCAGGAGTGATTGCATGTGCTTGTAATACTAGTGCTGGAGCAGTAGAGACAGGTAGATCCCTGGGGCTTGCTAGGTAGCCAGTCTAGCCTAATTAGTATGCTTCAGGACAACGAGAGACCCTGCTTCAAAAAAATGTGGATGGTATTACTAAGGATGACATTTGAAGTTTTCCTTTGGCTTCTGCATGCATGTGCATGCCCACCTGCATACCCATGTCCCTCTTACACACTTATATACATACACATCATAAAAATAGAAGATAAAATAAAGATCTGAGTGTAATTGAGGTAAATTTCTATGCCTCTGTTGAATAAATTGGGTGGGGTGATTGCAAGTTTGGAAGTCAGTGTAGAGATAATGGTTTGGTGGGCACAAAAGGTGAGTGCCATTGGTTGTGTGGCCTTTAAATCTAGTCTTACCTCCTAGAAGTTTCTACATCCCCATTTTATTTTTTTCTCATCAGTCCTGACTTAGACTTAGACTCTGGAAAATTATAACTAATCAGAAACTCCTCTGTGTCTTAACTTCCCCATCTGTGAAATAAAGGTCCATTCAACTGTGAAGTCCCTGGGTCTGTCTGGAATCGGCCTCTACTGTGCAAGCCCAACAATAACCTTCCATTATTTTCCAAGTCTAGTTCCAATGTCATTGCCTCCTACTGGCTTTTACCTTTGCTCTCCCTCCCCATGGCAGAACAGTTGCCCTCTCTGATTGGCTGATCCATTTATTATTTATTTATTTTTTAATATTTTATATTAATTAATTAATTTATTTATTTAATAGAGAAACTGGGAGAGAGAGAGAGAAAGAAGAGAGAGACAGAGAGAATGAGAATGGGCATGCCAGGGCCTCCAGCCATTGCAAACGAACTCTAGATGCTTGTGCCACCTTGTGCATCTGGCTAATGTGGGTCCTAGGGAGTCAAACTGGGGTCCTTTGGCTTTGCAGGCAAATGCCTTAACTGCTCCATCCCTCCAGCCCTTAGTTGTTTATTTTGCTATGAACATAGTTTCTTTATCTTCAAGACTATATTCTAAATGCCTATATTTCTTTATCTCTGCAGCTCCAATGGCTGGCAAACAATAAGTATTTCATATACCTTTTTTTTTATTAGAATATAATTCAAATTGCAATTGGTTATTTAGAATAACATCAGCAGACTTCTGTACTCACGTTATCTGTTCTCCCATTTTACCACTGGAGAAACTGAGACTAAAGGATGGCAAGAGACTTTTCTAGATCCATGAGCATGTGGAGTAGAGACAAGGATGTTGGTGTCCTCATCTATAGTCCAAAATTCTTCTTTATGTGGATGTTGATCTATTTTTCTTGGTTAAACTGACACTGGCTGCTATAACAGAGCAGTCTTGAGACTTTGGTGGCTTCATAGATGTTTATTTCATGTTTGTGTCCCATTGGCAGAGGAATTGAAGTAGATGCTGCCATCAAGGTCCAGGTGCAGTTGGGGATTAAGAGATAACAGAGGAATGAATGGATGAGGGATTTATAAGGGTTAGGCCTGGAAGTGACTTACTTATCTTCTGGTCATAGGCTGAAACATAGTCTGTGGGATGCGGTCTGGGTGAACAGAGGAAGAGAGGGAAACTAGTTCAACAGAAAGGTCTCTGCTATTGCAACCTAATTCCTCACCTATCATTATCTTTTAAGTTGTTCTTTTTAGATAAGTGGACTATGCGGACCAGTCTGCCCTTGATATCCTAAGTGCTAGGATTACACGTGTGTGCCACCACATCTAGTTCACATGTTAATTTTTTATGCACCTACTTAGAAGTCTCCCATAGACTGTGAGTGAGCTAAAATGATATCAAGCAGTATTGAAACTGTTATTATTTTTGCTATCACATTAATAATGGAGAAGTGGCAGACAGGAACCAACTTGAGTTACTTTGCAGTGTTTAACCCCAAACACGTCTTGCCTGGCAATTTCCCTTAATCTTTAAACCTGTGTGTGTTTCAAGAGAAATTTAATCCTTGTGTTTCTGATTCATTTGCACTTAACTCATCAAAATGTTGCTTTGTAAGGCGCTTTTGATGTACAAGAAGCCTCATAAGCCTTTTCATAAGCTTTTCAAATGCCTGTTTTCTTTGAAGCCAAAGTTTGTGGCCTGCCAGCACTAAACAGAGCTCAAATCTGCAAAGTCTTCAGTTACCTTCCACCCCAGAGGGCACAAATTAAAGTGGTTTGTAGATATGAGCAATGCCCTATTTCCTGGGTGGAGGGGAAACACTGTATGGTTAAATGCCTTGGGAGGGAGAGCATGTGACCTTGGCCTTCATGGCTTCTGCTCAATGCCTGTAAAGCTAAGGTGCTTTCCTTAAAGCATGCTTATTCAGTCCGCGATACCACTCTGAAGTCCCTTGACCACTCTGGAGAGCATAAAGTTGTTATCCTTGATATCTGCTGAATATTAGTTCCAGGACCTCTTTGGATACCCAAATCAATGCTCAGGTATCTTATATAAAGTGGTGGGGGCGGGGGGCAGGGGATATGACTCAGTGAGTAAAGCACTTGCCATGCAAGCATGAGGAAAAATGCTGGGCATGGTGGTAGACCTTTAGCACTGGAGTGGTGGGGGCAGGGAATTCTGGGGCTTACTACTTAGCTAGTCTGTTGCAGACAGGTTCCCATTGCTGGTAGAAATCACCCAACCAAGAGCAGTTTTTGGGAAAAAAAAAAGGTTTATTTTTGGCTTATAGGCTCCACAGGGAAGCTCCATGATGGCAGGGAAAATGATGGCATGAGCAGAGGGTGGACATCACTTCCTGGCCAACATCAGATGGACAACAGGAACAGGAGAGTGTGCTAAAAACACTAGCAAGGGGGAGCTGGCTATAACACCCATAAGCCTGCCCCCAACAATACCCTGCTCCCTGGAGGCGTTAATTCCCAAATCTCCATTAGCTGGGAACCTAACATTCAAAACACCTAAGTTTAAGGGGGACACCTGAATCAAACCACCACATTCCACCCCTGGCCCCATAAACTGATAACCATACATGATGTAAAATGCAATGCATTCATCTAACTTTAAAAGTTCCCATAGTTTCTATCAATTCCAATGATGTTCATACATCCCCATAATCCAAGGTCTTTAACTGAGCCATAATACCCCCCAAAATAGCCTCAAAAACCCCATGGTACTGGGTATAGCAAAGAAATATTCAGCTAATACAAGATTTAAAACAACCAGGGCAAACATCAAACTCTGTAGTTTCAAGCCCAAGAACTCTAGGCAGTGACAAATCTCCAAGACCAATAATTCTAACCAGCAACAAATCTCTGGAGTGACAATTCTGCCCCTCCAGCTAGGCTACTCACAGTCCTGGAAAACTTTATCCAGGGCCGGCAGCTCTCCTTAGCAGCCATCTCATGGTCCCGGCATGTCCACTGGGTCTCCACTGCAACTCACAGTTCATCCTCACTGCTACTTTGGGTTTCCATGCGGGCATCCAGCAAACCTGCTTCACACTGCTGATGGCCATTTCCAAAACAAAAGACCATGTTGCAAACTCAATGACCCTCTCTTTCCTGCATTTCTTATACTCCACAATATCAGGTAGGGTGCCAATTTGTTAATCCAGTGGGGCATAAAGCAGACTTTGAAGAATAGGACACTCTTTGAGTACTCAGGCCCCTTTAAAAGAATCTGCATTTTTCCTGTTGCTCCAGTGCAGGTTAGCTAGACAATCTCAAAGGTTGTAGTCTCTCATATAACTGCAGCTGACAGGCAGAAGCTTCAGCCCAAAGATTTCATTCTGTGCCATATCCCTCTGCACATACCAGCCCATTTCTACACAATGCAACCCTGCACAGCTTCTCAGGACATGGGCATAACAGCAAGCTTCTCATACAAACTGCTTGTAGCCCAGTCGAGACAAAGCTCTTTCTCACCCTCATAAGCCAAACCTCACAGTCCATAGTTCTTACTGCATTCAGGTCTTTCAACTCTGAACAGAATAGTCCATCAAGCTGTACTTACAGCACTGTAAGGTGTCTCTTTGGCCAGTGTTTCAAATCCTTACACAGGCCTCTTGAAAATCAGCTCCAAAAGGCCAAAGCCACACAGTCAGGTGTCTAGCAGCAATCCCACTCCTCTGGCACTAACTATTACTGTTGCAGTCAGGTTCATATTGCTGGCAGAAATCACCCAACCAAGAGCAGCTTTTGGGAAAAAAGGGTTTATTTTGGCTTACAGACTCGAGGGATACCTCCATGATGGCAGGGGAAAACGATGGCATGAGCAGAGGGTGGACATCACCTCCTGGCCAACCTTAGGTGGACAACAGGAACATGAGAGTGTGCCAAACACTGGCAAGGGACACTGGCTATAATACCCATAAGCCTACCCCCAACAATATACTGCCTCCAGGAGGCATTAATTCCTAAATCTCCATCAACTGGGAACCTGCATTCGAAACACCTAAGTTTATGGGGGACAGACACCTGACTCAAACCACCACATAGTCTAGCCAAATTGGTAAGCTCTGTGTTCATTGAGTGACTTGGTCTGTGAATAGAAGAAAAGGTGGAGTACGGAGGAGGACACTCGACATCAACCTCTGGCTTCCACATGCATGCACGCATGTATACACAAGCACTCCCCCTACATACATGCACCCACAAACATACAAATATGCATATATACACTCCTTGCACATACACACCTGCCAAAATTTGTGTAGGGTTTGAATTATAACCTATGTACTGTATTATGTATACTTTAATCACCTCAAGCTTATCTGTAATCCCTAATCTGATTTAAATGTTATGAAAATAGTTGTTTAGGGTATGGTGATAGGGAAAACACAGTCGGTATGTATTTAGTACAGATGCGAGTTTTTCTTGTGAATATGTTTGACCCCATGCTTGGTTGAATCTCCGGAGGTGGTTGTGTGGATATGGAGGCCTAACCTCTCTTTTTGGTATCTTTTTGGTATTATACTTAGAAGACACTCTTCTACGTCTCTTACTTGTGTTAATTCCTTTAGTCTTCATATCAGCCCTTTAAGGTAGGGAGCATTTCCACCTTCTTCACAGATGAAGAAACCAAAGAACAGAGTAGGTAGCTGACTTGCCAAGCTCTCACAGCAGGGAAGCCAGTACAGTACTTGCAATACCGGATACCATTATCCAAAGCACCCATCAAGCTCTCTGAAGGGAGGTATTGTTCCTCTCTGTGTCTGCACCACTTATCAGGGATCCCAGCCCAGAATGAGCCCCCACCTCCACATGAGAGGCTGAAGAGCCCAATGTCAGAGAGTTCACAGTTAAAGCCTGCATAAACCTCTTGACTGCTGAGATTTGGGACAAGACAGTTCACCTTGAGATGCCTCAGGGTCTTCGTCTGCTAAATGGAGACAATGATACTATGTATCTTATAGGGTTGATATAAGATTTAAGTGCATATACAAAGCTCTGACAATGCTGCCTCACCCATGGATCATGCCCAGGAAACATTAAATGTTGTAATAGTGGCATGAGGAAAAGGAGAGGTAGGTGGCACGCATGTCCTAGTCTATCAGGGAGAGGAGGCTGAGATTGGGTCCTCCACCATGAGACACGGTAGGGCTGATGACAAACCCCGTGTTTAGGTATACACCACAGCAGCACAGTGGGAATTGGGTATACAGCAAAGAGCCTGCAGGTGTCTGTGACACAGATGTTTGTGTGGACCGGAGTCTATGGCTGCTTTCCACCTTTAGCTGTTATTAGAATGTGGTGCCAGACACGGGGGAAGCCTGACTTGAGCCTCTGCAATTTCATCCCGACAAGAACTGCAGTCATTTTCAGGATTCCACTTGGTGATTTTTACTCCTAATGCATTTTTTCTGATTATAAAATATATTCACTGTTGCCAATTTAGCAAATTTAGAGAAGATTGAGGAAGAAAAAAAAAGATTATACATAATTGTATAACCACTTCATAATAGCTTGGCATATTTCCTTCTTTCCTCCTCTATATATTCATATTACAGATGGGAGTTAGGAGTTCTTGGCCCCTTGAGATCTGGATACATTTGGCGCAGATTCTTATATCATTCTCTGTAGAAGTTCAAACTTCTCACGACTTCTATAGATGTCTCTGGAGCTCATATTTTCTCATCACCCCTGGCTTGATTTCCTGTCTCTCACACATTTCTGTTTTTGTAGCTTCCTTGAATTCTATATCACAGGAAGAAGTGTCTCTGCCATGTGTGAATAAGATGGGTTTCTTCTTGCTTGTCCCTGTCTAATGCAACTTAGTTATTTATCATCTATTTTCCTATCTATCTATCTATCTATCTATCTATCTATCTATCTATCTATCTATCAATTGAGGATCAAAGGGAAGAGATTGACTATATTGTACCCAAGAAACAGCTCAAGCAAACAACTAGCAAGCCCACTCCATACCCACTTGGTCTTATTAAATATTTTTTGCCACACCTGGTCACATGACTTAAAAAATTTAATTTAATTTAATTTATTTATTTGAGAGAGCAATAGAGGCAGAGAGAGAAAGAGAAAGACACACAGAAAGACACACAGAGAGAAAGAGCATGCTAGGGCCTTAGCCACTGCAAACAAACTCCAGATGCATCTGCCACTTTGTGGATATGGCTTATGCGGGTACTGGAGAGTTGAACAAAGGTCCTTAGGCTTCTCAGGCAAGTGCTTTAACCACTAAGCCATCTCTCTAGTCCCAAGACTTTTTTTTTAAATCGGCAGCGTTAGCATCTTTTTTTTTGGTGGCGGGGGTGGGGGAGGTTTCTAGGTAGGGTCTCACTCTAGCTCAGGCTGACCTGGAATTCACTATGTAGTCTCAGGGAACGTTAGCATCTTTGACTTATGTTGGTGTTGATGATGAAATCTCTTGGAAGGTGAGTTGAGCTTCAGCACAGTGCAGGTGCTGTTTTGAGCACTACGGGTATTCATGTGGGACAGGACAGCTAAAGGAGGAAACCGAGGAAGAGGGAGGCTAAGTACTTAATTCAAGCCCACTCAGTAAGTACTAGAGGCTGGATTCAAACCCAGGCCTGCTGGTGGCAACTATGAAAGAAATGCACATTATTTTCCAAGTGCTTTGAAGTGATTTATTGCATCCTTGTTCAACTCTAGGAGGTCTTCATCATTATCTGTGTTTTATGGACGAGGAGATGAATATTTCTTAAGTCATCTGGTCAAGGTGACCTTTGTCTTGGGTCTATTTGGTCTTCAAATGCAGCTTCCCTCTGCACAGCAGAGCTGCATGATAGCATCTAATTCAAAAGGAGATGATTAAACACATATCCTCTTCCTGTACCCACATCCAAATAACACACACACACACACACACACACACACACACACACACACACACATTGAAAAATGACATTCTGTTGATTATGTGTAGCAGGCGAGGTTTACACATAAGGAACCGTGACACTAACTGCCATTATATTAGAAGTACGAAGATACCAATAAGTTTCTGAGCACAAGTGTTACAGTAGCCTTTTCTGGTTCCCCAGCGAGTGTATAGCTTTCTGTTGATTTGCTTCGCCTCACACAGTTATTACAACACGATTTTCTCCAGTGTCCCAGCCTCCTTCAACTCTCATTTAGCTTTCCCTCCTAGATGCAGCCATTTAAATGCATATCAGCAGCAATTGAGCCCACCAGATTTTCTTCCCGATTAGTTGGGAAGATGGTCCTGTTAGTTATCTGCGAGCTGACTGAAAAATCTGGCGGGCTGGGAAAATTGCTTTGTGATATGACCTGGTTTTGTCAGCACTGACAGAGAGATCATGTGCATGAGGCCACAAGTCAGGTAGGAGACAGAACACTGGAGAGTTATGCTAAAGAAAAATGCGGCGGGGGGGGGGGAGTGGGGTAGGGAAGGAAATCCATAGAAGTGTGTGTGTGTGTGTGTGTGTGTGTGTGTGTGTGTGTGTGTAGGGTGGGTGGCCACACATCATTGGATTAATATGTGGGTCAGGTTGTATATTGTGCATACTGGAATGGATTTAAATGAGAATGGAGATTTGTGTGTGTGTGTGTATGTGTGTGTAAGGTTGTAATTGGGTTTACATTGTTTTGATGAATAAATATGAATATAGTTAAAGACACAGAGTCACATTATAGCTCAGTGTGAAGACTTTTGTGTTTGTTTTCATTGCTATAACATAGTACCCGGCACAAACAACTTAAGGAAAGAAGGTTTTATTTATTTTTCATGTATTTGTTTGCTTGTGTGCCTATGGTGTAGTATGATGTGTGTGGTATGGTGTGGTCCCCCACGTGCTCACCTGAAGTGGGGGTGGAGAGCTTGATCCACAGTGAAACATGAAGTGTCCTGCTCCATCACTCTTCTGTCCTCGGCTTGTTTTGAGCCAGTCTCTTTACTATTCTGGAGCTTTCAGGGCTCCAACAATTCTTAGGTCTTTGCTCCTCCATGGACTGGGGTTACAGGTGCATGTGGCCACACCCAGATGTTTATACAGGATCTGAAGAGTCCTACTCTAGTGGTCTCAACACCTCTCAAGTCCCCATGCTGCACTGGAAGCCCATTTAACCACTGAGCCCAGGAAGAAGATTTACTTCGAGTTTTATTACTTTCAGACCTGTGGCAAGGCAGAAATATCATGGAAGAAGGACATGGCAGAGGAAAGCTGTTCACTGTCTGGCATCCCAGAAGCAGAGAAGACACAAAGAGGCTGGGTCAAGATACAGCCCCAAGGACACGCCTCCCCCAATGCCCCACCCATCTAGATGAGGACCAGTCAGGTTGGAGACATGCTTCCCAAAAGCCAACTCATGCAGGATTTGGGGCAGAGAGTAACAGAGGAGAACTGTATGTTTTAGCTCATGCTTATTGAAATCTGAGCATGCTCACTCTCCCCTTCCCAGTTCAAAAAAGAGATTCAGAATCTTTCCATGTCAGGAGTTACACTCATTGTTCTACCTCAGGGAGGAAAATAGCAGGGCCGAAAAGAAGGGTTCCCTGTTAGTGTGTGTGCAGACCATGTACTCTGTCATTGTCCTCTCCGAACCTGAGCCCTAGAAGGTACCCATTTATGGGTGGTGGAAGAGAGTGAAGCGGTATGGGTGGGCTGGTGTTCCTGGAATGAGAACACAGAGATCAGCTGGATGATTGGGTAATTGAGTGACATGAACCAGAGTCTGGGTCATGATGTATAATGGTATCTGGAGCAGGATGTGACTATTTGGATAGCTCAAGGGTTATCTAAGACACCATGCCTGTTTCATGATGGCTTGTGCATGGGTGTGCATGAGATTCTATATTGGATGTGTATGTGCACATGCACATGTGGTTGAGAGAGAGACAGAGAGAGAAAGAGACATAGAGAAGACAGGCAGAGAAACAGACTGTCCAAGAGACAGAGAGGTAGGGAAAGAGGAGTAAGGAGAAGAGAGTGACATACATAGAGACTGTAATGAGGTGTTTGGAGTCTGGGAATGTCCTTGAAGCCCTAGAAACCCTAATTTTGTTTCTAGTTTTTTTTTTTTTTTGTTTTTTGTTTTTTTTTTTTTGAGAGAGAAGAGAGAAACAGAGAGAGAGAGAGGAAGAGGCAGAGAGAGAGAGAGTATGGGCGTGCCAGGGCCATTTCAGCCACTATGAATGAAACTCCAGATGCGTTTGCCCCCTTGTGGGCAAGCGCGGCATTGCATGTGTGCATGCGTGCTTGCATGCATCACTTGTGTCTGGCTAAACATGGGACCTAGAGATCAAACTGGTGTTCTTAGGCTTGGCAGGCAGGCACCTTAACTGGTAAGCCATCTCTCCCACCTTCGTTTCTAATTTAATCAAAGAATTGGATAAAAAAAGACTGAGAAGGATGGTTATTAAATTATTATATTTATTTAGGGAAGTACAGATCCAAGGAAAGGTACCCATGTGGTTAGAGATTCCACGTGAAGGGCCTGGAAAAACCATAACAAGAAAAGAGAGAAAAGACAGTTCAAGGAGCTCCTGCCATGTAGGGAGCTGGAGGGGGTAAAAATCCCATGTGGAGAGTAAGGGCTAGGGGCTCTCCTCTTGGCTCAACCTGGCTGGGTCTGGGCCAAGCCAGCCCAGGCCCAGGCCCAGCTGAGGGAAAAAACTCACCCACAGCTGGAAGTTCCCAAGTGGTCAGAAAGCCTGCCCTCCTCTTGCAAAGGTATTTATAACCTTATAGTGGTGGGCTATCTTCCGGCTCAGGTGAATTAGAGAGACAGCTGGTTGGTTAGGGCTGTCTCAGGGCACTAAACTTGACCAACCAATGTTTAAATCCTATGAAAGACCTCCCTCTCAGGAGAGGTCCTGGTTGTTTGAGGATAAAACAGGCCTAGGGAACTAGGCAAGAGATAAGAAGTCAGATCATCTTTGATTCCTCGAAAGGTCAGACCTTCCTGCTTTTTTTTTTTTTTTCCTTCAGGGGTCCAGTTAGCCTAACTGTACTCCCTCTCAAGACCTATGAGTTGGCAGCCATATACATAAGGAGAGAGAGAGAAAGAGAGGGAGACAGAGGGAGACAGAAGATATTCTTCTCTTTTCTGTTCCTCTCTCAACCCCTTCCTCTTTCTGATCCCCTTCCCACTTTACCCCACTCAAGGGCATCCTCCACATGCACTAGTGGTGATACCTCATCCTTGTACAGTGCTCACACGCCTGCATGGAGCTCACTGGGGGTGGTGTCATCACCCTGGCAGCTGTGGGCAGTGGCCATGGAGCACAGCTGACACAAGCGCCTTCTGTGAAGCAGGCTTTCTACAGAGCACCCTCCACCAGCTCATACAGCCCTGATGAGACAGGTGATGGGAGTCCCTGGTGTTAGAGGAGGAAAGAGGCTCAGAGAGGTGAAGGGGATCAGTCATGGACCCTGTCCTGTGACTTCCCTTCCCCTTCCAGGAAGAAAAATCCCCTTTCCCTGCACCTTCTGGCCTCTGCAATGACCTGACATACCTTCCTGAAGTGACAGCAGGTATGTGGTGGTTTGAATGTAAATTTGGCCCTATAGCCATATATATATATATATTGCCCGAGGCTGGGTCTTGCTCTAACCCAGGATGATCTGGAATTTACTCTGTAGTCTCAGGGTGGCCTTGAACTCACAGTGATCCTCCTGCCTCAGCCTCCTTGGTGCTTGGATTAAAGGCATGCACCACCATACCTGGCTTTATAAAAAAATCTTTATTTATTTATTTTTATTTATTAGAGAGAAAGAGAGAGAGAGAGAGAGAGAGAGAGAGAGAGAGAGAATGGGTATTCCAGAGCCTTTAGCCACTGCAAACGAACTCCAGATGCATGAGCCACCTTCTGCAGCTGGCTTACATGGGTCCTGGGGAGTTGAACCTGGTCCTTTGACTTTACAGGCAAGCACCTTAACTGCTAAGCCATCTCTCCAGCCCCGTTTTTTTTTGTGTGTGTGTGTATGTGTGTGTGTCTGTGTGTATGTGTGTGTTTTTGGAAGAAGGGTCTCGCTCTAGTCCAGGCTGACCTTGAACTCACTATGTAGTCTCAGGGTGGCCTCAGACTCACAGTGATCTTTCTACCTCAGCCTCCTGAGTGCTGGGGTTAAAGTCATGCACCACCATATCTGGCTTAAAATTTTTTTTGTTTATTTATTTGAGAGAGAGAAAGGCAGATAAAGAGAGAGAGAGAAAGAGAGAGAGAGGGAGGATGGGCACGCCAGGGCCTTCAGCCACTGCAAATGAACTCCAGATGCATGTGCCACCTTCTGCATCTGGCTTACATGGGTCCTGGGGACTCGAACCTGGGTTTTGGCTTTGCAGACAAGCACCTTAACCACTAAGCCATCCCTTCAGCCCCTCTACCCCCTTTTTGAGGTAGGGTCTAGGGTCTTACTCTAGCTCTAGCTGACCTGGAATTCACTATGTAGTCTCAGGCTGGCCTAGAATTTACAGTAATCCTCCTACCTCAGCCTTCTGAGTGCTAGTGGTGGGATTAAGGGTGTGCACCACCCCAGCCAGCATAGCCTTATGTATTTTTAATTTATTTTTATTTTTATTTATTTCAGAGAGAGAGGGGTGGTGTCATCACCCTGGCAGCTGTGGGCAGTGGCCATGGAGCACAGCTGACACAAGCGCCTTCTGTGAAGCAGGCTTTCTACAGAGCACCCTCCACCAGCTCATACAGCCCTGATGAGACAGGTGATGGGAGTCCCTGGTGTTAGAGGAGGAAAGAGGCTCAGAGAGGTGAAGGGGATCAGTCATGGACCCTGTCCTGTGACTTCCCTTCCCCTTCCAGGAAGAAAAATCCCCTTTCCCTGCACCTTCTGGCCTCTGCAATGACCTGACATACCTTCCTGAAGTGACAGCAGGTATGTGGTGGTTTGAATGTAAATTTGGCCCTATAGCCATATATATATATATTGCCCGAGGCTGGGTCTTGCTCTAACCCAGGATGATCTGGAATTTACTCTGTAGTCTCAGGGTGGCCTTGAACTCACAGTGATCCTCCTGCCTCAGCCTCCTTGGTGCTTGGATTAAAGGCATGCACCACCATACCTGGCTTTAAAAAAAAATCTTTATTTATTTATTTTTATTTATTAGAGAGAGAAAGAGAGAGAGAGAGAGAGAGAGAGAGAGAGAGAGAGAGAGAATGGGTATTCCAGAGCCTTTAGCCACTGCAAACGAACTCCAGATGCATGAGCCACCTTCTGCAGCTGGCTTACATGGGTCCTGGGGAGTTGAACCTGGTCCTTTGACTTTACAGGCAAGCACCTTAACTGCTAAGCCATCTCTCCAGCCCCCGTTTTTTTTTTGTGTGTGTGTGTATGTGTGTGTGTCTGTGTGTATGTGTGTGTTTTTGGAAGAAGGGTCTCGCTCTAGTCCAGGCTGACCTTGAACTCACTATGTAGTCTCAGGGTGGCCTCAGACTCACAGTGATCTTTCTACCTCAGCCTCCTGAGTGCTGGGGTTAAAGTCATGCACCACCATATCTGGCTTAAAATTTTTTTTGTTTATTTATTTGAGAGAGAGAAAGGCAGATAAAGAGAGAGAGAGAAAGAGAGAGAGAGGGAGGATGGGCACGCCAGGGCCTTCAGCCACTGCAAATGAACTCCAGATGCATGTGCCACCTTCTGCATCTGGCTTACATGGGTCCTGGGGACTCGAACCTGGGTTTTTTGGCTTTGCAGACAAGCACCTTAACCACTAAGCCATCCCTTCAGCCCCTCTACCCCCTTTTTGAGGTAGGGTCTAGGGTCTTACTCTAGCTCTAGCTGACCTGGAATTCACTATGTAGTCTCAGGCTGGCCTAGAATTTACAGTAATCCTCCTACCTCAGCCTTCTGAGTGCTAGTGGTGGGATTAAGGGTGTGCACCACCCCAGCCAGCATAGCCTTATGTATTTTTAATTTATTTTTATTTTTATTTATTTCAGAGAGAGAGAGAGAGAGGGAGAGAAAATGGGCATTCCAGGGTCTCTAGCCATTGCAAATGAACTCCAGATGCATATGCCACTATGTATCTGTTTTACATGGGTTCTGGGGAATTGAACCTGGGTCCTTAGACTTCGCAGGCCTTAACCACTAAGGCACCTCTCCAGCCCAGCCTCAAGTATTTTTTTTAAATTTATTTATTAGAGAGCGAGAGAGAGGGAGAGAGAGAGAAAGAGAGAAAGAGAGGGAGAGAATGGGCACTTCAGGGCCTTTAGCCACTGCAAATGAACTCCAAATGCATGCGCCCCCTTGTGCATCTGGATTATGTGGTTCCTGGCTTACATGGTTCCTGGAGAATCGAACTGGGATCCTTTGGCTTTGCAGAAAAATGCTGTAACTGCTAAACCATCTCTCCAGCCCTTAAGTATTTTTTGATTATGCTTCCTACTTAGTTTCCAGCAGGTGGCGCTCTGCTGGAGGAGGTGTGTCACTGGGGGTGGTTCTTCAGTCCTGAATCAGCTTGTGTTTGCTGTGTGTAGAGAGCTAGCTTGAGCTCTGGTGGTTTGTTCTCTCTCTGCTAGGGATGTTTGATGACGAAGTGAGCCAACTTCTACTCTCATGATGAAATTTCCCCTGGAACCTGTAAGCTTGAAATAAACTGCTTCCTCCCATAAGCTGTTTCTGGTAACTGCAACAAGGTACATAGGATGGGCCTTGGAATCTAGTTCCCACCCCAGGTCCTAAGACAGTGGTTGATCTGGGCCTGCCATCCATGTAGAACGTGGAGAAGTCTTGGTGTTTGAGGCCAGGAGGACCTGGTGGTGTTATTTTGGCAGAACACTCTACTTTTGTAATTCTAACTTGCTTCATCTGCATTGAGGGGACTTCCTGCTTCCTGGGATTTGCTGACAATTGAATAAAGTTCTATTGACAGACTGCTTGGCTCAGAGCAGATATTTCTGGAATAATGCTTGACCCTTTCCTGTGTGCTACTCCCTTTCAACTGGACCACTCCTTTATTTGTATCACCTATAACCTTTAGCCTCGTTTGCATTTAGGCTAGTCAGGGACCTAAGTCTTGACTATTAGAAAGGAAACATGAGGACATCCTTGGTCACCTCTCACTTCCTTGCTATACTTAGTTTCTTTAGAGGTAGAGGTACTTACATATTGATTTATTCAGTTAGTTAAAAATTAATTGGTGGCTTACTTGCTGACATTTCTATCAATCACCCAATAGTCTCTAGATATCTGAAATAAAGTTCTAATCTTCACCCATGAGGCTGTCATCCTTAAATTTCTGTGTTTTGTAAGAACCTTGTACAATTTTGGGAATGGTGGTACAGACCTGTATCCCAGAATTTGGAAGGTGAGGCAGGAGAGCTGTGTTCTAAACATGGGCTACAAACCAACCAACACCAACCAAACCCAAACAAATAGGCATGATCCAAAACTGTGTTATTGCAGATACACTATTAATTTTGTTATAGAGAAGACCAAGACTAAGGGAAGGCAAGCCACTTACCTAAGGTCGCACAGCTAATATAGCTGGAACCAAAGCTCAGGTCTAGATAAACCCCAGCTAGAGCCCTATTCCTCTATTGGCCTTATGTACAATTCCAAGCATGACAGGTCACAGGTGAGGGAGGGCGCCACACCCCCTTTCTCCCTCCATGCTAGATGGCCCAGCCATCCCAGGCCTAATGTGGATGGTCCTGACAGAGATTTGGAGGTTACAGCAAGGTGCCTCTTCCCTACCTCCCTCCCCCTCCCAACAGCATAATAAGCCCATTAGCAAGTAGCCCAAGGTGCAGAATCACCTTTCCTGACAAGCTGTCAGAGGCTGGCCCAGGGGTGGGCAAGGAGGCCAGAGTGGGGAGGGAGCTGACTGCAGGCTTGGCTCGATCCATAATTTAATACCAATGTGATGTCTTCGATCAGTTTCATCTCTGCTGCACATTTCATGAAGTTTTTTTTTCTTATATCCTTTTAAAATAACAGTGCTAGGAGAAGAGGCAGCTGGAGGTCAGGGGGAGATCTCAGGCACTCGGATCAGCAGGATCCTTCTTCCTGCTGGCCATGGAGAAGTGGAGCTGGGTGGCTAAGGGCTTGTCCCACTCCCTCTAGGGTCATTTGGGTCAGGCAAGGATTAGAATACATGCTCCCCCAGACCTGGTGTTAAAGAAAGTTTGCTTTGGGCTCAGATTGCTCAGTGGGTAAAGCACTTGCTGCACAAACATGAAGACTTGAGTTCTGATCCTCACCATTCACCTAACATTCTGGGTGTGGCAACACGTATCTGTAATCCCAATGGTAGCAGAGGCAGAAACAGGAGGATTCCTAGGGCTTGCTGTCTGTCTTGTCTAGCTTTGGGCTTCGTGGGAGACCCTGTCTCAAAAAATAAAATGGAGAGTGATCCAGTAAGACGCAATGTCCACCTCTGGCCTCCACACACCTGCACACACATGTACACGTGTACACATAAGGACCTGAATACACACTTCTGCTTGCCATATACACACTTAAAAAAAGACAGAAAGTACATGTATACACTTCTACAGGCACAGGGTAGTCCATAAGAACTGATGTCTCATCTCAAAGCCCTGTCCAGTGTGAGCCAGGTGACCCAAGCAAGTCACTGATGCCCATGTAGCCCCTTATGTAAAACAATGGCCAAAGGATGTCCCTCAAGAAGTTGAGGCAAGGGTTAAATAAGCTCCTCTATTAGAGCCTTTAACCAGCTGCCTGGAACAAGATAAGCAGGGAGGGAAGAGAAGGACAATCCAAGACAATCAGTCCTCTTGGGGTTTCAGCTCTTGCAACAAGTCCTTCCTGCATATTGCAGGAGGCTCTACCACTGTCCAGAGGTGAGGCCTGAACTCCTGAGCTTTGAGGGAGAGACCCAACGTGCTAGGTCAGACTCCAAGGCTGTTCTCTTTCTAGTGGGTCAGAGGCAGAACTGGGGCACCTGGGGCTCACCTGACTGGGAGGTCTCTGTCCAGAAGATGGCCCTGGGGTGAGGAAAGCCTGGTTGTCTTACTGGGCATTGGACTGTGGGGAGCAACCTTCGTACATGAAGCAGTGGAGGGCTGGCCTACGAGCTTGGGGGTTCTCCTGACTCTACCTCCTATCACTGTAGACCATTAGGGGAACAGAAGCATGTACTGTTTGTGTCTAGCTTTACATGGATTTTGGGGATCTGAATTCTGGTTGCCAGGCCTGAACAGCAAGTGCTTTTAGCTATTTCCCAGCCTCTAATCTCGGAGACGTCTTGAAGGAGTCAGGAAGTGGAATAATACAAGAGCCACCGCTGAGGGATCAGCTGGCCTGCTTCAGGAGCCATGCTGAGAGCCCACGTGTGGGAAAGGGAGGCTGGGCCGGTGAAAGCTCTTAACTTCTTCATTATGCACCCAATGGGCATCATCCTGTTCTTTTTTTTCCTAAAGATTTTATATTTATTTATTTATTTATTTATTTATTTATTTATTCATTCATTCATTCATTCATTCATTTATTTATTTATCAGAGACAGAGGGAAAGAGAGACAAGGAGAGAATGGACATGCCAGGGCCTCCAGCCACTGCAAACAAACTCCAGACACATGTGACTCCTTGTGCATCTGGCTTACGTGGGACCTGAGGAATCGAACCTGAGTCCTTAGGCTTTGTAGGCATGTATGTGCCTTAACAGCTAAGTCATCTCTCC
This sequence comes from Orientallactaga sibirica, assembly GCA_036365145.1. Lineage (NCBI taxonomy): Eukaryota > Metazoa > Chordata > Mammalia > Rodentia > Dipodidae > Orientallactaga > Orientallactaga sibirica. Next base: position 15,209,288 of record JAEOAD010000034.1, read on the forward strand.
AGCTCCATCATCCTGTTCTTGCATGCAGACTTGACCCCTCTCTGTAAATCTCTCTGGACAAGCTGCAATGGCAAAATCTCTACCTTGGCTTTCCCATCTGATTGGTGACCCCAGCCCCCAGCCCAAGCAGCTAAGAGTGGAGACCATAGCAGCCCAAAGCAAGATGCCCTTGGGTCCAGGTGTTCAGCAAGGCACTGGCTGCTTAACACACGTGCTCCTGGAAAGGTCCCTAACCAAGTTTCTAAAGCAAATTGTTCCCCAAGGTAGCACCAAGCTCAGTGGTCCCAAGCACCAATGTCACTGCAAGATGGTTGGGAGATTTGCCTCACACTTCTGACTTGTGTGTCCCACCTTCCCAGTTGATGATTCTTTTTGGATCAAGGAATACAGAACAGAGGCATCTAAACTGCCAGGGTGTGGAGGGGCAAATGTCCTTCACAACACTTGAGGTGTTTGGTTTACAAAACATCAGTGCTGCTCAAGCCTTCTCTCTAGTCCTCTTCCACCCAGAGGCCTGGGTTCCTCTTCTCTTGTTGTGACGTTAAGTCCCAAAAAGTTGCACGAAAGGGGAGCTTTCTCTTGCCCATCTTCGTCACACGTCGTGGGAAAGACAGACTAGAGAGGTGGGAGGATCTATCAAGTTCATGGAGTATGTCTACAGTGGTTTGAATGTGAACGTATGTCCCCACCCCATAGCCTGAGGTATTTCTTGATTAAGCTTACAACTTGAGTCTCCAGTGGGCAACACCCAGCTGGGCAAGAGGAGGTGCCACTGGGGATGGCTTTTGTAGCCCATCCCTGAGGTGTGTTCAGAGCAGTTTGAGTTCTGGCTGTTCGTGTTTGCTGTCGGGTAGTTATCTCTGTGCTATATCTTGGTGGAAGTGAGCCAGCTTCTTCCACCCTTAGGGTGTTTCCTCTGGATTCTGTAATCCTGAAATAAACCCTTTCTTCCTGATAACCTGCTTCTGGTTGGATGTCCGTCAAGCACTGAGAGGGTAACTTCGTCAATGTCCATGGTGTACAAGGACAATGACCTGGATCTCTTGTCATGACACTGAGAGAAATCAAGGGCTGCGGGGAAAGGCCACTGGAGGTCAGGCTGTGGGGCTGACTAATCATCACTATGGTCCTCTTTTCCTTGTCTTTCTTCCTCTTCTCCTTCCGCCTCCTGCAGACCTGCTGTCATTCTCATCCAGCATCAATAGCAGACAAGGCAGTCACTCAGCGAGAACTGATGGTGCTTAAAACACTACACTATCTTGATCAAGCCAGGCGTGGCGGTGCACACCCTTAATCCCAGCACTGGGGAGGCAGTGATAGGTAGATGGTCAGGAATTAGTTCAAGGGCACCAAGAGACTACATAGTTAATCCCAGGTCAGCCTGGGCTGGAGAGACCCTACCTTGAAAAACAAAACAAAACAAAACAAAACAACAACAACAACAAAAACCTACTACACTAAATTCTGTTGTTCAGTTTTTGCTTCTGCCAGTGATCCCACAAGACAGGTTGTTTTGCCCATTTGTTTGTAGAGACGGACAAAGAAAGATTTAGCGAGAAAAGTGAAGTAATATGCTCCCAGGTCACCAGACCCAAGTCAGTCTGCCCAGGCTTCTTTAGCCACTATGTTATTTTACCAGGCACTGTGACATGAGAAGTATTTGTTGCGCCACCAACATACCCTGTGGCCATGGGTAAGTCACTTTACCCCTTCAAGCCTCAGTTTTGCTTTTACACAATGAGGCTGTTGATAATATTGTCTTCACCTTCCACCAATGAGTTTGTGGTGGTCTGTAGTGAGAATGGAGGAGAAAAAGCCTTCCAAACTGGGTTTGACAGTTTGATGAGAATGGTCGGCTAGAGGGAGGGCTCCTCTATTTATCTCTGTGTACCAAGTGCCTTGCCCAGTGTCTGGCATCTGTCTAGCAGGTGAATAACAATGACTGAATGTGGTTCCCATTCCTGTCCCCGGGACAGCATGGGACTCTCATGTAAAGACACCAGCAGTGATTTGTCTAGCTGGAGAGAGATATAGGACATTTTGTACCCCAAGCCTATGCATCTTTCTGTCCTGTCCTGTTGCACATGGGAGGTCTAGAGTCTGGAAGGAAATGTGGCTCAGTCCTCGAGGGCTTCCAGGGCTTAGCTTCTTCTGCAGGTTGTCAGTGAGGACTTACAAAAAAAAAAAAAAAAAAAAAGTCTTGACCTGTGGGCAAGTGAGGAGGTTGCCTGTCTCTTCAAAGGTTTTCCTCTTTTTTTTTTTTTTTTTTATTTTTTAATTTCATTTTTTTCTTTATCCAAAGAGCTGCAGAGCTGAAATAATTTATTTTGGATTTGAATAGGATGCGATAAGCTGAAGAAGGGGCAGCCAGGGTGCACATGGTGAAAGCATTAGGTTTTAAATTAGTCATTTGATGCTGTTTTGGGGATCAGAGTGAGGACTCTGGCTGACAATGTGGCACCTGGGTCCTGGGCTGGCTTCAGTGGGTGGTGGTCTGGGCAGAAGAGGGCAAACAAGGGTGCTGCTGCAGTAGATTTGGGGTCAGACATTTGGGAGCCACCTCCCTGGTTTCGTGCTGGAACTGTCACAGGTCTCGTGTGCACCACCCTGCTTTTACCTGCAAGCTGTGTGATCTTGAGCAAGTGATTCACGTTTCAGAGCCTCAGTTTTCTCGTGTATAAAATGGGGATAATTCTAGCCATTGTTAGTAGGAATATTTTGAACTTTTCTGGGAAGGGCCAGTTCATAAATGTTTTAGCATGTGCAGGCTAGACATGCTTTACCACAAACCCTTGTTCTGCTGAGCATCTTAAAAGCAGTGGCAGATCCACAAATAAATGGATGGTGGCTCATTTTCCAGGCTTGTCCTGCTTAACGACAGGATTGTGTTATTGGGTGATTTGGTCATGCAAACACCATAGTCTAAGATGACAATAGCATCATTATGTTGTATCACCTGGTGGCACCACTGTCAATGTATGTGGTGTTATGGCCCAAAACATGGTATATAATACATGATTGTATTTTTATAAATGTTATTTTACAAAAATAGAGAACGGGCAACAGTCCAGCATTCTGTTCTCAGCCTGTGGGTTTGCATACTGTGGTTTTAACATCATGAGTAAAATTGAGCAGGATCATACATGTGAAGAGAGAGTCTGCTCCCTGCCCTATCATAAGCCCTTCATTGCTAATTTTCCTCCTAATATTTCCCTCCACACCTCAGTCTCCACTGACTGAGCTTTCTAAATCTCAGCCTGGATTATGCCACCTATCTGCTTAAAACCCCCAAGAGGCTCCCTGCTGCGTGCACAAGCAATGCCTAAATGCCTTCTCTTGACACTTGAAGCCCTCTCCCACTGTTCCCACTGAGCACTTGATCCTCTGCACTTACCAGGTACTTTATCCATTCTGGGGTAAGCCTGAAGTGCTCACGGTTCTGGTCTTTTGAATTCACTGCCTTGGTGCAATTTCTGTTTGTCCTTCATTCTTCTGTGAGGCTGCCTCATCTCTTAAAAACCACTCAAATGTTCCCCACCTGGGAAACCTCCTGAGCCCCAGCACTGGCTGCCACTTCTGCTTATGAAGGTCATCTTCTTTTAGTTCTTGGTGGTAATGTGTGTGTGTGTGTGTGTGGTGTGCATGGTGTTTGCATGTGTGTGTGCACATGCATGTGTCCCACATACAAGTGTGTGGTGGCCAAAGGGGACATTTATTGCTTTTCTGCTTTATTTCCCTGAGACAGAGTCTTCCACTGAAACTGAAACTGAAACAGCCATGTTTTTTGCAAACTGGCTGACCAGTGAGCCCCAGACATCTTCCTGTCTCTGCCCCATTCAGCACTTGCTGGGATTCCAGTCATCAGCAGTCTTGTCTGTTTATTTTTATTTCTCTCTCTCTTTTTTTTTTTCAAGCTAGGGTCTCACTCTAGCCCAGGCTGACCTGGAATTCACTATGTAGTCTCAGGGTGGCCTCGAACTCACAGCCATCCTCCTACCTCTGCCCCCTCTGGGATTAAAGGCATGTGCCACCACCCCTGGCTTATTTTTATTTATTTTTTATTTGAGACACACACACACACACACACACACACACACACACACACACAGAGAGAGAGAGAATTGGCCTACCAGGGCCTCAGCCACTGCAATCGAACTCCATATGCTTGTGCCACCTAGTGGGCATGTGTGACCTTGAACTTGCCTTACCTTTGTGCATCTGGCTTACATGGGATGTGGAGAGTCAAACATGGTTCCTTAGGCTTCACAGGAAAGTGCCCTAACCACTAAGCCATCTTCTCTCCAGCCAATGCCTGGTTTTGATATGGGTGCTTTGGATGGACCTAAGGTGCTCATGCTTACATGGCAAGTGCTCTTACTCACCAAGCCATTGTCCCACCCCTGTTTCGTTCATTCATTCTAAGCTCACACTTAGAAGGCAGAACTGCATTTCCCGAGTGAGCAGACTATGAGCATCTAGTCTAAACCTTCCAGAGACCACTCCCTTGGGCCTTTGCCTTAGAGAGGATTAAGTTTGTTCTAAGAAAAATTGTATCCTATTTCAACTTCTTAGGAGGTGGAGACAGCAGGACCCAGAGTTCTAGGCAAGCCTAGACTATATAGGAACATATGGTCACAAATAAGCCAAAACAAGCAATCCTGTGTCCTTCATGGGCCCTGTTCCACAGAGAGGGGGGCAGAGTGGTGTATTCGCTACTTTCCCATTGTTGAGACAAAATATCTGACCAGAAACAACTTCAGGAAGGAAGAGTTTAGTTCAGTGTACAGTGTGAGGCTTCTTTCTGTCCATCATGGCAGGTGGGGAAGGTGCAGTAGAAAGAACTAGTTGGTCTCATTCAGTGTACAGTGAGGAAGCAGAGCATCAAATGCTGGTGATTAGCTCACTTTCTCCAAAAGGTATAAAATAAAATAAAATAAAAAAAAAACATTCTGGGGGTGGTGGCGCACACCTTTAATTCCCCATTTGGGAGGCAGAGGTAGGACGATCACCATGAGTTTGAGGCCACCCTGAGACTACATTATGAATTCCAGGTCAGCCTGGCCTAGAGCAAGACCCTACCTTGAAAAACCCCAAAATAAGTAAATATCTAGAAATACAAATAAACATATTCAGCCTGGGACCTCAGTCCATGGAAGAGTGCCATCCACAGTTAGAGTAGGTCCTCCCATCTCAATTAACCTAATCTAGAAAACCCCTCACAGACATGCCCAGAGATTTGTTTCCATGGTGATTTTATATCCTGTCAAATTGACAACCAGAGGATTCACCGTCACAAGTGGTTTGTGGGGGACAGGGAAAGGACTTTGCTGGCAGGGAAGTTGGATTGATTATTTTACTTTATTATGATTATTACTAAATTTTTAATTAGCATACAGAATAACGGGTTTGATGATGACATTATTGCTTGTCATTGCCTTCCCGTTATCACCCCTGCCCCCCTTCCTCCCCTTTCTGTCAGAATCTTACTGTTACTTATCATTTTTCCTACCTGGGCAATCTGGGGGAAATTTGCTTTACCTCTACAAATTGATTTTCTTATCTTTCAATGAGGCAAATTCATGTCTTACAGAATTGTCATGAGGCTATTAGAAATAATAGTTGTAGTCATGGTGACAAATGTTGACTGAGTCCTACAGGAGTACTTTACAAACACTAACTCCTAGGATCTTCACAGAGGCCTTGGAAGTGAGAAATGCATCTATCCCTTGTTTCCTACACGACACTGAGGCTCAGACAGATCCTTAGCAAGGAAGCTCAATGGCTGAACAGAACCCAAGTTCTGCGCCCCATCATCTTAGGGCACAGATTGAGAATGCAGGCGCAGTGCTTGGCACATAGTAGGTTCTCAAGACATGTCATGTTCTTTCCATCCTTTGCAAAGCTGGGGAGGGCCAGATGGAATAGCTAAATTTAGCTCATTTGGGGCCAAGTCTGGTCTCTAAATTTTCTCATTTCATTCTTATCATCTTGCCAGGGGAGCAGGGAACATCTGGGTATGCTGTCAGCAGGGGCTGAGTTGGGGCACAGTGGAGAGGGGGAGCCCTTGCTCATTCTCACCTGTGCCCATTAACCAGATGGAACCTGGAAATGAATCTGAAAGTACATTGGGGATGGTTTGAGAAAGTAATAAACACCTGGTGAGAAAGAGCTCTATTTTCTCTTTAGAGCCATGAAGTTTACAGTAGCTCATGAACTCAGTGCAAATCTAATTAAGCTCAAATAGGGATGCTTAACTGAAAGGAGTGAATTCAGGGAAAGACTTGGAGGTGCTGAGAGAAGCAAGCCACAGAATACAATGGAGCTTGATAGAAAAGTGATGTTTGGAAAGGTGGCCACAAGGGCAGGCGTTTCATGTGGACCATCCAGGTCCAATGTTTGATCACCTCATTGACTGTTGGGCATGAAGGCTAGTGAGAGATGGCTAAACATACAAGAGTTCTGTGTCAGATAGCGAAAGATTCAAATCCTGCCTCTTCTATTCCTCAAATTTGTGATTTTTATTTTGTCTGAGCATTTTTTCTTACCTGTGAAATGGGCACATCTGCCTCTTTTACTGGGTTGCTTTGCAGCTTTTATGAAATAATGAGTGTCAATACTGTGTTTGGCACACAGTGAGATGCTCAGGAAACTGGCACTATTAGGAGTTGCTGCATGCTCTCTCTGGATGGGATGCTAAGGGCCCCTTCTTTCTCTACCTGCACAGTTCATTCATCTCTGGCTCTTCTCCAAATTCCCCTTGGACACAGTTGGCTTCAGTCATCTTCTTGTAACTTTGCAAGGGACCTTGTGACTCTGTATGACCCCATTTACATATGAAATTTGAAAAAGAATCAAATTCCTAAAAGCAGAAGCTAAAGTGGTGGTTGCCAGGGAGAAGTTAGGTGTAAGGAGAAAACGGAGGGAAGTGGGTAGAAGGGTTCAATGTTTCAGTTAGCTAGGAGAAATGACTTCTAGAAACATTTTGTATAGCCTGGTCACTGATGATTATAGTCAATAATAATAATATATTTTATACTTGAAAGTTGCTAAAAGAGTAGATCCTAAATGTTCTCACCGCATATTTATTACCTACATAAGGAAAACTATCTGAGATGATCAAAGTGTTACCTAATTGATTGTGGTAATTATTTAACAATGTGCAAACAGACCATAACAGTGTTTTCAGGTACTAAAGTTATAACCAAAATATATATTCAGTTACCAATGATAACTTCATAAAGCTAGGGGTGGGGAATCCCATTCCTCCAGGAAGCATTCTAGACATCAGCACTGAGGGGTCTTCTCTCTCTGGAGACTTGAGGGTGCAGGTGTTTGTGTTGGGCACTGAAGCTTTCGTGAGATGTGTGGGATCTTACAATAGGGCAGAGGAAGAAACAAGGCATGCTGGGCTGTGAGTGCAAGGTGGAGGTTGGTGCCCCTAACTTCTTGTCCTGCTTAGGCTCTGAGAGTGAAACCCTTCGAATGAACACAGGGTGGGCCTGTGAACCATGTTCCTTCATCTGATCACTGCTGCACACCTGGCAGGAGGCCTCCGCCCTGCAGTAACCTGTCTCTGGTGAAGCACAGGAGGAAGGGATTGTCCCTTCGGTACCATGGTGATAGTCCTGTCAGGGTGGCAATGGCATAAAGGTCATATGCCACTGCTCACCAGAAGTTAGCTCTGCTCCCTTTGTCCTCCTTCCCCCATGGCATGTGAGCCAGCAATCAAGGACTAGGTGGAAGATCCACCTCTCTCTGTCAGCTGGCCCTAAAGCCACTCTCCTCTCCCATCTAATTTCCTACACCAGCCCTCATTTGCTCAGTGAAGCTCACATATTATCCTCCAGTGACTCTTTCATAACCAATTCAAAATAGGAGGTAAGAGGATGCTTATATTTATCACCTTGAAGACCTCAAAGAAAGAATTTCAGAAGAAGGAGTAGTAAGCTTCCTGTCACCAGACATGGACAAGGGGAGACCAAATCACTACATATCAAACTTTATTTTGATGATGGATTACATTACTTTGGGCTCTTCTAGAATGCCAACTAACATTATATAATTTTTATATGAGGACTCCAATAGAAAAATTGTAGATAGAACACAATATTAAAACTGATGCAAATGTAATAGTGATTTTGGTCAAAGAATCATTTTCATGATTATATATATATGCTACAGCCTGAATATTATACTAAATAGGGTATCAACATGTTTTCTTTCTTTTTTCTCACAATTCCAAAAGACCATTATCAAGAGAAGAAAGGCTGTAATGACAATTCCCATCTCTCTAAAACAGCCTTTCATGTCTGGCCTCAAAGCTGACAGGGAGAAGGCAAATCTGACTGAGGGTCCTTATGTGGCATCCCCCACCCTGCCCATCTGCTCTGTTCTACTCAAGGCTGTAAATTTTTTTTTTTGCCATGGACATCAGTTGGAGGGATGCAAGATGAGTTTTCATGTAGATTAAAGCTAGCAAGGGACAGGCATGCACTGAATCACAATGACATAAGAGGTGGTGAGGAGCTCCAAGTCACTGATGACACTATAGATGTGCAGGGAAGGCACAGCATCGTTTCCTTCTATCCAGAAAAGAAAAGAAACACTTCCTGAGCTCCTGCTGAGTATGTAGCCTTTTAAACATACACTTAGGGACTGGGGAGACAGCTTTAGGTACGCTGCTTACCGTGCAAACATGAGGACCTGAGTTGGATCTCTAGAACCAGAAACAAAAGGCTGGGCATGGTCACTAGAACTTGTGATTCCAGCCTGGGGGTGATAGCGGCAGGTTGATCCCTAGGACTTCCTCGCTAGGCAGTCTAACCTACTTGTTGAGGTCCAGGCCAGTAAACACTGTCTCAAAAAATAAGGGGGGGGGCAACACTTGATAAAGTTACACCTGAGATTGTACTCTAGAATCCACATGCAGGCACTTGCACATGCAAGGTGTGTGTGCTCCCTCTGTTAGATGTGCCATCTGCACCCAAACATGCAACACACACACACACACACACACACACACACACACAGAGACACTTTTATACTTACTCTCCTGTAAGGTGGGATGATAACACCAACTAACAAATGGAGGCATTGAGACTCTGGAAAGATGAAATGACAAGCTACAGGTTACCTAACAAAGAAAAATCTGAGCTACCGTTTGAATACGAGCCTACAAATCCTTGTAGCCCGCCAGATGACAAGATGCGGTAGTTTGAATCAGATGTCCCCCATAAACTCGTGTGTTCCAAATGCTTGATACTCAGCTGGTGGTGAGTTGGGAGGTGGAGTCTTCTTGCTGGAGGAGGTTTGTTTGTTGTGGGAGGCAGGATTAGGGGTATTATCTCCAGCTCCTACTTGCCAGACCCTAGGTCACTCTATTGCTGCAGAGTTCCATATGCTGTGGCAGAGGTGATGTACAGCCTCTGCTCATGCCATGCTTTTCCCTGCCATCATGGAGTTTCCTCTTGAGACTGTAAGCCAAAATAATAAGTATTAATAATAATAATGATTAAACCTTTCCTCCCATCAGTTGCTTTGGGTCAGGTGCTTTGTCCTAATAGTGAGAAGGTAACTATAACAACAGATGAATCTAAAGAAATGGTACTTTCCATCATGGGATAGGCAGACCAAAGGTGCTATGTCATTGTCCATGGGGCCCGTAATTTTACTTAACAGAGCAAGAGGATTCCGGGCATGCACTCACATTAACTTTTGTATTCTCTTTCCACCTCACTTCCATTTGCCCATCTGAAGTAGGTAATCCAAATCCAACAGGAACATCACCACCTCCAAAGTTTAATCTTGACACAAAAGCAACAGGGTTGTGATGGCGCTAGACAGTGGGAAGAGGGGCAGGGAAGAAGCTAGCATGGTGTCTAGACATCTCACGTGGATCCCCATGTGGATAGAGTTCTATTCCCATTCTCTGGTGGAAACACCAGGAGAGAAACAAATTCAAGGGGCAGATGACAAAGTCAGCATGGGCCATTCTGGGTCAGAGTGCACAGGGGGCACACTGAATCTCTTGTGTGACAGTGGGGAAGAAAGAGAAACCTGATAGCTGGGAGCGGACTGACTCTTGCCCTTAGGTTTTTTAGGACCCAGTGTGCACTCCCAGCCATGCTGTGCTGATTTCTTGCTAAAATTAAACAGCCTTCTAGAACACCAACAGCAGATAAGATCACTCTATGACTGTGATGAGGTCTCAGACCCCTTCATAGTCTTGTCTAGACACAGAGCAACAAGGTCACTAAGCAAATCAGAGAAGTTCCAAGCGACGCCTTCTTCCAATGAATATGAGAGAGTGCTCTTATCTGTTCCACTTTCAGCCTTCTGGGTAGTCTTCTCTCTTTTATAGTATATGAGCTCTCTGAAGGTTCTCCACCTATAGGATTCCTCCTGCTTCCGGAGTGAGCAATAAATCCCCACTTGCTGGACACTCCCATGCCAAATCACCTGGCAGTGGCTTGGGTTCTTCGTCATTCCCAGGCCCTCATTCAGATGCCTCAGGTTTCCTCAGAGTTAAGCATTCTCCTGGTTGCCATAAATGCTGAAGTCAACTTCATCTGACCACAAGTGAGTTCCAAGGGACCTTTTGGCTGAAGGACATTGACACTCTTTAAGGCTGGCTAGGAATCTCATCTCTAGATTACCTGGCATCATCTCTTCCCCAGGGCATGCCTTCTGGCTCTGTTCCCCAGGCTATAACAACCCTGCAGAGATTTCAAACCTGGATTTGAAGAGTAAAAGAGCTTGTCTCCTCCCTTACTGGTTCCTTGTTGTTGCTGTTGTTTGAGTACCACCCCTCCATTTTGTCTCCCTTCAGTTTACCATGGGACTTTATGCTTTACCCCTCTATTTCCTCTGTGTCTGCTGGTACCTAAGATCTGTCAGGATAGATTTTTTTTTTTTTTTTTTTTTCCAGAACAGCTCTGGGGTTTCTCTGCCTCAACTCCGAGTAAGCTCTGTTGGACATCCCAGTGTTGGGGAAGAAGACAAATCCCTTGTCCAAATCCACACTGCAGCCAAGAGCCAGGCAGCAGGACCTCACCTAGCAGTTCCGGCCACCCTGAGGCTGCAGCTCACATCCCTGGGATGTGGATTGCCATTGATCCTCTCTTGCAGGAGCTTGGCGGTTCTGTTTGGCTATGAAAAAGAGCCTGCCACGTTGATGAATTATTTAAACCTTAGCAGCACCCAATTATGCAAATCCGATTATCTGTTTAAGGGCAGCTTGGCTTGGAACAGCTTGTAGTTGTGATACTTATTATTATTATTATTTTGGCTGAAAACCTGGCAAATTCAGTTGAAAGCAGAGTTTAATTTCACCCGAGGCCTGTTTAGCCCAGAGCTCAGTCCATGGTGGGGGCGGGATGCCCCATTGGTTTGCTTGGAAATTCATTTCTCCCTGTTGTTTCCACATAGCCGCGTCTGGGAAGAACCTTTCAGACAAGCTGCTTCCATGCTTTCCCAAGCTGGAAACTAAAACGCAGACAGAGAAACTGACCTGCCCACATTATGTGTGGCATTTTGGTGGAGTGAGAACACTAATCCATGCTGCAAATCTAGAACAATCTCTATGGATTCCCGTTGCTTCTGCCTGGGTGGAAGCAGGTGGACAGCAGGTCTCAGAACTTGATGTGTCATGGGATTTCATTTATGTCATTTGTGATTGAGCAGGTGACGGAAGTGCTTCGCAGGTGGCATGTAGTGATAGAAACCCTTACTCCAGAGACAAGAACTGCACTCCAGGTCTTGCTCTGGGGTTGTGGCTGCCATCCCCTTCTTCTGATCTTCCCAGTGAACTGTGGACTCAACTATGGCTATCAACTTTTCCAGATCCACACTCTAAGTGGGACACACAGGGCCATTTTCCTGTCGCCTCTGCAGTGCTCAGGGCCCTGTACTTGTAAGGATGTCATGTTTGGTTGAAGTTCTTAAGTTTTTTTTTTTTTTTTTTTGAGAGTCTCGTGTAAACCCAGCCTAGCCTCAAATTCTCAAATTTTTTTTTTTTTTTTTAATTAAGTAAAGACTTTGTATGGACATATCATCTGTTGGCACCATCATTTCCCTCCTATGTGCCCACATTCCCCTGAGGGCCCTCCTCAGTGGGATTGCTGGTAGTTCCCCATGGGGATGTAGGCTGTGAGTTGTGAGAGCAGCAGTCAGTCATTTTCAGGGGAGGGTGATGCCTCTGGATATTACCTCCCACCCTGTGGCTTTTACAGTCTTTCTGCCCCCTCTTCCACAAAACTCCCTGAGCTGTGGTGGGTGTGTTTCAGTGTCGCTGTGGATGACCGTAACTTCTGATCCTCCTGTCTCTACCTGAGTTCTGGCATTACAAGCACGCACCATCATGCCCAGTGTATGTGACATTAGGTATCTAACTGAAGGCTTTGTCCATGCTAAGCAATTACTTTACCAGTTTTGCTACATCCCCAAGCCAGTGAAATTCTTAAATTTTTGAACAATAGTCTTATGTTTTCTTTTTGTACCAGACACTAGACACATGGGCAATGCCCACAACCCTCTTCTTAGGGTGGTATTACTGAGGAACTTGTGGGGCTGATTTGCTTTGCATTTTTTTCCAGCCAATTTGTAGCAAATGACCAGAGAAGAAAGCACTGGGCCGACCCTTCCTCCTCATGACGCCAAGGGGACTGGGAGCCGTTTGGTGTGCTTAGTCATTTCTGTCTTCTAGTCATTTCCTAATGTACTCTTCTCATCCTGGAAACTCTTTCTCCCTCTAGGTCTTGTGACTGACTGACCTGCTGACCTCACTCAGGCCCAGCACAGAGAGCCCTTTCTTCCACCTTAAGCCACTCTGCAGCTGAGCTGCAGCAGTCTGCTGTCTTGATCACTGAATTAAACAAGCCACAGAGCAAACCTCCAAGACAGGAGACCAGAACAGCCCTTCCTTGGGGGAGGGGAGGTAAGGTCCAGAACTGGAGAGTGTGGCAAGGGGCCAAGGGCAGCCTCAGCCAAGGACAACCAGGAGATTGAAGACCTCAGTCACCTAACTGCCAGCGGCTGAATTGTGCCCAGACCACTTGCTTTGGACGAGGTCTCTGAGCTTCAGGTAAGGATGGCTGACCCAGCCAAGGATTTGATTTTCACTTGTGAGACTTGGGCAGGGAATCCAGCTGACCTGTCCAAGGACTTCTGACCACTGGAAACAAACACTGTGAAGGATGTTGTTGAACCTGTTAAATTTGTTCTAATTAGTTGCAGCATAAATTGGGAATTAATACACTTTTGGCATCAGATTAAAGGCCATTTGTTTTTGTTTTGCCTCTTGCTGGATGCAGTGGCTCTCTGTGTTTTGATGTCAAGTCTCCCATAAAACACTGAAAAATTATAGCAAGAACCAAAGAAAAAATTTTGCTTATATGGTTATTATATTTGTTCTCATTTATTATATTAGAAATTTAAACTGATGATTTATTTAAAACAACAAGAAACTAAAAACATTCACTTCTCCCATCTGTATCCTAAATGGCTTCTTTTTAGAAGGTTCTAGGTATTTTTATCTTCATTTTCCCTGGATTACCTAGCATAATGCTGAGGACATTATACTTTTGGATGTGTCTCTGGGATTCTGTTGGCTTAGCATAGTTCCTGGTTCATTTTTGGTCTTCTTTCTTTCCTGTCTGGGAATGAGGGAATTGTGGCTTTGGTCTAAGCATGGGTACAGACCAAAGCCACACTTAGCAAGGTGCTTATCAGTAGCCAGTCATGATTACCTTTGGTGTCTTATACAAGCATGTTGGGGTCCCTCCTAGGGCCAGCCCAGGAGGGACGGCAGGGTCTCTGCCGAGGAGGGGGTGAGAGGCGCAGAGTCACGACACAGACTCTGGGAGTTGGGTGGAAGCAGGCAGAGGGTGAGCTGCTGCAAACTTGTTTATTCAAGGAAGTGTAGGGGGTTTAAAGGGTTTGGCTGGCCAATCGTTGTATGGGGTGGTTCCCTTCTTGTGACCAATGACAGCCTGTCTCTGGGCAAATCATCTCGCAGCAGGTTGCTCACGAGCATGGGACTGTAACTGTTGTCACGCCAGGCCTGTGCAGGATGCCGTGTTCACAGAAGCCACTTCCTGGTTTCTTCCAGCAGGCAGCCTGGCTAGGGCCTGACCTGCATTGTGCCATACAAGCATGCTTATGGGTCCTACTGGACAACAAATCCGCAGGTTTGCTTCCACCTGTCTCTGGACTTGATATTCTAAACAGTGTTTCCTCCCTGGCCCGTGGCAGCAACACTGGGGTACTCTACCTACCTAACTCGTGTTCCACAAGAGGTCTTGCTACAACCACACTCGGCCATGAATTCTGTGAGTGAAGTCTTTCATAGCTTTACATTTTCCTCAGGATAAAAATTAAAAAAAAAAAAAATTGAGGCTGGGGAGAATGGATTCTCAGCACCAATGTAGAAACCTCTGATTCTAGGACTAAGGAGGCAGAGACAAGGAGATTCTTATGTATTACTGGCTGGCTAGTGTAGCTGAATTGGTGAGCTCCAGGGTCAATGAGAGATCTTGTTGCAAAAAAATAAGATGGAGTGCAACTGAGGAAGATATCAGAGGTTGACCTTTGAACTCCACACGCACATGCATATGCACTTTCTCACACATGTGCCCACACATGTTTCAACACCCTAAACAACATCAAAGCTCTCCTTATCATGGACTCAGGGTCTTCCTTAACCCAGGCCTTGTTGATGTTCTCAGACACATTGCTTTTCACTCTGTTCCGTCTGTTGTGTCCTGCTTAGCTTGATTGCTTTTGGGACTTCTCTGTTATCATTCCTTTGAGTCCTTTAGGTTCTGGAACATTCTCTTTTCCCAGTTGCCTCTCTCTTGTCCTTCCAGTAGCTCCTCCCCTTGGGAATGTTTCTTGGATTTGGTGATATTCTTACACTACCTCACAGCGCACCATCCTTCCCTTCCATAACCTTCATCTTGCTAGCGTGTCAGCATGTCAGTTCTGGTTTCTTTTTTCTTCCACGCAGCCCTGTGCTTCTTGATGACAGGGCTATATCTTGTCCATCTCCACATTTTTGGGACTCACATAGTATCTGCACCCAAGGACATGCTCCATGAGTATGTAAATGACAGAATGGTAGGTTTTGGAAAGGACCTAAGAGATTTGACTTTAGGAAAAACACTCTTGGTGACTGTGGTGAAGGACAGGACAGGAGGTGGGGAGAGGAGTCAAGACAAGTTTCCAATATTCCAGGCAAGAAATGATGGGATTGAGTGTGGTGGCAACACGTCTGTAACTCATTGTACAAGCACATTTATAACATGTTTATAAATTTATAAAACAAATTTTAATGAGAATTGATCATTAAAGTGGTACCAGGCTCTCAGACTCTGGTAAGCCTTTTTAAGTTCTCCACGAGATACCTATGAAAACATAGATGAGAATTCACAAATATATTCATTAAACTGTGCTTGAAAACCCACTGAGTACAGCACCAGAGAAGCATTTCCACTAATCTTAAAGCCACTGTACTCAGACTGAGGAAAACTGGCTTTATATCGGCCTTAAGAAACTGAGGCCACAGAGGAGCAAGAAGAGATTTGTAGGGCTTTCCTTGATGCTCAGATTCTGGGATGCTAATGATCAGCATATGGGGTAGTCACCCCTCTTCCAGAAGGCCCCAGAGTATTGCTCTTTTCCTTTCCCTTTACTTTTGCCCCTCTTCCAATCCAGCCTGTTCTGTGTTCTATCCCAGACAGGAATTCTCAATATGGACAGCAAGTATGTTTGTGTGTGTGTGTGTGTGTGTGTGTGCGTGTGCGCGCACATGTACACTTGGGCATGCTCTCTCACCCTCACTAGAGTTCCATTTTTCACTGTGAAGTTCAAGCAGCACCAAAGAGGGGGGTTAAGTAGAGGAATGGATACAGGATGAACACATGACACTACATGCTGGCCCACTGTCTTTTCCCCATGGGTTATTCTGTTCCCAAGGATCAGAGAACTAGTCATAATTACAGAAGAGATTTCCTCAGTCAGGCTGAATTCTGTGGTAGGGACTGAGCCTGTTTTGCATGTGGAAGGCCCTGGGTTTAATACCCAGCACCACACAAACTAGACATAGTGACACATGCTTGTTATCTCAGTACTTGGAGAGTGGAGCTAGGAGGACCCAAAGTTCAAGGTTGTATTTCTTGGCTACATTGTGAGTTTAAGGTCAGTCTGGGTTTCATGAGATCCCCCCTCCCCCCTTTTTTTAAAAAAAATATTTTATTATTTATTTATTTGAGAGAGAGAGATACAGAAATAGACAGGTAGAGAGAGAGAGAGAACGGGCACTCCAGGGCCTTCCAGCCACGGCAAACGAACTCCAGATGCATGTGCCCCCTTGTGCTTCTGGCTAACGTGGGTCCTGGAGAATCAAGCCTTGAACTGGGGCCCTTAGGCTTCACAGGCAAGCGCTTAACCGCTAAGCCATCTCTCCAGCCCCCCCTCCCTTTTTAAATTTATTTAAGAGAGTGAATGAATGGGCGCGCCAGAGCCTTCAGCCATTGCAAATGAACTCCAGACATGTGCACTCCCTTGTACAGATGTAAGACATTGCACGCATGCATCACTGTGCATCTGGCTTATGTGGGACCTGAAGATTGGAACGTGAGTTCTTAGGCTTCACAGGCAAGCACCTTAACCACTAAGCATCTCTTCAGGCCAAGACTCCCCTTTTTTTAATAAAAAAGGAAGATTTGAGGATTTATCTTGACAGGGGCAGTGCATGTCTTATGTGCTGTGTTTTAACAAGACTTAGAGATGCTGTGACCTTCTTGATCATGAACAATAAGAAAAGGATCCTAGGAAAAAAATGTTACAGATCAGAGATCGATGATGAAAGCATGTCATTTTTAGACTCCAAGAAGGAAAAAAAAAAATCATCAAGGAAACTATCCTTGACTGACGTTATGAAGAAAAAAAACATCTAAAACCAAAAGAAAACAAGTTGCAATGAGAAGGGGGCTGAAAGAGATAAGTAAGAATTTCAATTACTCTTTAGTCATGATTGAATCAAAACAAACATAATTACAGACTGTGTAGAGCAGTGTAACTACAAGCATATAACTTACCAACACTGATGGAATATTGCCAAAGATAGACCCAAAGGGATATTCATAGCCTTTAAAAAAGTTCTTACCAGGCAAGAGAATCAGGGAAAGAAAAATAAACTAGGATCCAATGCAGGAAGGACAAGGACCATAAAATTAACTCAAGGCAAACAGAACTGAACACAGTGAAACCAGAAATTAACAAATTAATAAATCAATAACTAATTAATAATTTATAACTATTCAATAAACTAGCAAAGAAAAAGTAGTGCAATTGAAATAATTTAAAATTAAAATTTTCTAAGAAGGTGAATACAAAATGATCCTTGGCAATCTGGACAATTGAAAAAACCCACAAATATTCAACATCGGACAGAACAAAAGGAATCTAACATGGATAAATGGTAATTAAAGTAAAATACTATTAAAATCATACTTCTATGAATTTGAAAATCTGGATAAACTGAATTTCTAGAGCAAATTAAAATAAGCTAAGTGGAAATGACACAATCTATCAATAAATATCAGAGAGTGAAAGAGACCTCATATAATTACCTTATACATTAAATCTTACATAATTACTGGCAAAATTCTTCTCCAGTTTCATAAAGTAACTTGTCTATTTAAGTATTTTCAGAGCATAGAAAACTATGGGATGCAAAACTAAAAGTTAAAAGCTGGTACAATATTTTCTACATAAGTTTGAGAGAAAAGTTGTGGTTCAAGACTTTTATATCCAACCAAATGTACAGTTGGCAGAAAGACTTACTGTCTATGTAGGGTCCTGTTCTGTGACAGAAGTAGCTCATCTCTGAGTGAAAAGGTGCTCCAGGCACCAGATATATGGTCATCCCAAATATATGGAGTTAGATTCCTAGCTCCTATAAATTACTCAATTTTAGTAATATAAGAAAAAAACTGAAAAGAAAAATCATATTAAGATTTTAAAAAAAGAATATTTTCTGAAAAGATTTTTTTGATTATGAAGCAAATAAACATTCCTTTGACTACTGAATTGGGAAAAACCTCTCTAAGTAGTAGTTAAAAGAAAAAAAAAACTCATAAAGGACAATATTGATAAGATTTCACTAAATAACTAACTAGATTAACTTAATAAAATTAACTAAATTAAAAAAAGCATTCTTCAAAACTTCCATAATCGTGTTTGACAGTTAGGTATAAACCAAGGAAATATTCAGAGCCAACATGGGAGACAAGTAATTAAAATACACAAGAAAAAAAGAAGAAATTCCAATTAGAAAATGGTCAGAGGTTATAAGTATGCAATTCATAAACAATGAAATACAAATCATCTATCTTAATGGTGATCAAAGAAACAAAAATTAAAGCAACAATGAAATGCCATTTTCACCCACTCAATGAAAGAAGTTTACCATCCACAGTGCTGTTGTCTGTGGAGGAGCTGTAGTTAGAATGTTTGTCTGTGTGTGGAAACTTGGTCAATGTGAAGGTTAATCTTGATTGTCAACTTAAAATGCCTAGAACAAGGATATGAAAAAGGGAAACTTCATACACTACTCATGGAAATATAAAATAGTGTTCTCTCTATGGAAGTCAGTATGAAGTATCCTCACAAAACTAAACAAAACAGCAAAACTAAACTATCTATCAGGATGACCCAGTTACACCACTCCTGGGTATTTACCCAAATGACTCCAAGTGAACATATCACAGAAATTGCACATCAATGTTTATTGCAGCACTATTCACAACAGATGTTTAAGAACCAACCTAGATGTCCAGCAACAAAGGAACTGAATAAATGATCTCTATATACACAATGAACATTTTTTAGACATAAAGAAGAATGAATTTATGTCTTTGTAGGAATTGGAGATACTCATATTAAGTAAATCAAGCCAGTCTTACAAAAACAAATATCACATATTTTCCCTCATTTGTGGTTCTTAAGTTCTATATAGATACAAAAAATAATGAACATATATGACATGAAGGTAGGAGTAAAATAATCTAGGTGGATAGAGGGGACTAGTGGGAGAGGGAGGGGTAAGAAAGCAGAGAGTGATGGAGTATGGGGGGAATATGCTCAAAGCACGACACTTACATGAAAGCATCTTATGTAATAGTACTATGAACAATGACATACTAATGAAAAGTTTAAAAATTAAGAAATGATTATTGAAACTAAAAGCAAACAAGCAAACAAAAGCAAACCAAAATGCAAAGCTCCTCATCAGCCACTATGGGCGACTTACTAACGTGACTCCCTAAAGCAGGTCATTTGCCCTTTTCCTCTTTTCTTTCTCTCTTCCTCCTCTCGCCATCATGCCCTTCCCCAAAATCACAAGAAAACCGCTCCATCTTGCCCATTACTGTCCACATTTAGCACAAAGAATACACCCCATCACCAAAAGGAATGCAGAGGTAGAATGGTGAGGGGAGGGAGGTAAAATTTTTCTTCATCTTGTTAGATCAACACAGTTTATGAAACGTCATGCATATGCAGTGTTATTCATTGCATTTTTGCTTAGAATATTTTTCATACTGCTACCTAGTTTTCTAAATTACCTTTTTATTGGAAGAAGAAGTGATCTACTTATTAAGATGACTTTTCTCTAAAAATAGCTACATGCTGTTCATTCATTTTGGCCTCTACATTCTCTCCACATTGAATTAGATAGAATGGCTAAGATTTCCTTTAGGAAGGAAAGCTCGCAGTGGCTGAGTACCTGTGAATCGTGAAGCAGTGTGCTAAGGGTGTGGCTACATTTTTTCACAGGTGCCACAGGTCCCTCTGGAACAGAGTGTGAAAAACCCTTATTAGAAAAACATGTGATTTCATGCTCTCCTCACTGACAGCTGTGCAGCCTCCTAGCCATGGGTAAGGAAACTGAGGCTACTGGCAGCAGCTGCTGTTGGGCATTCCACTGTGGGGAAATGCGCATTTAGATTCAGCCTCAGCCTAGTCAGATGCTAGCCCACCCTGAGCAGATGCACATTCCAGGCCCAGGCAGCCTTTCTACACCTGACTCATTTCTATCTCTGCTCATCTGGGTGATGGAGGTTAAGCTAGACGGGAGTTAGCGAGCATGCTTCTATCCAAATCCATTTAATCACTCTGTCTCTGTCTCTCTCTGTCTCTCTCTCTCAGTCTCGTGTGTGTGTGTGTGTGTGTGTGTGTGTGTGTGTGTGTGTGTGTGTGTTGTGTGTTTATATGCATGTGGAGGTCAAGTCCATTCTGCTAGGAGGCAGAATAGTCTGGAAGCTCATCAAAACTTGTGGGCAGGATCCTGGTCAGCACCTGGTCAGAGTGTGCAACTCTGCTTCTGTCAAGTCAGCTCACGGGTCTTTGGGAGTCCAGAGAAAGCAAAATGTTGCCGTCTCATTCTCTTTGTGTTATTGGTTATTGGCTCTGTGACCCCAGGATCCTGTGGTTAGGGACACACACACACACACACACACACACACACACACACACACACACACCCCTGTTTTACCAAGGCAGGGTAGCAAAGTGAGATGAACTCCAATCTGATGCCAATCAGGCTCCCAGGCCCTTGACCAAGCTCACCTTTTCCAGTCTGGGCCTGTTCTACTTCCTCTGTTTCCCCCACCCTGGGTTTCTTATAGGAAAGTTGAAAGGAAATGTCCTATATCCAGGACAGTCAAGGTCATGTACAGAAAAGATCAGGTGCTTGCAGCACTGTTAGCAAGAGCTTGATTTTTGTAGTGCAAATGATTTGACTTTTTTTTTTGATAGTTCTCACCAAAGACTCTCACTGTGTTGAATACTATCCCCCACCTTCCTATCTTTCTGGAATTCAGAATGTGAATGTATTCAGAAATCTGACCTTCACCGATGTGGTTAAGACGAGGTTATATTGAATATGGTAGGCTCTACATCTAATGACTGGTGTGTCCGTATGAGAATAGGAGAGGATGAAGGTCACACGGACAAAAGATGACCAGTGAAGAGCAAGACAAATATTAAGTAGAGGCAACCAGAGCCAAGAAACAGCAACATTTTCTGAAGGAGACAAGAAAGGGTCCTGTCCTCTAGCACCTTCAGAGCGAGGGTGGCTCTGCCAACACCTTGATTCCAGATGTTTGCCTTTCAGGGGTGTGAGAGAATAAGTTTATGTTATTATAAGTTACCCAGTTTGTGGCAGCTGGTGATGGCAGTCCTAAGAAATCACCAGAGGATCCTTCCCTTTGTCCTCCAGATCCAAATACTACATTCTACAAGAACCAGGTATGGCCAAAATTATGGAGAGATCAGAGATAAAGGAGGGATTATTTGGGGATGCAAATATTGACCAATGAAAAAGTTGAGGCTTGTGCCAAATGAGGAAAGTGGCCAAATGAAGTTCTCAGGGTGGGTATGACTATGGCCTTACATCCAAGAACAGACTTAGGGGCACAAGTTGAAGATGTCATAGGATTATCAGATTTGTACCTTCCTGTGAGCTATTGATGAGCTGTCACTTAGCTGTTTGACATTCACTGATTCCCAGTGCTCTCTCTTCAGCTCTGTGCTCAGGAACAGAGGATAGCATCATGTGTTCTTTCCATCATGGTTTTTGTGTTGGGCCACATGTGAGATGAGGCAGGAAACACTAAACAGATTGCAGTAGATGAAGCCTGCGTCCTCATTTGGGGTACCACTTGAAAGCACATGCTGTGGGCTCCATCCACACAATTATCCATTTCAGTGAGACTTGGAATTGACTGGAAACTAATGGCTGCAGCATAAAGACCTGGGTTTTAGAAATGGTTCCATGGTTGGTAGTCTGGCAGCTTTTCTGAGGCTTGACCTGCTCCTCTGTGGTATGAGCATGTCAGTATGAAGCTCACCACAGACTGGCTGCATTTAGACATGTATGGCTTGGTCAAGTACATAGCTTTGAGGACTGATGTTGCCAGGCTGGTACTTATTTTCTCACTTCATTTAGTTTATTATTTTTTTAATTTTGAATGTGTATGTATGTGTGATTTGCATGCATGTATGTATGCATATTTTTATGTGTGTGCATACACATATGTGTATGGTTTTATGTGCATGTGTGTGCATGAATATGAAATCAGGGGTCACTGTTGGAAAGCTCAGTTGCTCTCCACTTTATTCTTTAAGACAGTCTCTTGATGAATGTAGAACTCACCAATTTGGCTAGTCTGGGTAGCCAGTGAGCCCCAGGAATTCCAGGGCTCTACCTTCATATTTCTGGGATTATAGGCATGTGCCACTAAGCCTGGCATTTTAAGTGGATACTGGGTCTCCAAACTCAGAACTCAGATGCTCAGGCTTGTGTGTCAAGCACTTGACTCATTGAGTCATCTCACCAGCCCACGTGGGTGTCTTCTTTGATGATCCCCTGTATGAAGAAGACTGTTTTCCTTTTTCTTTTATCCATTTGAGGAAGTCTGCTCCCAACATCCTGGCTTTGGAGCCACAGCAGATGCCTTGTGTCCTGCGTGAGGGAGTAGTTCACAGAAAGAAAAGTGTGAGAGGCTGGCTAACATCTCAGAGATGTTCATAAGTCTGGAGAGGGGAAATGGCCAGTTCTAAGTCATGTTTCCCTTTCACAGACCTTTATTACAGCTTCCAGACTGGTGCTATACTGCTCTATGTTCCTCCTTCCATAGTTCCTCCTCCTATAGCATCCTAGCATTCCAAATGCTTCAATCAGATCACTTCCTGGTAGAACTTTTCAATAGCACTTAGAATAAGTCACAAGCCCTTTCCTGAGGTCCACCAGATCCACCCTCCACCCTGGTCTGGCTTCTACCTTACTGTCTGAATACCACATCATGCCACTGTCCCTCTACATCATGGAGCTCCACTCAGCCATCTTGTCTTTTTGGTTCTAGAATGCAATCAGGTCTTTCTTGCTCAGATCTCTCTGTGATGTCCCTTTCTCTTCTGTGTCCTCTTGAGGTCTAACACAGTTTATGTCCCCTCTCTCTATATAGGCATACAAAAAGTAGCAGTAGGGCTGGAGAGATGGCTTAGGGGTTAAGGCGCCTGCCTCCTAAGCCTAAGAACACTGGTTCCAATCTAAAGCAGTTCCAATCTCCAGGTCCCACGTTTAGCCAGATGCAGTGAGGCAAGGGCGCAATGCCGCACTTGCCCACAAGGGGGCGCACACATCTGGATTTCGTTTGCAGCAGCTGAGACACTGCTGGCGCGCCCATCTCTGTCTTCCTCTCTCTCTCTGTCTCTCTGTGTCTCTCTCCAAAAAAATAATTTAAAAAAGTAGCAGTAGCCAGTGTATATTGGGCACTTAGATGGACCAGGTATCCTGTCAAGCCCTTTGTGTATATTAGCACATTAAAGCCCATCCCCATGACAACCATCTGAGGTGATGTCTTCCTTATTCCATTTTGACAAGTAGAGGCATTGCACACAGGGAGATTGAATGGATGCAAGAACACATGACAAGGAAGTGACAGAGCCAAGATTCCGACCCAACTGTTTGGCTTCACCAATAGCAATGCCAGCCACTACATTCTCATGTCAGTCTGCGATGCATTTGCACATGCTCAGATGCAGTTAGCTCAGGTGAAGCTCTAGCTTGAGTTTCTCCAAATGATATAGCTTAGAAAAATGTCAGCTTCTTTTTCTTTCATCTAGGACCCATTCTGCTGGGGTAGTGCCTAAGCAAAGGAGAAGACACTTGCTTAAGCCTGTGGGGATAGGAGAAAAGGTAGACTAGCTTGATTTTGGGGGGCACACATTCACAGATGTGGGAAGTAGAGACTGGTTCTGTTACCACCCTCCAGCGTTATTCTCCAAGTGGATCTAGAGCCATCTTCCTAGGAAGCTTTTCTGGCTACAGACCAGATGGGTGTTGAACATTCCTATGACTCCCATCACCTTGGAACAAAGCCCAAGCTCCTTAGCTTGCCTTCCCATTTGAGTTTGGGGGACTTATATCCTTCATTTTCTCATTCCTGCTACAACCTTCTAGACCTATTTGTTGTTCCTCTGAACACCATGCTTCTGCACACCCCTGCACCAGCTCTCTACTCTGTCTAGAATATTTCATCTTCACTTCTCTTATGTGGTAGCTTGGCTATAATACACACCCCGTCCCTGCCATAGACTCGTGTGTTTGAACACTTGTTCCCCAACAAAGTGGCACTCTTTTGGGAAGGTTGTGGAAGCCTTAAGTAGTGAAGCCTTACTGGAGGAAGTTGTCACTGGAAGCAGGCTTTGAAGCATTACAGCCTGTCCCCACTTGCTGTTCTCTCTTTCTATTTCCTTCCAGCTGATGCGGAGATGTGAATTCAGTTTCCTGCTCCTGATGTACTTTGCCTGCCATGATGGGCTCTACCCTGTGGAACTACAAGCCCAACAAACTGTTGTCCTTCTATAAGCTGATTCTGGTCAGACATTTGGTCCCAGGAATGAGAAAGTAACTGATATATCTCACCACGATCTCCTCACTGTAGGGGACTCAGTTTGCCTTCCTAGCTCTCCTCGGCTCCTCTCCCCTTCACTCACTGGGTTTTCACACATGTCTATGCTCCGGTACAGGCCAGGACAGTGACAGTATCCTGTCCTCCCCAGGGGTGGAAAGGTCTAGAGTACTGATGATAACACTTTTCCCTCACAGTTTAGCTCAGTTCTTAGTACATAAGTGCTTCTCAGATGCACATTGAATGAATGAATAAATCATGTAATCTGAGAAGTGGAGAAGTAGAAAGATTAGCTGAGTCAATCCTCTCATTATTTACTAATAATGAAGCATCTTAAAGTGAGGTGATACAAATATGAAATCCTAACTTACCCTTCATAACTGCAGCCAGCTGTGCCTGCTGCTCCTCATCCCAGTCTCCATGAGTGGAGGGCTCTCTTCTCCACAGCCCAGCAGCCTCCAGCACCATCAGCTACTTAAGGTGTTAAATGAGTCTTCTTTGGAGTATCAAGAGTCGGATCTGTTTATTTCTTTTTTTTTTTATTAGTTAACTATATAATGTGCATAGAGCCATGATGGTACCATGGTTAGCCTTCTCCCTGTCCTCCCCCCTCAGGGATTGTGGGTCTTGCATTGTGGGGGTAGCCATAAGTTATGGGGGTGAGGCAATGTCTCTGTGCATAATGACCCAACTTACAGCTCTAACAATCTTTCCACCCCCTGTTCCGTGAATTTTCCTAAGCCATGTTGGGTTCATTTTAGGTCTATTTCAGTGACAAGGTCATGGGAGTCTCTGTGTCTCTGGATCTCTGGTTTGGTAGGGGTTGAGTGTTCTCTGTATCTATCTCCTTCACCACTGTGCTGATACCAGGTTCACCAAGAAAGCAGCACTCTTGCTCTTTTCCCCAATTATTCTATGGGTTCAGCTGGTGCCTGGTGAGGTGCCAAGGGCTGATTCTCTCCTCAGGTTCAGCATCCATCTGAAAAACAGAAACAAATTCTCCAACAGAGAGTGAGGTCAGTGCAAACATGGATAACCATTATTGTTTTAGAGTGAATTTAATGAGTGTAGGACCTCTTGTATCCTACTATTGGTGGGAGCTTGATATTGGAGGGTGAACTCATTTTTGGATATGGTTCTGACTTGTTTTCCAGTTCCAGGTATGGGTTCCGTTCCACTGAGTAGATCCTTTAGCCAAATCAAGAGCAGTTGGTAACCCACCATGGCTGTGTGCCACTACTGCACTTGTGTGAGCATCATGTCAGGTTGATTGCTCCGGGGTCATTTACACCATGAGTTGCTTAAACAGATGTTGGTCATTTTCCCCCAGTTGCTCATGTAGTACCTTCTGGCACTAGACAAACTAACTGTCTGGGGACTGCAAGTCTATTTATTTCTAAAACATTAGCCTCATATTAGAGCCCAAAGGCCTTTTGCTTTGTAGAGTCTGAAGTGAGCTTTCAGTGCTGGATGAAGCTTAGGGATAGAGGTTTCCTCTGTCAAGTTTTGCCCTGTGTATGGCCTTGTCTGAGGTAGGAGGAGCAAGGAAGGAGAGGGAGGAGGGATGGTAACCTGCATTTTTCTCAATGGAAAAGAGAGGCCAGAGCTGGGAAAGGTCAGGAGGGAAGGTGGAGGGTGGTAGGAAGAGCTAGGAGGAAGGAGCATGCTTCTGGAAGGCAGATTTCCTTTACTTCAGTGGAAAGTAGTGATCTGTTTTTTGTGGGTTGTAATCTCAAAGTGGATGTAGCTGGGACAAAACACCTGACCAGAAGTGGTTAAAGAAAGAAAAGGGGCTTATTTTGAGCTTACAGTTTCCAGGGGAGGTTTCTTCATGGCTGGGGCAGCATAGCTGGTGCAGACAGCTGGCTGTCACATCTCCACATCAGTAGGGAGGAAATAGAGTGAGTTGAGTGTGGCAAACAAAGCTGAGCTACAACACCCTGTTGCAGTCTGGTTCACATTGCTGGCAGAAATAACCCAACCAAGAGCAGCTTTTGGGAAAAAAGGGTTTATTTTGGCTTAAAGACTCAAGGGGAAGCTCCATGATGGCAGGGGAAAATGATGACATGGGCAGAAGGTGGACATCACCTCCTGGCCAACATCAGGTGGACAACAGGAACAGGAGAGTGTGCCAAACACTGGCGAGAGGAAACTGGCTATAATACCCATAAGCTTACCCCAACAATACACTGCCTCCATGAGGTGTTAATTCCCGAATCTCCATCAACTGAGAGCCTACCATTCAGAAAACCTAAGTTTATGGGGGATACCTGAATCAAACCACCACATTCCATCCCTGGTCCCCCCAAACTGATAACCTTCCAAGATGTATAATGCAATACATTCAGTCCAACTTTAAAAGTTCTCATATTTTAATCAATCCTAATGATGTTCAAACATCCCCATAATCCAAGGTCTTTTAACTCAGCCATAATACCAAAAAAATCCCCCCCAAACCCATAATGGCACAGTGCATTAATTAAGTGCATAATGGCACACTGCAAAAGATGGCATTGGGCATAGCAAAGAATTATCGAAACACTACAAGATTTAAAACAACCAGGGCAAACATCAAACTCTGTAGCTCCAAGTCCAACAACTCTAACCAGTGACAAATCTCCTAGTCTGATAATTCTAACCAGCAACAAGTCTCTGGAGTTCTGATTCTGTCCCTCCAGCTAGGCTACTCACAGTCCTGGAAAACTTCATCCAGGGCTGGCAGCTTTCCTTGGCAGCCATCTTGTGGTCCCGGCATCTCCACTAGGTCTCTACTACAACCCATGGTCCATCCTCACAGCTCCATCGGGTCTCCATGCAGGCATCTAGTAAACCTGCTTCACACTGCCCATGGCCATTTCCAATACACAAGACCATGTTGCAAATTCAATGACCCTCTCTTTCCTGCATTTCTCATATTCCACAATACCAGGTGGGCTGCCAATTTGTTAATCTAGTGGGGAATAAAGCAGACTTTGAAGAATAGGACACTCCTTGAGCACTCAGATCCCTTCAAAAGAGTCTACAGTCTTCCTATAGTACCAGTGCAAGTCAGCTGGCCCAGTCTCAAAGGTTGTAATCTCTCATATAATTGTAGCTGAATGGGCAGAAGTTTTAGCCTAAAGATTTCATTTCTGTGCCATATCCCTCTGCTCACACCAGTCCATTTCTGTGCAAAGCAACTGCACAAATTCTCAGGACAGGGGCATAACAGCAAGCCTCTCACACAAACTGCTTGTAGCCCAGTCCAGGCAAAGCTCTTTTTCATCCTCATAAGCCAAACCTCACAGTTCATAGTTATTATTGCATTCAGGTCTTTCAACTCTGACCAGAATAGTCCATCAAGCTGTACTTACAGCACTGCAAGGCATCTCTTAGGCCAAGGTTTCAAATCCTTCCACATTCCTCTTGAAAATCAGCTCCAAAAGGCCAAAGCCACACAGTCAGGTGTCTAGCAGCAATCCCATTCCTCTGGCACCAAATATTATTGTTGCAGTCAGGTTCACATTGCTGGCAGAAATCACCCAACCAAGAGCAGCTTTGGGGATAAAGCTTTGGCTTACAGACTTGAGGGGAAGCTCCATGATAGCAGGGGAAACCGATGGCATGAGCAGAGGGTGGACATCACCTCCTGGCCAACATCAGGTAGACAACAGGAACATGAGAGTGTGCCAAACACTGGCAAGGGACACTGGCTATAATACCCATAAGCCTACCCCCAACAATACTCTGCTTCCAAGAGGCATTAATTCCCGAATATCCATCAGCTGGGAACCTGCATTCAGAACACTAAGTTTATGGGGGACACCTGACTCAAACCACCACACAGCCCAAGGCTCATCCCTGGTGACACTTCCTCTAGAAATACTCCATTTCCCAAAGGCCTCACCAGCTGGGCATCAAGCATGAGGATTAATCGCAGACACGAGAGGTTATGGGGGACATTTTACATTAAATCCACCTCAGTGGACTTAATCAACCTCAACAGATCTCAAACATGTCCAGTCATCCAGATTTTATCTGGGTTAAATCGTGCTGCTCACCCCTTAGGCAGCTTCATGCTGGAGCCCTCAGAAGGTGGTTCCTCTCACTTCTCCCACTTATCTTAGTCAAAAGGCTGAGAAGTCATGCCTCTCACTTCTTACCATGGTGGCCCTGGATATTGTCACCTCTAGTTTCTTTCTGTTCTAGAACTCCCAACGTTGAGGTTTGTTACATACTCATGACTATCTAGCTAGAAAGTTTTGGTTCTGAGATTTCATCCTAAGTCTCTTGAGTTCTTATTTCATTCTTTTCACTCTTTCCACTAAATGGTAGATTTTCCAAGTGTAATGAATCATAATCAACAATTGACCACAGGTAACAAATGTATACAAGTGTGTCCAAAAGAAAATAAATGAAAATAACAATTGGAGAGCAATTTGGAAATATCTATCACAATTAAAAATGTATTCTCTCTCTCTCTCTCTCTCTCTCTCTCTCTCTGCTTCTTTCTCTCTCTCAAATAAGTAGATAAAATAAAAGGACTGGAGAAATGGCTTAGCAGTTAAGGCACTTGACTGCAAAGCCAAAGGACCTCTATTTGATTCCAAAGGACCCATGTAAGCCAGATGTACAAGGTGGCACATGCATCTGAAGTTCATTTGCAGTCACTGGAGGCCCTGGTGTGCCTGTTCTCTCCCTCTCTTGCTCTTTATCTCTCTGCATTTTTCTCTCTCTCAAATAAGTAAATAAAAATAAAATTAAAATTAAAAATGCAATTGCTATTTCACATCAAGGAGTGTATCTTATATATATTGGCCAGTACCCTATAACCCAGAGTGTCCACTGCTTGTTGTTGGTACTTGTGATACTGAAGTGACCCAAATGCCCAGCAGCAGGGAAATGGTTAAGAAATGTAAGATAGCATGTATCATAGAGGGCTGTCATAGTGTTAAGAGTGCTTGCTACTTAAGCATAATGACCTGACATCACCCATGCTTGACTCCCCAGAATACACATAGCAAGATGGACATGGCCACATGTGTCTGTAATCCCAGTCTTCAAAGGGGGAGTTGTGACAGAGACTGAAGAATTGCTGGGGATTGCTGAACAAAAACAGCAGCTCTGGATTGAGAGAGGAACTCCATCTCAAGGAAGTACACAGGTGTACAATAGAAAAGGCTACCCAGTCACACAATCACACAGCATGTGCATATCTGGACTCACATGTGCATACACCACATATAATATGCCACTCAAATTTTACATAAACAGATGAAAAATAATGTGGAGAAATGACTCAGTACTTAAAGATGCTTGCTTGCAAAGCTTGATGGCCCAGGTTCTCAGGTTTGATTCCCCAGGACCTGTGATACGCCAGACACACAAATGGTACATGCATCTGGAGTTCATTTGCAGTGGCAAGAGGCCCTGGCATGCTCATCCTCATATTCTCTCTCTCTCTCTCTTTCCCTTCCCCCCTGCAAATAAATGGGTTGCAGAGATGGCTTAGCAGTTAAGGTGCTTGCCTACAAAGCCAAAGAATCAGGATTCATTTCCCCAGGACCTGTGTAAGCCAGATGCACAAGGTAGCATGTGCATCTGGAGTTCTTTTGCAGTGGCCAAAGGCCCTGGAGTTCCCATTCTCTCTGTCTCTCCCTCTCTCTCTCTTTCTCTCTTCTTCTTCTTCTTCTTTGTCTCTCTCTTAATTGGATAAATAATTTTTAAAAATATAAGAAAAGAATGTGTTACAAACTATTACATACATAACCTACTGCTTCTCTTCAATGGTACTTACCTTACATGTTTACTGCATGTGCCTCCCCCAACTTCAATTATTCCCAAGTGGTGAACCTGAGAAGGACGAGAAGCAGAGGCATTTGGGTTTGGACTATGGACTGTGAAGTCACAGTACTCCAGTTCAAATCCTGAATCCATAGTAACCAACCAGGTGACTTTGTGTGAGTCATTTCTGTACACCTCTAGCTCCTGTTCTGAGCACCAAGAGGTGGTGTTAATATAAATAAGTAGATCTGGAACCACCTCTGCTGTATCTTGTTCCTATATTAAGGTCAAGAGGTGCATCTGGGTGTGGTGTGCTGTGCTGAGTACACCCCACCTACTCAGATGAATATGGCTATGATGCTGGAGACCAAGCGTTCATGGATGTCCACTCGCTACCTCACATTGCACCTGGAACCAAGCCCAGCAGATAGTTGATGAATAAATGAGCAAAAGCCCTGGCACAGATGCCCAAGATCTAATGTTGAGGCAGGTAGGAAATTACTGTGAAGAGCAATTCAGTCCAATCCAATTGGTATAAAATATGTCAACATTTCTGTTAAGGAACAAAAGCATAAATTATGTAGCATGGTTGCCTCTGAGAAATGGTTTCCCAAGCCAGTTCAAGAGAGAGAAGACTCACTTTTCATTGAATTCATTATAATGATGATGGTGTATTACCTTTAAAACAAAATTAAGGACTAGGAGATGGCTCAATGGATAAAGCATTTATGCATAAGAGAGAGAACCAGAGTTCGGATCCCCAGTACCCATGTAAATGCTGGATAGGCATAGTAGCCAGTTTTATAATCCCACACTCAGGAGACAGATACTGTATCCCCCGGGCAAGCTGGCTAGCTAGACAAGCCAAACAGGGAACTTTGGCTCCAAGGGATAATGCCTGCCTCAGTATATGAGGAGAGTGATTGAGGGGGTTGCCAGACATCAATCACTGGAATCCTCATGCACCCACACACAGGCAAACATGCATATGCACACACAAAGACACCAAACTCATATACAAATGCAAAAAAATAAAAATGAGAAAATTCTATCAGGTTCAAAGGCCTACAGGATTAATTTTTCCCAAGAATAATTATTAAAATCACCTTAGGATATTTATTAGCTGTGCCTTATTCTTCAATGAAACCAAAAGTAAACATGGATATCACAGAAACTACCTGGGAAATAGAGAGAGGATGGGCCTTCATGTGATAACTAATGAATCCCTCAGCAGAGTGGCTGAGAACTATCTGTGCTGCTTGTTTCCAGACAGAAGCCATGTGACGAAGAGGGACAACATGGGGCCTTGCCTAGAAGGAAACAGTGTAACATCACGTTCTCCCGTAACATAAACCCCAGTTTCCTCAAGTACAAAGTTGGGATGTTAAGAATGGCTCTCTCAGAGACTTGCTGACAGGATTAAATGTATGAAACATACAATTGAGCATGTTACTCAAGAACCAACCATAAAAGGCAACTTTAGCCAGAAATTGTGGCACACGACTTTAATCCCGGCACTTGAGAGTCAGAAGTAAGAGGATCACCTTGAATTCGAGGCTAGCCTGGGACTACAGAGTGAGTTCTAGGTCAGCCTGGATTAGAGTGAGACCCTGCTTTGGTAAAAACAACAAAAAAGGCATCTTTTGATAATAATGAGTGCAGACCGGAGCAAAGCAAAACTAATGCCCGCCTTGAAGCTCCAATGTCCTCATTTGCGATGCCATGGGGACAGTAATGCCCACTCAACAGGTGCATAAGTAAATATCACAGAATAAAGTAGATAACCTTATCAAAAGTTGGAACACTGTAACATCCATCTTCCCAAGGATATGGGTGTCATTCTCTTCATTCTCTCATCTGGAACATGCTACATGTTCAGACTGTCCTCATTTTCTCAATCCAGGCCTCACCTATCTCCAGTTGTCTCAGGTAAGACACAAAAGTAGACACCAGCAGCTCCAAAGCTGGCTTGAATTCACTGGCTGGGGCTCTACTTGGCAAGCAGGAAACCCCAGAGAAATGAGAACAGGCCTTGCTTTCTTCAGTCCCATGTTGTTGAGTGAGTTCCCTCTATATAAGGCTGGTGTGAGAGACTTGGAGTGTAAGTCAGGCTCCAAAGGAGGAAGGAAAACTCTCCCTAAATGAACTCTTTTCTATTGAAGGGTGTTTAGTGAGGACCCCCTGGCAGAGGAGTGATCTGGAATAAGGGAATGAACAAGAGAGGCAGAGGCCCACAGAGACCAGCAACAGCAGAAAACCGTCACCCTGTGGACTGCAGGGAAAAGGGGAGGACAGAGGGCTCTTGGGGGAGGGGATATGAGGGAATCATGAAGAGGCCTCCCACCTCTTGAAAGCTAGGATGGAGGACTCGTTGCTAGGAAGGTGGTGTTGGCAGGAAGAGCTTTCCCTCTGACCTGTCTTGGCCTCCCCTTGGCTGAATGCAGGCAGAAGGGGATGGCACAGAGAAGGGCTGAGGATGGAGGCTGAGAAGTGAAGCTCTGTGTCTCTTCCTCCCTTCCTAAACCCCCTGCTGGCCTGTGGGAAGGCTCCTCCTTTCCCTTCCTCTACCTTCTTCCTTCTTTCCTTCCCTCCCTCCCTCTTCTCTTTCTTCTTTCTTTCTTTCTTTCTTTCTTTCTTTCTTTCTTTCTTTCTTTCTTTCTTTCCCTTTCTTTCTCCTTCCTTCCTCCCTCCCTCCCTTGCCTTTTCTACTTCCTGCTCTCTTTC
This sequence comes from Orientallactaga sibirica, assembly GCA_036365145.1. Lineage (NCBI taxonomy): Eukaryota > Metazoa > Chordata > Mammalia > Rodentia > Dipodidae > Orientallactaga > Orientallactaga sibirica. The sequence goes on from JAEOAD010000034.1 coordinate 15,242,251, forward strand.
AGTCTTTCACTACATGCTAAATCTCCTAACTCTTTGGTGCCTCAGTGAGATCTCTAAAATAGGGATATCTCTTCCCTGCTGCAGAGTCAGTTGAGGAAATGGAGGAAAGGGTTTTGTAAACTCTGTCATCCCCTACAAATTTAACAAATTATTATTAATATTGTATCCCAAAAGTATAAATGTGCCTGGAACTGGTAATTAGGACAATTTTGCATAAACTTCTCGCTTTGAAATTGCCACCAGAGAGCCAGCGGGATGAAAGGGATGGTCCTGCTCCAATTTGATGTTAAGGTGATGATAAAGTCCTTTTTTTCTTCCAGCCCTGTTTTTAATTTTTGCTGAAGGATGAAGAAATATATTTTTTCTTTCTCTTTGCTTGGAAGCCACAATAATATTTCATCGCCACCGCTTGCCCTAAAAAATAGATTTCCTTTTCATCCTCAGCTGGTGATTTGGTTTGCATTAATGCCTTTCATAACTCATACATTTTGCTATTAAAAATTAATGCTTGGCACTGACATAAACAAATGAAATTTGTATTATTAATGTTTTACATAGGTAAAGCTCTGTAATAACAGATTCATCATAGGAGACTGTTTTAATTAAAAGACTCACTGGTTCCTTGCACACATCTGGGAGACTGGTTTTGGAAGAAGTAGGGATGCAAAAAACGACAGGTGAGAGAGGGTTGTTGCTGAACACTGCGGGCTAAGTGGTGAGACGCTCCCAGTATTGGAAATGAGGCTACACGTGGACATTGTTAGTAGAGTGCTTAGCATTACCCCTGACACCCAGTAGGTGTTCTGTTAATAGCAGGACTTACTGTGAAGATGAAATGGAATGAATCTACTTCTTGAATAATAGTTTATATTAATTGGCTAATTCAACAAATACTGAGTGAGCACCTACTATGTGTTGGGAGCTGTTTCAGGCTCAGAGGAATAAACAGGGAAATGAACATTGATAGTTTCATGAACACAACATGGGGTGAGGAAAGAAGATATTTGTACCACATCAGAGAAAAATACCAGAGGCTAGGGTGGCAGGAAGCCCGGGGAGGCTGTGGGTGGATGGGGCAGCAGGGTCTTAATTTTGGGGAGAGTGATCTGGTCATACCCCCAAACAAAATGATGTTTGAGCAAAGGGTTGGAGGAGATGAGGGAGTGACCAGGCAGCTCCCTGGAGGAAAGTTGTTGAACACAAAACGAACCAGTGCAAAGGCGCTGAGGCAGGAGCATGTGGACTGAGCAGATGACCGAGTGAAATTGGGGGAGATGAGGGTGGAGGGGCGAGTGTGTATGTGTGTGGGGGGGTCACAGGACATCACGGACCAGTATGAGGACTTACAAGGCCTTTGGGAGGTTGCATACATTTTATCTTATGTGTACAGGGGGAAACAGGTGTGAGGGCAGTTCACCGTCAGTGAAGGAACTGAGAGTGAGGTTCTAATCCAGACCTGTCCGCTTCTCATACCCAGTGCCCTGCATTGTACTGCCTTCAGGTGGAGCTGGATAGATCTCAACCAGTCATCTTTGTCGGACTATTGCCCCACACCGTACTCTGGGAAGATTAAATGGAGAAAGGTTTTGGGAAATGCAGTGTCATTATGTTATTAAATTCAGCACTTTGAATCTCAATTCCTGTCTTGAGAGTTGGGAAGAATACTGTGTCACAGAGTCGGCTTGAGAATCAGAACAGACACCACATGCAAGCCGGGTCTGAAGACTCCAACGTGCATTGAAGATTCTGTGCAGGAAGGTCTTGCACTGTTTACACCTGATGACAGTGCTCTGCTGGGACGTCAGTCTGTCACAGATTCTTAGGGGACCACTCTGAGGATTTCTGGCTTATTTGATCAGATATGTCGAAGCTTGAGGTTGTCTCTCTGGAATGCCAACAGCTAGGCTCACAGCACACATGAAGGCATTGGCTCAGGGTGAGAACTGTGTGTGGAGCAGGAGCACCAGACTCTCATGTAGTGTATCCTGAGCTTTTGCTCCAACTAAGTGAGGTGGACTCCTCCCTGCCTTCCCTTCTTTTCTTCCTTCCTTCCTTCCTTCCTTCCTTCCTTCCTTCCTTCCTTCCTTCCTTCCTTCCTTCCTTCCTCCGTCCCTCCCTTCATTCCTGTGTGTGTGGTGTGTTGTATACACGGGTGTACAGACACTATAGGGTAATCTTCTCTTTTGCCTTATTTCCTTGAGACACGGGGACTTGCTATATTTTGATTAGGCTGGCTGATCAGGGAACTTTAGTCAACTTCCTGTCTCCATAGCCACAGTGTGTGCCAGGCCATGAGCAGCTTTTTTACATGGGCGTTGTGGATCAAAACCAGGTTTCCATGCTTGTGCAGTAAGTGCTCTTACCTGCTGAACCATCTTTCCAGCCCTGAGATGGACTTCATGATAGTGGGATGTAGAAGAGAAGGAGCGGCTATCCCAACTCGCTCTCCCCTTTTCACTGTCTACTGCCCGGATGACTGAGAAAAAGAAAATCATCCTTGGGTTATTCATTTGTGCCCTGGGCTGCTATAACAAGATACTATCGACTTGAATTTTTATGAGGAACAGATATTCATTCCTTGTAGTTCTAGAGGCCAGAAAATTCATGTTCAGAAGTCAAGCAGGTGTGTGTCTACTGAGGTTTGTCCAAGGTGGCACCTTATGCTGTGTCTTCTGAAAGGAGCAAACACCCTGTCCTCATGTACTAGGAGGACAGAAGACAAAAGGGAGCTTACCTGGCTTTCTCCAGCCCTTTCATAAGGGCTTAATCCCTTCTGTCAGGGCAGCAACCTCATAGCCAAATCATTTCCTAGTGGCCCCACCTCTTAATATTGCTTCACTGGGGGCTATGTTCCCACTCTATTTCTTCCAAGAAAGTCAGGGTGTTCCTCTGAGTGATAGGAAACCCCTAGGAATGATGCTAGATCAGGAAGAGAGAGTGGACAATGATTACAAAGGATACTACCTCGGAACACACATTGTTCACTGACTTCTACGATGTGGTGTAATTATATTAGTAAATGTGCCGTACTCTGCTCGGTAAAGGGGACGGAATTTTAATTGAATGTGACTTGTTCAGCCCTGCTGGGGGGTCCAGGTTCTGCAGCGATGTGTGACTAGCCAGTGACATTTCTGAAGGACCAGAAAAGAATGGACATGACTTGCTGAGAGTCCTGCCAGATATGTGGCCATCACCACAGTCCCCACAGGGAGCCTCACCATGTGGACAGGGAGTGTGGGGTTAGAAAGAAAAGGGGTTAATCTGATTCCTAAAGGGGCAATGAATTTGAACTGTGGGCTCATCACAGACTTCCTTCCATTATGATGTGAGGCCTAGGATCTAAGGGCAAAAGCTGCATCTGCCTTCCATCCAATGGCTCATTTACTTCAGAGGAAGAGCCGATGGCAGGGTGAGAAATGACCATTTCTTCAAGGATATGTTCAACCATGCAGCAATGAAGACATCCGAGGAGAGAATTTGGAGTGTGGGGGTGTTCTTGGAGGGACTGAAGGAGGTGGTGCTGGAAGCTAGGCCAGGAAGGAGGATGGCTACCCCTCTGAGGATCATTCACTGTGAATTGTCTCCTTGTTAGTTTCCCAGTCGACCGTTGTCAGGTGCTGACATATGAATCTTTTCATAGATGTCCATTATGGTGCCTGACACACAGATGTTGTAAGAAGCTGCAGAACACAGGCACTCCTCTAAGATTGGGTCCAGGAACATAGATTAAGCTTCTTCATTCCCTCTGAGAGTGCCCTAACTGCTGGCCATGGGAAGCTGGTCCTTATTAGTGATGGTAAAGTCCAAATGGCCAGAGAGGTGCAAAGTTTCTCAGGAAGAAGGACCCAGAAGAGACTCAAAGCCAGTAAAGCCAGGTTCCTGGGCTCCATGTCAGCTGCCTTTTATTGCTTTATAGGTGAGAACAGAAGTGTACCCCAGTTACTGTTGGAAGTACCATTTACCACAAGTGTAGCATGGTCCTGTTGGGATCTGAGAGTCTCCAGGTCTGTGAGTATAGGCTGAGTCCCTCAGTTCTATCTTCTTAAAGTTGCTAGGCTTACCTTCAGGATAGGTGGGGCTAATCAGAAGCCTTCCTGGCTTCTGAAAAATACACTCCTTTGAGAGGACCTGGGATCAACCTTCTGTGAGTGATGGACATCACAGTCTGCTCATTTCAACCTTGTAGCCTATCAACTAGTTCTTTTTATTTCCCAGACACCTGAAGGATCAAGACTGCCTGTGCTGGTGGGGGTAGTAGGTCAAGGCCAGGAGGCCTTGGCCTTGACCTCTGCCTCAGCCTGGCTCTGCTCTGTACTATGTCAGTGTGAGCTCTTGGGTTCTCAGGCCCTGCCTATGTCAAGTAGAGGCTGTGACAGGTCACCTGCAGGTCTCCTTTGGTTTTGAATAGTCTCCATCATATGACATGTTCTTAGAAACCATTCAGCAACAGCAGAGCCCGGAACGGTTGTGCCCAGGAATGATGTGACAGCTGAGAGGGCAGAAATTGATGAAGGGCACACTTGGGTTCCCAGGAGAGATGACTTCTAGCAGGTCCTTGAGTGTGGACCAGTCCTGATGGGTAGAAGTCCATCCTATCAGAGGTAAATGATTGCACACAAGCATCAGGGGTTCTGGAAAGAGGCAGTGGGAACAATGTCTTTAATGGAGGAGCAGGAATTGCTCTGCCATTCACCAACACCTAGCTGTGCCTCCCTGCTGCCTTTGTTTGACTAAGTAAATGGGAAGAAAAAAAAGTTGAATCTGCTGACCTTTTTGAAACATCTTCCCTGGGAGACTCCAAGGGCATATCCTTGGAAAGCTCAAGGCTGGCTGGATCTCTGCTGTGGCGTCAGGAATAAGTGCTTGGCTGTCAACCTTTGAGTTATCTCTGCATCCTGAGGATTTGGGAATGTAAGGTGGGTATGAGAAATACATATGTATGTATCTATGAGTTCTTTCACTATATATTTCTTCTTCCATTTTAATTGTTGCTGAGCTCATCTTTAATTTTAATTAATGTTTTAATTTAGTACATGCATCATGAGGCACTTTCTCAGAGGGAATAATTAAGTTAGCAAAAAAAATGGCTACTCCAGCATTAGACACTAGGAAACCAAGGCTCAGCAAGGGTGGGTTTGTAGCTCAAAGTCATTCAGCAAATTAGGTATGAATTTGGGAACTAAAAGGACTTTAGGGAGCAACCCTCTTTGAGCAAACTCAGAGCATCAATGAGAAGCCTGTGACTGACATCACGAGCCACCTGCAGTGTGCAGAGCCTGGGAGGTCACATGGATGCTTCTCCTTGCTGCAGGTGCACAAAGCAGTGGCTTTGATGTCACTTCCCAGATGAGGAGAACAAGGCATTGAGGACTGGTAGCTCCTTCAGAATTTATCCAACAAGAAAGGGAAGGGCAGGAACGAGAGCCCATGTCACTCTATTTGCTAAGCCTGGGTTTGTGCTACATGACCACACTTCTTTATTTGGGGGTCCACATAAAATAGTGGGTAGCCACCAGAGAACTAGCACAGGAATCCTTGAGTTTAGGATGGAAGAGGCTCCTTGGCCTTCTGTGAGATTAAACTATGGTGATGTTCAGAGTCACTTTTTTTTTTTTTTCTGAGGTAGTGTCTCACTCTCTAGTCCAGGCTGATCTGGAATTCACTATGTAGTCTCAGGGTGGCCTCAAACTCACAGCGATCCTCCTACCTCTGCCTCCCAAGTGCTGAGATTAAAGACATGTGCCACTATGCCCGGCTTTCAGAGTCACTTTTGAGTTTCCTTGTAACTTACTGCATCACTGTCTCATCACTCATTCCTACTGACACCAGCACACGACACAGCAGCTCAAGGGCACAGGATCTGCTGTCAACCCATTTCACTGGTCATACTCAAGGCAGCTTGTAACTTTGGAAGAGCTCTTCTCTTTCAAAGATGGCTCCACTGGTCATGTGCTGCTGCCTTGCAAGCATGAAGGCCTGAGTCTGATACTCAGAATGCACGTTAAACAATAACAGCTGGGTGTGGTATAATTCCAGTCGGAGAACCAGAGAGAGGAGAATCCTGGGGCTCACTGGCAAGCCAGTCTAGCCTAATTAGGTGAGTTCCAGGCCAGCAAGAGGCCACAAAAAGGTGAATGATGTTTCTTTTCTTTTTAAAAAATATTTTATTTATTTATTAGAGAGAGAGAGAGAGAGAGAAAGGCAGAGAGAAATGGGCACTCCAGGGCCTCTTGCCACTGCAAACAAACTCAACATGCATGCACCACCTTGTGCATCTGGCTTACGTAGTTACTGGGGAATCAAACCTGGGTCTGTAGGCTTCACAGGCAAGTGCTTAACCACTAAACCATCTTTCCAGCCATGGTGTATGGTATTTCCAAAGAATGACTCTTGAGGTTGTCCTCTGGCTTCCACATGTGTGTGTACATATCATGCATTGGCACATATGTGCACTAACACTTATATGCACACACAAGCATACAAACACACAAAGACAGCCCCTTTCTTTTCCTGCATGGATGTTCTAGATAGGAAAGTTTGAATGTAGCCCTGGTTGAAGTCCCAGGCCCACATTGCTGGCTGTATGTGTTTCACTGATGGGCTCCCAGCTCCTACAGAGGTTGTGTTTCAGAGGCTTGGGGATGGGAGGTCCTGACTCCCACAGGCCTTGCAGCCTACCAGGCAGAAGTGGGCAATAGCCAAATGAAGGAAGATGCTGAGAAAAGTGCCTGCTGTGTGGACAATAGAACAGTGAGTCAGAGAGCACTGGAGGGACTCTTCTGAGGGGGTGAAAACTAAGTTGGACTGGGAGATATCAAGAAACCAGCCTGATCAAGAGCCAGGGAAAACTGCCAGACAGAATGGAAGGCAGTGGCTCCAGGTTGGGAAGGAATCTCAGGGCCATTTCTTGCATTTCTTCCATTTTCTTATATATCTCTTTCAGGGCATACTTATCATAGTGGGTGACTTAAAATCACTTGAGATACTGTTTCTTCATATCCATCTCTCCACTGACTGAAGTACAAAGCATCAGGAGTAATACCTGTCTTTTTCATTATTGTGACCATAGAGTCCAAAGTCAATGTCTCACTCATAGATATCTACTGAATGAATGAATGAATGAATGCTTAGTAAATGCTACTGCCAACTCCTAAACCTTTTTCTTTATATTTTGGTGGGCTGTGTGTGTTTATATGTGTGTGCTCACATGTGTCTGTGTGCTTTTATATGTGTGTGTGGGATGCATGTACATGGTGTGTATATAAATGTGCATGCATGTGTGTAGAGAAACCAGAGGCCAGCACTGGGGGGTTCTTCCTCATTAAGCCTGTACCTCATTCTTTGAGACAGGGTATCTCACTAAACTTAGAGCTCACTAATTCAGCTAGACTAGCTAGCCAGCTTGCCCCAGGGCTTCCCTATCTCTCCTAGTGCTGGGATTACAGGCATGCACCACCACGCCTGGCTCTTTCTGTGGCATTGGAGCTCTGGGTTCAGGTCCTCATATTGGGCAGCAAGCACTTTACCCATGATCTATCTCTCCAGGGCCTCTCCCTCTTCTGCAGAATGTGAAGTCTGTTGGACATTGCTAAAAATGGGCTGGGACTGTGAGAAAGCTGGTCTGGGCTGTCAGGGAACTTGGGCTGTGGGGGTTGCAGTTGGCCTTATCATTTTATCATCGGGAACCCACCCTGGCGACAGTGACTGGCCCTCCCTGCCTTCGGGCAAGGTTGTAGTGTGCCCTGTCATCACCCAGAGTGGGCAGAACTGGCGAGGTCTTCCCCCCCTTTGATCCTATAAGTATCTGACCATCCCATAAGTCAGGCTTTGCCCTTCCCCCACAGTTCCTGACCTTGTGGCTAGCTGCCCAAGAGACCCTTATGTGGCTGAAGTCACGTAGCTTTTCCTGCCATTTCTGTTATCTCCCTTACAGCTCCTCCCTTGCAACTCTGAAGTCATGTAGCTTTTCCCGCCACTATCTCCCTTCCACTTCTGCCTTTCAACCAATTAGATAGCAACCCATAAACTATGTATCCAATCGCCATATAGTCTGTATGTGCCATCTTAACCTTCCTCAAGTGTTTATAAACCCACTTCCCTGTTAATAAATGAGAGCGTGCTACCCATCAGACTGCCTCCCGGGTGTTCATTGTCCATCGCACTCACCTGCTGTTCTAGGACCCTGCGTCTTTCCCCCAACTCCTCCTGTACCCAGAACGCCGGTGGCCAATGACCCCCAGGAACAGCGAGGACCCACAGATGTCCAGTCATTTGTGATTACAGTAGAAACTAGAGATATGAGCCCCACTTAGTGAATGAGGAGCTGGAGAACTGGAAAGTGGGTCCTCACCATCCCTGTGGCAGGCTGCCTTCGCACACCAACTTCACCATGCTTCCATCATGCAGGGAGTGTTGCAGGTCTGGTGGGCACCATGCCTCCTCTCACACCAGACCTTATGGACAGCTGGGGTCCATGTCCAGATGAAGAGAACACATCAGACAACGATGATGGATCCTCAAGTGCAGGGACAATACTTTCTCCTAAGCTGACCTACTCAAGGTGCTGTCCCTCTTACTGACTGTGGTGTGTATGCCTGAGCACTCCCCTGGGCTTGACGTCTATCTGGGAGGCAGGGGAGTTGCTCTGAGGGGAGAGTAGGTCTGGAGTATGAGTAAATGCCTTGCTTGATGCACTGTTCTCGGAGTATTCATGGTGTCTGTGTGGTGAGGTGTGTTTGGCTCCCAGCCAGACAGTCAGCATGACTTACAGCCAGCAACCTGGCCACCCTCACTTCTTGCATTACTTTTGTCCTCTGGGCCTTCCCAAGGCTACAGACAGCTGTGCTGTGACAACAGAGAGTATGCTCACATGCTACTGTCTGTCCTTATATGTTTGCAGGGTCACTTCATGACAAGTCCGCCTCCTTTACTGCTTTACTTCCAGTGCTCACAACAGGATCAAGGCACAGAGTAGAACCTCAATAAATGTGTGTCAAAGGAATGGCTGAGATAAGCTGGTCCACTGCAGGAGGCTGCCCAGACTGGAGCTTATTCCCGCTGTTCACTCACCTTGCAGGTGTCATGGGTCTCCCAGTGGGGGGGTCACCAGGCCTTTGCCTCGCCTTGTGGAGTGCCTTATGCTACAGGTCTGCAGCTGTGTGTCTGGCAGGCACTCGCATTCATTGCTGCAATTTTTGAGTGCTGAAGCCATTTAATTAAATGGGATGGAATTGGATCTGTGAGGCTGTGATCACCGATATTGTTTTCTGCACACAGCCTGGCTCCGAGGGAATCCACAGGAGGCCCGGGAGCATCAAGCTCTGCTTATAAAAGGCCCGCCACCATCCTCAATCCCAATCTCCCCCTGGCTAGATGGTGTCAGGAAGTGGCTGAGATTCTGAGCCCGTGTCTGAAGTCAGAGGTTCAAAGCTCCTCTGTGTGCTGCTGGCAGGCTCGTGCCTTTCCCCAGGAGACAGCCAGAGCTGTGTAAGCTAATTTTACTGAAGGGAACCTTGCCAAGCCAGAACGAGCTTTCATTTGCCTAAGTTTGCATCAATAATTAATCCAACCTGGTTTTACACAAGACGCAATGTAAAATTATTAGCTCTGAAGCTTAGCTTGAGCTGGTCCCAGAAGGACATGATCATGAGCCTTAGAACTGAGGAAACTGCAGAGGGAAAATGGCAGCTCAGAAAGTCATTTTCTCTGTCCCCAAGCTCCAAGCTCCCTCATGGCCCCATCTGGGACTCCACCTTCGTTGTTATAAACTGTGCAGTGCTGGGTCATTGCCCTCCTTGGAACCCTTCTGTGGCTTCCCATGGCTACAGTTCCTCCTCGCATTTTCCATGTTCCCTAGGTTCCCTCTCAAAAGCTTCCTGAATCTCCAGTGTTGACAGACTGCCGTGGTCTTCTGTCTGTCCCTCACTGACCTGGCCCCTGCTCTGTCTCTTCACTCCCATGGGTTGGATTTCTGTGCACTCTTCAAGGCTGAAATCCAACGCAACCTCCCCTAGGGAGTCTTTTCCCATCTCTCCACTGAGGAGAATCTTCTTGATTCTGCTGCCGAGACATCTTTCTCATGAGAGGCACCTGGGTCTGATGTGCAGTGCATCATAGCCTCATCACCACTCCCTGAACACTTCCATCCATTTTTTTCTTTTCTTCCCAATGAAACGTCTTTTGTTTCTCCAGAGACTTTGCTGCCAACCTGTCAAAAACGTTGCACAAAATAGCGTATTTCTGTCAAGAGTTCTGTGTGAAATGTTAACTGTCTTTTGAACACTGGAGGGAGTGGAGACAGTGTGTGGGGACATCCTTGTCCTGATGTCTGTTTATTTCTGTCCTGGCACACTGTAAGTCTGTTGATCAAGACAGAGGACACAGCTACAAATGAAGAGGGGAGTTCCCGGGGGTGGGGGAGCTCTGCTTAGCTCCCAGAGGCTCCCAAATAATGGGCCATAAAGATGAACAAATGGCTCAAAATGCTTTACAGGGAGACAGGCCCTTCTGGGACTCTTGAGACACACTCCCATCTCAGAGCCTATGGAAAGTACCATGAAAGTGGTAATGGCAAAGGGCTTAACATAACCTGCTGTGTGTCCCTAGGCCAGGTACTGCACTTCTGTGTTGGACGCTCCCCAGCCTTATGAAAAAGCAAGTGCAGAAGATTCCCCAGGGCACCTTCCAGCTCTGTCATTCTACCATTTCACAAATCCCCAGCAGCTAAAACCTGTTGAAAATATGATTCTCTCTTGGGGATCCAAAGTCAATAGAAAAAGAAATGGCCTAGGAGGTAATTCAAAGACTCAGGAGGAACATTCTTTTAGGGCAGCAGAAATAACCATGATAATAAAATCTAGGATCAAAGTGTTTTCCCACCTCTTATCTCCTTTTATCCTTCCAAAATTCTTGGAGAGAGAGCCACAGACATTAAGACTTCATTTGACCATCAGGATTACATGTACAAATGTTGTGCACTGCCCAAGTGTGCCACATTTGAAGAACACCATGGATATTAGAAACAAAGACTAACTTGAATGAGACAGGATGCAAGGCTATAGAGAAACGAGTCCTTCCAGCTGATATCCTGGCAGAAGAGTATCATACACTTACTCCAGAATATGTATGTATAAGGCTGCCCTTGTCCTGACCACACTTTGGGTGACTCTGGAATTCATCTGCCAGTTTCTTTTACAGATAGAAGTCTCACTTTCTCTCCTCCTGAACATGGCACCATTGACTGAGAAGGGGTGGATTTGTGGTCTCAAAAAGTGTGGCAAATGGCAGGCATGTTAGTACATGACCTCTCAAACCTTCTGGGGCAGAGCCAGTCCAGGCCAAGGGCATCCAGTCACATAGCAATAGCAGTGTCTGCATTGTGATAGGGCTTTTTGTGCTCTTGGACACAAGCTGGAGATGGGCAGCATCTGTGAGCATGTCAGGGGAAGGGCAGATTACAGTATTGGCTGGAGCCTCCCTATTCTGCCCCATCACCTCGCTTCCCTTCCTTCACCTCTCCGTTCTTCACATGAGGGCCCTGTTAGGGCACCTTGCATTGCTGGAGGGGCATCTGCTCACATCCTGCTGTGTCAGAGGAGACCACTATGGCTGTGCAGCTGAGTTCGTCTACTGTAGACAGACATTGCTCATGCCAAGGAGCCTTTCCCAGTTTGCACAAGGGCCTGTATAGGCTTGCAGCGGAAATTTGGAATGAGCTATCCCCATCCTATCCTTTGCTTTAGATAACAAAAGTATCTTACCAATATGCAGGTGTAACTTTCTTCCTCAAATACCTTCTGTGGCTCCCCATGTTTTTCTGCCCAGGGCTTGTCAGTGGGGGACAATAAATGACACATATCAGAAATGCATGAGACACATGATCAAAGTACATATCTTCAGGTTCTGCCTCAGCTGTCAGGCTGGGAAGGTGAGGATTGAAGGTGTGTGTGCCTAGCTGTCTGACACCCACCACCTGGGTAAGAAACACCTCATGTAGGATGCTTAGACCTTACCTTGGTTTCCTAGGAGACCAGTCCTCACATGGCTTTCTCTCCTGCCACTCTCCACTGGAGTACGTGAGTTCCAGAGTGCTCGAGCTCTACTGTAAGACACCACCATTTGCACACCACCTCCTCTGGGAAGCCCTCCTTGTCTCCATGAAGATGGTCCTCCCTTCCTCCTGTGTGCTCCCAGGTTCTGACAGGGAGAGGGTCTGAATGTGGCTCATGCAACTACTTCCCCAACCTCACATTTCCACAGCTTCAGGTTATTTGAGGACAGGAGCATGTGAATACATGTGCGTGGGGGACAGGTATCTGCATGTGTCTGTGAATACATACGTGTGTGTGGGCAGGTATCTGCATGTGTCTGTGCATAGATAGGTGTGTAATGGAAGGTGTCTGCATGTGTCTCTGCATGAGAGTATGTGCATGTGAAAGCATGTGTCTCTGTATGTGCTTGTGTGCAGGGGTCTGTGTGTCTGTGTCTTTGTGTGTATGTGTGCAAGTGTCTGTGCATGTGTGTATATGGATACATACATCTCTGTGTCTGTCAGTGCATGTGTATGTGAATGTATGTGCCTCCATATGTGTTTGCATGCAGATGCCTGTGTGTGTCATGCATGTGTGTGCTGTGTGTCTATACATGCATTTATGCATACTACAAGACTATAGATGGTATATTGCATGTGTGTTTGTATCTGCATGTACCCTGCTCTTTATCTGAAGACCCCCAAGTATTCTTTCTCCATGTCCCAGCCCCCGCCCCCAGTCTAAATTTGGCACAGTTGCCAGGGCATTGACTGCTAGAGTCACCTCAGTCTTTAAATACTCAGTGGTGGGCACCTCCTCGGTGAGCATATTCTGAATGAATTGCTCCCAAGTAGGAAGACCTGAGGGGCCTCAGCTCAGGAGAACTGTGGTTAAAGCAGAGCGGCCTTCTGCTTTCTACTGTGGAGCTGCTGGCTGGCAAGCTGGAGTGGTGAGCATGCTGCTAGGGTGGCATGTGGGGCTGAGCAGTTTCTTCAGCTACTGTGGCAAAGTTCCACAAGCTGAGCAGCTTAAAACGCAGACATGCCCCCGTCACAGTTACAGAGGCTGGAAGTCTGACACCTCTTTTGAGGCCTCAAGGGGAAAAGTCTGTTCCATGTCCTACTCCTGGCTGTTGCATCCCCAGCAAGCCCTGGAGTCCTTGGCTTATAGTATCAGCAGCAGGATCTTGTGTTCCTCACGAGGTGCCTATCTTCTTGCCTGCCTTGGAAATTGCAAATGTTCTTCTCTCTGTGCCTTCACCCCTTTTTGTAAGGATACAGTAAATCATGATGTGCCCTCCTCCTGATGAACTACAATGGTAACATCCCTGATTCCGAGTTTCTCTGCATCCTGAGGGATGGAGCTTAGGACTTTGGCATATTTCTAAGGGGTTGGGCACAGTTCAGCCCCTAGCAGGTTCATGGTCCTTCAGTTGCAGCTAAATCTGGGACCATTTCAATTTGGGTCACTGCTATTCTTTGGTTTCACCAAAATCAGTTTTCCTTCTGTGTCTGTCACTGGTTCTTCAGGGTACAAATTGAGCATTTAGTATAAACCAGACTCTGCCTTAAGCTATTTACATGTGCTAATTTTTCTAATACTCATGAAATCCTGTGTGACTGGCACTCTCATTACTTCCATTTCACAGATGAACCATATGTTCAAGGTGAATCAACCTGCTCAAGGTCATATTCTTGCCAAAAGCCATGTGGGACTGAAATACAGGTCATCTGTTTCCAGAACTGATGGGCCTATTCAGTATACAAAACTCTTTATTTTAAATATTTTATTTTTATTTATTTATTAGAGATAGAGGCAGATAGAGAGAATGAGCATACCAGTTAATCCAGCCACTGCAAACAGACTCCAGATGGTACTGGGGAATCAAACCTGGGTCCTTAGGCTTCACAGGCAAGCACCTTAACCACTAAGCCATCTTTCCAGCCCCACAAAACTCTTTAAATACTCTAATTCTACATATTAGAGAATCCAAGGACAGGACCAGGTATGGGCTTGACCTCCTCTATTAACTACAGCACTGTTAAGATTTGGGTAACACAGTTGGCATTCTTGCTTGTAGGCCCAGGCTTTCTGTGGTCTGATTGACATACAGAGATCACTGCTCCTCATAAAACCATAGCTCATTATCCAAAATTCCTAAGCTCAAGAAGGTTACTGTGGCTTTTAAGAGCTCCGCTGCACATCTGGAAGGAAACTCAGTATCCTTTTCCAGACTTTTGTGGGTTTTATCTGACCCATGTAATTTCTGGTTCCATCTTCCCTTTACTGCAGTTGCCTCAGTCCACTTGCTAATTGCCACTAGTTTCCATGCTGAGTCTGTCCCATGCTGAGCATATTCTATGGCGGTCTTTCCCACAGTGAGCCTTTTTCCCATGGAGCCTTTCCCACAAAGAGCATTTCCAGATAGGTCTTTTCCCATGCAGAGCCCTTCCCACGCTGAGCCTTTCTCACACTGAGTATGCCCTAACTGGGCACACTTCGTGTTTGCATCTCTCCAAAGAACTGAGACCATATGTGTGGACAACCTAAAGTTCATGGGATGTAAGTCAAGGAGATTATGTTGTAGGATGGCAAAGACATTAAAGTAAAGTGAACATTAGGTATACAACTTCTAGAAAATTCTCCTGGTCAGAAGTATGAGCCACTGTCTCCCCAGAATCCTTGTTGCTACCATTGATCAGTTTCCTCTTGGTTTCATTCTGCCCAAACCTCTGTATCTGCCCTCATAATTTCTTTTGAGGAGCTTTCTTGGATCCAAAGAGTATTTTAAATCATTATTTCTTATCTATTTTTTTCTTACATGGCAACATAAACACACAGGATCTTGATATTAATTTCTCACTTTTCTCTTTGTCTCATATTTTCTTTCTCAGACATACCCCAGTTGGAATGATGGGGCGACTTTTGTATCCAAAGAGGCTTTTCTAGGATTTTTGTTTTGTTTTTGAAATATTTGACAGGAAATTATGAAAAGTGGTAGCTTCCTTTTGTAGTCTTTATTGGAATGGGTCATTCTTGACAGATTGTAAGCTCCTTCAGGGTGTAGACTCTGCTAGTTACTTCCTTTAATACTTCTTGACACTTAACACATAGTCAAGGCTGTACCAATGTTGGTTAATTGATTAAAACACATTGAACTAAGCTCCTCCAAATGACTGAAAGAGATGTGGAACAACATTAATTGGTGACCTACTGTGTACTATTTGCGACACTCAGCATACATTGCCTTATTTGGCTCTCTAAGTGACCTAATATGATCAAGTCCTTACAGATGAGATTAAATTCATATTTTTTTTTAGGTAGGGTCTTGCTCTAGCCCAGCGTAATCTGGAATTCACTATGTACTCTCAAGTGGGTCTCAAATTCATGTCTATCCTCCTACATCTCTCTGCCTCTTGTGTGCTGGGATTAAAGACATGTGCCACCATGCCCAGTGAGATTAATTTTTTTAAAATTAATTTACTTATTTTGTTTTTAGAAAGAGAGACAAAGACAGAGGGAGAGAGAGAATTGGCATGTCTGGGCCTCAGCCACTGCAATTGAATTACAGATGCTTGCACCACCTAATGGGCATGTGCGACTTTGTGCTTGCCTTGCCTTTATGCATCTGGCTAACATTGGATCTGGAAAGTAGAGCAAGGGTCCTTAGGCTTCACAGGCAAGCACCTTAACTACTAAGCCATCTCTCTAGCCAGAGATTAAATTCTTTTTTTTAAAATTTATTTTATTTTATTTATTTTTGGAGAGAGGCACAGAGAGAGACAGACAGAGAGGGAGAGGGAGACAGATAGAGATGGGCACGCCAGCAGTCTCTCAGCTGCTGTGAACGAAATCCAGATGTGTGCGCCTTGTGGGGAAGTGCAGCATTACGCCCTTGTGTCACTTTGCATCTGGCTAAACGTGGGACCTGGAGATTGGAACTGGGTTCTTAGGCTTAGCAGGCAGGTGCCCAAGATTAAATTCTTTTAAAAAATATTTTTATTTATTTGCAAGCAGAGAGGGATAGAGAGAAGGGAGTCAGAGAAACGGTACTCCAGGGACTTCAGCCACTGCAAACACTCCAGATACATGTGCTACTTTGTTCTTCTGGCTTTGTGTGAGTACTGGGAATTAGGCCCCAGTTGTTAGGCTTTACAGGCAAGGGCCTTAATCACTGAACCATCTTCCTGGCCTTGAGACTACATTTTTAAAATTTATTTTTATTAGATGTGGACATACTTAGTATGTAAACAACACACGTGGTACCATCGTTTCCCTCATCCCTGCCCCTTTTCCAAAGAGGCCTTCCTCACTGGGGATGCAGGTCAACTCCATGATGATTGTGGGTCATGCATTGTGGGAGGAGCAGTCAGTTAAGGGGGAGAGGCAACGTCTCTGTGCATAATGTCCCAACTTGTGGCTCTAACAAGCTTTCTACCCCCTCTTCTGCAAAATTCCCTGAGCCATGTTGGGTACATTTTTTAATTTTACTTCAGTGATGGGCTCTTAGGAGCCTCTGGATCTCTGCTTTGGTAGTGTCCTCAATGTCTATCTCCTTCACCCTTGTGCTGATATCAGGTTCACTGAGAAAGAAGCACGCTTATTCATTTTCCCACTTCCTCTGTGTTTTTAGCTGGGGCTGGATGTGCAGGTCCTACTCTCCCATCTGAAAAAGAGAAGCAGAATCTCCAAGGGAGAGTGAAGTCAGCACAGGTTAAATGGGATAATTGTTATTAATTTAGAGAGAATTCAAAGGGTGTAGACTCTCTCATAGCACAAGATTAGTGGGCGTTTTCATTGGAAAGGAAAATCATTATCTGGAAATGATTTTCACTTGTTTCCCAGTTCCAGATATGGTTTCCTTTCCACTGAGCAGATCTGTTAGCTGACCTAGAGCAGTTGGTTACCTGCTAAGGCTGGGTGCCCCTATTGCTCTTGTGTTAGCATCACATCAGGTTGTTTGCTTCTGAGTAGCTTAAACTTTGAGTTGCTTGGACAGATGTTGACCACTTTCCCCTGGTAGCTCCTGTATCACCATCCAGCACTAGATGGGCTGTCTGAGGACTGCCTCTCTTTGGGATGGCAACCAGGTCTCTCCATGGTCCAAGCTGACGACGTATGGTGTCTTCAGCAGTTGGGTTCTTACCATTAACCTCTGGTGGATAATCAAGTGCTCTGACAGAAGTCTGTCTTGTTTGTTTTGGGATAACTTGTAGGTCTCAATGATCAACAGCTCCTTGTGGATGTAAACCACATCCTGATACAGGGAATTACAGGCCAGCGCTCAGGGAAAAGAAAAAAGAAAAAGACAGAAAAAAGAGAAACAGGAGAAATTCAATGTTAGGTTTTATCTCACCCTCTCCAGGGCCCTTCCATTCAAGTGCTCCCCCTAAGTTCCTGTTGAGGGCTGAACCTTCAGTCTGACTTCCAAGATATAGGACTTTATGGTATCGGTTCAATTTGGGTTCAGCTTTGTGTCCCCTCCACCTTTCCCCTTCCTAATATGGCCTAATATATGGTCTATTTTGGAGAAGGTTCCATGGGCTGCTGAGAAGAATGTATATTCTGTAGAGTTGGGTGGAAAGTTCTGTAGCTGTCCATTAGTTCTAGTTGATCTATGGTGTTGTTGAGCTGTATTATTTCCCTGTTGATTTTTCTGCTTGGCTGATCTGTCTATTGATGATAGTAGAGTATTGAAGTCTCCAGCTATGATGGTACTGGTGTTTCTTTTTGTTCTATTGTCAAGTAGGTTTTGTTTTATAAACTGTGGTACACCTGTGTTTGGCACATATATATTTATGATTGTGACGTGCTCATGTTGGATCATTCCCTTGATGAGTAAGAAGTCCCTTCATTGGCCTTTTTTGATTACTTTTGGTTTGAAATCTATTTTATCAGATATCACTCTATTAACACCCACTTGTTTTTTATTTCCATTTGCTTAGAATATCATTTTCTGTCCTTTCACCCTGAGAAGGTATCTATCTTTTAGTGTTGAGGTGGGTTTCTTGAAGACAGCATATCGAAGGGTCCATTTTTTTGATCCACTCTGATAACTTTTGTCTGTTGATGGGTGAGTTGAGACCATTAATATTTAAGGTTACTACTGTGAGGTTTGAATTAATCCCTGCCATAGTGAAGCATTTCATGGGGTTTGGTGCTTTCTTGTGTTTTGTACTATGCTCAGTTTGGTCTATTTTTGGTTATTGTGATCTTTGGCTCTTGAGATTGGTTGTTGGACTCTTCTGTGTGGCATATTCCCTGAAGTATTCTCTGTAAGTTTGGCTTTGTGTTCATATAATCATAGAGTTGACTTTTTCATGGAAAATTTTCCTTTCACCATCTATTATGAGGGATACTTTTGCTAGGTAAAGTAGCTTGGGTTGAAAACCATAGTTTTTTAGTCTTTGAAGTGCTCCATTCCAGGTACTTCTGACTTTCAGGGATTCATTGAGAAATCTGATATAATTTTGATGGGATTGCCTTTGTATGTAGTGAGTTGTTTCTCTCTTGCCACTTTTAGCACTATCATTTTGTTTTCATTGTTAAGAGTTTTTTTTTGTAATACTATGTGATTTTTTTATTGACAACTTTTATACTTACATACAAAAAATGCATGCTATTTCCCTCCCCTCCCCCCATACCCCTTTAGAACTCCAATCTCCATCATATCCCTTCCCTCTCTCCATTAGTCTCTCTTTTAATTTGATGTCATCATCTTTTTCTTCTATTATGAGGGTCTTACAAAGGTATTGCTAGGCACTGCAAGGTCATGGATATCAAGGCCAATTTCTGTCTGGGCAGTTGCATTGTAAGGAGTCGTACCCTTCCTTTGGCTCTTCTATTCTACCCACCCCCTCTTCTGCAATGGTCCCTGAGCCTTGGAGGGTGTGACAGAGATGTTTCAGTGCTAGGTACTCCTCCATCCCTTCTTCTTAGCAGTATGTTGCCTTTTGGGTCATCCCAGTGGTCATCGCTATCTGAAAAGAGAAGCTTCTCTAACCAGAAGTGAGAGTAGCATTAATATGTGAATATGAACATTAAGTGTAGTGCTTTCAGGGCAGCTTGGTGGGAATAATATATACATTTAGCCAGACAAGAGCAGGCTTTATATCCCTAAGGCTCATGACCTCCCCTGCCATAGACTTTTGCTTAGGTTTTTCAGTACCAGGTATGTATTCCCTCCCATAGAGAGAGCCTTCAGTCCAATTATGGAGCAGTTGGTTACCCCAAGAGCAGACATGCCACTATTGCACCCGTTCAGTCATTTGCCCTGTATGGCCAAACTTGAATATTCAGTGTCCACTGTTTTTATTGCTGATGACTTCTGTGTCCCATACTGCTGCATGCAGTGCAGCTTTTTCAAGCTTTCTGTTGGCTGGTCTACAGGGAGAAGGTTTTCTGCTCCATACCAGCTTGCTTTCTCAGTGACCTTGCGTCTCAGGCAAGAGATATCTTCAGCAATAGGGTCTTACTATCTGTTTCTCAAGGGAAACCAAGGGCTTTGGCAAAAGCCTTTAATGTTTTGGAGGCTTCCAGGACCTCCTTGGCCAACAACTCACTGGAAGGTATCCCATCTCAGGCACTGAAAATTTTCTAATAACAGTCTACAGCTTCTGTAAATTGGAAAATTTCTTCTTTGTTCCTGTCTGCTTGGTGTTCTATGGGCTTCTTGTATCTAGATGGGATTTGGACAATTTTCTTCAATAATTTTGTTATATGTTCTCTATGCCTCTGGCCTGTATTTCCTCTCCATCTAGTATAACCATGATCTGGATGTTTGATCATTTTAGGGTGTACGACAGTTCCCTTGTATTCTGCTCACTTGATTTTTTTTGAATTTAGCAAAGTTTTTGGCCTCCTGGTCAATTTCTTCTGTCTTGTCTTCCAGGTCAGAGGTTCTACCACATGTGTAACTCTGTTAGTAAGGAGTTCTAACGAGGTTTTTACAAGCACTATTTGATTTTTGTTTTCTGTTGTGTTATTTTGCATAGCGTCCATCCCTTTTTTGCAGTATGATTTCAGTTCAAGTTCTGATTTTTCTTGATGCTTCCTGAAACTCATTTTTACATTTGATCAAGTCTTCAATAAGCTTAATCAGTTGGTTATTCAGATCTTCCATTTCTTGACTCACCTTCAATTCATTCATATCTCTTTTGAATTTTCTTATGTTTTCTTCAATCAAATTAATCCTACTGTCAAAAGCTGAATGCTCTAAAAGATGATTCTGTTCAATTTCATTGATATGATTGTTGGGTTTTTGATGGTTTGCTTCCCATTCAGCACTTCGTTTGATCAGGGTCTTACTGGTTGTTGTGTTTTCATTTCAGGATTGAATTTCTGTTGATTTCTCTATGATTTCATTGATGGCTCCCATTGTGGGACGAAGCATCCTTGGTGGAGATCTCTCAGTTTTCTGACTTTCATTTGCTTTTTTGCATTGTGGTCTACCCCTTTGGAGGAGACATTTTATTCCATTGAAGAAGAAGCAAATTTTTGTGCTTTTAGGATCTTCAGAGGATGTTCTGTTTTAAATGTGAACTGGATTGGTGTCTTGGTGTACAATGGGGTTATAACCACAGATGGGCAGATTGTGGAGATTGCAGGTACATCAAAGAGGAACTGGGAGCGCTGGCCTACTCACTCCATTTGCATGTACTCTTCAGCACAGTGGGATCTTAGGTTGGGGAACCAGGCACCAGGAAGTTGGAGAGCCATAGGCAAGAGGCCTGCTCTACAGTGGCCTGCATGCCCTCTGACTCTGGAGAATTGGGATGTCAGTATCCAGAGGCCAGTCAGGATACCAGAGCAAAATGCCTGCTTCCACAGCCCCCCACAGGGACCAGGCCTTCCCCATGCCAGGTGCAAGGGGACCTACAGGGACCAGGGAACTGGGAGGGGCCAGGGAACAGGGATCTGACCTACTCATTCCACACAGTTGGACCCTCCCTTGGTCACAGGGCATTTAGGAGTTGGGGACCCAGGGGCACTTCAATCAGGAAGGCAGAGCAAGGAGTCTCCGACCACAGTAAGCTTGCAGGGTCTAAGCAGCCCCAAGCCAGCTGCAGGGGGACTTACCAGGAAACTGGAGAAGCTGGGGAACAGGGATTTGGCCTACTCACCTTGTGCCCAGGTACGCTCCCTTAGGCACTGGGTCTCCAGGAATTCTAAACATTTTTTTCTGATGATGTATTTTTGTATTACTGTGAGGATGTTTATGGATGAAGTTAATCTCTAATCACTAGAATAAGATGGCCCTTCATAGTGTGGATAGGGTTCATGCAATCACTTGAAAGCACAAACAGAACAAAACCGAGTTTCCTCAGTGAGACAGGACTCATCCTGACTGACTGGTGACAATATGGGATTTTAAAAATACTACTTTGAGAGTTGACCTGAAATACCAGGTCTTCCTAGGACTCCAGTCTATTGACCTTCACATTGAAAATATACCATCAGCTTTCCATCAACTTTCCCACTACATACATACAGTAATTCATAGATTTCTTTATAATCCTGGGAGACAACCACTAAAGATACATGCATATGCATATATATCCTATTTGTTTTTTTCCTCTGGAGAAGCCTGGCTAAATCAGGGCTCATGCAAGTTGTGTTTGTCTGTAAGCTCACTTGGCTGGTAAGAAGTCAGGGCAAAGTTTTGCAGCCTCCTCCATCTTTCCCTGTCTTCCTCTTAGAAATCCTTCTATTCCTGGGACAAGTACTGGCAAAGATGTGACAGAAAGGGAACCTATGCATACTGGAAGTGTGTAAACTAGTAAGTTGTTATGGACAACAAGGTGGAGGTATATGAGTGAAGAAAATTAGACCAGTGTGTCAAAGAGCCATTTATACTGTCATGTTCATTGCAACGGTATGAACATTTTCAAAGAAATCAAGAAAATGTAGGTAACCATAATTTGATGGACAGATGATAAAATGTAGCACATAAAATGGAATACTACTGAGCCATGAAAGATTGTCCTCTGTCTGTTGTGATAACATGTGTTGGGCCCTAAGAGGCCTGGGCACGAGGCCCAGTGGAACTTCCTGAGCCTGACTAGAGTTTGGCTACCTGTCTTTGCCTATTACTCCTGCTTAGGAGTGACTCAGCAAGACCTAAGCCAAAACTGCCTCCATCCAGCTACTGCTGATGTGGTGAAATACTATTGGCCCCTACACCTTTTTCCCATCCTGAGACCCCACCCTCTTTCTCAAGGCTATATAAACATCTTCCTGCTACAATAAAACGAGTTCCTGCTTCGACAAGACCCCGACCCAGTGTGTTTTTCTCTCCGGTGTCTTAGAGGAGGGGGTTCTGGGTCACTGACATTCACCATCCCGCTCAGCCCCAAAAAGGAACTGGCTGGACTGGCTCCTTCTTCAGCCCTACCTGCTGGGGGAACCGGCAAACATGGGTGCAATTGGTGATGATTCTGTGAAGTAAAATAAAAAGGAAAGACAAGTACTGCATGACCTCACTGCATGAATAATAAAAAGATTATTTCATAGACATTGAGAGTGCCATGATGGTTACCAGAGTCTGGAGGCAGCAAGGGGCAAAATAGAGTGGGGAAAGGTTGATTTGTAGATACTGAGTTGTACTTAGGGTGAGTTCTGGTGTGATACTACATATATAGATAGTGATTGTGTACTGTATGTCTTAAAAGTCTAAGAACATCATTTTGAATGTTTTGTTGTAAATAAGGGGTAAATATTTGAGGGTCAATATATTGAACCTGCTAGCATAATGTTTACATATATGAAATATCATGTGGTACCCCATTAATATATTGTGGTGGCTTGAATCAGTTGTCCTCCCACAATAAACTCATGTGTTCTGAATGCTTGGATTCTACCTGATAGCAATTTGAGAGGTGGAGCCTTACTGGAGAAGGTGTGTTGCAGGCTTAGAGGTGTTATAGCTAGCCACCCCTTGCCAGAAGTGAGCTCATTCTCTTGCTGCTGTTTTCTACCTGGCATGATAGAGGCAATGTACAATCCCTGCCATCAAGAATCTTCTCCTTGTGTCCTGGAGAGATTGCTTAGCAGTTAAAGTGTTTGCTTGCAAAGCCTAAAGACCCAGGTTTGATTCCCCAGGACCCACATAAGTCAGCTGCACAAGGTCAAATATGTATCTGAAGTTTGTTTGAAGTGGCTGGAGGCCCTGGCATGCCCATTCTCTCTATCTGCCTCTCTCTCTCTCTCTCTTGCAAATAAATAAATACAATATATATAAAAAAACAATAAATGTATATATAGGACTGTAGAGATTTCTCAGTGGTTAAAGTTACTTGCTTGCAAAGCCTGAGGTCCCACATTTTTAAAAACGAATCTTCCCCATCAAAACTACTGACTCCCCAACTCAACTGATAGTCACCAGGATGTTATTTCAGACACAGAGGTGGGCAATAAATGGCTATTAAGGGGCTAAAGATAGCAGAAGGTGGGCTGGAGAGATTGCTTAATGGTTAAGGTGCTTGCCTACAAAGCCTAAGCACCCAGATCCAGCTCCCCAGAACCCACATAAGGCAGATAGATGTACATGGTTGCTCATGCATCTGGAGTTCATTTGCAGTGGCTGGAGGCCCTGACACACCCATTCTCTCTCTCTCTCAAATAAATAAATAAATAAATAAATAAATAAATAAATAAATAAATAAATAAAACTTATTAAAAAGAAAAAGGTAGCCCAAGGTAATTTGGCTCTGATTTGCAACATTCCATCTCTCTGTGATCACAGGAGCTTTAAGAGTCCATTCAGACTTATCTGAAGCAGATATAGCACTTTCTGGGAACTTCAGGTCAAGTGTTCAGTAAACCCTGGTTAGTAATGTCATTGTCACTGTCCAACCATTCATCAGTATGGATGGAAACGCACTATGCTAGAAGCAGTACTCATCCGTGTTCTAGCGTCCTGACAAAAATCCATCCTTCCTCTGCTTCCTCACTCGGTGATCTTTGTGGAGCCCTGTGCTGCTATCAGGTAGAGATCTTTCTCTCCCCCAGCACCTTACAGGGATGTGCTTTTCTTATGTCTCATTTGGGAAGCAAATATCACCCTTGAGAGCAAACACAGTGTGGGTATTTGATCTCTTCCAAGAGTGCTGGTTGGGCTTCTCTGAGAACTACAAGGAATGAAGCAGATGCAAGGAGAGGAGTCCTGAATGAGAACATTTCCCAGGGGTCACAGGGTGGAGGATTGGGGGGGGTGTCGTTACTCTTGGAGCTGAGAGTCGCAGTTGACATAAATTCCTGGCTGCAGATGAATTATCCAGACCCTGATATTCTCATATAAAAACAAAAAATCTCAACAGCTGCAAGCACAAATTCCGGGGATGAAGTCGTCCTGGCAGATGCTAAGAACTCAGGGTTGCTGTGGCCTTGGCACCTGCACCCTGATCTCCCCTGAGAACCCTCTGCCATAGCAGCAGTTGGCATCTGTGAGTGAGAGCTCAGAAGGCACAACTGGTAGGACCCTCTCAGGTGAGTTGCAGGTGGTTCTGTGAGCCTTCAGAGTTCAGTGTGGGATCTCTCCGAAGCCTCAAGGTCCTTTCAGGACTTATGACTAAGAACTGTCTGAGATGGAATGAGGTCATCAGAAGGGATAAAAGTGAATCTATGTGATAAACACTTGCACTTGAGCTGGAGGGCCCAGTTGTAGCCTCATCACTGCAAGGTATTTCCTCTCCTGGGCTGTGCGTGCTCTCCACACATGGGGCAGGCAGCCTCTTCCCCTGGGTCTTTAGAGGGCTCTGTAGATGAAGGAGTTATCATACAAACTCATGAAATGGGCCATTATTACTATTACGTGACTTTCTTCTCTTACTCCCTTCCTTGTAAGTATTTACTGATAACGACTGTGTTGCAGGTTTATTGTCAACTCTTAGGAATCAAGAGAATAGCCTCTGGGCAGGTCTCTGTGAGTGTTTTTAGGAAGGATTGATTAACAGGGAAAGACTGTCCCTCAGAGTGGCATTACCTTCCTGTAGTGGCTCAGATATAAGGAAGTCTGAGGGAAAAGCAGCAGTACATTTTTTTGTGTTCTCTCATTTACTCCTTGCTGGTGAGGCATTTACCCTTTCTTTACTGTCCTTCGTTGGTATCAGAATGTAGCTTCTTTGGCCTCCCAAAGTGGAGGACTAAAGAACAGTGGTCTTCCAGCAATCCCCCAGGCTTTTAGTGCTAGATTGGGACTGCTGAATCACCTAGTCTCCCGAGAGAGGCAACCTCCAAGTTCCTACCCTCTCCGGTGTGTAGACAGCCATTGTTCGACTACCTAGCTTGTATCATGTAAGCCAATCTAATAATTCCTTTTTGTAATATATAGGTTCATTCTATTAATTTTATTTCTCTAGAGAACCCTAATACAAAGGCCCTTATCTGGACAAAGCTCATAGTCATTGGTAAGGGCCAAACCAGGGGCAGAGGAATTAGGAGAGGTAGAGAAAAGAAAGATCCAGAGGCCCAGAGCAGGTCAGATATGGATTAGGTTTCTGACACAAAACAAGAGCCACATGGTTCTCCTTGCTTGCAGTGGAAATCACTGCACTGCACTGAGTATCTGCAGAAGGGGCGGCTTGGAGATCAGGAATGAGGAGCAGGAGTGAGGCAAGAAGCTCATTTCCAGCCCGTCATCCAGGGTAACTGAGGCAGAAGGAGCTCTAATTTTTAAAGCAATTTGTGGTTGGACCATGAACACCCTGAGACTTTTTTCCAAAGAAAGTCTGGGCTGGATTGGAGAGATAGCTTAGTGGTTAAGGCACTTGTATGCAAAGCCTAAGGATCCAGGTTTGATTCCCCAGTACCCATGTAACCCAGATGTGCATGGTGGCACATACGTTGAAAGTTCTTTTGCAGTGGCTGGAGGCTCTGGCATGCCGATTTGAGTGCTCTCTCTCTAATTAAAAAAAAAAAAAAAGTCTAGGCTGGATAGTCCAAAAATGCTCTCTGTAGGCTGGAGAATCTGAGAACCCAGTAGCTGTTTAGTCCACAGGGCTAGATTTCCCAGCAGTCCCACTTGTGCCAAAGGCCTGGATAGCTGCTGGTGGAGAGTCACTGAAGATTTTCCAATTGTTCCTCAGGCCATTTAATAGGGCAGTGTTTTATGTCTGTATTGGGAGGGGCTGTGAGACCAGAGGTAGGAGGATGAATTCTGCGGCTATTGCACTCTGGAGTGAGGACTGCAAATTAACATCTCAGAATCTACCAATTTCTGTGGTTACCTTTTTGACCACTTAAAAAGCAAGGGCCTGCAGATGGATATGTTGGAAGTGTGGCTGGAGCATTACCATGGAGGAAGTGAGGAGGCTGCGGGTCCAAGGGTACCCAGCCGGTAGTATCTTCAATTCCAGGGCTGCTGGAAGGAGCCTGCCCCCTGTCATGCTCTTGACCTCGATCTTTATCTGCCTTATTTGCAACCTGGATCTCAGATTCTGCAAACACATCAGGGAACAAGCCGGAAAATCAATGCAAATGAGGAAAGTGGAGATGCAGGAGGTCTCCCTTAATTTGCCTGCACATGCGAGGAACGGCTGGGTCGGAGGTAGGATGTATGCTTGTGACAGAGCCAACTCAGGTCTCTGTCACTTGGTGGCTGAGGACCTTTGACCAAATACATGATCACCTCTCAGCCATAGTTTCTGGGTCTGCAATAGGATGGTTGCCACCTTTTCAAATTGTGAGGGTTACAGTGTTCTGAGCAAAACATACATAGATTGTTCAATAAATACTAGCCATTTCAAAGAGGCTGGCGACTAGTGCTTTAGCTCAGTGCCACGATTCCATAATCCCTTTTCAAATTTACCTTTACCTCAAGACATTGCTCTTTTGTTGTTGTGGTGGTGGTATATGGTGTGTATGCGTGTTTGCATGTGTGTGGGTTCATACGTGTTTGTGTGCATGTGGTGGCCAGAGGTTTACATTGACCCTGGGTGTCTTCCTCAATCACTCCCTGCCTTATTTACTGAGGCAAGATCTCTGAGAACCCAGAGCTCACTGATTCAGCTGGGCTAGCCAGCCAGCTTGCCCCAGGGACCCCTGTCTCCACCTCCTACATGTCATTTACAGGGTGCTGGGGTTACAAATTCAGGTCCTCATGCTACAAATCTCCCTGGTCCCAGAAGCTTTCATTATAGGTGATCCAGGGTAATCCACATATGTTATTATTGGGATCCCTATAGTCTAGAGAGAGGAAGGAGAGGCTTAGGAACTAGGGTTGGATCAGCTCTCAGTCCTGCTACACTGCTACTCTTTTCTTTTCTTTTTCTCCTCACCCTCCTCCTCCTCCTTCTTTTGGCTTTTTAGAAGTAGGGTCTCACTCTAGTCCAGGCTGACCTGGAATTCACTATGTAGTTCCAGGCTGGCCTCAAACTCATGGTGATCCTCCTACTTCTGCCTGTTAAGTGCTGGGACTAAAGGCGTGCAGCACCCCAGCCTCTGCTACTCTTCCAATTCTTCGTAAAATACTTATTTTATTACTGTGATAGCAGGCAGATACTAGAGGCAGAGAAGGACGGAAGGAAATGGCTGAGATGGGAAAGAGCAATGTTACAGAGTCAAAGCTCGCTGTCAACATTTTGGAACTTTCTCTTGGGTCTTGGGATTGTGGCCAGGCTGTGACGCAGACGAGGAATAAGATGTACTTAAACCTTTCACATAGCTGGCTAAGAGTGAAAGTTGACAACTGGGCAAGCTGCTATAATATTTAGAGCCTTGATGACTCCATCAGTAAATTAGGTCTATTCTTCCCATGTATCTAGGTCTCCTCAAGTGATGGGCTCTCCCGCGGCTGACCTAGCTCTAAGATACAGATGCACTGGTTCCGTGACACATCAGGACCCGGCCCCCAACAGGATCTTCTGGAGGCTGGGCGTGCCCTACTTCCTCATTCACGAGTCTGCATGTGTTTGCCCCTGACCTCTGGGTCTCACCTTTGTTTTTGCACTGGAAACTCTAGCATCTGACCAAGGATGTTGTGTCCCTCACTCTCCAAAGACACTTTCCACTGTATGGGGGAGCACACCCTTTTCTCACCTGACCTCCAGAATGATACTTCTTTTTGAGACTTCCTTTTTTTTAATTGACAACTTCCTTAATTGTCGACAATATCCCATGGTACTTCCCTCCCTCCCCCACTTTCCCTTTTGAAACTCCACTTTCCATCATATCCCCTCCCCCTCTCAATCAGTCTCTCTTTTCATTTTGATGTCATCGTGTAGGTAGTGTCAGGCACTGTGAGGTCATGGATATCCAGGCCATTGTGTGTTTGGAGGAGCACGTTTTAAGGAGTCCTACCCTTCTTTTGGCTCTTACCTTCTTTCCGCCATCTCTTCCACAATGGACCCTGAGCTTTGGAAGGTCTGTTAGAGATGTTTCAGTGCTGGGCATTCCTCTGTCACTTCTTCTTAGCACCATGGTGCCTCTTGAGTCATCCCAAGGTCACCACCATCTGAAAAGAGAAGCTTCTCTAACCAAAAGTGAGAGTAGCATTAACATAGGGGTATGAACATTAAGAGAAGTGCTTACTGGGTAGTTTGGTGAGCATAGTATATATATTTAGCCAGACACCAGCAGACATTACACACCACTTTTATGCTATGAGTCATCCAGGCCACAAGAGAACAGCTGGTGCAGTGGCCAGGGCCACCACATTCTCCACAGGACTGAAGCCCATCCAAGAGTATGACAGAGGAAGACACTGTGAGGACCTTCTGCTGTCCTTATCTTTCTTTGCCTTCTGTCCAAAGTACCCCTTTCTCCAGCTAGCATAACCAAGCCACCAGCATAGGGTAATAATGGTGTGTGTGTGTGTGTGTGTGTGTGTGTGTGTGTGTGTGTGTGTGTGTGTATGTGTGTGTGTACTCTATGGACAGACTACCTGAGTTCAGAATTGTAGGGTTTGGATATGAAGTGTCTTTCCCCCATGCCCATGCCCATGCCTTGAGCCCTGGCTGGTAGCACTATGGAAAGGTGACTGGATCATGTGGGCATTAACCTCACCATGGGTTAATCCACTGAAGAGTTCCTACTGCATGAGCTGTTCTGATGAGGGTCACTGGAAATGTGTTTTTGGTTCTCTTTCTGACTTTTGGTGCCATGAAGGGAGCAACTGTCCTCCACTGTGCCCTTCCTCCAAGATGCTTCTGCCTTGCTTCAGGTCGGAAAGCAATGGAGCAACTGATCATGGTCTAAAACCTCTCAAACTGTGGCTGCAAACAAATTGTTCTTCTTTTGTGGTTGTCTGTAGTTATTTTGTCACAGCTAGGCAAAGTGACCAAGAAAATACCCACCTGGTATTTCCAGCTTTGTGCTATTGTGAGTATCAAATAACCTCTCTGATCCTTTGCTTCTCCCTTCCTTTTTAACCCCTGTCCTTTGTGAAGGTCTGGCTATGCAGTCCAAGCTGATCTCCAACTTGCTATGTAACCCAGGCTGGTCTTGAACTCATAATCTTAGCTCCATGAGTACTGAGATCATAGGCATGCATCACTGTACCCAGCTGCATTGAGTGAATGTCTCTCATGTTCATTCATTCTGCCATTTATCACACACTGAGTCTGTGTCTAGAACATCCGACTGTGTGCTGTGGCTTCTCTTGCCTCCTAGACATGCCGGTCTCCCCATTAGGAAAGTGAGGACTGCGTTCAATTTGTCTTTGGGGGTCTGAGCACAGTGGGGGGTATGTGCTGTTAGCCACTTGCCTAGTGGATGAATAGAATATGTTATTCACAGTTGGGTCACATGAACTCCTAGTGTCCTTTCCAGCTAGCACCCTCTGGGCACTTGTGGTTCTCACACTAGCTGGAAATGGGGCTTGGCTGCATGTGGTCAGCATTACTACATACCTCCTGGCTCCTGAGTTCTGTCCAAAGCTCTGGAGATGTATCCATGTCCCTGCTGTCAGAGGTCACATTGGGAGTGGACAGTCACATGAGGTGGGGCATGCTCAGTGCCTAAAGAAAGGAACAGAGACAATGCCTGTGTTTTGGAGCACAGGCACCATCATACCTGCCTAACGGAGAGAGGTTAGGGAAGGATCCATGGAGGAGGAGCCTGAGCTGAGTCCACAGATGGGCAGGCTGTGGAGGTGGGCACAGGGAGTCCCCATCCAACTTGTGAGCAGTTTCTGATCCCTTATGGTTATAGCAATGAAATTCATTTCCCCTTCACATTAAACTGATTTTTGTGTTTCAAATCATCTGGTAACATCCCCCAAAATATATCTTGTGGGGTATGGGTTTCAGGAGGTGTTCAAAGATGATGCCCTTCAAAAAATAACAAGACCCATAAGAGAACTTTCAAGTAAATGAGGTTGACTAAGGCATTTCACTGCAGGTCTTCTCAGAGCCTTTAGGGTGCTGATGTGCAGTTAAACTTCCTGGGCCTCAGGATCACTGTGTTATGAGCCTCACATTTCTGCAAACATTCTTTGGCCTTTTTTTTTTTTTTTTTTTTTTTTTTTTGTGGAGAGAGACACACAGAGAGAGATAGAGAGAGAGGGAGAGGAAGACAGAGATGGGCGCACCAGCAGCCTCTCAGCTTCTGTGAATGAAATCCAGATGCATGCGCCCCCTTGTGGTCAAGTGCAGAATTGTGCCCTTGCATCACTTTTGCATCTGTCTAAACATAGGACCTGGAGATTGGAACCAGCGTTCTTAGGTTTAGGAGGCAGGCGCCTTAACCGCTAAGCCATCTCTCCAGCCCACGGCCTTCTTTTATCTGCAGTACCAGTGTAGGTGCTGACAGGCAGGGACGAGGCTATGGAGGCCATTTTTGGGGGACAAAGGAGAGGTTTCTGCCTCAGTTCTCTTAACTAACACTGTAAGCAGGTAGAAGGAGCCAGACACCCATAGAGTTTGTGCTTTGTGTCTGACACTGTCTCCAGGATGATGTGGTGTGTCACTTCCCTTGCCAGATAGGCCAGAGGGAAAGTAAGTAAGACAGGGCTTGCCCAAAGTAGCCAGGTTGGGAGCTCAGGACTGGAATGTGGGTCCAGACCTATCCACCCCAGCACCCGCAGCATGACTCAAGGTCGCTCCTGATGAAACAAGGTCACCGAGACAGCTCTGGTCTCAGACCCTACACCTTCCTTTTCCTCTTGGTTGGTGGAGACCCAGGCCCTGATGGTCTTCTGTATGCAGCTTTCAGAGCCCCGTCCCCACTGTGGACCCAGAATGACAGCCCAGGACAAAGGGTTTGGCCCCATCCCATCACCATCCATAGTCCCCTTGATTCCCTTACATATCCCCACTGTCTTTCAGGGGGAGGAGACATCCTCATCTCCCCAGTCCTGCTCTTATTGCCCAGGGCCCAGGTAGATGATCCTGGCTCAGAGGAAGGAAGTGCAGACACACTAAATCACCAGGTGGATTAAAGCTCTATTTGCCTAGAAACAGAGGATTTTGTTTTTTAAGTCCCTTCTTGATTTCTGTGCTGTCAGAGGCTGTTTTTAAATTTTATGTTTTCCGGTCTTTTAGCATTCTGCCTGGCTTGCTCACATGCTTTACTGGGCAATTTTCAAACATTACACCTCAGTCCCCAGGACATGGGGGTGGGAAAGTCAAATCTTCCAGGCCCAGATGGGTAGAGAGTTGTGGGGAACAGGTTTACAAGGCAATCAGAGCCACACACCCCTGTGGACTGTGAGAAACCTTCCTTGATTGCACCCCAAGGTAAGATTTTGTTCTCTCTCATTTCTTTCCATGTCACCCTTTTGGGCAGTCTGGGCTGCTGGTTGTGTTTTGGTGCTTCCTTTAGGTTACACTGTTGCTATGAGACCCTGGACAAGAAACTTAACTTCTCTGTTTTTCTCTCTTCCTCTAATATTGTGGAGTGTGTTATTATAAGTGAAACACTAACAGGGGTATCCAACCCCCATGCCACAAGTGACCCAGCTTAGCAATGAAAGCAGCACAACAAAGAAATCATAAACTTGCTTAAAAAATTGGGAGGGATTTTCTGTGATTGTCTTTTTTTGTTAGTTGATTGTGCGTTATCAAGTGTGCGCTTTGCAGATGACAGCATCGTGTCACAATGTCACCCATAACGGACATGGGTAAGCTCTCCCAACTCATCGTCTGTGAGTTGGACACTCCCCATCCTAGGACCTAGTAAATTCTCAGGAAATGTCAGCTACTCAGTCTTCACAGCACTCATTTATTGAGTGCTTTCTGTATAGTTTACATCTATCAGCACTTCTGGTAAACAGTAGAACATCTAGGTGTGACCAAGGAGGGACAGAAGCCTGAGAGATGCTCCGTGACATCACCAAGCTGGTAGAAGGGGATCAGGAATTGAATCGGGCCTATTCTACCCCAATGTCCAATCTGTTCCTTTCTAAGTTTAGTAAGTCTATTTGAGTAAATGCTTTCTGTCCCCTATGAAAATTTGGGTCTCTTGAGAGCAGAATCCTATTCCTTTTCACCCTTGAAGTGCCGCAGTCCCTAGCATGGACCATATGAAACACATTTGTGAACTACATGAATTGTCTCTGGGAAGAGGGAAGCTAATATTTATTGAGCCCCTACTGTATGCCAGACACAAAATCCAACATCGTTTTAAAGCCTCCTGGCAAGTATTGCCTTTGTTTCATAGTCCAGAGAGCAGCAGAGAATTCCTTTAGCTCCGAAGTTAAGAAAAGAGATTAGATGTTGGATGACCTTTTAATGGCCTTTGCAAAGATACACTTAGAAGAAAATGGAATTTGAATGCTGTGAAGAATTGAAGAGAGGCAAAGTTGATGTGCTTAACCTGCTCTGTCTAGCAGAAGGCAGTATGGTCAGAGGCAAGAATATGGGTCATGCAAAACCTTTTCCTTGATTCTAAATGTATGACATTGGGCTAGCCCCTGGGCATCACTGAGCCATCATGCTTAGTTCTAGGATAAGAGCATTCTAAGCAGAAGACAGAGCAAAGTGAAAGAACCAGGGACGTAAGAATCTTCTATTGGAAAGACAGACAGATTGAGGTGACTATGAAGGGGCTGTGTAGGGAACGAGTGGAAAATGTAGATCAAAAGTCCAGTCTAGGTTGCCCAGGCCTTTGAACCCCAACAAAGTGGAACTGTTTTATTTGGGGAAAATGGAGTGGCCATTCAGGAGTATCACACAAGCCAGGAGACTAAGGTACTTTTCCATATAAGGCTGGTTGTGGCTAGGAAAGATGACAGAAGGTGTGACCTAGCCTGTGAAGGTCACAGAGCCATGGTTTCTCCTTGAATGTGGACTGTAAGGGTAAGAGAATAGTTTTAGGTGACTCCAGGACTAGCCATGAGTTGTGAGTGGAAGTGATGTGTGATATGCTCAGGCTGCAAGTGTTGATCATCAGTGGAGACCCTCCTGGGCTTTTCTCCAGGAAATGACTTTGTAAACACATCAGGACAGACTTTTGACAAGACGGGACTATAGCGAGCAGGTCTCCTGAAGAGCCATGGTATAGTCATATTCCATTCATATGTCCAAACGCTGCGTCTTTGTGGATGCTTGCCTCTGTAGCAGACCATGGCCTCTCCTGACTCAATGAGCAGAAGTCCAGATGATGGAGATTGAGATGTTCCTGGGTTAGTGATACTCACTGTCCAGCAGAGACCCACAGTGTCCATGGGAGTGATGTGTGCTACTTCAGGGAGATGCAAGGAGCTGTGAGAACAGGAGGCTAAATGGGAGGCCAGAAGACCTAACCTATGCTGATCTCAGGAGAGCTTCATTGAGGACAGGATGTCTGGGTTAATACTGAAGAGCTGAGTAGCAGACAATCAGGTGAGAGAGAAGGTAACCCAAGAGAGAAGATGGGACAAGGGGAATGATGTGTTGAAAGAAAAGAGGGAACGAATGTCTGGTCCCATTTGGAGATGTAATAGAGACTATTCCTGGAACCTGAGGGGCTTCAGTGACTAGATAAGCATGTAGACACAGTTGGAACTTGAAGGATTTCTCATTTTACTCAATTCTCAGTTTATTTCTTGCATTAGAACTGGTTCTAGAATCTCATTTTCCTCTCTTGGGGCAATGGACTGGAATGTATTCTTCCTTAAGCATACAGGTCAGGTCCCCAGCACCTCCAATGGGATTGTATTTAGAAATAGAACTTCCTTCCTTCCTTCCTTCCTTCCTTCCTTCCTTCCTTCCTTCCTTCCTTCCTTCTTCCTTCCTTCCTCTCTCTCACTCTCCCTCTCTCTCTCTCTTTTACTTTCCTTAGAAGCCAGAGGTTGACATTGAGTGTCTTTCTCAATTGCTGTTTACCTTATTATTTTTTTGACATAGGGTCTTTTGCTGAGCCCAGACCTCACTGATTTGACTAGATTAGCCCCAGGGATTCCTCTATCTTCACTGGGACTACTGACATGCAGCACCATTCCTTGCTTTTTTAAAAATATGTATTTTATTTATTTATTTAGAGAAAGCCAGAGAGAGAGAGAAAGGAAAGATAGAGAATTGTTGTGTCAAGGCCTCAGCCACTGCAATTGAACTCCAAACTCTAGTGACAGCTAGTGGGCATGTGTGACCTTATGCTTGCCTCACCTTTGTGCATTTGGCTAAGGTGGGATGTGGAGAGTTGCACATGGGTTCTTCAGCTTCCCAGGCAAGCGCCTTAACCGCTAAGCCATGCCTTCAGCCCATTCCCTGCTTTTTAATGTGGGTGCTGGGAATCTGAATTCATTCAGGTCCTCATGTTTGTGTGGCAAGTATTTTATCCATGGATCCATCTTACCAGCCCCAGAAACAGAACGTTTACAGAGGTAATTGAATTCAAATAGGTTTGTGAGGGAGAGTATTCTTTCAGGACACACACATGTGGGGTGGGAAGAGGATGACGTGAAGACATAGGAAACTCGGCTCTCTTGGAGCCCACAGAGAAGCCTCAGAAGGAAAACAGTTCTGGTGATGGCTTGGTTTGGAACTTTCAGCCTCCTGAACTATAAGAAAAATAATCCCTACTGTTTAAGCCACTCTCTGGGGTCCTTTGTTATGGTGGCCCTTGCAAACAAACATACCATAACTCTTCCACTTTTCTAAGTTAAGGAGTCTGGACCTTCAAAAGGAATTACTTTGGCGGGGGGGGTCAAGCCAGAATAGGCCTCAGAGTCTCTAGGGTGAGGAGGAGATGGGGGCTTTGTTAGTTATCTTTCTTGTTGCTGTGCAAAATGAATGATAAAAGCAACTTGGAAGGGTGTATCTCAGCTTACAGTTCAAGGTTTCAGTCCACCACTGCAAAGAGGTCAAGGAGGCAGGAACTTGAAGCATCTGGTCACATCGCCATTGGGAAGCAGAGAGTGATGAATGCTGGTGCTCAGCTCTCATTCTCCTTTGTTTCCCGTGAGTCCAAGACCGCTGCCCATGGAATGGTGCTACCCACATTTACGGTGGAGTTTTCCACCTCAATTAACCTAATTTAGATCATTCCTCACAGGCTTACACAGATGCTAACCCAGTCTAGATACTTCCTCACGGGCATGCCCGGAGGCTTATCTCCTCAGTGATTCTGGGTCTTGTCAAGTTGACAACCAATTCAAACCATCATAGGGCCGAGGATCACTGAGAAAATGCTATACAACCTTTGGGAGTTGCCCTTCATGGATTGTCATCAAATTTTGGAGGCAGGAAGATAGATGTCATGTTGCCTGTTGTAAGCTCGGCAGCCCCTGGTATGTGAAGGATTTGAACTTCATCTACTTCCTCTCTGGAATTCTGATGGAAGATTTCAAAAGGAACAACTGGCAAATGGGAAGTCTCTTGATATTTTCCGGTGAAGTGATCCCCATCCCCTGATGCCAAGGGTGCAGAGTTGCCTCATTTAGGAAGTTTGAACAAGATATCCCTGCTCTAAAAATACCCTGAATATATCCTCTGCAGTTGTTCACAAACTGAAAGCTAATGGCTAGGTGCCACTGTTGTAAGAGTTAAAGAGAACTGTCTGCTCCCCTTCCCTTCTGTATCTTCTCACACAGCCATGCTAAGACTAGGTCTGGGATATTGGAATTACTGACTATTAAGTGAAGTGAGTATATTTGGTTTGAGAGGAGAGAATGCTACCCTCCCCCCATGCAACACCGTCCTCAATCACATCATACAAGGCCCTTCCTCACAGTGCAATTTCCCTCCTCCTACCACAGAACCCTTCAAACCCACTTGTTTTCCTTATTCAGGGTTCTGAGCTTCTCTGCCCCTCTCTCTCTCTCTCTCTCTCTCTCTCTCCATTTTCTCCTGGTATTAAATTAAAGTCTCGAGGCCAAGAAATTGTATCCAGTCTCCCCTATCTTGAACCCTTAACCTGACAACCTACACCATGAGAGAAAGGTCAGTTGGATGTACAGAGCTATCCAGCCCTTACCTGGGGCCATTAACCTAGGCCATACCACCACATGGAAACAAAGACTACCAAGAGGAGATGAATGAGGGTGGAGTGCTTTATAGAGTCTGGCTACTCCTTATTCCATGAAACAGAACATAGATTAATGGGGAGACAGGGTCCCCTGAGTGTGAGCATGAACAAAACAGCTGACAAGAAGGTGGGTCTTGAGCATGCTGGGGCCCACTCTGCCAGTGGTGCTGTGACAAGCTGGCCCAGAACTTCATACCCTAATTAGATGGACAGTACTTCCTCCCATGACTAGATATGAAAAAGGAGAGGGGGTATGAGTATGCATATGCTCCTTTAATACCATACCTTCCGGACTAGGTTGATGCCTGTTTTCAACACAACTTCCCTGTCAAAGAGTCACAACTGATCTGCCAAAATGGCACAGTGTATGATAGACCCCTTTCTGAGATGCCATAAACCCTTTCGTCATTCCTCTACTGGCCCTCTTTCACTCTCTATCCTTATTGCTGTTAATTATAATGCTCAAGTTCACAAAGACTGTGGAAGCTGAGCCTGGGTTGGGAGTGCTTGTTAGGTAACCGCTCCACTTACATGTTTTGCTCCCACCTCAAGGCCTAGATGAGAGAGGTGTGAAATTGAGCAGCGCATTTCAAACCCACATGATCTAAAATGTGTTTCCTATTTTAAATTGGGCTTATTTATATATTTTACAGTTACTTTTTATACATGGAAATAGAATAGCAATGAACACTCTCTTCTCTCTTTGTATCTTAAACAGACTCCTCAAAGTTGTGGCTCTGGATGCTCCCATCTCCCCTGTATCACCCTGGCCAGTTGGCCTGGGGTTTTGAGAGGGAGAGGGAGAGGGAGAAGGATCAGGATCCTGTCCTCAATAGGCCTATGGCATAGTTGCAGATTCTATTTTCAGCATGATGATCATGTTGCCCTTGAAAATGTTCTTTCAGTCTGGGGCAATGGCTTGCTTGAAAACTTTCTTTCATGAAAGGTATGCCCAAGTTTATATTCTTTGAACCTAAGATGAAGAATGTGTATTTGGGTCAGGCCAGTCTTCTGTTCACTTATGGGTGGACTCATGCAGTGTCAGTCACAGCATCACTGTTCAGGTCAGTGAGGGAACTTCATGCACTCATTCATTCAACACATTTGTATAAGCACCCACAGGATTCTGACTAAGGGCTATTATGTTCTGTGTCTTGAATTTACATAGTTTTGCAGAGTCAG
This sequence comes from Orientallactaga sibirica, assembly GCA_036365145.1. NCBI lineage: Eukaryota > Metazoa > Chordata > Mammalia > Rodentia > Dipodidae > Orientallactaga > Orientallactaga sibirica. Next base: position 15,279,843 of record JAEOAD010000034.1, read on the forward strand.
CAACTCAATGCCATCAGAGTCATTCCATGAAAGGTACTTGAAGAAACGCAATAAGAATATTTGACTTGGTGTAGATCATGGCTGTATTCAACAAGCCTGTACTCTGGACTCAAGAGAGCAGTCAAGTGCTCACATGGAGTCCAGGTTTTGGACTCAGTCTTGTGTTTGAATTCTGAACTCCACAAGTGTGTTGGGTAAATATTGGCAAGCAGTTTTATCTTTCATCTCCTTGAACTCAGCTCTGTTCATCTCTAAAAGAGGATACAAAATGCTAGCTCCATATGGTTGCTGCCAAAATAAAACAAGAAAGTATAAGTACAGTGTCTTGCAACCAGTAAGCAGGAGCTTCTATGAGCTCCCTGGGTATCCCAGAGCATCATACTGGGCAATGAATAAGGACAGCTTGAAGAAGTTCACACTTGTGTGAAGACCGTTTTTGTGTTATCCCTCTGGCACTTGATTGTGTCTCTAGTCTTGGCACCCTCCCAGACCCACACTCCAGGTTCAGTACGCAAGTACTGCTTATTGACCCAGTGAACATGATTTTGTAGAAGATAAATTGCAGGCAGAGCAATGGCCAACCATTTGGGAGAGGTTAATGGGGCATAAAATGGTCACAACTGCATTAGTAATGTAGCTTTGGTGGTGACCAGGACCCAGGAATGGGGAACAGCATGATAGAGGTGCAATGGCAGGGAATGGTATGCACAGTGACAACGAGGGCGAATGCAGCTCAAAGTGTCAGAGGAGGGGAGATGGATGAGTGATGGGAGATGATGCTGAAGTGTGGGTTGTGGCCATGACATGAAGAACTTCAAACTTGACTCTGTGAGAGCATTTATGGGCTTCAGTAAGGGGTACAGAATGGTCAGAATCCCATGTCAGTTAGACGGCCTGAGGTGAATGGAAAAGCTGCCTAAGCTGAGGCCAAGGTCATTTGTGAGGAGACTGTTGCAATAGGTTAGCATCCGTAATAGATCAGGGCAGGGACAATGGGGAGGAAGGGGAAAAAATCCAAGAGCACTTAAAGCTACACCATCTCTATGATTCAGCTGCCATTGGGTGCAGTCTTAGGAATAGTTACCTCACTAAGTGTGATGGGAGGCCTCCTACCTTCCCCAGTGATGGGCAGGCAGGGCAACACTTTGTCCAGATGAAAGTCCCTCCCCTCCCCTAGAGGTCTGTCTGTGCTAAGGGCAGAGGGACTTACAGTGCCATCTCTTTGTCTCTGTACACTCCAGACTTGCCAATCTGGTAAACAAAGGTGTTGTCAAACTGCCTTATTGAAAAGTAGTTTAAATTAGCCTTGACAGGTGAATTAATAAATAATAAGGTCTGAATAGCTTAAAAAGAAATCAGTTACCCATAAATTTTAAAATAGCACATGCTTAGCTCCAACCCAGCACTGCTCAGCTTTCTGAGCAACTTTAGGTATGCCCAAAGTCACTTCCAGAAATCTCATTTTGGGGAATATTAGACACAGTGCACACAGGGGTGCTTTCTGGATTAGTTGGGGAATATTCTGTGGGCAAGGAAAATTTGTGGAAAGCAAGAACATTTACTCCCATTCTCTGCCTGTAATGTGAGGTATGGGATTTCAACATGATTCCCTTTGCATAAAAACCCTGAGGTCACCAGGGCTAGAAAGGACCCGGAGTCATGTGAGCAAGTGTTCTCAACCCTTCCAGACTAATGTTATGTGACGCACCCTTTATTATCCTGAAATGGGATTCATAAATTATATAACCCACCTAGACATCTCATTTTAAAAATCTATATAATGCACCAAACTGTAAAGTAAATGAAAAATAAAAAGAAAGGTAATATCTAATAAAATAAGATGTATGTTGCAACATGAGTGAGTGGATGTGACTAGACTAGAAGACATTACAGGAGAAAGATGATTGTTTGATGGGAACTGAAATGAAAGTGCAGAATTGGCCACTTATATATAGGAATAGCATGGCCTTGAGAACTGAGGTTTTTCTGAAGCAATGGAGATCTGAACAAAACAAAGCCTAGTCTGTCCTTGATTGGTATGGTAGCTGACTCCTGAAAATTTAGTGTATATTAAAATTATTAAATCCTTTGTGTATATGTGAACTGGAGCTAGGATTTAAATGTAAATAATGACATGGAATTTTTTTTTCCACATTATACTAGGTGAGACATTCCAGAGTTAGTATGGTCTATTTCCTCATTGGAACTTGCCATGTTGTGTAAGCTGTCTAGCCTTAAGGCAGCCATATCTTTCCATCTATTGTGACAACCAAAAATACACTGGGCATGCCTAACTTATTCTGAGGTAGTGTCACCCATAGTTGGATTCACAGTTGCTTTCTAGTCTCTTCACGGTTTGGATGGAGCTATGGAATTCGAGAGAGAGAAAGGGACTGGTAGTCCTGGTAGATGGAGGGCATAACCCTGGTAGTCTGTCTAGACCAGTGTCTCTCTTGTTAATCTGCTTCTTCCCTTCACAGTGATCCCTCTTGTGAATGCCTTCACTATCTGATCTGAAGAGAGATCCTTTCTCCTGGTGGACGTTCAGCTTTGAAGTTGGTCCAAAATTCTGCTTTAGACTGGTGGTTAATTTCAAGTGCTGTACTTGGTATAACTGTGACAATTAGCTGAAATAAACAGAGTAGAGGGGTTTGTGGCTTGAATGTGAAATATTCTCCATAAATTCACAAGTTCATGCATTTGAACAGTTGTTCATCAGCTGGTGCTGTTTGGGAAGGCTGTGGAACCTTTGGGAGGTAGAGTCTTGCTGGAGAAAGTGGGGGGAGGGTCACTGGAAGTGGATTTTGATCATCCAGCTCCACTTCCTGTTCCCCCTCTGCTCCCTTACTACAGTTGCAGTGTGACCAGTTGGCTTCTTCCTGTTCCTGCTGTCATGCCTTCCCCCACACAATGGACTGTGTGTCCCAGTAACAGTAAGTCAAAGGAAACCCTTCCTTTCTTAAGTTACTTCTTGTCAGGAACTTGGTCCACATTGAGTAAAGTAACCAATACAAGGAGAAAAGAGGTATTTTGGCTGTTGTTTTTAGAACTTTCAGTACAGGGTTGGTTGGATCCATTACTTAGGGCTGGAGGTGAGGCAGAATATCATGGTGGTCGTGGTGGAAAAAAGCAGTTCATTGCATGACAGGCAGGAAGCAGAGAGAGAGAAACCAGGGATGGGCCAAGATCAAGACTTACTGTTTGAATTGTATCCAGTGGCCCATTTCTTATCAAGATGTTTTCTTACACACTGTTCAACCACCCCCAGTAGTCCATTCAGATGTTTAACCCATCAGTGGAATAAGCCATGAATTAGGTCAGAGACCACATAATCCAGCTGTTAATCTCCTAGACATCTCTCTTACAACCCAAGTTGACAAGATTAACTGTCACACTGGTGATCAGTACTGTGTGCTCATTCTTAGAGTAAAATTCACCTGCATTTAAAGATATACCATATATATATATTTTTTTCTTACTGTTTTTTCTAAGCAAAATTGGGTAAAACAATGAATAACATTGTGTGTCTGGTGGTCTGTGAGGGCTTTTCAAGAATTCACCACATCAAAATTTCTTTCTGTCAGATGGCAAAGATGCCTGAAATTGTCCACTAGCTACTAATAAAAATTTCAAGTTCTATCAAATGTAAATATTTCAGATCTACTCCTGTGAGTTCTTTAGCCAGCTCTCAGGTCCTCAGTTTTTTTTCCATAGTACAAATAAACACATCTACTTCCTAATGCTATTGTGAACATTAAAGGTAATTAATGCATACAATTAAAACCCTTGTCATACAGTAACTGGGAACACTTAGCTACCCTTCTTACTTTTTCACAGAGTCCTGGTAGATTCAAAGCACATGCACTGCCCTGCTTCTCATTCATCTCAGGGCAGGCATCACTAATCTATCTCAACCCTCTTATACATGGACACCAATCAGATACCTTCTTCAATTAGAACACAGATATCTTCTGAAGTTGAAGTTCAAGGCAGTCACGACTAATGGGACTCAGCCCAGGTATTGACTGCTTTGTTCATCTTTGCCTAAGCTAATTGTTGGACATTAACTCCTTTCATGTTAATGAGATCTGAGATAATGCTTTCGTTATCAGAGCTGGATGAATGGAGAAGTTTCTACAGAAAAGCAAAATATGGCAGAAGAAGGAAAAGTGCCTGGGAATGTCCACTGGAGGAAGGCATTGAATGTGTGGCAGAGGGCACAGAGTTATGTTGCACCACCTTCACTTTCAGAAGTTGATATGTTGCATGAAAGCTACCTAGCATGTGATTCACTCCCTTTACTGTTTTCTCAGCTCTTTGCTCTATGGTTGCTTTGATTATATGTTTCCCATGAAGTTCATCTCAGACTTAATGATAATTAAGGGTCATTTATATCTGCTTAGCACCTGTCATATCATAGAAATTATTCTATGTGTTTTTGATGGATTTTTTTATCCTCCTGATATCCCTGTGGAGTGAGTCTTACCATCATCTACATTTTACACATGAATAACATAAGCCAGGGGGAAGCCCAATCACTGCCCAAAGACTCAGCAGGCCAGGGTGGAGCTGGGAGATAAACACAGGTTTCTGCAGTTGAAGACCCCAGAACCCTGCTACTCATTCATTGTGAGTGTGGCCCTGTGCTTGGATAGGAGAGGAAGGGCACAGTTTCTGATTTTAGAGAAGTTTTGGTCAGTAGTAAGGATTATATCTCTCACCCATGGGACTTGTGGCTAAGCAGATGGATAAGAGATTGTCACCAGGTGTTCATGAGCTGACTGTGTACCCTGGAGAGACTAAAAGCAGTCAATGATGTCAGTCTGAAGATACTCAGGACACTCAACTCCCTGGTTCTAAAGGTACAATTTTGTGAGTCTGACTTAGCACCCATAGCATGGATCATTTATGTTTTTATTTAAAAATTTTTAAGACTTATTTATTTGAGATAGATAGATAGAGAGAGAGAGAGAGAGAGAGAATGGGCACGTCAGAGCCTCCAGCTGCTGCAACAAACTCCAGACTCATGCACCATCTTGTACATCTGGTTTATGTGAGTCCCAAGGAATTGAACCTGGGTCCTTTGGTTTTGCAGGCAAGTGCCTTAACCATTAAGCCATCTCCCCAGCCCAGATTATTTATTGTTCTATGATTTTTTTTTCAGATCCAAGCTGTTACAATTCAAAAACTCTACAATATGATATACTGAGTATTTGGATTTTCAATTAGCATTTTGTTTTTTATGATTTTAAAATTTTTATTTATTTATTTATTTGAGACAGAGAGAGGGAAAGAGAGAGAGGGAGAGAGAGAGAATGGGTGTGTCAGGGCCTCTAGCCACTGCAAACAAACTCCAGACATGTGCGCCCCCTTGTGCATCTGGCTTACGTGGAACCTGGAGAGTTGAACTGGGGTCCTTAGGCTTGGGAGGCATGTGTCTTAACTGCTAAGCCATCTCTCCAGCCCTCATTTTGCTATTAATCCTATGACCATAGCCATAACATAACCCGGTATTTTTGGAACTTCTGGGCTTTGTCTCCTGGGCCTTGCCTCTGGTGACCTCAAAGGGGGTGCAGCCCACTGACCAAATCTGCTCTGGGGAGTCTTATTCTGAAACCAAAGCAGGAATTTTTAACAATGTGGGGAAATGCTTCAAATCATCAGGGAGCATTTCAGGACCACTTAAGTATGTAGAAATATGGTGGCAGCACAGAAAGTGATACTTGCAAAAGAGTGATTTTGTTGGAGGGAGGAGGGTGGACAAGATCTTGCTATGTAGTGTGGGCTGGGCTGAAACTTGTTGTAATCCTCCTGTCTCACCTCTCCAGAACTCTGGGATTACAGGTGAGTCACCACCACGGGCTAAGGAAGGATTTTTGCAACCACTTTGCAAATAAAGGGACAGAAATAAGTGGCTTGGTTCAGACCCGAGTTAGCACAGAATGAGTGAACATTTGGTAACAGAAAATTTTCAAATTTTGGAGTCTTTTGAATTTGGTAATATTCTCACATACATAATGAGATATCTTGAGGATTGGACTTAAACCTAAATAAGAAGTTCATCTATGTTTCATACACTCCTTATACACATAGCCTAAAGGCAATCTTATACAGTATCTTTAATAATTTGAGCATGAAAGTTTCAGGCTGTGGAATTTTCCATGTGTAGACGTCAATGCTCAAAAACTTTCAGATTCTAGAACTTCTTGGATTATGAGATTAGGATGCTTAAACTGTAAGTGGTAGAGCAGGTCTCAAACCCAGCTGTCCTAGCTCAGCCTTTCATGGGCCAGGCTGCCTTGGGAAAGACATGAGAATGAGCACAGGGCAGAGCTGCAGCCCCAGCTGCCACTGCTGTGATGCAGAGGTCCCATGGGCCCCCAGGGCCCAGAGGGGCAGTCCTCACCAATGCCTCAGTCCAGCTTTTCTCACCATTATGGTCTTCTTGCCTCCAGCTTTACCCTCCAATTCCATCCTCCCCACCAGCTGGTGAGATCTTTGTGATGAAAATCTGACCACATCTCTCTGTTCTAAACCCTCCAGAGGCTCCCCATTATCCATTCAGTCTGAAATTTCAACACTGTGATCAGGGACCTTTTGGCTGTGCAGCTTCCTTTTTGATCCCATATTTTACTTTTCAATCATGATGACATTTCATCTTTGTATTAGATTCTTATGTCTGCTATAACAAATTGTCACACACGTAGAGGCTTTAATCACAAGTTTATTTGTAACACAAATTATTACCTTATGGTTTTGGAGGTCAGAAACACATGATGGGTTTTACTGGACTGAAATGGAAATGTCAGCTAGGCTGTATTCCTTTTTGGAAGGTTTAGGAGAAACCTTTCTCTTGGTCTTTTTCAGCTCTTATAGGCCCTCCACATCCCATGGTTCATGGACCCTGTCTCCCAAATTTCTAGGCAGCAATGACCAGTGGCGTCTCCTTGCCTCCCTCTTTCACTTTTAAAGGGCCCTATGATTCTATTGGGTCCACCTGTGTCATTGAGGATGCTCTCACGACTCAGGGTCAGCTGATCAGCAACCTTGATTGCACCTGCAGTCCTAGTTCCCCTGCCATATAAGGGGATAGATACATTCCTAGCTAGGGACTAGGACTTGGATACATCTATGGGGTGACTATTAACCCTACTATATGTCCCAGGTCCCCTCTGGACTCTGCAGTTTTCAAAAAAACAATGGATATGTGGGGCACATGTGTGTATGCAGAACAATATTTTGTGTGTGTGTGTGTGTGTGTGTGTGTGTGTGTGTGTGTGTGTGTGATTCTCATCTGCCTTTTTTGAAAATGGATCTCTCTGCCTGGAGTTCACCGATTGGGCTAGACAGGCTAGTCAGGAAGGCCAAGCTCCAGAAATCTACCTGTTTCTACCTCCCCAGTGCTGGGATTATACATTATGCTAAGCATTTTTAAAAAAAAATTATATTTTATTTTTATTTTGGAGAGAGACACAGAGAGAGGGAGAGGGAGACAGATAGACAATGGGCGCACCAGCAGCCTCTCAGCCACTGCGAACGAAATCCAGATGTGTCCGCCCCCTTGTGGGCAAGTGCGGCATTGCGCCCTTGCGTCACTTTGCATCTGGCTAAATGTGGGACCTGGAGATTGGAACCGGCGTTCTTAGGCTTAGGAGGCAGGCGCCTTAACTGCTAAGCCATCTCTCTAGCCCTATGCTAAGTATTTTTATGTGGGTGCTGGTGGTCAAACTCAGGTTCTCATGCTTATTTTTTTTTTACTAAGCTATGTCCTCAGCTCCTAGGCTTAGCACTTTTGCACAAGCTGTTCCTTCTGCCTGAAGTTTCCTCTCCCTCCTACATCTGGCACAGTCAATCTTGCTTTAGGATTAGCTCCAATCTTGAGCCCTTTTGAAATCATTCTTGAGCTCAGTTATATGCTTCTCCTATTGTGTTCCTATAACACCTTGTGTGTTTGTGTATGCTGTGTACAACATTTCTCAGATCCGCAATTTGACTGTTTATTCTCTCACTCATGAGCTCTTGGCAAGAGCAGCCTGATTGAGTCAGTTTTGTTTCCTCAGTTGCTGATTTCTGCCTGACACAGTGTTTGTGTTAAAGAAAAGTTTATTGAATATATGAAAATAGTAAAAGCTAGAAGTTAAGAAGTCTACTATATTTTAATAATTATTTTTATATTAAATGCTTCACTTTCATTCTTTGATTTAAGTTTTTAATTTGAGTTTCAAAATCCCTCTCTAGAATCTCAACCTGCAGAGTTCACACCAGCAATCAGAGGAACAAACAGTCTTCTTTCAAATAGTCCTCCTTTCCTTTACAGATGAGGGTGCTTAGGTGGTGCCTAAGCAGGCTGGAAGATTCTTCCTTGCCAATGCTCATATCCAACACTGCTAGAGGTTCCATCCAGAGTCCCCAGAGACAGGGCTTCTTCACAGGGCCTCTTCACCACCTCTATTGTTTGCTCATGTTTTTTCTTTCTTTCATTTTTTTTTTTTTTTTTTTTTGAGTCAGAATCTGGCTATGTAGCCTCAGCTGGCCATGTGTTATTCACTAATGTAGCCCAGGCTGGCCTTGAACTGGAGGCAATCTTCTGCCTTAGATTCCCAAAGTGCCAAGGTTACTGGCATGTTGCTATCCTGGCAGGTTCATGTGTCCTTTGAACTCAAGGACCAAGGAGAGACTCTAGCCATCCTATCAGTGTATGGCTTAGACAAGTGGAGGGAGGAAAAGGCAACCCAGCAAGTTTGTCTTCAGAGAGGGAAACTTCCATCCAACACCTGTGCTTCTATCCACTCACTGGAACTAGGTCACATGATCACTCCTAGCTGGAGCTAGAGGGGAATGCTGATCATATTCTGGATAGCTAAGTTCTTTGTTTAGAAAGTAACACAGCATGGATATTAGGGGACTGGTAGCAGCCCGTATCACAAGCTCCTATTCTCAAAGGATGAAAAAGTTCAAGGTGGTGTGCTGGCATCTGTCCATGAAGTATGATGGTATGTCATAAAGAACTCTTGTATTAATGGGGACCTACTGTGATCAGAAAGACAAAGGCTTTCATTTCAAGACTGGATGACTTTGACCAGAATTTGCAGAATGAGTTTTCTTTGCTTTTCTCTCTCACAGCTAATTGACCTCAGATACCTGTGTTGAGTAATAGAGTTTACAGATTTTGGTGTCAGTTACAACCTTCTATAAATAGAGTAACCATAGACCTTGTCTTACCTGGAACAATCCTGGTTTATGCCTGTGGTCCTGTGTGTTTTTCCAGAATGAACTTCCCTGTCTCTCAAAAGAGGCCCCAGTTTGAACAGAAGATTATATAGCTGCTCTATTGTGTGACTTTTCCAGGGGAGTCATAAACACATATCTATTCACCCAGATAGAGCACTGACAAGAGACCAAAGATATTATTCCACTGAGGTTCTAGTTTGGCAAACTAGTGAGTTTATTGTGGTTGCTTACAGGAGCATAAGTGAGGGGTGATTAACAGGAGCATGGGTGATTCAAGGGCAGTTCCATCACCAGAAAGCCCACTGCAGGATGGATGACAACTCACAAAACCTGCATCCCTGGAGTTTCCTGCCCAGCTTGTAGACAGCTCCACTGACAAGTATGCCCTCCCCAGAAACTGTTACTGCTTCCACAGTCTTAGGTAAAAGCCCTGTGAGTCTTGTAACTTTCTGAGCCTTACAAGTTTCTTGAACTTCTTGGGTCTTAGGAGCATCCCTCCTCCTTCTAGGAGGGAATGTTACACTTAGGAAGAAATAGCTACCCAGCATCCACTGGTAAACATTGTAGTTTATGGGAAGGGAAAGAGGAATAGTGGCTAATAAATTTTGACTATGAATATAAAATCTAGAATTTTTAAAGTTTGGGCCAGGTGGATAGGTAGAGGTTATGGGGTTAGGATATAAAATATTTGGACACCAGTACTAATAAATAAAGAGTCTTATAAATAATTCATCTGTCAGGTTTTTCATGGGGGTGAGGGAGAATAAATTTCTATTTGATGCTTCCTTAGCTTGGCTTTTCATGTCCATTTTAAGTCACCTCCCTCACCCCTACCTCCTCTTGTTCTATTTTTTTGGTTTCCTTTTCCACATAGAATATTTCCATATTTGCTTTTATCTCTCCATTAGATTATGTATTACTCAGGGTTCTCTGGATAGTTAGAATGCATACACATTCTAAAAGGACTTATTAGATTAGGTTACAAGATAAGGGTTGAGTGGTCCAACAATAGCTTGTCTGTAGACTGGAGAGTCAGAGAACCCTGCAGCCTCTCAATCCATGAGACTGCATGCCTCAGCAGTTTCAATCTGACACTGAAGGCATGGGGGAATACTTGGAAAGACCTTGATCTTCATTCCAAGTTTGAAGACCAAGGAGGCTGGGTCTTTCCTTTCCTTCAATGTTCAGGAAAGAGGGCAGCAGCAGGGTAGACACATGCACCAGCAAGAAGCATAAGCAGCCAGGCAAAAGGCACCATATATATATATATATATATATATATTCTGAGTGAGTCTTCCTCCCTCCATCAATCTTTCCTGGAAATGTCCTTACAGACCAGTCCAAGAATCATGCTTTTACTTGATTCCTGATCCGACAACAGAACTTAATTTTTATAGACTACATGTTTATGTTTATTCCTGGCTTCTGCAGCCAGGAATCCAAGCTTCCTATGATAACAAAATTTATTCACTTTTGTGTTCCCAGTGTGTAAGACTGTTTCCTCCCCCCACCCCCCAATGCTGGGGATGGACCCCATTGGCTTGTGCTATGTTATCATTAGCTATACCTCTAGCCCTTGGGCATATTATATATGATTAAAGGATGAGTGGATGGTTAATGAATGTGGGTGGCTAAGCTTATGGAGAGTCTGAGGGATAGGGAAAGATTTAGAAATTACTGAAATGAAGATATGTACAAGTTTTACAAAACTCTTCTTGGCGATGGTCTGAGAGGAGGCTTTGCCTTATTTCTATAACCTGCAGAGACAATGCCAGTTGGAAGAGCCTAGAGCTAGAGGGGAAGATTTATTCTGGTATTATAACACCTGTCATCTCATTTCTGTTCTGCTGCTGATGTTATGTTCAATTCCCAAGGCTATGATAGCTAAGTTCCACAAGCTAGGTGACTCAAAACAATAGAAATTTGTTCTCTTATGATTTTGGAAGTTTGAAGTCATAAATCAAGGTGTTAGTGGGACCATACTCCCTCTGCAGGCTCTAGGAGAGCATCTTCCCTTGCCTCTTTGCAGCTTTTAGTGGTTGCTGGTGATTGCTCTATCCTTTGGCTTGTAGACACATCACTCCAATCTCTGTTTCATCTCATGGACTTTATCAAGCACATGTCTTTTTGTTCCCATTTCCCTTTTCCTGTAAGGATATCAGTTTTCTGATTAGAATGTACTCTAATTCAGTATAACCTCATTTTCACTTGATTCTGGCGGCAGAGGCACTATTTCCAAATAAGATCATACTGACAGGCACCAGGACTTAGGATTCAGTTTACATTATTTGGAGACATAATCCCAAGCACAACAGCTGTGGGATGGGATTTCAGGTAAGGATCTTCCTTCCTTCCTCTTGTTCCTCTCAGTCTAGTAGAGGGATTCTAGATATTTGCCAAGTCAGCCTCAATACATTTATCCTTGAGTAAATTCTTAAGCCTTCATTTTTCACCAAACTCTAGGTTATCAATGAAAAGTAATCATGTTCATTAGCCCAATGTCATGCACGTCTTGTTCAGGTGACAACAACCACTGTAAGGTCATGAATGTAACCACCATGTTGAGTCTGGAGGACAGCATGCAGGGTGGCAGAAAAAAGACATCAAAATACAAGGAAGACTAGTTAGAAAGAAGAGTTCAGTGGAGGGGGTCAAAGGAGGGTGGTGGGAGAGGATTGTGATCTCCATATATACATGGAGAGAGAGAGAGGTTGTCAGTTTAAAAAAGCTTCAGAAAAGTAATCAACTTGTTGCAAACACTTATAAAGCCAAGGAGAGCAATTCCAAGGAGACATTAAAGTACAGTTTATCGCCCTCCTAGTGTTAATGTCATCAGCTCGGTGTCTGGGATCTCTATAAATTTCTAGGTCTGTCTGAGGTGGAATGAGAGTAGGTAGGTGGTGAAGTTGACCTCTGAGAACTTCAACTTTGATGCTGAGATTCAAATGTTCACACCATTGGATATGCTATGATACAGAAAGAGTGTTTCTTTACAGGTGAGAGGTAAAGACAATGGAGAATAATCTGAGTATGATGGTGCACCCCGTAATCTCAGCCCTAAGAAAGTGAAGGCAAGAGGATCAGGAATTGAAGACTAGCCTTAACAATGTAGTAAGATTGAAGCCAGTATGGGCTACCTCAGACCCTGTCTTGAAGCAGAAATTTTTTTAAAAAAGGAAAAAGAAAAATAAAAAGAAGAGGAAGAGAAGGAGAAATAGCATGTTGAGGTGTCACCTGGTCTAGGTCTTCTGGTAGGAGAGATGATCCTCCCAAAGTCATAGTTTTCTAATATCTGAATGAGAGTAGAATGAATGTCTATTATTTTTAAGAAGAAAGGGTTTATTTCAGTTTACAGATTGAGATTATAGTCAGTCGTGGTGGGGAGATGTTGTAGCAGGAGCTTGCAATAGCTGTCTACTTTCAGTCTACAATGAGGAAGCAGAGACTGGTGATTGCACACATCTATCATTTTTACCGCAAGTTTGTTTTGAGGATTGATTATGAGAACAGATACAGATGAGCCTCATGTGTTCCAAACTCTGCACGCATGGGTTGTGAATGTTAAGATAGGAGAAAAAGAACCAATGCTTTTACCAAGAAATGCAAAGTACATATATGAGCATGCAGTTTGTAAAAGCTAAGGGGTTACATCACTATATTTAAGGTGGTGTAGTACTGCACACAGGAGACTAATCATGTTGCTTCCAATTTCCTTCTCGAGTTTGATGTCTTGGCTATGTTCCTCAACATGACAGTTGAGCTGGGACCCTCTCTGGATGTGAGTCCTACTGTCTTCTATCTGCCTCCTCTCACCTTTCCTCAGGAGAAGATGCTGGGACTTGTTGGGAATGTGAAGGAGGCTGGAATTGCAAGCTGTGATCCAAAGTCCTCACAGCCTTGTTGGCATATTCAGGGCTGGAGAAGCAACTAGCATATAGGACCAAGATGACCACCCTTGGGGTCATGCACCTCAAGGCAGAAGGTCTCAAGTCACTGATGTATGTGTGTGCGCACACACATGTGTGTTTTCTCTTCTTGGACTATTTTCATACTGTCTTCTGGAATATTTCTCTGTTTGACAGTTTTCAGAACATTTCCCATCCACATTCTTTGTGATTCTCACAGTGAGCTTTCAGGGAGGGTGATTTTATTCTCCTCGCTTTGTAGATAGAAAGATGAGATCCAGCTTAGGGAGGGATTTGCTCAAGGTCACACAGCAGAACAGGAGAGTCCCCAGGTTTCCTCTGCACAGTATATGATGTCTCTGCCTGTGGCTTTCCTGTGGGTGCAATGTGCCAGCCAAGATGCCCCACTGTACCTCACCTGCCTTGTCCAGAAGCCCTCTTCTTTAGAGGACTACTCTAGCTCTCCTTCCAAACTGCTTTCCTGCATTCCCCAGCCTGTTTTCACTACACCCCTTCTTCAAACAAGGACCCACGTGACCTTTATTTCATAGAAAACTGTTCTCATCTTGTGTGATCCCTGTTTGTGAAACTAGAGCTTTGGTGTTGAGGAGATGGCTCTGAGGATAAAGCATTTGCTGTGTAAGAATGAGGACCTGAGTTAGGATCCCCAGCACTAATGTAAAATACAAGGAATGGGCGCACACAACTATAATCCTGGCACTAGGGAGGTGGAGACAGGTGGATGCCTGAGACCCACTGGCCAGCTTGTCTAGATGGATTGGTGAGTTCTAAGTGCAGGGAGAAATCATGAATCAAAAAATAAGGTGGAAGCCGGGCATGGTGGCACATACCTTTAATCCCAGCACTCGGGAGACAGAGGTAGGAGGATCACTGTGACTTCGAGGCCAGCCTAAGACTACATAGTGAATTCCAGGTCAGCCTGAACTAGAGTGAGACCCTGCCTTGAAAATACCAAAAAAAAAAAAAAAAGGTGGAAAGTGACTGATGAGAACACTGGACATCTATCTTTGGCTTCCACGTGTACAAATGTGCACAATCACATGCACACATGTACACCTACATATATGAACACTCATATACACATGCACATACACTACATATGCATACACAGGCAAAAACTTAGAGCTTAAACTGCACGAGAACAGATGTCATCATGAGCTGGATGGAGCATTTTCCCAAAATACCTAGTACAGGGTTAAGAGCATGGGAGACGCTCAACAGATATTTTATTTTGGGATGGGCAGTCTTAATAACTCAACTCTTCTATGGACTGCTTATGAGAGTAAGGAAGGGGCATTTTGAAGAACTAGAAAAGGTCTGGAGACTGAGCCATGGTTAAGGAAAAGCAAAGAATGACCTAAGTGTTGCAAATACTGATCCCTTCCTTCTGCCCAGGTCTGAAGAAGAACAACTGGGAATGTCAGGGCACACCATCCAGGCACACCATCATCTGGTGGTTAGAACCTGCTGTGGCAAATGCCCATACTTCTTTGGAGGGGAGGAAGCTGATTTTGGGAAAGACCAGTTACCCAAAGCCCCAGAGTTTGGACAAGTGAGAATCACAAGCTAAATTCAATTCAGTTATGATGAGTTCAGAACATTCTCTCTTGTTTGGTGGGGGAGGCGTGTGTGTGTGTGTGTGTGTGTGTGTGTGTGTGTGTGTGTAGTATATATGGTTTGGTATGTGTAGTATATTCTCGTGTGTGTACAAATGTGCATCTACCCCATGCACACAGTGGAGACTAGAGAAGAACATCGCTTGTTTTCCTCTATCCATCCTCTATGGTGTTTTCTTGAGACAGAGTCTCTCACTAAACTCAGGGCTGCTATTTTTGTTAGATAGGATGACTGGTGAGTCCCAGTGATCTTCCTGTCCTCATCCCTGCAAACTGTGGTTACAGGCATGAGCAACCACAGCAGGCTTTTGACTTTAGAGCATTTTCTAAGGAGTTTCTCCAGTCTTTGTGTAAAAATACCATCTTACACACAGTAAGTGCTCAATCAATGCCTACTAAGTGAAGTCAGTTCTCACAGAGTTTTTAGCCAGTCAGAGTGGCTGCAAGAAGCACATTTATCTGTGTCCCTCCTCCTAGCCTCTGGTACATACTTGCCACTCAAGTTGCAGCTGAGGAAGTGTAGGCACAGGCCAAGTGCTGAGATGGTTGCACCGGACATTGGATCCAGGCCCAACCTGTGTTCCCTGTACCACACTGCTGCTGATTTTCAGGCAGAGGTAGGGCTGTGAGGATAGTACCAGGTGAAGTGAGGAGTTGGGAAGGAGGATTGCATTTCATCTCAGCATTTTTTATTTCCCCAGAGTGGATCCCACTGCATTTCAGTACCAGCGTAAAGCACTTAATTGAAACCTGTAATTCCAGCCCTCATTAATAACCAGTCTCAGGTAGCAGAGAGCTCCATGACCATCAATGATGAGCAGGATGCAGACATGGGTCTTCAGAGGGGAGCAGCAAGTCCCTGGTTCATTTTACAGTTGATTAGAGTGAGTTAAACTTTGCCCTGCTTGTAAGTTGCATGTTTAATAGGAGAAGTTGGCAATCTGTGAAGTTATCAAGATACCACAGGTGCATTTGCAAGCCTCCAGTCAGTATCACTCCTCCTAAACAGCATGGTGACCGTACAGCCATGGAGCTGAGATGTCATCGCACAAGATGGATAATGTGATTGAACTTAATTAGTCCCAGGGAAACAACAAACCTTTGTCAATTGACTGTGTATTCCCAAGGATCCTGTGGTGGAAGGTGAGCTGGCCACAGTGCTCCTGCTGTCTGAATCTATCACTGACACTGGTGTGATGGGAAGGGTCTAGGGACCCAACTTTGGGATTCTGGGTTTCATAATACTGTTGTGCATAGCGCCCCCTTCTCTGGAGATGTCATCTGTACGATGAGATAACAAGGCTTGATGACATCTGCATTGCTATGATTAGTATTTTGCTCATGAATCAAGTTGGGTGGGAGCTAGTCCAGATCCAGCAAGGGGACAGTTGTTGGCTTTCTCCTCATCATTAACGATCCTGTGGATGTCTTCTCTAATCATGGGCCAAATGCTCTCTGATGCAACAATACAACTGTATCACCATATCACTGGAACAATATGACATGATGTTACAGATCACATGTAAATGAATACATGAACAACAGGCGTTCCTTACTGGAACTTTAGTGACAAAAATAATAAGTAGTGGGCTCATTTGATGAGCAGGCTATTGTTTGCTGACCTGTGCTCTTGGGTAAAGGCTCCACGCAGTGAACATACCTGGCGGCTCATCTGTACTTCTCTCCTGCTAGTCTGCACCGTCCTTAAGGACAGGTCAGAGGTGACCTTAGATTCTCGGCATCTGTGGAAGCTGACTCATGGATTATCTCACTCAATCATCTCACTGATGCCTATGCACCATTCCACCCCTATCTCCTAGAGGGAGATATAGAAGCAGAGAGAAGTGAATAATTTGGTTGGTAAATGGTGGAAAGCAGGCTGGCTCCAGAGTTCCTATCGCATCTCAATCACAGTGCCAGTGACAGGGACAGGAAAACCTGATAGTATTAGCTAAATGAACATTGTGCAGATAATGCCATCATTTCCCCATTCTGAGCTCTGGGCCTGGTTTTTAAGACCCAGAAAGAGGATTTCCCATTCTCCTAAACCAGCACTTCCTCTCTATCTGCCCTGTTTAATTACCCCTGTCAGATTTGCATCACCTTTCAGATGTACGCAAATCTGTTTTGGGTCATGGTGCTTTCATCGAGTCATTCTCTTTTTCCTCTGCTTTGGAACTGACCACCTTTTCCCTGGAGTTGTTCCAGCCTGAGATAACTGTTAAATTAATTCTGAATCAGTGACCAAAGGCTGGACAGAGTTTGGGCTGGTTCTTAGAATGCTTTGCCAAGCCCATTTCCTGTGGATTAGGTCTTAAATCCCTATAGTTTAAAAAAACAAAAATCTGTTAACTTGGCACCCGGAGGACTGAAAGTCCTTGAAATTCTGTTCTCGTCCCTGAGCACTTGCGGCCAGAGTACACAGCAGCATGCTGGCTGGATTTTGCAGAAGTATAAAGTACAGGCAGCAGACAAGATGTGAGCAGTATACATTTTAGTTTTCATGTGCAGGTCTTAGCACTTCATAGCACCCAGTACTGTGCTAAATTATTATATATTCTCAGTCTCCTTTAATGCTTTCTGGCCCTTTTATGGGTATAAGGCATCAGCTCCACTCTGAAGCTGAGAAAACTGAGGTTTAGCAACTTACTCAAGATCCCAAAGATGTTTAGAGGTATCACATCTAAAATTCTTATTTGAGCAGCAATCTATTATTCTTGATTTGTTCAGCTTATGTTATCAGTAGCATAAAAGAGGAACTAGCCTATGTTAATACAATTACTGTCGGAGTGGGAGAGGATTAAACTTACTTATGGCCCCATGCTCTGCCATGCTCTTGACACTTAGGCTCTCTAACATCTTGACAAGCCAAGGACTTCTTTCTGTTTGATAGACTGGGGAACACCAGTTCACAGAGGTCACACATCTCCCTCATGTTCACAGAACTGATACAAAGAGAACCAACTCTGAGTTCAGGAATATATGACTCCAAAGATCAACTGCGTCTTACTGTCCCTTGAAAGCACACGGAACTAAAAATTGAGATAGCTAAGGACAGGGGAGGTTGTTCAGTCTATAAAGTGCTTGCCACATAAGCACAGGGGCCTGAGTTTGGAACCCCAACACCCACATAAAATGCCAGGCATGGCAAGCACATTCCTGTGACCCCAGCCCTGGGGAGAGAGAGGTGGGAGGATCCCTGGCATTTGTTGGACAATTTGTCCTAATCAGTGAGTTCTGGGTTCAGTGAAAGACCCTATCTCATGAACGTAAGGTGAAGAGTAATTGAGGAAGACACTGGTTTCAACTTTAGGCCTCAACACATGCATGCACACATGTACACAACACAACTACATACACAGGCTAACTAACTAACTAGATGAAAATAGAGACATCTGATCCTTATCCTAGCAAAGTACTGATTTGGTTGGAGTTTGGGCTGGGGTTATGTCCATGGGTTTTCTCAGACTCCCCCCAAAGATCCAGATGCGTAAGCAGGGTGCAGGCCTTTGGACTAGAGTGGACTTGATAGGGGACTGCTAGGTCCTTTCCTTTCCTCTCCTCGGGTTACTATTGAGGGTTTGAGAAGAAACTATAATCTTTAGGGTCAAGAGTAAGGGGAAAGGATATAAATATTCAAGTCAGAGATTTATTATCTCAAGGCTATAATAAGGCACAAAGTCTAACATCAAGGAGACATGGAGGTGAGTGGTTTCTAAGGTCCTGAATAAGAGGGGACTGTGTGTCTCATGCCCTGTGTTATGGGATGGAATTGGAATTGGGTGAACTGTGGAGTTGATCCGGGCTCTATCTGTCTCTGCACTTCCTAAGAGGGGTAGGGAGGATAGAATACAAAGGGCTCTTGGGCTCCACAGATGCCTGGATGTTCTTGCTTGGGGCCACCTTGCAGAAGGGCAATAGAGAAGGGATCCTGCCAGGATGATGGCAGCTAGCATATGGCCAACTTCATCATAGGCTGAAGGCTTCATGAACTTTATTTCACCTAACCCTGTCTCACACTAAGCCTTGGGGTGAGGACATCACTTCAGATCTTTTCTCTGTACAGGTCTTTAGGACTGGATTATTTAATTTAGGAGGGCAAGGAGCAAGGCTCTTATTTTTTATTACTCTTTGTAATTTTCTGAATTAAAAAACATAAAGGAAACAACACATGATGTTAAAGAAGGATAATTCACTTATTACTATAATGCATAAATAGCATATATTAAGTTGGTATTGATGCAGGATTTGGGGGTTCAGGGGTATTCCCCCAGGCCTGTGAACCCAACCTTAGGTTTTTATCCATTTAACAAAGAATTGAGAAAATGGATTCTGAGAAGGGTAAATTACAAATTATAAAGTTTATTTTAGGGAGAATTGGTATCCAGGGAAGGCTAGGAAAACTCAAGTCAGAGGGAATTCCTCTCTTTGTCCACCTTGGGACACCTAGGGAAGACAGAGAAATTTGCACCACAGGGAAAATCTCCCGGGAAAAACCTCTGACATGTACACATGTGAGAAGCAAGCAGAAAAACACACAGGTAAATAAGAACCCCACCCCCTTCTCAGCCAGGCTGGGAAAGGAGAGAGGGCCTTACACACATGTTCAGGTGAAAAAAAACCCACAAGACAAGTTGGGAGAGAGAGAGAACTCATACATGTGGCAGGATCCTCTATATGGGTCAGACCTTCTTCAATTAGGGTGAACCTTGCCACCAGGCTCAGGTGTGAAAGGAGAGATCTGATTGGTTTGTGGACTCAAAGGGCTGATTCAGGAGGGGCCAGTCAGGTGTGCGAGGCTGAGAGAGAAGCAGAAAATGCTGTCAGGGAGTATTGCTTCAAGCAATCTTGGATGAGGCTGGATCATAAGTGAGTTCTAGTTTTGCCAGGGCAGGTAGGGTGGCATCTCCTTGTTCTTCTTGGGCCTTGTCCCTGACTGACTGACTATAAAAAGCTGTCTTAGGACTGGGGAAATGGCTTAGTGGTTAAGGAATTTGCCTGTGAAGCCTAAGGACCCTGGTTCAATTTCCCAGAACCCACGTAAGCCAGATGAACAAGGGGGGGTGCATGCATCTGGAGTTCATGTGCAGTGGCTGGAGGCCCTGGCATGCCCATTCTCTCTTTCTCTCTGTCTCTTCCTCTCTCTCTCTCTGAAATAAATAAATAAAAAAAATATTTTTAAAGCAACCTTATTCCTGTTTCTCTTTAAGTATTATATGTACACACCACCTAGACGATTTCTGAGGTCTCATGGTCTTATCTGATCTAAGATAAGGCAGTGAAAGTTATTTCATGACACTTTGGCATGCATTCCTCAAAAAATACTTGTTGCATGAAAAAATTATCTAACTGACATTGTGATGTTTGCTAGCAATACAATAATAAGTAGGGTCAGGAATTAGCATTTAGTGTGCACTTGTAGTTTGCCAGGCTCAGCACTAAGCTTTAAGCCTTTAATCTAGCCCAAAGCACTGTGTTATTGCCCCAAATTTATATATAGGTAAGGAAAGGGTCGTGGGGAGCTTCCCTGGGTTCTCAAGGTTTTGTGGCTGGTAAGTGGTACAGTATGGATCAATGAGGCAGTCAGCCACAGTTCTGACCGTCAGGACTCTGGAAGTCTATTGAAGGAGAGAGTGACGGAGGCTTAGAATGGAGTGACTATGCTATAGACATGATGAAGGAGCCCAGAGCAGGTGCCTCGTTCAGCCTTGGGGGCATTGAGGAAGACATGCTGGATAGCTTAATGACCCTAGAAAGTGGTTTTGGAGTGTCAACAATTTTGAGAGTTAGAGGATAGGCAATAATATTGGATGTGCCTCCTAGCCAGTGGACATGGGAAATGTAGCCATGGTAGTGAGACTATCCATGGGGCATTAACAAACAATTGAAAAGTTCCCCTTGGCCTGAAATTTTGAGTGTGTGTGTGGGGGGGTGGGTTTTGGGGCAGGAGTGCAGGGGTTGGGGATGTAACTACAGTGTCAGCTATAGTTGGGGCAGAGGTAAGAGCTGATGGTTCCCTGTTTCTTTAAGGGCTATTAGACCTTACTGAATTTCAGAGGCCCCTCTAATTACATTAACTCATTTATGCATTGGTTCTGGGCCATTCATAAAACATCAGACAAAAAAAGAAATAAAGAAACTGATTCCAATAAAGAATCAAATTAGATGTGATTCAGAAGAGAGAATCAAAGACAACTGGGTTTTATTTCACAAGAATAAAATAAATTGGCTTCTATAACAGAACAAGCCAGCACCATTACTGAGCACAAGTCCTTTTTGTAGGAACATTGAGCTATTGGGCTATAAACCCTGACTTACTGGCTGGGGCCAGCAAAGAGACATTATGGATAGGTGAATTGTTCATATTACTGAGGCATTAACCACTCTACACTTAACGAAACCATTTATCGGATGGTCTTGTCTATCCTGTGCTGTTAATCCAAAAGCAGTAAGTTCCACTCAGCATTGCAACAAAGTCACACACTCTTCTTGCTATGATGATCTCAGTTGGGAAGGAATCCTTCCATCCTTGGATCCCATGGAAAATACTCCACCTGATCTGTAAAACTCATTTTAAAGTCTTAGAGTTGTACATTTCATATATTTTCTTTAGGACACTGCATATCACTCAAAACAAGAGCTATATCTTATTTTATTTATTTTTCTTTATGTACACTATATCCCAGAACATCCTCAGAGACCACTTAGTCAAATGTTTTGACTGGCTGCTGGGAACGTAGATGTGTTTACTATGAGTTAGTGGATGGACAAGGTGAAGACCAGATCTGCTCATTTCTGACCCTGAGTCCCTCAGTGACAAGCCCTTCCTTGGATTGTATCTGAGGTCCCCTCCCAGACCCCTGTCTTCTAGAAGACACTGCAGCATAGTAAAACACAAACCCTCCCAGTGAGTTTCTTGTATTGTGCAGGCTGCAGTCATTTTCCACCTCATACCATGACTAAGCATGAAGCTGAGGTAAGATGGCCCCTCTCTGTCATTTACCTGCTGTGTGGCCTGAAGTAAATATTTCAGACACTCTGAGTGTCTGTTTCTTCCTTTGAAAAGTGTTGTAAAGAGCTCCACGTTGCTGGAATGAACATCCAAACCAGTCACAGTTCAGAGGAGGAAGGGATTTTTTTTTCAAGCTTACAGATCCAGTAGACGGTGGAAGAAGCTCCCTTTCACAGATCCAAGCAGAAAGAAAAACTGTAGCAAGCAAAATTCTAGCACCACACACACACACACACACACACACACACACACACACACACACACTGACCCACCCATAAAAGCAGCCAGCAGCAGGGACCAGCTAGAGCTTAGACCTCTCTGAGTACCTTTGGGCTGGAATTTAGATCCACCCCCAAACATACCTTAGGGCTGGGCCTCAGGATCCACCCGCACCCGAGTCTGTGGGGGGCACACATTCAAACTCCCACACAAAGAGAGGTGGATGTAAGGATTTAGTGAGCTAGAGCCTCTGCGTGCTCAGTCGGCCCTGTGTCATTAGAAGCATCAGAGGTGGTGGCCTCACATTATTCCCGTAAATTCTGAACAGGTGAGATTGTCAAATGAGGAGTCACTGTAATGTAGTGCACGCCTTTAATCCCAGCACTCAGGAGGCAGAGGTAGGAGGATCACAATGATTTTGAGGCCACCCTGAGATGACATAGTGAATTCCAGGTCAGCCTGGGCTACAGCAAGACTCTTCTACCCCCAATAAACAAAAGCAAAAACAAACAAAAACCTGATGTGGAGTCTTGAAGTGTCTAATAAAGATGATTGTTTCCAAATCAGACTCGCTGCTCAGGGTGTGCTCTGTAAAACACTGAGCTGAGCTTCAGGGGCCACCTCACACTACCAGGACCTGGATGATGACGTGTATTATTTAAAAACATAACCTCAGGAATGAACTGGATCTGGGGTGTTAAAAGTGAGAAGAGATTAAAGCACCATAAAAGTGACCATTGCTTGTGGTTGCTACATCACTGACCACTCTAACTCTAACTCTCCCTGCAAAGGGACTCAAGCTGTTGCAGAGATGTCCCCCAACTCAGACCTCCCTGTCCCCCCTGGACACATGCCCTGTCCATTTGCATTTGGAGTCTGCATTGCTAACTGGCTAACGGCCTCCCAACTCGACTGCCTGCTTGCTCTGGTACCTTGGAAAAGTTTCTCATCTCTGAGACGGGATTTCCTTATCTGCAGTACAGAATGAACAGCCTCTGTGTCTTACAGTGTGCCGTAGTTATCTCTTGTTACTGGTATAAAACACCCGACCAAAAGCAGCTGATGAGAGGAAAGGTATTTAGTTTGGCTTACAGTCTTCAGGATAAGCTCCCTGATGGCAGGAGAGAGCTTGCTATGAGCAGGGGCAGGACATCACCTGTTTCATGGCAGGTGGAAACAGCAGCAGGAGAGTGAGCCAAATTCTTGCAAAGGTGAGCTGGCTATAACAACATTGAGCCTACTACCCCCAACAACACATCTCTTCCAGCAAGGCCCCACATCCCAAATTGCCACGTGCTGGGAAGCAAGCATTCAGAACACACAAGTTTTGGGGGGACAGTGCAGGAAAGAAACAAAAGGGAAGCCTCATTTCTGATAGAAGACAGTTTATACTAGTGTACACTAGCTCATAGAAGAGAGGAAAACGCCCCTAAAGAAAAACAAAATTCCCCATTTCGAGAAAATTAATGAAGCATTATGAGTGTCCTGGCCAGAACACATCTAGATTATACATGTGGCAGGACAGTGAGTGGCAAATGAATCTTTGTTTTGTTGGGACTTTATATTTTTGTACCTAGAAAGAACAGTGAGGTTGAAGTGTTTATGTATCTTGGCTCCTTCTCCAAGGAGCTTAAAAAAACAGTAGAGACACAATGAAATACTCCCTCATAACGTGTAGGCAGGACCTGGTCATTATTATCACAGTTTTATAGCCATTAAGGTCCAGAGAGGTTAAATGATTTGCTCAAGGTCTCACAGTGAGTCCAGCTCAAACCCCAGGTCCACTAACTTAGGATGACCCATTAGAGCACTGTACCCTGTCCACCAAATAAAGAACCCCAAGTGAAGCACTGATTGTTAAGGAAGGAAAATAGCTATTGAGCTACGGAAGTTGACATTTAGCCAGCCAGAAATCATTAATGTGGCCAGGTTTAAGGAGAGCTCTATTAAACTGTCCATCAAACGTTTTACTCTTAAATGGATTTATTGAGAGAGGGAAAAGTCTAGGGTAGAGAGAACATATTAGCAGTGGCTTTTTCCTTGTCTGCTGGAAGTCTGTGGTGAGTGGTGAGGAGAAAGATGCTCTGGAGGGGAGCTGTTTGGGGATATAAAGAGACATTTCTTAGGGTAGTGGAGCCACAGAGAATCAGGTTGGAGTGCTGGTGTGGACTCTCTTAGTTCTGTCATCAGGCATGCTTCCTTACTTCTCTGAGCATGAGAAAAGTTCTATGTGGATCCAATAGGAGAGTCTGGGTAAAACATGGAACCTGGCTTTCAGTCAGCATAATGTACATGGCTGGGACTCATCAGCTCAACAGAGGTGAACTCAGAGCAGCCATGAAAGTAAGCAGAATAGAGGAGGGAAGATAAGGGTCAAATTGCATGGTTCAGGGTCAGTATCTTCATTGGGGCAGTCCAGAAATAGAGGGAAGAGGAGTCCAGATCTTCCAGATGATTGGAAGGAGGGAACTCATGAGTAGCAATGGTGAAAAGCCATACACTCCTTTCCACATCGAGTGGCTAGAGGACACAATGGGTCCTTCCCACCAGGCATGTCAACCTCTGTAATGTATGCAGACAGCACAGGATGTCAAAACTCCCTATCATTTTGACATCAGGATCTTGGTTCTGAACTATCAGCTCTAACATACTCCCTGAGGTTTACATCCATCTGGAACCCAAGCCTTTTAGTTGGCACCCTTCATCCATCTGTATAGTGTGAGCACTGGCAGGCCAGCTGTTCTGTGGGGTGCTAGCCTTAAACATGGACAGATGAGGCAAGCTTGGTGGCTGAGGGTGGGGCTGTGGGAAAATCCACCTAAAGGGAGCCTTCACTGTTTGGGAACCAGAGCAGGTGACATAGGGCTTGCTCATAAAGAATAAGAATGTATCTAGGAAAAAAAAAGAAGGAGGTGGTCAGGAATAGGTACAAAAGTCCCGGGTGGGAAACTGACTCCTGTATAGAATCAGGACATTTGATGTTATGAGACCCAAGTGGGGAGGAAAGAGGTAGGTTGCAAGGTTACAGTGTGGCTAGGCACTGGAGAGACATTTAGGCTCAGATCATGGAAGGTCTTTTGTGCCCAGTTCAAAAAATTGAGTTGCTTTTCTCTGGGGATAATGTGGGGAGTCATGGAAGTAAGGGCTGTGTTGTATGTGTTTTGTGTGTGTGTGTTGATCAACTGTTTGCTTAAAAAAATGAATATCCCAGGGCAGCTCCGAATGAGAAGAGACGGGGTGGAGTCTAGTGGGCTGGCACCTAAGTCTGCCTGTCTTCCCCTGGCCTGTGCTAGGAAGGTGATATTTGACACTCTATTTTCTGGCTAAGACCTTCATTTGACTCTTAGTCAAAAGTTCTGCATCTCCACTCTTGTGTGTGTGTGGGGGGGGGGTTGCAGAGACATCAAGTAATTAGGTCTCCATGTTTAATCAGGTCCCTGTTCTTCCTGCCTGCGCAAGAAGAGGAACCAGACCCAGTGCATAGGGTTCTAACTAAAAGGCAGCGAAACCACCCACAGGGGATACCTCAGTTTTTGGAGGCTTGAAAGTCAATAACCAGGCCTTGAGGGTCTCAGAATCTGCTCTGCTTGCCTCCTTTCTTCCCTCTCTCCCTTCTTTCTTTCTTCTCTCCCTCCCTTTCCCTCCCTCCCTCCTGTTAGAACCAGAATGTCTCCATTTTTGGACTCTGACTGCCATTTCATTATAACCCTCTGTTTCCCAAGAGTGACCCAAACCATCCATCCTAATTACCACTTTCCTATAATGGCCCCAAACCACCTGCCTGCTTATCACTTCCCTGAAGTGGCCCAAGCCCCGAGGCAAGGTGGATGGCACTGCAGCTAAAGAATTCCAGTGACCCCACTGCCCTATCAGTATTTCCTAGTCTCTAAGGGAAGTAGCTTTTGACTTGCCTTGCCAGAGCCCTTCTCAAGCTTTCCCCAATAAAGCCCGTCTCTGCTGTTAAGCCGAGTCTTCTCTTCCATTTCTTTCCTGCTCTTTCATGTTCTGTTCTCCCTTCCTTCCTTCCTTCCTTCCTTCCTTCCTTCCTTCCTTCCTTCCTTCCTTCCTTCCTTCCTTCCTTCCTTCCTTCCTTCCTCCCTCCCTCCCTCCCTCCCTCCCTCTTTCTTTCTTTCTTTCTTTTCTTTCTTTCTTTCTTTCTTTCTTTCTTTCTTTCTTTCTTTCTTTCTTTCTTTCTTTCCTTCTTCCTCCCTCCCTCCCCCTCCCTCCCTCCCTCCCTCCCTCCCTCCCTTCCTTCCTTCCTTCCTTCTTTCCTTCCTTCCTTCAAGACTGGGTCTCACTCTAGACCAGGCTAACCTGGAATTCACTATGTATTCTCAGGCTGGCCTCTAACTCAAGGTGATTCTCCTACATCAGCCTCCCCAGTTTCCTGGTCTTTCTAACATCTCCCTCCCTCCCTCTAGCCCTCTTTCCTTGGCTTCCACCTTTCTTTTCTCCTTCCTCTTAGCATACAAGAACACAGAACCTGTGCCATTGTTTCTCCAGAGTTAAGAAAAGGACCCCCAGCTGGGAAGGATGATCAGCATTCTGGTTAAAAGGAGTCATGAGAGCCAAATCCAGAGTAGGAGCTAGCATGGTAGAGGAGGGGTAGGTGAGTTGTATGGCACAATGGGTGGTTGGAGTCATTGAGACCCCAGGAGTCTTGCCTCAAGGTATGCCTAGACTTCTTCTCCTACTACTTCCCAGCTATGTGAGCCTGTGCAAGTTACCTGACCTTTCTGAACACTGCTTTTCTTATTCATGGAATGTGGGGAAATGATGCTTAATTTGCAACACTGTGAAAAAGAATCAAAGAGATGGCAATTGAGAAGCTTGTTCAATACATGATTATGATTATTATGCTTATTTTCATTCTCCTGCTTAAAGGTTCAAAATAGAATCTAAATCTGCTATCTCAAAGCTGTTTCACTTTAAATGCCAATTCTCATTGATTAATCTGGAGCAGATAGTTGTGCTGAGATGTTCTGTAAGGTCATATATGGCATGGCAGGAAGAGGGTGTTGTGATAAATTAGTAATGTCTGAACAAGGGAAGCAATGGGAGTGGAGGCATCAATGGTGACTGGATGTTGTCTATTCTGAAACAAACATTATTTAAGAGCTAAGAGGCATGAATATAGGCTAATGCATCAGGAAAGGACCCAGAAAAATGAATGTGAGTCTTGAATTATTCCAATAGGATGGGTGGGAAGAGGACAGGTAGAAAGGAGAGTATATGCACATAGTGTGTGTGAGGGGCAGGGGTATATTTTCATTTTGTTGTCAGCATAATGTTCTATTTTGGAGCCCCAGCAGCACAAGCCAAAGGGGTTAGCAATTCATCCCATATCTACTGCCTGCAAAATAAGCATATGTCACCTTTCTTGGCAATGCCAGGGCTGCTTGAGCAGAATAAGTGAGGAGGGCAAGAGGTACGTGCTTCACTTAGCAGACCTCAGGTCTCCTGGAACTATGGGGGAATGCTAAGCTGTTTATTTTGGGACTCTTTCAGCTTCGTTGGTTGGTATTTAGGGACAGCTAGAAATTTTGGATTTCATTCCCATTCCAATAGAAAAGAGAAAAAAAAAACACCACCCTGAAATGCCTTCTAAATACTGGGAAGTCAAATGAGGACAGCCTGGCTCCAGTCTGGTCTCCCTCTCCCCCTCCCCCTCCCACAAACTCACAGACTTAGAGGGAAGAGCAGCACTTCATACATGCACTAAACCGCAAGTTACAAGTTCCTGTCAGGATGCTAGACAGCAAGACTCCCTCCACATTAGCTGATGCAAGGAAGCATCCATCAGGATTTGTGAAGCCCAAGCAGGAGGAGGGAGCCAGCCAGCTCACAGCATAGCTTGGATCTTCATGAAGGTGGCACTTCTGTCCTTCATGTGGGGTTTAGACATAAGCCTTTATAAAGCTTCCATTAGCCATGTAATTGATCTTTTGATGAAAAACAATAAGTGGAGCAAAAAAATAAAATGAGATTACAGTGTCCAGAGTGGGCATATATCACATAGTGTTTTGGAGTTTACAGTCACACCATCTATAAAACATACTTAGATATATTAGCTCTCATTATTTTTTGTAACTGTCCTTAGATCATGAATTCCCAGGAGCAGGAAACTTAGTCTTGTACATCATGTGATTCAACTCGGATTTTCATGTGATTGATTTGAGGTTTAAATGCAGGCAGGTTTAGAGTCTCTCTACTTTCTCCCTCCTTTTACTCTTCCAAAGTGGGAGGGGTGGCCCTAATTTATTAGCCTGGGACTATCAGGAGGGCATTTGGTCATGTGGGGATCCATGAAGTATGGTGGATTCCATGTTGGGGCATGGCCTCTATCTGGAGGTATCTGTGTGACTTTTCCCATAGCCTATGGCTATTATATGCTCACACTTCCTCCCTGCATCTTGACTGGAAAATCCGTCTCAAAAAGCAAGCCATATGGCATCCTGCCTACCAGGTCTTCCCGCCTTGTCTGACTTTGAACTCAGCCATGTGACTGGCTTCGGCGAATAGAAAGTGGCACAAACAGTAGACTATCATTGTTAAGCTTTCATAGGCCTGTTCCACTTTTGGTTTTGGTACCACCTGTGCCTCTCCTGTCACCAGCAGCACCTTCCTCATCTTGCCCTGTGATCCAAGGAGAGTGAGAAATAAATAGGAGCAGAAACTCCACCCAAGCTCAGCTGAAACAAACTGCCCTCCCCCTGATCTGTAATGGCAGTGTGTCAGTAGGATTGTATGTTTGTTTTGCAGCATTTGTGTATGTGTGCATGTGTGTGTGAGAGAGAGGGACAAGAAATAAATGATGCATTTCCATCATCAGAACTTAGCTCAGGAGTCTGGTTAATGGGGACTCTAAGATCTAGTGTTTCTCCTCTTGTCATTCCATCACCCTTTCTTCACTTTCTCAATGGTGGAAAACAGCTCTTGAAGCACCATTCATTCTCCTCCCTCTTTCTGTCGTGCCTGCTTTTAGCTTGCTTGTTCTGATGTTTGGTCATGGCAAGCAAAGTCATGTGTATGGACACTGGAAGACACTTCCTCTCAAGCAGCCCAGTGTTGTGTGTACTTTGGCTTTCCAGTGGGCAGTCTCAGTTACAGGGCAGGAAGACAAACCCATGCTGAAAGGCAAATGAAGGTTGGAGATTTAGTGGTAAGGGGCTTGCTTAGCAGGCACAAGCCCTGGGTTAGATCTCCAGCAACACAGAGAGAGATGGGGGTGGGAAATGACTTCACGGTTTTGGGGCTGAGTTGCCTTTCTGCTGAGTTCATTTCTTCTGGAGGAATAACTGCTTTTCCAGACAGTGTAAAACAAGGGAGAAGAATACAGTAAGCCCTAGGACAGCCCAGTGAGCATTAGTGACATGCCATTTCAGAGTAATGATCTGCTACAAACACCAACACATGTGGGACCTGCATTATCATCTCCAGTGCCCTGAGTTTCAGATTTTTTAAGTGATACATAAAAGCTGTATATATGCACTGCATTTCAAATCAGGGAGGTGTTATCTATATCCTCAAACAATTACCCTATCTTTTTGGTGTAAATATTTAGTATCCTTTCTTCTGGCTGTTACAAATTACATACAGGCCAGGCATGGTGACTTACACCTTTAATCTCGGCATTTGGGAGGCTGAGGTAGGAGAATTATAATGAATTTGAGCCATCCTGAGCTATAGGGTGAGTTCTAGGTCAGTCTGGGCTAGGGTGGGACCCTACCTCAGGAAAAAGAACAACAAAAAATAGGTACAGTATATTATTAAAACAACTCTGAGAGCTGGGCGTGGTGGCACACGCCTTTAATTCTAGCACTCAGAAAGCAGAGGTAGGAGGATCACCATGAGTTCAAGGTCACCCTGAGAATACAGAGTTAATTCCAGGTCAGCCTGGGCTAGAGTGAGACCTTATTTGGAACAACCCCCCCCCAAAAAAAAAACCAAAAAACAAACAAAAACCACTCTGCTCTGCCATAACATGTCAGAATTTATTTCTCCTAACTGTAATGTAGTACTGATTTATCCATCTTTCTCCATCCCTTCTTCCCTTTATCTCCCCACCTTCTGCTAACCACTATTTTATTCTCAACTTCTATGTTTTAAATTCCACATATGAGTGAGATTGCATGTTGCACTTGTCTTTCTGTGCCTGACATACATCACTTCACATAATGATCTTCATTCAGTACCATCTACGTAGTTGCAAGTGACAAGATTTCATGTTTTGTGGCCGGATAGCATTTCCCTGAATATATATACTGCATCTTCTTATCTGTTCCTCAGTTGCTGGACCATTGACCCTGTTTATTGAGCACTGACTTCATGAGTGTTACCATGTCACCTTTTTCTTTTTTGATTTTTCGAGGTAGGATCTTCCTGTAGCCCAGGCTGACCTGGAATTCACTATATAGTCTCAGGCCGGCCTTGAACTCACAGTGATTCTCCTACCCTGCATAGCAAATGCTGGGATTAAAGGTATGTACCACCATGCCTGGCTCATGAAACATTTTTGTTGTCATATATATTATATAACTCACCATTTTAACCATTTTAACTGTAGAGTTCTGTGGCACACGGTTGTAGGACCATAGGGAGCATTTCTAAACATTTTCTCATTCATAGGGTGGGGAGATGCTCACTGGATAAAACTATCTCTGCTGAAGCCTAGCTACCCAAATTCAATCCCCAAACCCAGTGTTAAAAAATGTAAGAGGGCCTGGAGAGATGGCTTAGCGATTAAGCGCTTGCCATATGAAACCTAAGGACCCAGGTTCGAGGCTCAATTCCCCAGGACCTACGTAAGCCAGATGCACAAGGTGGTATATGCATCTGGAGTTTGTTAGCAGTGGCTAGAGTCCCTGGTGCACCCATTCTCTCTCTCTCTATCTGCTTCTTTCTCTCTCTGTCTGTCTCTCTCAAATAAATAATGAACAAATTATTTTTTAAAATGTAAGAAGCTGGGATAGGCTTCTGCATTTCCAGCATGCTGACAGTGATGGGAATTGGAGTAAGAGAATTTCCCAGAAACTCGTAGTGAGAGCAACAAAGAACAACAGCAGAATGAGATCTGAATTGCTTTCAGGAGAAAAACTTCCTCAAATGAGGTGGACAGGCAAGGAATGAACCCCCCAAATTGTCCTCTGACCCCGCATTGCAAGCATTCAGGCACACAGTCAAGACACACACACATATATAAGTACTCACAAAATAAACATCTTCCATTTATTTGCCACCAAGCTTTATCTAAGCATTATTGTCACACAAAGAAACTGAGTCAGAGAGCTTATGTCATATGCCAAGATTATATAGTTATTTTCTTAGCAAATGTGTGTTGTAGCATCTCTGAGTTCAGTTGTTTCCACATTCACTTTAAGAGACTGACACGTCCTTTCCATAAGTGACATCTCACATGTAGCTATATGCTGGCCTTTGGTCTTTATCCCTGTCCTTATCCATGAACCTTTCCCACTTACCTCTCAGTGCCCTCCCACTGCAGGTAATCCCGTCTACCCCTTGACCCTGTAGAAAGAACACAAGTAGAGACTTGCACACCGGGCTTGCACTTTAGTGCTTCTGTCATTACCATTTGAAAAACATGTTGGCACTGCCCCACTGATTCTCTAAGGAGAATGAATCACACAGTAGAGTCACATTGCCCCTAGGCAAACACAGCAGAGGTCAACCATTCCCATCTTCCTAACACACACACACACACACACACACACACACACACACACACACACACCAGGGTAAATATGACCAACACACAAAACTACCAGTCCAGATCACTGAACTGTGCAGACATGTGAGAGATGAATGGTCTCTAAAATGTTGTGGCATTTTATTAAATAGGAATTTTGTGACCAAAGTTAATCAGTACATCTTCACACACACAAAAATAACAATAACAATGAAGATCCTCTCTCTCTCATTTTTACATCTTTGGGTGTGTGCACGCGCGCTTGTGTGTTAGTGTATGAGCGTGTGTGCTAGGACACGTGCAGAGGTTAGAGGACAACCTTGGGAATTGGTCCTCACCTTCCACTTTGAGGCAAGATCTCTCACTGTTTGCTGTTAGGTGCTCCAACATAGTTGGCCTGCAAGCTTATGGGGATTCTCTTGTCTTTATCTGCCATCTCACCATTGGCATGATGGGATTATAGACATGTGTTCCTGCATCTGGCTTTCCATGGCCTCTGGGAATTTAAACTCAGTTTCTCATACTTGCACAGCAAGAATTTTTCCCATTGAACCATCTCCTCACTTAAAGTGGAAATTATTTTGTTAATATAGTGGGAGGAAAGCTCAGAGTCTAGGCTGTTTTACCTCCTTTACCCTCTTTTACTAACCTGGAAGCCTTGTACTAGGGTCCTGTGGAACGTTCTTTGCAAGGCCATTTGTTCTGTTTCTCATATTCACCCAGCTCTGGTTTTCTTTCTTTCTTCCTTCCTGCCATGTAAATGCATACATATTATCCCCCACCTCCCCATCATACTTTCTCAGCTTGAACACTTCCTTCACAGCGAGCTTCTTCTCTCCTAAGACAGCCTGCTCCCCCTTTGGAGAGTCTGGTTATAGACAATGCACCGTCAGTTCCAGGAGGAGCCAAGGGCTGTAACAGAACAGGAGAGGAGCATGGCTGGGAAAAGATGGTGCCTGGTCCAGTCTCTACCAAGGAAGTGGCTTTCATTTAACCATTAAATTTCTCCTTCTAGGATATGTGGCTCATGACACACCTTTCCCCACCTGCATAGACCCCATCGTCTACTGTTTACTCTTCTCTCTGGAGTCCAACCAGAGGCTGAGACCAACAGGCACACAGTCTTCAATCTGACATGGGAAACACTTTACCCTTGCCCTTGAAGCTGGTAAGTGATAGAGGTGACCTTTGACCTCAGGTGCATTTACTCTGAAAGTGGCTCTCTGAGCTGCCACCTCATAATGCAACAATAACCACAGTAACAACAATAATAATGCCATGTACGTAAATAATTCACTTTTATCAATTTCTTGGTATAGACATTATTGGAAGAACTTTTGTGGACTTACTTAATCCTCACAGCATGTCTGCAAGGAAGATAATTTCCCTTCATATTTAGGGATTACTACACTGTTTTTGTCCCACTGTATTTCAGGATTGACTCACTTAGTCCCTCCAGTATCTCCATGACATAGGATTCTTTTACTCCTTATTTGAAACACTGAGTTCTCTGTCATAGTGGCTGGAAGAGTGTTTTCTAGGAGTGTCCAAATAGCCAAGCCTTGTGAAGCTCTCAAAACAGGATCTGGCATGGAATAAACAAGGCAGGCTCAAGGTTACCCACTAGCTAGCTGCTAGTCAAAATAGGAGCCCAAGTTCATGTCTAAATATCACCTCTTATCCTATCCCCATCACATCTATGTTCATGACCAAGAAGGACACTGGTTTATACCATAAGCAGATGTTAAACTTGATCTTCTATTGTCTTACTTCAAGCTCCCTCCAACCCCCAGAGTACCCTGTTTTTGCCCTTCATAGCACTTGCTGCCATTTATTTTTTGTTTGCTTGACAACTGTCTTCCTTATCAAGCCATTGTCTTGAGGAGGGCATGTACTCGGCTTCTTTCCCTGCCCTCTGTTGCTAGTGCATGTACGGGGTGAACAGGACAAAGTTCTTGGAGCACGGTTGTCCTGAAGGAAGCCACAGTGGGTAAGAGCAAGGATTTGGATTCAAATCCCAGATCTTCCACTTACTAGCACTGTGCCTTGGGATTTGGCATAATTAAAAGGGGAATCACACTTTATTGTTCTGGGCGAATGGGATGTAATGGCAGAAGGAGGGATGATAGGGCTGGGTGGATGGATCAGTGGATAGAGCCCTTGCCACACAAGTGTGAGGAACTGAGTTCAGATCACCTGAACCCATGTAAAACTAGATGCAGTAGTGCACATGGGTAATCCCAGCATGCCTATGGTGAGATAGGAGGCAGAGACAAGAGGAGGCCCAGAAGCTTGTAAACCTGCAGTGAATGAGAGACTGTTTCAGCAAGGTGGAAGGTGATGACCAATACCCAAGTTTGTCCTTTGACCTCCTCATGCATGCCGTGACAAGTGTGTGCCCACACACATGAACAAGTGCACACACACACACACACACAATTTAAACAAAATAGAGATTTTGGAGACATGCCACTCAGATTTAGGTTCGAGCTTTGTGAGTTGCAAGGGCATCTAGAACAAAGCACGATACCACTATTTCTGCCCTGAAATGTAAATAAGGATAATAATAGCTTCTAGCTCATGGAACATTGTAGAGACTCAATGAGCCAAGCCTTGAGAAGCACGCAGAACAGGATCTGGCATTGCATAAACAAGGCAGGCTCAAGGTTATCCACTAGCTAGCTGCTAGTTGAAATTGGAGTCCAAGTTCATGTCTAAGCTCACTGTTCTTTAGATGCCCCAAAGTTGGGAGCCCTTCTTTCTGCTTGAGCAACTTCCTTCCAGCACCTCAAAGGGAACAGACTTCAAATTTACACTATTTCTCCAAATGACATCTTGACTTCCTGGAAGCATTTTCTATATCTCTGAGAACAAGTATGAATTGCATTTGGGTAGAAAACAGAGCCTATTCTAGAAGGCAGTGAAAAGAGTCATCAAAAACATAGACCAGCAAAGGAAGATGCAACAATAATTAAAATACATGAAATGTGTTGCCATCTTCCCAGGATTCTGCCATTGCCTAAAGGGAGGGTGGCAGACATTCCTTTCTCACACTGACACTAGTTTGATAAAGTGCTTAAGAAAATTGACAGATTCAGTTGGAATACAAGCTTATATCTTGTAAATGAGGAAACGGACAAGTCTACAGAGAGGCCACATAAGATCCAGTGGCTTGTTCAACATCACAGAGCATTTGGAGTGTGGGTCCTGAAATAGTCTCTCTGGCTATGTGGCATGGTCCTATTCACTCCCCTCTGTTGCACCTAAGACTTCTAGTCTCTCCTGCTCTTTCCAAGCATCTATTTCATAGGAACATCAGGCCAGGCTGGCAGGGATTAGCTGGGACTGTTATTCCCATGTCCTCATCTGTTCGCTGAGCCTGTATAGACCACTCGCTCTTCTCGCCCTGTGTGTGAACTGGAGGTGGGGCTGGCACTGCTCCTGGGACCTCAGGTCTCTTGTCTTAAGTTTGGGGAGCGCAATCTCCCGTGGTGTAAAGAACCACCAGAAAAACCCCAGAGGTCTGAGATCACTGCCTCATTCATTTGAGGAGGACACGTTTCCAGCGCAACTACGGTATGTCAGTGCTAGTGGTCTGGGGATGTACTAATCTGCAGAAGCTCCCACCTGTTCAGACAGGTGTTCTGAACAGACAATAGCATACAAAACTTAGGTAGGCAAAGGCACTCTTGCTATCTCAGGGGTCAGTTTAGAACTGAATCATGTTTTTTTTTTGTTTGAACCAGCTGGACTTCTAATGAAGACCTAGATGCCACTTACTCCCTGTGAGTTCACATCTATCTGTAACTCTCTGGGAGGTTGTAAGAAATCACATGAGATAATGTGGCTAAAATAACTAGAACACAGTAAGTCCTTGTTAGTATTGACATGTTTTCCTTTTCTCCTGGGCATGTACTGGATTCATGCCTGAACATGGATGAAATCCTGTTCCGCAGCAATGCCTAATTCTCTAGGACAAGACAGTCTTGCTGCTGGATTGGTGGTCTTGAGGATATCCCCTGTGGACTGTGGCTGATCAGCCTCCTTGCCAGGGTCGTTGGGTATATGTATAGGGACAAAGTGTGAAGAAGTGCTCACAGCTGAGTCCAACCTACCAGTAAAGGGTCAGAGTGTGAACTGACTGTGAGCATTAACTTGGTCAATCTATGAAGAGTGGAAAGTCCCAGTGGTCCAAGCATAGGGGGGATCCCAAGTGTCTATGCAGAATGGGGACCCTTGGCATCCATGCAGAGCAAGGAGCCCAGCATCATGCAGAGTGAGAAGCCAAAGTGTCTACAAGAATGGAGAGCCCCAGTGTCCATGCAGTGTAGGGAGCCCAGCATCCATGCAGAGTGGGGATCCCAGAATCCATGCAAGGCGGGGATTCCAGCATCTGTGCAGAGTGGGGAGCCCAGCATCCATGTAAAGTGGGGACACCCAGTGACAAGCACAAAATTGGCATTGTTTCTGGCTGTGGAAAGAGAAAACCACACATCTTATTTCCACAAAAAGAAGGAGCTTATTTAAAAGACATGTGAAAAGTCAAAAGTGGGAAGGGTGCAGGGTCTCATGGGTACCATCAAAGAACCAAGACCCAAAAATGGGGCCAGGAACCAATGAAGTTGAATAAGAAGGGTGCATAATGGCACCCAGAAGTCCTGCAAGAGTTCAGAGCTATCCAGCTGTGTGCCACCTGTCCTTTTACTGCCTGCCTCTGCATCTCAAATCAGGTCCAAGCTGTGCGACTGTCCACAGCCCCCGCCCCCCACCCCACAGCCCGTGAGTGCCCTGCTCTTTCCACCTCCATGTTTCTTGAAAGTGATCCTCTGTCTAGACACTCAGCCCTTCTTATTATCCCATCCATATTTCAGGATCTGGCTTCATTGCCATTTCATCTGAGATGCCTTCTCTGGTCCCCCCACCCCCACACTATTAAGTCTGCGATGTTCCCCCGAAGCTCTCTTTTCGTAGCAACAACATCTGTGCTCAGCATCTGTCATTTCCCACTTGTCTGTCAATTATAAGATGGGCCAGGGCTGATCTGCTTTCCCATGCACTTGACCCCCAGTGTCTGGCACAGGACTTGGCAGGATATAGCTCCTCATAACTGTTTATTGAATGAATGA
Source organism: Orientallactaga sibirica (assembly GCA_036365145.1). Lineage (NCBI taxonomy): Eukaryota > Metazoa > Chordata > Mammalia > Rodentia > Dipodidae > Orientallactaga > Orientallactaga sibirica. The sequence goes on from JAEOAD010000034.1 coordinate 15,316,679, forward strand.
AGGTAGGGGCCATTTCGGTTCTCCAGTTGCCTTCTCCCACATGCCTCCAGTTGTACTCTGTTCATGTGCTCCCTTCTGCTATCACTTGCTTTCCTATTTCCAGAGTTCCTGAACTGTTTTTGCAATACTGAAATTTGCTCCTGGACTCACAGCCTCTGAAGTCCCCATCCTCATGTTTCGGCTGCAGATCCTAACATCAACTGACATCTTTTTATATGGTTTAGTTCAAATTGCCTAGAGAAAAATATGTGAGTACCTCAGCTCACCTTGTCAGGCCAGATCAGAAGGTTGACTCCTTGATGGACAGCCAATCTATGGGCCAGTTGCCTCTGGGGCAGGAGTCCAATGACCCCTGCCTTATCCACATTTTTACCAGCCACATATGGCTGACAAGCCCCTAAAACTTGGCTCATATCTCATGTTGAAATGATAATATTTCTACAATATAGTAGTGAAATCAAATAGGTTATTAAAATTAATTTTCCCTTTAGTATTTCACTAATGCATCTACTAGAAAAAGCTAATATCATATATGTGGCTTCAATTGTGTTCTTTTTGGACAATGTTGAGTCATTTGTAGCTGGAGTTGGGTAGGCTACTGGGATAGCCTGGTTTTAAACAAGGGTCACCTGAGTGGCAAGGAGGTGTGCAGGTGACACTTGCTGTAGAAGTTGGAACTGAGTATCACCTGCTATATTTTTTTTTTAAATTTTTTTGTTTATTTTATTTATTTATTTGAGAGCAACAGCGAGGAGAGAGAGAAAGAGAGAGAGAGAGAATGGGTGCACCAGGGCCTCCAGCCACTGAAGACGAACTCCAGATGCATGCACCACCTTGTGCATCTGGCTTAAGTGGGTACTGGGTAATCGAGCCTCGAACCAGGGTCCTTAGGCTTCATTGGCAAGCACTTAACCACTAAGCCATCTCTCCAGCCCTCACCTGCTATATTTTGACTATTTTTTTAATCCATGCTTGCTCATTCTATAGCTCTGTAGAGTTGTTAGTTACATACTTTCTTCTATTGTAATTGTTATCTATTGCTGTGAAAAAGCATTAGGCTACCCTCTGTGTCTTGCATAGCCAGCTTCTATGAGCAAAGAATCCAGACACGGCTTAGCTGGGTCCTCCACATAGAAGCAAGGTGTTGTCTGGGGCAGTTTTTGCACCTCAGTATTGATTTGGTAATTGTCAGTTTACTTGGTTTGGGCAGAACTCAGCTTTTCACAGCTGTAGTACCAAGGACCTCAGTTCATTGGGGGTTGTTGGCTGGAGACTATCCTTTCTGGTGCCCTGCTTCACGGCATCCCAATATGACCATTTGCCTTACAAAAGGCAAAAGTGGGAAAGGTTTCTAATGAGGCTGAGCTTACAATCACCCTCCCCACAAACTCTGGTCACCATTTGGACATTGTTTAAAACAAGTGCCAGGTCCTGTCTATACTCAAGAGGAGAAGACAAAAGGAGTAAATGCCAGAAGGTGCTGTCATGAGAATCTCCTTAGAAGCTGCCCACCACACTGCACCATGCTTTCCTTGGGGAAGGAAACAGAGACACAGATGGCTGTACTTTCCAGATACAAAAGATGGCATTGTGGCCAAGGGCTTTGGCCTTTCCTCTGCTATACAAATTCCCAGAGACTGGGCAGCTTTAAACAACAGAACCTTCTTCCCTGTAGTTCAGTAGACTAGGAAGTACAAGACAAGGTGTTGGCAGATTCAGTGTCTAGTGACGTCCATTGCCTGGAGTTCCTTCTCACATGGCGGAGGATGTGCACCAGCTATGCTGAGGGATTTTATAAGGTTACTGATCTCATTCGTGAGGGCTTAGTTCTCCAAAGCTCCCTGCCAAGGCCTGCCTTTTAATACCATAACCTTGGGGTTTCATATTCCAGCATATGAATTTCTGGGTAAAACAGACATTCACAGCACAGCATTAGAGAGGAGAAGGGAGGGTAAAGATGCTCCAGCAAGGCTCTGAGGAGGGTTTAGAATGCAAAACTCTTCACTCCTTTCCTCTCTGTACACATACTAGCTCTCTAGTGAGTGATGAAATGGAATGGAAACCATGATGGAAGAGGTTATAATTCTGTAGTTTAGGAGGAAAAATTGGTGTCAAGATCATCCTCCTGGGAATTACAGTGGCTTTAAGCAGGCTTTTCTCTGCAGCCATGACTCTTGTGTCCTGGTCTCTGGAGGAAAAGAAGCAGAAGATGCTCTTGGCTACTTCCTGGGAGGTTGGAGGTCCACCTGGCAATGGCAATGGCTATGTAGGCCATCCCACTAGCCACACATGGCTCCACATCCAGTTTCATGGGTTCCTAGCTGGAAACATTCTACCACACACTGTGTCTTGTCACACAGGTGAATTCAAACACACACACATCTAAAGGTTCAGAGTATCAGCCTAGAGCTTAGGAGTGTAGGGATTTCTACAGAACTAAAACAGACTTTGTATACTTATTAGCTCAAACTTAGTAATATTCAATTCATGTTTATTGAAAGAGTACTTGACTTTAATATTTTTGTATAATTACCATCTTACCCTCTAACAGAAAAATATTCATAATGTAGGACTGTGTTTGTATGGCAAATATTTCTTTTAAAATCATTTTATTGAATAACAATCAATATGGAAAATCACACATATTTAATATGTATAACTGAATGGGTTTAAATGTGTCACACTCTGGTGAAATTCTTAATCAAGGAAGTAGATTGATCTACCACTTTCCCTTGTATAATTCTTCTTGGTTATTCTTATTTGAGGTAAGAATAATTCATAAAAAATCCCCTCTTAAATGTTTTAAGTGCACAATACACTCTGTTAAACACAATTTTGTACAGAAGATCTCTAGTAGTAATTCATCTTGCATAATTGTAACTTTATGCTCCCGAAATATCCTCATCCATTCAATTGGCAACAGGTTGTGAATGGTGTGGTGCTGGTCTCCTTTAGCAAATACTCTGCAGTCACACTCAGTTTAATAGGCACAAGATTCTTGTTTTGAATGAAGAGGCTAAGGTTTAGACACCAGCTCAGTGACTTGGAGGGCCAAGTCCCAGATCCATCACTTTATGATGACCCTTTTATCACAGTGGGACAATTCTGAACATTTGATGATGGTGGTGGTATATTACATTGCATGCTACCTATTGCTGTGGACCACACAATGTTTTACCTACTCCACATTTACTAACTTGTTAAATACTCATCATAATCCTGACTGGTAGAAATGACCATTGCTACTAGTTCACAGGGAGAAAACTGAGGCTCATAGAGTTTAAGGTACCTTCCAGGGTAATACAACTCACAGGGAGGAGAGGATGAATTTGGACATACTCCACAGGTTTAATTACTGTGCACATTGGTTCAGTACAAGTCTCAATAGTGTCCTGTTCTTTCCCTTTCCACAAGGGGAAATCTGAACAGTGAAGTGTCTTGGGCTGAGAATGTAGCCCAGTGGCATAGCAATGAGACTAATGGCTAGCACCACACACACATGCATAGGTGCAAATGCATAGGCGTAAATGTGCACACACATGCGCACACATGTACACACACACACACACACACACACACACACACACACACGCACCGGGAGCATCCATATTGGACCACGTAACTTGTTTCCTTCTCCAGCTGTGTCTTTCAGAGCTAATGTCTGACCATGTCCCTGGGTGAATAAAGGATAATTAATGTCTTTTCTCCCTGTCCTTCTTTCCCTTTCAACATTTTGTAATCTATTTATCCCCCCTGTTCTATCTTTTTGGGCTTTTGCAGCTGCTCATTTGGATAAAATCTGGTACCCAGGAGTTTCTCTGATTTGCAGCATCACAACCCAGCCCCTTCTCAGGGGAGGCCAAGGGAAAGGACAGGAAGACAGGGGAATATGTCCCATTAAATTGGCCGCCTGCAATCTGCTAGAGTTTAATCTTAACTTGAAAGTGTTTTTGATGAGCTTTCAGGCTGTTTCTTCCTTCTGGTCCACCCCTGTTTTTGGGCCCAGCACCCTTTCTCCTCCTGGCTTTCAGAGTTGTGTGTGCTTGGAGGTGGGGAGAAGCTCTAGTGGTCCTTCTTTTATCTCTATCTTCCAGCTGCCTTTCTGACCAGAGAGAAGTGCTAACTTCAGTTCCATTTCTGGAAGCTTAGAATTGGCAGCTGCATTGCAATTTGAGCTGGCATCTCTTTCAAAAGCATCTTCCTCCCAGCAGCAGCCTCCTCCCTCTTCCTTCTCTCTCTCCATGCTCCCCATCAGTCCCAGGTCTTCCTGACCTGTGCCCTTTCCTTCTGGCTTTTGTACTTCTTTTCCAGTGACTGGGTGTGATGACTTGTTATCCATCGCTAATTTGACAGTGCTGGATTATGTAGATCAGGTTAACCTCGGGGTATGTCAGTGAGGGATTATCTTGATTAGATTATTCATTAAGAAGACCCCCTTTAACTGTGGGAGACACCATTCCATGGGCCAGGGTCTTGGACTCTAAAACAGATGAGAGGTAGCTGAGCACCAGCATGCATCACTCTCTGCTTCCTCACTGTGGACTGAATTTGAACAGCTACTTCAGGGTGTTGCTGCCATGCCTTCCCCACCATGATGGATGGTAACCTGGACCTGTAAACTGAAGTAAACCCTTCCAAATGATTATTTTATACCAGTTATTTTGTCCCAGCAATGAATGGTAACTAATGTACACTTATGTCTGCACTGTCTTTTTACATCTTTTGGACACAGCTACCCTGCCTGGAAAACCAAGGTCTGGTCTCCCAAATTGGCCAGGATTTGCAGGGAAAACAGTGTCTCAGTGCTCTGAAGTATAAGTTATATGTTCATTTGGCAACATGCAGATTTACAGGGAAAGGGGACTGTTTGCTTATGTCATCAATGCAGTCATTGTGAAGCATTGTCCATTCACACAAAACAACCCTTATGTCTTCTCACCAGAAGACCTATGAGAAGCTGTTATTCTAAACCAGCCAAATATATGGTCACACCTAAAGGGTGGGGTAGAAAAACTCCAATCTGGGAAAATAAAATTGTGTTTTTGGTGTGGATATTGATGTGAGATCTGGTCCTGCTGTGTCCTTGCTGTGCAGTGGGACTTTCAGCAGGCTCCTGATCTCTCTGAACCTCAGCTTTCTCATCAGTGAAGTGGGAATAATAATAGTGTTCACTTCTTAAGTTTGTTCTTGGTATTTCATAAATGATGCTTAGAGTTTTACTGGACCACAGAACATGCTCAATAAAGTAAATTCGGTGCTCTTTTCATGGCATCAATCACATGGAAGTATTTGAAAGTTTTGGAACCCAGAACTCTGTCCTTACTGCCTTGTCTTGAAAGACAGCTGAACAATTTGGGAATGATATGGCTCTGGGACTACTTTTGGAAACTGTTTTGTTGTTTTTAAGACAAAGATGATTCTACTTCTGATTGAGGCGATGGCTCAATTGTAATACAATCAGCACTCTGTGAAAACAAGTCCATTTCAAACACATTTTCCTGCAGTGTTGAAAAAAATAAAAATAAAAAAAACAGGTCTGAAGTGGTTCCTAGTTTTTGAAATGATTTTATGAACTCGGCTGATTTTGGTCAGAGCATCACTGAAAATCCCCATTTTCCAAAGTTCTACAAATTTCAAGTAATTCTTCTGCATTTATTAAAGAAGACCACCTGAACACTTCTGCCCTTGTAGACTAGAATCCAGTCCATGCCCTTATATGCTTTGAAAAAATACATCTTACCCCTTCCCATTTCGCCCTGTAGTGTAGCCTCAACCGATGCAGGTTCTCTTCAGCCTCTGAGAAACCGAGAGTCTATGTTCTTGTCCTCCCCTGCCATGTGTGTTGTTTCCCTGAGTGCCTCTCTTCTTTTGTCAGGACAGTGAAGAGCCATCTGGACTGGGTCCTTTTTGCATCTGCATGTAAGCCATCAGCCACTACTGTGCCACCTCAATTACCTGTGTTGCGAAGGTTCTGCCTGCAGCTCTTAGTGACCACCTGTTCTCCATCTCTTTCAGAGCTGCTGATGAAAGGGCAGACTCTGAAATGTGTGGCCATAAATGTTGTAAAATCTGTCTTTGTCATCTTTTGTGACTGCTGAGTCTCGTTATGTGGGGGGAGGGGAGGAGTAGCGTTTGTCATTATCTGTTCACTACTGCTTGTTTTAGAAGGGGCAGCAGAAACAGGTGGTTGATTAAATAAATATGTCACTGATGGACAAGGCAACACAAGCAAAACTTCACCATCAATTGGGATCTGTGAAGGAGCTTTGATTTCCAGTCAAGATTCTCATGTTGGCTTACCACTGAACTTGAAGAAATCCTTGGCCCTCCCTGGGTGTCAGAGTTCTCCTTGTTAAAATTGAGAAGGGAGGGCGAATCTAAACTGTGCTTTGCTAAATCTCTACTATACCACGTTCATAGATTGTTTCTTCTTCCCCTCACATTTTAACATTTCAGAAATTGATTTGCATTTTACAATCAACGGCATGTCATAGTTTAATTGGCAACATTTTTTCTTTTGTGGGTGATGCATAAAATTATAGCATGTCATGCAACGGATGGCATTCTAAATCTGATGAATTATGTGACATGCTTTATTCTTTTCTACTTTTCATGACCATGTGAACCAAGTGGAAGAACTAGGTCCCCCGGCAGTGGGAGGCTTCTTTCTTCTCAAATTAAGCCATCTGGTTTAATCATTAGGATTAGGCTTAACTGCATAGGAAAGAAGCTCCTCAAATATCAGTGTCTTCCCAAGACTCATTTACCGCCTGCAGAGGAAGTCAAGCAGAGCTGAGGTATTGTCCCCAGAACAATCAGAGGCCCAGCCTAACTTCATATTTTTACTTCTTTAAAAAGTATTTTTAACTTTTGGTGTGTGTCATGTTTGCACACATACTCATTTATGTATGTGTGTGTGTGTGTGAAAGAGAGGGAGAGAGAGAGACATGTCAGGTGTGTCCACCTCATTTGAGGCAGAGTTGTTTGTCATTCTCTGTGGCCCAGAAGCTTCTGGGGGGTCCTCCTGTCACTGTCTCTTACCTTGTTATAGGTGTGCCTGGATTATAGATGCTTCCTACAACTTCAGGCTTCACATGAGTTCTGAGGAATCCAACTCAGGAACTCATGCTTATGTGTCAAGTGCTTTATCCATGGACATCTCTCCAGCCCTGTTGTACTGCTTTATTTACACTCCTCATACTGTACTCTTCAAGAAGGTGGACGCAGCTTTAGCTTTTCATGGCTGAGGGGCAAGAAGAAGGAAGAATGGGAGCACATGGAAGCCTTACTTGTGTTGAGTTAGGTTGTTTCAGAAGGACTTCTTGAAATAGTTCTGTGAAAGTCTTTTTTTTTTTTTTTTTTTTTTTTTTTTTAGTTTGTCGAGGTAGGGTCTCATCCTAGCCCAGATTGACCTGAATTCACTCTGTAGTCTCAGGGTGGCCTTGAACTCATGGCGATCCTCCTACTTCTGCCTCCCAAGTGGTGCTGAGATTAAAGGCGTGCGCCACCACGCCCGGCATTTGTGAAAGTCTTCTTAATGTCTCCTGAGAATTTGTTCACATGAACATTCTTACTGAAAGCAACACTTTTTAATATAATATTTTTGCTTAATACGTTGTTTCTTGAAATTAGATGAAGGTCTTATACCAAGGAGGAAAAAGTGGGGGGATATTGGGCCACAATCAGTAGTTCCTGTTATTTTTGGTACCACGGGGGACTATGATCTGAGTATGAGGAGACACTGTGTTTAATTTCATCTTTCCTTGTTTGGCTTTGATTTTTTTCATACATATAATTTGATTAATAATGTATCTATCTAATGAAATAATTTTTGTGCAAATTATATGAGACATAGTTATGAAAGAGTTTCATTAATAAAATGATCTCAAAAATGAAGGGCTTTTGCTTCCTTCATTTATTAAAAAAATTGAAAAAAAAAAACTTTAAAGAGACAAAGACCATTATGTCTACTTCACTATTCATTTCAGAAAATTTGTTCTTTAGAAGATTCCAGGTTTTCCAATCTGCACTTATCTCCAACATGAACCAGTCATATTCCTACTTCTCCTCTGGTACCTGTATGCCTTCATGCCATTCTCTTTCCTCTCAGTACAACCCCTCACTCTACATTTTTGCTCTTCCGTTAGTGACAGACACTCAACACTTCTGACTTTGGCTCAGGCTCAGGTTTTCCATATGAATGTGAATTTCATTTTGAGGTCAGGGGAAATGTTGTGAGGGCCAGGTCACCTGTTTTAAGTTCAGTGCTGATTTTCATATCTGCAGAAGAATTGCATCCTGTCACCAGCGCATGCTGTTTCCTCAGTGAAAATCAAGAGAGTGTCTAGGAGTGCTGAAATCTTCTCTATGAAGAAGATATGCCTAAGCAATCATATATGTGAACTGGAAAATACATGTGCACAGGCCCAATATAACACAGGCCCATAGTGGTCTGTGGAGGACTCTGCAATGGGGAATCCTGGAAAGTAAAGCCATAAGAACATTAATATAGTCTTCCTTTTACTCTCAGTGTGTATGTGGATATACATGTGTGCCAGAGAACAACAAAGGGTGCCATTCCTCACATGCTGTCCACCTGTTTTGAGACAGGGTTGGAGTGGAGCTTGCTGAGTAGGCTAAACTCATGGCTGGCAAGCCTCAATGATCTGCCTGACTTCACCTCCCAAGCATTGGGATAACAAGCATGCACGACCAAGCCTAGCTTTTTGTTGCTGTTGTGTTTTTTTTTTTTTTTTTTTGAGGTAGGGTCTCACTATAGACCAGGCTGATCTAGGACTAATTCTGTAGCCTCAGGGTGGCCTCAAACTCATAGCAATCCTCCTACCTCTGCATCCAGAGTGCTGGAATTAAAGATGTGCACCAATACACACAGCCTAGCTTTTTTTAATTTTTATTTTTTAAAATTATTTTATTTATTTTTGGAGAGAGACAGACAGAGAGGGAGAAGGAGACAGAGAATGGGCGCGCCAGCAGTCTCAGCTGCTGTGAATGAAATCCAGATGCATGCGCCCCCTTGTGGGCAAGTGTGGCATTGCACCCTTGCGTCACTTTGCATCTGGCTAAACATGGGACCTGGAGATTGGAACCGGGTTCTTAGGCTTAGCAGGCAGGTGCCTTAACCTCTAAGCCATCTCTCCAGCACCCTAGCTTTTTTTTTTAATGTGGGTTCTGAAGATCAAATTAAGGTCCTTATGCTTACAAGGAAAGCACTTCACTGTGTGAACTACTTCCATAGCTCCTCTTCTTCTCATTTTGGATAGGAAAGTCTTCCAGACAGTGGAGAATGACTTCCCTGTGGCTACAGAGCTGGTATCACAGTTCAGACACTAGGCTTCTGACACACAAATGCCACTTTAAGAAAGTGTTTATTTATTTTCAAGTGTGTGTGTATGTGTGTCTCACCACTGCAAACCAATGCCCATCAGACTCCATGTGGGTGGCTTGGGAACTAAGTCTAGAAAACAGGGCCCATAAGCAAGTACCCCCACCATTGAACCATCACCCCAGCCCCATAAATGCCAGTTTTCATCCACATTCCTACTATTGAGTATATAAATTTACATCTTTAAAAATTTGCATTAACAATTGAATATTTACTGAGACTGGTAATACATGCCTATAATCTAGGTACTTGGGAGGTTCAGAGAAGAGAATCCCAAATTTTAGGGCCTACTAGGCTACAGAGTGAGTTCAAGGTCAGCTTCATCAAGACTCTGTCTTAAAATTAAAAAAGAAATAGAATAGAAGGATGTGGCTGTAGTATACCATTGCTTAGCATGTGTAAAGACCTAGATTCAATCTCCAGGACTGAAGAAAAATCTATTTATACATTGGAAAAATAGGTGAGTTCTTTCTTAGACAATTTGTATGGGTCTGATGTGGGAGAAACTGGTCCTGGAGGCTGGTTGCATTTGCCTCTCTCACAGCTCTTGAAGCAGTCTTCAGTGGTGACAGAAGCTACAGAGTGCTCATGACACAAGCATGACCCTCTGGACCAGTAGGCTCAGAGCAGGGTTGCTTCCTGACAAGATTCAGAACAAGGCAGACATCCCCAGACCTAGCTGTCCACAGGGTGCCAGCAGCTGCCTCAATTGGGCAACAACTGATAGCGAGGTGAAGTCCTTGACAGTGTGGCTCTCACAGGGTCTGGGTGAAGAATGCCTGTGAAAATAATGAAATTCCCTGGAATGCTGAAGCAATGAGACAGGTGTGTTCTGCTGGATGCTAAAGAACATACCCAAAGTTACAGATGGCATGGCAAGGAATACTCCACAGTGGTTACTACTCCTAGGATCCCCTCCAAGAAAGGACATGAGGGCTGGAGGGATGGCTTAGTGGTTAACACATTTTCCTACAAAGCCATAGGACTCTGGTTTGATTCTCCAGGATCCACGTAAGCCAGATGCACAAGTGAGCACATGCATCTGGAGTTCGTTTGCAGTGGCTGGAGGCCCTGGCGTGCCCATTCTCTCCCTCTCTCTCTGCCTCTTTCTCTCAAATAAATAATAAATAAATAAATAAATACATTTTTAAAAAAGAAAGAAAGGACATGAGGTCTGAGAAAATGACTCAGGGATTAAGAGTGCTTGCTGGTTAAATATGAAGGCCTAGGAAGGCCTGAGGCTGATGGAGCCCAATTCCCACAGAATTCACATAAGAAAAGGTTGGGGGTGGCTATGCAGTCTGTAACCTGTCTGCAAGTGGTGGAGGAGGAGTGTGGAGGGTAGAGCCCAGAGAATCACTGGGCTTGCTGACCTAAAATAGCAAACCCAAGTTGAGGAAAAAAAGCGCGTGGGTCAACAATAAGAGAAGGGTACTGGAAGTTCCTGGCCTCTATGCATGCCTGCACACACACACACACACACACACACACACACACCACATACTCTATACGTGGAAGGAAGGGAGGAAGGGAGGGAAGAAGGAGCGAGAGATGAGGAAGGGAAAGAGAGGACAGAAGGCTAGACCTAGGTCCAACCACAAGGCGTGTTTTTGGGTGACAGCATCCAGGTGCATGTCCTCTGGTTAATTCTTGGTTTCTGGGCTGATGTCATGTTCTCCTTGGGGCAGCCTCTAAGGCTGAGATCAGATTTTCTCTTGCCTATTACTTAGTTCATCCAATAGACATTTATTGGCTCTGGGAGGTGAACAGCAAAATAAACAACAGGTGGGGTCTATCAGAGGCAAAAGCATGTGATAAGTAAAGGCCTGGGAGGATGTCAGTCCTGCCCGCAGTAAGCCTGGTGCATGTAGCTAGTCAGGACTGAACCAGCTCATGGCCATGGTGCAAGGATGACAGGGAAGGAAGAGCATCAGCCCCCTGAAAGAACAGTGCAGGGTTTCTGAAAGAGCTTGCTGTGGCATCAGAACTGAAAGCTAAGATGGTGAACAACAGAAGAGGGGGTGACATGGCAGCATTCAAGGACAGGAGGCCTGTATGAAGGGAAGCAGGAGGCACAGATCTTGCCCAGTGCTTAGTGAACAGTGGACTGTTCACTGATACTTTGCCTGGAACTCAGGAATGCCTTGTCTATACTCTGCAGCTCCCCGCTACTCTCTTCCTTTCTCTTTATTTCCAGCCTCATTGGCCTTCCCATTCCATTATGTCTCAAGGTAACAAGCACTTTGGACTCTCACTCAGGCTGATCCCCATGCCTAGGACATTGTATCCCTGTCCCATCTCTTTCTTACTTGATTTTTCTTTTAACATTTTCATGCTTGTATACTACATTTTGATCCTTTCTCCCCTTCAGTCTCACTGAAACACCTTCATTTTTTTGTTTTATTTTTATTAGTTTTTGACATACTTATTATGTAAAAACCACATGTTGGTGCCGTCTTTTCCCTCCTCACTGCCTATAGCAGATAGCATCAAGTTGGCTGAGATAAACTTCCAGACCACACACAGTTATGGAGGAAAGGATTTATTGAAGTTTATAGATTCAGGGGAAGTTCCATAATGGTAGAAGAAGTTGGCCCCCACTTAAAGGACCAGGCAAAGAGAGAAAAAAGCCAAAAGCCAAAAGCCACACAGCACAGCACACCTCAGGAACTCCAGCTAGCCATACTTTGCATATCTTTAGATTGAAATCTCAAACCCACCACCATACCTTAAGATCCGCCCAGTGACACTGCCTCCAGCTAATAAACTAATAAAAACAAACTAAAAAAAAACACTGAATATATTCAGGGCCATTTATTCAAACTACCACACTGACCTTTTCCAAAGAGGCCCTCCTCATTGGGGATGTAGGTCAACCCCATGGGGATTGTGGGTAATGCATTCTGGGGTAGGCAGCAGTCAGTTATGGGGGAGAGGCAATGTCTTTGTGCATAATGTCCCAACTTGTGGCTCTAACAATCTTTCATGCCCCTCTTCCACGAAATTCCCTGAGCCATGTTGCACTTCAGTTTACTTCAGTGCTGTGCTCTTAGGAGCCTCTGGGTCTCTGGTTTGTTAGGTGTTGAATGTCCTTGGTATCTATCTCCTTCACCCTTGTGCTGATATCAGGTTCACCAAAAAAGCAGCACTCTTGCTTATTTCTCTGGGTTTTTTTTTCAGCTGGGGCTGGGATGAAGTGCAATGGGTCATTTATCTCCTCAGGTCCTGCTCCCATCTGAAAAAGAGAAGCAGATTCTCCAACAGAGAGTGAAGTCAGCACTGGTTAAGTGGGATAACCATTATTAATTTACAGAGAATTTAAAGGGTGTAGACCCTCTTATAGCCCAAGATTAGTGGGAGCTTGATATTGGAAAGCAAAGTCATTATCTGGATATGATTCTGACTTGTTTCCCAGTTCCTTACTGGTGGCTATGCCTCAGGAGAATGACATTCCTCCCTGAAATTGTCATTTGCTCATTAAGGAGGGTGTTGGCTTCCCAGTATCCTCTCCTATCTCTAACAGAAAGTTTACTGGCTTCATCATGTGCAGGTCAGCACATCTGGTATGAGTTCACTAGTGCATTGACCTTGTCATTCTGGATGAGAGTCCCACACTGCTTTTCTCCATCCTCTAGCTCTTAGATTTTTTTCTGTCACATCATCTTCAGTGGATGTATGTGTGTGTTTCATTTAGGGATGAGAACTTATCAGTCACTGATTTTTTTCAGCTCTTGACTGTTGATGACTCTCTGCATTGATCAAATCCCCTTGCCAAAAAGGAAAGAATTTTTTTTTTTTTTTTTTTGGTTTTTCGAGGTAGGGTCTCACTCTGGTCCAGGCTGACCTGGAATTCACTATGTAGTCTCAGGGTGGCCTTGAACTCACGGCGATCCTCCTACCTCTGCCTCCCGAGTGCTGGGATTAAAGGTGTGCACCACCACACCCGGCTGAAAGATATTTTTTTAATTTTTTTTTCTTGGTGCTGAGAACAGAACTGATCTATGGAAGAAAAGATAAATATTTAGGAGGCAGCTTGACAACACACAGTTCACATAAGTGAATGATCATACTGTGCAGCTATTTCCACATTCCTTTAACACATGTAAACAAAACTTAAAGGCAGGCTGAAGAGATGGTTCAACAGTTAAAATCACCTCTTGGGCAAGTATGAAGGCCTGAAGAATCCTAAGAGACCATTTCAGTTTGACCCCCAAGATGCACGTAAATAGCTGGGCATGACCATGCATGTCTCTAACCTCAGTCCTGTAAGGGATGAGAGACTGGAGGATCATGGGGGCTCATGGAAAAATAGCAAGCTCCAGAATCAGTAAGAGATAAGTCTTAAGTAAGAACAGGCAGAAGAGTGATGGAGTGGAACACCCAACATTCCCCTCTGGCCACTGCTGGCAAGTGCATGGGGCACAGCATGGACACACACACACACACACACACACACACACACACCCCTTATAAGTCTCAGGAAGCTCCTGAAATTACAAGATTGATAAGGCCCCTCCTCAAGGTAATACACTAGAGATGAAGTTCTCCAATTAGAGTTACCTGCAAGTCATGCAAGGAGGCCAGGAAGGTGCTTTTGTGAGTTATCTCCCATACTGGTGTGAGATTTGTAAAGAGGTTCTTTCTTTGGGTCATTCATGCTCCTGTATATAACATTTAAGTAACTCCAATAAACCCACTCATTCACTAAACTAGATGTGGACAGAATTATTTCTTTGTTCTGTCATTGGTGCCATATCTTGGGTGGAAAGATATTTGTTCATGTGTCCCCAGGAAAACTCACACAAGACATAGTAAGGGTCATTTTGGGTAGTCAAGTAGATGATAACTTTTGAACATTCTTAAAAGCTGAATCAAGAGTTGGGGTTTTATTCTTAAACAATGGAGGAACCTCATGCTTATTCATGAAATAGAACCTTGAAATCCTCCTTGGTAAACATTAATAGCATTTAAAAATCTCCATGGTATTTTCAGTTCTATCTACATTCATTACTTCATTACTCTCTTAATGACTCTTGAGAACATGTAGGAAACTTCCTTGATTCCCTGGAGGATAACTCTGAACTTCAGGGAAGGTAGTGGGGTAATAAAGTCAACTAAGCTAGGCTTTTAGAAGAATCAACTCAATTTCAGGTCTAATGACCCCACATTCTTGATCCATTGAGTACATTGTGATACTTGATCCATTGGATCAAGTGGATACATTGTGCTAATGCTTTTTGTTAGATAAAGGGACATCTTGTACAGATGCAATAATTGAGGACTCATAAAAGATAGTAAAAAGAAATGAAAGCATTTGTCCATTCTTGGGGGCTCACAAAAGTATAGGACATATAAAAATAAGCAAGAAGAAGAAAGCTGCTGACCTTATGGAAGTAGTTCTTACTTGAGAAAGTCAGTTATTTCTAAGCAAATAATGGAATATATTCAAACAGTCAATGAAAACATATCAATTCCTGTCCTTATGAATAGTTATTGGGAATATTCTTGACTTGTCTTTTCTTTTTAAAAATATTTTATTGTTTTATTTGCATAGGGAGGGAGGGAGCGAGGAAGGGAAAAAGAATGGGTGTTTCAGGGCTTCCAATCACTGCAAATGAACTCTAGATGCATGTGCCACTTTGTGCATCTGGCTTTACATGGGTACTGAGGAATCAAACCCAGGACATTAGGATTTGCAGGCAAGTGCCTTAACCACTGAGCTATCTCTGCAGCCCCTGTTGACTTTTCTATTGCTATGTTTCCCTTACTTACTTTATTTGTGAGTCCATTTTATTTGAGATACAAATGAACATACAAGGCCACCATAGAGCCATCCCTTCTAAAAAAAGGTTTCTGGGAGCTAATGATAGTTATGCTTTTTTTCCTTTCAGGTCATAGGGATTGAACCTAGGGCCTCATGCTGTTACTGAGGCCCTGCTATATATACTTGTAAAACATTTTTTGTAATATCCAAATCCATCCCAAGGCAGAGGTGATAGTCTTAAGGTATGCTTTGTATTAAGAGAAATTACCTGAACTGATGTCAGTTCTTTTGGGAACAGCATAGGGATGGAAATTTGGGACAAAAATTCTAAGCCCGCTTCATCATCAGAGCTTCTTGAAATAATAATTAAATTTACTCGAGGGCAATACTTTAAAATAAGACAACTTTGGAGCCTTATCTCAAGGGAGTCTGAAGGTATTAATGCCTGAACCCTCAAATTATAAGAAAAGTACATTGCAATAGGGGTTCTTGGTCAGATCACCAATGTATGGAATATAGTGATATCCACTCCAGGTATTGAAAGATTGGTTCAATATTCAAAACTCAGCCTGTTTAACTCACTATTTCAACAAATTAAAGAAGGAAAATCCCATGTTCTAATCAACTGACACAGGAAAATTAATATTAAAAATTCAAATTTGTTCATAAAAGAAATTTATTCAAGATAGTAATAGAAGGGATATCCTCAACTTGATAAAAAGAGCATGTAAGAAAAAAAAATTGTACAGGTAGTATAGCACTTGAATTCTTTTATCCTAAGACCGACAGCAAGGAAAATGTGTGCATTATAATTGATATAGAACTGGAAATGCCAACCTCTACTATAAGACAAGAAAGGCAGAGAAATGGCATTAAATGGAACAAATGGAATTGCCTCCTCTATTTGTAGAAGAAAAAAAATCTCAAAGAATCTACAAAAATATACAACAACAAAACAAGAAGAAAAACTCTTTAAAAAAAATCCCATAGTAAGTGCCTTTAGAGACTATTAAATACAAGATTGACCTATAAAATCAATCATATTCATATATATCCTAACAATGAATATACAGAAACAGAAATTAGGATCTTCATGCAGGAAAATATGAAATGATAATAAAATGGATCAAAAAAGAACAAAATAAATGGAAGGAACACTGTGTCATGGACTAGAAATTACTAATCAAAATCTAAGTGAGGGTTTTTATGCACAAATATAACCTAATTTTAAAGTGTATAGCAAAGTTATGGTCTCTAGCATAGCTAAACTACTTGACCATGGAGAAGAAAATGAGGGTCATAACTGTACTTAGTATTCAGGCTTACTATATTACCACTGTACCAAAGGCATAAGGGATGGGCAGGAGGAGAGACACAAAGATCAGTAGAACAGAATAGTGAGTCTAGAAATAGCCATGTACAAGATTGCCAATAAAATTTTGACCAACATACATAATTAATTTAATGAAGAAATGCAACCTTTTCAATAATATGTGCTTATTGATCAATTGGACATTCTAGGTAAAACACACATGACACCAATGCCTACAGCAAACAAATAGAGAAAAACAGCAGTGAAAATCTCTCCTATAGTAGTTCAATTCATAACCTTGATTGGGTTGAGAAGCACCTGTGCCTGTGATGGCATTTCTAGAGATGAAGAATTGGGTTTGGGAAAACCATCCCTGCATTTGGGCAGCACTTCCCGATACACTAGCAACTGTGATGGAATAAGAGACGGTGAAGAAGAAATCCTGCTAGACTAGTTTTGCTCTTTCTGCTTCCTCGGCCTTCATACAGTGTGTTGCTCTTCCCTGCCATGCCTTCCCTATTATGATGGACATAAAACCTGAATGAAAATAATAATTCTTGCTTCAAGTTGTTTTCCTGGGTATTGATCATGGTGGTGGAAAAGGAACAAGGCAGAAAATTGGTACTAGAGAATTTGGTCACTGCTGTGACTCTCATGAAACCTTTGGAGCTAATTTGTGAGGTAAGTTTAGAAGAGTTCAGAGAAGTGAACTAGAAAATGTCTGGGGTGCTATATGTAGAACTTAATGAGTAATTCTGGTGTAAACTCTAGAATGTTGATAGGAGTGAGGCCAGTAAGACCTGTGCTTAGGATTCTGTTGGAAACAAGGACTGGATTAGGATTTGGACTGAAGCCATCTGTACTACATGGTCTATACCCTGAGACTCTGTGGGAGTTTGAGTTTAAAGATGATAAAATGGCCAATTTGCAAGAGGAAATGTCAAGGCAGCTTAGAATTCAGGCCATGGCATGGAATTTTCTGACTTTAAACAGCCAAGTTCATAGTACATGCCAAGAACAAAACACAGCACAGAAAGACTTGGAAAACTAGCCGTTTGGTTGAAAAACCTGTGTAAAGTTGGAGTAAGAAAGGTGTGGTTACTGAAGAAATTGTACCATTAAAATGAAGCCAGGAACTTAGCATCCCTACAATGGGAAAGATGCCTTGAATGCAGCTCAAGAATTGGACAGATCCTCCACTCGTTGCAGGCTCAAGGGTATGAAAGAGTAACTCATTTGAGAGACCTTTTGGAGGAGAGCACCTCTTCGGTGACCTGTTCTCCCAGAGACATATAACAAGTTGTTTCCCAAAGATTCATTTCACAGTGCTCAGCTACCCAGGCATGGAGAGTCCATTGCAACTGTGATTCAAGGGGGCCTCTCTAGTGTTCCAACTGGCTCACATGGCCCATGTGACTGGTTTCTCAGAATGTAGGAGTTGTGGTGTCATGAGGCTTCCTGCTAAACTTTGAAGGAATGATTGTGAGACCAGGTGATGTGTAGCAGGGCTGGAGTTGTAGCAGACATTCCCTGAGAGGGGGATAATGAAGGTGTGATAGTGAAGTTGGATATACAATGAAGACTCCACACAGTTAGAGATTCCAGGAATGTGGAATGTCTGCTAAGAAAAGTACAGGCAAGACTGGATCCAGTATGAGAAAGAGGACATAGGCTTTGCATGGTAAAGCTTTAGGGCATCAAGCTTGTTAAAGCTCACATCATGACACTATGCGATCCAGGCACTGAATATGGAGCTAAATATTTCATGTTTGCCTTGCTGGGGTTCATTGTTGCTTTGGTCCTATCTTGCCTTGATATTTTCCCATTTTTTTTGACATTGGAATGTTTACTGTGTGACATTGTAGTTTAGAAGTATATAACTTTTTATTTTACTTTACAGGGGATTCACAGCTAAGAGATTGCCTTGAGTATCAGAAGAGACTTTTTTTGGAGAGAAACAGAGAGAGAGAGAGAGAGAGAGAGAGAGAGAGAGGAAGAGAGATTGAGATGGGCACGCCAGCAGTCTCTCAGCTGCTGAGAACGAAATCCAGATGCTTGCACCCCCTTGTGGTTAAGTGTGGCATTGCACCCTTGCATCACTTTGCATTTGGCTAAATGTGGGACCTGGAGATTGGAACCACTGGAGATTGGAACCAGCGTTCTTAGACTTAGGAGGCAGGCACCTTAACCACTTAGCCATCTCTCCAGCCCCAGAAGAGACTTTTGATTTAGATTCTTGAACAGTGCTGAATAGAGATGGACTGCACTTTGCTTTATGAAATGGACATTAGCCTTTTGGAGACTAATGGTGGAATGATAGGATTTGAGGTGGTATATTTGAGTGTATTTGACAAAAGCCAGGCTTACAATGCTTAATTAATCATCATTGTCAACTTGACTGCATTTAGAATCAGTCAATACATTGGTGAGGCACTCCTCTGGTTTTTTCTATGAAGATGAGACTGAACTAAGGGAATAAGATCCACTGTAAATGTGGGTGTACCATTCAATAGGTTGGGCATCAAGATAGAATAAAAAGGGAAGAAGAAAGCCTACTAGCACAATCATTCTCTGCTTCTGACCTTCAGGAAGTGAGCCACTCTGATCTGTCATGTTTTCCCTGCCTTGTTGTCCCCAAATCTCTGAAACTATAAGCCTACATAAATAATTCCTCCCTTTAACTTGTTTTGCTCAAGTATTTGTCAGAATGACATAAAAGTGACTAACATATATTACAAAAGTTACATCAAAATGAATCACAGACAAGGGTAAAATCATAAAACTTTTAAGAAAAATAAGGGGAATTATTCAAGTTTTGGGTCTGGGAAGATAGTTTTTAGAATCAAGACCAAAAGTACAATTCATAAAAGGAAAAATGTGACAGATCAGACTTTTTAAAAATTAAAAACTTTTATGCTGTAAAAGTTTCTATTAAGAGCATAAAAAACAGGGCTGGGAAAATGGCTCAGCTGTTACACACACTTGCTTGCAAAGGCTGCTTGTCATGGTTCAATTCACAAGCTGCCCACAAGCTAGGTGCAGATAAGTGATTCAAGTGTCTGGTGCTTATTTGCAGAGGCAAGAGACCTGGTATCTACACATACACAAATAAATAAAAATTTTAAAAAAGAGTATGTAAAAGTAAGTTATAGACTAGGCATCAAATATTTGCAAACTAGAACAGTAACAAAGAACAAATATCTGGAATACATGCCTTATAATATGATAGTATAAAATATATTACATATGATTTTAATCCTTCAAACTAAGCAGCCAGGAAGTAAATGGAAAAAATGTTTAATAGTATTGGTCATAAAATAAATGCAAATTAAAATCACAATGAGATATGAATGCACACCTATCAGAATGGAAAAAGTAAAAGTAGTGTCAAGAGAAAATGGTAAATAATGCAGAGGATTGGCGACACTTGCACAGATGACCCAGCAGATGCATGCATGGAAATTTATCTCTGAGAAAGGAAGAATTGTGTTTGCATGCAAACCTGCACACCTTTGTTTGGTACAGCTTTATTTGTACCCCTGAAAACTAGATGAAGCCATTCTGTCCTTCAGTATGAAAATCATGAAACAAGGTTTAGTGCTTCCATGTCACAGATTTTACTCAAAGATCAAAAGGAACATACTACACATACATGCAACAACTTGGCTGTATCACTAGGAAATTATGCTCAGTCGAAAAAAATAGCTTATCAACAATTGTGTTTTAAGGCTGGAGAGATGCCTCAGTTGTTAAAGCACTTGCCTGCAAAGGCTGATGACTCAGCTTTGAGTTCCCAGTACCCACATAAAGCCAGATGCACAAGGTGGTGCATATATCTGTAGTTCATTTGCAGCAGCTGGAGGCCCTGGCTCACCCGTTCTCTCTCTCTCTATCCATCTCTTTTCTATCTCTCTCTGCTTACACA
The DNA here is from genome assembly GCA_036365145.1 of Orientallactaga sibirica. Lineage (NCBI taxonomy): Eukaryota > Metazoa > Chordata > Mammalia > Rodentia > Dipodidae > Orientallactaga > Orientallactaga sibirica. Next base: position 15,337,083 of record JAEOAD010000034.1, read on the forward strand.
TAAATAAATAAACAAATAAATAAATATCTTTTTAAAAATTAAGTTTTTTGTACCAACACATTTGAAATCACAAAATTTTATGAATTTAGAATACATTTATTTCAGTTGGTTAGGGATGGCAGAGCAGGATAGAGTGAGTATGGTTATAAAAGAGCAGCATGAGGAATCTTCTGGCTTTTCACAATGTTCTGTGGCTTGATGGAGGTGCTAGACACATTAACCTGCATGGATAATGCAATAAATACTATACAGCCAAAACTCAGCATCACACAAATGTGTGTGCCTGCACACTACACAACCATATTTCCTCCTATGAGTAAAATATTTGAGAATCAGAACAAGATCAGTGGATTGTACTAATGTTGTAATTGTGTTTGTGATGTTACAATCTCATTTTAGAAAATGTTATCATTGGAAAATGGGCAGAAACACAAGTGTGATAGTTTGAATATATGGCCCCCAATATATTCAATGTTTTATTACTTTATAGTTTGCATCTGCAATCACCTTCCTAGAGGCAATGTCACTGGGGGCTGGTCTTAAGGTGTTAATGGTGGGTTTGAGATTCCATTGTAAAGATATGCAAAGTGTGCCCAGTAGGAGTTCCTGAAGTGTGTTGTGACTTTTGGCAGTAGTTTTGCTCTGTGTGCTGTGGTGGCTGGTTGGCTTTCTCTCTCTCTGCTTGGCCCTGTGAAAGCAGGCTGCTTTTCCTGCCTTTATGGAACTTCCCCTGGATCTGTAAGCTTCAATAAATAATATCCCTTCCTCCATAACTGTGCCTGGTCTGGAAGTTCATCTCAGTGAACCTGAAGTTGTCTGCTACAACAAGGAACCTCAATGCTACTTCTTACATATGTATGTGTATCTAAAATTGTCTCCTATGTATTTCAACTGAAAACATCCACTATTTGGTCTTTATTTTTCTGACTAAACATAGATGATGCATAGTCTAAGAATAAAGTTAATATCATAGAATGTAGGGCAGAATGATCAAAAAAATTATGGGTCCATCCTGGGCTTGCTAATTTGTGAATCAAATCAACTCTAATGTTCTTTCTACCTGTTTTCTTCCCAGTCACATAAGGCAGTAGATTTATTTATTGTTCACAAAACTTGGACCAGGAAGAGATTTTCTATTCCTATATCTGGAAAGTTCTCATTCATGCCTTTGGGTGAACCCAGTGCAAAATTTTTGTAATTCACATTTTGGAAGTAGTACTTAGAAGTTGACTTAAACATGAAGTTCTTGTGACAGGAGATTTGGTCAAGTTACTTATCTTCTCTGAAGAGGCTCCATTCATGAAACAAATATTTAAGTGTCCTATGTAGGTTTTCGAATAGCAAGTTAAACAAACAAGCCCTCACCTCATGGAGATTGCATTCTAGAACAGGGACATCTGCCTAAATATATAAATAAATAAACTTATAGTACATTGGAGGTTGGTATATACTAAAGCACACAAAAAAAGCAAAGGACATACAGGTGAGTGAGGTTGTGAGTGATATTTTATTGTGTGGTCAGGAAAAAGTGTGGTTAAAGGAAGGAAGGGAGACATGTGGCTGTCTGCACAAAGAATGGCTTGCAAATGACTAGAGAAAGAGAAGAGGCTTGCTTCCTTGGACACATATAATATGCTTACAGAGCTGATAAAGATGAATTAGATCATCTCACAAAGAATCTTATCCCTTGACTGTTTAGCATGTCATATTGACTCGATGTGTAACAAGAAACTAATTTTTTTTTTTAAATTAAAACAATCACCTTTCAGTTTCCAGGTTTCATATGAAAATCTGGATGTATTCCTTTGAGTTGGGTAGGTACAATAAAGCAGGTGATGATCTCCATAAGAAGGAAGTGTTCCCAGATCTGAATTTCTGGTATTTATTCCACTTCAGATGAATGGCAGATAAATGAGTGTCTGTGGACATGAGTATAGACGCAGGTATCTGTGACCATTTTTCTGATCTACTCAGAAGCCATGCTGTAAGATTAATTGCAAATGTTGAGCAAGGAACTGTGGGGGCAAAAACAAACACCAGTATCTTCAGGTCAGTAAGATAATTCCCACCACTTGGTGGTCCAGAACCTTTTATTGGGGAAAAGGGAATAAGCATGGACATGGGGACTCTAACACGTATTACAGACCCTATCTTACATTCACCTTCGGGCAAGTCCAAATTCTCTGCAGTTCATCCAATGAGGCTCAGGCTATGGACTCTTCAAATTTCTAGTGTGGCATGCTTTTATTTTCTGTCAAATAACATATAAGTTATTATGGGACTAAAGTGAGAAAATGGATGTTAAATAACTGATGTGAAGTGGTGCATGGATGTGTTGTTATTCAGTGTTTATGAGGACATATGGACATGTACTAATGCATATTTCTGATTGCTATGATGGTGAACAAAGATATTATGGCTTAATTGGTGAACAAGTATGAATGTATGTGAGCCATGGTGGTGCTCATGTCTTAGTTCAAACTCTCCCTCCCTCCACCCTGTGTGTGTGTGTGTGTGTGTGTGTGTGTGTGTGTGTGTGTGTGTTACTATGTATCCATGTGCATTTGTTAGTTTGTTGGAAGTGAAACCTTGCTGTTTGGATCAATGCACTGAAAGATGAATCTGGTAGAGAGCAGGACCTGGCCTCAGGGGCTACCTCCATGCAAGGTTGTCTGAAAAACCCTTTTTCAGGCAGATGCTAGAAGAGGCTAAAAAAAACATCCATGTCCAGAATCGCATCTGCTGATTTTCTGCAACTTTTAACAGAAAAAAGCAAAGTGCAATCCTTTCTTTAGTCTTTCAGCCTTTTGTACTTCTTTTATCCCTTCTTTTGGTAGAAAACCAGAAAGGAGAAAAATGTTTCTGATAGGAAATTAATTCCTCCTGTATCACCGTTTTCCTGAGGGGAGGGTACTGACAATGAGAACAAGAGTTTCAGTTTGGCAAATAAATTTGTGAGTTTTAATCTCATCAGCCATTATTGGAAAAGGTCACTGAAGCTTTCTCTGCTGCAAACTGGGGATCTTACCTGTTTTGCTACATTTTGGCATGGGCAAGACTATTATAAGGAATGACATATACAATACCCACCTAGAGTGAACATAGTTATTTTATTTTTAAAGTAATATTTTATATCTAGTCCACAAGATTTAAAATCCTTGAAAATGATGAAATGGTGCTTCGTGTTCTGTGGTGGGCTTTTTAGAAGAGCTCTAAAAGAAGCCATGGAAAGCTTTCGCTTGTGTTCATTGAAAGCAGAGATTTGCTCACCATGTACTTTATGCCAGGTGCCATGTCAGGTATTGAAGACACATTGAAAAACAAATACAGCTAGATTCCTGTTTAGAGGAATTTTCAATCTCTTGGAGGAAATAGGAATTTAGCAAGCAGACAAACAAGAAAATACACAATTACAAATGTGATAAACAATAAAGCAATAAAAGTAATGAGATAGGGACCATGAAAGCAGCTAAGGGGAAGAAAGAATTTAGCTCATGTGGTCAAGGAAGGCTTCTCTGAAGAAGAGACTTTGAAGTTGAGGTTACTTTCCTGAAATCATATGGAGATAACGTATTGTCTGAGTTCTGCTTCTTAAGGTCTACTCTCCCCATGGCTCAAAAGAACAAACACAAAATTGAATTCCAATCCCAGGCTAAAAGGTAAGTAAGACAAAGGGGTGGAGGTATCTATGTAAGGAGAATATTAAGCAATAAATCTTATTTTTATATTGTAATCTCTTCTTCAAGCTGTTCCTAATGCCCTGCCTTTTGGTTCATAAATACATAGAATTTTCCCTCACTTTGTAGCTTTGCCTAATGACAATGAGTGATTTCACAACAAATGATTTATGTACTGAAATCTGAAGAGATTTTACTCATAAAAATACACCAGCTATTTATCTTGATCATCTGCTACATCAGAGCCTGGCTGAGATGCCTCTGAATTAACTGCAGATTAAATGATTCAAGCCAGTTGGAAAAGTGTAAAGATGAGGGGCAAGGGAGGACCACCATGATTGTATCCTTATCAACTTGGAAGGCAAAAAAGCTTCCACTGCCCACATCAGGATTAAAAGCAAGAGAGGTAGAGAAGAAGGTTTGGACCTTGGCAAGTTACACATGCATGAGTGTTCAGTCATTAGCCCACTTACTGAGCACTTACCAAATGTTAAACAGTGGGTGTGTTAAATGTCGATGCTGTTCTATGGGGATTTACACGCTGGAGAGAGAAGGAAATAAAACAAACATGTTGTCCACTGATATGTCTTGATCACACTGTGTGGGTCATATTATGTCTCAGCCTTCCAGACACTATGACTTGGTTCCTTCTGCTAAATCATTCAAACTCTCTGCATATTCATTCAGCAGACATATTTTTGGTTTCTATTATGCCTTTTGTGCTTTATCACCAAAAGCATCCCCAGAAGATGAATCAGATGGGACTCCCACATCTTCAGGAGAACTAACAATTTCATGGGATTTTAAGCCATTCTTGCAAAAGCATCATGGTACAACACAGAGTTGTGTATGTGCACCAAGTGTTTTAGCCAAGATGCTGTATATTCAGAGATAACTGAGGCCTTATTTAGCAGTGATAACCATGTGTACTGAGTGAGTTATTTGAATGAAGGCTTCATGCTGGATTCCAGAGGTATGAAGATGATCAGAGGCTCTGTCAAAAGGCAGATTCTAGAGTAGAAGGTGGGATAGATATTAGACAATAATTTCAGTACAGCAAGGAACAATCATCTATTTAACATTTACTTAGTGTTTGTCAGGTGTTAGTTCATGTGTTATTGCAATGTGAGCAGGCTAGATGTTGCTGCCCCTGTGGGACCAATCCCCAGGCCTTTTGTCTGGTAGATGTATCCAGTCATTTTTATGGGTATTACCAGGTCTTGTCATTTCCAGCTGGGATAGGTGATGGGGTTTCAACAGGGAACTGAGGAACCTATTGCATCAAAACACACACACACACACACACACACACACACACACACACACACACACACACAAATATCCAAGGAGCCAGGTCATGACTGGAAGTGATTCAACATGTAGCTTGTCTCAAGGAATTCTACAAGAAAAGTTAAAAAGTTGGATGAGAGGTCCAAACCTGAACATGGGAGGAATTTGTTGGCCAATATGTGGATGGTGTTCTGGAGGAGACTGAAGGAACATTCAGTAGGTACAAGCTCCTAGGACAGATACTAGGCTGGTTGTTTTCAACACACTTCCTGAAGTCTTTACCATTGACAATTATAAGAGAAGGCTAATGCCCAAGACCTAGGTAGGATGTGAAATTTTAGATATTCTATCAAAAAAAAAAACATGGAGGAGAGAGAGGAAGGGAGAAAAAAAAGAGGGAAGGAGAGAGAGAGAAGAGAGAGAGAGAGAGAGAGAACAGATCTTTGGAAAGGAGAAAGAAATACACTGGTGAGAAATGTGTATGTATTCAGTAACCAAAATTAGAAGCAGGTAATATGTCAGCAGAGAAGCTGAAGATGTTGACAGCCTTCTTGGCCTCCTCATGTTGGAATGAATCTTGGAATCACTTTCAGGTAAATGTCAGTGCTATATTCTATAGACAGAGAGCTGAGGTTGAGATTGTTCTGTCATAGAAGATTCTATGGTCAGGGTGATTCTAACACATTTCACCCACCTTAACTTCTCTACCCAATTTCTACTCTGATTGTCACTCATGACCAGATTAGATCAGACTAATGACATCATTTCTCACCCAGCTTCCTTTCTTTTAATTAATAGCACTTGTACAAAAGTTCTCTTGTAAGTGACTAGACTTCAAAGTAACTTAAATGATAAAGATAATTTATTGTTTTTAACAGCTTGACTGGTATATAATTCACACATTACACAATTCATCCATTTAAACTGCGCATATAGTTCAATTAAATGTATTTTATATGTTCACAGATATGTGATCTGTTATTAATGCCTATTCTTCCATCTTTCCTGATTCTAAACAAAGACTCATCTATTCTCTGTCCCTAGAGATTTTCCTGTTATAGACACTTCTTATGAATAGAACTGTATGACATGTGTGCTTTTATGACCAGCTTATTTTACTTGCCATTATGCTTTTGAGATTTATCCATGGTGTAGTTCAGTTCACTGCTCCATTTTGTTGTATGGTCGAATAATTTTCCATCCTATGGGTATACTTCAGTTTTCTTATTTGTTTATTAGTTGACAGGAGCTTGGGTTGTTTCTACCTCTTGGCTATTATGAATGACACTTCTTCAAACATTATGAGTCATTGGGTAAAAAAGTTTTATTTGTCTTGAAGATTATATGCATATATATAATATATATAAATATATGAATTGGAAAATCATATGGTAAATATAAGTTTAATCACTTGAAGAACTTCTAGACTCTTTCCTAAAGAGGCTGCACCATCTTATTTTTCTACAAGTATTGCATATGGATTCTGATTACCCCATATGCTCACTGGCCTTTATGGTATCTAAGCTTTTGATTCTGGGCATGTAAATATATAGTAGTATCTCACTAATCCTGATTTGCTTTCCCTGATGACTTGTGTTGGGGATCTTTTCATGTACTTACTGATCATTAGCATATTTTCCTTGGAGAAATGTCTGTTCAGATCCTTGGCCTATTTATAAGCCAGATATTTATCTTTTATTATTAAAATAATCTCTGAATAGTCTGAAGATACAGCAAGTTTTGATGAGGCTAGAACCAATGGTTTAACAATATTACTTATGACTCATTTTTAAAATTTGTATTATTTTTGCCATCCACTGATGTATATTTCCTCCTAAATTGCTTCTTAGTGGTTAAAAAAGGATGTGTAGTCATTGTTGGGTCAAATATCTTCTCTTTCTTGTCCTGTGGCAGAAAAAGGGAGCCTTCTTCCTTACTACTACCAGTCCCTGTCTTGCCTCTGATAAGATTATTCAGGTCACATGACCTCATGCGAATCAATGCCAGTGGTGATGGATGGTTCTTACACAGGTCGGTTTTAGATGTCTAGAATGCACTTAAGAAAGCAAGACTTGACATTAGTGGAAAATTAATGAAATATATAGTTTGTTGTGTCTGTTTATTTGGCATTTTATTTTGTTAAATGTCCCATGACAATATAGGATATTACCATTTGGAAAAACCATTATGGACATATGAGTATTCTCTGTATTACTTTTGTAACTATTTTGTAAATATATTTTTGCCCAAAATAAAAGATTCAAATTAATCACGTAAAAACAAAAAGTAAGTCTGGGCTCAGTTCCTACTTCCACCTTAAATGCACATGCATAGCTCAACTATGGATGAGATGGTTGGAATAGGTGTTGGAAAGGCAGGCCTCATTATCATCTTAGCACATCTGTAATTATATATTTGCACAATTATTTTATTAATGTCTGTTATCCTCATGAATAGATGAAGTTAAGAGCCATATTTTTGCTTGTGTTTAGAAGAACATACTCATGACAATTATTTTATGGACAGTCATAAGTTAGAGTCTGTGTATACATTCTATATGTATTGTAACTTTATGGAGTTGAAATTATTGCTACTCCTGCTTCATAGATGAAGCTTCTCAGTTCAGACAGGTTAAGAGACCTATCTAACAACTAGTTAGTGGAGGTTGGAATGCTGGCTGTCTGAACTTGAGTAAATCTTTATCATCATTTTTTATGATTAATGAATAATTTTCAGCATTGTAGTTTTGGTTACACTTTTTTTTTTGGAGAGAGACAGAGAGAGGGAGAGGAAGACAGAGATGGGCGCGCCAGCAGCCTCTCAGCTGCTGCGAACAAAATCCAGATGTGTGTGCCCCATTGTGGTCAAGTGCGGCATTGCGCCCTTGCATCCCTTTGCATCTGGCTAAACGTGGGACCTGGATGGAGATTGGAACTGCTGGAGATTGGAAATGACGTTTTTAGGCTTAGGAGGCAGGTGCCTTAACCGCTAAGCCATCCCTCCAGCCCTTGGTCACACTTTTTACACCATATAGGCATAGAAATTCAATAATTATCCATTGAGCTGAAATGGAATAAAATTATAATACTTGAAAATAAAGGTATAGATTCTTTCTTGACATGAAAGTACTAGAGGGGCTAGAGGGATTGCTCAGCAGGTAAGGCACTTGCCTGCTGAACCTAATACCCCAGTTTGATTCCCCAGTACCTATGGAAAGCCAGATGCACAAGGTGGCACATGCATCTGGTGTCCATTTGCAATGGCTGGAGGCTCTGGAGTGCCCATTCTCTCTATCTGCCTCTCTTCTATCTTTCTCTACTTGCAAATAAATAAATAAAATATTTTTCAAAAATGTATTAGAGGCCAGGGCCAAATTGTAGAGTCAGGTAGCTGGAAGAGTTTCCTAGCAGCCTGTCCCATCACACTGATGCTATTGCCCCTAGCTTGAAGACAGAGGTGTGGATCTGAACATTTGAGGTCCCACAAGTCAGTCAAACATATCCTTTGACCTTCACTTAACTCTTTCCCCAGGGAGGTCAGCCCAACTTTCTTATGTACATGAGTGAGTGTAGAAATCTTGACAGCAACTTTGAAAACAGGCCTTAAATATCTCCTGTGATAAATAATTGAAAAATCCTGTAGGTTTCTTTTTTCCCATCCTTCAAATCAAAAGAGAAATAATGTGAGATCAAAAACCCCTGAAGAATATGAAGGAAAATATTCAGAAATGATATGGGTGCTTGGAATAGAAAACATCTTCTTTTCCCATGCATCAAAAGAAGCTCCCAGTTTATCAGACATTTTCATGTGGGTTGTAGCACACTGGGATGAGAATGAAAGCAAAGCAGTGAATTCTAGGTCATTAGACTGGAAACTCAGCCACAGTGAAGCTCCAACTTGTCTTTCCTTTGAGACAGACATACTTGCAAAAGATTTGTTCAATTTTCTCTGATTGGCTACCTCATCTCTCACATTTGAGCAAAAATAGAATCTTTTTGAAATTTCTGCACTTGGCTGGGTGTTTTCCCTTGCACCATCTCATACGATCCTTACAGCTATAAATGTGTGACCTTTTATATGTACAAATGTTGGTATTATTTGTCCTGTTTTACAGATGATAAAATTGAGACTCACTGTTGTTCAATTAAGGGTTAAATGTTATCTAGCTGATGAGAATAAGAGATGAAGTTCCATTAAGATATTTGGCTTTCTATGACTTGAAGAATTAGAAAATCAAAGTTATGGGAAACCCAGACTGGCACTCATACCATCTTCTCAGTGGATGACTGATGCAGTTAAATGTGTCCCCATAGGTTAATGCATTTGAACAATTGGTTCCCAACCTATAGCACTCTTTAGGAAGGGTGTGGAACGTTTAGGACATGGCATCTTGCTGGTGGAAGTGGGTCAGGGTGGGTAGGCCTTCCTTGTGATTTTATAGGTAAACCACACTTCCTGCACATTCCTGCTTCCTGGCTCTGGAGGCAGTATGATAAGCAGACCTCATATTCCTGCTGCCACACTTTCCCCACAATGATGGCATCAGTTCCCCCAAAATTGTAAGCCGGAGCAAAACCTTTCCTTCCTCAAGCTGCTTTCTGTCGGGTGTTTATTCACAGAAATGAGTAAAGTAATGATATGAATATGACCATGTTACTTTTACTCTAATTTTCTTATCTAGACAACGTTAAGGCTGTAGTGAGGTTCAAATGAAAGTAATGAATGTAAAGTACACAGTTGGGGGACTTAAGATCCTCCTATAACCAACAATCTTTTTTCCTTAGTTTTGAGTGAGGAATCTAATTATTAAAGTAAGTAGATAGGGAGAGTGTCATTAATGTTGGTAAATAGTGGAGTCTTTAATATTAAAGGCTAGATCTAAGAAGACATGCATGACTCATACAAACCATTTAGTTATCCAAAAGTGATGCCATTGTTGGACTCATCTCTGTTTTAGCATCAGAAAACTAAGATTATTAAAAATATCATAATTAAATATTATTTCATTTAGAGCTTTCATAATACAGTTAAAGAAATGGAAATTCAGACAGGATTTATTACACAATGTCACCAATGCCAGGCAGAGGCAAAGCTGGAACCAGAACCCATCTCTGATTTCCAAGAGCAATTTCTTCCACTGCCTCACTCCTAGGAGCTGGGACAATCTTTCAAGAGGTATTTTTAAATAAATATTTTCTTGACCAAACATGACCTATAAATCTTGGTCATAACTATAATTAATAGTTAACTGATGTATTCATATTCTACAAAATATTTGTCGGGCCTGATGTATGCAAGGCAATTGCTTATGTAAGTCTATTTGCTGGCAATGCCATAGCAAATGAAGCAGCATTCTTCCTATCATGGGATGTCTTTTTTGTGATTGGAGTACATAAAAAATGAGTAATGGACAAATATATATATGCTATTTCAAATGGAACTGGAGGGAGAAGGAAGTATGATACCATTTCTATGTAATAGTCAAAGAAGGCCATCCAGATGAGCTGAGATTTGAGCAAAAAGGTGAAATTGGGCCATCAGTGCAAATGTCTGGGAGAATTCCAGTGGAGATGAAGAACTATCCAGACAAGTACAAAGACCTTGAGGCAAGAAGATGCTTGGCATGTTTGACAAATAGCAAGAAGACCCCTGTGGATTACAATATTAAAATGTCACTGTAACTGCTGTGTAGACAATGTTGGTACAAGGATGAAAACAGGGCTAGTTAGAGTGCCATTGTAATGATTTGGACATGAGAAAAAGCTGGCAGCCTAGAATAAGAATGTGGTAGCAGAAGTGGGAAAAAAAGTCACATTTTATTTTTATTTATTTATTTGAGACACAGATAGAGAGAAAGAGGAAGATAGAGCATGAGTGAGTATGGGCACACCAAGGCCTCCTGCCACTGTAGATGAACAACAGATGCATGCACCACTTTGTGCATCTGGCCTTATGTGGGTACTGGGGAATCAAAACCAGGCTATGAGGCTTTGCAAGCAAGCTCCTTTAACTTCTGAGTCATCTCTCCAGCCCCAAAGTTACATTTTAGATGTAGTTTTCAGTAAAGATAACAGATTTCTTTTTTTCCCTATTTGATCTGAAGTTTATGAGAAAGAAAGGAATCAGATAGCATGTAGAGTTTTTCTGTTGTCTTAGAAAGAATGAGACAAGGATAGTCTATGATTGTTGGGCTGCAAAAGAGTTTCGAGAGAAGTAGGTTTGAAGAAATGCAAATTTAAGGAGTGGTTTGGGACATACTAAATTTAAAATACATATTAGATATCCCAGAGGCTATGAACTGTGGTAGGTCAGCTGTCTAAGACTAGAGTTCAGGAGAAAGGTCAAGCGGACCATGCAAATAAAGAGTCATTATCGTACGCCACAATGCAGGGGGAGCTCCCTTGGAGAGTGGATGTAGCTGAAGAAATGGAGAAACCCAAGGACTGAATACGGAGTAGGGACACTGTACAAGGATCTGCACTCCAAGGAAAGCCTTGCTGACAAAAGTGATAAGAGCACATAGCCCATGCTAGAGGCCCAGATTGAGTTGCTATTTCTGTCTCAGCATGCTGAGGGGCAAGAGAGATGTCTAGGACTTGAAAGCCACCTTGTTTTGGAGAATATAACCGTTCATGGTGTGGTCTGTAGTTTATCCATTTTTGTAGTTAAGTGTGCAGTGCCTCTTGGTGCATTGTACGTGTTCAAATATTCAAGTGGCTTCTGAATCAGACTTCCAGTTCACATCTGGTCTCTACTTCTTACTTTGACACTTTGGAAAAATCATTCAATATCTTTGCACTTTTGTATCCTTATTTAAAAATAAAAGTAAGAATGATATCTACTTAATAGGGATTATTTAAATATTTATATTGGTCAGCATTTTTAAATGCTTTTGTCTATTGTCTAGAATCATGGGTGCAACAAAGGTTGGCTGTTATCGCAATCACCGTTAGTCCCAACTCTCTGCAAGTGGAAGTTCTACAGAAATTAGCATGAAATATAACCAACATGGTCATCACTTCTATTTGAGACATTCCTGTTTTCATCACATTTCACACTTGCAATTTTAAACAATCCTCCCCAACAATTCTGTGAAATTCTTTCATTCAGGTGAGGAGACTGAAATAGAGAGAGGGGTTTATTTGTCTCTCCAAGTGACACAGAAAAGAACAAAAATAGACCTTTAGATATCCAGTTCATTATTCCTTCTATTACTCTGTAACTGTCAAATGATGTCCTGTATAGTCCTATATTGGATTTATCTAATTTACCCCCAACTTATTTTTTAAAAATGAGACTGAATTTCTTGAATAATTTTGTCTGTACCCACCAAATTTCATATAGTACCTGGGATAAGGTACACACTCAAAATGTTAAAAGGAATAAAGAAGACAGTATTCCAGGATATGCAAAAATCTTCCCTCCCCCATTTTTAGCCACTGAAAACCTCACTAGCATTAACTATGTTCCAATGAGCGTCCTTTTCTTTATATATTAGTGGGCAAGTAGGCACTTGCAACCATTTTCTGCTCCTCTTCAGAAAACACAGAATGCAGAGTTCGTAGAATAATTTTCCTCCCTAAGAGTCCTCCTGCAATTTCTCTGACATCATAACACTATCCATAATATAGCTTAAAATGAGAGAAACATTAATTATATGCAGAACTCTTGAGTATCTTTCTTAGGAGTTTCTTGAGATAGAATTAGTGAACTCCTTAAAGTTAATGAAATCCTAAACTCATAGAAGGGACTCATTGAGCTGCCTGTCTGTCTCTACCTTGCAAAGTTATCTGAGCCACATCAAAACCTCTAAGAGATGCCTCATTAGAAGAAGCACCCCCAAGGAGCAGCTGTGATGGATGTGTGCCTGTGCTTAAGAGTACCCTGCATGCTGTCAGAGCTCAAAGATTACTTGTTGAATGAGTTAAATAAATCCAATGCCGACCTTGGAGTGAGGTTGCCTGTGGTTTATTTGCTCAGTACAAGTCAAAGTCGCTGACATTTGCATGATTATAAGAGTCCTTTAGAGAAGAAAAAAAAAAAGTAAAGAGACTGATCCCAATTCTCCTAATGATTCTGTGAAATCAGGCAGACCTGGCTGGATATTATGGAGGGTCACACTAATTAGCAAATGGGTAGGCTTCCAAACACAAACTGTGGTACCTGACCTGAGTGCACAGCAGATCCAAATGTATTCAAACTGTTCACATCACCTCTGCATGCACTTTACCAGAAGAAGGCTTGATTGTCTCCTTTCCAGCAATGCTTGATGCAGCCGCACCTCACACTGCTTTCGCGAATCACACTGGCTCATTTTCTTCAGGGCTCAGGACAAGGGCATACATTGTCTTTAATTCTAATTGAGGGTTTCAATCCTGGCACACTTCAAATATTACAAGTGACACTTGCTGTCACTTCCAAGGCCACATATCAAAGGGTTTTCTAACAAGGAAGCAGCCAGATTTGAATATGGTGACATTAGACCTTGTCAGACGAAAACATCAATATTGGTGCATAATTAATGCTTGGAGCTTATCCGACATGGACAGAGCAGGCCCAGAGTGCTTTCACAAATCAATTTGCTACCTGAATTACAAACATCGTAGATGCATCCTGACAGGCTGATGCTATTAGAACTTGTGGGCATCAGGTGAAACATTTGAGCAAATCAAAGATCTGATCTCACTTTCACTACTGATATGGGATGTGATTAAACAGGCCTGAGATAAAAAGAAGTAACATTTATTAAAGACCTGTGACTATGTGATATACATCATACTCATCACTGTATGGGCATTATCTTGTTTCAATTTTCATAACAATTGATGTTAATGTTAAATTGAATAATCTGACATTAAAGATAGAAGAATTAAGGATCAAAGAGATTAAAGACTATATAACCAAGGTCATGCTGCTCATGAAAGATACAGGTGGAATTTGTATACAAATATGGCCTGAAATAACATGTTCCTTTTCTGTATGCATGATAACAGTATTAGAGTAATACTGTGTTTCAGGAAATGATGTATGGTTCTGCAGAAGATCAGTAGTGGTCATGAAATAAATAAATAAATATATATATATATATATATTCTTAAAAGAAATGCAACCCTACTTTAAATACAGTAATGTGTAGATCTTAGCTACAAATGTTTACACTTGTATGTGAGTTGGGGTAAAAATCAGTAAGCTAGAAAGGGGTTAGAAGGGAGGGAGAAGATGGGATGAATTAAGGGAATAGTATTGTATATATGTAAGTAGAAGAACAGATTACTGGAGTTGGAAAGGCCTAATTGAGGTCAGGGGAAGAGATTGAGTAAAGGAAGGGTGAGGGCATGGTTAATCAAAATTTAAGAGGGTATGAATAAGCCATATGGAAATCTGCTTTTTTGGACAATGGTGCACCCAAAAGCCATAGATTATTACTAGAAAATTTTCAGTGCCAAGGATGGGATACTTTTCAGTGAGTTGTTGACCAGGGAGGTCCCTGGTGCTCCCTAAATATTATAGGCCATTTGCCAAGGTCCTTGGTTTCTCACCAGGAATAGGTGGCAAGGTCTCTGAGGGCGTGGGCTGCAAGGTCACTGAGAAATCAAGCTGGAGCTGAACTGAAAAACTCCTCCCTGTAGACCAGCTGACAGAAAGCTAGAAAAAGCTATCATGCATGCATCCCTATGGGAGAGAGAAGTCATCAGTGGAGATAAACAACAGTAGACACTGCAAGCCTTAAGTTTGGCCAGTCAGGCCAAATGACCAAATGGGTGCAATAGTGGCATGTCTGTTATGGGGGAAACCAACTGCTTGCTAATTGGACTGGAGGCTTGCCACAGGGGAGGGAATACATGCCAGGTACTAGAAACCTATGATTGGGGATGTCATGGGCCATAGGGGTACAATGCCTGCTGGTGTCTAGCTAAATGCATATATTATACTCACCAAACTCCCAAGTAAGGAGTTCTCTTAACATTTATGTCCGTATATTAATGCTACTGTCACTTATTTTGTTTTGTTTTCCGAGGTAAGGTCTCACTCTAGCCCAGGCTGACCTGGAATTCACTAGGTAGTCTCAGGGTGGCCTCAAACTCATGATGATCCTCCTACCTCTGCCTCCCAAGTGCTGGGATTAGAGGCATGCACCACCACACCTGGCGTACTGTCACTTTTGGTTAGAGAAACTTCTCTTTTTAGATGGTAGCCTCTGGGATGTCTCAAAAGGCACCATAATGCTCAGAAGACATGACAGAGGCATGTTCAGCACTGAAACATTTCTATCACACCCTCCAAGGCTCAGGGTCCATTGTGAGAGAGGTGACAGAAAGAGTATAAGAGCCAAAGGAAGGGTAGGACTTCTTACAATACACTCTTCCAGACACAAAATGGCTTGCATATCTATGACCTCACAATGCCTGGTACTACCTACACAGGACCCTCATAATAGAAGGAAAAAATGATGACATCAAAATAAAAGAGAGACTAATTGAGAGAGATAAGGGATATGATGGAGATTGTATTTGCGAAGGAGAAAGTGGGGGGAGGGAATTATCATGGGTTATTGTCTATAATTATGCAAGTTGTCAATAAAAATAGTTAAAAAGAGAAAGAATTGCATGTAGGCTGGAGAGATGGTTCAGCAGTTAAAGTTGCTTGATTGCAAATCCTGATGGCCTGGGTTTGATTCCCCAGTACCCACATAAAGCCAGATGTACAAAGTGGCACATGCATTCTGGAGTTTGTTTGCAGTGGCAGGAAACCTTAGCTTGGCCATATTCACTCTCTCCATCTGCCTCTTTCTCTCTGTCTATCCCACTCATCAATAAATAAGTAAATAAATAAATAAAAAGTTATTATATGTACTCCTTATATACTATAGCTCATTTGTATTCACTAGTGACTACCAAAGAGTTATCTGTGTCTGTATACACTTTTTTTGTATACACTTTTGAATACATGGAATTCAATCTTCTATGGTCTCTACCTAGCTTTAATGTATCTAAATTTCTATGTACCATTTATCTCTATCATATAATCTATCATATCTATTTATTTGTGTACCCATCTTAAAAAATAAGAATGTTCCATTGATTAGAATTCAATGTAGTGAGATTATATTTTAACCCAGGACAGTTCATTTCCAGTCATACAAAGCTGTATAAATGAGTATGACTAATTTTCTGTGTGAAATAAAATTTTTCTCAATATGCTACAAATCAAACAAAATAACAAACAGTATTGAATGTTCAAGATGTTCTTAAGACTGTGAGTCTTATGAAAAACTCCTGGATTATTGTTTCATCAGGAAGGAAACATTTCTTTTAATGATGGATGTTTAAGTAAGTGTTGTATAAAGAAGCATAGGAAATAAATGCATATTGTTAAGACATACTTTGATCTATTTTTCCTTGTTAGGGGTTCACGTAAAAAACTTCATTTTAGAGAAATTTTAGAAAATATATTCTGCTATTAAAGAAAACTGAAAGCCATTGAGCTAAAGGAAATGGAAGATCCACAAGTTCTATTTCCTTTGGTTTAATTTTCAGATAATACAGTGTCTAAACAAGGATGATATAGACTGTAATACCATAGCTGTCTAAAGCAGCTTTTTGTACCTAAAGATCACCTAAAGTCAAAGCCTTACTAAAAATCAACTTCTTTATATTTTTCCTTAAACCACAGCCATCCTACAATGTGAAAATGGTAATAGGAGTGGGGTTGTAATGAAAGACTGAGATGTATGTTGAACTGTATGTCTGTAGTGTCACATGATGGAATTGACAATATTCTTTTTGTGAATATGCATGAAGTTAGTTGTGACTCTCTTGCCTCACCAGGTCTTCAGCTTTATGTGCATTTTCCTCCTAGATTATATGTCCAGTGCTGAGCCTCTCATTTCTCTTTCCTTTACAGTATTCAACTTTAAAAGTTTTGTACCACTGACTACCAATCTTGCCTCCTAATGATCACCATATGAATTCTCTCTCCAGCCACAATATTTCAGGCTATTTTAGTGAAATAGTGTTGTCACATTCATTTTATTCATAATAGCAATTAATGGTCTCTGTGACTCCATATCCTTTACCTTTGTAACGTTGTAGTTGTTTCAAGTGTCTTTGACTCTGTACTGGTTTTATGACTTGCTTTAACCAATGGAATGCTCAAGATATGACAGTGTGTAGATTCTGAGCCCAAATCTCAGGAAACCTTGCCTACTTCCACTTAGTCTCTTGTGTAATTCTTTTGCTTAAACTATGACCTTGACCCAAGAAAATGCTAGAGAATCAAATGAAAGCTGATACCTGTGGAAAGCAGATGAATCCCAGCTGTCCACCAAGCCAAGATTAAATGAACTGCCCAGATGAACATAGTTTAGAATAACAGCTCTAAAAATTATAGGCTAAATAAG
The DNA here is from genome assembly GCA_036365145.1 of Orientallactaga sibirica. Taxonomy (NCBI): domain Eukaryota; kingdom Metazoa; phylum Chordata; class Mammalia; order Rodentia; family Dipodidae; genus Orientallactaga; species Orientallactaga sibirica. The sequence goes on from JAEOAD010000034.1 coordinate 15,354,450, forward strand.
TAGTTTGTTCTTTAAATCACTTAGTTATGTGGTGGTTTATCATGCACATATACTAGTAAGTTAGTTTTCTGCTTCCACAATAAAAATACCTCAAGTTTGGTACTTTATGAAGAAATGAAGTTAACTTTAACAGATTTTGGATAAGTAAGGGCATGGGACCCAGTCCACTCAACTCTAGTGATGGCTTTATGGTGAACAGTAGCCTAATGGTGGGACTGTGTTCAAGAACAGTATATGGGAGACAAGAAGCAAGGGGTCAAAAGAAAAGCAAGAAGCTCACAGCTAATTCACCCCTCCAAAACAATTCATACTCTTGAGAACCAACTCAAACTTTGTGAGCCCCATCTACCTAATTCCTTTCTTCCAGGGTACAGCTGAAAGGCTCCATCAGCTCTCACGTTTTTGCACCAGGGACCAAGCTTCCAGTATATGCATTATGGTAGACACTCTCACACCATATTAAGCCACAGCAAAGAGCTGACTGACAGTGGTCCTTTTTTCTCCTATTGGCCTCAACTGAGTTCTGATATATTTCTGCACTTGAAGCTCCTAATCTTCTCTTTTCTTCCCCCAATAGGATTTAGCCCTTTTAAAGGATTTATTTTTCTTTTTCTTTTTTTCTAGGTAGGGTTTCACTGTAGTCTAGGCTGACCTGGAATTCACTATGTAGTCTCAGGGTGGCCTCGAACTCATGGTGATCCTCCTACCACTGCCTCCCAAGTGCTGGGATTAGAGGAGTGTACCACCATGCCCAGTCTTTTAAAGGCTTTTATCTTGGAATACTACTATGTATACATACTATTTATACAGACTATATGTATATATATATATATATATATATATATATATATATATATATATATATATGATGTCTGATATATTAACTATATATAACCAATATATATTTAATATAGAATTATACACACATATATCAGATCTTTTCTAGCAGATGGTACACATCTTGATGATCAGATTTGTGTTCCAGTCATGCTCCAGCTTGATCTCTGAGCTCCAAACATACCACACTGACCTTCTAACATTCCTGGGATGTACTATGCCTCTAGGCCTTATCTTACCTTGGACTTTGGACTTCATGTTCCTTTAGACAGAAATACTTTTCTGCAAGCATTTCCTATTCTGCTCATGGCTTCCTCCTTGTATCTTTCAAGTTTTGGTCTAAATGTCATTTCCTCCTGGAGACCTCTTCCTAGTACCCACACTAAATCACATCTTGCTTTTTTTCACACTTCTTCTGTATCCCAGTTCCATGATTTCCTCCCCATATCTGACTAGGTGGTTATTTTATGTTCTTGTTTTGTTTTGTTGTTAATTATCAAGTTCTTTCACGATAAGTATTAGTTCAGTAAACACAGGGACAATCTCTATCTTGTCCTTTCCAGTATGTGTCAAGTGCTTGACACATGGGAGGTATCCTACTAATATTTATTGAACTGATTCATATTGTCTTTTTGTATCCTTAGAGGCTTTGTACAGTGTCAATATTACACTGTGCTGTGTTCATTGACTGGTTGCTTGAAAGATTTCTTTCTGTTACCCCTAAAGCCCTTAAGAGGTATATATAACCTATGGAAGTCTCTTTATTTCTGAATGGGAGAGAATGAACGAGGTGAATTACTTACCTGGCTTTACTAAGCAAGTTAATAAATACTGTGGTGAGAACTCAGGTAGTCAGAGTTGCTGCCTGGGACCATCCAAATCACTCCACAGTCCTTTTGTACAGCAACCTCAGTGGGAGCTTTGTTCATCTGGAAAAATTAGAAAGAGGCTATTGTAAATTACCAAAGTCTCAATGATAAGTTAAGGGAAAAAATGGCTGGCATTAACCCACAAGTACATAGTGAAACCCAAATGAAGTCAATGTGATCATATATAGCATAGTTCTTCCAAGATCTTTTCAAAGCAAATAGATGGGGGTGTTTTCTGTAATGACTTGAGTGATTTTGCATGAATCAAGCCTGGATGAAGCCTATGCTCTCACTTTCATTGCCCTTATTGCATCTTAAAGCAGTGGATTCACGGCTTTAGGTAGTTAGTGTGTCTTCCTCCCTGTCATGTTTACCAAAACATTTAGCATTCTGGTCAAATTGTCATAAAGTATAAGTTAGTGTAGTGGAAATCTCAAAGTTTTATCATTTTTGAAATGCTGGAGATTAGCTGAGAAATAAAGATGATTTTTTAATCTATCTATCTATTATATATCTCTCTATCTATCATCTATCATCTATCGACAGAGCAAACTTGCCTAGATCCCAGGGAGGTCAAAGAGGTGGGATAGCAGAGCACACTGGGCAAGGAGGGACATCACTCATAGATCTGTCAGACAGGGAAGCAGGCAGGGTTCTGAAAACAGTTTAATCAAACTGACACCTGCCCCACCCTTCAGATTTCATTTCATCCCTGAAGTCAGGTGCTTGGGCAAACCAAGCCAAGTGTTTGCTCACTGTAAATGGGGTGACTCAAGGACGAGTGAGAAGACAAAGAGTGAGTCACTGAATGTTCCAGTTGGAGGGGTCTTCAACAAGTCCTGACCAAAATAAAAAGAGATAAATAAAAACAAGGTGTTGCTGAAGTGAGAAAGCAGAGATGGGTGCAAAGAGAAAGCTCTGTACTCTGGACTTGGTGTAAGTTTCGAGTCAGGAAATATAGGACAACATCCTAGAACAGCCATCATGAGCCTTGTCACCCTGGGGAGACACTCCTCAGTCTGAACCTCAAGTGTCAGGTTAGTAAGTGAGGTATGTGTGGAGGACTGTAGATTAAAGCTCTCAGATCTCGTCTAGCTTTAGGCTTTCTTGAAACAAGTGAAAACAGCACAGACCAAAGTAATGAGTGGCTGAGAGAATCACAAGACTTAAGAATCTCAAAGGTAGAGCCCCCAAACCTAGATTTTAGTCTCTTGACTACAATCCTCTCCCTTGAAAGGTTTTTTGGAAAATCAAAACAAATATCTTGCCTGTGAGGGGCTATGAAGTTAAGACACAAATGTCTGAAAAAAATTCTAAAAGTGTCTCTTAAATTTCTCTTCAATTCTCATTATCACAGCAGCCTCTAAACCCTGAAAGAGGGAAGGAAAGCATTAACAATTAGCCCCAGCAGAAAGATTGTAAGAGCCAAAAGAAGGAGGGGAGTGCTTACAATACTGTCTTCCAGATACAAAATGGCAAGGCATTTATGACCTCACAGTGACTGATGCTACTCACACAAGACCTGTATAATAGGAGACAAAATGATGACATCAAAACAGAAGAATGGTCATGGTGTGTTGTCTATATTTATGAAAGTTGCCAAAAAGATTTTTAAAAGTTTAAACAATTAAAGAAGTAAAAAAAGAATAGCCCCAAATAAAAGCCAATCTCTCCCAGCTTTAAATAATTTCTCTAGGAGTAACCCAGAATCTCTCAGATACACAAAATAGCATTTTTCCCCTCTTTACCTCTTTCCTTCCTCAAATCATGGCAAGATGAGGGGAAAGTAGATTTATCCTCATGGTGCCAAGGAGGGGTCTTGAACTACTCACTGGCTTTGGGGCAGGAGTCCAGCTCCCTTGTCTGTGGATGCATGTCCCTGTCTTCATTCAAACCTCCTTGACAAAGCTGTCTTGAGGGGCATTTCAGTCTGAACTGGCACTGGAACTGGAATCCCCATGTAAGTTCTCACTATTGGAGGCATTTTTGGCATGAACTTGGGTCTTAGCTGACCCTCAGGTTTTTATCTTGAAGCATCTGGGGACAATCTGCTTCTCCTTCCAGTGAAGACTTAGGTCATGTCAAGTCAGTTGCTCTGTTGCTGGTGATGTAATTACCTTCTTGTTGCTGGGACAAAACACCAGATCAAAAGAAGCTAATGGTAGGAAAGGAGTTAATTTTGGCTTTCAGTCTTGAGGAGAAGCTTCATAATTTCAGAGAAAAGATGGTAGGCTGATCATCACCTCTTTGCCACAGCAGGTGGAAAACAGCAGCAGAGAGCTAAGTGGTGGCAAGCTGGAGCTGGCTATAATTCCCTAAACCCTGCCTTCAACAACACACTTCCAGAGCATGGCTCCACCTCCCAAATTGCCATCAGATGGGAACCAAGTGTTCAAACACCTCAGTTTAGGAGGAACATGTGGTTCAACCCACTGCATCTAGGTTCTTGCTTCCTTGTGCCTTAATGCATTCAGGAAGGAAGACAAGCAGTAGCCTAGTGACCTCATATGCTGTCCTCACTTCTGAGGTCCTAATGGAGATTTAAAAAACTTTTCTTATTGACAACTTCCGTAAGTATAAACATTATACCACAATCATAATCCTCTCCCACCACCACCCCACATTCTCATACCCCAGATCCCATACACTGAATCTCTTTGTTTTTGATTGATTATGAATTTTCTTGTATGAACTGATCAGGTGCTGGTCAGATTCCCATCAGATTATACTCTTATATCCTCTTCCCCACCCCCAATCCACTGAGGACCCTCCTCAGTAGGGTTATTGGTGTTCCCATGGGGTCATTACACACGAGTCATTCTCTTTGGGGGTCCAAAGCCACAGGAGGCTCCTTACTACCTTGTGGCCCTCACAATCTTTTGCCTCAACTTCCGCAGTGTTCCCTGAGCCTTGGTGGGTGTATTATGACACTAATTTAGTGTTGAACTCTCTGCAATCTCTGGATTTCTGCTTTGAGGCATTTTGAGTGTCCTATGCATCTATTACCATCTCCTCTGAAGCTAGTTGTTAGGCTATCAGTGAGAGCAGCACTCATGTTTAGATTATCACTTTCTCTGTAATGTCTTGTGGGCCATAGCAGATGTGATGGAGGTGGGTTGTGTCATGCCAGGCAATGGGTTATCTCTTCTTGTCATACTGATGGATTTTGGTTCACCCTGTTTTTCACTGCTTTCTGTAAAACAAAACAGATTTTCCAATCAAGAGTGAGAGGCCTTTTGACCTTCCTATCCATGGGATTCTGACTCAGTTCTCAGTACCAGGTCTGAGTTCTCTTCCACTGAGTGGGCCTCGTTTCTAATCACAGAGCTGCTGGTTAGACACATAGGCTATGTACCACTATTGCACAAGTGTGTACAAAGTGTCCAGCTGGTTTGTAACTTGCTGAGTCTTCTGTTGTTTGTTCATACCCTTGGTAGCTACTATCCTCTAGCAGCTTATATAGCTCTTTCAAGTATTATGGGGACTAGCCAGCAGGGAGTTGGTTTACTTCTAGGTTTCAGAGTGACCTCTTGATGTCCTGTGTACATGGCCTGTGGCCCCTTCAGCAATAAGGTCTTACCATTTACCTCTGGTGGGTAACCAAGTGCCAAGTCCTTTGGCAATGCTCTTCATTGCTCTGGGTATCCCTGAGCAACAGCTCACTGTGGGGTATAATACAATTCTGGAACTTGGGTTTGCCAGTCAGTGCCCTAGGTTTTAGGGTTAAGATTTATCTTCTCCATAGAGCCCTTATGCCTGGTTGACCCCATCCCCCCCTATTATTACCAGTTCTATCTTTTAGTTTGATATCCAGGAGGAAGTTTTCTTTGGTATTGGAACATGCTGTCGTGGTTTTGGATAGTCCCTCCCCATCCTCTCCCCCATCCTACCTTAGTTACATCCTTTCATCTTCTATATCTGCCCCTCAACTTGTTTGTTGAGTAACTCGCATATGTGTGTATGTGTGTGTGTGCGTGCACACTGTATATGTGTTTGTTCATTTCTGTGGGATGTACATGTGTATGCAGATGAGCATGCAAGTTCATGTGGAGACCAGAGGTTGACATCAGAGTTCTCCTCAATCACATTTCCCTTATTTTTGAGGCAGGATCTCGTTCTGAATATAGTCTCACAGATCTGGCTAGATTAGCTAGCTGGTGTGTGCCAGGAATTACCTGTCTCCATCCCCCAAATGTTGGGATTACATGTGCACGTACCACCATGCCTGGCATTTTTATAGGGGTGTAGAGATCTGAACTCAGTTCCTCACGCTTGTAGGGCAAGCATTTATCCACAATGATATCTCTCCAGCCCAGAAGTTTTTCTTTTAAATGTCATCTCCCTTATCTTCTTTTGGACTAAGGCACTTTCTTCACATGGAACAACTCTCTTTTCTCAGCTTCTCCAGCTGTTTATTATGATGCCCAAACCTCTATCCCACTGGAAAACTACTCTCCATTCTCCTCCTTACTGGTAGAAGCTGGAATCACCTTGTAGACTGAGCTCCTCTCCCCGTAGAATAAAATGTGATGTTAAATTATCCTGGTTTGGTCCTTGATGTCAAATGAGAACTTTGGGAATGTAGAAATCTTTTTTCTCTCTAAATGAAGCCTGAAAACTATTGTTGCACTAAAAAGTCCAATTTAGTCATTGAATTTCTATAGGAAAGTCCTCCCCCTGAAGAGCTCCAAGAGACAGCAAATGACAGTGCACCTAGACTTGAAAGTAAACAGGTTGTACTGTGCCATCAAACAACACTCAGCGCAGACAGTAGAGGAGACAGATGTGGTACAGGATGGCAGAAAGAGTGACTGTTCAAATGTCAGCAAACTCCAGTTCTAGTCCTGACTCCCAATCCTGATCCTTAACCCTGGGCCCTATAGCTTTCCGAGGTCATATAACCTTCCTGGTTCCATTTTTACTCAGGTTTTATTGAACCATTGAGGGCTTTGGTAGATTCTCTTGCACTCTAACAGTGAGCAAGTAAGTGTTGTGCCCCTACTTGAGCAGAACTCACTGCTGTCATGTTCACAGGAAGTTCTCACAAATATTAACTGGATAAGTGAAAAAATGATCACCAATGAAAAGAAGATAATTTTGAATTCTATAGCAGAAAGCTGGGGTCTTTGAGACCTTTCTATCCTCACTTTTGCTTGCTTCCTTTCTTTCTCTTTATCTCTCTCACTTCTTTTTTCTTCTTGTGTTCCTTATGTTGCTTTCCAGTAGGCACAAAGCTCTCCAAAACAGTTCCAGGAAACTGTAAAAGGGTGAGGCCTTGGGCTATATTTCTCAGGCTGAAGGGAGGTGTTGTGGAGAGACTGCAGGAGGAAAAGCTGGGCCAAGCTATCCTCCTCACAACTGGAGCTGCTGCTGCCTGCCACCCAACCAGGGAGCTAGGTTATGGGTAAAAATAGGTTGTATGAGGAGATAGTGTGAGAACTGCACCCCGTATCAGTTCTCAGTAGAAACAAAGCAACATATGGTGAAGCCCAGATGATGTAGCTCGGGGGAGGGGAGAGTATACAGATACGATCAAAAAGAAGAACAAAAGAAGCAGGGTACGTCACTCCTGGCCTTTGTCTAGCAGCCCAAGTGGCTAGTACACACTCTGCTGACTGATTTTATAATTTTACCCTCTCATGTTCGTTATTTTATCTGTGATGGTGGGGGTTGGTCCAGGATGAACTGACAGCCAGAAGGACCCATTTTACAATAGAAGATATTATTGGCTCAGCCAGGGACTTGGCCTGCTGAGGTCATAGAGTGAGGCAAAACAGCAGCAATAATGTTTCCTCTATTTCTAAATACCTGAATAAGATCATAGAGGTAATGAGCTAGTAGACAGTTGGTGGGGCTGGCCTGGACGTCAGAACCTCACCTCAGATCTGAGGATGCACATATACAAAGAATAGTGGAACTTTGCCAAGGGATAGTCTTGAAATCCGTGGGCCATGGCAGTTGTTCTCGTTCTCCAAAGACTTCTAAAGCGATGGAACACTGATGCTATTGGCACTGGCTCAGCTGGCTGCGGCTGCAGGTAGACCAAGAGAATAAATCAAGATCCTATCAAGAATCCAGTCTTTCTTAGGATGTGGGTCTCCTCTAGGCTGTCTGTCTTCTATCCCTCATAAGTAGAGATAAGATTGACAGGGTAGGGGAGGAAGCCGGAAACTTAAAACTGAAGCTTGGAGTCTAAATACATCACTGTTGTGTTCTTTGTTTTCTAGTAATGTGGGAGCCCAGCAGATTCATGGACTCTATTGCTAGTCAAGAGGCATGTTCTGTAGATGATGGAAACCTCCCTCTGCCGTTTTGCATAATGTAATCCCAAAACCGAGCATAGTATTCTACCCAGGTAGTAGGTGTGCAGAGATAAACATTTGAGGTATAGATGGATGAATATTTCCTGGAATTGGGCAGTGCTGAGTTGTTATGTATAGCTTGGATAGGTCATTTCTGTTTTCCATTTTCTTTCATCATTAAGTAGTAGAACAATTAAGCCTAGTTGATAAAGTGCTGAAAAGATGGACTAAGATATGAATTAGTTTGACTCTGGATTATTCCCCAAAGGCTCATATGTTGTCCTGCAGGCTATGAACTCACTAGCAGATCAATCCATTGATGGATGTATAATTTGATGCAAAATTGGGAATTGATGAACAGTAGGAGATATGGCCTACTTGGAGGAAGTAAGTTACTAGAGAGACACCTTAGAAAGGTTTAGCAAAAATAAATATTTCTCCCCTTACTTAACATTTTTCGGTATTTCTTAGAGTCTGAGAAAGAACTCATACAGAGGGCCCTCTAAAGGACATGGTTACAGAACAGGGTCAATATCCAGGGTTCTCATCCTTGTAATAAGCTGATTGCCAATTGAGAGGACTTTCAGTCACTTAGGAAATGAGCCTCTGCATGTGTCTATGGGGGAAAGACTCATCTTAATGTGGGCAACACCATTCTATAGGATGGGTACTAGCATTCACCATTTTCTGTTTCCAGTTCTACTTCATGCTTTTGCCACCATGCCATGCCTTCTCTGCCATGACAGACTATAATCTCAAAGTGTAAGCTGAAATAAATCTTTCATTAACTTGCTTCTAATCAGTTATTTGGTCACAACAAGAAGAAAATAGGTAATAAGACTCTCATCATTGCTGAGGGATATTCTTAGAGGATTTGGGAAGAGAGGGCTTCCCCAGTAGGAAGGAAACTTACAACAGTCATATCCGCTTTTGTTAGTGTTGGGTTTCCTCATGCTTCCCTTGTGGCCAGGCACTATGACAGACAGGTGTCTCTCAACCCACTGCTTTCTTTTCCTAGTAACACCCTGGGCCTTTCCCTCATTAACATGTAAGATTTAGGGATGAGAAGAATTGTTCAGTGGATGAAGTGATCGCAACTTCAGCTGGAGTACCTGAGTTCGATCCTCAGACCCCACATAAAAAACTAGAAGCCTTGGCAGACTTCTGTAATCCCAGTGTGTTAACACTAAGAGTGACCTGGGAGATGGAGATAGAAGAATTTCCTGGAATCTTGTAGCAAGATCAGCAAAAACCAGAAAAAAACAAAAACAAACAAACAAAAAACCTTGCCTAAAATGAGGTGGAATGACAGAGGACTGACCTGAAAGTTGTACTCTGACCTCCATGCATGCACTGTGGCATGTGTGACACTTCTCTCTCTGTCTCTGTCTCCGTCTCCTCTCTCTCTCTCTCTCTCTCTCTCTCTCACACACACACACACATGACCATGTACACACATGCAAACACATACAGAATAGTAGTAATAACTACTGCTAATAATAACACAAAACATTCTTGGAAATGTATTAGATCAGGAGGTGTTTTTGGAGCCAGCAGGATAGGAGGGCTCAGGATCTGTAGAGTCTGTTTTTTAAGGCTCACAGAAGGGTGGTATAAGCCTAGAGGGATAAAAAGCTATCAGAAAAATCAAGCACCCTAGAAGGAGTCACTGATTCTCAGGATACATCCCAACATTGCTCTAGGAAGATCCTTCTTTGCTGGCACTGGGGTGTGGGTTGTCACAGGGATAGAGGTGGAGTGCTGAGCAAGGAAGAGTTATATAACCCCAAATGAGGCAACATTTTTTTACAGTTGATTATATGGTGATTTTGACCAGAATGTAATTTTTGCATGTATGCATACGTGCATTCATGCATATGTGTGTGGTGTGCATATACTTGTTGGCATGTGTGCAGACAGGTACATGTGCAAGTGTGCCCATGTGTGTGGAAGCCAGAGGTTGATATCAAGTGTCTTGTTCAGTTGCTCTCACCTGAGGTAGGGTTTCTCACTTAAGCCAGAGCTCACTGGTTTGGCTAGGCTAGTTAACTGGCTTGCCTCAGGGATCTTACTGTCTCTACCTCCCTGGGGTTACAGGTAAGCATCCAACATTTATGTGGGTGTTGGGGATTTGATCTCAGGTTCTTATGCTTGTGTGGCAAACACTTTACTAACTAAGCTATCTCCCCAACTCTCTAGCTGATGAAGGTAGATGAAGATGTGATATTACTTCTGATATCAGTAAAAGTTCCTAAGATTCTACCTTCCCTATGTTAGTCAGAAGCCAAGGCATCCTTTCAGATGGTTCTAGTGCAGGTAACATCACTCATTCACCCACTCAGACAACAAATGATCTTTTTCTGGTCTCTGGAGGAGTCAGACATTGAACAAATAAGTCTATAAATACATAAAATCTTTAAATTTGATAATTTCCATGAAGTTAAAGAACAGTATGTTATGGGAGAAAATAACATGGGAGAAAATGTAGTGCTGGGTCTCTTGGAGATTCTCTGGAGGAAGTGACATTTCAGCTGAGGATGAAGAAGTGGCCAAGAAAGGCATGGAGATGGAATGTGTTCTGGGTGAGTGGGTGGGTGGGTGTGAGGGTTCTAGTCTTTGAGATAAGAAAGAAATCTCTCTGTGTAAGCATCCAAAAGAGAACCAAATTTTTATAGAAAAGTACAGACATTTGTGCATATTCTCAGTGCAACAAGCTTATGCTTTCCTCCTGGAAGATATGGGTGACTGGTCTTTCTCTTTTAACTCCAAGAGATGATATATAATATAGGAAAGTTTCTTCATATTACATATACTCTGAGATTTTGAGCAGGGGAGATCTCAGAGTAATCTTATTAGCAGAAATAAGCCACCTCTAGCTCACCTTCCAGAGTTGCTAAATGAGACGATGGCTCCTAGGGTCAGAGCTGTCTCACGCAACCTCCCTTAGGGCTGAGCATAATGTTTGAGCCACTTGAGAATGGCTTGTTGATGAAGGCATAGGGAGAATGATTGTGTGAATGAAAAAGGAGCCCTGAACTCTTGAGGGGAAGAAGAATCTGTCCACAGGGGACAGAATAGTCTTTAAGTAGGTACCAGATGCGCCATAAACCTCCAGAAGCATCTCTAGTCCTCACAGGAGCTGACACAGAGCCAGCAGAATGACCTGTGGGAACCCAGAAATGTCAAGAAGCAGATGGCTCCAGGGCAATTTGCAACAACCATTAAGTGCCCCAGAGAAGGGCCTGCCAGTGGGGATGAGCTCCATCCATACTATTAGGGAGATGCAGGCACACCTGCTGGGGGGCTGTGCATGTGTCTCAAGCTGGCTGTTTAGTGTCTTGGCTGGACCTTCAAATAGCTTAGACGCTGCCCTTCTGCCTTGGAAGAGAGTATCTATTGGTAGTTTCGACATCAATGCTCAGTTTTTTTTTTTTTTTTTTTTTTTTTCTGTTACTGTGTTTCCTTGCTAAAAGGTGGGTTCCCCACTTGGCTTATTGTTAAACTTCCTGTGGACAGAAGAAACTAGGTCACTATAGAAAATAGCTTTGAATGAGCTGGTAACTCAGAGAATGGAGCCTAATCCAGGCCTATTCAATATCTTAGGCTTACTTTGTGTAAAGAGAGTGAGAGTCGTATTCAAACATCCTCTCTCCTTCCCTCTCTCTTTCTCTTCCTTCTTTTTTTTCCTTCTAGTGTGGAAAATAAAACTCATTTAAAAATAAGCATTCTTGCAGAAATGAACTAAGAAAATGAAGTTTCTGCTGAAGTCCCAATATATAAAACAGACCTTCCCCTATAGATTGCCTGATTTATGCAGAAATGGTAGCCTTAGGGCTTTTTCTCTCCTATCCCTAAGGACTGCAATTTGAATACAATTAAATTAGACAAATTCTGTTTGAAACTTTTTTATTGATGACTTCTACATATATGGAAATTATAACATTATCATAATCCCCTTCTACCACCCTCTCTTTCCCCCCTCCCAAATCTATCCTCCACTGAATCTCTTCTTTTCAACTAGCCTCTCTTATATTTTGATGTCATCATTTTATTAATATTTTATTATTATTATTATTATTATTATTATTATTATCATTATTATTCACATCTTGTATTGGTAGTGTCAGGTACCATGAGGTAATGAATACTATGGCCCCTTTGTGTCTGGAAAACAGTATTCTAAAGCACTCCTCCCTTTCAGGCAAATTCTTTTTTAACTTTCTTATTGACAATTTTCCTATATATATGTGTAATATATTTTGATAATACCCTTCTCCTAATCCTTTCTTTTGTCCCCTTTCCTCCATTCCCCTTTCCAACTAGCTCCTCTTCTATTTTAATGTCACTATTTTGCCCTCCTACATCATCTTTGATGACATGTTCATGGACCCAGTATTAGGCAGGTCTTGTGCAGGTTATGACAGCTACTGTGAAGTCATGAATTCACTTGCACTATGTATCCAAAAGATAGCATTCCAAAGCCCTCTTCTCTAATCTTTGGCTCTTATATTCTTTCCGACATCTCTTCTGCAATATTCCCTGAGCATTAGAGGGTGTAATAGACATGTCACATTTAACACTGTGCACACAACTGTCACTGTCTCTCAGCACTTTGGTGAGTTTTGCGTATCCCCAGTCATTACCATGAATTGGTAAAATTCTAAGACACCTCTAGCCTTAAATGCTTATGGTCACTCACTGCTTTGCTCACTGGAAAATATCTTTACCATTTTTAAAGTTAGAATGGCTAGAAGAGCACAAGCCAATCACCAAAGTACCAGAATCACAGTTCATCACACTGGAAAGAATCTTTAGTTGCTGTATAGTTTATCCTGGTGGAAACTGTGGTTGAAGTTTTCACCGCAACTGTATTATGATACAGTTGAAAAGTAATTATTCATTACAGCTGTATTATGATACAGTTGAAAAGTGCAGAGATCTACTAATGTCTGCAATGAGTGAAGAAATGGGATATGATGACATTTATGTTTTTTTTGTGCCATTCACCTGTCTATTAATGCTCAATACCACATACTGGGAAACTTGAGTGAATAAAGGTCAAATAGAACAATCATAGTTCACAGGTATTAATGATAGATGCCACATCCAATCAAAGTCTGACTGGCTCTGGTTTTCCTGTTTCATAACTCAGAAATTCCAATGATCTGATATTCAGAACTGTAACCGTAATGTCTAGTAGTCCTAACTTCTAACCTGGGTCTGAAGGATACCTTGTGCTGGGTCCATAGTACTTCCTAACTGACAGCTCTAAAAAGTGGGTGCTCACATCAGGTTAGGATCTTACATTCTCTTTCCCTATTCTCTGTCTAGGATTTCCAGGAAGTTCCTTGCTGTCATTTTGAATTTTGCTATTGTTCCACTCTTGGCCTCTCCATCCTTGTTCCCTCCCTAACCTCTTCTTTAAGAACATGGGCCAAAGGAGCATTCAATAGCCAGACAACTGTCAACCAATCTGTAAGCTCCTCCGAGACTCAGATTCCTCACTGCCAGGTGGGGACAGAAGTAGCAATAGATCCAATTTGAAGAAGTGTAAAGACTGTTTGAAATACTATACATAATGTATTTGGCACAGGTTGATACTTGCTTAAGAAATGCTTGTTACTGCTGGGTATACAGCTCAGTGGTAGAGCCTAATCCCCAGTACTGAATAATGATCACAATGAAAACTGATAAAAAGTACTCCTTTATCATCCTCATCAGCTGGGGCACCAAGATGCTTGTTTGTTTATAGCTTCTTGAGATAGTTATAAACTATAATACTTAAATAGTATTCATCATAAATTACCTATCAATCAACCAAATATCTATATGTATATCATCTTTCTCTCACCCATCTACCTACTGATCTACCTATATTCCATATTCCCCCAAATCTTATAAATTGGGGTCATTATTTTACTGGTAAGGGAAACAAAAGAAGCTTAGAAAAGAAAGGCAACATGCTCAGTGAACAGTCCTGTGCAGACTTGCTCTCAGTCTGTCCAACTTTGCACTTACATCTATTTAATTCCAAACTGCCTCCTAAAACTCTAACCAATGGCTAGGATTTTATGTTTCACCAGTTTTAGTCAATTTTCCATGTACTTGTCTCTAAACTTTCCTCCAGAAACCACTAGCAGAGGCTGAGGGCTCATAGGATAGAAAAACAGAGAGCTGGAGTAACTTTCCTGGTGATTACCAGCAACCTAGTCCAGGAGTTGGGACATTGCCCTTCCTCCTAGTGGCAGACAGAAAGCCTTTCTTGGCCAATAACTGACACGTAAGAAATGGCATATTCGGTGCTCCAAAATGTCATGCCATCTGCAAGACACTGAGGCTCACCTAGCAGCAGGCAGCTGTGACATTAACAGCATTGTTTCCCTGGCTGTGAAAAGCAGATTCAGGAAAATGGCTGGGTGTTCTCAAAGGCCAAGATAAATCCCTGTGACCAACAATAACATTTACAGTTATTTAAGCTTAGATAAGGATAATTAAATCTCACGCTTCATGGGCTAAGCTGATTGCCTGCCAGGGTCAAAGAGGAAATCCCACCCTCTACCCCAGCATCCACAGAGTGATTGCCCAGGTGCATTCTGGGTCCTCACAAGAACAGGGTTCCCTCTAAGGCTTCCATGCCCATATCTCAGAGGAGGGCTCCACAGTTATGATTTGCAGCTTTAACCTGGAAGCTGCTCAGATTTGAATTCTGGTCCTGGAAAGTGCAGGGTGACCTTCAACAAGTCACTTGACTTCGTTTTCTTCCTTTTGAAATGGAAGTAACACTTTGTCATTGGAGGTTTAAGAATCTGAAGAAATAGCATGCATTTGGGCATCTTTTAGAATCTGGACTGTTTCAGAACTTTTCCTTGTATAGTTCTCTGGATACCATAAAGCCCTCCGCCCTTCCTTTCCTACCTCTTAACGCAGCTCCAGTACCCTATTACCACAATGTGGTTGCAGAGCAAGAGATTCAGGCTCAGAGGAGCCTTGTGACTTGCATAAGATCCCACTCTGGAAGGCAGAGTGAGGCAGGAACCTGAAAGCACACTCCAGGGAACAAAGAAGGGCTGTTGAAGGCATGCTTCCAAAGAGCAGGTAAGGAAAGTGGACAATAACTCACCCCAGTGTGGTTCCTGGGGTCTGCGTGGCCACTGCTCCTGGGAGATATCCAGGTAACTGTGGAGCAGGATCTTGAACTGCCGTGAGTACGATGATGACTGCAGGAGGCAGTATGGGGAGAGGGAAACAAGAGTCAAGCATGAAATGCTGAATGTATTACCCAGGGTAGAGGCACTGAGGATGGGAAGAAAGGAGAAAACTCAGAACTGTGTGAGCAGATGCAGGAAGAGCCAGAATCAGTGTGAACAGATGAATGGAAATGGAATTGACCCCCACTCTTGTGCTTGAAAAGAGAGGCATATGGAAGTAAATGGATCACCCCTGAGAAAAAACACTGGTTTTAGTAACTGTAAGTGATTGTGACTGATACATACCCAGAGCGAAGGAAGCCACCAGGGATCAGCTAATTGTTTCAGGAGAATGGCACAGTTAAGTGATCAGTTCATAGGATTGGGTTTTCCAGCTTGGCCAGGTAAAGGCAATTCAGTCCAATTTATGTTATGTCCAGAGGAAAATATTTGCAGATTGGTATAAATTCAATATTTCCCCTGATGTCAGCCCCAAGTCAAAGAGGAGACACTTTCTTTTGCTTTTTAAATCTTAGGGCATAGCTAGTGCTCATTTTGAGTGGAAAGAAATGCAGTTTTCTTTAATTCTTTTGTCATCTACAAAATGGAAAGAATTAGCCATGTTCTTTGGGAACAGGGATCCCTGCTAAGATCAGAGGAGTAAATAAAACAGATCTCTGTAAATCAAACGTGTCATCTATCTCACTGAATTTTTTTTTTTTGTGTGTGTGGTAGGGTCTTACTCTAGCCCAGGCTGACCTGACATTCGCTATGTAATATCAGGTTGGCTTCAAACTCACAGTGATCCTCTTACCTCTGCCTCCCAAGTGCTTGGATTAAAGGCATGCACCATCATGCCTGACCTGATAATTTTGACAAATACCTTTTTGAATCATAGCTATAGTTTGTGTTATAATCAGAAACATAAATTAGTAACTTAGCTATCAAATAAGTTTGAGTTCTAATCTTAGTTTTTCTATTTGCTAGCAGGGTAAGTTTGGGCAAATTGCTTCACCTGTCTGAAACTTGATGGCTTCCTCTGTAGAGTGGGAAAAACAGTGCCTTCTTATTAAGGGCATTGTGTCCTGGGAACAGGTTAAAATGGTATGTGGTCATGGATGGTCTAAATATAGATATTGAGCATGATAATTATTAGTGCATAAACCCAGGGGTGGATTTGTCAAAGAAATATTCCTGAAGCATTTGCTGTGTGCATCCTTTCAACATTGCAACTTAAAATTGTTTTTACAATGTTTCCACAAGAAATACAGGGTGAACAGTAGACTTGGAGAAGGAGAAAGTCAGGCCTTCTAGGATGGGAGATCCAGCAAAGAGACGTGAGAATGAAGACACTTTCTTTCCTGGTATGTGTGTATGCATGTGCGTGAGTAAGTGCACATTTAGATGCCTGTGTCCCATGTACACATGTGCGGGGGATGCAGAAGGACATTAAGTGCACTTCTCTATTGCTGTTGTGTCTTATTTCCCGAGACAGTCTCTCACTGAACCTGGAGAGGATCATTTATTTTTTGTTAGATTGAAAAACCATTTGAGGCCCAGTGGTCCTTCTGTCTCTGTGTAAAGGCATGCTGAATCATGTTTGAGTTTTTACATGATTGTTGGAAATCCCAACTCAAGTTGAAATGCCTGTGCAGCAGGTGTTCTTACCCACTGAGCCATCCTTCCAGCCTGAAGGACACTATATAGAGGTGGCTGGGAGTTATGGTTGACTGGTGGAATGGAGGCCTTAAAATACATGAACTCCTACTTGTCACCAAATATTCCACCATAGATTTTACCTACATTGTTCTCGTTTAATATCAATAGTTATCCTGTTAGGAAAATGTATTAAGATCCCCATTTTATAGATTAAGAAACAGGCTCAGGCTCAGGAAGGAGAAATATCTTCTTTGTGGCCAGAGAGCCAGGTTGGAGGAGGAGCTAAGATTTGAATCCATGTTTGCCTGTCTTCCAAACGCAAGTTCTGTCCTCTGTCCCACTTGTGGGCACTGTGTACCTGCTGTACACCACCACCATATTTTATTTATTCTTCATTAGGTGACACTATGGCACTTCTCAAAAGGTCCTCCTGAATCCATTTTCTGCAGACTTCTGTTTCTGTACCTTCAGGCAAGGCATGGGGTGGGAACTACCCAGTGATGCATTCCATGCAGATGAGCAAGAACAGAAACTAGCCTGTCAGGGGCTATAGGAAATCTTGCTTCACCAGAACAGCACATCCCTGAGCAGTGGGCATGGTCACAGCTGGGGTGTGGTCCTTCTATCCCCTCAGTTCACTTGGCCTCCTGTATGTCATTTTTATTTCTCTGGATTACAGTGGATTCTAAGACACCAAGATGCCTAAGACATACCTGCTTGCTGGCTTAGACTACTTCAGACTTTCAGGAAGATCTTCAACCACCAATCTCTGGGCTTCCAACCTAGCCCTTCAGGACATGTCATTGAATCCTCTGATTCACTTGTCCATCCTCATTGTCTGCCATGACCACATGCGTGAACATGAAGATGAACACATCACTTTACTCTCTAGCAAAACTGGACTCCTTTGTCTTTGTTTTGCTTATCACGCTCCATTGAGCCAACCAGCATGCTCTGTGTGCTATTCCTACTTCACAGAGTATTCAACACAATGAAGATCACTTCATACTTTTTGTCTGTAAACACTTCCTTTGGGAACAGAAGAAATCTTCCCAATCAGGGTGACCCCGATGAAGTGGTTGATCCTGTTCCTGACAGGGCTTGGGGTACCTTGTCACCTCACAGAATATTTCATTTCCCTCCCTCCCCAGACAAGAGTCTATTTTTTTCCAACCCCATTGAGGATGCTGTAGGAGAAGATTATTCTTATTCTGGACTCTGGAGTAATGTCAGCTTAGAGCTTCAGCTTTGTGGACGATGCTTGTTTGAAAACAGAGCACAAAAATCAAGGGGGGAGAGAGAGGGATAATGGTGATCATTGTGGTAATTTTGGAAGTTAACTCTAAGTCCAAGCTATAAGAAATTGATTTTCCTGGTTTTCATTAATTTTTATGCTGTTGTATTTTGTTTTATTAATTACAGCCCCCATTCCCAGTGTTCATATCAATATAATGCTAATCATGTAATCTCTACTGCATTATGTAATCCAACATTCTACCCAGGTGAACATTATCATGCCCATTTTTTCCATTTGAAAACAGAGGCTCAGAAAGGTAAAATTACATGAAGTCACTTGCATAAGGCCATGTCTTTTTCATCAGTTAGTTAAGTCCAGGCAATTTGAGCTTTACTTCCTCTGGGAAACATCTCTATATATTGTAGGCTGAATTCAAGTTTTCTTCTTCTTTCCTTTTGTAGTACTTTAGGCTTGTTCCCTGAACTGGTCAGCAGAGGTACTTATATGGAAGCAGCACACAGAACCACTACGCCCCAATCTCACACACAAGAAAATGTATTAATAAAAACAGAACAACAACAAAAGAAAATAAGGAAGAGTAAAGAAGATGTCTTCCTAACATGTGCTATATGCCATGCGAATCCACCAAGTGGTTCAGGAAGCTTTATCATGGATTCTATTTCCATCCCCACAGTAGGAACGAGGAGGTGATGGGGTCAGCATACTGGTTTTCTTGGCTATGACACATTATTGGGCATTCATGTTTTATGGGTTGAAGTCAGTTGTCAGTGCAGCCTCCTGGAGCTCAGGCAGGCAGGGAAGGGCAGAATTACCATGTGCCTAGAAGGAGAATGAGAAGGAGAAGAAGAATATTAAATGCAACACAATGGATCCATAAAGGGAAGATCCCTTCACTAATCCCCAGAACTCTGGCACTCAGCACAGGGGCTATCATGGATCAAAAGCTTTGGGAGAACATGTAATCACTGGGTCACAAGAATGGATCATGATGTGAAAATTGTTCCTTTCACCAGCAAACATTACAGCTTGTCGTTGTCTCTGTAGTCCCACCAACTGGCAAAGAGCTTGATATTGAGTAGATGCTCACTAAATATTTACCAAAAAATTTATATAGGGCTGGAGAGATGGCTTAGCAGTTAAGGCATTCACCTGCAAAGCCAAAGGACCTTGATTCGATTCTCCAGGACCCACATAAGCCAGATGCACAAGGGGGCACATGCATCTAGAGATCATTTGCAATGGCTGGAGGCCCTGATGTGTCCATTCTGTCCTTCTCTCTCTCTGCCTCTTTCTCTCTGTCAAATAAATAAATAAATAAATAAATAAATAAATAAAATATTTAAAAAATCATATAGAAAAGCAATATCTGTTATTTGTTCACAATGATGGCTGTCATTTCTGTCCACCATCTTTTCCCAATGGTCATGAACCATTTGGTTCATTAGTACTAAAGCAAGACTAACAAACACCAGAAGGAGAAATGTACCAAGATCATATTCCAGAGAAAGGAGGAGAATGGTTAGCATGAGCAAACGGACACTTTTGGATAAGCCTAACAAGGACCAATCGAAATGCCAAGAGATCTCATAAGACTGAGTTGGGTTGAGGTTGTAATGACAGTTTATGGTCATAGTTCAGAGATTGTAGTGAATAAGGAGGAGAAGATTAAAGGAACCAAGACAAAACGTGATGAAAAATAACTTATGTTACTTGATAAGGTAGACATATTACTTTGTTTTAGCTTGCTCCATATCTTTTTTCTTTTTAAGGAAGCGATTCTTGCATAGGCTTAGCGAGAGCAACATAGTGTGCTTGTTGCCAGCATCTGGCTGTCCTCCAGATAGTACACTCTTTGAGGGCACAGGCTGGCTTGGTGATCACCAGGTCCACATCAGCTTTTCCTAGAACAGGACATTATAGACGGTAGGATTCCAGGAGTGCTAGTTGCTTTCTGTACATGTGCACAAAATGAGTCTTCAGCAAACAGGGAAAGCGATTTTCAGCAAGGTTAGAAGATGCCGAGCAGCAGATAAAACAGAGACTTCATTGAAGCATTGCTGAGATACAGAAAAACTGCTGACTTTCCATTAACCTCGGCGAATAGGTGATTCTACAGCATGTGGCAGCTATTTAGGTGAATAAGAGCTGACATTTTCAAACAGAATTTTTTTAAAGACAAATAAGACACAACAAAGGGCATTAGCTCACAACACACACTTCCCTAAGATTTCATGCATAGAATTTACTTGACTGTTTTATGAGGACCCAGGGTAGCATCATGATCTTTCTGTACTTCATGGTCCCACCACATTGGCATGCTCTTAAGGACACTGGGCCCTTCTGTAGCTGTCACCTGTGCTGGGGTGGGTGCTTCAGTGATGTAGCTGCCTTTGAATCACCCTTACTCCAGTATGTTACCCATCACCTGTGCTGTAAGTGGCTCTCCAAAAGTCACTGGCTCAAAAAAAAAAAAAAAAAAAAAAAAAAAAAAAAAAAAAAGGCATTAGACACTCTGCTTATGAGTCCAGGAGACTGGTGTTTGCCATTACGGTCCTCTCTGGAAGTCAGTTGTTATTTCTTTTTCATTTTTTTCTGTATTTGAGTTTTGCCTATGACCAATCTTTTGGGGCTTCCTAAGCAAGATAAGTAAGCCTAACATTCATTGAATGTAGTGAGTACCCCTAATTTTATGACACTGGGAAGTACATAATTTGGAACCTAGGAGGTCTCCACCCAAGCTTGTGGGTTGTACCCTGTACACCTTGTACATGGAGACCAGTACTTGCTTTTGCATTTTCTTTACTGGTTGACCTTGGGCAGTTTGACAGCCTGTTTCAAGATAAAATTCCTGCATCTGAGATCAGGGATAATAACTATGCCTACCTCAGAGATTTGTTGTGGGATTTAATTGAAGAGTGAATGTTGATGTTGAATATTGTTTAATTTTTAAGAAGCTTAGAATCTGGTACAGGAGAGATAAGACATAGATAAAAGACACAGGGAGGTTAATGTCTTATGGAAGCCACCAGGGAAAGGTAACTGAGGCAGAAGGGCTAAAAAATTGTACACTTGACAGAAGCAAAGGAACTTGTACATGAAAAAGACAGTCTGTATTTAGATGAGTCTAGAAGAGTACAAGGTGGGGCAAAACAATGTAAACTAAGCCTAGATGAGGGGTTGGAAAACTAGTGCCCAAGGGTCATATGGGTCCATTGCCTATTTTCACACAGTATGCATTCTAAAATAATTTTCAGTTTTTTGGTCTGTATATAAGTGCATCTATATATGGATATACATGTGTGTGGGGGGGTGCTAGAGGCACAGTTCAGGTGTTATCTTCAGTAATATCATCTATCTATCTATTATATATATATATATATATATATATATATAGAGAGAGAGAGAGAGAGAGAGAGAGATATTTTATTTTATTTATTTATTAGAGACAGAGAGAGAGAGAGAAGGAGATAGAGAGAGAAAGAATGAGAATGGGTGCACCAGGGCCTCTAGCCACTGCAAATGAACTCCAGATGCATGTGCCACCATGTACATCTGGCCTATGTGGGACCTGGAGAATTGAACCAGGGTCCTTAGGCTTCGCAGGCAAGCACCTTAACCACTAAGCCATCTCTCCAGTCCTATATTTTTTTCACTCAGGGTTTCTCATTGACATAGAGCTCATCAATTAGGCTAGAGTGGCTGGCCAGAGAGCCCAGAAATCTACCCACTGGTCTTTACCTATCTAGTGCTGGCATTACAGGCATGTAATACCATGCCCAACATTTTAATGTATTCTAGTGATCAAACCTGGGTCTTCATGCTCACAAGGAAAGCACTTTACAGATTTAGGTATCTCCCTAGTCCAATTTTAATGTTTAAATGGTTGACAATTTTGAAAAAAAATTGTTGTGTTATAGGAAAATGATATTAAGTACAAATTTCAATGTTCACAAATAAAATTTTGAGAGCATAGATATTCTCACATGCTGGTGCATTAATGATAGCTACAAAGCATGAGGTGGAGTATCCACACAGAGACAACTGGTATGTGATACTTGAAGTATTTTTATAGAGAAACTTTGCAGATCTCTGGTCTAGACCCTGGGATGGGCCAGAAACAGCAGAGGGATTGGACATTAACCTGCATGCATTAGGGAGACAGAGAGCTGGGGGAAATGTCGGGTCAGGAATGGAAACGACCTCCTTTCTGATCATCACAGGCTCCCCATGACCCTCCCAAGCACCCTCTCCTTTCTGATGTCCAGCAAATATGTGCTTTCTCCAAAAGTCTGTCCTTTGAAGAGACAAATGTGTTCTTTTCCCTTTTCATGTGGGTTTTTTTTTTTTTAAAGGATATTCAAATGGGTTTTCTACCTTCCATACTAAGTGCAGAGAGCTCTGGGCTTCACCACGCTAATCAGACTGGGTGCCATTCTCTAAGTCATTTTGTGCAATTTCATGTTCTCTCTTTCTGAAAGAAGGAGAATTACTTTGATAGATTAAAGCCGTTTCCTTATTGGAATGGGCGTTTTGTCTCTTTTCTCTCCGCTCTCGTCCACTGTCTCTTGATGCCTTTAAGGTAGGGAGGCCCTCATTTCCTCCAGTCGCTCTCGGTAAAGCAATTTCTTATTTCTGTCGGCCCTCCAGGGTCTCATTTGTAGAACGAGGGGGGCTATGGTGAGGGTAGAAAATGGAAGGGGCTGGAAGGTGACCCATTCCTTTCTGCTGTGAATGTGTGTTGTAAAATATTTTCAAGTCAGAGGCAGATGGCCCTGGCTGTTGGTCAAAGGCATTTCATTTTATCCTAGTCTTTCTTTGCATGGGCTACCAAAGGGCATATGGAGAGTGATTGGGCTCACACTGTGGAATAAACTGGACATTGCTCTCAGTGAATTTAAGCATAAAGATCCACATTCTCAGGTGTGTATAACATTGCAGCAGATGAGTAAATGCTGGTTTTAATGGCTATTTCCCCTCACTAGAATGGTCTTGTCTCTGTTTCACTCTTGATATAGGCAGGCTGGAATTAGAGATACTGGCGCTATGCATCTGGCTTTATGTGGGTTCTGGGGATTTGAACTTGGGTAATGATGCTTATGCAGTAAGTACTTTGTCAAGTGAGCTATTTTCTCAACTCAGGAATCACTTTTGGGAAGCATGTTAAAATGTACATTGCTGGACACTGCCTATATAGGTAGGTGTGTGTGTGTGTGTGTGTGTGTGTGTACTCATGTGCTGGCATGAGTGTAGAGGTTGAATATCTTTTTAAATCACTGTGCACCTACCCTTTTTTTTTTTTTTTTTTTTTTTTTTTTAGGTACGGTCTCAGTCTAGCCCAGCCAGATTACACCTAATTTTTTGAGACAGTGTCTCACAGAATCCAAAGCTCACCAATTTGGCTAAACTAGCTAGTCAGAAAGTCCTAGGAATCCCCCTGTATCTTCATTTTTATACTGGTATTACAGACATTCTCTGCGAAGCCTAGTTTTTATGTGGATGTGGGCATCCAAACTCAGGTTCTTGTGTTTGGACAGCAAGCATGTTACCAGCTGAGTCATCTCCTTAGCCCACTCCACATATTAGGATTCAGCCATTTGAGATTATAAATGGGAATCTTTATGGTTAACAGACATCTTTGAGTAATTGCAATGTTGATGGTCCTTTAATATAACAGGAATTTACAAGTTCTTTTTCCTTAAAATTTATTTTGTTGCTTTCCACTTGTCTCTCATTTGAGATAAGATCTCATATATGCCAGGTTGTCCACAAACTAATATAGTCAGAGATGATCTGGAACCCCTGATGCCTCTGCCTCCATCTCTCACGTACTGGGATTACAGGAATGTGCAACTACAATTCTCACTTGAGTTGGAGATGTCTGATGAGTGTCTAAAGGCAGAGTAAAAGTCTAGCATGTCTACTTTCATGCCCATCTGTCTTCTTTACTACCTAGGGTTAGGATTACATTCCTGTTTAGTCTGCATGGAGTTGTGTTCATCATTTAGGAAGTATCTGTCTCAAAACTAGTTCTGCAAGATTAGAATGATTAGTCTTAAATTTATCTCTTTAAAAAAATATTTTATTATTTATTTATTTATTTGAGAGAGAGAGAGAGATACAGAAATAGGCAGGAGAGAGAGAGAGAGAGAGAGAGGGAAAGAGAGGAGAGTAAATGGATGTGCCAGGGCCTCCAGCCACTGCAAACAAACTCCAGATGTGTGTGCCCCCTTGTGCATCTGGCTTGTGTGGGTCCTGGAGAATTGAGCCTTGAACCGAGATCCCTAGGCTTCATAGGCAAGTGTTCAACTGCTAAGCCATCTCTGCAGCCCAAATTTATCTCTTTTGTCTCTTATAGAGTTTCCAAATGCCAAGAGAAGAGGAATAATATATTTTTTAGATGCCAGGAACAGACATCCTTGTAGACAGTTCATCTCATGATGAGACTGACACCCCAGCAAGTGGGAGCAAACTTAGGCCACTTCCCTAAACAGGAACAGCCATTTCATGATAGGAGCCAAATTGCTCAAGAAATTCCTTCTCCAGACAGGACTCTATAGCCCAGACCTGAGATAATGATTGAGCCAGGACTGCTTGACTATGCATCCTTCTTACTCCTGATTTGACCCTTTCTCAATATAAACCTGAATATAAACTCAATATAAACTCTTCTTAAGATAGGACTTACAATGCTAGTTCCTTGCTTCCTACAGTGGTCACACTGAATAATAATTTTTTTCCATTATCCATCACCCATGTCTGTGATTGGTGGTCTCAAGGTGGTGAGTAGCAGATCTTAATTGTTCAAATTCAGGTCTTTCACAATAAGAACATTCCTTGAGAAATGTTGTCCTAAAATTATGTCCCCAGTAATTTTTAAAGCTTTTGTGAGATACCCAAGGAGCTTAGCACAGAGAGATGAAATAAACACGGCAGCTACAGGTTTTGTCAATAGTTATTATTGCTATAGATGTTTTGGGTTTTTAATCCGCATGGTTTGTGCTAACTCATCCTGGCTTCATGACTAACTTCTTAGAACTTCAGTTTCTTCTAGGGTAGAATAGAAAGACCTACATCAAGCTGGGCACGGTGATGCATGCCTTTAATTCCGGCACTTGGGAGGTAGAGGTAGGAAGATCACCATGAGTTCAAGGCTACCCTGAGACTACAGAGTGAATTCCAGGTCAGCCTGAGCTAGAGTGAGACCCTACCTCAAAAAAAAAAAAAAAAAAAAAAAAAGAAAGAAAGAAAGAAAGAAAGAAAGAAAGAAAGAAAAGAAAGAAAAAGAAAGAAAAGGAAAAAAAAGAAAAAAAGAAAGAAAGAAAGAAAAAAGAAAGACCTACATCAAACTTCTTTCTCTAGATATATATCTGCTGGGCTGTTAAATGTTGGGAATTCTTAGGGAGCTATTAACCTTCTATGGCTTTATTTTAGTTCCAAATACCTTCTCCACAAATCCATACAGAGAGAAGCAGATGAAACTGATCTTTCTTCTAAGCCTGGTAGTCTTCAGTTGTGAATATGTTTTGGACAGGTATTACTTTCTGCTGAGGTTGAGGATGGTTATCTTGTAGCATTTTGGGGCTGCATGAGGCAGAGTGGACAGAACCCAGGTCTGTCCACATATTACACTGGTATTACAAGGAGTCTCAATCCACAAGCAAGCATAGATGACATCCACCTTCACTTTTCTCTTCCTACTGTGTGATGGTTTCTGGTGACTGTCAACTTGACAGGACCTAGGATCACCTGTGAAGGATTATGTAAAGTAGGTTAGCCTCCATGCATGTTTGTGAGAGATTGATTGTTTTGATTAGGTTAATTAAGGTGGGAAGACCCACGTTAACTGTGGGCAGCACCATTCCATTGGCTGGGGTGCTAGAGTTTATGACAAGGAGAAAACCTGCCCATCCCTCTGCTCTGCCTCCTCACTATGGACTGAAGGTGGTAGCTGTCTCAAGCTCTTCCCATTATACCCATTCTACCATGATGGACTATAACCTGGAACTATAAGCTGAAATAAATCCTTCCTCCCTTAAATTTTTTTTTTTTTTTTTTTTTTTTTTTTTGGTTTTTCGAGGTAGGGTCTCACTCTGGCCCAGGCTGACCTGGAATTAACTACGTAGTCTCAGGGTGGCCTCGAACTCTTGGCGATCCTCCTACCTCTGCCTCCCGAGTGCTGGGATTAAAGGCGTGCGCCACCACGCCCGGCTCTTAAATTGTTTTTATGTCAGATATTTTGTCTCAGTAACAAGAAGGTAACTGATGATGGGTGGAAAAGTTCACATCCTAAGATAGGAAAATAGAGAGGTATTGAGGGGTCAGGTTCTCTCTTTTATGACATCCAGCTCTTATGAGAACTATATGACCCACAAGAAATGCCTTAATACGTTCCAATGGCAGTGTCCCACAATGTAAGAACATCCCAGTAGATCTCACCTATTAAAGATGTGACCACCTCAACATTATTGTTACTCTGAACGCCAAGCCTCCGACAAATAAATTCTTCAAGGGTGTGAGGACTAACATCAAACTACTCCATGCCAGAGTGAAAGTCTGTACAAATGAACAGGGTCCTGTCACCCGCTTTGAGAATAATATAGAACTGTGAGAAATAAAGGCAAAGGAAAAATGAAATCTTATGGGCAAAACTAAAGTTGTGCAGAGGAGGTACTTCCTGGAATAGGCTGGTGAAGAAGGGGAAGCTCTTGCATTAGCTCTGGACCTTGGTTGCCAGAGGCACTTCACTAATTCATTTGTTCAGCTACTCAAAAACAAAAAAACAAACAATATGTAAGAGGGCTAAGTCAGACACAGTGGGTGCTGTGGGTTCACATGAAGACAAATGAATGTCTGAAGAAAGGATACATCTTGGTTGGGTAAAGGTCGTTGCAGGAGAGGAGATGGGAAAAATGTTTTAATGCATGCTAGGTAGAGTTTTGAGCTGGTGAAGAGATCCATGAGCAATGTAGAGAGGGCTTGCAGTCTAGAAGAAGAAGGAGGACACCATCTAAGATGTACAAAGAGCTCTCACAGTCAGGGATTATGAGAGGTGGAGCTGGAGGTACACAGCATCCCTGGACTCCTCAGGTCACATTCCATCCTATCTTTGTCAACAAGGAGCACTTTCTAAAATACCCCATTCACCCTGCCATTGTATCTCCAGAGCATGGAGCACATGGCTTCTCCTGTGGTGTCCTTGTGATGATGGATAATCCATACAAAATCCATTTTGGGAAGCTATTTTTCTTTCCTGACATATATCACAGGATATTTTTATAGCTTGATGAATCTAACACATCTGTGTAATCACACAGTTTCCAGAAATCCAGATGTTCCCCAGAGCACCTCTGGCTCCCACGCACTTGCAAACATTTGCTGTAAACACCAAAGGCTGTTTGTTGGTTTTAATGTTCTAGTTCATCTCATTACCCAGTGAAGGTGAAAGATTGAAGCCAGATAGTGTTGCCAGCAATGTTTTTTTTTTTTTTTTTTTTTTTTTTTTTGCCTCTAATGCATCTATTTCTAGAGACTGATTAGCATGCAGTGGGGTTCACAGGCTGACGCTGTGTAAATGGCCAATCATGTGCTGCCTGCTGTGGCTCAGAGAAAGAAGTCAGGCTGGCTGTACGGATTTCCTTATGTTTGCTGGCCTGAGGTCCCTAGCTCAATAGAGGGATTATCCAGCTAAGATGACACAGGGAGAAACAAGGGACAACTATCAAGCCCCATACTACCGGGTTACTGGGACACCTCTCAAATAGCTAATGGATGTAGAATGTTTAACTATACTTGGGATATAAACAGACTCTCATTGCTTGGGCAAAACACTAGACTAGAAGCAGTGTATGGAAGGAAAGGATTTATTTATAGCTTATAGTTTGAGGGGAAGTTTCATTATGGTGGGGAAAGCATAGCAGGAGCAGACATCTGGGCATCACATCTTCACAACAGCAGGGAAGAAGAAGAGAAAGAGAGAGTATATGTGAGTGAGCTCTGTATACTCAGTGGGCTGGACTCATAAACCTCAAAGCCCACCTCCAGTGACACACCTTTTTCAGCAAGGCTCCACCTTTCTAAGGCTTCATCATCTGGGAATTAAATATGAGGCTTAATCACAAATTCATGAGACTATGGGGGCCTTTTACACTTAAATCACTACACATGCTTTAGTAAAAGTAGTGATTATTGTTACTGCTATTATAACCATTAGCCAGTCTGTGGAAAATACATGTGCACCGTGTCTTTATATGCTTTATGATAATGGAACTTAACCCAAAGCACAGAAAAGGTCACTAAAACAGGAGTCAGGAGTCCAGTTTTGAGCTACAGCTCTACTACTGCAGAATTTATGAATCTGGGCAAGTCTCTGACCTTCTGTAGGCACAAAGTTACTTACAAAGTGAAGAGGTTGCCTCAGATGATGCCTAAGCTTTCTCCTAATTATAACTCTGGTGATCCTCTTTTGCAAGGAAGATGTTACAATGTACACCAAGAGAAAGCATCTCTAACCTAGAGATGATAACATTACTTGAAATTGGGGTATAGTGGCTTTTCCTACAGTGGTTTACACAGATGGTAAAAGCTAGTTTGGGGTAAAGAGCCTTGCTTCTCTGTTGGAGTTTCCCTTCCAGCCCTTTATTTCTATTTGGCTCAGACATCTCCATAGAACCATTCCTGGATCCCTGAAGATGGATCGCAACTAATGAGATTAGTCTCATCTCCCATGGTATTATGTCATTCAGAATTGCAGTTTGTGACTGTACATTATATAATTATAGGATTAATGTTGACATCTCCCATACATGGTAGTCTCTCTGAGAGCTGGAATCAAGTTGGTTCTGACTTACATTCCATCCGTGTTTATTGAAAGAAAGAGTGAATAAATGAACAAATGAGTGCAGATTAGCTTGGGGAAGGAGCTTGGATTAGACAGCTATCTTCTGATATTGCAGTCCCTGGGTTGTTTCAACAGTAAGTATAGGGGTGCCCAGTGATTGACAAATGCAAATACTAGTAAAAATCCAGGAAAACAAGAAGGGATCACCTAATATCAAAACAAATTACAACCTTAGAAAGAGGAGACAGCAAAAGAGGAGGAATGCAAGGGCTATTAAATAGGAAAATAACCACAAGAAGAGTAACGAACAAGTTCAGTGCTGCATTAGTTAACTTTGTATCACCACCTGCCCAAAACAACTTGCAGGAAGAGAGATTTATTTTGACTCAGGGTTTCAGAGAGTTCAGCCCATGGTTTCTTGGTCCTATGCTCTCAGAAAGAAAATCTTGGCAGCAGAAGCATATGGCAAAGGAACTTCTTCACCCCATTGTGGACAGAAGAGAGAGGGAGAAGTGTAGAGATATAGAGAGACAGAGACAGAAACAGAGACAGGGACAGAGAGACAGGGATAAGATAATACCAGAGTACTGCCTACAGTGTCCTATTTCCTCCACTTAGGCCCTACCTCCTAAAATTTCCACAACATTTCAGATTAATTCTATCTTCTGGGGCTCAAGTCTGAATATATAAACCTTTTAAGGGGGCATTTTGTTTCAAGTCATAACAAGGGCATACTGTTGAGCATGGAAAAGTCAGAATAGGGTGTTTGCCTAAAGCTGAAGATCAAGAGTAGCACTAGGCATGCTAACTATTTTGCCACCATTATCAACTTATTAAAACAAAATATTGGCTTATTCTTGTGGTCCTGGGAGAGAATTTTGAAGACCAATAATGCATCTTGAGTACGATAAGCTTTCCTGAATCAGAGCAGATGAAGCTTAAAGGATTGGGAGAGATTAAATGATGAAAGGATGAGTCCCTTGGGTTTTCTTTAGAGACAGTGTGGTGAAGAGGAAAGAACTGCCAGAGGAGTCCAACACATGTTTATTGAAGGTTGACTTCTGCCTTAGCAGCTAGGTGACCTTGGGCAAGTCTTCTTACCTCTTTTATATCCAGTGTGGTGGTTCGCATATAACCTCATGTGTTTCTGATTAATCCTCATATATAGTGCCTAGATGGTGGAGTCCTTGGGAGTTGGAGCCTTGCTGGAGGAGGGGTGTTGCTTGGGGTTGGCCTTGAGGTTTATAAATCCAGCCCCTGTGGGTACTCATGGAATGTTTGCTCTTGCTGCTTCTTTCCCGCTGATGTGCCAGGCTCTCTGCTCATGCATTGTTTTTCTTGCCACGATCTGGGGATCAAACCTTGGCTTGACTGGTGAGTGCTTTATTCACTGAGCCACCCCCTAGCCCCTCATTCAACTTCTTAAAATTTTCTTACCTATAAATTGGATATAATTAAAACATGTTGGAAAGTGGTTGATTGTAAGTGAAAGAGGGTATTACTTTTTTTCCCGCAGTAGCTCAGGAGATTAAACAATCACTCAACCATTGGGATCTCATGAAGCTGAAAAACTTTTTCACAGACAAACATACAATAAGCAGAGCCAACAGATTACCCACAGAATGGGAAAATTTTTTTTCCAGCTATACAACTGACAGAGGCCTAATTTCTAGACTCTATAAAAAACTCAAAAACCTAAAAAATAAAAAGTAAACAACCCACTCACAAAATGGAGCAGAGAACTGTACAGGGAGTTCTGAGAGGAATAAATACAAATGGCAAACACACACTTAAGAAAATGTTCAACATCCCTAATCATCAGGGAAATGCAAATTAAAACAAATATGAGATTCTACCTTACCCCAGTAAGGATGGCTAACATTAAAAAATCTAATGAAAACAAATGCTGGCAAGGTTGTGGAGAAATAGGAACCCTAATTCACTATTGGTGGGAATGTAAGATGGTACAACCACTATGGAAAGCAATATGGAGACTCCTAAAAGGATGAATATAGAATTACCAACAGATCCAGTTATTCCCTTATTGGACATTTACCCTAAAAGCTCCAAGCCTCATTTCAGAGAAATTTGCTCAGCCATGTTTATAGCTGCTCAATACATAATAGCTAAGACCTGGAATCAACCCAGATGTCCATCATTAGACGAATTATAATCAAGATGTGGTATATCTACACTATGGATTTCTACACAGCCATAAGGAAAAATGACACAATGAAATTTGAAGAAAAATGGTCAAACTTGGAACATATTCTTAGTGAACTCATCCAATCACAGAAAGATAATTGTCGCATGGTCTCACTCATCTGTGACTCTTAACCTGAATCTGCCTGAAATGCTGACATACCTAATAAGCATCTCGAGGACTGGACAATAGGGAGGATAGGATGAGAAGGGAGGGTAAGGGTGGTGGTGGGGACACAAAACATATCCAAATGGAAATAGTACCATAAAATCCTATATCCTGAAAGACATACTAAAAGATTAAACCTTCATCAAGTCCTTAGAGAGAACACCTGAATCACAGGGCCCTGAAGAGGGTAAGATGAAGATTAACCTTAATCTTCTCCTGTTTCTCTCTCTCTCCCCCTCTTCTCCTTTCTCTTTTAGATTACCTAACTTTTTCTTCCTTCTTTTTCTTTGGCACTGGCCTATAACTCCCAGTACCAGCATGTAGTTAACTTCCACAATGAGCTATTGATCAGAGAGACCTAAAAGGTTTCTCAAAAGAAGACAGATTTCTGTCAGAGTTCTTGATGACCCACAAAAGGTTAATGGTAAGACCCTACTGCCAAAGGCACCATATGCTATTAGTACATAACATGGAGTGACCTGGCTGGAATCTGGAAGAGAGTCAATCCCCAGACAGTTAGCTTGTCTAGTGCCAGAAGGTGCTACATGAGCGACTAGGGGAAAATGACCAACATCTGTCCAAGCAACTCGTGGTCTAAACTACCCAGCAGCAAACAAATTGATGTGATGCTCACACAAGTGCAATAGCAGCACACTGCCATGGTGGGTTACCAACTGCTCTTGATTTGGCTAACAGATCCACTCAGTGGAATGGAACTCATAGCTGGAACTGAGAAACAAGTCAGAACCATATCCAAAAAATGAGCCCAGTCTTCAATATCAAGCTCCCACCAATCATGGGCTACAAGAGGGCGTACACCTATAAAATTCTCTCTAAAATATAATGGTTATCCCATTTATCCAGTGCTGACTTCTCTCTCCATTGGAGAATTTGCTTCTCTTTTTCAGATGGATGCTGAACCTGAGGAGAAGATAAGCCTATTGCACCTCACCAGGGCCCCAGCTGAAACCATAGAGTAGTTGGGGAAATGAGCCAGAGTGCTGCTTTCTTGGTGAACTTGATACCAACACAAGGGTGAAGGAGATAGACACAGAGAACACTCAACTCCTACTAAACCAGAGATCCAGAGACACACAGGCTCCCAAGACCTCATCACTGAAAAATGAACCCAACACGGCTCAGGGAAATTCACAGAAGAGGAGGCAGAAAGATTGTTAGAGCTACAAGTTGGGTCATTATGCACAGTGACATTGTCTCTTCCACCTAACTGATGGCTACCTGACAATGCATGACCCACATTCTCCAACGAGGAGGGTCCCTTTGAGGGGGGGGGGATGACAGGGAGGAGGCTATTGATGGTACCAACATGAATATATTCAAATTATGTGCATAAGTAATAAAAATAATTAATAAAAAGATAGTATTACTTTTAGCACAAACAATAATTAAAGTCACAAAATCAAGATAAAAATAATTGTCTTTGGCCTTTGAGACCCAAACCTGGGACCATTATTCAAAAACAGAACTTCTACCCACGACGCAACACCTATATCCTGCTCCCATACCTGAAGTGTAATATGAGCCTAATGTTTATGATTGAATGAATGAGTACAGATTAGGTGAAGGGGTTTTTTCCAGGTCTTTGGGGAATAATATCCACCTCTTCCTAAGCTATTTCAGGGAAGTAAATGACTTGTTTCCACTCTGTTTGGGCTGGAAAGCCTGCTGAGGTCACTACCCAGAGGACACTCCCATTGGGCATTGCCACTATCTTTTGCAGTTAGCACTTCTCAATCCAGCCTACACAGTAGAATCAACAAGGAGATTTTTAAACGAGTATACTACATATCAGAGCGACTAAATTTGAATTTCTGGAGGATGGGACCAGACACTGGCATCTTTTAAAAAGTCTCCAGGGACTGAGAGTTCATGCTCCAGAGGCTAGAGTATAGCCTGGCCAGAGTGGATCTTGGGGTGTCTTTGGCTAGTTTCTAGGCAGCCAAGGGCAAGTCGGTAGTAGAAGTTCAGCTAAGATCTGTTCCCAACTATTCAGCTGAGCTGGAACAATCTTGATAAGGCTGGAGGGAAGAGTAGAAGAGATCCTGATCTGAAGGGATATATATTTAGAACTCAAACCTACTATTGTGGAGGAAGCACCTTCCCCAGTTCTTCAGAGCTTGAAGACAAACGTGATTTCTTGGAACCTGGAGAGAGTTTGAATAGGAGATCTCTGAGGCCATGAAACATACATTGCTTCGGCTGACTAATATCAGAAGGGGCAGCAAAACCGATGTTCTTGAATCCATGGGATTTGTTACTTGCCTGAGAGTGAGACCTTGACCTAGCAGTACTAGCTTGAGGTCCCAAGTGTGAGACCGGTAGAAGTGGGAAAGGCTTTGGTAGGAATCAGGCTGGTTTCTCAGGATGACCAAGGCATGTGATAAATTCAGACAATGTGAGTAAGTTAGTTTTCAGAGGCCTCTGTGACTCAGGCCAAAATTAGACCATTTTGGCCAAGACTCAGGTCATCCTAGCCAAGAATGGCAAATTGACTTAGTGTTTTGGCTCAAATCAGTTGATTGTGGTTGCCTAGGGCATGGTGCTGTGAAGAATTCTGCTGCCTTACATCTGGCTGGTGAGCAGAAAGTTCCATGATTCATTAGGTTGTTTCTA
The DNA here is from genome assembly GCA_036365145.1 of Orientallactaga sibirica. Taxonomy (NCBI): domain Eukaryota; kingdom Metazoa; phylum Chordata; class Mammalia; order Rodentia; family Dipodidae; genus Orientallactaga; species Orientallactaga sibirica. Next base: position 15,388,404 of record JAEOAD010000034.1, read on the forward strand.
TGTATGAAAGAGGGAAATGTGGCTTGTCAGGGGAATGACCAGGTGGTGTGTGGGAAGATGAGGCTGCATGACATGGTGGGGTCTGGAGTGCGGGAAGGGGCAGATTGTACAGGAACCTTGAATGCCAAGATGGGAAATTTGGATTTGATTTTTTTTTTTTTTTTGATTCTGACAAATTCTCCTCTACCATCTAAGCTGAGCAGCAGTGCAGTCATGTGGGAGTTTTAGAATTATTTTTTGACTGCATCAGGGAGAGTGGCAGGATAGGGCTAGGTGTGGTACTGGTCAGGGGAAAAAAGGGATCATTGCACTTCCCCATCCAGACAGGTGGTAAATATTTTGCTTGTCCTTCCAACAACCATTCAAGTGCTGATATCTGAGGGAGGGTGGGGTGGAAAATGTAGGAAGGTCCCATGACTGGACTTTGTGTGCCTCAGAAGACTGGGGTGATTCTCATCCTGACCCTAACTTTCCAAACTGAGCAGAAGGACGTTAGCTTTGTTTATTCTGATGCACAGCAGTAGCAGTTACAATAACTATAACAGCAACAATCACGTATTGAGTGTTTTATGTGACAGGCTCTAAGCAATGCATATTTGCTATGAAGTTTTGTCTTTAGTCCTTATTTCACATCCTCAATTTGCTGATACTGGAACTTCAACATGGTTCAGACACATCAGCCTGTGTGCTCAAGGTCTCACAATTGGCAATGCCTGTGATTCCAAGCTGAGGCAAGCCTGTCTCAAAGCCCACCTCCTTTACCATGACACGAGTCTCTCCAGTGTCTTCAGTCACCCCCTCCACAGATGTCTTTGCAGCACCAAACAGACCTGCAGGCCTTCTGATTTCATAGGGGTATCGTGAGCTGATTGTTTCTTGTTAGCAGTTGTCTTCCCTCTCTCCCCAGGCACTTGGTTACATAATACCTGAAAATATTAAATTAGTTTTCCTTTACAGGAAATTATGTTCCATTAGGGCCACTGACATAGCTATTCTGAGACCTCCAAGAGAGTTGTGTGCTTTTTGGAAATGCCTGACAAATCGGATAGCTCTCCGGCAAGGAGCTCTCTGAAGGCCTTGTGGCTGGTTGAGTAATTAGGCATTAAGGAGCTTTAATAAAAGAAATAGAAGGCCCAGACAGGAGGGTTCCACCTGTGGTCATGAGAGCTGCCTCAGATCCTGCTTTGGTAGACAGGAGGAAGGGGCAAAAGCTCATATTGATGTGAAGGCCATCCTTTGACTTCTCTTCCCCCGACTCACCAGCATTCAGCCCACTTGGGAACCTACTCCAAGAAGGCACAGCCAAGGAGCCTTCTTTTATCTGGTACTCTATGGGGCACTTCTGAGACCCAGGTCACAAGATAATGCTCCCAGATGGTTAACAGCTGCTGAAATATCCACCTAGGTTTAATACTTCAGTTCCTGCCAGGTCTGGCTTCCATATGCATTTCACAATGCTTCCTTGTATGCACTTTGCAATTCCTTTTCCTTCCCCATGTTGGCATGATTTTTATGATGTCACCTGGGATGCTTCTCCCACCTGGCTTGGAAGGAGGGAAGACTGTTCTTTGTAGCAGAAGCCAGTAAGCTAGAAACAAGATATAAAGGGAATAGAAAGGGAAATAGGGGGACTTAATAGGATGGCATTGTATATATGTAAGTAGAAGAACAGATTAAGGGGGTGAAAAGGCCTAAGTGAGGGCAGGGGGAGAGATTGAGTAAAGGAAAGGTAGAGGGAAGGTTCATCAAAATCTAAGAGGTTATAAAAAAGTCATATGGAAGCCTGCTTTTCTGGACAATGGAACACTCAGAAGCAATAGATTGTTACTAGAAAATTTTCCGTGCCAGGGAAAGGATACCTACCAGTGAGTTGTTGGGCAGGGAGGTCACAGATCCCTCCCAAACATTACAGGCCATTGCCAAGACACATGGTTTCCCACCAGGAATAGATGGCAAGACCCAATTGCTGAAGACTCCACATACTTGTGCTACAAGATCACTGAGAAATCATGCTAGAGCTGAGCTGAAAGCCACTTCAATGTGGACCAGCTGACAATAAGCTGGAAAAAGCTACGCTGCATGCAGTTCAATGGGAGAGAGAAAATGCCAGTGAAGATACTCAACAGTGAACACTGCAAGCTTTAAGTTTGGCCAGCCAGGCCAAATGAGCCAATGGGTGCAATAATGGCATCTCTGTTATGGGGAATACCAATTGCTCTCTAATTGCACTGGAGGCCAGCTCCATGGGAGGGAATACATCCCTGATACTGAAAACCTACAACAGGGTTAGTCATGAGCCCTAAGGATGTAATGTCTGCTGGTGTCTGGCTAAATGTATGTACTATGTTCACCAAACTGCCCAGTAAACACTTCTCTTAATGTCCATACCCATATATTAATGCTACTCTCACTTTTGGTTAGAGAAGCTTCTCTTTTCAGATGGTGGTGACCTTGGGATGACTCAGAAGGCACCATGGTGCTGAGAAGAAGTGACAGAGGAGTGATCAGCACTGAAATATTTCTATCACACCTTCCAAAGCTCAGGGTCCATTGTGGAAGAGGTGGCAGAAAAAACTTAAGAGCCAAAGGAAGGGTAGGACTCCTTAACATGTGCTCCTCCAGACACGAAATGGCCTGGATATCCATGACCTCACAGTGCCTGACACTACCTACACAAGACCATCATAATAGGAGGAAAAGATCTTGACATCAAAATAAAAGAGACTGATTGAGAGGGGGAGGGGATATAATGGAGACTGGAGTTTCAAGAGGGAAAGTGGGAAGAGGGAGGGAATTACCATGGGATAGATATTGTCTACAATTATGGAAGTTGTCAATAAAAAAAATAAAAATTAAAAAGAACAGTCAATCTTCACCTTCAATATAACCTCTTCTGAGAAGTTTCCTATAGATTCTCTGTCTTTTCTTTGTATGCCCTTTGCATAACCAGCACATTATAGCATATAATACTGAAATGCACTATCTTATTTCCTCTCACCTTGCACGAGGATTAGATAATTCTTGTCTCTTATGATATGATATATTCTTTGAATGGAAACTCTATATGCAACAGCTTCCCTAGTTTCTTTTATAGACTCTTGAGTGTAATAGGTGCTCAGTAAGTTCTGGTGTGTACTGCAGAACAGATTTTCAGGCAACAATATCACATTGATGAGAGTGGTCTCATAAGTTTATAATAGAACTGATTATCAACCAGTGATGCGAAAGCTGTGGTGTGATGCAATAGTCCCCACGTTTGTGGTGATGTTGGTACAAATGAACCCAGTGAGCTGCCAGTCATACAAATATATAGGATATATAACCATGCATAGTACACGGTACTTGGAAATGATGAACACTACCCTGTTAACTGTTTTTTTGCATTTATTATACTTTTAATCATTATTTTAGATTGTAACCCTTCTAGTTATGAAAGTAGTTTAATATTAAACAGTATGCTATCATGCCGCCAAGAGACTCACACATCTCATACCTACCATATTATTTTCTTGCATTTTATTTGTGTATGTGTACACCTGTGGGTGTGAAGGCCAGAGGTTGATGATCGGTATCTTCCTTAATTGCTCTCCACCTTATTTATTGAGGCAAGGTTTCTCAGCTGGGGCCTGAGCTGGACAATTAGCCTAGTTTAGCTATCCAGTTTGCCCCAGGAATACCCTCCTTTTGTCCCCTAAGCACTTGGATTATAGGAGGGCTGCTATGCCTGCCCTGCAGTTACATGTGTACCAGGTATCTGAACTCAGGCCTCCACACTTGTGTGGCAAGCTTTTTATGGACTGAGCCATCACCCCAGGCCCACTACACTTGTTTTTCTTTTTGTTTTTTTCAAGGTAGGGTCCCACTTTAGCTCAGGCTGACCTGAAATTCACTATGTAGTCTCAGAGTGCCCTTGAACTCACGGTGATCCTCCTACCTCTGCCTCCCGAGTGCTGGCATTAAAGGTGTGTGCCACCATACCTGGCTCCCACTACATTTTTTGATTGCAGCAAAAATCTGCATTGAATGGTCAGATTATACCATCTACGTTTCTGTTTATGTTCTCATAATGACAAAGCCACCCAAGAATGATTGCTCAGAATGTATCCCTGTTGTTAAGTGACCCATGACTGTAATGCTATGTATAATGATCACTTAGGCAGTCCCGTGACCATCCAGCCATGCATTCTTTCTCTCTTTATGTCTTCAGAATAACTCCATCCTTTCTGCATGCTCATGCATGATGTCTCTTAGGATGCATGTACACAACTCTCCACACACAGATAAATGCCTTAAGGATAGAGTCCAATCTCCCTAAAGGGAGAATACATTTTAGACTTTGGATGGATAACAGAGCACTGAAATTTTGCAAAGATTTAGACCTCTCTTTCTCTATTTCTTAAGAACACTAGTATGCCTTCTCAGGCATATCTCCCAGCACCCACATTCTGTTCCGCATTCTAAATGCATCAAATCATGCATTAACCTTGCAGCACACACAGTGGGAATTTTAGGCTTCTGGTATCCAACTCTCCTCTCCTCCAGGCTGGAACCTTTTTAACACACACAAAAGTTCATGTAGACAATAATATTGGTTTCAGGTTTACTCATGATAGAACTCTATCAAAGATCATGCCTGTTGAACTCATCCATCCTGGGCCTGATGGAGAAATGGTGGCACAAAGCAAACAGGGGAAGAGGCAGGCAGGTGAAGGGACTCCCAAAGGGGCCCTTAGATGCATGCCTGGTTGATACTCTCCTTGTTCTTCTGCATGCATGTCTTTTAGAGACAGGATGAGCTGCTTGTTAGCTTTGAATCAAATCTATTACTCAGGGAAAGAGGTGAAAATAGAAGTTGAGAGAGAAAAAAAAAAACTCTTGTGTTTATTTCTTCTAAGGGGGTGGGGACTAGAAACTGCTTCTGGATGGGTGACTTTTCCATGACATGCATTATGTGTTCATTTGCTATGACCCCTTTGCCCAGTCCTTTCCCAGTGTCAGCCCCACCCCCCTCTGATTTCTGCATGTTAAAGGTCTTATGTCATCTCTTTTCAGATGTCTTCTAAACTTGTTTCCATTCCTTCCAGGAGATTTTTTAAACATCTTCCTTTGGTTTTCTTTAACTCTGGTGGTGTATTTATCATGGCACTCATGCAGCTTATACATTCCCCTTCCTTCTATCTACTCCTAGCCCCGCTGCCTGCACTGCAGTCTCAGTAGAGTATGTCATCTCTAACTCTAGTGGGGCTCTTCTAAGCCTGGCATAGACATGTTACTCATGAATGCTGTCGGAGCTGCTGATAGTGCAGGGTGAGCCTAACTCCAGCTGAGAAGTTTCTACACTAAGATTTGGACCACATGCTAAAGAGGAAGCCATCCTCCTGGAAACCTGCTTCACAGCAGCCTTTAGAGCAACTTCCCAGGCTGTATTCAGGGCTGGCTTCTCCAGAAAAACTGGCTTCTTCTTCAGATTCTGACTGTCAGTGAGTGACCCTGTGTGACTGTAGCCTCTGAGTATGAATTTCCTCCTAAACATAGCGTCAGTGAGGGTGACTGTCATGAATTGGAGAGCTCAAGTTTGGGGTCTGACAGTTCATATCCTTTTAAAGTTCTTGAGGTAAATAAGAGGCCCATAAAACCCGATGGTCTTCCCTTGTATAGTTACAGATGGGGAATTTATCATAGTGGATCCTCAACACAACCTTGTAGGGACTGTGGTGGCATTGCCATCATTAGTAGTTTCTGTATTATCTGGTTTAATCATAAGTAGGAGAAAAGAATTTTGCTTCAAAGTAAATGAAAATGGGAGGATGGGCATTCAGTGGTTTAGAACACAAAGTTTGTATTAGCGAATACATGGCACTGCTCATAGTAAGTGGAGATTCAATAAGTAGTACCTACTACTATCATTTTCACCAGTGAAGGGGACTCACTCTTCTAAAGTCACATAGCTGCTTAATGACAGAGTCCATCCTGTCTTTTTTTAACCTGGAATTTTAGGCTCTGAGATCTCCTTTCCCTACATTTAGCATCACCCTACTTCCATGTACCTGTGAGTTCAACCTTCTAGATCCTTTTAAGGTCTTGGTCAAATTCATTACACTGCTAAAAAAGAAAAGAAAAAATAGCCTCTTATACCACAATCCATGATGCAGGGGAAAATTGCCCTTAATTACTGGGGCTTTGCTACAATTATAGGATGTGCGTTTGAACTCTGAAGGGTCCTCTCCTGAGGATAACCTTTATTTGCCTGATTGCATCTGTTCAGTTAATTCTGGCTAATTACTATTTTCTTCCTATTAGATTCTAATTATATACAGTATTTTCATTATAAAGCGTAATGTTTCCCAGAGAACCATGTCAATTATACAGGCAATATTACCGGAGGTCTGGTTTACCTCATTAAGCCCAAGCGATGAAGCCATGCATCTGATTAAACCCACAGTTTGCAGGATGGACTTTAACCATATGTGGGTACCAGTGATACCCATATAAAATTTACTGAGTGTGGAAAAAACTTGGAGAAGTCTCTCAAAGGAAGTGGGATCCCAACGTACGTCTTGGATTTTCTGCAGGAAGAACAAGTGCTGGTTCACATTGTTTATTCTGAGAACTTTCTGATTTCTAGCTTGGCAGAGGCATGGATTAGAGGTTATGGTGGAAGCAAAAGTTCTATTCTTGATCCAAATGCTTCTGGTAGACCAGCTGGTATTGTCTTCCCCATCACCTTCAGATGTTGCTCTGTTGACTTATCCAGCCATTTGTTCTCTCTACTTGGGTGTCAATAAACATTTTACCCTTATGCCCAATTCAGAAATCTTGATTTCTGCCTTCCCTAAACTCTGAACCCATTTCATCCTAGATTACACCCATTTCAGTAAATGTGATACCTACCAGATACTCAAGAGATGCTATGTGCCCATGTCCAGTCTCTTCTTTCCTTCACTCCCATGTTCAATCTGTGAGCATGTCTTATGAACAGTAGTTCCCCCATCCTGGACCCATATACTTCCTGTGTCTACTGTGATACCTCTTCTAGTCCAGACCACTATCATTTCTACTTAGTAGTGTTCTTATATCTGATGTTTTGTTTCACTCTTCTACCAGCACGTAACCTATTTCCCATCTTCTAATTGCTTGAAGGTGATTTATTTAGAAGTAAAATAAAATAAAACCAATCAGACCATGTAATGCTTATGCTTAAAAGGCAATATATATATATATATATGTCTTTTTCAATTAAAGGCAAACATTTTTCATTCAACAAGCTGTTCCATGATGATCTCTTGCCTCGTTACTCAGCCAGTATCTACTGAGGGCTGGCTCTGTTCTAGGCATTGTTCTAGGATAGCAAGATTCAGTTTAAATGGGGATAAAATGGACAAAGTTCACCCTCATAAGCTTTTTCATGTCATCTAGATGGTTTCTAATATTTCATATGTTTCTCTTATCCAACTGGATTATCTAAAAGGCTTGAGTTCCCATCTAGCCTTCATTCTCTGGACCCAATCATTGCATTTGGAAGCTTTTCAAGAAATATGAGTTACTTTGCTATGTTTTGACACTTTAACAGGAGTTGGAAAACAAAGTTGATTAAAAAATACACTTTTATTGGATTCTAAAGGAATTAATAAAATCCTCCCTTTGGGGATTAATAAAACAGGATTTTTTATATTAGCTTTATTTTTTCTACTTTATAAAAGTATTTTAATCAACATTCCCAGTTTTAAAGAATGGATTGAAGCTCTGCTGTCTATTTGCAGAGGATGTAGACAGGTCACTTTTTGATACTTAGCTGACTTGTCCGATAAGTGTTGTCACTATCATTTCTCTAATAAAGATCCAGAAAAATTGTGAAATTCAACCCCAAAAGAAAGTCACCTTTCTTGAAAATCTCATAATTTAGGAGTTAAGTCTTCGATAAACCATAGGACATGTGAATATTGCTTTTATTTAGAGAAATTCAGTATATTGTCTAAAGTCCTCAGTAAATCAGAGTAACACAGATTGTGTGGGCTCTGGAGGCAGGTAATTTGGGTTTAAGTTTAGACTGTGATGACATTTGCCTACCCTTGTCCTTAACTTTCCCATTTTGTAAAAGGGGATAATTATTCCTTGTACTTTCTGGGTTGTTTTGAGAATTAACTGAGCAAATTCACTTAGAATAGTGTCTGGTGGCTCCAGAAATGCTGGCAGTTATGATCTGAGTCTAAAGTGAGACTAATCTCGTCCCAAACTACTACTCCTGCCATTAATAAATTTCACTAGCTGTACCACTAGAACCATTCATAAAGTGTCTTCTGTAGCCTGACCTCTAGTCCCATCAAGATGCTTGCAATGCACATAATATTATTCCATTATACAGAGCAAAACTGAGATGCCCTAAGATACTTGCCTATAAATCAGGCAGAACTACGGAGGAGACTTGAGAGTCACGTTCAGATCTGCCTGTTCTCAAAGTCCATGCTCTTGACTGGAGTTCTAATATTTCGTGAATTTCAAAATGAAGCATTGTGGGCTGGAGAGACGGCTTAGTGGTTAAGGCATTTGCCTGCAAAGCCTAAGGATCCTGGTTCCATTCTCCAGGACCCATGTAAGCCACATGCACAAAGTGGCACATGCGTCTGGAGTTCTTTGTTTGCAGTGGCTGGAGGGCCTGGCGTGTCCATTCTCTCTCTCTCTCTGCCTCTTTCTCTCTCTCAAATAAATAAATATGTAAAATATTTTTTTAATGAAGCATTGTGTCATATGACACAGGTGTCATATGAAACTGAATTATATCCCTTTCAAATTCATAATCCAATCTGACTGGCATCCTTATCAGATATGGGAGAGGTACCAGGGATGCACCAGTACTGAGAAAAGTGCAGGTGAGGACACAGCAAGAAAGCAGTGAGGCCATATGCAAACTCATGAGGATGGCCTTAGGGGAATCAAACCTGCCCACACCTTGATCTTTGACCTCTAGACTCCGAACTCGGAGAAACTACATTTCTGTTGTTTCAAAATGCCCGGTCTGTGGATCTTTGGTATGATAACCTTAGCCAACCAGTAGAGAAGGGAACATTGTTAATGGGGAGAAACCAAGAGGAGATGCTAGGTGACCTGAATAGTATTTGTCAGGGAGTTTCTGGTGCTTTGCTCCACGCTGGGTTCCTAACAAGTAAGTAGAAGGGCTAGTATACAAAAAGTGTCTTCCCTTTCAAGATTGGGCTGGGTGTGGTCTACGGCTAGGGTAGGCCCCTTAGTACATGCGCTCCTCTTGTCCTTTAGCACCAGTGCGCCTATGGCCTCTCTTCCTCACTGAACTGAGGCTCTGGGAAGACTGACAATAACTAGGCTCAGCATTTGAGAGCTTCTTGGTAATTGGCCATGGTCTCCATGCCCTACGGTTGTGAGATGAGGCCCCTGGGGCGCCTTCCAGCTCAGCAGCCTCTTCTCTGGGGAGCTGCCCTTGGCTGGCCAAGATGCTCAGGTGTGGGAAGTGGGCTTTATGCAATGGTTGTGCTGGGGCCTTGTCAGAGCGCCTGGAGCCACGGAGTCTGGGCTTGGCGACTGTTTATGTGAACATCAGAAAACATTGCCTGATAGCCGGTAAACAGGGGGCGGACAGTCAGCATTCTGCTGCCGTCTCTGTTATCTCAGTGGATCTCAGTGAGCTGTGCCAAGAGGAACTGGAGCCTGCGAGAGAGGGCACCAGCCTTTCAAGGTTGGCTCTTTCCTTCGTTAGAGAGAGTTAATGTGGTCACATAGAAGAGATACTGGGCACGAGTGGAAGCCCTGCTATATGCTGGGATTTGGCCAGGGTGAAAGACACAACAAATTTGTTAATATTCTGGAGAAAACAAAGAATAAAGGATATTTTCCCTGAAAGTGTATATTAGATTACGTCCAATGCTACCGCTTTTATCTAACCCTTACAGTAATCAGTTGCTTCTTGAATAGGAAAGGACTCCCTGGAAAGTAGCTGTATTGAGAATTGTGAACTGTCTTGATTAATGAAGAAGCAGGAAAAGAATTGAGAGCCATTGAACTAACAGAGACCACACTCTGAAATACTTTAGAGGCTCTTTAAAAGTCTTTCTTTTCCTTTATTTTGTTTTCTTTTTTTTTTCCTTTCCTTTCTCTCTCTTCTCTTCCTTTCCCCTTCCTTTCCTTCCCTTCCCTCCCCTCCCTTCCCTTTCCTTTCCTATCCTTTCTCTTCCCTCCCTTCTCATATTCCCCTTCCCTTCCTCTCTTTCCTTTTATTTTTCTTCCTTCTCTTTCCTTCCCCCTTCTCTGTGCACTTCCCATCTTCCTCCCTCCCTTCCCTCCCTCCTCCTCCCTCCCTCCCTCCCTCCTCCCTCTTTTCCCTCCTTTCTTTCTTTCTTTCTTTCTTTCTTTCTTTCTTTCTTTCTTTCTTTCTTTCTTTCTTTCTTTCTTCTTTCTTTCTCATTCATGGTTTTGGGAATTGATCCCAAGGCATCAAATGTTTTTTTCACCACATAATTTGGTAACAGTGCGCTGGGAGTTCAGGAGTAGCCCTTGAACTTTAACCACCAAGTTCATGTCTGCTTTTTTTTTCTTTGAGAGAGAGGGACTGAGAGAAGGAGAGAGAGAGGAAGAGGCAGAGAGAGAGAATAGGTGCACCAGGGCCATTTCAGCCACTGTGAATGAACACCAGACACATGTGCCCCCTTGTGGGCAAGCGCAGCATTGCACCCTTGCATGACTGTGTCTGGCTGAACTTGGGACCTGGAGATCAAATGGATGTTTTTAGGCTTGGCAAGCAGGCACCTTAACCTCTAACCCATCTCTGCAGCCTTTGTGTCTGCTTTTTAACCAAATAATTAGATAAGACTGAGGATGATAATTATTAAATTATTAGAAGTATTAAAGGAAGGATAAAACCAAGAAAAAGGATTTGAGAGCCCAGGTGATGGACCTGGAAGGAACATAAGAGGAGATTTAGATGGGAAAGAGAAGAACGCATTGAGAGCTCCTGCCATGTGGAGGGCAGGATAAGGAGAGCCTATGTGGGAGTAGGAATCAGAGGAGACTTACTAGGACCTGACCTGAAAGTTCATAAGAGACCAATGGCCAGCCAAGAGAGAGCTGCCCCTGGTAATGTTCTATTTATAACCTTACTGTGGTGGGCTTCACCTTCAGGCTCAGGTGAGCCAGAGTAAGGGCTAAGTGGTCTGGGTTAGGGCCTGGTTCAAGAAGAGGCCAGCCATGATGCTATGTTTTGGGGCTGAGCTTAACCAACCACAATGTCAAGATCAGATTTAAATTCTAGGAAAAGGGAACTCCCTCCCAGGAAGGGGCTCAGTTGTTCATGGAAAAACAGGTCTAGGGACTCCTTTAGTCAAGAGATAAGACTTCAAATCATTCTCTGTTCTCTAGCAAAGTTGCCTGCAAGAGCAGACTTAAGGACATTCCTGACTTTACTTTCAAGGTCCTAGTCACCCTAACTGCCTCAATTCCTTCCTGGTGACCTGAATATATTTAGGTTTCATTCATTTGCTGTCAGCAACGTGTCATGAGTATGAACATCCTGACAGGGTGTCCTTGGTGGTGATCCTGATGAGCAGACCCCACATCCAAGTGAGGCTGTCACAGGTCTCTGTCCTTGGACTGGTTCCCCACCCTCCCTGAGCCTTGGCTTTCTCACTGATAAAATGAAGAAGTGAGACTGGAAGCATGGCTTGGCCTCAGGGACTTAGAGTGAGGACATCTGCACTCGATGCTACAACTGTATGTGCCAAACCTTGGATCAAGATCTCCTTATAGGGATAACTGGGATGGGTACATATGTGGGAAAACATGTATCTGGAGTGGGTCAGAGGAGTGGACAGGGGACTCCCATGTCATGCAACCTGTTGTGTGTGGCTTGCACTTTGACCCATCTCTGGGGACATGAGTTCAAGTCTTATCTCCAATATTTGTCATGATGTAATTTGAGTTTGGGGGTTCCTTGCCAATACACCAACACACCAACAAATTTAAGGTACCACAGATTCTTGTCTTATGACTTTAAATAATTAAACTCATAGACCAGAGGGTAAGACTTAGAGAGACTTTATTAGATTAAGAGAAGGAATGAGGAAAAAATACAGAGAAATCCTGCCATGTGGAAGGCAGATGGGGTAGAAAGCCCATGTGGGAGTAGGAGTCGGGGTCCCCCTCATCTCAGGCCAACCCAGCTGAGACAAAGGGAGCTTACCAGAGCAGAGACCTGGAAGTTCAGGAAAAGCAAAAACCCAACAAGAGGCCCTGCCCATTTGGTAAGGATCTATTTATATATATAATCTTATTGTACTGGGCTTATCCTCCAACTTGAGCGAGTCTTAAAGAAAGCTGATTGGTCTGGGCTTAGGAAGAGGTTGGCACACCACACCTGGGGTGGAGAGAGAGAGAGAGAGAGAGAGAGAGGGAGAGAGAGAACTGATTGATCAGATGCTGATCAATCAGATGGTGTTCCCTCTTTGGGCCCTCTCTCCTGAATGCTACTTAATACTCCCTGTAACTGGCTACCTGACTAATTCCCCCTCAATAACATTGATTTGTAGCCAGTGGAATGCAACCTAGAATGATGTGCACCACTTATGATTCTCCTCTCCTCTCTTTCTCTTCCTTCCTCTCCCCTCTCCTTTTTATTGCTTCCTTAAACCCTTGCTTAGTATCAGTGTTTGTAGACTGCATCACAGCTAGCTATATCCTGGGGCTGGGCAATGATTAATTGAGATCATATATTCAGAGCGCAGCCTAGCACATGTCATATGTTAGTTCATGTTGGCAGTTCCATTCTGACTTGATGGATAAGGAGTTCATCCAGCTGAGAAGGGGAAGAGTATTTGTAGGAGAGGGAACAGCAGTGTACATGGAAAAGCAGTGCATGTGCTTGTGGAGGCAGGCTAGGGCATGAGGGTCTCATTAGAAGGATTTCAGGTATAGGATGCATTAAAAAATAGAAATATGGATTGCTTTCTTAAATCCACCAATTCCATGGAGATTATAAACAGTTATCATTAAAAAGAAAGAGGAAGCCATAACTCCATGGACCTGTCATGACAAAGTAGGCTACCAAGGATAGACATTCGAACTGACCCTTATAAAATTTGTGTTTCTGAATGGAATAAGAAATGTAGAATGGGAAAGAGGGTGGAGGTTGGGGTCCCTTGGGGAAAATATCAGTTTGGCTGTGGTAAAGTTTATTATTTACTTATTAATCTTTGTTTTGTCTTTTTGCAACAGGTTCTTGCTTTGTATCCCAGGTGGGCCTTGAACCTGAGATTTTCCTGCCTCAAATTCTTAAGTGCTGTGATTACAGGTGTGCACCAACATGCCTGGCTTTGCAGTGTAGTTGATATTGGGGGCCAAGAGCAGATGAGGTACCATAGACTCAGCTCACAGGAGCTCTCTGACACCACACCAGAATACTCAGGCTTGGTCTGTGTCTCACTAGTTCCATGAAGGAGAAAGTCATCAAGAGTCTGAGTGTTTTGATCCTCAGTTGGTCATGCTCTTGCCTGAGGGGTTTTAGGAGTCAAGGGGCTGGATGAAATGACCTCTAGAAGTTTTTTCCAACCACAGGGCTGTGGGGTAGTCAAAAGACAGACAGAGAGAAACAAAACCCAGGGAACTTGGCCTGGATTTCCTTCCCTCATAAATCTCTTCTACTGCTCAGCATCATCTCTCTGTCCTAAGATTAATCTTCCCCAGCTTCCTGCAGAGACAGAAGGACCTACTGACCTCATCCTGCTCTCCAGGCTGCAAGTGAGAAATGGAGTTTTCAGGCTGGCAAAGGTCTGGATGCAGGCACAGGGCAGTTGAGTTGGAAGCACGAGCCCCCAGGGGAATGCAAAGCAAGCAGATACAAGGTCTTGTTGCAGAAGGGTTCTTGCCAGGACAGCCCCTAGGGTCCCTTGCTTATAAAGTAAACTTTGTTCTTTTGCATAAAGTCTTTGATTTAAGATTGGCAAATGTTGGAGATGTCAAACTCTTTTTTTTTAATTTTATTTATTCTTATGTATATTATTCTGGTTTTACATTCATAGTGGTGACTCCATTATCCTCTTCCCTGTCCTCCCTCTTCCATAGGGACCCTCATCAATGGGGAATGTGGTTCACGCGTTGTGGGGGTAGTCAAGAGCTATGGGGAATAGGCCAAATCTTTGTGCATAATGCCCCAACTTGTGGCTCTAACATTCTTTCCGCCCCCTCTTCTGCAAATTTCCCCAAGCCACATTGGGGTCATTTTAGTTCTACTTCAGTGATGAGGTTTTGGGAGCTTCTGTGTCTCTGGATATCTGGCTTAGTGGGAGTTAGATGTTCTCTGTGTTTATCTCCTTCAGCCTTTTTCTGGTGTCGTGATCCCCAAGAGTGCTGAACTCTTGCCCTTCCTCCACATTACTCTGTGGTTTCAGCTGGAGCCCTGGTGAGGTGTGATTGGCCGATCCTCCCTTCATGTTTGTTGTCCATCTGGAAAAAATAAGCAAATTCTCCAATGGAGAGAGAAGTTAGTACTAGATATATGGGATGGCCATAGATAGCTTGGAGGGAATTTTGTATGGGTAGGCCCTCTTCTAGCTCACATTTGATGATATCTTGATGGGAGACTGTGCTCATTTTTTGTACATGGTTTTGACTTATTTCCCAGTTCCATTCCACTGAGTGGATCAATTAGCCAAATCAAGAGCCGTTGGTTGCCCACCATGGCTGTGTGCCACTACTGCACTTGTTTGAACATTATGTCAGGTTGTTTCTTGCTGGGTATCTTAGACTGGAAGTTGTTTGGACCAATATCAGCCATTTTCCCCCAGTTGCTCCTGTAGCACCCTCTGGCACTAGACTAGCTAACTGTCTGGGGACTGGCCCTCTTCCAGATTCTGGCCAGGTCTCTCCATGTTTGGTCTCACACGTGTATGCTGTCTTCAACAGTAGGGTCTTACCATTAACCTTTGGTGGGTCATCAAGAACTCTGACAGAAATCTGTCTTTTTTGGGAAACCTTGTAGGTGTCTCGGATCTACAGCTCATTGTGAAAGTTAACCCCGTGCTGGTACTGGGAGTTATAAGTCAGCGCCTAGGGAAGGTGAGGGAAGAAAAAGATAGATAATATAAAAGAGAAAGTGAGTATAGAGAGGCAATGAATAGAAAGAGAGAGAGAGAGGGAGAGAGAAGAGAGAGTAAAGCAGGAGAAAAACAAGGTTGGTCTTCATGGTATTTTCTCCAGTTTCCTGTGGTTCAGGTGTTCCCTCTGCATCTTATCAGATAATTTTAAAAAAATTTTACCTTGTTCTTTTCTTTTCAGATATGAGGCCATGTGGTTCAGTGGGAAGAGCAGAGACCTTCCTGGGAAATCCTGTGCTCTGGCCTCAACTGTGTGTTTTCTGCACTTTAGTTTTCTCATCCGCAAAATTGGTGAAAGAGCAGCATCCTCTTCAGACAAAATACTTAAGTTCTGAGAATTCTACAAGGCATCCAAGAAGAATTACATAAATACTAACTTGATTTCACTATCTATAGGACTAAAAGGTAGTTGTTACACAGAGTTTTGAGAATCAAATTCATTTACTCATACTTTCAACAGATACAGATTAAGCACTCACTAGGCATCATGTTGGATATTCGGCAGGGTATACCAACAGTTGCAGTCAGGTTCACATTGCTAGTAGAAATCACCCAACCAAGAGCAGCTTGTGGGAAATAAAAAGAGGTTTATTTTGGTTTATAGGCTTGAGAGGGAAGCTCCGTGATGGCAGGGGAAAATGATGGCATGAACAGAGGGTGGACGCCATCTTCCGGCCAACATCAGGTGGACAACAGCAACAGGAGAGTGTGCCAACCACTGGCAAGGGAACACTGGCTATAACACCTATAAGCCTGCCCCCAACAATATACTGCCTCCAGGAGGAGTTAATTCTCAAATCTCCATCAGCTGGGAACCTAGCATTCAGAACGCCTAAGTTTATGGGGGACATCCGAATCAAACCGCCACACATACTATGCAGAAACTCTAGTGAAATAGTCCCTTCTTCCTTGCAGCCAACACCCTGGTAGGGGAGACAAACAATAAATGTGCAACAGCACAGGCACAAGTGTGCACATTAGTAGTGCTGTGAAGGAAATGCACTTTAGTATATGACACAGCAATAACTAAACAAAGGTCTTCTTGAAGTCAGTTTGTTGCAGAGGTACCTCTGCACTCTTGAGGTGCTTTTTTTTTGAGCATACATGTAACACACATGTGGAGAATGGAATGCTTTTTAGGTAAGGATATCAACACACACAGAGACCTGGAGAGGGAAAGGGTGTGGCATATTTTTAGAAAGGATCTACATGTGGTGACCAGACAAACAAGACAGGACAGAGACTGAATTGAGTCATATTTTGAGAATAAAGTACAAGAGAAAGGTAGATGCTTTCATTAACTGGAATATCCATGCCACTACAACCTGTGATATTTTCCAGCATGACATAGGAAGAGTGAAGACCACAGACAGAGCCTGTGGTGGTTTGAATGCAAAATGTCCCCCACAGACTCATGTGTTTATACTTAATCCCCAGTTGGTGGCACTGTTCAGAAGTTTGTGGAACCTTAGGAGGTAGGACCTTACTGGGGGAAGTGTTGTCACTGTGGGCAGGCCTTGAGGTTTTCTGACCTGGCCCTACTTGCTCTCTCTTTCTTTCTTTCTTTCTGTCTCCCTCCATCCTCCCTGTTGGCGTGATGATGTTATGCTGGCCTCCTGCTCCTGCCATGCCCTCCTTGCCATGATGGGCCTGGCCATTTGGAACTAAACTGTTTAAACTCTCTTCCTTCAGTACAATCCTTCTGGATGGGTGTCTTGTCCCGACAACAGGAAAGTAACTGATACAGGGGCCACTTTAGGAGAGACTGTTACTGTCATTGCTTTTCAAGATGATATTCAGAATAATATAGTTGTCTATAGACTGTAGATTCTGTGCCACAGGGTAGTGGTGTGTGTGTGTGTTTGTGTGTGTGTATCTCATTCTAATTCTCAAAGTAGTATTTGGAGGGCAAGAGAGCAGCCATGGAATCTCCTCCTCAGAACATGCATTTGCACTATATGCCTCAGTTTCCCCTTCTGTGATGTGGGAGAGGAGAGTGTTTGCTCCTCTTTACACGCTGGGTAGTTCCTTAGCAGGATTTTCTGATACAATTTTCAGAGAATGTTTCACACTGCCTCTTCTTCCCTTGAGGCTTAAGCTAACTGGCAGTGTTCACTGTGGTCTGCATCTGAGGTGGTTTGAATGGGAAATGTTCCTCAGAGCCTCAAGTGTTGGGATTAAGCCTTGTACTTGGTCCCTAGATGATGGAGCCTTTGGGATGTCAGCCTTGTTGTAGGAGGTGTGTCATTGTGGGCAGGCCTTGAGGTTTGTTGGCCCAGTTTGCCAGCGTCAGCCAGCTCACTGTGAATACTGCCTTTCTCTGCTGCTGCTGCTGTTATAAGACATGATGCTCAGTTGTCTGCTCTGTCATGCTTTCCCCATGATGATGAAGCTTCCCCTCAAAACTGCAAGCTGAGATTAAACCCTTTCCTCTCATAGCTCCTTCTGGTCACCTGTTGTGTCCCAACAATGGAAAAGTAACTTGCTATCGTATCTAAGAAATGACATGAAACATTTACAGCTGGCCTGCTTAGCATGCAGCTTTGGATGGAGTGAGGTCTGACCACTCTAGAAATTGCCCCTTTCATAAATGAGACCCGGTGAGATTCCCTAGCCAGGTCCCCCAAACCAACCATTGATATATCATTGCTGATATTAAGTAAGTCATCCTTTTTATTTAAGTCAAGTGAGAGAAAAAGAAAATAGAGAGGGTCCACCAGAGAAAATAAGGAGGATGCATCAGAGAAAATATGGAGGGTCTTCCAGAGCAAAGGGGGAGCATCCATCAGGCTCATGAAATATGTGTGTTCTGTAAAGGAAAACAGCATACAAATGGGATGTATTTTTTTTCCTAAAAGGGAGGAAAAAAAATCAAGCTTTTAAACAGAAGACTTTAAGCAGGGAGAGAGGAAAAATATGTCTCTTAAATGCATTCAGTGCCATTGCCACAAGCTGCGGAGCCAGGATTGTTTATTAGGAGATAAGATAGTGAAAAATGTATTTTGCAGAAAGAAAATAGTAAAGTCAGGTCTGAGGCAGATAAGAAGCCAAATTTCTATTTTATGCTCAATTGAGTGACTCAGTTACATTATCTGGGAAGCAGGGGTGAAATAACACCCTCTGGAAATGAGGCCCAGGCTGCCCCGGGCCTCCTTCCTGTCTTGGCCAGGCTGAACTCAGCTCAGCTGGGACGCTGTCTTTTTAGAGCAGGGCATTTGCAGTCTGCAGAAGAGGGAACAAAGGTTCTGCTCAGGGCTTCAGCTTTTGTTTTTCTCCATCTTGTGACATAAGTGCTTAGGTTCAGCTTCATACATGTTCTGCTGCAGAAGGTGCAAAAATACAAAGCCCATGAGTGTGAGATGGAGAATTCTGCAAAAGTAGGCAGATGCGAGAGTTAGCAGCATCATTACAGATCAGATGGGTTGGATGAATAGACTCCTGGCGTTAGGCAAGGACGAGCATGTCATTCAAATGATTTCACATAGGACATTTCTCCATTTTGCCACAGACCCTATCAGTTCCCTTTTAATTTTTACTTGGATGCTTGATATAATTTCGTTATGTATGTGTATTCCAGAATCCTCAGTGCAAAGATGTAGTAATTTCTATTGAGATACATCAAGAAACCCACTGAAAGTCCCCCAACTAAAGACTGCACTGCTACAAATACAACTCGGGATTTTGGTCTCTACTTCCCAGTATCTCTGCAGTTAATAGCTGAACATCTACAGTCTTTCTTAATTTGAGGATCCTTAATTTGTTATTCACTTGGAGGATAAAGGGACTTGGAAAATGAAGGCTAATTTAATCCAACCATTATTTTGTTCAACTCTAATTTCTTTAATAGCTCTAAGGGTACCACAATTTTCTGTTTTACCCTATACGACTTTTGAGTAAGTTGGGTAGGTTGTTTTAGTCAAGAAATTGATCAATTTTGCCTAAAATGTCAAATCTATTGACAGAGTTATTCATAGAATTTTCACATTATCCCTTTAATATCTATATAATCTGTGAAAATAGGGTTTTTAAAAAATTCCAATATTGGTGATTTATGTTCTTTCTTTTCTCTTGATTTGTCTAAACAAGAGACTTTTAGTTTTAATTTTTTTAATGTCTAACTAGAGCCCTGTTAATTTTGTTTTTTGAAAATCTATGAATATTTCCCCATCTCTCTTTTTTATTTATTTGGTTTTTTTTTTTTTTTTGGCCCCATAATTGAGATTTTAAGCTGGTGGTAGGCAGAATAGTGGTCCACAAAAATGGCCTAATTCCAGAAAACCAATACTACATTTAATGAAGTTAATTAGATATGATTAATTTAAGGACCTTAGTTGGGGAGGCTATCTGGATAGTCTGAGTGTGTTCCACCTGATCACCGGCTTTTCCAAAGCAGAGAAACTTTCTAGGTCAGAGTCTTCAGAAAGGAGCACTGCTTGGCTGATAACTTGAGAGTAGCCCAGTGAGACCTAAGTTGGATTTCTGACCTCCAGAAAGGATTATAAGATGAATAATTTGTGTTGCTTTGAGTCAGTAAGCTTATGGTAACTTATTTTAACTGAAATAGGAAATGAATACAACAGTCATCTAAATCCCATCATATTCCCATTCATTCTCTTGTTCTTTCTTTCAAAAAGATTTCCATTAAGCCACTTGTAACTAAATTTAAGGCTCATTTAGATTCTATTTTAAAATAAAAGTCAGCCACAGGAGTCAGAATAATTATCAAAAAGCTTTTGGGTTTACAAACCGGTGTACACTGGAGCATAAAAAACAACATACTTATCTTTTGTTTGTCTGCCTGCATACCCACATATGTATGTATGCATGCATGCATGTATGTATGTATGTATGTATGTAAATATGTATGTATCTAGCCATCCATCCATCATCTAAAAAGTGTATATTCTGAGAAGATGAACATTTTCCCAATTTTTGGTAGGATATCAATGATTAATATTGACATTAATACTGATTCTTAAATTTTTCAATTTTTAAAATAGGTTTAAAAAACTGTCAGTCCAGCAAGTTATGCATACATATTTCATCATTTGATTTACTACAAAGGCATAATTGACACTCAATGGGAAAAATTGATCTTTGGTTGACCACTTGGTTATCTAGCTGGACAAAAATGAACCTTGAGTCTTTGTTCATACCATACACAAGAGTTAATGCGAGGGCCTGGAGAGGTGGCTTAGCAGTTACGTGCTTGCCTGTGAAGCCTAAGGACACTGGTTCAAGGCTTGATTCCCCAGGACCCATGTGAGCCATGTGGCGCATGTATCTGGAGTTCGTTTTCAGTGGCTGAAGGCCCTGGTGCGTCCATTCTCTATCTATCTCCCTCTTTTTCTGTCTGTTGCTCTCAAATAAATAAATTAATTAATTTAAAAGAGTTAATTCAAGACAGATTATAGGCATATGTGAGAAAGGTAGAGTCACATGGCTTCTAGAAGGAAAAAAATGCGAGGACATTCACAACATTGTGATGGGTAAAATTATTAAAAGGATATAAAAAGGTAAAAGAAAGACGATTGAATATCTTCAAAATCAAGAACACTTGTTGGTGGGAGGATATAAATGACAGAGTGAAGGAAAAGTGACAAGCAAGGAGAAGACATTTGTAATACACGTCGCTGACAAAGGGCTCTGCTAAGACCAGAAGGTTGGTATCTTCCTCATATTCACATGTTGGAACCTGATTCCCATTATGAGGGTATTAAGAGGTGGGCTTTTTGAAGTGACTTTCAAGAAAGCTCCACTCATACAGAAGAGGCTTGAAGGGGTAACCTTCTTGTGTAGAAGGTGCCATCTTGGAAGCAGAGTAAACCTCACCAGATACTGAATATTTGGTGCCTTGATAATGAATGGCCCAGCCTTCAGAACTATGAGCAATAAATTTCTATTGTTTATTGATCACTTAGTGTACAGTATTTTTTTTTCTTCAGTATTTTTTAAGTAGCAGTTAACACTAAGACAGGCTCATATTAAGGATAAATAACTATGAATCATTATGAAGAAGATAAGCCAATTACAAAAGACTTGAACATAAAAGAGGATATCACAAAGACTAATAAGCATGTGAAATCGGCTCAATGTCATCAGACACCAGGGAAATACAAATTGAACTACAAAAAATGCTTCCTTTTCACACCCACCACTTTTATAACAAAAGTCATATTTGATTTATATTTATGAATGAATCACCACCTCCTCATTTACCCTGTGTCCATAATAAGTGCTCTAGTCTTGGGACTGCGAACCACATTCTAGAAGGGAAGGCGTCAGCACATGCCAAGACAGTTTCTGAGGTGAGGATGGTAGTAGAGAAGGTCCAAAAGTTCTCCAGTCACGTAGAACAAGGAGGTGAAGTGGTTAAGCATAGACTCCACTGAGCTTGTAGCCCTTCTTGCCAAGTGTGTTTATCTGGCCTCAGGGAGCAGCACAGCACTGTAGACTTGTGTGGACTCTGGGGTCAGTCAGAAGAGCTCTGTCATTTTCTATATGTGTGAGGAGCAAAATGACTCCACCACTCAAGGGTCCTGGGTTTCTCATTTACAAAAACCGTGGTAAGAATGGCATCTACCCTGTAGGACTGTTGTGAGGAGAAGGGTCACGGTGGGCATTCAGGAATTAGGTAAGTCTCTTTCAGGACTTTATGAAGTTCTACACAGAGCATTTTACACTTTTCTTAACAGTGACCCACCCTTGTTGGGAGTATCTGTGAATTCTTTGTATCTTCTAGAAATCTCTATAGTTACATAATCATGATCAATAAAAACTGACTAGCATTGCCCAAGAGCCCCTGTGATCTGTGGTCCCTGTAATAGAAAGTGGGACTTTGGGTACTCTTAATACTGACCAAAGCATTGATCACCTTCTTGTCCCAGCTCCTGCTGATCTCTGATCCATGGAGGCTGGTCAAGAGGTAAAACACAGAAAGGCATCTGCCACCCTCCAACACCATGTCTGCTGAGGAAAAGTGATGCAGAGCCTATGCTGCCACTGTTTATGCTTTGTATAATTTTTAAAAATGCTGGGAATAAATATTTATAGCCAGAGATTCCTGGCATGCTGATACATTAATGGAATGAAAAAATGTTCTAGAGAGGGGAGAGAAGGAGAAAGAGACTGTGTGTGTGTGTGTGTGTGTGTGTGTGTGTGTGTGTGAGAGAGAGAGAGAGAGAGAGAGAGAGAGAGAGGAGAGAGAGAGATGGCATGAATGGAGAGTTGTTAGGTGAAGTGTAAAAGGCCATCCCATAGGTCACAATCAGACACTCCCTGGTCTTACCCTTGCTTAGCCAATTTTCTGGTCTAGTGTATCATGCAGTGACACAGATTTCCATCATCCTAATTCAGCAGCAAAGTAGCTTGTTGTGTGGCTCAATGTGGTCCAGTGAGAGGACTGCACGTTGCTCCCTATTCCTACCAGAAGCTTCAAGAACAGAAAAACTGGGACTTACAGAGGCCAAACCTGGATAGTGACTATGGATGCAAAAAGTTCCAGGGATTTCGGCAGGGGAGTTTGGTTGGATATGCATATCCTGCAATCAGTGGGCTTAAGTTGAGGCTCTCCTCTACTGGCTGAATTTCTTCTTCTGTGAGATGACAATAATATGTATCTCTTCAGTATGTTGTTGGCTAGGATGATATACAGGGCTAGATGCATAGAAAAGGTTATGATTATCACTGTTTTTTTTTTTTCGTCCATGATGCAGTGAGGCGACCCAGTTCTTCTGCATGCCTGCTTGCCTCACCCTTGCTTGCTAACTTTGATCCAACAGGATTTTTCAAGTGTGTTCCCTGGGCCAAAAGGGCCTGTGTCACCTAGGGAAATGCCATTAGTGAAAATTCTCTCTCTCTCTCTCTCTCTCTCTCTGTGCATATGTATGTGTGTGGTATGTGTGGATGTACATGCATATGTAGTGGTGTGCATGCACACATGTGCACATAAGTGGGGTCAGAGGTCAGTGACAGATGTCTTCCCCAATTGCTCTTCACCTTTTCTTTTTCTTCTTTCTTTCTTTCTTTCCTTCCTTCCTTCCTCCTTTCTTTCTTCCTTCCTCCTTTCTTTCTTCCTTCCTCCTTTCTTTCTTCCTTCCTCCTCTTTCTTTCTCTCTCTCTCTTTTCTTTCTTTCCTTTCTTTCTTTCTTTCTTTCTTTCTTTCTTTCTTTCTTTCTTTCTTTCTTCTTTCTTGATAGGGTCTCATGCTGCTGCATTTGGAGCTCACCAATTTGGCTAGACTAGCTACTCAGTAAACCCTAGGGATACTCTTGCTTCTGCTTCCCCAGTCCTGGGATTACAAACACACACCACCAGGCCTGGTTGTTATGTGGGTAGTGGCGATCTGAACTGAGCTTCTATACTGATCCATTTCCCCAACCTAATTATCTCAAATTCTAAGATGCCAATCTGGAGGTGAGGTTTTGAGGTATGTGTCCTAACAAGTCCTCCAGGTGATTATACCACACATTCAAGCTTGAGAACCACTGTCCTATACAATGGCTGCTCACCACTTCTTGTTCCCTCAAAGATTCTGCTATGTGGCACATGCTTATGCTTCTGATACAGCTTCTAACCTTACCACTATAATCCATTCTATTCACAGTTTACCACAATAAATTCCCAATGCCCTTAGAATAAAACCTAGACTTTAGCTATAGTCCAACAGCTCTATATGAACTGAAGTTTGTCTCCACTCCAACTTCCTCCATACTGTGTTGTGCCCACCCCTTTCCACTACCTACAGCCCCCCCTTAATCCCTTCCTGGGATGTTTTTTTTCTCAAACCCATTAAGACTTCTGCTTGGTATGAAATGAGCTTCCTCAAGATTCCTGCCTATCTGGTCTATTTTTACTGAGGCCTCAGATTCTGTGTTCCCCTCCAGAGAAGCCTTTTTCCATCTTCTCTCCTCAGACTAGTGAAGCCCAGCCCCTAACTCCGTCCAGGAATCCTGTTTCTGTGCCTGTTTATTCAAGAGTCTTACCTCCATGCAGGATATCATCTTGTTTGTTTGTGTTTAGGGACTGTCTCACCCACTAGAAGATAACATCCCTGAGAAAAGGGATAGTACTTACTTGGTTCCTGTTCTATCACAACTTGACATAGATAAGCATTCACCATGAGGAGATGCTCAATAATTTTTTTTAAATTCATGCAGCAAAATCTTTATTAAGAGTTTCAACAGAAGTTAGGCTATAATTAAAACTGGTGACTTTAAACTTAAACTGGGGAAAATGGCTAGGGCAGAGTCATGTCATCACTGACCACTGGGAATGGACTGAAGAATTAATAGCCTCTCCTCAGATGAAGGACCAGGTGCAGGGACTGACTCTGGATGTTGTAACCAGAAAGAGTGCAGCTGTCTTCCAGCTGCTTGCCTGGAAAGATGAGCCTTGGCTAGTTAGGGGGAGGTCTTCCTTATCCTGGATCTTCACATCCCCAGTGGTGTTACTGAGCTCCACCTCTGGGGTGATGATCTTTCTGATAAAGGTTTTCATGAAGGTTTGCATTTTGACCCATTAATGAATGTGAAGAAATCCCCAATTTCCAATCAGGTCTAGCCACCTGAACACCACCTGCATGGCCTCAGATGAACAATTCATCACTGAATTACTATTTTTTTGTTGTTAAAAGAATAAATTGAATAAATACATAGAGAGATGAAAAACTGATTGTAACTGAGTGTTCTAGAAGGATGATAATGCATTTTTAGCTCAATAATTTGTCAGAGCTTAGTATCACGCCCCTTTTTCCTAGGTATTTGGAGATATGGAGACACTTTGCAGTCAAAATGATTGAGTGCAGACATGAAAGGCATCAGGTACCAAGCAGATGCCTTTCTGATATTGTTTCTGACCTTTCTCCTATCATTAATTCTACACATAGATTACTGTAAAAAAAAAAAAATCCCACAATTACCTTCCATTGCCTTTAGAATACAACCTATTGTGCAGGGCAGTTGCATAGTCGCTTGTACCCCTCCCCCAGTACATGCCAAGACCATTTCATTTGAGTAATGATGATTGAGTCCAATTATATTATTTCATGACAGTGGGAAACTGGAATTGCCAGGTACTACAAAGCTGTGAGCTACTGTGTTCTATCCATCGCCGGCATAATATTTACAGCTTCAATAAAGAAAAGTCTCAAACCGGGCCAGAAATAGTTAACCCTGGCTCAGACAGCAGCTATTTTGCCTGAGTCTTTATTTTCAGTGACTAATAGGTAAAAGGAACATGAGTTCTCCCGGTCTCTGGAGGCTGTGGCATAAACGATGTCTCTGAGGCCCATTCCTGTGATTAGTGAGCTGGATATGAGCGATAGGATATTTTGAAGAGATAAAAATGTCTGACCAGCTAATAACTACCTGACGCCAACACTGAGACGGAGGGGCAGAGTGTGGGTGTGGGGAGAGGTTAGGATGTGATTCACTCTGAGACAAATGCCTGAGGAATGCATATCAGACTTATACATGTGCACACATACATGCACACATTCATATGCACATACATCAGCGACACCAATGACACGAAGATAAGCAACATGAACACTTACACAAGCGACTATGCAACTGCCCTGCACAATAGGTTTTATTCTAAAGGCAATGGAAGGTAATTGTGGGATTTTTTTTTTACAGTAATCTATGTGTAGAATTAATGATAGGAGAAAGGTCAGAAACAATATCAGAAAGGCATCTGCTTGGTACCTGATGCCTTTCATGTCTGCACTCAACTCACAGATACTAAGTGCATTCAGACACATGATATTTTAACCTCCAGTACCCAGGCTACGCATATATGCACACATATAATATACATATGGGAAGAATCTACCCTTCTTAGTCATACTATACATCCACAAAAATATCTATCTTTCAACCTCAGATACTCTCATACATCAAAGGCTTGTGAAACATTCCTGATACAGCTAGGTCATGCAATTACCTGGACACCTAAACAACACACTCGCGCGACGTGCACACACACACCACTCTTAGACAATATCTATGCATCTTCAAAATAACCATAAAGCACAGATACACACACAATAATCACAGAATTTTCAGAGATTCATTATCTAAATGCAGCTCTTATAGTTTGAATGGGAAATGTTCCTCACAGGCTCATGTGTTTGCAAACAAGTATCTTTAACCACTGAGCCATATTCCTAGCTCTCTGTGTGTTTGAACACTTGGTCCCCAGCTGGTAGTGCTATTTCAGGAACCTGTGAAACCTTTTGGACACAGGGCCTGCTTTGCAAGTATAGATCACTGGGACAGGTCTTTGAGGGTTATAGGTTATTTCCTGTCC
The DNA here is from genome assembly GCA_036365145.1 of Orientallactaga sibirica. Lineage (NCBI taxonomy): Eukaryota > Metazoa > Chordata > Mammalia > Rodentia > Dipodidae > Orientallactaga > Orientallactaga sibirica. The sequence continues at coordinate 15,414,824 of JAEOAD010000034.1, forward strand.
TGCTTTCTGCAAGTTCTTGCTTCCATGCCTTCTCTGCCATGATGGACTGATATTCCCTGAAACCATGAGCCAAAATAAATTCTTCCTTCCTTAAGTTGCTTCTATTAAGCACTCTGTCACAGCACTGAGAAAAGTAATTAGTACATGCCCAGCTAATGCATATACAACATGGCAATACAAATATACAACTCCACTAAAACACACCATAGAAGATGGGACTCAGTGGAGGGGGGATTTGTGAGGGGCAAAAGGGAGGGTTATGGGAGGGGATTATGATCATGGTATATTGTCTATATGTACAGAGGTTGTCAATAAAATTTACAAAAGAAGTATACATATGAGACACACCATACACATATACACACATTTCTTAGAAGTATACAACCTTAAGAGACAGATAGGATACAAGACCCATACTACACATCTGAGTCTTCTCACTCTTCATTAGCAATCAACTGTTACAATGAACTTAGAGACCCCTTTTCTATCACCAGCAATGACAAATCAACGTAATATATAAATGTTACTTTATAAGTGTCAGATTAAAAAATAATCATGTACATAAAATTCATGTGTCACAAGACCCTCTTTCACCTTTGTGGATCTTGCTTCATCCTGGATAAAGGCAGAAAATAAGCCCTTAGCACAATTTAGCTGGGGTTCATTCCTTTGCTCACCTCAGGTTGCAGGAGGAGGAAAAGGGCAGCAGAAAGCAGAAAGTCCAGAGTCCTTAATAGGGTGTCCAGATGGCACTGACTACAGCACCAAGAGATTCTTACATGTTTTTAACTTGCTGTGTGGCCTGGGATCTGCTGTTTCCTTTTGCCAGTCCCAAATTTCCTCATCTGTAAAGTGGGAATGAATTTACCTAGCACAACTAAAATAGACTGATTACTTGATATAAATCCCAGGGAACTGTGGACCTGACCTCCTCATAGCCCTAAGAAGAGATAAACAGGCCTGGGACAGTCCAACAAAAGCATAAATTTTTCACATTGACCCCTTCACTTGTCCTTTCTCCCAGACACTTCTGCATAGCATGAATTATGAGTCTAGCCGGGCTTGTCTAGAAAGAAGGGCTATCATTTTTCTACCATCCTCACTGGGTCTTTATTAAGCACCAGGATATGCTCTGGGTGATTGACTTGTACTATCTAATTTTATCCTCATAACAATCCTCTCCTGCAGGTTCCGTTATTACCCCACTTTACAAATGAGATGTTGAGGTGCATTCTGACTAGGAACTTTTCCTGAGACCTCACCAGTGGGTACCTTGGAGCTTGGAGTCAAATCTTCTCTCCTGAGATATGGAGGGCTGTGTGACCCCACCCTCTACTAGATGGAGCCAGGTGGAAGCCAAAGTCCAGGGTGATCCTGAGAAAAGCTAAGAACCTTCTTCACTGTGACCAGGGAGCTGAGAATGACTTCGTGTTCTCTCCTCATCCACAACATCACTAAACTCTCACCTAACACTCACCTATGTTCAGATTTGTAGTGGACTTGAACATTCCTAAGCCCTGCTTTTTCCATCTATAGGGCCCTCCCGTTATGGTTATGAAGTGACTAACACATCCTGTCAAAAGAGCACCAGGTGTCAGGCCTTTCTCCAGGTACATCCTTGTTATTCATCACTAGCTGTGATTGGCAAGTTGAGTGGACTCATACATCTTGTTTCTATAAATAATATTGGAGACTCACGTGGCTCAGGACTCTCTGTTTTGACATTTAATGTTACTTTTTGTATACTCAATTTCATCAGGACTTATGACTAAGAAGCACAAATTTAGAGTCAGGCTTTTGGGTTCAAATCTTGTCTCTCTTACGCTGGGTAACCTTGAACATATTATTTAACTTTTTGCAAGCTCAGCTTATCTCTACATAAAATGCAGTGGAATCATAGTCCATGGGCTTTTTGAGGATGTTGTGTGGTCTGTGTGCATGATTTAGTAAGTGTTCCACATGTTCACTGTCAGCACAACTGCAGAGAGTTGTCAAATATCCATCTCAATTCTCTTTGTTTGTATTGTAGCAGGTTCCAGTTTGGATTGTTCCTCTGGTTGGAACTTCTCCAGCCATCTCTTTTTCCTAGATCATCACCCCTCATGTGTCCTTTCCTGAAGATAACAGAATGTCCCAGACTCACCTGGGCCTTTTCTGCCCCAAGATTCAGTGCAAGCTCACCCTGGCTTTGAGAGTGGTACTCCAATTCAATTTTCCCTTGGCAAGGTACACCAGATGTGGCATGGGTTACTTTCAGTGACAAGGTACACAGGAACCTTTTAGAGACTGTGACACATGATGCTGCTTCCCAGGCTTCCTGAAATCCTCTTTTATCCTGCTCCCATAAGAGTGCTACAAGGAATCTCTCTTCCCCTTGATTTTTCTGAGTTACCAGCTTTGCTTTCATTTACAAAATCCTCCCACTGACTTTGATATATCATGCTACATTGTGTCACAACAAGCCTTGTGTTTAAATTACTATGTAATCCAAAGATTTAAAAATCTACATTGCTTACTTTGATAACATTAACTCTTCTCCAAGTATATCTTTGGTGGTAAATTCACTACACTTTCACTATGCTCTCCCAGTCTTCAGGGAGAACTATTGTTGTTTGGCAGGAATGTATGGACCATGCTACTATGGTAACAACTTCAGATCATGTGCGTGTATATGTGTGAGTATGAGAATATGTATATATATATAAAACATCATCTCAGTTCATAGCTGTCATAAGACAGGAAAAGGCTATGCAGACTGTTTTGGGGCAGGAATTAAGTCATCAACAATCTTAACCAGCAGTGGACTCTGAAAGCTACATACCTTAGCCAGCTAGGCAAAATGTACCAACTGATGCACTGGTGGCATGTCTGTTATAGGGGTAACGAACTGATCTCTGATGGGATTAAGGCCTGTTCCATGGGAAAGAATTCATCCTGGATCTGAAAACCTAGTCAAAAGTCTATGCTTGAAAAGACAATAAGCTCTAGGGAGAAGTTACTACTGTCTTTTGGGTAAATAGCTAAATGCATCTATTATGCCCACCAAATTGCCTTCTAAATATTTATGTTTATGCCCATATATTAATGCTACTTTCATGTTTTGTTAGAGCAGTTTTCCAGATGGTTGTGAATAATAGGAAGACTTAAAACTCATCAAAGTCCTGAAAATAAATGACAGTGGAGTGCTGAGCACTGAGATAACTCTGTCACACCTCCCAAGATGCAGAGACAATTGTGAAAGAGGTGGTACAAAGAACGTTAAGAGCCAACCAAATGATTTGGAAGAGTGCTTTGAAATGCTCTCTTCCAGACACAAAATGTCTGTGGCATTCATGACCTCATAGTGGCTGATGCTACCTACACAAGACCTACATAATATGAGGGCAAATATATCTATAAAAAATGGAAGACAGACTAATTGGTGTGAAGAAGAGGTTCAGTGGAGAGGACACAGGGAAGGAGGAAAAGGATCATGATGTGAGGGAATTATGATCCAGGTACATAAAAGCAGATCAATGAAAAAAATAATGTAAATCAAAATTGGTAAGATAGCCACAACCTCTCATGGCTCAGCCTTATAGATTATATTTCTCCCATTCTAGGAGCATAAACACTCTAGAGTGCAGGGAAGTGGGGGTCTAGAGTATCATAAACAGAGTGCTCACTATCAACATTCATTGTTTTTTCTATTTTCTTGGCATTGGCTCCACAGTTCATGTCTTTGTCACGGAGCTTCAACTTCTGAGAAACCCTTGTGCACATGAAAATAAATATTCCCTTGCCTCAGTTCTCAAGTCTAATAAGGCTACTTTGGAGCAGCTGGGAATATTAGAAAGTCTAAGTAAATTAATGTCAAGGATTATTAAAAGTAGAAATTTGGGAACTAGGGAGAGTGCCCAGTGGGTAGAGAGCTGGAGAGAAGTGGATAGATTCAGCATGTGTTTAGGAAATCAAAACAGCAGTGTTATAATAGATGAGAAGAAGGGGAAAGTCTGGAGGGTAACTTCCATGGTTTCTACTTGTGGTGGGATAGTGGCAGAATTAAAGAATGCTGCCTTCTAGTCTTGTTGAGATAAACATTTGTTTTCTTATTCTTTAGCTGTCACCTGGGAATCCATCTACCTACCTAGCTTGTGTCTTTTGTGCATGGGAGACCCATGGGAGGGTGTGATAGTTTGAATAGATAGCCCCCAATATATTCAGTGTTTTATTACAGTTTGTTATTCAGATTTGCAGCCACCTGGCTGGAAGATGTGTCACTGGGTGGATCTATGGTCCAGCCCAAAGGTGTGGGAATGGATTTGAAATTCCAGTCTAAAGATATGCAAAGTGTGCCTAGCTAGAGTTCCTGAAGTGTGCTGTGTGGTTGTGCCTTTTGGGCTTGTGGCTTCTCTCTCTGTGTATGGACCTGTGAAGGCAGGCCGCTTCTTCTGCCATTATGGAACTTCCCCTGGATCTGTAAGCTTCAATAAATCCCTTCCTCCATAACTGTGTCTGGTCTGGAAGTTCATCTCAGTGAACCTGAAGCTGTCTGTTAGAGAAGGTGTATGACCATGACACAGAACAGTAGAGTAAGAAAGACCTCAGACACCCACCATTCCAGCACCCTCGTTGTACAAAGAGAAACAGAGGTCTGTGGCTGAAGGTCCTTGCATCAGGGAGCTACAGGGCTGTGCTTAGCATGCTTTGGTTTGGGGCCTCTTCATGGCTTTATGCTGCTTTGTACCCTTTGACTAGATGCATGGAATGTAATGAAATGCCACACATCCATCTTTCTCTTCAAAATCCTCCATACTTAGGATATGCTAATTAAAGGCTGTATTCTTTCTCAGTTCTGACATCCAAATTGGCTTAGAGTGCTAATGGAGTTAATACAGAAAGCTCCTTAGGAAGTGCTGACATAGATGACACACTATATAGTTATTTGTTTCTGATATACCCTAACCCTATATGGTCCTGGAATAGAGATACTTAGAATCGCTTCTCTCCTCAACTTTTTTTTTTATTTTTTATTTTTGGAGAGAGACACAGACCGACAGAGAGAGAGGGAGAGGAAGACAGATAGAGATGGGCGCGCCAGCAGTCTCTCAGCTGCTGTGAACGAAATCCAGATTTGTGGGCCCCCTTGTGGTCAAGTGCGGCATTGTGCCCTTGCGTCACTTTGCATCTGGCTAAACGTGGGACCTGGAGATTGGAACCAGGTTCTTAGGCTTAGCAGGCAAGCGCTTTAATCGCTAAGCCATCTCTCCAGCCCATCTCCTCAACTCTTTTAATTATACAATTTTCTTTGCAGCTCAGTTTGGCTAAGTGCATGACTGTCAGCTGTTCACTACAGTTCCTAGCTTTACTTACAGCCAAGCAAGGATGCATAGAGCTGAGTTCAGGCCAAAGGAGGGTGAGTGGAAGTAAGATGAGTGCATGTCCATGTCTATAAAATTTTAGGAAATTTCTTTCTTTGAACCTAAGCCTCTTGTCTGAACTTCATTTCCCCATCATTGTGTGTGTGTGTGTGTGGTGTGTAACTTAGAGAGAATATCTACCCCACAGGATCCCTGTCACATGTGCTAGGCATGAAGCTAGGCAGATCCATTTGTTCCTCACAGTCCAGAGTGCAGGAGTAGAATTTCTATTTTATTGGTGAGGTAGCTGGATCTTCAGCATTGCTTAGTGGAAGCTCACAGACTGTGATGTGGGACAGGGTCAGGAATGAAAGCTCTGGCACATCCTGTCCACATATTGCAAGTTCCTTCTATGCTGCATGGGCCTTGAGATGACTCATGACTCTTAGGAAAGCTTGTAATGATTTATATGAAAGGTGACTGCAACTCTTTCTTCTTAAAGAAAGTTGGAGGGGTCTGGGAGATGGCCTAGCAGTTAAGACACTCACTTGAAAAAGCCTGAAGACCTGGGTTTGATTCCCCAGTACCCACATAAAACTTGATGTGTAAAGGGGTGAATGCATCTGGAGTGTTTGCAGCATCTAGAGGCCCTGGTGCTCTCTCGCTCTCTCTCTTTCCTTATAAATAAAAAAAAAGTTTTAAATATTTATTGAAAAAATAAAAAGAAAGTTGGAGCTCATTGTAACCATGGCCACCTGGAGACAAGGCTCAGCTGGGATGGCATTCACTCCAGAGGATTCCAAATACTCTCATGACACAAGTCCCAGGGTATTTCTTAAGAATGTGACTCTCTAGCTTCTTTGCTGGCCCCATTCCCAGTGTGGGATATGGCTGATGGATCTGTATTTAACAAACCCTCTGAGTCCTTCTCATATTCAGGGGTATCAGGGAAGCTTAGCCTGGTTCCTGGCTGGAAGTAGGTCTCTTGATGTAGTCAAGTCTCCTTTTCTCTGTAGCACCCATGTCTACTTCTCATTATCATTAGTTTTTCAATATGCATCTTTATTTTCAGTCATAACAGTAACCACGTATGGAGGCAAGAAAGGAAGTAAGGTGCTTAACCTGCATTTTCTTTCTAATCCCTTTATAGCACTGTCATCAACAATGGTGAAGGAATTGATGATAATTGCCTTACAAGGACCCTGTCACATGTAATAAGCATGGGGTTAGGCACCTTAATGTACTATCCATTGTTCCTCAAGGCCTTCCAGCACAGGAAGTAGGATTCTTCTTTTTTATTTTAGAGAGAGCAAGAGAGACACACACACACACACACACACACAGAGAGAGAGAGAGAGAGAGAGAGAGAGAGAGAGAGAAGAGAGAAAGAGAATTGGTACACCAGGGCCTTGGCCACTGAAATCAAACTCCAGATACCAGTGCCACCCAGTGGGGATGTGCCACTTTGTGCTTGCCTCACCTTTGTTTGTTTGGCTTATGTAGGATCTGCAGAATCAAACAGGGGTCCTTGGGCTTCTTGGACAAGCATCTTAACTGCTAAGCCATCTTTCCAGCTCTGGATTCTTCTTCTTTTTTTTTTGTGACAAGGTAGCTTCATTCAGAGAAGCAAAGTGACTTGACCAATGGCACAAAGCTCAGAGGTAGAAGAGAAAGGGAAAAAGAGCTGATGAAAGGAGCATGGTGAGAGTCAGATCTGTCTCCTGACTTCTGCAGGGAGAATATGACTTCTCCTTGCAAGCTCATGGTAAATTCATGGAACATCCCAGTCCAGAGGCAGCAACTAACCTAAAAAATGTGTTGCCTTTCTTCTTGCATTGATGGGGGTACAATTATCTGGGGACACCCAGGGAAGGGAATGAGAGGAGAAACCCACTTTCTGCTGATAAAGTGTTAGAAAAAGAGAGACATGAGAATGGTCCTTCTTACGACATGTGAGGTCAGGACTCACATCCATTAGCATGGAATAGAGTTAGAAATTCTTCATGCAACTGAGGTGTTTTTGAATTAATGAAGCATTTATTAATTAAACATGTACTAGCTTTACAAAGAGATGAACTAGTACAGATTCTGCTTTTATGGAGCAAAGGGAGGAGTTCACCCCTATTATCTCTTTAGCTAGGAAAAGTGAGTACAAGGAAAAACAAACAGCATTCATCCTCAAAATAATTTTCATGGCTCATTCAAGGGCTTATGAATGACAGCTCTGTGTTAGGAACCCCTATATAACCTTGACTCTTTCTCATACACTTACTCTCTTCCACACTAGGCCTACCTCCTTGCATTGATGTTTGAGCCTTTACCAGCACCCAACCCCCTAGGGAGCAAGCCCTGTTTTCTGAGGAGGCAGAATTACTGTAGGATCATTGCATCGTGTAAAGAAATGCAATTTAAGCTGTCAGTGTATGCAGAATGTGGAATTTAGGAGCCTTGTCAAATCTGTAGGAGCAAAGAGAATAATTGATCAGTGGTACCTTTCTGTTTAAACACACTTCACATCCTGAAAGATGCTCATCATTTTCATATGAACTGATACTTCAGAGTTTTCTGAGCACTTCATGCCCATTATCCTATTGAGCCACCCAGAAGTCTAGTGAGATGGATTACAAGGGAGAGACTCTCCATACCTTATGCTGTGTCCCCCAGAATCTGGGGCCTTGACTGGAAATTCACTGCTCCAGTTGCTAGACCAAGCTGCTACTCTAATCAAATCACCCTTCATATTTCTGTTTGCTTGACTGTAAAGCCCCATTTCTCATAGGAATATTTTCTCCTGTCTTCAATCATCTGTGATGTGGGGTAGAAAGGCAGCTATATTAAAGAATGATTCTATCAAATTGCGGAGCAGAAGCATGGCAAGAGATGAAGTATTTCTGGTTGAGAGCTCCTCACTCTTCTGAGTTAATGCCAAGTTCAAGAGGCTTCTTGTACTATAGTCAAGGATGAGAAATATCTTCAAGAAGAGTTCCCCAAGGTGACCAAGTTCTACACTGTCTTGATGATTAGTCACCAGGTAGAACCATGGGCTGCTCAGCCAGCAGCTCTGTTCAAGGCAAACAGATGGTAGCATGTGTGGAAATACTTTCCAGGATTTTGCCTGTAAGCAGATACTGAAAGCCAAGCAGCCAGCTGAGTCATTCCTTCACCAGCGTGGCATGTGTTGGCTGCCAACTGGGATAACTTAGGATTAGGATCCAAGTCATGTTTTATAGACCAGTGGGCCAAAAAAGTTTGTAAGATGGAGACAGGGCATCAAAGATGATGAGGTCGTTGAGTGAGGACGCATCAGACCTAAGATGATGAGAGGATAAGGTAGCAAGCATCTGTTCTGTTGAAGATATGTCAGCTTTAATTGTGTTCTGTTTTCCTGATGGGTGGGAAAATAGGCAGCTTGGGCTCTGCGGGCAGTTCATGAAACACCATGGTGATACATGGTGATGTAAGGAGCTGTGCTGTGTGTCTCTTTCTCTTGCTTTTTCTTATGTATACTGCTTCTGTTTTCCCAGGAGATGTAGCCCAGTGTTCTCCCTGACCCACGGTGCTTCACTGCATGTGCTCTTCCACAGGGTTCTGCCTCTTCTGAGCAGAATCAATTCTCAGTGGTGGATTTTGTTATTAAACATTAGTCACAGAGGACCTTACAAAAGAATGGTGCAATTTTAAATATTTGCTAGTAGGAAGGGTCAGTATTTCTAAGGTCCTAGGAAAAATTGGCCTAGGTATAATTATTCAGACTGTCCCCTTTCCTTCTCTTGGTTTGGATCATGAAATTAGTCTTTAGACTAGTAGAAAATGTGTGTGTAGACAGGGTTATGGATCCTGCTCCAGTCATGTAGTGGGTTGGTGGGATGGGAACTGATGCTTTTCCTCCAGGCCCAGACTCCCACTCCCAATGTGTCCTTCCTTAGGAATTCATCATTTGTTTATGCTTTCCCTCAGTCCAGAGAAGATTGGAAGCAGTCACTCCCTACAAAGTTTAATACCTTGTCGTTACCATTTACCACCTTCAAATCATAGAAGTTTAGAGCTCCCCTCATAAAACCAACTTGGAAATGTGGTATGCTTGTATATCAGGGACACATAGTAATTCCAAACTCTTTGGGAAGTTAAGAGTTTTTTTTTTCTTCCAGAAAAGTCATTCTTTATGCTAGAATTTTCCAATGCCTTTGATCAGGAGCAACAATGCTGGTGAAAAGTACTTTAGAAACACGTTGAAATCCAGTTAGAAGCTCAGGATAGAGAATCAGAATATTCCCAGTCCATGTCACAGCTTTACTGTTTATAAGATGAGTTACTTGAAACATGTTTCAGCACCAAACAGAGTCAGTTTTGTTATCTGCAAAGTGGGGTGTGTGGCCATGGTTGATATTTATTTGGTGCACAAGGTGAGACCTGGTATTAGGAGGTAAACATTTGATACGCATGAGTTCATTTAACCTTTACAACAATCCAATGAAGTAAGTTTACCAGTTAAGAGATGAAGAAACTGAAGTCCAGAGTGGTTAAATCACTTACTCAAAGTGAAATGGCAAGAAGGTGCAGAGGGGTTCCAATCCAGGCAGCGTGTCTCTAGAGCCATTAACATGCATGCAGACTTGCTCTGATGGTTGAGGGAAATGACACCTGCTATAGCCATAACAAATGCTGTGCACCTTATATGCATCGACCTATCTGATCCTCACACTAAATCACTGCTATAGCTCTCTCCTGGTGTCTGAAATACACTTAGTGAATAGGAATTCACTTGTTCTTCCCTGGGTTTTCGTTTTCAGTAATAAAGGGAGAAACTTAGGTTGGAGGGACTAAGTGCTCTAAATGTAAATGCTCCAAACCTGTACAATAAGAGATCTAACCTGGGATCGGAACCTAGGCCCTAATTCTATCTGGGGTGTTATTGCTCCATCAGGACTGGACACGAGTGGCCTTTTGCAGAGGTGAGTGGCAGAGGGTCCTTGAGGTAGCATGACCTCTCTGTGCAGCTTTCACTGTTTCCAGGTCTTCATCCATGCTGGCCTCACCACGCCCTCCCCCCTCCCCTCTGCCTCTGCCATGGCTTCTTCCTTTTCTCTCTGCTAGAGTTCCCTGGCAGCCCATGCACTTCCTCAGTGCTACCCTTCGTTCCCATGGAGATTACTGGTTTCCCTTCTAGACTCAAGTTATGTGCAAGACTTCTGCTGACACCCTGCAGCTCCTACGCTCCCATCCTAGGTAGAATGGAGACCTCCCTGTTGAGCCAGTTTCCCAGTGAAGTCTAACAGGCTCGCCTTACTCATGTCCATCTGGTGTCACACAGTGAATACTTCCAAGATAGAGAGATGCTTACTATTTGGCTTACCTAGCTTATGGGAGTCCTTTCTAAGGACAGCATGTAAATTTAGTTACTATCCAGAAGAATTTACTTCTCAAATGCTGGTGGGAAGGGAGAAAGGTTCCGAGGCTAGTACAGAAAATCTTTCTAAGGGAAAGATTCAACAAGAATCAGCTGTTTCTAGGTACTGTTCCAGGACTGGGGGTTACAATGGTAGTGAGCAGGACTTGTAAGTCACTGAATATATGTTAAAAGAAAGCTGACACAGATGGACAAATCTACCCAAGCAGCTTTGCACCCACCTGAACTTTAATGACTTAAAATGCCGCTCATTTGTTCAGCTCATCATCCTGTGGGGACTGGGCCGTTTTGGTCTAGTCTCCTACACGAGTTCATTTGCCCATCTCCTGTCAGCGGCAGCTGGAGAATCTAGATGTCAGCATGCCTGTCTAGAAGTTTGCAGGGACTGCGTATCTTTCATCTTCCAGCAGGTTAGCTTGACCTTCCTCGCATCGTGACCAAAGCAGCAAGAAGAAACAAGCCCCGTTATACAAATTCTGTTCATGTCTCGTGTAGTGTGTATCATGTTTGCTACTTTTGATTTGACAGAGGAAGTCTTGTGACCAAGCCCAGAATCAGTGTGGCTGGGGATGAGCAACACATGTAGGTAATTTGTGCCTGTTTGTGCAGTCCTACTTAAGACATCATTAGGATAGTCTTTAGAACCTGACACCTGTCTGTATTGTTACCACCACCTCCACTGGAATCTACATTACCATCATTTCTTGTTCGGCTCCCCGCTTCTTTCCCCTGCTTGGATACAGCTTTTCTTTCTCGCTATTTTTTTTTTTTTTTTTTTTTTTTTTTTTGGGAAACAGGGTCTCATGTACTCCTCTTAGCTGGGCTATAATTCCCTATGTAATTGAGGATGACCTTAAACTTCTGATCCTATCTCTGCAAAAAACACTGTCAAGTGTTAAGATTACAGGTAAGCTTTTACCACCATGCTAGGTTTTATGTAGTGCTGGGGGTTGGACTCAGGGCTTTGAACATACCAGGCAAACACTCTACACACTGAGCCACATCCCCAGTTTCTGGATACAGCTATTCTTTCATCCACAGTAACACAAGCCATTCTTCTGCTTAAGATGCAATAGTGGGCTGAAGAGATAGCTCAGTGACCATCTGAGTTTGAATTCTCAGAATCTACATAAAATCTGAATGGAGCAGTGCATGTCTGTTATCCCACCATGCCTGCAGCAAGATTGGAGGTGAAAACGGGAAAATTCCCCAAAGCTCATGAACTAGCTAGCCTGGATTTTATAGTAGTGAATAAACTATAAGAGACCTTACCTCAAATAAGGTGAAAGGTGGGAACCAACACTTGGCATTGTCCCTCTGACCTCCACAATGCACTGTGGTGCACCTGCACTCACACATGCCCACACAAATGTAATAAAACTCAATGATTCCCTGTTGTTCTAATGCTCAAGACCAACAGACATACCATGGCTGCAAAAATCCTGTGTGATTTCCCCTTGCCTGCATCATCAGGCTCACCCTCCACCATCCGACCTTCCTCTTAGCTTTCTTAGGATCCAGGAACACTGTTATGATTCTCTTGGTGATGCCTCTGGTCCCAAGGACTTTGCTCTGGTGGTCCTTTTTAGAATGCCTTTTTCTTGCTCTCATCTAGGGGAATCTGTCAGTCATGCTTCAGTGTCAGACTCTTTGGGGAGTCTCCTCTGACCCTCATTCATTTGCTGCATTTGAAATTCCTCATCCTTGTCCTGTGAAGCAGATGTTCAGGCTATGAGTGTGAGTGGTGACTTGGTTATATCACTCTCCTTTATTACACTTCAAGCCCTAGGGGATAGAAAACATCTATTTTGCTTCTCATGACACCCAAGAAACTAGCACACGATTTGGCACACAGTAGGTGTGCAGTCCACTGTCCTTTTAGTAAAGAACATCCCGCCACCTCCCACGTAGCTGATCTCACCTCCCTCCAGCCTCTGCTCTGTGCTTGTGCAGAACTTGTCAGCAAGAGAGCTGAGAATTTGTCCTGAATTTTAAACAACATTTGATTCCAAAATGGGGAGATTTAGCAGACAAAGCTCTTTCCCTACATTCTCTCTCTCTCTCTCTCTTTTTTTCTTTTTTTTAAGCTAGGCTGAGACACTGCTCGCTCTCTGGGGACACTTCCACAGCTCCCTATCCCCCACCCCACACACAAAATGGGCACTGTGAACTGCTCTCTCAGAAATCTTGTGAAAAGGGCAGGGTATTGGAATTTGAGACAAAGAGAAGAAAAATGAGCTGGCTTGAAAAGTCGGCTGGCATTATAATGAGCAAGATTATTCTGGGAAATGCAGGAACCTGCTCTAAAGGCCCTGGTAGGGGCTGTTTAACTAACCTGTGGCCAAACGCAGCCTACTCTCACAGACATACATGGCCATCACATCACTAGTCTTCCTGCACTGGCTATGGCTGGAAGCCTTCGTCCACACTGGGAAGTCAGTCTTTCCCTGGCTGGAAGGTTCATCTGATAGAAGAGGCAAGAAAGCTAGTTCTCAAACTAAGATTCCCTGGCACTACCTTATGTCACCAAATTCAGGAGTTGGGCCCTAGTATCTCTTAAAAAAAATTATTGTGAGGCCAGGCATCGTGGCACAGGCCTTTAATCCCAACACTCAGGAGGTAGAAGTAGGAGGATCACTGTGAGTTCAAGGCCACCGTGAGACTACATAGTGAATTCCACGTCAACCTGGGCTAGAGTGAGACCCTACCTTGTAAAAAAACAAGAAAAAAAAGATTTATTTTGATTTATTTATTTGAGAGAGAGAGAGAGAGGAGGAAGAGAGAGCATATACAGAGAGAATAGGCATGCCAGGACCTTCAGATGCTGCAAACAAACTTCAGATGCATATGCTACCTTGTGCATCTGGCTTACGTGGGTACTGGGGAAACAAACCTGGGTCCTTTGTCTTTGCAGGCAAGCCATCTCCCAAGCCCCCTATCCCCTCTTTGGCAGTATTTAAATATCTCTACTTCTTGGGTGCTATTTATGGAACACAGAGGAAGTAGTTATATGAGGTCACTGAATGTGAAATGTTCTCTACAAGCTCCTGTATTTGAACACTTGGTCTCCAGCTGGTACTGCTGTTTTGGGAGGTTGGACATAGAGTTCAGCTGGCAGACACAGGGCTATAGGGGAGGGCCTTGAGGGTTACAGCTAGATGCTTGATTCCTTTTTGTTTGGTTTTTAAATAGCTACACCTCACTCTTACCAATATGGAGTAACCCTTCCCCATGCCTCCCTACCATGATAGACTGTATTCCTTTAAAGTAAAATAAATTTCTCCTTCCTTAAGTTGCTTCTTGTCAGATATTTGGTCATAACAATAAGTAAAGTCATTAGCAGAGTGGTGTTGGCATACTAGAGTGAGCCTGGGAAGCATGCTATGTGCTCTTGGGCATATCATTCTCCTTGCCTTAGTTTAATCTCCTTTAATAATGTTTATTGAACAATTGTCCAGTAACTATATGCCAGGTGCATTTACTTGGAAATGCTTTTTCTCCTCCCTTCTACTATTACATCATGACTATTATTATTTTCACTTATGCACATACCAACAGTGAAGTTCAGAGACATTGCCTAAGGTTCATAGCAAGTAAGCCGGTGCCCAATGGCTTTCAAACCAAGCCTGTGTGTCTCACAATCCAGAGATCACAGTTCACTGTATAAGCATTGAAACCTCTTGTGTACTCAACACTTTTCCATTCAAATTCAAGCAGAGCAATCCGGGCATTTGGACACATGCCTGGATTATTTTTAAGGTCTGGAAATTATACTATTTGATGCCAAGTCCCATGACAGTGTGTATCAGTACTGTTTCTTTTATATAGATAAGAAGTTAGAGACTCAAATATAAGTTACTTCCCTGAAGGATTTACAGGAGAGCCAGGACTGAGACAAGTATCTGTCTCACACCAAGGCCTGTGCTCTTCAAGCCGTATACTGTGTTCTAAAATGAGACTGTATTTGGTCTCCTTGAAAGATCCCCAAAGAGCATGATCTCATGAGTGAACTTAGTTGACTAAAGTGTGGAAGAGACAGGACTCTCCCAACATGGTATGTGTTCTACCAAGAAGCAAGTGAGACATTCATATAGGGAGTAAAACATAATGCAAACACATACAGCAGCAACCCAGTAAGTTAATATCTATTTTAATTGGTTTAAAATATCTATTTGTTTGAAAGCAGAGAGAGAAGAGAGACAGAGAGAACCAGAGCAAGAGAGAGAAAGAAAGAGAGAGAATTGGCATGCCAGAGCCTCTAGCTATTGCAAACAAGCTCCAGACGACTGTGCCACCCTGAATCTGGCTTTACTTGAGTACTGGGGAATTGAACCCAGGTTGTTAGGCATTACAGGCAAGTGCCTTAACTGCTGAGCCATCTCTCCAGCCCTATTTTTTTTTTTAAAGGCAGACTGCCACATGTAGCACCTCATTTGGATGTGTCTGGAGTCTTACAAGTTTGAATACCCTATGTTCTCCTACAAATGGACCTTGGGAGCTTGTTTGGAGGTTCTAGCTGAAGAGCACAGCTATTCATATATGCGGGACCGAAGATCAGTCCTCCTCTATTCAGGGAAGGCCCTCCTCTTCGACTGAGCACACAGCTTTGGGAAGAACGCACATAGAGCACTGAGGGAGGAAGGGGATACCCGCCTAGCCAGCCAGATTAGTCAAATCAACCCTAGCAATCAATGGGGTGACAGATGTCTCATCCAGATCGCCCTCACATCCTTAACTGTTTTTAAAATTCAATTAAGGTAGAAATGTATAAATCATTGAAGACAGAATTAAGCTATGAATTTGAACCACTATAATGTCTCTCTCATCATGCTACAATTTTGGCCTTGCACCAGAGGAGGCCTGGGATCCAGAGCTGAGCTGCCAGTCATGGACTTCTGTGGCCTGGGTGGGTGAGCAGAGCAGAGCAGAGCAGAGCAGAGCAGAGCAGAGCAGAGCAGAGCAAAGCAGAGCAGAGCAGAATGTGCTTTGTCTGCAGGGGACTTGGTTACGAAGTGGGTATCATGCGGAACAACATTAGAGGGCAATGGCTGTGAATGGTCAGACATGGAGAATCAGCCACACTGTTTACACATTTCTTTTTGAGGAAAAATGGGTGAGTAGACAAAAATGTCTTGCCTAAAGAATTCTCTGGATCACTGGTAAACACTATGTCCTCAGAGAGACTAGGACTAGCAGTGATTCTTTATCTTTAACTTTTTAGAGATTTCAATCCACCTGAGGGTTTTATTTCCTAGGGGCGGTGGCTACATTAACAAACAAAAAATTCACATGTAAGTTCAAGAAGTTCAAGGATCCCTTGAAACCCATGAATGGGATTCTAGTGACTACCACTAAAGGGACTTCGGTGATGCAGAAAGTACATTATATTGGACAGAGAAAAATATTTAGCAACCATAATCTGAATAGGTCACTTTGTTCCCTGGGCCTGTTTTCTCAGCTGGCAAATGAGGGTTGTAGCCATAAATCTGCCAGGTCAAAATATTGGGAAGATCAGACAACTTAATGAAAGTGAGAATACTTTATAAACATAAAGTGCTTTTGTCCTCATTGGCTGAGACTTTTCATGTCACTGTGAATGTTTGTGGTCTTTAACAAGTTAGTTGTCTGTTCTAAGAATTGATGGTCTTTAAGTACAAAGAAGAGGCATCTTCCTGAGGAAGGGTGAGTGGGCCTGGCTGGCTCTGTGGCCCAGGGCTTGACTTTCCCTTCTTCTTGTTCTTGTCCCACTTCACCAATTGCTCCAAACCCCTTGGAGAGCTCTTTCATGGGAGGTGCACCTCTCCCCCTGCAGATTAGTCACAGCAGCAGATAAAGAGGGTTGAGTGGCCGAGGGAGGCTGCAAATGAGCTCCCATTAGCGTAGTCTGTATGTCTCTGGTGAAAGGGGTTGGTAAACAGTTCCCACTTATCTTGCTCCTCAGCATTTAGCTGATTTCCATAATGAGCTTCATTGAACTGCAAGGCCCCAGAGGTGTCCCCAGGCTTTCTGAAAGCACTGTGTTCTGTAAATCTGATTCATGGAGAGGTGAAGGCAAATGTGTTAACAAAGGGGAGGAAGTACCACCAACATACAAGCTGCAGCATCTCAGGAGATGATAGCAGGTCTTTGCCCCTAGGCTTCAGACTGGGAAACTGAGGCATCCTGAATCTTGGAAGACTCTGAAGGGGCAGATATTGCTACTAGAATTCTGTCATGATCCCTGCTTGCTCTCAAGCATAAGGTGAGGGGAGCTGATCTGAGGTATCTGCAGACATTGGCCATCTAGAAATAAGTCAGAGCATCTGGCCATATGTTTTTCTAAATATTTTTTCAAGGGTAAATGATCAAAAGGGGTTAAAATGTCCCGATTTCCTCTGCAGTTATAACTCAGGTTACAACTAACTTAATTACAGCAAGAAGGGCAAACATAGAAACTAAGGGCAAAGAGTACTTGTCCCAGGCATTGGACATTCATCTGCTCATTCCATCATTCTGCTCTGTCCTCTTCTTCTTTCTGTTTCACTCTTTCATCCAACAGACATTTATTTAATGGTCCCAATGTGCTGGCGCATGCTGTGTGCCAAGGATCACACAGTGAATCATAGCAGCTCTTTGCTCCAGTGGAATGGACAGTCTGATGGGGGAAAAATGGAAATTAACAAAACTGTTAAATAAATAAATGTGAAACTGCCACTTTGAGAGGAGCTGTGAAGGAGGCATACTTGATAGGATGAGAGCTTCTGAGGGGAGAATAATGTCTTCAGGGACTACTTCCCTGAAGAAGAAATGCTTGAGTTCTGAAGGAGTTATGTAAATGCAAAGGGAAGAGATTTGCAGCCAAGAGGCCAGCTTGAGAGACCCTGCCCCTGTCATCAGAGGGAAGCTGCTCAGTGGATTATGGGATCACACTGGCTTTTCTGCAGTGACAAAGGGCCTCCAACATTGGAAGGTGAACATCATTGTCTTCGTCAGTTTAGACTCTTAAGACAATGGCCTAGATTAGCTTAAGCAACACTCACTTTTCACAGTTCTGGAAGTTAGGACATGCAAGATCAAACTAACTGTAGATCTCATGTATGGTGAAGATGTACTGTCAGGTTTGAGAATGGTTGCTGCAGCCAACAGGACAGTCTTTCTGGTATCTCATCTCATAATCTCCATTAGGACTTCATGCTCACAGCTTCATTTCCTCTAAAGGGTCCACCACCTAATACTGTTAAACTTAGAGTTGGAGTTTTAGCATATGAATGCTTAAGAGGACTCAAAGACTCAACCCATAGCAGTAACAAAGATTGGTTTCCTCCATGTCCACAACCCATTCAAATCACTCCCATGCAGGATGCAGAATGATGGAACCTCCTTCAGGAACTTTGCAAGTTGCTTGAAGGCCAATTAGAAGTACATGTTAAATAGCATTTATGGATCAGATGGATTGAAAAGTGGCTAATGTGCAGGACAGTATGATGTGTATGTATGTGTATGTATGATGTGAGCTGATGCTGCAGAGGCAAATGTAGCTAAACAGTGGAAGGACTCACTTCTTCAACAAGTTCACATAATTTATGCAAGATTGAGCACCCCATCTCAAAAATACAAAATTCAGACATTCCACAATTTGGACCATTTTGTTCCCTGATGTCACACCAGAAGTGGAAGACTCCACATCTCCCTCTGAGGATGGGTTGCAGTCAAACCCGGATATACCAGCAATACTGTATAATATTACCTTCCAGGTATGTGTACAGAGTTTATATAAAGCATGAATGAATTTCATGTCTAGACTTGTGTCCTATCCCCAAGAAATCTCATTAGGTATCTTCAAATATTCTAAACTCTGAAAAACAGAAAAAAAAAAAAACCTGAAATTCAAAACACTTCTGATCCCAAACATTTTTTGAAGGGTACCCAACCTATACTAAAAGAAATGGGTATCTGTTGAAATTTGTAAATACAGAAATTTAATAGGAGGAAGTTATCAGGATTCTTATTTACAGATGTTGCTGCTGCTATGAATAGTAGGCAATTATTGAACATCTTGTATCACTCATCTTGTTCCTCTGAGTGACTCTGAGATATTTACTGTTTTTATTCCTACTCCATAAAGAGAAAAGTGAGACATAGAAAGGACAAGCATCTTTCTGGTCACTATATTGACTATGTGCCCCATGTTCTTCTTCATCTATCATTCTAGTCTTTGACAACATCAGTCAGAGTAAAGCTACCAGGGCTGAAAGGCACTGGAGGAACCATCCAGGTAATAGTAAAAGGGGAAGGAGAGAGTCTCTCATAGGCCAGCCATGTATATTGCCTGTGCTGGTAACTGTGGCTTCACTAGTCCTGGCAAGTGGAGGGTTTCTGAAAGGATGGAAGGAAAAAGGTAAAGCATGAATAGCTAAGTTTGGATCTCCAGAACCCTCATAAAAGCTTCTGGACACTTTAACAGGTGTCTGTAATCTCAGCATGCCTGTGGCAAGAAGGCATGCAGAGATAGGAAAATCTGCTGGGGTTTGGGGGCCAGGCGGCCTGTTGAACAGAATGATGAACCATGAGAGCACCTGCTGCTTCAAACGAGGTGGAAGGCTATGAGCCATACTTGAAAACTGTCCTGAACCTCCACACACTCACCATGGCATATGTTCAAGTACAGCCACACACAAATGTGCATGTACCCACTATGAAGTTGTGTTTTGCTTAGTGTGTTAGTTAGAGACATAAGATCTATATTCACTAGGCACACCAGTGTCAGATTGTGTTTACCTGAAAGTTGCCAAATGATCAGGTTTTTGTACCAGGAAAAAGCCAAATGCAGCCGGAGAGGAAGATTCAGCTCTGCTCTATAAAGCCATGGTAAGTCTCATCCTCAATGCCAATGAGCCAGCAAACAAAGAGCTCCACAAAGGGTGCTGGGCATACTGCTAAGAGCCTGCATCCCTCATGTCTTTGCGTCCTACTGATGGGCTTATTGTTCCATGACACCCTTCTAGAATGCATGCATCCTGTGTGATTTCTGTCTCTGCAAGAGAGCAACGCCTGCATGCATCTTCAGTGTGCATCCTCTTTGTTACTCAGTATGCTGCTTTGTGAGGAGACATCCTTCAGGTCTCCTGCCTTGCTTTTCAGGGATGCCTGAGACTTACTTGGGTTCCCTGGGCAGTGGGTAAAAGCCAGAAGGTAGAAGACACACAAAGGCTAATTTGGCATGGTCTGGAACATAGGGAAGTTCAAATCATGATTCAAACAACCTGGAAAGGCTATCCAACCATATCACAACAGGTTGTATGGCACCTTGATCAAAGTGAATGTGAAAGGGGTGGGGAGTAATCCACATGTTGGGGTCAGGGAGCCATAGAAATTTAGGAGCCAAATTTTGTTAAGTGTTTGCTTTCTTGGGAACTAACTAGGGTACCATCAGAACTATATTAATCTCTTCTTTGGACAGTACCCCCAATGACTTAATTACTTCACATTAGACCCCGCCTTTTAAAGGTTATAGTGTCCTCCAATATTACCACATTGAGGACCAAACATCCAGCTAGTAAACCTTTGGAGAATATGCTTAACCCATATGCGAACCTTAGTACCCATATCTAATTCTAGCTGTATCTTTCCTAATGTCAAGCAGCTCAAGCCCTGCAATTTCTAGTAGACATTGGTACCCCAAGTTCTATTATGGTCTTCCTTCATTCATTATTTTGCCTATCCATTCACAATTCATTTTCACCATTATTACATACCTAATGTGTATTAAGTAATGCTGCAAACACTAGGGTCTCCCAAAATTTTCTGTATTCAGGATGCAGATTCATTGCTTTAAACATGATAACATGGTCCAGATCATGAATTTTGTTAGCTCAGGAATCTTCATCATTGCCATTCTGCCAACTGATGGTCAGGGCTTCTGAAACCTTATCCCTGACTCCCACAACCCTGGTCCTTGGCCTAGGCTGTTGATCACCATTTTTCTTTTTTTTTTTTTTTTTTGTTTTTCGATGTAAAGTTTCACTATAGCTCAGGCTGACCTGGAATTCACTATGTAGTCTCAGGGTGACCTTGAACTCTTGGTGATCCTCCTACCTCAGCCTCCCGAGTGCTGGGTTTAAAGCCGTGCGCCACCACGCCCGCCTTTTGTTTATCATCATTTTTGTCCCTCCTTCTCATTCCTGCTTCAGCATCTCCACTCATGTGATCCCTCCCTTGACCAGTTCACCAAATCCTAGCAGGCCTTGAAGACCAGAATCAATTCTCTGTTTCCTTCTTAAAACCTCTACCACTCAGTCCTGGCAAGTTTACCTTCTGGTGACCCCCGGAAGCAATGATTTATGCTTGTTACTACAGATTCAATTATTCTTATCTAGAGTTTTATCCTGATTTATTAAATTGATCAAAGCACTTTGAGTTACCAACTAGACTCCTCACTCTTTATTTCATTTATTATGGTGTGATGGAAAGAGATCTTCCCAAAAGAGATGAAGAGATGAGGGTTGGATTTGGAATCTTTCTACTAAGTGGAGAGATGTGAGAAAATGTTTTAGTATTTCAGAGACTGGTTTCCTGTTCAAGAAAGCCTAAAGAGCAACACCCAGGCCTGAGAAGCTGCCAATGAATTCCTTAAAATTGTCTGGAACACAGTGGCTGCTTACTGAATGTCAGCTGCTCTGGAATGAACTCTGGGTACTTCCCGGGCATCAGGTTCTGGGCAGGGCCAGCCTCTGATCCTGCCATCAGGAAACTCACACTCATCTGGCTGATGATTTTGGCAGCAAGAAGATTAAATGAGATATTGAACAAAAATGCTTAGCATGGTGTGTGCATCTATTAAAGCCCAGTAAGTGGTGCTATAATGTAGTGATGTGCATTTATCCCTCTCTATCATTTAGCATAAAGCATATGTGAGGAAGTATGGTTTGGTTATGAGTAATAAATGGTTGCTCTTTAATCATATAATGGTATTGAGTCGGAGCTGATCTCAGAATGTAAAGCCTGCTAATGTGTTTCTGCAGCCTTGTGCTATTAATGGGAAGAAATGGTGTGAATGAGAGAACAGTTGCTAAACCAAAGCTCAGTGTCTCTAGAGGGCAGAATTTAGATGGCAAAGGAAGGGTGATTGGCAATGCCTATGGGAATGAAGACACTACCAGTCCAAAGTCCCTGTCTTTGGAGGGTTTTCTCTTTACAGTCTCTTGCTCTCAGAAAGGGGTTTCCCAAGGAGAGGCAACCAGGGTCTCTTAGACTGATTCTGGGCTGAGAGCAATGAAATGCCTTAGAGCCATCCATGGCTCATGGGAGAGCTCTGATAGGTTGGACTGAGCACCCTGTGGGCTCTAGCATCCTTCCCGCTGAGTCATCTTGGCCAAACCACTTGCCCTTGGTGGATTACATGTTTCTTCAGTTCTGAAAAACTGGCACAGCCAAACTCACCTACCCAAACCATTACAAAAATCACATGAAGGGCCTGGAGAGATGGCTTAGTGGTTAAGCCCTTGTCTGTGAAGCCTAAGGACCCCAGTTTGAGGCTCGATTCCCCAGGACCCACATAAGCCAGATGCACATGCATCTGGAGTTCGTTAGCAGTGGCTGGAGGCCCTGGTGCACCCATTCTCTCTCTATCTATCTGCCTCTTTCTCTCTCTGTTGCTCTCAAATAAATAAATAAAGAATAAACAAAAAAATTAAAAAAAAAGATCACATGAAGCAAAATAAGAGTTGCAAAATTTCAGCAATGCTGTTCACAGTTGTCCTTTAGACCAAGGATTAGTAATGTTCTCCTTTGAGTATGAGTCAAGTGGCTTCTATGTAGCTTTTGGGCCAATGTCAGCTCTTCCTGATCATTACTTCCCATTGACCATCCCTAGGTATGGACTGAGAGGAAGTAATGGAAGGCACATGCTAGCTATAGTTGGAGTCACATGCGTCTGCATTTTAGACTCTCTTCTGCCCTCACTGTAGAAAGAAATTAGTCACCATAAATGGCTGGAGGTGAGAATGCTCAGGAAGGTCAAGGCACCAGTGGGGCTAAATGGATACATGTGTTCAAAGTCAATGCGGACTTTTCCCAAGAGAAAGAATCGATGTGAAGTGATATTTCTAACCACATGGCCACACAAAGAAGCTGGGTGCAATGGTTAGTTATTTTGGGTTGGGAATCACAGAATAGTTATGAAAATGTAACTAAAGTTCCACTGGTCACTTTATTAATAAAAATAATCTTACTTGCTATAGCTTTTAAGTTTTACATTGAGTTGGGAGCCAGACTAATTTGCATTCCAATTTTAAGAGCTATGTACATCAGTTTTTCCACCTGTCAAATGAGGATAACACTGTTTCCCTCAGAGCATTATTGAAAGGATCAAATGAAGCAATGTGTTTGTCAGGAGTGGAACAGATGCAATTAAATACTCAAAATCTGACAGTTATTATTATCAAGGCCCCCACTAATATTCTGTAAAATAATTTTACAATAATCACTTTCAAGTATAATATTCAGAGATTAATCAAATAAGTGTAAACTATTGGATTTAATAAACAAAAATTCAGATGTATGATTTGCAAGACAGAAGTAGATAATACCACAGTTATTAAAAAAACATGAGCATGCTGGGCCTGATGTGAAGAAGGTTAGGGAATGGCTACTTATTGGATACATGTGTTGTTAGGATGTGGAGAAACTTCTAGAAGTAGATAGTGGTGGCAGTTACAAAACATCATAAGGGTACTTAATGTCACTGACTTATACACTTCTAAATTGCTAAAATATGAGTTTTCTTGTTCTGTGTGTTTTGTCACAACCAAAATCAAAACAAAACCAGGGCGCAGCAGGTTCTGTGATCTCAGGGAGCTTATGAAGCAAGAGAGCCATCTGGTCATCATTGAAGGGACCTCTCTCAGGGCTGTCTGACTCCCGAAGAGAAAGAGAACAATCTTCCCAGGCTGTGGCCGAAAGGAAGTGACTAGGGGCTTTGACTAACCTGCTAAGACTACCGGAAAACTGGGGATGGCATGTGGCTGGGATCAGCCTCCTTCAGACTTCAAGCTCATTTCTGTCTCTGAGAAGAAAGCTTGGGGATGTGATAGGACTTGAGTAAGCCCTAAAGGAAAGGCAGGAAGGATTGTCTGCTTCCTCCCCACCCCCGCCGCCTCCCCCCACCCAGAGTCCCTAATTTGTGAGGCATCAGATCTATAGTGAGTGTGCTGAAGGAAGAGGAGGTGGGGACAGGCTGTGTAGGTGTAATTGTATATTTTGGAGTTTGTGGAAAGTATAACAGGAGCTTTTCTTCCTCCTCTCATTGAATATTCCACAAACACTCACCATATAAACAACATGTCTTTTCTCAACCCTTATTATCATTCCCAGAACTACTTGCAGGCTTTCAGAAACCCATTATTATAATTATAATCAAGAATCTTAGGACACAGCCATTTGTGCCAAAAATACATTTACACGCGGACTTGTTTGTAGAGGAGCAAGAGCGAGAGATGTCGTTTTATAGTACTAAAATCTATGGATTGGCACTCCTACACCATTTAATTTCTTTCCCTCCATTTAATTTCTTAATTAAATTTTTGTTGTCTAATTCCTAACTAATATTTGTGTCTATGACATTAAAAAATTTCCCTTGTTTATTAATTTTCAAAGGCCTGAAGAATGCACTTGTTTTCTTTATCCTTTGGCTTTTTCAGTTGGGGTAGCCACAGACAAAGGAAAATGGGGTTGGTTGTAAGAGTATTGATGGGGTCTCCCATAACCACCATCATTTCAAAAAACAAGTGCCTACACCTTTGATTCTTTTATGTTAGAACAAAGGCTTTTATCCCACAATTAGAGACAAATAAATGTAACATTACTTTAATTTATTTTTTCTTTGTCTTCTGTAGGCCTAGATAGATGAATCACAGCCAGCATTAGTTCAAGAAGAATATGTTCTTTATGAAAAAAAAAAAACACTGAAGAAAATATAATCATATTTGTGATGGGAGGCAGGGAATGAGGAGAAATATAAGAAATTAGAAATACATAGTACAGGGGTTAGGAGCTGGCTCAGAAGTTAAAGTCTCTTGCTCAATGAGCCTGCTAGTCAAACAGAGTTCAAATCCCAGCACCCACACAAGGCCAGACACAAGGTAGCACTTATGGTGCCCCCTTTGCTCTTAAGACTAAGGTAGCAATGTCATTTGTTCATTTGCTCCTTCCTTCATTTAGCAGTCAATTATCTAGCATCTCCTGTGCCTATAGCAAGGGGAGGTAGAGCCAGTAAAATTCTGACCAGCTAGGCTGGCCTTTCTGGCATCAAGATCACCATAAAGAGCCTGTCTCAACAAAAGGTGGAAGGAGAAGTCTCAGCCTTTGAAATTGTCCTCTGACTTCCATACCCAGTGGTGCATACACACATATACATGCACATATGCACATACACATACGCGCGCACACACAAAATTAATAATAATAATAATAATAATAATAATGATAGTAACAAAAAAAGAAAAACAAATTTGTGTCATGAAGTAAACAGGAGTGGGAGATGGCATGACTAGATTGGCTGGGTGTGATAGAAAACAGAACAGAGAAGTGGCTCTTTTACTTCCCTGTGTAAAGGGGGTAGTTAATATTTTGTCTGCGCTAACAGCAAATGTTGGCTTCATATTTTCTACATGATCACTGTGGGTGAGATAGCTAACCATTCATTGCCTCCTTTTCCCCATGCTTCAAGTGGGAATAATAATGTTTTCTCTCCCCTGAGCACTGATGGTTCCACACAAATGCATTAAACATGCAGATTTCACCATGGCATGAAGGAAAGGGGAGCACCAGGTTACAGAACACAGACCTCCTTGGCCTTCTTGTCTTGTCCTCCCCCTCTCTCATTTTCTTCCTCCTCTCTCTTCCGGATACACAGCTGGGTAGTAGGTGACTACTACTGGGGCAAGTCCAGCATTCAAAGATTTATTCCAGACAATTCAGTGTGATCACTTCTCCAAAGTATTGGTGTGTAAAGTTTTCTCTTCCATTATACAAGTAAACTTTACGCACACGATAAGTGTTAGTTGCCATTGTTATTTTGATTATTTATTAGCTTCTGCTTTATAGGCTGAAACAAGTTTTTGAAAGCAATTTCAATTTCTCATTCTGCACTTTTTAATCCTCTTGCCTGCTCTTTTCTCTGCCATTCTTGCTAGTTACCTGTGAGCCTGCAGTCCTTAGAATCTGTTCCTTCAAGGCACTGGGGTTTGATTTAGTGAGATGAAAGTCAGGGTTGGACACAACACAATGGGGGATCCCTTCTCGCTGGCCCTTTGTCCTATTCTTGGATCTAAGTGAGGTGTGGTTACTCACTTGGAAAGGGAGATGGTCTAGTGGTGCCCCCTTTGCTCTGAAGACTAAGGTAGCAATGTCATTTGTTCATTTGCTCCTTCCTTCATTTAGCAGTCAATTATCTAGCATCTCCTGTGCCAACTCTTAGGGTACACTTTGCCCAGGATTGACGCATTTCTGACACAATGGAGCTGTCATAAGATTGCAGCAGGAAGACTATGCAGACAAATCAATTACTAAGTAAAACTTGCAAACAGTGCTATGAAAAAGTGGTAAGGCCCAGAGAAGCGCTGGTTGAGACTTACTAGCAGATAGTCTGCAGCAAGGCCCTGTGGCCTTTCCTGTGAACACCCTAAGCTTTTTGTAGAGGACTTTGTTATCTAACTTGTCTCCTTTTATTATATAGGATGAAATTAGTTATTTCATGATCATTTCTCCAAGATGAGGAATGCTAGTTAAGGAAGCATATGATAGCAGAAAAATTCCTGTCACTTTCTCACCA
This sequence comes from Orientallactaga sibirica, assembly GCA_036365145.1. NCBI lineage: Eukaryota > Metazoa > Chordata > Mammalia > Rodentia > Dipodidae > Orientallactaga > Orientallactaga sibirica. The sequence goes on from JAEOAD010000034.1 coordinate 15,441,378, forward strand.
AACACATTTGTTTCAAATCCATAGCAAACACCTATCAACTATCTGGCTAAACACAGATAGTAAGCAGAGGGATAAATTAGAAATTAGTGACAGCTACTTAAGATACAGGATTTTCATGAGGCTAAAACCATTTGTGTTTATGAAAAACCACTTAGTAGGTGTTTACAAAATGTCAACTCATCTATAACTTTATTCTTTCACATATGTGTGTGTGTATGCATATGCATATATACATACATACATATATAATCAATATTGGTTGTTTTCTTTAATTGATCTCCACATTATTTATTTATCCAGATAGGGTTTCAATTCAGCTCATCTAGTTAGCCAGCTTGCACTGGAGATCCACCTGTCTCCTCCAAGCACTGGGATTACAAGTGCTTTACAAACTGGGTTATTTTTTCACCCCATGATCCATTCCTCTGAATAGAGCTTATAGCCAATTTTTAAATTATTTATTTATTTATTTGACAAAGACAAAGAAGGGGGGTGGAGAATGGGTGCACCAGGGCCTCCAGTCACTGCAAATGAACTCCAGACACATGTACCACCTTGTGTATTTGGCCTGCATGAGTACTGGGGAGTCAAACAGAGGTCCTTTGGCTTTGCAGGCAAGCGCCTTAACCTCTAAGCCATCTCTCCAGCCCCTATACTCAAAATTTTTCTCATATGAACTTATGTTACAGGTTTATTATTATTATTATTAAGAATATATTTCATATGGATACATCATGTGTTGGTAACCTCTTTTTTCTCACCCTTGCTCCCATTCTGTTGGGTGTCCTCAGTGAGGTTGCAGGTATTTCCCATGGGGTTGTGATTTATGCATTGTGGGAGCAGCTGTCAGTTATTTTGGGGGTGAGAATTAAATGAGACATTTGTAGCAGTGACCACAGGCAGCACCCAGTAGGTACTCAACACATTCAGTGCTATGGCCTGACCTGACAGGGATGGAGAACCAGTGGTCCTTTGTATCAATTGTTGAGAAGTTTGGAGTGTAAGAGACTTTGTGAGAAAACACAAATGCAAGCAGTTCCAGGTTTATTGGGCTGTCACCCACATCTTCTCTCTTGAAACACTTTGCAATCAAAAAATTTTGGAGTGGACTATTTTCAGCCCTCAGCCTCACCCTGAGCTGTACTAAGAGGAAAAGCTGATTAGAGGAGCTCTGTGGTGTGCACATAAGTCAGAATCACCAATATCCATCCTCTGCAAGATTACACCATTAATTTCTCCCCCAGAAATGTTACAATCATGTTTTCAATACCCTAGTGTCACTCTTTTAAGGATTAATTATGGAAAAGACCCTGAAATGTATGACTCCTTTTCGCCAACTTAAAACTTCTTTCAAGGTCTAGTTGAAAATTTCTCCTTGGCTAAGATGCCATCTCTAACTATACCCACCTTCGTTATAAAGCTTTGGTTCCCTCTGTCCCATCCAGAGCCAGTGTGCACTGCATCTCCTCTTTCAGGACAATTTGCATTCAGCTGAATGCTTCCTCTCAACACCTTTACAAAAAGAAAGAAAGAAAGAAAGAAAGAAAGAAAGAAAGAAAGAAAGAAAGAAAGAAAGAATTACTTCATCACACAGAATCTCAGTTTCTTTATCAGAAATTCAGAAATAATCAGGGACACAATGAAAAGACCTGACTTTTAAGGTGGCTGTGATGATTACAATAACCAATGCCAGGGTTCTCAAGGAGCTCAAGTGCTCCTAGAATTTGCCAGTATTGTTTCTTCCTTGTGAATGTGTCTAGTTTTCCTAAATTATATTGTAAGAGTCATGAGGCCATTTTTGCTGCGTGTGGTATGTATGTGTATTCACATCTGCCTGAGTCTGGGTGTGTGTACATGTGCATGTGCATACGTGTAGGCCTGAGGTCAGTGTTGAGTGACTTTCGATATCACTTCTCTGTGTTAGTCTTTGAAATGATCTCTCAGTGAACCTGGAGGTCACAGATTTGGCTAGACAAGCTGGCCAGCAAGTTCCAGGGATTCTCCTGTGTCTGCACTGGGATTACAGGTGTGTATGACTATGACTGGCACTTTCATGTGGGTACTGAAGATCTGAACTCAGGTCCTCATGCTTTTATGCAAACACTTTACCCACTGAGCCACCTCCCCAGCCCATCCATGACTTTTTATGTTATCTGTGAAAGCTCCATTCTTTGCTTCAGTCTTCTTATTATAGTTTGAATCTGATAGTTTTGAAATTTTAGTTTACATGGGAATATACTGGGTGGTTGGACTAGGATATGACCCTGGCATCTGTATATTTTCAAGGTCTTCTGAAGATGCTAATGTGTGTTGTTTCTCCATATATCCTGAGTTACATTGTGCTGGATGGTCCTCTTGTACTGGGCTTCTCACTGTTTGCAAAGTAAACATGACTTTGTCTGAAATTGATCCCCTCCAGGCTGGCCTTTCAGGAAAGGAGGAGGCAATGTCCCTTGGAAGCCATCTGTGGATCAATGCCTGATCAACAAACTCACGACAATCACAAGGCCTGAAATACCTCATCACAACACAAGCTGAGGCTCCTGCTGGCCAACATCCCAACCCACAGCTATGGTAGCAGACATTGTACACTTCTTCATCAGAGTTCTTCAGAATACATGGCTCATGGTCTCACTTCTTTAACTCCGACTTCCGGGATTACCAGACAACCATGTACTACTTTGAACTGGAAAGATAGTCACTCGCTCTTTCTCCTATCTCCATGAACTCTTCTCCAGGGAGTCCAGAAGGACTGGGTGTATGCTATGTGTCCTCTTGCACATATGCACACTTGCAGTTACCTTCAAACCTGACACTTTTGAGTAATTCGCTTAATATGACACTCTAATCCACAAAGTCTAATTTTTAAATTTATTTTTATTTTTTCCACTTTTTACATGTTCATAATGCATAATATGTATGTTTGTTTTTATTTATTTTTATGAGAGAGAGAGAGAGAGAGAGAGAGAGAGAGAGAGAGAGCACACCAAGGCCTCTAGCCACTGCAAATGAACTCCAGACTCATGTACCACCATTTACATCTGGCTTATGTAGGTTCTGGGGAGTTGAACCTGAGTTCTTAGGCTTTGCAGACAAGTGCCTTCTCTCCAGCCCTATATTATGTATTTTGATCTTATTTCGCACAGTAACTCTCTCCTCCTCCTACTAATACCCTTTTTCTTTCCCATTAATCCTCATCTTATTTTCATGCCTTTTTAAAAATTAGTTATGGACATACTTAGTATGTAAACAGCACATGTTGATACCATACTTTCCTTCTCCCTCCCCCCATTCCAAAGGGACCCTCCTTGTTGGGGATGCAGGTCATCCCCATGGAGATTGTGGGGGCAGCCATCAGTTATGGCAAAGAGACAATGTCTCTGTGCATAATGTCCCAACTTATGGCTCTAACAATCTTTCCGTCCCCTCTTCTGCAAAATTCCCTGAGCCATGTTGGGTGTGTTTTAAGTCTACTTCAGTGATGGGCTCATTTGATAGGTGTTGAGTGTCCTCAGTGTCTATCTCCTTCACCCTTGTGCTGAGATCAGCTTCACAGAGAAAGCAGCACTATTGCTCATTTCCACAATTCCTCTGTGGTTTCAGCTGGGGCTGGGATGAAGTGCAATGGGTTGTTTCTCTCCTCAGGTTTTTCTTCTGTCTGAAAAAGAGAAGCGGATTCCTTCTTTAAAATATTTTATTATTTATTTATTTATTTGAATGAGAAGGAGAGGGGGTGGGGGAGGCATGCCAGGGCCTGTAGCCACTGCAAATGAACTCTAGACACATGCAACACTTTGTGAATCTGGCTTACATGGGTCCTGGGGAAACGAACCTGGGTCCTTAGGCTTCACAGGCAAACGTATTAACCACTAAGCCATCTCTGCAGCCTGAGAAGTAGATTCTTTAACAGAGAGTGAAGTCAGTACAGGTTAAATGGGATAACCATTATTAGTTTAGAGAGAATTTAATGGGTGTAGACCCTCTTGTAGCCCAAGATTAGTGGGAGCTAAATATTGGAAAGCAAAATCATTATCTGGATATGATTCTGAATTGTTTCCCAGTTCCAGATATGGGTTCCTTTCCACTGAGCAGATCTGTTAGCCAATCCAAAAGCAGGTGGTTACCCACCATGTCTGTGTACCATTATCGCACTTGTGTGAGCATCACATCAGGTTGTTTGCTTCTGAGTAGCTTAGACCATGAATTGCTCAGACAGATGTTGGCCACTTTCTCCCAGTAGCTCATGGAGTGCATTCTAGCACTGTATGGGCTATCTGGGGACTGGCTCTCTTTCAGATTCCAGCCAGGTCTCTGCATGTTCTGTACTGACAGAATAGGGTGTCTTCAGCAGTAGAGTCTTAACATTAACCTCTGGTGGGTAATCAAGTTCATGCCCTTTTAAAAAATTTAACATATTGAATTAAATTAAGCCTATTGCATGATCATGGGTGGGATGTTATTTACTGCAGAACGGACAGCTTACCAGTAGCTACACCACTGATGAACCTGACTCCCCATCTCCCAGCAACCATTCACGGCCACTATCTACTTTGGAAGGTGTGGGGTCTCATGGATCTTTCTCCCATCAGTGGTGAAATATTGACACACTCAATTTTGTGCAGGAAACCACATTTTCTGTAAATTGATCAGTGTAACAGTCATGTCATATCCAGAAGACAATATTTCACAGCCATCCCTTCATTCCCTGTCTCCTTACATTCATTCTGGTCTTTCTTCTGAGAGGTTTTCTGGGCTCTGGAGGAGTGGTTTAGATGTCGTCTTTGAGGCTGAGCACACAGTAGTCAATTATTCTCAGCAATTTTTCCAGCTATGCAGCTCTGCACTAACCACTGCCCATTGTGGTAAGAAACTTCTTTGATTGAGGCTTCAAGAAGCACTCATTTATGGGAATAAGTATAGACATATAGAAGGCAATTTTATATGCTGTGTGTTTAGTATAACACAGTAGTAAATTCTCCACTCAGTCCTGTGTAAGACCTGAAATTCTAAAACTGCTAAAGGAAAAAAAAAAAAAAAAAAAAAAAAAAAAAAAGCAGGGTGTGTGTTCCAGGATATAGTCATGGGTAAGGATTTTCTGAATGGAACTCCAGTTGCTCAGGAAATAAGGTAACAACTGACATATGGTGCCATAAGAAACTAAAAAAAAAAAAAAAACACTTTTTTATAGCATAAGAAATGGGCAATCAAATGAAAGGACAGCTTACAGAATGAGAGAATAATTACCAGCTTTGAATTTCTATTTTACAGAGGGTTAATATCTAGAATACACAAAGTACTCAAAAGATAAACATTAAGAAAAAAAAAACCCTAATTAAAAAAAGAGCTATGAAACTATACAGAGTTCTCAAAGGAAGAAATTTAAATGGCTAATGTTTTTTTAAAATGTTCAATATCCTTAGTTATCAGAGAAATGCAAATTTAAACTAGTTTGACACTAAATCTCACTCTGATCAGAATGCTATCATGTAGACAACAAATGCTGGCAAGGGTATGAAAGATGGCCCCTTATTGACTATTAGTAGGAATGCAAGTTGATGAAGCTATTATGGAAATCAGCATGGATGTTTCTCCAAAAGCTGAAAATAGAACTACCTTATGACCCAGCTGTACCACTTGTGGGTGTATACCCTAAAGGCTGTATACTTCATAGATTCTTCCTCAGCCATGTTGATTGCTGCTGTGCTCACAATAGCTCGAACATGGAATCAGTTTAGATGCCATCAATGGATGAATAGATTATGAAAATGTGGTTCATATTCACAATGGAGTTTGATTCAACTGCAAATAAAAACAAATTATGAAAATTTCAGGAAAATGAATGGAACTGGAAAAGGTCATACATACTGAGTGAGGTAAGAGGCTCAGAAACACAAACCCCACATGTTCTTTTTCATATGCATATTCTAGCTTTGAATTTCTAGATTAGTGGTCGTAGGTCAGGGTGTCTATAGAGACCAGGAAGTTTAAAAGGACCCATAGAGGAGTGGAGATTTTGTAGGGAAAACACATGGGGCATGAAACACAGGGGTTAGTGGGAAGGAAAGTTTTAAGCAAGGATGTGTTGGGGAGTCAGGGAGAGAAAGGGGTGGTGGAAGGAAGAAACAAAAGTAAGGATATGTAAGTGTGAAAATGTGCTATACTACATGGCAAGCTAATTAAATATAAATTTATAAAAGGGTTTGAACAATGATCCCCTATGTGGGTGAATAAAACTGCTCCCCAAAGTCGTAGGTTACTAATCATAAATTCCAGTGCTAGAGATGAGATCCCTCACAATGAGTTGTTGGTCAAAGAGATGATCGTGACACTTAAAACATTATAGGTTATTGCTCTTAGTTACCCTATTGCTGGTCAGATGGTAAGTTCCTACTGCTGAAGACATCATATGTTTTGGGGTTAAGTTGCAGGACATAGAGAAGCTAAGTTGGAACTTACTCTGATATGTCCTCGGTGCTGGCTAGCTTTCTTCATACCAGAAGGTACTGTCTATGCAAGCTGCTTGGGTGAGGATAGGTGTGAAGGTTAGTCTATCAACAGTCCTATCCAGCTGTGTATTCCACAACTGACCTGACAAGCAAGGTGTACCCATTGGTGCCATAGTGGCATGAATGTTATGGGAGAATTCATATCTGGTACTGTAAATTTATTTTTTTGTAAGTTTCATGAATGTATATGATATGTTTTGATCATATTCACTCCCATTATCCTCTCTTGCTTTCTTCCCATTCTGGCTAAACCCCTTCTCCTTCCCAATTAATCTGCTCTTCCTTTCATGTCATTTTTCTTTTTCTTTTTTTTTAAATCTTTTTTTTTACTTTTTGGTGATCCACTGAGTTTAATTACAATTTTTTGCATGACTATGAATAGGGATGTGTGAGCAATTTACCCATGGCTGCACCATGGAGGAAAATGATCCTCTCTCCCCAGGCAACCCATTAATTGCCAATAAAAATCAACGTGTGTGTGTGTGTGTGTGTGTGTGTGTGTGTGTGTGTGTGTGTACAGATGCCATGGCCCCTGTGTGTTCTGAGGATGGTGTTGGTGTGTTGGTCTTCACCTTCCATATTGTTTGAGACAGGGTCTTTCTTGTTGTTTCCTTATGATAATCACCAACTAGATGGCCCAGGAGCTTTGAGATTCTCCTGCCTCCACTTCCACATGCTATAGGCACATTTGATTGCAGACACATTATGCTACTTTTATCCAGTTTTATGTGGCCTCTGAGGATTGAATGTCCAGTCTCAGGCTTGTATAGCTTGCAGTTTCAACCACTGAGTTATCTCCCCAGTCCTGAAAGATCAAATTTTTGATGTTACTAATCACAGTCCTTGCATCTTGTGACCTGGTTTCTAACATTAACCTCCTATAATTTCTCCCATTCACTAAACTCAGACTTGTCTTTAATCATTCACTGTGTTAGTTTCTTTCACTGTTATAACAAATCATTAGAAACTTAGTAATTTAACAAAAAGGAAGCTTATTTTCCTATAGCTCTGGAGGTCAGAGTTCTGTGATAAGTCTTAGGGTTAAAGTTGAAGTGCTGGCAGTGGACTCTTTCTGGAAACTGGAGAAGTGTTATGTTCCTTATCCACTGGAGCTGGAGGACAGTGTTGGAGTCCTTTCCCCCCTGGAAATTGGAGGACAATATCTAGTTCCTTGTATTCTGAAAAGTGGAAGACAGTGTCCAGTTCCTTGTCTTCTGGAAGCTGGAGGACAGTGTCTACTTCCATGTCCCCTAGAGGACAGTGTCTGGTACTTTGTCTTATGGGCACCCACAGTCCTGTCACCAAGGCCACCTGCATTCTTGGATTCATGGCCACATCCTTCACTGTCAAAGACCACACCTTCTCTCTCTGCTGCCTTCTCTGATTCCCTCTTTCTTCTTCTTCTCATAAGGATCCTGGTGAATACAATGGGGTATCTTGTAATTTACAATGATCTCTCTGTCCCCAGAACGTTAACTTTGTCACTTACGAAGTGACACTCACAAAGCCCTTTCTACTGTATAAGGTAACATAGTCACAGATTCTGGAGATGTTTGAGGACCATTTGTTCAGCTTATCATAGTCATCAGTTGTCTAATAAGCAATCACCACGTTCAAAGAAACTGGAGACACATCAGTCAGCATGGCAGACATAGTCCAGTCACTGCTTTGAGACCTATTTAAAGAAAGATAGAAAAGCAAAAGAGTGATGAAAATAACAGAGGGAAGGAGATAAGAGCGAGACTAAAGAAAATGACTTTGGGCTACAGCAAGTACCAAAAGAGTTCTTTGATGTTTACCACCTGCTTGACTGACTTGTGCCAGGCCTGCATCTCCCAAGCCTGTACTAGTATGGAGCACTGCCCACTGTAATGTATGAAAATCTGGTGGCTATTCTGTTTACCAACCTGCTATGGGAACCTCATTTCCATCTGTTAGGCTGGATAGGCAATAAATTCCTATAGCTCCATACTAACAGGACTTGAAGTCTTTTTAAAATCTTCCCATAGGTGGGTTGTGGCTGGCTTAGTCTTAAGCTATGGAAGAGTAAAATGGAATAACCAGTGCTTGGGAATTTGAACATGGTCACATAATTAAAATGGATTCTTGCCACCCCAGCCACATGTGATTATCTCACTACTGTTTCCACCCTCATCATTGCTCTCCCATTAGCCATTGTGAAGTCTGCACTCCTTACAACAACATTCCTGTCTTTCATTACCAATACCTCTTCCCCTGTTGCACACACTGTGTTGGTTTAATTCAGGTGTCCCTCATAAACTTAGGTGTGCTAATGCTAGGTTCCCAGCTGATGGAGATTTGGGAACTAATGCCTCCTGGAGACAGTGTATTGTTGGGGGCAGGATTATGGGTATTATAGCCAGTGTCTCCTTGCCAGTATTTGGCACACTCTCTTGTCACTGTTGTCCATTTGATGGTGGCCTGGAGGTGATGTCCACCCTCTGCTTATGCCATTGTTTTCCCCTGCCATAATGGAGCTTCCCCTTGAGTCTGTAAGCCAAAATAAATGTGTTTTTTTTTTTTTTTTTTTTTCCCACAAGCTGCTCTTGGTCAGGAGATTTCTGCCAACAATGTGAACCTGACTGCAACAGTAAAGTTAGTACCAAGAGTGGTGTCATTGCTGCTTGAAACCTGACTCTGTCACTTTGCCTTTTGGTGCTGATTTTCAAGAGGAATGTGGAAAGATTTGAAACTTTGGCCTAAGAGACATCTTGCAGTGCTGTAAGTACAGCTTGATGGACTATTTTGGTCAGAGCTGAAAGACCTGAATGAGGTAAGAGCTGTGGACTGTACGTTTTGGCACGTGAGGGTGAGAAATAGCTTTTCCTGGAGTGGGCTGGAAGCAGTTTGTGTGAGAGGCTTGCTGTTCTGCCCATGCCTTGAGAATTTGTACAGGGTTGCATTGTGTAGAAATTGAGTGGTGTGAGCAGGGTGATATGGCACAGAACGAAATCTTAGGGCAAAAACTTTTGACCATTCAGTTGCAATTATATGAGAGATTACAACCATTGAGATTGGGCCAGCTGACCTGCACTGGGGCAGCAGAAAGAATGCAGTCTTTTGGAGGAGGCTGAATGCCAAAGGAGTGTGCTATTCTTCAAAGTCTGCTTTGTTCTCCCCTGGATTAACAAACTGGCACTCTACATGGTATTGTGGAGTATAGGAAATGCAGGAAAGGGAGTGTCATTGAATTTACAGCATGGTCTTTTGTTTTGGAAACAGCCATGGGCAGTGTGAAGCAGGTTTGCTGGGTGCCTGCATGGAGAGGCCATGGAGCCATGAGGATGAACTGTGGGTTGTAGTGGAGACCCAGTGGAGATTCCAAGAGCACAGGATGGCTTCTAAGGAGAACTGCTGGCCCCAGATGAAGTTTTCCAGGACTGTCAGTAGCCTAGGGATGGAATTGGAACTCCAGAAGCTTTTTGGTGGTTAGAATTATTGGACTTGGAGACTTGTCACTGGCTAGAGTTGTTGGACTTGGAGCTATAGAGTTTGATGTTTGCCCTGTTTAAATCTTGTATTGGTTGGATTTTTTTTTGCAGTGTGAATGTTTATTCTGTGCCATTATGAGTTTTGGGGGGATTTTTTTTTTTTTTTTTTTGGTATTATGGCTCAGTTAAAAGATCTTGGACTATGAGAATGTTTGAATATCATTAGGATTGATAAAAAACTATGGGGACTTTTAAAGATGGACTGAATGCATTGCATTTTACATCATGGATGGTTATCAGTTTATGGGGGCCAGGGGTGGAATGTGGTGGTTTGATTCAGGTGTCTCCCATAAACTTAGGTGTTCTGAATGCTAGGTTCTCAGCTGATAGAGATTTGGGAACTAATATCTCCTGGAGACAGTGTATTGTTGGGGATGGGCTTATGGATATTATAGCCAGTTTCCTCTTGCCTGTGTTTGGCACACTCTCCTGTCACTGTTGTCCATCTGATGTTGGCCAAGAAGTGATGTCCACCCTCTGCTCATGCCATCCTTTTCCCCTACCATCATGGAGCTTCCCCTCAATTCTGTAAGCCAAAATAATTTTTCTTCCCCACAAGCTGCTCTTGGTCTGGTGATTTCTGCCAGCAATGTGAGCCTGACTGCAACAAGGACCTTCAAAGCTAATGCTCTAAAAATGCACTAGTAGCTTAATTCTGCCACCTCAAGAGGCCATGCTCTTTCATGTCTAAACATCTTCGCCCATACTCTTGGCTTCTCTTGGAATTGTACCATACCCATCACTAGCTCTTCTGTTCTAACTCCTTATTAGGTTCTTATGTGTCTCTGTAAACCTAAATCAACACCACTCCCTTAAGAAATCTTCATTGACATAGAGACAGAATGCCTTGAGAATTCCTGCCTGCTTCAAATATGCTCCTGCTACAAGGACAGATACATTGATAAATAGAAGGTTTAGGCTTGTAGGCACATAGATTAACTCCAAGCTCCTTGAGGGAAGGATCACGTTCATCTTTCCATTACTTCTTAGCATGTCTGGCAGCTTGGTTCTCTGGTGAGAACCATTCAGTAGAGGATTTGCATAATGTACACCTTCTGACTACATGTAAATTTCTGCAATAATTAGATGAATGAATGAATGAATGAATGACTAGAACTATAGCTGGAAACTGCCACACACAGTGCAAGAATGAACACATTGCATGAAGATGACAGTGACCCACACTTGTCATAATAAAGCATTGATGCCCATGAGTGTGCTCCTGAACACTGCATACTGCCTGTGGGGTTCTGCACCAGCTCCCAAGCAAACACTCTTTGGAGAAGTGTGCTTGTCTCTGTTGACACCATTAGTGCAGACAAATAGGTAATAAAACAGTCAAGTTGGCTTCTGCTTCATTAAGAACTCAAGGGGAAGGTGGGGGTGGAACTTAACAGTGTTTGCCACTCAGGAATAACATCAAGAGAGGAAGTAATTTTATTTTATTTTATTTTATTTTATTTTGAGTTAGTGAGAGGTTATTAAAGTAGTGCAAAGTAAACATGAGGTTGGATGTCACTGAGATACAGTGTCTCTTCTGACTCAAAATGACAGCCACGGAACATTTCACTCGAGTCCCTCTGAACTAGGATATGCCACCAGCAGCAAAGAAGGGTGGAAAATGACTCTCCCTTCTGACTTGGGAAGGCTTCAAACAGATTTATTCATTCATTTAGTCATCCATTAACTATTCATTAGCACCTAAGTAACTAGTGTTGCACAAGGTGGGTAAGGCATTCAAAGATGCCTGAGATCAAATCCCAGACCTCAAGGAATTTGCAATTCACTGTGGAAGACAGGTAGATATACTGTTATTAAGTTACAAACTTTCAAGAGCTGGATATTAACAAACACTGGCTGAGCACTCAATCTGTGCCATGTACTACATTATACGCTCTGGGAACATTGATTCTTTTTCGCCTTCACCACCTTCCTGTGGGGTGGGTGCTAAGTCAGCTCCAGTTTTCAGCTGAGAAAATTAAAACATGGAGACGCTAAGTAGCTTGCTCAAGATCACACGGCTGTTCAGTAGCAGACAAAGGATTTACGTCCTGGTCATTGGTCTCCAGAGTCTGTGCCATCCCAATGCTATCCTGGTGGAATAGGCATCTATGCCGACTTATTCTGCAATTCTTTAAGTCTACATGATAGAGAACAGCTTCTCAAAGACAGAGACGAGGGGTCCATGTTTTGAAAATTAAATGGGATCACCAGGTGGACAAGTTGTGTGGGGACTATGAATATAGCTCAAGGCACAGAGGCAGACATGTGTGTGATATGTTCACTAACATATAGTTTATCTGTAGATGAGTGCAGGAGGGATGGTAAACACAGCAGCCCCATCCTCACAGCGGACATCATCATGCCTAAGGTGGACATTGCCAGTCATACCCAGCAGCCTTCTTGAAATATTGTCTGAGAAAAGTAGAGAAGGCTACTGCTAATGACCATTAGGAACTAGTGGAGGTGGGGCAGCACTGATGCCTTGGTGGTGTTGTCGTTCTCAGATGAGGCTGTTGGGTATTGGAGATGGATGAAGGAAAGATGAAGCTGGGAAGGCTGGCTGAGCTGGTGGGGGTAAAGTGCCATGTAAAGAACTGGGGGCATTTTAATGGAGGAAACAGGACGCTGGGAAAGACTGGAAGATATGAGAAGAAGATGGCTGCAAGTACGGAGGGATTTGCAGTTGCAATGTGACCTCTCTCTTCTGTCTTGCTCCACAGGGATCAGAGTAATGACCCAGGGATCTCCGTGCCTAAACATCAGAAAGAAAGGTGTGGGCTCACTCTCTAAGACTCACAATCACTCAAGGAACCCAAAGTCCAGGCTGGGGTGATGGCTCAGCAGATAAAGGTGATTCCTTGCAAAGCGTGCTGGTCCAGGTTCTATTCCATAGCACTCATATTAAGCCAGATGTGAATTAGCATGTACATCTGTGATTCCAATGCTTTTGTGGGAGGTGGAGCCAAAGGAATCAGAAGCTCACAGGCCAGTTAGTCTGTCTGTTCATTTGCGCTGCAAGAAAATCTCTCTCAAAGAAAATGGAGCAGGCACCGTGAGGTTGTCCTTTGACCTCTGCACACACACCCACAAATACACACTCAATAAAATAAGTAAATCAAAATTTTTTTTTTAAAAAGAAAGAAAGAAAGAAAAACAGCCAGGTGTGGTGGCACATACCTTTAATCTCAGCATTCAGGAGGCAGAGGTAGGAAGATTGCTGTGAGTTCGAGGCCAGCCTGAGACTACATAGTGAATTCTGGGTCAGCCTGGGCTAGAGTGAGACCCTACCTCCAAAAACCAGGAAAAAAAAGGAAGAAAGAAACCAAAGTTTACTAACTGTAGATAATCTTACTTGAGGAAGATTTAGATCAGTAGAAGGGTGTTCTCTTCTGCTGTTAGTGACAAGGACAAATGTTGAGTGGGAAGAGGGAAGAGATACTAACTTCCTAAGACTGATGAAGGATTTTGACTACGGACCTTTGGTCACTGGGCATGGGCGCTGCCTTCTGCCTCCCTCAAGTCCTGACTTTGATGCTGCCAGTGTGTGCTTGCCTGTTCAGCCAGGTTTCATCTACCATGTAAAGAGAACTGGGTCTGTTTTAGGGGCCATATGCACTAGTCCCAAAATGCCCTACACCTTTTGTGCCCTTGGGAAGTTTCATCTTCTTTCTAAGTCTCAGTTTCTCTATCTGTAAAATGAAGGAGTTATGTTACAACATGAAGGAAAAGCTGTGGCATGTAGTATACCCAATGAGACCATGGCAGACATTGCTAATCAATTATAGCATTCTTTTCCCAGTGGTCCTGGAACTAGTTTCAAAGTCCTCCAACCTAGTGCTCCAAAATGCCTATCAGAGTGAAGGTGTGATTCCAATTCTATTTTTTATTCCTGGAATAGATATTCTAAAAAATGTATCTCTTTAACTTCTGATGTTCTTGGATTGGGGGGAAGAGAGATTACACAGAGAAGTACAGAAGAAAGTTTTGGAAAGACATACTGATGCCAGTTATTTTAGGACAGTCTTGAATGAAAGTCTGAGTGTCAACAACTTTGGTATTTCAAGCGGGGCCACTCTTCAATATACCCAAAGCATCATAACAAATGACAGCACAGTGGCTTCATGTTAATGGGCCAGGGCATAAGAGGCCATGTTTCTATTACAAAGGGTTCTATAAGGAATCACACCCATTAATGGCTTCCATTAAATTCAGGGCATGTGGGGAAAATTGTAGTTTGATTTAGTTTAGCAACACGAAGATATTGGCAAGATAATCACATAAAAGTGATGCCTTTTATGGCTGGGCTATTTGATTTTATGTCAGCAGGTTTCAATTTCCCACATTTTTATGATGGTATATAGGTTCTCCCATCTAATGTATGCATTAACCAGAGTAAAGGTTAAATAGATTGTTTTAACATTCAGGATTCAGACCTGATAATACAGATATTAAAAAAATATATTTTCCTTTTTCTAGAAGATTCTCATTCACTAGCAGCGTGTTTATGGCTTATCCTCCATCATTCTCACTCAGAGGGATAGCTGAGGTTCCAACAAGTCAGTAGGACACAAAGGGATGGAAAATAGGACATGTGCTCAGTGTTCAAGTCAGGTAAGACAGCTGTGGTTGAACATTTCCCCTCTGTAATGCCTTATCGAAAGGAGACTGCAAGAGCCGTACTATACATTTCTTGCTCAAATTAAGTGAGACAAGGTCTAAGATGTTTATAGTATATATCTGGGCTACAAAATAAATCCTTGATAAATTCACACTCATCCACATCCTGTCAGGTGAGTGAGGAAACAAAAACCAGAGCCCATCATTTTGAGTTAAATTTCTTATTTAGGAAAAAAAAATGAAGGCCCATTTACTTCTTCCTCAGCACATAGTTTTAAAGGCCCCGATGACAGCCAGCCTTGTATCAGGAGATAAGAGTTGGGCCAGGCCACGTGACTTCTTGGGGACTCCTAGAAATGAGATCCTGGGCGACAGGGACCAAGGCACTGAAGTTATTTGAAAGGCCATTGTTTTGCGGCTGAAAAGAACGAGTCCCATACTCATTTTCTTTCGATATCCCTTCAAGTCCTTGGGTGCATTTAAGCCCTTAATTCATCTTCTATTTATGCCTCTTCCTTTTCCTGATAAGTTTTTGAGGAGACTTTGAAAGAAAGACTAATATTATCCAGGCCAAGTGCAATGACAGTCCCCTGCCCTGTGCCTTTCTCACTTCAGACGCCTGAGTTTCTATCAAGGACTGAATCTCCAATGATTATTAGGCAGGCTCCATGAAGAGTCGAGTTCTCTCTTTAAATCCTTTCCTCTGACTATCAGTTAGGCCCTATTTAAATATTCCAGACAATTTCAAGACTTAATAATGATGAATATGATTAAGATTAAGGTTTAATAAGAGCATTAAGAAAAGTTTTTCATTCTGGATGGAGGTGGGCTGCTGTGAAAATTGAATTGGCACCAGTCCTCCCTGGCCACCCTGACCAGAGTGGCTCCTCACCTCTTTCAGGATGTTAGTTAACTCTCTCGGGTCAGCCTCCTAGGAGAGAGTTTAGCATCCACTCACAGCCCCTAAGCCCATGTTCCCTCATTCTACAGGGATGGTGACAGGCACTCTTCCAACCCCTCTCAAGTTGCCCTACCACTGAATTACAAGGTAAAGTACAATGAACACTCCCTCCACTAAAGCCTTTTGATGGTTTGTGGGACAGGATTGGACTCGCTGGGCAGGGAAAGCAACTGAGAAACTATTAATCTTCACCCCTAACCAGATTCTCTCCTTCCTACAAGGATTCCACCGTAAGGAAGCAAAATCATTAGAATTCTGGTTACTGGGCTCAAACCTGTATTTGGAGCTTCTTATGCATTTGGACTTGGCCATACGACAGAAGTGAGATACATGAAGAGAAAAGCCTTGTATTTCAGAAACAAAGATCAAGGTCAAGATGAGCTAATGTTTCTTCTAAAGGGGCAGAAAGAACAGGGTAGGCTGAGTGGAGCACGCAGTCCCCCAACAGCTCCTGAAATCTGCCTGAGCACTGGAAGATAGCCATAGGCAATTCCTAATCACTGCCTGGTCGTGCTCCAGTAAAACCATAGCTATGGACTCTGAAATTTAAATTTCATGTGTCACAAAATATTATTCTTTTGATACTTTCCAACCATTCAAAAAGTGTAAAGCTTCTTAGTTAGCTGGATTTGGGCTGTGCAGGCTGTAATTTATAGCAGTCTAGATTAGATGATTCTAATACAGAATAACTCCACTCCATGGTCTGGATGGTCCTTCTTTTGGTGTCCTGAAATTTGAACAACAACCAAATCAGGAATTACCCACCCTGTAGTTTGGTTGAACTGAAATACCCTCGAGACTTGGATCCTGTATCTGGTCAATTTTCAGTTCTTGTTTCCCACCCCACCCCAATCCTAACAGAAACCTCACCATTCTGACCTGCTCTTGATCCCCTGAACATTCTGTGGAGATGACATTGGCTACTTCTTGCTCATCTCTCCTTTCTTTAGAATTCTGGAAATCAGCCACTTGCTTCTTCAACACTTCCTCATGGTTCCTCTTTTCTCCAAATATACAATGACTCCCCTACATATTACTGGGTTACCCCAAGTCCTCATGGTTTCAGGAATCCCCACAGAACTCCCCTGTCTACCCAACTAAGTCACAGCTCCTGAGCACAGATCCTCCATTTTCCTCTGGTCACTTTACCTCACACCTATCCCTGTTGCATTCCTCTGCACATTTGCATATGCAGATCCCTCTGTGGAAACATGGTCTCTCCTGTCCACCGCAGGGCTGCATGCCCTCATGAATATTCCCTATCCAATATTGGTCCTCCTCGGCCTCCTGACCATGCTGTCTTTCTGTCATGTGCTGATGCCTGTGCTATGTGACTACACAGTTTACCCCCATTTGCCCCTGGCTCATAGGACTCCATTGTGGGAGAGGCCAGCTCTCTGGAAAATCAGATATGTACCACTTACTTTCAGGGTCTTGGTCCTCTTTTAAGGTATTCTGACATACTCCTTCCCCACTTAAGTGCCTAGAGGCAGAAAGCATCAGTAAACATTGAGTTGTCGTGCTATTGTATGCATTGAAGCGTGTGGCTTCACATTGAGCTTAGGAAAAGTCCTCTACTTTTTAACATTACAGTCTTTCATGGTCTGGCCTATGATTCCTTCTTCAGCATCATCTTTTAGATCTTTCATTTCTGTCCATTTCAGTAAGTCTGGACTTCCTCCAATACCATCTACTCAAGATGGTCGCTGTTAGTTGTGGAACTGCATGGGCTATCCCCTCTGCGTTCCCCTTTCTCTAATTCACATGCTATTAGGATCAAATCTGAAGTGCTCCCTTGGATTCATGTGTGGAACACTTGTCTAGCAAGTGGCACTATTTTGGGAGGCTCTGGAAACTTTCGAAGGTGGAGCCCAGCAGGAGGAAGTAGTCACTGGGGCTGTTCCTTTGGTTCTACCTGGTCCCCACTCAGTTCCACCTTTTCCATTTCCTGTCTACCATTAGGTCCGTAGCCTCTGCCACATGCTTTCTTTGCCATGGTGCTCTGTTTGCCACAGACCTAGAGACAAAGGTGCTGGCCATGATGGACTGAAACCTCTGAACCATGAGTTGAGATAAAATTTTCCTCCTTATAAGTCATTTTGTCAGGTACTTAGTCATAGCAATGAAAAGCTAACTAACACACCTGCCTAATCCTTGCTCATCCATAGGGCATCAATTTAATGTTCTGAATTCTTTAATGAAACCCTCTCTTGCAAGGGCTCCAATTGTGCTTTGAACACCTCCCCCCCCCCATCACAGCAGTAACAAGTACTCTGAAGGTAGAAGCTTGTTTGTCTGTTTAGTCTTATATCCTAAAAGCATGGGGCCTGACACAGTTATGGTTAAGGCTTAATGATTTCAAAACACTGAATAAATTTGGAATTGGGGAATAATAGGCCAGATGGCTTTTCTGTGGGGTGGATGCAAGTGATTTGGGTGTTGTTTTTCTAACACCTTCTAAGGTAAATTGGGAAATGGCAGGAGAAAAGGACTATGAAGTGAATATTTAGCTAGAGGCAAAGACCTGTGTCATTCATCCCCAAGAGACAAAGAGGAGCCTAATGGAGTGTATGAGGATTTAGCCCAGCTTCCAAATTCATTTGTAAGAAAAGACTTATAGTCTGACCTGGAGTCACAATGTCCAAGGGGTGACAGGCCATGTAGTGTGAACATGCAATGTCATAGTACAAGAATGCGTTCTTCTTCAACTGAGGGTGGGCTTACATTAACAACTCCAGGAGCTTCTTTACCCCTGAGGATCTTAATTATGACTTATTTTCAAGGCAGTAATGGGCTTATTAGGCAGAGGTCAAAAAGGACTTTCTTCCTCTATGGACCCAATTTAGCAGATGAAATTCTGTACCGAGAGGACAGTTGGATCTTGGAGGGGGAAGATGTCATTAGAGAGATCTCCAGCTGCGGAAACTGTGCAAAGCCTTGAGAAGGGAGTCGTCTTTACAGGAGTCATGAGAGCCATGATCCACTTCACACTCTTCTGAACTGAGCATTATCTTAAAAGTCCTTTGATGAAGGGGCTCCAGTGCACTTCTCTTTACAGGTAAGGGCATTGAAGCTCAGAAGGGGGAAACAATTTGTCAGGCTCACTCTGCTCATAGTAATAGGGCATGTCTGGGACTCAAGTCTAACTCCAGAGACATGCCAAGCTTGCTTCTTGCAGTATTGAGACTCCAGTGTGTAGAAATGACCTTTGTTTTCTCCTGACAGTTTTTATTTTGGTAGGGGAGAAGCTTAAGCACAGCAACATTGTTTACCATGGCATCAGGGAGGAGAGGAGCCCTGGTGACTTGATAGAACACAGGAGTTACTGTCGCCATTGACTAGGAAAGGGAGAGAAAATACCTAAGAGGTCAAGACAGAGACAAGAGTCAGAGATTAGAAAGTGCCAGAAAGTGTCA
Organism: Orientallactaga sibirica; assembly: GCA_036365145.1. Lineage (NCBI taxonomy): Eukaryota > Metazoa > Chordata > Mammalia > Rodentia > Dipodidae > Orientallactaga > Orientallactaga sibirica. The sequence continues at coordinate 15,460,393 of JAEOAD010000034.1, forward strand.
GAGATTAGAAAGGATTTATTTAATTCCCAGAGTGGTGTCAGGTGCCTATAATTCCAGTGCTGGGGAGGTGGAGACAGGCGGGTCCCTGGGGCTTGCTAACCAGGCAGTCTAGTCTACTTGGTGAGCTATAGGCCAATGAAGACCCTGTCTCAAATAAAATGGGCGGCATTTCTGGGGATAATACTCAAGGTTATCCTTTAGTCTTCACATACACATGCACACAATGTACATTGAACCCACACACATGTGCACATATATGAGCATGCACACACACACAAACGTGTCAATCTCTATGATACAGGAAAACCAGATTCTTCCTACTAACTAGGTATGAAACCTTGGGTTGTATTGTATAGAAAATTCTTCTGAAGTAAACTATACCCTTCTGGGAGGATGTTAGGGAGACTACGGAGGTCAATTTTGGGGGAACTGAAACTTAAAAGGTCACAGGACCACGCTGACTAGTGGTGTGCAGTAATTTTCTCTGAATTGAAACATTTCCTCCTGAGGTGGAAGGGAGGCTCAGGAAACTCAGGAGGTCAAGTCTGGGAAAGGCAGTGAGACCCATCCCTAAGCTGATATAAAGGGTAAACAACTGTTGGGACAGAGACTGACTGAGCAGCAGAGCTGCTGCAAGTTGTGCAGTCAGCTCCTGAGATACAGGGTGGGTGTTTGGGTGATGCATCTGCCTTTAAGTCATCCATACTTCTGTAAGTAAACCCTCACCCTGCTCCATAAGTAACCTCAATAAGCTCATAGCCTCACCAAAACTGGTTTTGGTGTGATTGTTCTTTGATCTGTTGTCTATGCCTTATTTGGAAAGACCAGACATGTGTTCACATGTCCCCAGAGGAAAAGTTTCATGGCAAGACAGATCCCATCCCATTTAGGAGCTTAGGTTACCCTTTGGGTTTCAGGATATGACACCCAAGGGCCTTTCCCATGTTGCCTTTGGGTCACCATCATGGAGGTAGAGCAGACTTGGCTTCAAAATTCTTCACCATGACTCCCCACCTTGTTTTGCCAGCCATATTTTTCATGAGTCCTTGTACATTTGACCTTGAATGCTTTGACAAGAGCTTTGAATTTCTTCCTATAGTTCTGGGGTAGGATTTCTTCCCTGCACCACTGATGTGTTGGTTTGGATCATTGTGTATTGCAGGGGGCCGTCTTGCACACTGTAGGTTGCTTAACAGAACCCTAGCTCCTCCTCTCCTCATTGCTGGTGCCATCCCCACTCTCAGCTTCTCACAACCAATGATGTCTCCAGACATTGCCAAATGTCTCCAAAGAATTAGAAAGTAAGTTTACAAGCTTTTTCTACAATCCAAAGATCTCTGATCCTCTAGGCCTTTTATTCTCATCTCCTTGATTTGGTGATCAAGTATGAAACCAAGAGATGAAGTAAGGCTGGCTCCAGCATTCAGCCAGTCTTATAGCCCTGCTCCTGCTAAGCCTGAACCACATTCAAATGTTCATATCCTTATCCTTCCCATTCCTTCAGACCTCCATGTAATTGCATACATTATTTCCTCTACTGTTTCCTTTCCCCTACAGTTAGGGAATTCCTATATGACTCATGTTATGGCAGACACTGTTCTTCTTGCTCTGTTAATGCAGCTGTTCTGAAATGTTCACTCCTCTCTCTTTCCTCCCAGATGTGTGCGCCCAGGGAAGAGGCACATGTCTGACTCAGCTTTGATTCTGCATGGAGGCTGGTGTGTAGCAGACACTTGGTAACTATTTATTGATTAAATAAATGAAAGGTCGTCAAGTTCAGTTGCTTTCAAGCCTTCTGTAAGTGAGTGTCTTTGCTCAAATTCATCCTGCATGGAAGCATAAATGAACAAATGAGATAAAAATAGAGTGTTTTGATTAAAACTCAGAGGTGGGATATAGTGGGATCTAGACCTTTGATCTCTCTCCTCACCATTTCTTTCCCAGGACCCCCAGCCCCTGCCCTTCACACCATCACGTGAGATCCCTAGGGAGGAGCTCAGTTTAAAATTCCCAGATCTGGGCAACTGTGATTTGTTATCTGAATTCTTACTCATTAGGCTCATTGGCCCATCTCCTGGCTGACCATCACAGACACCTGGAATGGAAAAAAATATATAGATTCACAGATATGATGGCTAAAGAAGTCTGAATCTGGGCCTGTGAATGTGCAAAGCATGGTGTGTCTATGGTGTGACATATTATGTGTGGGGTGTATGAATGTGTATGTGCAGAGGCATGCAGCCCATCTGGACACACACAGAGGCAACAGGAGAACATTGGGTGTCTTCCTTCATTGCTCATCCATGTATTTACTTGAGATAGGGTCTATGAATGAAACCAAGGCTGATATTTTTGGTCAGACTTGCTGACCAGTGATCCCCAAAGATTCTTTGGTCTCCATTCCCCACAGGACTGAGTGGCCATTCCCATATGTTTGCATGGGTGCCGATGATTGAACGCAGGGTGAATAAGACCCACGTGCTTGTGCAACAAATGCTTTTACCCAGCGAACCATCTTCCCAGCCCTAAATGGGTATCTTACACAGTATTACCAGGCAATGAATAGATATGTTCCTTTCCTGTGATTGCTTCATGAGGGATATGTACAACAAAACTTTATGTTACAGGATAAAGATATTTAAATATTTGACCTCACACCAAGCATGGAATCAAATTCCAGGTAGAGTGTAGGTTAAATTATGTTATTAGAACATCTCAGCATGTACTTCAATAGCACAGGTGAACTTTGTGATCCTCTGCAGACATACCTTAAGGTGGATAATTTCTCATTCTGACCTCAAGCTCTCTTGCAGCTTATTCCTTTTGAAATTGCTCTGATGATTAGAAAGTTATTTTTGCCATTAAGGTTGTCATGGCCATAAACTTTTAGTATTATTCTCCATGGCCTTTTGAGAAATGCACACATTTCAAAAATGGTATCTGGTTGGTTGAATTTTGGCTATCAATCTGTACATTTAAATAGGGAAGACCAGAAGGTTGGGCAGAATTTTTTTGAATCTTATTTCAGTGGCCATGCCATATTCCTTGTTCCATCCAGGAAATGAAATGGACTCCCATGCCTGGTGGAAGATCTAAGAACTCTGGAGTCTGTCCACCAAGGCAGAAGAAGCCATTCCCCAACTCCATGTGCCTTCTGAAGGCTGTGGCTTCTTAGGGCAGCTCAATTTGCCTTTGAGGGTTGGAGGCAGCTATTTCAGAGAGAGAAAGACCATAAATATGGAGATTCTATCCCAACTGACTCAGTTCTATTGTGCCCTGTTTCTTAACCTCTTGGTCATCAGCCTATAAAGGGGTCATGTAACAGAGTGGGGAAATCACAAAAATTTCCCAATATTTTGTGAATGTATAACAACCGAAAATAAATTCACAATCAAATGTGAAATGAATCCAAGGTGTTTCTGGAAGTGCTCACCTATGTTGTATCATGTGATTTCACTGAATGCCACCTTGGACCTAAACATACAACATGTGTACTTCACCTTACTTATGCTCTCATGCTATGCAACATCAACAAATGCTGCCTGAAAGATTTCTGCTCAGATTCAACAATATTTTGGGCTGTGAATTACAGAGTATTTGCTGCACATACAAGTTTACTGCTCCTATATTAATTATGGGAAACAAATAGTTTGTGTGTATGTGTGCATGTTCATGTGTAGGGCTGCATTTGGGTGTGTATCCATGTATATGCACCTGAGTACAGAGGCTGTTGGATAACCTCAGGTATGATTTTTCAGGTACAATCCACCCTTCTTGAGAAAGGGTTTCTCACTGGCCTTGAACTTTCCTAGTAGGCTAGACTGGTAGACTAGCTGGCCAGCAAGCCCCAGGGATCAGCCTGCCTCTGCCTCCCTAGTACTGGGATTACAAGTGTGTGCCACCACAGCTATAAAACCAAAACAAAACAAAACAAAACATGGATTATGGTGATTGAACTCAAGTTCTCATGCTTAGAAGGTAAGCACTTTATTAACTGAGTTATTTCTTTAGTCTGAAAAGAAAGACTTTTAATATTTTTCTATCATCATTTCTCAACCTGTAAGAATTAAATTGGTATGTTTTGGGATTGTATTATGCTGGAATGTTTGATTTCAAAAATTGCTGTTTGAGTTGCTGACTTGAGTTTCATAAAATATTATTAAGTGAATTTTGGCTTAAGATTAGGGCAGAATTTCCAACAAGTTCTGAAATGTCCCTAAGCACACTTCTACGATGTTGTACTATGTATTTATGTGAAGTGGTATTCTCAGCATTTATCATTATAAAATCAAGATATCAATCAACTGAAAACTGTTGAAGACACTCTGTGTCATGAAAATCAAATATTCAGTCAAGATTTAACTCTTTTTTCTATGTGTTTGTGGGATGTGTGTGTGTGCATATTTGCATGTGTGCTCATATGCATCTTCATGTATGTGTGCATGTACATGGAAAGGGCAGAGGGAGATGTCTGGTGTCTTCCTCAATCACTCTCTATATTTTTGAGGCAGAGTCTCTCACTTAACCTGGAGTTCATCAATTTGACTACTTTAACTAGTCAGCAAGTCCAGAGGTTTCTTTCCTGTCTCTATCTCCCTAACTCTGTGATTACAGACACATATCAACATTCCTGGGAAGATTTAATTCTTTATGTAAAAATGAAAAAAAAATATATTTAAATATACATTAATTAACAAGCACAAATGGTTTCATTTGAGTAAATAGTACCCATTTAATAAATAGCAAAACAGAACTGTTTTACAATATATTTCTTTATGATTTATTATCAATAAATATTTGATGTATATACCTACTTTGTGTAAAACTTTCCCTAGTGGAAAGAAGTTGTGGGTAGAAGAAGTTTGAGGCCCTGCTTTAGGTAGACTGGGGAGTAAACATTAATATAAGGAGATGAGAGTGCTGGAGAAATGGCTTAGTGGTTAAGACATTTGCCTGAAAAGCCAGAGGATCTCGGTTCTACTCTCCAGCACCCATGTAAGGCAGAGAACCACAAGGACGCTCATGCATCTGAAGTTCGTTTGCAGTGGCTGGAGGTCTTGGCGTTCCCATTCTCTCCCTCTGTTTTTCTCTCTCTGCCTCTTTCTCTCTCTCAAATAAATAAATAAATAAATAAATATTTAACAAAAGGAGATGAGAGCCGGGCGTGGTGGCGCATGCCTTTAATCCCAGCACTCGGGAGGCAGAGGTAGGAGGATCGCCAAGAGTTCGAGGCCACCCTGAGACTACATAGTGAATTCCAGGTCAGCCTGGATCAGAGTGAGACCCTACCTCGCAAAAAAAAAAAAAAAAAAAAAAAAAAAAAAAAAAAAAAAGGAGATGAGAACCCAGAATTTGAAGTTGGAAACTGAGTTTGAGTTTGGGTTTTACCATCAGCTGACTGTGATCCTGCATTTGTCACTTCACCTCAAGTTTCTTTCCTCATCTGTAAATAGTGATAATGTACTTTTTCTAGACAGTGAACATCAAATACAATTGTGGACATAAAGGTATTTAGGGGCTGAAGATGTAGCTCAGTTGATAGAGTGTTGGCTGGCATACAACAAAGCCCTGTGTTCAAACCTCAGCACTTCACAGAACTGGATGTGTTGTTGCATGTCTGTAACCTCAGCACTTGGGTAGTAGAGGCTGGGGGATCGAAAGCTCAAGGTCATCATTGGCTATATAGGGAATTTGAATCCTGTCTGGGATTCATGAGATCCAGTTGTGTTTAAACAGAATAACAAAATAAAAAGCAATGAAACACAAAAGTGACATAATGTTTAGTGTTTTCTTACAGTGAAATGTACAGTTAGTGAGTGCTCATTCTTCTATCAGGATTTAAATAAGGAGTTAATGACAATTTCACATACTGTGTTCATACATTACATACATCACATAGTTTAGTTCATCCAGCAATCCCAGGAGGACTTTTGTCCTTATGTCATTGGTGAGACATAGAGATTTTGAAATATTAGGTCACTTACCAAGAATGGCATTCCTTGTTCTGATACTGAAGCTTAGTCTCTGGATTTGGTTTCTAAGCACAATCTGGTACAGAGAGGAAAGATTTCAAACAAAAAATGTCCTAATTGGAAGGAGGGTCATAGAGAAAGGAATAGAAGTGGGAGGGTGACAAGTATAGCTGCAGAACAGAGGTGGTCTGTGGAAAGTGGGTGACCTAGAGGCAGATGAAGCTGAACAGCATGTGACATGGAGAAAACTGGAGATTCTTGATGCTCCATTGAGAAATAGAGATTTATTCAGGCCTGTACTGGGGAATCTTGTGAACTCTGAGCATTGCATCAGTAGTGGTGGGCCCTCCAAAAAATAAATGAGTAGGTGGGTGCACCAATGGAAGGACTTAATTCACAGGAAAATGGTAACAAATGCATGGAAGGAGCAAGGGAGGACATAAGGAAAGCTTCCAGTGATGACCACCCTGCACTCCTTGTGTAATCTCCACTCCTTCTGGTTGGGCTGCCTTAGTCACTCATTCCCAAGGAAGAGCAGTGAAGGAATACTCATCTTGAGATAACAATACAGGATCCTAAATCAGGCTGAACTCTGCTTTCATTGCATTTAAGTGTCTGTGTAATAGGGTAGAAATGGCTCTTAGCACCATTTTTCTCCTTCCACCATAGCTGAACTCCCTCACATTAGCTAAAATGCAACAAAACTTGGTGGAATTTTAAGTACCCATGGTTTTAAGTGGTTTTAAGTACCCATGCTTTGTAATTACATTTCATGGTTTCTGTTCATTAGGAGTTTTTTGTTTGTTTGTTTTAGAATATTTTTAATAAGAGGTTGCCCATATAGACTGTCTTCAGCCTGCCCCAATTCTGCTGAGGCTCTTCGGCAGGGTTATCGGTATTCTTTGTGGGGACCAACAGGCCTCAGTCAGTCTTTGCAGGAATGGCAGAAACAAAGTGTCTCAGGCTATTTTATCTATTCTGAGGCTCTTACAATCTTTCCACTTCCTCTTCCATGATACTCCCTGAGCCATGGTGGCCAAGATAGAGATCTGATTTAGTGTCACTTTCTCCGTAGACTCTGGATTTCTGTTTTTATGACGTTTGAGTGGCAAGGTGTGTGTCATCATTTCCCTGGAACTGGTTTTCAGGCTAGCTGTGAGAGCAGTATTGGTGTCACTGCCTCCTCTGTGATGACTTTTGGGCCCAGCCAGATGAAGTGGAGGTGATACATCTCATCACAGCAGATAATCAGCTCTCTCTTGTTGAGGTATTGATATATCCTTGTTCTTCTCCATAGTCTCCTGTATCTGTAAAATAGAACATATTCTCCAACCCAAAGTGAAAACACTGATTAAAAGGAGATAAGCCTGGTCATTAGAAAGATGTATTCTATGTATATCCGTTCTTAGTTGGAGAGGAGTGGAGGTTCTCTCTGGATCCTATAGGTTTCCTATTCTAGGGAATCTGGCTTGGTTCCCAGAGCCAGCCATGAGTTTACCCCTAATGAGAACGTCTCATGTCCAATCTGTGAGTGGTTGGTTACCTACATCGGCTGTGTGCCACTACCACACAAGTGTATACTTTTTGCTTGGCTGGTTGATTTTGTAACTGGAGGATCTCCTGCTTGATCAATCATTTGCAGCTGTTATTCTCCAGCTGCTCTCAAAGCACTTTCCAGCACTATGAGAGATAATTGATGGGAGGGAAACTGGATTCCTTGTCAGTTCCAGCATGATCACCTGATGTCCTATGGCTGCAGGCTGTGTTGTCTTCAGCAATAGGAGCTTACCTTTAGCTATTCCATGTAACCAAGTGTTTTGGAAAATAGTCTGTATTATATTGGGGACTTTGTGTCTCCCTGACCAACAACTCACTGTAGGGGAGGGGGCCAATTTAGGCCCTGGGAATTACCAGCCAGTACCCTTGGTTTTAGGGTTATGCTTTCACCACTTTTTATGGGGCTCTTCTGTTCAGGTCCTTATTGAGGAGGAGGAAATTCCTTATATCAGCAAGGAAGAAGTAGAAAGAATGAACAGCAAGTTGGGAAATTCAACTTCAAGGCTCACCCTCTGTGACATGATACCTCCCACAAGATTCTGTCTCCTAAAGATTCCATCACTTTCCTGAACAGTGCCACCAGCTGGGGATTATTCAAACATATTAACCTGCAGGGGGCATGTCATATTCAAATTACTATAGTAACATTTCCTCAAAGTGAGCAATCTAAGAGAAAACCATGAAGAGAGGCTGTATGTTGAAAATATTTGTAAAAACAAATAGAAACAGCTGGACCCTAGATGAACTTGGAGGCATAGTGAATGCTCAGGACAACCCAGACCTCAGATATAAAAGACACGTGAGCTTCTTTTTGCATTTAAGTGATGGTTACTCTGACGGTTGTATCACAAATCAGACACATATGTTCTGAGCTAGTCCCAGCACATCTCATTGAGTTTTCTTCTCTATGAAATAGGGGTAGTTAGATAGAGATATACTGAATAGTAACAAATGTTACATATGTTGGTTCCTGGCACAAAAAGGAGCTTATAGGAAATCCTTGATACATGGCAGAGTTATTATTATCACCATTTTATGGATGTAAAAATCATGTCAATTGAGGAAGCTAACACTGGAATAAAGATCCTTCTTAAAATCCCACTGTCTCAGCTGGTATGAATCTCTAATTATTTTTTAATGGTCCTAGAGTCAAACTCAAGGTCTTGTACATGCTAGGTACCTTGGATCTATCAGCCCCAATGATTTAGTCTTTTTATACAGTGGGGGATAATGGATAAAGGTATGTCTATCAAGGGAGTCGATTCAGATGATACATTTGGAATGGGGGATATGATTTTAGGGTAATAGGTAGCCTTCAAATATTTTTGGAAGAGGTACAGGAGGAATAAAACCATAGAACTAGGACTACAGGAACTTCCTCTTCCTACCTCCAGGGAGGCTTTTTACCCAAGCCTGGCAAGCTCAGAGGACTTTTTGGGTTTGTTTATCATTAATCTTAATTCTTTCTCACAAATGTCCTCCAAGAGAGGATGTGGAATGGGCAGCAAAGACATAACTCCAGCATGACTTAGTTTTTCAACTTGACTCTTTGCCAGTGCTTATAACCAACCCTGAAATCAAGCATTTCACCCTTGTTTGGATGATCAGGTGTAAATATACATTTTAATTATTTACATAATTAAACCAGTGATTTACTGTTGGTCTGCTATGTTTGACAATATTTCAGTGCCATCTGTTTTCTAATTGGACTTAATCTCCAGAAGATGTTACCAAAATAGCCACCAAATAATAGCACAGACACACAAAAAAAATCAAGATACAAGATAAATTCTCCACTTCTTTGAACTACATTCATAGATAAAAGATACTTATGAGAACATACAAGGTAATTTTTCACATTAGTTGCACAGATTTTGGACACTGTGAATGTTACCTGGTGACTTACATCATAAATTGAAGATATCTAAGTGATGGAGAAAAATTAATATATTGGCCCCAGAAGGTGTTATGTCAGGCAGATTAACTTCCCTCTCTGGGCTTTAGGTCTGACATGCATATAGCCCTTGTCCCCATCTGTTACTTGAATGTCTCTTTCATTCTATGCTGTCCCTGCCACATGAATGCTGCTCTTCTTGGGTATCTTTTACTACTGAAAGGATCCTTCCTGAAGTCTAATTGGGAAACCTGGTGAGTGCTAAGTTTGTCTTGTGACCTTGGGGGACTCCTTTCCAATCACTGAGCCTAAGTTCATTATTATGTAAAGTAGAAGTCATAATATTCAACATTGATCCTGGAGCCTTGCCCTGCTAGATCACCTTGTCATAGAAAATAGCATTTGGTCCAGAGTATAGGTTGGGAAATCAAAATGCCTGTGTTGTAATTTCTGTTTCTCCATTCAATAGCCACTAGCCCTGAGAAAGTCCACAAGCCTCAGTTTCTCCATGTGAAAAATGTGGCTCATGATATTACCTTCCAGCTATGTTCACGTAAGATCATGCTTGAAAAGCTCCTAGGCATGTAGCAAATTCACACTTAAAGTTATCATTATTGCCTGCTGGGTGTAAGAGTTTCATTTGAAAATCTGCTTTAACAAATTATGAAAAGTAACAGATTTGTTTTATTTCCCAAAGTATGTCAGGAGAATTGTCCTGACCACTTAAAAAAATTCAACTCAGTCTCCATTTTTTTTGGCCCTCTGCAATGTTCCTTGACCTGTGTTGATGTATCTCTAGCCTCTGCCTATGTCTTCACTTAATTGTCTGCCTTCCTATGTCTTCTCTGTCTGTCTTCAAATCTCTGTCATTACATGCACCTGTCATTGGACTGAGGGGTCATCATAGTCCAATATAACCTCATTTTATCCTATCTCCATCTGCAAACCCTACATTTTCAGAAAAGGCTGCAATCACAGGCACTGGGGGTAAGGACTTCAATTTTTTTTAAAAAATTTTTTCCTATTTAGTCATAATTGAACATATGATGGAATATATATAAAGACAAAGAAAACATAAATACCAGACATGGAATCAAATTACGGAGATAGGAAATGAATGAAGCTTACATTTTTATCTTCTAGGAGCTCACAGTCAGTCTGATGGGAATAAGCACTACAACATTTAATCTCCAAAATTCTAATGTTTTGTGATATAGATAGTCAAAAGATCATGCAAAGTACATGGTAGGCAGATTGGAAAAGTTTCGTCTGTGATATGTAAGTTGAAAATACAATATAGAAAGAATTTAGGTTAAGTGTGGAGGGAGGGACTACAGCATGTTAGTCAATGACTAGAGTATAATCTGTGAAAGAAGAGGAATGGCATATATTTCAGGGATGCTTGGTAGGGTTAAGCCAGGTCAAATCCTAGTCAATGTTCATCTCTAGAAATTCTACCCACAATAGGAAGTAATGCAGGTTCTGCTTGACTCTGTACTTTGTGCCTTCTTTCAGCACTGTCCGACAATCTCAGTAAATATTGAAATCCCCATACTCTCATCATTGCTCATTTGGGGGAATTCAACACAAAAGAATTTTCCACATAGTTCTTCCATAGGAGGTTAAGAAGATTTTGACCCAAGTTTTCTGTAGTCAGAAACACTGGATCTCTATAGTACTAAACTTATTGTATTAGATACTTTACTAGTTGCTGTGGCAAAATACATGACAAAAAGCAGCTTAACAAAAGAAGGATTTGTTTTTGTTCACAGTTCCAGTGGTAAATCCATCATGGTGGGGAAGGTAGAGAGTGGCAGGATCAGGAGGCCAACTCTCCACATTACATCCATAGATGCAGAGGGCAAGCAAAAAGTAGAGCTGAGCTATAAAACCTCAACTCCACTCCTACCCAGTAACACACTGCCTCTAGCAGGGCTCCACTTTCTAAAAGTTTCATACTTCCTAAACAGTACCATCAGCCATGGACCAAGTGTTCTAACATGGGAGACTGTTGGGGGAATTTCACACTTAAATATTAACTTTTTTTAATAAACAAAAATTGCAGGATTTGTTATTCCCTGTGTTAGCTGAATGGACCTTGGGATTTTCTTTGGGTAGAGTCAGCACTGACTTTAGATTCTAGAACCTGGAGATCACAGGCTGTGTCAGATTCAAATGGAGGAGAAATGCAGATGAATGAAAAGTGTGACTTAGTGACTTAGCTGAGATTCAGAGACTCAGGGAAGATGTTCCCCAAATCACCTACAAATGTCCTTTACTATTTATCCACTGGGAGATCCTCATGTACACATCCTGCCATTTTTTCATAATCAGCACATCCCATTATGCAGATGAAATCCTATGGCACAAAAAAAAAATCTGACATGAGGAGAGAGATAGAAAGCTTAATCCACCTCAGACATTTGATTCTATTTTAACCTTCTTAAGAAAATCTTTCCTTTGTAATGTTTCCAGTGGCTTTGGGTTGATCCTATTATATTCAATATTCATTCATTCTTTCCCAGCTAATTTTTGAAGTTAGATTCTGACCCCACTATGAACCAAATACATACACTCTGGTATTTTGTCCTTCTCATGCCCAAAATGTTTTCCCTTCCATAAACAAGGACATCCTTTCTTAATATTACATAATTAGCAAGAGCAGTAATAATAATTCCTGTATAGTAATGTCTGTCTTCAAAACCCATGTTTCTTCCACATTATTCTGTTTAGTACAAAATGTCAGCGCATTTAAAGGTATTTTATTAATATCAGACATAAAATGGAACAGTACATTGAAATTTAACTTGTTTCAAAATTTTTTTAATAAATAGCTTGAAAGCAAGAAAGTAAGAAGAGGAAAAGATTACTTTTACAGAGAACATCTAACAAAGGAAGAAAGTTATTAATGGGAACAAATAGTAGTTCAGAATCATTGGGGTTTGGCCATCCTTCTATTTATTTGCGTGTGTGTGTGTGTGTGTGTGTATGGACCTGCTAGGGTCTGTTGCCTCTGAAAATGTACTCCAGATGCATGCACTACTTATCATTTGGCTTTTTGTGAGTGCTAGGGAATCAAATCAGAGATGACAGGCTTTGCAAGAAAGAACCTTTAACTGCTGAACCGTATTTACATGTCTCCTTATTTTGGGTATTCTGAAATGGGATATTCCACTTGATAATGATGGGAAACCTTAAACATAAAGAATAGAGTTTGTTGGGCTTGGCGGTTAAGGCACCTGCCTGCTAAGCCTAAGAACGCCAGGTCCAATCTCCAGGTCCCACGTTTAGCCAGATGCAAAGTGACGCAAGGACACAATGTGTCACTTGCCCACAAGGGGGTGCACACACCTGGATTTCATTCACAGCAGCTGAGAGACTGCTGGTGCCCCATCTCTATCTGTGTCCCTCTGCCTCTCTCTCTGTCTCTGTCTCTCTCCAAAAAATAAAATTAAAAAAAATCATTAAAAAAAGAATAGAGTTTGTTTAGAGTATTTGTGTTAAGAGGGATCTGGAAGTTTTGTCTGGGCTCAAGGATAAGAAAAAGATGAAAGTGTTCAGACACTTTTTCCTTTTAAATTAATCTGAGACCTCAGCCCATGGGATGTTGCTGACTAGGTTCAGGGTGGATCCACCTCAGTTTCAACCTTTCCAGACACAGCCTCATTAACACACCAATGGGTAAATGTCTATAATAATTCTAAACTCAGTCAAGTTGACAATGAAAACTAACTACCATACACATATTTTTTTCCAAAGTAGAAATTAGAGAATGGAGAGAGAGTTATGTTAGGGTCATTATGAGATGAGATTTTTATTCAAAAGTATGTTTAAATGAGAAACGTGGTTTAAATGGGTTACTGAGGAAACTGCAATGCTGTCTAAAAACATCTTGGCATTGAGATACCACTGAAAGGCACCGTGATATACTTTAGATTTAGTTGACCCACCCCCACTATCATGAGGTAGAGAGACAAACTTATAATCTTACTTTACAGATGAAAAATCTGAGGCTCCAGGAAGCACAGTGTCATCTTCCTGTCCTCCTTCAGAGTCTCAGCATCTCTAGTAGGCAGAGGTGCAGGTCTGCAGTCTTCAGACCCAGTGGTCCTGCCTCAGCATAAACATTTCTCTCTTGGTTTTACCCAGTGATCACTAATGGTGGCTCACCTTTGGCTTAAGAAGACGATAAAGTGACATTAGTCCTGGAGATTAAGTTTACATGAAGGGGATGATGGTCATGGCCATGAACAATTAAAGTTTGTAAAAGAAAAAATGAGTGTCTTTCCTTCTCGTCAATATAGCCATTCCTAGGTATATTGAATGATAATGTGATAGTGAACATTTTCATATGTCTGCTATGAACCTAATAATTTTTGAGGTAGGTTCTTATTCTAGCCCAGGCTTATTTGGGATTCACTATGTAGTCTTAGGCTGGCCTCTAACTCACAGTGATCCTCCTACTTCTGCTCCTGAAGTTCTGGGATTAAAGGTGAGTGCCACCACATCTGGATGAACCTAATAAATGTAATCTTAATGACAACCCTACAAATTAGACCCAATTTACACCATCCATTTTTGTTATAACAAGACTGAGTCTCAGCAAGCTTTTCTATTGGCTCCAGATGGAAAGTTTCTGAGCTGGGAGAAGACTTCATAGGAAGCCAGAGGCTGTTTCCTTGCAGCATGTTCTGTGCCTCTAGGAGCTGTACTGTCAGACAAGCTGAGAACCATGGGCAATTTGGGGGTATCTATTCAGGATGCCAAAGCTGTTGTTTGCTTAGAAACATTAGATCTGCAGCTGATGTAACACAGCAAAGACTCGCAGCATCACAGAGCTGAGCTGCTGCACCACGAGGGCCACGACCCTGCCAGGCAGTCACCCGCCAGCTATAAATACAGTCCTTTCCTGATGCCAGCCCAGACATAAAGTCTCCCCTTCCAGGATTCTAACATCAAAGACATTTTCCCCAGGCTGTCTGTCTTTCCTCAAACAGCCATAATAAATCCTCAAATGGCTGTTACTCTTCCCTGGATCTATTGTCCCCCTTTCCTTTGTATTATTTTAAAAAGGAAGAAAACTTTTGTGTTTGTTTTAGTTTTTCATTAAATCCAATTTAATTCCCCATTTACAGCTGTCTTGCCAATCAGGAAATGAAATACAATCACATCAGACATGGCTTTAAATTCAGCCCTGTCTTCATATTTTGCCATTTGAGTCCTGAAATTTACACAGCCTCGTTCCCACTCTAATTGATTCTTCTAACCTGACCATGACTTTTACCATCCTGTGGATAGAACACTCGAATGGCCTTATTTCTCTACTGTCAGCGCATATATCACCTTTAAAGGGACTCACGCTGTCAGGAAGTTTATGTCTCAAATTTAAGATTTCTTAAATGAAACAAGAACTGCTGGGCAGTTTAGAGAGCTTATCATGAATAATAAAACATTCAAACATGAGGCTTTCTCTTTCCTGAAAACTTTATATATATAAAAAAAGGGACATTAGTGGTTCTTTGTATTATGGGCACACCAAAAGCAACTGATTTCTTTCAGCCTTATAAAATGTGTAACTATAGAATCTTGCCTGACTTGAATGATGATGGTGTCATTAGACTTGGGTTTATAAAGGGTGACTCTTGTTCCACCTGTTAAAAGAAAAAGAGATTGCAGCTATGGCAGCTATGGCAGTGGCTCAGTGGATAAAGTGCTTACTGCATAAGCATGAAGATTTGCCTGTTCAGATTTGCAGCAACCACATAAAACAATAGGCAAGATGATACATGCACAGATTCTAGCACTGGGGTGGTGAAGACGGGTGGATTCCTGGGGTTCACTGGCTACCTAGTCTAGCCAAATGCCTGAGCTCTAGGTTCAGTGAGAGATCTTGACTTATAAGGTGGAGAACAATTGAGGAAGACAGCTGGCATGGACCTCTGGACTCCAGATACATGTACACACACACACACACACACACACACACACACACACACACACACAGAGAGAGAGAGAGAGAGAGAGAGAGAGAGAGGATATTGTCCTAGGTGATTATAACTCTGAGAGAATGTAGTTATTGTGGTTAATTAACTTCAAAAAAAATCTGCCTTTAGAAACTTGGAGAATGCTCTTCCATAGTCATAGGTCCTGATGTGTGTAAATATTGTCAGAAGTGCAAGGAGACCTGGAGTCTTTCTGAAACGCATGTTAGGATTGCAGGCTGGGGTCCCAGAGTATAGGTTCTGCTTTGCAACTAAGAGCCACCATTTACTGTGGAACAGGCACTTTTTATCTTGATTTACATCTTTCCAAAAATATGTGGATAATGCTATTATCACCATTTGACAGATGAGCAAATTAAACTCCTTAATAGAGGTGTTTAAGAAAAACCTCCCAAGGGCATTGTCAGAGCACAAGTCCTGTTAGTCACTATTATGGATTTGATGTGGATTCACTTTTCTCGTAAGGGCTCTTGTGTTGCAAGCTGGTCCCCAGTGTGTCAACGTTAAGAGGTGGTGGAACCCTGGAGAGCTAAAGTTTGGTGAGACAGCATGGAGGATATTTTCCTCAAGAGGAGTTGATATAACTCTCATGGAACTGTGGCATGTTCTGGCCACAGCAAGAAGGAATCTTCCCCTGAGTCATTCTGTGGCCTGATTCTCTCACAACATGGTATCCTGCTCTTGCATACACTCCTGCCATTGTGATGCTATCTAACATGAGACCTCATCAGAGCCAAACCGTTGTGTATACCATGTAGTTGAACTTCCAGAATTGAGCTAAAAAAATCCCTCTTTGCCTTTTTAAGCATTTAACCTCACATATTTCAATCTAGTAGCAGAAAAATAAATAAATTACTGCAGCCACTGTACTGGTTCATTTTGTTTACTTTGGCCAAGTCATTTCCCATGTGGGTATCAGCTTATTTTTACTGTTTCATGCAAAATCAAAAAGCTGTTTGGCAAGATGGAAGACAGAGACAAGATGATTTTTGGAAGTTATCATAGGCAGCTTGCATTTGAAGTGGTGAATGACATGAAACCCTGCCTCAAACAAGGTGGAAGCCAAGGACTGACACCCAAGGTGGTCCTCTGAAGTCTACATGTATGATGTGACATCCACAGCTCCTCACTCACAAACATGATGACACAGGAAAACACACACAGAGAAAAAATATAAAAGAGTAGGAAAAAAGAAATAGAAACCAGGTATAGTGGTGTTAGCACGTGGGAAATAAAGGCAGACAGATGGCAAGTTAAAAGCCAGCCTTATCTGCACAATGAGTTCAAAGCCTACCAGAGCTACATAGTGCTATTCTATTTCAAAAATAAGTAAACAAATAAATAATGAAAACAAACCAAAATAAATAGAGAAGAAAATTTATTAAAAGCATTTTATTGATTTGCTGTTATGTTGTCAGGTCATGGGAAGGGTAGGAAGATCTAACATATGTCACACAACATACATTAGCTTCAAAATTATATATAAGTAACAAAATAGTGAAGCACAAAATTATCTGTTTCTAAGATACAGGATGCCATTAGATATTGTATAGTTTTGGATTAAGTTTTCAACCATGCTAAGCCTCATTTTCTATACTTATGAAATGGGGGTAAAATGCTTATCTACAGATCAAATTAAATAATGTAAAGAAGAGTATTATATATAACCAGTGAGTTTCTTTTATTTACTAAAATGCTTTCAATGGGACTTAAGTATGGAAAAAATCATGTTGCTTATGCTAGTGGCTGGTTAACAATAAGTGTAACTGAGCATCGTCATGCATACCTGTAATTCTAGCACTTGGGAGGTACAGGTAGGAGGATCAGGGGCTCAAGGTCATTTTTTGGTACATAGAGGGTTCAAGACAATTCTGGGCTATATGATACCATATCTCAAAAAAAGCTGTATTTCATACTAATAGCTATGACATAGCTGGCTGGTGGAAGAATATAAGAATAGTTTAGGTTGAGTTCAAGCAAAAGCTCTAGAATCAGGTAGAGCTATATTGCTCTATCATTGCTAGTGAACTTATTCAGTCAAGAGGCCAGACCCTCTAATACTTGGGGTCTGGGAAATAGACCCCTTGAAGTTGTTGTGAAAATGACATGGAATCATAAATCCTGCAAGGTACCCAGTGCAGTGCCTGTCACAGAGCAGGTGCTCAATCAGCATTGAGGAGAAAATTTCTAGCTGGGTGATGCATGGAGTGGTCTGGGCTATAGCATAACAAATCTGGGCACTCTTTTGACTGCAATGATTTTTGTTATGCTGTTAAGTCATTCACTTAGCCTCCTAGGACTCTTTGATCTTCTGATTCTTCCAAATGCCTTCAAAGCTTGTGATAATAAACCTGTAAGAATTGCAGGGAGGAGTGAGGACAGTGCAATCAGAGAACAGACATCACTTAAATTTCAAATTCAGAGGTAATGAGTCACTAATTCTTACCTTCTTGCATTCCTTGGCTTTATACAAAGTTGTGACTTCCTGGTTCCTCCTGCTCTGTGGAAAGCCCACACAGAAGCACAATTAACATTGCTGATAGCATTGAAGAGGCCAGAAGGCTGAGGCTCAGGAAGATTTATTTGAAAACAGTCAGATAACCAGTGTAGGAACCGTAACACAGTATAAACGTTTGAAAATATATGTACAGTCATATTTCAATTATACACATAGACACATTATACATACAAGTATGTGGATGTATAAATATATTCTGCTATATATGTGTAGGCACACACACACATACACGACTTCATCTTCCCGTTTGTACTCAAGCCACTGCTCTTCTCATTTTAACAAGAAGGTCATTTACCACTGGAGATCAATAGTGCAAGAAATTTTTGGAAGAGATATTGGGACATCCAGCACATGGGGTTATACCTGCAAGATATAAACAAAATCTTAATTGCCGTCAATTCTCTGGAGAATAGTAATTATGCACACTTAAATATGTCTATGCACTAGAAGCAAAGCATATGTCACTTTACAAGCTAACAGGATCTTTAAACTCTTATTAAGATGGGGAAAGTTATCCTTGATTGTCCATGTGAGCCAAATGAAGTCACAGTAGCCCTTACAAGATGGAGGCAGGAGTTCGAGAGAGATAGGAGGACACTGGACTACTGGAGTTATAAATAAGCCAAGGAACCTGAAGTTCAGAAGAGGAAGTGGGTTCTCTTCCAGGACCTCAAAACATATCCAACTCAGCTCTTATCTTGATTTTAGCCAAATAAGATCCATATCAGACTTGTGATCTTTAGAAATGTAATATATGATACATTTGTCATGTTTTAGATCACTTCGTTTGTATTAACTTTTCATAGCTGCAAATGTGCAACTAATATACAGCTTTGTTTCTCGTCCACATGACTTCCGAACTAGTCTCTCTGCTTCCACTCTGCCTACCTCCCACTTACAAAATTGGTTCTCCATATAGTAGCCAGAGACATCACTTAAAACTTTTGTGTGAATAAACCTCCAACAGCTTCTAGTCACACAGTTAAAGTTGGTAAAATTGAGATCCCTTATCATGCATGGCCCTACTTCAAGTGAGGCACAAGGCTAACAGACTTGCCCAACCACTCCTGCAAGGTTGTGTAGAGAGATGAGCCTAGTACCCTTAGGTCTGGCCGCGTTTCCTTTTCTGTGACATAGAAGCATGTTATTTGATCTGAACTAGCTTCCCAAGAGAAACAAAATAAAGACCTTTCCCCTCCAAATGTCAGAAAAATCACCCTATGGTGTCTTATGCCTCATGATGTAAAGAATTAAAGAAGATAAAAACATTTTTGGAACTTTCTCCTTTTTACTCTCAAAATTTTCTACACTTAGATGTATATAGAGTGCTAGTAAAGTCAATGACTGAGGAAAATTCTCCAGGAAAGACAAGGGCCATTTTCATAATCGAGTTGTTCCCTTAATGTATAAATAGTAAATAAATAATAGTATAATATATGTACTTACTTGTGTAGGGTTATTAGCACAAATGACTGAAGCACAAAAAGCACATAGGACATGAACACAGGCCAAATTTTTCTAAGAGAAAATAGAAATGTGGGGCTTTATGAGAAAAACCTCCAATTTCAAAACACTAACAATGGATTAGAAACATCCCCCCCTTTTTTTTGAGGTAGGGTTTCACTCTAGTCCAGGCTGACCTGTAATTCACCTGGAATCTCAGGGTGACCCTGAAGACACAGTGATCCTCCTACCTCTGCCTTCTGAGGGCTGAGATTAAAGGCATAAGCCACTATGCCCAACCTCGAACCTTTTTTTAAAAAAAGTATTTTTATTTATTTCAGAGATATAGGCACAGAGAATGGGACTGCCAGAACTTCTTCCACTGTAAACCAACACCAGAAGCATGTACTACTTTGTGTGGCAGGACTTATGTGGGTATTAAGGAATTGGGCCCAGATTTGCAGGCTTTGCAAGCAAACATGTTTAACTGCTGAACCATCTCTTCAGTTCCTATAAAAATTTGTTTGAGTGAACTATTTTGTAGGCTCAGAGGACATGTCCATCTTCCTTAGATGTTAGCTCTATCAACTCTCCAGCCACTCCTGACATCCTGGAGTTCTGAGGTCCTGAGGTCAGATGTGGTTTCATATATATATGAAGGGAAAGCAAACAGAGGGAAACAGAGAGAAGGTACACACCATACACACACACACACACACACACACACACACACACAAACACACAAAGAGAATGGGCACACTAGGGCCTCTAACTGCTACAAACAAATTCCAGATGTATGTGCCACATTATGAATCTGGTTTTATGTGAGTACTGGGGAATCAAACCAGGGTTGTTAGGCTTTGCAGGCAAGTGCCTTAACACATGAGCCATCTCTCCAGCCTATCAGCTGTGGTTTCTGTCCACGTTCACATCTTTCTGTATTTAGACTTCAAGTGGCTGATGGAATCCAGCAGAACAACCTAGTGGCTATCAGGGTCCTCAGAGTGAAAAACACAACCCCAAGACAGTTATGTCTGAAGAGTATGCCTCAACCTTGCTGAGAGCAAAGTAATGGCTAGAACTAGGCCTTTTCCATTTAGTTCAATGTTTAGAGTTTAGGGTACTCTGTGGGTTGGCTACTGCTCCAGGCTCTGGAACAGCATTAGGGAATTCTGTCACTGATCTGAAAAAGACAGAATTTCTATATGCAGTAAGTTCACGGTGAGGGATGGAGTGGTTATGAGACACACAAACGAGTCACTATCATTATATGATAAATGAAGATTAATAATATCAAATAAGTCTACATTTGCATAATTCTGCCTTGCATGATATTCATCCAGGTAGGCTTTTTTAGAGTAGTTGCTGTGAACACTCTTAAAAGGTGGAAAATTGATTTTATCTTTCAAGATTGAAAATAATGTGTCCCACGAAGAGGGAACCTGTGAGCAAAAATCTCTGCTGTGGGTATCAAAGTAGAAGCCTAGGTAGAGAGAATGAATGTGAGGGTGTGAGAGATGAGTGAAATGCATATGCAATATAAGATATCAGACAGAGTGAGAGAGAGGATATATGCCAAAAAAAGTGATAAGATGGTGTGCCAGAATGAGAGCAATAAGTCCTCCTGTTGTCTTCTTGGCTTTGCACTGATCATACTGTAGGTCTTGGTCTTCTCCCCAGCATGGGGCTTGTGCTTGTTATCAGTGAGGTTCTGATGCTACCAGAGAAGGCATCTCTTTGCCCCCATGATGTATTCCTGATTCATCGGTTAGTGGACATGTAGAATCCCTATGGATGGTCCAGGGCCAGGAACTGGAGCCAAGGTTAGAGATGGCATTGATGTTCAGGTTAGAATTAACAAGTATTGTGAGTCACATCACCCTGAGCTGAGAAGACAGGAATGGTGACAGGCAGTCCATGTGCTATCCTTTGCTCCATGATGCACTCTGCCCAAATCACTCACAGTGTAATGCTGATCATTTTGGAAATATTGATGACCTCATGTTTTTTGTTATCCTTTACATGAATATTGAATATTGTCCTTATTTCAGACTTTTCCATTATATTTCCTCTTGAGACCCTAAAATGTCATCTCTATTAGTTTATGGTTACTTAGCAAGAATCCTATGATTTTTTATTTTCTTTATTTTAAGAGAGGGAGAAAGAGGGAGAGAAACAAGGACAGGGAAAGAGAGAAAGAGAAAGAGAGAGAGAGAGAGAATGGGAAAGTCAGAGCTTCTAGCCACTACAAACAAACTCCAGATGCATGCATCACCTTGCCACCTTGAATATCTTTCTCCCTCTCTCTCTCTCTCTCTTTCTTTCTCTTTCTTTCTTTCTTTCTTTCTTTCTTTCTTTCTTTCTTTCTTTCTTTCTTTCTCTCTCTCTCTCTTTCTTTCTTTCTTTCTTTCTTTCTTTCATTTTCTTTCTTTCTTTTGAGATAGAGAGAGAGACAGAGAATGGGCATGCCAGTGGCCTCTCAGCCACTGTGAACAAACTCCAGATGTGTGTGCCCCCTTGTGGGCAAGTGCGGCAGTGAGCCTTTGCATCACTTTTTGCGCCTGGCTAAATGTGGGACCTGGAGAATCTAACAGGCTTTGCTAGGCTTCTCAGGCAGGTGCCTTAACCGCTAAGCCATCTCTCCAGCCCCACCTTGAATATCTCATGATTCTCCTATTCTCCTTCTGCTTTATTTTCAGTGTAATGTATACAGAGTAAGCATTTTGTTTTATTTACTCTTTCATCCCAATACTTACAATTGTGTCTGGGATACTTACTTCACACAGTATTTACCAAGTCCCTACAATGTACCACTGAAACTAGACTTTACCCATCACTTTAGTATCAGACACACTTCAGGGCCAGACCTGCATCATGCCCACTTCTGTGTCCCCATGTATAGTATGAAGCC
This sequence comes from Orientallactaga sibirica, assembly GCA_036365145.1. NCBI lineage: Eukaryota > Metazoa > Chordata > Mammalia > Rodentia > Dipodidae > Orientallactaga > Orientallactaga sibirica. Next base: position 15,482,690 of record JAEOAD010000034.1, read on the forward strand.
CAGTATGTTGAAAAGGTGTCATCAATTCTTACGGAATGAATTAATCTGCTTGTGAAGGCTCCCAATACAGCCAAACAGGCATTCTTGAAAATCTTAAGAGGTTCTTCATCTCCTGAGTCTTTTCAACCATTTTCTGTATATGTGGATTTCAAGTTCTGTTTGTAACTCTAGTCACTCATCTGCAGTGAGGCATTGTGATATGAAAACGATAAGCTCTGGAGTTAAATAGATGTGACTTCAAAACTCAGTATCACAATTTACTGCCTCTATGAGTATGGTTATCACCCACAATTCTTCTGAAACTTAGTTTCATTCTTTAAACAGAACTGAACAGCTGTGTGTCTTTCAGTGGATGACTATAAGGATTAAATAAGGCAATGCATTATAAAACACTAGGCACACCAAACACTTAATAAATATCAATCATTAATAAGATTCTTTGAAAAGCCCTCTAAATTCTAAGTGCGTGAGTCTGGTGCGTGCCTTAGTTTATCTGGCAGTGTGAATGCTTCCTTATTATTCTTCTTTCTGAGTCACATTCTTTATGTGTGATGTGTTTCTGACAGAGAAGTCAGATGGTGAGAATGAAGGATGTGGACTGAGAGATCTGATCTGAACTCTGCTCGTGGGTAGCTGTGTAAATGGACCAGATCGTTCAGGTTACCTCTCTGGTTTCTGCTTCATCTGAGCATGACACTTACTTATAGCACAGGTGATAAGAGCATTGAGGAAGATTCTGCTGGATAAAGTCTAGAACCCACTTCGTGGGTGGATAATCCCTAGTCATGCCTGTCTCTTGCTTTTTGTTTTTTTTTTTCTTTTTGGCTATTGAAACTTCCTTTCAGGAAGATGGAGTGCCCATTGAAACCAGTGGTATTCTGTTTACTTCCCTCTGGGACCCTGAACTTATACTTGATGCCATTTTTGTATTGCCCACAATCTCATAGCAGTGGGAAAACTGGATGAAAATATCTCCCAGCCTCTTGTGAATGATTAGTTTACACCCAAATCACAAAATCTGATTATAAGTTTGTAAATGTCTTGGCATGCAGAGACAGACCCATAGTATTAATGGCTGTAAAATTAAATTACTAAATGCATTTCTATTCCAAAAGAAAAACTGATCCATGTTCACCAGTCAGCCTGCATAGCAATTTTGTATAAACAAAAATGGGGGTGGGTGTGTACTGCCATGTTATTTATTCAGTTCCAAAACATTTTCTACACAACATATGGCAGGACTTTTTTGTTAACATTCTTGAGCCTTTTTCACAGATGTAATTATAATTCTTTTCACCTTCCCAAGAGAGATCATCTTGAATATTGTAAATAGTGTGTGAAACTTGAGACCTTACATGAAAATTTGTGATTATGGCAATCGGTCGTCTCCTCCTTTGCCAAGTTCAGGCACTGCCTGATTGACAGTCTACTCTGCAGAACATTCAGTTCAAGCTTTTCCGTAAGGATTATTAAGATTGGTGAAGATCGAATAATACAAATCATTTTTTCACCTGCATCACCATCTTTACTGGGGATATAGTTCAGCTGAACCAGTAGGCAATACTGTCAACCAGAAACATTCCCTTACCTTTCTCTATCTATGGCTACTTTGTACTCTTTAGGGTATTTTCTGATCCCCTCTGATGTCCTTAGAAACTGTTCCAGACCATATTTTAGCTTGAGAAATCTTATCACCTACCTCCCATTACATCATAAGGCACCAAGTATGAGATTAAACATGGACTGGAAAATTTCTCTTTATCCATGTTGGGGCTGCTATCACAAAACAACATAAACTAGTTAGCCTATAAGCAAAATAATTTATGTCTCACAGTCATGGGAGCTGGAAAGTCCAAGGTCAAGGCACAGGTAAACTCAGTATCTTTCTGGTTCATAAGCACTGCCTCCACTTGTGTGGAGGGTGCTCTGTAGTCCATAGAAATCTCTTAATGCCATTCATGAAAGCTCTATCCTTACACCTTGATTGCCTCACAAATACCCTGCATTAGTCCTTATGCTTCACCCTCTTAAGTTTGAGAGGGCACAGACATTCAGACCAGAAGACTTGTTTATTTTCATATACTGTGCATAGGAGTACTATGGTTAGATCACTTCAGAAAATCTATGCAAATATTACTGAGAGGGCAAAGACCCCCTCTTCCCACTTATTCAACACTTCTTATGTGTTTAGGTTGTACTGAATACGTTGTGCACCTGAACTCACTTGTAGTTATGAGGACCCTGTGAGGTGAATATCACCATTATAGTTTTACACAAGTGGAAAGTGAGGTGCTGAGCTCTCAACTGCTGTGCTCAAGGCCCCAGGAGGTTTCTCTATCATACTGTCAAATGACAGAGCAGTTATAATGACCTAGTCCTATACCTTTTGTGCTCACATCTCACAGTGACCTCAGTACTGCTAAGAAAATTAACCCTTCATATGCTATAATTCTATCTGCTGTGATAAAATACCCTACAGACACAACTTACAAGAAAGAAAGGTTTATTTTTGCTCATTGTTTCAGACACTTCTGTTTAGGATCAGCTTATCCCATTGCTTCTGGACCTATGGTGAAGCAGAAAGAATATTATGGTGGGGGAATACACGGCAAAGAAGCTCCTTACCTCATGGTGGCCATGAAGCAAAGACAGACAGTGGGGGAGGAAGGTAGAGCTGTGTTGGAGGGGCCAATATTTCTTACCAGGGCATGCCCACTTCCACTAAAGATTCTGTGACCTCCCAACAGTACGAAAAGCTGGTGACCAAGCTTTTAACACATGAACCGTTTAGGAATATTAAAGATTCAAACTGAAGAGCAGAAGTTAGCGGTACTTTTTTGGAAAGCCTGATGGCCTGGATTCAATACCCTAGTACCAGTGTAAACCAGATGCACAAAGTAGCACATGTATCTGGAATTCTTTTGCAGTGGTACTAGGTACCGGCATACCAATTCTCATTCTCTAACTCTCTCTGTTAACAAACAAGCAAACAAATAAAATATTTTAAAAAGATTCAAACGATAGCATGACCCCATTTGAAAGTGAGAGAATAGGGCTCAGGAAGTGTAAAAAACTAACTTTCATGTTCCCTCAGCCAGCAAATGTGCTCTTACTCACTCCTTATTCAGTTCACCACCCAAAATATGCTGCATGTCACACAGCCTCAGAGTTTTAAAACATAGGAAACTAACCTCCATTTATATCTTTGTTTCTATGGGGTGATATGTTCCACACTCCAAACATCTGAGTTACACAGGCACTTTTGGCACCCTAATGTGTTTATGTGTCAAAGACTGTCTGTACCTCCCATGCTGATAGGGTGTGCCTGGCAAGAACAAGAGCTGCCTTGTGATTCTCCATATGGCAGTTCAGTTCTCCAGCTGGATTGGGAATCCCAGGGGCCCATCTAGTCATGAAAGAATCCAGCAGCACCACCACACATGGCTGCTTCACCATCATACACAGAGCTTTGTGAGCCCCACACTGGAGGCACTTTGCTCCAGCAGAATGAGAAGGGACACAGGTCTAGAAGGTTCTGTATGTGACATGTTCCTCAGGGACCATCTCATTGCACACATTCAGCATCAGAATAACCATAGGTGTGTATATCCTCCACAGTCATAATGCATAAACATTTAACAGAAATGGGGAAGAAGCGCTTTCTGTAGATGACATCTATGGAAGAATAGCTCAGGGTTTAGAGTTGTGGTTTACAAGTATATCAGTGACAATTTCAGGAAACACACACATAATATACTGTAGCTCATAGAAGACACAAAAAATGTGCATATATGCATATAATTGAAATATATATATATGACTTTTACACCATATTTGTATATGAAACAATAGCAAAGTTCACAGAACAATACTCTCTCTTTCTCTCTCTCTGTCTCTCTCATGTGTGTGTGTGGGTCCTCACCTTCCACATTATTTAAGGCAAGGTCTCTTTTTCACCACTGTGCTTACCAGGGTAGCTGACCTACAAGGTTTTAGTGCCATAGGTGCATTGAGATTACAGCATCTAGCTTTGTGAGGGTTCTGGAGATCTAAACTCAGGTACTCAAGCTTGCACAATAATCATTTTATCCACTGAGCCATCTCCACAATACTCGTCTTAATTGTGTGAAATTCACTCTCAGTTTTCTATATTAATTTATTCTAACCCATTCCTTTCTGTAAAAAGTCTTAGTCACATCTGTAAGGTTTGGGAGTGACTACAACCACACAAACCACTCTGAGATGAAATAAAAGATGAAAGCTTTTATTTGGGAAAAGCATGAGCTGCAAGGACTGATGAGAGTCCTCTCTACTCCCGGGGTTCATTTGCCACCAACGTCCTGGATGCAGGAGGAGCTGGGGGAGCAGGGTCTTGGAATGGGTGAGTGCGATGGACAATGAGCCACCCGGGAGGCTGTCTGATGGACAGCACTCATTTCTTCAAAAGGGGAGTGGGTTTCTAAACACTTGAGAAAGGTTGAGAGCATAAGGTGATTGGATACATAGGTTTATGGGCTGCTATCTAATTGGCTGGTATTGGAAGGCAGAAGTTGTGAGGGAGAAATTGCAAGGGAGATAACAGAAGTGGTGGGAAGGGCTATGTGTCTTCAGCCACATATTGGAGGGCTGCAGCTGCAGGGTGACTGTTTACTATCATATAAGGGTCTCTTGGATAGCTGGCCACAAGATCATGGACATGTGGGGAAGGCAGAACCTTAGGTTTTGGAAAACTCAGGTCCTCTGGGATAGTGGGGAGGGCCCATCGGTCCTGTTTCCTCTGGGGGAAGATGAAACACACTATGACCTTGTGAGAAGGGAGGGCCAGTTCTGGTGCCAGAGTGGGTTCCTGATGAAAAGGCCGTCCACAGCTCCCACAGCCCAAGGTCCCTGGCCATGTCCAACAACCCAGGCCAGCTTCCTCACAGTTCTAGCCTGTGTTTAGCAATGCTCAACAGACTGACTCACAAGAGAGGAGCACAGCCATCCTGAGTTTCTCAGGTAGTGGGCTTTATAGGGTATTTTCAATTAGGGGAAGGTGAGGAAAGGAAAAGCTGAATAAGAAAGGTTCCTTTAGGGGTATGACATCAGAACAGGGCAGGAAACCGTGACCCGGGGGCGTTGCAGGCAAGGAAGGGACAATGACCGGGTGGTTTCTTGAGGAATGTGGCTAATTCACGTCCTTATGTCTCTGGAGACTCCATCTTGGGAGCCCATCCTGACCTTACAACATCCACTGCATTGTTTTTGCCACCTGTGGCATAATGAACAGTTTTCTGTCCCTTTTGTAGCTGTAGGGTATAGACCTTGCATCTCTGTAAGATGGATATCATACCCCTGAGCTTTGCAGCCAAGGTTGAGAGACTAAATAAGAAAATACATACTTCAGTAAGTGATTGCTTTTATTTTAAAAACTATGACTTTCCTTCTAATCCACATCTTTCACCTTAAAGAGGTAAGTCGGAGAGTGGGGAAAAGGTGAGAGGTTCAGCAGAAGTCAACATTAAGGACAAAGTTTGAGAGAAGAGTTGGAACTTCTGGCATGACTTATAACTCTCAACCATCTTGAAAGCACCCTACTGTTAAAAGTTTCATTAGCTGCTCCAGAGGACTAGTGACCAGAACGTCTTCACAACTGTCCTTGCTTCTCTGCCTCTATCAGCCTCACGGAAACCTTTCCTACATGCTTTCTGCCAAGCCCTTTGAGACTCTCAGTGCCCCAGGGGAGATGCATGTTTTCCTACCTGCTGAGTATAACAGCCTGTAAATGGCCCTGTTGGTCTGAGAACAAGGCTATGAGGATGCTCAAATGGGAGGAAAAAGTCTCCCAAAGGGCTCACTTATTCCTTCAAAGTCCCTCAGAGAGATTGGCAGAGTCGGTTTAAGCTCAGAGTCTGCTCTGTGAGACCAGCAGTGGCATCAACTCAGGATTTGAGGGGAAGCTGACAGCCATGAATAAAGAATGTTTTCACCATTTCTGTAGCTGCACAAGGTGGGGAATTAAGCCAGGGCTTTCTAGCACCATCATTTCCTGAGATTATCCAGTGTTTTCCATCTCCAAGTCATTGCCCAGGTGATTCTTCCAGCTTAGAACTTCCTTCTTTGTTTTTCATAGCCCACATCCTTCCAACCCTAATGCTTTTTCTGAGCTTGCCCTAGACCCCCTGCTAGAAGATATATTGTGCTCACTAGTATATCTGGGGAGACTTTAGCCATTTCCTAGATGAAACACAAATATATATATATATCAATGATTTCTTTTTATCTTTATAGACAGAACTAGTTTTGTTTATATAACACACTGTGAGTCATTGGTGAATGAACAAATTTTAAAGAAAATGTGCTGGTAGGTGAAGGTTATAACCCTGCTTTGTATCATCAGGATAACATACCGAAGATATATTTATAATTGTGTGTGCATGTGTGCGTGCGTGCATGCATGTGTGTGTGTGTGTGTGTGTGTGTGTGTGTGTATGCTTATGCATGTGTGTTCCATAAGTGAGTTGTAAACCAGAGGTTCTCACTGTCAGGTGCTCATGGGTATCACCTGGTAAGTGTATCTGGGTCAAGGCTGACACTTGGGGGAACTACATAGTTAACATTGTGTTTCTGCTCTCCTAATGTGGAATCATAGTTCAGAGCCAGTGCTCTCAACCTTTTTGATTAAAAGGAAAAGGATGCATAGAAGTACCTGGCAGAGTAGCTGGTATATACTCTGCTAACATAGCTGACAGATTCTGTAAATGCATACAACCACTCTTCTACTTCTTTCCTTGTTAGAGTTGGGACTTTAAAGTATGCTTCTTTGACAGTGTGCAGAGCTGAGTTCAAGGAGTGCATTAAAGAGAAAGGAGTAGAGCCAGGCGTGGTGGCGCACGCCTTTCATCCCAGCACTCAGGAGGCAGAGGTAGGAGGATCACCTTGAGTTCAAGGTCACCCTGAGACTACACAGTTACTTCCAGGTCAGCCTGAGCCAGAGTGCCACCTTACCTCAAAAACAAAAAAAAAGAGAGAGAGAGAGAGGAATAGGTGTTTCAGTATGTCAGGCAGTGACCAATGAGTGAGCCCAGATGTGTCATGTAATTCTTAGATGTGGATCAAATCACTGGCTAGAGTACTTGGTCAGTACTTGTGAATAAAGTTGGAATTGAGAGGGTCCTCAATGAATGGCAGAATTTGGTGGACTCATTTAAAAAAACAAAAGCAGAAAATAAATTTAGTATTATTAAAGACAGGAAGACAGGAGATAATTACCAAGTGTCAGGCATAATGGTGATTATCTTATACTCATGATCTAATGTAAGGCTCTTGGGAACCATTGGTTGTCCTCTATACATGATGGGACAAGGCTCAGAAAAGATACACAATAAGAATGAGGTAACATGGACAGTAAATTGCAGTGCTATTTATTTATTTATTTATTTATTTATTTATTTATTTATTTATTTATTAGAGAGAGAAAGAGAGAGAGAGGGGGAGAGAGAAAGAAAGAGAATGGGCATATCAGGATCTCTAGCCACTGAAAATGAACTCCAGATGCATGTGCCACCATGTGCATCTGGCTTACATGGGACCTGAAGAATCAAACCTGGGTCCTTAGGCTTCGCAGTCATGGGCCTTAACTGTTAAGCCATCTCTCCAGCCCTGCAGAACTAAGATTTAAATGGGGCTTGGTCTGAGATATTGCCTGCTCAGAAAGTAGGGAGGGGAACAGGTGCTACAGACAAGTGTGGCTGGGTAGATAGATGTAGAGAGGGAATACAAGGTAGAGAGATTACAAAGCATGTTTGGGCTGGAATGGAGACCCTAGCGTAGCTCTAGATTTGAAAATTTACCTTAGGGCAGTAGAGAGTCATGAATTTTTGAGTGACAAGATAAATGTGACTAAAAGTGCAGAAAGTCAAGAACTAGCAGGGTTGACAGGAGCCTTGGGGTAAGTTGTTTAATCCATACCTGGCCTAATGAGAAAATTGATTTTGCCATTCCTAAATTATTCTTGCTGGGGACCAATCCCAACAATTCAAACTTTTAGAAGAAGACATTTGTAAACATCAGTGCAAGGAGGATTTCGTATCTCATTCCTCTTGTTTTTTAGGGGGCCTTCAACAGGAATGTTTTTGACTCACCACCTACTGCATGTGAGTCTTGCATCTGTACTGAAAGCCACAAAGGCAGTATTAAAGAAGGTTGGTGCCCAGTTTCCATCTCTCCTCCAAGAAGGAGTTCCTTTGAGATTTGATTCATCAGAAACTATTATCTCCCAGCCACCTTTGTACCAAGCTGCAAATGCACAGAATTACCTTAACGTTCCCAAATGGGTCTGATCTCCCAAGCCACTTTCATCCATCCTCTTGCTTACCTTTGAACTACAGCCAATTTATCACTTTTTTCTTTTCTTTCTGGAAACATGATGCTCAGAATTGAACAGAGACTCCCAATTAAATCTTAGCCACAGCCAACTAGGTCATAGTAATTGTCTAGATTGTTTTACATATTGAAGTCTTATTAATAGGTAGATGGGGAGGGGAGTGTGAGTATATGAAGACCGCTTGAAATTTCTTTTGAAACAGCTCATGAAATGGTGGACAAGAAACTAATAAGCTGCAGAAGCTATCTTCAAAACATTTTTATTTAATTTGGGGGACATGTTTTGTTTATCACCTTGACATTTTCATACCCCTGGTAACAATTTTTTTTATAAGCTAAGCTATTACTTGGGTGCAGTGCAAAGCTGTGCTTGAGATGAAAGCTGTTATCTGATCCAGAGTGTAAGGTTTAAAAGTCCTCAAGCTGGTGAGTCTGAAGACATTCCCTGCATAATTGTGTACTTAGAATTCAGTGGCAGCATAAGAGAGAGACACCAAAAGAGTGCTTCATGTTCTGTCTGCAATTACAAAAAAGACAATTTATTTTTAAGTGAACTAGGGAAGAATGGGAAGTAAAGGTTTGACTGAGTGATAGAAATGCCATCTAGAGGCTTCGTTAGAAAGAAAGAGAAATCCTAGAAGGAAGACTAGATGGAACCCCAATGCTAAGAAGGGGCTAACTCATGCTAGGCATGAAGTTTGACCAATGGTGCAGTTCTGTATGGAGCAGAGAGATGAGATAATGTGACCTTTGGGTAAGAAGACAAGTTCTTTTTTTAATTTAAATTAAATTAAATTTATTTATTTATTTATTTATGAAAGAGAGAGAGAGAGAGAGAGAGAGAGAGAGAGAGAGAGAATGGGTGTGCTAAGGCTTCCTGCCCTGCAAACAAAATCTAGATGCATGCACCACCTTGTGCATCTGGCTTACGTGGGTCCTGGGGAATCAAACCAAGGTCCTTTGGCTTTGCAGGCAAGTGCCTTAACCGCTAAGCCATCTCTCCAGCCTAGAAGACAAATTCTAAAACAAATTTTTCTAAGTTGGGCTATAGAACAAATCAAATTTATTATTCTAATTTCTGAGTGTTCAGTTTGGTGCATTTACATTGTCATTACGTTGCCAAGCCCACCATCCATCAATGAGAATTTCTTTCCATCTTTCTAAACTGTTAAATGATAATCCCCTCTCCTCCTAGTCCCTGGCAGCCACCATTCTACAAAAATTATTTTTGGGGGGGAGCTGGAGAGATGGCTTAGTGTTTAAGGTGCATGCCTGGAAAGCCTAAGGACCCTGGTTGGATTCTTTAGGTTCCACATAAGCCAGATGCACATGGTGTCATATGTGTCTGGAGTTCATTTGCAGTGGCCAGAGGCCCTGGTGTGCCTGTTCTCACTATTTCTCTCCCTCTCTCTGTCTCTAATAAATAAATAAACAAAAATAAAAAATCTTAAAAAAATTATTTCTTTTAAGGGGTACAAAGAAGAGAACAGCCTTCTTGCCAGGGCTCAACTAATCATTCTAATTTTGCAAAACATCTTCTAGTCACTCCATCATCACCATTTTCTTCTAGCCAAATTTCAGTCTCATCTTTTATGCCTTTTTAGGCTTATCTAGTGATATCTCTGAAAACCAGAAGACATAAGGGTCTCATCTTCTATGGTCAGGGTTCCTGTGACATCAGATGATAATACTTAATATTTATTAAATGTTTATCTCTGCCAGTCATAATAAAAAAAAAAAATAGGATCCCTTCAGCAATCCTGAGAAGGTTGGAACGCTCACACAGTCTTACATATAATTAACCTGAGTACTTTGCACTACAGACAATTTGATCAAGGTCAAGGATTTCAGCCTCAGTCAGTCTATATAAAAAGTATGGCACTTTCTAGTCCTTTCCTTCCCAAAGCTGATCCTCTAAAGCCTCATTTTGTTTATTTTTATTTTTGTTTATTTACTTGTAATAAGACACACACACACACACACACACACACACACACACACAGACAGAGAGAGAGAGAGAGAGAGAGAGAGAGAGAGAAATGGGGACACCAGGGTCGTTTGCCACTGCAAAGACATCAGGCTTTGAATTCAAGCACCTAAATCACAGTCATCTTTCCAGCCCAGCATCTTATTTTATAGAAAGAAAGAACTTTCAGGCCTTGAAGCCATGTGTACAATAGAAATCCATTTCCCTGCTAAAACTGTGTTTCCCAAACATTTGATCCACAATGTAGTCACAGGTATTTCTTGGAAATACACATATCAGTTGGAAGAGAGTTTTTCTACACAGTTGAATAAGTTTTGGATATGTGGAGTTATGCATAGTTAAAACAGAATCTTCTTTGTAGGGTTTCTCATAGCATAAACTGTTCATCCAGTTTTAAAACTTACTTTTAAAAATCTTTCTCTCTGTCCTCTCCCAGTCTCTCTTTACAATCTTTGAATCTAGTATTCCATCAGAAAAAGTGGACAAAATCCAGGGGTGACATTCAGATAATTTAATAACAGCTATGTCTATACACTGGCCAATCAGAATGGATAGCAGAAATGGCATGAACCAACAACTCATGTTGTAGATAAACTGATGTATATGCATGGGAAATGTCACCAACAGGGAATCAGCCTAGCTTCCTGATGGTGGATAGTGCAGAGAGTACAGTGGAGCCAAGCTATATAACTGACTCAGAGAATGGAAGAAACTCCCTTTGGGGATGCCCAGCATGCTTGAACTGGAAATGACATTTTGTTTGTTTGATGCACCCCCTTATACTACTTGTAAGTATTCTGCACATGAAATAAATACATCAGTTGTGTCAGTGGTAGACATTTGCTAGTCTCCATTCTACTTTGAGTGGAAGCAACATGGCTTATTTGTGGAAGCGTTGTGTAAGAATCGAGGAGTCATGCTCTGTCTTGGATCCATAGTGAATAAAGGTGGCATTTTACTCCTTGGATGGCTTCATTTGCCTGCCCTTTTACCAGGAAGTTTGGTAGGTTATCAAAGTTCTCTGTAACTTTTAACATCTTATCATTCCATCTTCTGAGCAGCTTTGAGATTTACAGATCCACATTTTCAGTAACTCTACTCCCTGCCCCTCAAGTATAGATAATATATACTTCTTCCATCCCTGTCAGTCTGTGTTGCTATAAAGATCAAGGCCCTGAATTTTCAGATTCCATGTCTATGTGATTCTCTTCCATGCTGGATGCACAGCCAAGAGTGGGGTGGGGGAATGCATCTTTAATATTTATTAAAGGGTTCCAAATATCTGTAATCTTGGATCTTTGTTCCTCTTAAATATTCTAAACTCTTTTTTTATTTAAACATGTTTGATTGTTCTAATCATAGGCTGACGTGCATCTCCAGTTCTCCCTGCACCTTCTGGGGAAAGAGGGGAGAGGAATGACTGGGCTCATGAGAGGTGTTTAATGCTCATGTCAGCTCCATTTCTACTTAGTCAAAGTTGAAGCAATCTAACTTGAAAAGCTCACCATTTTGACTGATACTCAGGAAATTATCAGAAAGAAGTCTAAGTTATTTGTTTGAAGATATTTGTTACTGTGTTACACATCAGGGGGCAATATTAGCAATATACTTTCTGTGCAGCCCAAGCAGCATGCTTAAGAAAATTATAGTAGAATAATGATTTTATGCAGTCATTAAATTTTAGCCCTTAATATGATATAGAAGTTTAGGGAAAGTCTGTTTTTTAACAATATAAACTCCTCAGCTGTTTACAGGAGGGGTTGAAGTAGAACATGAACAAATTGGTTGATTTACTAGGCAAGTGGGATTATGAATTCATATTTTTGTGGTAATTTCTGTTCTACTAGTTGCATCTCTCTCTCTCTCTCTCTCTCTATGTATATATAAAATGGGTATATATACACACACATATAACACAGGGAATTGTACTCTGTATACTAGATTAAGTATTGACTTCAGAATCAGACAAATTAGGTTCCATTCCTGATTCTTGTTACATCTTTGTGAGGTATTTTGGACAAACATCCTCACACAGCCTTGTATGTATAAATGCATTCTTTGTTCTCTTAAACTTAAATAGAATTAAATGAAAGTTCTATATGCCTATAAAACTCTCTAGTGCAATATGAGTTCTCCCTTTGCTAATCTGGCTTATCCATGTTTTTAATCACCCTTTTCCAGAGTTAGGAAAAGACTATAGGATCCTGGTTCTAATCTTGGGTTCCAACTTCCCCATGTACTTACTACCTCTGTGTTGAGTAGGAGACACATCTGAGCATCAGTTTCTTCATCTGTTTGAATCTGTCTGGTTTAGTAAGCACATTGTTCTTTTATTTGTCTGAGTTCAGAACCAGCTAAGAAAGGGACACTTGGATCATAGGGACAGACTTTAGAATATTAACTTTACTCTTTTCATCCATTTGCAGGACAGAACAAGAATGTTCTGTTCATCACGCAGAGTTCTCACTGCCAACCATGTGCAGAAACTCATGCTTCCTGGGACAGCAACCTCCTTCTCTGTGCTCACAAGAGGGAAGAGCAGCATGCACTCAGGAGAATCTAAAGACAAAGGCCCAGTTCCTATTCCCAAACTCAAAGTAAACTTAATAGCATTGTGCACATTGGCTTTTATAGGCTACCTGCCACATGACTGGTGTTCAGTAAATAGGAAGTGCTATCATGTGTCTACTAGCTTCTCCAAGTAAAAGACTGCTTTCTGTTTATGAGTATAAATGCCAGACATGAGGAGAGAGGTAATGTGGGATGAGGTCCTGAGCATGGACTCAAAAAATAGATAGTCTGAGTATCAATCCTGGTTCCACCATTCTTGGCTGCATGACCTTGAGCAACTTACCTAACCTCTCCACATCTTAGAGTGGGGATAGGAGCAGTAACTACTCACACAGTCTTTATGAGGATTAAAGAAGCTAATATTTGTAAAGCACTTAGAGCAGTCTCTGGCACATAATAAAAGTGTTTGCTAAATATAAATAAGTAATGGGGACCTAAATGTTAATTGTAGGGTCTCCCCACTCCACCAGTCAGTAGATTTAGGACACAATGATGACATGCTGGACCATCACTATACATGAATTTATTACAGAGGTTTCTCATCCATATGAAACCTTCCATTTTCTTACTTTTTTGTTGAAAAAAAATTAGTCTGTGCCTGGCAACAGAAATGCTTCTGAGTTAAACTGCTACCATTAATATGTGTAGAATTTTAGACCTCAGAACCGTAGCCGTCTTTATCCTTGCTTCTATCCTAAATTTCTTGGTTAAATTCCCAGCAAGATGAGGATTATTTATAATTTGGCCCTAACTGCAACCCAGCAGGAGAACATGTTAATGAGTTCATTAATTAATTAGCTTGCATTTGCATAATACTTCAGCATTTGCAAAGCCCTTTCAAATTCATTATTTCATTTTATGATCACAACATCCCAGTAAGGAACAGGGCAAAGTGTTATCCAGATTTTCAGACAAGGAGATTGAGTTTGTCTGAATCTAACTAATTTGCCCCAAACTGATAGTGTGGTGGCAGGGGTAGGATCAAACAAGTCTTCCTTTGATTTAAGGCAGGGACTTGAGTCTTGCAGATCCTCCTTTAAATCTATGTTACCTGTAGGATCCTGTTCAAATTATTCAGGCTGCATGATCATTAGTTTCCTAAGTTTTATGACAAAGATAAAAATAGTATCAATCTCACTGTGACTAATGTGAATATTGCACACACTGCAATAGCTTGGTCAATGGTAGGTAATGTTCTTCTTATTATAAAAAATTGCAATAAACCTCTATTAAGCAAAGTCATGGTAACGGTTGTGGAAGCATCAAATTGGGAGAGAAAAGGAATAAGTGGGATCCGCTCCATGTAGTGGGAGCATAGGAAAGTCTTCTATGAGGCCATGATGTTGATCTTTGGCAGTTGAATATTTTTCTCCGCTGAACAAGATAAAATTGCCTAATCTGCAAAAGGGTGAATGTACTTGCTATCTTTGGAAAAAGAATAACAATTTCTTGTGGAGATGACACAGGCTGCTTAATGGTCAAGATGATGTTCAATTATAGATTTGATATTGCAGAAGATGTCTTGTGGTTTTGGTGATGGTTGGGATGTGGACATACTGATAGCATAGGATACCTGTTCACTACAGCAGTGGTAGGTACAATGGCACTGATATAGCATAAAGAAAAAACCTCAGGTCTGTATGATGGTGAGATGGGGTGTGGACATAATGAGGGCATAGGTAGCTAGAGGTGTAATGGTAATAGATGTATAGATGTATAGGCATGGGTTGGATTGACTCCTTGTTGCTGAGCTGATCTAGTAGCACAAGCATGAAATGTTTCCTGACTTGAAGTCCATGACAAGAGGGTTATGCTTTATGGTAACTCATATGAATGATGCTCATGTTTTTTTTTTTTGTATTTCTATTATTCTGATTTTACATTCATAGTATTGGTTCCATTATCCTCCTCCCTGTCTTCCCTCTTCCAAAGGGACCCTCATCAATGGGGAATGTGGATCATGCATTGTGGGGACCGTCAAGAGTTCTAGGGGGTAGGCCCCAGTCTCTGTGCTTAATGCCCCAACTTGTGGCTCTAACAATCTTTCCACCCCCTCTTCTGCAAGTTTCCCTGAGCCACATTGGGGTCATTTTTGTTTGGCTTCAGTAATGAGGTTTTGGGGGCCTCTGTGTCTCTGGATAGCTGGCTTAGTTGGAGTTGGATGTTCTTTGTCTTTATCTCCTTCAGCCATTTTCTGGTGTCGTGATCGCCATGGATGCTGTATTCTTGTCCTTCCCCTGCATTGTTCTATGGTTTCAGCTGGGTGAGGTGCGATTAGCTGATCCTCCCATCAGGTTCGTTGTCCATCTTAAAAGAGATAAGCAAATTCTCCATCGGAGAGAGAAGTTAGTACTAGATAGAAGGGATGACCATATATGTTTTGGAGAGAATTTTATGTGTGTCGGCTCTCTTCTAGCCCACATTTGGTGGTCTCTTGAACTTGGAGACTGAGCTCGTTTTGTGTACCTGGTTTTTGACTTATTTCCCAGTTCCAGCTATGTGTTCCATTCCACTGATTGGATCTATTAGCCAAGTCAAGAGCAGTTGGTTACCCACCATGGCTGTTTGCCACTACTGCACTTGTATGAGCATTACGTCAGGTTGTTACCTACTGGGTATCTCAGTCTGCAAGATGTTTGGACCAATGTCGGACATTTTCCCCCAGTTGCTTGTGTAGCACCCTTTGGTACTAGACTAGCTAACTGTCTGGGGACTGACCCTTTTCCAGATTCTGGCCAGGTCTCTCTGTGTTTGGTCTCACACACATATGCTGTCTTCGACAGTAGGGTCTTACCATTAACCTTTGGTGGGTCACCAAGAACTCTGACAGAAGTCTGTCTTTTTTTTGGGGGGGGGGAACCTTGTAGATGTCTCGGATCAAGAGCTCATTGTGGAAGTTAACCCCGTGCTGGCACTGGGAGTTTTAAGTCTGCTCCTAGGAAGGTGAGGGAAGAAAAAGATAGATAATATAAAAGAGAAAGTGAGTATAGAGAGGAGAGGGATAGAGAGAGAGTGAGAGGGAGAGAGATAGAGAAAGAGAAAGAGAAGAGAGAGAGAAGCAGGACAAGATTAGGGTTAGCCTTCATGATGCACTCTCCAGATTCCTGTGGTTTGGGTATTCCCTCTGTGGGCCTGCTGAAAGATCAATGTTTTAGCCTGTTGTTCAGAGTAAAGGGTTTTATAGTATCTTTTCCTTTTGGGTCCCAATTTGTATCCCCCCTGGTCCTCTCCCCCCTTGTTCCCTCCCACCCTTACCCTCCTATTTTTTTTTAAGAAAATAAAATGATTTACCTGATCTGTGTTTCAGATAGATTACCCCAAATGGTTGTACATGTAGTAGATTGAAGATGAATGTTTCCGTCAAGAAAGCTTTCTTCTCACCATTCACTCTTACTCTGCATTTGCCAAGGATTTATTTCTTTTTGTAAACCTACTTTTAAACATATTTTATATTAGTTATGGACATAGTCAGTATGCAAACAGCACATGTTGGTACCATCCTTATCCTCATTCCTGCCCCCCTCCAAAGGGACCCTCCTTATTGAGGAGGACAGTTATCCCCATGGGGATTGTGGGTCATGCATTGTGGGGGTAGACATCATTTATGGGGAAGAGGCAATGTCTCTGTGCATAATGTCCCAACTTGTGGCTCTAACAATCTTTCCTCCCCCTCTTCCATGAATTTCCCTGAGTCATGTTGGATTTGTTTTAGGTCTACTTCAGTGATGGGCTCTTAAGAGCCTCTGTATGTCTGGATCTCTGATTTTGTAGGAGTTGAGTGTCCTCAGTGTCTATCTCCTTCACCCTTGTGCTGATATCAGGTTCATTGAGAAAGCAGCACTCTAATTTCAAATTCTCATGAAATAGGTTGCATAATAGTTTTTGCTGTATCTCCCTGGAACTCTGTGAACATGTGCACATGCAAACTGACATGTCATGTAAGTCATCTGGGGCAAGTCATATTCATGGATCTCTCACTTTTAGACATAAGAAGTGTATCAGAGATCCTATACTACAGAAGAGTACCCATTGACATAAACTTGGAGAATGCCACTGAGGTGGTTAATTTTATGTTTTTAACTTGACTGGGATAAAGGATACCCAGGTTATGGGTAGAAAAATATTTCTGGCTGTTTCCTTGAGGTTATTTTTTTCATATGAGATTAGAGTCCAATTGGTAGACTGAGTCAAGAAGATAATCTTCATCAATTTATATTGATGCCACCCTGACTTATTTAAGGGCTGAAGTCAAACTAAGAGACAGAGAAAATGGAATTTTGCTCTACATAATTTATCTGACCCACACATCCTCTCTTGTCTTCAGACACTGATTCTCTAGGTCATTGGAATCCCTTGTTCTTGTCTTTGGTCATGGATTGAGTTATAACTAGCTTTCCTAGTTTTTGAGCTTGCAGATATCAGATTGTTAAACTTGCCAGCTTCTAGCACTATGCAAGCCAGATCTTAGAATAAATATTCTTCTTTAATCTCTCTGCACATAAATGAATGCATATAAAAATGCGTACACATACTCATCCTTTAGACAGTCATGATCACATTGTAATATTAAGGGATTCACATTCGAAACACCAAAGCAGTGAAAAATATTCATCCCCCAATTAATTGAGTATAAACACTATTTGTGGTTTTGAGAGATTGTTTAGTGGTTAAAGTGCTTGCCTGTGCAGCCTAAAGACCCATGTTTGACTCTCCAGGTCCCACATAAGCCAGACACATAAGATGACACATGCACAAGGTCACATATATGCACAAGGTAGTGCATGTGTCTGAAGTGTGATTGCAGTGGCTGGAGGCTGTGGTACACCAATTCTCCCTCCCTCTCTCTCATAACAAAACACCATTTGTGAGATGGAGAGATGGCTCAGCAGTTAAGGTACTTGCCTGCAAAGCCTAAGGTCTTGAGTTCAATTCCCCAGTACTCACATAAAGCCAGATGCACAAGGTGGTGTGCGCATCTAGAGTTTGATTGCAGTGGCTAGAGACCTTGCCATGTCTATTATCTCTTTATGCCCCCCTTTTCTCTCCCACATACATACATTCTCTCATAAATAAATAAATAAATAAATAAGTAAATAAATAAAATCTACTTTAAAAATCACCATTTGTTTAAAAGGTAGAATACCTTTTCATAGACTACTTTGAGATCTGCCCAATCTGATCTTCTCATCAGGTAAGTTCTCTGAGCCTGCTTGAGCTGCAGATGAATCTACAGCTACAGTCTGACTAAAATCCATGCTCAGTATTTGTTTGCATATTCTTGTTTTTTGTAAAAATATTTTCAGTTTTGTCTCTCTTGGATTGCATCTCCATTATAAAGATGGATGCTGGAGAGTATTGGGACACATGAGAACTCAGCTCTCTATCAGTTATGACTGTATGAGTCGCTTGAGAGTTTTTCTTTCTCTGAGTATCCAAATGCACTGGGGCTTGCTTGTTATAAAATACCTTAAGTCGTGAGGATTTTATTTTTATCTCATCTGTATCTTTATCTGCATTTTGTGCTCATAGAAATTCATAGTACCTTATGTTTTATCTAAACAAATTATTCATTAAGGGGAAGAAATGTTAGTCTGGTGGTTTATTAGAATGACATGTTAGTTAACTGTGTTTTAATAATTTGGAAAAGAGTAGCAAAAATAGTTTGTCTTTATCAGAAAACAAAGATCTAATAGGAAGGTCTCTACCTCCTCTAATTCTAAGAACATTGCAGTGAACACAACTGTTCATGAATAGCTTGTCAGTAATAGGTTTGGGGTCTACCAGTACCCTCTCTGCTTGGGCATGAAAGGAGAATAGACTTCCAGTTTCCTCTGGAGTAACTATATGACCTTGTGACATGGTATGGACCAAAAGGATGTGGGTTGAAATGATTAAACTTAATATTGAGTCTTGGTATTGTTCCCTTTTCTCTTTTCCTGTCTTGGTGACCATAAATGCATTCTTTTGAAGATGAGACCATTCTTGAAGAGTCCATTATAAAAAAGGACTACCATGATAGTTACCCAAATGTACATGCTGTGTGTGAACAAGGAATAAATATGTACAATGTAAAAACCACTGAGCTTCCAAGTTTTATTGCTTACTTTTGCATAGCTTAGCTTATTTTCCCTAACCTATTTCAATATTCCCAATTGAAAGGGAGGATTAATTCATTGGGCTGAAACTATTTGTAAAATCCCTCACAACGATGGGTCCATGTCTCTTTCCTCTTTTAATCTTCCAAATACCTCTTGATGAAAATCTTTAAAGTGTTCCTCATGCCTAATTTATAAGCTCAGGAAGAATGGCTCAAAAATTGGTGTAATCATTTATGGGACCAGTGTCTCATGTGAATTCTAAGCTCTAGCATTCTATCTTCAACTCTGTTTTTCTCTTACCATACTCCCTCTGCAAATTACCATGGAGATAGCAGGTGGTCAAATAAGCCAGGGCATCTAATATAACTCATTGCAAGTGATCTGTATGCTGAAGCTAGAGGAAAGTTAATAAGCAAAACTCTGAAACTGGTGGTAATTCCAAAATAAGAAAAAGAATACTCTTCTAAAGACTATATTATTTTGCTTTCCTTGATATATATTGTTTCCATTATGCATTTTTATAATTATTCAATATATTAAAGATCAATATTATTTTTATCTTTTTGTGTATATAGAGCATGTGGGATATAATGTGTGTGTGTGGTGTCTGTACATGTGTGTGCAGATGCACATCCTGTGCATGTGTGCAGAGGGCAGAGGAGAACTTCAGATGCACTCCTCCATTGCTCATCAGCATATTTCCTTGCCATGGAGTCTCTCACTCAACCCATGACCAGCATGTTTATGTGATCAGCAAGCCCAGCAATTCTGCTCTTCACCTGCCTTCCCATCCCCACCATGAATTAGGGTTAAAGACATGTCTGGATGTGCCTAGCATTTTATATAAGTGCTGGGGAATTGAACTTGCATGGTTTTATTCCATCCCAGACCCTCATACTTAAGCGATAAGCACTTTTACCTGCTGAGCCACCTCCGCAGCCCCAGTGTTTTTATCTTAAAGATGGATACCAACATGTATTTTTCTACTTCCTAGAAAATTCAAGGACCCAGAAATAAATCCATACTACTCTGACCACCTAATCTTTGACAAATGTACCAAAAACATTGAGGAGAAAAAAAAAAAAAGAAATAGCTTATTCAACAAATGGGGCTGGCAAAACGGGACATCCACCTGCAGAAGAATGAAATTAAATCTGATTCTCTTATCCTGTACAAATGTCAATTCAAAGGGGATCAAAGATCATATTCTAAACACTGAAACACAGAAAGTGCTAAAGTAAATAATAGGGAAATATCTTCCCAAAATATAGGTATAGGTAAAAACTTTCTGAACAGGACTCCAATAGCATAGGAAGTAGCACCAAGAATCAACAAATAGAAAACTTTAATTCTCTCTACTCATTTTTCTCTTTTGTGTTATTTTATTATGTTTTCTAACTTTATAAATATTTATAAATATTAAACTGTTTCATATATTTGATACTCATGTTGGTTTATTTGCATCTCTGCTTGCATGTATTGCAATTGATAGGTATTATTTCCTGTAATGAAGATCTATTGATGATGAAGCTTCTATGCTATATTTATCTGAAATTATCTTTGTCTTTCATTTTCACCAGCTACATGATTTTGTTGACAGTTAATTCCTTTCATTCTTTAAAGTTGTCATTTAATTTCTTCTGACCTAAGTGACTCTGTTATAAGGTTAGCTGTAATTCCCATTTTGTACCTGTGAAGATAATACCCATTCTTTTCAGTTAAGGTTTTCTTATTTTTCTTTATATTTCTTGTGCAGAAGTGGTTTTCTTATATCTATGCTGGTGTGGATTGTAGTGCTTCTCAACTTTGTGAATGGGTATTATTCCCTAGTTTTGGTGAGTTCATGGGCATTATTTCTTCACCTATTATTTCTGGCTATTCTATCTTTCCTTTCTTTCTAGTACTCTTCAGGTATGCATCAAATTTCTTAGGATTTTTCAGAATTTCATACTGAGTCTTTATTTATTTTTTTAAATCATTTTTCCCTTTGTACCTCAGGCTAGCTATTTTCTTTTGCTATATCTTAAAGTTTTTTTAATCCACTCTTAGGCTCTATCTAAGGTTATGTTAACACTTCAATTGTATTCTAACTTTAATTGTATTATTTTTCAAATGTTCCAATTCCATTTATTTTCCTTCATGGTTTCTAGTTCTCTGCTGAAGTTCTTTACCTTGGCATTGAACTTCTTTGACACATAGACCTTCTAGACTCATACTTGCCTCTAATAGATTAAAGGTAGATTAAATATTGAATCAAACTGTGTTAATTTGAAACAGTATTTTAAAGCACTTCTTACACATTTATTTATTTGTACTCTTGGAGTAAAATCTTTCAAAATTCCCAAGGTCCTTGCCTTGGCACATCTTGAACTCCCATTTTAATTTTGCATTTCTATGTAATTACTGTATTTAGATCTCTATCTCTGATCCTCTACCTTACAAACAGAATTCTAGCATCCAAGACACACCTTTAAGTCATCAGATGTCTAGCAGCACAGGATGTTGGCTTCACTTTTCTGTTGTTTTCTTCTTCCTGGGAGGTTGGCCTTTTGAGTCTTGGTAGTTCTTACAGGTCTTCTAAAAGATTACTGCTGTTAAAGGAAAAAAAAAAAAAAATCTAATCTAATGAACATTACTTTATAGCTATTCTTTGTGTGATTCTTGATCTGAGATAACCCAGCCAGAAGGTAGAATTGACATCTTAAGTCTTTCTGGTGAAATTTTTAGTTTTTTTTTTTTTTTAAAAAGAAATTCATTCATTTTATTTTGCAGAGTCTGGTAGCATTTCAATGTAAATGTGATTCTTCATGCAGAATTGGGCAGTTATGGCCACAGAATAGAATTGGTATAATTAAGGGAGGTATCTGGTCCTTAAAACTACAAGAACATATTGTGGCTTTAAAAACTGTTTCAGACATGTAAAAGGAAAAATGAATGGGGGAATAAGAAAGATAAAACCATAAGCTTAGCACTGGCAGCTCGTATTAGCAACATCTGTCAGGTGTATTTTCATTCTTGAGTTGGAACTATCTCCTCGCTTAAGGGGAGCCAGAGCTCCCTTTCTTTTGGGTAAAGGATACAAGGAACAGTCATTGGGAAATATATTGTACTGGAATTTAAAGTGGCCAGAATGGAGTTATAAGACAGTGAAGCTGTGGCTTGATTCTTATCTCCAAGTGCAGAAGTTGTAAGAATGTCCCATGAGGCATTTTAATACAAATACTCCAACCATTCTCATAACCATAGAAAATATTCAGGAAATAAAAATTATTTTACAAAGTAAACAAGAGCCCCAACCTTGACTACATTTTTCATAACTTTATGACAAGTATTAACATAGTACCTGGCATATTAGGTGTTAGTAAATTATTTTTTTGCAAGCAAAATTGTTGAAACTTAGAACATTATAGAATTTTTTTTTCTGCTGTTAAAACTTGAACTAGAAACTCTATACATCATCCAATTTAACTTTCTTGGTTTACACATCAGGAAATTGTGGTTCATACTTATTTTGTTATTGCTGAGAGCAGATGATATTTTTAAGTAAAAAAAAAAATCAGAGCCTGAAAAATAGCCTTATTACTTAAGCTTTATTACAAATTATTAATGCAAAGGTATGGGCACATATACCATGGGTACAAAATACACTGAAATATAAGCATACAGGCATGCAAATAATTTTAATGAAGTACCTGTACAAGAGGCATTTTGTAGTTATTGAATGAAACTGAGTAAATTACCCAGGAAGGAGATTGAGCCCAATGTCTAACATGACCATTCATATTCCTGAAGATTATGAATCGGCTCTTCCCTATTTGGGGGGGTTGTGAGTACTTTGGCAAAATTGACTTAGTACAAGCAACCTCTATATTGTCTTATTGGAAAATGACCTTCCATTGTTTTGATAAAAGTGCCTCTATGTCTTTCCAGGGTGATCATCTGCTATCATTATTTGGCCATTGGCTTCTGAGTACACAGCCAATTGGACTTAAAAAGAAGACAATATTTAAGTCAAATGTCAAGTCTAATTTTTGAAATGGAAACTCGCATTGCTGTCTGAAATAATTATCAAAATGTGGATCTGAAGAAAGTAATTGTATTTCAGCCAATGCCCTATATGTTCAGATCAGAAAGTGGATTAAGACTGGCTTTTTCCTTTTCTTTATTAGATTCTCCATGAAGAAAAAAACAAATCCCTTCATTTTTAATTTGTATCAAATGACACTTTGCTGACGTGCTGTCTGCTGATATGGATGCAGAACACCCACTAACTTGGAGTGGAGTTGTTTTGGAACAATTTAGAACATAGCTTGCAAATTAGCTATTCAGCAAGCCTGCATTAAAATTAACTTGATAAAGTATACATTAACATCCTTGACACTTCTCTAAGCATAGATTTTAATAGATCACTGTACAGGGGCATGGCCAGTAAAATCAAAACCTCCTCAAAGAGATGGAGAGAGAAATTCGCCATTTCACCCTCCCACACTACAGGACTAAACCCTTTAGCTATCAGCACAGTACATCAAATTTAAGAGTCTTTAAATATTAAATATCAGTGTGCACCATGGAATGTAATAAACCCACTTTTCAAATAATGTTTCATTCCCTGACATCAAAATGTGTGAGGAGTTTTCTTTTAAATATACTGTAGAAGTTAATTAAGTTCACTCAAGTTTATTGCAAGGATTCACTGAGACTACATCACAATATTTATGGTCCACCCAGAAAGCAACTCAGTGAAACTTTTGATATGTTGATAAGTGATAAGGATGTCATTTGAAGTTTATTTTTTAATAATAATTTAATTGTCATTGTAAAATGCCTCATAGTTAGGACAGATTAAATTGCCACCAAAACCATTACTAAAATTCATAACCTCTATAAATGTAAAGTGTTTGCTGCTGTGTCATAAATAATAGCACTTGTTCCAGGAAAATGAGGTGCCTGAAATAAATTAAGAAAACCAAAACATATAAATGCATTAGATTGCAACAATTTCTGGTTGCTGATGGGAACACAGCAGAACTGGGAGGTGGATTCTTTTACTTAGTAAGGGTTACTTATGATCAAAATAAATCTTGAGTGCTGGAGGAGTTTGGCTGCTTTTTTCCTTTTTCTTTTCCCTATTGGCACCTTTGGAGTGTCCTGCCTCTCTGGTGAGAAACAAAAGAATTTTAGAATTTCAGAAGAAATGACATCATTAACAAGGTGACCTTCCCCAGGATGCATGGCCTTCTTGAATTTTATTACCATTTGTTTTGAAGGCAGAGAACCAACCTGAGTTTCCTTAGTTCCTCTTTTCGTATTCTAATCTCCACTAGACTCATCACTTCCCTGGGAAACATTTTCTGGTTTTCTGTGTAGGCTTGGGTTTCTCTTTCTGCAATTCACCTCAGGCTATTTATCATGTGCTTGCTATGATATGGTTGGAGATTGGGTTTTCTAATCAGGCCACAGGACTAGAATCCATGTTGTTCATTTTTGTAGCCCTTGTGCCTAGCATACTATCATTCACATCCTGGATGCACAATCTTGAGGGGATAAATAGATTGATATATTATTTGGTACATTTGAGAAAGGCTGTTTTCACAGGGCTAAGGGTTATACGGAAGATATTATCTTAAAATGTCACCTGTTGGCATATAGTCATCCAAGGTTACAGACAAAGCTGGCTTGATATTAGAATGAGCTGTTTCAGTATATCTAGGGTAGAAGATGAAAGAAAAGAAGTTGACTTATTCACAAAACTAGCATCTGTCTAAAACATATTGAACTGATAAGCAATGCAGCTGCCAGGGAACTCACACAGAGAAGTAAATATAGGGCCCATATGTACTCACTGTTGTGTTAAGTAGAACTTTTTAACCATAGAAGTAGCCAAAAGGGATCAGGAAGCTGATCACTGTAGGTATGGATCAGTACATATAGTTGGTACTTGTCCTGGGTAAGAAATATTGCCTGGGCTGATTTCTATAGTGGGAAAGACAAAACAAAACAAAACAAAAAAACAAAACAAAACAAAAATCAGTATTAGATTTAGAGCTAGGAGATTTGGATTTCAGCCCTGACTCGGTTATGATTTTGCTCTGTGACCTTAAGTAATTCAGTCTCTGTCTTTATCTCTCTTTCTCTCCCTTCCTCTCTCTCTCAAACACCTCCCTCCCTCAGTCCCTCCCTTCCCCTGCTTGGTTCACTCTGCCTTGTTTCTTCATGTGAAACAAAATAGTTGTGATGATCCATGTTTTTCTCTACCTCACATTGACCATGACTCATCTCTGGATGGCAGGATGGCTCTAAGAGATGGAAGAACTGTCAGATCAGGGATGTGAAGAGCTGAAATTTTTATTTCTGGTAAAATGGAACATGAAGTTATCAAGTTGGGAGGCAGGGATGACCTAGCATTTCCACTTCCTCACAGTTGAGTTCTCACTGCCCTTTTGAAGTAAGAGCCAAACTAGAGAATGATTATATACTTGTAAGACCCTCAGGATAAAGTGATACTGAAGAAGAATAAGAAAGTTAACTTGCTGGCCCTTACAGCCAATTACAGAGCACAGCCTCACATCAGGGCCCTTACTGTGTTTAAGAACCAGCTGGAATTTAGCCTTCAAGAGACTTCACAATTTCTCTCACAGATATGAAATAAAACAAACGAATCCTTATTAGTCTGTTGTAAATCTAGGGACCAGGAAAAATAATAAAGTCACAAAAGTTCTCTTTTTAATAGAATTTTGTGTTAATGCTATAAATTAATGTAAATGTCCCTTTAAAAGAGACTATAGAATCGGGCTGGTGGGATGGCTTAGCAGTTAAGGCACCTGCCTCCTAAGCCTAAGAACGCTGGTTCCAATCTTCAGCAGTTCCAATCTCCAGGTCCCATGTTTAGCCAGATGCAGTGATGCAAGGGTGCAATGCCACACTTGACCATAAGGGGGCATACACATCTGGATTTCATTCGCAGCAGCTGAGAAGCTGCTGGAGCGCCCATCTCTGTCTTCTCTCTCTCTCTCTCTCTCTGTCTCTCTCTCCAAAAAATAAAAATAAAAGAGACTATAGAATAAATTCTAATAAAGTTGGATAACACCACAGGGGGAGCAAGTAAATTGAGAGAACATCTGATTAGATTTCAAATGCCACCTTTTAACTGGTGGGCCTTTTATTCTCCCAAGTTATTAGATGTGTTTGCTTAGAGTGAGATATCAACTAGTAGATCACAGTGATAGTATTTAGCACTTTTGTGGGTTCTGCTTTGCAAATGTTTTGAGCTACTAGCCAATTCTTTTGGAAACGTTAAGTGTACATGAATGTGGTGATTTGAATCAAATGTCCTCCAAAAATGCATGTAATTTGAATGCTTGGCCCCCAACTAGTGCTAATTTGGGAGGTGGAGCCTTGCAGGAGGAGGTGTGTTTCTGGAGGTGTGCTTAGAAATGTTATAGACAATTCTCCTTTAACAGAACTTGGCTTCCTCTTGTGCTGCTGTTTTTCACCTGCTGTGGCAAGGAGGGGATGTCTAGCTTCTGCACATCCCATCATGAGGCTTACCCTGGAGATTGTAAGCCAAAATTAATAAAAAAATAACTTTCCTCTCATCAGCTGCTTTTGGTCAGGGGCTTTGTCCTAGCAACAAGAAGGTAACTACAAAAACAACAACAACAAAAAAAAAAACAAATAACACACAATCTAACCAAGTATCTGAAGCTGTAGGAAGTTAAATAAATGTGCATCACAGTACAAGCTGAGAGCTGATCCATGTCCTGGCACATGTCTATCAGTGATTGGATAGCTTTTTCAAGGTGGGGATCAATCCTCAATCATGATTATGCATGTCAACCAATCAGGTGTATGTATATAAATCCCTGCCATGCTGTAACTACTAAATATTGTTTGGTGAAAGAAACAAATTTTCTTGGGAACTCTTCAATGTAGACACTTTACATGAAACTTTGCTAATCATTTTCATATCTCATTAGACTTTCCAATAGCCAAATATCTTGAGATGGAGAGTATACCCAGCATCAGAGCCAGAACATTAGAGGTGTGATTCTAGTAGCCATGCAGTAGCTTGATGAACTTGAGAAAAATCTTTTGCTCTGGTTCTTAGATGCTTCATCCAGAGGAGTAAATTCCACAAGATTTATTGTGTTCCATCCAGCACTGTTTCCATGAAACAGTTCTTGACAAAAGTACTTACCATAACTAAGTGTGTTTGTATTAGTATACAACCCATGCTTACCTCTAAGGGTTACACAAAAATATACCCATGCCCACACAGTCCCATATGTCAAAAGCTTTGAGAAGTTGTAAAGTGAGGAAAACCGATTATCTTCAAGTTATTTATATTAAAATGTTTGTGACTATATTTATATGTTTTTGAGAAATGCCCATAGAGAGCCTTTACTTCTTGGAAAGTATTGGATAAGATGTTCTCAAAGACCTTTGTTGTTTTGGGAACTTTATGAATCTCCCTGACCAATAATAAAAATTCACTGTAAAAATTCTGGCACTGGGATTTGCCAGCAATAGTAGATTGGCAAGAAAAGAAATTTGGTTATCTAGTACAAGATGAGTTATTGCTATCATATCTGTTAGGGCCTAGGAAATATTATAGAGGAAATGGCAAATTACATATAAGTGAGAACCTCCCTCAGGGAGGTAGAGATAAGACACTGAGGAGAGTCAAAACTCATCAAAGCAGAAAACTTGAGGCTACCAAAAATCTCAACATTAAAGGAGACTTATAACAAGCCCTCCAAGGTCCAGGGAACATTGTAGAAGAGGTGATGGAAAAACTGTAAAAGCCACAGGGTGGGAAGTTGTGCTCTGATGAATTGTAGCCCCCACAAGGACTGACTGGTGCATTCATGACTTCAGTGATTACTGATAACCCCATTGAAGAGGCCCTAAGTGGCATTGGTGTAGGGGTTCATAAGGGTATAACCCAATGGAAAAAAATATGACCAACTTACAATATGTTCATATACTAAAGTTTTCAATCAACTTTTTTCAAAAGTTATTATCAAAGAGTACTTCCATCTCTAATATTTATTGTTTGTGTGTGTGCATGATTATTTCCCTTTTCCAGATGATAAAACATGAGACCCAGATGAAGTAAACAACCAAATCAAATTGACTAATGAGCTGGTAGTTAAACATCATTTTAAAATCTGAATATCAGCAGGAGTTTCATCTCTCAGGGGTTAGAGCACTGGTCTGGTTAAAATCTGAATATTGGTACTTTTTTTTTGGCATTTATCCTATAGACATTGGGGAATTCTATAACCCATCTGTCTCACATGGACACATTTGCCTCTGAAACATTTAAGCATCTACAAGATCTTAGTCATCCTCCAAGAATCTGCATTGAAGAAGGCCATCTTAGAAACAGGATAGAAAACACAGATGACTGGAGCATGAGTGACTGTGAGGGTAAGATGCAAGGCAACTCATCAGAGCAGGCTTTTCTGACTTGCCCAGACTGAGACATGGAGAAGTTTTGTATGCATCCCCTCGGGGGAATATTACTGCAATCTCATTTCAAAGTATATGTTTAAAAGTAGTTCTTCTCTAGAAATGCTTTCAGAATTCATGGCTTCAAGCAAGTGTCTGGCACATGGCTGGTGCTCAGCATCTTTTAGGAATCGGGATGGGTGAAAGAATAAATGAGTCAAGTGCTTATTGAAATTCTAAGAATTTTAATGCTGCATAGTCACCTTCATAGTTATAATGGGTCAGTATTGAAGCAAACTTATCAGCAAACCTAATCATTTGAAGTAACTAGCACCATCCCCAAAATATTTCTGATTGGGTGACATCGTGTCAGGAAATAATATGGGTACTAGAGATATGGCTATTCAAAAGGTAAATAGAAAGAGAGAGTCCTAGAATTTAGGATAGAAGCACTTTAGTCTTGGATGTCATGGAAGAACTGAGAGGGTAAAGAGAGCTAAACTGAGATCCAAAGGAAAAGGTAAGTGAAGTGTTGAAAATAGAAGGAACAGCAGGCGAAAAAGCCTAAATGTGAGAAAAACACGTTATATTTGGGAAAATGAATGGTGTTCTGGATGGTTGGAGGAGAGAATGTGTGTGAAGGAAGAAGGTGGAGGCAGCAGAAGAGATAATAGGTCAGGAAAAGCAAAACTCAAGAAGGCTAATTAAGACCTTAGTAGAGCCATTGATGAAATGATCCAGTCCTAGGCTAGGGTGATAATGATAATGGAAATAGGAAAACTGCTTAGCATTGCGATTAAAAAATATATTTTTAGCCAGGTGTGGTGGTGCCTGCCTTTAATCCTAGCACTCAAGAGGAAGAAGTAGGATGATTGTCATGAATTCAAGGCCACCCTGAGAATACGTAGTGAATTTCAGGTCAGCCTGGGCTAGAATGAGTCCCTACCTCAAAAAAAAAAAAAAAAATGTTTTTGTATTTTTAGAATTTAGTTGCAGAGAGAGAGAGAGAGAGGGAAACATAGACAGACACAGAGAGAATATATGTTTCCGTTAGGGACTCTTGCCACTGCAAATGAACTCCAGATGCATGTATCACTTTTTTTTGTACATCTGGACTCATTTGAATGCTGGGGAATTGAACCTAGGCCATTAGGCTTTGTAAGCAAGGGCCTTTAAATGTTGAGCCATCTTTGCAGGCCTACCACTGAGCCATCTATCCAGCCCCAACCTTTGTGATATTTTTTAAAGGAAGTTTAATCAAATTAGAAGTTATATTCTTATTAATTAAATATGAGATACGACCAAAGAAGATGAATTAAATACCCATCCCAGCTTTCTGGTCTGACAACCAGATAAAAATTGAAAGGTCTATAACAACTTCTTTAATTAGTTTCCCTGTCATTATAAAAAGCACAGTAATATAAGAAAGAGTTAGATTCTACGAGAAAAATGGGCCTGCTTCCACAAGTGTGGATCTATCTACAAATGGGCTGGTGAGGTTTGTCTCATTCAAGCAAAGAATTGGCAAAATTTAGAAATAACTACTGTGTTTCAAATGGCATATCACGCCTTAGGAGTGAGGTCACATGTACCTTAGTCATTAGATTAAACGTGTACATAAATATTTATCAGAACACATTTGTGACTTGAATTTTATGTATCATTGACAATATGGAAACATGGTAGAAGACTTTTTATAAAATTTCAGTGTAGATACCAGTTAATTTCTTGATGTTGGTACAAAATATCTTACCAGAAGCAGCTTAAGAAAACAAATTTTCACTTTACAATTTTAGGGCAAGTCCATCAAGGTAGAGAAAGCACAATTAGAGCTGTAGGCTGGAGTAACATCATTACATCCATAGGGAGGAAGTAGAGAGATGAACAGAACATCAAGCTGAGCTGAGCCGGGCTGTAACACTGCAAGCCCTGCCTCCATGAAAACTTCCTCCAGCAAGGTTCCACTTCTTAAAATTTCCACAACCTTCTTTCTTTTTAAACAATAGGTTATGATTTTCATTTTTCTTTTTCAGAGAGAGTGACAGAGAGACAGATGGACAGAAGGAGAGAGAAAGGGAGAGAGAATTGGCCTTCCAGGGCCACAGCCACTGGAAAACAATGAAAGGGTCCCAAGGTGCTTACACAACTGTGCCCTGTCCTCTAAGCGGAGGAGCAGAAGCTCATTCTGGAGAAGAAACTGTTTGTTTTTCTTTTTTTAATGAGAGAGAGACAGATAGAGAATGAGTGTGCCAGCGGCCTCTCAGCCGCTGTGAATGAACACGGACACGTGCAAGTGCGGCATTGTGTGCTTGCGTCACTTTTGCGTCTGGCTAAATGTGTGGCCTGGAGATTAGAATAGGCTTTCTTAGACTTCACAGGCAGCTGCCTTAACCGCTAAACAATCTGTCCAGCCCCTTTGTTTCTTTTTAATTTTTTAATAGGAAGTGTGTACACGTGCATGTGTGCACATGCACAAGGGCCTCATGCTGCTGCAAAGCAACACTAGACACTTGCTCCATTTCTTTGTGTTTAGCTTCTATGGACGACTTGGAAATTGAACCCCAGGCCAGTTGGCTTTGCAGTCAAGTGCCTTTAACTTACCAGCCCCATGGAAAAGGACTTTTTTAAAAATAAATTTTTATTTAGTTATTTTTAGAGAGAGAGAAAGAATTGGCGTGCCAGGCCTCAGCCACTGAAATCAAAGACCAGACACTTGCACCACCTAGTGGGCATATGTGACCTTGTGCTTGCCTCATCTTTGTGTGTCTGGCTAATGTGGGATCTGGACAGTCAATCATGGGTCCTTAGGCTTTGCAGGCAAGTGCCCTAACCACTAAGCAATCTCTCCAGCCCTCCACAAACTTCTGGAACAGTACCACAACCTGGATATTAAGAATTTAAACACATGAGTCTGGCCAGGGTATTGGGGGGGTGCCAAGATCATGATCATGATCTTGATTTTTTTCAATCCAGAGATTCCAATGTTAAAGATTTTTCGAAGGTCACATTGAATAATCTTGAGAAAAAAAAACTGTAAATGCTTCTCCCATAATTTTAATAAAATAAATTTAGATTCTGAACTATAAGAAATTCATAGAATAGTAGTAAATAAAAAAATCATCTGGATGTCTTTCATAAAGTCAATGTGATAAGAGGATAATTTGGACAGAATGATTCCCAAGACATGATCCTGAATGAGTGAGGTAGAAGCAAGCAGTTATGAGGAAGACTCAGGAACTGAAGATGACAAAAACACCATGAGACAAAGTTTTATTGTTATTCTTAGTCTGTTCAAAACATTGCCACTGAAGCAATGGAGATCACTAACCATCTGTTCTCTGAGAACCATGACTCACACGTTTCTTTCTTCTCAAATCTAGAGCTCAAATAATCATCAAGCATGCAAAGTTTGTTCTAGGAGCTCCCCACCTGCCAATTGCATACAGCATTACAATTTGTTATGTACTTTCAAAGCCACGTGGATGTCTTACCAGCTTGTCTAAGCAAGGTTGTAGCTAGTTGAGTATCCATGATGTCATAGAAAGGCCATAGCCTTTGACCCATAACAGACTTGCTTGGAATCCTGGATATATAGCCCATATTATCTACTTGAAACTGATACTTAAATACTTACTTTAACTCACCAAAAATGCAGATCTTGCTCAGTTTATGTGAGAATTGGTGAAAAATTACATAAAGTGACTGACATGTGATAGGAATTGATGAAACTGTGATATGGTTTTATATTTACATCTGTGTAAACATACATAGATATATAAATATATACATAAATGTGTCTATCTACATATAAATATAGACATATATATGGATATCTATTTTTGCTCTTTCTCTATTTAGATTTTATAGTTAAATTCGAGATTGCTAAATCTACATGGCTTATGCTATGAGCAATCATGCAGAGTTTTCTCAAAATATCTTTGAAGTGTTTCAGACAATATTTTATGTGTTGAATGTGTCAATATGAATACTAGTATACGTTTCCTTTTATATATGTCTATTTATTTTTACCTAAAAAAAAGGATGAGATAGGGATGTATATGACTTAGGAATTGAGTTTTTCTATGAGTAACAAAGACCCAACTGGCAGTGGTTTAAATTATTCATTTTTCTCATGTTAAATAGAAGTCTGGATGGGTAGTTTCATGGTTTGCATAGGGGTATCAAGATATTATTAAGATACAAGAATCTGTCTTTCTGCTTTGCCATTTTAAGGCAGTAAGTTTGTTCTGTGGCCACTCTACGGTAAAATTCAGTATCTACATTAAATCACTTCATTAGAATACAAGTCGCGAAAAGCAAAGGGGAAGAAGAGCTGACAGAGCACCATGAAAGATGAACCAGGTGTCTCCGCAACCTCTCTGCACATTCCACAGACATGCAGAATTGATTAGACATTTGGCTGCATCTAGTTACAGGGAAGTCTAAAAAATGTAGGGTTCTTTTATTTTGGTGAACCAATGGAATTTTTTGAGGTTACTTATAAAACACTGAGAGAGTGATTACTCAGGATCCTGGGAGCATGGAAGACACATTTTCTTTCAAGTGACCCCATCATCTCATCATATGATTTCCTTTTGTGTTTATTTTAATATTTATTATTTATTAATTTGCACATGCATGTGGGGGGGGCAGTGCCAGGGTCTGTTGCCATTGCAATCAAACACCAGATACCTGTGCTGATTTTTGCATCTGGCTTTATATAGGTGCTGAAGAATCCAACTGAGACTTGCAGGCTTTGCAAGCAGTTATCTTTAACCACTGAGCAATTTCCCTGGCCCTTTTCTTTTTTCTTTTTTATCACCCTTTCTTCTCCTGAGTACCACCTTATGAAACTGATTAACATGTTAGTCTAAATAATTCATATCTACCAGAACCTCTCCTACTTTTTAAAGATTGTGTCCCATATTGAGGCTCAGCAAAGCCTAACTAATGCCTCATACCTGTCCAAGGTTGGTGATTTAACTTCTTTATTGCATCTCCTATTAACAGACTACTATTGGGTTTTGATTCAGGTGGTAATGTTGCAACATAAAAGTTGGGCTTCTATTGTTAGAAATAGGAGAAATAGAAATAGGAGACGGTATGTTAGGATGAGATAATGGATAAGACTACAAGATAAGAGGGTATAGCATGGCTGGTGTTAAGAGAGATTTCAGTAAATGAACAAATTCCATTGGGGCATAAAAACGTCCTGAACTAGTGGGTTCAGATGCTATAGGCATATGTAAGGCCCCTAGGGGTGGGGGACACATGATTTGGGTGACCATCATAGGTGTAGGTTCGAGGGTAGGTTGGAGGTAGTGACAGCAGACTAGGTTTGCTATTCTGTGCCCTACCCCAGTGATAGGACATCAGCCTGAGTGATATTGGAAGCCTAGGTGTTTTCACCTAGTAACAATTCTAATTATTTTTATTTCTAAAATCATTTTCTAGGGCTGGAGAGATGCCTTAGTGGTTAAGGCGCCTGCCTGCTAAGCCTAAGAATGCTGGTTCCTAAGAATGCTGGTTCCAATCTCCAGGTCCCACGTTTAGCCAGATGCAAAGTGATGCAAGGGCTCAATGCTGCACTTGCCCACAGGGGGCGCACACATCTGGAGTTTGTTCACAGCAGCTGAGAGACTGCTGGCGTGCCCCTCTCTGTCTCCCTCTCCCTCTCTGTCTGTCTCTCTCTGTGTCTCTCTCTGTGTCTCTCTCCAAAAATAAATAAAATAATTTTAAAATTTAAAAAAATTATTTTCTAAGTTGACCTTCCCTTGCTCAAAAAAGATAGAAGAGACAAAGATTATTATCATTTGAGAAAATAAACTCAAAGAGGTGAAGCAAAATATATAAGCCACATGGCTATCAAGTGGTAGAACTGGGATTTACACTTCAGCCTCTTGACTGCAAGTATTGAGCTGTTTACATTGGACTTGACAAGCTCTCAGAAGCAGTGTGGCTTTGGGGTCAGGAAAACAATGTGGGCTTGAATGCCCTGTCCTTTGGGAATATTTTTGATATAAAATGCAGAGGTAATCACATTTTTGGTGTATAGTTCTTTGAGTATAACGTATGCATAGATCCTGATTAACATATATATACAGTGAGTCTTGTGAACACCACAACAAACAGGACACAAAAATCAGAGGATCCTCCTGTTTGAATTTCTGTAGGCATCGCTGAGATGAGTGGGGGTGTTTCTGCTCGAGTTGTTATAAATAAGCCAAAGTTCAAACTGATGGTGGAATATAGCTCAGCATGGGCTTATTAGTTAGGAAAGTTTGGGTAGCAATGAACAGAAAACACACAAAAAATTGGCTTGAGTTTAAAGAAATTATCTTAGCTCATCTGTTGAGATTTCCAAAGTTAGGATGTTTGACAGTGCTATGTTCCACTGTTCCTGGCCTACCGCTTTATGCGTTATTGGCTTCGTGCTCAGGATAGTCACAAAGCGTGCTGCAAGTGTTCCAGTTGTCACTTTCAAACACAGCATGGCTAGAGACATACTTCCTTCTTGGAGGAATATATTTTTGTCTAGAAGCCCCAGAGCAGAACTCCTCTCTGTTGTCAATGGCCCATACTGAGTGACAGCCCTTCATGTGTAAGGGAGATAGGATTCTCTGACTGGTTGATACTAGTAAACACAGAACCATGAGGGCCAGAATGCTGCTGCCAGCTTCTCTAAGGCATGTTGTTGTGTGGTCGATCCTCTCAAGCTGTGGAAAGTGTGTGTCCAGGTATGAGCAGGAGATCTAGAGGTGGATTTCTGCTGACAGCTCACCTCTTCTCGCCCCAGACTACCAATTTCCTGTCTGAACCAGCATAAGATTCAATTATCAGCTCATTACAGATATGTCCTATCTGGGAAGAACTTTCTAGTCTATTTGTTAGTGTGTGTGTGTGTGTGTGTGTGTGTGAGAGAGAGAGAGAGAGAGAGAGAGAAACAGAAACAGAGAGAAGAGAAAGTGAGAGCTTGAGGGAGAGAAAGAGAAGAAGGATAAAGATATAAAGGGGAAGAAGAGGGCTGCAGAGATGGCTTAGCAGTTAAGGTGCTTGCCTGCAAAGCTAAAGGAGGACCTAGATTCAATTCCCTAGGACCCACATAAGCCAGATGCACATGGTGACACATGTGTCTGGAGTTCATTTGCAGTGGCTGAAAGCCCTGTGTGCCCATTCTCTTTCTTTCTATCTGCCTCTTTCTCTCTCTCTCCTCTTTTTCTCAAATAAATAAAAATAAAAATTTAATTAAAAAAATAAGAAGAGAATAAACTACCTGCTAGGCATTTATGGGACATGCTTACATACTTGTGCTTTATAGTGAGCATTCTATATTGTTGTTTATTATAAAAAAAAATCCCCGCCATTTTTTATTATCATTCCCAGCAAAGCATTTATTCCAAACCCAAACATGGTTGAGAAAGGGAATTAGTTGATTTGGGACAAAAAAATATGTATAACTTATTCAAATGTACAGTTTATGCAAACGTTCCCCCTGTACGTGTAAAATGAAGAAGTATGGTAAAACTAAATTTTATATCTTGTTAGGATTTTTTTCTCCCAGTGTCAGGTTGGTAGGGGGCAAGCATTTCCAAGAAGTTTTAAAGCAGTGTGGTGTTTTTTTTTTTTTTTTTTTTTTTTTTTTTGGTGCTGAGGAAGGATGGACACAGAGCAGTGTGGTGTGTTAACAGAGGTCAACCCGCAGAACGGCAGCAGCACTAGGACTAATGTTGTTATCCTGATTCATGATCCATCTAATCTAGTCTATTCTCTTTATCACTTTCAGACGTTCATAAATATGTGGGCCCCTTGAGGGCAGAACTTTGTCCTATTGATCTCTGTGTATGCTAGCAATGCCTAACACAGGGTCTGGTGGGTAATAAATACTCTATGAATTTCTGCTGGATTGAATTCAGAGATGCCACTTGAGTGTCCCTGGCACTTGAAATTCCTGTGTGTGCTTCATCCTTAGTATATCTTTGTTTATATCAAAATACATTGGTTTTTCACACTTGCTCTTTTCATTAAGTCTGCCTCAGGTAATACAGAAATTCAAAGCGATGGGGGACCCTGCTATTTAAAATCTTTTTATATGGCAAGATAACAAATAGGTTTTATTAAGAACAACATTGCCACTCATTTCTGCTGTTTGTATAAACTGGATCAAGAAATTTAATACAGTTATCTGAACACAATGAGGACACAATTGTCCTAGACCAGAATTTTATTTAATTCATGATAGATGCTATGTTGTGTGGTTTGAGATTCCAAGGAATTTCCTCAACTGGAGGATACATCCTACCTACTGATGTGTGAGACTTCACCATTAGGTTTGGTCCCTGTGAACCAAATTTCTAATTAAACATTATATTTTCATAACACTTTCCTTTATTTTATGAACTACTTTAAACATCCCATTTGATCCTCACAGCAGCAGGGAGAATTGGGAAGGGCATGCATAATTAACCCTGTCTTGAAGATTAGGAGACTGACTCTCAAGAAAGGTTAAGTAACTTGGGAAGTCAAGAGGTTCTGCATTCAGATAAATCAATCATTTGAGCCTCCCCTTTCCATGATTAGAATGATTCCTCCATGCTCTGTGTTCTTAGGCATCCAGCATCTTCTGTGACTGTAGCCTCTGCTCACTCAGCGGTATTTGTATATGCTGTCAACACTTATAGGTGACCTAAAATTAGTCTGTGTTAAACGCACTTCTGATATTGGAGTCTGTCCTGTCTTTTGTTTTTAAGGTAAGCCCAACAGACTGCCCTTTTGTGTGTGTGTGTGTGTGTGAGAGAGAGAGAGAGAGAGAGAGAGAGAAATGAGAGTATGAGAGAGAATTGGCACTTCAAGGCTTCCAGCCACTGTTATTGAACTCCAGACGTGTGCAGCACCTTGTGTGCATGTGCGAACTTGCATGCTTGCGTCACCTTGTGCATCTAGCTTACTGAGATCTAGAGAGTCAAACATGGGTCCTTAAGCTTCACAGGCAAACACCTTGGCTAAGCCATCTCCAGACCCATACTGTCTTTTACCAGGAGTCATCCAGACTCCTTGTATACTGTTAGCATAGATCATATCACCTCTTGAAGTAGCCACTTTCCTTAAAATGTCCTCTGATAAAATTTTCCATTTTATACAAATGTGTAAACTCTTTAAGGTCAAAGCCTAGTGTCTTTATCATCCTTGCAACTTATCCACACCATCCCATTGTAGCAGAAGCTCAATGAAATTTTTTTTGAATGAATAAATCAGTGGTTGAATGGTTGGGTGAGTTTCAAATAAAAGCTTCAAATAGCTCTGTTTAGTATCTTCCAGAAACTACTGACCTGTCACCCAAGGTGCTTTTAGTTGCTAATTTATTTCCCTTTGGTTGGGGTTTTGAAATTGTTAATGGAAATATTTTTGAAATACAAATCACAAGTCATTGGGCTGACCTCTCATAAACTGGACACATCATAACTGAGTGAAAGGAGATGCATGATATGAAAGTGTAATAATTTATGGAACAGCTAGGAGCAGGGAGAGATAACTGATAACTGTCTGTGGAGAGATAATAGTGAAGCCAGGAGAAAACCAGGGGTAGAGTTTTTTATTGAGAAGAGCATGAACTAGAATGATTAGTGAGGGGCAGTGAACACGGCAGGCAAGCAGAGGTGGAGCGCTCTGGCAGTTAAGTTTATGCACACCACCACACACTACATGTGTTTGGATCCTGGCTCTATTACATATAAGCTACATGATGCAAGACAATCCCCTAATGCAATTTTCTCATATAGGAATTGGAGATTAAAGGAGTGAATACATTGAAAGCACTTGGAATAGTGCCTGGTGCCTGAGTTATTCTATGTGGCAGTATTGGAGACCAGGCAGCCCAGGTTACTGACACAATTTACCTCTGACTAGCTGTGTAATTCCATTCTTTGTGTATCACAGTCATCCATATGGGCTGCAGAGTGTGGGGGCAATGACTTAATGAGATATACCCAGCATCTTGTTTGTTAACTACTTCTTAATATCACAGACAACCTGGTTGGATCCCTGCTTATTTTGTATCCTATAGATAATAAATCTTGCCCCAAATTTGTGGGAATTTCTGGTGTACTCATATCCCTAACAATGTGCAAGCTCAGAGTTCTTGTATTGTGGAAAACTGACATTCTTTGGTATAATGTTGACTCTGACATAGAGCTTAGCTTGCTATTTGGTTTTTATAATAATTACAACTAGTTCTTACTCCAAGTACTTCTGCATTAGGTAAACATAGGCAGACCACTGCTGCTAACTTAAGGGGTAGAGGAGTAAGGGGGATAGGAAAAATCACATCCACAGTCCTCAGTGTCCCACCACATACTTACTCTCTGTGCCTCCTTTTGTTCATTATCGAAGACCTAAGATTGTCAAGAAGCTCCTAACTAGCCTGTCTATTACAAAGTGGAATTGATGGCCTCCTCAGACATTTTGGCAGTGGCCAAAATGTCATCTTCCCTCCTATGTAATTTGTTTTCAAATAGAGACAGTTCCCCTAACTATCTTCAAAATCTACTGACAAATTTATATAAAGTTTGACTAAGATTTCAACAAACATTACTTTATTCATATTCATTTTTGACTCAATAATTCTCCCTGGATCCTACTACCTCCCCTTCACCAGGTGAGGTGAATCCACTCCCCACAGATGGAACGTTGATTTGCATCAGCCTAAACACTGATGATACAGCATAGCTCAGCCTTTTCCCATTGGATACCAAGATAAAAGCCATCCTCTCTTGCACTAAAGCCTGACTAAGGCCCAGCTGACATTGATAACAAGGGGACAACTTACTTTGAATGGAGGATCTAAAAATGTTCAAGGAACAAAGGAACCAATCAGGCAGTAAACACATGAAGAGGAGTCATCCAAGTACAGAGGAAAAAAGGGCAGGGGAGAGAAAAAAAAAAAAAAACTGATCTGATCATTTCTCTTCAGACTTTGACACTTCCCCTCTGTCATGCTCTGTTAACTCCCCAAAGGCCAAGCTTTCTGTGCATGTAGAAGAGGAAACGACTGGCTGACCCTTGTCCTTTATTTTTCAAAAAAAAAAAAAATCACAATCTATTTTACAGAAATTTTGGAGCATGATAATCATATTTTAAAAAGCTTTTTAAAACTTTTAAATTGATAATTTTCATAAATGTACATAATGTGTTTTCATCATAATCTGCTGCCATTACTTTCCCTTGTCCCTTATCTTCATTCTGCTTCCAATGTACCCCTTCTTTCCCACTAGTCCTTCTTCTAGTTTGATGTCTTATTTTATTTTTGCCTTTTTCCAGAATCCATAACAATAACATGTTCAGCGATTAATGACAGCTGCTGTGAGATCATGAATGCAATGGTCAATGGCACAGGGGCCAACTTGATAGACACAGCATATCTATCTAGCCAAATAGCAGTAGTAGCTTCCTCACTTGGGCCTATGGCCATTTATTATTATTTTTTTTAAGTCAGAGGGTCTTAGCATGCATCTATTACCAAATTGCTACTCCCCACCCCCTAAGAATACAACTGTCCCCAAAGTGAACTTCCACATATGCTATTAAATGGCAATCAGAACTGAGAGCCAGACCTGGCACAAGGCTCTATGGATCCTGAAGACTTATAGTTGTAATGCTTATACCTTAAACAAACAATTATCAAAGTATTCAATTACTGCTAACACATAGTAGCATATTCTGAAGAATCACAGGGTACCATAAAAATACAGTAGGAAGCTTTGAACCAATTGGAGCAATCAAGGGAGGTCTGCCTTTGATTGAGGGGATACTGTTGAGTTGGAACCTGTGATAGTTTATGTTTGGACTTGGCTGGGCTTCAGAGCACACAATTATTTACTTTACTCAAATAGTAATATAGGTGCTGTTATGAAAGTATTTTGTAGCTGTGGTTGAAATCTATAATAAGAGGATTTTAAGTTAAAAGAAGTTACCCTTGAATAATGTGGGCAAGCATCATTCAATCTATGGAAGGCCTTAACACTGAAACATTTCTCAGATAGAAAATCTTATTCAAGACTGTGACATTAGGCATTATTTCCTCCCTCAGTACCAGTTTTGGACCTCTCCTACAGTTCTGTGATTTTTCTTGTTACCCACCTGTGTGTGCTAACTCTGTGTGTTAGAGACAGATATTATATGTACACATATGCTCACTCTCTGCTATCGTTGTTGCTTCTCTAGAGACCTTGACTGACAGCAACTGAAGATAAGTGATGAGGAGAGGAAAGCTGTTTGAGGCAGAGAACAGCCTGTGTGTGAGAGTCTTGCTCACCATTTCTTACTTTTGGAATAACTCTAGAATCCTTCTACTTAACTACCTTGAAGCAATATTGGTGCAAGTGTGAGCCCTGCATGTGATGAGTGTCCCATGGATAAGACAATCAGTAGGCACCCCAGAGATACCCTTTAGAAAGAATAGACCTTGGGTTTGAAGTCTACTGTTGGGTTTGAACCCATATCTCTACTTCTAGCCTGGATTTCATGTGCAAGGATTCTGTTTTTTCTTGGACTTGGAATTATTTTGTTGTTCTATGAAATAAAGATAACAATTGATCATATTTATTGAGCTCTAGGAGCATTTTGTATAGTGTTCTCAGCATGGGAGTAACAGTTCAGCTAATCCCCTCACTAAACTTGAAGTGGGATGCTTTGCTGCCAACACTTCACTGATGAGGAACTAAGCAGGTGAGGAGATGCTCAACGCACCACAGCCAGCGGGTTTTCAAGCACAAGCTTTGAGCTCAGTCCAGCTCTGCACGCTTTGCTCATAATCACAACAGTATGGCAATCCCTGTAGCCCCCACTTACAAGGATGATGTTATAAGCACTACCTAGTGAAGAGCTTTTTTAAAACCCATAAAGCTGCAGGAATTGAAATTGTGGCACTGTTTTCCTTCTCATTTCAGCAGAGGCTCTGGAATGTTTACCCAAACTCTTTTAAGATTCAGTTTATTTTTGTTGAGTGTTTAATTCCTGACTTGTTGGGTTCTGAAAGGTCTCATTCTCACATTGATCCTATGAAGAAGACATTTTATTTGTTTTTGTCAGGTGGAGTGAGGGGCACTGAGACAGAGTGAAGGGAGAATCCAGTAACACACCTGAAGTCCCACAGCTTTGAATTGTGTCTCAGTGTGTCTGAGTGTAAACCTCAGTTGAAGCCTACTTCTTCAATTGACATCATCCTTGCCAACCTCCC
The DNA here is from genome assembly GCA_036365145.1 of Orientallactaga sibirica. Taxonomy (NCBI): domain Eukaryota; kingdom Metazoa; phylum Chordata; class Mammalia; order Rodentia; family Dipodidae; genus Orientallactaga; species Orientallactaga sibirica. The sequence continues at coordinate 15,524,394 of JAEOAD010000034.1, forward strand.
TGTCATGCATGCTATAATTGATAAGGTTGTGCTAGTACCAGTGTTGAAGTCCATCTCTGGAAGTTTTTTTTTTTTTTTTTGGAAATGTCAATGCTAATTTTTTTCCTTTCCTTCCTTCCTTTTTATTAAAAATTTTATTTATTCTTATGTATATTATTCTAGTTTTACATTCATAGTGGTGACTCCATTATCCTCCTCCCTGTCCTCCCTCTTCCATAGGGACCCTCATCAATGGGGAATGTGGTTCATGCATTGTGGGTGTAGTCAAGAGCAATGGGGATAGGCCAAGTCTCTGTGCATAATGCCCCAACTTGTGGCTCTAACGAAGTTTCATTTGGAGGGAAGAAACTATTTCATCAGCCTTTTAACAAATACATATCCCTTACTTGTAAACACAAATTCTTTAAGTTAGTTTGAGTGGTCCACTTTCTCCCCTCTTTTCCCTCCCCATAACGTCTGTGGTTTGCTCAGGTATACAAGCACTTTATTCCTCCTTCCACTCTCCCACTCAGCCACAATCCCTTTTTTTCACTTGTGTTTCCTTTCTCTGGATATGTATTTTCTCTTCTCATTTGCTTCTTTGCTTGTTGGTCCTTTATCTTGCAGCCGAAGCTCCTGCTGCAATGGCTCCAAAGCTATTTTGATGTTCTGCATGTTGCAGAAATAAACCATCCTTCATGCACAGCTTGTGTTCCCCTCATAGAATACATGGTATGAGTTTGTATGCAGCTCTAATGCAAAAGGAATATGAAGTCTGAGAGACTCAAGCAGGCACTTCAATATTAGAAGTACTTCCAAATATTCATTTAAATTTTGTTTTAACTTAGTGTCAGTTAACTTCCCGCTCTGTACTTAGATTTCATTGACTATTCCCATACTAGAATTAGATGGGATATGCTTTCTCTCAAAATCAGCATTAATGAGGCTATTTGGGAGCAGGTCAAGAAATAAGGAAATGAGAACAGAGGTAAAGAGAAGTGATTTTTGCAAAACATTCTAGAATTAACTAAAGGAGGTCAATTGCACAAAGTCCTGGCTATGTTAGTAAGTGACAGAAAGTGTGGGATGGTTCTGGGAAGTGTGGGAGAACGAAAAGAGAACTGATGGAGGCGTAAGATCTATTGAGGCTATGAAATCCCACATACTAGAGAGGAGGGTTGAAAAATGGAAATAGGGCACATTAATGCTACTATTTTGATGTTATAAGTTTGTAGGCATTTTGATGTGGCCTAAAACAAAAAGCTTCAAATCATTAGCTTTCACTTCTATCACAAAGGAATGTAACCAGATCATATCAATTCTTCCATGACCCTGCGCATAAATCCCAACACACATATGACACTTAAGCCTCTCATTATGTCCCTGCATCCTACTAAGTATCTTTGTTCATCCTTGAGGTTCTGGCTCCTAAATCTACAATTGGTTGTGCTAAACATCTTAGGGAGAAATGCCTGCCTAGGCAGAGAGAGTACCATTATAGCCATGCTGAGCTGGTTAAGTTACATAAAAAATTTCTGAAGTGAGGTTGGAGACATGGCTCAGCAGTTAAGGCACTTGCCTGCAAAGCCTAATGACCTGGGTTCAGTTACCCAGAACCAACATAAAGCCAGATGCACAAAGTGGCACAAGCATCTGGAGTTGGTTTGTAATGGCAGAGGCCCTGATATGCCCATTCTCCCTTTCTCTCTGCCTCTTTCTCTCCCAAATAAATGATAAATGGTCATACATGCACACACACACACACACACACACACACACACACACACACACACATTCCTGAAGTGTTTGTCTACTTGAGAAATCAAGATACTCTGCATCTTTTGTCATGCAGAGTCATGTATTGGGGACATCAACAAAAAAGTGACCTTTCTTAACTTATTCTGATATGTGGATAGCTATTTCCACTCTTTTAGCTTCTGTTGCCATATAATCTGTTTTCATGTGCAGCTTATATGTGTCATTAAATTTTCAATAAGACTCCTGTAGACAAGATGCACTTACAGTTTTCTTCTCATTCTATATCTTTTTAATGGAGAATAATCAGTTTTCATTTTTATTATTGAGAAATTTTAATATATGAGGACAGTGTAATTTGATCATATTTTTTACCCACTATCATCTACTGTCCCATGTTCCCAATTCCTATCCCACTGACGACCCACATTTTTCTTTTCTTAAAGTGTTTTGAAATTTTCCCTCTTACCTTCAATTTTCCTCCCCTTGAATTTTCCTCACTCTGTTTATATGTCACATGCAACCTTTTGTCCATCCCTTCCTCTTCTCAAAGCTCATCTCTTTATATTTACTTCTGTCACAAATGTGGATAAAACCTATAAAGATAGAACCATGACCATTTATCTTTTTAATTTGGAGAGCTTAATGAATTTATAGGTAAAGTATTTATTGATAGGGAAAAAATTACTATTACTATTTTGTTATTGTTTTCTGTGTCTTTTATAGTTTGCCAATTCCTTTTCCATTTGTTATGATATTTTGCAAAAGTTTCAGTTCATCAAAAGACAGAAATGTAACAAGTATATCCATACTCTACATCAGTGCACCTAAATATATAAAGTAAATATTGATAAGCTAAAGGGAAAATTGACAACCATACAATAAAGAAAGAGACATCAATGCTCTGTTTGCAATTATGAATTATGGATAGAGCATTCAGAGAGAAAACACTGTGAACCAAATGCTCCTTGAAAGGAAACAAAAAGTTCACATACAACAACAGAGCATACATCATTTTCAAATGCATGTGTAATATTCTTTAGAATATATCATATGTTAGGTAATAAAATGTGGCTTACTAAATTTAAGAAGATGGTGATCATTTGAACTAAGAGTTGCCTTTTTTGAAGAGATAAGTTAACTTGACAAATGCTTAATTTTAAGATGAGAGAGATGACTCTAATAAAAATGAAAGAGAAGTCATTACAATTAAAGCCATAGGAAAAAAAATTAATGGACCAGAAGAAACTACTATGAAGCATTAAATGACAATAGACTGAATATCCTAAAAAAGTAATTACTTTATAGAAACATACAACCTATCAAGACTGAATTGTGAAGAAACAGAAAATATGAGCTATCAAGAAGATAAAATTAGCAATTTAAAATATTTCAAGAACAAGAGAAAATCTGAGGATCAGATGACTTCCCTAGTAATTATACCAAACAATTCAAAAGGATTTAATGGCATTTTTACTCAAACTCTTCTAAAAACCAAAGTAGAAGGAACTATTCCAAATTCATTTTATGAGGCAACCATGAGACTGATACAAAAGCTCAACAAAGATACAAGGAAAGAAAAGGACACAGAAATGTGAACATAGATGCAAAAATCTTCCACAAAAATGCTAACAAAAATTTAAAAGCACATTAAGAGAATGAGAAACTGTGACGAAGTGTGATTTATCTCTGGAATGCATGGATGGTTCAACATATGACTATTGGGTAACGTGATATATAACATTGATAGAAGAAAAGGATACAAGTTGCATGATAGTTTCAATAGATTAAATGAAGTACTTTGACAAAATTAAGCATACTTTTTATGATTAAAAACTCTCAATGAACAAAGAGCAGAAAGAAAATGAATCAATAAAATAGGGGCATATATATATGAAAATTTCACAGCTAATGCCAGGTTCATGTTGAAGAACTGAAAATATGTTCGCTAACACCAGGAATAAGTTAAAGATAGTATCTCTCTCCACATCTATAATACTAGATATTATATACACTGAAGATGGGAAACAGATGTCAAAGGCACCCAAATCAGAAAGGGAACAAACAAATAAAATTATCTGCTTATAGTTGTCATTATGTCATGTATAGAAACTTTAAACTTATAAAAATACTGTTAGAACTAATATTTTAATATATTCAATAATTAAAGGTTATAAAATTAGTATATAAAATACTATTATGAATATACTCTAAAATGAACTATCTGATAAGAAAAGTAAGCAAACAATCTTATTTGCAATAATATCAATAAGAATGAAATATTTAGAAATAAATTAATAAGGAATCAAAAGAACTGAACCCTATAAGATATTGATAAAAGTAACAAAGGCAAAAATGAGGGATAAGACATCTCATGTTCATGAACTGTGATATTTAATATTGTTAACAATACTATCCCCAAACCATCAAAACCTCCATTGAAATCCTTATCAAAACCATAAGCTATTTTTTATGGAAGTAGAAAACCAATACTAAAATTTACATGGGACCACAAGTGTTCCCCACCAAAAAAAAATCTGTACAAAGAACAAAGATGGAGGCTTCACCCTTCCTGATTTTATAGTAACTAAATTAGGTTGATACTGAAATAAAGACAGACATGTAGAACAACATAAAGTGAATAGATGGGCTGGAGAGATGGATTAGTGGTTAAGGTGTTTGCCAGCAAAGTCAAAGGACCCAGGTTTGATTCCCCAGTACCCACATAAGTCACATGGACAAGATGGTACATGCAGTGGCTGGAGGCCCCGGCATGTCCATTCTCTCTCTCCTTCTCCCTCTCTGCCTCTTTCTCTCTCTCTCTCTCTCTCTCTCTCTCTAAGTAAATAAATGAAAATAAAACATTAAAAAAAAAATAAAGTGAATAGAGACTCCAGAATTACAACTATTCATTTCTGATCTTCAACAGAGGTACCAATAATATGCAATGGAGAAAAGATAATCTTTTGAAGCAAATAGTGTTGAGAAAACTGGATATGCACATACAAAGTTGAAATGAGTTCTTTAGCTAACATATTCAGAAGTCTGGAAATTGACTAAAGATCCAGAACAAGGAACCATACGGGAAACATTTATGATATTGGTTTTACTAATCATATCTTGAATATGAGATCAAAAGCATGGACCCCAAAATCAAACCTAGGTCAGTGGACTAGATTAAATTAAGTTTTTCTATACAGCAAAGAAAAACAGCACAGTGAGAGGAAACTGACAGAAGGAGAAATGTTCTTGGAAGCCATGTAATGGAAGACATATAAGGAGCATCTACAATTCAGCAATAGCATTAACAACAACCACCACAAAACAGAACAGTTAAAATGAGGGAAGAACTTGGTAAGGTATTTCTCTAAGGAAGATAAATAGTCAAAAAAAAAAAAAAAAAAAGAGAGAGAGAGAGAGAATGAAAAGAAAAAAAGCTCAACACCAGTCATCCTTAGTGGAATGCAATCAATAGCACAATGAGACACCCGCTGTTTGAGTGGCTATTATCAAATAAAAACAAACCCACACATCCAAGCAGGACTGACACTGTGAAGAAAAGAGAACCTTGTGCTCTGTTGATGGAAATGTGAAATTTTGAAGTTTGTATGGAAAAAAACATTATGGAGTTACCTAAGACAAAAATAAAACTAGCATATGATTCAGTAATCCCAGGTTGAATATTTGTCTAAAGGATTTGAAACAAGAATCTTAGAGATTCTACCCTTCCTGTTTATTTATCATAACATGCTGTAGCCAGCTCCACATTGCTAGGATGAACTTCTCAACAATTTCAAGCCAGGTGTCTTGAAATCCAAGTTACAAGATTTAATAACACCTCTGAGTCTATTGGGAAACATGCATTAAAACTACCACAGACATGATTCATAATATCCCACACAGAAACAACATAAATATCCATCCACAAATGAGTCAATAATGAACTTGTATGTGGTATAGAACATAGAAGCCATTGTTATTTAACTTTGAAAGCCACTCACAGAAGAGCAACTGCTATGTGATGCCTCTCATAGAGAATATCATTAAACTCACACATATAAAACGTAGAAAGGGTCTTTGGGAGAGAGAAATGGGGTGTTGCTGAATGGGTATAAATTTTCACTTCCGTAATATGAGGAAGTTGTGGAGTTCCACTCTACAACTCTGTGCCCTGAGTTTCCATTATTGTATGATTCATTTAAAACATTACTAAAGAGATGATCTCATGTTAAATGTTCTTGCCACAGTAAAAAAAAAAGCAAACATCCACAACAGGAAAGAAAGGAAAAATGTGATCACATTTCAATCAGTTTGTATCTTTTGGAGGAGAGAGGTGGCATATTATAAGGCAAAGATCTTAAAGAGGCATGTGAGTCTCATTTCTGCTTTGTGCTAGCTATCATTCATGAAAACGCAATTTTATTCCTCTGACCATCAATTTCTTCAATTTTCCAAATGGGAATATGATATTTCTGATCTATGTATGAAATAACTATTAATGTTATTGTTCATGTGATGTTGAGTACCTAATGGGGAAGTGCTCTACCACTGAGCTATATATCCCTAGCACAAAAAAAAATTATCATTAGGATGCTTTACTTTGTGAATTTTAGTACCTTCCCAAGAACTGCTGCACTGAATTTAATTCAGAGATTATCTTCCCTCCATCCACATGAAGATGCTAAAGGCCAGTGGGGGTCAGGAACATTCACAAGGTCACACAGCTAATAATAATGGAGCTAGAGTCAAAATCCAGGTATGTTGGTCCCTAGAATGCTTGTATGTGAGTTACACTTTGTGAAATTTAAATAAAGACATATTTTATCTTTAGAAAATATTATCATCTTGTTATTTTTTTTTGAAGCTTCTAATGCTAGAATTATACTTGACCGCCTTTCTAGAGATACGTGCTTCCTTGCTGGTCTGACATTTGAGAGAGGATGGTGGAATAATGGGGCCTCAGAAGGCTCTCCCTCTGACTCTTTCTCCCCAATATTTTCCCTTAAGGGGGAACTTCCTAAGGAAATTGGAGCTCCTCCTTCCCAGTTTTCTTCGCATGTGAGTATTGTCCACTTTTGCCTGGACATGATCTTCTGCACCATCCTTTACATGATATACAGGCCAATGGTAGCTTACACATACAAAGCACATATGCAATTTGAAAACAAATAACATGCTTAGCAGGAACAGAAACCTTCCCCAAGCAAGCCTTGAACTTATCAGGTGGTACAGAACCTTTTGATTCTACCTTTTATTGGCATGTGGAGTATAGTGGTGTGAGGTGGTGATGGGTGTTGTGTGTGTGGTATATGCACATGTAGATGCAGAGGAGGCCAGAGGAGAACTTCTGGCGACCTTCCTTGATTGCTCATCTACTTATTTCTTTGAGACAGAGTTTCTCTCTCTCTCTCCCTCCCCACTCTTTCAATGTGTAGCTACAGTTTTAATTTTCATGAGCCTCAACACTTCTCCTGTCTCTACTCTCTCAAAGCTTGCATTACAGATGTGTGTGCCCATGTCCAGATGTTCCTCTGTGCCCAGGGAAATGAACATAGGTGAAACCAGGCCCTTTTGGGCACTAATGCTTGCTTCAAGTGCTCTTGCTCACTGAGCCAACTGCTCAGCCTCGATTTCACCTTTTACAGGAGCTTGTTCTGGGGAGCTCTCGAAATCAGGCTCTTCTGGGCTAAGATACAAAAACTTGCCATGATTAAAAGAGCATATGGGTGTGTAGAGATAATAATTATATTAGGATAATAGAATAGTCCACCTAGTCCATCCTTTTATCCTGGGAAATTTCACATAGTTCACAATTCTCTACATGTAGTGATCCTCATACAATTCTTAACATTTTGACCAAAGACTAGTTCCATAGGATCTCTGTCTGTTCCTTTATATGAAACCCTAGGTCCTGGTAGCATGCATAGTGACTGAAGTCAGGATAGGTGGGAATAGATGATGACTATTCAGAAATTTCCACAGAGAGCTGGTGGAACACCAAAAAACTCTCAGAGAAAAGTTGACAGATGACTTCAGAATAAATAAATTCTTTAAAACATTCAGGGTGTAAAATATTAATGGAATCAGTGCTTGGCCCCAAAAGCATTTGAGATTTCTATTGATGCCAAAACATTTGAAAAATAGTTAAGCAATGTTTAACGACCTGGAAAAGCTGAGCTGTTCACCCAATCTTGTGTTATTTGTGAAGTGCTTGGAAGGGCCTCTAACAAAACAGCACATCTGCAGGAACTCCATTAAGAAATGGCCCCTTGGAGTTTCTGGTAAAGGGGGTGGGAATCCAATGCTGAGTAAGAGTCTCATCAGGGAAATAAGAAAATTGTGGAAGTGTTTCCATATTGTACTGAGTTGCATTAGTCAGTTGCCTGGAAAAGGTTCCAGGGTTATGAGCCGAACAATGAAAGAAAGGGTCTGAAATATAAAGATTGCAGCGTGCATTGTAACATTTATAATGCAGAGAGAATCACTTATTTACTCTGATAAAGGAAGAATGGGGTCTGCTTTGGAGTTGTAAAGATAACTAGTAATGTTAGGGTATGCTACTCCCCTCTCAATTGTCAACAGAATGATTTTGAAAGAATAAAATGAGGGGGAAGGTGTATGAACATGTGGAGCCTATTGGGTTTCTGGTACTGTGCTGAATGCTTCTATTCATTTTATCTTAGTACTAATTGTTACAAAACACTCCTTTATCTGTGCTAGCGATTAGAAAATTGAGGATAAAGATGGTGAAAAATTGTATAATGTCATCTAGTTGATAAATGGAAGTATCTTCATTTGAATCTAAGTCTCCTTGTTTCCAAACCCATTTTACGAAGATAAATATTTTACATACTTTTCTTTCCTAAAAATGTACATATTATTCCAAGTTCAATCTTTCTGGGTATAATGCAGTTTAGTCTGTTTCTAGGGGAGCTAGAGACCAGTGTCTGTGGTGATTTCCACAGATAGCAGATATAAAATCCAATAGCAGACATGAAGGCATGGAAGCATATAATACAGTTGCATAAAGTAGCAGATGCCATTTTATTATTAGTGTTTATTGATTGAACAAAATAATGGGTTTCACTTTTACATTTTCATGTGTATATGAGGGACTGTGCTTATACCCCACCCACCTATGATGTTCTCTTGTCCCCTTCCTCCCAAAGATATTTCATATCACTCTCAACTGAGGTTTTCTTTACCCAAGATAGAGGACAGAGAATATCTGATTTGGAAACTGGCAGTTCTTGATTTTAATGTTGATCCAGACAAGTCTAGTTGCATGAATATGGTAATGTAGATAAAATTTGTTAGACAGAAGTTCATGGACTATATTGTCATACAATGACTCCTATTGCCATTTAGTTGGAAAATTGCCACAAAGATAATTTTTTATTTTTTACTTTAAAAAATTATTTTTGTTTTGAGGAAGAGAGGTAGATGAGAGAGAGAAAGAAGGAGAGAGAGAGAGAATGAGTACACCAGGGCCTCCAGCCACTGCGAACAAACTCCAGATGCATGCACCACCTTGTGCATGCTTATAAGGTTCCTGGGGAATTGAACCTGGGGCCTTTGGTTTTGCAGGCAAGTGCCTTAACAGTAAGCCATTTCTCCAACCCCCTTAATTTTATTTTATTTTTATTGACAACTTCCTTAATTGTAGACAATATCCCATGGTACTACCCTCCTTCCCCCCCACTTTCCTCTTTGAAACTCTACTCTCCATCATAACCCCTCCCCCTCTCAATCAGTCTCTCTTTATATTTTGATGTCATGCTCTTTTCCTCCTATTATGATGGTCTTGTGTAGGCTGTTTCAGGCACTGTGAGGTCATGGATATCCAGGCAATTTTGTGTTTGGAGGAGCACATTGTAAGGGGTCTTACCTTTCCTTTGGCTCTTACATTCTTTCTTCCACCTCTTCCACAATGGACCCTGAGCCTTGGAAGGCATGTTAGAGATGTTTCAGTGCTGAGCACTCCTCTGTCCCTTCTTCTCATGGTGCCTTCTGAGTCATCCAAAGGTCACCACCATCTGAAAAGAGGAGCTTCTCTAACCAAAAGTGAGAGTAGCATTAATATATGGGTATGGGCATTAAGAGAAGTGCTTACTGGGCAGTTTGGTGAGCATAGTATATACATTTAGCCAGACACCAGCAGACATTACATCCCTAGGGCTCGTGACTACCCCTGGTGTAGGTTTTCAGTATCAGGATGTATTCCCTCCGATGGAGCTGGCCTCCAGTTCAAATAGAGAGCAGTTGGTTTCCCCCATAACAGACATGCCACTATTGCACCCACTGGTTCATTTTCCAGCTTTCTTTCAGCTGGTCCACATGGAGGAGGCTTTCAACTCAGCCCCAGCAGGATTTCTCAGTGACCTTGCAGCCCAAGTATGTGGAGTCTTCAGCAATAGGGTCTTATCTTACCATCTATTCCTGGTGGGAAACAAAGGGCATTAGCAATGGCCTATGATGTTTTGGAGGTATTTGTGACATCCCTGGCCAACAACTCACTGGAAGGTATCCCATCCCTGCCACTGAAAATTTTCTAGTAACAATCTATTGCTTCTGAGTATTCCATTGTCCAGAAAAGTAGGTTTCCCTATGACTTATTTTTATCCTTTTAGATTTTGATTGACCCTCCCTTCACCTTTCCTTTACTCAATCTCTTTTCCTGACATCACTTAGGCCTTTTCATGTTTGAACAAACTAATTAAACAGAATATGAAGATACTATGCCATGAATAGTCAAAGTAATACTGAGCAAAAAGAACAAAGCTTGAGTGACTCCTACAACTTGATTTCAAAATATATCACAAAGCTGTAGTAACCAAATGGCATGTCACTGGCATTAAAACATACACACACACAAAAACAAACAAACAAACAAAAACCCACACAGCCGGGCGTGGTGGCACATACCTTTAATCCGAGCACTACATAGTGAATTCCAGGTCAGCCTGGGACAGAGTGAGACCCTACCTTGAAAAACCAAAAATAAATAAATAAATAAATAAATAAATAAATAAATAAATAAAAATAAATAAAAAATAAAAATAAATAAAAAAAATGCCAAAGATACTGAGGAGGTAGGATAAAAAGACATACTCACGTTTCCGTTAATGGATTTTTAACAATGATATCAAAATAATATACAACAGGACAGTGTATTCAATAAAATGGTGTCATGATGGTTGGATATGCATGTGCAGAACAAGAAAATTTATACCATTATCCCACATCACGTACAAACAAATTGTAATGGATTTAAAACAAATGCAAAGCCCAAGATTATAAATGTTCTAGAGGAAAATATAAGAGTAAAGCTCCATGGGGCTGGAGAGATTCCTTAGTGGTTAAGTGCTTGCCTGTGAAGTCGTAGGACCCTGGTTGGAGGCTTGATTCCCCAGTACCCACGTAAGCCAGATGCATAAGGTGGTGCATGCATCTGGAGTTCGTTTGCAGTGGCTGGAGGCCCTGGTGGGTCCATTCTCTCTCTTTCTCTCTCTCTCTGTCTCTTTCTCTCTCTGTCTGTCATTCTAAAATACATAAATAAAAAAATAAAGAATTTTTTTTTTTTAAAAAAAAGAGTAAAGCTCCACAGCCTTGGCTTGGGCAGTGACTTTTTGGATACACCCCCAAAGCACAAGCAACATAAGTGAAAACTGACAAATGTGATGACATTGACATAAAATGAAACAATCAGACGTGAAAAGATTAAACCACAGAATGGATGGGAAAGATATATGAAAACATACATTTGATAAGAGGAAGTCTGAAAATTAATGAGGGAGGTCTATGAAATCCAAGAACCTTGTGATACTACACTGAAATTTTCGTGAATGTGTCATTTGAGGATGCATCCATGGCAATAACAACACTTATAAAGCATTGAGTAAATGTTGAATTTCACAATCCCATGGCCTTGGACACTGGGCTTATGGCTTGAAGGGAAGGTAATTCTGCACATTTTTATCATTCAAGATCCAGGCAGATCTTGTAGATCTTGATCTACAAGAGGGATATAATGCAGTGAACTTAGAGAGATGTAAGAGATAAAGGAGGAGGATAAGCAATAAGGGAGCAGTCAGGCCTGGGTTTACAGTGGTTTGGCTTACCACGTTTCAGTTTGATGATAGGGTAAAAGTGCTACTCATATATACAAGCTGTGTCTAAAGTTTGAATTTTAATCATTCCCTGGGCTGGTAATATTGGAGTTACATCCCCCAGCCAGCCATGTAGTTATGAGGCTAAACAACCTATGTGCTATAAGCCTGCTGTGTGGCTAAGCTATATGCTTGTTAGGTTAGACCTATTAAATTCATTTCCCACTTTTGACATTTGCAATTCATTGTGGGTATATAACTCCACTGTAAATCAAAGAGCTGTATTTCAGAAAGACAAAATTAGAGGAGAAATTCCTATTCCTTGGGATGGATGAAGACAGGAGAAAAGACAAAGGAGCAAAACTCTAAAATCAGAGATACCCTACAATATCAAAAGGGTACATGGCTGCTTCAGCAAGTACTGTGTGACACTGAGGCTATAGCAAGCTACCACTGTGAGGACTGAGGACTGTGACCACAGCACCAACAGGAAGGGAGCTCCTTTTTTCCTTATCCCTCTATAAGACCTCCTATCTGCAGAACCTAACAGGAAATCAATTGAGAAAGGAGCCTGGAAAATGCTGAGTTCCTAGATCCAGCATAACATAATAGAGTTCATAAAGCTTGATTTTCCTAAACAACTTCCTTAATATGTGTTATAATGTTGTGCTGGTCATATAGTAAGGATTCATTTATATTTGGGTCTACTTTTTTTTTTTTTTTCTTTTTGACAGTTCTTTGGATTGAATCCAGAGTCTTGGTCAGGCTAAGCACAGCAATTTACTGCTAAGCTACATCCCAGCCTAAATTCATTATCCCTTTCCTTCTTCCCTGCATCCCTCCCTCTCTTCTTTCTTTCCTTCCTTACTTCATTCTTTCCTTCCCTCCCTCCCTTCTTTCTTTTCTTCTTTCCTTCCTTCCTTCCTTCCTTCCTTCCTTCCTTCCTTCCTTCCTTCTTCCTTCCTTCCTTCCTTCCTTCCTTCCTTTCCTTTCCTTTCTTCCTTCTAATAAGACTTAGGCATCATCATCGCTATGGTCACCTTTATTAAGGACTCAAGTTCTGAGATTAAAGTACAGGGATATTTTAATTTCCAGAGTTATTAAGATGAAGATGAAATTATCCAAGTAAGACAGATGGAGGGACCAAGTAAAGAATATTGCTATTAAGGTAAATCCAAATAATTTTCTATTTAATCTTCACATCAAAAACCTCAAGAGAAACAAATATACTAGCAACGAACATGACTGGAGATTCAAACACGTAGTTTTCATTACAGTAGTCTCAACCAGACCTGATAGGCCTTCTAAATTTTATGTTCTTATGAGTAGACTTGACCTTTCATGAAACCATGGCAGTTCCCTGGGGGGAATAACAACAAAACTCAACTCCTGTTAAGACCCAAACTGTCAATCAAATTAGTAGGTATGGGTTACCTTTGGAAAGAACACAGCACATGGGTTTAATTGGGCAGAAGAATGGCAGAAGTAGGATGGAGTTGTCTGTGCTTCTGACATATGGAGCCCAGGAGTCTGTCCTGATGGCCATAATAGTACCATGTTTATTCCTTGTCTTCTATCTTAACATTCCCTGCTCAGGTAGATTTGTTATTACATTTCCCTGAATTTTTGAAATCTACACTGAACTTTAGTGACAGTAAAAACAAAATTATATGATATACTTCTTAAAAGGCCTTAGTATCTATTAACATATTTAATCATCCCATTAATTAAATTAGACCTGATGATCTCACTTCTTTACATGTAAGGATTTTGAGGCTTCAATGTTATTGACATAACAAAGGACATCTTGGTTGATTGATCATCAAGGACTTGAACCTAAGTGTTTTCCTCTAAAGCCTATAATGTTTACACTTTATATGATTATTTTAAGGACTAACTTTCTCATACTTCATGACTTTCCTAGTCATAATTATAAGTAATTGTGATAGATATGTATAAAAATAACCTGTGGTTTAAACAATTTGGTCAATATCACACAAGATATTCCAATCTGTTTTTAATAATGGATATTTGAATAACTTACAGAAAATATTTCAAGTTATTGTTTGATCTGAAATTTTCCAAGTTTATGACCATGAATTTGTTTAGTAGGGAATATTCACTTCCATCAAATATTTTGCTAGTATTTATAAAATGCAAGGGAAATATTGGCTCAGCATATATTCTGACCCTTGACCTATTAAAATCAAATTTTATCATTTCTCTAGACTGTCATACAATTATTAGTTTTATTTAAACAAGGCCTGTGGCTAGCTGGAGGTACTTTTCAATATGGCTACATGTTAAGCACCCTGGAGCTAACCCTCACCTGGGTTTGGGACAGAGAAAAATGATTTTGCTATTTCCTAAAATTACTTTGTAGCAAAATATCCAGGACTGATGATCCATAATGATTTGTATATCTTGTGGATTATCTTTTATTTTCAAATTACAAACTTCTAAATGCTCATGGACATCTATTATTTATAGACTTTGGAGCCTTTAGTGACTCCCTTTAAAAAGACATCCATTTAAAAAAATATTTTATTTTTATTTATTTGAGAGAGAGAGAAAGAGGCAGGTAGATAAATGAGAGAGAGACACACAGAGAGAATGGGTGCACCAAGGCCTCTAACCACTGCAGACTCCAGACACATGTGACACCTTGGCTTACATGGATCTTGGGGAATCAAACCTCTGTTCTTTGGCTTTGCAGATAAGTGCCTTAACTGCTAAGCCATCTCTCCAGCCCAAGATGGCCATCTTTGAATCAGTTTATTTATGCTGTGATGGCCATTAGTAGCTGCTTGGATTAAGAAATGGTAATAAGAAATTAAATAGGCAACACAGCTGGAGAGAAAACAAAAATAGTGATGGGCAATGATAAGGAAACTTGTGACACATTATACCCAATAACAATGGCAAAAGAAACCATCTACACTGCTTGAACAATCTCCTATGCTCTAAGTTACTTACACTTTGCACTGTAATCTCAAAAGGAATGCAGCAGACTTTCAGTGCAGAAGATACTCCTTGAACCATAATTTTGTCCTGGGCACTGTGCAAGAGGTAGAGGAGGAACCAGAGATGACCAAGATTAATTCCTTGGCTTAAGTTTTGTGTGCTGTAGCAAGAAATACAGAGATGACAAGAGAGAGAGAGAGAGAGAGACAGGACCAGCAGTAGCCATGTACTCTATAAAACAGCTGTCACATAGAAAATATTTAAGAATTCTCAGCTCTAAGGAGATAGATCAGTAGTTAATGGCACTTAATTGAAAACTTTGCCAACTTGAGTTCAATTTTCCTCAGCACTCAAGTAAGGCTAGATGCCAAGAGGCACATGAGTCTGTGATTTCAATGTGCCTGTGTCAATGGGAGGCTGAGCCAGGAGAACTCAGAAGTTCCCAGGCTGACTAGACTTGGTGTTCAGTTGCAGGATCAAGAGACACTATCTCAAAGAAGGTGGAAGAACACAGACATCTCTTGAAGTTGTTCTCTGACCTCCACACGTGTGCCATGGCATGCATATATCTCCCCCATATACATATGAAAAAATTTAAAAATAAGTTTCTGCCTCAAAGAGGAGGTGCTCTGAATGTACACTTATTATACAAGGAATGTTCTCACAACTCCTCTCTTCTTGCACCATCATCCTCTCTCTCTCTGGCCTCTTAGAGAATGACATATAAGTAGCACTACTGGGGTTCTTCATTCTTTTCCTTCTCTTTTGGGTCTCTCTCCTTTAAATGCAGCAAGACTGCATGGCTGCAGTAGTTATCCCTGATAATACAACAAGACAAGCACCCTTTCCTGTTTCCCATTGCTTTGCATGGTACCTGAGATTATTTCCTTAGGTCCTCCTAGAGATTTCAAGCATCTTCAGGAAAAGGTTGATGTCTTGTTTTCTGTCTTTCTTCCTGTACAATTCGATTCCTTCAGCACTCATACCTGGATCAATCTGATATATTCTAGGATCTGAGATAGCACAATGAATAAGCTGGCCAAGTTTCTGCCTTCTTTGAAGCTTAGATTTCAGAGGGAGCAACAGATAAATCAAGTCTCCAGATGAATAAACAAGAATGCCAGATTCAGATACCATGTGTTATGAGAATATTTAAAAGAACACAGTGATTGAAATGACAAGGGAGCTCATTGATTTGGGACAAACAAGGATGGTCAAGGAGGTAATAGTTGGTCCAAGGTTGTTTGGTACCAAAGGGGAAATCCTGCTGTGACCTGAGAAACAGTGCCCATATAGCAAAGTAAGCAGAGGGGCAAGACCCCAAGTTCATATGAGTCTATGGAGCTCAAAACCATGAAGAAGGGCAATGCAGGCATTGTGTATTTGGTGAGAGGGCATGGGATTCACTGAGACCAAACCCAGAGAACTAGTCTAGCATGAGAACTCTAAAAACTCCAACAAAGAGATTGAGTAACTACAGGTTCTTCAGGTAGGGCCAAATTTGAAGCTTCAAGAAGCTTCCCCAGTGCCCACTATCATGAATCTTGCAAGAAATAAATCCCAGAACAGATTTCAAAAACTTCACCTAACTTCCCAGATTAACTCTGGGAAGCAAATAACTGGCATTCCCACATCCTGGGAAAAATTAGTCAACATCTTAGAGAACTTGGCAGAGATCAGGTAGCTCTGATGTGGTTATGTTAGGACTGGGTCTTGGCTTTCTAACTGCAGGCTTTGGGTTACTACATCGAAGAAGCCTTCCAGCTCTCCAGTGTCTGCTTTACTCTTACCTTCTTCTTCTCTCCCTTCTTTCTGTGTGTGTGGAGTGTGTGTGGTACATGCATGTGGGTGTGCAGATGTGCGTGCCCCATGCATGAGCATGCAGAGGCCAGAGGAGAATTCTGGTGTCTTGTTTGACACTCATCCACTTGTTTCTTTGAGATAGAGTTTTTCACTTAGAGTTGTCATTTTCAGTCAGACTAGTGGGTCAGTGTCCCCAGTGATTCTCCCATTTCTGCTCCTCATGGGTCTGGGGTGAGGGTGAGTGGTCATGCCCACCTGTTTATGTTGGTGCTGGGGAATCTAACTAAGGACTAACCAAGCCCTCTCAAGGCCCTTATGCTAGTGTGGCAAGCGTTCTTTTCTGCTGAGATTTCTTCCCATTCCCTTTTCCTGTCTCCTTAAATTAACCTTATATGTGGACCGATAGAGAAGCCTCAGCTTAGTTCACTGAATATGTACACACATCTCACAACCACTAGAAGAACATTAATAATAGCTACACTTTATTTAGCACTTACTACTCACTTTATCCAATAAACAGGCTAAGCACTTGCCATGCACTGTTAAATTTCCTCCTCCCAATAATGTTAACAAGCAGGCATAATTATTAGCTTTGCTTTTGAAATAAAATCACTGTGTCAAAAGTTTAAATAATCTGCCCAAGGTCACACAGCAGGGAGTTGGAATTAACTCTGACTCAAGGCTGAATAGATGCCGACTAACTGATTTCTGTAAATGAGTGAACCAAAGAGTAAGTCAGCCACTGGGGGCCAAGTATGGAATAAGGTTGATTTCCTGACCTTGATCAGGTCACTGGGTAGGTAGGGAATCTCTCTTTGGGGAGGTTGGCTTCTGTTCACATGCTTTGCCCTCCCAGGTGAACTGAGAGTAGAGCTTGATCCTGTTGATTCAGCCAGTTAGCATCTGTGGCTGCCAAGGAGAAAGTGGAGGGGGGTGCTCCACAGGAGAAAGCCATCCAGTGCTATGGAGCTATGATGGACACCAGCATCTTGGGAGGGGGGTGGTGAAAACCGAGGATCATGCAAGCAGTTAAGAGGCTCTACCTTTCCAGAGAGATAAGTGGAAATTCTGATTTCCCCAGACCAGACTATTGAACCACAATCCAGGCTCTCGTTATTTATATTCCCCTAACAGCGTTGTTTACACAACCTGCCCGGATGCAAATCAGTGCTTGGAAGCAGTGGAGGCGGCGAGGTGTGCAGCTGGAAGGGACTGGGGGATTGGTTTTAGTCATGTAGTGTTAACACAGGCACACATGGCTGCTCACACTTCTGCAGCTGAGGGAGAGAATGAGAACACACAGTCCCCAGGACACATTCTGTCTGATCAAGAGACAATTCAAAGAGTGGAGTGGGCTCTGATGAGCCCAGTTGCCCCTGGATTTTGTTTTCCATCCCTGCCACTCACCATGTCTCCCATCCTCCCTTCTTGTATACATTCTCCTATCACACGCCTGGCTCTTCATGTGTCTGTGCTCTACTCAGACCTTACCCTCTGCTCACAATGCCCTTTTCCTCCTGTTTTCATAAAA
Organism: Orientallactaga sibirica; assembly: GCA_036365145.1. Lineage (NCBI taxonomy): Eukaryota > Metazoa > Chordata > Mammalia > Rodentia > Dipodidae > Orientallactaga > Orientallactaga sibirica. The sequence continues at coordinate 15,542,535 of JAEOAD010000034.1, forward strand.
TGTGTGTGATGCGTACCACTGATAGGGCAACAGATGGCCTTAGGTAGTAGAATGCAGGCAGAATTTTTATTATATGCAAATATTTATTAGGTTAGACCTGAGTCAATTTAAACAAAGACACTGAATATGTAATAGTACAAGTGGAGGATAGACAAGACAAATACCTTGATGATGGTATAGGGATTACTGCTGGTTGGGAAACACTGCTGTTATTTATCTAGGACAACCTGCCTTTTCCAGCACGAGCCTCAACCTCTGAAGTTTACACAGCTGGTTATAAGATCTTCTTTCACAGGCATAGTCCATAGTCCCATGTGGATCTCAGAACTTTGTTTTCTCCTCCAGCCCAAATCTTGCCGTTACTAGTGAAATGTACCAGTGCTCCAAGGAAATCTCTTCACAGAACTAGTCTCTCCCCTCCTTCCTGTCCTCTCCTTCTCTTCCTTTTACTTCTCTCTCTTCACCTTTCCTTTCCCTCCCATTCTTCCCCTCTGAACCCTGAAAACCACTAATCTCTTCTCCATCTCTGTGATACTTACTTCGTCTATAATATCTAAATAAATCACCTAGAATGCAATTTGGAGAGCTTAAAAAACTCAGCTTAATTCAACTGAGTTCCATCTAAATGGCTGTGTGAATCAGTGGATTATTTCTTTCCATTAGTTAGTAATATTCTATGACATGTCTATAACAGTTCATTTACCCACCTAATAAAGGCTCTTTTGCTTGTTTCAAGATTTAGACTATTATCAATAAAGTTGTTAAAACAGTTAAGGGCTTGAGAGATGGCTTAGCGGCTAAGGCGCCTGCGTTCTAAGCCTAAGAATGCTGGTTCCAATGTCCAGCAGTCCCACCTTTAGCCAGATGCAAAGTGAGGCAAGGGTGCAATGCCACACTTGCCCACAAGGGGGTGTGCGCATCTGGATTTCATTCACAGCAGCTGAGAGACTGCTGGCGTACCCTTTTCTGTCTCCCTCTCCCTCTCTGTCTATCTCTGTCTCTCTCTCTAAAAATAAAATAAAAATAATAAAAAATTTTAAAAAACAGTTAAGTACAGGTTTTTAATATTGAGATAAATGTTCAAAGGTTGCAGCATAATATGATAAGTGCATAATTAATGTTATTGATGTATTCCATTGTTATTTTCACATTAAGTATTCAATTTTCATTCTGATAAACAGTAGACAATTACTCAGCTCTATCCATACCCTTGTAGCACATGGTGTTATCACAATTTTGGTGTGTTGTTTCTTTTTGCTTGTTTGCTTTGAGATAGTGAGTTACCTTCTTGTTACTGGGACAAACATTTGATGAAAAGTGGCTCATGAAAAGAAAGGGTTTATTTCAGCTTACAGTTTTGAGGTGGAAGTTTTATCATGGCAGAGAAAGATGCCATGACACAAGCAGCCAGCCAGCTGGGTATCATGTTGACATGGCATAACAAGGACATACTCTGAGTGCTAGGCTTGGATCTGGTCTATATTAAGCAAAGCTCGCCCCCATTTGATTACACCTCCTCTAAACAGGCACCACCTTCCAAAGGTCATATAACTTTCTAAAATTGCCAACATTTGGAGATAAAGTATTCAAAACACACGAGCCTATGGAGGCATTTCATTCAAAGCACCACAGCTTGGATCTCACTCTCCCACTATGTAATCCAGGTTGTCACTGGACTCACTATGCAATCCAGGTTGTCACTGGACTCACTATGTAATCCAAGCTGGCCTTGAGACACTTGGTCATCCTGCTTCTGCCTCCCTCTTGAGATTGAAGGCATTCAATCTACCCCCGCTGTTGTGTTTTATTACTACAGTCATTCTGATGTATGCAGGGTTAGCTCACTGTGGTATTAGTTTACATTCTGTAGTATGTAGTGACATCAAATGACTTTTGATGGACCTTTGTGTGTGTGTGTGTGTGTGTGTGTGTGTATCCTCTACACTGAAATGTCTGTTTATGATCTTTGCCTCTTTCCTAAGTAAATATTTGTTTTGTGTTGATTTTAATTCTTATATTTTGAGAGTCCTTATATATTCTAGATATAATTCCTTTATCAGATGCATGGCTTTGAATAATTTCTCAAAATTTGAACATACATCGTCATTTCATTCTTTTCATAGAGATGCTCACAGAGCAAAACTTTAATTCTGATCTTACCCAATTAATTACTTTTACCTTTGTACATATGGATTTTTGCATCTAGTCTAAGAATGGCTTGCCTGGCTTCAAAGTTTTTCTATTTATTTCTGTTAGATTTAGAGTTTTATGTTTTATATTTAAATACATGATAGTCTTTGACTCAATATTTAAATCAGGTATGACTCTTAGGTTGGGGCTGAATTTCTCCCATGGAAGCCAAGTTATTTTAGCACCGATTTTTTATTCATGCATTCATGTGTGAGTACATTGTGTGTTCATGTGTGTGCAGATGCATGTGTGCATATGCGAGGTTGTCATCCTCAGGAACACCATCCATGTCCTTTGAGACAGGATCTCTCATTGATCTAGAGCTCAACAATTAGGAGAGACTGAGTTTCCAGAAATCCCCAGGGACCCAACCTCTCCCTGTTTCCCCAGCACTGAGATCACATGAGGGTTCCATTATGACTGGCATTTTAAGTGTGTTCTGGAGATCTTCCTCAGGTTCTCATGCTTTTAAGCCAAGCATACTACAGATTGCTATTGCCCACCCCTTGAATGCTACTTTTTTATGTATAGAGTCATTTTATTTACAAAAGGAAAAAAAGTTTTTAGCTATTCTTTTTCAAGTTGTATAGATTTACTTTTTCTTGCCTTGCTGCACTGTATAGAGTTGATGAGTTAATGACAACATTTCTTTCTTGAATAGAAAGCACCCAAGATTTCACCATTAACTATGATGTTTTCTGTAGGATTTTATAGGTTTTTCTTGTCAAGTTGAGGAATTCTCCTTATAGTCAGTTTTCTGAGAGTTTTTTTTTCAGGAACAGGTATTCAATCCTGTCAGATGTTTTAAGCAGTTATGGATATGATAACATGACATTTCCTTTTGACACTCAAAGGTAACATATCTATAGGCTCCAGATATTAGAAATGGATATCTTTTTTATTTATTATGGACATACCTCAGCAAGTAATCAAGTGCTTTGACAGAAGCCTGTCTTGTTTTGGGGACCTCATAGGTCTCTCCAATCAACAGCTCATTGTGGGTGGCAACCTCTTACTGGTAGTGGGAGTTACAGGCTACAGCCCAGAATATTCCAGGGCCCTTCTTTTCAGGTGCTTCCCTCATGCTCCTTTGAGGTTTCAATCTTTTAGTCTATCTTCAAGGATAAAGATTTCTATGGTTCCAGTTCATTTTGGTTAGAAGTTTGTGTTTCCCCACCCCCATACTTCTCTGCCCCTCTTCCCAAACCCATCCATCCTTATGTTCTGGACCTCAAGTTTCCTATCAGGTATGCCAGCAACTCAAGCTGGTCTAGGTCAGGAACTGCAGATGAGTGAGACCATGTGGTGATTGTCTTTCTATGATTGTATGAGTTCGCTGTGTATGTTCCAAGTATGTCCATTTTTATGATTTGATTGTGTCATTTTTTTCTTACTGCTGAGTAGAATTCCATTGTGGAAATGTATCATAGATTTGTTATCCAGTCATCCAAAGATGGGCACCTGGGTTGATTCCAGTTCTTAGCTAGTATGAATTGAGCAGCTGTAAAAATGGTTGGAAAAGCTGGGTGTGGTGGCACACACCTTTAAGCCCAGTACTTGGAAGGCAGAGGTAGGAGAATTGCCCTGAGTTTGAGGCCAGCCTGAGACTACATTGTGAGTTCCAAGTCAGCCTGGCCTGGAGTGAGATCCTACCTCGAGAAACCCAAATAAATAAATAAATAAATAAATAAATAAATAAATAAATAAATAAGAAAAAAAGGTTGGATAAATATCCCTGCAGTGAAGCATGCAGTATTTAGGGTAAATGCCCAATAAGGGAATAACTGGGTCTGTTGGCTGCTCTATGTTCATCCTTTTCAGGAATCTCCATATTGATTTCCATAGTAGTTGTACAAGTTTACATTCCCATCACCAGTGAATGAGGGTTCCTCTTACTCTATTGGCTCTGATTTTTTCTGTGCAAAAGCGTTTTAGCTTCATGAGATCCTATTGGTTGAGTGATTGTTTAATTTCCTGGGCTACTGGGGTTTTGTTGAGGAAGGTTTTCCCCACTCCTATGTTGCGGAAAATTCCTCCTATTTTTTTCTTCCAGTAGGAGAAGAGTTTCAGGTATTATACTGAGGTCTTTAATGTATTTGGACTTAACTTTTGTGTATGATGAGATGAATAGTTCTAGTTTCATTTTTCTACATATAGTTATCCAATTTGTCCAGCACCATTTGTTGAAGATGCTGCCATTTCTCCAGTCTACATTATTGGTACCTTTGTCAAAAATTAAGTAGCTGTGGTAACTTGACCTAAAGTCCATATCTTCAATTATGTTCCATTGACCTATATTCCTGATTCTATACCAGTTTAATGCTCTTTTTGTTATTATAGCTTTGTAATATAGCTAGCTTTATAACAGGTATGGTGATATCTTCATACCTGATATAAAGAGGTTCCTTTTGCTGAGGATATGTTTGGATATCTGAGGCCTGCTGCCATTCCAAAGGTGGGAAGGGAGATCTAGGATCCCTTTGACCTGGTCTCAGCTGTGTCTTACTTGTGGCACTGTGGCCGTAGCACGTGCCATTGTTCTCCTGCACCTAGATGGACAGGTTATGGAGGACTCACTGGTTCTCCCAGGAAGGTGATTTACCTGTGTTCTTCTGGGGCTGATGTGCTGCCCCAAGTAGTCACTGGAAGTGGGTTGGAGCATTGGGGAAGTGGTGGTGGTTACTGGGTTACTGGACAGAACAGAGAGATGGCTGGTGTAGGAGATACATGGACACTGGCCAAGGGCTGCACAAAGGTGCTCCTGTTAACTGCAGAGTGTTACGGGTCTGTGATCAAGGGGAGTGGAGGCAGCCTTAAGGACAGGCCACAAAAGATGTAAGACAGGAGAGCATGGCAGGAGGGCAGGAGGGCAGTGGGGCTGTGGGTTCGGTAGATGCAGCCAGTGGGAGTCAGGTGTGAGCTAGAAACAGTGGGGCAGGAACTCCTGGAGACTGAGAAGGCAGAGAGCACTGACAAATGCAGTGTTTGTGGGTCAAGGACAGACACAGTGTGGGTGGGTCACTGACAGATGCATTGGTTGGAGCCTCTGGGAGAGTGGAAAGGTGTGCAGACCTGACAGACCTAGAGGCAGCTGAAAGGGAAGGCACAGTCACCAACAGACACAGTGGAGGGGAGGTGCTCCACGAGACTGGGAAGGTGCCAGGGCTGTGGTCCTCATGCAGAAGAGAACGTGATCGGTGATCTCCATTTTGAGTGTCCATCCCTTGTACCTTTGTGGAAAGCCAGTATCAATGGGGCATCATTTTGTGCCTGTATTCTGGTGACATCTTGTGAGGAGCCCACAAAGACCCTGAGGTGGCTGGGTCTGCGCTTTCCCCAGAAGTCAACTTTGAGGCAATGAATTAAGTGTAGGAAATGCTACCAGGGCAGTGGGGAATGAGATAAGGAGGGAAGGCGGCTACTAAAGGATGTTATTCAACATGTTGAAAACTGATGGAAACATGACATTAGTCCTTAAGAAGAAATTTAGGAGAGTGTGTAGGACATATATTTTAAAGGTCCTCACTTGGTAAACAAGTAAGCTGGAGTGTTTATTTTTCTGTTGCTCACCGATTGAGTAATGTTCCTAGGGAAGACAAGAGTTCCCTATACTTCAGGTCTACACAGTGTGGTCATCATTTCTAGACAAGGAAAACCTTCAACAAAAGACAATGATGCTAGCATTTGGGAGCTGAAAAGTGTTTACTGACATAGCATGGCCTAAAGAGGTACAGAAATTACCAATCACATCTGTCACACCTTGCGAGCTTAGCAAAGTTGTTACTGAACTCACTTAAGAAATATTTACAGAATGGAAGAAGTGGCTTACACTGACAAGGAAGTAAGGACTAAAGTTCTTCTTAGCCTCTGAGTCTAAAGTCAATATGATTCATTTTCCTTGGTTCTTGTTCATCTTGCTTTCTCATCCATGATAGTTCTCTTTCACTTTCCTAGTCAGGGGCAGAAACTCCCCCAATCTACTGTACATAATCTTAACTCAGGATACAGAGAATATACAATGAAAAATAGATTGCAGGAATGGAGTCAAGTAACTTAATGATACCTATCTCAATGAATTCTATGACAGTACATGGTGGTGATGCTGGAAAACCACCCACCCAGGTACTCTACATGTACCATGATTTCTAAATGCTAGAGCCTTTTAAGCTCAAGAACAAACTTACAAAAAATTTAAAAATCCTTAAAACAGATATAGCCATATATACTTCCCTTGAAATTTATAATCAGTAGATGCTTTTCATAACTGAGGCTAGATGGTGAATGAAGGGCTCTTCCTGTCTGTGCGGAATTACAGATCCCAAAGCAGGGCCTTGTGGGTGGTGTGAGTTATGCTCACCGTGTTCATCTGTCTCTCTATCATTGGTATCTTTTCTTCATTACCCATGAAAAGAACCACAGTTTTGCTTTAGGTAGTCAGATCTCTGGTCAAGGTTTCATAATAGTTGCTAAACCTGCTTATGGTCAACAAGGTTTATGATCCAGTGTGAATTTTGGCTATGGATACTAAGCTTTCTGACTCAGGTTTGGTCTTTTCTTTGAAACCAGTGCAGGGGCCTTGTTTAATTTTTCAGCACAATTTGGCCTCTATTCATTGTTAAAACCCACCATTGTTGGTGTATTCCAAACTCAGTGTCCTCCCTCCCATTCCTCAAGCAGTCTATGTTTCCCAGAGAGAAATAATGCAAAGTATTACAAATGTACTGGCTCTGAATAATGAATTGATGAAACGGTGACATACAAGCAATGAGGTTTGCTCTATAGATTTCATTGTAGCGAGCAAGTTTTTCTATAGTGTTATCTACAGATATGCAGTTACTCTTGACATTCCTCACTATTTACTGTGAGCCTTCTTTAGCATAAAGCATCCTACAGCTTACCTGTGATTCAATATATAGGCATGAAAAGGGTCTCTCTTATTCAGCAAACTTATTCTTTGAGGCGTTTTCCCCCCATAGAAAATAAAATGTGCATTGTTGTATGGGTTTAAATTGGAGCAGAGGCACTTTGGAATGCTGCTGATTTTGTGTATGTATTATGAACATTCATGCATTTATTTCTATGCTGTCCTGATGCACATTGTGCTGTGTTAGCTAAATATTAAAGTCACCCTCGTGACACTCCAACAACAATGGTGTTTTTGAGGCAACTTGAACTTGAAGTTTATGCATAAAAACAACTCTAAGAGGTAGAGGCAGAACATAGGTGGATGCATGCTTCTTGCTAAAGGGAGGCGAGTGGGCTTACCAGAGCAGCTTCACCTGAGGGGAGCTGCTGCTTTCACCCTAATCCTTGCTTTCTCCCCAGTTACCAAGAAGTGAAGATGCAGTACACATGCTTCATAGTATCATGTATAAGAAACAGCCCTAGAAATGCCAGAAATCCCACTCATTTGTGAATAAGCAAATGAGATCATAGAGTTAAAATATTTCCTAAAAGTCATACAACTTCCTTTGGGGAGCTTCTAAAGGAAGGCTGAGCACATGAGTTTTGCCTTTCTTTGTTTGAATGGAAGTCTGGCTCTGTGAACCAACTTAGAGTGGGCCAGGCACAACCCAGATTCCTAAATGAGAAGTGTTGATCACAGGGAAGCAGAAAGACAATGTTAGATACAAACTCAGGAAAACAGCTGCTCTAGTTCTATCTTGTGTCCCCTAATGCTAATGGTCCATTTCGTAAAAGCTTGGTCTTTGTATAACATTATTGGGAAATGGTAGAAACTTCAAGAGTTTATGGGTAGGCCTGTAGGTCATTGGGAACACTCCCTTGAAGGGGATAATAAGGACCTTGGTCTGTGCCCTGGCTGTGAAGTCATTTTTTTTTTTTTTTTTTTTTTTTTAAATATTCCATACAATGTATTCTTGTCCATAGGCTCAAGGAGCAATGAGGCCATTGATTATGGCCTGGAATCTCCAAAAGTAAGCCCAAATAAACCTTACTGTTTTAACAGTAATTGTCCCATATATTCATTTTAGTAACAGAAAGCTAACTGAAACAATAGGCATTTCCAAAAGGGTACCAGAATTGAGAATGTATCAGACTATAATGATGGCGATAAGGAAGAGTGGATGCCCTCATTTTCTTGTCTTTAGCATGAAGATAGTGCTGTTGAACATAAAAGACAGGGCTCAAGAGATAGCTTCTGTTGGTAAAATTCTTTCTTACAAATATGAGGACCTAATCTTAAATAACAGAACCCACATTTAAAAAAATTCTGCTTTTTACAAATGACAGGCAATACCTGTGAGATTCAAGACCTATCATTTGAATAAAAAAAGAAATCCATTTTCCTAGGATAAGACAAGTCACCTCTATCATATCTTCCAGGTCTCAAGATACATTATAGAGGAAGTGGTGGAAGAAATATGAGTGCTGTTCTCACAGTAAGGTTGAAAGCCTCTTCCAAGGACATTGCACTAGAAACTGAGGAGACTCAAAAACTAATTGAAGCAGAAAATCAGAGGCCAGTGAGAACCCAATGTTAAAGAGACTTATAACACATCAACCAAGGCTCAGGGACATTGTGGAAGAGGGACCAGAAAGGCTCTAAAAGCCACAGGGTGAGAAGGTATAGTACGAGGCATTGTTGCCCCATAAAGACTAGCTGGTGCATTCATGATCTCACAGTGAATGCTATAACAGTGAGGGCCCTTAGTGGAATAGGGGTTGATGAGAAGGAACATATGAGTATAACCTTATGGGAATATGAAAAACATGCAATATGTTTATATAGGTAGATTCACAATTAATAAAAAAGAAAAAGAAATCCAGGTATGGTGGTACATGCTTGTCATCTCAGCACTGGAGTGGAGACAAACAGATCCCTGTGGCTTGTTGGCCAAGGAGTCTAGCTTACTTGGTGAGCTCCAGACCACAAGAGACCTTATCTAAAAAAGAAATGGATAGCATTTTAAAAAGAATTTAATTAATTTATTTTTTATTAGTTATGTACATACTCAGTGTGTAAACAGCACATTTTGGTACCATCCTTAGCCTCCTCCCTGTCCTCCCCCCTCTGAAGGGATTCTCCTTGTTGGGGATGCCAGTTATCCCCATGTGGTTTGTGGATCATTCATAGTGAGGGTATTGATCAGTTATGGGGAAGAGGCAATGTCTCTGTGTATAATGTCCCAAATTGTGGCTCTAACAATCTTTTTGCCCCCTCTTCCATGAATTTCCCTGAGCCAAGTTGAGTTTATTTTAGGTCTACTTCAGTGATGAGGTCTTTGGATCCTCTGTGTTTCTGGAGCTCTAGTTGTAGGATGAGTGTTCTTTGTATCTATCTCCTTCACCCTTGTGTCGGTATCAGGTTCACCAAGAGAGCAACACTCTTGCTCATTTCCACAATTCCTCTATGGTTTCTTCTGGGTCCCTGGTGAGGTGCAATGAGCTGATTCTCTTCTCAGGTTCTGTGTCCATCTGAAAAAGAGAAGCAAATTCTCCAATGGAGAGGAAAGTCAACACTGGATAAATGGGATAGCCATTATTAGTTTAGTGAGGATTTAATAGGTGTAGGCCCTCTTGTAGCCCAAGATTGGTGGGAGCTTGATATTGGAGGGTGAACTCATTTTTTTAGATATGATTCTGAATTGTTTCCCAGTTCCAGCTATGGTATGCCATAGCAGGCTGGAACTAGGAAACAAATCAGAATCATATTTAAGTGCATGGAGACAAAATTGAAAACAAGAATGTGCGTACCAGGGCGTCTTGCCATTGCAAATAAATTCCAGATGCATGTATCACTGTTTTGCATCTGGCTTTATGTGTGCACTGAAGAATTGAACCCAGGCCATCAGGCTTTTCAAGAAAGTACATTTAACTGCTGATCTATCTCTCCTGCCCCATGGATGGCATTTTTGAAGAGTGAAACTCAAGGTTATCATCTGATCTTCACATGTGTTCTCCCTCTCCCTCTCCCCACCCCTCTCAAGCACACACACACACACACACACACACACACACACACACGAAATAAAGTGATTAGTGCCTTCAGCAAAGTAGCAGGATACAAAATCAATGCACAGAAATCAGTAGCCTTTTTGTATGCAAAGGACAAAGAGACAGAAAAAGAAATAACTAACATCATCCCATTTTCAATTGCAACAAAGAAAATAAAATACCTTGGAATAACATTAACTAAGGAAGTGAAAGACCTATACAATGAAAACATAAAAACTCTCAAAAAAAGAAATTGAGGAGGTCCTACAAAAATGGAAAGACCTCCCATGCTCCTGGATTGGTAGAATTAACATTGTGAAAATGGCAATTTTACCAAAAGCACTTTATAGATTCAATGCAATGCCGATAAAAATCCCAACTTCCTTCTTCAATGAGATAGAAAAAGTATCTCAAAATTCATATGGAAAGGCAGAAGGCCTCGGATATCCAAGCTCATCCTCAGCAAAAGAAACACCTCTGGAGGCATCACCATACCTGATCTAAAGTTATACTACAAAGCCATTGTAATAAAAACAACCTGGTACTGGCACAAAAACAGGAATAAAGACCAATGGAACAGAATTGAAGACCCAGACTTTGGGTCAAGAAACTATAGCTACTTGATATTTGACAAAGGCCCTAGCAATGTAGAATGGAAAAAGGACAGCATCTTCAACAAATGGTGCTGGACAAACTGGACAACCATATGTAGGAAAATGAAACTCGACACACACATCTCTCCATGCACAAAAATTAAGTCCAAATGGATAAAAGACCTTAATATAAAACCAGAAACTCTGCTACTACTGGAAGAAAAATAGGAGGAACCTTCCATGATATAGGAGTGGGAAAAGATTTCCTGAACAAAACCTCAGCAGCTCAGGAAATTAAACAATCACTCAACCATTGGGATCTCATGAAGCTGAAAAGCTTTTTCACTGACAAAAATATAATAACCAAAGCCAGCAGAATACCCACAGAATGGGAGAAAATTTTCACCAGCTATACAACTGACAAAGGCCTAATTTCTAGAATCTACAAAGAACTCCAAAACCTAAACAATAAATCACCAAACAACCCACTCACAAAGTGGGGCAGAGAACTGCACAGGGAGTTCTCAGAGGAAGAAATACAAATAGCAAATACACATTTAAGAAAATGTTCAACATCCCTAATCATCAGGGAAATGCAAATTAAAACAACTATGAGATTCCACCTTACCCCAGTAAGGATGGCTAACATTAAAAAAAACAATAAAAACAAATGCTGGCGAGGCTGTGGAGAAATAGGAACAAGTCTTCACTGTTGGTGGGAATGTAAAATGGTTCAACCACTATGGACAGCTATATGGAGACTATTGAAAAGGATGGCCATAGACTTACCAATGGATCCAGTTATTCCCTTATTGAGCATTTACCCTAAAGGCCCCAAGCCTCAGATCAGAAACATTTGCTCAACCATGTTTATAGCTGCTCAATTCATAATAGCAAAGAGCTGGAATCAACCCAGGTGTCCATCACTAGATGAATGGATAACAAAGATGTGGTATATCTATACTATGGAGTTCTACGTAGCAGTAAGGAAAGATGAAATAAGGAAATTTGAAAAAAAATGGTCAAACATGGAACAGATCATCCTCAGTGAGCTCACCCAAGCACAAAAAGATAATCGTTGCATGGTCTCATTTATCTGTCGCCCCTAACCGGATTCCACGTGACATGTGGCCAAACCTAATCAACACTCTGAGGATGAGACAAGAAGGAGGGTGGGATGGAGGGAGGGTAATGGTGGGAGGGAATCAGAGGGTGGGGAGGGAGGACAAGGGGGATACAAATTGGGAACCAAAAGGGAAAAATAATACAAAACCCTTTACTCTGAACAACAGGCTAAAACAGTGATCCTTCAGCAGGCCTACGGAGGGAATACTCGAACCACAGGAACCTGGAGAGAACATGATGAAGGCCAACTTTAATCTTGTCCTGCTTCTCTTTCTCTCTCTCTCTCTCCTCTCCTCTCTCTCTCTCTCTCTCTCTCTCTCCCTCTCTCTCTATACTCACTTTCTCTTTTACATTATATATCTTTTCCTCCCTCACCTTCTTAGGTGCAGACTTATAACTCCCAGTGCCAGCAAGGGGTTAACTTCCACATTGAGCTGTTGATCTGAAACACCTACAAGGTTTCCCAAAAAGACAGACTTCTGTCAGAGTACTTGGTGACCCACCAAAGGTTAATGGTAAGACCCTACTGTCGAAGACAGCATACGTGTGTGAGACCAAACACAGAGAGACCTGACCAGAATCTGGAAGAAGGTCAGTCCCCAGACAGTTAGCTAGTCTAGTACCAGAGGGTGCTACATGAGCAACTGGGGAAAATGTCTGACATTGGTCCAAACAACTTGCAGTCTAAGATACCCAGCAGGAAACAATCTGACGTAATGCTCATACAAGTGCAGTAGTGGCAAACAGCCATGGTGGGTTACCAACTGTTCTTGATTTGGCTAATAAATCCATTCAGTGGAATGGAACTCATTGCTGGAACTGGAGGAAATATAAGTCAAAGCCATGTACAAAAAATGAGCTCAGTCTCCAAGATCTAGTGGCCACCAAATGTGGGCTAGAAGAGAGCCAATGCATATAATGTTCCCTCCAAAACATATACGGTTATCCCTTCTATCTAGTACTAACTTCTCTCTCTGTTGGAGAATTTGCTTATCTCTTTTCAGGTGGACAACGAACCTGAAGGGAGGATCAGCTAACCACACCTCACCAGCTGAAACCATAGAACAACGCAGGGGAAGGGCAAGAATACAGCGCTCAAGGCGATCACAACACCAGAAAAAGGCTGAAGGAGATAAACACAGAGAACATCCAACACCAGTCATAAGCCAGATATCCAGAGACACAGAGGCTCCCAAAACCTCATCAAGGAAGCAGAACTAAAATGACCCCAATGTGGCTCAGGGAAACTCACGGAAGAGGGGGCGGAAAGATTGTTAGAGTCACAAGTTGGGGCATTATGCACAGAGACTGGGGCCTATCCACCAGAACTCTTGAGCAAACTCACAATGCATGATAAACATTCCCCATTGATGAGGGCCCCTTTGAAAGTGGGAGGAAAGGGAGGAGGACAATGGAACCAATACTATGAATGTAAAATCAGAATAATATAAATAAAAAATATATATTGATAAAAATAAATAAATAAATAAAATGAAATAAGTAAAGTGCCACATAAGACACTTAGATGGTTAATCAACACACTTGGTGGTAAAGTCCTCATTTAAGCCATACTTGTTTTGAAAATCTTGCAGTATCAGGCCATGGAACTCATGAATAAAAGCCCTTTCTTATTTTTGACTCAAAAGGAATAAAGATTTATTACCATCGTAAGCAGGGAAACAGTATTGACCCACTGGCTATTTGAGAATTTTAGCACTGTGGGCAAGAATATTTATTGCTTTTAATTACCATAAAGTAGCAAGGATCTTGTTTTAATAGATTTTCACCAATTCCTGTGCTCTTGCTTTGCAATTGGAGATATGAGAAAGAAGTAAAATGCTATTTCAATCTTAAGTAAAAATTCCCAGACAAACATAATAAATTAGAAATGACCAAGGCTTGTTTTCAATTTCTTTCTAATTTCTCTTCAATACTGGAAAATCAAAACAGTATTATGGGAGTGGGTGTGTGGAGATATGACTCTGGTTTGCTGCATGACCTTCAGCTCTTCAGTTAACCAATCTGAGTTTCCAAGCACCAAACTAAAATAAGGGCAAGAGCTCACTCAGGTTAAAGAAAGGCTACTGGAGCAACCTACACCCAGAGCTCTTGTATTATTTGAGGTAGAGTGGCAGACCATGCATCCCTGGGATTGGTTGGTCATCTATTTGTCCTGCACATGGTGTTGACTCCAGAAGCCTCAGTTTTCTCAGCAATGTTTTGTTTACAGCATTATCATAATGATAACAGTTCACAAAAAATTGTGGCATAGGTATGTTGTCTTCATTCCATTTTTCCAATGAAAAACATCTGAATTTTGGAAAATAGTGATTTTTGTTTCAAAAAGATATGAAATAATGGATGAAAAATACTTAGTAATATTCTTAGTATGAATAAATTAATGAATAAATGAGTATATGAGCATTTTTATAATTGTAGGCAGAAATGACATTTTATACACACACACACACACACACACACACACACACACGAGCTGGGTATGGTGATCCATAGCACTTGGAAGTTGGGACAGGGAAATATCCAGCCCCAGTGATGTAGTGAGTTTGCCAGCCTAGGCTACAAGAGACACTGTCTTAAAAACAAATAAAAACAAGTTTCAATTTTCAAGCAATGTTGGTGGGTTGTGCTACTTCCAAGGAAGAGTTCTTCAGATGTTGCTTAGTCAACCTCTGTGTGTCTGAGTCTATCTGCAGGTCTTGTGTAGACAAAGGAAAGGATGTCTAGTAAGGACAAGTTTTGTTTGCTTTGCTTTGTTTTGTTTTTTTCAAGGTAGGGTCTCACACTAGCCCAGGCTGACCTAGAATTCACTATGTACTCTCAGGGTGACCTTTAACTCATGGTAATCCTTCCTATCTCTGCCTTCCTAATGCTGGGATTAAAGGCATGCACCAGCATACCCGACTAGTAACTGCAAGTTTTATATTAGCAGGTAATGGTCCATATTATAGTGGGTAAGTCATTTCTCTTCATTCCAAAACCTGAATCCTGAAAAATAGTGAGTTTGGCTTCAAAATGACATGAACAGGCATTAAGTGGGATACATCCATAGATAGGGGACCCATAGAAAGGGATATGAGATATGAGTTAAATACCACCTCAGGTGCACTCAGGTGCTGTAGTCTATGGCTGCTTGCTCAGTGAGGATCCCCAGATGCCATCTCTTAATCCTCCTCTTCTTATCCTTCCATGACCTGGTAAGTGTGTGGAAGTCCCAATGGAAAGAGTTGTAACCATGTGACTAAGGCTATTTTCTAGAGAAGTTTTGACTAATGTTATAACACCTTTCACTTTTCCCCACTCTCTTTTTGTTTATTTCCCCTTATCTCTAGCTTAGGCATATGGTCTCTCCTATGGACTCTTACCTAGGAAACCTAGGCTGCCATAGAAGTTGATAACGTTTGCTGGGTACTCTCTCAGGTAGGAAGAAGAAAAGAGATTCTGGAGCCTGACCATCAAGGTGCCAATAGACCAGAACAGTTTCTTTATTTATTCAATATCTGCTATGTACCAGGCACTTTAGTGAGTACTACATATACAGCCTTAGGCACCGGGGACTCCTGCTTATAAGCAGGGGCATCATAGCAGGCTACCTGAGTCCTTCTACCCACATAGACTTATAAATTTGGTCTAATTGGTTAATATTTTTCTGAGACTCTGTATCCTTTCCTATACCATGTAATTTATAGAGTTTCTATGATAATTATGTGAATTAATACTTTGAAGGCATGGAAAAAAAAAAAACATGTTGCCCACAGTAATGCTTCAACAACTGCTAGCTATGCTTAATATTGCTCCAGATTCTTTGCCCTTCACAATAACACCTAGTGATCACATTCATTATCTTCATCCCACAGTTGAGAAAAACAAGGCCTGGCAACTTACTTGAGGTCACGCAGTAATGAGAGAAGAACCATAAACAATCTCTGTATGTATATACAGACCCATCTCATCTCTGCTGGCTGCCACACACTATCACAGCTCCACAGCACCAAGATATGGCAGTCTCTTCCATGAGGGAGTTTGCTATCTAATGAAGGAGAATAGTCATAAGTGATTATTTAAAAACACAGGGATGAAATCAATAGAATTGTGTGCAAGGTATTAAGGTGGAATGTGGAATGCATCAAACATAGCCTGAAGGATGACATGAGGCAGAGTGCAGGAATGTTCACAAATACCTCTGAACTCTCCAGGGAGAGGTACAACAAGTGTTTTTGGGGTTATTTTCAGATAAAACAAAAGTGTACAGGTTTCTATAGAAGGTTAAACCAGAAGATAATAGTATGGCATATGGGTAGGCATGCCTGAAGGAACTTAGGCATCACTGCTATTCAAACAGCTGCTACTGAAAGGGTAGAAGTAGAAGGACTGAATGTTTTCTCTGAATGTTACAAGTCACTACAGAGGATGATACAGTCCCTCATCTGAGCTTTTATATAAGAAGGCATGGAAGAAGAATGGAGCAGAACATCTTTAAGAACAGTGGCAGCTTGCATGTGTGAGGATAGGACAAGAAACCATGTCAAAGTGTATTCTTTGGTTTGGCTTGGGTGATATTCAAGAAGACTATTGATTTCAGATGAGAGAGAGAGGGAGGAGACAGAGAAAGAGTAGAAATGGGCAGGGTGATTGGAATATGCTGTGTTTTAGGCATCTGGTATATAATTCTGATAATAGGGGATAAATTTTGTGTTGAGAATAAAAGTTGGAAGTCATAAGAACATTGCTGGGTTTTTCCCATAGTGAAAGTAAAGATCAGCCAAGGAGGTTGGTATGGAGGAATGAGCCAAAGGTCAAGGGCAAAACCTGGATCACAGATGTTTGTGGGATATACAAGGGAAGATGCTCCACTGATAGAGGCAAGAAAGGAAGGACCCATGAAGAAGAGGATAATGGGAATACAGATGTCCAGCTCTCCCAAAAGTGGTTTATCCAGGATCAAACACAGCAAAGCCTTTATAAGATAAAAAGAAACCATCTAACCATTGGTCTTGGGAGACAGGAGGTCATTACTGGCTGTGGAGGGCAGCGACCCTCTGGGTCCCAATGTTGGTGGTGATTCTTTGCCAGACTGTATAATTCTGTCCTTATGTTTTCATATGGGGGTTGGAGAATGGCCTCTAACCAAGTTGCCAAGAGACCTGAGTCTCCATGCTCATTCTGTCACTGATTCTTTGGGGGAATTTTCTCCACATCTTTGTACCACTGTCTCCTTATTTATATAGTACCAGGATAAGTGCTGGAAGATTGTGAGACTGTTGGAATGCCCACAGAGACATTCAAATGAAAATAAACCTAGTAAAGTATTTTGTAGCAATGTTGTATAACTATTGATTAGGGGAAAATAAGTGATTTGCGTAGGTCCCATGGGAGTAAGATAGTTGAGTCTGCACTAAAATTTGGATATCTCGTTCCAAATCTCATGCCATTTTCACTGTGTGCCAGGACCTCCAACTCAGTAGTCTTAGCCTCAGGCATTAAATTAGGTAAGGCCAATTACAAGTTATGGTTCTCAGGCATGGTGGCATACACTTCTACTCCCAATGCTGAGGTGGCAGACAGAGGAATCCCTGGGGCTTGCTGTCCAGACATTCTAGCCTGATTGGCAAGTTTCAAGCCAGTGAAAGATCCTGTCTCAAGAGCATTGCACAGTAACTGAGGAATGACCCCCAATGCTGTCCTCTGGCCTTTACACCACAGATGCACACATGCACCTCCTTCAAGACATATATGCAGAATAAAATAATAAAATAGTAAAATAAAACTAAGTTCCCCCACCCTTCAGGCCTATGTTGCCTCCCTGTTCAGCACATTCTGAGGCTGCTTCTCTCTGTGTACTTTGATTCATGGCCAAGAGTCAATAATGACGATGGTATAGATGAGTTCTCATCATCTTCTTCTGCCATTGCCCTTCTATTTATCTGGCATAAACTTCTAATCTCAGGACTCAGATTTCTTTTCTGTAAAATGGGAGTAACGAGTATGTGATAACTATCCCATTATTCCTTTATCTTGGGAGAACTGGGAAGGTTAAATATGATAATACTTGCATAGGTTCACAATCAAAATCTAACCCCAAGTCTATCAGTCTATCAAATAAGTTCTCTTTACTGTTCATTTTCTTTTTCTTCAGGCAAATTCTGGAGGAAAGATGCACCTTACTTGATTTTTTTCAAGTCAAATAGCAAATTCACATATAGTTTCATGCTGTTTTGTACAGGGAAAGTAGAAATAGTGCATCAGATGAATTCATCCTGGTTTGTAATCGCCTCTGCCTTAAGAAACTCAAAAAGGCCAAATTTTATATGGTATGTGCCTTGTATGAAGTGTGATATGCATATGTTACAATTGAGAGCAGCTCTTTGTAGGCCAAAGTGAGTGACAAGTTTATAGTTATGTGAAACATTAGCCAATGAATATTTCTCAGGGAATCCTAGTGTGCTGATGAGAAGATCAATGCTGAGGGAAATTCTCATGAATTTCCAAAATAACATACTAATTTTGTCAGTGATATGTATCTTGGTTTAAGGGTGACTTAACAGTATAATATAAGGAGCAATTGTACTTAGAAGATAGATATAAGGAGAAAGGGAGAATGGCAAGCACAGATGTAAAAGGCTGAGCTGTGAGCAATGGAAAAGAGCAAAGCTGGAAATGGAATTGCAGGAAGACTGAAAAAAAGAAGCCAGCGCAGAGGGAGAGGGAGAGAACTAGAAGAGACAGACAGGAAGGGGGAAGTGAGAAGAGAAAGGAAAGAATGGTTGGAGGTGAAGCATCAAGAACACAGAGCAGGGAATGAAAGAGGATATGTATAGGGGAAAAAAAGCAGGGAATAAGGGCCAAAACTTGCTTCCAGATTAAGTTCTGCCAAGCCAAGTTTACGGTTTGTCTGGTCCACTTTGACTGAAGTATTCAGTGATGAATGTTTTATGTTTTTTATTAGATATGGAAATATTTAGTATGTAAACAACACATGTCAGTACCATCCTTTCCCTCCTCCCTACATGTTTTCTGAAGAATTCAGCAATAATTTTTAAAGCAAAGGGCCCACCTGTGTCTCGCTAACCTGCCTGTTTCACATCACACCTGCTGGGAAGACAGTGGATGCTCTCTGCATGTCAGAACTGGACAGAGATGCTTCTTTCTTCTTTGCCTAACAACTAAGCACTGGAAATGCTGCTCCTAGCTCATGTCTTTCAATTCTTTGGGAAGAAAGAAAATAATAAAGGGAGAAGATGAATGGAGATTCTTTTATATTTTCACAGAAAATGACCATGGTTGGGGAACTTTACTAAGTCAATGGCTCTCTTGTGGGGTTTTATAGTTCCTCTGCACCAGCAATCAGCACAACCAGACACTGTCTCCTTCATCTTGGGGACCCCTTCAGAGCCTGGTATGGTGCCTTTTCTTGCAGCAGAGACAAACAGATGTTTGTTAAACGAATGGGGCCACTGGACTGCTGGCTGCCCTCTGTTACATAGAGATCAGCAGAATGAACTGGTACATTTTGCAGAACGTGAATAAGCCCAAGCCAACATTTAATTCAATGAAATATGAAAGGATAAAGCTTCAGAGTGGTAAAACAGTTTGCTCCAAGTCACACAGTTCATTGAGAGCAGAGTCGAAGCCCAGGTCTGTAGCCATTCCTCTTCTCTTCAGCCCTCTCATTGGATCTTGTTGACCAGCCTGCATAATCAAGGAAAGCAAACTTTGCTTTCCTTAATGTGCCTATAACTCATAATAAAGTGGATGTTTTTCTATGAATTAAACAGTTTTAATTTATTAAATTCATAAATGCCTCTTCTCTTCCTATAGAAACTATTACTTACATTACTTATTGATCATTATATTTTCTTCAAAGTATTATCTAATTGGTTCTCAAATTGCAAATACACACAAATCTTTTTGCAGTGGGTCATTTCCACAAATGCTGTTCTCTGAAAGTAATAGTTATTAAAGGTCATATGTGTGCCTCACTCCATCTACCTACCAATGATTTCACACCCATGATTTTATTTTCATTTTTAAAATGTCTATATAGGAGATGAAGAAGCTGAGACAGAATTTTTAAGGCATGGAAAAGAATTTTTTTTTTTTTTTGAGGAATAAGAGATAAGTAGCCAGAGGTTACATTCCTGGTGATTTGGGAGGAGCCATTCAAATTATTAGGATTCTGGAAATGAAACTGCCCTGGCTTCAGAGCCAGGTGCTTCAAAGCCTTGTGCTTTGGGTCAGATTTTTGAGGCTTAATTTTCTCATCTATGAAATGGGGATGAGTTTTGAGACCTTACTGACATTCTGCAAGGGATCAAGTGTCCTACTTTCAATGTTCTAAGCACACGGCAGGTGCCCAGCAGAACACTACTATTATTTGGTAGTTTTCTTATTACTGACAGTGTTTGCATTTTTCCTCTTTGTCTTGAATGCGTAGGCCAGGTTACCTTTCTGAATGTGGAATGTGTTTTTACCTATGACAGCAGTGAGCCTGCCATTTCCTTCTGCAGAGCATAAGTTGGTCCACCTCTCCGTTTAAAAATGCTCGCTTCTGATTAATACCTTTGCCTCATCACATGCCTAATCCCATTTTCCCATCAGAAGAATGAATTTTCTGCCAGATAGTCTCCTTTATAAAGGCTGGTATAGTTGCGATTTTTTAATTTGTATGTTTCAGCAGTTTGGGCTCTCTCTTGTAAAGAAATAGAAAACATCAGCATCTCTACCTGGTACCAAGGACAGTCAGAGCACCAGAAATAGTCAACAAATAGACTGCAACTCTGACTTTCCCAGGATGAAAGCAGACAGAGGCTTCCGTCTGTTCTTGGGACTTCTGAGCATCAAGAAAATTGTCTGCTCAGGAGGATGCTGACCAGACAGGATGCAAAGAGGCTGGATGTTTAGAAGAGGCTTTGCTCTTAATTTGGCATTTTGATCTTGGAGAAACGGGTTCACCTTTTTGTAACTCCTCAGTTTACTCACCTATAGCATAAGACAGGAGAGTCAGATGATCTCTAAAGGTCCTGACAGCTCTTAAAAGTTATTGCTTCTGTTTCTGAAACCCTGTCAAAGCTCAAAGGAATTAAATTTGATGATTGAATTGCAGGCACTTTGTGTGTTTTAGGGGGGAGTGGATAGCTGGGCACACATTTGGGGCCTTTGAAATCAATCTACATGGTGACCCCCAACTCTGCTTAATTGCAAAGAAGTCTATTACAATCAGTTTCTAAGTACACTGAATCATACCTCAGATATGTCCATATCCAAGGTACATATTAAGTAGAGATGTTTATTGCACATAATTGCATATGGGTGACACAGTAAAAGCTAGCAAACCTGCCATTTTACAACCCAAACTGTCTATTACTTGGCAAGTCTGAATTCTGCTTTTATACTAAAATGAAAAGAAAAAAATTACAAGTCAACAAGATGATAACTTGGATTTGTCTTGGGAAAATAAATTGCATGATAGGCTCTGGAGTCAACTATGGGTTTAACTCAACACCACATACCTTCAGTAACCACCTCCCCAATGCAGTGAGACTGTAGCAGTAGAACTGAAACTGCAAGCTCAAACTCCCCTACTTTCCTTCAGAGATCACTAAAAATACTCCCCTTGCTTTCCTTTAGGGACCTTTAGAACAACTGCTTTAAGCAAGGAAACATTACCATGTTTTGTATATAGATGACAAAAAAATACTTCAGAGAAAAATAATTGCTAGGGATAAGTTGTTACTTATTCACAGGTATGCTTGCATTGAACTGCTGTAAGGATCATACAAGGTTGGCATTTTTATCTCCATTTCACAGATGAAGTCACTGAGTGTCATAGAGGTTTTGGAAAAAGCTAATGGTTACACAACTAACAAGTGGAAAAATAGGGTCTTCCAAGCTATGTGGTGTGTGCATATGTGTATTCTTATGTGTGGACATGTGTGTGTGTATGCATGTGGAGACCCAAGGTTGGCAATGAGTGCCTTCCTCCCATTACTTGCCCAACATGCCCACGTTAAAAAACGGAAGCAGGGTCTCTCACTTGAACCCTGAGCTCCCACCTTTGCCTCCCAGTTTGGGGATTACATGTGTAATGCCACTCCCACTTGACATTTTTGTGGTTGGTGTTGGAGGCCCAAACTCTGGTCCTCATGCTTGTTCACCTCTCATGCTGACATCACCTGTTTTGTTAACATCTCTCACCTTTTGGGAAGACTTACCCAAGGGTTCATAGTCAACAACATGGCAGAGTTGTAAATCTTACTTAGGCACTGCTTCTTGCTACTCCCAATACTGTTCTCACTCTTCTTTTCCCTCTCACCCTCTCTCTATGTTAGTTAAATAACATGTGCTTTTCTTGGTAAAATCATTTAAAATCATTATAGCAGGTTTGCAATTATCTATTAACCAAAAATGTTTATTTCCTACTTGTAGATGGTTTACTTTTAATTGTGCACAAACTCAGTAAAGGCACAAGAAAATGGAAAGTGAATTAATTTTCAGTGTGCTGAGTGTCAATCTCTTAGTATGTTATAGGAAGTATAGGAAGTATCTTGGCCATTTGTATTTTTAGAATTATCATATTAGAAAACAAACCTCCTTGCATTTCTGGGAGGAGCAGAGGTAGGAAATTTTGGCCCTTTTACTATCACCAGATCTCAAATTACTTCAAACATCTCTTATCCTTCTTCTTTTCTCCTTTACTCAATCATTTAAATCTCAACGTGTCTAGTTCATAGAAGAAAATGAAACTGTATTACTGAAAAAGTGCAGGTCTATGGGGCTGTGAGAGATGGCTACATGGATAAAAGTGCTTGTTCTACAAGTAGTCCCTGAGTTTGGATGCCCGGAACCCACAGAAAACTGGACTATCTGAGTGCCTGTAAGTGCTTGTAGAGCAAGAAGGGACACAGAGACAGGAGACTTCCTGCAGTTTGTGACCTAGCTAGCCTGGTGACTGGAGCAATTAACAATGAGACACTCCATGTCAAACAAGATTGAATGTGAGGACTGACACCCAAAAGTTACCTTCTGACCTCTACACACTGCCATAGCACATGGTGCCTGCACTCACATATGTGAACCAAAAACACACACACACACACACACACACACACACACACACACACACACACACGAAGAGCAGTTGAGTGTTGGGACTATCAGGTTAATTTATGGCCAGCTGGGGAATAAATCAAATAGACCATGACTACAGTAAAGTGCTGCATTTTGAGGTGCTGCAAACACTTAAAAAAAAAAACTCTGAAAGACAGATTATTCCCTGACTGAATACTTTTCCCCCCTCCTATATTTTTTTCTTTTGCAAAGAAAAATGTTCTCAAAATATTTTTACCTTCCTAACAGCCAAAAGGTTGTTAAGCAGCTTCACACATTTTTCCCTCTGGGGTGTTCATAGCCACTGAAGTTAATGGATGGAAAATTAATGTTTCTCTCCAAATGTTTCCACAATCACAAAGCAAATAGTTGATTCTGCCAAGATGAGAGAGTAAATCTGCCCTTAGGAAAAGGCTTCCGCCACCATTACCCACATCATTTAGACTAAATTCAGACACTGACCTAATTATCATAATAATTAAACAAATTTGGATTAAGGTACCTCAAAGATTTGACTAAGTATACAATTTTCCACACATTTTGATCAATTTTGATCAGTTGTTCACCCCTCTGTTGTTTTTATGCCAGGTCCGCATGATCTCACTTGCATATAATGCAGTTTATTTTTAAGTGCTTTCCAAATATTGTGACTCAAGTCAACCCAAGTTAAAATATTTTCCAGGCAAGTAAAATGGTTTAATTATGAATCATGTTCCAAGAACCAGTTTGCAACCACAGCCCAAATGTACACAAAGTGAATGGACAGTTATCAATTTATGCATTAGAGTTATGTTTATGCTTCTGTTTTGATAGATCAACATTGAATTTGTGTTGATTGCAAGAGAGCACATATCAACATGTCCCTTGAGAAACAATGCAAGCTATGAGGAGTCTAAAATTTACAAATAGAACCCAATTTAATCAATCTAAAGAAAAGCCATAGTTATACAAAAAGTACAAAGAAAAATTCAAGTAAGTATTTGTGAAGAGGGATTATTTTGTGGCAGATTCTCATGTGTTCTGGCTATTCTTTTTATAAAAATGGAACTTAATATCTTTTATAATTGGAAACTCATAATTGTACACTCTTGGGGTAGTTGACAATTCATATTGTCAACTTAACAGGACCTAGAATCACATAGGAATAGCTTCTGAGCATGCCTGTGAGGGATTTTCTAGACTTGGTTAGCCTTTGGGCATACCTTTGATACCTTCTTCATTAGATTAATTGAGATGAGAAGACCCACCTTAACCATGGGTGGCACCATTCTATGGACTGGGCTCCAAAAGTGGATAAAAAACATGAGAGTTGATGGTGTACCAGCATTCATAAGTCTCACTTCTTCACTGTGGAATGAATGTTTCAAGCTTCTGCCACCATGCCTTCCTTGCCATGATGAACTGTATTCTTGACCTGAATGGTGATATAAAACCTTTCTTTTTTTTATTGCTTCTAGCCAGGTGTACAAGAAAGAAACTAATACATGGACCATGCCATCATACTAACATACATCTAATGTATAATGATTATATTAAGCAAATTAAAATAGTTATAATCTAGTTCACCTATCTCAGTCCAAGTTTATCTCAAGAAAATTCTTTTTCAAATATTTCATAAATCAAACATTGTCTTCCTACAAACAGGATACTCTCACCACCTTCAGTATATGGGTGGAGTAGGGAAAATTATTGGGAGTGTTGGAATGGTGGGTTTAATTACATGGTGCTTTGTCCACAGAGCTGTCTGATTCTATTGTTTCCATTGACATTTCCAGGCAGAGTAATTCATCTTTACCTAGATTTTACTCCCAGTGGGTAAAAAAAAAAATAATTCACCTTTATCACAACTTTTATGGTTCACTATGGTTTATTTTTGTTCTCAAAGATAGAAAACATATCTATTTAACAGAATAAATATAATTAAGTTAGCTGGGAAGGATAGCACAGAGAGAAGTTTTTAGGTATATGTATGGTCATTCAGAGCCTGACCTGCCCTCAGCTGAGCTTCAGGTGAGAAGTGGTTGCTCAAGTTATTAGAATTCCTTACAGCTGAGTACTGAAGGGATCAGTGACACTACAGGACCATTATGTCATCCTTTTTGTACTGTAAAGGATTTTCATTCATGAAGTGGTATGAACAAATGTGAAGATAAAGAGAATAGCTGGGTTTTATCAAACATTTATTAAATACTTACAATGCAAAGGCCAGGATGTTAGAATCTATGGGTAATAGAGGTAATTGCTATGTGCTTTCTGCCTTTAATAAGCATACAATGCAGAATCAAATATCAATAAATACCATAAACATGTCATCCATAAAATAAAACATGATGAATGCAATTTGGACTGTGTATTTAAACCACTACAGAAATTTTGCATGAAATGAAATCTTGTTTAGCCAAGGAATACTGGATGTAATAACAAAGGAGATGTGTTTTGAACTGGTACTTAAAATAAGGCAAGGTTCATTTCTGGCTTTACAAAATAAAAAGAACAGCCCAAATAAGACCTTTTACAAGGAAATATAAAGTTTGGGGTAATATTCACTGTAGTGTCAATGAAAAAGAATAGGAAATTAGGTTGGACGTATACATTGCAGCAATTGAAATGAGACCTTTGGATGCTCATTTAAAGATTTTGGACTTTATGCTGCAGTCAATGGGACCTTAATAGAACAATTGGCAGAACAGTATGAAGAAATCAATTGAGTATTGATTAGAATGAACAAAAAAAGAAACAAATGCATGTTAAAATGGGGAAGAGGAAGCAACTAATATTTTTTGAAGTCTTACTATGTGCAAGGATTTTTCCTGATTACTCTGCATCTGCCAACTCATTGCATTTGTAAATCTTTTATTCTCATTCCCTTGATTTTTAATCCAGGACAAGTTTGAAGATGACTTAAGATTTTACACAGTGGGACCAATACTGAAACATAGGTGAAATTTCTTAGCTTGAGATTATTCTATTAAATTGATTTGTTGCCAGAAGAGACAAAATGAAAGAGGAAGTGAACACTGAAATCAGGAAGGACCATAGAAATGGGCCTGTGAAACTCTATTTGAAACTTCTCTGGATTTGAAATGGAGATGGTCCCAACTTTGGAGGCATATATGACTTCTAAAAAGTGGTAATTGAATGCTCAGTACTAAGTGAGATATCTCTATCACACCCTAAAATGCTCAGAAACTATTGTGAAAGAAGTGACAGGAAGAATGTACGAGTCAAAGGAAGGGGAAGAGTGTTTTGGAATACTGTTTTCCAGACACTAAGTGACTGTCATTTATCACTCTGCAGTCTCTGACATGTCTATATAAGACCTGCAAAATGTGTGTAAAAAATGATGTCATCAAAATAGAAGAAGGACTAATTAGAAACAAGCAGGGGTTCAAGGGAAGGGGAATAGCTAGGGAATAAAAGAAGGTGATGTGGGGGGATTATGATCAGGGTACAATGTGTATATTAATGGAGGTTGTCATAAAAGTTAAAAATAGAAAAGAGAAAGTGAAAACAATTAAATAGTGAAGGGGAAGTGTGTTTTCCTCTTTGGTGACAGAAGTTCAAGTCATTAATTATTTTGCTAACATAAGTGGACTTGTTATAGACTTGCATCTGATACTTGGCTCTGAAAGAAGAAAGTTAAGAATAATTTTTAGAAACTAAATTTAGCTTATTCAAGGGCTAAAAGGTTTGCACTGGTATATTACTGATAAAATAATCTAAGTAGTGTTAAAGGTTCACAGAGATCACAAAGGTGAAAGACTATGAAAATAATTAATGATTTTGCAATTGGGTGATTTTATTTGTTTATTTATTTGAGAGCAACAGACAGAGAGAGAAAGAGGCAAGTAGATAGAGAATGGGCACGCCAGGGCCTCCAGCCACTGCAAACAAACTCCAGACGCATGAGCCACCTTGTGCATCTGGCTTATGTGGGTCCTGGGGAATCACGCCTCGAACTTGGGTCCTTAGGCTTTACAGGCAAGCGCTTAACCACTAAGCCATGTCTCCACCCCACAATTGGTTGATTTTTGAAAGAACTATTGCAATGTTTATTAATGCCACATAACAATCCACAGTAGAAAAATTTGTAAAACTTATTAAAAGTCACTAATTACCTAGCAGGAATATGGGGACTATGCTATTCAGTGGGCTTCAATACTAGCCAAATTTCTATTGGAAAAAGAGAACATTATATTCATTTTTGAGCTTTCCTGATGGAAGGCCAGCTGCTGTCCATGGTGCTTAAAAGCGTTGTCTGGCAGTATAATATTGTAGCAATATCACCAGTATAGCTGGAGTGAATTAAGTGTTTCAGGACATGCCTTTATTTAGGGATTTAATTTACACACACACACACACACACACACACACACACACCCCAAATCTGGAAGACTTTTTTTTTTTTTTGCAAGCTCCCCAATGGTTAACAGCTAGAAAGGAATTGCTTTTCTTTTTTAAAGAAATCCCTTGAAACATGAGTATAAGAAATCAAGATGAGGGAAAAACAGAAAATGAAAGACATGTTGCAAAGTTATTCAGTCTTTATTCTTTAAAAAATTGAGAATCACAATTCTCTATTCAATTCTACCTCTCCCAGAATAATTCTCAAGTCAAATAACTTAAAATATGGAATTTGGGTATTCTACTAAAATTACAGTTAACAAATAACCGTAACTGGAGGAAGTATGCTTGTTATAAATGACTACAAACTGTTAACAGGGTTGACAATGGAGCTTTGGTTAGATCTCTTGTATGGTTGTCACAAAAACGAAGTTTTGAATCATGGGAAAAGAGGTTATTTCCAATGAAGTCAAAATATGTAAAGTTAAAGTTTGCAGAGGTGGGAAGTACTTAGGAAAGTTGCAAAAGAACTTGTAAGTTTTGATTGAGTAAGTTGTTAAAATGGGTTTTCCATGGGCTGGAGAGATGGCTTAGCAGTTAAGGCGTTTGCCTGTGAAGCCTAAGGATCCTGGTTTGATTCTCCAGGTCCCATGTAAGCCAGATGCACAAGGGCGTGCATGCGTCTGGAGTTCCTTTGCAGTGGCTAGAGGCCCTGGTGCACCCATTCTCCTTCTCTATTTCCCTCTCTCTGTCTCAAATAAATACATAAATGAATAAATAAATAAATAAACAAATATAAAAATAATCTAAAAAATAGGTTTTCCACTCAAAAAAATGTAACAATTTGACTGATCAGAAGACCATATTAATTAGAAGCAGTGCCAGTCATAATCATTTAAAAATTATTAACAATTTCAATACATGAACATAATTTGTTTTTATCATAATCCCCTCCCATTACCATCTCTTCCCCTGTTCATCTCCACTTTCTATGAATCCCTAGTCCCTCTGCTACTTTTATGTCTTTTTTTTTTCTTGTGTATGTGACTTACTGAATTTAATTACTGTTACTTACATGAACCTGGGTGGGAGATTAGTTACCAGAGCATGTGCACCTTACTAGTGGCTCTATTGCATCAGAAATCATCTCTCACCCCCCTCCCCCCAGCAATAGTCAATTTCTTATACTTCATAAGAGAAGGATAGGGCCCCATACTCTTTTCCATTATCTATGATAAAATGCTGAGGGACCAGTATTATGTAGGTCTTGGGTAGATAATGACAGACAGTTTCTGTGAGTTCATGACCATATCATGTCCAGAGACAGCAATTTCACAGCATTCCTCCCCATCCTCTGGACCTCACATTCTTTCCACCATTTGTTCTGCAATGTTTCCTGAGATTTAGAGGTGGTGATATAGATGACTCCTTTTCTGCTGAGAACTCAAAGGCAGATTCCATAACGCCATAATCTTAAGTGGTAAAATCACAAAGGTCAAAATTTCTAAAGTCTTTAAATATAAAGAAACTAAAGATTCAAATCCTATATGTTGAAATTCCAAAAGCTGAAGCCCTGACAACTATTAATTCTAATGAGATAAGAATATTGTCTAGAAAGGTGCATTCTGTGAAAGGAATTGTGCACACCATACCACATGATATAAACATTATTTCAAAAACTGTGATACTTGCCTTTCTTTGTCATTTCTTTTAAAAAATATCTTATTTTACCTTTATTTATTTGACAGTGAAATAGGGAAAGGGAGATAGAGACAGAGAATGGGTGCACCAGGGCCTCCAGCCACTACAAATGAACTCTGGACATGTGTGTCTCCTTGTACATCTGGCTAACGTGGGTCCTGGGGAATTGAACCTGGGTCGTTTGGCTTTGCAGGCAAATGTCTTAACTGCTAAGTCATCCCTCCAGCCCCTGTCATTTCTAGTAGATGAAATTCCAGGAGCTTTCCATGAATTAAATCCTTATTGGCCTGAAAAAATATCAAAATAACTGTCTAGCTTAAAAATAATGGCATGCATAGTAGCAAAGACACACATGCAGTGGTGCTGTCCCATCACTATTATTTTTTCCCATTAAATTTGTGGTCTTCATATGAATGCATGAGAAGAGTAGTGTCATGTAGAAGACAAATGGTCCCTGAGGGTTACCATGCTCTGAGAGGACAGGAAAAAGCAGATATTCATCATGAGGCTAGATTTCAAAACATATTTAATGATTGTGAAACTTCTCTTGCTCTTAAAGATTACTTCTCATACTCTATCCCAGTAATATACATTTTTGTATGCCAGTTTTTATTTTTAGTTTTTACTTCTATTCCTTGTTGTACCCAATATATTAAGTATTGTAGTAGTTATCTTATTGTTGCTGTGACAAAACATCTGACCAAAAGCAGCTTAAAGAAAGAAAAGGGAGGTGGAGAGATGGCTTAGCAGTTAAGATACATGCCTGTGAAGCCTAAGGACCCTGGTTCGATTCTTCAGGTTCCACATAAGCCATATGCACATGGTGGCACATGCATCTGGAGTTTGTTTGCAGTGGCTAGAGGCCCTGGAACTCCTATTCTAACTCTTTCTCGCTCTTTCTTTCTCCCTCTGTCTTTAATAAACAAATAAAAAAAACTACAAAAAAAGAAATAAAAGGTTTATTTTTTTTTTTTAAGTACATTATTTATTTTAGAGAGAGGGATAAAGCAAAAAGAACAGATACACGAGGGCTTCTAGCCACTTCAAACTCCAGGGACATGCACCACCTTGTGCATCTGACTTTATATGGGTACTGGGAAATTGAACTCAGGGTCCTAGGCTTTGCAGGGAAGTGCCTTAGTCACTGAGCTGTCTCTCCAACCCCAAGGCTTACTTCTGATTCATAGTTTCAAGGGATGTTTCACCATGGTCAGGCAACCATGGAAGGAATGAACAGCTGGGCATCCCATCTCCACATCAGGAGGGAGCAAACCTTGAGGGAACAGAAACTGTCTGGTGGGTTATCCTCCATAGACAATTTGGTTAAAAAAGCTTATTCTGAGCAAGGACACAGATAACTACAGTTCCTTATCTACTTCCCTTGGACCTGCAGCTGGTACAGTCTGTTTGTCTTAGGATCCCCCTATAAGCTTGCACCCCAGCCTGGCTCAGTACTTCAGCCTGCATCCTGCAGGAAAGCTGAAGTCCCTTGCTGTTTTTCTCTTAACAGTCTTGTCTGTTATGATCAAAGTCCAGTGTTCTCTTTTGCTTTTCTCTTACACTGTCCTTACAAAAAAATGCATTTAAAAATTTAAAAGTTCTCAAATATTTCACCAGCCCCAACACTGTTCAAAAGTTCAAAGTGTAAGCAGGTGTGGTGGTGCATGCCTTTAATCCTGGCATTTGGGAGGCAGAGGTAGGAGGATTGCTGTGAGTTCAAGGCCACCCTGAGATTACCGAGTGAATTCCAGGTTAGCCTGGGCTAGAGTGAGATCCTACCTCAAAAAAAAAATTTTTTTTTAAATCAAAACAAAAAAGTTCAAAGTCTATGTCTCATCTGAACTTCAAGATAGCCTCTTAAATGTGAGCCCTGTAAAACCAAAATACAAGTTACATATATTCACAACATGATGGCACAGAGTAAACATTCCAATTTATAAAAGGAGGAATGGTCTATAGCAAAACAACATTGACCAATGCAAAATGGAAAATGAGCAGAGCAAACAACTAATCCTGCAGTTCCATATCCAGCACATGGGATATGTGATGAAATCATCTTAGCTCTAAAATGCTTGGACATTCTGCTTTTACAGATATGTTGTTTGCCTCCTACACAAAATCCATGCAAAGTCAGCAGCTTTCCTGTGCACCCATTCCCCAATACTGGCACTTCTAACACCCTGGGATCTCCTCTACAACCTATAGTTCATCTTCACAGTTTAACACAATGGCCTCACAAGGTCTTCTTGTAGGGACTTCAATCCTGCCTCTCACTGCCTAGTTTCAGTGGTTTCCTAAAGCCATTGTATATTGTATAACTCTCTATTTCCTGCATTTTTAATATTTCTTAATTCAGGGGGCTGAAGCCTAACTTTAAGGAGCTAAAAACTACTTTGACATTTTTCCTTCAGGTCCCTTACTTTCAAAACAATCTGCATTGCCCCTATTGTCCCAATGCAAAGCAGCAGGCCCACTCTCAGTGGTGGTAATCTCTTGAACAATGGCAGCTTACAGTGGCTGCAGTCTCTGGGCCCAGGAACCAAAATACATTCCCAATCCCTTCTGTGCCAAATTTCAAAGTTTTTGTATCCTTGTGCACTATATTTTCCTTCAACAAACTTCTTGTGGTAGTTTGAATAGTTTGAATATTCAGTGTTGTATTAGTTTGTAGTTTGCATCTGCATCCACCTGGCTGGAAGAAGTGTCATGGGCGGATCTTAAGGTGAGGTGGTGGGTTTGAAATTTCAATCTAAAAATTTGCAAACTGTGCCTAACTGGGGTTCCTAAAGTGTGCTGTGCTATGTGGCTTTTCTGTCTGCTTGGTCCTGTGAAGGTAGGCCAGCTTCTTCTGCCATTATGAAACATCCCCTGGATCTGTAAGCTTCAATAAATGTCCTTTCTTTCATAACTGTGCCTGGTCTGGAAGTTCATCTCAGTGAACCTGACACTGTCTGCTACACTCCCCAATTCCATTACTTCTAATCTCAACTTTTCTCTAGTCACCAGGACATGAGAAGAATTTCTACCATAACACCACATGAACTTCCTCTAGCCTAGTTCCTTATAAAGTATTTTACCTCCTCTGAAACCTCATAAGTTACGCATCAATTGTGCATACTTCTCTCTGCATTTTGGTCTTCCAACTCTCAGCAGAATTGCGAATTGAGCTCTGCTTTTGTATTATAGTAAAGCTTCTCTAGTCAGAAGTTTCAAAGGCATCCATATTTCCAACAAACCACTTTCAAAAGACTATAAGCCACAGTCAGGTTTATTGCAGCAACAGCTCCATGTCACAGTACCCATATTCTCTTGAAGTTATCTTCTCATTGCTTTTGACAAAATTCCCACCCAGAGGCAGCTTTTGGAAGGAAAGAGTTCACTATGGTCTTATAATTTTGAGGAGAACTATCAATGTGGTGGGGAAAACATGGCAGAAGCAGCAGTTGGGCATTACATCTTCATATCAGAAGCATCAGTATGTAGAAGTATGAAGAAGTAGAGAGAGTTAGCTGAGTGGGGCAAAAAGGTATGCACTATAACACCCTAAGATCTGCCCCAAGCTACACACCTTCTCTAGCAAGGCTCCATTTCACAAAGGCTCTACCAAATGAAGATGAAGTATAAAGCTCAATCATGAACACATGATGCTATGGGGGACATTTTACATTCAAATCACTGCATATAAATTCACTATGTGGCATATTTCATCTTTCATATTTGCATAATTTTCAATAATGAAGGTATTGAATTGTGCAAAAAGTTGTAGAAAATTAAATTTGTTTTATATACTTTTTAAAATTTGACTCCATGTAAAGGACCTTATCATAATGCAGACTTTGTGTGTAATCATTGTACATGTAGGTAAGAAGGTTAAAATTCTAAATAAAGGAAGAGATATCCTTTATGTAAATATACATTTATGAAATGTAAAAGCCCTAGAGTTCTTGGCTCTTTGGGCTAGTGATGATTTTGTGGTGACTTGTCATTATTTTGGATAATTTATACTCCCATCAGTGTCTCAAGTGAGCAGTTACAAAGCAGGGTGCACCAATTATAAACAAAGTGATACATATCTACATATGTTTTTCTTTTTGACTTATTTCTTTATGAGCTTGTCTACTCAAAGTCCAATATCTATTCAACTGTCCTGAGAGTTTATTCTGTTAAAAATATGCATGCTGTTGCTTATTTTAATGCGTAACTTGACCTATGAAATGTTTTGTAATGCTTTCCTTTCTCAAGTAAATCCCCTTTTAGATTGCAAATATCTTCTGAAGAGTAAAAGAAATAAATAAATTTAGCCCCAGCACAGACTCCTGTAGAGTCTGATAATGAACTGAGTAGGTTGCATCCAGGTGAACATTCCCCTGTGTGTATTCAATCACATGGGTACACTCCTGGCCTTCACACACCTGGATTAAGGAACTGTGTCAATTTGACACTGTTACCACTCCCCAGCCCCTCTACCTATGCCTGCCCTTATAGGAACAACTAGACTAAGCCCTCTCTTCACAGATCTCTCTGGATGGACTTCCAAGGGCACTCATCTCAGACCTTTGTGGAGATTTCCCTTGCATGGAGCAGGGTTCTCAGCTTCTAGAGTACCCAGCCCAGATCTTTGGATAAACTTCTAATCCACCAGCCTGAATTAAGACTGAACAAGCCATTCAACACACGCAGGCCTCACTAGAATTGCTATTGTTGCATTTGCAGAAAGACAAAGGAATTATCTGAATGTGGGCAAACCCCAACACAAAATAGCACAAGAAACCAGTGCATTATATCTCTACCTGGAATGCATAGCCCCATAGTGGAAGCCTCCAATGAAAATTACTTAGAGGAAACTCTAGGAAATGAATTCCATGAATTCCTAAATAAAACCATGATAGGCATATTCAACAAAGTTAATAAGGTCTTGAGCAAATGGCTGAATGTAAAGAGAAAGAATAAAAAAAGAACTCAATAGACAGCTGAATAAATTCAAAAAGGCCATGCCAAAATGTCTGAATGAATTCCAAGATAGCATAACCCACAAAATGTGATGAAAAGGTGAAACCCAGAAATGAAAATGGAACTCAATAAAGAGATAGAGATGCTGAAGAAAAACCTAATGGAAATAAAAATTAAATAACTCAATTAAAAGGTTCCCAAGAAAGCTTGGCCTACAGAGCAGATCATGTGAAGGAAAGAATGCAGGGCTTGAAGACAAGAGATAAGAATTAAATTGGGAAAATGAAGGATAAATTAAAAAATAGTACAAAGACAACTATACTATAAAAATTAGAGACATCTCAAATGACTACCCATCTGAAGTTATTGGAAAAACAAGTACAATACAAACTCAAAAGTGCTAAATGGAAAGAAATAACTGAGATTCAAGGTAGAAATAAATGAAAGAAAGCAAGAAAACAATTTTAAAAACAATGAAATGGAGATCTGGTTCTTAAAATAATGTAAATAAACCCATGACCAAATTTATCAAAAGAAGAGTAGAGCCTAATCAACAAGGGAAAGGAGATATTACAACAAATATTAATGAAATTGGAAGGATCATAAAAATATATTTCAAAAACCTGGAAGAAATGATCAAGCAAAGATAAACACAGGAGAGATAAATTATACACACACACACAATTGAAGGAGTTCAAAAGCCCCCAACAATAAAAGTTCAGCCCCAGATGGTTTGTGGCTGACTTATATCAAATCTTCATAGAACTAAAGCAACTGTTTCACAAGATAGCCACACAATTAAATAGAAGGGAATTCTTCCTGACTTCTTCTATGAAGCTAATATTATACTAATACCAAGAGTAGATACACAACAAGAATACTATATAACAATATCCCTGATGAACTTAGATGGAAATATTCTCAATAAAATTCTTAAAAATTAAAGCTATGAATAAATCAAATATATCACCCATCTCCATCAGTAAATTTCATTCCAGAAATGCTGGCATTATTTAAAATACAGAAATCAATAAATTATATAAGTAGGCTTAAAGAAAGAAATCACATGATCATATTAATACATGTAGAAAAGGCCCTCAACAAAATACCATATCCCCTCATGATCATAAAATTGGAGAGGGCAGGAGAGATGGCTTAGTGGTTAAGGCACTTGCCTGAGGACTCGGGTTGGATTCCCCATTATGCACATAAAGCCAGATGCACAAAGTGGTGTATACATCTGGAGTTTGTTTACAATAGCTAGAGGTTTTGTGTGCCTACTCTGTCTTTCCTTGCAGATAAATCAATAAAAGAAGAAAACATAGGAAAGAGGAGGAATAGAGGGATCATATTGTAACACAATAAAGGCTAAACAAACAAACCTAAAGCCCATATTCTACTAAATAATTAAAATACTTGAATAATTCCTACTAAGATCTGGAACAAGACAAAGGGAGTCCACTCTCCCCATTGATATATAACATAGCAGTTAGCTTGGAAAATAAGAGCATGGAATAAAAGGAATTCAAATTGGAAAGGAATAACTCAAACTAGATATGATTCTGCACTGAAGAGATTCAAATAACTCCCCTCAAAATTTCTAGAACCAATAACCTCTTTTGGCAAAAAGGCAGGATAGAGAATCAACACATAAAATTCAGTAGTCTTTAGAAATACCAATTACAAACATATAGAGAAAAATCACAGAGCAGTCCTATCTATAGTAGCCACAAAAACTAAATATTTTGGAATATACCTAATTAAGGAAGTGAAAGAGCTAGACAATGAAAGCATTGCAGCACTGAAGAAAGAAAAGAAGTCAAAGTCAAAACAAGATGGAAAGATCTGCCTCATGCTCAAAGATTTAAAGAATTAAAATCGTAAAAATGGTCATCCTACCAAAAGAAGTATACAGATTCAGTGCAAATCCATAAAAATTCCAGCACCATTATTCACAGAAATAGAAAAAATAGTCTCAAAATTCATATGAAAGGACAAAAGGCCTCAGATAGCAACAAATGTCCTCAGCAAAAGGAATCATTCCAGTGGTATCACAATGCTTGATTTCAAGGTACACTATAAAGGTATAATAATAAAAGCAGCAGGATTATGACACAAGAACAAATATATAGATTGATGGAACAGAAGTTTCAGGTATTAATTCTAGTAACTATGATCACTTGACCTTTGACAAAGATATTTTTGGGGTAGAAGTACCCTGAAGGGGTGGAGAAAGCTTTTCTGTAATGATAGGCTTTTGTTGGTGAATCCCAGTGATAGAATTAGATTACCACCCCACAGTGAGATCTTGGTTTGGGAAGCCCATGAGGCTCCCCACAAAAATACAGACCATTATAAAAGCACTTGGTTACTCACCAGAATTTAAATCTAAGATCCCATTGCTGAAGATATCACAGGCAGAGTTTTCAAAGCATTGGCAGATCAAGCTGGAACTGAAATGGAAACCATCTCCCTGCTGGCAAGTTGTCATAGTGCTGGAGAGCTCTGTGAGAGCTGCTGGGGCATAAAAGTCACCAACAGTATGAACAAGCAGTGGAGCCTGCAAGCTTCAAATCAACCAGCCAGACAAGATATACACACTGGTACAAGAGTAGCACATAGGTTATGGGGGTCATTAAGTGCTTTCTGATTGGATATGAGGCCTGCTCATTAAAAGGGAATTCATGCCTCATACTAAGAACCAAGTCAGAAACCTATGGCTTGAAAGGTCATAGATCCTAGAGGGAATCATTCACTATTCTTTGTCTATAAGGAAAAGTATGAGCATCAAAAGTCTTCTAAATGTCTATGTTTATCCCCTTTGATCCATGCTCTTCTCGATCTTAGCTAGAAAATCTTCTTTATCAAAGAGACTCAAGACCCATCAGAATTACAAGAAAAGAAAGTCATTTGCCTAGTCTGAGATGAGT
Organism: Orientallactaga sibirica; assembly: GCA_036365145.1. NCBI lineage: Eukaryota > Metazoa > Chordata > Mammalia > Rodentia > Dipodidae > Orientallactaga > Orientallactaga sibirica. Next base: position 15,579,448 of record JAEOAD010000034.1, read on the forward strand.
CATCTCTAGCAAATATGTCAGGACTCAAAAAACACTAAAGAGGTAGTGGTGAATTGAATAAGACTGCTGCTTTCCTGGCTAGCCAGAGAATCTGTTCCAGTGAGGTAGCGGTAGATACTGAGGTGACTCAAAACTCATCAGGGGTCTAGAAATGTAGCTCAGCAGTTAAAAGTGATGGCCTGCAAAGCCAGATAGCCTTCCACATTTGATTACCCAGTACCTATGCAAAGTCATATGCATAAAGATAGTACATGCATCTGGAGTTTCTTTTTCAGTGACATGAGGCTCTGGATTGCCCATTCTCTCTCTTCCTCCTTTCTCTCTGCTTGCAAATAAATAAAATATTTTTTTTAATTGTTGGAGTAGAATATTAGAGGCAGCCAAGAAATGACTGGTGCATATATGAATCCAGTTATTACCAATAACCCACTGAGTAGGGCCCTCAATGGAATGGGGAAGGGGTGAGGGGTCATAGAGTATAAGTATAATACAATGGGAATATGACAAGTTTGTATTAGGTTTATATGTTGAAATTCTCAATAAAAATTCAAAAATTATCATTTTATTTTGATTTGATTATTTTTGTTGTATATTTCTGGCAATTATATATATATATATATATATATATATATATATATATATATATATATATATATAGTATTTTGATCATTTTCAACCCCACTACTTTTTCCTATTCCCCTCTCACATATGCTAAACTTCCTCTTATTCCCAGCCACTGAGTGACAGTCTGCTTCATGCCTTTGTGTGTGTGTGTGACAAAGAGAGAGAGAGAAGAGAGAGAAAATGTTTCCTGTGTTCCAGCAGATAACATCTTAACCATGCTCATATAAGCAGCCCTAGTTAATTTTGTTTTTTACTGATGCATAAGAATATAAGCCAGTCTTGGTCTGAAATAGCAAATATTATGAAGGCTGAGACAGGAGGAATGCAAGGTCAAAGTTTTACCTGGTATACAGAGCAAGGTCAAGGTCAGCCTTTGTAGCCTAGCATGATCTTGTCTCAAAATCAGTTCATAAGATCAATGGTAAAATGCTTGTTCAGTATATATGAGGCCCTAGGATCAATCTCTAGTAATACAATAAACAAATCCCACATTTATTTCTACATATGTTATAATCATGTTTGTTGCTGGGACAAACAACCCTATTGAAAGAAGCTAATGGGAGGAAAGTTTTTATTTTGGCTTAAAGTTTTGAGGAGAAGATTCTTAAAAAAAATAAAAAGGCCTGCAGGGTTTGCAAGAAAGTGCCTTTAACCACTGAGAAATCTCTCCAATCCTACACACACGCACACACACACACACACACACACACACACACACACACACACACACACATTATTGATTTAGATGCAAGAGAAAAAGAGAAAGAGAGAGACATAAAGGCAGATAGATATAGACAGATGGATAGATAGATAGATAGATGGATGGATGGATGGATGGATGGATAGAGAATGGGCATGCCAGGGCCTCCAGCCACTTTAAACAAATTCCAGACACATGTGTGGCCTTGTGCATCTGACTTATGTGGGTCCTGGGGAATCAAACCTGGGTCCTTAGGCTTTGAAAGCAAACACTTTAACTACTAAGCAATCTCTCTAGCCCATGAGGAGAAGATTCTTGATGGCAGGGATTGTACATTGCCTCTGCCATATCAGGTGGAAAACTTCAGCAAGAGAATGAGCTCACTTCTGGCAAGCGGGGAGCTAGCTATAACACCTCTAAGCCTACAACACACCTTCTCCAGTAAGGCTCTACCTCCAAAGTTGCTATCAGGTAGAGACCAAACATTCAGAACACATGAGTTTATTGTGAGGTGACATCTGATTCAAACCACCACAACATATTAATGGGATACCACGTGATATTCATATATGTAAACATTGTGCTACCAGGTTCAATATATTGACCTTCAAACATTTACCTCTTATTTATAACACAACATTAAAAATGATGTTCTTAGATTTTTGAGACATACAGTACACAATCACTCTCTATATATGTAGTATCACACCAGAACTCACCCTAAGTACAACTTAGTATCTACAAATCAACCTTTACCTGCTCTATTTTGCCCCTTGCTCCCTCCAGACCCTGGTAACCATCATGGAACTCTCAATGTCTATGAAATAATCTTTTTATTATTCACGCAGTGAGGTCATGCAGTACTTGTTTTTCTTTTTTATTTTACTTCACAGAACTATCACCAATTGCATCCATGTTATCACAACAGACAGAGGACAATCTTTCATGGCTTAGCAGTATTCCATTTTGTGTGCTACATTTTATCATCTGTCCATCAAGTTATGGTTACCTACATTTTCTTCATTTATTTGAAACTGTTCATAGTGTTGCAATGAACATGACAGCGCAGATGGCTCTTTGACACACTGGTATCATTTGCTTCACACATATACCTCCACCTTGTTTTCCATAATGGCTTACCAGTTTACACACTTCTAGTATACATGGGTTCTCTTTCTACCACAGCTTTGCCAGTACTTGTCCCAGGAATAAAAGAAATTCTAAGAAGAAGTCAGTGAAAGATAGAGGAGGCTGCAAAACTTCCCTCCAACTTCATACCAGCCAAGTGTGCTACAGACAAGTTCAAACTGCATGAGCTGTGCTTAGTCAGGCTTCTCCAAAGGGGTAAAAAACAAGATATATATGCATGCATATTTTGTGGTTGTCTCCTAGGAGTATGAAGAAATCTATGGATTAATGCATGTATGTAGTGGGCAAGTTCATGGAAAACTGATGGCATATTTTCAATGTGAAGGCCAATAGACTGGAGCCCCAGAAAGACCTGGTGTTTCAGGTCAACTCTCAAAGTAGTATAAAAAAATCCCATATTGGCCAGGCGTGGTGGCACATGCCTTTAATCCCAGCACTCGGGAGGCAGAGGTAGGAGGATCGCCGAGAGTTCGAGGCCACCCTGAGACTGCATAGTTAATTACAGGTCAGCCTGGACCAGAGTGAGACCCTACCTCAAAAAAAAAAAAAAAAAAAAAAAAAAAAAAAAAAAAAATTCCATATTGTCACCAGTTAGGCAGGATGAGTCCTGTCTCACTGAGGAAACTTAAGCTTTGTTCTGTTTGTGCTTTCAAATGACTGCATGAACCCTATCAACACTATGAAGGGCCATCTTATTCTAGTGATTAGAGATTAACTTCATCCATAAACATCCTCACAGTAATACAAAAATACATCCTCAGAAAAAATTGTTTGGAATTCCTGGAGACCCTGCACTTGAGGGAGGGTGCTTGGGCAAGAGGTGAGTAGGCTAGATCCCTGTTCCCTAGCTTCTCCAGTTTCCTGGTCCTGGTAAGTCCCCCTGCAGCTGGCTTGGGGCTGCTTGGACCCTGCAAGCTTACTGACCCCCTTGCTCTGCTTTCGTGATTGAAGTGCCCCTGGGTCCCCAATTCCCTGTGCTCAAGGGAGGGCCCACACTGCATGGAATGAGTAGGCCAGATCCCTATTCCCTGGCTCCTCCCAGTTCCCTGGTCCCTGTATGTCCTTGCACCTGGTATAGGGAGGCCTGGTCCCTGTGGGGGGTCTGTGAAAGCAGGAATTTTGCTCTGGTATCCTGACTGGCCTCTGGGTACTGACATCCCAATTCTCCTGAGTCAGAGGGCATGCAGGCCACAGTAGGAGCAGGCCTCTTGCCTGTGGCTTTCCAACTTCCTGGTGCCTGGTTCCCCAACCTGTGATTCTACTATGATGAAGAGTACATGCAAATGGAATGAGTAGGCCAGAGCTCCCAGTTCCTCAGGTATCTTTGATGTACTTGCACTCCACAATCTGCACATCTGTGGTTATAACCTCATTGCATACCAATACACCAATCCAGTTCCCATTAAAACAGAACACCCTCTGAAGATCCCACAAGAACAAAAACTTGCTTCCACCTCAAAAGAATAAAGTGTCTCCCCAAGATGGGTAGACTACAATGCAAAAAAGCCAATGAAAGTCAGAAAATTGAGAAATCTCCACCAAGGATGCTTAGTCCCAGAGTGGAAGCCTCCAATGAAATCATAGAAAAATTAACAGAAATTTAATCCCCAAATGAAAACACAACAACCAGTAAGACCCTGATCAAAGAATTGCTGAACTGGAAGCAAACCATCAAACAACCAACAATCAAATCAATTAAATTGAACAGAATTGTCTCTTAGAGCATTCAGCTTTTGACAGTAGGATTAACTTGATTGAAGAAAATGTTAGAACCCACAAAAGGGATATGAATGAATTGGAGGTGAGTAATAAATGGAAGATCTCAATAACTGATTGATTAACCTTAATGAAGACTTGATGAAATGTAAGAATCAATTCCAGGAAGCATCAGGAAAGTCAGAACTCAAACTGAAATCGTACCTCAAAAAAAAAAAAAAAAAAAAAAAAAAAAAGGACAACCTCTCTAGAACCTCTTACTAATAGAGTTACACATGTGGAAGACAGAACCTCTGACCTGGAAGAAAAGACAGAAGAAATTGTATGGGGGGGCAAAAACTTTGCTAAGTTCAAAAAATCAAGTGAACAGAATACAAGGGAACTGTGGATATCCTAAAATGACCAAACATCTAGATCATGGGTATATCACAAGGAGAGGAAATACAGGTCAGAGGTATAGAAAACATATTCAACAAAATTATTGAAGAAAAGTTTCCCAATCTCTCAAAAGACAGGCTCATCCAGATGCAAGAAGTGCACAGAACACTAACCTGGCAGGACCAAAGAAGAACCTTTCCAAGGCACATCATAGTTTAAACTCTTAACAATGAAAACAATAGAGTGTTAGCAGCAAGAGAGAGAAACAACTCACTACATACAAAGGCAATTCCATCAGAATTATGTCAGATTTCTCAATGGAAACAATGAAAGCCAAAAGGGCCTGGAATGGAACACTTCAAATTCTAAAAACTATGGCTTCCAACCCAAGCTACTCTACCCAGAAAAAATATCCCTCATAATAGATGGTGAAAGGAAAACTTTCCATGAAAAAGTCTACTCTATGATTACATGAACAGAAAGCCAAACCTACAGAGAGTACTTGAGGAAATACTCCACACAGAAGAGTCAAACAACCAATCTCAAGAGCCTACAAGGAGATCACAATAACCAAACATAGACCAGGCTCAACATAGTACAAACCACAAGGAAGCACCAAACCCCATAAAGCACTTCATGATGGCAGGGATTAATTTGAACCTCACAGTAATAACTATAAATATTAATTGTCTTAACTCACCTATCAAAGGACACAAGTTATCAGGGTGGATCAAAAAAAAAATGGACCCTTCTATCTGCTATCTTCAAGAAACTCACCTCACCACTAAAGATAGACACCTCCTCAGGGTGAAAGGATGGAAAATGACATTCAAAGAAAATGGAAATAAAAAACAAGCAGGTGTTGCTATATTAATATCTGATAAAATCAACTTCAAACCAAAAGTAATCAAAAAGGACAAAGAAGGCCATTTCTTACCCATCAAGGAAATGATCCAACATGAGCATATCACACTCATAAATATATATGTGCCAAACACAGGTGCACTACAGTTTATAAAACAAGACCTACTTGACAACAAAATAGAAATAACACCAACACCATCATAGTCAGAGACTTCAGTATTCCACTATCACCAATAGATGGATCATCCAAGCAGAAAATCAAGAGGGAAAGAACAGAGCTCAACAACACCATAGACTAACTAGACCCAATGGAGATATACAGAACTTTCTACCACAACTCTACAGAATAAACGTTCTCAGCAGCCCATGGAACTTTCTCCAAAATAGATCATATGTTAGGCCATAAAGTGTGTCTCCATAAATTCAGGAATATTGAAGATCTTCCTGCATATCAGATCACAATGCATTAAATCTAGAAATTAACAACAAGAGACACATCAAGAACTCCACTAGCTACGGGAGACTAAACAACACACTTTTAAACAATGAATGGGTTGTGGAAGAAATCAAAAAAGAAACTGTAAAATTCCCAGAATTGAATGATAATGAAAACACAACCTATCAAAACTATGGGACACAATGAAGGCAGTCCTAAGGGGAAATTTTATAGCACTAAATGCCTTCATAACAGAGAAAGAAAGATCCCAAATTAATAAACTAACTGTTCATCTAAAGGCATTGGAAAAACAAGAATCATCCAACCCTCAGGGCTCCAGATAGAAAGAAATAATCAATATCAGTGTAGAAATTAATAATTAGGAAACTAAGAAAACAATTAAAAAATCAAAATGAAGAGCTGGTTCTTTGAAAAAAATAAACATGATTGATAAACCCCTGACCAATTTAATCAAGCAAGAAAAAAGAGAAGTCTCAAATTAACAAAATCAGAAATGAAAAAGGAGAGGTCACAATAGACATCAATGAAATTGGAAGAATCATCAGGACATGCTTCCAAAACCTCTACTCCACAAAAGTGGATAATCTGGAAGAATGGATGAATTCCTAGAAACATACCACCTACCAAAAGTAAACTCCGAGCAAAGTAATCTCCTAAACAAACCTTTCTCATCCATGGAGATTGAAAAAGTAATCAAAAACCTCCCCATTGATAAGTCCCCAAGACAAGTCCAGGGCTACCTGGCTTCTCTGCTGAATTCTATCAAACCTTCATTGAAAAACTGAAACCATTTTTTTCTCAAACTGTTTAACATAATCAGAGACCAGGGAATCCTTCCCAACTCCTTTTATGATCATCCTAATACCTAAACCAGAGATATGCAACAAGAAAAGAAAAATATAGGCCTATATCACTGATAAATTTAGATTCAAAAATCCTAAACAAAATCCTTACAAATCAAATTCAACAACACCTCAAAAGCATTATCCACCTTGATCAACTAAGCTTCATTCTAGGGATGCAAGGATGGTTCAACATATGGAAGTCAGTCAACATAATACACCAGATAAATAAGATGAACCATAAGAACCACATGATCATCTCAATTGATGCTGAGAAGGCCTCTGTCAAAACACAAAACCACTTCATAATCAAAATGTTGAAAGAATAGGCATAGAGGGTTTATATCTCAACACAATAAAGACTATATATCAAACACCCAAAGCCCAAATAAGACTTTATGGGAAAAGACTCTAGGAGTTCCCATTGAGATCGGGTACAAGACAGGGATGCCCACTCTCACCACTGCTCTTCACCATAGTACTAGAAGTCCTAGTCCAAGCAATAAGACAGGAGATAGATATAAAAGGGATTCAAATTTGAAAGGAAGAAGTCAAGTTAGCCCTATTTGCAGATGACATGATCCTATACATAAGTGACCTGAAAGTCTCCATCTCAAAACTTCTAAAGGTGATTAATTCTTTCAGTAAGGTGGGAAGATAAAAATCAATGCACAAAAATCAGTAGCCTTTCTTTATGCCAAGGACAAATACACAAAGAAAGAAATCAGTGATGCTATCCCATTTTCAATAGCAACAAAAAATTAAATACCTTGGAATAACACTAACCAAGGATGTGAAAGACCTATATAATGAAAACATTTAAAAAAAAAAAAAAACTCATGAAAGAAATCTAGGAGGAATTGAGAAGATAGAAAGACCACCCATGCTCCTCAAAAGAAAGAATTAATATTGTGAAAATGGCAATTCCACCAAAAGCAATATTGAGATTTAATGCAATACTAATAAAAATACCAGCGATATTCTTCACAGAGATAGAAAAAAAATAATTTCAAAATTCATATAGAATGGCAGCAGGCCTTGGATATCCAAACATATCCTCAGGGGAAAAAAAAACCACAAAACAAACAAACAAACAAACAAAAAAACACCTCTTGATGTATCCCCATACCTGATCTGAAGCTATATTACAAAGCCATCATAGCAAAAACAGCATGGTACTAGAATAAGAACAGAAACATAGACCAAGAGAACAGAATTGAAGACTCAGACCTTAGGTCAAGTAACTACACCTACTTGATCTTTGACAAAGGTGCCAGTAATGTAGACCAGAGAAAAGACAGCGTCTTCAACAAATGGTGTTGGACAAATTGGATGATCATATGTAGAAAAATGAAATTATATCCACTTATCTCTCCATACAAAAAAAAAATCAAGTCCAAATGGATTCAAGACATCAATATAAGACCTCCTACTGGAAGAAAAAATATGAAGCATTTTCCACGATATAGGAATGGGAAAAGATTTCCTGAATAAAACCCAAGTAGCCCAGGAAATTAAACAATCACTCAACCAATAGGATCTCATGAAGCTAAAAAGCTTTTGCTCAGACAAACACACCATAAGCAGAGCCAATAGATTACTCACTGGATGGGAGAAAATCTTCACCGGCTGTACCACTGACAGAAGCCTAATATCTAGAATCTACAATGAACTCAAAAAAAAAAAAAAAAAAAATAAAAAAAATCAAACAACCCATTCCAAAAATGGGGCAGATAGCTAAGTAGGGAGTTCTCAGAGGAAGAATTACAAATTTCTAACACACACATAAGAAAATGTTTGACATACCTAACCATTAGGGGAATGCAAATTAAAACCATGAGATTTCACCTTACTCCAGTAAGGATGGAAATCATTAAAAAACCTGACAACGACAAATGTTGGTGAGGATGTGGAAAAGAGGAACCCTCACCCACTCTTGGTGGGATTGTAAACTTGTACAACCACTATGGAAATCAATTTGGAGATTCCTGAAAAGAATGAACATAGAGCTAGCAAAAGACCAGTTATTCCTTTACTGAGCATTTATCCTATGTGCTCCATGCATCAATACAGAGACATTTGCTCATCCATGTTTATAGGTGCTCAATTCATTATAGCTAAGAACTGGAATCAACCCAGATGCCCATCATTGGATGAATGGATAACAAAGCTGTGGTACATTTACACAATGGAATTCTACTCAGCAGTAAGAGAAAATGACATGATGAAATTTAGAGAAAATGGACAGACTTGGAATAGATCATACTCATCAAACTCACGCATTCACAGAAAGACAAACATTGCATGGTGTCACTTATCTGCAGTTCCTAATCTGGATCTGCTCAAGTTGCTGTCATACCAGATAGGCAACTCAAGGCCCAGACAATACGGATGGAAGGGTTTGGGGTAAGAGGAAGGGGAGGGGGAGTACAAACACAAAATTAAATCCAAAATGAGCTGATACCATAAAAATTTTTATCCTTGGAGATAGCCTAAAAGACATAACACTCAAAAGGAATAAGGGGGAACACATGAAAAGTAGGTAAGGGTGTGATGAAGCCTAATTTTAAAAGAAAAAAGTTTTTCTGTCTCTGAACTGTAACTGCCAGTACCAGAGATTGGTTGCTACCCACACTGAGTTATTGATCATAGAGAGATCTACCAAGTCCCCAAATCAAGACAGGTTTTTGTCAAAGCACTTGATTACCTGCCTGAAGCAAAAGCCAAGACCCTGTTGCTGAAGACATCATACGCTGCTGACACAGAGCACAGAAAGACATGGATGGAATTCAGAAGAAACCCAGTCCCCAGAAAGTCTGTCTAGTGCTGGAAAGTTCTACCTGAGCTACTGGGAGAAAATGGCCAACAGTTGGAGCAACCAAAGGTCTAAGCTACTCAGAAGCTAACACCCTGTCACGATGTACATGCCAGTGTAATAGTGGCACACAGCCTCAATGGGTAACCAGTGGCTTTCTGATTGGCTAAGTGATCTATTCAGTGTAAAGTAACCCATATCTGGAATTGGGGACCAGATCAGAATCCCATGGAGAAAAAGTTTATGTTCTCTAGTATCAAGTTCTCACTAATCTTTGGCTAGAAGAGGGGTTACATACATCAAATTGTCCCTAAGTTAATAATGCTTATCCCTTTTAAACTGCTGACTTCACTCCATTGGAGAATTTGTTGTTCTTTTTCAGAAGGTAGAAAGACCAGAGGAGAAAAACTACCCTTAGTACTTCAGTCAAGCCACAGCTGAATCCACAGAGGAATTGGGGAGATGAGCAAGAGTGTTGATAATCAGTGCCATCGTGTAGGAGTCAGACCTTGAGGATTTTCAACACTTACCAAATCAGAGCTCCAGAGTCTCCTAAGAGCTTATCACTTAAGTAGACTTAATACTCACCTACCATGGCTCAGGGAATTCTGCAGAAGAGGGGGTGGAAAGATTGTAAGAGCCACAGGTTGAGACATCATACCCCAAGGCATTCCCTCCCCACAAAAACAACTGACAGGCTGGAGAGATGGCTTAGCAGTTAGGTGTTTGCCTGTGAAGCCTAAGGACCTTAGTTCAAGGCTCCACTCCCCAGTACCCACATAAGCCAGATGCACAGGGTGGCACATGCATCTGGAGTTCATTTGCAGCAGATGGAGGCCTTGGTGCACTCATTCTCTCTCTCTTTTTCTCTCTCTGTCTGTCTCTCTCAAATAAATAAAAATAAACAAAAATTAAAAAAAAAAATAAGTGACTACCACTCCCACTACACATAAACCATTATACATGTGGAATACCTGCAACCCCATTGAAGAGTCTCCCCAGCAGAATGGAGGCAGGGATGAGGGAAAAGAGGGTACCAACACATGATGTCCATACAAAACATCTTGAAATAATAATAATAATAATAAATTACAAATATAAAAAATATTTATCCAGATGACTGGGCACCCATGAGCCTAGCCAAAGTGACACATAAATTAACTATTCCAAAATGAATGAGACTTTGGGCTCTATTTTGATACTCAAAATGTAAAACAAGCATGGATACCTCTTCAATTTTTCATTCTGTTAGGCAAACCTTTTCTCCTAGCCTTGCCTATTCTAGAATATTCATTGGAGGGAATTCTGAGAAATGTGGTTTCAGTAAATTTGGCATCATCTACTACAAGGTGGTTTAACAAGAAGAATATTTTTAATAGCTGTAAGTGGAAGAAGACACTACTGACAATATGGAGTAAGGCTGGGATGGACCAAAAGGAGGTATCTTCATCTTCCAATGGAGAAGAGGTGGAGATGACATCATGTGACAACAGTATGAAGCTGCACAGTGCGGCTGAAGCAGAGCCATGGGGGTGTCTCATTTAGAGAAAGCTGGGGTAGGAAGTGGCTGATCACAGCTATATCCAAGCAGAATAAAAAAATAAGCTCCCCTCACAAATGTGTACAGACCACTGTTTGAGCTGCATGGGTCTTTGAGCTGAATTATTGCCAGGTGCTTTCTAAGCCAAAGTCTATGGTTTCTGTTTTAAAAACATTCTGCAATTGTAAAAGAAGCAAGCTAGTTATACTGAAAAGTAACAGTGTTGTAAAAGGTAAAGAGAAATACATAGATGCCCTGGAGGTGAGAAAGTAAACTATATGCGAAGGACTCATTTCAGGGATTAAAAAATCAGGCTGGAATCATGTGTAGAATTAGAATATGATAGCATTAGAACCTTGCTGGGTAGATTATTGAATGCAGGCTCTGACCATGTCATTTTCCAGCTTAATTGCTCTAAATGCTCTTAGCTTGAAGTCCTTAATTTTTGCCTTGATGCATGTAGCTTCTACCTCACTACCAGGTTATGTTGGATCTTACACCACGCTATACACTCAGCACCTGTTCTTATCTCTAGTCACACTACAATCTCAGGTTCAAGATGACTTCCCAGGGGGACTACATCTGCATATTCTCTCTCTCTCTTTCTCTCTCTGAACTAGTTTAGTTCCTCAATTATACACTCTTACTGCATTCTGTGTCTCTTTTCTCATACCATCATAATTGCAGTACCATAATATTACTGAGGTCATTACTTTGTCCTCAGTCCTACCACTAAAAGATAAACTCAGATCAAGGGCCATGTCCCCATCCACTCAGGCGGCAGTCTAGTGATATTAGATATGTTATTCCCAAGTGAATCAAGGAGTACAACACTCTTTTGGATAGCTGAACCATAGATTCTGTTTCGTTATGGATTAGCCATTTAACTTAAAGGGATAGGTGATAGCACTTGCTGCTGAGAGCGTCATCTTCTGCCATTGTTTCGTGCATTTTCTCTGCTGAAACCAAAGCAGTTTTTATTTTGAATCTGCTAAACATGGCTCAAGTGTTCACAGCATCAGAACAAACAGAACACATCCCAAGCATTTCATATCCTCCTCGGGTTGCCCAGGAATAGTTCATCATTTTCCTACTCTTGGAGTTGAACACTGCTCTGCAAACATCTGCAGTTAAGTCCAAATTCCTCGGGAAACAGGATTTAAGACAACATTGTGTCTCTATTTCTGTGTTTACCTCATTTCCTCTCTGAAGACTTTTCCCCTTGAGTTTTATAAAGCTAGGAATCTTCTGCAAATTCTCATCTGAAAGTTGGTTACAGGAATTCATGGAGAAAAATCTGTCTAGGGTGCGGAGAGTTTTGGACCCATCCCAAGTACTTAATGCTGGCTTTCTCTGGGAGAAACAGGAGATGCCTTTTGGGTCTCTGTGGTGTGTGAAAACTGAGAAAGACAGGGAGTAAATTGAGCGATTAGTTGGTGAATAGAAATATCTGTTTGAAGTTCTTTAGTCTCTAATTCCTCTTTCAGCTAAATACGAATATAATGGAAAAAAGATGAGCAGGGAGTTGTTTTTTTTTTTCCACCTATGCATAGGGGCACCAGGGCAGACTTTGCAGAAGAAATGCCATTTGAGAGATATCTGAGGGTACAGGTATTCTCTAAAGGGGTTAAGAAGGAGACACAGTGCGTGCAAGATGAGTAGTGTGAAGTGATGGGGATAGTGAAATCATTGGGATAAGGTGTATATTTTCTGCTTGATTCCTGTACTGAGGACTATGATGACAGCTCTCTGTCATTGATCTGCTCAGGGCCCTTTGGGCCTTACTCGCCTGCACAGATTCCCAGAGTGAGGTACACTGTGGGCTCATAGACACGGCTCTTTTCCATCTCTGAACAGTGAGGTTGGAACACTGAGCTTGGAAACATCATCGACTCTCCTAATGTCCATGTGAAACTCATTTTCTGAACTTCAGACTCAGATTCTTCCAGATCATCGCAACATGGACAGAGTGATTTACCTTCTTGTGTCTTTGTGATTTCACCAGACTCTGTATATACCTTTTTGTTAACGAGACAGGGTCTTTCTTTGTAGTGCTATCTGTCCCTGAATGTGTGTCAATCCTCCTGCCTCTGCTTCTTAATTGCTTGAATTACAGCATGCACCATGACATTTGGCTTTCAAAATCTTAATTTTATTGTTGGAGCAATTGGGTTTTGAAGAGTAGGAAGCCTGCCAAATGTTCTGAGAGAGCAATTGGCAAGGCTCACTTTAGTATGACTTTATCATTCATCCTCTTTACCACTATACTTCCCTGTCTGTCTGTCACATTTTTGTTTGCCCCTTTCCAACAGTTGATGCCTTTACATTTCCACTATTGTTGGATTGGCTAATGTCTTTCAAGATCATGGTGAATATTAGGGAATATTTAACTTCTAGGATAATGCTTGTAGAATGTCATCATTTGTTTGATATTTGAATGTATCATATTTCTGGCATGCATGCTAAGACTTTCCTTGAGAAGTCATATCAAAACAAACAAATATGAGGGAGTGTTTTCAGCTTGACCACAGCAGATAGGCCTCATGCAAGAAGAGCCATGGTTCAACACTCTCTTGATGTAGTTCATGTTATTTTACTCCTATATGCTTTTTCTGATAATTTTTATCATATATTTTATTATCCTCTTGGTGTTTGCTTTAGTAATGTGTGTATGTGTGAGATAGAGATAGAGATAGATAGATAGATAGATAGATAGATAGATAGATAGATAGATAGATAGAGTGAGAGAGAGGGAGAGATGGATAACCTTTGAATGTCTTTTCTCAGTTTAACCACTTGTTTTAAGAATAGAAGCAGCAGGTGTGTGAGACAAAAAATGACAAATGATGGCAGACTGACCAAAGCTCACTCTGATGTTCACTATGACTCTGATTGAGAATGCAGTCGCCACCTTTATGAAATATAGACTTCTTTTACTTTGTACACTTAGATCTCGTTTCCAGATATAAACCAGAGCAGGGAATCCAACATCATCAACCTGTAGTTGATATGATAAAATTGATATAAGGCTCTTATTTTTTTTTTACTTTAGTAACTTAGAGTTTGTAATTTTCTTATGCTGCCTATGTGTAAAAAAAGATTTGCTAAGCAAATATGTAAAGAGGTAGCCAGGGAGAGTTCACTGACTTACTTAAACCAATAGTGTTTTAAGAAATTGGCTACATGGTGGGAAAATAGATGGATGTTCTTTTTTTAAAATGAGCCTATCCATTTCAGCAAGATTGAGGTTGGGGAGAGGTCGTATTTCCTGGCTACCCTTCTCTAGTGACACATCCTTAGTAAAATCGACCCAATTATTAAGATAGAGAAAAGGACACAGACTGTGACAACAGAGGCACCTGAGTAAAAATATCCTTCTCCTGCTCTAAAAATGGGGTGAGATGGACATGTCATTCACTCCTAGTGTGGCACTCGGCCCATTAGCATCATCTGGATGTGTATTAGAGGCTATGGATCTGGATTGCGTTATGTCCAACCTGAATGTCTTTTAATAAGATCCTCAGGGGATTCGTTTGCATTGGCATTTGGGAAGCTCTGGCTTAAGCTATCTGATCCGTAAATCTCTGTGGTTCAGAAGATTAAATGGTTCTGTTATGTGAGACATTACAGACATTTCTGGTGCAGAAGGGAGACTCCTAAAGAGGTGGTCATTATAGCTAATATATTATAGTTTAAATTTGAAATGTTCCCCACAGACTGATGTGTTAAAGATTATATCCACAGTTGAAGATACTACTTTGGAAAGTTCTAGGAAATTTTGAAGATAGAGCCTAGTGGAAGAAGTAGGAAACCTTTAATGTGAAAGTTGTTCCCTGGCCCTTTCTTTATTCTCTGCTACTTGTCCCCCATAAGTGACATGCCTCCTCTTCTACATGGTCCTCTCTCACTATGATGTTCTGTCTAAGCATGTGGTCCACGTGAACATGGATAGAACCTTTTGACAACTGTAAGCCAAAAATAGATGGCTTTGTCCATCAAGTTTTCTCCTCAAGTATTTGTGTAACAGTTAAACAGAAGTAATTAAGCCACAGTATCACCACTAATATTCTGGCTGTAACTACTGCTCTTGGTCCTTGTACCCACTATCTTCCTTCGCCTGAAGTACACTGTGTCTTCATTGTATAGATCAGAACCTCCACAAACCATGGTCAGGGACTTTGCAAACTTTTTCAAACCTGTTCCTTAGTCTGCAAAATGGGAGAAGTTTCCACTGGGAAGACCCAGGAAAATGGCTTGCATCCTTTCAACCATTCTCTCAGAATTTTCATATTTTCTGTGTACTGAAAAATATTTAGAGGTGATGATGTGTTTAATAACACAGAACTAGTAAGTCCTACTGCTTGTATTTATATCTGGAGAAAATTTGAATCCAAAGCCTTTAATCATTTAAATCCAGGCATTTCCTACAGCCTGAGACTTGAAATGTCCAGCATCCAGATTTCTTATATATCATCAGGTGTCCCTGCCATGAGGAATTATCAATAATGACTGAGTGTTGGACTTTTACTTTCTACCCTGTTATGCCTACCCAGCTAAAGGCTGCTACTTTGATGCCTTCTTGGCTAATGCACACTCACCAATTCTTCCTTCCATAATTTCTCTCTTTTTATTCCAAGGGCTCAGATGACAAGATTCAGAGTCAGTTGCTGCAGAGTCAGGTGTGGCCACTCTTGTTATGGAGCCAGAGCATGAGTTAACTGTAGCAATTAAAGCTTTGTATTTATGGAACACCTCCAGCAGAAGGAACACAGAGCTCTTTTCCAGGGATAGGGGTCAGCAGGAGAAACTATCCAGCTTCCCACTCTGCTACACCATTACTTCCATGGAGTTTTTTCAATGGAGGTTTGGAAAGAATATATACCCTGCTACACTGCACCAGCTCAGAGGCAGGGAGGGAGGAAGCACTGGTGATTCAGAACAGCCTCCAAAGCACCTAGAATGTGGGCTTCATGTAGAGTCTTGTGAACCGATGCTATTTAAGAGACAATGTGAAATGGGTTGCTTCCATTAGAATGATGGACTTTTATCAAGTGTTCTATCATTGTTAAGTTTCTAATGTCCATAATCTCTAGGATTTATGAGAGTTGGATATGGTAGTAGCTATTATCCCCATTTTGCAGAAAAAGAAATTAAGGCTCAGAGAAGGTAGGTAATTTAATTGGCATTCTACAGATAGTAGATGAGTGGTATGGTTGTCTTTTTCACCCAAAGTGTGTGTAATTGTGAAAAACAAAAATTGTTTACCATACTTCATTGCCTTTCTCAAGAAGTTTACTAATTGACTATCATTTCCATCATTAAGTTCACAATCTTATGAGTTGAGTGGGTTTTACCTCTTTTTTTTTTTTTTTTTGGCAGATTCAACACTTACACATGGCTCCATTTGCATACATCATGCTCACGTGCACGCATACACACACACACACACACACACACACACACACACACACACACACACACACAATCTTACTCCAGCCTCCAAGAAGTCTT
The DNA here is from genome assembly GCA_036365145.1 of Orientallactaga sibirica. Classification (NCBI taxonomy): domain Eukaryota; kingdom Metazoa; phylum Chordata; class Mammalia; order Rodentia; family Dipodidae; genus Orientallactaga; species Orientallactaga sibirica. The sequence goes on from JAEOAD010000034.1 coordinate 15,596,044, forward strand.
ACTCCTCTTCCTTAGTGACACTCCTAGAGCACATCAAACACTGCTTCTACATCAGGATTTTTCCTGCTATGGCTTGCTATTTCTTTTGTCCTATCTCTTCAGTCAACTAGTATGTTCTGTTTAAAAAAAAAAAATCAGTAAATGGTTAGTGTTGCCTTACATAGATATTGAATGAATACAAATCTGATATTATTTATCACAGAGGTAATACTTTAATTATTTATTACTCTCAAAGTAACACTAGTTATATCCAACATAAAACCGGTAATTTAATGCACCCCTTTCTCACAGGGTGATATATGTTAGAGATGACATGTTCTTTGCGAGGGCTGCACCTAATACTGCTCAGTGAATGATGACAACTACTAGCTTTCTATCCCTTTTGAATTCTTTGCTACTTTTTTAGAGAATCTCTTTAAGAGAACTACATATTGGATATGGTTGTGGTCTGTTATGGTTTGTATACAAAATGTCCCCCATAAGTTTGTGTGTTTGAACACCTGGTCCCTAGCTGGTAGTGCTGTTTGGAAGGGCTGTGGATCCTTTAAAAGATGGGTGCCTGTGGACAAGCCTCGAGACTTCAAACCCTGGTCATACTTGCTGTGTACTTCCTGCTTTTTGTTTTACAAGCTATGAGGGAGGCGGGCACTCCCAGCTGCGCATTCCTGCCACTGTGCCATCTACTCAGCGAAGGATGGTATCTCTTCAAATCCTTCCCCCCGTAAGTTGCTTCTTGTCTGGTGTTTGGTCATAGCAGCAAACCATGGCCTAACAGTGACATATCAGCCAAACATGGCAGCAGGGAAAGATGGATTCATCATATACTTCATAATGGGGACCAGCAAACTGTAACTGTGGGCCACATGTGATGTCAGCTCTTCTTATAGATTTTTTTTTCTTATCTAACACAGCCATACCCATTTATGTGTACATTGCCCATAGCTGCTCTCAAACTATAGTGACATTGTTGGGCCCATGAAACAGAGACCATTTTGCTTCTAAAGTCCAAGATGTTTACTGTCTGGACCTTTATAGAAAATGTTTGCTAAGCACTGACTTTTCAAATTGCATGGGTGCTTGCATCCATTGAAAGTCTTCTCTTGAGAATATTCTCAATTCTTTCCTTATTTATGGATAATGTAACTTTGTACCTGAAATTCACACCCTTGTTCTGATGCTCCAGACTTTTAACTTTTTTTTTTTTTTTCATGTTGGCCACATTAAAAGAGAAAGCAGTCAGTGGGAGGGGGTCTTGGATTTATCCTGTATTTCTAGATTTTCTTCCTGGTAGTTCTGGCTGTGATCCAAAGATGACATGTGAGCAATCAAAGCCAAACAGTAAACTGCCTGCAAAGAAAACTTATGGAGGTAGTTTCTGAAGCTTCCTGTCTCTCCCTCTCTCTTTCCCTCTCTCTTTGTTATACATGACACTAGTCTTACACCACAATTAGGGTGCTGTTCTCCATCCTTTTATATCTTGACATGAGCACTGTCTGGTGAGGAATGGATCTTGCAGAGATCAAGGGAGTTTGTCAGCAACCATGGAATTTTTGTTTGTTTGTTTGTTTGAAATCATGTTAACGGGGAGAAAACCTGCTATAAATCCTGTCCAAAAAATACTTTATAGAGTCCACCTGTCCTCAATGGATAAATCAATTCCTTTAAATTAAATTCTCTAAACCTGAAAGACCTGGGTCTGGTACTGGATTTATTTAGACTCTAAGAAAACAGTAATTTTCTAAGTCAACATCCTGACCCCACTTGAGTCAGCGACTGATCATGATAAAGGCTTTCCTCATCACTTACAGCTCTCTTTAAAGGAGCGAGACACACATCCTGGAGAGAAAAGGACCCAAGTTCAAGGGACAGAAACTAATCACGATGTGCCAGCCAAGGCAGTAGGCATACTGTATCACAGATGTCTGCCGCGAGGGTCAGAGGCGGCTGGCCTTGGTCGAACTGAGCGTATTGCAGCCAGGATGCTGTGGTTGCCCTGTTAGCCCCTCTGCTCATCAGAGCTGATGGGTCATTAATTAAGCCTCCTTTCCTCATCCTCCCACTGGGTTCAAGGGCATGATTGTTTATCCGTGGATCCCCTAACTTCCACAGAGTCCAGCAAGTGAAGCAAATGTAGCAGGAATGTACAGTGCAGACTTTACCCACACGAGGCTTCAGATGACTCCAGAGGTCAACACTGATAGGGGTAGCCAGCCAAGTGCTAGCATTTTACCTTCATAATGGCTCCTTCCTCAACCAAAAAATTCCCTTATCCAGAATAAAAATCACAATGGGCTGGAGAGATGGCTCAGCAACTAAAGGGTTTGCTTGCAAAGCCTGACAGACTGGGTTCAATTCTCTAGTGCCCACATAAAGCCAGATGCTTAAAGTGCTGTTTGTATCCGGAGTTCCTTTGCTGCAGCAGGAGGCCCTGGCATGCCCATTCTCTCTCTCTCTCTCTCTCTCTCTCTAACTCTCCTTGAAAATTAAATAAATAAATAATAAATAATTTTAAAATGAAATCACATTGTGGTGAGTAGGTTGATTTCTGAACAGCTATCTTTTATTTTTTTTAATAATTAGGAATTTTACTGTATAGAAAAATCATCTATTGGTCCCATTCCCCTCATGTTATCCTCTTATTTCCCTCTCCCCCATCCCCATTACACTGAGTATCCTTCTCAGTGGGGTTACTGGTATTCACAATGGGATAATGAATGTAGCAGTCTCTGGGGGGGGGGGCGAGGAGTAGACAAAGCCTCAGGATATTCCTTCCCACCCTGTGGCTCTTACAATGTTTCTTCCAACTCTTCAGCAATATTCCCTGAGCCTTGATGGGTGTGTTTTAAGTCTATTTTAGTGTGAAACTCTCTGAAACTTCTGGATTTCTACTTCGATGAGTTTTGAGTGTCCTCATTGTCTATTGCCATCACCTTAGAGCAGGTTATCAGGATAATAGTGAGAGCAGTGCTCATGTTTAAATTGCCACTTCATCTATTTTTAAAATTAATTTTATGTGTGTGTAAATGTATCTACATATTTGTGTGGAGGGTGCATGATTATGTGTGGGAGTATGTGCACGTGTGTGTGTGTGTGTGTGTGTGTGTGTGTGTGTATGCATGCAAGTGCATATGGAAGCCAGAGGACAACCTCTAGTGTCATTGTCAGTAATGTCCTCCACCTCCTTTGATACAGGGTTTCTCCATCCTGGAGCTCATCAATTGGTGTAGACTAGCTAGCCAGTGAGCCCCGGGAATCCTCCTGTCTCTGCATCCCCATCACTGAGATTACCAGCACATATCACTGCATCCAGAATTTTACAAGTTATTGGGATCGAATTCAGGTCCTCATGTTTGCAAGTCAAACACTTTACCAACTACCTCCCCAACCCTTCATGACCACAAAGGAGCCTTCAAGTTCCTGTTGTATCCTTTTTTAGGAAGAAGCTGATTCTTTAAACTCTAAAGTCATATGGAGGATCTGCATGTCCTTGCTTTGGGCCTCGTTATTGTAGTGCGTTAGTGCAACTGCTTTCTTGGGAACAAAATTTTTAGCTTAAGGATATTAGAGAATACACGTATTTCACAGTAATGAGGAATCAAAATATGGTAAGGCAATTTAAAAATAATCTGGGAGTGTGATTCTCACAGGAGAGGGTGTTTCCAGAAGCAAGCCATGTGGTCCTTGGGGACATGAACAGAGCCAGAGAATGGGTACCTTGTACTTGGTCTCCTGGTAACATCAGCGAGTCCTAGGAACATTTTGTGTTTATTTAGACTTCTCTCTTGAGGCCATTTCAGTCTCTCATTCTGTGATTTATGTATTTCTAGAGACTGATGTATTTCTTTCTCAGCTGCTAGTGTGATGAAGTCTTTTATCTTATTCCCCTGAAAATTCCCTACTGTAGAGTAGCCAAGAATGGAGGCTGGGTGGAGCATAAGCTCTAGATGCAATGCTTCTGCTGGTTCCTCCTTCCTGCTCTTTCCAGATCCAAAGCACCATACCTAGGACCACTAGTTTTCCTTATTTGCCAGAGAGATGATAAGGAATTTAGTCTATGTGCAATTCAAGACATGTCTATTCAAACAAGGATATGCTATACAGAGACTTCAAGATTTTCTTTAAATATTTTATTATTTCTTGATTTTTTTAAACAATAACATTGTAATCTTAGACCCACTTACCCCCACTCCAATTCTGCTAGGTGAGGTTATTTCAACAAAAATATATGACTTCATAGAAGGACCACTTTTTTCACTTATCCCTTTCTAGGTCCCTATTAGAAAATTTCAATTATTCTCTGTAGTTGAGCATTACTTTGAAGGTGAAATCCTTGGGCTGATTTGATCATTTCACTTACAAACGAGGATTTAGATGTCAGTCAATTTGTTTGGCAGCTACACGAGACACCAGGAAAATTGGCTTTGCGGTCCCCAAAATTTGCTCTTGATTTGTGTCTTTTCATCATGTGCAACTGTAAGCAGTTTTTATCATCTTCCAGATAGTCTCTGCAACATCAAAGTGGCTTAGGACAAGATTGTATGGATGGATATTGAGGAACGTACTGTATGCAAACTATCTAGAACTTACTTTTCCCACAGGTAAGGCATTACTGCTAACATCTTTAATGTCTTTTTCCTTTCAATCCATAAAGACACTGAAGTACATAGTCTCAAATTTTATATTCCAATGACTAGTTTCACACTTGGTTTTTAGGGAATATTAAAAGTGGTGGAGTTTATGTATGCATTTATCATGTAAACTAAACTTCCATTTAAGAATTCTGCAACTGGTTAATTTTCTCAGATCTATCCTTTGAATTTTAACTCAAATTCCCTTTCATGAAATATTTCCTTTCTTCCTTTCCTGCCCCAATTCCTTATTCCCACCTCTTTCTCAGGCACTTTGTAAGTTCATCTGTTTGGATACTTAGCATGCTGTGTTGTAATTATCTGTATGAGTCCAGCCAAGTTTGAACCAATTTCCTTTCTGAATCCTGACCCCAGCACAATGTTTGGTGCAATATAGATGCTCAATGGATTGAAGAAGGCACAGGTGGGTAAGCTGATGGATTTTCTCATTTTGCCCTTTCTTCCTTTAAAGAAGTAAAATCTTAAATGTCAGCAATATCTAAGAGAAAGTGGACCTTTTACAGAAGGGAACGCCTAGGACAAAACAGAGAATGTGCTGTGTCTAGCAACCCCTTGGCTCTTAGTAGTAAACAGTTCCATTTCTACCATTCTATGACCCAGTCAGCCTCAAGTTCATGTCCATCCTCACCTCATATTGACCTTTAAGGTTATGGCTTCTCTTTTGTCTCCCTTATGTAACTGCCCTCCCCTAAAGTCCTCTCACTCCCCTGCAATTAGCACTGCCAAGTATGTCTCAGAATGCCAGGCCAGGACCTGGAGTAATTGCTGCTCGAGACTCCTCCTGACACAAATGTTGACATTCTGTTGGCATAACTTGCAATAATGTATGCAGATTGCATCCTTCCAGGGCCATAATTATTACTTCTCAGCAAGAAATAGTCAGGTTATTCCCTGGCTTGATTTCTAGGAGCCGATTTCCCTTTTGGAGCAGACTTGTTTAGTGAAATGAGAAGGGAGGACAGAGAGGAGGCATTGGAACAGATGGGGGCAGGGAGCACAAAGCTGCAGGAGTCCTGGGAGTCTGGGACCCTAGGGAGCTCAACCCCCACCTTCCTATAACTTTTACCATTTCTGTAGCTTGGGAGTCTGTGGTACTGGAGGCCTCTACCACACATTTCTATAACTTTTATCATTTCTGGAACTATGTACCAGGATTATTCACTTAGTAAGACTGTCAGATTTTCTTAAATACAGCAAATGATACCACATAGAAGTTCAAGGCCTCTTAGCCTTTCTTCATTAGTACAAATAAGGAACTCTGATAGAGGTCGGAGGCATAATGGAATCTACAAGGATACAGGTGGACCCATGGGGTGAGGACAGATATTTTGTATGGGAGGAACACACACATATAAACACACACACATTTAAACACACACACATTTAAACACACACACATACACACACACACTTTTCATTGTATCCTGTGGCTGGATAAATCATGTATAGTGTGTATTGGAATGTATTTTTACCTTTGGCCTTCCTTTGTTCCAATTAAGTCATCAGCTCCTTACATACTTAAAGTAATTCCAGTTTCTTTTACTCTATAATTACAAAAGAGCCATAAATCAAACACTAAATGAGCAGAATACTCTAACAATGTCAATAAACATGAGCAAATGCTTTCAATCTATTTTGTGAAATTTCCTATTAATATTTCCCAGAGTTTACTTATTTTATTTGAGCTTGACTTGGGATTCTCTGAGGTCTCTCTCTCTGCTTCTAATTTCCTTATTTAATTATCTTCCTCTATGTGATAAAGACACATTTTGACCTCTAATTTTATACCTGGAATATGATAAGTGCTCCACTATAAAATCATTGGTTGAAATTGAGTAGAAATGTTGAAGGGTTGGATGATCATTCACTTAAAGGAGGGAACCATTTCACATTACTGCATTTTCATCCTATAGTGAGGCCTCAGAGGAAATAATCTGTGTAGATAATGGTGGTCAAACTGAATTATTTTCAGAGAAAGGGATCACCTGTCACTTACTTGTTTCCATCTTGTGAAGTAGAGTTAGAGAATTGAGAGTAGTAGAGATCACCTGGACAACACATTTTGGAGTAAGTGGTACTGAATACTCTGGTGTTATAGGACATAGTACCACCATCATGTGAATGATTTCCCCCAAACAGGGACTGTGGGATCTAAGGACATATCCCTTCCATGCCTTGTCATTTCATAGAAAGTGCACCACATCATGAAACCCTCACTTTTCACTTCCTTCTTCATTCTAGCTTCCTGGGTTTTGGACAATTGCTGCATAGCTATTGTTCAAATATGGAAACTACAGAGCCAGATACATTAGTAGATGATAGTTCATTTAGTGCTTGGAATTGTTATAATACAGCGATAATCCACAGGGACCCATGGGTACATGGATAAATATAGGAGGGGCTGAAGAGATGGCTTAGCAGTTAAGGCATATTCCTGCGAAGTCTAAGGATCCAGGTTAGATTCTCCAGGTCCCACGTAAGCCAGATGCACAGGATGGCACATGCATCTCGAGTTCATCTGCAGTGGCTGGAAGCCCTGGTGTGCCCATTCTCCCTGTCCCCCCACTTCTCTGTCTCTAATAAATAAATTAAAATTATAAAAATCTTTAAAAAAAGAATAGGAGACAGACATTCCTCCCTTCAACTCCAAATTCTGGTTTTCTTGATAAAACAGAGATGGAATCAATGGGCTCAAATGCTTCCTGTTTCTGAATTATGATAAACTGGCTTCTCCAAACGGGATCTTCTACCATCTCATCCTCTAACCCTGTCATCCCCATATGTAAAACATCTAGAGCTTCCCCATCCCCCAGAGAACAGAGTTTGGGCTTGCAAGCATGGGCCACAAGGACTTCCAAGTGTGACTGCAAAATTTCCTTCCCATCTCATTATCCTTTAACCTCCATTCTCATCTGCATTGCCACCAGGTCAAACCCTTTTCTGTCACTACCAGGTGCCTCACTGTTCTCCACCTCCATCCAGACTGTCCTCTCTCCAGCTCAAAAGTGCTGTCTACAAAAATCCTGCATAAAACACTCCTGAGAGCATCTTGTCCTTCCATCAAATATTCTCTTTTCTTCTAATAGAAACTTCTGTTGTTATATTTTTAAAATATTTCACTTTGTTTTGTTTGGTTACTATCTTTTGGTGTTCTAAACCAGGGATTCTGAAACTTTTTTTCACTTGTAACCCCTTTTGTCTGAGATAGTATTATGCAAACTTGGACACATAGATATATTAAATAGGTATATAAAGCAAACAGTTTCTGATATCAAATCATGATTAACTTTATTTTAAAGCAGCACTTTGTTATGCATATAATTTTACGACCTATAAAAAGCTGAAGGGAAACTTGCACACTGAGATGGATATAATTTTTTAAAAATAAAAAAGTAAAACTTCCTAAGTACACTGCAGGACACAGAACATCTTCAACATTTCCAGAGTTTAGTGATATTTTGATTTTATAATTGTCAATGCCTTGACAATTTGCATAAGAATATGTTATAAAAGTAACAGGAGTATTTTTAGGGATATTTCAAAAATTGTTGGGAATTTCATCCTAATTGTAGGCCCAAATATATTGAATGAATTTTTATGAAACTCAAGTGAGGAACTCAAACAGTAATTTTTAAAGAATCAAACATTCTTACAAAATGAATACAAAGATAGACAAATTAAACACTTTCAAGTTCTGGGATGATGGGAGAAAAATATTAAAGTATTTGTTTTGGGAAATTAAAGCATTATTTCTATAAGAGCAGAATATTTTGCATTTACAGTACAAGCACAACAATTCATAGCATACCATAGTCTTGAAATTAGAGTTGAGGTGTTTCAGGCAAGGCTTGTTGGCATATGTGCCAGGATGGCAGACCCAATGCCAAGTACACTCGTTGTGTGCTCAGGACTAAGGCTGCAGCAAAGTAGTGTGACATGACATGGAGGAGTGCTGCCAGAAACACCTGGGATTCATTACAGGTTTAATTGTAAATTAATTTTGGGTGTCCAGAAACCTTTATTGTTGACAAATTTTTCACCCCCTCCCAACACACATAGAGTTACATGTCCTTAGGAGGTCACAATTTAAGAAGCTGGGCTCTGTATCCAGCTAGTATACTGCTACCTACTGAGTGAATTTCAAGGGAGCACGTGAGGACTTCCACCTTGTTCTATGGTCTCTAGCCTAGGCATCAGTATAGCATCCCTGAGACATGGTCCAGGCAAGTTCACCTTCTAGAGTTTAAATTGTACTGTCTAATTTGACCTCCCCTTCTTGCCTAGCAAGTAGAAATAGCACCCAGCACACTTATAAATTAAATTAATAAAAGTAAAATTTATTATCATCTTTTCAGTCAAGTACACTGTGTCCTCATAGTCTTCCACTCACAATCCCCTAACCCCAAATTTTCTTGCCCATTCCTGTGTTTTATTTTTCTACCACACCTCTCTCTTATCTCACTATCCCTATAACTGAGCCCTGTATTTTCTTTCAACTTATATTTCAAATAATCTATATAACATTTTTTGAGTCTAAAGATAGAATCGGCAGCTTACTCTCTATTACCCTATAGTTCCAGATAAAGTTTTTTTTTCATCATAACATTTAACTACACCATGCTGCAATTTTTATTTGCTCACTTTTGTTTCCTATCAGATTGTAACATTGCTTAGTATAACAATCACATTTTGTTTGTCCTTGTATTTTTAGATTGAATATCATATCTGTGAATAGAAGCTGCTTAAAGTATTTATTTAGCAGATGTATGGATGGTTTGAGTGCTATTCTAACAAAGCAAATATGATAACTCATATCCTCTGCATCAGAGTCTACATACAGAGTTAAGAGATAGGAGGTAAACAGGACAATTAAAATGCATTGTGGGGGTGGAGAGATGGCTTAGCATTTAAGGCGCCTGCCTCCTAAGCCTAAGAACGCTGGTTCCAATCTCCAGCGGTTCCAATCTCCAGGTCCCACATTTAGCCAGATGCAAAGTGATGCAAGGTCGCAATGCCGCACTTGACCACAAGGGGGCACACACATCTGGATTTCGTTCACAGCAGCTGAGAGACTGCTGGCGCGCCCATCTCTATCTGTCTCCCTTTCACTCTCTGTCTGTCTGTGTGTCTCTCTCCAATAATAAATAATAAATAAATAAATAAATAAATAAATAAATAAATAAATCATTGTGATAATTACTACAATGGATGCTGGGTGAGTTGGGAACTAGCTTGTACATGGCAATTTCTCAAGGAGAGATGGAGACGTGTGAGGTGGCTGTGTTCTAGCTCAAGGTGGAGCTTCAACAGCTTTTTGCTTGGAAGTGTGAAGTAGTACTGGTTTCTTACTTCAGATTGTGCAGCGGTCCATGTCCAGGTTTTATTCCTGTAACATGTCCTCTTGTGAGGTTATGTGTCATTTTTATAATAATCTTATACCCAGAAATAGAAGGCTTATCTCTTACATAATCTTGTCCTCTCATGCATGAACTGCTCACATTTTGATTGCTGACTGCACTCTGAGTTTACTTTACTTCCTACAACATCCAGACAAATATCTTCCTACTTCACACTTCCTTCAGATACTGTTGGGGCATTTGACCACTGTACACTGCCCATATATTTTTTATACTCCATCTTTAACTAAAAGCCATTAGTACTTGGGTTCAGAGCTGGGCAATCTAGAAGCATAATAGGGCCCTACCAACATTGTTCCTTTTTTAAATTTTAGAATGTGTGTGTGAAAGAGACACAGACAGAAACGGAGAGAGAGACACAAAAAGAGAGAGAGAGAGAGAGAATTGGCATGCCAGGGCCTCAGCCACTGAAATCAAACTACAGATGCTTTCCCTACCTAGTGGGCATGTGATACCTTGTGCATTGCCTCATCTTTGTGCATCTGGCTAACATGGGATTTGGGGAGTAGTGCATGGGATCTTAGGCTTCACAGGCAAGTGCCTTAACTGCTAACCATCTCTCCAGCCCCATTGTCCCCTTTTATAAATTGTCAACCAGCTAGAGGAAGAGATACCTGCTTTGCTCTTCAGTTCCAACTTTCAAAGGACACAGGAAGAGACCTGGAACAGCCATGAAGTTTTAACTAGGGTTCTGAACATGATTTTATATCCCATACCAAAGGACACCCATGTCCTTGAAACATTGTGGGCTTAACAAGTCCTGATCCTGAAAAGTCATGCTTAAGATAACTTTTGTCTGAGTGATTTATTCCAATATTAATCAAGAGCTAAAATTTTCTGTGTCACCCTGTCATATATCTAACATCTTCAGGACATTTTCTGTTCCAGGGACTATACATGAAGTTCAAATGCCAAAGATATCCAGTTTCTGTCATATATCCTATAGAAAGAGATATGTATTTTTAAAAGCTTATCATTAAAGTCTAATGTATTCATGACAATTATGGGTTGTTCACAGGATATCATGAAACACATGTCATCCTGTGAGTAGGAGTGCATATTTGCAGTGAAGTTTTGCTGGAAAATTAAGGCAGAGTTGAATTTTGCAGGTGAAGAGGAGGTAACAGTTGCATGTGGAAGTAGGAAGCACAAATGAGAAAAGATAGGAAGAAAATGAGAGAGAGAGAGAGGGAGGGAGAGAGAGAGAAAGATCTGTGGTATTGTACAGTGTAATATGAATCAAGAGCTAACAATTAGTGAGATTGAAGAGGATGCAGGTAGTTGATGGAAGGTCTCTAAGATTAAGTGAGGCTAGGTGTGGTGGAACATGCCTTTAATCCCAGCACTTGAGAGGCCAAGGTAGGAGGATTGCTGTGAGTTTGAGGCCACCCTTAGGCTACAGAGTGGGAAAAAAAAAAAAAAAGTGAAGGGGCTGAAGATATAGCTTAGTCTCTAGACAGCTTGCCTAGAATCCATGAAGTTCAGAGTTTAATTCCTAGCACCACAACAAAAAAGTTAATATATAAAAAGAAATAAATAGAGGGAACCTGATTTTATTCTTCATACCTAAAGAATTGTAAGTACAGGTACACCTGGGCAGATTTGTTAAATAAAGCTAATTATAAGGAAAGTCATGTCTCTGTACTGTCCTATAATCAGTATGATCTACACGTAGTTCCTAAATCCCTATGGTAGTTCTTCCTCCCCCCTGGGTAGAGGGAGAACAGCTGGTCATCATCCCACTTGAAAACTATTCTTGAGATGTTTCCCAAAATGTGCTATATGTCTCATTCAAATTGGATTTATTCTGGATTCCACAAGCAGTGCCCTAGTTCACTGTTTCATCAGAGGTTCCTTGATAGATGCATCACTGTCTCAGGAGCTTGGGTTGTTATGGATGGTGAAATACATTAGATTGTTTTCCTTTAGGAACTGAGTGCAATCACTCCTCTGACAAATCAGTTCAAGCCTCTCTGCCTTTGTCTCCTTAACTTCATATATAATCATGTGAATATGTTTATTTCACAAGGTATTTTATTACTGCTGTTATGCAATGGGTTTTCAAAGAAGGAAGATAGGAGTATTATACCCACTTTACAGATGGAGAAAAAGATGTCATTGGGGACTGCAAAAAGAAGGCTGGACTGTAAAGCAGGGTATGTAAATCTTTATCTTGACTCAATTATCTATTTAGAAAATTTGTAAACTGAAAGCTTAAGTGTATCCTAACATTGCAAAAATAAAGATGTTCTCTATTCATTCAATATTTATTTATTTAATAACCATTTTTATTTGCCAGAAACTATTTTAAACAGAACTATCATACAATTTAGCAAGGGGATTAGACAAATACATAAACAAGTAAATGTAGAGCATAGCATCAGAAATATAAACACAATGGAAATCACAAAGCATAGTGATGGAACATTACAGTAGACAGTGCTATCTTCAGCAGAGGGTTAGGAGACTGTCTGCTGGGAACTTTTCAACAGAGAGCTGAATGAAAGCTGTGCATATCCATGGGGAGCATCCCCACCTGAGCAAACTTCAAACTCAAAGGACTTCAGGTGGGATTACAATTGACATGTTTGCATAGTAGGAAAAAAAGTGAGTCAGGGTGGAAGAGATCAGAAAGGGTCCTAAGGGTGGGTGTGGAGGAAGTTTATCTTGGTGCACATTTGGAGAGGATGCAATCCATCATGCAGGGGAGGTATGGATGCTGAGGGATCTCACTCCATGGTGGTGAGAGCTGTGGTATAGCTTGCTTAAGTCTTGGCCAAACAGGAAAACAAAGAGCTTAGGGCCAGAAGAATTTATCAACTTCAAGACTCATCCCCAATGATTCAAATTAGGTCATAGGCCCAAAGTTTTCACAATCACCCAGAGTAGTGCCACTAGCTGGGGAACAATTGTACAAACACATGGCCAGAGGACAACATTTCACATTGAAATTATAACAATATACCACTAAAGGGCATACCCACAGCAGACTTTATATAGAATGTTCAGGATGCCCATTGCTTCCCAGGTTCCTTATCTATTTAGTGAAATAATATTCACAAGATTACCCTAAATGAGAGATGCCATACTAATGATGCTAAATAAATTCTTTATAGGTAAATGCAGTTGATACATGCTATTAGAATCTGGAAAGAAACATTCAGAATGAAGAGATAGTGGCAGAGGGAAAAAGAAAGAGAAAGAAAAAAATGTGTCCATATTGATGGCAAAGGTATATGGAGGAGGACATGTCGCCAAGCAAATGTATTTCTACAGGACAATGACAGGGCAATGTCTAAAGTACTCTGGTTGTTGATCAGGTTTTCAATGTATCACCATAGAGTCCTCCACCATACCATGGAAGATACACACACTAGAGGTTCTTTGCCAAAGGGTAGTGCTGAAAGGAATAAAAAGGAGTCAAATGCTCTCTCCTTTATCACCCTAAATTACCTGGGGTTCTGTTTTTCATGGGCAAATCAGTAGCAGTAGAGACTCTAATTTCCTCCAACAACAATTCCAGTTTCCAATTAATATGCTAGCAAGAGAACAGATACAGGCCTCTGGGGATAATGTCAGTACTTGGTGGCATTTGTTAAAATTAGCTGATGGGCAGCCTTCTTACTCCCAAGAGAGACTATGAGAAGCTCACATCCACATTCATCCCTCTGACTTCCTCCCCCTCCCCAATCATGTTCCTTTGCTGAAAATAAAATGTGACTTTTCTCCTAAGTAATTGATGTTCTGTCTCATTTCCTGAAGCAGTATAGGCTTAGCAAAGGAGACCATGTCTCATCTTCCTTGTTATTGGCTCTAATGAAATATCCTCTGGTTGACAGCTTTAAAAAGGAACAGTGATGGTGGGGCCCTAATGTGCCTTATACTTGCCAAGACTTGACCCTGACTACTGATGGATTTTAGTGAAAGATTGGATCTGGGGAAGCATGATTTGGATGGGGAGAGAAGGCAGGCTGCACTCTTTCATTTTTTTCTCATATCCTTCTACCTAGCTATTATTTTGTTGGTTTTCTTAATTCATCTCTATTGCTAATTAACTTGTATTATCTGTCAACATTCATGGGCAACAAGCATCTAAACTCTGAGTATTGATTTTTGGAGTAAGTGTTTGTAGGCAGTGTTTGCAAGTGTGAATGCAGAAACATGGAGGGCAGAGGAGAACGGCTGCTCTCCTCCTCCTATCTCTTCTACCTCATTTCTCTTAGACAGAGTCTCTCATGGAACCTTAGTGTTCAGTTACATTGCCTGACCAAAAGCCCTGGTGATCCTCCTGTCTCCATCCCATTTACTGCAAGATTCAAAGGCATATATTGCCATGTCCAATTTTTCATGTGTGTGCTGGGGATTGAATTTAGTTCCTCATGCTTGCGTAATAAGTCCTCCTAAACTCTGAGCCATCTTCACAACTGTTCAACTCTGAATATTTTAAGGAAGAAAACATAGGGATATTGGGGTGACACTCAGGCAGCTCATAGCCCCCAAGAGCCAATACCACCATTATGGGTTGAATTGTGTCCTGCAAGTATTCATAGTTTGAAGTCTTGGTCCGCTAAACCTCAGAATGCAGTCTTGTTTGGAAAGAAACAGATCATTACAATATGACTCAAGTAAGGCCAATTAACATAAAGACAGAGAGACCCCTGACTCAAGCCAGTCCACTCAGTATCACAAAATTTCTGAGAATTTGAAAGCTGAGGTCAGAGTGAAGTTGACTGAGCTCCTGATCTAATGTGACTGGTGTCCTTATAATGGAGAAATTTGGATACAGAGACAGATACACATAGAGAGAAAATGATGGGAAGAGACACAAGGGAAAACAGCCATCAACAAATCAAGGAGATGTGCCAAGACAGATCTTTACTCAGGCTGCAGAAGGAACTAACTGGGCCACCACCTCAATTTAAGATTTCTTACTTCCCAAACCATGAGGTGATAAAATTCTGTTGTGAAAGCCACTCAGTTTGTGGTACTTTGTTGTGGCAGTCCTAGCAAAACAATACAATGACAGATGCAAGAATTACTGTAAATAAACTGGGCATGATAACGCACGTCTTTAATCCCAGCACTTGGGAGGCAGAGGTAGAAGGATCGCCATGAGTTTGAGGCCACTCTGAGACTACATAGTTTTAATTCCAGGTCAGCCTGGACCAGAGTGAGACCCTACCTTGAAAAAACCAAAAAAAAAAAAAAAAAAAAAAAAAAAAAAAAAAAAAAAAAGAATTACTGTAAACAGAGGCTGAGGAGATAGTTCAGTGGGTAAATACTTACAGCACAAATATTAGGACCTGGATTTAGATACCCAGCAAACATATACAATGCTGGATGGACATGGTGTACCTGTACAGTAATCCCATCTCTGGGAATTCAGACAAAGCAGATCCCTAGGGCTTGCTAGTCTAGCTGAATTTCTAAGCTCTAGTTTGTGTGAGACTTGCTTCAAAAAAATAAAAAATGAAGGTGGAGAATGACTGGGGAGAACACCCAATGTCCATCTCTGGGCTTCACATGCATGTTAACACATGTGTATGCACATCTGCACAACACACATATGCACACACACAAGTTTTGAAATATGAAGAAAATTCCAAATATGAAGAAAATCTAAAGCAGTCCTATTGACCTCCATCATTGATCTCTGTGGTTCTCCTTGTATATTTTAGCATGAGAAGCCTGCACTGGTGATCTTTCAGCTCCTGGGTATCTTCATTTTGAATGCCACAGCAAGAAGATGAGTGGGCCAAAGTTAAAGGTCTATGTCTTTGTCTTAATTAGCATTGGTCCACAGGGAGGCACACAAGGAGTCACTGATCTGGACTTTCAAAATCTGACAGAATCTTAAGTGAATCTAGTACTCACACTGAGACCTGCTCTGAGCTCCTGTTTGGGTTAAGCTCTGTTCCCAAGGAAATTTTTCTTTGCCTGGTGGGGGATATAAGCCATGCATGTACCTAGTCAGGTAGAAGGGGAAATGATATCTAACCAGACAGAAGGAAATCATTCATTGTAAGGTACAAGGCAGAGGACGAGGCATGCACAGATGACGTCTGAGGGCATTCGGGTCAAAGTTTTATGAAAAGATCACTCTAGATTTAGGTTTTGGTACACAGTAAACCATAGACCTGAAGCTTTCAGGAGGGGGATTTTCATATGGGGAGAAGACCATCATCTAGGCTGGAGAACACAGAGGATTATACATGGTAGAGGGCTGGAAAGGCTGGCTAGCAGGGGCTTGGTGGGCAAAGTCATGGTAGATTCATTTAGAAACACTGCTTCTAGATGTCCAAGGCTTAGATTCGCTGGCTGTGGACTCCGCCTCCATGCAGCTGATAGTGAGTTGTCTACCGGTACTTCCTACCACAGCAATCCTGTAACTGAGCCTGAACTTGAGGAAGATAAACCTGCAGTGCTACTACATTACTTACTTTCCTCTTGCTGCAACAAATACCTGACAAAGGCAGTTTAACGGAGGAAGCGTTCATTTTTTCTTACAGTCTGAGGGTCTATTGGCCATCATGGCAGAGCAGGCATGGTGGCAGGAGCATGAAGCAGCTGGGTCACATAGCATTCACCCTCAAGTAGCAGAGAGTGAAGAATGCTGTTTCTCAGCTCACTTCCTTCTTTTTAAGTCCAGGATACCAGCCCATAGCATAGTGTCACTTAGTGCTAGTTCTACCCAAATTAACTTAAACTGTAAATTCTCTCACAGACATGCCCAGAAGTTTGTTTTCTAGGTAATTCAAGAGCCAATCAAGAAGACAGCTGGGATTTATCATCACAGGTGAGTAACATCAGAAATGAGCCTAGCCCAGGCATATTGGCTAGAAAAGAAAGGCCCAGCTGACTGGAGAGAGTTCTTCACACCTGATCAACCCCTCTATCCTGCCTCTGTACCAGGGACTTTATTTCAATTCCATCTGCAAACCTCATCTCCATCTTCCCTTACTTCCAAAGATCCCCAAGTCTACCTTCTCTATGAAGTATTTCTGATTTCTTCAACTGGATTCATGTGACTGCTTTAAGTGCATGCACTTATCTTCCTAGAGTCCAGAGGACTTTTCTTCATTTACTCATAACAAAGTTTGCCGAAGACTACTGTGTGGCATGACTACAGAGGCAGATGTGCAGTCTTTGTGGATGAATTGTTTTGGAGCCAAACCTTGTGGCACGGGCTTATCATCACCAATAGTTCTGAGGATGAGGCAAAATAAAGCAAGTTCAAGGTTTGCCTGGGATGCAGATTGAGCTCAAGGTCAGCTTTGGCAACTTAATAGGGCACTTCCTCAAAATTAAAAAAATAAATAAAAGTGGCTGGAGAGATGGCTTAGTGGTTAAAGTGCTTGCCTGCAAAGCCTAATACCCAGGTTTGATTCCTCAGAACCCATGTAAGCCATATGCACAAGGTGGCACATGCATCTGGAGTTAATTTACAGTGGCTGGAGGCCCTGGGGTGCCCATTATCTCTTTCTAATAAATAAATATAAAATATTTTTTTGGGGGGGAAGAGAGACACAGAGAGAGAGAGGGAGAGGAAAACAGGTAAAGAATGGGTGTGCCAGCAGTCTCTCAGCCACTGCATGCGCCCCCTTGTGGGCAAGTGCGGCATTGCGCCCTTGTGTCACTTTTCATCTGGCTAAATGTGGGACCTGGAGATTGGAACTGACGTTCTTGGGCTTAGCTGGCAGACACCTTAACTGCTAAGCCATCTCTCCAGCCCATAAAATAGTTTTTGAAAAATAATAAAAAACATACAAAAGGGGCAGTGTTGGGCCTTGCTAGAAATGGGCTGGACCTGTGAGGAGGCTGGCCTGAACTATTGGATATAGCCAGGGACCCTGGGCTGTGGGGTTGCAGCTGGCCCTCTGTCAGGAAGTCCCTGGCGATGGTGACGGCCTTCCCTACGTTGTAGGTTGTAGTGAGCTGTCATTACCCAGAGTGGGCAGAACTGGCAAGGTGCTCCCCCCAGACCCCAAAAGGCTCTGACCATTCCATAAGTCAGACTTTGCCCCCCACAGTTCCTGACCTTGTGGCTAGCTGCCCAAGAGACCCTCATGTGGCTGAAGTCACATGGCCTTCTCACCCCCCACAGTAACAGAAGTCACAGCCTTCTGTTAATCTCCTTCCGCCCTTCCCCTTCCCTTGTCCTTCCCCCATAGCTTTGAAGTTACTAGTCCTTCTGCCACCTAGGTAACAGCCCATTAAGTATGCATCCGATTGCCATATAGTCTGTACGTGCCATCTCAACCTTCCCCAAGTGTTTATAAACCCACTCCCCTTTTGAATAAACGAGTGCTGTTCATCAGATGGTCTCCCGGGTGCTCATTGCCCTGTCATGTTTGTCGTCATCGCACTCACCCACTGCTCCAGGAAGGACCTGCTGCTTCCCTCCCAACTCCTCTCTCTCTCACCCAGGACATCAGTGGCCAAAGACCCCGGGAAACAGGAACGGAACAAGACCCACAGGGCAGGGGATATAGCTCAGGGGTAGTATGCTGGACAAGAATGTATTTTGGGTTTAAACCCTAATACCACAAAAAACAAAGCAAAGCAAAAAAAAAAACAAAATAGAAACAGAAACAAAACCAGAAATACAAAAGAACAGTAAAGAAGAGAAATAAAATAGGAAGGAAGGAAGGAAGGAAGGAAGGAAGGAAGGAAGGAAGGAAGAAAAAGGAAAGGAAAGGAAAGGAAAGGAAAGGAAAAAAAAGGAAAGGAAAGGAAAGGAAAAAAAAGGAAAGGAAAGGAAAGCCTTGATGTGCAAGTCCATCCTCTTCCTCTGGACAGTAGGATCTTTAAAGAGACAGAACACACCAATTCTTTGTCTCATGCTGCTTTTCACATACCTCAATCAGTATAAAATCCTTACATATTGACTAACTCAGTGATAGATTGCAATGCTCATTTGTTTTAATTAAGGATTTTATTTCACAAGTAAACATAAATCCACAAATATATACTCTATG
Organism: Orientallactaga sibirica; assembly: GCA_036365145.1. Lineage (NCBI taxonomy): Eukaryota > Metazoa > Chordata > Mammalia > Rodentia > Dipodidae > Orientallactaga > Orientallactaga sibirica. Next base: position 15,615,088 of record JAEOAD010000034.1, read on the forward strand.
ACCTTGCATACAGCCACTTGCCAGTTACTTGGGCTGAGCTTATAAAATGGAAAATGATAGGTTGATTGATTCTTTATCTTAATTACAAATCTTTTTATGCTTTTCCATGCCGCTAGTATTATATTATGTTCCTGAAATGCCTGAATACAAGTACCTCTTGATGGTGATTGAACATTCAACACTAAGCTCAGAGGAATGACAAATGGTGTCATTATTCCTTATGGCATCTTGGAGAGGCATCTTAGAGATGGGCATTTTTTTCTGTACTTCCTAAGTGAGAAAATAGATGCCCAAGTAGGCCCTGTGGGGGGCTGAGGTACATAGCCACATCCACATTAGAACCCCAAACCATTTCACATGATATATAGTAAAGTCCAAAAAGACCTTCCAGCTTAGCTCCCTGTTTACATGTGGAGAAAACAAGAGAAAATTACTTAAGCCATAGAGTTAGTGGAAAACTTAAGCTGCAGCTTTTTTTTTCTTCCTGATAAACAATGAAAATAGTTCCCTCCAGACTCTTGATCCAGATGCGTGTGGCTGGAAGTCTATCAGTGGGTCTGGGTAGGCACAATAGAAGCTGACTAACCTACTCAGAACATGGGCAGTCTCCACAGAGGTCTGGGATGGGTGCCTGGGAAATGTGACCAGTACAACCATAGTGGGGAGGACCTACTATAGTCATCACTATTCAGGCCAGGTACCCAGGGGTGGGGCAGAGAGTGGGGACAGCACCAATGGGCCTGCTTTCCAATACAGGAGTGCACTGTCCTGGGGTCTTTGTGAATGACTGAATGCATACAGGGGGAGCACTCTGGAATCTGAGCAGCCTATTCAGTGTAAGTAAGGATAATTTTAGAGAAAAAAAAATAAAGTTGAAACTTGCCAAGAGGTTTTCATCTATTGGATATACACAGCAAACTTGCTTTTAATTCATTGAAGATTTTAAAAGATTCAAAAAGGTAGCCTTCGTTTTTCCAGTCTATATAACCTCAGGTCTTTCAAAAGACCTTCCAGTGGAGTGGGTTCTATCCTGTGGCTCCATATCACTTGTCAGGACTCTGCAGCCTTTCAATACTTATTTTAGCAGGCTATCTGGAGACTGAACCTAAGGCATTTACGTGGTTTTATGCCTTTCTTCTCATCCTGATATCTACATTACTATGGCTTACTGCTCACTTCCCACTGTCTGTTAACTCAAGTTGAATTAATGATTGGCTAAAACTTCCAGCTCTTTTTCATGAGGGCTATGGTAAAGTCACATTTATCCAGTTAATTGTGAAGAACTAACTTCTCCCGGGAATATTTGCTTTCTGAGAGACAAGTGCATAGTTTGAATAATATTAGGCTCCAAGGAATAACTTTTTCTAATGGCAGATATTTAGATATTGTGCCTCTGAGGAGAGGTGAGTTTTTGGAGCCAGGAGTCATCATTCTCTGCTTACCTCTCCTGTGTACCAGAAAAGGATGAGAGCTCCCATGGAGGCATAGCCGTTTTTCATTGAAGCCCTCTTTTTAAACATGGCAACACTGATTCCCAAAACATATAATTAGCCACAACTCACGTAACTGTCTCCTGTAAGGCCTCAGCTCCTAGTTTGCTCACAGTCATGGATTTTACAGATATTTCATTAATGCTGGAAGATGGCATTTTCTTGCTAATGATCACCTAACATTTAATAAACACATCCCAAGAGTTTTACGACCTGTTAACTTGCAAGTGGCAGTAATTAACCAAAAATGATAAATAATTAAGACCTAATTACATGGTATCAGTCATTTCATTTTCCAGTCCATGTAGTAAGTAGATTTGAACTGTTGAAGAGGGCTCTCTCTCTCTATATATCCCTCTGCCACAATCTGAGAAAGGCTGGGGAGGCACTAGGTCCACACAGGCCTTATGGGGCAGATGAGAATGAAATTGAATCATTAGATCAGTAATTGGACTGTTTCCCTCTCTGAAGCACATTTCCCTGGAATCAGTTGTGCATTCTGAGTTTGGAAGGAGAACAAATAGCCAAATGTGACATTCCTGGCTCTTGGGATACCAAGCAATGGAGAGGCAGTTTGAAGAATTCAGCCTATGAGATGTGAAAGAGAAAATATGGCACTGGTGGCTGGTTGTCTGAACTTCCTTGTAAACTGATTGTGAAGCTACAAGTAAGAAAGCCACTTCTCTCTCAAACACAGAGAGAGGCTGTGAGTGGGTTCTAACAAAAACGTTTGGATGAGGTCTCATTTATTAAAATACCTAGAAGATAATATTTCTTTGTGTGGATGGTTATAGGTTCCCAAAGAATATCACCAGAAGCTCTCTTCATCTCTCAGTGAGACTTCATTCATGGGTTGCATGTCCAGCTTGTAGTCCCAGGTTTCCATTACATGCTGTGGCTACATTATTCCAGATTTGTGTACCAGGATAAATTGCAGAACAAGATGATGGTGATGAAGAAGATGAAGATAATGTTGAACACTTCCTCTGACCTAGACAATTCAATACATGTCATCCACTTGTAAACCTCTCAATAGCCAAGAAGGTAGGTCCCATGGTATGTTATAGCTCTCCCACTATAGATGGAAAAACTATACTACAGAAATAAGCTGGCACAGCTACAGAGTGGTAGATGGGTTTATATATCACCATGCTCTCAAACATATGCACAAGTTTGCAGAATGCTTTGGTATTCATCACCAGATCAGGTCCTTGACAAGTGCTCTGTCTATTGAGTGTAAGTATATCCATCCACATTTCACAGGTGGATCTACAGGCCTAGAAAGATATTTTCAAAAGATCATACACATGTCAACGACACAGTGACTTCTATAAAATCAGATCCCAGGTCAACAAACTTTAGATTCTTAATTTCATGTCCTGAGATTCCACAAAGAGTTGTCCTCACAGAAAGAGGATTGGTAAGCATGACCCTTGAAGATCTTACCTTCCCTCATTAATCAGGTCATCTCAGCTTCATTAAAATTTGATGTTCTGTTTATGATAAATTGGGAAAAAATAGCCTGTCATAGTGGCTTAGTCCTGTGATCTCAACACTAGGTAGGGAGGCTGGAGCAGAATGATTGGTGTGAGTTTGAGGCCAGCCTGGGCTACAACATGAGTTCTAAAATCCAAAGGGAAGGGAGAGTATAAGAAGTTATGGATACTCTGACAGATTTCCTTCAAGCTCTCAGATGTCAAATCCACTGATATTTTGTGTCTCTTGCTCCTCTCTATAAGCAGCCAGAGAGAAAAATCTAGCATCTGTGCTTTCAGTATTAAATAATGGGGAGGAAAGAGCGGGAGTAGAAGTGAAAATTTTTAGTATCATACTGTTGTACAAGAGGAAGAGTGGACTTGAGGAATTTCTAGGATGGGATGGGAATTTTTTTTTTCCTCGAGTATTAAATCACATTATCAGATACAAGAGGACTGAGGCCAACCTTTGTTACAAACTTATTCTGAATAACCAAATACATCAACTGTTGCTTTGGGTTTCAGTTTTGTCACATTTCATTATAATATAAATTCAGTGTAGGTATGTACTTTTCTCCTAGACTTTAAGTTCCCTGAGGAGAAGAAACCCCGACTATCCTGACAGAGCACTACCCACAGTTGGTTTCTTCAAGAGAGGCAAGCTCAAAGGTCTGCTCCATCTTTATAATGAAAACAAAAACAGGATCAATCTGAGAGCTTTACCCCATCTCCAGAAGGTAATGGTTGAGAATAGAACCCACATAAAACCCCTGATAAAGCTGCTGGCAGACTCTAGAAGAGGCAAGAGAAGATTGGAATACTGGTTCATAGAGGACAAAGTTCTGGCTTCTCCTGAGAGTGATTCCAACATTCTGCTGCTATGCTCCTGCTCATGGACTCAGTGGAAAAAATGAGAAAGATGATAGCAGGTCTCTAGAGAATGAGACAGGACATCCATCTGTCTGCCCGTCTCCCTCGGGTCCTGAGGGCTCAAAGATGAAAGGCTCAGTTGCCTATTATGCATGAGGGGTTGGAAGGGATTGTGTCAGTTGAAGTAAACAGCATCTGTTGCTCAGTTCATGAGAGGACCCTGGCTGGTCCTTGGGAAAGGGGTTAGGAAATGCTTGGCTTATCAAGGAGATAGGAAATCCTACCATGAATATTCCTCCTGATTCATTTCCTCAAAATATAAACCATCATGCACCCTTAAGAGAAGAGGCTTGGACTACAGTGTGCTTTGTGCAGAGAATCCCAGATGGCCATTAAAATCTAGCTCCACCTATGTTATGAAGGTGCCGGGTGACCCTGAGTGGAGCTGTTATCCATCTCTAGTACAATATTTGTTCAATATTTGAGAAGACTCAAACTTGGTGTTCTTATACCTTGCAAGAAGCTAATTAATAACTCAGTGTTCAGTAAGAAAGAAACCTCCCCCATACACCTCTGTTCATTCCTCTGCTACTGTCAGCTTGAGCTTCTCCTGAGGGAAATGGGGCTGACAGACGATGGAAAGGAACAAGGAGCAAAGGGAGCTTAAGTCTATTTTTGGTTCCTGCTTTTAAGTTCTTTAAGGAACTTCAATAAGAGGCACTTCCTGCTCTGCTTCTATCCACTCTGCTCTTCATTCAACTGCACATGTAGACTTTACCAAGGGTGGAAACATGTGTACGTGGGTGTATGAACATCCACTCTCACACAAATACATATCCACACAGAGAATTTTCCAACACACGTGCATGCTTTCTTAATTACCATTAATTAACTCAATTTGAAATTTTGTACCTTGAGAAAGATGATTTTAATCATCACTTCTTGGATTCCACTTTTTAAAAAGTATTTTTTTCATTATATTATGAGAAAGGGACAGAAAGAAAGAAGCAGACAGAGAAAGAGTGAGTGAGAGAGAGAGAGAAAGAGAGAGAGAGAGTGGGTATGGGCATGCCAGGTCCTCCTGCCACTGTAAATGAACTCTAGACATATATGCTACTTTGTGCATCTGGCTTTACATGGGTACAGTGGAATCAAACCCAGGTAGTCAGGTTTTGCAGACAAGCACCTTTAATTGCTGAGCCCATGGATTCCAATTTTAAGCCCATAAGTCTCTGTCTTCATAGGAATTTCTAAATGAAAAGAGGCAGATAAACAGTAGGTTACCAAAACAAATCACCCTTGTGTTGTTCCTCCAAAAAGTCTCCCTTGATTTATTCTCGGCCTTCCACAGCTGTTCCCAGGTCCTGTCTTACTGATGCTAAGACTACATAGTCATTGTTGAGTTATAGTCCCCATTGGCCCATGGTGAGCTCTGTAACCACAGGGTCACATCTACCCTTATGTCTCCTATGGCTGTAATACGTACATAATTGTGGCCACATGTTGGGTTCAAGATAAGTGAAGTTGTTCTTACAGCTTTCCTGAGAGCTCTGCCATCTGCTTCTCTTTTTGAATAGGCCTACCTCTGCTGAATCTATACACCTGTAAACATAATTGTAACCTCTCAAAAGAATGTTCCTCTCATCCCACCTCAATTTTTATTTTGCTTGTATTAACTCCCTCAAGGGTTATATCTTCAAGCAAATAAACTAATGCTTTGTTCCAAATAAATAGAGAAAGTGATAATAAACATAGTACTGCCAGTCACTTCCATGGTGGTTCACATTTAGCAAAGCAACTCATGTGTTTTCTTACTTAAGTAACCAAACTAATTTCAAAGGAGACCTAGCTTCCTCCCACAGAGAATAATACTCCTTGGACGTATTTCCATTCATGTTCCAGCTCAATTGTCTTATTGTCTAGAGCTTTCTTTCCTTAGCATGACCTCATGCTATATATCTTGATGCTACTCCATTAAATATTTATGCCAGGATTCATTATTTGACTATTAAATATTTATCAGCTTGTGAACACATACTAGAAGATATGCATTTTGTTCTCCAGGAATAGTCAGATAATTAAATCTGAAATCCAGGAGTTTCTGGGCAGCCTTCATTTTTTTTTTCCTCTGTTTTATCCTCAAGAAACTCTCCTGTTATTATTCACTAAGCATTTTACTATCTATCATTTCTCTTTCTTCCTGCCCAGGCTACACATAATACTTGTAAGAGGCTTCAAGGGCAGATTGGTTTCTTCTCTGAGGTGGAGTTCAGAACTAGATCATGTGAAAAATAAGCCCTGGTGTTTTCTGGGCAAAAGTTAGAGGTATAATAATAATGTTTGAATTAAATTGAATTCAGGGAAAAATCTAGTTAAGTCAATCACAAGATGATAGAAGTTTGTAAACTTGGTAGATCTTAATCAGAGGAACTTTAAGGCTTCACATTCTCATAGTTCTATGAGGCTGTAAGCGTGAGGACCTCAAAAAGTGGGGCAATATAAGTCGCTTTTTCTTGGATTCCCTCCAGTGAGAGCAGTTTTCTGGGAAGAAGTCTGGCTCTAGAACCCCTTCCTACCACCAAAACTGATCTGAGCACTCTAATTCACTTTATGTCCCAATACTCTCTTCTTCCCTTCCCAAACCATCTCTTCCTTCCTTCCCTAGCATTCCCTTCACAGCTGGCCCCATTCCTCACACCCCCCCAAAAAATACTCCTGGTGAAGGTGGAGACTAGACTCTGAAGCTCATCTAATTCTGGAATAATTGATGTAATGTTATTGTAAAGGGACTCATATGCACTATTGGTGAGAATATCAATTAGTATAGCCACTACAGAAATCAGTAAGGCATTTCTTCAGAAAACTAAAAATAAAACGACCATTTCATTCTGCTATACTATTCCCAGTACATCCCCAAAGGAATCACGGTCGTCATAACAAGAAAAACTGAATATCCATGTTTATTGAACAAGTCATTGCCGATGTGTCTGTCACAGATGAATGGATAAACAAACTCTGGTGTATATACACAATGCAGAATTATTTAGGCATAAATAAAACCCAAATTGTCATTTGAAGGAAAATGGATGAAAGTGGAGATCATCATGTTAAGTGAAATAAGCCAGGCTCAAAAGTACAAATCCACTGTGTTTTCAAAACTTCTCTGACCTAACAAAAATGGAAACTGAAGTTTTAACACTATTTAATTTGCCTGGAGTAGAAAGAAAGGAACAAAATGGGCTCAGTGGGAGACTCATTCTATTTAGCCACATTTGCGTACATCTTTGGGCTCTGTACACTTCTCAGCCATATTTCAGCATGCACAGTCCCCTCACCACATACAGAATTCCAAGTGATGGCTTCATTACAATCATACCCCATGCCAGTAGCATGGTAGCAGACACATACTAAGTAACTTTGAATAAATGGACTGCATTGCATTTTAAAATAATTGTCTTTTAGAAAAGACCAGTAACTTCAAGAAGCTGCTAAAATTATTCTTGAAAACAAATGAATTCATCCACGGTAGCTGACCCCTTAAGACAAGTCAAATATTTTAATAAATTCAGCAGATGTCTCTCATCCAAATAAAATACCAATTCCTGAATAGAAATGTCAGCATAGAATATTATTTGCCAAATGCTGACTTATATAATGTATTGTACTTTCATTTCTGATAAGGTAGAATTTTATCAGAACTAAAATTTAGCAAACAACTACAGATTCCATTATCATGAAAAGCAGATTTTCTCAGGTTTGCTAAGAGCAGAATAGTTTAGGGCATATAATCTGTCATACTTTAGAGAGAGGAAACAAGTGGTAGGAATAGATAGGATTTTTTCCTGGCTTAAATAAAGGGAAGCATAACACACACACACACACACACACACACACACACACACACACACACACACACGCACACTTTTCTTAGAAGTATTGGCTGCCAGATTTGAATTGTTGAGGCATTTATAAATTATGAATATTCACAGTAGACTCTCTAGTCATGATACTATCAAACTAGTAAAATGTCAAGGTTTTGGGACCCATTGTCATGGTAGTGATTAACTTAAAAAGTCAGATGAGCTTCAAATTAGGAAATGTAAAGAAATCTCATTCGAATGAATACCCCCAAGTGTGCTCATGAGGTGCTAGGAAGGGCTGACCAGCATTATCCCATGTGTATTTTCTAGAGTACCACATCACCCTTGAGATGAGCTACAGCAATCAATTCTCAGGTTGATGGGATTTGGTAGCTCTCCCTTTATAAACAGCCATGAGTGATGTAATTCTTAAAAGCCTAGAGATGTCCTCAGGAAAGACTTTTATATAATCAGGGACTTTTGTTTAACCAGAAATATATTGATTAGTGAAATCTCTTGATTATATATCACTCATTAACACTCTGTTGAACTTAGGAAGATAAAGTTTATCCTGGCGATATTGATCCAGGTTAATATCATTAAGAGAAACAACCTGTACTGAGAAAACTAGTAGATCAGTAGACTTCCCTGTCAATGTTCTTTTGTAGACAGATCTCAGAAAGGCCAGCACCTGTGTGTTTATTGTGTTTGGAATTTCACCATCCATCTCATAGTACCTGTACACAGGTACTAAACACAGTCTGATTTGAGTGAGGGTTGTCATGATATGGAGCTGATGAATCTTTACATAGAGAGCAGGTGAGTCTGCAGGCCTGTGCTAGTGCTTGTCAAGATGATAGCAGGATGGGTTTATTTTAGGTAACAATGAATATTAAAAATGGCCAAAGGAATAGAGGACATTCATCATATCTTTTGTTGAAGATTGATTGAGACTGATGATTAATGAATTGGTCCAGCACTGGGCAACCAGTTTGCATGAAGCCTTGGAAGTGATATCTCTGAACACCTGAGTTTCCTCAGCCCTTGGTCTTGTGTGCTGCTTCTGTCTGTAACATTGTCAAAGTGAACAAAATTAGACTCCAATCCTTATATTACAGTCCCTGAATAAATTTTCCTGAAACAAAAGCTATGATTTGAAAAAAAGAAATGACTGCCATAATATGCAAGATACACATTGACTTTATTGTTACAATAAGCAGACAAATAAGGAAGGAGGTCTTAGCAAACCATACAATGTAATAAGAACTATGAAAAAAGTTCTGATTTTTATTATCACATCAGACTGAACTAACTCATAGATCTCTCTGTAGATGTACACACACATACACACCCTAGAATGAAGAAGACATAGAATAAGACTCATAATTCTCCCGTTGTCTACTGTGGAAGCAACTGTTGTATTACCACTTAGTTAAGACTTCCCATTACCCAGAAATGGAAGGTATATGATGAACCCCTTGACCTCATGTTCAGAACCTGGTACCATGCTTCCTTTTCTGCAGCACTCTGTGGTTACTTTTCATCTAAGACCTGTTGTGCTGGTCTCATTTTTATTCTTTTTCACTTCTATACCGAGTGTATTTTTTGCCTGGGAAACCCATCTGGTAACCTTCCCTCCTCCCCTGTCTTCATCAGTTGGCCCAAACATCTCCATTTCATTGTGAAACTTTATGTACACATATTTAGTAAAACACTTTTTCTCTATTCTACTGTATCCCTTTGCACACACTTCCAAACTAAGGTTAACTCAAGCACTGGCTGAGCAAAAAGGTTACAGGCTTTGCTCTGGAATAAGGTCCTGTGGTTTCTTGCTAGATCCTGCAGCCTGACTTGAGGGGAAGCCTGTGTGGATGGGGCTGGAGCTCAGTCATGAATCAAGAGAGCAGAAGGGTACAGAGCATTTTTATTAACTCATAGGATGGTGCCAGTGCCTATTAGCTTAATATCAGCTCGGCCTCTACTGTTTCTTTCATCGTGTAGATTTGAAATTATTTACTTGCCTGCCTTCTTCATTCGAGAGTTCTTCTAGAACAGAGATCCAGAGTCTCAGTTATCTTATGTCTCCAGCACTGGCCATGAGAGAGACCTAATCATCTCCGAGACTAGCTTAAAGGTTTTCCCTAGCAAGTCAAGATGAAAACATTTCTTTTCATCCCTGGAAGGAGGACACTGAACTTGGTTAAACATGTGAAAATTCACACTTTTAGTTTAAGTTTTTTTTTCTTTCTTTTTCTTTTTTATCGGCATGTGTGAGTGCATATAGTGCATGCATGTGTGTGTACAGATGTGTGTGTCTTGTGTCCAGGTATGTAAATGCCAGAAAAAATGTAAGGTGTCCTTGTCTGTTACTTTTCTATGTTATTTCCTTGAGATAGAGTCTCTCACCGAACCCAGAGCTGCTATTATTTTGGTCAGACTGAGCAGTGAGGGCCAGTGGTATGCCTGTTCCCAGTACACACACACATCCCATCCCATCCTATCCCATCCCATCCCATCCCATCCCATCCCATCCCATCCCATCCCATCCCATCCCATCCCATCACATGTATACTCATCACATGCACACACAGCACAGGACTGGGATTACAGACATACATTGCATGCCAGATTTTTTTTTTTTTAATGGGTGCTACGTATTGAAGTCAGGCTTTCTCGGGTCTTCATCTTGCACAGGAAGCTCTCTTAAGTGCCAAGCTATCTCCTTAGGTCCAAAGAGTTGAATTTTTTCTGCTGTTATATCTAAAGTTTTGGATGAATAATTGAGTTACAAAAAGGGAAGCATAGCCCTAATCATTTGGCAGTAGTTCACAGATTAATTCCGCTCTTTGTGGTGGTGAGTCAGGAAAGGTTTTTCTCACCTCCTGTTGATGAGATGGAGGATTTGGATGTTCTGTGTAATGAATAGACTGAGCTGGCTTATTAGGCTATTTTAATCTGAAGCTATTTAGGGCTAAGATTAGGAAAAACAAGGATTGAGGTCCAATTTCCTAGTGTTCAATATATTCAGTATTGTACTGAAACCAAAGCTAACACTGCATAGTTTGGCCCCAATTTTTGATGAGGGAGTTTGGGTAGTATTGAAGATTCCCAAGTTCTCTGGTCATGATGTCAACTTAACATGACTTTAATGACATTGAATTATTATCCCAATTTCTAACACAGAATAGTACATATTGATGGAATTAAAAAAGGAAAGGAGGAAGGGAGGGAAAGAGAAAAGGAAAAAAATGAGAAGGAAATAATCACGCAGGAAACTGCCCAATAGGCCTTAGTGAGCTATGGCATAGTCCAAAATGAAGAGATCGATCCAAGCATTTTAACAGACACTAAGCTAGGATGATTTTGAAAAACAGTTAAATCTTCAGTAAGGAAAAAAAATTCTGAAAAATAGGATAATAGTATCCCTCTCAGAATCTAGGAGCTTTTAGTTCTGTTACAGGGAAGTGTTTCTTTCACACATAATGTTTTCAACATCATAGTCCTTGACAAACATTGATAGAGATATCTCATTCTCAGATTGGCAGTGTATCCCTTCCCATGCAGAGTTAAATGCAGGACTACTGAAGGAACATTGCAAAGCAAGCCTAGCCCTATAGAATCTGTCTAACATGTTTGCCATGGGGTAAAAGAATACCACACTTCCCAGCAACTTTAAATGGGCAAGTATCACTTGTTGAGTCATAAATAATGAAGCAAAGTAAGAGAGAATCTAGGAATCTGACAGCGTAAGTTGGGAACATTAGAGGCTGGGTTTGTACTTAAAGGGTTTAAAGGTTAGCAGGAAAATTATCCAGGTACATGTATAATTCAAGATAGAAAAATGTAAGAGTCATAGAATAAACACAAATGGTATAGTGGGGAGATTACAAGAAAGCAAGAAGGACTCTCAGAATTTCCGCTGGAAGAGGGGAACTGAGGAGCTTCAGAGAGGTGGAAACATTTGGACTGAGTTTTGTGAGAGTAACTCCAATAAATGATCTTTCAGAGAGGGTATGCGAGGGGAGGGAGCAGGGCAAGATAATGGATGATGTTTAAGAAAGGTAAAATCTGTTAAAAGTTTCATAGTCTGACTATGTGATTGATTAGCAGAAGCTACCCTGAATGACTGTTTCCCTCAGACAAGTGGCAAGATAAGAATGGAATATTGGAAAGCCTTCCATAAACCTAACCAACATATTCCTCTGAAACCAAAATGAGTCTAGGGAAATGGTTTTAATAATGAAGAGATGATAGATAGTTTATCGCAACATAGAGAGATAGAATATTAAGAAAATTGGTGGATTGCTGTAGTGTGATTGTGACTTTTAAAGATTCATGTTTAAAATTTCAGCTCCCTTCAACTTCTTGAGGCTAGGCTTTTCTCATGAATAAAAAAAAATTATTTTCTTAAAAATGTTCTTTCTCAGGGTTATGTTGTGAACTTTGATATCTATTAAAGAATAATGCTTGAACATAGTAATTAGTTATTTTTTCTTAATTTAAATTTAGATATCAGGTTTTTAGAACTTATATATGAAGAAGATCAGCATTAATTAACAGTCACACATGAATTGTTTACCACTCAGTTCATTTTATCCCATCCTTTTAAAACTACTTGGATTCTGAGTGGAGTTGATTTCTCAGAGTCTCAAGATATTCCATAGTGAGACATTTGGAAGATAAGAGTTCTTAAAGGCATATCCACTCATAGGAAAATTCTAGTAAATCCTTAGGTTCTGTCTACACCTCCAAGCCTGGGTAGACCGATTCTCTTAAAAAATAACTTAATTTGGGGCTATTGAGATAGCTCAGTCAGCCTTGCAAGCATGGGGACCCACACTTGATCTCCAGTATTCATATAATGGTTGTGCATAGTGACTCATGCCTATAATCCCAGCACTGAAGAGAATACCTGGAGCTCACTGGACAGCCAGTCTAGTTTAATTGTGAGACTTTGCCTCAAAAAGAGGTGTATTGCAATATCTGAGAGTGACACCCAAGGCTGTTTTCTGGCCTGCTGCACACAAGTTCAAACATGAGCATGTGGACCTGTACATACATCTTCACCCACAAACATAAACACACATATACTCCAGCATGCATGCCACAAATATAAATGCACAATTAAAAAAAAAATCAAACTTATGCAGGCACTCATAGGCCGTCCTCACAACTTTACATGAGTCATGACTCTTTCACTTTTTTGTCAAATGTTGTGACTGGATGACTCCACTTGAAGCTCTTTTCAGGTCCACACATGAGGCTTTTAAGCTCTCAACCAGATTAATGTAATGAGGTTTTGGTCCTATTTATGACAAGTAAGGGAAGTTGCCTTTTGGTTATAGGTCCTTCAGAGTCTGATCTGAAGACTGTGCAACAATATTTCCACAGTGCTATAGCGGTCACTATAAACAGTTGTCCAACTACAAAATTAGTTATTGACTAATATTGCAACAGGAAGATCATTATGTTATGAAAGAAAGGGAAGTAACATTTATGCTCTTGGCCAGATCATACTGGGAATTTTAAACATGTAATGTGTGAAAATTATTGCTACTTAGTGAAAAGAATAAGATTTCAAATACCCTTGTGCACTGGAGAGGACTAAGTGGACATTTCCAAGAATGACCATCTGGAATCTTGTGTGTGTGTGTGTGTGTGTGTGTGTGTGTGATGTGTTTGTGTTACTTAGTCCTATTCTGCCCTACCCAAGAGGTAGATGTTGGCACTTATTTTAGGTCTAGAGTTTCTCCACCATATTCTTTATCACAACATAGAATACTGACTTGTTGTACCTTGTAAAATGCTCTCTGGAGCAAAGTTCTAATGTTCAATTCCAGGACTTAATGTAACACATATCTCTGTTTGGACTTCTATTACAGCACTGAAGATAGGACAAAGAGTAACCTAGCAGGCCAGGAAAGCTTTTCACAAGGTGGTAATATTTGAGTTGAATTATGACAAGAAGAAATTTGTCCAGGAAAGGGAACAGAATAGTAATAAAATGAAGGAAATTGTATTATACAACTTATAGTTGCAATAAGGTAGGAGGGTGGCAAAGCTCAGGATCCCTGAAAATATATACATAGTGGCTGTGATCTCATAGTGGTGGTGAGAACTATCTGTGGTCAAGAGAACTCAGTTTGCCTTGTGTGGTAGTTTGAATAGATGGCCCCCAATATATTCATTGTTTTAGTTTGCCATATGCAGCCACTTGCCTGGAGTCAATGTCACTGGGTGGATCTTAAGGTGTGGTGGTGGGTTTGAGATATCAATCTAAAGATTTGCCTAGCTGGAGTTCCTGAAATGTGCTGTGCTATGTGGTTTTTGGCTTGTGGCTTTTCTCTTTGTGTTTGGTCCTGTGAAGAGTAGGCCAGCTTCTTCTGCCATTATGGGACTTCCCCTGGATCTGTAAGCTATAATAAATATCCCTTCCTCCATAACTGTGCATGGTCTGGAAGTTCATCTCAGTGAACCTGAAGCTAGCTGTCTGCTACACCTTGTAAGCATGAGGGCCTGAGTTTGATCTCTAGTTCCCCTGTAAAATCTGGCATAGTGACAAATGCCTATAATTCCAGTGTTTGGGATTTGAAGATGAGAAGATCCCTGGAGCTTGCTGGTCTGCTAGTCTAGCCTAATGGATGGGCTAAGGTCCACACATTATAGAAATGATTCAGGTAAATAATAGTTATAGGTTGGATTGTAGGTAGAGGGTCCACCATGGAAGGGCCCTGAGGAAAAAGGGAAGTCATCTTGTTTGAGCACTGAAATTTCAAGACTTCAGGATGTGTTCAAGGCAACAACTGACTCAGGGTGAGCTGTGAGTACTGGCAAACCACAAGGTGAAGAAAGGTCTTGCAAGTCCTATTGAAGTTTTAGACTTCTGTGTTAAAGGCAAAATGAGATAGAAAAGAATCATTGAGCCGGGCATGGTGGCACATGCCTTTAATCCCAGTACTTGGGAGGCAGAGGTAGGAGAATTGCCATGAATTCAAGGCCACTATTGCAGTCAGGTTCACATTGCTGGCAAAAATCACCTGACCAAGAGCAGCTTGTGGGAAAAAGGTTTATTTTGGCTTATAGGCTCTAGGGGGAAGCTCCACGATGGAAGGAAAAACAATGGCATGAGCAGAGGGTGGACATCACCCCCTGGCCAACATAAGGTGGACAGCAGTAACCGGAGAGTGAGCCAAACACTGGCAAGGGGAAGCTGGCTATAATACCCATAAGCCTGCCCCCAACAATTCACCACCTCCAGGAGGCTTTAATTTCCAATTGCCAGCAGCTGGGGAAACTAGCATTCAGAACATTTAAGTTTATGGGGGACACCTGAATCAAATCACCACATCCCGCCCCTGGCCCCCATAAACTGATAACCATACATGATGTAAAATGCAATGCATTCATACAACTTTAAAAGTCCCTATAGTTTTTATCAATTCCAATGATGTTCATACATTCCCACAATCCAAGGTCTTTTAACTGAGCCATAATACCAAAAAAAAAAAAAAAAATCCCCCCCAAAACCCATAATGACATAGAATAAACATTCACACTGCAAAGGATGGCACTGGGCAAAGCAAAGAAATATGCAACCAATACAAGATTTAAAACAACCAGGGCAAATATCAAACTCTGTAATTCCAAGTCCAACAACTCTAGTCAGTGACAATCTCCAAGTCCCATAATTCTGACCAGCAACAAGTCTCTGAAGTTCCAATTCCTCCCCTCCAGCTATGCTACTCACAGTCCTGGAAAACTTCATCTGGGGCCGGCAGCTCTCCTTAGCAGACAACTTGTGGTCCCAGCATCTCAACTCAGTCTCCACTGCAACCCATGGTTCATCCTCATGGCCCCATGGGGTCTCCATGCAGGCATCCAGCAAACCTGCTTCACACTGCCCATGGCCGTTTCCAAAACACAAGACCATGTTGCAAACTCAATGACCCTCTCTTTCCTGCATTTCTTATACCCCATAATACCAGGTAGAGTGCCAATTTGTTAATCCAGAGGGAATAAAGCAGACTTTGAAGAGAAGGACACTCCTTGAGCATTCAGGCCCTTCAAAAGAGTCTACATTATTTCTGTTGCCCCAGTGCAGGTCAGTTGGCCCAGTCTCAATGGTTGTAATCTCTCAAACAATTTGCAGGTGAACGGGCAACAGTTTAGGCCCAAAGATTTCACTTTTGCTGTACCATATCCCTCTGCTCAAACCAGTCCATTTCTACACAATGCAACCCTGCACAACTTCTCAGGACATGGCCATAACAGCAAGCCTCTCAAACTGCTTCTAGCACAGTCCAAACAAAGCTTTTTCTCACGCTCATAAGCCAAACCTACAGTCCATAGTTCTCACTGCATTCAGGTCTTTCACCCCTGAACAGAATAGTCCATCAAGCTGTACTTACCATATTGCAAGGCATCTCTTAGGCCAAGGTTTCAAACCCTTCCACGTTCCTCTTGAAAATCAGGAACAAAAGCCCAAAACTACACAGTCAGGTGTGTAGCAGCAATCCTACTCCTTGG
Source organism: Orientallactaga sibirica (assembly GCA_036365145.1). Taxonomy (NCBI): domain Eukaryota; kingdom Metazoa; phylum Chordata; class Mammalia; order Rodentia; family Dipodidae; genus Orientallactaga; species Orientallactaga sibirica. The sequence goes on from JAEOAD010000034.1 coordinate 15,631,309, forward strand.
TACCACTTTACTGTTGCAGTCAGGTTCGCATTGCTGGCAGAAATCACCTGACCAAGAGCAGCTTGTGGGAAAAAAGAAATGTATTTTGGCTTATAGGCTCTAGGGGGAAGCTCCACGATGGAAGGAAAAATGATGGGATGAGCAGAGGGTGGACATCACCCCTGGCAAACATAAGGTGGACAACAGCAATAGGACATTGTGCCAAACACTGGCAAGGGGAAGCTGGCTATAACACCCATAAGCCCGCCCCCAACAATACACTGCCTCCAGGAGGCTTTAATTTCCAATTGCCATCAGCTGGGGAGACTAGCATTCAGAACACTTACATTTATGAGGGACACCTGAATCAAACCACCACAACCGACCTGAGATTGAGATTACAGAGTGAATTCCAGGTCAGCCTGAGCTAGAGTGAGACCCTACCTCACCAAAAATAAATAAATAAATAAATAAATAAATAAATAAATAAATAAATAAATATCATTGATGAAATTGAAGCCAAGCTGATATTGAATGCAAGATTAAGAAAGAGGTTCTGAGAGCTCTAATGACAATGGATTGGAGTGAACAAACACTAGGGGCAGTTTGGCCAGGGAAGAAATCATCTGAGCAATCCTCCAGAGTAAGAGATGATAAAGGAGCTATGTGACATATGACGGTGGAATTGTATATGGCATGGAAGAGCCTGCTGTGAGTGGAGAATGTCAAATGGCTCATTATGAATCAAACACAGGCTGTGTGAGGGGAGATGAGCTTGAAAGGACAAGTTAGACTTGGACTATAAAGGGCCTTGAATATTCTGAGGAGTTTGGCCTTATCATCAGGATTTATGAGCTATGCTCTCTAACTTCCCATGTCTTGGTAACCTAAACTGTTCCAAACATCTATTATAGGATTCCAATTTCATTAGCATTTTAACACATTACCACATTTTCACCCTTGAGCAGCCAAGCGTGGTTATATCTTCATATTGGAGAGTAAGTCATAATCAGACAATTCAATACTTTCCACTCCATAAGGTTGTTTTCTCGACATTTCCCATTGTGTAATAGCCAGCTCTCGGTGCAGTTCATGTTGAGGTTTCACTTACTTGCATTGGCAATCTTCATATTGTATTGGTACACAACAGAACACTTAGTGTAGGATTACAGTATCTGAACCAGAGGTGATGACCGGGAACGATTTCACCCAGTCTTTTCATTTTATGGTTGAGGCATAAAGAGTTGAAATGATGGCTTCAGACAAATGGAACTACTTCGAGTTCAGGGAAGAAAAATTCACTTGAGTATTTCTGTAAGCCATAATTCTCGAGAAAGGCAAGCTATGCTAGTTTTAGTTTGGGACAGTTGTATACTTACTGGTGATCTGAGATCATAGAATAAGTCTGGTTAGGGGCTACGGAAATGGCTCATCCAGGAAGATCACTTGTCACAAGCATGACAGCCCGAGACGGCCTGAGATTATCTTAGTTTGATCCCAGGAACCATGCAAACAGTTTGGCATAGTCATGTATATCAGTACCCCCAGGACAGGTGGAAGCAGAGACTAGAGAATCACTGGGTTTTAGGAATACATAGCTCTGTGTTTCGATAGAGACTCTGTCTTAGAATACATGGATGAGTGGAGGAGAATAATGTTCTCTTCTGACTTGTATGCCACACATATGTAACACTACCCTCTCACACCTCATAATACAGTATGTACAAAAAAGAAGGGCTGTAGAGATGGCTTAGCGATTAAGGTGCCTCCTAAGCCTAAGAACACAGGTTCCAATCTCCAGCAGTTCCAATCTCCAGGTCCCATGTTTAGCCAGATGCAGTGACGAAAGGGCGCAATGCCGCACTTGACCACAAGGAGGCGCACACATCTGGATTTCGTTTGCAGCAGCTGAGAGGCTGCTGGCATGCCCATCTCTATCTGTCTTCCTCTCCCTCTCTCTCTCTGTCTCTCTCCAAAAAAAAAATTATTTTGGTTGAATAATCTGTAGAAGTTTTCTACCACAGTACTTTGATGTCTACCAATTTGCTGAAGATATTTAGCTTACAATTATGTGACATTCTGTTGTGATGAGGGCTCTTAATGACCTATTGAGCCCTTCTTGGAGGAAAAAAAAGAGAGGTTCTGAGGAATAGTAATTGTCATGAACATTGAGTAGGGCATTAAATGTGTCAGTCACTGAACAAGTACCTGTGACTGTTATGAACATACAATTTTTACAATTAACTATATGAGAGAAAGACTGTTATTTACACACTATTTATAAGTGTGAAATTATGACATGAAAATCTTGCCCAGTGTCTAAAAGTGACTAAGGGGTTGTGCTTTGATTTGAACTTAAGCATTTGGACAAAGGAACCTTGGCTGCATTTAACATCTAGTGCAAAAAATCACTATGCTACAATGCATGCAAGAGGGCAGAATATAAAAGCCGTGATGTGACTTTCATTGCATTGCATATGTGTGTTAAACATTTGCATTGCCAGCCAAACTTGTTGATTTTAGAAATTCACTGGGATGATACTTATTATCCCCAATATTCCCGTGTTTAGGCTACCTCTATGAGTGTAAAGATAATGGTCATTCATGTAAAGTAGAAGGTGATGTGGCTGCACTTTGGGCATTTATAAGCCAGAAAAAGATGAAGTAAGTCTGCAATGGGCTAGAAGAGAGCCAATGCATATAAAATTCCCTACAAAACATATATGGTTATCCCTTCTATCTAGTACTAACTTCTCTCTCCATTGGAGAATTTGCTTATCTTTTTCCAGGTGGACAACGAACCTGAAGGGAGGATCAGCTAACCACACCTCACCAGCTGAAACCATAGAACAATGCAGGGGAAGGGCAAGAATACAGCGTTCAAGGCAATCACAACACCAGAAAAAGGCTGAAGGAGATAAACACAGAGAACATCCAACTCCAACTAAGCCAGATATCCAGAGACACAGAGGCTCCCAAAACCTCATCAAGGAAGCAGAACTAAAATGACCCCAATGTGGCTCAGGGAAACTCATGGAAGAGGGGGCGGAAAGATTGTTAGAGTCACAAGTTGGGGCATTATGCACAGAGACTGGGGCCTATCCACCAGAACTCTTGAGTAAAATCACAATGCATGACCCACAATCCCCATTGATGAGGGTCCCTTTGAAAGTGGGAGGACGGGGAGGAGGACAATGGAACCAATACTATGAATGTAAAATCAGAATAATATAAATAAAAAATATATATATTTTAAAAAATAGAGAAAATTAAGCTATTCTGCCATCTTGAATTTGGATGCAGGGTCACTTGCCCTGATTTCTGAAGATTTTGCAGTTTATTTGTGGAGGACACTTTCTTGAGACCAGCTGGACTTTACCAGAGTATTGCAGCATCCTGCATCTCAGAAACATCTGCCATCTCATCTAAAGCCTTCCCATTTCAGAACAGTAGCATCATGGGAGAACTCAGCATCAGGAGTCTTTAGCCAATTGAGGAAGGAACCATTTCTCAGTGGAGAGATTTGGGGTTGCAGCTTTACTTAAATATATCTGTCACACTCCATCCATAGTGTCTTTCCCATCTCACATGAGAGTTTAAAAGGAAAGGAGCTGTTGAGCTTACTGCCAAATGCTGCTGTAACACAGATATGGATAATTTATCTACAAGTAAAATAAGAAAGGCAGGCTCCCTCTTCAGGCAATATTCTGGATAGAAGGAGATGGGTGATAGTATTAATCAGTTTTCCTTTGCATTAGTGTAGTATTTTTATATTTTTCTAGGCATCATCTTCTATCACCCATGATGGTATTACATGTACATTATTAGTAGTAAACCAGGGCTCTTCATGATGAAGTAGCCACTCAAGAGGTGTGAACATTTTTGGGCTGATATATACTGTCCCTGTAAGCCTCAAAAATCAATAAATTGGTAGTCAGTACCAATCAAACATAGCACACATATGAAATGACATTGTTATTTCACTTTTAAGTATGTCTTTATTGCTAATGAGTAGCAAGGTAAATTTTGTCCATCTGTATTTGTAAATATAAATATCCCTTTATATTACCCCATCTTCCATTTTTACCTAGGGACATTAAGCTTACAGTTTACAAATAAATGGTTGTGGAGTCACATTATTCATGGTTGGCCCCACACAGCTAGAATTCCAATCCCTGAAGATAATCCATTGTTAAAAGTCTCATAACCACCCATTCAATAGAGAAAAAAGTAGCTTAGATATGCAAGCTATTTATACTTCCCCCATTACTCTTAACTAGTTATGGCTAGGTCTTAAGCTGATCCAGTTTCTTAACCCCTCAAACCACTCTTCCCAATTCCTCCATATGGCTGTGGAGTACTAGTTATCACTGACTCATTCTCCTTTATAGATATTACTTCTTTCCCTAACATTCTCATTTCGTTATCTTAGATTACATGAAATGTGGAGTTGACTCCCACCTGTGGTGAGGAGAGACTTTCTCTTATCCATTACATATTCCAGTCAGTAGTTGGGTCACCTGGATTCATTCTATCCATCATTGCTCCCTGACATTTAGAAACACCCAATCTGGGGGCTGGTCAGATGGCACATGAATTAAGACATTTATGTGCAAAGACAAAGGACTCCAGTTCCATTCTCCAGGACCCAAGTAAGCCAGATGCACAAAGAGGCACATGTGAATGGAATTTGTTTGGAAGGGCTGAAGGCCCTTGTGTGCTCATTGCCCATTCTCTCTCTCTCTGCCTCTTTCTCTCTCTCATATAAATAAATAAAATATATGAGATCAGGGGAAGATATTAAGTAAAGTAAAGGTGGAGGGAGGGCTAATCAAAATCTAAGAGTATATAAATAAGTCATATGCAAACCTACTTTTCTGGACAATGGAACATTCAGAAGCAATAGATTGTTACTAGAAAAATTTTAATGTCAGGGATGGGATACCTTCCAATGAGTTCTTGGCCAGGGATATCACAGATACCCCCAAAACATTATAGGCCATTGCCAAGGCCCTTGGTTTCCCACCAGGAATAGATGGAAATACCCTATTGCTGAAGAATCCACATACTCAGGCTGCAAGGCCACTGAGAAATCCTGCTGGAGCTGAGCTGAAAGCATCCTTCCTGTGGACCAGCTGACAGAAAGTTGGAAAAAGCTACCCTACATGCAGTTCAATGGGAGAGAGAGAACACCAGTGAAGATGCTCACAATGAACACTGCAAGCTTTAAATTTGGCCAGCCAGGCCAAATGAGCCAACGGGTACAATAGTGGCATGTCTGTTATGGGGGAAACCAACTGTTCTCTAGTTGGATTGGGGGTCCACTCCATGGGAGGGAATACATCCCTGATACTGAAAACCTATGACAGGGGTAGTCATGAGCCCTATGGGTATAACTTCTGAGGGTGTCTGCCTAAATGTATATACTATGCACACCAAACTGCCCAGTAAGCACTTCTCATAATGTCCATACTAATATATTAATGCTACTCTCACTTTTGGTTAGAGAAGCTTCTCTTTTCAGATGGTGGTGACCTTGGGATGACTCAAAAGGCACCATGGTGCTGAGAAGGACAGAGGAGTGCTCAGCACTGAAACATCTCTAATATACCTTCCAAGTCTCAGGGTCCATTGCAGAAGAGGGGGCAGAAAGAATGTAAGAGCCAAAGGAAGAGTAGGACTCCTTACAACGTGCTCCTCCAGACACAAAATGGCCTTGATATTCATGACCTCACAGTGCCTGACACTACCTACACAAGACCATCATAATAGGAGGAAAAGATGATGACATCAAAATGAAAAGAGAGACTGATTGAGAGGGGGAGGAGATGTGATGGAGAGTGGAGTTTCAAATGGGAAAGTGGGGAAAAGGAGGGAAGTACCATGGGATATTGTCTACAATTAAGGAAGTTGTCAATAAAAAAAGAAAGAAGGAATGAAAAACACACAAAAAAGAAAAATATATATTTGCTTAACTACCAAACTCTCTCTCCTTTGAAACTTAATGCACACAATAGCAATCTGTACTAAATCCCTGAGATTTGTCCCACAAAAAATTGTTTTCAGATATGTATATATATGAAAAAGAAAGAAACACCCAATCTTTGAAACAAGCTCATTGCTTCCTACCTCATTGTGGTGGTTATCTACCAACCCTTCGCCAGTCTTGAGTTTAATTCCTGGAGACTGTTTTCTACCTTTCCATTTAACTATTATCAATTTGGAAATGTAAAAATCCAAGTGGGCAACTCATCTAGTATTCACAGTTCAGTTATAAGACATTTTTTTCTTCACTCTACTTTAGCCACTTACTGATATGACTAAAGCTTAGGTTACATCACTAGGAGTCATACTGTGTACAAATCTTCAATGTAAATCTATAGTCTCCATACCTTTCAGTTCAGTGGCCCTTCCCTCCACTTAAGCACTACCCATCACCACCTCTCACATTTGCTTCCTTTTGATTGCACTTGGATGTATTGAAGATAGACTAATAGTCACCATGTCATAAAAACACTTTGTTCCTTTGCTTCCTATTTACCCATAGTATTCCATATATAAGAAGAAAATAATCCTCAATATTTCTCCCATGACTGTCTACAGGCATCTGTTCAAATTTGGAGAAAACCACCATGCCCAGCCTCAATGATGCCATAGTACCTCAACCCATCAACATGTCTCTAGTCAGCTTGTTGCTGCACACATGTGGTACCAGCATCACACCTCACAGGCTTTAGGATGCAGTTCTTTGCCTTGACATGTCAGCTTCCACAGTCCTTCACTAACAAAGCAGACAATACCCATCACTACCTGAACTTGTGTTCCCCAAGAACATCTGAGGAAGTCTCCTTTTCTTCACACTGGAAACCAGTACTTCCCTAATATCTCTCACTTCCTTGCTGCCCCTTTATCTACCCAGTTGCTGTGCCACCAGATTTTCTTCCCCAATGATGTCATCTTCTTCCATCATACCAACAAACTTTGCCCCCACCAGCTCAGTTAACTTTTTTCCTAGACTATATCTTCAACTTCTTACTATTATGGTCAGCTGCACAAAAATGTTGTCTATTCATGCCAACTCTACTTCTCTCATCCTGATTCTATTATAAGCTGTCTTTTACCCAAACTGCTCTTTTCAAGGTCAGTGGCATTCATTTAATCAAATTTGGTGACCATTTTCTATTTTCAGTTCATTCTCTTAATTGTCTACTTTTTCTTCTCAGATGATATAGTCATTGTTAATAATAACTTTTCTTCTTCCCTATTTATATATCATTAATTAAATTTATAAAACACAGGCAATACACAAGATATGTGTATTTTTACATATTTACATATTTATATATTTAATTTTAATTGATTTTTTACATGCATGTGTGCATGCATGAGGGTGCAGTTATGTGTGCATGCATGTGACCATGCATGTTGAGGTCAGAGGTTGATGTCAGCTGTCTTTTTCTAGCTTGTCCTTATTGATACTTTTTGTATATTTCTCTCTTTATCCATTCTGTAACTGCTAAAGAACCCACCTTTCTTCATATATTTTCTTGATAAGAAACTATCCATTTTCACTCTTTACCATCTCTAGGCTGATAATACCTACAGAAAAACTTCAGTACCAATTTATTCTGGAACTCCAGGTTTATATGTCTACTTAACATGTTTTCCTTACATGGACAAAGCTGTAAATCATCATAGTCTTTGGTCTTCCTACTATCTTACGAAATGGCACTGCTGTTATATGACTGCTCTGACTCCAAACCTTAACATTATACTTGGCTTTATGCTCTCTTGAGGACATCCAAATATCTCCCAAAATTTCTGCCAATTCAACTTTATAGAAGGTACTTCTAATGAACAGCCTTCTACCTTTCTTTCCTCCATTCTATCCCAGTTTCTATTGTTTCTCTGCTATATTATTACAGTGGACTTATCCTTTCCTACCTTCACCAAATCTCTTCTTCATAGGGCAGCCAGAGAAAGGTTTTAGATTCATAATCACAGGAGGTCAGTCTCCAGCTGTACATGCTCCAGTGGCTTTCCTTTATGCTTAAAACAAAGGTGGCCAACTTCCAAGCCTATGGATGGTACAGAACCTGTCCCCTTCTGACTTATCTAACCTTACCTTGTGCCCTACCTCCAAGATCTGTGTGTGCTACAGGATAACAAAGAAAGGATAAACTTAGGGTGGTTCATCTGTTCTTTATTCATTTTCATCCTACTACTTGCAAGAAGTGTGATTTTGCAAATCGTAGTTTCAAATTAAACATTTATTGATTTATTTAATGTTTTGCTTTTTTGCTAATTATAGGCTGCATGCCTATGGGTGTATGTCATTTTAGTTACTAATACATTCCAGCAGGGAGACCATTGATACATTATAAATAACCACTGAATGAATGAATGTTGTTGGACAATAGTCGTCACATACAGATGTCAACACATGGCATATTTGACATTTAAAGAATAAATGCTTCCATTGTACTTTGCATAACCTCAGAATGTATTTAGAGTTTATTCTAAATTCCTCGAGGCACACATCATTTCAAACCATCTACTATAAAGGACAAGTTCTACTCTTTAGAACAATCATCATCACTGCCTTTGTTGTGGTTGCCCTCGCAGACATCAGAGGTTTATTGAGTATATTTACTGAACCTTAAGAAATGTCTAGGTATAAAATTAAGAAAGAAAAGGAGGTGTCACATTCCTGGTCTCAAGCATATTTGTGGGAAGGAAAATAGAGAGACATTAAAAGGCAACAGCTACATACAGGACCATAGCTCTGTGACTTAGTTGGTTAATCAGGTTCCTTTTGATGAAATCAGAATGAGGACAAGAAGATCCAGGTACTTTTACATGCAAATATTATCTTCATGCACTCAAAGTAGCACTTTAAAGCCAGAAAACAGAAAACTCACTCATCGTCTCTTGTCTCAAGCATTTTATATCCTGGAGAAATTAAACTCCAGCATTCTTATTATATTAATCTACACTCCAAATAGAGGATGTATTTCTGTTTTTATCCATAACATTGCTTCCAGATTAATAAGAATTTTCAAGATGTTAATGGATTGATTTCAGCATAATTGTAACTATATTAATTCAGTGCAATTACCTCTCAGTGAAATTTAAATGAAGCTAAATTGAAGAAATTAGAAATATTTGAAATCTTTAGTTGGAAGCCTGAAGGCACTGTCTATTTTCTTCTCAAAGCATTACAAGTGGCTTTCTCACAAAATGAAGAGGTTCAAACCCTATGAGTACTTTACAACTTGGATTTAGCAAAACAGCTGAGAGGGAATAAAATCTCTTGAGCTTCCCTAGGGTGGAAAAATGTGTCCAGTCACTCCAACACAATTTTTGAGTGCTAAAGTATAAATAGATGCCCACAAGAAAATGCCATGGCATAGAAAATATACTTGGTATATAGTTGAGGTCAAACTATAAAGAAATTTAAAAATAACTCAAAATTCAATACTCTGACAATAAACTCTCACTTAGAGAGATCACTATATTTTGCTGAGAAATACTCTAGGACCAGACTTTTAAAAATCAGTAGTACTATTTATAACTAGGTCAAAAAGGCCACTTTGTGTCTTGCCTCATTCTTATTACTTGTAGAGCAATTGTAATAGTAAAATGAATGTAGAAGCAAAGTGTCAACTGTCAGTTGCTTTAAAATGCAACTAAAGTGAAGAGTGGAAAAGCACTTTGGAATTATAATTAACTAGAAGGAATCTGGTAGCAAAGACTTCTTGAAGACAATGCCCAATTAATGGGTGATTGGCTCAAAATATGCCCCCAAATGCCTGGTTTTATAAATACACTTTTTCTATTTTCTTTAGATAATCAGTAAAGAATCTTGACTCAATTCTTTTTATTGAACACTTATCATAGACGGGACTGTGTGATGAGTGTCTGTGTACAAGTTCAGCAACAAATTGGAGAAGAGAAGATGAAAATAAAGTGAGATTTAAATGTTTGCATGTAAGTGTTGTTTCATATTATGTTGAAATAAATGAGGGAGAGCATTTCTCCACTTGGTAGATACAAATGTGGTCCATAGATGCAGAATCACTGTCTAAGATTAAGGTAGTTTAAGTTTGGATTAAAAAGAATAATTTTAAAAAATATATTTTGTTTTTATTTATTTGAGAGAAAGAGGCAGAGAGAGGGAGAGAGAAAGAGAGAATGAGAGAATGGGCATGCCAGGGCCTCCAGCTACTGCAAACAAACTCCAGATGCACGTGCCACTTTGTGAATCTGGCTTGTGTGGGTCCTGGATAATTGAACTATGTTCCTATGGATTTGCAGGCAAGCACCTTAACTGCTACGATGTCTCTCCAGCCTTAATATTTTTAAAAAAGCTATACATTTTCTGGTGTGTTCAGTAGTCTGTAAGTTAAGAAAAACTTATAAACACTGCTGGGTATGTACTTCAGTTGGTAAAATACTTATGTAGAATGCATGAAGCCCTACTTTGGATCCCTGATATTGCATACATTTAGCTGCAGTTGTCTCTTATTCTTGTGCTTGAGAGGTGGAGACAGGAGAATCAGAAGTTCAAGGTCAACCTTATTTAATAGCAACCTCACTTACATTTAGGATCAGTGGTAGAATCAATAAGAGTAATAAGTTCACTGTCTGTTTTGCACACAACATGAATTTTTCTCAAGTTTCTATTTAAACATCATTCTCAGACATTCCATTTCACCTATCCAATGACAACTCCTCCAACTTATTGACATAGTTTATTGTATCACTGGTCTATTGTTAACACTATGACCATCACCTTTAAAAATAGATAGGTAAAATTGAGTTCAATTATACAATATTTTGATCCATTAAGTACAAACTATTAGACAATCATATATATATATATATGTACATGATGCATTTTGATCATAGTTCCCTCCCATTATTCTTTCTTGTTCCCCCTTACCACACCCCTTCCAGTGAGCCACTTCCTCCCTCCAATATGACTCTCTTCTATTTTTATGTCTATATCTTCTCTTAATTCTTCAATCATAATGACACGTTAATGGACTCTACTGTGCAGGTCACAACAGCTGCTGTGAAGTCATGAATGCAGTAGCCTCCATGTATCTAGATACAATATTCCAAAGCACTCCTCCTCATCCTCTTGCTCTTACATTATTTCCTCTACCTCTTCGGCAATGTTCCCACAGCTTTGGCAGATGTGATGGAGATGTCTCATTTAATGCTGAGAGTTTACCAGTTGCTTCATCTCAGCACTTTGATGAGTTCAAGTCTCCCCAATAGCCACCAACATCTGTGAAAAAGAAGCTTCTCTGATCAAAACTGAAAGCAGATCTATTACATATTTGACAAGTACTATGCACACCTAACTCTGAAGACATCCCATACAGTTTTTGAGATTTCATATGGTTTCTATTTATAGCATATGTCTCCATGAACTAGGCACATATCAATTGTTCAAAAACCAGGTGTAATCATCAGTAGTTACTGCACTGGATAGTGTAGTTATCAAGTCAGTCTATATCCAGCTCTGATATTCATTAGCTGTTTAACCCAGAAAGATGATCATACCTTGGACTTCACTGACATCATTTCCCTATCATTCTTTACATAATATATCCTGGCCATACTGAATCATTTAGATTCTCCAAATTAACCTACACTATTTTATGCAACTCTACTGTTGCCAAGATTATTTTTGTCTCTTAATTTACTTACCTTTTTGGAAAACTCCTTCAGTCACTCCAAAATCCATGTCAAATTTCCCATTTAAGGGAACACAGAGTTTGGGAGCATATCATATATAGCCAGTTTTTAATGCGTTTTCTCATTCATATGTCTACTTTTCCTAATAGACTAGCATATATTTGAGGGAAGGATCTAGGTCTTACTCATGTGAGTATTATGTGCATGCAACACAGATGTTCAGTAAGTACTTGTTGAATGAATACATTTTTTTGTACAGGTAATGGGGACGATAACTGTAGATGACTGAGGATTTTAATGTTGGGGCTACTCCATTTTAATTCTTATTTGAATGGCTTTAGAAATTATTACCTATGAACCTCAATCTCTCTGAAGCAGTTGATACCACTATCTTACATAGCAGAAAAAGATTAAAACCAGGGCCAGCTTTCCTGTTATTCATCTTCTTCAGTAAAACATTAAGTGCTCCTGGCTTATAAGGTGGGATTTTCTAATTGTGTTTAAATTTCCCATCTACTGCTGGCCATAGATGTGCTAACAAATGAAAGTTTCGGTTAAGGGGAAAAAAGACAGAAAGTTTTGCCTCTTCTAGCAGGGAAATAGTTTGAGGCTATGTTTTAATTAAAATGAATATCTGCGCTATCTTAATGTTATTGCCAGTTAAGTGTAGCAGGGTGATTTAGAGTTCTATAACACAATTATACTCTGGTAATGAAGCTCTGCAGAATTATCCTCGGAATTTAGAATGCAGAAGGGAGCAGTAGCTCTCATTTGTAACCATGTTACGGCCTTTATTGTTACAGTATTTTCTGTTTTCTTCAAAGATTAACTCAATCGTATTTAAGTCTCTGGATACATTACAGAGAGAGCGAGCGAGAGAGAGAGAATGAGAATGGGCAATGGGAGCTGCTTTACTGCCCTATCCCTGCAGCCTTTCTTAATGCTCTAACATGAAGACAAAATAGCAGGGAAATTGGGAAATTTCAGGGTGGCATTACTGCTTTTATTTTTCTAGCTCTGGCTCTTTCAATTAAGCTCCCCTCGGGCTGGACCTTTTGGTTCTGGATGATTCTCATTCAGGATTACTGGAGAGTGGCCATAGTGTTTAGACAATGAGCCACAGATGGCTAGTTTCCAAGAAGAGAAGTAAAAGCTGTGCTGTCCTTGGTTCTGAATCTCTCTTAAATCTTTAAACCTTTAGCATGTATCAAGGGCTTCCCTGGCTTTAAGCTAGTATTATAGACATTAAAACGGTAAAATCTGAGAACCAATCCAGAATTCATCATATATTACTTATAGGACCCTGGTCAAGTTATTTAATTTCTCCAGGCCTCAGTTTATTGATCTGTAACTTGGGAGTAATCATAGGAACCACTTCAAAAAGGTGGGTGTGGTGGCACACCCCTTTAATCCCAGCACTTGGGAGGCAGAGGTAGGAGGATCACCATGAGTTTGAGGCCAACCTGAGACTACGAAGTGAATTCCAGGTCAGCCTGAGCTACAGTGAGACCCTACCTCAAAAAACAAAACAAAACAAAACAAAAAACTGAAAAACAAAACATAGGAACCACTTCAGTTAAGAGTGGTTGATAGTTAAACAAGAAGCCAGGTATTTTAGTACATGTCTGGATTCCAAGAACTTAGGAAGATGATAAGATGATAACTCAGAGACCATCCTAGAATACACAATGAGCTTAGGCCAACTTTGGCTACACAGGGAGATCTTATGTCAAAACAAACACAAAACAAGCCAGCTAGATGTTGCACATGTAGGATGAAATATAGAACAGTGACTTATACTTTGTAAATTATTAGTAAGTTGTAGATAAGTGAGATCAATGTTCATAAACATTAGTTATTATGATAAGAGGGGAGTGAAAGAAAGAGGTTGACAGGAGAAGAAGGAAGGAACTATTTTCAGTACTTTAAAATTTATGTTATTCATGAGGCCAAGGGCAATTAACTTATCCCTGTCTCACAAAGTTGAGTCTCTTGATTAGACATGCCATTAAAGAATGCTACAACATCCTGTATCCATGAGAAGGAACCAACCAGAAGCAAGTGTCAAAAATGTCAGGTCATGGGCTGGCCCATAGTAAGACTCAACTTCCTACATGGTTACATTGCAATTCTTACACTTGCCTTTTATGAAAGAAAATGATTTAAGCTTGATCACTGCAAAATCACTTATGTTGCAGCCCCTTCACTGCTCTACCTGCATTAACAAACTCTATGTTACTAGAAAATTATTTCATCGTGGGCATCTAGTTTGGAGGTGGTTCAAGTAGTATCCTTGAAGGGTAGGTAGAAACTAAATCATGCATTTATCTTACTAAAACACATACTTTTTAAAAAATTAAAACACAAATATCCTATACTATACCTTTTAAGTAAAGATGAATTATATATTGGTTCTGTCTTCAAGGAACTTGCAACATTTATGGCAACATTCTAAATAAAGGAGCATGATTAATGATAATGAAAGTTAAGGAATAATTTTCCTTGACTGTATGGGCAGATTTTAATGATGGAGGAAGTGACATTTGAACTTTGACTTTGGGTGGAAAATAAAATTTTCACATAGAAAACCTATTGGGAAAGGGTTTCCAGCTGAGAGATAATTGAACCAATTTCAGATTCATGATGGGAATGAGGAGTGTAGTGTTTACTTTTCTTGTTGCTGTCACAAAATTACTGACTAAAAGAAACTCAAGGTAAGAAGGGCATATTTTGGGTCACAGTTTGAGAGTGTAGTACATCATAGGTTGGGGAGGCATGATAAAAGATTGTGTGGCTGCTGGTCACTTTATGTCCACAGCATGAAATCACAGAGAGATAAATAATGGTGCTCTGCTGCTCACTTTCTTATTTCTCCTTTTTATTCAGTCAAGGACCCTACCTCACAGGAGGTGCCACCCATATGCAGGATAATTGTTCCCTCCACAGTTTAACATGTCTGGAAATACCTTGACAAATATATGCAGAGGTGTGCTCTCTAGGAGATTTCAAATCCAGTCATTTTGATAATAATAAAATTAATCATTATATGTATGTAATGAATGAAAAGCATGCAAATTGTTTTATAGAGTTTATTAACAAGGGAAGATCAGGAGAGGGGCTGCAACATACTTAATTTTGTAGTGTCAAAAGTCAAATCAGCTGGGCGTGGTGGCACATACCTTTAATCCCAGCACTTGGGTGGCAGAGGTAGGAGGATCTCCATGAGTTCAAGGCTGCCCTTGAGAATACAGAGTGAATTCCAGGTCATCCTGGGCTAGAGTGAGACCCTACCTCGAAAAACCAAAAAAAAAAAAAAAAAAAAAATCAAATCATTTTCATTCATAAGCAAGGCAAGTAGAAGAGTTTCAATGTAACCATGTAGGAAGTAGGTTCTGTGAACCAATCTATGACCTGAAACATGCTTCTGAGTTGGCTTCTGCTCATGGATACAGGATGTTGTTTCTTCCTTTAACGGCATCTCTATATCATAGTGTTCAACTTTGTGAGCCAGGGCTGCCTTTTCCCTTATTTTCCCGAGTCAACTTCCCCTTACATTAAACTTTAAAATGATCAAAATAGTTCCTTTTTCTTCTCTGATCCTCTTCCTTCTTATCTGTTCCTCCATCATGACAATTAATATTTATTGACCATTAACTCTACCCTCACTACTATGCTTAGTTCTTTGGACATATTAGTCCATAACAGCATTGAGTTACCTATTATCATAGCCATTTTTCATATGAGAAAAATTGTTCATAAAGATTAAATAGTTCTTGAGTTTTAGTGCTGAGAAGAAGGGACAGAGGAATGTCCAGCACTGAAACATCTCTATCACACCTTCCAAGGCTCAGGGTCCATTGCATAAGAAATGGTGAAAAGAATGTAAGAGCCAAAGGAAGGACACCACTCCTTACGATGCAACTCCTCAGATGGAAATTGGCCTCAATATCCATGACCTCACAGTGGCTAGCAATACCTTTATAAGACCCTCATAATAGGAGGAAAAGAAGATGACATCAAAATAAAAGAGAGACTAATGGAGAGAGGGAGGGGATATGACCAAGAGTGGAGTTGTGAAGGGGAAAGTGATGGAGGTGAAGGAAATATCATGGTATATTGTCTGTAAGTATAGAAGTTGTCAATAAAAATTTTTTTAAAAGATTAAATAGTTGTTTTACTGATACCCCTGACCTTCTTTGTTATTACTTTTTATTTTATTCTTTGTTATTTCATGTATTTGATTTTGTATTTTCATTTCATTATTAATATTTATAATAATAAAGTATATTATTTTTATTTTACTTATAATTATTATTTTATTAACAATTTTATACATGTATATGATATGTTTTTATCATATTCACCCCACATACTCTCTCTTATTTCCCTCCTAATAAATATTATCATTTTTCCAACTAATTCCCTGCCTACTTTCATGTCGTTTTTATTTTTATAAAAGGTTTTTGCAGAGAGAGAGACAGAGAAAAGAGACATAGAGAGAATGAGTATGCCAGGGCCACTAACCACTGCAAATGAATTCCAGATACATGTGCCACTTTGTGCATCTGGCCTTACCTGGGTACTGGGGAATCGAACACTTGTTGTTAGGCTTTGCAAGCAAGCACCCTAACTGCTGAGCCATCTCTTTTCAGCCCTGTCTCTTTTCTTCTTTTTTTGTTTACTCACTGAGTTAAATTAGAGTTGCTTACATGAGTATGGGTGAGAGTTATTTTCTGGAGTATGGGCAACTTACCAGTGGCCACATGATTAAAGAATATGATTCCTTCTCCTTGGCAACTATTTTTTTTAATTTATTTTTTTATTTATATTATTCTGATTTTACATTCATAGTATTGGTTCCATTGTCCTCCTCCCTGTCCTCCCACTTTCAAAGAGACCCTCATCAATGGAGAATGTGGGTCGTGCATTGTGAGGTTAGTCAAGAGTTCTGGGGTGTAGGCCCCAGTCTTTGTGCATAATGCCCCAACTCGTGACTCCAACAATCTTTCTGCCCCCTCTTCCATGAGTTTCCCTGAGCCACTTTGGGGTCATTTTAGTTCTGTTTCAGTGATGAGGTTTTGGGAGCCTCTGTGTCTCTGGATATCTGGCTTAGTTGGAGTTGGATGTTCTCTGTGTTTATCTCCTTCAGCCTTTTTCTGGTGTCATGATCACCATGAACGCTGAACTCTTGCCCTTCCCCTGCATTGTTCTATGGTTTCAGCTGGGGCCCTGGTGAGGTGTGGTTAGCTGATCGTCCCTTCAGGTTTGTTGTCCACCTGAAAAAAGATAAGCAAATTCTCCAACAGAGAGAAAAGTTAGTACTAGGTAGAAGGGATGACCGTGTATGTTTTGGAGGGAATTTTGTATGCGTTGGCTCTCTTCTAGCCCACATTTGGTGGTATCTTGCTCTTGGAGACTGAGCTCATTTTTGTACCTGGTTTTGACTTGTTTCCCAGTTCCAGCAATGAGTTGCATTCCACTGAGTGGATCTGTTAGCCAAATCAAGAGCAGTTGGTTACCCACCATGGCTGTTTGCCACTACTGCACTTGTATGAGCATTACGTCAAGTTGTTTCCTGCTGGGTATCTTAGACTGCAAGTTGTTTGGACCAATGTCGGACATTTTCCCCCAGTTGCTCGTGTAGCACCCTCTGGTACTAGACTAGCTAACTGTCTGGGGACTGACCTTCTTCCAGGTTCTGGCCCTCCCTGGCAACTATTAACTGCCAATAAATACTCTGGGAAGAGTGGAGTCTCCTACATCCATGATGGAATATCAACAGGGGCCAATCTTGAGCAGGAATCCACTGTTATGTGACTTTGTGAGTGTGAAGGCCATGTCATGTCCAAAGGCTAAATTTCACAGCAATCCTTCCCATTATCTGAGTCTTATATTTTTTTTCAATCCCTTTTCCACAGTGTTCTTTGAGCCTTGAAAGAGCTTATATACAGCTCATATACTGATATAAGGCTGAGCACACATAGTCACTTGTTCTCAGCAGTTTTGGTAGCTATGCATCTCTGCATTAACCTCTGCCCATGGAGATAAGGAACTTCTGTGATAAAGGCTGAAAGTACACAAATCTCTGGGCATAAACATAAATATATAGAAAGCAGTTTGACAGTTTGTCCATTTAGCATTTAAAAACAGTAATAGGTTACCTCCTAGGGCGTGTGACATTCCTAATTATGGGATGTTAATAATCAGGCTTACAGTACCAGGCATGGATTGCCTCCAATCAGAAAACAATTGGTTAACCCCATATCAGTCATGCCATTGTTGCACTAGTGGGCAGATGTTTCATTCCATGCCCTTCTTAAGTTTTACCATTCAAAAATATCTCTCAACAGTGCTGAATGCCCTACTGGAACAGAGCCCTTCCACTTAAAAGCAGAGGCCAAGTGGTTGAGTAAAAAGAGCTCTGGAATAGGTGTCAGGTACCTTGGATTTTACAAAGCTTTGCATTTGTGGAACATATCCCCATCTCAGGTGTATCTCAGTCTTCCCATGTATAAAATGAGGCATGTGCTAATTGTGCATTTATATGAAGGTCAGCATTTTATCCTTTGTTAAATTTGCAGTTAAATAGGTCAAAACTTTTCACTGTATTACAAACTGAACCAAGCCAGATGTAAACAACATGTTCAGAGGAAAAATCAAAGTGTATCCTTTGTTTTGAAGGTGCAGTCAGACTGGAAACATTTCTCTGCACTAGATGGAAGGGAATGATGGATTCAAATGATGAGAGACAAGAATAAAGACAAGAATATCTATTTCCATGGGCTGTTTACTGAGAGGCTCTTGTGGCTCTGGTGACAGCTGAGCAGCCCAAGGAGGCATCATGGGGAGTGGACAGACAATGAGCCTAGAAGTCTGGAAAACTGAGGCCTATATCCAAATCTGGCCATAATCAGCTATGTGACCTTGGGCTAGTCATTTAACCCTTCAAAGTAAAAAGCCAGAACCTAATTGTATCCAAGATTCTTTCTTGCATGGACTAGCTATGGTCCTATGATTCTAAAGACACTCTGTGGTTATGGCTCAATGCTTCCTGTGAAATTTGTAGCCATGAAATTAGCAAGCTTCTAGTAGAAACCAAGGGCTCAATGGTCTGTGGAATCTGGAATGAACTCTTTTCTTGTTACCTTTTACTTTTATCAGGAATAATGGCCCCTGGCTATAAGAAGAATATAAGTGGGAAATACTAATCCATCCTGAGAAAAGGAGTTAAATTTCAGAATCCATTCCTATAGGATGTATCTTTAAAACACTACAGTACATTGTTATACAAGATATATTTTAATTGCTTATGAACATGTCATTGAAAGTTAGAGTTGAAGGAAAATTAGTGATTATGTAAGGTTTTTCCTTTTTTCTTTTCCTTGCCTGTTTTATCTAAGATTACCTTGGATCTCCCATTTCCAGTGATCACCTAGAATTTAAGTAAGAATTTAACTGAAAATATGAAACAAGAGAAACCAGAAGTTAGGGTAAATTAAGTGCCCCCTAATTTTCTTCATACCATACCTAAATCCAAGGATTGTTATACAAAATAGTTCCTTTTCATTTTCTCTTTTATCTCTCCTTTAATTAAAGTGGATGTGGATTTTATGCAATGTACACTGAGCTTGGAACTAGGTTACCTCATCTTCCTAAGACCTGAACATCCACAATGAATCTTAGACATCTTAGATGTCTCTGAAGTGAGAATATTTGTTATCACCTGTACTATGTCTGACAGGACCATGGGATTTACAAATAAGACTCTTGAGCTCAAGACATTTATAATTTTACTTTCCAGGTACATTTTTGACCATGGATCTCTACATGTGAATTTAAATATTATTCAAGGTTTGATGTCACCTCAGAATCTATTTCTAATTTTCTAGATTGCAATGGATTTCTTCTTACAGAGGTCCCATACAACTGGCTTTGAAATGTGAAATCAATACCTACAAATATTTCCTCCATGTGAGTTTTTTAATTATTTTTTTGAGATCTTCAATAATTATAGACAATAAACCATGATAATTCCCTTCCCCCTTTCTCTTTGCAACTCCACTCTCCATCATATCCCCCAATCAGTCTCTCTTTTATTATGATGTCATCATCTTCTCCTCCTCTTATGATGGTCCTAAGTAGGTAGTGTCAGGCCCTGTGACTCATCCTAAAGCCCCTGTAGTCACAAATATTGTTGTATAGCTTAGATGAGTTTGTAATTAGCATTGAATTGCTGGCATCCTCCTTTGTTTCTAGAATGGCTTCAATCTTGGTTTTGCATTTCAACCACAACAGTGAAGGCTGTCAGTAGACTTCACTAGAAGCAAGTAGCTCACATGCCTGAATTCTCTTTTATATTTTTGCTTTCCAAAGTAAGAGAAGAGAAAGAACAACACAACACAGTTAACAATAATACTTGTAGTCTACCAGAGCTCTTTGTTGGGAGGGCAGACGACATGTTAACATGAGGTTCAATCATCAGCTACAGAAGAAGAGAGACATGTTTCCTTTCAGCTTATTTCTCAATTGAGAAGTAAATTATCAGCCTTGAACTACACCCTGTGAGCCAGCCTGTCTTGGACCAAAATATTTTTGGGAAACAGAAGAAACTATTGACAGAAAATGACCTCATTTTTACCCTTCTAGTGGAACTGGTCCATTATGAGGCTCTATGTGGATGGTCAGGTGTCTCTGCTCCTGGAAAGTCAGGCTTCAATCTCTACAATTGTTTTTGTTCTGTTCAAAGGAGTTTGAATTTTATTATCTCATTGATTTTTTTTTCAAATACTTGTCAAGATATCCCTAATAAAAAC
The DNA here is from genome assembly GCA_036365145.1 of Orientallactaga sibirica. Lineage (NCBI taxonomy): Eukaryota > Metazoa > Chordata > Mammalia > Rodentia > Dipodidae > Orientallactaga > Orientallactaga sibirica. The sequence goes on from JAEOAD010000034.1 coordinate 15,651,810, forward strand.
TTTTCTCTACGCTAGTCTAGTAAACTTAAGCATAAGAAAATAAAAGGATATTTTCAAACATGCACATTAAAGAAAAGCTAAATAAAATGAACTTGTGGTCTGAAATTATACTTGGTACTTCAATTCTTACCCACATCACCTCATCTTAGAAATGAGCACCCCAGTCTCACATTTTTTGGAGGAGTAGAAATAGAGGCAACCAGGTGAATAACAGGCATGTTAAAATACCAATATAAAAAAGCCTTCAAACACAGGTTGCAAAATATCAGTCTATGCACCAGAACTTCTATTTGCTTTTGTATTTGCACTGTACAATATTTTTAAAATGAGAGTATTTTACTTATTTTAAACTTATAATATTTCGGATTTTTAAAATTTACTTAAATGTGTTCTAGAAACACCAGACTCATGTTCTTCTATGTGTGATAACAGTATGGAATCATGCAGAAGAGAGTCCTTTGGGATATCCATCCATTCTTCCAGTTTCTATATTCTCCACCTGAATAAGTTCACCCTTCTGCTACCTGTCGGTGTCCCTACCATGGGCATTTAAATATTGTGCTAGTAATCTTTCTTACCTCGATTACCAAATAACTGACAGAAACAGCTGAAATTAGGAGTAGTTTATTTTTATCATAGTTAAGAGGATATAATCCATCAGGGCATGGCAGCTGTATTATATTTTGTTCATGATGATGGGAGCTCAGGGCTGGTCACACGATAGCAGTGGATGGAAAACTGAGAGGGGACCTTAAGAGGAGTTATGGTATAAACTCCAATGCCTGTCCTTAATGGCATACACCTACCAGGTAGGCCATATATCTTACAGATTTCACAATCTCCCAAAACAGCCACTTTGGAGACCAAGTGTTCAAACCTATGAGTTTGCAGGGGACACTTTAGTTTCAAGCTACCAATTTGCCTCCAATTGCTACCATTAGTATTTACAATCCAACAATGTCCAGAAGTCCAAAGTCTTGAAGTTCCTGCTGGGACTAAAGGCAAGCTTTCAACTGTGAGTCTCTGTGAAATTAAAAAAGAATTACATACTTGCAATATATAATGGTGCAGAGTAAACATTCCCATTGCAAATAGGAGTAGACAAATAGCAAGGAAAAACTGTACCAAAGCGAGGCTCAAACCCAGTTGTCCAAGCACCTATCACTATAGTTCCATGTCCATTAACTGGGCCTCTTTGTAGCATCATCTGGAGTCCATGGGCGGAGGTAGTCCATTCCTATAGCTCTGATGCATTGCACACATGGGACCACTGTTTGGGACTAGTTCTATTCAGTGCTTTGGCTTTCCTCACTGAACACCCCATATTTATGATATATCTAATATCCTGAAGTTGTAACTTAGATTCCACCTCCACAGCTTCATCAGATCCCAGTCAGGAGCCTCAATCAGGGAATCTGACCCTTCTACACATTTACCAACCTGAAGTTGACTTTTTTTGTGGAAACTTGACTCAAGCCTTAATGACTCAGACTTGTATTATGGATGTTTGCATATGCAGTACTCAGTGAATTATGACAAATTCTGCTGTCAACTTGAGATATAGCCTGTTATATCTGGACAATGTCTTCAATGGACTCTCAAAGCCTGTAGTAATAAACCTGGGACAACACCTCCTTAGGCAATCTTGTTTGTACAAGGACAAGGACACCCTACTGAAGCCTTCTCTATCAAAGCACTCTTTTATCAGGCATTGTCCTTTTCAATGAAGGTTTTTCAACTGGGTTTGAATTTTTATAACCTTGAGTTTTTCACAAGCAGTCTTGCCCTTGAAGCATCTTTCCTATGGACCCCATACAAAGTCCTAGATTCCTCTTTAATGGCACTGATCTCTAAGAATTATAGTTATGTCATTGACACTTGTCCATTTCTTGCTCCATTTCTCACATAAGTGGACATTTTTATATCTTTTTGCTCTGAATGCATTTTTGGGGGGCAGGCAATGAATCCTCACCACAAACCTGACTAATACAGTGAGCAATCACAATGCTATAGTGTGAACGCTATGCTATCTTAACATTTTCTCTAGCTCTCAAATTAGTCCATTTCTTTTAGATTCAGCCTCACTTACATTTTCAGGACATGGGATCATAACTAGATTCTTTACCAGAATGTAACATGAACTGCCTCTAGCCCAGTTGATGGTGGAGTCCTTGTTCGTTTCTGAAACATCATGAGCACAGACTTTACTATCTCTTCATTTGGATTGGCATTCTAGTTTTCTTAAAAGCCACAGAACAGTCCATTACACTCTGTGTAGAATATTCTAAGGCTTCTATTGTCCACAGCTCAGAGTCATTCCACATTCCTCCCACAAACCAGCTCCCAAAGCCTACAAACCACATGATCAGTTTTCTCCCACCAAACACCCCTATCCTGGTAATTTAAAAAATACATTTCAAAGCTGGGCTTGGTGGCACATGCATTTAATCCCAGCACTTGAGTGGCAGAGGTAGGAGGATTGCCACGAGTTTGAGGCCACCCTGAGACTACATAATAAATTCTAGGTCAGCCTGAGCTAGAATGAAACCCTACCTCAAAAAACAAAAAAACATAACAAAAATATATATTTCAATTCATTCATTTATTTGAGGGGGGGCAGATAGAGAGAGAGAATGAGTGATCCAGGGCCTCCAGCCACTGCAAATGAACTCCAGATGCATGTGCTACCTTGTGCATCTGTGTTACGTGGGTACTGGGGAATCAAACTTGAATCCTTAGGTTTCATTGGCAAGCAGTTAACCATTAAGCCACTTCTCTACCTCCTTTAAAAAGATATTTTCATTTATTTATTTGCAAGCAGAAAGAGAAATAATGGGTAGAACAGGGCCTGTACAGCTGCAAACAAACTCCAGATGCATGTGCCTCTTTTATCATGCATCTGGCTTTAAGTAAGTACTGGAGAATCAAACTCAGATTGTTATGTTTTGAAGGCAAGCACCTTAACTAAGGATCCATCTTTCCATCCCTCTGGTAATTATTTTGTACTACTAAGTGGCATTCCAGAAATATTTCCCATTGCTATGAACAAATACTTTATAAAAGACAATTAAAGAAGGAGAGAGAGATTTTGGCTCATAGTTTAGGAGATCATGGCAGGAAGGCCAAAGTGCCTGGGGTGTAATTGGTAGTCAATGATGACAAGAGCGGAGCTCGTGGTTGGTCATATGCAGCAAAAACTGGAAGTAGAGAAGAGACTAGAAATGGGGTATTGGCTATAACTGTCCAGGCACTCTGTTAGTGGCCTGCATCTGTCACTTGTGTCCCAATGGTTCTATATAGCCTTTCCAAACAGTGCTATCAGCTGGGAACCAAACATTTAAACACATGAACTTGTGGGGAACATTTCAAACTCAAGCAATCACACATATACATCCTCTCAAACAAACAATTCTTTTATAAAAAAATAAATTTATTTGCAAGAAGAGAAAGAAAGAGAGAGAGAGAGAGAGAATATGGGTTTGCCAGGGCCTGTAGCTACTGCAAACAAACTCCAGATGCATGTACCACTTTGTTTGTCTTGCTTTAGGTGGGTACTAGAAATTGAACCTGGGTTATTAGGCTTTTCAAGTAAGTGCCTTTACTGCTGAGCCATCTCTCCATCCCACAAAAGATTCTTTCAACACACACACACACACACACACACACACACACACACACACACACACACATCCCAATCACCTAGGTTACAAAGGGAGATACTCTCACAATAAATAAAGAGGTAACCACATTTCAAATAGACAATATGTACTTGGAAAAGACAGAGAAGCTTGCAGTAGACTATTTTATGAATGGAAATTAAAGACAGCTACCTTTATAGTAAGAGAAATGTTGCAAGAGTTGAAACCTGTTAAGCAGTGTCTAGGTCAAAGAGCCATATATAACAGACAGCATAGAATGACAATTATTTTATGAACAATGAAAAACAGTTAAGGGTATTAAACAGAGGATGAATATATCCACAAGATAACATGGTAGTATTTGAATTGTAAATAGGTTAGCTGGCAGCCACATAAAGGACAGATTTAATGACAAGCAAAACTGGAAGCAAGAAGACTATGTCAATAGCTACTACAAGAATCCAAGTAAGAAGTCATAAGAGACTCATATGAGAAAATTCATAGGAAACCAGAGCAGCAAATCAAGAGATGTATTATTTTGACATTTATTGAACATTAATTGTGTATAGAATACTGAGGGAGAAATTAACTATCTAATCCAACATGCTATGAATGTTTTAGTCTGCGTTACAGCCTCCCTTGGATGCAGTTCCCTTGTCTCTGGAAACCACCAATGATAGGGAGCTAACTTTCCTATGCTTCAGGCAATTCCCACATTAATTATTAGAAACAGTTTTCTTCCATAGCTTCCTTAGGTTCAGTTAAAATTGCCACAGCCCCAACTTCAGGTCCTGTCCTCTAAAGCCAAGTGACAAAATTTAATCTCTGGTGCACATGACAGCAGTTCAGGTATTTGATGATAGAAATCATGTTTCTCTAAAATTCTGTTCTCATCTAAAACAAATCCTTTACTTCTTTTTAGAACTCAACCTCCTCCTCCCTGCCACAGAACACTGCGCACTCAGATTCTTCCCTTTGTTTAAAGTCCAGCTTCACTGTCAACACAATGACCCAAGGCGGTGTATCTATGTCTAGACCCCAACTTCCAGTGGGCTTCTTCAAATAAGCACTCATACCAAGTGTCGTCTTTCTTGGAGATCTCACCAGCACATTGCAACAGAGATCTCTTGTCCATCTTGCCCTTTACAGGATATAGACCATTACTGAGGGACTTTGTTATTAAGAAAGGGAAATTGGTTTGGCTGGAACAGGGTGGTACAGCAAGGATGCCCAGTGTCTTGTGAAGCATCAGCATCAATTCAGAAACACAAACTTGCACCCTGATCTGATTCACAATGTGCAGGGCATTGGGTACAGGTATCTACTTTTTCATAGGCTTTTAGGGTATGTCCTACAAAAGTTAAAGTTTGAGATGCATTCTTTTAGAAGGTTTGATACTGTGTGTTCAAAGCGATTTCAAAATCTCGGGCACTTATCTCTAAAAGAAATTCTTTTCCTTTTCTCATATGAGGATTAAGCAGCCTTACTGAAGACCACAGAGAGTGTCAACATACTATGCACATCTTTAAAGGCTGGGGGAGGGAAATGCTCCCCTAATGAAGTTCTACAATCCAGTGGCTGTGGTAAATATTTTTTTAAAAAATTGGAAGTAAAAGAAAGCAAAACAAAACAATACGCCTTTGGTCAATCCATTACAAAAGGGACTGAGCCGCTGACCTTTTCATTCTGCCTGTGCTGTGTGTGCAGCTACTTGGTAACCTTTTCCAGCTGGAATAGAAAGTTCAATTAAGTTTGTTGGCTCAGAAATCTGCCGTGTCCCGGAGAGCAGATTAGGCACTTAAGGGCTGCAATTATCCATCTGCTGCTTCTGCAAAAAAAAAAAAAAAAAAAAAAAAAAAAAAAAAAAAACCTGAAAAGAATGCACATGTGCTATACCTATCTCTAGGCACATACAAAAGTGGATATGCGCATATCTGTATGCTGGTGCTCATGCAGGGGTAGAGATAGGCCATAGCTGCAGCTGAGAAATTCAGTCACTTCAGATGTGCTTCCTGATGCTTTGCTGGTGATGAGTTTTAAGTTAGGCAAGAGCCTGAGAGTTGGTACCTGCTCAGTTTCCGGACACACCATAGTCACCCACTCTTTATAGTCAGGACCTCTGAAGAGCTGCTTGATTCCTTTCCATGTGTAAAGGCAGAACAGAATCTGGATCTTGGATAGCAGTATGCTGTCACTAAATCTGCCTTTCTTGAGGAGAAAATATGTATAGTGGTTAAGAATATGAGTGAGGGCTGGAGAGATGGCTTAGCAGCTAAGATGCATGCCTGTGAAGCCTAGGGACCCCGGTTCAGTTCTTCAGGTCCCATGTAATCCAGATGCACATGGTGGCACATGCATCTGGAGTTCATTTGCAGTGGCTAGAGGCTCTGGCGTGCCCATTCTCACTCTCTGTCTCTCTCTCTCCCTCTCTATGTCTATAATAAATAAATAAGTAAAAATAAAATCTTTTAAAACAAAGAATATGAGTGAAGAAGGTCATGTCTGCATGCTGGCACAGCAAGTTACAAGAAAACTTGAATATGTCCCTTTAACTCTCTGATCTTCAGTTCCTAATCTCTGTAATGGAGATAATAGTATTAATCCCACATGTGGATGTGAAGACTAAGAAAGATGGCAAACTTAAGTGTTGGTTATTCTGTGGAATAAATGGTAGACTGTCAGTCACTCTGACTTTAGGCTGAGGCTTTAGTGCCCAGGCTTTTAAATTTCTCCTCTTATATCTATGGCCCATGGCTTGAAACTGGCACATCTTCCTTTGCTCTGATGATACCCATACCCACACCCTGCCAAAAACACACTAGGATTATTTCCCAGTCTCGTTTTCCTGTTAGAATTACAGGATGGTGTCTGAATTTCTTATGTACTCTACTGTGTATTAAAGGATATTCTTGGAAGATCAATGTTAGCTTTTTAAAGTATAAATTACAAAAAATACTATTCCATCCCTTTCCAGCTCCATGCATAAAGTTCTCAGTTCTCTTCTTCTTCTTCTTCTTCTTCTTCTTTTTTTTTTTTTTTTTTTTTTTTTTTTTTTTGGTTTCTCGAGGTAGGGTCTGACTCTAGCTCAGGTTGACCTGGAATTCACTATGTAGTCTCAGAGTCTCAGGGTGGCCTTGAACTCACAGCGATCCTCCTACCTCTGCCTCCTGAGTGCTGGGATTAAAGGTGTGCGCCACCACGCCCGGCTAAAGTTTGATATTTAAATAGGAAGTAGATTCTTCATGGTGGCCTATAAGGCTTTGGTTAATCTTATTTTGTGCTCCTTGACTTCTGGTTCAGTGTTGGAGACACAACAGCCTTTTTTAGGCACTGGAACATATGGACATCCTTCTTTCCTGCCTCAGAACTTCTGCATAGCTTTTTGTCTAGTGTGGGCCCTTTCTCTAGGCCTCTGCTTAATCCTTATCACTGCTGCTCTGCTCATCCTATCCTATCTCCACCTTGGAAGGATTTCTCTGTGATGCCAATCCACAGCTACCATGATGCCCTCCATTCATTCTTCTATCCAGCTTCATGCATTACTTTCTACATAGTTCACTTGTTATTTGCTACAAATGTATTTATTACTTTTTTCTTTGCCACTAGATTGCAGAATATATGAGACAATGGACTTAGCTTGTTAATGTCCTCTCTATAGCAGCAGAGGGTCTTTGTGATATGAAAGGCAATCAGCTTCTATGCCTCTTATGTGTGTGGATGTCTGCATGCCAAGTCAAAATTAACTGTAGTTGGCATGTCTGGAACAATAGTCTTAAGAAGATGGGGTTGATTTTGGTTACTCTTACACTCTTATTGGTACCATGCTGCCTGAGATACTATTTACAGAAATGGAAAATGGCCACACAATATATGCTATGATATTGCCCACAACCTCTTCAGCCTACATCCTAGGAGGCCAAACCATACTTATAAGTCAAGAACTATCTGAGGAAGCTAAGCATGCTGACCAAAGAGATACCCATATTAAACTTCTATGCTGACAACTTATAATCACAGCATACCAAGAAACATCTATTTTTTTTTTTCCTTCAAATGTGTCTGGTGGCTCCAATCATTGTGAGGTGTTGGATCATAGGTAAATAAATCCCTTTCTGGGTTCCTAGTATGATGGCATTGTTAGGGGATGGAGGAGGGTAGAAGGTGGAGTCTGGTGGGGGAAGAAGAATGCTGAGGGCACATTTTGAAGAGCATATCTGGCACTGGCCCTTTCTGCCTTTTCTTTACTTCATCTCCCATGAGATGAGCTATTCTGCTCTACCACTTAGTCCTTCTCACGATGTTCATCTTCACCGCATTCCTATAGAAATAGAGCCAATCACAGACTGAATCTTCTAAAGCTATATGAGCCAAAATAAATCTTTCTTCTTTTAAAGTTGTTTTTCTCATGCATGTGTCATAGCAATGAAAAACCTGACTAGCACACCCACTCTCCTGCTTATTTCCCAGTCTGTCAAATGCAAGTGTTGCTGACTGACTCTTGATACAGTAAGTTCTGAATAAGTATGCTCTGTTTCTTCTCATTAGGATCATCTAGCTTTAGGTCAAAATGTGTGTTGTAGTTATCACTGAAAAATCCAACATCCTGAAACTTAGTGGTTGAAAACACCCTTTTCATTCTGCTCATAATCTGAGGGCCAGGAATTTAAGAGGGGCTCAGCTTGACGTTTTTACTCAGAGCTAGACTGGATCCACTTCCTACATGACTTCTTCCTGGTCAAGGATAGGGATAGGTCGGGTGTTCAGTCAACTTTGGTCCCTGATTCACATCATGACACCTCAGACTCCAGTGCCTGACATGTGGTATTCTCAGAGTAGCCATATTTTGGGCTTCCATATAGTCAATGAGTGTATGCCAGACTAGCTAAGAGTGACAACTCAATGATCCACTGGCATAACAATCAATTTACTTGTTCAGAACTTTTATAGAGCCCACTGAGATTCTACCAGGTGACTGGCATCATCATGTTATCAGGAGTGTGAGGGTTGGGAAAAACTGCTGTGGCCATCTTTGAAGATCCAATCTGCCATTTTTTCTTCATTTCTACACTGTCCTTTATTGTTATCATGAGTAATTATGTTTCTTCTGCACTCAAGGATCTTTGCAAATACCATTATCTGTTCCTTGAATGCCTTCCTTCCTTACTCTTGTCTAGTTAAATTGGATGTCCACTTCAGATTTTAGTTATAATCTCCCCATTCTCTCTTGTCCTTAGGGAAACATTTCTTGATATTTTTCTATAAACCCACACACAGAAACTAAATCACACCTCTCCCATATCCTTCCTTCAAACATTTATCAAAGTTTAAAAGAAGATTCTAAGAAAGACAAACACCACATGTTTTCTCTCATATGTGGCTCCTAAAATGGACCAGTTGAAGAGGAGAGCAAAAGGCAGTAAGCATTAGAACTATGGGTGTATAAATAGAATGAGACCAGGAAAAAGTGAAAATAGAGAGAGTGGCAAGGGGGAACCAGACACACTAGTAAAAGGAAATAATGTTGGAGGAAGGAGGGAGGAAGGGCAAGTACAAGGCAGGGTGAGGAGGTGAACTACACAAAACTAAAGACTAAATACATTAGGAACTTTCCTTCCCAATACCAGTATACAAGATATAACCCTCAATTAAGGGAGTGGATAGATCTGACAGGGATGCTCAATATGGTGAGTGGAGAAAGCCTAGTCCTAAAATCATTGGCTCTGGCTTGTGAATCCCAAGACCAGAACTAGGTTACCCCTCACCCCAGTGAGCAGTTGGACAAGGAGATTCATGAGCTCACCAAAACAACATAGGCCATTGCCAGGCACTTGGCTACACAACAGAGCTAAAAGGTAAGATCCTATTGCTGAAGACAGCAGTGGCTGTTGTCTCAGGACACCAAGATGCCACAGGGGACCTGAAAGGAAAGCTAGTCCATGCTTGGAAATCCTCATGGCACTGGAAAGTGCTATAGGACCTATTGTGTGACAATGGTCACCAATAGCATGAATAAGCAGGAGACCCTGCAAGATACACAATCCATCACCTAAATAAGAAATGCACACCTATGCAATAGTGGCACACAGACTTTGTGGAAACCAACTGCCCTCTGATCTCTCCCACTCAGTTGGAGTCAAATCATAACTGGTACAGGGAACCAAGTCAGTGCCCCACAGGCAGAAAACTCACAAGCCCCAGAAAGAAGTAGGGTACCCATTAATTTCTGGACAAGGTGAGTGGGTGTCCTCATTAAAGTTTCAAGGACTGGAGAGATTGCTTAGTGGGTAAGGCATTTGCCTGTGAAGTTCAAGGACCCAGGTTCAATTCTCCAGGTCCCATGTAAGCCAGATGCACATGGTGATGCATGCATCTGGAGTTTGTTTGCAGTGGCTAGAGACCCTGGTGAGCCCATTCTCACTCTCTCTCTCACTCTTTCTCTGTCTCTAATAAAAAAAGTCTCTCAAAATTATATGTATACTCCCCCCCCCAATCAAAGTTGTTCCACCTATGTTTGAAGAATCTGTTTTATTTTATAGATGGCAGAGAATACTGGAAAGGTCCAAGATCCATCAGTGGGCCAAGAAAAAATAGCCAACTGTTCACCATGAGATGTGCCACCACTACCCCATTCACTGGGGTCCAGAAGAAATCCAGAAGCAGCAGCAACAATATTACTCCCTAGGCTACCCTGACAATTGCCTCCAGGTGAATAAGCAACAAACATGGTGGGGAAATGACACACATTGTAACAGAAATACAGATACTGAAGACAACTCAACACTATAACCAAACTGCTAACATACCCAGCAAGGGCCAGGGACTTTTGTGGAAGAGGGGGCACAAAGATTGTAATAGCCACAGGATGGGTAGAACTATCCTGAGGCATAGCACTCTCCCACTCGAGACTGACAGAGGCCCTAATTATCCTATAGTGAACATCAAGGATCCTATTGAGGAGGAATGTCAGGGAAATGGTGACTGGGGGTGAATGGATACAAGACTATAACCTGTGTAAATATAACCCCCACACGAATTTTATTAGCATATTCTTCTACTCTGGAATTGATCCCCATCCATCCCCTGGCCTCATTGTGGAGTTAAGCTTCAGCGTCTAGAATCTGTGTTCACTATTATTTTATCTGTAGTGCTAAGTCCAACTCCTGGCACATGGCCGTTACTTAGAATATTACTGCTACATATGTCAATGGTAACATTGCTGCTGTGATCTTGAGCTCTTGAAGAAGTCATTAAAACACAAAGATCCCTTGTCAGTTATTGTCACTCTCATTTAGTCCCTTGAGACTACTCACAGTGCATGCTATAAGCCCCAAATTCAGCCTGATAAGTGTTCTTGCACTGACAGCAAGGTTATGTCCCAACTGACCAGTAGTAGAGCGAGAAAGCACACTGTGGAGTTTTGGTTGTATATTATCTGCTTGTGTGTCTGACTAGACGTTTTAGCTCTCTGCTGCTGCCCAGCATCATGACAGAATTTTATGACATGTTTGTAGCCCAGGAAAAGATAAAAATTCAAGATGTGAAGTATGGTTTCTGCTGAATATGTATCATTTTCACTTAAAGTTGAAAAATCTTAAGCAAAACCATTAAGTTGAGGTAGATTGCATGATGGCATGATGAAAACAGCCTTGACTTTGTCTTTACACAGACTTGGGTTTGAATTTCATATTACTCTGTGATTTAGGGAATTTAACATTCCTGACCCTGCTAATTGTTACATGTGTAAATTAGAGATAGCTAATAGTATATGCTTTATAGAATCTTTGTAAAGATTCTAATAAGTAAAAATCATAAAATATTTAGCACAATGCTTCACATAGTAGCCATCCCAACAGTAAATACTACATACAGTCAAAGGAAATGTAAATTTTCTACATAATACTTAGCTCTTGTTCTTGATTTGATCTATTGACACTGGATAATGTAACTTTTGCTTAATCCTTAGCATTTTAGCTTTTCTTGTGATCTAAGTGTCCTTGTTAAGGTAACTAGAAAATAACTCATTATTAGCCCATAAAAAAGATTAGAGGCAACTTCTATTAAAATCTACACAATTGATTTATTGATTCTTGAGGAGGATAAATAAATTTGTCTCTTGTGTTTATTCTAGCTGTTATTTGTTCAGTTGGTTTTCTTTTTATCGTTGATAGAATTGCAAAGATAGAGAAGTTTAAAGGAACTCCCCCTCAGCTGGGAATATAATAAACCTTTATAATACATCTATAATATATTTTATGAATAGAGTAAGTACTATGTAGGAAAAATGAGCTGCTTGGGAGGGCAGAGACAACACTAAAACACTAGTACCATATCTGATCCCAGAGCAAAGAGCTTTATGTACACACCAGGAGTGTTACGTAAACAACCTGTTAACATGCCCTTACTTTGAAGGTGGGTAAACTGAGGGTCACAGTGATGTAGCACATATTTGGATGTAAGTTTGAGTTAGCATTGGTGGGTGGTCTTTCTCTTCTGAAGCCTTTCACAGCTTGTTCCATCTGGGAAGAGACAGCCAAAGCATTAGCAAGTGATCACAGCAGGGAAATTAATTTCAAGTTGCCTTATTAACTTCTGTCAGACTCTAAAGCCCCAACATGGATTAGCAGTCTGTCCACTTCCCCCTCTGAGAGCAACCACCAGTCATGCTTGTGCATGACCAAGGTGGCACCCCCAGAGCCTCTGCTAGTCCCACCACCAGACAAGACATGTCTGGAAAGAAAAACCTGCAGCCTACTGCTCCACCATGCTGGTCCCCATCTGTGTCAACTGAGTAATTTATGGATGCACTTTTCCTGCACTGCAAAGGAGATGCACAGGACCTTTGGAAATAATTCAATCTCTTTCAAGGGAACACATTTGGGGAAATTATTGTTAATGCATCTGAGTAAGAGGTACTCAACCTCAACAAATATTTCATGCAATTATATCAAAGATGAGACAGTGACAACCAGTGAGCATCAATCATCCCCTGGATCGATAATAACCAGGGAACATGCAATCAAACCTAATCAGCACCCTGAGATTAAAGAACAGGGCCTCTCTTGCTTGCACACAGGGCCATGGGTCCTTGAGAGAATTGGTCTGGTGTCCTTGAGATGGCACAAATGGTAGAAATAAACACAACCCATGGGCTTTAGAATTAAGCAGATTTGGGGCTGGAGTGATGGCCTAGAATTTAAGGCACTTGCCTGTGAAGCCTAAGGACCCAGGTTCTCCAGGTCCCAAGTAAACCAGATGCACAAGGTGGTGCATGCGTCTGGAATTCATTTGCAGTGGCTAGAGGCCTTGAATGCTCATTCTCTCTTCCTCTCTCTCTCTCTTCCTCACTGTCTCAAATAAAAATAAATACATCTTTCAAAAAACAATTAAGCAAATTTGGATCAGATACCACGGATGCTATTCTGAATCATGAACAAATTTGCATAGTGATAATAAGAATGAATAGTCATTGCACACAATCTTTGGTAATATGTTTTATGCTAACATTTTATCTGTATTATCTCTTTTAATCACCATCATATATGTGAAGTATGACTGTGGTGGTTTGGATATAATGTCCTCACATAGGCTCATGCTTTTGAACTCTTGGTGTGTAGCAAAGAGGTGCTACTTCAGAATGTTGTGGAACCTTTAGGAGGTATAGTCTTGCTGGAGGAAGTGAGTCACTGGTTCAGACATTGAGACAGTACAACCAGGCCCCATGTGATTTTCTCTCCATCTACTTCCTTTCTGCTGTGACAGTGTGACACCAGCTTTCTGCTCCTGACATGCTTTCTGCACTATGATGGACTCTACCCTCTGAAACTGTAAGCTGAATAAAACCCTTTCCCTTCCATAAGATGCTTCTGGTTGAGAATTGTGTCCCTGCAATGAGAAAGTAACTGATAAAATAGGACAGTGCAACTTCTTTCCAGTGAGGAAGCTGAGTCTTAGGGATGGGTTGATTTACTTCTGAAGGTGGTATTCACAACTGACAAATTATGACTTCAATCCAGTCTTATTTAATTATAACGTTCATAATTTTCAAGATTGTTCCAGATTAGGATTATTGGGGAAATTCGTTTACCATCATATATTTAAAACTTTTACATAAGAACAAATAGTGAGTCACATTCACATGGTTGTCATTATTATGGTGAGGACACATAATACCACCTGTACATTTTTCAAGACAACAATACATTGTTAATTCATACTTATTAGTTGGAGCCTGTAGTAGACAGGTTCAGGTTGCTGAGATGAACTTCCAGACCATCACATTTATGGAAGGAAGGGACTTATTGATGCTTACAGATCCAGGGGAAATTTCTCAATAGCAGAAGAGGCTGGCCTGCTTTCACAGGTACAGAAAGAGAGAGACAGAGACACACCAAAAGCCACACCACACCACACACTTCAGGAACTCCAGGTGGAACTAGGCACTTTGCATATTTTTAGATTGGAATTTCAAACCCACCACCACACCTTAAGATCCTCCAGCCAGGTGGCAGCACATCCAAACTACAAACTAATAAAACACTGAATATATTGGGGGCCATCTATTCAAACTACCACAGGCCCTCTGGCTATATAATAGATTTCTTGAAATTTATTTCTTCTATATAAATATGTTCTATATAATATTCATTTATCTTATATAACTAATGACTGAAATATACATAACTATAAATATGTATCCTTCAGTAATTCTATATCTATCTATCTCAGACTTTGGTAACCACCACTATATTCTCTACTTGTATGAGATCAACTCCATCAGATTCTACATAAGAGACAGGTCACATACCGCCCATACATCTGTTCCAGGCCTATTTCACTTACTATAATGCTCTCTAGTTCCATTCCCATTGTAATTACAACAAGATTTCAGTCTTAGTTTCAGCTGAATAGTATTCCATTATTTTTAAAGACTACATTTTCTTCATTGATTCATCTGTTGATGAATACTTCATTTGATCCTATATCTCCATAGGATTTGACTTGGTTCCCAGTTCCAGCTATGGGTTCATTTCCACTGCACAAATCTCATAGCCAATCTGAAAGCCATTGGTTGGCCACCTAGGCAGAGTGTCACCATTTCACAGGTGTGTACATCATTTCAGGCTGGTTACTCTCATATAGCAGTGTTCCCTGCTTGCTCAAAACATTGTTGGCCATTTTCCCTCAGCAGCTCATGTAGCACTTTCCAGCACCATATGGGTTAACCATCTGGGAACTGATGTCCTTCAAGATTCCAGCTGGATCTCTTGATGGTCTATATCAGCAGCATGTGGGGTTTTTAGGTGGGTAATCAAGTACTTTGACAGAAGCCTGTCTTGTTTTGGGGACCTCATAGGTCTCTCTGATCAATAACTCAAGATTATGGTCTCCAATGAGAAGCTCCTACTAATTTGTGGCCCAAAGAGAGGTTACATGCATCAAATTTCTCTAAATTATCAATGTTTATCTCTTTAAACCTATGCTGATTTCACTCCCATTGGAGAATCTGTTTTTCTTTTACAGAAGGCAGCAAGAACCAAGGACAACCAAAATGTATCAATAAGACAATAAAAGATAGCTAATTCCCTGGCAGGAGATGAACCACCCCTCACACATCAGTGAGAGCCCAGGTGAAACCTCAGAGGAATTGGTGCTGCTTCAATGGTGAGCATGACAACCTGTGCCAGGGTGATGGCGACAGACACCGAGGACACTCAAAATGTATCAAAGCAGAAACACAGAAGCTGCTTAGAGCACAACACTAAACACTAAAGTAGACTTAAAACACACCCATCAAGGCTCAGGGAATTTTGTAGAAGAGGGAGTAGAATGATTGTAAGAGCCACAGGATGAGAAGGAATATCCATTAGCATGCCCACCACCACAAAGATGGACTTCTGCTCTCACAAGTAACCCACAACCTCATGGTAAATACCAGCAATCCCACTGAGTAGAGTCCTCAGAAGGATGAAGGCAGGGATCAAGAAAATGATATTATTAACACATGACATTTCCATACAAATTTTCTACTTAATAAAAAAATCTTGTCACTGAAAAGAACATAATTCTACTATTATTTGCTATATATTATTAACTATTGGCATTTTGGGCACAAAAATCTCTTAGTTTTTTAATGATGTGAGAAGAGAAAATAAGCACACAATGTGCCCAATTTAGAGCTTGGCACTCAATATATTGTTCACTAATTATAATTATTATATTATTGGTAACAGCCATAGAAAAGAACTGAAAGTTTATCAACACTGTGACTTCTTAATGAGGTAGACCTATTCAGACATTTATGAATACCTCCATACATACCACACATGTCCGACTCTATGTGACACAATGAATTCAGGGAAAAGAAAGCAGACTCTTTTGAGGGCACTTGTTACCTAGTGAAATATACTAATATCTGCCTTATTTTCCATGCTCTTCATCCCAGATTGTATCTAGTTTATTGGTACATGGTTGCCCTGTGTGGCTGAAATTTACTCTTTAAAAGACAGATGGCCCAGAGGAAATTAATCATTCTATTACTGGAATATAGAAAAGCAAGCAACTGCTGAGGACAAGCCACAAGTTTGGTTTTGTGCAGGAAGGTATCCTCACACATGGACCTCTTTCCTGGAAACTGCATGTTTTAATGAGGAAACGTTACCCTTACCTGGGAAAAAGAATCCCACTTACTTCAGATAGAAAAGAATGAGAGAGGGCTGGAGAGATGGCTTGGTGGTTAAGGTGTTTGCCTGCCAAGCCTGAGAACACTGGTTCCAATCTCCAGATTCCACATTTAGCCAGATGCAAAAAGTGATGCAAGGGATCAATGCCTCATTTGCCCACAAGGGGGGGGTGCATGCGTCTGGAGTTCATTCACAGCAGCTGAGAGGCCACTGGTACGATCATTCACCCCTATCTATCTATCTATCTATCTGTCTGTCTGTCTATCTATCTATCTATCTATCTATCTATCTATCTATCTATCTATCTATCTATCTATATTGCAAATAAAAATAAAAAGAAAAGAATGAGATTTTGGTTTAAAGTCCCATGTGCACATGCACTCAGGAAAACATAAACTGTGTGACTCTGGATGGAGGAAGTAGCCATCACAGGAATGGAGGAGTCTTTATGTCTCAGTCTCTTTGACATGTCTATTGGCTCTCAGCTCTGTCTGCTTTGCTCCAGCATTTTCTTTCTCACATACTGTTTTCTTTCTCTCCTTTTTGTGGTTCCTGTTCATTTTCCCATGCTCTGCTCTTTTTTCCATTCTCCCTTCTAGAATCCTCTTTATTCAATTTGTTTCCCAGTTTGCATAAGCCTTTGGTTTGATGTGGTCCTCAAATTTCTAGGCTCTAGGTTTCTACAATCTGTGTACTTTCAATTTACCTTTGTTACCTCTTGATTGGAGATAGCAACATTATCATTCTGGCTCAAGTAATCTTTTAGTGCTAGTAAACAAATCACAAGCAGTTCATTGTCATAAAAACAGTGTTCCCTATGCTAGAAATTCAAATCTGATGTAAGCAACCATTGCCAGAAAAAGCTTACTTCATATAATCATCAAACTATTCAGCTACAAGACAAGGAAATGCCTTTAAAATTGATTATGTGGTTTAGGGAAATTTTTCGGTGGGTAAAAGTTGCACAAACCTGACAACCTGAGCTTGGATCTTCAGAACCCATGTAATTCAAGATGCATGATGAGTGTCTGTAAACCAAGCCCTTTTACAGTGAGATAGGAGGGGGGCAAGGGGAATCCACAGAAACTCACAGGCCCCAATGATGGAATATTCAGTGGTTAACAAGAGACTTTGTCTCAAACAACATGGAAAGTGAGGACCTACAGCTGAGGTATAACCTCCATATATGCACTTTGGCACATGCCCACCTGTGCTCACCCACAAATATACACATCATACATACATAAAAAGCTATCTTAAAAAAAGATTGAGTGCAACCATCAGTGGAACATGGCTCTTAATCTGCAGAATACTAACATTTAAAACTTGTATGGTAGACATGATTTAAGTCTCTGAATAGTCAGAAACTGGTTGATAAATTTCAATAAGTATTTTTGTAATGAATTAATTCATTTTCCTATAATGATAATTGTGGGCTCTCTTCATGGTCCTAGACTTGAGATTTTGTGTGTTTTTAACTTAATAATTCAACAAATATTTACTGCATATTGACTTTGTGCGAGATAGTTTGCTATACACTTGAGACTTAACAATGTATAAATTAGGCAAAAATCCCACTTTTTTGGTCTATTAAATACCTCATGGAAAGTGCATCATGGAGTCCCATGTCTAATTAATCTGCTATTTAGTATATAATTTCACTTGACTCAAGGTCACTTGCAGAAGGAGGAGGGCAGGTGGGAACAATTGCTGGAATGCCAGGTGAGGGTTTTGTGACCCTCCCCTCTTCCATCTACTAAGGAATTGTTAATAGCTCCATTACTATTACCAGAGACCTTGTATCACAAAGTTTTTCTGCTCTAAAGTTTCCATAGCTACCAAGCCAAAGCATTCTTTACTTCAAGATGGCATATTATGCCCAGAGGAAAACCACCAAAGAGCAATGAGCAAAACAAAAATCTTGGAAAAATCTATGAAATCATATGGTAGAGATACTACATGAAAAAATAAGGCAGTTAGTGTGAACAAAGCAGAATCCAAATGTTATATTTTCCTCTGTTATCTCTTCAGGTTACCAAGATTATCATTGTAAAGGCATGTGGATTTGGGGTGAGTATGGGGAAGTCATCCCATGTCATTCATCCCTTAGTGAGCATACAGTTTATCACTCAGGACACAAAATATGTGGTTGGGGGATTATGAGAAATGTGAAGGTAGGTGATTGAGAGGAAGATGAAGTCACAATTGTAAATTTGGGGAAAGTCTTCATTTGTCTCACAAATGCTGAGAGACAATGGTAGTGCACACCAGATTGAGCTTTAAAAATAGATGGTATGTGTGAAAGCTTCTGATTCTCCAGTATATTTAGAGTACATTAAGGCATACTCATAGTAGAGAAATCCTATCTAATTCAACTGCAAAAGGCGAAGTAACCCATTTAGAGAGATGTCCTGTACATGTAAGCAATGTGGTACTGAGCTGCTTTTGAAAACATGAAAAAAACATATTTTGGAGTAAGCATATAAATGTAAAACACGTAGTAAAGACCTTAGATCATTCCAATTCCTTTTATCAGGATAAAAGAACTCAAACTGGAGGGAGACCCTAGGAATGTAAGAAAAGTGAGAAAGCATTTGGATTTTCCTATTCTCTTCAACTCCCTGAAAGAACTCATATTGGTGAGAAACCTCATGTCTGCAAAACATGTATTAAAGACTTCAGATGTTCCAGGTCTCTTCCTAGACATGAAAGAACTCATACTGCAGAGAAACCTGATTAAAGTGAGAGGTATGGGTTAACGTTCAATGTTCCCATTTCCTTCAAAGACATGACAGATTTTACAATGAAGAAAGTCCCTGTAAGAAAAGCCATAAATCCATAAGATGACCCTATTCTTTGAAAAAAAAAAAAAAAAAAAGCATAGAAGAGTAGAAGAGAAAGGGCTTTCTCCAGCCTGGAGGAAAGACTCATGAAATGTGTTAAGTCTTTCATTTGTTCCAGTATCATTTGAAAACATGAACGAACTCATTTGGAGGAAAATCATGAATAAGTGGAGTATGAGGATACCATTGTTTCTCTAATAGCCCTCAAAGACCTATGAAAATGCATGCCAGAGAAGAATCGTATAAATACAAAAAAACTCACTGAACTGAAATATCAGTATTTAGAAAATATGGAAAGGCTTCCAATTTTAACGATTACTCTAAAATCGCACAATAATCCCTAGTGAAAAGAGATTCTATACTGTAAATGACATGTAATACCTCACACAAGTTAATGCTTGCATAATGCTGTAGAAAATTCACAGCACAACTGAAATGCAATATATATATATTATGTGATAACTATAAATATAATGTGGACATCACCTCAGTCATAACAAGCAACTCTTTATTGAGTTTTCTCTTGCTTTGTAATGAAATATTGAAGTGAGAGCTATGTTTATATATTTATCTAACTTTACATGAGATTAACAGGTAAGTTTTTTATTAAGTCAGGTGATGAAATTTTTCTCTCTTTATATTAAAATATACTATATCTAGCAGCAAAATGAAAGGCACTTATAACATGTGAATATATTTATTCATTTTATTATTTCATTTGTGTGTATGTGCAGAACTATTAACCAAGCACCTTACACATACTAGTCAAACATTCTACCACTAAGTAACAACTCCGTTTAATTTGTACATAGTCAAAGAAAAAGGAAGGTGTTGTGTTGTTTTTCATTTGGTGAGCTTTTCCTATTGTACTTACATGGCAGATGCTGTATGTCCCTTACCCACCATACATTGCATTGTCTTTCTCATGGGAAAAGCTAATCTTTTATTTTCTTAGAAACATATTCCATTTTTGAGTAATGGTTGGTATCACTTGGCAAGCTTATGAAGTTTATCATATGGTCATTACTTGTTATTACTTTGGCTGTTGTTTTGTGAGTTCTCTCTAAACTAAGTTGCAAGAGGACAGTCATGGGTAGTATTTTGTGCCTAATCATTGCAAAACAGCATTCCCCTCAGTCTTTTTTTTTTTATTTGTAAACTTTTATTATTATTAGTAGTAGTATTATAATATATTTCATATGGGTACATCATTTATTGATACCCTCTTTTCCTTCATCCCTGCCCCCATTCTGTTGAGCATGCTCCTCAGTGGGGTTGCAGGTATTCCCTGTGGGGTTATTATGGTTTATGTGATGTGGGAGCAGGAATGCCTCTAGGCAAGATGTGTCAACTTGTGGCTCTTATAATCTTTCTTCCTCCTCTTCTGCAAAATTCCCTGAGCAGTGGTGGGCATATTTTAAGTCTACTTCAGTGATGAGCTCTTAGGAGCCTCTGGATCCCTGCTTTGGTAGGTTTTGAGTATCCTCAGGGTCTGTCTCTTATACCCTGGCACTGATTATCATGAACAACATGGAAATAGCACTCTTGCTCATCTCCCCAGTTCCTCTGTGGTTTCAGTTGTGGCTTA
Source organism: Orientallactaga sibirica (assembly GCA_036365145.1). Classification (NCBI taxonomy): domain Eukaryota; kingdom Metazoa; phylum Chordata; class Mammalia; order Rodentia; family Dipodidae; genus Orientallactaga; species Orientallactaga sibirica. The sequence goes on from JAEOAD010000034.1 coordinate 15,672,559, forward strand.
GCTGAAGTGGAAGGGGTGGTTTATCTCCTCTGGTCTTGCTACCTTCTAAAAAAGAAGAACATATTCTCCAGTGGAGAGTGAAGTCAGCATAGTTTAAATGGGATAAGTATTATTAATAGTTTAAATGGGATAATGACACTTATTAATTTCTCTGGGAGAGTTTGATATTCAATGTTTTATTACTTTATAGTTTTTAGCCAAAGACTAGTGTGATGGTTTGAGATTCCATTGTAAAGATACATAATATTTGTCTCCTGTGTGACCTTTTGGCTGTAGTTTTTGCTCTGTTGCTGTGGTGGCTGGTTATTTCCAATTCCCAGATATGGATGCCTTTGGAACTTCCCCACTGATCCCTTCCTCTGCCTGGTCTGGAAGCCAATCAAAACCTGAAGCTGTCTATTGGTTACCCATCAAGGCAGATATGGATGCCTTTACACTTGTATACTTAGCCAATCAAAATCCTGTACCCATCAGGGCATTTGTGTACATCCTGTCAGGGCATTTGCTTCTGAGTAGCTTAAACCTATGGTTGTTCGGACCATTGTTGGCCATTTTCCCCCAGTAGCTCATGTAGCACTTTACAGCACTAGACAGGCTAACTGTCTGGGGACTTGCTTTCTTCTGAATTCCAGCCAGGTCTCTCCATGCTCTGTATCAGCAGCATATGGTCTCCTCAGCAATAGGGTTTTAGCTTTTGTCTCAGGTGGATAATTAAGTGCTTTGACAGAAAGTTGTCTTGATTTGGGGTCCTTGTAGGTCTCTCTGATCAATAGCTCAATGTGGGTAGCAACTGATCTCTCCTACTGGGAGTTACAGGTCAGAGACAGAAAAAAAAAAATTCTTTTAAGCTTAGGCTTCATTCCATCCTCACTGGAGCCCTACTTTTCAGGTGTTTCCCTCTTACTCCTTTTGAGGGTTATATCATTTAGGCTATCTCTAATGATAAAGGTTTCTATGGTATCAGCTCATTTTGTATTTAGTTTTGTGTTTGTATCCCCCTCTTGCCCCAAACTCTTCCATCCCTATTGTCTGGGCCTTGAACTTCCTATTAGCTATGTCCAGTAACTCAAGCAGATCCAGGTTAGCAGATGCAGATGATAAGTGACACCTCCTCTCTGTCTTACTATGAGGAAGATGCTAAGTCTAGTTCTTTTTTTTTTTAATAAAGCCTTGAAGTGGGTGGAGCACCTTCCTTTCTGCTCATTATTTTGGGTTTTATTTTGAGGTGCTGAAGTTGTTTTAAAATTTTTTATTGACAACTTCTATACTTACAGTCAATAAACCATGATAATTCCCTCCCTTCCCCCATTTTCCCCTTCACAACTCCACTCTCCATCATATCCCCTCCCTCTCTCCATTAATCTTTTATTTTGATGTCATCATCTTTTTCTCCTATAATGAGGGCCTTGTGAAGGTATTGCTAGGCACTGCAAGGTCATGGATATCGAGGCCAAATTCTGTCTGTACAGTCGCATTGTAAGGAGTCATACCCTTCCTTTGGCTCTTAAATTCTTTCTGCCACCTCTTCTTCCATGGACTCTGAGCCTTGGAGGGTGTGATAGAGATGTTTCAGTGCTGGACACTCTCCTGTCACAGTTTGGTGAGAATAATATATGCATTTAGCCAGACAAGAGCAGACTTTATGCCCTTAAGGCTCATGACCTCCCCTGTAATAGGCTTTGGTTAGGTTTTCAATACTAGACATGCATTCCCTCCCATAGAGCAGGCCTCTAGTCCAATTAGAGAGAAGTTGGTTTCCCCCAGAGCAGACATGCCACTATTGCACATGTTCAGTCATTTGGCCTGTCTGGCCAAACTTGAGACTTCCAGTGTCCACTGTTTTCACTGCTGATGATTTCTGTCTCCCATAGAGCTGCATGCAGTGCAACTTTTTCCAGCTTTCAGTTGGCTGGTCTATAGGAAGAAGGTTTTCAGCAAGGTGCTGAACTTTTAAGTGGTTTTATGTTTCTATTAGGATGAATGTATAATTTTATATATTTATTTTTATTAACATGACATATTACATAACTCTTTCTGACATGAGAAAATAATGTTTCTGTGTTAAATCTTTCTTCATCATAGAGTCCAAATTATTCATTAGTTGATTCAGTCTTCTAGTGTTTAATTATACATATATTAAATATTAAATATATATGAATATACAGCAAGTGTGTATATATGCATAAATGTAATGGAGAATATATTCTTACTTTAGTTATAAGTAAAACATGTAACTAGTTCATGTGGAATTAACAAACATACAGTTTCTACACATTATGTAGAAGTATAGCCCTACAACATTAAAGTTCAGTGGTATAGACTTATCAGAACATAATATAAATCTGTAATCCCATAGTAACCCTCATAATCAATCAAACACATCCTCTTCTACAGACAGAGGATTACCTCACTTTCTTTATGTTATAGAGCTTTCCTGTTATAATCATTTTTTCTCTTCTTGCTTCTTATTCCTCTGGGGGCTGTACACATCAGAGCACACACCTCCTGTGTGATGTGAGTATATGTAACCAACAAGCTGTCAACATATCAAGAGAAAAATAAAGCAACTGAACAATGATAGAGAAGATATTTTATTCATTTATTTAAATTTCCCCAGACTTATCAAGTTGTAACTGAAAAAAATTATTCATACTCAAGGTAGGCAATGAGGTTCTTTGAGATACATACAGACTATGAATTATTACCACAACAAAATCAACTTACACATCATTTACTGCACAGTTAACATTGTGTATGGGAGATGAAAACACTGTAGATGTGATGGTTTACACAAATTTCAAATAAACAGTTTGTAATTTTATTAACCACAGTCACCAGACTTATTCATTTTTGACTAAACCTTTGTAAATATATATAATCTTCCAACCTTGTACTCTCTGCTTCCATCAATTGACCATATTTAGATGCTATTGTAAGTTAGGTTATATTTTACTTTGTTGAATATCCCTATTGTTAGAAATGATAATGATTCATTTCTTTCTATGGTTAAAAAATATTCCATAAAAAACACACATACCTACAATGAAGAAATTCAAAAGCCCTTCAGAGATCTATATGCATGAGTACTCATCAGTGACCATATATTGGATATTTACTAATCTTTAATTCTCTGAGTTTTGAGGTAATTTACTGTAGAAAATAGATGGTCACTCTATAGGTGAACAGTGATTCCAGAATGTAATGTGGTATGGGAGAATGCTATTGATTCATTCAGAGAAGAAAGAACCACCGTATGTATGTATGTATGTATGTATGTATGTATGTATGTATGTATGTATGTATGTGTATATATATGTATATATGTGTGTATATATATATATATATATATATAATCTTTGAAGTTTGTGACAAGGCATTTGAATGTATTCTGAATTTGAATATATAAAAACAATTGAAGCCGGGCGTGGTGGTGCATGTCTTTAATCCCAGCACTTGGGAAGAAGAGGTAGGAGGATTGCAGTGAGTTCAAGGCCACCCAGAGTCTACATAGTTAATTCTAGGTCAGTCTGGGCTAGAGTGAGACCCTACCTCAAAAACAAAACAAAAAAAAAACAAAACAAAAAATTGAAAAGTTGTAAACCAACAAGGTGGCATATGCCTGCCATTCTAGTACTTGAAATATGGAGACAAGAGGTCATCCTCAAGTAAAAAATAGTTCAAGGCTATCCTGAGCTACATGTCTTAAAAGATCAAAATAGAACAGAAGAATGGGAGGGAGAGAGAGATAGATAGATACTAGAGGGTTTGATTATAGTAGTAGCATGAGCTAAGCAAGAAGACCTGTTGGAATATGCTTTGATCTGTTGAAATGAAGCTTGGTAGTGAGGTGGATCTTCCCATTTCTGTTTGGAAGAATAGAGTCAATGGAATTGTCTGGTGGATTAGATGTGAGACTTGAGATAATGGAAGGACAAAGTAATTAAATTTTTATCCTCTGGAAGAAAAGGATAGGTGCTGATGAAGATAAGGAGTCCTAAGGTAATTGTAGCAAAACCAAGCATGAAGTTGGTAGGACATACGTATAGCCTTTTGAGTCCCCTGACAGGTTAAGAAGTCAGCCCTGAAGTCTGAGGTTATCAGGGAGGTAGAGACAAACCAAGAAGAGCTCAGAGTTCTAGAGGCATGAAAAGAAAATGATTAAAGAAGCAGAAAGAGAGAAAGAGAACAACTAGGCCAGTTTTAGTAAGATGAGATTTAAGTGCTATGAGAATTGCCCACTGTGGTGGATGGAATGTATGACTGCATAGACCTGGTCATTTTTTGATTAAGATTAAACTTCCTAAGTATCTAGAAGCCAGAACCCTGCTGGTGGCATTTCACTGGGGGTGGATCTTGAGTTCAGCCCTAAGGTCTATGGAGAGCCAGTTTTGAGCTCTGACTGTTCTTGTTTACTGATTGTAGGTGGTGTCTCTCTGTATGGATCTATAGAAGCAACCAGCTTCTTGTGCCATGATGGAACTTCCCTGCATCTGTAAGCCTAAAATAACCCCTTTTCTCCCATAAGCTGCTTCTGATTGGATATTTGTTCCAGTATTGAAAAGTAACAGCAACAACCATTGAATGTGGCAATGTTACTATCCCTGAGGATGATAAATAGTTAAGAATCTATTGGGTCCAAAGAATACATGTGCATGTCTTCCCCTTTCTTTGACAATGAGGAAACAAATAAAATGGGAACTATTTTTCTCTTGACTGTTAAGTTTACAGAATGATCTTTGTTTTATGATTTTCCTTTTTGTGCACTGACCTATCAACAATGCCTGGATTTGTACCATCAGGGACTCATGGTTAGTTAGATTCTATCCTGCACGACCTGTTTAGAATGCCAAGTGCAGGCTGGGAAGGATTTCTCAGTGGTTAAGAGTGCTTGCCACTTAAGTATGAGGGCCGCTTCAAAGGAGACAGCCACGTTTGACTCCCCAGAATCGAGGTAAAAATGTGAGCATGGTCATGCACCTCCAAAAACCTAGTCCACAGGGAGTGGAGTCTGGATACTTTCTGGGCTTGCTGATGGACAGCATCTCTTGGGAGAGAGGAGAGAGAAAAAGAGAGAAAGAGAGAGAGAGAGAGAGACCCTATTTCAAAGAAATACATGGATGACAGGTAAGAGGATGCTCAATGATTTCCTCTGGCCTCCACATACACACAAGGAAATTACACATCTTTGCACACATGTGAATATAACACACACATGCACGAGCACACACACACAAAAGAGTGATATGTGCATGTTGGAAGGAGGAAGCTCTGAAGATAAGGGTGCTATGGTGGGCAGAGTCTAGGCAGCAAACATCTGAGGAAATCCTGTAGGCCACAGGGAATAAGGAAGGCTGTCCTCATGTATTGACATTTCCATTTTGTACTTAATCAGGTCTCCCTTCAGTAAAGCAGATGAAGGTAACAAGAAGTTACTATCAGTATTTAGAAGCCTTTTGCTACAATGTATAATTGGAGTCATAGAGTCATTGCCATACTTTTACAAAATTTTATGGATCTACAAAAAAACTCCCGAGAGGGAATCAGGAAATACATCATCAAAAAATTCATTAAAAAAAATGTGGTGATGTGAAGAACAAATATCCAAGATATGCCATTCCTTCTGGAGTAGGACATTAGAATAACCAGAGCTAGTGCAAATTCATTACCTTGGTTTTTGCATTTAGAATCAAGTATTATCCAATATCTTCTACTTGCCCACAGGATTCTCTAAAAACATTCCAAGAGGCCCAGCCTCTGCATCTGCCAAGAGTGGCTTCTTCCAGAAAGAGGTGCTATCTGTACAGGTGAGCAGCATGAACCTAGGGAGGAGGTGAATGGGAGTTTTCTCTTCCTCCAAGGCTCTGCAGTTCTCACAGCACACCTTCTTCCTCTGCAGCTCTGCAGTTCTCACAGCAAACTCTAGCACATTGGAGAAGATCATATGTGTAAGGTATTGACTCCAATAGGTGCCCAGACTTATCATTAAAGGTGTTTTAAAAATATTTTTGGGGGGAGAGAGTGACTGAGTGAGAGAGAGAGAGAGAGAGAGAGAGAGAGAGAGAGAGAGAATGGGCATGCAGCAGCCTTTCAGCTGCTGTGAGCAAACTCTAGATTCATACGCCCCCTTGTGGGCAAGTGGGCATTGCACCCTTCCTTCACTTGCGTCTGGCTAAACATGGGAACTGGAGAATCGAATGGGCGTTCTTAGGCTTAAGCAGGCAGGCACCTTAACCACTAAGTCATCTCTCCAGCCCTTAAAAAATATTTTATTTCTTTCTTTGATTGGGGGGATGGGTGTGTCAGGGCTAGTAGCCACTGCAAATAAACTCCAGACACATGAACCACCTTGTGCATCTGGCTTATGTGGGTAGTGGGGAGTAGAAACTGGGTCCTTAGGCTTCTCAGGCCAGCACCTTAACTGCTAAGCCATCTCTCCAGCTCTGAGTGTTTGCTTTGTAGTCTCACTGATGTGCATAACTTACCTCCTGATCAGACTTAACACCTTGGGGGAGTGAGGCTTTATATTCACCAAAGATTTCCAAAGTCTAGTAGTCTCTCTAATAAGTGTCTACACTGATGCTGAATTTAAATTTGAACTCAGTAATATTTGCAGGGAAGAAAACAAATTTGTTGAATATACAGCAGGAGAAATGTGCTGGGCAGTAACAAGGTTGCTGCTGCAGCCAACTGAGTGAATCTTTGTGGCTTTACATTTTCTGCACTGCTTCTCAAAGTCATGTTCTGAATTAATTTATAACCTCCAGAGATTATTTAACTAACTTTTGATCCCACTATCATTCACTCATTCATTTTCATTCATTCACTAAAAAGAACAGTCCAACCACCCCTCAGAGTTTACACTCTAATGTCTTGGATCTTTGCTGTACTCTTGTTAAGGATTCACTAAATTGGCTCTAAAAGTAGTGGTTGATGACATTTTAATGTAGTAACTCTTTAAGTATAATTGTATTTAACATGTTGAAAATCATGAAATAATATAATTGATAATAACAACATTGATTTTATTAATATTTTCCAATGTGCCAAGTGCTGTGCTAAGCATTTTACCTAGAGCAAAAAGGGACTTTTAGAAATGTCTACTAGAGGTGAAAATCATTGTATATTTTTTTTACTACAATAGTATTTAACAATGCAGTGCAACTTGGAACAAGGCATGTTTAACAGAAATATAAAAATCATGACCATATTGCTTCATAAGGCTCACAGTAAAAACCATTATCACCTTCCTTCAGTTTAGAATTAAGCTCAATTCTCCTATTTTGCACACTCAGAACGTGATAATCTGAGTGGTTACCTGGCTTCTATGGGATCATTTGGACCAGCCTGAATGCTCTGACTTTTATATAAAATTGTCTCTTCACGTAGCAGCCATCAGGTTCTCCAGTCAATTAACCTGGTGCCTCCACTGTCCACTAAGTCACTCACTGTAGGCTGAGCAAAGCTTCTTCCCTTATACGCTTGACCTGCCATGATCTCTAGCCCTTGGCAACTCTCAGGACACTCTCAGGCCCTGGGCCTTGTATCTTTCATGTACATGCTCCCCTGGCCCTGTGGACATCACACAGAGAGAAATGTCAGGCACAAATTCCTTGCATTTCCTCTCATGATCTCCTATTCACCTCATTAGCCACTTGGTACCCTTTGTCTGGAAGACAGGTTTCTGGCACAGCAATTTAAGCAGTCAATTTAATTGGAAGATTAGGAAAGGCCTGGTGCCTGAGCAGTCATTTGAGAATAGACTGAGTAATAGTCCATTTTAAAGCATATTCCCTACTCCAGATTTCTGCATATTTTACACAACTCCCAAATCCTAGAAATTCTTGTTTTTAAACCACTGGTTTCTTCATTTGTTCATGCCCCTTCTCAAATGATACCTCTTCAAAACAGCCTTCCCAACTGTCCTCTTTCATGAAGCCTGCCCTCACCCCATGTAACCACAATGTGATAGTGTATTGATTGCTGGTCTTAAGTTTTCACCTGTTTTTTGTCCTTACCCTTTCAATGTCACCTGGTAATTCCTCACTCTAAAAGGTATGTGGCAGACAGACCGTCAGGTTGCCCCAAGGTCCCACGATACCTTTGTGTAAATCCTTGCCTTTGAGTGTAGGGAGAACCTATGTCTTCTTTCTAACCAATAGAAAATGAGGAAGGTGATGGGCTGGGATTACAATGGGAATAAGATTATGTAATGACTTTCAGTTTCATATGGCTCCACATTGCAACCATCATGCCCACTACTGGCTTTGCAGAAGCAAAGTGAGTTGGAGACGTATGCTGGAGAAACCCACATAGCAAGGAGCCAGCATCATCTACTGCTGAGTGAGATTCTCAAGTCCTTGGATTTAAAGCCACAAAGAAATAACTATGGCAAGCCATCTGAGTGAGCCTGAAAGTGTTTCTATCATCAGTGTACCCCTAGATGCAAAGGGAGCATAGCTAACAACAGATGCAGCCTGGCAGAGAAGCAACAGCTTTGTCCAGACACTCAACCCACAGAAACCAAGATATCAATACTTCATATTGTTTTAATTTGTTATGCAACTAAGAAAACTAACATGACAAGTTTCCTCACCCTTTTACTTGGGTTGGTTTTGGAAGTTGCTTTATCCTATAAAATGGGGCAGGAATGTCAATGTGCCATTCCTGTTTGTGCACATTAAGTAGTGTTTGTCTTTTTGCTTGTTTCTTGAATGTATGACTTTGTCAAATTTAGCACATGCCTTGATTAATCCATTGTTTCCAGAAAAAGGAAGAGAGTCATGGAGAAGTGATAAAGATGGGCTAGAGTATAGTTTAGATTAGCCATTCTCATCTGGTTGGAGAAATACAAAAAAAGTATGCCATCAATGGACCTGGAAAAGATTGTGCAGAGACAGTCTAGGATTAGAAAGTCAAATACAGCATTTTCTCTCTCTTATGTGGATCTTAGCTTCAGATGTTTATATTTGTATGTGAGTTGGAATAAAATTCAGTAGTAGAGACTAAGTGTAGAAAAGGGCTATGAGAGAGGGAAGAGAATGAATGGCTTAAAGGACAGAATAATGGGGTAGGGGGTGGTCTAAATGGAGTGGATGGAGAAGAGAAGTGGTAGGATAAGGTTTATCAAAATAAGATTTATGAATAAGCCATATTCAAACCTACTTCTTTACTAGATAATAATATAAATATTAAAAAAGAGAGTTTGGGCAGAAGTATTTTAGGAAAGTGGATAATGTTGTACACAAAAGCCATAGATTCTTATTAGAAAAATTCCAGTGACAAGGAGGGGATAACTTCCAGTGAGTTGTTGGCCAGGGAGGACCATGATGCCCCCAAAACATTACAGGTCATTGCTAAGGCTCTTGGTTTCCCACCATAGCTAGATGCTAAGACCATACTGCTGAAGATTCCACATGATGGGGTTGCAGGTGACTGAGAAATCAACCTGGAGCTGAGCTGGAAACCTCCTCCCTGTTGACTAAGTGTCAGCTTGTTTGGGGATGGAAAGTCATCAGTGTTTACCACCACTAGATCCTGAAGGGTATACAGATGGCCAGCCAGGTCAAATGTACTAACTGTTGCACTGTTCAACACTAAGTGAGACACCTCTATCATGCCCTCCAAGGCTCAGAGACCATTGAAAAAGAGGTAGAAGAAAGAATTCTAAAAGCCAAAGGAGGGGGAGAAGTGCTTAAAATACTGTTTTTCAGACGCAAAGTGGCCTTGATATTCACGACCTCATATTGGCTGAAGCTACATATAAAAATTTGCATATTAGGAGGAAAAACTCAATATCTCAAAATAGAAGAGACACTACTTGGGAGGGGGAAAGGAAGAGAGGTGGGAGGGGATTATAATTATGGTGAATTGTTTTTATTTATGGAAATTGTTAATAAAAAGTTTTTACAAAGAAACTTGTGCTATCATTGTAATAAGCCTTTGAGGCTGGGTCCATTGAACTCAATGGGTGAAGTGAGACTGAAGCCCTAGTCTTGGACTTGGTCTACAGAGTTTTCAGCTTTGTCATACTATCAATAAAAATTCCAACATAATAATAATATTTTATTTGCATAATATTTCACAATACAGAGTTCTAATCTTGGATTGAAAATTATATATGGCTTATTTAAGGGTCTTGAAATTAAAATTTATATTATGTGCATTTTGGGGAGAGATTGCTTGTAATGGTCCCTCTTCTCTAAAAAAGGATCTAGAACCATTAAGAACCATGAATGTTAATAAGAACCATACTTCCCCTTGTTAATTCCAGAGGATGGTGTCATTTACAAAGAAATGTGTCTCAGAATCAATTAATTTCTAATTTTACATATTTCCCACCAAAATATTATTAGGTAGGTCTTGGTGACTTTCAGATAAGATGTCATTTCTTTATACCCAGGAATTTTCTTTCTTAGTTCAAAACTAGAACTATTTCTCTCAAGAGAATGATTCTAATGAAGATCATCTTCAAAGGCCCAACACCAACACACATCAAAGTGCCAATTTCATTGAGTTTTTTCTGTGGTTTTTCTCTGGAAGATTCTATTTTCATATATAGTGTATGTCACAGCTTTTTAGTAGGGACAATTTTATCTATATTCACAGTTATTTAAAATCTTTATTCACAGGTTTCTGTGAAAACTAAATGAATTAACATGTGGAAACATGCTTAGAACATAGAAAATTCTCAGGAAATACTAAAAATTCAATTATATTACAATTTCTGTAGCTTCTGCTCAGTTTGTAGATCTTCAGAGAGGAAGACCTGTCTCTATGTCTCAAATTGGTCACAAAGAAAATAGAAATGAGTTGTTTATTGACTGTTCAATCATTCTTTCTTTGGGATGAGTAGTATTATATCATCCATCTGATGTGATAAATATATTGAAGAAAGAAGGGCTCTGGACAGTTTAATAACAATAGAAGTAATAATTAGTAACAAATATTTTGTTAAAGACATAGAGCTTGTGTCACACAAATGACTCCAGATACTAATAACACTTCAATATACCTCATGTCTTTCTCCTCCTGTTGAACATGCTCTTATCTCAACCATCATCTTATATTTTATTACTCACTGATGTCCACCACTCTGATCTTGATCCCTTTTAATTAATTCTCGGTGTTGAAGCCAGAAAAGGCTCTCTAAAATACAAGTCAGATATATTCTTAAAAATTGGGGCTGGAGAGATGGCTTAGCAGTTAAGGCGCCTGCCTGCTAAGCCTAAGAACCTGGTTCCAATCTCCAGGTCCCACATTTAGCCAGATGCAAAGTGACACAAGGGTGCAATGCCGTGCTTGCCCACAAGGAGGTGCATGCATCTGGATTTCGTTCATAGCAGCTGAGAGGCTGCTGGCGTGCCCATCTCTATCTGTCTCCCTCTCTCTCTCTGTCTGTCTCTCTCTGTGTCTCTCTCCAAAAATAAATAAAATAATTTTAAAAAATGGACTTTATACTGTTATATCCAAAGCTGGCCTTGTCTCACCTCTTACCATATCCTTCTTCATCTTTATACTGACATATTATATTCAACTTCATATTTCTAATCCTTAGCAAGTCTAATGTCATTGTTGTGAGGAGTTTAGTGTATTCAATTCTTTCTGGGGCTAGAAGAAATTGGTACAACAGATATTACCTTTTTAACTTATAATACTATACAAGATCATGATTGTGGGTCCATTATAATCCAAGGGGGTTTCTGATCCTTCATTCTTTATTTATATTGCCCATTAGCCTCATTTCCAGTAGAGATGGGCAGCTATATGCCTTCCACAATGGTGAGCTTACCTGTCAAAATTAGAGTATGGGGGAACAGCAGAAGTTCACCGTAATTTTGAAGTAAGCAATTTTTTTTAGATCAGATACAATAAAAACCAGTGATAAAAACAACAACAACAACAAAAAAAACAAAACAAAAACAAAACAAAACAAAACAAACAAACAAACAAAAAAAAAAAAAACAAAGGTGAGCTTCATGGAAGCCAATGCTATTCAAAAAAAAAAAAAAATCACAGAGAAATGAAGACATATCACAAGGAACAATACTTGAAGTGATATATCTGATAAAAAAAAAACTTGTGTGTAAAATATAAAGAATTCTCATTAACATTGCCAAGGAAATAAGTTTAAAATGAACAAAATAAAATTCAGCAGATATTTTATCAGAGACATGATGATAAACAAGTTCATTCAAATGCTGGATATCATTAGTATAGTAGTCACCTCGTTCCTGGGGCAAAACACCCCAACAGAAGCAGCTAATGGGAGGAAGGGGTTTATTTTGGCTTACTGATTCAAGGGAAGTTTCAGTGTGGCATGACACAGTAGATAGTTGGTATGGTGGTTTGATTCAGGGGTCCCCCATAAACTTTGGTGTTCTGAATGCTAGGTTCCCAGATGATAGAGATTTGGGAATTAACACCTCCTGGAGGCAGTATATTGTTGGGGGCGGGATTATGGGCATTATAGCCAGTTTCCCCTTGCCAATATTCGGCACACTCTCCAGTTGTGGTTGTCCACCTGATGTTGGCCAGGAGGCGACGTCCACCCTCTGCTCATGCTATTGTTTTCCCCTGTCATCATGGAACTTCTCCTTGATCCCATAAGCCAAAATAAACATTTTTTCCCCACAAGCTGGTTGGGTGATTTCTGCCAGCAATTTGAATCTGACGGAAACAGTAAAGTTGGCACCAAACAAGTGGGATTTGTGCTAGATTCCTGAGTGTGTGACTTTGGCCTTTTGGAGCTGATTTTCAAGAAGAAAGTGGAAGAATTTGAAACCATGGCCTAAGTGCTGTAAGTACAGCTTGATGAACTATTCTGGTAAGACTTGAAAGACCTGAATGCAGTAAGAACTATGGACTGTGGCTTGTGAGGGTGAGAAAGTGCTATGCCTGGACTACTTCGTATTGTGTAATATAAGAAATGCAGGAAAAAGAGGGTCATTGAATTTGCAACATGGTCTTGTGTTGTCTTGTGTTTTGGAAACGGCCATGGGCAGTGTGAAGCAGGTTTGCTGGATGCCTTGCATGGAGACCCATTGGAGCCATGAGGATTGACCGTGGGTTGCAGTGGAGACCCAGTGGAAATGCTGTGACCACACATGGCTGCTAAGGAGAGCTGCTGGTCCTCAATGAAGTTTTCCAGGACTGTGAGTAGCCTAGCTGGAAGGATGGAACTGGAACTCCAGAGACTTGGAGCTAGTTCGAATTATAGGACTTGCAGATTTGTCACTGACTAGAGTTGTTGGGCTTGGAGTTAGAGTTTGATGTTTGTCCTGTTTAAAACTTGTATTAGTTGAATATTTCTTTGCTATACTCAATGCCATTTTTTGTAGTATGAATGTTTAGTTTGTGCAATTATGTGGTTTTTTTTTTTGATATTATGGCTCAATTAAAAGAACTTGGACTATGGGGATATTTGAACATCATTGGAATTGGTAAAAAATATTGCAACTGTTAAAGACAAACTGAATGCATTGCATTTTACATTATGTATGATTATCTGTTTATGAGGGCCAGGGCAGAATGTGGTGGTTTGATTAAGGTGTCCCTCATAAACTTAGGTGTTCTGAATGCTAGGCTCTTGGTCAGGTGATTTCTGCCAGCAGTTTGAATCTGACTGAAACAGTACTGCTCTCAATGTTTTGCTTTCTGGGCCCTGTTACCTTCAGCTGCCTAGCCAGTTTGCATATCCTACTCTTCATCACAGTGCTAATTTCTCTTGTGTTCCCTAGCTGGGTTCACCAAGAGCTTCTGTATCCCCCCAGGGTGTTCCACTATCCTTCCTGGCCCCAGGAGAGCCTTCTCAGCTCTTGTCTCTTAGCTTTGAAAGCTGTTGTTGTTGCTGCTGCTGAGATGCTCAAATAGGATCCCCCTCTCCTCTCCTCTCCTCTCCTCTCCTCTCCTCCTCTCCTCTCCTCTCCTCTCCTCTCCTCTCCTCTCCCTCTCCTCTCCTCTCCTCTCCTCTCCTCTCCTCTCCTCTCCTCTCTCCTCTGTCCTCTCTCCTCTCCTTTCCTCTCCTCTCCTCTCCTCTCCTCCTCTCCTCTCTCCTCTCTCCTCTGTCCTCTCTCCTCTCCTCTCCTCTCCTCTCCTCTCCTCTCCTCTCCTATCTCTCTCTCTTTCATAGGAATCCAGCAGCTAAGGGCCTTTGTTGCAATCAGGTTCACATTGTTGGCAGAAATCACCTGACCAAGAGCAGCTTGTCGGAAAAAAGGTTACTTTGGCTTGCAGGCTCAAGGCAAAGTTCCATGATAGCAGAGGAAAACAATAGCATGAGCAGAGGATAGACATCCCCTCCTGGCCAACATCAGGAAGAAGAGAAAGCTCTGCAAAGGGAGACTTGGGCTATAATATCTCAGAGCCTGTCTTAAGTAATGTAAATTCATCCAGCAAGACTCTACCTTCCAAATTGCCAACAGTTGGGGATTAAGTATGAGGCTTAATCACAAACACATGAGGCTATGGGGGGGGATACTTCACATTCAAATTACAATTAGTCATTAAAAGAATATGAAATATTTATTAACATAATACCACAAATAATTATCATTGTCATTAGAAGTGAGAATGGGGACTGATAATGCTAGTTGTTGAGAACGTAGGAAAAGTAAGACTGAGGTTTTATATAGCAATATTGTTGCAGTTTGGTTTGCATTGCTGGCAGAAATCACTGGACCAAGAGCAGCTTTGGGGGAAAAAGGGTTTATTTTGGCTTATAGGCTCAAGGGGAAGCTCCATGATGGCAGGGAAAAACAATGACATGAGCAAAGGGTGGACATCACCCCCTGCCCAATCTAAGGTGGACAATAGCAACAGGAGAGTGTGCCAAACACGGGCAAGGGAAAACTAGCTATAATACCCATAAGCCCACCCCTAACAATACAGCGCCTCCAGGAGGTGTTAATCCCCAAATCTCCATCAGCTGGGAACCTAGCATTCGGAATATCTAAGTTTACAGTGGGGGAGCCAGGTGGGGCAGGGCATGGGGGGGTGGCCTGAATCAAACCAGCACAAATATAAAACAGTATTGCAATTTTGAAAGACATTTGGTAATCTCTTAAGAAATAATGTATGTACTTATGGTATGCATTACTTTGTTGGGACCTCTATAATAATACTGCATGATTAAACAAAAGAAATTTATTGTCTCCTAATTCCAAAGGTTACAAGCTTAAGATCAATGCATATGGTCCCTGCTAAAGTACAAAAATGTTTGGCTATCTCCAAATGTATTCACATTCTAGGCACTAGTCATTAAGGCTGTATCATATATATTTTATTTAGATGTAACATAATTCAGCCTATAATGCCATACAAGCTAGAAATCCTACTTAGGTATTTATCCAAGAAGAATGAAAAAGAAATCACATGTTCACCCAAAGACATGTACAAGAATGATTCATGCATAACTACCTAAAACTGGAAAGAACCCAAATGTCCATCTACTGGTGAATGGGTAAACAAACTATGTTGTATGCACACAATGGAATGCTCCTCAACAGGAAAATGAACAAACAATGGATACCAGCAGCCACATGAATGATCTTCAAAAGCATTATGCTGAGTGAAAACAAGATAGACACAAAAAGCTACATGCTGTAAGACCTTATTTGTATAACGTTCTGCAAAAGGAAAAACTATAGGAACAGAAGCTAGATCAAAGGATGCTTGGCACTACTGTGAGGAAAGAATTGAAACAATGCACAGGAAGAAGCATCCACAGATGATGGGAATATTTTTCCTTCATTGTGGTAGTATTGATAAGACTGTATGATTGTCAAAATCACCAATTTTATATTTGAAAAGGGTAAATTTTACTGGCTACAAATTATGCTTAAGTAAACCTTGCTTTAAAAAAGGAAATTGATTGTGAGCCAGAGAAGCTTGTAGTCTTGCTCAATATCTCCCAAGTAATTATTCACATAGGTTCAAATTTTACTTTGCATCTTGTCCTTAATATGTGAATTATTATTGGTATTGTTAGGGATGGGATACATTAGCTTCCTGTCTGAGAAGGAATGATGAAGAGAATCTGCTGGTGACATTCCTGACCATCAGACTCTTCATCTGCATTGATGGCCTCCTGCAAAACTTGATTTCAAGTACGGCAGGACCTTTGAGAGGAGAAGGTCATGTTGCTGTAAGGAGTTTTATGATCTTGGATCCCACACCTCCAACAGTTACACATTACTGTTCATATGTCTCATTGTTCTAAAGGAGTCAACTGAATATTTCAAAGCCTCAGTTTCCTTGCCCATATGAGGCATGGTAGTTTGAGTGGAAGTCCTCCAATAGACTCAGGAGTTTATTAAAGCTTGTAGTTTAGATATCCAACCACCTGCCTGGAGGAACTGTCACTTTGGGAGGATTCTGGGTTCCAGCCCTAAGGTGTTCCTGGGAGAAGATCTGAATTCCAGCCTACAGGTATATAGAGCTCTTGAGCTCTACCTAGGGTTCCTGGAGTGTGCTTCCTTGTGGTGCTGATAGTATTTCTTCTGCATGAGAAAGAGGGTCAACTTCTTCCTCCATTATGGAACTTCCTTTGGGTATGTAAGCTTCAATAAATCCCCGGTCCTCCCATAAACTGTGTCTGGTTTGGAAGTTTATCAAAACAATGTGAAGCTGACTACAACAGGAGGTACGATTGCTTTGATTGCTTCATAGGCAGATCCAGTGATTTTCATTTTTAACATTTAAAACATTTTTGGGGTGTGTGATGTAGTATATGTATATGTGGTGTGTTTAGTGCATGTACATGTGTATGCATATGTGTATGTATAGATGCAGATGTCAGAGGATGTCAGTCTCTTCTGCCTTGTTTCCTTGAGACAGAGTGCCTAGTGAGAGCAGAGTCTGGAGCTTGCCATTTTTTTTTTTTTTTTTTTTTTGTTGTTGTTGTTGTTGTTGTTGTTGTTGTTGTTCAGACTGGATAACCAAAGACTCCAGAAAGTCTCTGTCTTCCCTGCTCCAGGATAGGGTCACAGGTATGCATGGCTACATCCAGCTTTTTAAACATGGTGCTGAAAATTGAACACAAGTCCTCATGCTTGTTTAGGAAACACTCTTACCCACTGAACCATTTCCCTGGACCTCAGTGCTTTCCTTTAAAGAAATTATAAGATCCAACATTTTTGGGGACCTTAATATGTACTAACAATTTATGCCCATGAAGAATTCTCATTTAATTTCTTTGATAATTCTTTTTTTAATGGGTCAAATATCTAACATGTAGAGATGTGCTAGAGAAGCAGGCAAGTAAGAGATGCAGCACGTTTCCACCCACTGTCCTCTCATTGTGACATCCTCAGTGCTCCTGGCCTGACTTCCAGGTACTGGAGTGAGATCTTTTCCCATTGAAACTTTTATTCTTACCTATGGAGTGCAGGATAAAAATGACCCCACTTCACAGTAGTTGAAAAAAGTAGCCACATAAATATCCCAGATCTCTTGCTCCCTGAGTATAATATTACACTCTATGCTCCAGAGCAGTTCCAAGAATTCCTCTAAGGTATTGTCTCCTTGGGCTCCTACCCTTTAAAAATTTTTTTATTATTGACAACTTCCACTATTGTAGACAATAAACCAATATAATCCCCCCCCAACTTTCCCCTTCACAAAACTATTTTCTGTCATATCCCCTTCCTCTTGATAAGTCTGTCTTTTATTTTGATGTCATCATCATTTCCTCCTATTATAATGGTCTTGTATAGGTAGTTCCAGGCACTGTGAGGTCATGGCTATCCATGCCATTTTGTGTTTGGAAGAGTGCACTCTTCCTTTGGCTCTTACATTCTTTCCGCACCTCTTCCACAATGGACTCTGAGCCTTGGCAGGTGTGATAGAGATGGTTCAGTGCTGAACACTCTTCTTCTCAGCACACGGTGCCTTTTGGGTCATTGCAGAGGTCATCACCATTTGAAAAGAGAAGCTTCTCTAACCAAAAGTGAAAGTAGTATTAATATATGAGTATGAAGATTAAGAAAAGGGCTTACCAGGCAGTTTGTTGAGTGTAATATATGCATTTAGCCAGACACTAGCAGGTGCCATACCACTAGGGTTCATGACTTCCCCTGCCATAGGTTTTCAGTATAAGGACTGTATTTCCTCCTGTGGAGCAGGCTTCCAGTCCAATTACAGAGTGGTGGCTTCCCCCATAGCAGAAATGCCACCATTGTATCCACTGGTTACCACTCTTTGCTGGCTTCTTTCCCTTCTCCTGTTTGCCCTCTCTGTTCTCCTACACTCCTGTCATTGTTTATTTTTTCATACAAACAAACTCCTTGCATGCCAATCCTTATCTTCTGTCTGCTTATAATAACCCACATGAAGAACCACAATTACCCTGAAGGGCTGGTGCTGCAACAGCCACACCTTTTCAGAGGCACAAAGACTTAAAATGATGCTTTTTGAGTAGAGAGAATATCTAAGAATGTCAGAATGAAAGAGTTCATGGGAGGTTCTAATACACAGAAAAAGCTTTTTAGAGGTGCTGAGAACTCAAGTCAGCATTTCACTATGAGTTAATTTAGGTGTCTTCTGAGTTTCATGGTATAGACATGGGGCTGCTGCATTGTCACAGCTGGGGAAAGAACACACCCAGGTCTTGGCAAAAGGAGCAGGTGCAAGGCAAGCAAGAACTTCAAGATAGGTGTGTCAAGTTTGCTTATTTAGTTTTTACACCTCCAGAGAATGCAGATTTCTTGTAGGAATTTAGAAGAATGCAAGTTGATCTTTGGTTTAGCTAATGTGATGAGAAAGAGTCCTGGTTTATAAGTGCCTCTAAGATCCTGATCCCCAACCCAGGGCTGGGGTTAGTGACAGTATGAGAAAGGCAGCAGGGTAGATTCCAGAAATATGATAATGAGTGATGAAAATAAATATATTACCTTTATGATTTCCCCTCACATGTGGCTAGTGATACCTCCACTTCAGGATTTTCATGGGTTGTAGTAGGAGAGATCTTATACTTGATCCTTAAATAATGTGGGACTTGTTTTGGAGGAAAACTTAACGGCACATATCAAAAGCTAATGTGTATACCATGATCTTTACAAATTGTACTAAGAGAACAGAGAGAAATCTTATTTTAAAGCTAATAAGCTTGGACTTGAGAGATCCTCAAAGTGCTCTTATAGCCCAGAATATTATGTCTATATTTTTGTGTATTTTTTGTTCAATAAATTATTCTTCCTGAACTGTACATGTTCATTCCCCAAATCCATTTTGGGCTGGATGCTAGAGACTTTGATGGGAATATTATTTGTACCTAGATAAAGGTCTACATGAAGCTAGAAATGTGGGTCCATCATCACAAGCTTACTAACCCTCCTCTTGAGTCTTCTTTCCTTCTTCTTCCTTCTTCTCCTTGCTTACACCCCATGACAAAGTGACAGATTGATAAAACAATGACAACAGGACACCTTACCTTCTTACTTCTGAAGAAAGGCAGGCTTATTTTCAATGGTTGCGTCTGACTAAAGCTTGGGTTTCCTTCTCTTCTAGTTTGACAGTCAGGAGCATGTTTACAACACTGTGACATCTTTCCCTTCTCTCCATCCTTTCCTCCCTCCCTCCCTCTCTTCCTTGCTTCTTTCCTTCCTTCCTTTTATTTCCTAGAATGAAGAAGTTTTATATTTTCTCTAAAAGGAAGACATTTCATGAAAGTGGTCAACAAGGGGCAAAGAGATAAGTTGTTTGTTCTTTTTTAAATCCTATTCTGGAGTTCAATTGTTTTCACTGGACTTTGGTGCTCTTAGTTTATGAAAAATCAATAGTTTAATAAAGACAAAAAAGTCCCTTGGCTATCTGTTTAGAGCAGCATTGCCTTCACTGCAAGAATGCCTGTGCCTCCTGCCTGTCATAAATGTTTAACTCAGTTCATCTCACATAGGCAGCCCAGCACTCTAGAGCCCACCTTCCAGCTTCAGGACCCAGATATGGGCCTAAGGCTGAGACTTCTCAGAAGTGTGTCATGTGGGACAGCACTCATGTTCCCAATCAACACACAGTAACAGTTTGAGTTTTTCAAACTGAAAATCACAGCTCCCACATTGATGAGGGTGATACTTACTTCTCTTTGGTAGTTTAGATAGACTGTTATATGGGGAGCATCTACTAATATTTTCCAGTGCTAATATTAATTATATCTCTCCTTTAGTGTACTTCCCTATAATGAAATGTGTGTTACCAATGCCATTTAATGAGTCAAGAATCTGAAGCTTCAAGGTGTTTTTTTTTTGTTGTTGTTGTTTTGTTTTAATCACCTGAGGTCACAGAGGGAAATCACAACTAGGGTAACAGAGTCTCTTTCATCCTGGTAAAACCCATAGCCTGGACACTCAGGAAAAAATAATTCAAAGACTTAGAGATGACATATTATACATCCTTGTCTTGCACTTAACCTTATGTGTTAGTTTTCCATCACTGTGCTCAAAATACCTGACATGAACACCAAGGGAAGAAAGGATATTTTGGTTCATGTTTCCAGATGGTACATCCCATAGGTACTTGGCCCCATCCACTTGGGCAGAAAAATCATGTGGAGGAAGAAGTTTTGCACTTCAAGTTTCCTCTACCTCCCAAAATATCACAGTGCACTGGAATCAAACATTCAACACATGAGCCTGTGGTAGACATTTCACATTCAAACCACATCTTGTCCCTTGTTCCTTCCCTAACAGAAGATGGAATCAGGCTATGTAGACACTGGCGTGGGCCATTGGGTTCCATAGTGACACATGATCCACACTCTGACTCAAGAGGCAGGCCAGTGGGCTTCCTTGGGGTCTGGGACTGAAGAAGATATAGTTTTGTTGTAACACATCCCAACTTTTGCCCCAATATATGGCCTATGGGAATTTCAGGCTATGATGATACAGTCACTTACAGCAAAGACTAGATGATTCATAATGTCTCAAATAGATAATATGGATAATACAGTAAATGACTGCTAGCCCAAGGAACTCATTGTAGGGAAAGATTGCATGTTGAATGGTTTTGCTTTGGAAAACTTTGTGAAATAAAATATTTTTATGTTCCACATTAGATATACTTCCTTAAAGTTGATAAAAAAAGAAAGAGTACATAGTTGACATACTATTGCTTTTTTAGATATTTAAACTACTAATCTTTTTTAACATTTACTTTATAGATTTAATTTGTATTTGTTTTAATTTGAGAGAGACAGAGAGAGAGAAAGATACAGAGAGAGAATGGGCATGCCAGTGGCCTCTCAGAACCCCAGACTTGTGCGCCCCTCGTGTGCATATGCGACATTGCATGCTTGTGTCATTTTTGCTTGTGGTTAAATGTGGGAGCTGGAGACTCGAATGGACATTCTTAGGCTTTGCAGGCAGGTGCCTTAACCACTAAGCCATCTCTTCAGCCCGATTTCATTTGTATTTTATTTGAGGCCATTTAATCTCCCTGCCATACTCTGGGTCATGGACTCTTGCAAATCTTATAGGCTTCAGATTTGTGCCCATGAACCCTCATGGATATAGTAGCCTGGCTCCTAGCAACTTAAGGATCACTTTCTCCTTTATCATCTCCAACCTATTGTTTTTAACACAGTCACTTGGGTATAATTTACAGGATATCAAAGTCAATTATTTTACAATTTTTACACTGAACTATACAATTCCATGTTGTTTAGAAAACTTCATTGAAGAGTTGTGTGACTATCCCTGGAATAGTTTCTATGTAATTTTTAGACAGGTATATGTGCTACCTTCTAGGTGTTTTTATCTAAATAGATTAGTTTTTCAATGTTATGTTCTTTGAGAGTAGACCTGCCACATATAGCTTCAGTTATTGACACTTTTTGGTTGACAAATGGCAAGACCTATACTTTGTGTGTGTCATCTCATTGTATTCTCACAGGTCTTCAGTGTTGCAGGCTCAATTATTTACAATTCATAGATGAACAATGGGTTGTGTTTAATCATCCAAATGATGTGGAAGTCCTGCAGATTGGCAAAGTGTTAGGAAAGGGGTCATAGATGTGACCATCTTGGAGATGGCTGGGAGTGTTAGATAAATATGAGGTTACCAAAAGGAGGCATCTTCTACATTCTTTAGAATCATGGCATTGTAGCTATGTCTGGATTAGAATCTTGGCTCGACCTCTCATTATCTCTGATGTCAGATAAATGACTCATTTTCCTTGCCTGCAAGAAAAGGGTAACAACAAAAGCATGGCTCCTGTGAAGGTTAAACTAGTTAATTTGTGTAAAATACAGAGAATTGTATGTGGAGTATAGTAAATCAGAGTACATTTTAAAATAATTCTTACTGGCCAATAGTAGATGATTTTTTCTTAGGGTATATCAAATTTAATCAAGAGAATATTTGATGAGTGGGTTTGAAGAAGAGGCACAGTGTCTCGGTCTGTTATCAGCTACTATAAGAGAATACCACAGACTGGGTAAATTATAAATGATAGAAGCTGCTTTAGTTTATGGATCTAGATGCTAGGAATTCAATTGCATGGTACTCACATCTGGTGAAGTGTTCAATGTTACAAGATAATTGAAGGCATCAAGAGAACATGAGCAAGGATAAAGGGATCAAGCTCTTCCCTTTTACAATTGACACATGTAGTAGTTTGAATGAAATGTCTGCTATAGGTTCATGTGGTGTGTATACTTGGTCCCCATCTGGCACCAGTTTAGGAAGGTTGTAGGCCATTGGGAGGTGAGACTTTTCTGGAGAAGTTATGCCACTAGGAAATGGGCTTTGGGATGATAGAGCCCAGCTCTAAGTACAACTCACTTAGACTAATTCCTTCATGCTGATGTGGAAATGTTACCCAGGCTTCCTACTCAGGCTTGTCATGTTTCCCCTGCCATGATGAAACTTTCCTTCAAAACTATGTCAGTGCTGGAGAGAAAGCATAGTAGCTAAGGCACCTGCTTGTGAAGCCAAAGGACCCAGGTTTGACTCCCCAGAACCCATGTAAACCAAATGCACAAGGTGGCACCTGTGTCTGGTATGCCCATTCTCATCTCTATCTGCCTCTCTTTTCACACATACATACATAAATAAATAAATAAATAAATAAATAAATAAATAAATATTTTTTAAAAACTTTGTGTCAAAATAAACCCTCTGTTCCTTTAAATTGCTTCTGGTCAGGTGTTGGTCCCAGCAATGAGAAGCAAACTGGTACAACCCATAAAGTGACAATAGTTTTAATCCATTCATGATCTCCTATGAGCTTATCACTTCTCAAAATACTCCCCAACACTTTAACAGTAGCTTAAGTGTCAATCTATGCTTTGGCAAAAACATTCAAGCCACAACATGCAGTTGTCTGAGTTGACAGAAAGATTTCCAGGAGATAAGATAGGACAGAGAGGGATACATTGATATTGAACTCAGTAATTATGCTATCCCTCTTAGTGTCCAGGAGAGAAGATGTAAAGCATAGCCTGGAGATAAACAATGAAAAGTTAACATGGAGAAAGGATGAAATTGCATAGATGTGAAGGCTGTGTTAAAGAGGTTCCCTATATTCTAAGTATAAAGTTCCCCATGCAGCAACATTGAAAAGTTCAAGAAAACATCACCTAAAATTCATAGAGATAATAACACTCTGGTTCCCCAGTTGTTATTCAAAACAAGACAATTAGCATAACGCTCTAAGCCCTACTTGAAAAGGCAAGTGAGGATTTGGGAGAAGACCACTATCAATTTCAGATTAAAGAGACACTTAACAGAAACACTGTTTGACCGCTTGAAGAAGAGAATTCAGTCACCTGTGAGCTTTGGGAAGGCCATATACTATATCTACAAAAGAGTGGATGGAATAAATACTTTCCAGATTCCATCTGAGAAATAAAGGAGATATGTCATATGCAATTGTTAGGCTTTGGTATCTGAAGAAAGCACACAAGAGAGGGTAACTAATATGATTGTATGGGCCTCCTTGGGCTACCATAGCATATTACCACAAACTGAGGGTCTTAACCCACAGAAGTCAATTCATGTAGAACTGCAGTCTAAATATCCAAAATCAAGGTGACAGCATGGCTATGCTCCCATAAATTCTCCAGGGAATAATCTTTCCTTGTCTCTTCCACTTGCTGGAAATTCTTGGTATTCTTTGGTTTGTAGATGCATCACCTCCATCTCCACCTCCATATTCACATAGAATCTCCTTTTTAAATATTTTACTTAATTATTTGAAAAGAGAGAGAGAGAGGCATGTGGAAGGGGTGCCTTAGGACTTCTAACCACTGTAAACAAACTCCTGATGCATGAGTCACCTAGTGCATCTGGCTTTACATCAAATAGAATCTGGGTCCTTAGGCTTAGCAGGCAAGTGCCTTAACCACTGAGCAATCTCTCCAGCTCCACATGAATTTTCTTTTTGTGTCTCCGCCTTTATATATTGTTCAACTTTCAGTATATCTGTCTAATTCTCTCTTTTTGTAAGGGTACTACTTACTGAGTAAGGCTATAACCTACTCCAATGTGACCCGATTTTAACTGGATAATATCTATAAATACCTATAAACACCTTATTTCCAAAAAAAGGTCATATGCCAAGATTTTTGGATGGTAATTAAATTTAGAGATGTTTTCAAATATATAATTATCATCATCATAACATAAGATGAAGTATGAAGTGTTGTTAATTACAGCATGGCATGCCATTGATAAAAGGTAACTCAGATTTAATCATCACAGTGAAAACAATAATAACATTAATGATAACTGAGCTACATGTACATAGGGCATCCAGTGCCATGCTTAGCATATAGTGCTATTATTCATATTCTTTTTCCCCAAATCACTATCACACAAAGAGACACATGCCATAGTGTTCCCAGCAAATACTGGTTGAACAAGAGAACACAGATCCTTAGAAACAAATCCCTAGCATTTATTTCTAAGAAATTGGCATGTGATGTGGGATGTAGCAGCCAGTGGGACTATCACCTGTGAGCAGGAGGTGTGAGTAGATGACAGGCAGGCTCCCTGCTGCAGGTGCTGATGGCCACTCCTAATGAGACACTGTGAAAAGTGAGTTTCATTGGTAGAGTGGTAGTTTAATCCTTCTCAAGCCCATGGGGGTCCTAGAACAGTGATGCCAGCTGTTTTCAGATTACTTTCTGGAAATGCACAAGCTGTTTTTGGTTAATGACCCAAAGAGGTACCCATAAGACCCATCCTATACTTTAGGACAGTCTCTAACACAGCCAGGGAAGGGCATGGAAAGGCATGGAAACTAAGCTTGACTACTAAGGATCTGAGTGATCTGGTTCTTTTCTCTGGCCTTTGCTTTCCTCATTTGTGAAGAAGGTACAATATATCTCCAGAATGGATTATCTCAAGAAGTAATGAGATAATGCATCTAAAGAGATCTTTATAACCTGGAGAGAAGGGCAATAATGGTGTCCACTAGTGCCACCCTACTTGATAGAATCTTTTGCTACCACCTAGCACTCTCATTGCTGATGGAAATAGCTTGTGCTGTCACTCAAATCATATGTTTAGGAAAGTATACAAAACTCATTGTAACTCTGATATGCATGAGTGAAGATAACTTCAACTATTATTTTCCTATCTGTTTCTTCCAAATAGGTACCAAAACCTTAAGCAAGATGAATATATTTGTTAATTCATTCAGCTATTTATTCATTCATCTATGCATGTATCAATTTATTCTTAGAGCTATCATCCAGTTAATCATTATTTATTGAGGACTTGTTCTATGTTGTACATTTCCTAGGAATGAAGAAGAATGAAGTAGCAACTCAGTGTTTATGGGACTCATAGACTCAGGAGGAAAATATCATATGAATACAAAGAACTTCAAAGAAAGGCAAACCATGTAGTTTGGGCAAGTCACTTTCTGGACCTCAGTTGCTCATGCTAAAATAAGATAACCTAGTAAGAATATATTATTTATCCCTAAAGGGTTTTCCCTTCTCTAGAAAGGTAACAAATGATCATCCCATAGGACACAGCACTGAACTGAGAACAGGCATATTCCAATGGTGGTCTTATTGTCGCCAACAACCACAACATAAAAATCTGTTTTACTCTACAAACCTAAGTCACATGGTAGTTACATTAGAGGATACCGTGACATCATGCCCAGCATAAATATAAAAGGAGACCCTTTAGTTTGTGAGCTCTCTCACCTCACCAATTATAATAAGCGGTAGCAGCAAAGAGTCACAAGAAGATGCCAGGGAAGGTGCAGGGATGATGCTCCTAGGTGCCTCAGTTGTCAGAAGCTGTTTCTTAAGATGTTTGGGATCCCACTGGGGCTGGCAGTCCCTGCGTTCTGCCCTCACCAGCTGAACATGGTGCCTTCCTTTTCCTTATAATGGCCATTCCACCCTGCAGTCATCCCTCTGTGCCTGACCCCAGGGTCTGTGATTGGACAGGAGGCATGCTGGGACTTCAACAGTCCAGGAGTGGGGGACCAGGCAGTAGATGAGGCACAATTCAGCTAAATCAACTTTTCAGGGGAGGAAAGGTTATTATGGTCATCCATTCACCTGGAACCAGGAACCAGGCCCAGATGTGAGGCACATGGTAGGGAGGACTTGGATATTAGGCATGTCAGCTGATCATCACACGCAGGTGCCAATGATCAGGGCTCACATAGCAGCTCCCAGGCAAAGTCCAGCAGACAACTTCCAGATGGAAATCTTAGGGATTTTGAAGTATTGCCCTGCTTCATTGCTCTGTAGAACACTAACCCTTTGATACACTTCGGCATAAAGTAGTGGCTAGCAGCATGATTTTAGGATGCCTCCTACTAGCATTTGAATTTTACCTCTCCCACTTCCCAGCTGTGTGATCTCAGGAAGATTTCTTTACTTCTTCATGCCTCAGTGTCAACATCTATAAAATTCCAGAAATAATTCAGGTTGTTAAGGTTATTAAATGAGTTGATGCTTGTAATACACATTCACAGTAGGAAATAAGGAAATATAAATTTTGTATAAAGTCAGAATACTATTTGTACTAGTCTGAATAATAATAATAACAATAACAACAACAACTTCTTGGGACATCTTAGCACACAGGAATATGGTTAGAGTTTTCAGATATCATCTTACAACAGAGAAATCTAAGTAGCTTCCCTCTTTTGGTATATGTGTGTGTGTGTGTATGTGTGTGCACACATGTGTGATATGCATGTGTGATGTGCTTGTCCCTATATGTGTGGGCACATATGTTCGTTCAGACCCACATGCATATGTATGCATTTGAATGTGGAGGTCAATATCAAATGCCTTTTTCAATTGCACCCCATCTTACTTTTAATTGTTAATAAAGATGTTCTGTGTGTGTGTGTATGTGTATAAGTGCATTTATGTGTATGTGAGCATAGGCACATGTGTGACACAGTGTGCATGTGGAAGTCAGAAGACAACTTTGAGGCCATCCTAGCCATTATACCTTATTTAAGACAGGTTGTCTCTAAGTCTCACTCTGCAGTTGCTCTCTTTGCAATGCTTGCTGAGAGCTTCTGGGGAAATTTCCTTTGTTTCCTTCCCATCTCATAGTCAGCATGCTTGTATTGTTGTAGCTGCTACAACTTCTAGCTATTTCATGGAGTATGAGGCTCAAATTATGGCCTGAGTGTTGAGTGCCATCTCCCCAGGTTTCTCCACATTACTTTTTGAGAAAGCATCTCTCACTGAGACAGACTAGACTACTGCCCCAGCACTGGCATTATAGGCTTCCACCAGCATGCCTGGTTTTTATGTGGGTGCTTCAGATGAACTCAGGTGCAACAAACACTTTACTCACTGACCCATCTCTTAGCACTAACTAGCATCCTAAGTTAAAACCGTTTTTCCTTATAATATACAGGGAAACACCTCAAAAGCATTCCAGAATACTACTTGCCTTAGAGATAGAAAAACCAGGAAGGGAAGGGCTCCCGAAGGTGAGTAGATCCAAACTCAAGTTGAAGCAGAGGAATCTCAGAACTGACCAAATCAAGAGTTTATGAAGGAGTTTAGGAGGGAGGCCTCTCCCTGACTGGTGGTTCCAGAAGAACTTCTTGGAGGATGTCACTTCCAACCTGAGACATAAAGAATGAGGAGTGCAGCAAAGTCATGGTGATGCAGGATGAAGGAGTGGGAGGAACAGCAGCATGGTCTCCAGGAACTGAGAAGGGTTTCTGAGTGTTATACATAAGCAACAAGACCTTGCAAGAAACCCGGGACACAGATGACCAATTGTTCCAGGCTCAGTTTAGTGAGGAGATCACAGAGTAACTTGGGTTGAGCTTTTTCAAATGCCCCCAAACCTAATTGTTTCATTTATAAAATGAAGTATACTTTCTAAATTCTAGGTCATTTTTGCTTCTAGGGTTTAATGTTTAGTGGAAACCTTTGATATTTTCAAATTCTCAACATATATTTGACCTTTACTCATTTTGTAAATTTTGGACACTGAAGACTGAATCTTGACTTCAACCAGTCACTCTTCTAGGAGAAATATTTTTTAAAGTTGATGGATATACACACTAACAATGTTTTTCTCTTTTCCCACTTCATTTTGTAACATCATTTGCCCCATGTATATTTTTAAAAAGTGTGATGAGTAGAGTATGGACAATAAGAAGATGAATAAATGACTATGAGATGAAAGTAAAGAACAGTCAACAGGAACAGATAAGAGATGAAAAACCTGAAAAATGTGGTTACCAGTGAGGACATGGAAGAAAGATACCTGTTAATTGGATGGGATGGGGAGTTATAAAGGATACTTAACAAGAGGAGGCAGATGGGAGGGCCTGGATATGTTAGATGCTGCTCCTCAAAGTCCAGCAGGAAGAAGATTTACTTTCATGCTTCCTGGAATTTAAGTTGCTCCTGGAATGTCCTTCCTCTCCTGAATTCCTTCCCATCTGTCTCCACCATGTAGCCATATGGATGATTCTAAAAAGCATAAAGGCTCCATACTGCCTGCAACACGAACTCTAAATTCCCTTAGTTGGGCTCCAAAAATGTTTTACAATCTGACTGTTACTTGCATGATCTCCCTGCCTTTACCCTGTGATACATGCTGGCCAAACAGCATACCTGATATTACATTATTTCTGGAGCATGTATTTTGTTTTCAATCTTCAATGAGCTAAAGTTGCCTCTTTGGACTAATAGTCCCATTTCTCTCCTTAGTTGCTATTGTGTGCTGAGTGTGGTCTTGAAAAAGACATGTTGAAGTCTTAACCCCCAATACCTATAATATGAGATTCCTAAGATATTGGTCATTTGCAGATATAACTGAGCAAAATGAAGTCACACTGAGTTAGTATAGATGCCAGCACAATTACTGCCAATCTTGTAAGAAGAGAGAGAAGAAAGGAGACATACCCTTAGGAAAGAAAATATTAAAAGATAGAGGCAAGGGACCAACAGAATGGCCAGCAGCCTCTAGGGTCATCTACAGAGCCCTTGAAGGAAATATGGCCTGGCCAACACCTCAATTTCAAACGATTACCCTCCATAATAAATTTCTGTTGGTTTCAGCTACCTGATTTATAGCTGTTTGATGCTGGCAACCTTAGGAAGCCAACAGAGTTGCTTTCCTGTATTGTTTTTCCAACCAGCTGCTGTCACTTTTAATTGTGCAGAATTTCTTCTTATTCCAGTCATGACGCTGTCAGATTGCTCCTCACAAGATGGCCCTTACTCATCCCACTTATGTTTGTCCAGAGTGTGCTTCTGACCTGGCAGGCTATTCAGATATTCCCTCGTGGATATCTAAATCTTCATTTCAGAGTGGCACCCAATGGATAAATGGCTGGAGGTTATCTTTTCTCTTGGTATTTTTTCATGTTTAGATTTTTATTTTTTAATTTAAGTTTTTATTTTTGACAATTTCATGTGTTTAATTCATTATGATCATATTTGTAGCTATTACCTTTTTAATACCCCTACCACTAACCCCCTTCTTATTCTTTATAACTAGTCATCTTCCTATTTTCATGCTGCTTTTAGTAGAGTCTACCCTTTTGTTTATTCTCCCTAAGTTCCTGAACAGCTCATTTCTTTGTTTACAACACCACAGATTAACTCCTTATCCTTCCTGATCTCTGTTGGTTGCAACCAAAGAACCCTGACATTATGCAGGTATTTGCTCAAATTGCCTCTCCTCCCTAAAATTCTCTTCCTCCCCCTCCCAGACTCAAAGATTCAGGTGGGCTGAGCTCTGAGCACCTTGCATGTTTACCTCATGTGGTAAGCTCGGAGAAATTCTGCAGAGAGCATCCCTTCCTTACACCTGCAGAGAGGACACTAAGTTCCTCTTTGTGACAGTAGTGCTTAGGAAATGAGACACCATCAATTTAGTTATTCCGTATGAATGATTCCTCAGTCAATGCTCTTATACTGTTCCATATCAGGTGCTATGGATGATTTAAAAAAGTGTCTTTAATGACATCTGCCATCACGGCTCCCACAAAATATCTTTTAGGATTCTAATGAGATCAACTCGAATATGATATGATTGAAAGGTAGGAGTAGGATGAAGAGAGTAAGGCTTCCTGAGGGGCGACATGCAAAATTTAAGATGGTTCTCACTGTGGATCAGAGCAGTACAAGGCTATTCTCAAGAGTGAGTGCTTTCTCAGGAGAGCCCCAATATGCTCTCTTTTTAATTAAACTACTCACTAGGCCACAGCTTCAACATCAAATCTTCAGTCCTTTAGCCTAATAAACCACTCACTGGTAGTGCCATTTTCTTTTCTTGTGAAATGATGTGGTGGCTCTAGGTCAAAAAATTGTCAAATAGGGACCAAGAAAAATAGACTATGTTTCTGTGTTTTCACTTAATAATTATGACATTTTGAGAGATCAATAATTCCAGTTCTGTGTCAATTTTATCATCTCTGAAATAGGGTGATAATAGTAAGGCTTAATACGGTATTTTTAAAGTAGTAGAAACAATGTGAGTCTCATCATGAACACAAAATAAATGTTTGTTGTTAGTACAGTTAGTTGGTTGGCCATGGGTCAGTGTTTCCTCCTGTCTTTATAAAAGGGAGGTATCTCTCTCTCTCTCTCTCTCTCTCTCTCTATATATATATATATATATACAGTATTATTGTGTTCTTCACAATGTAGAGAAGTGAAACATATGGAAGCTTATGTATGTATCAATAAAAATGTTTAAATTTTGATATTGGAATTTTGATTTCAGATGTTAGCTAGAGATTCAAATCTCCTGAGACTTATTTGCCTTCGATTTTGAGTGAGTCAAGCTACTTTTTCATGACCCAATTCAGTCACCTTTACATTAAGGGCACTAATAGCTCATATCTTGGAGGGTTTGTGGGAGTTAAGTAGACTTAAGGGTACAGACACTGTGCATAGATTCTGACAAGCAGGGAGGGACCAGTGACTCATAATTGTTATTATTACCTGTATTGTCTGCAATCCTGTTAAAGCAAGGGTTAAAACAGCAATTGCCTGTGAGCTTAGGTGATTCATGAAAGCCAATGACTCTTTTCTGTAGGCAAGGGAAAGATATCAATCTGGGAAAGTAAGCTATAAGTGAAAATTGAAACTGTCAGATGGTGTGGACTCCCTGCTTGGTCTTTGGCAGTTTTTTTTTTCTCAATTCTTTTAATTAAAAGTTTTTGTCTTCTGATGTTGAAACAGAATAAATCACTCCTGATCTTAGCCTTCTCGGGCTCTACCTTGAGCCTGGCCTGCCTGGTGGCTTGGGTGCTTTCCCTGAGGAGACTGTAAAAGCTGAGACATGCTCCCTAGACTCACTCAGCAATTTACAATGGTTTTGGGTCTTGACTTAAGATCTAACTGTGTTTTCCCATTATCAACAATTTGGCAAGTTATTCTGAGCACAGTTTGCTTTTAAAAATAAAATAGATGCCAGCATGGCAATGTGCCTTCAATCCCATCACTGGGGAAACAGGAACAATAGGATCCATAGGTGTCACTGGCCAGCCAATGAGCTTAATTGGTGAGCTGCAGGTCAATTTGAGACCATGTCTCAAAAAATAAATAAATAAATAAATAAATAAAAAACAATGCTGGACAGCACCTGAGGATGACATATGAGTTTGTCCTTTGGCCTTCTGTCTCCCCTCTCTCCCTCTCCCTCTCTCTCTCTCTCTCTCTCTCTCACACACACACACACACACACCCCAAACTCTAATGACCAAGACTCTCCACTTGAGACTACAATATGGCCCCATGTTTAAAAGTATAGACAGTAGGATCTAGTGCCTATGCATTTGAGGCTTGGTTGCCACACTGACTATG
Source organism: Orientallactaga sibirica (assembly GCA_036365145.1). Classification (NCBI taxonomy): domain Eukaryota; kingdom Metazoa; phylum Chordata; class Mammalia; order Rodentia; family Dipodidae; genus Orientallactaga; species Orientallactaga sibirica. The sequence goes on from JAEOAD010000034.1 coordinate 15,704,826, forward strand.
TGACGTTGATTGGGTGAGTCAACTTCTCTGTTCAGCTTATCTTTTGTGCTATTTCAAACATCCCATAATTTAATGGTTTTGAATAACTGTCTTACTTTATCACAATTGTTTGGTTCAAGCATTCAGGGATCCAGTCTGAAGATATGGCAAAATGGTAAGTCAATTGCCTACAAAGCCTAATGGCCCCAGTTCAATTCCCTAGCACCCACGTGAGATGCTACATTCACTCACTTGCCTGGTGTCTTGGCATATCTCATGCTGCATGACTTCTCATGCTTTTGTCTTCTCACAACAGGACAGCTTCGAGATTGTTTTAATTTTAATTAGTTCCTCAAAGTTTCAATGGAGAAAGAATTCTTTGAAATATTTAAGACCTAGCCTCAAAAGTTCCTGTATGTTAGTTCTGCTGCCTTCCCATGGCAGAGGAAGTCATTAAGATGACCTAGATTCAGAGAGAGGGAACGAGATCCCCCTTCTCTATGGGACTAAGAGCAAAGAGTATATAGACATATTGGCTTACCCCTCCCCCACTCAAGCCTCAGATCCCATGGACTTTCTAGAGGACTAAGTGAGAAGATGAATAGAAAGTGGTAAGCAGACATCTGATACAGAATAAGCATTCACTAAAGACTTAGCTGCTATTATTAGTTGCCTCTTCTGGAGCCAAGCCTTCTTCCTCTTGACCTCTTCTTTTCAAATTCTCTCCTTCACTAATACACGTAAATCAGAGGTTTTATGAAAATTTATGATATTGAAAGGTGGACTTGTTCAGGGACAAAAATGAGAGAGCTCAGTCTAAACTGTTGTTATAAGTTAAACTTGAGCAATGGTTGTAATGATGTTAATGGAGGAAGTAGACAAATTCAAGAAACATTTAAGAGTTACACAAAGACCTCAGTGATTGGTGATCTGATCCTTTGATGGCATTGACGTGTATGAAGAAGAAAGTTCATGAATCAAGGATGGTGCTCTGGCTACTGACAAGAATGGCTGGTTGGTAGTGGTGAATTTCTCTCATATAAACATTGAGCTTCGGTCTTGTCAGCTACTGCCTCAGTTATGTGTACACTTATTTTCCCTATATCTCGGCAGCATGCAGACATCATTGGAATTTAGATGCCTCCATTTCAGTAACAGGGACTCTTGAGGTTTGAACATAGGAGTGGCATGAATCAAGCTGTTCCTTTGTGAGATTACTTGGTTCATAATGAAGCAAAAAAATGACAATTTTTTTCAGGCTGCTCATTGTACTAACAGGACTTCATCATTTGCATGGAAAAATTGCAGTCCTCTGGTGGGTAATTGAAACAGTCAAAGACTTAAAAGAAATTTCTTTGTTTGCTTTCAAGTAAATGAGAACACAAGGCCTTCAAACGTCCAGGAGGAGGGCATCTGCTAACTTGATCATTATTTCCAGGGGTCCTGATTTCTTGATATTGCCATCAGCCTAATGTGGCAGCCAAAATCATGACTGCCTATCATTTGGACCTGTGTACCCCACCCTGCTTTACCCCTCTTTAATGTTTCTGCTAAAAGTTATAGATCACAACTCCTTGTATAGTTCTTGGCTCCTGAAAATCACCTCTGGCTAGGGAAGACACTTTTGTGGTGTTTGATCTTCCTTGTGATTTCGATGTATGTAAGACAGGACTAACTTCTGTGCAAAGTAAGTGTACAACAGAGAAGTCCTGTGAAGGACATGCATAATGATGGAATTCATTCAGATTTAACACAAAAGGAAAATCTCCCTTCTCCATCATAGTCTTGCGATGGTCCTTTTTGGAGTCCTTGCTATCATGTGGTCCAATGCTGCATAAAATTAAAATTTTAGATTATAGTGAAATATTACATTAATATCAAAGGAACTTGTTATATAGTAATAATAATAATGATAGCAATAACCAACTTTAAAATGTACTCATTATATACTATATGATACAATAAACACTTGTATAGACGCTGATCCCATTTAATCCTCATAAGAATCCTGACTAATAGACTATTCTTAAGTCCTTCAAATCAAACTCTGAGAAGGCAAGGTCAAACCACTAATAAGTAGTGAAGTTGATATTCAAGTTCAGATCTTTCTGACTTGGTTTCCCTGGTGAAGAGGGATACTCACATTACCCTGAGCTTGACAATTACTTAGATGCATTGAGTCTGACCTCAGCTTTGTCTTGATGAAAGAGTTGCAGGCTGAGACTAGAGTAACTTTACTAAGTGCTGGCCAGGGTCCTGACTTTCTGCAGGATGGAAAATGATAAGAACATATTAAGCAATCAAGATGTAAACGTTTCCACTTAAAGAGCAAGATGTTGAACACATAGGGAACTGGAGATCCATCACATTGGAATTCAGCTGCAAGGGCAAGAGATCCAGACTATGGTAATAAGTCTCAGACCAAGGGGATGTCTGAAGAGTGGTGATTTAATTAAAGATAGCAGGATAGGCCTCAACCCGCCTACTGCTACTGACACAGGCAAGTGGCCAGGACTCTGGAGGACGGGTGACAATAAATGCCATTCACAGAGGCTTGATGTGAGACTTATAGAGACTTTCTGTCTGAACTCTTTTCTGACTAAAATCCTAGACCATATTTGTGCATCTGTTATATATAGATGTCAAGCCAAAAATATGAGGTATGAAGAGGGCCAGGTATAATGGGAAGCAGAGCTACTGGAGAATATGTGTGGCTTTTTAGGGCACAGCCTCCATGGCAATGTAGCTTATGGCTACATATAGATCCTTTCATCATATAAGAAAAGTGGCTTTCAGAATGCCTTAAGATTATTAGAGCCATAAGCTGGGTCATTATGCAGGGATTGCCTTTCCCGTAACTGATGGCTACCTCCATAATGCACAATCCACATTTCCCAATGAGGAGGGTCCCTTCAGAGGGGGAAGGACAGGGAAGAGGCTAACAATGGCACCAACATGAATGTATTCACATTATGTACATAACTAATGAAAAATAAATTTAAAAAATTTAAAATATGTGGATTTTGAAATAATGGAATGGGGAAATGTTTAAGAAAAGTACAAGACATCTCAATATCTGTTATCTAAACAAAGTCTTGCTGTTTTCAGGTGAAATAATGAATTTATGCAAATCCATTTCTTACAAGAAGCCATCCATATTGGTTTTCTAGGATTTTCTAAATGAACCACCACTGACTGAGTAGCTGGAAAATAACAGACATTTGTGTTCTGGAGGTTGGAAGTCCCAAATCAAATCATGGGTGGACTCATGCCTTTCTTGTCTCTTCTTTAATTTTAGTGACTTTCTGGAAGAGTTTAAGAAGGGATACCTTCCATCATGGTAAAAACATGGTAGCAGGTGTGTTAGGTGACTGGTCACATTGTGTTGGAAATCAGGAGACAGAGGTCACACAGGAAGTGCGGGAGGGTTATCATTGCCCCAGTGGCCCATCTCCTTCAGCAATGTTCTACCTCTTAAAGGTCCCATAGCTTTTCAGATAGCACTGCCAGCTAGGGACCAAGTGTTCAAACAAGTGAACCAGTGGGGAACATTTCAAATTCTAACCACAACAATGACACATTGTAATGGCATCATCTTAATTTGATTTCAAACTGCATAACCCCTATTTCTCAATGTGATTACATTAACAAACTTCAACATAACTTCTGTTTTGAAGGGGGCACAATTCAACTCTGAACTCTTTTCCTCATCTGCCTCTTTATATCCAGACCCAGTTACCAGTACTTGTAATTATGTCCTAATCTGTTGTCTTATGAGTCTTTTTTTTTTTTTTCCTCTCTCCCTTAGAATCTAAATTCTTGAAGCAGAAGCCTATCTGTTTGGGTAGCAGTTAAATCTCAACCATTATGAGGTTTCTAAGAATGACTTCATAAATGTTTTGGGAATGAGTGAATACAGAGTCTGCATTGCCTGGATGTCACCTCCTCTTGCAGCTTCATCTTTTCATATTGACCACCACAGTCAAGATATCCTTTCCTTACCTCTAGAGAGCCAAATCATATCTTAGTCTGGGGACTTCATGCAATCTATCTTGTATTTAGAATAGTATTTCTGAATTCTCCTTTTAGTCAACATTTCTACCTAATTTTTTATATCTCAACAGAAATGTGTGTTCCTTGAAGAGTTAGCTGCTTTTTCTTACATCTAAATCAGGCCACCCTGATTTTAGCACTCTATTCTGTTACTTAAAAATTTTATCATAGTCTGTAATTACATGTTTAGTGATGTGTTTGCTTTTAGCATTTTATTCCTCATTATATTATATCTTTCAGAAGAGCAGTGGCAGTGGATGGCCTGCTTGAACTGCTGAGCCAAAACTTGACATGTTGTAGGTATTCCTAGATGCTTGAGGAAAGTGATTGTTGGAAAGCTCTGAGTATTTAGGCATGGTGTCACTTGCTAAATGTATAAAATAAAAGTTGCTTTTTCTGTTTTCACCTACATGGGAAAATAGCTATGTGCTTCCAAAAGGTTATATAAACACATCATCATCCAGAGCATGGGGCTTCAGAATAACAGTTCAAGGATAAAGTCCATCACTGGTGGTGAATAACTGGGCGCATTGACATTTAATGCAGTGCCTGGTCCATGTTAAGTGCCAAATAAATAATATTTCTTTTCCTTCCTCTTCTTCTTTCTCCTCCTGCTTCCTTCTCTTCGACTTCATCTATCTTTCTCATTGCATTATAAATAATAGATCATTGTTTTCCATGGTGGATTGATTTCAGATTAAATTATAAGTTAAATTCCCTTATATAAAATGTCATAGTATTTGTGTATAATCTACACCTGCCCTAATATTTTACATCATTTCCAGATTACTTATAATGGCTAATACACCATAACGGAATGTAATTATTCATATATTGTATTGTGTAGGGAATGATTATAAGAAAACAAGTCTACATATTCAGTATAGGAATATTTTACTTTTTCAAATATTTTATATCTTCAGTTGAATCCATACATGTGGATTCCATTGGTACAGAGGAATGGCTTCTGTATTAGGGTCCAGAGTTGACAAATTCCTTAGGGATGAGCTCTGGAGGGCTTCACAAAGGATAAACAGGGACAGCATGTGGCAGGGTGGAAAACTGTATCTGGGCCCAGCAAAGTTTGTGTGTCAAGAGAAATGAGAACCTCCTCATGAAAAGTTTTAAGGAGTGATAATATACAGGATGACATTCAAGGCTGTGTCTGCAATGCAGATTTAACCACAGAGGTATCAGAGTTGGGGTGGCTTCCAAAGCAGTTGGTAGCTTCAAGTGATAGGATATATAGAAAAAAAGAAGGTAAGAAAGGAGATGAGGACATCATGCAAAGCCATACTTGAAAGGCCTTGAAGTTTAGATCCTAGAGGGAGGAGTTTGAGCTAATGATATGGTTGTGAGAAAAAGAAGAAGAGCTGGACTAGAAACTATCTCTTAGGAGGAATAAGCAATGGGTGACACTCAGTTCACAAACTTGAATGTTCAATATATAAAATGTTCCTCTATGCCCATAGCTGCATATAATTTCCATGTTAAGTTATCTCTACTATATGGCCTAAGCTTAAAAAGTCACTTTCATGTTACCTGAGTGTAGCAGACAGCTTCAGGTTCTCTGAGATGGACTTCCAGACCAGGCACAGTTATGGAGGAAGGGATATTATTTATTGAAGCTTACAGATCCAGGGGAAGTTCCATAAAGGCAGGAGAAGCAGCCTGCTTTCACAGGGCCAAGCAGAGAGAGAAAAACCAACCAGGCACACAGTACACAGAACAAAAACTACAGCCAAAGAGTCACACAGCACACTTCAGGAACTCCTATTAGGCACACTTTGCATATCTTTACAATGGAATCTCAAACCATCACCACACCTTAAGACTGGCCCCCAGTGACATTGCCTCTAGCAAGGTGACTGCAGATGCAAACTATAACTAATAAAATACTGAATATATTGGGGGCCATCTATTCAAACTACCACACTGAGTTTTTGAGAATGAACTAATTCAGCCACCTCTTCACACCTGTGTCATCACCACGAACATGATTCTTTGGGGGGGGGGATCTCTACTTGTCTGTCACTGACTTTAGGGCCCGATAAACTTCTATTTGCACATTCCATAAACTTATGCAGACTTTCTACAATTTCATGATTACTCCTGGGATAAATTGATCCAGAGCATCTTCTTCAGTAATTTCTACCTTATTTTATTCTTCATCTTTCTTCTTCCTGTAATTTGGGCCATCACTTTTTACCTTAATATTAGGAATCAGGGGCAAATCCTTCTCTAATTCATATAGTTTATATATGTAATCTTTTAAATTCTGTCCATGAACTTGGGGGACAAATACACCCTTTTTAATTTCTATATGAAATATATTCCCTTCTATTATTGTTGTAATGCTTTGAGCAATCCCTGTAACTTTGTCACACATAAATGTTTTCATATCACACTTTACTAATTGAAAGTATTCTAAAATATTATTGATCTATATCACTTAAAAATTATACTGGTTATAGTATTATGTTAACACACTAATAACACTATATCAGAAGTTTGAAAATTTCTTTAATGTTTTTATTTTCATACGATTCATATGCTCTGTGTTTGTATCTATGTTTATAATCAGGACAAATTTCAAGTAAAACAAAAAACTTTGAAATGGCTAAAAGAAAAAAATGCATACTAAATTTCAGAAGAATACTGTAGACCTTTGGGGCACCCTTTTGTGGATCCTGTTTCATTGCCTCAAGCTATTATACAATTCGGAGTGTTGTCTCAGGAAGCAATGCAAATAAGTCCTGTCCACTGAGGTGGACCCTGTCCACTAGAGTACAGTTGATCTCCCTGATCGCTTCAGTTAGTGGACTCCCCATTTAGAAAAGCTATTTGGATGTATTAATACATCCATTTCACCATATTTGAATGCCTCTGTGTTTTTACACAAAAATTTCTCCTTTGTTTTGTAACACCTCACTGACTTCTTTATTAATAAGCTAAATATAATTTTACAAATTTTCTTGTGATATCTCACTAGTTTATCTATTTTTGTGTATGTGTGTGCACATGTGTACGTACACATGGATATGGAGTCAGAGGTTGACCATGAGGGTCTTCTTCCACTGTTCTCCACTTTCTTTACTGGAGCAATTTCTCTCAGTTGAACCCAGAGCCAACTTGCCTCAGGGCTCATCTGTAACAGCCTTTTGAGTTCTGGCAAGCCACTATGTCCACCTGGCATTTACATGGGTGCTGGCGGCAGAACTCAGTTGCACAACAAGTAATTTATCCACTGAGTCATCTCTCCAACCCCAGATGATTTTATTGCATAAAGTAAGTTTTTGGTGTAGTTAATGCGTGTAACACACACACACACACACACGGACACACACACACGGACACACACAGAGAGACTATCATTTTGAGAAATCATCCACATCATCACCAGAATGCCAAAGGGGTTTAGGGCACAAAAACCTGTTGAAATACTCACGCTGTCATCCCCTTTCCTTGAGTCTTCCTAGGTCTAAACTTTCACACTCAGTCTTTCCTCTTTTGTAGATTTTTCTCTTGGCTGACACAATGCAAACCATAGGCTAGCTGCTGCCTTACAGCCCAGATAGCCATGGCAGCAAGAAAACACAGTGGGTGGTATAGAGGGAGAAGAATATCTGCCTAAGGCTTTAAAATTCTTCCTTAGCTACCTGATATCGGTCTTTATAATTTCATCTGACATAAAGTTTCTGAGGGCAATGCTTAGAGTGTTGTCTAATGTCACTATAGAAATATAAGTGCAGTTTTACAGACTTCAGGTGCAAGGCACTGCATTACTGTGTGTGTGTGTGTGTGTGTGTGTGCACGCATGTGTGTGTGTGTGTGTGTGTGTGCATGCACAAGAAGGCACACATGGATGTATTGAAGGGGTGCAGCTGTCCACTTTGTCACTCTTAGCTGAAGGGAAGCAGGGGAAAGGCTGGTAACAAAAGGAGCATCCTTGTACATGTGCATGTTTAGGTTGAGCAGGCGTTTGGCTTTTTACTGTAGCTTTCGTTTTCTCAGTAGGACCACAGCAGGGAAGTGTCAAGCTGGTTCTCTATTATACACATCAATGTAGCTGTGTTGTTGCTGGTGTACTTTTTTTTTTTTTTTATCACAAGTCTGGGCCTCCTGGTAATAGACTAAACATGAGCTGCTGCTTGCCTCCTTCTCTCCGCGAATGTCATCAATGTAATCAGGGAACAGGTGGGCATAGGTGATTAATAGGGTAGGAAGGAAGAGAGAGGATCAACTGAGGGGTGGGTGTTGGGGGGAGAGTTAATTTGACCTGGAGCTCAGAGGCACTGTTTCCTCCGGCAAGGCTGCCACCATGGTTATCAGTGGGAACAGCCTCTCTCCAGCCTCTCGGTCTCATTTCCAGTCTGGACATGCTTGAGAAGCCATTTCCATATTTATAGAGCTACCTGGCCCCTCAGCACATGCATGAGAGGGTTAGAAAGACCTATCTATTTTTCCAGCTGTGCTGCTATCCTCAATGGCAAGGCCAACGGGGGAGAAGGGAGGGCCTCTATCCCTGCATTAGAAGGACAGCAAAGATTAGGCTGCAGAGTCTGGCTAGAAAGCCAGCATGTGCAGCCTCTTGCTTGCCTCTTTTAACTGTTTAGGATGAGCCACTGTGTCTAGCCTTGACTGTGGGCTGTGTTTGGCAGATCACTGGCTAGGGAGACATGTGCGGTGGTGGGGAGGGGGGTCTGACATCAATGTCCATTCCCCTTGTTGAAAGTCCAAGCTGTTGTTGGACAGAGAGGACTTGAAAGCAGTGCTGGAAAGTAGACAGCACATGAACTCAAGAATCAAGGAGGTTTTATTAGATGGATAATCTTGGAAAGATCATCTCTTTTTTTTTTTTTTTTTTGAGTATTTTAGTCATCTTCACAAAGTGGCTAAGAATGAATTGTTGGGAGAAGTTGTTACAGACTTAGTTGAAGTCTTAATAAATGCTCAGTTTTCTTCCATGATCTCAAACTTAAGTTTTGACTTAATCAGTTCTTACACAGTGCTTTGTTATAGTGGCCAAAAATTTATCCACTGCTCACTACTATAGCCCCATTAGCAAGCTATGCTCATTCTCTCTCTTGCTGTCTCGCTGTCTCCACTCTCTCTCTTGTCTGCCTCTAACACACATGTGCCACATAGTCATATATACAAATAGTGTTATTCTTCTGATTATTCACTGTTGCATGTCTACTCTGTTCTTTATATCAGTGAAGTAGATCCAGACATCAGGTTTATAACCCCAAATAAGGGTATTGTGATTACTGATTGTTTGTGACTTCTAGTACCTCATTTTCCATGTACATCTGGTTCCAATGTTAAAGTTGTAAAATGACAGCAGTTAACAGCATGTTTTATCCCTTGCCTTCAGTTCAGCTAAAAGCTAACAACATCAATAGCAATCAAATAATGTATTTTGCTGATTGCTCTGACTGGATAATGAGAAAAGGACAGCAAGCATCTCAAAATAAAAACTCTTAATACTCCAAAAACTTTAAAACAGTCCCAAAAGAACTTGGACTCGCTCTGTGTGCAATTTAGTCTCCTCTACCTCTTCTGTCATATAAGGAGAGTAGATTTCTGGCTAAACCCTATAATTCATTGATTAGAGAGTGAGAGGCATGTCAGGGTTCTTTAGAGATATAGGACAGATAAGAGTATATTTATAGATCTAGTAAAAGCTTTATTATAAGTCAGCTCATGCTGATAGAGACTGAGAAGTCCCACTACATATGATCTACAAGCTGGGTACCCAGGAAAGTGGGGCATATAGCTCAAAGGCCCAAAATCTAGTCAGGCAGAGTAAATTAAATGTTTTTGTTTTTTCCCAAATCCCTCAATTGAATAGATAATGCCTGCTTACATCTACTTTATTCAGTTTGCCAACTCAGATGTAAGGTGTTTTGGAAACCTATTTCTGGACTTGGAGATGATTTAACTAGCTCTCTGGGCATGCCTTAGGACAGTCAAGCTGACTGATAAGGACTGATCATCACATATGTTATATCCATTAATTTGTCCTCTAAATGTTTATGCCAGTAGATTAGTGCCACTATCATGTTGGATCAGAGAAATTCTTTCTGCAATTGGTGGTGACTATTCAGGAGACTTGAAACTCACCAAAGTACTGAGAATAAGCAACTGCTGTGTGTTCAGCATTAAATGAGACATTCCTACCATGTCCCCCAAGGCACATGGAACATTGTAGAAGTGGTAGCAGAAGGAATGTAAGAGCCAGAGATTCAGGAGGAGTGCTATGGAATTCTGTCTTTCAGATATGAAGTGGCTGTTGCTAGATAAATAACTTTTTTCCATAATCAACAAAGTCCACATTTCTCATTAATTCTTTGGTGTATAGTCTGCGAGTATGTGTGTGTGTGTGTGTGTATTTGGATGTGAAAAATTCAGACTGCATCTAAGAATGTCAAGATACAGATGGATTATAGGTACATATTACTAGATCATCAAGCCCTTGCCTTCCACAATTTACCTGGAAGGACTGTGGAAGTATGATATCTCACTGAATATTGATAGGAAAAGTTTAGAGACATACAATTACTGAAGGCCACAGAGTTTCTCCCTACAACTCAACAATAACTTGATATCTTGGCTGGAGAGATGGCTTAGCAGTTAAGGCATTTGCTTGCCAAGCCACAGGACCCAGGTTCGATTCCTCTGAACGCACGTGAGCCAGATGCATAAGGTGGTACATGTGTCTGGAGTTCATTTACAGTGGCTGAAGACCCTGGCATGCTCTTTCTTTCTGTCTATCTGCTTCTTTCTTTCTCTCTCTTTCAAATAAATAAATAAATAAAAATTTTAAAAGAACTTTATATCTGCTATATTGCAATACTTTTGTTCAAAATATATCTAGTAATCATAAATAAGAAAGACAGTAGAAATGTTACTTTTGATCTTAGATCTCCAAATAAGATAGGACTTCTCTGATTAGCCATTAGGCAGTCAAGTAGAAAGCCTGTGCTTTGAGAGACCCACTAGTAATCAAGTACCCACATTTTACACACACACACACACACACACACACACACACACACACACACACACACACACACACACACGGGGGAGAGAGAGAGAGAGAGAAAGAGAGAGAAATGCTTTGTTATTGCAAATACATTTATTTTCAACACAATTCTGTCATACAAGGACTAATATTCTTTTGTGACCCTCTATGTCTAATGTCTCCTTTTGAATGATTACAGTACATGCAGGTGACATTGGTTCTTCTAATTATATAAAGACCAAAGGTGAAATACACACATATCATTGTCATCACACAATCCTCCTAATAGTTTAGTTTGATTAATAAAATGCTACTTGAGTAAAAACAGACTTGACTAAAATAACCTGAAGGAATATTATTTGTGCATGTTTATAGAGGTCATGTGACAGTATTAGTAACAAATGAGGGAAAGACCTTTAGCATAAATTCAGAGATTATTCATGTATATGTGGCAGCTATACATGTTAGATGACATCAAAAATGAGTCTCTTAAAGATCATTCAAAAAGACACTATAGAAAATTCTGAAAGGATGACACTGATGAGATGGTTTTGGCAACTCCCTAAATGCCTTATTAACTAAAGAGCTAAGATATAAAAATTGAGAAATCTATCAGCAGTATCTCTCTAAAAAGAAAAAAAAAGTACCACTAAATTATCAAGACATTTTCTGAACCTTCAATTACAGGTAGAGGAAGACAACCATTGCCTGAGATCTGCATAACATCATCTTTCACCAAGGAGGAGACAGGAGAGTTTAACAGACTCTCTAATGACCCTAAAAGCAGAAATCTCTGATCTCCCTCAGGTACTCAAACAAGGGAGGCAGGAAGATTTGGGATCAGCCTCCTTACCTGCTGGGTTTCTGTGCATTTTCATATATGCTGCAGAGCTCAAGTACTCAGAAATGACTGAAGGAGAAGGGGGGAGCTATCTTATAGAGCTCTATATTCAGATAAAACCTATCAGAAAAAGAAACCTAGGGAAACAGAGACAAATTTAAAGGGTGGGAGAAGTAAAGATGTCTTATAGAAGGTCATGTTATAATACAACAAAAGAGGATTCTAGTGCCATGAATCTAGAAAATCTAGAAAATGTATCTCAACTCACTTTTTCCTCCAGGAAGTCAAGAAAATTTATTTCACATGAGTATAGGCAAAAAGCAAGAATAAAGTCTGAAACCCCCACAAAAGTATTAATAAAAAAAAGGAACAATAAGAATAATGATATGTCTGTCTGCAATCTATACAGTGACAATGAAAACACACATTTAAAACCATACCTATAGGACAGATTAGAATTATGGACTAAGATTTTTAGAAAAACTAAAAGAAATTAATGATAAGAAAATAAAAATAGATCTGCCAAGTCAGTAATGAAAATATGAAAAATAATAATAATAAAGAACTTGGGTGGAATTAGAAATTAAAGAAAAAATCATTTCAGACTTTTTCGATATCAAGCTGTACAGAGCACATATATCAGACAATATTTATGAGATAAGGATAAAAATAAATAAAATTTTAAGCATCAAAACAAGTGAAAGAAAGATGCAAAAAAGGATTTGAAAGAAAGTGAGAGGAGATGACTGGAAAAAACCAACAAATTATTATATTTATTCTTTTATATTTTAATATTTATTATAATATATCATGAGTTTGCAAAGCAATAATGCAGAGTTTATGAAAACAATGGTTTAAAAGTTTTCTTAAAATTAAAAACATTAACACAGTCAAATTCAATTTCTAAAAAGAAAAATCATATACTTGAGAAAAAATGACCCATAATAGTCACTACTGAAATATTTTTTAAAATATTTTGGACTCAGAGTCAAAATGCCTGAGTACCTTAAAGCAGGAAGGAAATCTGATTGTCATCAGATTTCTGACAGCAATGTTTTATGTCAAGAGACGATGCAGTGACATATTTAAGATACTATAGAAGGAAAATATGTGCCAGATGTTAGGGAATCCAGACAAACTTTCTGTTTTTTTATTGCAGTCCATAAGCAAGAGCTCAGGGGATACATTCTTTGGAGTCTTTTCCAAGCAAACTACCAGGTAATGAAAATGACCAGACAGTCATTGACAGAGGGCATGCTGGTAAACACTAAATATATATCTGGCTGTAGAACTAAGTAAAAGCGATGGCTAGAAGGGAAAATATAAGCTCTAAAAGCCATATGCTCTGAAATTGTAAGAGCAGCTCATCCATTTTTTTTAAAGAGGGGACATGAGTAGTGTATGAAATGGAGGTTAAGTTTATGATTGTGTGATGTTTATTAACTGAGAGTAAAAAGATGTTTCAAATCAATTACTGAGGTGTAGGTAAGTGAATGGAGGTTACTAGCAAACTTCAGCATTATTCATAGGAGTAAACCAATAGTTAATGGATGAAGGAAGAGACAATGAGTTCATAGAACTGAGGCAATTAGAACTGTTACATACTTTCCCAAATGTCCTGTCTCCCTAATCTATAAAGGATAATAAGTAAATAAAACAGATCACAATGTTAAGGATCATTTGTATAAGACATAGAATATTTATAAAATAATATGTCATAAAACAAAATACAACAAATTTAATGAAACTGTGGACTCAGTTTACCCATTAGTTTCTCTGACAAAATTCAATGCTATGCCCTAAACAAGAAGTAGACAGGCCAAAAAAAAAATGGTAATATTAGGCTAAAAGATCTAGACAGGTCAAGGACAGAAAAAAAAAAATAAGACATCATGTGCCAGGCCAATAAAAATAAACTAGAAAACAAAATTCATGTCCATTTTCAGCCAGCCTCTATTTCCCTCCCAGGCAACCACCAATGTGCTGTTGGTCTCCAAGGGTCTGCCTGTTCCATACACTTTATGTCAGTAGACTCAAGCTATATTCGCTCTTCTGTGACATCCTTCTTCCAATTAGCATAATGTTTTCAAGACTCATCCAAGTTATAGCATAAATCAATATCTCAGACCTTTATTATTACAAAATAATATTCATTGTATAGGTAACATCACATTGATGGTTATATACTTCAGTGAATATACAAAAAGCTCTTGAATTATGCATATCACATAAGTGAGTTGTTTCGTACATGAATTATGTAAACATCACTGTCATGCAAAAGTAAACTGATAAATCAGGTTCCATATTTTTATATCAAAAAAAGTAGAATTTACATAAGGTAACCAACTTGCCAATTTTACTGAATTGTCATATTTTTAGCTCCAAAAGCCTCACTATGATAAAGAACAGCAGTATCTACCATTAACTATCTCAATCCAAAACACATGGTATATACAAAGCTTAATTATATCCATATCATTGCCTGCAACATTTATCTCTGTCTGTACATATCCATATCATCCATATATTTATTGATATATCATCTATATCTGTCTATGTAATTTAAATCTATATTATCTATCATATATATCTGTTGCAGTGCCAAGTGTCAAACTCATGCACACATGTGTTAGGTAAGCACTCTACCAGTGCTTTAAATAATATTTAATAATATTAATATTCAATAATATTTAAATAATATTTAAAGGGACTAAATCACCCAATCAATAAAATAACTAAGTATCTAAAACTTTTAAAGAATCAGAATCTAACTTATTTTCAATTATGCATAGAATATTCATATTCCCATATTCATATTTTGGGGCACACAGATCTTCTCAATAGATTCCATTAATAAAAATAGTAAGGATTTTAATGATATTCAAGAAAAATAGAAGTAAACAGTAAGTTTAAAAATGTTTCTGAGTTGCCAGGCTTGGTGGCACACGCCTTTAATCCCAGTATTTGGGAGGCAGAGGTAGGAGGATCACCTTGAGTTTGACACCACACTGAGACTACATAGTGAATTCTAGGTAAGTCTGGGTAGAGCAAGACCCTACTTCAAAAATAAAACAAAAAAGTTTCTTTACCAAAATTTAAATAAATAAATATTGAAGAAAATTAAAATCATGTAATTAATGGAAACAACAACAATAATAATAATATGACATGCAAAATTCTGTGGAAAAATTAAAGTATTTTTTTTTCAGAGAAAATTTATGGCATAAAACACTTACATTGATAAAATCTGAGAAAATGGGGATGAAACACAACTCAAAGAAAGAGAAAATCTGTAACAAAGTAAACTTAAAAAGTTGTAAAAAGGTAGGAAGGAAGGAAGGAAGGAAAGATAGAGTGAAGGAGGGGAGGAAGAAGGAAGGGAGGAAGGAAGAAAAAAGTGAAATGAAATAGAAAACTGAGAAGACAGTAAATAAATCCAAAAGTGGCACTTAAAAATAACCGACAAGAGCTGGGCGTGGTGGCGCACGCCTTTAATCCCAGCACTCGGGAGGCAGAGGTAGGAGGATCGCCGTGAGTTCGAGGCCACCCTGAGACTACACAGTTAATTCCAGGTCAGCCTGGGCCAGAGTGAAACCCTACCTCAAAAAACCAAAAAAATAAAAATAAATAAAAAAAATAACCGACAAGAAAACACTATCGAGAGATTGATGGATAAAAACATATGCAGAATATTAGAGATAAGGGTGAGTATCTATTGAAAAAAAAAATCTCTCAGTAGTCTACATTGAATGGTTCTGTGCAACAGATTTGAAACTCAGGTGAAACTGACACTTGTTAAAGAAAATGACAACTTACTCAAACTGACATCAGTAGAAACAGAAAGCCCAAGCAGAGGGCAGCCTTAGACACAGTGGTGAAGTTCAAGCTCTCTACGAAGAATTCCCACATGGGCTGTTTGTGGCAGCTGGTGTCACACGTGAACTCAACTAAATGAATATTTAAGAATCAGATTATGTCAATACTATAAAATACTCTATATATCAAAGTCCAAAGGAACCGTCCAAACTCACATCATAAAATTATTATGATAATGTTTCCAAAGTTTATTAAAGACTGAACCAAAGCTGGGTGTGGTGGTGCATGCTATTAATCCCAGCACTCAGGAGGCAGAGGTAGGAGGATCGTTGTGAGTTCAAGGCCACCCTGAGACTGAGACTACATAGTGAATTCCAGTTCAGCTTGGGCTACAGTGAGACCCTACCTCGAAAAACTAAGGTAAAAAAAAAAAAGACTTAACCAAGAAATTAAAGTGCTGATCAGTGGTGCTGCTTGTGAATGTTCATGCAAAAAACAAACAAACAAAAAAAACCAGCATGGAAAGATGCTACCAACTACCAAGTGGCATTTATTAAGAAATCAATTAATAAGTTTGATCATATTAATAGAAGACATCTTTGCAGGCGCAATGAATCATTTGACAAAGTCTAACACTTATTTGTATTGAATATACTCAGTGAAAAAGGCAATAAAATCATTCCCCTGGTTGGAGAGATTGCTCCTAGTTAAAGGAGCTTGCTTTCAAAGCCTGATGGCCTGGGTTCAATTCTGCATTACCCATGTAAAGCAGTATGCACAAAGCAGTACATGCGTTTGAAGTCCATTTGCAGTGGCAGGAGGCCCTGGGCACAACCATTCATTCTCATTCTCTCTCTCTTTATTTTTCCCTCCCCCCCCATGTGTGTGTGCGTGTGTGTGTGTGTGTGTGTGTGTGTGTGCGTTGTGTGTGTGTGTATCCCCATGTATCTCTTCTTGCAAACAAATAATAACTAACTAAATAAATAAATAAATAAATAACAGTTTTCATAGTATGAATCCTAAACATTTCCTCTAAGCATATGAGAAGATGCTCAAGCATGTGTAGCCATCAGGGAAGTGAACATTTTTTAAATCCCAATAAAAACACCCATGAGAGTGTCTCCTGGGATGTGATGTGAAGACCTGAGTCTCTCACATGCAGTGGGCAGGATGGAGCAGGGTGCTACCGCTGGGACATTTGGTTTCTCTGTCTCTGTCTCTCTCTGTTATCCATAGACCAATGGCACAAGTCTCTTAGGTCCTCACCAAGAAAAACAATACTATGTTCTGATATAAAGACATATATGAATGCCCATGATACCCTTCATTGTAATAGTTAAAAAATATTGCAATAACCTGTGTCCACCAACAGGTAATAAAGTAATCTTAGTTACAATTCTAACTATTTAGGTAGGAATTATTCATTTTACTTATATGAAAACTGGAGCTTTAGGTGTTGAAATAAGTCATCCAAGAGATCGGGTGATTAGTGTATGGAAAAGCCAGCATTTGAAGTTAGAACTATATAAGTTCAGTTGTGTTCACATCTAACTATATTATTCTTCCAACTTCTTCAGTTTTTTCCTGATCTGAGATTCTATATCTGCTCTTCCATCCCTCCCTTCATTTTGTTTTTCATGCCTCCATTGTTCTCTTCTTCCCTCCCAATCCCTTCTCCTCCCTTATTTTTCTTACATCTCCCTCTCACCCATCTTCGGTTTGTTTGAGCTTTTGATTTTGGTTCATACCAGGTTGTGAGCTCTCTGAAGAAGGTCAACCTCTATGCCACACACGCACACCTGCACAGCGTTGTTCATGTTGCTGTTGCTAAGCTCAGAGAAACACCTGTGCACAGTTGATTGGTTTCAACCAAGGCATGGGCTGTGCATACTGACACCAGGAATTCAACATTAGCATTCGTTCTTATTACATACCTATCTACACGGCACTAAGGTAACCACCATCTCTTAATTATATTTCTGTAATCCAGATGCCCCCTTAAGATGTCTTGGCTTTTGCAATCTAAGGGGAGTCTATGTATGTTTTTTATAAGACAGAAGAGAAAAAGAGAGTTACAGAGAGAGAATTGGTGTTTCAGGGCTTCTAGCCACTGCAATTGAACTCCAGATGCATGTGCCACCTTGTGCACATGTGTGACCTTGTGTGTCTGACTTACATGGGTTCTGGGGAATCAAAGCTGGGTCCTTAGGCTTTGCAGGCAAGCACCTTGACTGCTAAGCCATATCTCTATCCCCTAGGGGGATTATAAACTTTGAGGTACACTGAGGTCCTCCTCTAATACCTGCTAATTCCAGCTATGAGTTAGTGAGGTACATCACAGATAGTCTATACTTTGTACCTCTCTGCCTCTTAGAAACTCTTAAACTTTTGCTTCTGGTTCATAGCATTCCACACCAAAAGTGACATTTAAATCTTTATTTTATAAGGGATTTTAATAAAAATTATCAGCTTCTAGGGTATAAGAATGTATGTCACAGGAGAATTCTTAGAGTTAAATTGGGAGGAATTATATCAATCAGTACTTGAGCTCTTATCATTCCCTTGGCTCCCTTTTCTTTCCCTTCTATCATTCCATCTCTCTCTCTCTTTTTTTTGATGTCCAGAATTCTGCGAATTTGTTTCTCTCAATGATGAAGAGCAGTGCCTGCTGCCCTCTCTCGTCTATCTTTTTTTTTTTTTTTTTTTTTGGTTTTTCATGGTAGGGTCTCGCTCTAGCCCAGGCTGACCTGGAATTCACTATGTAGTCTCAGGGTGGCCTCGAACTCACAGTGATCCTCCTACCTCTGCCTCCCGAGTGCTGGGATTAAAGGCATGCACCACCACGCCCGACTCTCTCTTCTATCTTTATTCCCACCTTATAACTCAGACACTCTCACATTTTTCACTATTTTTCTCCAAGTGACCATTCTCTCCTTAGTGGTGTCTGCCAATTTTATTAAACTTTACTTCAGTATCCTAACTGCAGGATACAAGCTGCTGAGCAGACCACAGAGTAATAGAATAAAGTATAAGTAGTGAGCAGTCGCTTGCATATGTGGTGTTGAGGATAATGAATATAGTCACATAAAGGTATACTTTGTTGATGGGGATAAAAAGAGATTTCAGTATTTGCAATGCCCTGGAAAAGCAAGCCTGGCATGACAGTTGGCATGTGGACAGGATAGATTGGGAAAGGAGGGGAGCCACTCCTGTCTCTGTCACTAAGTTGGCCACTGAAGCTCACCCGGTGCCTCACCTCACCAAGCACTCACCCATCATCCTGAGGAAAATGTTGGAATACGGGTCCATCCAGGAGTAAAAGGTGCCCTGAAAGCACAAATTCCTCTGCATATCTGAGCTCTCAGGTTTTCCCAGATGCCCCATCCGCACGGACAAGTCCTTGAACGAGAAGTGACCAGTAGGTGTTCGAGCAGCTTAAGTCAGGAGCTGTCCCATTTTTTTGACCCATTACATTTCATTTTATCTCTTAAGTTTGCAAGAAATATGCCTCTCGGTTCCCTTGTCACTTTCACCCAGAGAGAGTGTTCTTTTCCTCCCGCTCCTAGTTCATACCCAGCTCATAGGTGGGGATGAGGGGGATGCAGGTGGGGTGGGGCATGAGGGTTGACAGGAGCCAATAGAGGTGGTTTTATGGCTTCATCAGGCACTGAAATCAAAACTGTGGCCCCTCCTGGTTTGGGGATCCTGGGTTAAGAGACAACATTACCATGGAGCACTGAGAGGAGGCGTGGCCTGGCCGGAAGTGCAGGGCTGTGGCAAACAGGATAGGGCAGGAAGGGCCTCAAAAATGTTTGCCATCTTCTAGGTGTCCTTAGCTGGAGCAGAACCCATGGGGCATGTGACTCACACTTTAACTTTCTCAAGGAATGACTTCTGATCCTGACCTTCTTGCAGGGCATGAAGAAGGAGCTGTCCTATTTTATGTTCATTCAACTGGTGGAAATCTGTTCAGATATGGTGACTGACCCTGGAGGAAAACTGTGAGAAAGATTTCATGCCCAGGTGATATTTGAGCAGATAATCAACCAGGTTTCACTCCTCAGCCTGCCTGCTATACCAGTCACAGTAAGCTGACCAAAGTCAGCTATGTATGTGCATCTGTGCCTAGAATTCTCTCAGGCTCTTCTACCCTTAAACTTAGTTTCCTTATCCCCTTTAAATGTTATGGTTAAGGCATCTGGTTTATATAGCCTGGTTTGACTTGAGACTTGTATGATCCAAGCCTGCCATTTATTTTTTTTTTATTAAGAATATGTTTATGTGGACACATAATATTTTGGTACCATCTTTTCCTTCCTCTCTCCCCCCAATCCACTGAGAGCCCACCTCAGTGAGGTTGCTGGTATTCCCTATGACTTCATGGCTTATGTGTTGTGAGAGCAGAAGTCAGTCATTAAGGGAGCAGGAATGCCTCTGGTTATGCCCTCCCAATCTGCAGCTCTTACAATCATTCTGCCCTGTCTTCCACAAAATTCCCTGAGCCATAGTGGGTGTATTTTAAGTCTACTCCAGTGTTAAGTTCTCAGGAGCTTCTGGATTTCTACTTTGGTATGTGTTGAGTGTTTTCAGCATCTGTTTCCCTAACCCTGGCACAGAATGCCAGGCTCAGCATGGAGGCAGCATTCTTATTCATTTCACCAAGTCTTATGTGGTTTCACCTGAATCTTGGCTGAAGTGTGAGGGGTGGTTTATCTCCTTGGGTTTCAATACATTCTGTAAAAGAAGAAGAGATTCTCCAACAGAAAATGAAGTCAGAATAAGTTAAATGGAATAACCATTGTTAATTTAGAGAGGTCTGATGGATGTAGGCCCTCTTTTGGCCAAAGACTAGTGAGATCTTGTCATTGAGACTATAATCTTGGTCTCCATGGGATACTGACCTACTTCCTAGTTCTAACTATGGGGTACTTTCCACTGAGTGGATCTCTTAGCCAGCTAGAAAGCTATTGGTTACCCACCACGGCTGTGTGCCATCATTGCACAGATGTGTACAAATTGTCAGGCTGGTTGCTTTTGAGTAGCTTAGACCCCTACTTGCTCACAACAGTGTTGGCCACTTTCCCCCATTAACTCACGTAGCACATTCCAGCGCTAAATGGGCTAACCATCTGGGGACTGGCTCTCTTCCAGATTCTAACATTGTCTCTTGGTGTTCTGTGTTGGCAGCATGTGGCATTTTAGCAATAGGGCCTTACCTTTTACCTGAGATGGGTAATCAAGTGGTTTGACAGAAGCCTGTCTTTGGAGACCTTGTAGATTTCTCTGATCAACAGCTCAATGTAGGTAGCAACAAATTTGTGGTACTAGGGGTTATAGGCCAGAGCCAAATATTTTAAGATTAGGCTTCATCCTACCCTCTCCAGGGCCCTTGTTATCAGAGAATACCCCTATGCTCCTGTTAAGGATTATACCTCTTAGTCTACTATCAAGGAGAAATGTTTCTATGGTACCAGTTCATTTTGGGTTTTGTTTTGAATTCCCCTCCTTTCTCCACTCTCCCATCCCTATTGTCTTTATCATTTTATAGTCTGATTCGACTTGAGAGCTGTTTGACTTGAGGCTTCCATTGACTTTTACAAGGTCTAGTGATAATTTTTTTATTGTAAGCATTTCACTAAAGATATATCCTATACTCACATGTGTATTTATAGATTAATATCATGCTCCTTGTTTTATTGTATTTTATCAGTTTTATAATCTAGTCACTCTTTTTAAAAAATTATTTATTTGAGAGAGAGAAAGAAGCAGAGAGAGAGAGATAGACAGACAGAGAGAGAATAGATGTGCCAGGGCCTCTAGCCACTGCAAGTGAATGCCAGTGTATGCGCCACCTTGTGCATCTGGTTTACTTGGGTATTGGGGAACTGAACCAATACTTCTCAGGCAAGCACCTTAACCACTAAGCCGTCTCTCCAGTCCCCTGGTCACTCTTTTAGTGAATATTTATGCATCATTCACAGAGTGCTAGACATTGGAGATAGAAACTGATCCAAGAAGGAAACCACGTGGGTGTGCTCTTTTCATAGACTTCCCTACTTGAAGGACATCTAGCATTAAGCACATCATTCTGCATGTGGAAGCCACGGTGAGGGAGCATAATAAGACCTAGGGCATATCTGTGGGGACACATTCCAATTTGGGATAGCAGGAAATCTAGGAAGGAAACAGTGTGTTGGATATATTTGAAGTGTGAGCAGGAAGAAGGTGAAGAAGGATTGTATGGATATACAGGCAGTGAAGCCTCTATGAGCTCATCAATATGTTACCATTTTGACCTACAAATAAAGAAACTGAGGCCCGGGGGGGGGGGTAGTGACTTGAGATCATGTTGGTCAAGTTACATGGTTTAAGGGAAAAGGCAGATATTTTTTTGCTTTATGAGAGTTATATCGGTAAACAATACTTAAGATTAAATAGGATTTAATTGGATATGCATTAAATTAAAAATTACCTCCTGGCTAGGACAGCAGAAGCTAATTAGAGTATCAGCAGTAGTAACCTGTGTATAGTTTCTAGGACTATGTCTAGTGGACAAGTCTACCAAGTTTTTCTGGTAAAGTCCCATCTTTTTACGTTAGTTGTGTTGTCTCTGTCAGAAACTGACATAACTAGCAAAACCCAACTTAAGTTTCAGAAGAGAAAATATTCTTGTACTGACTTTCTGGAGGCCACGCTTCCTAGAAAATGACCTGGTCAGGATCATACCTATCATTGGCCAAGAGACAAAGTTATTGATAAATACTCCAATTATTTTGTCTTCCCTCCAAGTAAGCACATCTGACCTTCATGTAGAGTTTTCTGGACATTGCCTTAATTCTTATAGTTTCAGAAATTGCTGCAGCCTATGTACTCAAATGAGTATATTTCGTGCTCCATCTTATGAACACCTTTGAAGGTGAGAATACACGAGAATATGGTCTTACAAGCTGAACAAGTGATGTTTGTCTTCTTAAGGAGTAAATGATAATGAGGCACAAAATTTTAGAAAAGACATTGTATGCAGAAAACATTAATTGAATAACCACAGAGGGCAGATACTGGGAGCCAGAATACCTAGGCTTTACCAATAGGCAATTCCATCCCCAAACTGTGTGATCCTGGGAAAAGATCAGGTGAGCCAGAGACAAAGGGACAAAAAGGACAGGAAGAAGAACAAAAAGACATGTTACATTAGGAATGTGAATTCCCTTCAGTAAAGGTAAAGCACAGGGAGTGTAGCTGAGAGCTGTTGAAAGCAATCTTCAAACACGGGTTGGGGTCGGGCTGTGAAAACTGCTTGTCTTAGGAAGAGTTGGACCTTAGTCTTGCATGAACTATGTTTTCACTGATGAGTCGGCAGCAAGCTGCCAGCATGGTTAAGCAGCACTTGGCATGAAAGAATCAGGAAATAGTGAAATTAAACACAATTGAAACAGTCACTAGATTTTCAGAAGAGTTATAGGAAAGAAATCAAATACACTGGTTAAAAAAAAAACAAACCACACACAAGGTTGGCATAAAACTCTCATTCATGTCTTGGTTCTTCTATTTAGCCTGAAATACAGAAGCAATGGCTCCTCGGAGTCTCAGCTTATTCATTTATAATATGGGGAAGAAAATAATAGCAACTTCATAGGATGGCTTCAAAGAATTTTCATAAAGGAATTGAGCAAAGTAATTGGTACATGCAAAATGATCAATAAAGATTACACCTATGGAGAATCTGCTTTTCTTTTTGAGACGGTTATGAGACCTGAGGAGATAAACTACTTCTCATACTTCGGCCCAGCTGAAACCACAGAGGAATTGGGGAGATGAGCAAGAGTGCTACTTCTATGGTGAGCCTGACAATCAGTGCCAGGATGAAGGAGACAGACCCTGAGGATACTCAACACATACCAAAGCAGAGATGCAGACGCTCCTAAGAGCCCATCACTGAAGTAGACTTAAAACACACCCAACATAGCTCAGGGAATTTTGAGGAAGAGGGGGTGGAAAGATTGTTAGAGCCACAAATTTAGACATCATGCCTAGAGGCACTGTTTCTCCCCAGTAACTGATTGCTGCTCCCACAAAGCATAAGCCACAAACTCAAGGGGAAAACCTGTAATCCCTCTGAGGTGGGCACCCCCTCTCTCAAATAAATAAAAAATAATTTAAAAACTTATTTCAGTTGTCTTCATGTTAAAAACCAAAAGTTTGAATGCCACAAAGCCTGTTCCCACCTTTGGTTCTGCTTTTTTTCTTGTGCTGCTTTGGTTTTTTGGAAAGCCTTTTATCCATGATGAGACGGAAGGTCACAGTGGTATGTTCTATGCACCTGGCTATTCCCTGGAGTGACACTTAAGATTTTTCCAGGAAAATGTTCTGAGTAGTCTCTTGAGGCCAGATGGTCACTTTGGGGACAAATAGTCCATGTCAGAGATTCAATAATGAGGTCAAGTTATGAATCTTACAGCATACCTGAAGTGTAGGAAAAGGCAATGCAAGGAGAAAGAGAGAGAGAGAGAAAGAGAGAGAGAGGTCCAGAAAACTACAGAGCTGAATGTATACATTTGCATAAATATATTTTTCTCATACCATGATGCATATCCCTCCTTTGTTGGAGTTTTCCTTGCTGGACATATAAACTGGAAAAGGCCGAGTCCTCCTTCCCATGGCACTTCTTGCCATGCTCCCATCATAGGGCCACTTGACCAGATCACATCCCAGATACTTGAGCTGTCATGGTCTAGCATGCTGTTTTTGCCTGGGCGAGCCACTCGAGATTCTGGGCAGAGCTGTGAATGAACACATTTCAAATGCTATCAATATTTTATGAATTTCCATCCACTTACTTTAATGGGGAACTGTAAAAGCATTTAACCATATTATACCCCCATCTCTCAAGCACTGCATTATTCCAACAGAGCTGCTTTATTAGAGTCAACCCTCAGGGTAGTTGGGATGGTTTTATTCCCTTCTTAATCAGTCCATCTGCATGTATGAGTCTGTTTTTCTCTCTACCAATCTATCTTCAATCTATGCATATTTATCAAATCAAATGTGTTCACACCCATGCATGCATACACATGCATATGTCCACTTTCTAAAGGCCTGAAATTGTTTCATCGCCTGTCCTTGGTTGATTGGACTTCAGCTTTAAGAAAGACTCTGTTTTTTTTTTTTTTTTTTTTTTTGTTTGTTTGTTTTCCAAATTGACTTTGGGTTCTCATCTGGATCATTCACTCACTGATCTTCTGTGGGAAAACACTTTTAGAAAAGCAGCTCACCTGAAGTTTGAATTTTGGAAATTAATGGTCAAATGACCAAATACTGAGGTAAGTCAGGCAGATTTCCCCCACTTATGACACTGGGAAAATTGTTCTCATGAGACATCTGTAGAGGAAGGTGTAATATCTGGAGTATTGGTGAGGATTAAAGAAGAAACAGGTCTGGGGAGATGGCTCAATGAATAAAGTGTTTGTTGTGCAAATGTGAGACCTGAGGTCAGATTTCAGAGCCCACATATAGCTGTATGCAGTGTCATGAATGTCTATAATCCAAGCATTCCTATAATTAGAGAGGAGGCAGAGAAAGAAGAGTTCCCCGAAGTTCACAGGTCAGCTAGCTTAGTAAATGTAATAGTACATGGCATGAGCCATTGTCTCAAAAAAAGGTGGAAGGCAAGAACCATGTAGCAGCTACCTTCGTATTGCTAGGATAAAACATCCAAACAAAAGCAGCGTATGGGAGGAAAGGGTTTGAGGAGATGTTCTGTCATGATGGGGTAAACATGCTAAGAGCAGATAGTCATCTGGGAATCCTATCTTCCCAGCAGCATGAAAGTAGTATATGTACTGGGCTTATAGCTGGAATATATTACCCCAAAGCCCACCCCCGGCAGCACACTTCCTCCAACAAACCTCTACATGCTAAAGATCCCACAAATGTCCACTACTTAGGGAGTAAATATTTTAAAAACGTGAAGTTATGGTGGACATTTTACATTCAAACCACTATAGGCTGGTACCCAAAGTTCTCTTATCTCCACATGTGTATTGTAGTATGAAATCACTCACACTCAGAGAAAGAGAGAGAGGGAGAGGGAGAGAAAGCAGATGAAAAGATACAAAAAGAAGAGGAGGCATGTGAAGTACTTACTGACATACCTGGACAGCAAGGGGCTACTAACAAAAGCATGACTCTTTAAACCAAAGGGCTCAGGGGCTTTTCTCTACCCAAATCCTGAATGTTTGAAACTTCTGGGCTACAACATGCAGTGCCTCTTGCCCTGGCCTAGTGGGTACAGCTTTTTTACACCATATACATAAATCTACTTCCCTCCCATTACAGTTCATACCCAAAACATGTCTATACCCAAGCTGGGTCAAGTCCTCGGGACTTCACCTCACCTTTCCCTTTCAGTCTCCAAGGATTCAGGAAGGAGGTTTCTCTGAGATTCTATGTCACCACCCACACTATCCCCTTAGCACAACATTTATCACACTCATAATTGCCTTTGCCTTGCTAGATGACAAGCTCTTGGTGGGCAGAGTTGAAGTCTTATTTCTTATCATAACTAACAAAGTCCCTGAAGAGCTGAACTCAACCAGCATCATCTCTCAAGGCTTGTAATGACCCTCTTTTTGTTCATTGAAATGGGACATTTTGTTCAGTATTTATTCTGTGTCAAGCAGGCATCTAACCACTGTATGCACAGTAACTCATTTGCTTATTACACCAACCTTGTAAAATTAGGACCAGTATAATCCCCATTGTAAAATTAAGAAGATAGAAAACTTATATACAAAGTCCTCAGCCAGAAAGAAGCTAAACTCAGCTTTTAGTGTTGATGGCTTCATTCTGGAACCTGCATGCAGCAATGCCACACGCTGTTCCTTGTTTATTTCCAGCTCTATACCATTGTTTCAACACACCAGTTTCCACACAGTTCCTCTCATTCATGCCATATTTAATCTCATATCCTTGCCTTTAAACATGCTAGCCCTTCTCCCCAGAATGTCTTTTGGCTTCCAGTTCTTGGTTTCTCCTTGTCCATGCAGGGTCTGCACGCCTTCCACAATGTTCTTCCAGGGCTTACTCTAATCAGGCCCTTTTCATAGTGTGTTCGAACCTTCTTACTCGTCAGTTTGACCAGACTGAAAGCTTCCTGGACAGCAGCAGAATGTTGCTGAATCCTTGGGAGCTAACACTCTTCCTGTCCAGAAAGTAGTGTCTTTTTTGGATTCACTGGCACCCCCTTAATCTGAAAACAAACAAACAAACAAAAAAACCTCTCAAGGTTTTTATCATCTTCTTTTTCCCTTAGGCTCTAGACTAATCATATATGTAATCTCTATCTTTGATAAGCATGATTATCTGCATATACAACTAAGGTGCCAGTTCAATAAAATATGCATGAGATGAAGGCAATCTGCATCTGAATTGCTCAAGGATTGGTTTGTTGAGTCCTAATGTTCCAAAATCAAAGTCATATATCTAGAACATTTTTGAAGTAAGATTTCCTTGTTTCATTCCTAATATCTTCTGGAGGTCCTGGAAGAGAAAACTGGGCTCATAAGGAAAAGAGAGAAATAAGGCAACAAAGCCCAAATTTTACAACTAAAGCATCTGGACTCATGTGGTCTTTTCCCAGTGCTGAGTGTCTTTGATAAGAGTTGCTGAGGTACAAAGTTCAAGATCATAAATGTTAACTATTCCCTATGCTATTGGATCTAATTAGTTGGGTCCATGGGGCAGACTTTGAATCTGTTGATACAAATATTTGCTGTTAGTTCACCCAGTATGATGGGATTCCCAGATGTAAAGTGGCAGAAAGTTCAAATTGTGTGATGCACAGTTCAAAGCAGTGAGCTGCTCCTAGTGAAATGAAGCTCAATGAACAACCCACTTTGCCATCCAGATTAGCAAATTCCAGGCTTACCTGACAGGTGACAAAGTTTCCTCTCCCTTTTAATACATCTGATGAAGTAGGTAAGAGGAGAGAATCCCAAACTCTGAGCAAGTTTTCAGGTGACTAGTATCAAGTTATAAGAGAAAAGACATCAAATGAAGATATAAAAGGTAAGGTCTAAAGACTTGGACTTGGAATAAAAAATGGAAAAATGTTCAAGAGAGAGAGAAAGGTTCTATTTGCTTGCCATGCTCAGAAGCAGAACTTGTTTCATTGCTTTTGACTGTTTTTCAGGGTTCTGGAAAAGCACAGGGCTCTCACAGTACTCCAGAAAATTCTTAATACTCTGACTTGATGGGTGAGAGAGAATCAGACAGGAGCTGATTTATTTCCCATTGGCTCCTGTTTCTCATCTCTGTGGGTCTAGTGGTGCCATTGTTAAGCTGCCTCCCTCCCCTGAATTCCTTAAACTCTTCCATCTTTAGCATAAAGATGTGAAAATCATTTGTGACACAGCAATGAAATCAATTGCTGAACCCCATAAAGAGCCTGTGCTCCCCCCCACCCTGTTTCCAGCAAAACCTTTCTGTATGCAGACAGAAAACATTTCAGCCTCATGACAGCCCCCTGTCACTCTGACATCCGGTGTCTCGCTGCTGACATGATAACTGAGTACATGAGACAGACAGTGTTTGTCTGACACTGGCGGCTTTGTGGTGGAATCACAGTCTGGAATGAAAGAGACAGAGGAGGCCTGGGAGATCCAGGAAGCAGAGACTCTGGGGACATTTCTCTCCTGTCCACCTCCCACTGAAGAGGCTGATGAAGGAGCACATGCTTCCCTGGTACAGAAGAATATATTCCACTGCCCAGAGTCATGAACAGAGAAGTAATATCTCTAGACCACCAATTTTTAGCAAACTATCTCATTCTACTTAATTTATTACACATTTATAGAAGTGACTTTTTGGTGCCATGCAAAGGTGCTGTATAAAAAAAAGATGATGAAGAAGATGGTGATTGCTATTGTAAATATATATTTAATCATTTCAGTAATTCAGTGAACAAAGTCTCAAGAGGCTCATGGTGATAGGCCCCCAGATGAAGAAACTAAAGCGCAGAGAGAGGAAATCACTTGCTACATTCACACTGGTAACTAGTAATTGCCCTGAAGCTCGTATTGAAGAATCTTTGGTTTTAGCACTTCGACCCTTCAAATCTATGATCTATTTTCTCCAGTATAGCAGGCCAGTGTGTATGCCTATCCCTGCCCACAGAAATATAATGCTGTGATGGAGTGTATAATAAAATAAACTAGAATAAAATATCTTCTTTACTCATGCTTGCCAAGCACTCTAACACTGAGCCAAATCTCCAGCATCTAAACAAAGTCAATTTTGCTTTATGTTATATTTATTATATATTTGTATCATTTTTAATTAGCATAGAAATATCATTGCAACATATATATATATATATATATATATATATATATATATATATATATATATATATAATTATACTCTGTACCCCTACTGTCCTTGCTCAGCCCTTCCCTCCTATATTTGTATTCTTTGTCCACTCAAACAATCCCACTTACTTTCATGTAAATATATTCCTCACCATTTCTTATTGGCATGCGCTTCCTCCCTTTAGGCCTCTTCCTCTCCTTCCATGCTCCTTACATATATGTGTGTGTATACATGTGCATGTGAATTTGAATCTAGATTCTGAATGTGCAAGAAAAAAAAAATATGTGATATTCCTCTTCTGATTATAGCTTAGTTTGCTTTACTGATCTCCAGATCCACCTATTTTCCCATAAATCTTATAATTTCATTGTTTTTATAGTCAAATAAAATTCCATTATGTACATATGTACATTTTCTTTAGCTGTTCATCTGTTAATGGACATCTAGGCTGGTCCATTTCTTAGCTCTTACAAATAGAGCTGCAGTGAACATGGATGGACAAGTATGTCTATGGAATGCTGACTTTGAATCCTTTGGGCATACACCCACCTGGATAGCTGAATAATATGGTATTATTATTTGTAGTTTACTTGAGGAATCTCAATAACGATTTCTATAGTGGCTGTACCAGCTGACCAGAAGCTTATGAGGATTTGTCTTCCTCCACATCTTCACCAGCATTTAGTGTTGTTTTCTATATATGTATGTATGAGTGTGTATATATATATACTATTGTGATCATATTCACTCCTTATTATCCTCTTTCCCACTAACCCTTTCTTCTTCCCAACAAATCTTCCTCCAACTTTCATGTCTTCTTTTGTTTGCACCTCACTGAGTTTAATTAGGGTGGTTTACATGAGCATGGGTGAGAGATGTTTTCTTAATGGTAGCCAGTCTGTAGCAGACAGCTTCAGGTTCACTGAGATGAACTTCCAGACCAGGCAAAGTTATTTATATTTATTGGAGCTTACAGGTTCAGGGGAAGTTCCATAATGGCAGAAGAAGCTGGCCTGCTCTTCACAGGACCAAACACAGAGAGCAAAGCCACAGAACAGTTCAGGAACTCTAGCTAGGCACACTTTGCATATCTTTAGATTGAAATCCTAAACCCACCACCACACCTTAAGATCTGCCCAGTAACACTGCCTCCAGCCAAGTGGCTGCAGATACAAAGTATAAACTAATAAACTACTGAATATATTGGGGGACATCTATTCGAACTACTACACAGTCTGACTGGAATGAAATGGACTCTCAATGTAATTCCATTTTGTATTTCCCTGGTAGCAAAAGGGCATTGAACTTTACAAATAAATAAAGAAATAATAGTTCCTTGTCATTTTTATTCTTTTTTTTTTTGAGAATTGTCTATTCAATTTATTATTAGCCTACTTATCGTTCAGATTTTTTTTTGTGTGTGTTTAAATTTGGGGTTTCTTTATAGGTTGTAGATAATTTCTTTTCAGTAGTATAGTTGTTAAAAACCATCTTCCATTCTATGTGCCATCCCTTCATTCTGCTGATTGGTTCCTTCACTGTTATTCCATGTCATTCATTTCTTTTTTCTGTCTTTCTTTTTTTTTTTTTTTTTGCAGCCAGAGTTTTTTTTAATTTTATTTTTATTTATTTTTTATTTTATTAGTTACGTATATAGCATATATACAGGCATGATGGTACCATCTTTAGTCTTCTCCCTATCCTCCCTCCAGGGGTAATATGGGTCTTGCCTTATGGGGATAGCCATCAGTTATACAGGAGAGGCAATGACTCTGTGTATAATGACCCAACTCATGGCTCTAACAATCTTTTCGTCCCCTCTTCCATGAATTTCCCTGAGCCGTGTTGGGTTCATTTTAGGTCATTTCAATGACATGGTTTTGCGAGTCTCTGTGTCTCTGGATATCTGATTTGGTAGGGGTTGAGTGTTCTTTGTGTCTAGCTCCTTCGCCCTTGTGCTGATATCAGGTTCACTGATAAAGCAGCACTCTTGCTCATTTCCCCTATAACTCTATGGCTTCAGCTGGTGCCCTGATGAGGTGCAATGGGCTGTTTCTCTCCTCCGGATATGTATCCATCTGAAAGAGAGAAGCAGATTCTCTAACAGAGGGTGAGGTCAGCGAAAGATACATGGATAACCATTATTATTTTAGAGAGAATTTGATAGGTGTAGGCCGTCTTGTATCTCACTATTGATGGGAGCTTGATATGGGAGAGCAGGCTCATTTTTGGATATGGTTCTGACTTGTTTCCCGTTACCAGGTATGGGTTCCGTTCCATTGAGCAGATCCATTGGCTAAATCTAGAGCAGTTGGTAACCCACCATGGCTGTGTGCTACTACTGCACTTGTGTGAGCATCACGTCAGGTTGTTTGCTGCTGAATAGCTTAGACCACCAGTTGCTTAGACAGATGTTGATTGTTTTCCCCCAGTCATTTATGTCGCACTTTCTGGCACTACACAAGCTAACTGTCCTGGGACTGACTCTCTTCCAGATTCCAGCCAGTTCTCTCCATGTTCTGTCCAAATAGCATATGGTGTCTTTAGCAGTAGGGTCTTACCAATAACCTTTGGTGGGTCATCAAGCACTCTGACAGAAATCTGTCTTCTTTTGGGAAACGTTGTAGGTCTCACTGATCAACAGCTCATTGTGGATATTAACCACATGCTGGCATTGGGAGTTACAGGTCAGTGTCAAGGGAAAAGAGTGAATAAAAAGTATAGGTAATATGAAAGAGTAAGAGAGAAGAGAGGGAAGAGGAGGTCATTCATTTCTTAATCCTTGGATTATTTCCTGTGATATTGGGATTGTATTTCAGAAACTTTTTCTTTTGATTGTATACCTCCAGGGTACAATTGTGACATAGAAGTTGCCACAATTATTTGTAAATGTAGAAGTGACACAGTTTAAAAGAAGAGCTTATCCCAAAGACAGAAAAAGAAGAAGAGCTTTGGAAATTCCAGAGGTAGGTCAGAACAGGTGAAAAATATTACACAGAAAAAGACAGGAGATTCACAGAAAAGAAGTCATCCAAGCTGAACACAGTTCCAGCTACATGGCTCCCTAGTGGGGGAGAGGGGAATCAGAAGTTTTTTACAAAAGGTAAGCCAGGTGGTTATGTTGAAAAAAGTCTGGAAGTCATGCTTTTGTGTCAAATTCGTAGCCCTGTTAAGCTCCAGTTCAGGTCCAGGCTTTGGGGAGACAGTGATTTTTTTGGTGGCAGGACCAGCAGTGGGAAAGAATCCCATTTTTGTCCTATACATGATGCAGAAGACAGTGATTGGGTAGTGCAGTAGTTTGAATATATGCCCCCCATAGAGTAAAGTCAGGTGTTTTATTAAAGCTTGGGTCTCCAGCTGCCTGGCTGCAGGAGGTGTCCCTGGGGGCAGACCTGAATTCCAGGCCAAAGGTATGCAGAGAGGTTTGAGCTCAGGGGTCCTGCTTACTGCAGATCCTGCTGCTGCTTCTGTTTTTGCTGATGTGTTCGGTTGTTTCTCTCTGTTTGGATGTATAGAAGCAGCTTCTTCCACCACTGATGGAACCTTCCCCTGGGTCAGTAAGATTGAAATAAACCCCTTCCTCCCATAAACTGCGTGTGGTTTGGATGTTCATCCGAGCAATGTGAAAATGTCTATAATAGGCAGCATCCTGGGAGAACCTATTGTTTAAAACAAACTCTTGATATAACCCAAAGGATAATACTAGATAGTGACCATAAGCTTGAAGTCACATAGAGCTAGATTTGAACTCCTCCTCGCATTCCTAACAGCGATGGGACATGATGAACTCCTCTAAACCTCAGAATCCCCACATAAAACATGAAATAATAATGTCTATGTTGTGTAATCAGAGTGAAGCTTGAAAAAAATAGGGTGCTAAAGTGAACATGACTGATGAGTAAATCTTACTTCATGCTAAGCCTCTTTTTAAAAAATAAGTTTATTTTTATTTATTTGAGAGTGACAGACAGACAGAGAGAGAAAAAGGCAGAGAGAGCGAGAATGAGAGAGAGAATGGGCACGCCGGGGCCTCCAGCCACTGCAAACAAACTCCAGATGCATGTGCCACTTTTAAGTGGGTACTGGGGAATCGAGCCTCCAACCGGGGTCTTTGGGCTTCACAAGAAAGCGCTTAACCACTAAGCCATCTCTCCAGCCCTCATGGTAAGCCTTTTGATGCTGTCTCACTAGATTATAATAACAACTTTTGGGAAGATAATAGTATCACTTTCTTATTTTACCATAGTATGTAGAAATTCATCCAATAACTTCTTTTGGATGGTAATATATAGCAATTACACATATATTGAAGAGAAAAAGAACCCTCTTTTTGTATCTGTGGTTGTTTCTTAGGTCCATGTCTCAGAATAGAGCATTTTCAAGCACCCAAGATGCTTTTCAAAAGGAAGTAGATTAATACCAATTAACAGGTCAGGATAGGAGTTGAGACCTTAGCCTGTTCACAGAGGAGTGGTGATTTCATGGCATCTGACACATGCATAATTACCCACACCAGGAAGCATCCACCAATGCACACATCACAATAAGTGTGTGCTTAATTACAAGTCAGCCTTCATATATGCTTAATTACACATCCTGCTACCTGCGGGATTAATTACATGTCATGTTACATGTACACAATCAGAAGAATTGACATTTGGTGACATTCAACGAGCAAGGAGAACATAAAAGGAACAATTTTTAAACAGTTGCATAATGTGTGTGCTTTTTTCTCTTTGCACAGGAGTCAGACGTTAATTTCTACTCAATCAGCCGCAAGGCACTTATTGAACTAGTCTTGTCAAGTTTACTTCCATAGTATCTCCTACATCTAGCCTTTCCACTTCCATGATCATTAATGCCACCTCTCACCTGAAAGTCTAAGGAAATGGGGAGAACGCTGCATTCGGAAGCCCCCAGCCTTCACCATGCTCCTGGGAGTGACTGGCCTCATCTGCACACTGCAGAGGAGTCTCACAGATCTCCTGTTTGCTTCTGGACCTGACATGCTCTGTTCCTTGCTAGGCAAGCTTAGAAGAATTGAAACCTCACCATCTCAACCCCTATGATGATCTTCCATTTCTTGGAACAAATCTTGACTTTCTAATCTTGGAATTCAAGTCTCTATTTATTCTGGCACCTTCCTGCATTCCCAGCCTCTTGTCATGTAGGCTCTCTAAGGTGTAGTGATAGTCATTTCCATTCCTCCAGCATGCCATAGCGTCCCACTGCCCCATGATAATTTGATACATATATCCTTTTGTCCAAAAATGCTCTCTTTTCTTTCCATTTAGCTAATTTAGTCCCACCTGACAAGATATCAATTCAAATATACCTTTGCCAAGAAGAATTTCACCATTAACTTGGATATCGTTAGCTCCTAGTACTATGATCTGTACCATTATTCATAAAAAAATTCATTATATTATTCTATTTTAAATCTTCTGTGCAGTGTTCTTAGTCAATGTCTTTCTCAGTCAGTGTTACCCAAGAATTCATATTCATTGTGTCATAGCCCCTAGTAAAGTACCTGGTATATAGCATTGTATAAGTGGCCTAGTACTACAGTGACCAGATTTAATAAGTGTAAACACAGGATGTTGGATTAAATTTAAATTTTAAATAACAAGCAACATCGAGTCTTTAGAATAAGTATATCCCATGTAACATTTAGGATTTGCTGATACTAAAAATCATTTATTGCTTATCTGTATACAATTAACAGAATGTTTTAAACTTATATTGGAAAATCTACTTTTAGGCACTTAAAATTTGATGATTACATGAGTAATTTAATAAGTAAATTAATTAATTATTACATAAAGAGTCAGAAGAATCAGGTTCCTTCCATCAGACAGCCCTGATTCCTATTTTACCCTCCGTACCCACTCCTCCATTTTTCCTCACCATTACATTATACATTGAAAATCAGTGACATACACCTCATACTGCAGGCAAGAAGAATGGGAAGAACAGCAAGAACCAGCTCATAATATCTTTGTGCCATCGCCTGCTCCAGGACAACTCTATTTCCAGAATTATTTGCCTAGTGAAATTGGTACATTACTGAACAATTATTTACTTTCTTTGTTCTTTCTTCCTTTATTTTTTTCATTTGTTCATTCATTTTTAAAATAGGATTTTGTTGTGCTGCATTGATTGGCCTGAAACTGTCTTAAGTAGTCTAGGTTGGCATCAGACTCCTCCTGCCTCAGCTTCCCAAGTGTTGGGATAACAGGTGTGTGCCATTGTGCCAAGTACATTATCCTCCAAATTCTAAATTTCTCTCTCATGACCCAAAAGGATTTAAAATTTCTTCCATTGCATGTTTCTAGGATCTTTGTAATTGAGTACTATCATATTTTATATTGAACAGTTAGGACTGGGGTTGATATTTAATGCTAATATTTAAAAAAAGTCAAAATCAATGAAAAGAAAACCATGATGAATAAAATATCAAAAGTTTAAGTGAAAACAAAGAATCATTATCACTGGTTTTTTTTTTTTTTTTTTTTTTTTTTTTTTTTTTTTTGTCTTTTGCTTTAGGCTCCAATATAGCTTGGTATAGAAACTTTTATATAAACTTTTGATATTTTTCTCATCATGGGTTTACTAACATTGATTGTGTTCTTTTCAAATACTGAATTAGTGATAGATTTGTCTTGATTACTGAGTATTTTGGCATCCCTTTCCATTTTTGTTCTCAAGGTGAGTGTTTCATTCATCTCACCATAGTGCCAGCCTTGATCAGAGGAACCACCCTTTGGAAGGAAAGATACAGGCGGAAAATTGAAGGTAGATATGCACAGCCCAAAGTGCCAATTGCCTAGAGGTTTTCCTGAGCACAAAAGGAAAGGCAGATGTTTCCAGCAGGAGAGGTATAAACTTTCCACTTGACTGTAAGGTGTTATTCTGGCTGTTATCTGGTTGGAAAGACTGGGCTGAAAGAAGTATATGAGTAATGTAGGAAAGGAGGCTCATGAAACACACTGTGTGTGATATGAGAAGTAGAGAGGAAGGAGTGAGGATGCCATGAAAATATGCTAGCTGGAGAAAGAATCTTTCCTTTCACTCTTGTTTCTCTAGTACTCTTTTCTGTTCTTCTTGGAAAAGAGCATAGAGGTAGGCAAAGCAGAGATGGGGTTGTTAGCCTCAATAACTAGGATTCTGACTACATGGATGTTCCCTGATTTATTTGCAGACCTTCTGGGCATTTTCACAGTCCCTACAACATAAATTGGTTCCCCAGAGATGCATACATTGAATATCATACACATTGTTCCCTGCATATATACTCCCAGAGGTGGGCCAACAAATTCACTTTCTGAATTGAGCTGGGAAAATACCATGTTATTGACAGTCTCACCTGTTGTGTTTATATTTTGAAATGTGACATGCTCAGAAATCTTTCATTTCAATTAAAACTCACTGAGGACTCTCATAGAAAAAATTATCAATAATATAGTGCCCCTGGTCTAAAAGGATTCAAATTTGGCTTTCAGCCTGAAATTGTCAGAGTTGACATGTGATCTTGAGTGCACACACCCCATGGACTAGCTGTGTGGCCTTGAATAACCCAGTGGACTTGCCTTGTGGCCTTGAATATAATGAACTTTCCATGTGGCCTTTAATACATTGCATGGACTTGCTTTGTAACCTTATATATGCACAATGGAATTATCATGTTGCCTTGAATGCACCCAACCCACTTGCTGTGTGGCCTTGAATTCATTCAATGGACTTGCTGTGTGGCCTTACTGTGTTTGGAGTTTAACTTCAGGAGGAATCTAGCAGTAGTTAAACTGTATGATTTCAATCATGATGTTTTTCCTTACCTTGAACAAATTATTTAGCCTTTCTGAACTATGTTTTCCTTCCTTTCCTGTGGGTCTGCAATGTGGATTAAAGGTGTTACTGTGTGTCAAGCACTTTGAAACTTATTAGATATTTAATATACATTAACATTGCCTTCCTTGAAATGGTTAATGGACTTAGATAATAGAAAATAATGTGCCAAAACCAGAGCATAATGACATTTTTTCACTTGTATAAATAAGTGTAATTGCATGCCAAGATATGGTGATATAACGAATAATTTTGGAGTAATTTTATAATTGTGTATACGGAATGCCAAGATTCAAAATGAGAGTGTGTCTCCTTGAAGTGGGGTCACTCAAGCTAATTGCAGTAATGAATAGGAAAATGTTGCTTTCATTTGCACCTCAATAATATTTTTAACTGTGTACCTTAAAAAATAATTTTCTATCAATTGTCTCTTAGAGATTTCAGTGAGGAGAAGAATGAGGCACAGCTATGTGAGTGTCAGATTACTGAATAATACAGCCTTGAGTTGGGAACATAGGAATAGCACTATGTATTAAACCTCTGGCATTTCTTAATTATTCAACTTAATTATTTTAATATGTTTTTAAATTGGGTTTTGCATGAAAATTAGCATAGTCAAAAATATCACATTATATACAACACCAAATTTGAGGAATTTCTCCCCTTTTAGTGAAATGGGACCCTGGTTTGCTTCCTAGAGGTGATGTAACAACTGAATAAGCAGGCTTGCATCTGATACCCAGCAAAAACATGGTAGTTATCATGACTATCATTGTCATAATCATAGGAAATGAAGTTATGTTAACCAATTATTTTCAGAGTTAATACTTTCACATGTTTCATTTTTCTCCATAATGTAAATAGGTCTCAATTTCACCATTGTGGCCTTCCAATGTAATTTCTGCTTTAGCTTTTCTTTAATAAGATATGCCATAGAATTCACTTTTTCAATATAGATTAAACAAATGAATAGAACTATATTTAGATCATTAGAAATGTTCTCTTTTGTAGCCAAATAAGGTTCCCAAGACTCCCACAACCTGGATTCTTGTAAAAGTTTATCCATTTATCCAAAATCACTTTCCTCTGTGCTGTCAGGTTTTTTGAGCTTAACACTGTCTCTGTGGATTTTCTTAAAAAATATTTAAATGTGATTCTAACTTTGCATCCTTTGGAATGTGGTTGAGACACTTTCTTCCCTTCCTCTTCATTCTGTCATTAGCTGGCAATGTGCTACGTGAATACAAATTCATTTTTACATCAGTAAAAGCAAAATTGAATGAGGAAGGCCATCTGATATGTGGTAAATCAAACAAACCAGTGAATTTCAAAACCAAGTACAAATTTAAGATGCAGCAGGATGTGTAGGAAAGAGCAATGAGCTCAACTCCGATAATTCTGACTCTCATTTGGACTCTGCCACTGGCTGTGTGACCTTGAGAAAGTCGTACAGCACCTCCAGGTTTCTATGCTTT
The DNA here is from genome assembly GCA_036365145.1 of Orientallactaga sibirica. NCBI lineage: Eukaryota > Metazoa > Chordata > Mammalia > Rodentia > Dipodidae > Orientallactaga > Orientallactaga sibirica. The sequence continues at coordinate 15,743,230 of JAEOAD010000034.1, forward strand.
CTTTGGTAAAATTAGGTATTGTGGTGGCTTGAATCATATGTTTCCAACAGACTTGGGTGTTTCTTTAAATAATTTTTTTGGTGTGCTGTTTTATTTATTTATTTGAGAGCGAAAAAGAGGCAGATACAGTGAGAAAGTACAGTCACTGCAAACAAATTTCAGATGCACGCACCACCTTCTGCATCTGGCTTTACGTGTGTACTAAGGATTCAACCCTGACTCTTTTTAAGCTTTTCAGGCAAGTACCTTAAGCACTGAGCCATCTCTCCAGCCCTGATTCATGTATTTTGAATACTTGGTTCTCAGCTGGTAGCAAATTGTAAAGTTGTGGCACCTTTGGGAGGCAGAGACTTGCTAGAGGGGATGTGTCACTGGGTGTTTATTAGTCCAGCCCACTGGGTACTCGCTCTTGCTTCTTCTAATATTTCTGTGACAAGATGTGATGCCTCAGATGCATGTTCTGCCATGATTTCCCTGTCATAATGAAGTATCCCCTTAAAACCGTAAGAAGAAATGAACCTTTTTCTTCCATGAGCTGTTTCTGTTTGGATGTCCTTTTTTTCCCCAAGCAATGAGAAGTTAGCACTTTTTTTTGTTTTTGGAGAGAGACACAGAGACAGAGAGAGGGAGAGGAAGACAGAGAATGGGCGTGCCAGCAGCCTCTCAGCTGCTGCAAACGAAATCCAGATGTGTGCACCCCCTTGTGCATTGCACCCTTGCGTCACTGCATCTGGCTAAACGTGGGACCTGGAGATTGGAACCGGCGTTCTCAGGCTTAGGAGGCAGGCGCCTTAACCGCTAAGCCATCTCTCCAGCCCGAGAAGTTAGTTTTTACACGTGTAGTACAAGGTAATCCAAACTTAATACTTTCAAGTAAACATATAATTCTCATTATTGAATCAAAAGTTATTAATCCTCAGGTCCACCAAAAATTATAAAGTAATTCTTGGCTTTTTCCAATTTATACATTTACAAATTGTATATTGAAGTAATCCTTTTTCTCTTATTATGGGTGTCTCAGCAGAAGAATAACAGGTATGGTATATCTTAATATTAGCAAATGACTTTGTCAAGCTTCTCCTTACATCCCTCTGGACACTAAGAAAAACATGGACTAGCTCCGAAATAAATAAACCTGAAAGACAACCGAGCTCTCCAGGCAAGTTATAACCATATTCATATTTCTGTTTTGATTAAGATGATCGTGGGTAGACCAGCTGATTCCGAAGATCATCCTGGTTTGGAAATCCCTGGGCTAGAGGGGGGCGGGGATGAGCAGGGGCTCATCCTGGATGAGATATGGGGTTCTATCCTTGTTGGCATATGCATGTGTAATAATATATTGTGTGCTGATCAGGCGTGCAGCTGTTTCAAACACTCCAGATGATAATAGAAAAACTTGGAATTATTTCAATATGTGTAATAATCATCAGAAACAATCCAAATGAAAAATAATAAGATGCATAGACCCTTCCATTTTATTTATAGTTACTACAGTACAAACATACTATCAGGTGGTTTCAGAGACTAAGGTTCTTTGGGGATATTAATTATTACTCTGGGTATAAAATGAGCTTAATATGAGCTCTGTAGATGCTTCAAACTTATAGATAACAATTTTGCAATGACTAATCTTAGGTAGAATCAAAATAGCATACTGATTAAAAGTCAGAGATTCTGGATTCAAATCCTGACTTTATAGACAGCCATGTGGTTTGGGGCAGATTATATTATGATTCCATGCCTTGACCTTCTCATCTATAATGTGCAATGCTCAACAACAAAATCTTCTTAAAACCTAACTATTTAGTATATGCCTAGCACATAGTGATACTTGGTATAATGTGTTTTATTTGAGATATGAACACATACTGTATAGTGTGGCAGAATTCATTGACCTATACTCTGTAATTGCTAAACCACACCTGGCGAATTGGTTCCAGTTTTGTAGCACCATACTTTTGGAGACATAGAGACCAAGAGGAACGTGTTCACAGCTGGATGGTGCCAAGAAGAGAGTAGAATAGTGATTACTACATGTTATAAATAATTGGAAAAGGGGAGATAAAGAAAATCTATACAATGGTTTCTTGTATATGGCTAAATGGAAGGAAAAGTTCCAGTGTTCCGAAGCAAGCACAGTATGGTCACTATAATCTACAACTTGTGATGTGTTTTATAACAAAATGTAAAAGAGGAGTTTGAAGTCTCTGAACACAAAGAATTGAAATGAATAAAGAGATAGAAATGCTAATGACCCTGAGCTGATAATTACACATTGCATACATGTATTGAATTATCACACTGGACCCAATAGATATGTAAAATTATTATGTGTCAATTAATAAGAAAATAAATGAATAAAGATAAAAGGCAAAAAGATGTGTGTTAATGTACAGAACCAGGAAGGTAATTAGCTTTAAAGTGCTGTCCAATGCATGTGAAAGGACGAAGAATATTTTCTCTTAAGAGAATAAGCCAGAAGAGTAAATAATCAAAACTAGCTGAGAGAAAAATATAATACATTTTCTTTGGAGAGATGGCTTATCATTTAAGGTGCTTGCCTGTGAAGCCTAAGGACCCAGATTTGATTCCCCAGTACCCAGGTAAGCCAGATGCACATGGTGGCAAATGTGTTTGGGGTTTGTTTGCAGTGGCTAGATGCCCTGTTGCACCCATCTCTCTCTCTCTTTCTCTCTGTGTGTGTGTGTTTCTCTCCGCCTCGCTCTATCAAATAAATAAAAAAAAATTAAAACTGTTTTCCCTTAAAAAACATCTGCTCTGTGTGTGTGTGTTTCTCTCTGCCTTGCTCTATCAAATAAATAAAAAAATTAAAACTGATTCCCTTAAAAAACAGCTGCTATTGCTGCTGCTGCTGCTGCTGTGTGTGTGTGTGTGTGTGTGTGTATGTGTTATGCATATGGAGAACAGGGGACAAACTCAGGTGCTATCTAACTTTTGAGACAGAGTTTCTCAGTGGGCTGGGACTCACCTAATTAGGCCAGACTGGCTAGCCACTGAGCCTCAGGGATCTATCTACCTGTCTCTGACACTCCAGTTCTGGGATTACAACCGTGTCACCACACCTGCACCCTGCTTTCTTGGGATTCAGTCTGGGTACTCAAACTGGCAAGGAAAGTACTTTACTAACTGGACTATCTCTACAACCCCTGTTAGATCTTTTTACTCTTCAAAGCAAAGCTTCATTTGGGAGTGGACACAAAGGTCAGGAAGTCTTTTCTAAGATGAGAACAGGAAGGAGTTTCCCTGCCTGTGCTCAAGCCCATGGCCAGGGTCTTTGTGGAGGGAATGTCCTCCTAAATTGAGAAGCTGCTTAGATTGACAACATCTATGACACTCCTGATTGTCAGGATAGCAAGAGGAGAGGAACATGCTATTCTCAACATAGTCTCAACATTTCCTGAAGGCACAAACGTGAGTGTTTACCAAGAGATGAGCTGTATTGTTAATTGTCTGCTCCAAAGATGGAAAGTGATTTGTGTTCCCACCTAGCTCAATACATCTATCTTTTCTCTCTGGGTATCAGCCAAGTGTCAATAGATCAGGCCCATCCAGCTTTCCTGAACTACACAATTAGGGGTGGGGTGGCATTTGGCTAATGAACCTCTTCAGAAAAGCATACTTCTCAAAATTAGGTTCTAATTAAGGTGGGAACATTAACTGCGAGTGACTTGTTACTATTTTAGGAAAGTTCATACACCAGACGGACTGGAGAGTGGACACTTTTGTGAGACATTACTTGGTCCTAGACTTACTCCTACCCACCTGCATTCACCTCTTCGTATCTTCAACCTTCCTGCAGGAAATCTTCCTGAGGCTAATACTTGTTGACCCTGGCATAACAAAACTGGGCACTGATACAACTTTTTATTTTATTCATTGGCATTTTTATGCATACATATATTTGGCCTGTAATAACCTCCCATTATCTTCTTGTTCCCTTCTCTCTCATTGAAACTCATTTCCTTCTCTCCTTTTCTACCTTTATGTGGCAGTTGTGTTTTGGGGGGAGCTACTAAGTTTAATTTGGGTTGCTTGCATGAGCATGGGTTAGGGGTTATCAATCAAAGCACATGAAACTTACCAGTGGCTCTATCACTGAGGAAAATATCTCTCCCTTCTCAGCAATCACTAACTGCCAATAACTCTTTAGGGATGCATGGAGCTTGATGCCCTCCTCCACCATCCATGATGGAGTGTTGTTGGACTCAACACTGACAAGCACAACTTGTGCAAGTAATGGCAGTCACTATGAGTTTATGAATGCAATGGACATGCCATGTCTGGAAGACATCACTCCATAGCACTCTTATCCATCCTCTATCTCTTAAAGTCTTTCCACCCCATTCCCTGAGCCGCGGAGGAAGTGATATGGGTGTTCCATTTAGTGCTGGGCATCCAACAATCACTTACTTATTCTCAGCACCTTTGATGAGTTTTGAGCCTCCCGAGCTGTCATTGCCAACTACAGAACAAAGCTCCTCTGACCCAAGATGAGAGCATCGCTAATCTACAGGCACAAGCATACATATTTAGAGGGCATTTTGATAAGTACAGCATCTCTATTAAGCCAAACAACAGCAGCAGCTTCCCTCTTAGAGTCTAATACTACGCTGGCCAAAGATTGACCAGGTTAGCAATAAAATTACTTCCTGTGCAGTGGGCCTCAAATCCAGTTAGAGAGAAGTTGCTTTTTCACAAAACAGTCATGCCATTATTATGCCAATGGGAACTTTTTTGCCTGGTTGGTCATTTGCCTAACTCCCAGGGTACACTGCTGGGTCAAACAGTTTTCTCCTCCACTAGCCTGCACAGCACCTACCAGCACGATGTGGTGGCATGCGCCTTTAATCCTAGCACTTGGGAGGCAGAGGTAGGAGGATCACCATGAGTTTGAGGCCACCCTGAGAATACAAAGTGAATTCCACCTCAGCCTGGGCTAGAGTGACACCCTACCTCAAAAACAAAGACAAAGACAAAAACAAAAAAAGCTAGCTATTCTGAAGGCACCTTCCACCTCAGTTCCAGTATGATTTCTCTGTATTGTGATACTGAAATATGTGACATCTTCAGCACTAGGGTCTTAGTGCCACCTAAGAGCAGAGGCAATAGACTATTGTCTTGGCACCCTCGGGGATCTCCCTGACCAACAACTAACTGTGGAATATCCCAAGCCATTGAGGGGATCTTAATCTCAGAAGGTCCTCCCTACTATCAAGTAAGATTAGTGTCATGGATTCATACTTGCATCCCCAAGGTAGAAATTTCTTAGAAAAGCCTACAGTATGAATCTTTCCTTAATCAATTTGCCAATATCTCTGTGCAGTAACTTCAAACTCCTTCAAGATCCTCCAAAACAGGGAACTTACCACCACCAGAATCCCTGTTCTTTTATGTGTGGCTCTGAACGCCAGAAAGTTCTTGTTGAGATCAAATCAATATGATATGTTTAAGTCATTTAGGGGCTAGCCTTAAAACAAAAATCATAATAGTTTCCATTTACAGAACCCTTACTATCAGTGAAGCATCCCATTGTCTGGTTTGATCTGATTATCATGCCTTAGTATGCATGCTGTACTTCCCATTTTAGGGACTGAGAAACTGATGCCTAAAGGTTCCAGTCCAGTAAATTTCTATACATGTGTTTACTGGCCCTGCTCAGATACCGGCCATTACTTACGTGTGGGGGGCGGGTAGGGGTTATGTATGGGCAGGTGTTTACCAAGGCATGTATGTGGAAGTAAGAGGACCACCTCAGGCAATGCTCACTTTACACCTTGTTTAAGGCAGATCTGTTTTGCTTTTTTGCTGATGAGAATGCCAAGAGTTTTAGGATTCTCCTGACTCTGCCTCTTGTTGCTGTAGGCACACTGGGCTTATGAACGTGTGTGCTATACATTCTATCAAAATCACATACATCATGTGTTCTTGGCACGTTGGGCTATTTATCCTTTCCTACCTGCCATGTTCCTTCATATGTTTCATTGTTCATTTGCTATCTTGTCTTCTGCTCCTGCCCTTTCCATTGTTCCTGGTGACCATCCATTCTGCGTGACTGCATGTGGGGCCAGAATGAGAGGATTCACCCAGGTTTGTATCCGGGAGATAGTCAACAGTAGATATTGAGCACATACCTACCATGTGCTTGGCGTCATGCTGGGGTCCAGAGATACAGATGGAATGAAACAGCTCTAATCCAAACTCTAGAAAACTTAAAGCCTAAAGGGTGATGGAGAGTAAAGCTAGCCATCAGGCTTGAGTACAAAGTCCTTTTTAATTCAATAACTTAAAATATATTTGCATTTGTGTATGTGCATGTGCATATTTTGAGTCTGGTTTTACATGGGTTCTGGGGAATTGAACCAGAGCCAGCAGTCTTTGCAAGCAAGTACCTTTAACCACTGAGCCATCTCCCCAGCCCCAGCAAGCACTTTTTAAAATTTTTTTGAGAGAGACAGAGACGAAGAGGCAGAGAGAGAGAGAGAGAGAGAATGGGCACGCCAGCAGCCTCTCAGCCACTGTGAATGAACTCCAGATGCGTGTGCCCCCTTGTGGGCATGTGCAGCATTGTGCCCTTGCATCACTTTTTGCATCGGGTTAAAGGTGGGACCTGGAGATCCAACAGGCAATCTTAGGCTTGGCAGGTAGGCGCCTTAACTGCTAAGCCATCTCTCCAGCGCACCCCCCCCCCAGCAAGCACTTTAACCATTGAGTTGAGCCATCTTGTCAGACCCACCTCAATCTATAATTAATTACTCAATGGAAATGCCCTCTAGCTCCAGAGGGGGATAAGGACAAGCTGTACCTCTCAGTTTGTCTGCCTGTTTAAATAAAGGCATGACTCCTTGTCTTTTTCTGACCTTTGTTTATCTCTTTCTTCCTTGGTCTGTGCTCCATTTTGTTGTAATTTTAGCCACAGGGTAGGTAAAAAATGTCAGATGTGAAAATATACCTGGGAGCAAATGGCATTTACTGTTAATGTGGCAGCAAAAGACCTTCTCCTTGTGATGGTTTGGGATGTCCTAACTCTCAGAAGGAAGGAAGCAACACTAAATTTCTCTTCCTCTGGACCTAAAGCCACAGAATTATTCATCTGGATCATTAATCTTAAGGCATGATATTACACCATGCGATAGTCCACAGAGGGTGTGGGCATCTAAAGTGGGAGAAGGATGACCCAGCAGAACCTACCATATAGAGCTCAGACTGCTGAGCATTGGAACTCAGGATCTGGGAACTGTGAGATGTTGAGATAACTTCCCAAAGCCTCAGTTTTATCATATCTCAAATAGAGATGGTAGCCTCTGCCTTTCATTGAATGTTAATTGTGAGGATAACATAGGACTGTTTCAAAGCTTTTGGAAGCAAAAACACTAGATAAATATTTAAAAACTCCCAAAGCTGTCTCCTCCCCATCTCCTCCTCCCACTTGTGCATAATGAGAAGAGGGAATAGCAATTTTCCCACCTGCAACCCCCACCTCAGTCCATCACCCAAGACCTCACAGAGTAATTTCCCTCCTCCTTTTCCTACACCCCTTAAGCCCTCTCGCTTTCCTGTCCTCTCCTCTTGCTCTTTCAGTGATGTCATTTCTTTCCACTCATTCTCTCTCTGTCTCTCTCACACACACTCTCCTGCCAGTCTCCCATGCCATTAAAACAGTCTTGTACTCGATACATTCTTTGTCTTGGTCCTCTATTTTGAACCTAGAACCTAACAAATATTATTTTATTTGTTCTCCCTTCTGATATCCCTTTTGGTTAGATACCTGCACATCACTCACTGCACGTTTATTTTTCGTTTTCCCAACCCCAAGTGCATAGCAGCCTTCAATCTCTAACTCCCTTTGGATCAAATACTCCTCAGAAAACTTATCTATCTCAGTCATTTCTGTACATAATTCCTTCTGCCTGGTTTCCATGGACCCAAGTCATTCTGCAGTAAGCCAGCAGAATTATCATTCTGAAACACATACCTGATTCAGCTTACACCCCATACCCTGTGGTTCCAGCTATCTATTAGTTTATTTAATATAGTCAGGCAAATTTAGCCTAGCCATAACCTATTATATTTGTCAGGCACAATTCTGCTAGGTGATTGACTTAGACTAGCTGTGCTTGGGCACCTAACAGCAAGAGGGATGGTACATCAGAAAGAGGAGAGGACAGGGGGTATGGGGAATAAACAAGGCAGGTCCCTGGAGTATATAAGATGTCAACTATGTCCCAACTACCAAGGGAATTCTTTGCAGGGTGTAAGGCAGGAGAATGACATGCTCAGATTTTACCTTTTAAGAAGTTTACTCATTACATTGTAGAAAATTACATTTTTGTGGCTAAAATTCCAAAATGGACTTCCTCAGCCTGGTCCAGTTTCCATTTCCAGCCATAAATCCTATCAAAATCATACAACCATGTGTTCTTGGCATGTTGGGCTATTTATCCTTTCCTACCTGCCATGTTCCCTCATATGTTTCATTGTTCATTTGCTATCTTGTCTTCTGTTCCTGCCCTCCCCATTGTTCCTGGTGACCATCCATTCTGCGTGACTGCATGTGGGGCCAGAATGAGAGGATTCACCCAGGTTTGTATCCGGGAGACAGTCAACAGTAGATTTTGAGCACATACCTACCATGTGCTTGGCATCATGCTGGGGTCCGGGGATACAGGTGGAATGAGACAGCTCTAATCCCAGCTTCAGAAAACTTACAACCTAAAGGGTGATGGAGAGTAAAGAGTAACTGGAATGAATAGCTGGGAGTTTATGGCATTAAAGATAAGCCAATTTTGGAAGTGGCGATCTTTAGAAGCACGGAACCATAGATGTATGGTCTTGTGGAATCTTACAGAATCAAATCATCCCAAGAGACAAAAAAAAAAAAGTTTCAGGAATTAAAAATGAATATTTATCACGTCTCTGGAGGATGCAGTGACTATTAAAGCTTAGAAGTGATTGCAGAAGCCACAAAGGAAAAGGCATAAAACAAACTAAAAAAATACAGCAAATATGACAAAGGATTACTGTCTTTATTATGTAAAGAGCCCATGCAAATCAATTAAATTTACTGAGACTTCAGCAGATAAACGGACAGAGGGCACAAGTAGAGCAGACTTTTCTCAAAAGAGGAAATACATATGAGAGAGAACATGTGACGTCTGGCTTTCTGAGCCTGGGTTACCTCATTTAGTATAATCCTTTCCAGCTCCATCAATTTCCCTGCAAATTTCATAATTTCATTTTTCTTTACTGCTGAGTAGAACTCCATGTGGATCCTAGCTACAAATATATAGATTTATGTGTGAACTGGAACCAAAAATAGGTACCAGAAACCAGTAAGCTGGTAAAAGGCTATAAGGGAGGGAGGACTTAAGTGTATGGTAATGCACATATGTAAGTAGAAGAACTGATTACAGGGAAGGGAATGGCCTAAGCGAGGCCATGGGTAGAGAATGCATAAAAGAAGGGCAGGGGGAAGGTCAATCTAATTTCAAGATATTGTGAATAAGACTTATATAAAATTACTTTTTTGAATAATGGCACATCTAGAAGCTGTAGACTGTTACTAGAAAATTTTCAGTACCTGGGATGGGATACCTTCCAGTGAGTTGTTGGCCCAGGAAGTCCGGTAGCCTCCAAAACATTAAAGGTTTTTGCCAAAGCCCTTGGTTTCCCTTGAGAAACAGATAGTAAGACCCTATTGCTGAAGACATCTCTTGCCTGAGAGGCAAGGTCACTGAGAAAGCAAGCTGGTGCTGAGCAGGAAACCTTCTCCCTGTAGACCAGCCAACTGAAAGCTGGAAAAAGCTGCACTGCATGCAGAGTATGGGAGACAGAAGTCATCAGCAGTGAAAACAGTGGATGCTGAATATTCAAATTTGGCCAGACAGGCCCAATGACTGAACGGGTGCAATAGTGGCATGTCTACTCTTGGGGTAACCTCTTGGGGTAACCAACTGCTCCATAATTGGACTGAAGGCCCTCTCTACGGGAGGGATTACATACCTGGTACTGAAAAACCTAAGCAAAAGTCTATGGTAGGTAAGGTCATGAGCCTTAGGGGTATAAAGCCTGCTCTTGTCTGACTAAATGTATATACTATTCCCACCAAGCTGCCCTGAAAATACTACACTTAATGCTCATATTCACATATTAATGCTACTCTCACTTCTGGTTAGAAAAAGCTTCTCTTTTCAGATGGCGATGACCACTGGGATGACCCAAAAGGCAACATAGTGCTGAGAAGAAGGGATGGAGGAGTGCCCAGCACTGAAACACCTCTGTCATACCCTCCAAGGCTCAAGGACCATTGCGGAAGAGGGGGCGGATAGAATGGAAGAGCCAAAGGAAGGGTACGACTCCTTACAATGTAACTGCCCAGACAGAAATTGGCCTCGATATCCATGACCTTGCTGTGCCTAGCAATACCTTTGCAAGACCCTCATAATAGAAGTAAAAGATGATGACATCAAATTAAAAGTGAGACTAATGGAGAGAGGGAGGGGATATGATGGAGAGTGGAGTTCTAAAGGGGAATGGGGGGGGGGAGGGAAATACCATGCACTTTTTGTATGTAAGTATAGAAGTTGTCAATAAAAAATAATTATTAAAAAATAAATAAATAGATGAATAAATAAATTTTTTTAAAAAAGAGGAGATACAGACAAATGGTTAACAAACACAAGAAAAAATGTTCTCTCTCTAATAATCAAAGAACAGCTTATACAAAATATGAGATAACAGGTTTTTTGTTTTTTGTGGTTTTTTTGCCTATTAAGTTAGCAAAGTTTAAACAAAAGCAAGAAGGCTGAGCCTGGCCAGCGTTCTTGAGGTGATGATTCTGAGACTCACACGTTACTGGTAGGCATGTAATCCAGGGCAATCATTTTGGAAAACAATTTGGCATCACTTGAAGACTCTTAAAATATGATTTAATTTTAGTAATTTAATTTGGGGATTCTTTTTCTAAAGAAAGAATCCAAAAATAGAGCAAAGATATAGCCATGGAGGTTTTTTTTTTTTTTTTTTCCTCCTGGAGAATTATTTATAGCATCTAGCATGGGGGTTGTAAGGAGGGTAAGCAGCAAATGAGAAGGGTAGAGAAATCCATGAAAGGAAACAGCCATGGCCATTTCAAAACAAGTTCATGGAATTTTTCTGTTCCATGTTAAAGTTAAGTGAGAAAGGAGGACGGAAAAGGAAACTGCATAAGCAGTATGATAGTGCTTACAAAGAGAAAATCTCAGAAGCAGGCTGGAGAGATAGCTTAGTGGTTAAGGTGCTTGCCTGCAAAGCCAAAGGACCCAGGTTTGATTCCCTAGGACCCACATAAGACAGATGCACAAGGTAGTGCATACATGTAGAGTTCATTTGCAGTGGCTGAAGGCCCTGGTACAGTAATTCTCTCTCTCTGCCCCCCCCCTTCTGCCTCTTAAATAAATAAAAATAAAATAAAATAAAATACAGAAAAGAAAATCTCAGACGCATTAACTTAAAGATTTCAGGATGGAGATATGGATCAGTGGTTTTGGTGGTTTGATTCAGATGTCCCCCAGAAACTTAGGTGTTCTAAATGCTAGGTTCCACCTCCTGTAAGGTAATGTATTGTTGGGGGGCAGGCTTATGGGTGTTATAGCTAGTTTCCCCATGCCAGTGTTTGTCACACTCTCCTGTTCCTGTTGTCCACCTGATGTAGGCCAGAAGCCAGATGCACAAAGTTGCACATGTCTGGAGTTCATTTGTGGGAATCGCTGGCACACCTGTTCTGTCTTCCTCTTTCTTTCTGTCTGCCTCTTAAAAAAGAACGAATGAACAAAAGAAAGAAAGAAAGAAAGAAAGAAGGAAGGAAGGAAGGAAGGAAGGAAGGAAGGAAGGAAGGAAGGAAAGAAAGAGTTTAATAAAAGATTTCAGATTGTCAGATAAGTGTGAACATCATTAGTTATGTTGAAATGGTTTTGGGGACAGGGACTTGGACTGGTCCATCTTGCTGATATCTCCTCTGAGTCTAGGGAGTTGGAAAAGAAGTGGGAACTGTGTGAGTTTTCCTTGGAATCTCTAACCTCAAAATGAGAACTGAAGGCATCTAAGCAGTAAGATTTTAAAGGACAAGGCTAGGCTGGCTCCTCCATTTTACAAACCAAGAAACTGAGGCCCAGATGGTGCTGTAATTTGATCAAGGTTGCACAAAATTATGGTGAGAAGTTGAGACCAGAATTCAGGCTTTCTAAATTCAAGTCATCAGGGCTTTCCACCTCACCTCAACCAATATGCTTGATGCATAAAGGATCGCTTTTGTTTGATGCATGTGGCATCATATGCTTATGCTAGTTGTTAGGTTTCTGGGTTTGCAATGGAGGACTTAGATGGACAGTTTCTTGGATCTACAACTATATTACAACAAGGAAGAGAGAGAAAGAGACAGACAGAAAAGAAGAAGAGTGGAGGAAGAAAGAGAGAGAGGACATTGCATGCATCTGAAGCGAGAGAGCGAGAGAGCGAGAGAAGAGAAAGAGAGAGAGAGGTGGGTGGGTGGGAGAGGGAAGGAGTTAGAGCCAGGAAGAGGGGTTTTATGGAGAGGAGAGAAACTGTTTTGTGATGGAGGGGCCTTGAGTGGTGTGCAGAGGTGTGGGTTGGGGGAAGGTGTCCTTCCCTTCTATCATGGAGAGGTATCTTCCATTACCATACCTGGAGGCAATTCCAGAGTTAGCATGACCAGATGGTAACGGAGAGCCACAAGGATGGGTAGAGAGCTCCGAGACTAGTAAGTAGCCACCATGTGGTTTGATTTGGGTTGAATGCGTTTTAGCACTGAAAGTGTTAGTGACCCAGAATGTTCATTTTTCACCGTTTTGTGAGCGCAGGCTTTGTGCACCTCGCGCACCTCTCTTTGGCTCTAAGCATTCTGGCTGCGGGGAATCTTTATCTCTGGGTCCCTGCTCTCTTGTCCAGCTGAGAGAGGCGCAGGCGGGGCACTCGACAAGTCCCCAAGTCTGGTTCCCCAGGGCCAGCGCTCTGCCTGCAGCCACCAGGGCACCGTACAACCGACTTCTTGGGAGCTGATAATCTTCTTTCCCTGCGGACCCTGCAGCCTGGCTCAACCCAGGAGTATTTCTGTTTGCTTTCCTGCTGCAGAAATAAAATGCACTTGCCTTGTGTCTCAGGCTTAATTAGCTCTAATGGAGGTGGAGGTTGTCCTTGGATGGCTTCCCGTAGCTGCCCTCTGCTGGCTGGTAGACGCATTGGCTGCTGGAGCCTGGGGATTACGTTTTTTCCTGAGCCACAAGACTGGGAGACAGTTAACACAAAGTTATTATTACCAGTTCTGGCACCCTGAACAGCACGGTGGCTTCCTCCTTGAATAAATATATACAGAAATAAGTTCTCCTGTGTCTGATAGGGATATTAAAATTAACTTGTTTGTTGAAAGCATAATTCTAATGTTCATAGCCTTGAGCAAACCTTTTCACTTAAGTAAGCCTGCACTTTCTTGGCTGTTAAATGGGCCCCCCGGTGGTATTTATTGGATTCCTCAGAGACATAACAAACAGAGACAGGCCACAAACATCCCTGTGTAGCACAAGTCATGGTGAATAAAAGGCGATTTTTAAAGAATTTTCAGCAAAGTACAAAAATTTAAAGCATTCCTTTCTTTAATTTTGTAATTCTTTACTGTGGAATAGCTCTGAATTTCAGTTATGTTTTAAGTAGCAGAATGGTAGCTGAGCAAGGAAACATAATTTGGTTTATAAAATTCTTGCTTTAGTAAAAATTCCTTAAATATTTTTTAAAAAGGTGATTTTTATTAGTAAGATACTACTATTGCTGCAGTGGGATGAACGCAATGTGGGAAATGATGTTCATACTGGATTACAAGGATTTGACCAACACTTGTGTAATATTGCAATGTGCCTGGGAATATCCAACAAACAAGAAGAGTACAAAAATGAAGCATTCACTAGGCCTAAGTCTGAGTACAATAAATTTGAAATAAGATAGAAATGAAGCATGTTTGTAGAAGCATAAATGCAATGAGGTCCCAGTTCTCCTATTTGTTCATTTGTTTCCATCTTTAGTCCTTTCCCAGGCCCTCAGAGAGATAATGGATGTGATCACTTTAGAAAATGGACAGCTTTCTGCAAAATGAGGGCGCTTTGTATTGAGGAGTGAAATCTGTCTATATTTCTCATTGACTAAACAAATCATTCGCTCTTCTTAGTGATGAAGACAGTCACAGAATCACAGGATCATGGGCCTCACAAGCTGGGAAACTATCTGCTTCCATCTCTACCCACTGCTGTCTATGGAATACCTGTCAAGCAGGAACCCATACTCAGCTTGAGTGCTCCTGGGGATGGAGCACTCACTTCTACCCTGAGGAGAAGTCGATCTGTCATTGGATAAGCAGATACATTGAATGTTCTGCCACTCATTTCCCCCTTACAGCCTAATCTAGACAACTGGTTATGTTAATTTTGCCCTTAAATATCTCCCAGCATCCTCATCAATACTGCTCCTGTACAAATATCACATCCATTACAATGATAATAATTTTCCGATTAGCCTGTCAACTTAAGCTTCCTCCCTGTCTTCTACCCTAATCCATTCCCTGTGTTGCTTTGCCACAGGCAAATCTGACCTTGAAGTTCTATCTAAACTTTGCCTTTCACCTGCTTAAGGTTGGTCTCCTTAGCAAGTCCTGTGACATCTTAGACAAGTCAGCCTCTAGCCTTCTTCTGATGCAGAGAATGGCAAGCTGGCTCGTAAATCAAATGCAGCCCATAACCTGTGTGTGCCATGAACGAAGAATGGTGTTTTTCATTTTTAGATACAAACATCAAAACAAATCATTTGCTGCTATGGCTTAGAAATGTCCCCCTCAAGTCCATGTTTGCCCATGTTTGATCATCAAAGTGCTCAAAAGCTGCAATATCTGTGGTTCCAAAAGGCTTGCCCAGAGCTCATGGCAGCGGCAGACTTTGGCACTGTTCATATGATGCTGGTTTTGCAAGCACGAGAAATGTGAGCACTACAGAAAAATTGAGGTTTCCATCAAGACTTAAAAGGAAAACCTTAGAGGCCTGGTAGTATCTGGCAGGTTGGAGTGTCAGTAAGCAGCCTCTGGAGAGGCATACTTGAACTTGTAAAGAAGAAACCAAAGCTGCAGTGGAGACCCCAAGAACAAAACTGCCCCAAGAGAATGGCCATGTGGGATCAACCAGCAAAACCAAAGGGGAGGGGCTCTTTCATGCCCTTTGGCCAATTATCATTATACCACAGTGTTCTAGAACCTGTAGCATTTGATGTTTGCCTTTCTGGGTTTTGGTCTCATTTTGGTTAAGTACAGCTTTTCTATTTCCCGTTTTTCCCTTTGGGGTTGGGGATGTTTACTCTGTACCACTGTAATCTTAGAGTGATGTGGCTTGATTTCAAAAGAAAAAAATTGGAAGCCGGGCATGGTGGCGCACACATTTAATCCCAGCACTCAGGAGGCAGAGGTAGGAGGATCGCCGAGAGTTCGAGGCCACCCTGAGACTACATAGTTAATTCCAGGTCAGCCTGGACCAGACTGAGACCCTACCTTGCAAAACCAAAAAAAAAAAGAAAAAGAAAAAGAAAAGAAAAAAATTGGAAGTTCACAGCCAACTTTGTCTCAAATCTCAGAAGAAATATTGGACTTTGACTATTTAACAATAACAGAACAATTTAGTACTTTGGGGCTCTTACATATGGAGTAAATGCATTTTGCACTAGGAGATAAACATGAGCGTTTGGAGGCAAATGAAAAATGCAAGGATTTGGAAGTGCCTTTTGAAAACCTCATATGTTAAGAGCTTCATTGACAGTGTACAATTGGGAAGCAGAGGAACCTTTAAGAGGTCGGACCTAGTGCAAGAATTTAGGTCATCAAGGGTGTTCCCTTGGAAGGAGTATTTGGTATCTGATCTGTTCTATTTCTTTATTTGCTTTCTGGGTGCCATATGGTGAAGAGGCCTCTTCTATCACATGCTCCCAGCATAGTGGGCTGTGCCATCACAGACCTGTAGCGGTATGGCAAGCGACAACGGACTGACAGCTCTGAAGCCATGAGCTAAAATGAGCCTCTCCTTCTTTGAAGTTGATTATTTCAGGTATCTTCTCTGGGTAACATAAAGCTGATTCAGCTTTTTAGTGATGATGGATGCTAAAATAGTTGTCTCACATACTGTCATTTTACTAAAATGTTTGGTGACACCTGCTTTGGAGGGTCAGTTTCTGACACTCATAATTGACTTTCTATGCAGCTGGGATAACTCATCAGACTTTAAGTATAAATGGCTTTGACATACTTCTGAGCCATTTCCTCTGACTACAGTATCCTATCCGGCCTATTTCTTGGGTAAACCTGCATTCACCTCTTTAATGATGAATATGATAATGGTGATGATGAATGCCTATGGATTATGATGGCCAAGGAATGCTTTAAATTCTTTGAATCCTAACAAGTTTATGAGGGAGACACTATTATTCCCAATTTACAAAGAATGAAGCTGACATATTAAAGATACATTCATGGCCAGGTGTGGTGGCACATGCCTTTAATCCCAGCACTCAGGAGGCAGAGGTAAGAGGATTGCCACGAGTTCGAGCCCAGCCTGAGACTACTTAGTGTATTCCAGGCCAGCCAGCCTGAGCTAGAGTGAAACCATACCTTGAAAAAGAAAAAAAAAACAACAACAACAACATTCATTTGCCCCCAAATGCAATGCTGAGCAAAGTATATGAACTGATAGCAGATCCAGTTCTGTCTTTCTCTGGCAAACTTCAGAAGTTCTTTTCTTGTTGCTGAGACAAAACATCTGATGAGAAGCAGCTCATAGAAGGAAAGGGTTTATTTTGGCTTACAGTTTTAAGGGGAAGTTTACTCATGGTGGGGAAAGCAGGGCAGAGCAGACAGCTGACTGTCATGACATCTAGTTACATCAGCTAGAAGGAAATAGAAAGAGTGAGCTAGCCAGCTGTCATCACATCTCCACATCAGTGGGAAAGAAGTAATCTAAATACTAGGCCTAGAGCTGGACTATATTATTGCACAGCCTTCCCCCAGAGACATAACTCCTCCTGCAAGGCTGTACTTCAGAAATCTCCACAGCTTTCCTAAACTTCCAACAGCTGCAGGACAATTATTGAAAACATATGTGCCCAGGGGGATATTTTACTCAAACCTCCACACAAACCTCATAATTTCTGGAAGTAGTTTGCTATTCTCACCTTTCAGACACCCAGTGCCCACCTGGTTGACAAGCAAATTTTATAGAAGGTACTTGCTATTTGTAGACTTCATGGGTTTGAAATAGACTTCAGGGGTTGAAATATAGATCTAAGGCTTGATTGGCTCAGAGTAATAATATCTCCATCTAGGAGTTTTATTAGTTTCTTTCTTCTGTGAACAAATACTTGACCAGAAAGTAACTTATGGAAGTAAGGGGTTTATTTTGGTTTACAGTTTCAAGGGGATATATTCCAACATTGTGGGGAAAGCATGGAAGCAAAAACTGGAGGCAGCTAGTCTTATCACAGCCAGAGTCAGGAAGCAGAGTATGAATAGGAAATGGGGCCAGACTATAAAACCTCAAGGTCTGCCTCACAATAACTCATTTTCTCCAGCAAGGCTCCACCTTCCAAAGATTCCATAACTTTTCCAAATAGCTACATCAGCTGGGGATCCAATTTTCAAACAATATGAGCTTATGGGGATATTTTACATTCAAACCACAACACTCTGCCTCTGGTCTCTGTATAGGCACATGGTCATCTCATGATGAAAAATGCATTCTGTCCAATTTCAAAAGTTCCATAGTCTTTAAGAATCAAAACTGTTCAAGAGTCCAAAGACTCTTTTGAGACTCAAGAGAATCTCTTAACTACGACCACTTATAAAATATTTTTTAAAAAGCTACATATTACCAACATAAAATGACATAGAGTAAATGTTCCCAATCTAAAAGAGAAGAATTGAGCCGGAAATGGTGGCTCACACCTTTAATCCCAGCACTTGGGAGGCAGATGTAGGAAGTTTGCCATGTGTTCAAGGTCACTCTGAGACAACATAGTGAATTCCAGGTCAGCCTGTGCTAGAGTGAGACCCTACCTTAATAAATAAAATAAAATAAATAATAAATAAAAGAGAAGAATTGGCACATATAACAAAGAAAGATCACACCAAAGAAAGAGTGAAACCTATCAAATCCTGCAGCTCCACATCTAGTATTTAGGACTCGTAATGAAATTCTATAGGCTACAAAGAACTTAGATTGCCTAACTACTCCTGCTCCCTGTAACATACATGGACTCTATTTGGCATCTGTAGCTTTTATTGGCAAATGTTCCATGGTTTTGGTATCACCAATGTCTCAGTCTTCTGGTTTTCCAAATTCCCACTAGAATGGCTCCTTAAACTCTGCTTTCAGCAGCATTCTAGGGCTTCATTAAGACAAAGTTTCATATTTTTCTAGCCCAGCCCAAACTCTTCCATATATCTTCTGAAAACAAATTGCAAAGGCTTATAAACCGTATGGTCAGATTTTATCATAATATTGGTTACTTTCTCATACCTGTGAAAAAATACCTGGCCAGAAAGCAGTTTAAGAAAGGCAAGTTTTTTTTTTTTGTTTTTTTTGTTTTTTGGCTTACAGTTTCAATGGGAAATATTACATCATAGTGTAGAAGGCATAACCACAAAAGCAGGAGTCAGATGGTCACATTGAAGCCAGAATCAGGAACAAGAGCAGGAAGCAGAGAACAGAGGCAGGCTATAAAACCTCAAGGGCTGTCTTCAGTAACTGGCACTTTGAATATATGTCCTGCAGTAGACTCAAGTGTTATGAAAATTGAGTTTGCAGCTTCTGCCCCTAGCAGGCAGATCTCTTGCTACAGAGGAGCATATCACTGGGCGGGGGGGGGGGGTCTGAATTCAAGCCTGAGGTATGCAGAGAAGTGTGAGATCTGGGGGTTCCTGCTCATGTAGGTTGTTGCTTGCTTGCTGATGGAGCTGGTAGTGTGATTTTTTTTCTCTCTTCTTGGATCTGTGAAAGGGGGCCATCCTCTTCCACCATTAATGAACTTCCCCTGGATCTGTAAGCCTGAAATAAACCCCATTCCTCCCATAAACTGTGTCTGTTTGGAAGTTTATTCTGGCAATGTACAGTTGACTATAACATAAAATTGGTATCAGAGAAGTGGGGTGATTTTGTTGCTCATATTTAACTGACCATGTGGATTTTGGTCTTTTGGAACTTTTGTGCTGGAGGAGTGGGAAAGAACTTGGGACTTGCAACTGAAGATGCCTTCTAGAGGGGTAAGCCAAACTTTGTGGGCTATTATGATAGGTTTTACAGTGCTAAGTGTAGAGATTGTGTTGGCTTTTGAAGTTGCAAAGGGGAAGAAAGACGACAGAGAACTTTGTTGGAAATGGGCTACTGGCATAACAGCTGGCTGTGTTTTTTGACTCAAGCCAGAAGAGTTTGATCAAGGTTGAATTTAAACATAATTTGTTGTGCT
This sequence comes from Orientallactaga sibirica, assembly GCA_036365145.1. Lineage (NCBI taxonomy): Eukaryota > Metazoa > Chordata > Mammalia > Rodentia > Dipodidae > Orientallactaga > Orientallactaga sibirica. The sequence continues at coordinate 15,762,784 of JAEOAD010000034.1, forward strand.
TGGTGGAAGATATGGAACTGAGAGATTTAAGATTTAAAATGTGAGAAATTCAAACAAGTTTGAAATTACTGGTACTGAGACCGGTTGTTAAAGATGTTATTGTTAAGGAGATATTACCATGATTAAGTGTGACCCAACTGCTTTGCATTGAAACAATGGAAAGAGACCTGAGGTGATTTCTATTATGAAAGGAAATTATTTAAAAGGAAGGAACTTTCTCTTCAAAATCATGATTTATTACAAAAATTTTTTCATCTCTGGATTAACAACATGGCTGCTTCCTGCACACCTGGTATTGGTCTCAGAAGCATGAAAAATGTATGAAGTGGGTCATGAAATGCACATGGTTCCAGGAGCCGCTGCTGTGACACAGCAAGTGAGACAGGGTATGATGATCTTGAAAGGCAAATGAGGCCATAGGAAGATGGGCCATAGTTTGCAGTAGAGACCCAAAGATGTTTTGGATATACCAGGACTATGCAAGGACTACCATAGAGTGTGTTGGCTCAGGATGGAAGTTTTCCCTAGCTACTCAGCCCAGCTGGAGGGGTGGAAATGGATAATCTGGAGACTGTCAATCACTGGTTATATATATATCAGACTTGAAGTGCAGATGTTTGATGTTAGCCTAATGGCTACTGATTTTGCATTGGTCTAGATTTTTCTTGTTATGCCTTATAGCAATGGAAATGTTTACTCTCTGCCAATATATGTTGAAAGTATGTAACTTGTTTGATTTTATAGGACTTACAATTAAGAGATAATCTTAAATCTCAGCTGAGACTGGGAATTTTGGAACAGTCTTAAAGTTGGTAAAGAACATATAGACAAATAAATAAATAAATAAAAAGAACATACAGACCTTTAATTTGGACTAAATATAATTTGCAATGTGAGGTGTTTATCAGTCTATTAGGGGTTAAGGACAGAATGTGGTAGGTTGATTGTATGTCCCCCATTAGACTCAAGTGCTATTAAAATTGAGTTTTCAGCCTCTGCCCCTAGCAGGCCGACTTCTGCTACAGGAGGCATTTCACTATAAGCAGATCTGAATTCCAGCCTAATGTATGCAGAGAAGTATGAACTTTGGTGATCTTGCTGCTAGAGGTTGGTGTGTGCCTGCTGGTGGTGCTGGCTATGTGGTTGTGTATCTCTGCTTGGATCTGTGAAAGCTGGCCAACTTCTTCCACCATCAGGAACTTCCCCTGGATCTGAAAGCCTGAAATAAATTCCTCCCACAAACTGTGTCTGTTTGAAAGTTCATTCCAGCAACATGAAGCTGACTAAAACAATAAAACACTTCCTTCTGCAGGATTCCACCTCCTAAAGATTCTGTAACCTTTCCAAACAGCTCCACCAGCTGTGGACCAAGTGTTAAAACAGATGAGCCTATGGGGTCATTTTGCATTCACACCACAAGATTGTGATAAGTTTGCTATGTGAAAAAGAATACTGTACAATGGTGTGATGATTAATATTTTCGGTTTGACTGGACTTAAGATCATGAAAACATATCTCTGGGTGTATCAATGAAGGTGTTTTCAGAAAGCTTTAACTGAGGAGGGAGGATCATCCTAAATCAAATGGACTTGGATCCAAGACTAAATGAAAAGGAGATATGAGTTTAGCAGTCATATTCATCTTTCTCTTTCTGATTATGGATTCAAGGTGTGCAGCCACTTTGTGGTCCTGCCACAGTGCTGACCTTGCCATGATGAACTAAACTTGCAAACTGTGAGCCTGAATAAACTGTTCTTCAAATAGATCCTTGTATTTTTAATTTCTTTTTTTTACATTTTATTTAGTTATTTATTTGTGAAGTGAGAAAGACAGAAAGAGAGTGAGAGGAAAAATAGGCAAGTGAGAGCCTCTACTCACTGCCAACAAACTCCAGATGCATGTGCTAGTTTGTGCATCTGGCTTTACATGGGTACTGGGGAATAAAACTCATGTTATTAGACTTTGCAAGCAAATGCCTTGACTGTTGAGTTATCTCTCTATCCCATTTTTTAACATGTAAAGTAACTAATATAGAAAATTGACCCAGAGAAGTTGCGTTGTTGGTATGATAAAACTTGACTATGTGGTCTATAGACTTTTGGAACTTGTATGTGGGAAAAATGCATGAGTTTGTAGCTGTGGTCTATGAAAGCCCTAAAATGTTGTAAGCAGAGCTTAATGGGCCATTTCAGTGGGAGTTTGGAAGACCAGAATGCTAATAGGAACACAGGCATTGGAGACGTGGCTCATGAGGCTTTAGAGGGGAATAGAGAATCTACTGGGTAGTGAACTGGGGCCCTTAACATTGTATTCTGGCAAAGATTCTGGCTTCACTATGCCCATGACAATTTGAATGAGGTTGAACTCAAAAGTAATGGAATAATTTGTTTGATGGATGATATTTCAGGACAGAATGGCTAATGCTCATGTTCACTACTCTTGTTCTGATCTGCAGTGTGAGAGAGATCAGAGAGATATGAAAAATGTAAAGTTTGGCAAGGAAAGGTATGTGAGAAAATTAAATTTAAATTTATAGACAAGGAGTGTGCAGACAAATTTTCTGTATTTATTATAGAGATTAGTGGCATTAAAAACAACCCTCACAGTCAGTTTATCAAAAGGCTAAAAATTGAAGTACATATACCACTATGATCTGTTGGGCTCTGCCCGGTGTGAAGCCGAGTGGTTAGCCCAGCCAATCTTGGCCTATTCCCGGTAAGGCCTAGTCGAGCCTGAGTACCTGCCCTTGACTCAGCACCTAAGCTGAAACTGCCTCCACCCAGCTGCTGCTGACGTGATGAAATACTGTTGGCCCTTATACCTTTCTCTCATCCCCTCTTCCCACCCCCTTTCTCAAAGTATATTGGCCCTTATACCTTTCTTTCATCCCCTCTTCCCACCCCCTTCGTCAAAGTATATTGGCCCTTATACCTTTCTCTCATCCCCTCTTCCCGCCCCCTTCCTCAAAACACATAAATATCTCCCTGACAATAAACGAGTTTCGCTTTTAGACGTTTCTCCGCGACTCAATGTGGTTTTTTCCCGGTGATTTGGGGAGGTTTGAGTCGCCGACACCTGTCTTCTCGCTCAGCCTCAAGAGAGAAACGGCTGGCCCGGCTCTCTCTCTCTTTTGCTCTACCTGCCGGTGGTGAGGGAAAAAGCCCGGCATTTTGGCGCCCAGACGTGGGGGCACAACAACCACTGCCCCATGTGAGGACGTATGAGGATTCAAAACGGACTACGGACTGCTGACGTGATGAAGGAAAAATTCAACATTGCTGACGAGCTAATCGGACTGCTGACGGGTGTATCCTCATAAGTAATGAGGTAATCTTCATATTTAATATTCTAATTTACTTCTATAATCTGTGCTTACTTCAACTTCCTTTCTCTTTCCTTCCATTTCCGGTTTGCCGCCATTTCTAAACGAAGTACGCTCATGGCGGACACACCACGTGGACCAACCTAAAGGAGACTTTTAAACGCTTTGCCTCCTCATTTAAATAAAAACTCCGTCCCAAACTTCAACATCTCTTGTTCTTTTCTCTTTCCTCTCATTTTGGGTTTCTGACAGACCGCTTCTGCTGGTGCATGCCATTTTTGTCCTGCCCGATTTGAATGGGGGCCATCTTAGAAGCACCACGTGGGTAGACCTAAAATGAAAACTCACCATGGTAGAAACTCAACGTGACAAACCTAAAAAGAAACTCACCATGTGGGTAGACCTAAAAGAAAACTCACCACGTGGACAAACCTAGAGGAGGCTCACCACGTGGGCAAACCTGGAGAACTCTCAAAGTGTCCTGCCCCTCATTGGAGTGGGGGCGCCATCTTAGAAAAATTCTACAACATGTTTAGCTACTTTTTGGGACCTTGTGCTTGTGTTGTATTCTTATGCATTACTGTTACCCTGATGTTAAAGATACTCTTCCCTCAACTTTATAACATGGGACAATCCTTATCTAAGCTAAATCCTGCCTTAGGGTCACTACAGATTCTACTCAAAAGTAAAGGCCTTAATCTATCTGATAATCAGGCCCTCCAGATATGGGGCTGTTTACTCAAGATTGCTCCTGGTTGCCGGAGAGTAATCTTTTGACTGGGACACCTGGGATAAAATTGAAGATCTGATAAAAAAGCTCAGATAGAAAAAGGGGAGATCCACCCTTTGGAGGCCCTCCCGGCTGTGTTGGCCTTAAAGGGCTGTTTTCCACCTCAGCCTCAAAGGACACACCCTGACCCAGGAAGGGACAGAGAGCAATCTCAGCCCCTCGGCCCAGCCTGAGTCCTCAGATTCACCCCTAAATCCTTTTGAGAGTGCCCCTCAGCCCTCTAAAGGTCCATCGCCTCCAGATCCCCCTACTAATCCATTTCTGAGCGCCTCTGCCCCTCCGCCCCTACCATGGGGAGGACGGCCCTGGGAAAAATAGTCAATCTCTTCCCTGTTAACGTTAATCCTGACGGTAACCGCCCTGCAGCCTGGTATCCTTGGGAAGCTCACAATTTAAAAGATCTTAAAAAGGCTGTCTCAGAGGACGGGCCTAACTCCCCCTGGGCAGAGACCATCCTTCAGGGTTTAGTTCATTATCATTATACCACTCAAGATTGGAAGAACCTTGCTAAAGCTGTTCTCTCTGGCTCGCAGTACATAAAATGGTGTGCTTTTTTTTCAGGATGAGTGTCACCTTCAAGCTGAGTGAAACCAAGTCGCTCAGCCCCAGTACCAATCACCTTTGGAATGCTCTCGGGCACTGCTGACCAGTTCTCTACCGGTCTTCAGCAGGCTGCCATTCCTGATCCATATCGAGATCAGGCACGGGCTTTGGGAATGGCTGCATGGAAAAAGTTAGAGGAGGGCCCCTCTGAACCCCCATTACAGGAGTCACCCAAAAGTCGGTGAGGATTTGGCCATTTCATAGAGAGAGTCGAAAAAAGCCTACAAAGAAACTGAGACCAATTTGCAAAAATGCTGGTCTGGGAAGGCATGACAGGCAATCATAAGTTGGCCTGCGCTGGACTCAAGGACCACTCTATGAGTAGATGGGTTGTAGCCACCCAAGATGTAGGGTCCCCCTCTCATCAGATCAAAGTTATGACATCAGCCTTACAGGCTTCTGTGAGGACATGGCTGCACTAGAATGTGCACTCCAACAGGTCTCAGGGGAGGGGACAATCTTGCTTTGGGTGCGGCAAAGAGGGTCATTTTAAAAAGGAATGCCCCAATAGGAAAAACACCCCAATAACTCCCTCAACCCCTAACTTGCCCCGCACGCCATGTCCTCGATACAAAAAGGGACTTCACTGGGCCAGAGATTGCAAATCCAAGTTTAGCCTTCATGGTGAACCTTTAAACTTCCCAGGGGCTATCCCCAGCCCCGTTAAATAAGGGGAAAAAGGTAATCAAACACACTGGACTGTGCCTTTGACACCCGGACTTAGACCAAAAATGAACCTAACAGTCGGTGGAAAAACTTTCAAATTTCTCATCGACACTGGGGCTGACTGTACTGTGATAAGAAAAGAGGAGGTCCCTCCCTCCTGGCAGTTAGTCCCGGGTCCACCCCTACTGGGTGTGGGCGGACAATCTACGTCATGGGAAACTGCTAACTGGCAGACCTGGATTGACCCTGACAATAATAGTGGGGAGGTGCGCCCTCTAGTGGTGTCAGGCCTAACAGCCAACCTCCTAGGCCAGGATATACTTGGGGAAGCTGAGGCTTATATTACTACTAATCATAGGGCTTTCTGTGAAGATAGACTTGACCAGAAAGAAAATAAACAGTTTAAGGAAGGAGGGACCTACCATCCTAACTATAGAGATGATCCTCATTTTGAAAAAATTAAACAAAAACATTCTCAGGTTCACCCCAATCCTAAGGGCCACTGCTCACCCCCAGTTCCTAAGATTCAATGGGTGCCTGGGGACCCGTATGGGTCGAGCAGTGGCCTATACCTACCCCTAAACTAAAACAACTTCATATACTCGTTAAACAACAATTGGCTTCAGGAACCTTCAACAAGTCCTTGGAACTCTCCGGTTTTTATTATAAAGATGCCTAATGGCTCTTGGAGACTTTTACATGATTTGAGAAAAATAAATGAGAGAATAATAGCTTTTGGGACCCCCAGAGAGGGCTCCTTGGATTCCAGCCATTCCCAACACCCATTACTTAACCATTATCGATATTAAAGATTGTTTTTCTCTATTCCATTACATCCAGATGATATAGAAAAATTTGCATTCTCCATACCCTCAACAAACTTTCATGGACCAGACCTAAGGTTTGAATGGACCGTCTTACCTCAAGGCATGGCTAACAGCCCCCCCATTTGTCAATATTACATGTCTCATATCTTTTCTTCCTTGATTAATCATCCTAACATTTTATTCTACATTTATATGGATGATATTATTTTAGGTCATTCCAACCCATCTGATCTCCAAGACCTTACTGCTAAATGCCTTGCCATTTTACAGGCCAATGATTTTAAAGTGGCTCCAGAAAAGATACAGACTGCCTCTCCCTTCAAGATTTTGGGCTCCAGGTTATCTCTTGATACTGTTTCTCCTGTCAAACCCCAGCTCCATATTCAAAAATCCTATACTTTGCCTCAACTCCAAAAGGTGCTAAGAGAAATTAATTGGATGAGGCCCTGGATACCCATAACTACTGAGGAACTGTCCCCTTTATTTGACCTCTTAAAGGGTCTTACTCTCTCCTCTCAGATAACCTTGCCCCCTCATCATGAACAAATTCTACATAAGGTACAACGGGCCATTGATGCTGCTGTCCTAAAGAGGTTTGATCCTAACTTACCTATCTCCCTCTGTATTTTCTCTGGGGAAACATTATGCACTGCGCTGTTGGCCCAGGAAGGAGAACCCATCCAATGGATTCACCTCTCCCTTGGTGGAGTCCCCAGAGTTTACTCTATAACTAACCAGATTGCAGACTGCATTATAAAGGGCAGGGACACCTCTGTCCGATTGTTTGGCATGGAGCCTCATGTCATTGTCACCCCCTTTAAGGTAACAGACTTCAATTGGCTTCAGAGAAATAACAACAGGGTTGCTATTGCCCTCGAGGGGTTTCTGGGTATAATTGATTGTCACTATGGTCCTTATAAATGGATGAGCTCCTTCTCTAGGTTAAAATGGAGACCCCCCAGACTTTTTTTTATCTAAACCCAACCCTGATTTCCTTACCGTATTCACTGATGGGGGGCGCTTGGGAGCTTCCCTAGTTGTTTACCCTCCCCTAAGGAGGGGAGAAAAGTCTATACCCATAAAGTCTATCTCCCATGAGGTCACAGGATCAGCACAATTTAAAGAACTATTTGCTGTCGTTTTGGCTTTGGACACTATTCAGGAGCCATTTAACTTATTTTCTGACAGCCTTTATGTTGTTAACCTGTTACCCAACCTAATTGAGGCCCATATTAGACTGGACTCCAATATTATAACCCCATTAATGATTCAAGCCCGCTCCCTACTTAAACAAAGAATTAACCCCATTTTTCTTCAACATCTCAGAGGCCATCAAAATTTACCAGGATTCCTCTCTAAAGAAAACAATTTGGCTGACAAACTGGCCTCTCAGCCTCAATGTAATACAGTCTCAAAAGCTACACACTTCCACTTATTAACTCATATAAATTGGAGGGGCCTTAAACATAAATATCCCCATGTGCCAGTCAAGGACCTTAAAAAAATTGTCCGAACTTACAAATCCTGTCAGCCTTTCTTCCAGGTACCTCCACTTCAAACTACAGGAGCCAATCCTCGAGGACTACGCCCTAATCACCTTTGGCAGATTGATGTTACTCACTATTCTCCATTTAGAAAACTTAAGTATATTTTTCTCTCAGTTGATACTTTCTCCCATGCTTGCTGGGCATCAGCACATGCTGGGGAAAAAAACTAAACATGCTATTAGCCATATGCTTCAATGCTTTGCCACCCTTGGATTGCCAGATCAAATCAAAACCGATAATGGTCCCTGCTTCGTAAGCAAAACTTTTATAGATTTCCTCCAAACCTGGAAAATCTCACTTTCCACAGGCATCCCATATAACCCGCGGGGCCAAGCCATCGTGGAAAGATATCATCAAACTCTCAAATCTCAATTACAAAAACAAAATGGGGAATCTCTACCCCACATGACCAACTAAAAAGGCATTATTAACCCTAAATATTTTAAATTTTTCTAAAGAAGATAGACACTTGTCCCCTTTTCAAAAACATTGGACCTCAGCTGTCACCTACAGCTCCATCTGGGTCAAATGGAGGGACTCATTAACTGGGGTCTGGAGGGGACCAGACCCCCTCCTCACAGCAGGGAGAGGATTTGGATGTGTCTTTCCTCAAGAGGAAAAAAGACCTATTTGGGTACCGACAAGAGACTTAAAATATTTACCCCAACAAGGGGATGATAATAATCAATCTTCCAGGGAGTGTCACACCCCTGAGAACTATGCCTCTATTTCTTCCCCAGGAACAACTGAAGGTATGGATGCTACTAGACCTGAATGAAGCCAGAAAAGCTCCAGAGAGATTTACAGAAGAGGAGTCGGGACTCCTAAGACAACCTGCTGTAGACGAGCTTACATGGCTTTTTATTCCACCTTCTCCCTCCCCTTGGGCCCCCTCCTTCTTCTTGCTCTTTACCCTACCATCTCCCTCCCCTGAACCCCTCCTTCTTCTTATCCTCACTCGGGCCCTGTGTAATTAATAAGATTACACAATTCATTCACCAACAGCTTGAGGCAATTAAACTTCATCAGGCCAAGGCACCACAGGTTTGCGACTCAAAGACAATGGCTTTTCCACTTACTGGCTATCCACCTAACATCCCTCCCCGCCCTCCATCAAACCAACGACGGGTAAGCTCTCAGACAGGCTGAGGCAACCTAAGACAGGCGTGGAGTGGTCAACGGGCTAGAGGCATAGTGCCCAGAGATGGGTAAGGTTCCCAGAGGGGAACAACCTAGGACAGGGACTATGCCATCCACCGTTCTTACAAAAACAAAAGGGGGAGATGTTGGGCTCTGCCCGGTGTGAAGCCGAGTGGTTAGCCCAGCCAATCTTGGCCTATTCGGTAAGGCCTAGTCGAGCCTGAGTACCTGCCCTTGACTCAGCACCTAAGCTGAAACTGCCTCCACCCAGCTGCTGCTGACGTGATGAAATACTGTTGGCCCTTATACCTTTCTCTCATCCCCTCTTCCCACCCCCTTCCTCAAAGTATATTGGCCCTTATACCTTTCTCTCATCCCCTCTTCCCACCCCTTCCTCAAAGTATATTGGCCCTTATACCTTTCTCTCATCCCCTCTTCCCGCCCCCTTCCTCAAAAACACATAAATATCTCCCCTGACAATAAACAGACGATTTCGCTTTAGACGTTTCTCCGCGACTCAATGTGGTTTTCTTTTCCCCGGTGATTTGGGGAGGTTTGAGTCGCCAACACCTGTCTTCTCGCTCAGCCTCAAGAGAGAAACGGCTGGCCCGGCTCTCTCTCTCTTTTGCTCTACCTGCCGGTGGTGAGGGAAAAAAGCCCCGACAATGATCCACCTGTACCATTCCTGGGAATATATCCAAATAACTTTTCACATATATGTTCAATGACACTTTATTCACAATAACAAGGAAAGGGAGGCAGACTATATGTCCATCAACTGATGACTGAATGATGAAAATATGGTACACAATGGAATTTCAATTCTAAATAAAAATGAAATCTGCATATACATGAATGGAGTTGAAAAATATAATGCTGAGTGGGGTAACCTAGGCTCAGAAAGAAAAAAATATATTTTCTCTCTCGTATGTGTATCCTAACATTAAAATGTTTATGTGTATGCAAAAATAAGGGTATATGAGAAAGAACATTAGCTATGAAACTAGATAAGAGACCACTGGAAGGGAAGAAAAGGTAAATAAGGGGAACATAAAGGTCACATTGATATTAAAATGGAAGAAAGACTATGTAGTAAGGGGGCACAAGGGGAAGCAGATGAAAAAGGAAGAAACAAAAAAATGTATGAAAATATATAATAGTGAGATATAATTATCTATGTTGGTATGCTAAAGAGAAGAGTGAGAGAGAATAAAGAAAAAGAAATAAAGATATAGAAATTTAAGAAGAATAGACAAAGAAACCTTATATTCTTCACTGGGATAGTGGGAAAGTTTCCTTAGGGCAAACCTCTGCCCACTATAGGTTCCAATATGTGAAAGTGCCAAGTAATTTGAAAGCAGAGAGTATGAATCAATAATGCCACTGAAGGGGTTCCTTGATTAAAAATAACCACTTAAGCAAATGTCTCCTCAGGGTCAGCATACAAAGGCTACTGAGATGGTGGACCAAAGGGGCTAACCTACATCCCATGATGACAGCAGAACTTGGTGGGCCATATCATCAACATGATACTAGTTTTTCAGGTATGAAAAATATAAGAGTTGGGGTGTGGGCATGGAAACTTTCACCAAGGTTTGAAAGACTGTTGAGGTCATGTATTGTATGGCTGGATTAGATTTCCAACCAGGATGCTCTGAAAGGTCATTGTATGAAGCTGAGACAGTGAGACTTAAGTTGCAATAATGGCCTCAGGATGCTGGAGATGCCAAGACTATGGGATGCTCACCAAGGAAACCTGCAGTTAAGAATGGAGTTGGACCAAGAGAAAAGTCATATGTGATATAGGTAGCAGAGCTGGAAAGGCAAGGCTGCCCACTATCATTGGAGCCAAGTTGATTTCATCAAAAGCCTCACATGACATGTATGGATACAAGTTTTTGGATTTTCCTTGCTGGAAATGGGTCTTTCCTTGTTATGATTATTTCTTTCTAAGCTTCCATTCCTCCCTTTTGGAATGGGAATATTTCTTCTGTATGGAAGAATATAACTTGAATTTGGATTTTGTAGGTGCTTATTAGTGAAGAGTTCACCTTGGGCCTCAAAAGAGACTTTAGACTTTTGAACAGCTTTGGGACAGCTATGGGGACTTGTAGAGATAGACTAAATACATTTTGATTTATAAGATGAAAATGAGACCCAAGTATGGAATGGTTACAAATTAAAGTGATGTGTTTTGGTTACAACTGACAAAGAATGAAGTTTTATGGTTAATATTTATTGTCAACTTGAGACACTTTAGAATCACCATGGAAACATACCTCTAAGTGTGTCTGTGGGGTGTTTTCAGAAAAGTTTAATTGAGGAGGGAAGACCCATCCTAAATGTGGCCATGATCATGCCATGAGCTGGGATCTCATTCTGAATGCAAAGGAGAAGTGAGCTCAGCAATAGCATCCATCTCTCTGTTTCCTGCCTACAGATGCAAGATGACCACCTGCTTCACACTCCTGCCATCACCTCCATACACACAATGGATTGTGCCCCAAAATATTGAGCCAAAATAAACCCTTCCTCCCTTAAGTTGATTCTTGTCAGGTATTTTGTCATAGCAATAAATGTAACTAATACAAATATAAAATGCTGTTTAATTATAAGACTATTATGCTGTTATCTTCTAGGAAGGAAGACTAGGTCACAGGAAGATGGCTGTGAATAATGCATTAGAATGATGGCAAAGTGATTCAGTAGGTAAAAACACTCTGCATGTGATGGCCTGAATTTAGATCACTAGAACCTACACAAAGCTAGATATAGACACACTTGCCAAATATCTCAGTGCAGGTAGGTGAGATGTAACGTGGACACAAGAAAAATTGGGGATGCTTCTAGACCAGTTAGTCTGGTATCTATAGTGGCAAATGATAAGAGACCCTGCCTTGAAAAAGTGGAAGGTGAAGACCAACATCTAAGGTTGTCCTCTGGCCTATGCCATGACTGCACTCACACATATGAACACAGATAGATAACACACACAAAAAAGAGTTTAAAAATGTTTGAAGTTCTTCATTCCTATGTTGGAATCCTGACATCTTCAAAGTTTCCCTGTCCTTAAGTCTTAGGACCTCAAAGAGAGTGCAGTAGGTATTTTAATCCATGTTTAAGAATCACAGCTGGTTCACATGAAGAAGGCTTAATCATCACCTGTTCCACTCAGTGGAGAAAACCCTTAGGCAAGAAGAAATTAATTCAGTAGAACACTGAATCATCTTGAAAACTTTGGGTAAAGGGTACATCTGGATGCATTTAACCAGAAATGCTTCTCTCCTTTAATCCTTCATCTTTGCATGTGGGTTTCATTCTCCTGTGCTGGCTTTTTTATAAGGAGCAGAACACATCTATTCATGGTTCCCACCATTCCTGTTCTATGACTACCTGCCACCAGAGAGAGACTAAGTATCTTTCCTTCACTGTCTTTTCTTCTGATTTGAAAATTACAGGGAAAACAGTTCTCACTGGCTTAACCTATGTACAAACTTAACTCTGGGCCAGTTCACTGTGATTCAAGGCAAGTAATACACACATCCATCAAGGTCAAACCTGTGTGTATCGAGGACATTGCCAGCATAAGAGATAAGGGGTGAGCTGGGAGGTTGTTTCAGTGATATCCACTGCGGCAGGTGGAATGTGGGCCTCAGAAGATAATATATATTACTTACGCAGAAACATTTTTTGTAGAATCTAGAATTAAGAAGGTCTGTTTTGAGTCTTGAGTTCTCCCATTGGGGGGAGGGGATGTTTTTGAGACACCTCTTACATGTTGTTTTAAGTTTAATTCTCAAAGAAACCATAGACAAAGATTCTGCTTACTCCCATCTTAAATACAAAGCAATGAGGCCTGGGAAAGTTAAATGACATATTTGGGGATACTTAGCTGATAAGGGTCTGGTTTAGCCTGGGATAGCAGCTGATAAACTGATCTTGTGGGCTGCTGAACCCTTGCTCCTTATTTTTATATATAACTTGACTTATCACAAGTTTGGAAGTTACTTTATCCTTTCAGGGCATTTAATGTTTCTACAAAATTAATTTTTCTTCAATTTAAAGTTCATCTTTTCTAATTAAATTTTCATATTTTTTTCCTATTTTTCTCATTCTCAAAGCCATGTGTACTGTAACGTTTGACAATGGACACATTCTTTGTTATCACAAAGGAAGTTAATTCCTCTCAGTGGTAAGTAGGGAGCTAATCTTTCTTCTGATATTCTGAGATTGAGGGAAACAAACTCTAGGATCTCAGTTCTGGGTTTTGCTTCAGGATAATTTCTTATGTAAACTTCTTCAGTGGAACCTCTGTTTCCTCATTTCTAAGAAAATAAAGAACACCTATCCTTCATAGCCTCAGTGACTGGACTTTTTGGTTTGGATGCAAAGCCCATTCCTGTAGGTAGACTTTCACTTTGGAAATGTTCCCCTTCCCTATCCTTCTAAGTTATTTTCTCACCTGTGAAATGGGAATTAGACAAAAAACTTTACCTCCATCTACTTCTCATATTCCATGTCTCTAATTTCTATGGTAATGAAAAATCTATACCCATCCCTTTACCTACATGACAAGGATCCTTGTCTGGGCATACTCAGCCTGCCCCTCCTTGTTCCTCTCTCATTACCAACCCAGTGATTCACTCATTCTCTCCCCTCAGTCCCTCCCAGAGATAATTCCTAGCAGCAGGCTCTCTCCTCCATGCTAAATAAGCTGCTTACTACCATGAGAAGTGACTGCATCTAGAGTGCCATGTTTTTTTTTTTTTTTTTTTTTTTTTTTTTTGCCTTTCTTCAAAGGAAAGCTGATTTGGAAATGTGGAAGATGCTCATAATTGGATGCTTGGAGCTCCTTGAATGTGCAAACACAAGCAGAGAAATAACACTATTACTTCTGTCTTCTTTGATGTTTCTCAAGATCTAACTTGGGAGGTGCTTTCCTCCACTTTTCAAGCCCTTTAAAACTTGCTTGGCTGTACTCAGAGCTGGCCATGTCCAGGGGTATAGACTTATCTTTGGATGGGTGGAATACCGAAGAGTCATGCAGGCTTGTGATAAAGACACCATTAATCAGATTGGCTATGACTATGTTGTAGCAAGAGGGCATGGTGTTGAGAGAACCCAAGTAGATGGGACCAAGGCTAAAGAAAACTCATCAACTATTGCCCTAACATGGTCATTTCCAAATGCTCAAAGCATCCACCCAAAGGCAGGGAGAAATTTAGTTTTGACCTGAGCCAGTGCTGTCATTCGAGATAATATAATCCAGTGTATCCTTACAATTCAGTAGAACTTTCAGGCGACAATGACGAGGAAAGCCAGTCAGAAAGCAGAGCAGGACTACAGAACTGTATTTCTTGAAGACAGGTCATATTTGAAAGTCTATGCTTTGGAATTTGACAGACCCAGGTTCAAATGCAAGCTTGATCCTTTACTAGCTTTGTGGATCTGAGTGAATAACTTGACCTTTCTAAGTTTCTATTCCCTCCTATGAGAAACAGAGCAATGAAACTCATACCTATGTGACATAGAGCTCTTTTGAGAAATAAACAAATAAATTGCTTTCCCATGGCTGGGACAGCCAACCAGAAGCAGTTTAGGGAAAGAAAGAGTTTATTTCAGCATATTGTTCCACAGTCCATCATGGTGGGAGAAGCATGGTGGCAACAAAAAGCCAGAGTTGCATCATCACATCAGCAGGGAGGACAGTGAGACAGAGAGAGAGAGAGAAAGAGAGAGAGGGGGGAAGGACAGCAAGTAGAGAAAGAAAAACCACAAGTAAGGATAGACCATATAATTCTAAGGCCCACCTGCAATGGCACATTTCCTCCTGCAAGCCTCTATTTCCTAAAGGTGATAGAGCCTTCCAGAATAGCACCTCCATCTGAGAACTAAGTGTTCAAACACATGAGCCTATTCTGATGGAGGGAGGTTTAAATCAAATCACCACAAATGCTAAAGTGCTTAACATGGTATCCAGATCATAGCAAGTAGTTATACTTATTCACTCAGCCTACCCTCCCATTAAACAGATACTTATTGAGGACATACTGCATAACAATTACTCTTCTGTTTATTATGATTTCTCTTATTATTATTATGGCAATTGTTATTAACATTAGATGTTGTCTATATGCTTGCATCAGCTTTTAGACAGAAGCTGTTGTGCCAAAAAAGAAGCAAAAAAAGGAGACTTGAGTTTAAGGAATGACATGTGACAACCAATTATTCATACTGGATCACCAAGTGGACAGGGAAAACTGAAGATCTATTTGGACATGTGAGACCCGAGGGCTTTCATAAGCATGTCCATAAGACCTTTCCTCATTCCCACAGTGATGATATCTAATCTTGGTGGTTTTCAGTAGGGTCTACAAGAATGCAGGTACTGGGTACTGCTCTCTGCCTGTCACTTCATGACTAAGGGTGGGAAAGCAGACCCCCCCCCAAAAAAAAAAAAACTAAATAAGATAAAGTGAAGAATGTGCTTTGCAAATGGGGCCAATTTTTACAACATTGAGGTGATGGTTAAGATGTGCTGGCACTGAGTTGGCTCTGCTGTCGGCAGTTTTCACTGTTCTTCGGTGTGGTGCCTAAGGAAAGGATTTTGAAGGCAGACTCTGATTCTTATGAGCCATGATAACTTTGGAACATTCTGATTTTCTCTGAATCTCAGTGTTTTCACCTGTTAAATGCAAATAATGATATAGATAATCAATATTTCTTAACTACTGAAAGTACTAAATGGGACTTCCACATAAAGGTTTTGATAGATAATAAACTCTATGTTTCAAAGTATCTAGGAGCTGCTCCATTAGAATCCCCTGATGTACCCTTTAAAGTAAAGGCCTGGGGGACTGGGAGATGTCTTAGTGGTTAAAGGTACCAGCTTACTGCAGCAGGTCCTGGTTTCAATTCACCAGCATGTACATGTGTCTGGCATTCGTATCTTGCTGTTTGTAAGCGCGACACACACACACACACACACACACACACACACACACACACTCATATAGAATTAAATACATAATGATCTAGGTTTACTCCTGGTAGGGTATCTCTGTGTTTTGTCCCATACTTTCCCAAAGCACTACTTCCTGATATTTTCTTATGACTTTCTTTTCTGTCTCCTTCCTCTTTTGATTTTGTTGTTGTTATTATAAACTCCATGAGGTAAGAGCCTTTGTCTGTTGTTCTCCCCCAGGTCTTCTATCAGTACTTGATCAGTAGAAACAAAAGAACAAATGAGTGACTTTCTGAAGTTGAGTTGTCAATCACTTGTATGGTCACTATAGGGATCTCTACACACTCAAGTGTGAGAACCAGTGGGAAGTGGACTCAATCAATATTATTAGTTCTTTTCCCTTTCTTCCTCTTTAAGAGTGTTTGAAAACATGCTTTTCCTTAATATAGCTGCAAAATGTACAGCATGATAGCTTGATATTCATAGTGAAATTACCACAAGCAAATGAACAGATCCATTATTTAATGATTAGATCCATATAGTTAACTATGCCCCCTCGTAAGAACATTTACTATCTTAGCAAATTCTCAGCATATAGTATATTATCATCATGTATACTCTGTATGTTGGACATTATATCTGTAGACGTCTTCACTATGCCGAACTGAAAACAAGGAGTCTACTCCTCTCCCAACTCCTAGTAATCCCCACTCCAATTTGGTTTTATCTATTTGACTTTCCATTTATTTGTTTGTTTAACTGAATTAAAGGCCACATTTTTATCCATTTATACCCACCTTCTATAAGGGCCTTGAGGGTATAGGCTTTGATGGGTGTATTCTTATGGGAGGATTCTGGATGTCATTAAGGTTTTGGTCACACATTGTTGAGTGTGCAGAGCACAAGAGACCTAAGGACATGGGAGAGATTAACCTGTGATAGGATCTGCTTTCTGCTCCATAGACCCAGGCCTGGTATACTTGACACTTACCCCATTAGATTTGGCAGATGGTTTTACTCTTGGCCACCTAGGTTATGTTCTGAATTCCAGCAGGATGAATAAGGGTTCAGAATTGAAGCATGTTTCCTGTGCTAAGTTACTTCTGGGATCCAGCTGCCCAACATGGACAGAATCTAGGAATTAGCCTGACAAGTACCTAACGACCATGTATGGTTAATGTAGGTCTCACAGGTCATGTTAGGACCCCAGGAAGAGAGGGAAGGAAGCTGGCATGCATTCATACCATTTGTGCATCACCTCCCTGACTGAGAATTTTGCCAGATATTTGCTGTGTGACTTTAGGTCACTTTCTTGATTCTCTGAGCCACTCATAAGCTGGGGGTGGTGATATTATTATTTCATGAGGAATCATCACAAAGATGCTATGAAGATCAGAATACTCTCTCAGGCATATAGTAAGATCTACATGTGTTTCTTAAGTTCTTAAATTCTGAGTAGTCTAGAGGAACACAAAGGGTAGTATGAGGTGGAGAAGGTGGCTGCTGTGGAAAGCAAACTACACAGCCCTGGGGACAGGAGCCAAGGGGAGGGAAGTACTCACTTGGGGAATTTTGGAGCCACTCAACTTAAGAGGCTCAAACTAATCAATCCCTCTCAGCCCATCATGGGACTTGCAATCAGGGCTCCACCTGCTTACCTGCTGCTCTGCTCTTGGGGAAGCTGCCAGAGCCAATCAAAATGCATTGTTCATTCAGCTCTTGTCTTTGGAGAAGCTGTATGGGGAGAGTCAGCCAGCTTAGCAAGCATGGGATGTAAAGAGGCCCCACATGACCCAGACCTGGGGTTTAGATCTGCATCTTCACTTCTTTCAGAAGAATAAGGATGTGGCAATATCACCAAGAAAGCCAGCTATGGGGGTGGGTTGCCACTTTTAGTCTTAGTCCCTTAAAATTTATTCATTGACTCAGTAAATATTTAAATCAGTCTAATCAGTGCTTAAAATCATCCATTCACTCAGTATTTAGTCTAGGCCTATTATGGGTTCAGATCCTCTGACACCACATTTTATTCCCCATCCCGTATTCTTTCAAACAGCTCCTCCTTCTCCATTGAAGACCCAGACATTCTGCTGGCAACTTCCCTATAATCCAGGTGTGGCTATGAAGAAATTCCTACATAAACTTTGCCTCCCCCATCTCAATCCTGGATTCTCAAGCCCCATAAATTGCTCTGGACACCAGGTAAGCATGGATGCATTTGGAGTCAGTGGAAATCAGTTTATTTGAATTGACTTGGACCAAGTGAAATGAAATTACTACACTAAATGGAAATAATTGAATTGAAATATAGCAAATTGAATAGAATCAAGAATAACTGAAATGAAATCAATGGATGATGTATTGAATTATGGTGCCTTAAGATATTTGGGCATTGTCTTCCCAACCCTACTTGCTATTTAATAAGGAAATTAAAACTTAGACAGGGAGGACAGGATTAGACCTAGGGTCAGTGACTTTGGAAAGAGAAAGGCTGAACCACACCTCAAAGACAGGCAGGCTGATTCCTACTCCTCTGCTGGCACTTTTCCTACTGTGCCATACTTACAGCATTGGTGGGGTCTGAGGCCATATTTCTGACCAAAGAAAAAAGAAAAGAGTATCCAAGGTTCAATAGAAATCAGCATGTGAAAAGAATCTTGAGAATAATTAGTCATTCATTTTTTAATATTATAATAAACACCCAAACTTGTCCTCTCTCCTCTGAGTTTTGCTTTCCATGTACTTCCTATCTGACTTTCGGTGAATGGATAGACAAAAAAGGAAATCCTATACCCTGAGTGTGATGGCAAGAAAGATGGAAGGCAAGTTTGTGGTTGTGATCCTCTATGAAAACACACCTGCTTTGAAACAATAGAGATAGCATACCTGCAGCTGACCTGTCTTCTTGAATTCACAGTCACAAAGTCATTGTGCCCAAGCATCTGCTGTGACTGTCATTCTCTATCATATCATATCTCTATGCTACCAACTCTAACACCAGGGTGAAGGACTGGGTAGGGGCTGGAAAGAAACAAGATTTGAAGTAGAAATGCTGGACTTGAAGACAATGATATCTTTAAAGTTTAGTAGGGATTGTCTTGTCCACAAATTCAAATATACAAGTTTTTATAATAAAGAAGCATTACTCTTAGGAACAACATGCTATACAATAATGTAAGTTTATATTGCAAATGAAAAGACAAATGGAACCCTATCACTGGGGAACTAAGGATCCCTTTCATAGGTTCTTAGTCACCTCAATAAGAGATTTTAGATATGGACTCAGAAGAGAGTTTGAGGACAATTTTATTAGCATTTGAGAGTAAAATGTCAGCATTGGCCAATGTAAATGTTACCAGCTGCTGGAAGAAGGGAGACAGAAAGTCATGCCTTTTGAGTTAGGGTCCAGAAAACAGGCAAGGGTTTGCAGTGGGGGTCTGTAAGCAGCTGAATGGTAGAAAAGGTAATATTGTCAGAATCAATGAGAAAACCCAGGAAAGGGGGAGGTATGGACCAAAGCTGAGCATGTTGGGGGTCCATCCTCAATGGCCTCCAAGCCTGCTAATTTCTGTCAAAACTGTTGACCTCTTATGCCCTTCCCTCCCTCAAATCCTTAAAAGTTATTTATAATCAGGGGTCAAAAGAATATATAGGCTGAATATCCCTTACCTAAAATTCTTGAGAACAGAAATGTTGCAGATTTCTGAAATTTTTGCTTGTTGGATATTTTTAAGACTTTAGAATGTTGACATACAACTGGTACATTCAAGTACAAATTTATGCTTCATCTACATCTTATACACACAGTCTAAAAATAGTGTTACAGAATTTGTTTTTCCAGGTAGGGTCTCTCTCTCTTGCCCAGGTTGAGCTGGAATTAATTCTGGAAGTAACTATATGGTCTGAGGCTGGCCTTGAACTCATAGCAATTCACCTCCTACCTCTGACTCCTGAGTGCTGGGATTAAAGTCATGTGCCACCATGTCTGGTTTATAAAATATATTTTTAAAATATTTTATTTTTATTTAGGCAGATAGAGAGAATGCATTCTAGGGCCTCAGGCCATTACAAATGAACTAACTTCAGATGCACTCACCACCTTGGGCATTTGGCTTATATGGGTACTGGAGAATTGAACCTGAGTCCTCAGGCTTCACAGGCAAGCACTTTAACTGCTAAGCCATCTCTTGAGCCCTAGGACAGTTTTAATTGCACATATTTTTTAACTATAACCTATCATGTGAGGTCAGGTGTGGAGTTTCCCACTTCTGGTATTGTGTTAGCATTCAAAACTTTCCTATTTTAGAGCTTTGGAGTTCACTTAATTATCACTATCATGATTGATATTATTATTTATTATTATTTTATTAGGATGCTCAGCTTTTATAAAACATCACAACAAGGCTTACAAAAATTGGGAGGTAAGTCAGGCACCCTTGAACTCAGTGAGTGGAGCAGGAACTAAGCTCAGAGATCTAAAGCAGTTCCCTTTAGGCCATGCAGAGAGGAAAGAATAAGATCTGACCTGGGCCTCATCAAATCTGGAGTTCTTTTGGACATTTGAAGTGGGGGTAATTTCATAGTGGAAATGAATCTTTACATGAGTTGTGTAGGATGGGAGTGAGGGGGACATAAAGTATAGGTTCCTTAAAGCCAAGAACAGCTCTCCTCATTTCACAGACTTGAGCCACAACGAGGGAAGCTTTTGGAGAGTGTAATCATCCTAACAAGCAGAGCAGCGGTGCTTGTCAAGGTGTGTGGTCAGAATGCTTGTTGCTGTGATCTGGAGATAATTGGCCCACAGGCTCTTAGCAAACCAGAGGCTGGATAAAATGACACATAGAGGAATCTTGCAAGCTAGGCTGGCTCTGCGGTTTCTTCAATGTTTATTGTCATCACAGCCATCTTTTACCACCAGGCCCTGAAATCAGAAGTAAGGACCATTTAGAAGTAGACATGAGGTACTTTGGAGGTACATTCTGGCAGCACTGATGGCTTAGCTCCTGAATC
Organism: Orientallactaga sibirica; assembly: GCA_036365145.1. Classification (NCBI taxonomy): domain Eukaryota; kingdom Metazoa; phylum Chordata; class Mammalia; order Rodentia; family Dipodidae; genus Orientallactaga; species Orientallactaga sibirica. The sequence goes on from JAEOAD010000034.1 coordinate 15,783,653, forward strand.
CAGTTGCAAATGAAAGTGAACTAGAAGGACAGCAAAGAATTAGTCACCTACCTCAGACCACCCATCTCTATTGCCAAGACAAAAGGTGCTCCTCAGGTATGGCTAACCACTGAGTAACTTTCTATTACTTTGGCTTAATTCCAGGTCCATTTTTCCCCAGTGCTAGCAACTAGATTTTTTTTTTTTTTTGTCTCCTGTGATCAAGCCCTGTTTGTATACTGCTTTCTGCTACCTGACTTTAACCCTCCATTACTTGTTGAATATTAAATAAACATTGTTTACGTACCATAAACTATTGTTTTGAATCCTAGGGATATAGTGGTACAAAGAGAACACTAGCTCATTGGGGTATATCCTTGGACAGACAAGTATATGGAAAAACCAACAAAAGTGCACTAAGGCATGTGCCATGGCAGAAAACGTTATGAAGGTAAACAAAAGCATCATGGTGTTTGCTTCCAGTGTGATTAGAAGAGAGGGCAGCAATACAGTGGAATAGTGAGTTCTATGTCTAACTGGGGGTGAAAGAGAGAGGTACTCACAATGATAGTTGCTGAGGGAACTGAGAACGGACATGTTGGAGTCCCTGTGAGGCTGTGATACAATGAGGTAGGGGGAAAGGCATAAGAAATAAAAGTCCTAGAAGGAGCTTGGATAGTATCCATGAGGTATCAGTCCTGTGGTGCTCTGCAAGAATTCTCTGAAGTTGGTTGCCTCCTGGTGCGACATTTACATGAAAACAATCTTTCTGAGTGCTTGCCCAGCAACCCCAAGGTTGGCTGACTCCAACTGTGAAGTACTTTCTCTGAGTACCACTGTATAAGCCAGCAGCAGCAGTGAATAAGGTCGAATGTCACATGGTAGATTTATAAGATCCCATATTGTGGTAGTGGATTTTTTTTTTTCTCTCTCTCTCTTCCCTACACTGTAGATGGCCTCTCTTCCCCACTGGGTTCATGTTGCCCAGGGCTGGTCCCTACAGATGACCATTCTCCCCACCCACACAGTGGGTCCATGTTCCTGTTGCTTAACTCTGGTTCCTGCAGAGGGATGCTGTCACCAAGTAGGTCAATGTTACTGTTGCTCAAGGCTGGTTCTTGCAAAGGGCGGCTCTCCCTCAATGGGTATATGTTACTGTTGTTCAAGGATGGTCCTTGCAGATGACCACTCTCCCCCAGTGGATCCATGTTACTCTTGCTCAGGACTAGTCCCTGCAGATGACCACTCTTCCCCACTGGGTCCATGTTACTGTTGCCCAGGGCTGGTCCCTACAGATGACCACTCTCCTTCAGTGGGTCCATATTACTGCTATTTACACTGATGAGCTCCAGAAGTTCTCAGGGAGTTGGACTTGCTGTAGTAAAACAGGAGGACTTTGCAACAGAGGTTGTATGGGAGAAAATCATTTGAACAATTGATGAGTTTTCTTCATTAATGTTTGTGGGTGAATCTGGCCCCAACCAACCTTTAAGGCTCAATCCTTCTCTCATGTTCTTGGCTGCTCTTACCTGGACAAATGTCTCATGTGAGATCCTATTTTTAGAAAACTTCTGATGACTCCATGGAGTCCTCTGGTGAGTCCCTATGGCTCTTGGTATCCCATTCTCCATTTATGTAATACTCTAATAAAACCTAAGTCTGAAGCTGGGCGTGGTGGTGCACGCTTTTAATCCCTTTACTAGGGAGGCAGAGGTAGGAGGATCACTGTGAGTTCAAGGCCATCCTGAGAATACAGAGTGAATTCCAAGTCAGCCTGGGCTAGAGCAAGACCTTACCTCAAAAATAAATAAATAAATAAATAAATAAATAAATAAATAAACAAACTAAGTCTGTTAACTTCCAGAGTTAAGAAAGCTGGCAGCTTTGATGCGATACATACTGCCTGGGTTCAAATTCTGGAGCGGTCGCTCAAGTGTGATTAGCAAATGGCCTCTGTTTAGTTATCTAAATGCTGGGGTGGTGATGATCTTCACCTTAATGGATATAACAGCAGTCAATAACCTTGCATATCTTTCTCTCCTTTACATAGCAACCAACAGTTTTTAAAATGTGCTCTATGCCCACATTTTTCACATACTTATCACCTATTTCTCATCTTTTAAATTTCATCATCAATAACTGCTCAGGAAGCAAGGCCCATGCCATTTAATGTAGACCCTCCCTCTATTCAAGTCACCCCATATCCCATTGCCCTTCAGCGTAGCAAGCAACACTATTTACTAGGTTTGGCTTTTTTCATTTGGTCTCTCTTTATTGACAAGACAGGAATATATTCTTGGTTCCTTGACACTGAGTGGAAGTGTGTATCTAATTCTGGCCAATGAGCTGGGAGCAAAAGCAACATTAATTATGCTCAGTGTTTAATTGCCAATGTAAGACATTTCAGAGATCCAAGTCCCACTGGCATAGTAACCAGCAGTATTGGAAAGTGGATCTCTAAGTGAGCATAATGAAAAGAGATTCTCTTGTTCTCCAGACCCATGACACAGCATGACCTAGCCTATTCTGATTGATACCCCCTTTGTACTACTACTTTTTATTATCTCTTAAATGAATATTAGTTGTTCCTTAATGTCTATTATTCCCTTTCTTCTATACTGATCAAGCCCTTTGTTTTAGCCAATAAATGGCTGCACAACATAAAGAGTACATTCTGCAGGACTGACAAGTGATGCAAGCAAGGTACAGGCTCTGGTAGATGACATAGGAACAGACGGGAAGTTTGTTACTTTCAAGCCTCACACTCACATACATAGGTGTGCTCTATCCTTTGGGCTGGCTAGAAAGTGGAAGTAATGATTGCTTCTTTGATTAAGAAGACAAAGGATATGTCTTACAGGTGAGAAAAATAAAGGAGAAAGGAAGAAATGGTTTTTCTGAGACTATAAAACTTGTTTCTGTTCCATGACGTGACCAAAAAGAAACCATTTTATATATATATGGCAGAATCATTTCTTCTTCGTTGCTGTACCTCCAGTCTAGTACAATGTCCGTAATTGAAGTAAATTAGTGAGTGTAAATGATTAAAGTCGGCACTGAATAAATCACTATTGTTAACTGCTATTAGATCTTACTGTTGTTTAAAACCCAGAAGAAGGTTCTCTACTTGAGAGATCCAATCATAAGGATTTAACCATGTAACAATTTCTGAGGCATCTGGAGTTTCCTTGGTTTGTTTTCTCTTCTTAACTTTTACTGAATTTCTTTACAAAAAAATTCTGGACTCATGCATCATAGCATCTTACACAGCATAATTCTCTTTTTATAAGTATGTGAATGTTCAGAAAGGAAAAACCATTTGTTGCAAGTTGCACAGAAAAATGTAGAATTTAGTCTCCATGCTCTTCTTTGAGTTCATTGTCATGAGAAATTCATCAGCCTTGGGGCATATGAAGAGATGGTTCTCTGCCATAACTCTCACCTTGGCACTTGAGAGCTGCACAGTAGTATGTTAAATTGTACAACTTAAGACTTGTCCACATCCAGAACCTGTGAGCATTAGGTCCCTTGGAGGCAGAATAGGTATTCTATAGGTTTCTGCATGAGGACACTTGGGCCCAGAAGATAATATGGTGTCCCCTGTTGTATTAGGCCCACTGAGATACATTAGAGGTGACCTTGAGCATTCTCTAAGGAAAAGATGCCTGAAGAGGTAGTGGTTCATCTTGGAAGACAAGGTATTCCAGTTGAGGTGGAATACCAAGTAATGGAGAAGTGGGTGAGGAAGCACAGGGTCGTGTGGGTCTCAGAAAGGTCTGTTTCCAAGACTGAGAGAGCAAGCATAATACAATCTAACCAGCACAAATACAATAAAATCATACAAAATAAAATCAGGTAAGTGGTCTGAAATGCTTTTCTTTTTCATTTTTACCTACTTCATATCCAATAGAAGTGAAAGGAAAACGAGAAAAATATTGCCTTACATAAGCTGAGCAAATGCCCACTAAATGTCCTGAATCAGTTTTTATGACTCCATTCAGTTCTTTGCTACTGTCTAGCCTATTCCCCACTGATAACTTCTGGTTATAGGGAGCTAAGGTTTTGGAGATTTCTTCAACTAATCTAGTAGTTCTGAGATCATTTTATCAACAAGATATATTTTTAATGTGTGTGTAGTGTGAATGTGCATATGCATGTATGCACAAGTGTATGTGTACACATGTGAAGTTCAATGTTTTGATGGGAGGGTGGCTTCCTTATGTCTTTGAGACATGGTCTCTTGGTAAACCTAGAGTTCACTGATTCAGCTACATTAGCTATCCAGTGAACCCCAGGGATCCCCTAATGTGTACCTACCGCAATGCTGAGAGTATAGGCACACAGCACCATGACCAGTATGGCTGTTGAGGATATGAACTTGGGTCTTCATACTTGTGGGGAAAGCACTTATTTTACCCACTGAGGCATCCCCCTAGTCCAACATAATCTATTTTAGAACACACTAGTTTGATCAAATGCTTACAATGCAAGTTTACATATTTACAGTTCTGAGATGTCACAAACTTGCTTAACTTTTCTACTCTGTTATTCCCCTACAACATTTTATCATGGCAGCTTTACAATTTGTACTATAAACCACAAATGACCGTGAATGCTTTTGAAACAGTAATCTAACTCAAACCCCTTACTTTTGCATGAAAAAGTAGAGACTCATAGAAGTGGAAATTGTCTGTCAGGGATCCAAATCTCAAAGCCTGAGTTGACAACATCAGCCTCATGTTCCATGAGTGCATTAGTGTGTCTCTAAGGCAATTGTGAATGGCCAACATTGCCTTTAACAGCTCCTCTGCCAATGGATCCTGTTGCTGAAATATGTGACCAAGACAATGTGTTGTGAAATGAATGGATTTACTAGCCAGGGGACCAGCCCTATGCCCTTACTCATTAGGAGCCATTTGCATGCAGAACATCAGCATGACAGGCCCAGCGAGGGATTTGTTTAGCTCATTTAGAGTAATGGAGACAAGAGATTAATCACTTGAACACTGATGTATCTTGCTTCTGCAGTCCCATCATGTTTGCCTATCCAGCTGCATATGATCTGATGCCCTAACCACATTCCTAACTTCATCCTAAACCTTTGATGTCTGCCCTGCAGGTCCCATCCATAGACATCAAGGACCAACCAACTTCATGGACTGGAGGAGTAGTCCTCTTACATATTAGACTTTGAATCACAGTAACCCTCAAGACAAGGTTTCCTCTAACTCAATATAACAGTTAAATTTTATTGACAACTTAGCCAGGTTATGAATTAAGTCAGAGATATCTCTCTTGGGCAGTCTGTGAAGGTGTTTCCAGGAAGGACTAATGAAGAGAGGAGAACTTTCTCCCAGAATGTGGCCCTACCTGTGGTGGAAGGCATTTCTAAGATAACACAGAGCCTTTTACCTGACTGCTCCTACTACCTGCTTGTGCATACATCCACTCTATTACTATTATTCTTTTTAAATTTTATTTATTTATTTGACAGAGACACAGAGAGAGAGAGAATGGGCGAACCAGGGCCTCCAGCCACTGCAAACCAACTCCAGATGCATGTGCCACCTTGTACATCTGGCTTACGAGGGTACTGGGGAATTGAGCCTCGAACCAGGGTACTTAGGCTTCACAGGCAAGTACCTTAACTGCTAAGCCATCTCTCTAGCCCTATTACTGTTATTCTTTATGGAATTTGAAACCCAACTCCATCAGCCTTCCAATGTGTACTGGAGATCAGTGGCTCTCCAGAAATCCTCCCATCTTCAAGGCCAGATTGGTACTACTAAGGCATTGAGCTTTGTGGACTGAGCAGCTACTGGGTTTTCAGATTCTCCAATGTGCAGACAGCTATTGTTGGACTGCCTAGTCTGTAGCCTGTAAGCTAATCTAATTAATTCCCTCTGTGATATATATTCATTCTATCAGTTCTGTTCCCCTAGGGGAACCTGACTTCCACACTCATGTGGACAATTCTACTGGTGTCTCTTCTCAGTCTTGCTTTCTTTCCCCAAGGACAGGGGGAACGTTCCCTGCCTCTATCAGTGACCTCTATCCCTGCCTGAGACCTCAACTCTCTTTCCCTTCTAGCATCTCCATTTGTCATCTAGCTCTGCTCTGTTGTCAGTATCTCCTTCTTCTTTTGGTTCTTTCCAGCAATGAACAAATATGCTGCACTGTTTTCCTTCTGTAGCCATCTATAAGCAGAGAGGCTAAATAATTTGCCTAGAGTCACATAGAATATATAATGATAACATCAACTAATTCATATCGTATTTCTATCCAGTGATTGGGAAATTACTCTTCTCCACATCCAAACTTCTTTAAATATAAAGCAGTTTTGATTCTTCACCACAACATTCCATCTTCAGCTCAATCCAAATAACTTGTACCTTCTGGCCTCAAGATCTATACACCTGCTGATCTCTTTGTCACTTTTGAAAATGTTGTCTCTTATCAGTTTTGCCTAAGGGGACTCTTTCCCCAGTCAGTAGATCAAGTCAGCACTACACTCCAACACACACACACACACACACACACACACACACACACACAATTTAAAGTACTATGGCCTCTTGTACTTTATTCTATTTGTCAATATTTTGGTTATAACATTATTTGTACTATGAAAGGCTTCATGCCTGCTTCTCTACTAGAACATGTCACTATGTGGACAAAAATTTAATTTCGTGTGTCTTACTAAGCATGTAACATTAACACTGTAGTTATCACAAAGTCCAAGTACGAGAAAAACATATAGATTTATAGTAAACGAATCTTACAAAGCTTCCTTTGAAAATTAAAGGGTTTGCCTCTCATAATCATGAGCCACCCACTCAGCTATAAAGTATCTTGGTCTAAGGAACTTCATCTCTGCAGGTGCTTGGGTCTTACTTGAGAAATGAGGAAGATTCCAGCCTGCCTTTTTCATAAGGTAAGGCCTAATGAAAGAGAGAGGGTGATACCTAATGAGAAAGAACATCTAGAGCTGGGCGGAGCTTACTGAATATGTACCAACCTCTTATTGATGATTTTTGCTTCTGATTGTCTCTGTAAGGAGGAGAACAGGTTGTTTTGTAATGGGAAATAAAAGTTTGGCTTCTGTGCTAATGACATGGCTTTGGGAAAGACTGTCTCTGTGGATCTCAGGCACTCCAGACACAAGTGGAAACTGCTGGATCAAGCATGCCTCTACAAAGGCCATTTTCCTTGTTAGTCCATGATCAATGCCTCATACCAAGGTCTAAAGGACTTAATCAGATGAGATGGTGGGTGATTTTTATTTTTATGAAAGCTCATTATGAGATATTAGCAGAACTTATCCCCAGTGGAGGCCACTTTATGATGACAACCCAAGCTCTGCGACACTGTGAGGATCATGCTCAGAGATAGGCTCTAGACTTATCCCCAGTGGAGGCCATATCATAGTGACAACTGAAACTCTGAGACACTGTGAGGGTCATGTTCAGGAACAAGCCCTAGATTTTGTTGCAGAGGTCAGGATTTCAAATCCAGGGTTTTCATTTTCAGACGCAGCTCCAGGATCCACATGTGCTCTCGGGGCTTCAGAATCCCCTTCTGTAACTCAAGGGCAGTAAAACTGACTTCACTAAGATATAGGAAGAAACCAATGAGATTACTACTGGGGGAATCAGTCAACAATTCCAGAATGCTCCATGGGCAATTCTTCTCTCTAACCATTTTGAGCAGACAGACAGACAAACAGTCCTGGTCTCTTTCCTGGCAGAGACTAGCTACAGAGCTTTGGGGACAGAGGATGATATAAGAAACTTTGTACTTTAAAACAAATTGTTCTCAGCTCTCAGTCTGAAGTGTACAGTGAGCATTTTTTTTTCAGAGTTGGCAAATTTGGGCCCTAGAGTAACTTACCACAGGCTATTGTCTCACCAGTGATTGATTAGCATAGACTACCCTGAGCTCAGGAGTTTGTATACTGCCTAGGGCTCCTCTTTTCAGAATGGAAACTTGCTTCCTCTGAGGACACCTGTGTGGAGGTGTGTATGAAAACTCTGTCTGCTGACACTCCCCTGGCAATTCCGTCTTTGATAATGTCCTGGGATGATCCCAGTATAGAGGTACAGGAGCTGCCAGGAAGAAGCGTATTATGAGACTTGTCTGCTAAAATATAGCAATGTTATTTGTAGAAACGAGGAAAATCGAGAATAGTTTAAAATTCCTAATTCCATCATTTGCCACCCTTTTATACTTACTTCAAAAGACAGTTTACTTATGTGAGCCTTTATTTCCCCTTTGGAAAGTGACATATTAATGACTCTGTCATAGAGTGTGTGAGAATCAAAGTGAAGCACAGAGAACAAACTTCAGCTCTGTGTATGACTCTTTATAGGGGTTTCTCCTATGTCAGTGAGGTTTCTTATTCTAAGACTGGAAAAGAGGCCACCTGGTTGTGCTGTTTGAACAGTGTTTCCTACCATCAGGTATTTCACAATATTTGTTGGTGTGTCAAGCACATATTGTATCAATCATCACAATGAGGAAAAACAATCTCAGAGATTTTTTTATGTAGTAAGCACTTATCTGTCATGAAGCTCTGGGGAATTCAACTAGTCCTAGCTAGGTATCCCTAAGCCCTAAGTAGAGTAACATGCACTAGTTATAAGTCTTATTCTTTCTAGACCAACAGTTTATCAATGAGTGTTCATATCATGAAACCAAAAGAGATACAAGAAAGCATAAAGAAACATGAGATGGCCCTTAAAGCCAAGGCTGAGAGATGGCACCCCAATATTCCCACTCCTAATATATTTTCCAAAGCAAAAGGCTGTAAATTCAGGACAGAGCAAATAACTTAAGTCATTACAAAGCCCAGCTGCTACATTTCCAGAAACCTTTCCTACATGGGAAGCAGAATCCCACAGATCAGGTAAAAGGAAAGTCATACTTCTCCCTTTCATGAGAAATAGAAGGAAAATATTTCCTCCTCATGATTTCTGTAGCTCAAACAGAACTAACAGTGTTAGTTGCTTTTCTTATTGCTGTAACAAAATACCTGACAAAAAGCAATTTAAAAGAGTAAGGGCTTATTTTTAGCTCACAATTTAAGGGGTACACAGCAGGGAAGGCATGGCAGGAGAAGCAGGGAGTAGAAGATAATATTGCATCCATAGTCAAGAAGCAGAGAGCAGACAAGAAGTGGGACCAACCAAATCTTAAGACAGGGTTAGAGAGGTGGCTCAGTTGATAAAGGTATCGAGTTCAGATTCTTAGAACACATTTATAATTGCAGGTGTTGTGGTGCATGTGTGTAATCTGAATGTTCCAGAGGCAAAGACAGGCAGATACCTGGGGTAAGCTGGCTAACTAGCCTAGCAAAATCAATGAGCTCTAGGTTCAGAAAGGGACCCTGCTTCAATAAATAGAGTATGGTGATGTTTAACTTTGGCCTCCACATGTAGATACACACATATTTATGCACACACCTATGAATATGCACATATACACATATACACACACTCTCTCCATATATATGTATATATATAAGCTCACAAGCTCTCAAGGCCCACCCCAACTGTCCCACTTTCTCCAGCAAGATGCCACCTCCTAAATGTTCTATAACCTTCCAAACCATGACAGTAGCTGGGGAACAAGTGTGCAAATACATGAATTGATGGGAGACATTTCACATTCAAATCACATAGACCAATCATATATTCATTGTATACTGTAGTGGTTTAAATGCATGTTTCCACAGACTCAGGCTAGAGTCTTGAGTGTCCAGTTTGAAGAAGACTTGGTTCCAGTTGAGTCTTTAGCCCTACTGGGAAAGAGGTATGGCACTGGGGTGTGGGTCTTGGAGTCCAGCCTTGAGGTGTGTGGAGAGAAGCTTGATGTTCTGGCTGTTCATGCTTTTTAGTGTTTGCTGGCTGTTTTATGATGTCTGTCTGTTGGATCTATGAAAATGAGTCAGCTTCTGCCATTGATGGTGTTCCCCCGGATATGGAAGCCTGAAATAAACCCTTTCCTCTTATAAGCTATTTTTGGTCGGGTGTTTGTCCAGCAACGAGGAGGTAACTTCAACAGACAGTGACCATTTTTAATAACTGTATTTTAGAAACTCACCCTAAATTCATCTTCACTAACCAATGTATACACATGATGAAAAGTATAAAAATTCCAAGTAAAAAGATATGCCAGTTTTATCCCATTGCTTTTACATAATTGAATGGGCAGGTAATCATTTACCCTAGTTAGAGGTTGAAGGATTTTGTTCTTATGATGTATTCCTAAAAGTCTGCTCTAACATTAGGCCTCTCCCTTGTTTGTGAATATTCTTTGTGAAAGTGTTACAGATAAGGATATTGTATAAAGGAGGTGTAATTAATTAACCCCACTCACTAACAGTATAGTGTGATCTACTTAACAGGGGAGGTCCAAGGAAATGATACAGAATGGGTGAGATTCAAGTTTTACTTTGAAAACTTCAGTGACTTCACTTACAGAATCATATTTGTAGATTGTGTGTGTGTAAATATCTTTGAGATATCCTCACTTTCCTTAGCCATCATAACTGCATGTCTAAAGCATAGAGGTTATATGCTACATTTAAGAAAATATGGGGCTTAATAACCTGTTCATGAATTCTCCAGCAGTGGGGAGTTGTTAACTTTCCTATGCTTCAGTTGTCTCAAGTGTAAAATGGGATTAATATTGTGAACTGTTATGGAATATTGCAAAGATTTTGTATGTAAATGCAAACCTTGACACAATATACTCAATAGATGTTTCTAACTTGTATTATATGTTTTCTTTGAGAATTTGCCAACTATCCATAGAGATAGGGTGTACTATTTTCACCATATTACAGATAAGGAAACTGAGGCTTAGAGCTGCTAATTCACTTCACTTATAGTAAAATGTCAAGATACAAACTAGGCTGCTGTTTCTAAATGCTGGACCTTTACCACTTTCATCTTTCTCCATGATTGCTGAAATTTCTTTCAGTTTCCAACGAAACAGTTCTTTGGTCAGAAATATGTCAGCCTAAATAACATAGATGTCTTCCTCTAGCACAGTTCTTCCAAAGTGTGAGGTGAACATTTGGGATGATCAAACAATTGATATAGATGGGATAGGACACTGAAAAAAAAATGAATCATATTGTGAGAAATTCATTTCCTTTTCAATTATCTTTAAATGTCAAGAGAAAAATCTTAGTTGTATGCTAACATCTTTAACACTTCTAACACATGCTAATCTCCCCACCTCTCCACTCTTTTAAAGCAGATTGAGCAGGTTCCAAACCAAAAACACTCTGATAAGTAAAAACATCTTATTAGAATTTCATTCAGAGCTAGGTTTAAATTATTTTTCATTGTCTTATTGAAAACATGAATTTTGTCTTCCCATTGACCATATAATTCTGAGCACCCATGTAGCCTGCATTTGTTTAACAAGAGAGTTGATTTAAGGAAAATAAGTAAACAAATAGTGTAATCTATGAAGGGCAAAGAAAATAGAGACAGTAGCTAATGACAGGAGTTTATGAAACACTGTTTCATAAGACTTATACTGTACTTCTTTCACTATGTGTGGGAATCTCATTCTTTTCTATAAACTAGGTTCTAAACCTGCACTTTAGTCACTGAATAACTAGTAAGGAGTTAGTATCAAAATGATATAGTGCAATTTATTTAAAACCAAAATTCTATCTATTTGTGACAATGGAGCCAATAATCTTGACAGCAGGAATCCTAGATCCTGTTTTAATTTCTCTCATTGGTTAGCTGTGTGACCATGCATAAATCATTTCCCTCTCTCTGAGCCCCAGAAGCCTCATTTATTAAGGAAGGAGTTTTAACTAGATGATCTCTAATTCAAAAGCATATGAATATTTTCAATATTATTTTTATTAAAAGAATCACTTTACCATTGAGAATTTCAAATGTTTTTATAATAAACTCCCAGAATCAAGGGCAACAATATATTTGCAATAGAAAGTATATTAGCATATTTTGATAGTTTTTTGATCATTTTTGCATGTATTAAAATGAAACATTTCATAAAAATTAAACATTATATGCAAATGAGTCTAACAAGCCTACTTTTGGAATAATAATTCATTATCTCTCTTATAATATATGTGAGTGTCTTTTTCCCCTCAGTACACTACAGCTATTAAGTTAGCACCCTGGAAGTTTACCAAGAAAGAATAACAGAGAATCCTGCTTCTCATTAGCATAAATCCCAGAATTCCACCTCTCTGAAACTGTAAGCTATTAATAGGTGACAAGACTGTCACTCCGTGTTCATTTATAATGTTGTCACTGGTACCTAATGAACATTTAGGACATATTTTAGGAATTGTAATTTTTTCTTTTTGCCAGAAAGAGGGAAAAGTAAAATGTCTTTGTGCCGTAATATGTTTTGGTGCAGCTAGTAACAGTATCGAGTTTTTCTTTTCTAGCTTCTGTTCTTTGCTTTTTCTAATATAGGATGATATAATTATAGTATTAAGATGGAAGGAAACTTGAGAATATCCAATTTGATGCCTTTGTCATATAGATATGCTAATGAGATCCAGAGAAATCTAGTACATAGATTTCTCTTGCTCATAGATACACATTCAATGCCAACATTGGAACTAGACACTGAGTCTCCTGAGTTTTTGCTTAGTATCGTTATGTGTTTTTACATGTTTGTACTTAACATTATAAATACAGAGATTTTATCATGTATGAAAATATAATGACTATTATTAGTACAGAGACATTTTCAAGGTCAAGTCTAGAGAATCTGGAAGTTGGTCAAATTTCTCATAAAAAATCATTACCTTGTGTCTTCCTTGATCTCCTCCAGTCCACAGGCTGAGGTCATTTTTCCTCTCCATACTGCCAGCACTTACCACTCAAAACTGTTTTGCAAGAAATTAATGTATGCTACACTGTAACGTTGCCTGAATGAGGGTTTGATTCAGGTATATTTGGTTTCTTTTTGCAGATTTCACATTCCTTGAGAAGTGAGACTTCTCTGTAGGTTTTATATATTAGAGCACCTACCTTTAGACCAGAATATAGAATGACATAAATGCAAATAATACTTCCATGCTTAAAATTAATGCTTTAAGAATAATAAATCTATTGGAGATGCTGGTTATTCCCGTAGGGATTTATGCTCATGCAAGGGCAATGGTGGCACACAGCCATGGTGGGTAACCAACTGTTCAGTCCTTGTTCTTCCCACCATTCTCTGGGAATGTTTGATTGTTTAAATACTGTCCTATTCATCTTATCTGCCTTGAAAAATTCAAACTAACATTCAGGATTCAGCTACGATGTTTTCTCCACCCATAAAATGGGAACGATAATCCTGGTTACTATCTACTTAACTCTGATTGGTTCTAGACACCATGTGCCAGACAATTGCACAATTGTGATTCTTTCTGTTATACCAATTGTTTTGTTTGTTGCACATCTTATCAATATCCATCTACATGTAATCCTCCCAACTTGACATTAGGACTTAAGGACTGAGACCACATATGTTTATCCTTATAATCTTAGAGCAGATCTCAGTGTAGCATATATCAACCATGTAGTAGTTAAAATGATAAACAAAGTTAGGCTATAATTAATACATATATGTTAAAGGAGAATAGTATACAGAAAATCTGAATATCCAATAGGAAGTTTATCTGAAAAATCTAAGTTTCTTTCCACATCTAAGATGTTATGACTTAGCTATATACATGCTCAAATAAAGCCCTACTTGTTCGGAGGTAGGAATAAAAATAAAAAACAAAGAAACCCAGGATCTCATGAATGTTTAAACTTGTAGACATCCCTATCCAACAAAAGACCAGCCATGAATTCACATGCAATCACACATCTGGAGCTATTCTCCCCTCTGCCTTGGCAGAATCCCTATGGCTTTTCAGCAGACGTGCATGAGGGTATCTATAAATAATCACCCTAATGTAATGCCACCCAGACTGCTGGGTTAAATATAGACATTGGATCAGCTCCAAGGAGGAGGGGACAAGTGGTTCCCAACTCAAAGAAATTGTTATAAATTCCATTTGCTGCACAAATATGTACAGTGGATATTTCCTTCCATAAGGAACCCAAAACAGCAATTAACTCAAGGCTAATGTTATAGCAGCTATGGTCTCCCCTGCTCAAATGCCTCCCCATCTGGATCCATACACAGATGCTAATATAACTAACTTTGCATTTCAAGTTATAGCTCTTCCCACGTGTTTTAAGTATACCTATCCACTGCCTCTGCTTTTCTTGGAATGGAGGAGGATCTAGCATGAGCTGGATATACCTGTGTTTCGCTTTCATGTTTCTTTTCTCAGTATAATAGAAAGGACTGACCTTTGACTTTATTCAAAAGGTTGAGTCTTTACTCCTCAACTTACTGTGTAATCTTTGGAAAGTTACTTAACCTTTCTGAGCCCCATCAGCTTGTAATCTTATAAAATGAAGATACTCTCATTTACCTGATAGTATATTGAGATGATGTAAACAGAAATTCTATGTAAATTGTTTGTCTCAAAAGTAGACTTTGAGTAAAAGTATTTGGTTTATTTTAAATTTTTTGTTTTATTTATACTTATTTATTTGAGAGTGACAGACAAAGAAAAAGAAGGAGGGAGGGAGGGAGGGAGGGAGGAAGGGAGGGAGGGAGGGAGGGAGAGAGAGAGAGAGAGAGAGAGAGGGAGAGGATAGGCACACCAGGGCCTCCAGCCACTGCAAACGAACTCCAGATGCATGCACTACTTTAAGCATATGGCTTACATGGGTAGTGGGGAATTGAGCATCAAACTGGTGTCCTTAGGCTTCAAAGGCAAGCACTTAACTGCTAAGCCCAGTATTCCATTTTATCATATTAAATCCATCTTACAGATCTATACAGATGAAATGGTTATAGCTGATTATGTGGCCCACTGCTTTCATTTGTCAGATGAAGAAATTATGGGTTCTAGAGGAATAATGTATTTCAGAGGTGTCAAATGGAGTTACAGATTGAGCTAGGACCAACTCTTGAATGAATTACTTTCACAGCCAAAGTTCTCCTCAGCATCAATAATTTTATCCTAAATGTAGCAGTTATTTTCTTATTGCTGGAAAAATAATAACCAAAAGCAGAATATGGAAGGAAAGGGTTTATTTCTGCTTACAATCTAAAAGGGAAGTTTCATCATGGTATGTCATAGCAGAGGCTGAGTATCACATCTTGTCACATCATCTGGGAGGGGAGCTTAAACCAAATCACCTAAAGACCATTCCAAGGCAAGACACTTCTTCCAGCAAGGTTCCACCTCCCAAAGTGCCACCAGCTCAAGTGTATGATGCTTAATCACAAACACATGAGATGTATAGTTCACATTCAAAGTATCCCAATAATTATGCATGGTTTGTGAGTGTTGTTTGCATGCATATGCATGCATGTTTACATGTGTGTGGATGCATATGTGTTTGCAGAATCACATGCATGTATGTGGACATGTATGTGAAGACCAAAGTTAATGTTGGGTCACTTTCTCTCTACCTTATTCTCTGAGATAGGTTCTCTCACTGAATGGAGAGTTCATCATTTACCATGGACTGCCTACCCAGAAAGCCTGCTAGTCCTTATCTCTGCCACCACAATGCTGTGACTACAGCCACATGACCAGCATTTTATGTGAGAGCCAGGTATTCAAACTGAGATCCTTATGCATGAGTGGCAAGCATTTTACCTAATGAGCCATCTCCTCAGCCCCTGTTATGCATGCTTTTATTATTTGTTGAGAGGCTATCAAGCAGGATGCATTCAAAACATGGAAATGGATGAGCAAATGTTCTTAACATTACCACAGCTAAACAAGTTCCCAAGCTGTTGCAAATACAGAGTTCATAAGATTAGTCTAAACTTATTTTTAGTTTTCTATATATCCCATAAGTTTCTAGGAGCTATGTTAAACATCTTATATGCTTAATATATTAATTCCCTCCAAACTATGTAAGATATTAATATTATTGTTTCCCCAATTTTCTTTTGGGAGAAATTGAGGCACAAGGAGGTTAAATCCTTGATATACATTTAAACAGCTAGTATATAGCTAATGCAGGATTTGACTCCATGTCCTGCTTTCTCAAGCTACATCGTTACCACTAAATTGTTCCATCCCAGTGTGTAAATAAGGCTAGTGACAAAAGCATGACAATCCCAAGAAGAATAAGAACTGTGGAAAGTCAACATTGGGACACCCAAACCATTAAGTAGGCATCCCCAAAGAACAGGGTTTGAAGATATTGTCCCTGTGACATTCTAAGCAATATATAATATTGTTAAGTCCGGACATGAAAAATTGGTAGGATTATATGGAGACAAATGTGACTCCTAGCAGATTATAAAATGCAAGTCAGAAGAGACAATCCTGAGCTTTTGTGGTACTTGGTGATTTTAAAAGTGTTTTCACAAGTATTCTATTGTGCTTTTTTGGTTTGTTTGTTTGTTTGAGCTGTGTAGTCTCAAACTCTGTGATGAGGGCAGGATATGAGTTAGAATTCCAATTTTACATTAAGAAACTTCAGCTCAGAATGATGGCAGTTTTGATTAAAGATGCTAAGCAAGATTGTGGAAAAGCAGAGGGTAAAGTATGGCTCTCCTGGTTACTGCATGCACCCTTTCTTTCTTTCCTTTTCTATTGAATCAACAATAATGAAAGAAATCTCCATAATCAAGACAAAGAGAAAATGAATCTTCTTATTGGTTCTCCTCTCCAAGCACAGATAATGTATCAAGGCTTGATATGATCCTTAATCTTAGATCTCAATAAAATCTTCAGAGAACATGTGGTATAGATATTAAAAACTGATGGTCAATGTGAGAAGTATTTGTTGCCAAAACAGTAAGGCTGTGCATCATGATATACTTTTAGTCTTTCCTAAGGAAAATGTTTACCAGCCCTGGAACAGGTGTGAGCAAAAGGACACAGATAAAACAATCTTATTTTTATTATTTTTATTTACTTATTTCTTTGTAAGAAGAAAGTGAAAGGGAGAGAGAAAAAGTTTATAGGCACACCATGGCATCTTGCCATTGCAAATGGATTCCATACCAGACACATGCACCACTTTACATGGGTACTGGGGAATTGAACCCAGGCAGACAGGCAAATATCTTTAACTGCTAAGCCATCTCCCAAGCCCAGATACATTGGTTTTCAAAGAAAATGTGCTTTAGGTCATATGGAAATTTTGCTCTATATGACAAGGAAGTAACAATATTGTTGGATGCTTTATTTGTTTATTTATTTATTTATCTATTTATTTATATTTTACTTTCACAACTTACAGTCACTGTAGGATTGACAGCTTTATCCAGAGCAATAGGCAAGATGGAAAATTAAGGACTAAACAAGAAGAAAATTAAAGGCAAAGTTATTTCTGCAGATGAAATAATTTTATATTTACAAATGTAAAGACCACACTAAAAATAGAACCTGGGCTGGAGAGATGATTCAGCAGTTAAAGGCACTCTTTTACAAAGCCTGATGGCCCAGGTTTGATTCTCTAGTATCCATGAAAAGCCAGATGCACAAAGTGGATCATGCATCTGAATTTTTTTCAGTGGCAGGAGGCTCTGACACACCATGCTCACTCTGTCTGCCTCTCTCTCTAATTAATTAATTAATTAATACATAAATGCAACTTGTAACAACTTATAAATTTAGCAAGATTGCAAGATGCAAAAATTACCATAAAATCAGCAGCTAACACAAAATTGCTGATAAAAAATTATTAAGAAAGCATTCTTACTCATAATAGCTAAAAAAAAAAAAAAAAAAAAAAAAAAAAAGAACCCCTCTATGGACAAATTTAGACAGGGAAGTTAATGATCTCTATAATGGAAGTTACAAAACACAGGTGAAATAAATTGAAACAGACACAAAATAAATGTAACAATTTGGATCTTATATGCTCCTCAAAGGCCCATATGCTAAAGGCTTGACCCACAGCCAGTGATATTGCTTAAAGGTGGTGGAACCTTAAGAAGGTAGAAGTTAAGAAGTTGAAAGCTTTTTAAAGGTGGCATTGCCTGAGGCATCATGTCCCACCTGCCCCTCTGTAGAGGCTGATTGAGGTCTGTTGGTCCACACAGAATACCAATAACCCCACCTAAGAAGACCCTCAGCAGAACTGTGGCAGGGGTGAGAGGATCTAAGTATACACCTTTGTATAGAAAATCAATAAATAATAAATTTTGCTTAAAAGATGGCATTGCAATTTTCCATTCATTCAAAATATAAACCAAAGTGGAAACAGCTAATTGTAATAATTTCCTTATTGGTTGAGTCAGCAATAAATAAATAAATACATAATTCACAGCCCTGCATACATGAGAATGAGCAGAATCAACTTTTAGAGCACTCAGCTTCTGTCACTAGGCTTAACTTAATTAAAGAAAATCATAGAAGTTCAAAAGTGAAATAAAGGGATTGAAGGTGACTCACCAAATAGAGGAGCTCAATAACTAGAAGATTAATCTTAATGAAAACATGATCAAATGCAATAATAGACTCCATGAAACATTAAGATAATCAGACCTTGAACTGAAATAATACTTCAAAAAAAAGAGATGGATATGATGCCAAAAATTTAAAAACAGAACATAAAAAACAAATAGAGCTTTTGAAAACCTCCTAGAACCCATCACCCCTCACTAACAGAGTCACTCATGTGGAAGACAGAACTTCTGAGCTGGAAGACAAGATAGAAGAAATTGATCAGGAGTCCAAAATCACAAAGTTCAAAAAAATCATGGGAACTAAATATGAGGGAACAATATCAGGACATTACAATAATAAATCTATATGCACCAAACATAGTTGTACCACAGTTTATAAAACAAAACCTACTTGACAACAAAACAGAAATAAACACCAACATCATCATAGTTGGGGACTTTAATACTCCACTATCATCAATAGACAGATCATCCAAACAGAAACTCAACAGGGGAATAATAGAGTTCAACAACACCATAGACCAGCTAGACCTAATGGATATCTACAGAACTTTCCACCACAATTCTACAGATTACACATTCTTCTCAGCAGCCTGTGGAACCATCTCCAAAATGGGTTAAGAGATCCTTTCAATGGAAAGGAACCCATGTCTGAAACTGGGAACAAGGTCTGAATCCTATGGAGACAAAGATTATGCTCTCCCATGTCAAGTTCCTACTTGACAGACTCACTAAATTGATAATGCTTATGCAATTTAACCTATGCTGACTTCACTTTCCATTGGATGATCTGTTTTTTTTTTTTTCAGAAGGTAGCAAGACCCAAAGAGATAAACCACACCTCACATCTCAGTCAAGGCCCAGGAGAAACCACAGAGGAAGTGGGGAAGTGGGGAGACGAGCAAGAGTGCTGATTCTATGGTGAGCCTGACAATCAGTGCCAGGGTGAAAGAGAAGGAGACAAACGCTGAGGATATTCAACAAATACCAAAGCAGAAATCCACAGGCTACTAAGACCTCATTACTGAAGTAGACTTAAAACATACCCACAAAGGGGAATTTTGTGGAAGAGATGGCAGAAAGATTGTGAGAGCCACAGGTTGAGATGTCCCCATTGATGAGGGTCCCTTTGGAAGAGGGAGGACAGGGAGGAAGATAATGGAGTCACTGTTACAAATGTAAAATTAAAATAATATAAATAAAATTTAAAAAAATAAATAAAAGAAACATTACCACAAAGCTAAAAAATGGATATTTATAAACCAAGGGTGTTTACTTCAAAAGTTACACAGATGTACTTGTGCAAAAATATACTAATACACACATATATATATGTATATGTATATATTTGGGGCAGGGAGCTTATACTTCATTCTCAGTTCTTAACAGACACACTCTATTTGTATTTCATGAATGAAAAATTACAGACAAAAGTCTCAGTTTTTAAACTTCTTAGTTCCATTTATGAGATACTGACTTGTAAGATTTTCTAAATAAAATAGAGGCTATATTTTATTCATTATTATACATGCAGTGATGAGAATCATACAAGCCACTCAAAATCCTTTGATTGAACAGAATTAATACATAGTATAGATTAATTATGTACCAGTTAGCTATTGCTGCAAACACACCATTCTAAACACATTGTCTCAGGCCACAGATATTTATTTAGCTCATTATTGTGAAAGTTAGCAAATAAAATTTGCATTACCTGTAGACTTTCTTTGAATTTAGCTGGGTTCTCTCATGTATCTGTAGCCAGATGTGAGTCCACTAAGTGTTTTTATTAATATTGGTTAAATTGTCTAACATTTTTAAAGTCTTGACTAGTACTGATTCATCTCCAGTCCATATGGCCTACCATCTTCCATCAAGTTATAAGGGCTAAATTTATATGAGAGTAAGTGAAAAACATATTTTCAGGCTCTAAACAATTAGAGACTGTTTTTCAGATGTCAAGGATACTCAGCTTGTTTCTCTAGACCTGTTTTACTCTGTCCCTCAAGATGACCCTTGTTAAGTTCCCTATGCCCCATACTGTCTTCATTTTACTCTCAGTTAGGAAAGAGCAGAATTATTAATTCACACAAATATATCAGCTCAAATCCCTTCATGGTTATGCCTTGTAGTCAGAGGCAACATTGTCAATGTGCGACTGTTAGGATAGCAGTTTGCCACTGGAACAAGAGAGAATATGTGATCCACAGAATGGCAGAAACAGAGAGCAAATGATCTGAGAGCAGGTGAAGAACTTTAGGGTACTGTTTCCACTGAATGTTAAGGCTGCTTCATTACCTCTCCACTGCACTACCAAGACTTCCTACATGGGATCACCCAGGAAAAATCATTCTGGCAAGTCTTGAAAGTCAAACAGGTTAAGCCTGAAAACATGTAGGTATAAGGTATTGCTATTAATATGGCACATGTACAAAACAGAAAAATACAGGAAGCCTTCTGAACATCTTTCCTCCTGATCATGCTAAGAACTCCCATAGTCTTTGCACTTTCCCCATCATCTCTATCCTGGTTGCCATGATGGTTAATTTCTATTCAGTTTCACTAGATCAGAAATCATGTTGGAGAGGTCTCTTAGCCAAGTCTATGATGGCATTTCTAGGAAGGATTAACTGAAGAGGGAAGAACAGAATCCCCCAGAGTGGGCAACCTTCTGATGCCAGCCTATATATAAAGAGCTCCCAAGAAAAGAAACATTTTTCTCTACCTGCCATTGCCTCCTGCTGATGAATGCATCTACCCTGTTGCTGCTGTCCTTTGCTGACATCAGAACACAGCTTCTTCTGCCTTCTAATGTGGACTGAGGACCAGTGGCTTTCCAGGAATTCGTCAGGCCTGACGTTGGTGAACATTTGGACTGTTGAGGCATATAGTCTCATGAACCAAGATACTATAGGGTCCTCAAATTCTTCATGTTCCAAACAGCCATGGTTGGACTGTCCAACCCATATTACCTAATGAATCCATATATATATTCATTCTCTCAATTCTGTTCCTCTAGAGAAGCTTATCTAATATGGTTGCCTACTAAATTTATGACGTTTCCCTCAGGCAGTTCTGTGAGAGCAGGGACCTCATCCACACAACTGTTATTCTCATTCTTCTGACCTATGATAGGGACCCAACATGTCATTATTAATACAGTGTACATAAACTCTCTATGGCTCATGCAAGGAGTTGAGCAAAGAATAAAAAATTAAATTGCCAAGTTTAGGATATCATAGAGCAGAATTCAGTGTTCACAATTGTGTTCCCATCATTCTGCATTCACCTATAAGATATCTTGCATCTTTAAATGTCTGGAGACATCTGGTCTGCCATCAAGGTCAGGTATTTTAATGAGCAAGTCATGTTACCTATGATGGACTTATCAAAATGCAAGTTCTTCTGACATGGTGGGAAAACAATGGTGGTTGTAATAATCATTATAAAAGAGATGTGTTGTTCTTTTCAACTCTTATTAACCTGGATTTTGTTTAAGAGCTTTCCAATTAGCTTCTTGTATCTGCACAGTTAACCTTTTCTGGGCTTTCCTCTTCAGGCTCTCTCTCTCTCCAAGCCCTCAGACCTCATTTCTGCCCATGGAGTCCCACAGGAATAGCTGGAATCCAGCCTCCTGAACAGCTCCTGAGCATAGGATAATTGCAATATAATTAATGAATTAAAAAGAATGAAATGTTTTAAGTGCTTTCAATATTCCCTTTCCTATAATTATCTACAGGAAACATGTTCATTAACAATCTTGTGCTGACAACCCCCAGGCTCTGGATAAGCTAGCTCAGCTTCCAATAAGCAAATGAATTGATGACCTCTCTGTACTATCTCCAACTTCTATGGAAAGAGGAGAGGCCAAAGCTGTATAGTAACCTAGAAACTATTTGCAAGGTAGACTCTTTCCTCAACTCTCTGTCTCTGGGCACTTTGGTTAGTCTCAAATGACAAAGGCATTGTCTCTGACTATCTTCCCCAGACCCATTTTACTCTATCCCTCGAGGAAACCTAATGCGAGCTGGCCTCTGTTAAGTCTACCATATCTTATATTGTCTTACCTTTGCCCTCAGATAGAAAAAAGCTGAATCATTAATTCATACAAATCTACTAATGGCTCAGACCCTTTAATACTGTGCCTTGCAGGAAAAGATAACAGCATCTATGTTAAGGAGACAGAGAGTGTTTTAGAGTGATAGGATATATCTGGCACAGCTAGATGTTGGGGTATAACTTTGCTTGACTATCTTGGGAAGAAATATTTACATTAAACTAAATATTGTTATCTTATAGGATATGATTCAAGAACTACATGGATTTTATATGTAAATTATTATATATATTTTTAAATCATGCTTGTTGGTGGACAGCTTCAGGCTGTGTCTCTGACTGACCAGGAATACCTTGTCACTGACCACATCATTGTGATTTTTTTCATTGAGTGTGATCTACTGACATGGCTATATCATGGGCACTTGGTACCAGCTCAATGCAATTAATTTTATAATGTGGGAGTTAAATCAATATGACAGATTAATAAGAGGATCTCTTTAAGGTAAGATACCATTTCAAATTTCCCTAGCATTATATACTTATTAGATATGTGAGTTTCCAATAAGTTCAAGGTACTAAGGTAAGTGTAATGTGTAACACACTGATGAATGACAAAGAGTGGTACTCTCCAAAATGTTATAGACTAGTGGGAGAGACAAGATTTCATCTGTACATCATGATGACAGACATAGGGTTAGTAATTCTAAGATAGAGGCAGTAAAAGTGTTGTGGGAGTCCTCAGGAGATGAATATTATTTCCATCTAGGGGAGCTAAATATATGCTGTGGAATAAGGAAATTTTGCCTTGAATTTGAAGGCTGGGTAATGTTGGGATGAGTAAAGATGATGGTGGTCATCATGCCAGGAAAGAATTCTTAGCAGAGGTGCAGAGACTGAGTCCAGGGAAAAGGAGTCTAGATTGGGAATGAGGTGGTTGAGGTAGAATGTGACTTGGGATCAAAGTTAGAATTACACTTTAGAAAGAATACAGAGGATGAGACTGTAGACAGTTTTTAGGTAATGAGATAACAGGATTTTTCTGTTTAGAAAGACCATAGTGTAGCCATGTGGGACATGGTTCAGGTGCCTGGGGTGAGTCTACAGGTAGGAATTCAGATTACAGTTAGTGAAAGACTTCTAGCAGGCAATAAAAAAAGACTGATCAGAAAAAGCCAGATCAAATCCTACCACCCACAACTTATACACAAGAGGTGATCAGCATGACATTTTACCTTGGGACAAACACAAATGAATAGAAATCAAAGTGCTCAACAGCTGAGGAGTGCAAAAG
This sequence comes from Orientallactaga sibirica, assembly GCA_036365145.1. Lineage (NCBI taxonomy): Eukaryota > Metazoa > Chordata > Mammalia > Rodentia > Dipodidae > Orientallactaga > Orientallactaga sibirica. The sequence continues at coordinate 15,807,480 of JAEOAD010000034.1, forward strand.
AGCTACAGAACACACTGAAAAGACCTGAAAATAAAAATAAGTCAGTCTGTATATTATCAATACATCTGAGTATATAGTTTCAGGATGGGGAGAAATGGTAAACCATGATATATTTAGTTGGTATGTCCTTATATTTACTTTAGATGTCTGTAAAATTGTGACACTTGTTCTTAAAAGCTTGCTGGTGATTCTGACTAGATAAGTTAAGTAGACAACAAATTTAGGTAGTCAATGTAATAGAATGATTGGGACAAGTGGACAATTTAAGATTTTACTCAAATTTAGAACAATGAGGGTATGTGCATCCTACCTGTACATGCTCTGGTCAGGGGCCCAAGAAAATGGTGATTCAGAGAGCTCAAGGCAGGCAGAGGGTGGCAGCTGGATTCAGAGACAGTGGCTATTATTCCAGAACATTAGAAAATGCCACAAGTACCATTCTGCCCATTTAAACTCATATGCAGTCTCCTCAGTCCTCTGAGACAAGCTAATTGGGTTCAACTTTTCCAGTTTTGAAGAGCATCCATCATTACTTTTACATGTTTTTCTCTGAATCAAGCATCATCCCCATATCCTCAATATGCTGAGGTTTGGTCTCAAATGCAAGAAATTTTCTGATCTTAAAGAATATGGCTTCTGAACCTAGGCTGCTTGACTTTGATAGCTTGCTCTTGCACTCTCACAAACATTGGACAAGTTGCATATAACCTCTGAGATTCTGTATTCTCCTCTGTGAAATAAGGTTATAATTCTTTTTGCCTCCTAGGGTCATTATGTGGGTGAAGTTAGATAATGCATATGAATAATTAAGCAATGAAATTGGTAGTTGTTAAATACTTTTCAGATGTTATTCTCCTTTTTCTAGCTATCATGTTTACACTTAATGTATTTTCCTCAAATTGCCAGGCTAGATGGATGGTTTGTAAAGAAGCTATATTATGAATTAATATTTTTATTGGGTCATTGTCTCAGATTTACACTTCTTAGAAAGTTAAAAAAAAAAAGTAACTCTAAATTCAGGCTCTGGTCAGGAAATTTATGTATTACTCAGAACTATTTGATTGCAAGGGACACAAACCCAAGTGACTTTGTAAAAAGAGAATGTATGGTCTGATAGTGCATGCTTCGAGGATGATGGAAAGTGCCCAGGAAGAGTTCCTAGAACCTTTGTTTGTACATTTCATTGCTGATTTTCTTTGTTTGGAACAATGAGCAGTGGATGGCTCTTGTTGCAATATGGATATTTTTTTCTGGACATAACCATCTTGAAATACAAATAATTATGACTTGGTGGCCATGACAACTAAATAAACAAACAAAAAAGAACAAAGACAGAGATAGATAAGTCTATGGTAATGGTGATAGTAACTGTCATTCCATAGTATAAGACTTGGGGAGGATCACAGGCTCTTCACCTGGGATTCCATCCATTATTCCATCCTCCCATTCCCTAGTTGTTTGTGATCTTGGGAGTGAACAGAAAGAAGGACTCATAATGGTACTTCCATTAACCTCTTATCTGTTCACATCTGCCCATAGAAGTTACCACAATCGCCCCTAGTGCCTTCAGAATTAAATCCCATGGAACATGAGCAGGGAAAGGGATTGATGTGTTCTAACCTGCAGTGCAGAAGTAAAAGTGAATCTCACTGGATTGAAATGGGGCTTCTGGCCCCTCCAGTTAGTCTTTACAGACAAGTGATTGGAATAAACTAATTAACTGGGCCTGGCTCATGTTCCCACTTTTAATGGTGAGAGTAGAAATTAGTGTCTGAACTCCATGGATTGACAGAGATTGGGTTGCTTTTGCTAGTTCTCAGAGTGTGATCCTCAGACCAATAATATTAGAAACCTTTGAGAAATGGTAGCTAAAAAACCAAATTCTCAAGCAATATTCTAGAACTACAAAATTAGGAGATTCCAGAAATCCATTTTAACAAGCCCTCCATGTAATTTTGAAATATTTTTGATTTGGAGAATCATTTTGTCAGAAGAGGCATGAACTAGTATAAAAAAAAAAAAAAACAGAAGGACACTGAAGAATAAGAGACAGCTCATACACACCCTAATGAATCACCATGACCTTGTTATTGATGGAAATCTAAGGATTGACAAGACAATGGGACTAGAAACCCAGAACCAGGTCTTAGATTAAGATGTTTCCCTACTGCCAGAGAAGAGATCCAGAAAAGTTGATTGGATCAATAAACAGCAGATAACAGCTTCCATCTCATACCTGCTCACATTCTAGAAAGTTTGCCATACCCAGAGGTTCCGCATGACCTTATGACATGATTACCTGCAGATGTTACTGACTCTGGGGCTAAAGTCCATACTTTTCATTTGAAAATCAACTCCTATCTTAGGGCAAATGAAGTGACATTTGCAGAATGAATTAGACTAGAGTCAACAGGAATCTGTGGAGCAGGGAGTACATGGCCAGGACTGCCAGTGGCAGTGAGGAGGAAGAAAACAGAATCCCTTCCCCAAGAGGAGATTCCAAACCCGCGAGGCAAGTAAGATGAACACACCTAAAACAAATAAAGGGTTCCTTAAGCAATTTCGTGTGGCAGCCCGGCTGTCATGCACCCTGCATCTGAGTCCTCTTTCTATGTTTGGGGAGTGTTTTACCTAATTCATCTTGATGAGAAGCAGTTCACTTCCCACCCAGCAGCTGAGAAAAGCAAGATGTAAACTCTACCAGCTATGCAGGGAATGAGAGAATGGCTGGTCAGTCAGACCGAGGTACCTGGCCAGAGCTTGTGATATGGAGGTGGTGTGGTGTACATATCATGGTGTCAGGAGTGGTATGTGCTTGATTTCCAGGGCACTGGTGACAAAGAAACAAGAGAAGGGGGTCTGGATGGTTTTAGCTATGAGAGAGCAATGGAGTCATCAGTATCCTCACCAGTTTCTTGCCAGGATGTGATTTTTGCTTTGTGTACTTCTTTTGTCCCCTAGGCTTGCCTTGTGATGTCAAGCATTCCTCTGTGTTTTTCCAAAGGATTCTGGATGGCTGAAATTTAACAAGATCCATGCTCTAAATCCCTACATGTCCTGACAGATGAAAGCTGCTTCCTCTCTGTTTCTCATTGCATTTTCTCTCTCCTACTGTGGGCTTTAGCCTAGGTGGGGTGCTCCCTTAGCCTAGGTCACTCTTATCCCATTGTATATTATTCTTTCAATCTAGTTAACTCTACTCACTCTCAAATTGTTCAGACTCCATTCAAGGATATATACAGCTAGAAGGCATCACCAATGGTAAAGAGAATGAGATCACAGTATAGACTGAATCTGCTGGTGATCTCTCCAGAGCTGTGTGCAATACATTAATATTGCTCTAGATTGTACAATCTAAGGTTTTTTTTTTTTGTTAAACCAGACAGAATTTGCTAATAGAAGGAGGAAAAGAGAAGTCAGTAATTTCTATTCTTTATGAACTTGGGTGATTGAAAGGTTAAGTACAAGAAGCCCTCCAGTGGGTCAGGTAAGGCCACAGACAGGATGTTCATGATAAGAAAGGAAGGATTAGTGGGGGAGTAGCAGGGAATTAGCTCTCTAAAGTCTCTTGCAGGAGGGCACTAATCCCAGTGGATCTACAGACCTTCTAATGGAGCCCACTTCTGAATAAGACTGCACCAGGAGGGTAGTCATACATTTGCATTGTGGAGGAATAGAAAAAAAAAAAAAAAAAACATACAGACCATAGTGCTTCTCACACTAAAGATATGTGAGCATAGAATCTGCCTTGTCTCAAAACTGGTATTGCTGGCTAACATATTATAGCTTGTTGAATAGGCTGAGGAAATGAAGATGGGTGATATTTGTGGTGTACATCATCATTACTGTGGTCTGGCTGAGAGGATGCTGGAAACTAGAGCGACAGGGAAGGCTTCCCATAACAGGTGGAAAGAACAGGAAACACACTCCAGATCAAAAGGATAGTATGGATATAGAGCCAGAAAGGCATTGCCATCATGTGCTTAAAGGACAGGTCAGTGACTTATTGGCTAGAACACAATGCCTATGGAAAAGAGGAAGACTAGGTTAAATTACAGAGGCAGAAGAGTAGATTTGGTATACTTTCATTAAATGAGTCTATTAAAAGAGTGGAAGAGCTACTTGGTTCTAATAAGTGTCTTGCTGGCTTATACCCAAACTTACAGATTGTGCAACAAGTATTACATGTGATCTAAACTTTCCTTAAAATGAGGTGTGAGGCAACTTATAATATCTTCTTTTAAAATGAAATATTATATCAAATACTAGGATGTTGGAGCCTTCAAAATCCCATCACCTACAAGGCAAAACCTGAGATCTACAAACAGGGGTGGAGATTCTTTTTTACTTTTAAATTTATTTACTTATTTGAGAGAGAGAGAGAGAGAGAGAGAGAGAGAGAGAGAGAGGTCCTTCAGCTTTGCAGGCAAGTGCCTTAACAGATAAGCCATCTCCCCAGCCCAGGTGTAGAGAATCTTAATCATATACTTCACATCTGTCTCCTCAGCTTGACTTCCTACGGACTCACACTCACATTTAGTAGCAAGCTCTAAATCTCCTGCACACCTGTGTGTCCTTACATATGCACATTTTTCTGAATACACTCCCTTTTCTTCCTCAGTCATCTTCTTTCCTAGTATAGCTCATCAACTTCATTAATTATCCATGTTAGCTGGGATCATGCCATCACTGCCAGGAAGCCTCTCCATATCCTGAGTCAGTCATTTTGCATTTCTTCATACTTTAACATATTTATGGTTTATGTATTATATATAATATTATATATATATATCATTATTATACATTCAAAGTTCTGTATTCCATTTGTAACTTATCTGTTTCCCAAACACAGTAAACATTCAACAAATGTTTACTAAATCAAATCTAGTTTAAAAAATACTGAACTGTACTTGCATTTATCTATTAAACATTTAATCCTAGTACCTAGTACCAGGCCATGCAATAGGCAGCAGTGATAGCAGGGCTGGTGATATGGGGATCATAACAGAACCATTGATTTGTGAAAACTTGCTCATGGAAAGAACCTGGAGATCAACTCACCCAACTACCCTATTGTCATATAAGGCAACTAATGTGCAGAGAAGATAAGAGCTTGTTGGAGACCCAATGTTAGAGCACATGAAGAGCCTACTCCTTGTAACCCTTAGCTCAGAACAAGGTCATAGCACCCTTTTCCTTCATGACTATTTGAGTAAAGACTACCCCACATCTCAGATACACTGGTTACCTATTACTTTTATAGGCTTAGGTAATATTATGAAAAATTAATATTCTTTTTTCCTACTTTTATTATTATATGGTTGCAACTAAGTCGTGATGTATTTTTTTTTCATTTTTAAGATGTGTGTGACTTCCTAATACCTAAAGTTTTCTTAAATTATAAATTCTGAAAAATTCCATTTCCACCTGCCTTCTTTTCTACAATCACTATTCTGAAGCTATTTGGTGATGATTTGTAAGTCTTTTAACCTGAAATAGGAGAATGGATAATTCTAAATGTGCATTTGAAAGAAAGAGTTGGCATTGTTAGAACAATGAACTGTTGTGTAATTGAACGGAAGACCTGAGACAGCATGAATGAGATCATGTCTATAAAACAGTCTGAGCCCCTCAGAGCCAGCCACTTCATAAATATAAGGTATTGTTCCAGCATTTGTAACACCACATAATATGATCACTACTTGCTGTGAGAGGAAAATGGTCTATATGGGGCATCATAAATAAGAGTGTGTGCTTGTTTACTCCTCCCTCAATGCTCCCAGCTCTCTCTTCTGGCCTTGTACTCAGTATTTTATATGAATTTTCATCCTGTCACTTACAAAAGGAAAGAAAATGTTGAAAAGAAGTCAACAAAATATGCTATTCACTTTGTAATTCATCAAGTATTTATTGAGTGCCTGATATGTACCTAAAGTGTGTAGGTCCTCGGCTTTTGTTCTCAGATTCTCATCTCAGCCTTCTCTCTGGCTTCAAGAAACTCTGGCCTGTGGGGCTGGGGAAATGGCTTAGTGGCTAAGGTGTTTGCCTGCGAAGCCCAAGGACCCTGGTACTATTTACCAGGACCCATGTAAGCCAGATGCACAAGGGGGCACATGCATCTGGAGTTCATTTGCAGTGGCTGGAGGCCCTGGAATGCCCATTCTCTCTGCCTCTCTCTCAAATTAATAAATAAATAAAAATAAACTCTGTCCTGTAGTGAATGTACTGATGTGTATGTGTGTGGGCACACTTATGTCTGTGGGTACACGTATGTATGCACTATGTCAAAGTCAGAGGTCAATACTGAAATTTTTCTCAGTCTCTTTCCACTTTAATCTTTGAGGCAGGGTCTCACACTGATACTAGAGGTCATTGATTCACCTAGACTAGCTATCCAGAAGCCCCAGGGTTTCTTTGTATCCACCTCTTCAGCACTGGGATTACAGGGACATGACACTATGCTTGGTTTTTTTATATGTGTGCTGGGGATTTGAACTAAGCTCCTTATGCTTGTATGGCAGGCACTTTACCCACTGAGCCATCTACCCAGCACCTGAGTGTATACTTTTACTATACCAAAGCTTTCACTGTGTGCTCTGAACTTTTACGTGCATAAAGATTTAACAGGCTTTTTGTAAACTCTTCAAGGTTAGGAATCATTTCTTGTTTTCAGTCCATCACAACATACCTTTCTTGATGAGAAAGTTATGATTTAGGGATAAAGACTGAAAAACTATTCATTTAATCTTTCATTGAACAAATTATTTACCAAATGCCTATGATTAATAGGTAAGCCCTGAGGACACAGGCATGAATGAAGATAAGTTCCCTACCTTCAAATGACATATAATTATAGTAGAAATAAATAAGGATATGCTAGAGTGACAGCTAGTTTAAGTTTTGTGAGTAAAAATAAACCATGAGGAGAAGATTAAAAATGACTGGAGGTCATTTTATATAAATGGATGACATCTGGATAAGACTTGAGTGAAATAAGAAATGACTGCGTGGGTGATTTGGTTATATTATAGATGGTCCCCAAATGTTGATGGATCAACTTATAATTTTTGGACCTTAGCATGTACAAGGAGATACACACTTAGTAGAAACTGTTGGATGAGCTTTGAATCTTGATTCATTCCCAGGCTGTTGACATGTGGTGGATACTCTCATGTGATTCCAGGCATATGACACAATGCCTGATATGGAGCCCAACTCCTAGATGGCCACACCATCACACAAAGTTAACAATTGGTACTCTACTGTATGCTGTGTTGCTAGTGTGTTGTGTTGGTAAGTTAGTGTAAATATGAAATATGTATATTTTACTTAATATATTTTCAATTTAGGATGGGTTTAGTGGAATGTGTTTTTATCACAAGTCAGTGAGTACCTGTATTACAAGTTGAGAGAAAAGCATGTGCATAGGTCCTGACACTTAGACATAGCTGGGAGGATACAGAATCAAAGAAGAGGTCATCCGACGTGAGTAAGGGTAGAGCAATAGAAAAGGAAATAAATGTCGGCAGGAGCTGACTTATGCAAGGTCATTTTGGTCAAGGTAAGGAACAGGTGTGTACCTGGGAATGACTAGATATTCTAGATATTACCTTTGACCTAGACTTTCAGAGTAGCACCTCAGTATTCTTCCCACCACCATTGTCTTTTCTTCAGTCATTCTTGTGCATGTGACTTTGACATCTCCATCCAAACTCAGCTCAACTCATGCCATAGCCATCCTCAAGACTTCACAATGGTTGCTCATCATGCATTGGTATGTGGCATGTAGCTCCTGTTGAGGAGTTTGAACTGGGTGGCTGAGGAGATAGCTGTACAAGCATGAGGGCCTGAGAGATTCTGAGACCACCAGAATTTAATTATTGGTCACATATAAATAGCTGATGTGGCCATGAATGTCTATAAACCCAGTCCTGCAGGAAACAGAAGCCAGAGAATTGCAGGTTCTTGCTGACCAAAAGAAAATAGCAAAATATATCAGTTCTTGGTTAAGAGGTAGACTTCATCTCAAGGAGATAGGTGGATGAACAAAAAGAGGACACCAGAAGTTCTCCTCTAGCCTCTACATATGTGCACACAAGGTATGTACTTGCACAGGACATGTATATCTGCACACACACACATGTGCATATACTAAACATATCATATCACACACTGTTACTATATAATCTACATACATATACATGCCAACATCAAATAGAATATAAAGATTTTGAACTGAGGGGTGAAGGAGATAGACACAGAGAACACTCAACCCCTACCAAACCAGAGATCCAGAGACACAGAGACTCCAATGACCTCGTCACTGAAATAGACCTAAAATGAACCCAACATGGCTTAGGGAAATTCGTGGAAGAGGGGGCGGAAAGATTGTTAGAGCTATAAGTTGGGTCATTATACACAGAGACATTGTTTCTCCCCCATAACTGATGGCTATCCCCACAATGCAAGACCCACAATCCCCAAGGGGGGAGGGCAGAGAGAAGGCTAATGATGGTACCATCATGGCTCTATGCACATTATATAGATAACTAATAATAAAAAAATAAAAAAAAAAAAAATTAAAAAAACTAAGGGAAACAAATGCTGGCGAGGCTGTGGAGAAATTAGAACACTCTTTCACTGTTGGTGGGAATGTAAAATGGTAGAACCATTATGGAAAGCTATATAGAGAATCCTGAAAAGGATGACTATAGACCTACCAACAGATCCACTTATTCCTTTACTGGGCATTTACCCTAAAAGCTCCAAGCCTCAGGTCAGAGAGATTTGCTCAACTATGTTTATAGCTGCTCAATTCATAATATCTAAGAGTTGGAATCAACCCAGATGTCCATCATTAGATGAATTGATAACAAAGATGTGGTATATCTACACTACAGAATTCTATGCAACAGTAAGGAAAATGAAACAATGAAATTTGAAGAAGAATAGTCGAACATGGAGCAGATCATTCTTGGGGATCTCACCCAATCACAAAAAGATAATCGTCGCATGGTCTCATGCATCTGTGGCTCCTAACCTGAATCTGCCCGAGATGCTGTCATACCAGATAAGTACCCTGAGGACCAGACAATGGGGAAGATGGGCCAGGAGGGGAGGATAAGGGTGGGAGGGAGCATAAGGGTGAGAGGGAGGGTAAGGGTGGGGGGACACAAATAGGGACCTAAATGGAAATGGTACCATAAAATCCTACACTCTGAACATTGATCATTCAGAAGGCCCATAGAGGGAACACCTGAACCACAGGGACCTGGAGAGGACAGCATGAAGACCAACCTTAATTTTCTCATGTTTCTTTCTCTCTCTCTCTCTATCCTCTCTTTCTCTTTTATATATCCTATCTTTTTCTTCCTTTACTTTCCTTGGCACTGATTTGTAACTCCCAGTGCAGCATGGGGTTAACTTTCACAATGAGTTGTTTCAGAGAGACCTATAAGTCCCCCCCCCCCAAAAAAAGACAGATTTCTATCAGAGTTCTTGATGACCTACCAAAGTTTAATGGTAAGACCCTACTGCTGAAGACACCATATGCTATTGGAACGAAACATGGAGTGACCTGGTTGGAATCTAGAAGAGGGTCAGTTCCCAGACAGTTAGCTTGTCTAGTGCCAGAGGTTGCTACACAAGTGACTGGGGGGGAAATGACCATCATCTGTCCAAACAACTTGCAGTCTAAGCTACTCAGCAGTAAACAACCTGATATGATACTCAAACAAGTGCAATAGTGGCACATAGCCATGGTGGGTAACCAACAGCTCCTGATTTGGCTAACAGATCCACTCAGTGGAATGGAACTCATAGCTGGAACTGGGAAATAAGTCAAAGCCATGTACATAAAATGAGCCCATTCTCCAGTATCAATCTCCCACCAAGTGGGCTAGAAGAGGGCATATGCATATAAAATTCTCTCTAAAATAACTATGGTCATTCCATCTATCTAGTACTAACTTCTCTCTCTGTTGGAGAATTTGCTTTTCTTTTTCCGAACCTGAAGGGAGGATCAGCCTATCGCACCTCACCAGGGCCCCAGCTGAAACCATAAAGTAACGGGGGTAATGGGCAAGAGTGCAGCTTTCTTGATGAACCCAACACCAGAACAAGGCTGAAGAGATAAACACAGAGAACATTCAACTCCTACTAAACCACATATCCAGAGACACAGAGGCTCCCAAGACCTCATCACTGAAGTAGAACTAAAATGAACCCAATGTGGCTCAGTGAAATTCGTGGAAGAGGGGGTGGAAAGAGTGTTAGAGCCACAAGTTGGGTCATTATGCACAGAGACTTTGCCTAACCCCCATAACTGTTTGCTATCCCCATAATTCAAGACCCACATTCCCCAATGAGGAGAGTCCCTTTGGAGGGAGGTGGTCAGGGAGAAGGCTACCAGAGGCACCAACATGAAGGTAAAATTAAAATAAATAATAAAAAAATAAATCTTTTAAAAAAGCATTTGAACTTGCTTAAAGAAGGTGAAACATAAAGAGAACCTTACTACCAGTTAATACATGGTAAACAATAACATAGGACCTTGCACATAGAAGACCATATGCAAGTGTTGGTAGATAAATGACTAAATTAATAAAATAATTAAGGAAACATCTGCCAAGCATTCCTAAGTTTTTGGTCCGGTATGCAATAAACATTATCAGGCAAGAAACCATGTAAGTCTTGGGTGATCTGAAAATGTTTTACTAAGGTAATATTTGAGAACAGTTATAAAGCCCAGGCTCCAACAGATCAGAGACTTTATTTTCTATTGTATCTCTGCTTCCAGGATAGAGATAGTATTTGTATGTGCTCTGTGTAGAATGAATATGATTTCAATGTCCACGTGACAAATGCATCGCATGGATAAGAGTGGAGCCAGTCTTGGTGAAACACAGGACATATGAGTGCAGGGGTCTGCTCAACTTCAGGAGTCATTGCTTCCCTCTGGAACTTTGTTTCTTTATCGGTAAACTATTAAAGTTGGCATGGGCCATGCCCAGCAGCCTCCTCTTCACTGTTTGAACAATATCCTGCATTGCTTCAAGCAAGCACTAGTCATCACCATGACTCATGTGTTCTAGGGCTGGAACATTTCTTCTTAGCAAGGGTTTGCAGAAAGGAGGGTGTGTCTCTGTGGTGCTCCCTTCTGTCATTAGAGTAGAACACTCCCTCAGTTCTCAGAGATGGGTTTCAGCACTGGCACCTGCCCACACTAGGCATGGTGGGCCAGCACCCACAAACCAGGACTCAAGAATTTCATAGCAGTGCTTGGAAAATGCATTCTGGGCCTGCTCCAGATGCTAGGTGGGAGGATGTTGCCAGTCAATGGAAAATTCCACTTCACCACAAAACTGATACCAAAAGGACCAAGGTTTTTGAAGCCGAGCTCATTAAAGAAGGGTTTCAAAGCCCCAAGGATGATGCAAGATAGAGGAAAGCTTCACTACATGGACCCAAGATAATTACTTCCCATCCCTGATTTCCTCATCGTTCTCAGGAAAAAAGCTTGGGAGTCACATAGGGTCGGGGATGCTCCTTTTCACAGTAAGCTTTGCCACAGTAGATCCTGTATTTCAGATTCAGCTGTGCCCTTAAAACTGTTATGTGACAATGGATAATATTTGTTGTCTTCTTGCAGTTCTGTTTCCTCACCTTAAAAGGACATAGTGCCTTTTACCTCCCAAGGCTTGAGAAGTAGAACGTGAAGGGCCAATAGAGTGACACAGTGGAAATACTAAAGATTTCAGATACTCTGGTACTGGCTTTTGGATATTTGCTCTATTTTCTCTAAGCTGTGCATGACTTTGGAAAAGGGACTTTATTGCTTGAGCATCAACTTCCAATCTAATGCATGGGAATAACTTGAAAGATTGTTGCAGGGACTAAATGAGATGCTCTAAAAGAAGTGATTCACACAGTGACAGGCATTTGGTACTATGCAGCTAATGTCATTGCCTAACTTCAAGATTCCCTGCATAATCATGAAGTCATTAATACCTCAGTAATATATGAATTTCTACTTCTGCTATTGTGAATGTGCCCAGTCCTTACTGGAGATGGAAGATGAGTAAGAAAAGAGGAAATTGTTCTAGTCAAAATGGACTTTGTAGCAGTTACCTTATCATTGTTGGGGCTAAACACCTGACCAAAAGCAGCCTATAGAAGAACAGGGTTTGTTAAGGCTTACAGTTTCAAAGAAAGTTTCATCATGGTTGGGAAAACACAGCAAGAGCAGATATCCTGGTGTCACATCTCCACACATCAGCAGAAAAGGAAAGAGAGTGAGCTTGTTAGCACCTGACACACAGGGTTGGGCTATAAAATAACAAGCTCTGCCCCAGCAACACACCTACTTCCACAAAATTCCCCCTCCCAAAGGCTTCACCACACAACTCCCAAGGCTTTCTAGCACTGGGAAGTAGAATAAGGATGTATCAAGCCAAGCTCCATCAGGAAGACTTGGTTTTCATTATTATTGATAAACATGTAGCTTTGCTCCTGTCCAGAGAACAACAGCTATCACAGTCTTCAGCATCTCTGTCAGTGGACGACAAGTCCAGGCAGAAATGAGAGCTTTTCATGATTCCTTTTATGGTTTCCATCAGATTCTCTTAGGATCCAGTGGATCTCAACCTGTCTTGTATTCACCTACTACCAAGCAGCATTCTCACATGGAAAGGGATGCCATTGAAATATTGGTGTCAAAGATATACCCACATATGACTAACAGGAGCTAAGACAGAGCGGACATCATAGACATAAATCCCAAACAAGGACTCTGGTCCACATGTGCTGGTGACTTTCTGGCCAATTACCTAATGTACTTTTTCTAATCATAAAAGCAATACTCAAAGGTGTGTGTGTATGTGTGTGTGTGTGTGTGTGTGTGTATGTGTGTGTATGTGTGTGTGTGTGTAACATGGTGTGTTTACTGCAGAGGTGTGAGTATTTGTGTGTGTGTGGGGGGGTGTGTATATGCATGTGTATATGCCCTTGGTGCCCCATATGCTCACTTGCCACAGGGATAGCTTGCCTGCAGTGACCAGAGTAGAATGATGGATGCACAGCTCCATCACTCTTCCACCTGGTCTCCTTTTGAGCATGAGACTCCTTTTACCGATTCCAGAGCTTGTGGAGCTTTCAAGATTCCCAAGTCTCTGTTCCCTGTGAGACTTGGGTTCCAGGTGCATGTGACCATGCCCAGCTGTTTTACATGAGATCTGAATGAACTCGTGTAGTCTCAGGACCCCTCATGCACTCAAGCTTGAACAGGAAGCATACTTAACTGCTGAGCCATCTCTCTCCAGCTCTAAGATTGGTCATTTTATCATACCCATAATATCAAACAGGATTTAGGCTTTAAGAAGTCAAGTCTGTTAACCCAAGTTCAACACAGTAGTCAAGAATACAGCAGAAATTTGAAATGGCCAAGTTATCTGAGTGAAGTCAATGCCTCTTATTTCTGATCAATACTCAGTTTCAATCAAACAGAGTTCTGTTCTTGAAATATGCAGAAAGTTAACATTAAGGCTCTCTGAGTTTATGTTCCCCATAGGTTGACTTACATTTCATTTACATTTCATTGTGATGTTAAATGACACAGTCTCTCCACAGTATGACCTAGCCAGCTCTGTATTTATTGAAGGATAAGCATTTCATGGAGGAAAATCATGGGGATCTGCAGCATACAAGGCTTTGTCTGCCACTCTGGTGAGAAGAACATTGTCTAGACTTGCTTGATTTTTAGTTGATCCCATTTTTATGTTTCCTGGTTATTTCTTATATTACATTTTTATACAATATCTCTTGTAGTTCAGGCTGGTCTCAAACTAGTTATGTAGCTGAGGATGACCTTGAACTTCTGATATGCCTATCTCCACCTTCCCAGTGCTAGGGTTATAGGCTTATGCCATTACACTTGGTTTAAGTGAAGCTGGGGTTGCACTCAATGTTTTGTGCATGCTAAGCAGGTATGCTACTCACTAAGCCACACCCCTAGCCCTACTCTTTTATATTCTCTATAGACAACATGCATCTTACCCTGTTTTCTACATCTAAAGTGAATCTTTCCTTTTGTCCTACTCTAAGTACACTTCTAGTGAGAATAAAGAATCTAGAAATCCCCTTTTTGTCTCTACAGCCCCTATTAGCCACAAACTTTTGCTGTCACTTGGTTTATACATTGTTTCTCTAGATTAGAGGCTTACTTCAAAACAACAACAAAAATAAATAAATAAATAAATAAATAAATAAATAAAAAATACTTCAGGGTGGAGAGATTGCTCAATTGTTAAAGATGCTTGCTTATAAAGCCTGATGGCTCTGGTTCGATCCCGCAATGCCCACATAAAGCCAGATACACAAAGCAATTCATGGATCTGGAGTTCATTTGTAGTGAGAAGAGGCCCTGGCTTACCCATTCTCCCCCCCTCTCATTTTCTCTCTCTGCAAATAAATAAATCATATTTTTTAAAGATTGAAATTGCTGGATTAAAGCTCTTTTTCCTTAGTCAGATTTTATGCAGCTGAAGCAGCTCTCCCTTTGGGTGGCTGATACCAAGAACTATTATATTTTAGTGCACAATTACCCGCCCCAAAGGAACATGGGAAAGAACTGAGGATATTTCACATTTTATGACACATTTTCTGATGGGGATTCAGTGAGTACACATTACTTTGTGAAAACAAAGTAAAATCTTCTGCTCTTCTGTTTGGTGCTCACTCTTCTCCGGCCAATCTTAGGTCTGGCATTTTAATGCTGAAAAGACTAAAGATGATTCCTGGTCTTATAACATTTAGAGATAATTGGAGAATGGTGACATATGAGCCTAAACAAATAATTACAAATTGAAGCATAGATTGACAGAGAAAAGATGATTTATTGATGAGCAAGAATATCAGAGGGGGACATAATTAAAAGTGGAGAGAGAGAAGATTTCTGACCAGGTAATATTGAATTACAGGCCCAAAGGAAGATCCAGCAACAGGAAATAGAAAATGGAAGACAGCAGCATTCCTGTTTTCTAATGTAAGAAACAGCATGTGCAAAGCAATGGGGGAAGGAATGAGCTGGGGCTTTTGAGAAAGGGAAGGACTGCAGTGAGTGGAGTACAGCAATGATGGGAAAGGAAGGTCTATCCGGAGGCCAGAGAGAAAGTTAAAGGTCACATCTACCTAGACTCTGAGGACCACCATGAGAGTGTGGAAAACTCTGGAGATTTTCAGGAATAAATGCCATTACCCAGATTTTATTTTGGGGAGACCCCATTGACTATGACACGGAGAACTGAATAATAAAACCTCACTGACTAATTCCACATTATTTTTATCTCAAAAAACAGTATCCTCCTTCAATTGCAGTGAGAACACTTCAAATTACAGTTTAGGACTTGACTGAGTCATCCCTAGGCTTTTTGTACATAGTGAAGGCCTGGAGACACAAGACTTTGAAGCCCACAGAAATCACTTTTGTGTAGTCCCTCCTGGTGTGTCCTCCTTCTTCCCTTTATCCTCTTGGTGAATCATAATTTTAGCTAGCTCCCAGCTTCCTTGTCCCAATCAGAGGACAGCATCCCCTGCCAAGTTCCCCTCCAGAGTCAGGGACACCACCTGTCGTGCTGCATCCTCCTCCCCCTCAGACATCTGACAACCTCCATGACACGTGATTAGGGGAACACAGATGATCAAAGCTTCAGACCTTAAGGATCTGCCATGCCGTCCACAAATACAGGAAGAAAAAGGTGTCCCTATGGGACCTATTAGTTGGGAGTAGAAGAATCAGGGCTGAGGCAGGCTTCAGGAGAGCAGGGAGTGATGCATACCACTGACCCAACTAGTCCTAGAACCTGATATATGGCAATTTGACACTGGAATTGTCTCTATAATAATAATAAGAGTTCAGCATCCCATGTTCCAGTTCCAACTCTGGAGATGGCCTTTGGTACATCCTTGGATAAAATTTTTCCACTCTGAGCTGCATTTCCAACTTTTCCACCATGAGTGTACCCTCCCCCTCACAAAGGCATTTATAACCTTATGGTGGTAGGCCCTGCCTTCTGGCTCAGGTGAGCCAGAAGGTCAGCTTGTTGGGGTTAGGAGCTGTCTCAGGAAGAGGGTAGGCCTGTCACCCAGTTCTGGGGGCTGAACATTAACAACAACAAGGTTTAAATCAAAGACCTCCCTTTCAAGAGGTGCCCAGTTTGCTTGTGGAAAAAAGCTAAGAGATAATAATTCTAGCAAGTGCAGACCATCTGGCCTGCATTTTTACTTTTAGGGGCCCAGTCACCATAACTGCCTACTCCCTCTCCATCCCAAACAATCTGAAGCCAACATAATCGTTTTATAAGTGAGGATGAGGGAGCCAAGAGGTATAAATTAGTTTCCAGAATCTCAGACAGTCGGAGGTGTAAACATGATGAAACCTGACTTCTAGGAGGATGGAAGTTACTACTTCACTACATGGATATAATCAATACATGAACATTTCTTCTCCTACCCTTGTCTAAATGTAAGCACTCTGTTTAAACTCAAAGTGACAATGAGAAAGATCCATGGTGCTGAAAACTTGCTGAAGGAAGGTTTGGAGGTGGACGGGAAATTTCAATATGCTGAGCAGGAATTCAATTGCCCCATCAGCCTGAGTTCTGAGCTTGGCCTTAATGCTGCATATTGTGAAAGACATCCTGGCTTCTAATGAAGGAAACCTCATTAGCTATAATCCTCCCTTTCCCTCACTCCTTTTTTTCTATGCCACTCAATCATGTTAATTTGTGTCTTTAAGAAATCCATTATTTCAAGCTGGGTGGGGTGGCATATGCATTTAATCCCAGCATTTAGGAGGCAGAAGTAGGAGTTTGAGACCACACTGAGAGTACATAGTGAATTCCAGGTAAGCCTAGGCTAAAGCAAGACCTTTCCTTAAAAAAAAAAAAAAAAAAAAAAAGACCATTATTTCATTGCAGCACCATAGCATCCCCTGATCCTGAATTAATTCACACACAAAAATGCATAGTTGCATGCATCCATCACACATGCATACATATGTATGCACATGTAGAGTAAGTGATAGAAGTGAAATGTAAAATCCAGAGTTCATATTACTCTATTTGTGTGCATGTGAAGATGGACTTATTTTTTGGCTTTATGAATTGTGATTATGCAGCATTGTGGTGATCTGAATGTAAAGGGTCCCACATAAGACTCATGTGTTTATGACTAAACTTCATCCTCTATCTCCAGCTAGTAGTGATTTGGGAGGTGGAGCCCTGCTGGAGGTAGTGTGTCAGTGGGGCCAGAACTTGAGTTTTATTAGCCTAACTCCAAGTCCAGTACTTCTTCCACACAGATGGGATAGTTTCCTGCATATGCCATGCTTTACTCTGTCATAAAGAAACTTCCCCTGAAAACTGAAAGCTGAAATAAACCCTTTCCTCCCATGAGCTGTTTTAGGTTGGATGTTTTGTCCCAGTATTGAGTAGAAACTATGACAGAAAACTAGTACCAAGGAGTGGGGCTGTTCATGCAACAAGACTGACAATGTGATTTTTGGTCTTTTGGAAATTCTACTAAGAGACACCTAGCAATACTGTGGGTGCAGCATGATGAACCAATCTGCTCACAGTTTGGAAGGCAGGTGTATTTGCTACATTCTTGCCAATGGGACATAATACCCAAATAGAAGAAACTTAGGGAAGGAAAAGAGTTTATTTTGACTTACAGTTCCAGATCGTATGGTCCACCATGGCAGTAAAAGCATAGCAGGAAGCAGAAAGCTGGCTCACATTGTCACTTTAGCAGACAGGAAGTTGAATGAGAGAACAGCAAGTGGGATAGACTATAAAATCTCAAAGCCCACCTCCCGTAAAACACTTCCTCCAGCAATGTGCCACATCTTAAAGGTTCCCTGATCTTCCCCAATAGCTCTTCCAACTGAGGATTAAGGATTCAAATGCACGAGTCTATGGGGGACATTTTACATTCACACCACTATAGCATAGGAAGTATAGTCACTTTCAGTTCTGGGCAACACTTTCTATGCCTTCCAGTGGAAAAAAAAAATCACTCTTCCCATTATTATGGTCTTCCAGGATAGATCATGCAGAATTATTCTCCTCCAAGGCCCACGTCATGAATGTTGGCTCCTTTCCTGGGATCACAGTGAGGAAAAAAAAGATGTCAATGCAAAATAGTATCTTTTCTAAGTAACTTGCCCTTTTTCATAAACTTGTTAAAAGTCAAGAGTCTGGAGAAAACAAATGGAGGATGAAGTAGAGGAGACTCTATAGATTTAATAATTAAGATATAAAGGTAAGGAGGTACTGTAGGAAAGAAGTGAAATAAGATCCAGCAGGCAGTCATTACATAGCATGTGTGGCATATAGTTTGTGCATGATCAAACATGCATGTATTTGTGTGTTCATGTGTGTGTGTGTGTTCATGCAGTCTGAGAATGTCTTTTTTAGTTCCTGAGATGTAACAGAGGGATGGAGCATTCTCTTTCTCTTCCTCTTGCTCTCCTTTCTCTCTCTCTGAGATAAGTGATTTCCAGAAGCACTTCTCACCACTCTTAGGCAGGAGCTGAGGTTGTAATTAATAGCTCTCCCTTCATTCAGTCCATTTTGCTTTCTCCCATGCTCCAGAGTGCTGGCAGCCTGTGCACTTCATTTTTGGTTGGCCTGAGGGGCCATTTCTATCAGCTTAAGTGCCAAGTTCCCCTGTGCTCTGGCAGAGCTCCTTAAATGCTGTTTTGTTTTGGGCATGTGCTTGTGGCTTCCTGAGAGCAAAGGGTTTCCAAAGTGGCCTTCCTGCAGCCTAATCTGTGGTGTGGGTGGGGGTATTTGTAGTCTTCCTACCTTGCTTGGACTTATTTTTACTTGTTCATACCATGCTTTGCATCCAGTCACTAGTGAGACTCAGTCAAGAGGGTTCCCATGCATTTGGAGAGTTTACCAAAATTTCTATTTGCATAACATAGTAAAATGAAAAGCATGTGGGCATCAGATAATGGCCTATCTTCAAGGATTTGAGATTTAATTCTAGTGAACACTGGTTGCGAGACCTTGTGTTAGATTTCTGATATACCATCATGGGACTAATGGTTTCTAAGCAGCGTGAGTTTATGTACATCACAGAACTTTCTCCACTGAACTATAATCAGCCAGTTAACTAGTTAGTATCTTCATTACACTATGCATCTTGAGGGAATGGGGCATGTCATTGTTTAACAATGTAATACCAATGCCTAATAAGGTACAATAATGTTTGGATTGTGGGGGTGGATAGGTGCATGTAAGCATGCATGAATGAATGTGTGGCTGGATGGATAGATGAATAGGTAGCTGGAATGCCTAAGGTGAATTGTTCTCTAATCTGATAAATGTCATAAACACCTCTGTTTCATAGAGATGTTATAGAGATTAGAGAATTTCCCAACGGTTTTGAGGCTTCCTGAAATATGAAAGATTCTAAACAAAACCTGACTTTTCCTTTATTAACAAAGTAACAAGTTAACTTCTATAGAACTTACAAAGGAAATATTATCCAGTAGTGAATTTTTAGCATTTGAGATCTTTATTTATGCCATTATATTATTTAAAGATTGTGAATCTGGGAGGCTTGAGAGATGGCTTAGTGGTTAAGGCACTTTCCTATGAAACCTAAGGATCCAGGCTTGATTCTTCTGAACCCATGTAAGCCAGATGCACATGGTGGTGCATGCATCTGGAGTTTCCTTGTAGTGGCTAGAGACCCTGGGACACCCATTCTCTTGCTCTTTCTCTTTTTCTCTCTAACAAGTAAATTAATTAATGTAAAATATTAAACAATGTTAATCTGGTTGGTTTACATTTCTGTGATATCCCTCAATTACAGTGCTTCCTCCATCACTTTATTACCAGAATGTTAAGTGAAATCCATAACATTCTGCCTGACTTTATTCACTCTTACTTCTCCAATCCCAAGTTATACCAGTCCCTACTTTCTAATCATATTGTTCTTAGTTAGCAAAGATTAGAACATATAAATCTATTTTCTGTTCAAGATATCTGCAAGTTTTGCCATTCCTGCCTACAATGGCAGCCTCTTGATAGGCTAAGTGAGGACTCCTTCACACACATACTCATAGCTCCATGTAGTTTTTTATTTCATATATATATATATATATATATATATATATATATATATGGTGCAATATGCTATGATGTATTTGTTCATATGATTCCTGTGAGTTTCCAACCTGGATTCTGCCCATTTTTTTATATGCTTACCAATGAGCATATGATCAGGTAAATAAAAAATAAGAGTCAAAAAATATTTATGAAGAATAAAACTTCTAAGGCTAGGAAGATTACTCGGTCAGTAAAGGCTTACCTCACAAGTATACCACATACATACTCACCAGTCAAAGTTCTCACATCTTTCTGTCCATTCTACATTTAATGACCAGCAATTGTATTTTTTCCCCTTAAGCTATTCTTTTCTCTAGAAAGATGGGGCAGACCTACACAGGATCTGACAGGAGCTTATCATGCACACATCATGAAGCACTTCTGGTATGCCTTCTTATTCTAAGTTCAGTCTCAGTGCACTGCTCATGTGCCCCCCACCTTCTGCCATTTTACCTGCTTCCTTAGTCCAGGCAGTGGCATTATGTTCCCAATATCTCTGGAAGTGGAAACTTGCAGTCAAAGAGGAATTATGGAGACACCAAAGAGGCTGTGATGCATTCCAAAATTTTGATATGTCTGCTATCTTTCAGGTGCTGAAGGTCAAATGGTAATGTTTTAGACACGAAATAGAATGAGTTCCCCCGAATACATCTGTGAGGTGAGTATTAAAAAAATCCACAGGATAAGTCAAGTCAAGGCAAAAAAAAATGCTTCTAACACAGAGAAGACATAAATAAAAATGACAGAGGTATGGGTGTGTACATAGCCTGTAAGCAAAGATGTGTGCATTCTTAATGTCAGCTGGTGTAAGAAAAGCCCTTCATTAGACTCTGTGTAAAATCAATCCCACTAGAGAAAGGGATGGGGAACTCTCTGTTCATGTCTTTACTTTGTGTTTTCATTTCATTTATAAAGTCTGGGGCCAGTGTACTTGGAAAGACAGAGAGTTATTTACAGTATGTCACTTTGAGTCAAAGAATAAAAATGCCCTAGGTTTGGCAGCAGAGTACCTGCATTGTATAGAGAGAAAGCTGTGTTCTAAGAAAGGTAGTTGTAATCTCTGTGTATCCACAGCCTGGCTAAGTGGCTATACCTTATCACCTTCTTTCTGTGATTGCTTCTTTTCCATTAAATGGGAAGAGCTGCCCTATCTATCATATCAACAGGGTTTCCAGAAACTTTAAATATGATAGTGCTTGGAAGGTCGCTAGGGAGGCCCTCAGGAAAGCTTTACACCTTTCCAAATTCTCTGCTCATATAACCCAGATTTGGTGAATTGCTTGAGAAACTTTGAGGTGAGGAAGTCTGCTAAATGGGATGAGACCTATCTTGAACTTCTTAATTGGGATTTGCTGGATTTCCTGCCATTGGCTTTAGCAAAGCTTACATGGAGAAATCAGTCTCTTAATCCTTCAAGACTCCAAGGGAACAAGAATTACAAAGCAGAATTATATGCTGATTTTTTTCTTGAGTAAGTTATATGGGAATTTATTTCAGTTACACATGTATCTCAAGACATTTTTCTAATTATTCACTCATGAACCCAGTTTTTCATTAAGTGATGATATCTATTCATTTGAATGGTCTAAACTGACATTTCATCTCCCTTTCTATAGCCAACCTCCAGCTGAGCTGTCATCTGTTTGGTTTACAGACATTTTAAGCATCTAATCATGTGTTAAAGGTCTTTAATACTTCTGACTGGATTTCTATACCAATTTCTTAGCCAGCTTCTCTCCCTTCCATGCTAATTCATCTTCCATAAGCCATCAGAATTTACTTATTTTTAAAATCCCCCTTTCCCATTGACAGTCCCTGATCTTACTGCCTATCAATAAATCTTAAGGTGACTTATGGGTAAATAAAAGTTACTATTTGATTAGAAAGCTTTCAAGGATCTATCTCCACATTACCCATCCAAATATGCATCAGTGTCCCCTGCTTATCAGTGATGTCAGAACTATTTTTCTCACTCCTAACCAAGTCATGTTGGGCCCCAGTTCTGAGCTTTTGCTTGTTTTTTTTTAATCTTATTTTATTACTTTTTTAATTTTTACTTTTTTTTGCTTTTCTCATGATGTATTCACTTGATAGTTGTCTGTTGGTAAATTGTACATGTTCATTCATGTCTTCTTTCATAAGCTTATATCTGCATTTGCTTATGTCACCCACTACCTGTCCTTGAAAAAGATTTCAAAACCAGTTGGCCTTTGATAAGTTCTCCAGTACATTTGACCTTTCTTCTCAGAACTCCACATAGTTTTATAATTAGGGAAAAGAAGGCTAATTAATTATCCTAAGATGATTAATACAGCTCATATAGTACTTCATTTTGATTATTGTTAATGTTGCTTTTTATTCCCTGATTTCATAATGTAATTGACTGCTGAGGGAAGCCCTGATATTCCAAGTTCTTCTTAAGTTACTGGCTAGATCTCTTTGAATGTGGGAATAAGTTTTAAAACTCATGGGCGTAGAGAGAAATACTGTTCCCATGCCTGTGCCCATGTGTTCCCTTCTTGGCTACATCTTTCCAGAAGATTCACTACAACAACTTTCCTAATAGGCAGAGTTATTCTGTCACAAATTCTGAGCTCTAGCCTAGCACTCCATTTTGCCCTATGACCAGTCATGTGCTTCCCATCACAGGTGGCTGATTCTGAGTAGATGCATTCAGAACTTGTTTGATGACATCTCCCTGCTACCTGCAGCTGGATGATTGGTCAGACTGGCACATACTGTGTACATTCTGGCTTCTTTTGTCAAGGAACAGGCAGAGGTTCTTAGGCTTCCAGCACTTCTAATAGGGATAACTGAATTCCAGCTGGTATAAGGAAGATGGCTTGAAGTAAGGTCTCAATACCAGCTCTAACCTCATGTAGCATCATACCTCACTATTAGATGGAGTGATCCTTTTTAAGAAACCACAGAAATTGATGTCAGGGTATCACATAGAGATTGTTTTCTCCAACCCTTTCACCTGACATATGATAACATGATGACCCATAAGAAATGTGATTCTCTGGAAGTTTCACAGCAAAGCAGAGGAAAAATCAGACTGGAGATCCCCCTTCTCTTTTTATTAGTTCATGTTCCAGGATGCCAAGCACACAATAAGGAATTTAACTTCTTTTGGCTCCAATATCTTTATCACACCACATACTGTCTGGTGCAGAAGGCGTGTACACACATATGCATATGCACACTATAGATAAATTTATGCAGTCATAGGTGGTCCTTCAGGGATCCAGCAGCACCAAGTGACTTGGAACACACGTGGCCCCAGAAAGTCTTCTTTTATAGATGGAGGCACATACTAAGGAGACCCAAAACTTACCAAAATGATACAAAGAAGAGAATGATCTCTCTTTGCACTGGATGAGGCATCTCTATCACACCCTTTAGAGTTTATGGAACCCTGCAGAGGAAGTGTCAGAATGAATGTAGTGTTATGCTCACTGCTAGCCAGAGAGCATCCACCATGCAGATGGCATCAGACCCTGAGGAGATTAAACCTTACCAAAGCAGAAACTAAGAGACTGCCAAGAGTGCAATACTAATGGAGATTCTTATCATGCCTTCCAAAGCTTAAGGAACATTCAGAAGAGTAGAAAAAAAAAAAAAAAAAAAAAGGAAAAACCACAGGGTACATAGCCATTCTTTGGAAATGAACCAACAAGTGCATTCATAGTCCCTCAGTGCTTGTGAATAGCAAGACCAGCATGGCTCTGAGCCTATCAGCATTTTGCTATGAAGGACAGAGTAGAACAAAAGGAACAAGAACAAGACAACAAAACAAAGGAACCAAGGCCTACCTAGAAAGAAAAAGGTAGAAAGGACTACCTCAGAGAATGGGGGAGAAGAGATAAGGAAGGATAATGGGATAGAAACACAACAAATACTGTATGTTTATATGTTAAAGTTCCCAATTAAACAGATGTGGTGGCTCACACCTTTAATCCCAGCACTTGGGAGGTTGAGATAGGAAGAGCACTATGAGTTTGAGGCCAGCCTGGACTACAGGGTGAATTCTAGGTCAGCCTATGCTATAGCAAGACCCTGCTTCAAAAAAAAATAATAGTAAAGTTCTAAAATTTAAAACTGTCAAATTAAATTTATCAATATCACTTTGTTTCAAAGGTTTTTGTATGGTTTGGAGGAAAGGAAGTCTCAAGAAAAACAACTGGTATTCTTTAGTTTAACAGAGTACTCAGTGAGTCAGTGGGAAACCTCTTCTGTTCATGAGTCCTGGACATGGGTCCCAGAAACTTCAAGTACAAAGGATGGTCCAAAAGTGTGACCACACATAGAATGGCTTGGATGGCCAGGAGATACTGCCCTTAAAGGAATTAGATAAAATGTCTGGATATCATCCTTAACATTTTTACCCCAACTCTACCAGGGTGCAGAAATCAGAATCCAAAATTCCATTCTTGGTTTGCAAAAGAAGAAAAAGATGTGGCACAAAGTCAAATCCAAAAGCAATGTGCAGCCTAACTTATACTTGGACTCCCAGATGATTTAATCCTATTTACAGCCAAGCTCAAATTATGTTCTCTCTACAAGACTTTTTGTCAATCCTGACTGTCAAAGTACATTTTTCTCCAAAATATTATCATAGAACCTTGTTAATATTTCACTGTTGGCTTGTGTGTCTTATGGTTTAGCTATTTATGTGTTTGTCTGTCTTTCCCATTAGATTGAGAGACTCTTTGGGACAACAGCTCCATTAATACACATTTATATCTCCTACAGCTTGTGGCAGGTATACAGTGTGCTGACTGCCTTTCCCTCATTCCTTGCTGCAGGCAGACATTGATAATCACTCACCACGTTCCTTACCATAATGCTTAGAGAAAGCCTCCGAATCTTTTATAGCAAAACCCTTTAGGTTGGCTCCCGCTCAGAGTTTTCAGACAAAAGAAATTTGTTTGCTGTGTTTAGTTACCTCAAGTAGCACAGTGGTTTGCACAGTATTGGCATCCAGGATTAAGAGGTAGGAGGATCACTGTGAGTTCAAGGCCAACCTGAGACTACATAGTGAATTTTAGGTCAGCCTGGGCTAGCGTGAGACCCTACCTCAAAACAAACAAACAAACAAACAAACAAACAAACAAAACTAACCAACCCACCAAATAAAGGCTTAGGAGGTATGTTAAGGTAGGAGTAAGCCAGGGTAAGGAGGAAATGGTTTGAGGGTGAGAGGAGAGTGGTTTAGGACACACTTTCTTGATAGTGTTAATTTCCCATAACTATCACAAAATACCTCAGATGAATTATGTATTGAGAGGGTAGACTGATTTTGGATTACAGTTTTGGAAGTCTGGCCTGTTGGTGTGGGACCATGGAAAGGCAGCTCAACATAGCAGGAATGTATGAAGAGCAAAACTGCTCACCTCCTGACAAGGAAGCAAAAGAGAGGAAAAGAAAATGGCACAGCCCACCTCCCCCCCCCGTCAACATATATGTCCCTAATGAACCTAAGGGACTTTCACAGGTTCCTGCTCCTCAGAGTTCAATAGCAGGGTGCTGAAGACCACGCCTTCAGTTTTGGCCTTTGAGAAAACAGTCCAGATCCAAACAATAGCAGGACCTTAGGCAATAGGAGCATTGCAATAGGCTGTGCATAGAATTGGATTCCTGGCAAGAAAGAAACTTTGGCGTCAATCAGCTCTGTGGTGGCAGAGATGAGACATTTTAGAAACATTTGTGACAGGCCTTTAATTGTAATGGTACATTCTGCATCTAGCATGCATTGGATGAGTGAGTGATCTCTCAATGCCCGGTGAACCTTCCATCCAAAGCCCACTTGGCTTTCTTATTATACCTTTTCGTCTATAAACCTAATGCTTCATTCTTCTTTTGTTTTGGGTTAATCTCTTCAAATTTTTCCACCTGTTGGTTTGTTTAGCTAATTGGAAGCTCTCCCTCAGGGCAGGAATGTAGCCTTATGAGAACTCAGGCATCACTGGCCATTTATGAATACAATACCTTTAAATTAAGCTCACTATACTTGACTTTTGTTTTGCGAAATAAAGCAGCCAATTATGATGCCCTTTTTTGGCTTTATGTATACTCAGCTTACTCTCAGCTAGATAAGGGATGGAGAAATGGGTAACTTCTATGCTGGATTTATTCAGAACGAGAGGGGTCTTGCAGCAGAATAAAGCCACTAGAGTCAGTATATCAACCCATAGATATAAATGAAGGAAGAGCAAAATCGGGGTCAATGAATATCAGAGGAATATGTGATCATCTCTGGTACATGAAGATTAGCTGGTATTGTCATCAACCTGGTTGTGTTTCAAAGATGCTCTTGAATTTACAGTTTGGTCTATTTCATCAGTTTTTGAATATTCCTGGCCTAATAAATTGCTTACCTCTTCTAAAACTTCTGTCATTATTTTCTTTCTTGGGAACTCCAATTTCAACATTTTTTTATTGCTGCACATGTACTTATTATTATTTTCCTCTGTGTGTTTCAGGTTGGATAATTGCTTTTCTATTCCTCCACTTTTTTTTTTTTTTTTTTTTTTTTTTTTTTTTTGAGATAGGGTTTCATTAGCTCTGGCTAACCTAGAACTAATTCTATAGTGCAGGACAGCTTCAAACTTATGGTGATCCTCCACCTCATCCTCTCAAGTGCTGAGCTTAAAGATGTGAGCCACCATGCCTGGCCAGATTGGATAATTTCATCTGTGTGTGGTCTGCTGTTAGGCTCATTCAATTAATTCTTAGATTTAGATGCTGTACATTTTAGCTTAGACTATTTGAACTTGTTTTAGAGATTCTTTGTTCATTTAAATCTTCTTCATTCTTTCAAATAATTTTCTTACTTATAATAGGTTTTAAAACAATTTTATTAACAGTTTTAATATATAAACAGAATTTGTTTTGATAATAATCCCCTCCCATTACGTTTTTGTCCCCCACCCTTTTTGTCTCCCTTTCCACTGAACACCTTCTTTTCAGTTAACCCTCTTCTGTTTTTATGTCTATTTTTGCTTTCCTCCATCATCCATGTTGAAATGTTGATGACTCAATATTTTACGGTTTTTTGTGCAGTTAACCACAACCACTGTGAGGTAATGATGTAACAACCGTTGGCTTGCTGTCAGAGTGCCACAAAGTACTATGAAGGCTTCTTGAGGAGAAAACTTAAAAGTCTAACCCAGTGGCAGATCCACTCTGCTTGCTACACAACTGATAAGCCAGGCAAGAAATGCCCACTGGTATGATAGCAACATTATTGTTATGGCATAACCAACTGCTCTGTGATTGGACACAATAGTTTTTAAATGTTATTATCTGATACTTATAATATCTGCCTCAGATGTGGGTATGATTTAACTATTTTTTGCCTCTTATTTATGGGCAATCATTTCTTACTCATTTGCATAGATTAAGATATTATTGCATGCAAATTATCATGATATAGACAACTTTAGAGACTGGAATATTATTTTATCCTAGAGGAACAAATTTTTAGTATATCAGTAAGACAGAGAAAGAAAATGATGACTGCAATTAAATTTAATCATGAGTTGAGATAGGTCATACCTGGGTTTGAAGCTTTATTTGATGCTTGTTTAAACATCATCAAACAACTGTGATTTCAAATGACCCAAGTCAAGGTATGTCTTCCTTGCATGTGTAGGGTTTGTCTTCCTTGCATGTGTAGTTTTTTCTGTAGCATCACTTTGAGCTCTGAGGGTCACAAAGTAAAGGGAGAGTGCTCTCTTTCTATCTTAGCCCAAATTTCACCCATTTTTACATTTTATTTATTTATTTGAGAGAGAGAAAGAGAGAGAAGAAGAGAATGGGCACACCAGGGCCTCTATCCCCTGCAAATGAAATCCAGATGCATGTGCCCCCTTGTGCATCTGGCTTACGTGGGTCCTGGAGAATAGAACTGGGATACTTTGGCTTTTCAGGCAAACACCTTAACTGTTAAGCCATCTCTCCAGGCCCTAAATCTCCCTCATTTTGATTATGTACTTATCAAAAGTATGGTAAACAATTTTAGGTGATAGAATTAGTACTGTGTTGCTGGAGTTCTCATAAACTTTAATCCAATCCATTATGCCAGCTCATTTGACAATAAAAATTATTGTGGCTTAGCTTGTTGCAGGTAACCCCCATCCCCCCCGCCACCTCCAAAGGAGGTAAAGTCTTCTCCCCTCTTGTGAATCAGTATGGTAGGAGCTGCTGGGAAGAAAGCAGCCATGTTGTTCGCCCATGTACAAAGTGCTCAACTCTTTCTTAAATTTAATCTATTGGGCTCCTTTATGTCTATAGTTCTTTAATATTTTAAATGGGAATTTCACATTTTCTGTTAGGTTTATTTGTGGGAGCTATGGTCTGTGTTGGGATCACACATCTCAAGCAGCAAAATTCTCTCTGGGTATCATTATGATCACATTCCAAGATGTCTTTATGGCTTGGGACACCTTGTGTGTGGCTTTTTCTGTGAAGAATAGCTGCAGTTGGTCCAGAGTCAATCTTAATATATTAGTTATGTGGGTGACACACCACTATCTCCATGACTTATAGCCAATGTTTACTTTCCCATGTTCATGAACCTTTTTTGGCTGTAGTTCAGCCGGGATTATCTCAGTTGAGCTGTCAGCTAAGGATTGGGTTTACGTGTGATCCAGACTGCCCTACACCTCTTTGGCTGTCTAGTGCATGCTCTTCTAATTCTGCATCAAGGAGTGATACAAACTGTGGACTGGAGAGGATATTTGTGCCATACTAAGACTCATATGCTGAAACTTAATTCCTAATGTGGTAGTATTTGGAATCAGATCACAGAACCCTCTTAATGGGATCAGAGTCCTTATGAGAAGCACTCGAAAGTTGCCTCCTCCTCTCCTCTTTTTTTCCTTGCCTCCTCTTTCTCTTCTTTTCTTGCCTCTTACCCTCTCATTTCCCCCTCTCCTTCTATCCCCTTCTCTCCTCAAAGAACCTTTCCTTCTACTACTCTACTCTCTTAGTCCTCCTCTTTTTCCTCATCCTTCATCCTTCAGTCCTGTTCTCTCTCTATCCCTCCCCCTCTTTGTACCATGGAAGGATTTAAGAAACAGGCTATCTACAAACCAAGAATAGATTGCCAGATGCTGCATCTTTTTATGCCTTGATCTTGAACTTTCCAACCCCTAGAACTATGAGAAAATATATGCATGTATTTAATCTACCTAGTTGATGGTAATTTTGTATATCCATCTAAACTGCCTCAGACAACAAATAATTCCCCAGCAGGTTTAAGGTCTCATGTCATATCTTCTAATATTCCACTGGTCAAACTAAGGCACCAGTACAACATCTACATCAATGAAGCAGGGGTGTAGACTAGCAAAAGGGAGAGCAGAGTGGGCCTACAATTCTATCACAGTGAAATAATTCGAAATATTCTTCAAACTACCATGTTAGATTTTAAAAGTCAAGGCATAGCTTTACTCAAAGGAGTCTGGAGAATGCGTTGCCTCTGAAACCCATAACAAGGAATACCTTAAATTTCTACATTAACCTTTTATGCTAAGAACCCTTGTGGCAAGTCTCAATCCAGAGGGAGAAGAACAGACCTAAGGCACTGGGAGCCAAGGTGCTGACTTTGCTCCAGCTGGAAATGCCCCTCTCACCTATTTCTCCCAATTCAGATGCTAATGGAAAGTGAGTCTATTAGGAAAAAGGAAAGCCAGGTGCCTAATGAAACAAACAATGCAACTGAAGTAGATCAGACTGCACACAGAATTGTTACCAATGGTAACATACATTGCTGTGCCTTAGATTCTGTCCTGCTGTAGTAGCTCGCATCTTTAGCAAATAGCATAATTACCTGAAAGTCTCATTAAGCAGAATTCTGGGCTCCAAATCCTGGAGTTATTAATTTAGTTCATCTGGGAGAGTACCCAATATTTGACAGCTTTCAAACAATTTTCCAGATGATGCTGATGCTATTGGCCTTGGGACAACACATTGAGGACCATCTTCATAGGTCTTAAATCTTCTAAAATCAAGAGCCCATGTACTTTCCTAAGGATAGTGGAGCATCTTCATTCTTTGCCTTGATGGTCTGCTAGTGTTCTTGATGGAATGTGAATATTCATGAGGCAAAAATATATTTAGCAGTAGCCTGCCACATTGGAAAGAGCCTTGTGTTGGGATAGTAGCTTCTAATGCATTTTCATTATTGTATTGTTTTGTAGCCTCTAGGATTCAGTTTTCTTGGATGAAAAAAAAAAAAAACAACAACAACAACTGCAAGACTGGGTGTCCAATTGAATGATTTGGTCTTTAAGATTCTACAAACCTTGAGTTCATACAAACACAGAAGAATAGTGGTGGCTAGAGACTGGTGGATGGGGAAAATTTAAAGATGGTAGACAAAAGGTATAAATTCTCAGTTATATGGTGAATAAGTTCTGGGAATTCAATGGACAGATGGTAACTATAGGTAATGATAGTGCATTGCTTATTTGAGATTCAGTAAGAAAGTAGATTTAAAGTATTTTCAACCCAACAGACAAAATGGCTAATTTGGTGTGGTAATCACTACAGCATACATATTCAATCAAATAATATTGCATGCATGGAAGACATTTTACTTGTCAACTAAATGATCTAAATAAAAAGTATTATACATTCCATGACTTGGGACTTTATATGTAAGACAACAAACAAATAGTAAGCTGAAAGCACACAGAGACAAATGGATTTGAGATTAAGACATATCTGTACTATTTTAGGTATCTATGATTTGGGATATCCTCTTCGGTGTTCTGAATATATTTGATTCCTTATTGTGGTGATTTAAATAAGATGCCTCCCATAAACACATGTGGCCTGAATTCTTGGTCACAGCCTTGCTGGTGGA
Source organism: Orientallactaga sibirica (assembly GCA_036365145.1). Taxonomy (NCBI): domain Eukaryota; kingdom Metazoa; phylum Chordata; class Mammalia; order Rodentia; family Dipodidae; genus Orientallactaga; species Orientallactaga sibirica. Next base: position 15,838,533 of record JAEOAD010000034.1, read on the forward strand.
GATGTGTTGGTGGCAGGCTTAGTGGTGTTATATCCAGTTTCCCCCTACTAGAGTTGGGTTCACTATCCTGCTGCTTTTTTTTTTCCACCTTCTGGGGCAGAGATGGTGTCCATCCCATGGCCATGCCACACTTTCTCCTTCCATCATGAAGCTTCCCCTCAAGACTGTATGCAAAATACAAAACTTACCTCCCGGGCTGGAGAGATGGTTTAGCAGTTAAGGCGCCTGCCTGTGAGCCTAAGAATGCCCTTTTGATTATCCAGGTCCCACGTTTAACCAGACGTAAAGTGACACACAAGGACGCAATGTTGCATATGCGCACAAGGGGGCGCACGCGTCTGGAGTTCATTTGCAGTGGCTGAGAGTCTGAGTTGCCCATTCTCTATCTATCTCCCCTCCCTGTTCTGTCTCTTTCAAATTAAAAAAAAAAAAAAAAAAAAAAAAAAAACTACCTCTCATTAACTGCTTTTGATAGGGTGCCTTGTCCTAGCAATGAGATGATAACTACAACACTTATTATAAATTGTAACTCATTTATATACAATGTAATTCTGCTATAAGTATTAAAGGAGATGATACACAAACATGTACACCTACAGTTGTGTGCTACACATAGTACACTTGGAGTAAATATTTTAAAATTTAAATAATTTAAATAATTACTTTAAAATAATTTTGGATTTACAGAAAAGTTACAAAGAGCTGTTATATACTTCTACCCAGGTTCCTTAAATATTGACAATCTACCTATGACATAATTATTAAAACTAATATATCTAAGGGGACACAAATCCTATTACGAAGCCAAATGTTATTTAGGTTTTACCAGTTTTTCCACTAATGCCCTTCTCTTTCTTTTCTGGAACTCCATCCAGCAATTGTATTAGGTCATCATGCCTGCTGTTCTCTTCAATTTATGATAATCTCTAGGTCTTTCCTTGTCTTCTGTGACTTTGCCAATTTGAATAGTATTTTTCAGGTACCTTGAGGATAGCCAATAATTTGGATTTGTCTGACAGTTACTTATGATTTTATTGGGGTTAAGTATTTTTGGAAAAAAAAAATATTTAAAAAGGCAATCACGTGATTTCAGGGGTACATACATGGCTGGCTACATAATTTGTAGGGATTTCTGCAAAATGAAATCGAAAATCCCTGGTTGAAACAGTAGAGTTGAATAGTTAGGTTTCTAAAATATGAACATTTCTTTTGTGTCAATAATTTATCTCTAAACTTGTTGTAGTTTTTTTTTCACTTGTTATTCAATGTCATTCTAAATAGAGAAAAAATATTTTAAATTATTACCATGGATTTTATCATTTATCATTTTATTGTATGCACAATGACAGTTATAAATACAAATATGACTACTTTAAATCATATTTAGAGGCACAAAATTTATACAATATACATTTAAAATTTTGTTTATTGATTGATTGATTTGCAAGCAGAGAGAGATTACAAGAAGAGGGACAAACACAATGTGCGTGCCAGGGCCTCCAGCTGCTATAAATGAAATCCAGATTTGCTCCACCTTGTACATCTGGCTTTATGAGGACACTGGAGAATGGACCTCCAGTCAGTAAGTTTTGCAGGCAAGGACCTTAACTACTCAGCCATCTCTCGAGCCAAAATGTGTGCCCCAGGCTGGCCTTGAATGCCTGATCCTTCTCCCTCTGCCTCTTCAGCAATTTCCTACTGGTGTGTGCTACCACAACTGGCTGTTGAGTTCTTTATAAACCAACAAAGATGCTACACAGAAGTCAAGTGCTTTTATTTTTCTTTTTTATATGTACGCTCACAGTCTAGTGACACTCTGTCTTTGGCATATTGACAAAAAAAAAAAATGAGAAACTAAAGTAATTAGCTAGGGTAATGGCTCAGCAGCTAAAGACTTGCTTGAAAGCATGCTGGTTGGAGATCAATTCCCCAGCACCCACCCACATATAGCCAAAAGCAAAGGGTGGTACATGACTCTGTGATCCCAGCATGCTTACCCATAGGAGGAGGAGCTAGAGAATCCTAAAGCTCATGGAGCAGCAAAATAATAGGGGAGCTGGTCTCAAAAAAGAACATAGAAGGAGAGAACAAACACCCCAAGGTTGTTCTCATACCTCCACATTCATTATATACCCCCTTCCCCACATCATGCACAGATATACATGCACAAATTCGGGGAAAGGGTCCTAAAGCAACATCGATATTCCTCTATATGTCACTTTCCTTCATTTATTTTCAGCATAAGTAGTGGATCGAAATAGGAAAATAGCATGAGTTAGGAAGGATTGAATATGATGTTATAGTAATTTCTAAGTAGAAGACATTGCTCGCTTCTCTTTTCTAAAGGAAGAATGGCTTTTAAGGGCTGTTGGTGTCCTTCTTACCCAGTTAACATATCTACACAGTACTTGTTTTGGGTATCTCTGATTGTCATGCACTATGGTTCCATAGCAATCAAGCTCTCATGGAGAGCCTGAATGCTATATATAAATCAGATGGTAAAGAATGCTCACATTCACATTGCCTAGATCTCCTCTGCCTAAAATCATAATCCGTTTTATCCATTGATTTATTCAGAAAACACACATTCAAAGATAAACTTATTAAGTATTTTAAGATACTAAAAGTTAATTGTTAGAAGAAATTGAGAGCTCTCCTTAGCATGGAGCCATGTGGTTGCACAGGTTGCAATCTAACAAACCAGTCCAGGGTACATGGTATTCCCACTACCATTGCTACCAACTCCTATTGCTTAGGTAGGTTGTGCCTTCCATATTTCTTCATTTTAATGTTATTACTTTTTCCTTGCCTGTATTCAAGGGGAGGGGAATGAAATATCATTTCCTGGGGAGAAGTGTTTCACAAAAAAGTAAGTAAATTTGTGTGTGTAGGTTTAAAACCATTGTTCCAATCAATATGCATTTGGGGAAGGCTAATGCTTTCTGTATCTTCTAAATCCCATTTTGGACCCATTTAGGACTCTCATAACCTACCTCTTGCCTCTAGTTCTATGATACTATGTCGGGCAAAATATCATTAAAACTAAGAAACTAATAAGAGTATAATAAGAGCAAGATAACAAGATATACCCACTGCATATAAATGCCAGTTTTTTTAGAAGTAAGAGATTTTAAATCTTGGGCCTGACTTGCACCATAGGGAAATGGTCCTCTGTCCAGGTACTGCATTCCTGGGTGATGGATAGCATGTGCTGAGGTAGAGTTCTATTCATAGCATCCTCTCCAAGTGGATGGCTGGGAAATAAACATCTATTTGCCCCTGGTGCAGGAGCTCGAAGCCCCCTCATTACCATGGCATGCAAAGCATCCCTGCCTGCCCACAACTCCCCTCTTTTGGCAGATGCTATCAGCAGAAGACGCTGAGTGCAGGCGAATTATTTCCACTACTTCCTGCTAATTTCAGTACTGCATTCATCCAAAGCTCTCAAAACTCTTCATCAACAGGAATATGCTAACCTGAGACTAGGTCACAGAGGGACAGCCTGGAGATCTCGGGGTAGATGGGTGACAGCTGCTGCCCTCTCTCTAGAGAGGATGAGTGTAGCTATCATCGTGCTTGGCAACAAGAGGAGAGATGAGCCGGTCTTTTAAGGTCTCTTCCAATCTGGGAAGTCTATGAATATCGCTACCAGCTGAGAGTGATTCTCCATGCTTTATTCATCATGAAAATGACGCAAATTCAGAGAAGCAGCTTTCTCAAAGGTAGGTGGCCACTAAACCAGGCATCAGCTACTTAGCACTCTGAAAACACTTGAGGAAAGTCCTTGAATTTAAAAAAAAAAGAATGTTTCAGGTATAGATGGGTGAAGCATTGTGCAGTTAGTAATGCATGGAAATAGGCTAAAGGGATTTAAGTTCAATAGCAGTGAAAGGCTGTCGTAAATCTAGGTTGTATTAATAGAAGTAAAATGTCTAAGATGAAGAATGAGATGATTCCTCTCTACTTCCTGCTAGTCAGGCCTTACCTGGGACATACTATTACAGTCTTTTTTTATACTGGCCATTTAGGAGAAAGTGAAAAATTTCAAAGACAGGTAACCAAGCTAGTGAAGGACCTCATAATCTTGCAAATGGAAGAACAGCTGAAAGTATGAAACAGGCAAAGCCTGGAAATTGAACAGAATCAGAAATAACTTACTATTCACTTCATACAGGATAGGACAAAATTCAAAAGAATTTTCAAGAAGCTGAAAACAAGTTTTAGTGAGATAGTGACAGAGATTTTTTTCTCTCAGCTGCATGTAAGAAAGATCCTTTCAGCATGGGAGAGTGGATCCTGGCACACACTCATCAGAGGGAACCTGAAATTACACCTATAAATAATGCTGAAAAGGTATGAAACAGAGGGTGGTATTTTCTTTTTTTAATATTTTATTTATTTATTTGTAAGAAGAAAGCAGGGTAAGGAATGGATGCATCAGGCCTTCTAGCCACTGAAAATGAACCCAGATGAATTGTGCATCTGGTTTTATGTGGGTACTGAGGAATCAAAGCCAGGTTATTAGGCATTGTAGGCAAGTGCCTTAACCACTGAGCCATCTCTCCAGTCCCCGGTATTTTCTTTTGTTAAAAAATTATTTATTTCTGTGTGTGTTGCAAGAGTGGTGTATGAATGTACAAGGTCTCTTGCCATTGCAAATGAATGCCCATTGAGCTTTAGATGAGTGACTGGGGTGTTGAACCTACACAAGCAAGCACCTTAAACTGCAGAGACATCTCCCCATGTGGTCTATTCTAAGTGCAAAGGCTCTATATTGTACTGATAACAGGTCCTCCATATAACCTCCAAACTTACAATAATTACAATCAAAATCTTATAAAGACTGACTTATTTTTATTTTTTAATTATTTTTTATTTATTTTTGGAGAGAGAGACAGAGAGAGATAGACAGAGAGGGAAAGGGAGACAGAGATGGGCGCGCCAGCAGTCTCTCAGCTGCTGTGAACGAAATCCAGATGTGTGCGCCCCCTTGTGGGCAAGTGCGGCATTGTGCCCTTGCCTCACTTTGCATCTGGCTAAACGTGGGACCTGGAGATTGGAACCGGTGGACATTGGAACCAGCATTCTTAGGTTTAGCAGGCAGGCGCCTTAGCCACTAAGCCATCTCTCCAGCCCAAGACTGACTTATTTTTAAATTTTCTAATATACAGCCGACTTAGTTACTTTGAACACTCATATGCCTGCCACATAGGTGTTATCAATGACAACTTCTATACCAACAGATTTATTGAAATATAAATCACATACACTACAACTCACCATTTTAAAATGTTCAATTCAGGGTTTAGTGTATTCATAAAGCTCTGAAACTATAATAGCATTTGATTTTATAAGATTTTACATAAACCTGCCAGAAAACCGTACTCATATTTAGGAATCTTCTAGCCACCCCCAATACCATTTGCAGCATCTTTGGATACCAGCAACCTACTTTATTCCTATTCTGGACAAAAGAAACACATGTGACCTTTCATGAAGAGTGTGTGTGTGTAGAATATGTATGCATGAGGATGCCTTGTTTGGGTGCACTGCAGATTGTACATATGGAAGTCAGACATTTATGTCAGTTATCGAGATTTTTTAAGATTTTTATTTATTTTCAAAGAGAGAGAGAGGAGAGAGAGAAAATAAGTGCACTAGGGCCTCTTGCCCCTGCAAATAAACTCCAGACATATGCTGCACTTTGTGCATGTGGCCTTACATGGGTACTGGGGAATCGAACCCAGGCTGTCAGGCTTTGCAAGTAAGCACTTTAACTGCTGAGACATCTCTCCAGCCCTGTCATTTATATTTTATTTATTGATTTGCAAGGAGTGCAAGGGAGAGTCAGTTTTTATTTTTATTTTTAGAGAGAGACACAGAGAGAGACAGACAGAGAGGGAGAGGGAGACAGATAGAGATGGGTGCACCAGCAGTCTCTCAGCTGCTGTGAACGAAATCCAGATGTGTGCGCCCCCTTGTGGGCAAGTGCGGCATTGCGCCCTTGCGTCACTTTGCATCGGGCTAAATGTGGGATCTGGAGATTGGAACTGCTGGAGATTGGAACCAGCGTTCTTAGGCTTAGGAGGCAGGCGCCTTAACCGCTCAGCCATCTATCCAGCCTGAGTCAGGTGTTTTTAATCAATCACTCTCCTATGTTTTACTGTCACTTGAGCCTACAGTGCACAGATTCAGCTAGTCTGCTCAGCCAGTTTGCCTCAGGGATTCCCTGTGTTTGCCTCCCATGTGCTGGGATTATAGAAGGCCCATCATACTCATGAGTAAGTGCTTTATTGGATGATCCAACTACCCAGCTGTATAACTATGGGTTTTTGTTGTTGTTGTTGTTGTTCACAAGCATAATGTATCAGAACTTCATCATTGTATGTTTGAAAAATACTTCACTATGCAGATGTAAACCACTATATCAACTTATCAATTGGTGGACACAAGTTGATTCCAGATTTTGGCTGTTATAACAATCATCTGTGTACAATGTTTTGTGGTCATCATTTAATTTATTTTGGGGATATATGTTAGAGTAGAATTGCTGTGACATATGATAATGCTATGTTTAATTTTTTTTATTTTTATTGTTTCATTGATAGCCCAGAGCCTCAGACATGCTAGGCTAGTGATCTACTACTACGCCATACCCTAGCTCCTATGTTTAACCTTTCCAGGCCCTGCATGGCTCTTTTCTAAAGGACTGTTGACTGTTCACCATTGCAACATGTGCACCCATTCATCCAACTGCTCATGTATTAGTATGATTTGGTTGATCAAATAAAAGTGAATTTACATCCTAAACACTTTAGCATTTATACCACTAGGTAAGACAATATTTACTTACATCTTTAATTTGTTGTAAAATTTCCTTCAGTGTAATGTATGTCTTGAGGTATGTACTGAAAATTTATAAATCACTTACTTACACAATGTACACACCTGTAAAGATACAAAACCTTCCATGCCCCAGGATGTCTCATATCCATTCACACTCATTTCTGGGTTCTCCCACTCTATGGATGAACCCAGTAGTTCTTATGTTTTTTACACTAAAGATTAGATTTGCCCATTTAAGAGCATCATATAAAATGCCAGCAGAATCTGTTGATAAAATTAAAGTTTCTTTCACTCAGCAGAGTGTTGTGAGTCGTCCTTGGTTCATTCCTTTCAAACCCTGAATACTATTCTGTTGTGTGGATGTGCACCACTTTGCCTGTCTATCAACTTACCTGCTGGGCAGTGGGATCAGTTCTAGTTTGGGGCAATAAATCCTAATACTTCTTGATTTACTCATGTCCTCTTATGACTGGATTTGCTGGATCATAGGGTCAGAATGCACTTGTATTTATCAGAATATATTCAAATTTTTCACTGCAGAAGTTGTATTGTTTTATACTCCTCTCCAAAATATGAGAAAGCTACTTTTATACTGTTACTGAAAATTTTCATACATGTACATTATATATTTGATCATAATCTCCTCCATTACCATCTTTTGTCTTCCCACTCCTGTCCTCCCTTCATTGAATCTGTTCATTCCAACTAGTTCCTCTTCGATTTTAATGCCCTTTCTTTGCCCTCTTTCATTATCTCTGTTGAAATGTTAATGGGCCAATATACTGTGCAGGTCTGGTGAGGATAATAGCAGTTTCTGTGGGCTCATGAAAGCAATGGCTATCCCATCTTCAGAAGAAAGTGTTCCAAAGTATTCCTTCTCATCCTCTGGTTCTTACATCCATCCCACTCTTTCTTTCACAAGGTTTTCTGAGCCTAGGAGGGTGTGGTAGAGATGTCTCATTTAGCACTGAACACTTAACAGCGACTTATCCTCAAGATGTTGGTGAGTTTTGACTCTGCTCTGCAGCCACCATCATCTGCAAAAGGCAGCTTCTTTGACCTAGAGTGACCTAGGAGACATATATAAATATTTAGAGGGTAATTTGATGGGCCCAACATATCAATATAACCAAGAAACAGTAGCAGCTTCCCCTCTAGGGCCTATTGTCTTCCCAACCATAGGATTTTAGCTTCAGTAACAAGTGTTAATTTCCTCTCATGGAATAGACCTCAAATCCAGTCAGAGAGCCATTGTTGAGCCCCATAACAGTCATGCCACTATTGCATCAGTGGGCATATCTTGATTAGATAACAGTCCTTTGCTGAATATTTATGAATGCTTTCTCATAGTCCAGTCACTTTCTTTACTATCTTGTTTTTGCCTGGGTATGTGTGAGTGGTATACATGAGTATGTGTGTACATTTTCACATGTGTGGGGGTGCCTATGTAGGGATACATGTCTGCTTAATGCGTGCATGCATGGGGAGGCCAGGGGTTGATGTTAGGTGGTTTCTACAATGATCACTCTCCACATTTACTTTCTGAAGCACATTCTTTCACACAAACCCAGAGCTCCCTGTTTCTGGAAGACTATCTAAACAGCTGGCCCCAGGGATCCCTTGTCTCTGCCTCCTAAGCCCTGGGATTACACATGGGCCCTCACAGCCACGTGGCATTCACATGGGTTCCAGAGGTCTTAACTCTTGTCCTGATACTTATACTGTAAGCTTTTTACTCACTGACTGTCTCCTCAGCAACTTAACTCTTTTTTAAGAAGAATTTTTAATCTTAAGGACTTATAATCATGTTTCTTCTAATCTTATACTTTAATGACCACTTAAGAAACCTGTGTGTATACACAATTGTGGAGACAATCCCATTTGCTTACTTCTAAGAAGTTTTATAGTTTCATGTATAGATTTATGTCTGTGACTTGTCTCAAATATGTTTTATTAAAGCATTGGATTGCGCTGATGTTTTGTAAAAGTTTAAACAAATGACCTATAATTATGGATTTATTTCAGGACTCTCTCTGATATCAATCTATTTGTCAATTCTGTTGCTAGTAGAACAGGGCCTTGATAATTTATTCTTTCTCTCTTTTTTTTGCTCAGTAGTTTTGTAGTTTTCAAGTAGAAGTCTTATGCACTTACTGGTAAATGTTCTTATATTTTTCATGTTGATGCAATATGATGAGTTTCTTTGCAATTCATTTTCTACCTTTTGAGTAGTGTGTATGTAATACACTATTTTAAAATATATTTTATTTATTTATTTGATGAGAAAGAGGCAGAGAGAGAGAGAGAGAATGGGTATGCCAGGACCTCCAGCCCCTGCAAATGAACCCCAGATGCATGTATCCCCTTGAATAGGTCCTGGAGAATCAAACCAGGATCCTTTGGCTTTGCAGGCAAACACCTTTACATCTCTCCAGCCCTGTAATAAAGTATTTTTAAATGAAGTATAACATGAATATAAAAATTGAAAAAAGTAAAAAAAACATTGAAAAAAGTATATGCACAGATATAATGTTTATACAATATAAACTTCTTTTAAAACCTAGTAGCGAAATTCTGAAGATACAGCAATTTTTTATATAACCCTTGACCTTACAAATATATAGCCTCTTTCTTTATTACATCCACCACTGGAATGTAGCATAGATGTTAAATGAAAAAATTGGCAAATCATTATAACCCACAGTCTATAGTGTATATTCAGGTTCACCCTGCTGTTTATGAGTACCTTTCATGAGATTTAGAGAAATGTATACGGACATGTTTTCACCATTGTAATACCAGACAGATTCTTTTCATTTCCCCCAAAATCCTCTGTGTTTGGCCTAATCACCCCTCCTGCCCCAAACCTTGGCAACCACTGATCATTTTACTTTTTCCAATGTTTTCCTCCAACAGAATAACTGTTGGAGTAACACAGTATGCTGTCTTCTCAGATTGCTTTCTTTCACTTAGTAATGTGCATTTAAGTTTCTTCTATGTATTTTCGTGGCTTGATAGCTCATTTCACTTTTGCATTGCACAGTATTCAATTGTCTGTGTATATCACAGTTAATTTACTCATTCAGCTGCACAAAAACATCTTGGTTACTTCTATGTTTTGAAAATTGTGAATAAAGCTGGTTTCTATACCCATATAAATGTTTTAATGTGGACACAAAGTTTGCAACTCCTTTAAAAGTAAATACCAAGGAGCATGAATGCTAGACAGTATGGTAAGTTATGTAAGAAATCATCCTCTAATTTGACTGCCATTGTATCGCATCATCAATGAATAAGACTTTTTTCTGTTCTTCATCCTTGTTGGGATTTGTGGCTGCTAGTGATTTGAATTTTGACTATTCTAATAGGTATGTACTGATTACAACTGTTGTTGTTTAAAAAAAAAAAAAAATCTTCCTTTTGGCAACCTCACTAAATCTGCTTGCTCCTCTCAACAGATTTTTAGATTTCTTTGTAGAGAAAATCATAGCATTTCCAGACAATTGTACTTCCTTCCATGTTTACTCTATCTCATTTACATTTTTCTTATTGTTGCAGATGATTAGGGTTTCTAGAAAATTATTGACTAGAAGTGAGAATGGAAACCTGTGCCTTGTTCTTCTCCTTGGGGAGAAGTGGTCAGCATGACATCTATAAAGACAGCACTATCTGAAGTTTCATAGGTGCTTTTGACTCCTTTTCCAAGTTTCTATGTATTCCTCACTTACTGAGAAGTTTAACCTAATGTGGCCTGCCTGGATTTTCTATAAATGCATTTTCTGTAGTATCAGAACTATTGAACTTTAATATTGTGCTAACATGATAAACTGCACACATTATTTTTATTATTTTAAATTTTACATAATGTAAAATGCTAAGTATTTTCATGCTTTTTTTATAAGGTCTCTGAGTTTTGGTAAAAAGGGTTAAGTTTAAGTTTTCTATACCAAGTTTGTCCTTGCCTCCTCAAATATATTTTCTCCCTTATTCTTTTCCTTCCCTCTAAAGTTTTTGGTAGGGTTTTTAATTTGTTTTTACTTTTCACTGTTCTTCAAATTGATCATGCAATTTGCTGCAGCTCCAAGTTTATTGACATATACCTATAGCATCCTCAATCTAGTCTTAAGGCCACTGATTTTTAAATATCTGGTATAATGTTTAGTTCTAGAATTTTTGAAGTTTCAATTCTTCTGCAGACAATTCTTAGATTTTCTTTAATTACAAGCATATTGAAATTTGTTTCATCAAGCACAGGCATAACAGTTGCTTTAAAGTAAGTTATTGGTTAATGCCACCCTCTATGTCATCTCTGGCTGTTTAGTTATTATTTTTCTCTCAAAAATGGGTAACATTTTATTTTCCTGGTTGTTTGAATGAACAATAGTTTTGTATGTATCTTGGAAAATGTTATATTGTGGAGATTTTGGATTTTGTTCTAGTCCTCTGTAAAAGGCTGATAACTTGTTAAGTAAGAATTGAGTTTCAAAATCTAAAAATTGCAAACTTTCTTAGGCAGCAGCTCATTATCTCAGTTCCATTTCCCTCTTCTTAACCAGGTTCCTTATCGTCTGCACTCATATGTATGGGAGCCCTGGTTATTTTTCCATCACTGAATTCAAGCCCTTTTCCAGCCTCCTCCCTCACCTTTCTGTACTGAGAATGGACTCTCCAGTCAATCCTTATTCTTATTTTTATTTGTTTTATTTATTTGAAAGAGATAAAAAGGGAGGGGGGAAGAGAGAGAGAGAAAGAAAGAGAGAGAGAGGGGATGGGCATGCCAAGGCCTTCACCTACTGCAAATGAACTCCAGACGTATGTGCCACTTTGTGCATCTGGCTTACATGGGTCCTGGGCCATTGACCCTGGATCCTTTGGCTTTGCAGGAAAACTCCATAATTTATCCAGACCCAGTCCTTGTTCTTAAGGCAAGAGAAACTTGGTGGTATTGCTTGTTTACCTGCGCATGTGACACCACAACTAGAAATTTCCCTCTCAGTAAAAGCCCCAAAGCAAATATCACCCGTGTCCTTTTTTCATTTCCATTGTTCTCCCAAATCTTACTTCTTTTCATATTTCAGGAACCTGTTCTCTTTTGTAAATAGTGAAGTGTCTCAACTTTGGTATGAAACTCATCTAGGAGATAATATAGAAAGATGAGAATCAGAAAAAAATTTGAAACAGAAGATAAATGAGAGCAGATTTTCCCTACTAGATAAAAGTATAGTATTTATTCAGTAGGAAAATAGATGAGGATAATATCAAAAGAGTGTTGATAATATATTGAAAATATACCATAGTATAGATATGACATTTTTATTCAATGTGGAAATGATGAATTATTCAATAAATATTATTTGTAAAAGCTTTCCATGCTGGAAAATGTTAGGATTCATTCTTTATTATGTTGAAAGTTAAGTTTTATATCTAAAGAGTGAATTATAAATGAGAATTAAATGATGGTCTGAGAAAGAGAAGACAATTCACAAAAATAAACAAATCCAGTTTGGAAAGGTGTTTCTATGGATGTTGCAAGGCCCAGTAGACATAGAGGGAAACAAAGTTGATCAATATGTATGTATATAAGGAACATGAGAAGGATATAACACAAAAGATTTATATAAAAATATATGGAGTGTTTACAGATTATCACATAGAAAACAACTCATTTGATTAATTAGTCAAAGCTATAAGCTAGAAATTTTAAAGTGACTAATTAATATATGAAAATTATTCACCCTCCTTCACAATTAGCTAATGAAGATTGAAATGCAATTAAAATGTTATTTTTCATTAAGTCAAATGGGCCTTACTAGTACATCTGTACTTGTTAGACAGATGATACCTGTGATATACATATATCAAGCCGGGGAAATGGTTCGGTAGATAAAGTGCTTATTATGCAACTCTGAGTACTTGGGTTTGGATCCCCAGACACTGCATAAAAGCTAGAAGCTATGGTGGGTTCATGTCCTCCCATTGTGCCTACAAAGAGAGTGAAGAGAAGTGGAGACAGGAGAATTTCCCAGGAGTTCATGAAGAGAACAATGAACCACAACAAGAGGTCCTGCCTCAAAAGATGTAGAAGGTGAGCACCAACTCAAAATTGTCTTCTCATCTCCACATGTGTTCTTACACACACACACCCCTTAGGTTAACACAAGTATTGTCACAGGTTCTGTGGTTTTGGTCAGTTCCTTGTACCTGGAAAGTAGACAGAAGAATATACTGTATTTCATAAGGAAGAAGCAACAAGGAGATCATTATCTGCCTCCACCCCAACACACAATTCTTGTTACTTTTCTAGTGTTAGATAAATTATCCCCAACCAGTGGCTTAAACAGCAGCTTTATTATATTACAGTTGTGTAGTTCTGAAGTCTCAATGAAGATATCGATCAGGCTACACCTCATTTGGAAAACATACTCGGCGCAGGATCCAATTTACCATCTTCAAAGGCAAATATATACATTTCTGTTACCATTCCCCTGTAGACATCTTTCTCTCTCTCTTTCCTTCTCTCTCTCTCTCTTTCTCTGAGTTTTTCTGGTCTTAAAAACCTGTGATTCCTGGATGGAGAGATGGCTTAGCAGTTCAGGCTCTTGCCTGTAAAGCCTAAGAACCTAGGAACCCAGTACCCATGTAAGCCAGATGCACAAAGTGGCACATGTGTCTGGCAATTGTTTGTAGTGGCTGAAGTCCCTGGCACACCCATTCTCCTTCTCTCTTTCTCTGTCTCTTTCAAATGAGTAAATAAATTTAAAAAATTAAAATTATAAAAATACTGTGATTCTATTGGATCCACATGAATAATTATCTCAAGATGATTAACCATCATCCCATCTGCCTTCTTCTTCTTGTCTTACAGGGTGTCCTCACTGGGTCTAGCCAATAAGACAGACATGCTTAATGGGCCATCATTCTCCCTACCACAATGTAGCTTCTTGTGGGAATTTTGACTGTGAGTGAGATCATCTGCAAAAATGTTTTCTGGTTCAGGCTTTATGAACAACAAAAAAATATACCCCCCAGGCTGTAAAGGGAATACTATGTCTTCACTAAATCTCACAATCCAGTTTTGAATTCCTTGCTAATATTAAACACACTTGTATGTGCCTATGTCTGCTGACCTCCATTCATCATAATAGTCCTTGAAACAGCCATACAATACATAAATTAACCAAAACAGGTTTTCAAAAATGGTAGCATTGTGTTGATAAAGATTTGAAGAAATGCCACAGGATATGTGTGTGTGTTCTTATATGTGTATACATGTAGTGGCCAGAGAATAACCTTGGATCTGAATCCTTCAGGTGTTCAGTTTCTGATAGGGTCTCTCATTGACCTAAACTCACCAGCTAGACTTGCTGGCCAAAGAGTACCGGAGAATCTGTCTATTCCTTCCGCCCTGACATTACATGTGCATGCCCCCATGTCTAGATATTTTATGTGGGGTTTGGGGTTGAACTCAGTTTCTCATGCCTACAAGACAATCATTTTACCAACCAAGTTCTTTCCAGCCCTTGGTAAGGTTTTTTTTTTTTTCCCTTGGAATTCCAATATAAGAGTTATGCTTTAAAATTCTAAAAAGTGTGACTATATTTGATATTAACTATTTGTTAGGTGCTGGTACAATCAGGTTCACATTTCTGGCATAAATCACCCGACCAAAAGCAGCTTATGGGAAAAAAAAAGGTTTATTTTGGCTTACAGACTTGAGGGGAAGCTCCATGATGGCAGGGGAAAACAATGGCAAAAGCAGAGAGTGGACATTACCTCCTGACCAACATCAGGTGGACAACAGCAACAGATGGACAACAACAACAGGAGAGTGTGCTAAACACTAGCAAGGGAAAACTGGCTGTAATACCCAGAAGCCCACCCCCAACAATACACTGCATCCATTAATTACCAAATCTCCATCATCTGGGAACCTAGCATTCAGAATACCTAAGTTTATGGGAGTAATCAAACCACCACAGGTGCCTTTCCTAAAGTAAATATTCTCATTTCACAAAGACAGGCACAGAAATGTTTTATTCAGCTCTGTAGTTGTTAAGGCATACCGGGAATAATTTTGGTGATCATTAACAGAGCAACTGTTAAATATATTAAATATATTTTGGTTTTCCAGTGTCCACTGTTTTCACTGATGATGACTTCTGTCTACCATAGGGCTGCATGCAGTGCAGCCTTTTTTTTTCCAGCTTTCAGTTGGCTGGTCTACAGGGAGAAGGTTTTCTGCTCAGCACCAGCTTGCTTTCTCAGTGACCTTGCCTCTCAGGCAAGAGATGTCTTCAGCAATAGGGTCTTTCCATCTGTTTCTCAAGGTAAACCAAGGGCCTTGGCAATAGCCTTTAATGTTTTGGAGGCTACTGGGACCTCCTCGGCCAACTGGAAGGTATCCCATCCCAGGCACTGAAAAATTTCTAGTAACAGTCTATAGCTTCTGGATGTGCCATTATTCAAAAAAGCAGGTTTACATAAGTCTTATTCAGACTATCTTGAATTTTGATTGACCCTTCCCCTCCCCTTCTTTTATGCAGAAAATTCAAGTTTGGCCATACAGGCCCAATGACTGAACAGGTGCAATAGTGGCATGTCTGCTCTTGGGGTAATCAACTGCTCCATAATTGGACTGAAAGCCCTCTCTATGGGAGGGAATACATGCCTGGTACTGAAAAAACTAAGCAAAAGTCTATGGCAGGGAAGGTCATGAGCCTTAGGGGTATAAAGCCTGCTCTTGTCTGGCTAAATGTGTATATTATTCCAACCAAACTTCCTTGAAAGCACTACACTTAATGTTCATATTCACATATTAATGCTACTATCACTTCTGGTTAGAGAAGCTTCCCTTTTCAGATGGCGATGACCACTGGGATGACCCAAAAGGCAACATAGTGCTGAGAAGAAGGGATGGAGGAGTGTCCAGCACTGAAACATCTCTTTCACACCCTTCAAGGCTCAGGGTCCATTGCAGAAGAGGGGGCAGAAAGAATGTAAGAGCCAAAGGAAGGGTATGACTCCTTACATTGCAACTGTCCAGACAGAAATTGACCTTGATATCCATGACCTTGCAGTGCCTAGCAATAACTGTGCAAGACCCTCATAATAGAAGAAAAAGATGATGACATCAAATT
The DNA here is from genome assembly GCA_036365145.1 of Orientallactaga sibirica. NCBI lineage: Eukaryota > Metazoa > Chordata > Mammalia > Rodentia > Dipodidae > Orientallactaga > Orientallactaga sibirica. The sequence continues at coordinate 15,854,516 of JAEOAD010000034.1, forward strand.
AAAAGAGACACTAATGGAGAGAGGGAGGGGATATGATGGAGATTGGAGTTCTAAAGGGGAATGGGAGAAGTTGAGGGAAATACCATCGGTTTTTTGTATGTAAGTATAGAAGTTGTCAATAAAAACTTAATAAAAAATAATATGTGTGGTGTGTGTGTGTGTGTGTGTGTGTAAATTCACACTTACATTTTTTAAAATATATTTTTATATATTTATTTGAGAAAGAGAGAGAGAAAGAGTGAGAGAGAGAATGGGCCCGCTAGGGCATCCAGACACTACAAACAAATTCCAGATGCATGCGTCCCCTTGTGCATCTGGGTTACATGGGTTTTGGGGAATTGAACCAGGGTCCTTTTGCTTTGCAGGTAAATGCGTTAACCACTAAGCCATCTTCTCCATCCCACATTTACATTTTTTGAGGCTTAAGAGACTTTATTACGTTAAGAGAAGGAAAGAGGAGGAAGTACAGAGAGCTCCCACACACCATGAGGGAGGTGAGAGGTTAAAACCCACCGTGTCCCAAATTGGGGCCATTTATAAATTCTGAATGATATGTGAGCTAACCAGCCATGAGACTAGGTTTGGGGCTGAGCTCAGCCAAACACAATGTCATTCCAGAAATGCCTCTTCCCAGGGAGGAGCTCAGGTTGTTTATGGAAAAAGACATCTATAAAACTTCTTTAGAGAAGAGATAAGGAGAAGCCAAATTCTTCTCTTTTTTTTTTTTTTGCTTTTTTTTAAATATACATTTTTTATTTATATGATTCTGATTTTACATTCATAGTATTGGTTCCATTGTCCTCCTCCCTGTCCTCCCACTTTCAAAGGGACCCTCATCAATGGGGAATGTGGGTCCTGCATTGTGAGGTTTGTCAAGAGTTCTGGGGGGTATGCCCCAGTCTCTGTGCATAAAGCCCCAACTTGTGACTCTAACAATCTTTCCACCCCCTCTTCCGCGAGTTTTCCTGAGCCACATTGGGGTCATTTTAGTTCTGCTTCAGTGATGAAGTTTTGGGAGCCTCTGTGTCTCTGGATATCTGGCTTAGTTGGAGTTGGATGTTCTCTGTGTTTATCTCCTTCAGCCTTTTTCTGGTGTCGGATTTGCCATGAACGCTGTATTCTTGCCCTTCCCCTGTGTTGTTTTATGGTTTCAGCTGGGGCCCTGGTGAGGTATGGTTAGCTGATCCTCCCTTCAGGTTCACTGTCCACCTGAAAAAAGATAAGCAAATTCTCCAATGGAGAGAGAAGTTAGTACTAGATAGAAGGGATGACCATCTATGTTTTGGAGGGAATTTTATATGCGTTGGCTCTCTTCTAGCCCACATTTGGTGGTATCTTGATCTTGGAGACTGAGCTCATTTTTTGTACCTGGTTTTGACTTATTTCCCAGTTCCAGCAATGAGTTCCATTGCACTGAGTGGATCTATTAGCCAAATCAAGAGCAGTTGGTTACCCACCATGGCTGTTTGCCACTACTGCACTTGTATGAGCATTACATCAAGTTGTTTCCTGCTGGGTATCTTAGATTGAAAGTTGTTTGGACCAATGTCGGACATTTTCCCCCAGTTGCTTGTGTAGCACCCTCTGGTACTAGACTAGCTGTCTGGGGACTGACCTTCTTCCACACTCTGGCCAGGTCTCTCTGTGTTTGGTCTCACACACGTATGCTGTCTTCGACAGTAAGGTCTTACCATTAACCTTTGGTGGGTCACCAAGAACTCTGACAGAAGTCTGTCTTTTTTGGGAAACCTTGTAGGTGTTTCAGATCAACAGCTCATTGTGGAAATTAACCCCGTGCTGGCACTGGGTGTTATAAGTCTGCACCTAGGAAGGTGAGGGAGGAAAAAGATAAATAATATAAAAGAGAACGTGAGTATAGAGAACAGAGGGAGGGAGAGAGAGAGACAGAGAGTGAGAGAGAGAGAGAGAAGAGAAAGAGAAGCATGAGGTAGGGTCTCACTCTAGCTCAGGCTGACCTGGAATTTACTATGTAGTCTCAGGGTAGCCTTGAACTCTTGGCGATCCTCCTACCTCTGCCTCCCGAGTGCTGGACTTAAAGGCGTGTGCCACCACACCCGGCTTTACAATTGCATTTTTAATAAATGAAATTGACTTACAGAGACTATAATGGGAAGATCAGCAAGAATGGAAGACCAAAAAAGCAAGCTATCATGTGCAATAATACAACATATATGTATGTAATACGTGTTTATCCACAATCCTGAGAGATATAATAGAGATTTAAATAATATCTCAGCACCCCTGGAGACATGGCTTAGTTAAGGCACTTGCCAGCAAAGCCAAAGGACCAAGGTTCAATTCCCCAGTACCCATATAAAGACAGATGCACAAGGTGGCACATGCATATGGCATTCATTTGCAGTGGCTAGAGACCCTGACATGCCCATTTTCTCTCTCTATTTGTCTCTCTCGGTGTCTCCCTCTCAAATAAATAAATAAAAATATTTTAAAAACAATCTCAACAATGGTTTACATTGAGATAGGAATTGCACAAGGATTTTGTTATGAGAGTTCTGAAAGCAGTTTCAATTTTACTTATTTTTTCCATAATAACATAATTAATTGAAATGTTTAAAAATAGCTGAATAAAAGATAAAATGATAAACCATTTTTTCAAAGACTTGAGTGATCCAACATTCTACATCTCTCCCATCAAAAGATGTAATCCAAATGTTCTTACTGCAGGGATAAACATTATTATCCCCATTTTCCAGGCAAACTGCTAAACATTGCCTTTCCCAGGCACATGTAGTGATTTAGTGGTCAAATCAAAACTAGAAGATCTGCTTCTCAGTTCATTCACAGCTGCATCTTGTCATGGCATGGCTGATTTGTGCCAGAAGCCAGTTTCTAGACACTGTCTGAGCCACTGTGTTTAAGTATGGCCTCTTGTTTTCATTCTAGTGTCACACACCTAACCTTGTATAAATTGCAAAAGTTTCCCTCACTAAAGTCAAGTATATGTTTTGGCCTCTTGATTTTGATCTTGACCATATGATTTGCTTTGTTTAATAGGATGTTATACATATGTCATCAGGAGCTTGAAATGTGCCTACTTAGTGAGGATGTGACCCTGAAAGTTGAAATATGCCTACTCACAGGGGATGTAACCCTCAAAGGTGAAATGTGCCTACTCAGAGCAAGTGTGTCCCTCAAACTTGTGCTAGCTATAGGAGTGTGCTTCCCACAAGTCGCTACTGTGCTTAGACTCCACAATGAACCCAAATCAGAATAGTCACTCTGGATAACTAAGACATATTGTATGAAGAAGTAAATGAAGAGTAAATGAAGATTCCTGCTCCATTACACCATTATACTTCTATTATGTGTATTGGCCAGGGCTCAGCTAGTACTCCTACATGTACACCACACACACACACACACACACACACACACACACTTACATTACATACTGAAGAAACATACGAAGCCCTGTTAAGGGGCTTGGCCCTTATGCAGTTGTGCCAGCCAATCAAAGATCTCTCTGTCAGTCTGTTGTCAGTGCATACTGATGTTCAAAGTCCAAAGGGCTGATAGAAAGAGAAAATGGATATCAAATTAGAGAAATTGAAAACAGATTCAGTAGACAACCACAAGCCAAAACTCCATAAGGATGTAGTAAGAGCCATATTAGTTTTTATTGCTTCTGGTCTTGATGATGTAAGTAGCTTGCAGAAGCCATATGTATTCTTTGTTACATAGATTAAACTTATGCACCAAGCCAAGAAACTTAAGACACAAAAAGAGAACTCAGGGAAATATGGAAGAGTTGCAAACAGAGCTGCTGCTTCAGGCCAGTGAGGTCAAGTGGCAGCTCAATAGGAAAACATGTGAGCTATGCTTTTTCTGCTGCTTCACCTTCCAGAAGTTCCCAGGGAGCTCTTTTGTGCAACTCACTGAAAACATGGAAGAGGGAAATTCTTGCAGAGGTAGTTTAGCTTAGTCAAGTGGACCCCATTTTAAAGCCATCATAGTGTCCAATAGTACCAGAAAGTGTATGGGACATGATTCATCTCATAGCTGGCAATTGGTAGAATTGGAATTTGTTTAAGCCTTCATATTTTTGACCCTATGTGACTCACATAATATAAAACTGTATGAATACATCATGTCATTTTTTGTGTCATTGCTTTTCATGAACCCAGAGAAAACCATGATGGATAGGGACATGGAAGAGTCACTGAGGGGTAACGGAGAAGTTTTAGAAGGCAAACATAGAAGTATCTAGTAAAGAAGTTTTCTAGGGTCAGTCCGTGGTCAGTAGGTCCTTAAGGAATAAGATAGATATGGAAGAAAACAGCTATTGACATTTTCCCTATGTTTCACTACTGTATGATGGCTTTGACATTAGATAAATTGTGGAAAAGGTGGGAATAGATAGGTAAAGTACAAGAGAAGGAGAGGAGGAGGTAGAGATGGGACAGAATCTGTAGACCTTCTAGGAGAAGCAATTTGGGGAAAGGGCAAGAGGGGAAATACATTGTGAACTGAAAAAATCTCTCTCCTGTGGATTTCTTTACAAGGGCCTGTGAGTAAGTTGGGGGCAGTCTCTGAAACTTTCCTAAGAGCTGGAGAGATGGACAAGCAAATATGAGATAGTGATTTCATGCAGAACACAGGATAAAGGCCTACCATAGAAATTCCATCACTAAGCAGAGTAAGAAAAAAAAAAAAAAATGCATCAATGTCTATGGTGTGCAGGAGGTAGAAGAGCTCCTGTCAGTGTGTCCCAGGAGGATACGGGGAGCTTAGCTATTGTACTGAAATGCTCCATGAGAAGTAACAGTCACATCTGTGAATGAAAATATATGTTTCACAGCCTTTGGTATAAAACAATTTCAAGTGTGGAATCCCGCTCCATTATTAAGTACAAATAATAGGACACTATGTAATATGTAATGGAATCAAACTCTTTATCAGTAATACAAGAATAGTGACAATAGCTGGGTGTGGTGGTGCATGCCTTTAATCCCAGCACTCAGGAGGCAGAGGTAGGAGGATAGCTATGAGTTCGAGTCCACCCTGAGACTACAGAGTGAATTCCAGGTCAGCCTGGGCTACAGTGAGACCCTACCTTGCAAAACAAAACAAACTAACAAAAACAAATAGTGACAATATCCAACTTGTGGAATTAAATGTGAAAATATAAATGGTAAAAGATGCATGCAGTATTTGGTTCACAAGAAACAAGGATATTAAAGGTGTTACTTTACAGCTCTACTGATTAGAACTGGAAATCTAGGACATGACTGTAATCAAGAGATGGTTCTTGCACATTGGGTTAACAAGCACATGTGTGGATATGTGGAAAATACCATGGCCAATGGTGAAGGATGAGCCAGAAAGAGAGGACTTACTCTTGGGCTCTTGGGGTTCTTTAGGGTTCAACAACTACTTATGTAAATTCTCAGTCAAACCCCAGATATAGGGGAAATTTGGGAGGAGGCAAGTCTGTGTGGGTTCCACATTCCAGATCTGTCTGTTTCTGACAGGCAAGATCCCAGGGAAGGTGCAGCAGGCTGAGTTAATGATAGCACAGTGGTGCTCAGAGCAGAGAGTACCTCAAAGACTACCAGGTTATTTACAGTCATTAAATGACTCTCCCCTTCTGGAAAACTTAATATATAAAAATCTTGAGACAGAACTGATAGGGCAAATATTGGATGATTCAATACCTGCAGAGGGGTGTGCAAGAAGACTAACTTCAATCTTCTCCTATTTCTCTCTCTATTACTACCTCTTCTCTTTCATATTACCTATATTTTTTCTTCCTTCTTTTCCTTTGGCACTGACCTGTAACTCCCAATACCAGCATGTGGTTAACATCCACAATGAGCTATTGATCAGTGAGAAGTACAAGGTTTCTGTCAGGTTTCTGTCAGATTTCTGTCAGTATACTTGAGGACCCATCAAAGGTTATTGATAAGACCCTACTGATGAAGACACCATATGCTGTTGGGATGGAACATGGAGTGACCTGACTGGGATCTGAAAAAGAATCAGTCCCCAGAGAGCTTGTCTAGCGCCCGAGGTATTATATAAGTGACTGGGGGAAAACACCCAACATCTGTCTAAGCAACTTGTAGTCTAAACTACTCAGCAGCAAACATCCTGACATGATGCTCCCACAAGTGCAGTAGTGGTACACAGCCATGGTGGGTTACCAACTGCTCTAGATTTGGCTAATGGATCTGCTCAGTGGAATGGAATCCATACCTGGAAATGGGAAACAAGTCAGAACCATATCCAAAAATGAGCCAACTCTCCAATATCAAACTCCCACCAATAATGGGATACAAGAGGGCCTACACCTATTAAATTCTCTCTAAAATAATAATGGTTATCCATGTATCATGCACTGACCTCACTCTCCATTTGAGAATCTTTTCTCCTTCAGATGGATGCAGAACTTGAGGAGAGAATCAGCCCATTGCACTTCAACAGGGCACCAGCTGAAGCCAGAGTTATAGGGGAAATGAGCAAGAGTGCTGCTTTATCGGTGAACCTGGTACCAGCACAAGGGCGAAGGAGACAGACACAAAGAACACTCAACCCCTACCAAATCAGATACCCAGAGACACAGAGACTCACAAAACCTCATCATTGAAATGGGCCTAAAATGAACCCAACATGGCTCAGGGAAATTTGCAGAAGAGGGGGAGGAAAGATTGTTTAGCATCATGAGTTGGGTCATTATGCACAGTCATTGCCTCTCCCACATAACTGATGGCTACCCCCATAAGGCAAGACCCATATTACCCATGGGGGAGGACAGGGAGAAGGCCATTGATGGTACCATCATGGCACTATATATATATGATACATAACTAATAAAAATATATTTAAGAAAACTGCAAGCTGAAAATAAACCCTTTTGTTCCTTATTTTAAAAAAATGAGAATGACCTTTTCCAAGAGGCAGCCTTTCCTTCCCCTAAAGAAATGGCAAACTTGAGAAGTCGCCTATAAGATGGAATGTGAGATAGATACGAGATGTTTCAGGAAGACCAACTCACAATAATTATGCATGAAGATGAATTGTTACCTTGCCTAGTATCTCTTCACCTGCACATTATACATGTGTAAAATGAGTCACAAGGAAGTGCGTTCTCACCAAGGTGGGTTGTTGGCTAAGTTAATGCTAAGATTTTCAGAGTCTAGACTTATACAGTAGTCTTTTTATAGTGGGCTGGAAAGTGGAACTCAAACCTGTATTCAATAAATAGCTAATGATTTTAATAATTTGTTTATACAGAGACAATATTTTGTGCTTGTTTCAGTGGTGGATGGTAAAAAAACAGGTCCATTTATTTATTTAAGAACATACTTTGTATGGATATATCATGTGTTGGTACCTTCTTTTTCCTCCTCCCTGCCTTCATTCCACAGGGGGCTCTCCTCAGTGGGTTTATTGATATTCCCCATGGGACTGTGGGTTATGAATTGTGGGAGCAGCCATCAGTTACTGGGGAGAGGCAATGACTCTGGGATGACATCACAATCTGTGGTTCTTACAATCTTTCTGCCCACTCTTCCACAAAATTCTGTGAGCCTTGGAGTGGGTGTATTTCAAGTCTATATCAGTGATGCGCTCTTAGGAGCCTCTAGATTTCTGCTTTGGTAGGTTTTGAGTATCCTCAGAATCTATCTCCTTCACTTTGGCACTGATTGTCAGGCTCACCATGGAAGAAGCACTCTTGCTCATCTCCCCAGTTCCTCTGTGGTTTCACATGAGCCTTTTGAGGGGTAATTTATCTCCTCGGGTCTACTTTCTTGAAAGGAAAAACAGATTCTCCAACAGAGAGTGAAGTTAAGCATAGATTAATTTGGATAAGCATTATTAATTTAGGGAGAGTTTGACAGATGTAGCCCCTCTTTTAGCCAAAGACTAGTGGGAGCTTGGAGAGCATAATCTTTGTCTCCATAGGATTCAGACCTGGTTCTCCCTTACAGATATGGGTTCCTTTACACTGAGTGGATCTCTTAGCCAATCACAAAGCCATAGGTTGCCCACCGAGGCTGTGTGCCATCATTGCACTGGTGTATAATTATTGTCAGACTGGTTGCTTCTTAGTAGCTTAGACTCCAGCTTGCTCACATTCTTGTTGGCCACTTTCCCCAGGAGCTCATGTAGTGCTTTCCAATGCTGGATGGACTAACTGTCTGGGGACTAGCTCTCTTCTGGATTCTAACCAGGTCTGTGTTCTGTGTTGGCAGCATATGGTGTCAGCAACAGGATCTTACCTTTTACCTCAGGTGGGTAATGAAGTGCTTTGACAGAAGCCCATCTCATTTTGGGGACCTAGTAGGCCTCTTCAATCAACAGCTCAAAATGGGTAGCACCTATTTCTGGTACTGTGAGTTACATGTCAGAGCCAATATTTTTTTCAGGTTAGGCTTCATTCCACCTTTGCCAGGGCCCTTCTTTTTGGGCTTTATTCCTATACTCCTCTGGTTATATTTTTATTTTTATTTTTGGAGAGAGACACAGAGAGAGAGAGAGAGAGAGGGAGAGGGAGACAGATAGAGAATGGGCACACCAGCAGTCTCTCAGCTGCTGTGAATGAAATCCAGATGTGTGCGCCCCCTTGTGGTCAAGTGTGGCATTATGCCTTTGCGTAACTTTGCATCTGGCTAAACGTGGGAACTGGAGATTGGAACCGGCATCTTAGGCTTAGGAGGCAGGTGCCTTAACCACTAAGCCATCTCTCTGGCCCGAGGGTTATATTTTTTAAGTCTACCTTGAAGGAGAAAGGTTTCTATGGTACTAGTTCATTTGGGGTTTAGTGTTCATTTCCCCCCATTCTTCCCTTCCTCTCCCCCAAACTCTTCCATCCCTATTATCTGGGCCTCAAGTTGCCTGTTGGGTATTCTAGCAACTCAAGGTAATCAAGTTTAGGAACTGCAGATGAGTGAGAACATGCAGCATTTATATTTCTCTGATTGTGTGTATTCACTGAGTATGATGTGTTCTAAGTCCATCCATTTTCCTACAAATTTAATTGTATCATTTTCTATTACTGCTGAATAGAATTCCATTATATATATGTAACACAACTTCGTTATCCATTCATCCAATGATGGACGCCAACCAGGTGTTTTTGATGTTAGCAAAGCTCTTTGCTACTGAGATATATCTCTAGCCCCAGATAATATTTTTAAAATATTATTACATTGAAGTAAAAAAGTTATATCATATTTTAACATTTTTAGAAACAATGTTAATACATGTCGATGATGCTTTATTTTTCTGATCCATGTGTCCTTTATTCCACTACCAACCACCATGCCACATCTAGACAACAGCACACAAACTGGCAACCAGCTCCATCCAGTTGTATAATTATCAGAGGCTTACAGTCCATTTAAGGCTTTTAAATTTGAAATTAAAAAAAAAAAAAAAAACTACACTACAATAAGACTGAAGGACCCCAAACTAAGTCCCTAGCCAATACAAGTCGTATATCAATTTTAAGCATTGTGTATTTCTGACACTTACTTGGCACAACTCCAGTGTCAAAATCCAAATAACTTCTCTACTAAAAAGACTAGTTCAGGGAAATTTTAATTATCTAAGTTCTTCAAAGCATAAACTTGGAATTTTTTCTTGGAAATGTTATAAAAATTTTAATAGAAAACATAGAAGTAAAAACATATTAGCAAAATGTACTCAATCATTTACAATACAAACAATGACTTTGCAGTCCATTGTTGTAGCCTGACAAAAGAAAACTACTATTAAGAATCTAGCCGGGCGTGGTGGTGCACACCTTTAATCCCAGCACTTGGGAGGCAGAGGTAGGAGGATTGCTGTGAGGCCACCCTGAGACTACGTAGTGAATTCCAGGTCAGCCTGGACTAGAGTGAAACCGTACCTCGAAAAAAAAAAAAAAAAAAAAAAAAAAAAAAAAAAAAAAAGAATCTATGCACAGCTTGGAATGGTGACCCACGCCTTTAATCCCAGTACTCAGGAGGCAGAGGTAGGAGGATCACTGTGAGTTCAAGGCCACTCTGTGACTACCTAGTGAATTCCAGGTCAACCTGGGCTAGAGAGAGACCCTGCCTTGAAAACAACAACAACAACAACAACAACAATCTATGCACAATGTCATTGAAAATATGTACAAGATGATTAAAGAGCCAACAGAAAAGACTGTACAAAAGGAAGTTGGCCAGGCTATTAGACTGACCATTGAAAACATTAAACCTATGTTGGCTAGTAATATATTTACTCATAAAAAATAACCTCAGTTTCCTGTTGTTTAAGAATATTCCAGTTATATTTATATAGTTACAGTTGATTAAGCTGTTTTTAATAGTTCCAGTAAATTTCTCTTTAGCTCATTTTTGTGGGGAAACATTGGCAATTTAGGAAAAATTACTTAATCTCTTCCCATTACTATCTTTTGACCTTTCCCCATTCTGCTCTCACCCAGCACCTTATTCTTCCCAACAAGAGGTGACATTTTTGATCAGTGGATTAACTATCTGCTTCTGTTTAACAAGTTATAACAAAATTTAAAACAGCATTGATAGTGGCAGAAGGTCTATACATGCTGCTATGGGAGAAAAGTCATTAATAGCCTTATACAGCTATGGATCCTGTGTGTGAGGCCCACCGGAAAAATTGTAGCATGACTCTTACGGAGGTTAACTAGATACTTCCTAACAGTATTTGAGTCATACTCTATAGAAGGGAATTGTGATGGTTAAGTTTGTGTCAACTTGATTTGTTTAGGAATCCACAGACATTCCTCATAAGTGTGTCTCTGAGGCTGCCTCTAGGAAGGATTAACTAAAGGAAGAATCCTTCCCCCAGGGTGAGCCCTTCCCCCAGAGTGGGTGACCCCTCTTGGAGGATGGGGCTGGTTGATAAAAAGAAGCTCGGGGAAGAAAGGCTCTCTCTCCTCCCACCTGGCTACAGGTGCTGCTCATTGTTCTCTGCTTGGTGCTTGGTGCTTGCTTCTTGGTTCTTGCTGCTTTCCAGTGTGGACTGAAGACCAGGGTAGACTGAAGAGCAGCATCTCTCCAGGACGCCTCCAGGCCTTCAGTGCCAGGTCGGGACTGCTGAGGCATCCAGCCTCGAGGACTGAGCAGCTACCGGGTTCCTTGACTCTCGGGCCTGCAACCTGCTATTGCTGGACTGTTGTAAGCTAATCCAATAAATTCCCTTTTAATACAATTCAATCTATCCGTTCTGTTCCTCTAGAGAACCCTGACTAATACAGGAATGTATGCCTGTACTGTAAACCTGGTTAAAAGCCCATTTGCAGCATGTTATCTGCTAATAGTAGTATGTGGATGATTTATTGATTATTTTACACCCTGAAGTTCAGAGGATCAACCAATATGTTGAATAACAATCAGTATTCAATAATTTATTAGCTGGTGAGAACACTGCATCAAATCTAAATAGATAAAATTAAAGGTAGACCATACTGAGTGCTTATGCAAGTCCAAACCCTAAGTGTATAAACACAGGATAGGGAGATGTGGGTGATGAGAAAGACAGGTTACATTCTCACTGATGTGTGGAAGGTGGAATGAGTCAATGATGAGCTTTGACTGGAGCCAAAAATAATAGTGATATTACAGATGAGAGTTAAGCATAAATTCCATGCTACATGGCAGAAACACAATACCCTGTTGCAGGTAACCATGGTCCAACTACATCTGTAGCCTTGAATTCAGTCTTAGTGTAGGCTTTAAAACAATGAATGAAGGTGAGGCCAAAGGAAAGAAGTGAAAATCAGATAGATGGAGTGACTTTAAGGCTGACTGTGGTTCTTAGGACAGAGAAGGAAGCTTTGGAAAAGTAGCTCAGTAACTATCTGCAAACATCTGCAAATTTATAGAAAAAAAAAAGAAAACTGAATGTGAGATTAGTACAATGGGTGAGAACAGCAGGAAGACATGGATTAGCTCATCATGAAGAATGATTTCTTAAGAATTGAAAATGCCCCTCAAGCTGCCTCACAGGCTGCTTTGGAGACTTACCTGCTTTGGGTTTAATAAACACAGAAATCAGGCTGGGGAGATGGCTAAAAGCACTTCCTATGCAAGCATATGAGGTCCTGAGGAAGCCTGTGAGAGCACTTGAGTTTGATCCAGGACCCACATAAAGAGTTGGGAGTGGACACACATCTGTAACTCCCATTCCAATAGAGAGCAGAAACCAGAGAATTACCAGAAATTGTGGGAAAAATGTGGTGGTGCACGCCTTTAATCCCAGCACTCAGGAGGCAGAGGTAGGAGGATCACCATGAGTTCAAGGCCACCCTGAGACTACATAGTGAATTCCAGGTCAGCCTGGGCTAGAGCAAAACCCTACCTAAAAAAAAAAAAAAAAAAAAATCCCAGCAACTCCCAGGCTCAGTAACAGATAAGAACAGAGAGAAGGGTGATGGAGCTGGACACCCAATCAATGTTTGACTCCAGCCACTGCAAGCAAGCACACTCTACCATGAGAAAGCATGGGTACAATGTAGGCACATATACACACATACACCATGTACCTTCCCACACAAACAAACAAACACAAAAACCCATAAATCTTTAGAACCTTCAGGTGGCAACTTTTCTAGAGGGTGTAGAGCCTACCTTATATAAAGTCAAGGATCATAACACTGCATGAAATATATATGTTGAATGAAATACTAATAACCATCCATAATTGCTTTCTTGAACCATAAATGACTCATTAAAAAATACACAAATGTTCACTATATGGTGAGATATTTTTTGAGAAGCTTCATTAAATTGTTAAAATTGGAAAAGGGATCGAGTATAAACGCAGTTGCTCACCAAAGTGGAAGATATGAAACACGCCATAAAGTATGAAAGAAATAATGCTGATTCCTTATTCATGTAGAGAATCCAGAGTCTATGTAAAGGCTTGCTTCCATGACTTTTGATCTATACCTTCCAAAGACAAATGGTTTAGGAATGTGCTATTTCTGTTACTGTCCCTGTGAGGTCATTAAGGTTCAAACAGACCAATTAATTACCCTGGATATAGAGTTAGGTTTTGAAGGTCAACCTTTTAATTCCAAATCATAAGTTTTGTTTTCAGTTTTGTTTTAAACTGTATCACATTAATTTGGGTCAAATGAAAGGTTGATATAGAGGAGTAGAAAATAAATTACTTTAAATGTAGTGGAGATTTGAAATCTAAGTCATTTCAATTGCTGTCTTTTTTATTGAAGTATCTATATTTTTGTGTGTGGTGTAGTATTGTGGTGTGTGTGCATGCATGTGTGTGTGTAAAATATGCATGTGTGTGTATGTGTGTACATGGACACACATGCATGTTGAGGCCAGAGAAGGACCTTATGTGTCTTCTGTCATTCTTCTACCTTCTTTCCTTTGATATAGTCTCTTTCTGAATCTAGAGGTCTTTTTTTTTTTTTTTTTTTTTTTTTTTTTTTTGAGAGAGAGAGAGAGACAGACAGAGAATGGGCGTGCCATCCACTGTGAACAAACTCCAGACACATGTGTCCCTTTGTGGGCAAGTGCAGCATTGTGCTCTTGTGTCACAACGTGGGACCTAGGGAATCAAAGTCCTGGAGAAGCCTTCCTAAGCTTCGCATGTAGGTGCCTTAATCCATAAGCCATCTCTCTAGCTCTAGAGTTCTTTTGTTGTTGTTGTTGTTAGACTGGCTGACCAGCAAGCCCCTGAAATCCCCATGTCTCTGCCACTCAGGAATGGTGTTACAGAATGTGTGGAATGCTTGACTATAAATTCTGTCTTTAATACATACATTTCAAGCAAGAGGAGCTGAGAAATATAAGAAGGGAAAAATGAAATAATTTTATAAATATATTCAAATGTTAGCTATTTTGGAGTGGGCAGTACATCTGAGGAGCAAGCCGAATTGTGGCATATGTGTTCTTTCCAACACAATGAGGTTGGAAGGATGAGGACGGAAGAGAGAATGATGCTTCCTTTGGGAGCTGGGCATTGTTGCTTTGCTGTGGGGAAATTACACACTATGGTGGGAAAGTAATTCACTTTTTTTTGTTTTTGTTTTTGTAAAATGGCAAGACCTGAGTTGCAATTGACAAGGGGAAATAAATGTTTAGAAGTTCGGTGGGCTTGCAAGCATGTGGGCATTATGATCAGTACCAAGAGTTACTGGGAGGGGACAGTGTCCATCATGCCATGATAAGCCAAGAGCTTTAACAGTGATGTTTTACACATGGGTATGTGGGTGTGGTTAGTCTGCCACACTCTTCCTTTAGCACTTTCTAATCTCACTAGTACAATTGTTATCATTACACTGATGCTATGGTTTGGATGTGGTTTACTGTAACTTATTATTTCTCTTCATGGTTTGATATGGGTTGGCTGACCCCAGAGAGCTGTGTGTTGGAGGCTTGGTTCCAAAGCAGTGAATCAGGAGATGAGGTGGACTTTGGAAGAGGGTCCTTAGGTTATGAAGCACATTGCTTTCCAAAGGGATTAAGGTATTTTCTTATGAAATCCTACTTAGTACTCACGAGGAGGTTGTTACGAAAGGAGAACGTCTAATTGCTTACTTTCTCTCTGTTTTCTTGTTTCAATATGTAACTGTTTGCTTCTACACATGCTCCTGCAATTACAGTCTATCACGAGGTAACACAGCAAAGGAGGACTCCTTGTCAAAGCCTGCACCATGTCATTTGAATGCCTTCACAACTATAGGCTAAACTGACTTTTTTTTTTTGTACATGAGGTATGTGGTGTGCATGATGTGTAGTGTATGCACATGTGTATTAGTCAGGGTTCTCTAGAGGAACAGAACCAATAGAATGAATTGTATTACAAAGGGAACTTACTGTATTAGTTTAGGGCAGTCTCACAATAGCAGTCTGCAGGCTTGAGAGTTAAGGATCCAGGTAGCTGCTCAGTCCACGTGGCTGGATGGCTCAGCAGTCCCAATCCAGCACTGAAGGCCTGGAGGCTTCCTGGAGAGCAGCTGGTGTTTAGTCCATGTTGGAAGGATAGTGGAAGAGGACAGATGCGTGTACAAGCAAAGCACTTACCAGCAGGAGCACTGGCAGCCAGGTGGGTGAAAGGGATTCTTTTCTCCCAGGGCTTCCTTACATAAAATCCCCTTCCTGGAGGACCACCCACTCTGAGGGAAGGGCTCACTCTGGGGAAAGAACTTCCTCCTTCAGTTAATCCTTCTTGGAAAAAAACCTCAGAGACCCAACCAAGAGGAATGTCTGTGGATTCCTAACCAGACCAAGGTGACAACAGAACTTAACCATGACAACATGTGTGTGCAGATGGCTACATGCTGTGCAGATGCATGCACAGAGAGAACACCAGATTTCCTCTTATTTTTGCTCACTTGTGTATTTCCTTGAGATGGGGTATTTTCCTCAGCTAGGAGCTATGTGTCACCAGGCTCCAGGATTCTACAATAGTCCTCCCTCCCCACTGGGGTTACGGATATGCATGACCATAGCCAGCTTTTTACATGGATTCTGGGGAGTTAAACTTGGTGATCTCCAGCCCAAGAGACCCTTATGTGACAAGTACTTTTAACCACTGAGCCATTTCCGCAACCCTTAATCTTCTTTGTTTTAGTCTAAGGTTATTTTTGGGGGGGGGAGGGAGAGTACATAGGAACAATTTTTTTGAACTTGCAAAGAAAGCTTTATTTATATATTCATTCATTCATTCATTCATTCATTCATTCATTCATTCATTCATTCATTTATTTGACACACACACACAGAGAGTCAGATAGAAAATGGGCATGCCAAAGCCTTTAGCTACTGCAAAAAAACTTCAGACAAATATGTCACCTTCTGCATCTGGCTTATGTGGGTGCTGGGGAATCACACCTGGGTCTTTTGGCTATGCAGGCAAGCACCTTAACACTAAGCTATCTCTCCAGCCCAAGAAAGCTTTTTTTTTTTTTTTTTTTTTTTTTTTTTTTTATTGACAACTTCTATACTTATATACAAAAAATGCATGATATTTCCCTCCCCTGCTCCCATACCCCTTTAGAACTCCAATCTCCATCATATCCCCTCCTTCTCTCTATTAGTCTCTCTTTTAATTTGATGTCATCATCTTTTTCTTCTATTATGGGGGTCTTGCGAAGGTATTGCTAGGCATTGCAAGGTCAAGGATATCAAGGCCAGTTTCTGTCTGGAACAAATTTTGACTGCAGTAACCCATCTTTGCTCACTTGCTAAACATGATTTGATTCAGTTTCCTTAGGATACATAATGGTAAAAAAAGAGACCACCCTACCACCATTTACCAGATAGCTGATGTTTGAAAACAACACAAACAAAAAATTAAAAAAGTTGTAAAAAATGACCCCCTATCACAGACGCTGAGTCTAGAGGCGCATGTATCCAAACATGTCACCTCTGGCACTTTTTCTGGGATTGGGGCCCACATGGCATTCCATTATGTTAATTGATTAGTTGTTGATTTTTCAAAAGTTTATATTGTCAAGTTTCATACATGACCATCGTTTAATTTTATCATAATTCCCTTCCCTTTTTGTCCCCCTTCCCATGCCCACTTCCATTGAGCCCCTTTCTTCCAACTAGTCTATTGATAATGTCTTTTTGTTCCTTCCTTCATTCATCATTCCCGTCAAAATATTGGTGAGTTCAATAATGTACAGGTTTCGTGAAGGTAAGAATGACTGCTTATGAGGTCATAAATGCAACATTCACTTCATGATTGGAAGATGGTACTCCAAAGATGCCTCTTCGTCCTCTGTATCTTACAATCTTTCCATTCCCTCTTCTGCAGTGCTTCCTAAGTCTTGATGAAGGGGTGATAGAGATGTCTCTTTTAGCACTGAACACACAACAGCCACTTAATCTCAGCACTTTGATGAGTTTTGAGTCTCCCCAATCAGTATGCCCTATCATCTGCTTCTCTGATTAATGATGAAACCAGCACTAACCTATGGTAAACAAAATATAATTTTTACAGGGTAATTTTATGGGCACATGTCCATGAGTCAAACTTCAGTAGTAGTTTTCACCCTGTTGTCTACATTGACCTTGTTTTATGTGCTTCTAGATATGACCTCTGCCTTTCTATCTCTGAGTCCATCATCTACCTAAGGCCCTGCTCTGGAAATGTGGAAATAATACTGGCTTCTCTGAGTCACATTTTTTTCCTCTCAATAATCTTCTTAAGTATCATAAAAAACACAATAAAGTGTCATCATGGGTAAAAACAAATAAATAAATAAATAAATGTTCCATAGATGAAACTTCCTCTTTTGTAGTCAACAGCAATTCTGTTCTTCCAATTCCTAATCAAGAACTTCAGGCTTGTCTGTGACTCTTCTATACTCTTACAGTCTGTGACTCTCTTCTATAGTCTTACAGTCTGTGACTCTTCTATAATCTTACAGTCTATGACTCTTCTATGGTCTTACAGTCTATGACTCTTCTATAGTCTTACAGTCTGCTTTAAGTACTTTAGAAAACCTTGCTTAGCTGCATTGCATAAAATATCCACAATGGGAAAACTTCTAATGTCTGCTGTTCACATTTTGTCTTTAGGGAAATGGCCATAGACTCCTCACTGCTCTCTCCCTCCTGATAGGTCTCTCTCCTTCAGTCTCTCCTTTGCCCAGCATGCAACACTGCTTTTTGGAACACAAAGCATAGTTGTTCTTTCATGACTCAGAAACTTTTCTCTGGTTGTCGGTTTCCCTTTCTTGTGCACATGAATTCCCCCCTCCCCTGGACCTCCTTGGGGTTAGTGGTCTCCCCTTCTCATAATATATTTTAAATAGTTATTATTTATTTATTTATTTATTTATTTATTAGAGACAAAGAGAGAGTGTGTGAGAGAGAAAATGGGTATGCCAGGGCTTCTAGCTACTGCAAACGAACTCCAGACACATGTGCCACCATGTACATATGGCTTACGTAGGACCTGGAGAATCAAACCTGGGTCCTTAGATTTCACAGGCATGTGCCTCAACCACTAAGTCATCTCTCCAGCCCCCTTTCTCATTATTTTAAAGAGTGCCTCAGGCATCACTGGTATATCCATTGCTCTTATTTAATGTGGACTCCATCCGAAAGACCACATCACCTTCCACAGTCCCCCCACACACACCCCTCCACACACACATTGAAGGATTCTCAAAATATGAATTCTGAGGAAACCCAAACATTTATTCTTTAATAGTAACAAACATAGGAATATTAATATTTGTCCTCTCTTTTCATTTCCCAATCCCTTCATGAATAAGGAATTTTATGATTGTTACACTCAATTTACAGATCTGGAAGACAAGGACTAGAAATTTCCCACATTCACATGAAAGCAAGTGGCAGAACTGAAGGTCAAGTCTGATGATGTCTGAGCACCAAGCACATTCTCATCTTTGACACTACTGGGACTTGGTGTGGATGACTCTGTTACCTTGAGCAGGGCAAAATGAGTAGCAGTACCCATATTCTCTCCACTCTAGATGCAGTGTCAAATGCTTTAGTCACATCAGTCAAACAGATTTAACTATATCTCAAACACTGCCAAATTTCTCCTTGGGGCAGGAGACCCAAATCACCTCTGAGAACAACTGCTCTCAACTGTGTTCTAGTGCTGTCTCTCTGGAGTGAATGAGGTGATTCTTAGCACCAACACTGAGTGTGTCAGCAGTCAAATAAAGAGGTTAGTATGGTTAGCTAGAACTGGGCCAGAGGTGGGCACTGGTACCACCATTCTGGCAGGCTCCATGCAGAACTCACTGTTTAGTATATACTCATTCCTTATGGCAGATGCTCTCAACTTCAAATCATGAACTCAGCACCCTTTTCCAGGGTTGCAGTCAATGAGAGCCAGCCAGCTTTCCTAGCACATGAAAAGATGGCCCCGAACCAAGCAACAGAGAAAGCTCCAAGTTAGAATGGCTTTTCCATTGGTGACAGGGAGCTAAATATTTCATCTTCATAAAATAAACATAGATCGTCACATCATGAAATATACATAAAAATGTTTAAACATGTTAATTATTAAACCAATATTGATTCATATTGGATGAGGCATTAAGGGAAAATTAGCTAATGTATTTAATATCTCCTCCACAGTTGACTAGTATCAGAATTCATCATATGTAACCACCAATAATCATAAAAGTGGCAGACAATATTTATGATCAGGGTGAGCGAATACCAGGCAAAAAATGACAGAGATGGAGGAAATATGTGGCTCTAAAGGAGAGCTTTTCCGTTGTCATGGTCCATCCTCAGAATTTTACACATAAATCACTAGACATGGACACATCAAACTTTTATAAACCTTTCATATTGGGACAGTTATTGAATATCACCTGGACCTAGCTTCCTTCTTTAAAAGTGAAATCAGATGATGGATGGCATACAGAGGTAGAAAGAGAATTAAGAGTAGGTTTAAAATCCCAGATTTTAATTCTATCTCATTGATTTTCATAGTGTTGGGCTGTATTTACTTATCTGCAAAATGGAAAAGTAATATTCACATTTTCTTACTTTCACTTTATATTTTAATCTTATCTCACAAAATATATTTCAAATTCCTTAAGCATTGAAATCTTTCCCTGTTTTTTTTTTAAATATAACTATAATATAACTAGAAATAAACTAGTTTAGTCATTAAGAACTCTACTCTGGTATCAGAAAAGTCTGGGATGGAATTCCTGATCTGGACCAAGCTTCTTTTTCCATGTCTTACTTCTTCATGTCTAAAATAGTTCATCTGAATGTCAAATAAGCTTGGACTAAAAACTGGTGTGAAGACATGTTTGAGAAGAGCTGGCTTGACCCCTACTGCTGTGATCAAGCCCCTCAACCTCTGAGACTCAGTTTCCTTGTATGAAGCCCAAGAGCTCAAAATATCTAACTCAAAATTTCATTTTGAGAATAAATGTAAATGAAAAAAATCAATGCAAGTGCATATATTGCATATATCAGATTTGTTTTCTCAGTTTTAAAGTGTGCATTTTTATAAACAGTTCTGAAGCTACAATTTCTTACAGTTGACATGTACATCAAAGCAATGCTTCTCCTCCTCCTCTGAGGAGCTCTTAGATCAGTTGTATGTCTTATAATTGGAAATATTTTCCAGCCAGGAGAACATAGCATTATTATCCATCCTATCATAAGTGAATAAACTCTCCAAACAAACAAACAAATAGCTCTGTTCATTCTGAGTCAGCTATTCTGAGCTCAAGTTGAGGCTAATAAATGGAAAAAGATTAACTGATACCTCCTGTGTTTTCTTATTTTCTTCTCCAGTGAAGAATTTCAACTTTGCAGGGGGACATTCTTTAGCTAAGAGGTAGGGAAAATGGCAGACATATAGATATTTCTCAAACACATTTTTCTTAGTTGCATTTTGGCACCTGGGAAAAGTAGATGAGAAATGACTCACCACTTTGTATCAAAATCCTACCAAATCTGAGGATGAAAACCTCTCCAACATTTTTTGGCTACCAGATGTTGCACAGCTGCATTGTGAGTTGTCAGCTCAGCAAAGAAGAGAAGAGAGGATTGTTGAAGCCAGGATGGCATATGACACAGTAAACGGTGCATTTAATTTCATCTTAATGTGAGAGATAGCATGCATTAGATAAATATAATCTTATCATTAAAAACAAATTTATGGAAGTTTAGCAACTTTGTCAGGGATGTGTGACTAATAATATAGAGTTGTGAGGCCTCCAAAACATATTTCTCTTAATTGACTGGTGTTTAGTCTGGATTATTGACTGTTAAATTAAAATAAAAGTTTTCACTTGAGATCTTAAATTTCAGTTGTGATGGATTTGTCTTTATCCATATATTTGCATCTGATACACAATTTGCCCATAAAGAGACCAACTGTAATAGAAGCATAGAATTTAAATGTTTGGAAAGTTCTTAGAACTCCATTTTCCATTCTGGTCTTTTTGTAGTGAAAGTAGGATCATCTGGTTTGAATTGCAACTATAATTTCTGAATAAATGTGCTATTATGGTATTGTGCAAAATTTGGAAAAGAAAACAGAGGGAATAGAGGCATCTATATTCTCTTCACTCTATCATTCACTTCCATTTCATTTTCACTATACTTCTATTTTGTGCAGTGGGATAATTATGGTATACCACATGTTATTTTTAATCTTTAATTTTTATTATAGAGTCTTCATGACCTTGATGATTAGTAGCATATCCTGTTATTGGAAGTGGCTGGACTCTGCCCAAAGTCACATAGCAGTAGGTGACAAGTCTGGGTTTTGAACCCAGGATAGTGCTAGTCATATTCTTACCATAGCCACCATACTCCGGAGGACCTTAAATGGGAAGGAATAGCTCAACAAGGAAAGGCAATACTCCAGGTTTCCCACAAAAATGTGAAGGTATATCATCCAGTGATACAGTAAGAAGTGCAGCAGCTCAAAGATATTCCAAAACCATTTCAGAATAAAGTATTAAGCAACTTACAATTATATTATTATGTCCTAAAAAGTAAGCACAAGGAGCAGCAACATATGAGAAAGGGAAGCACTTAGTGCAGGATGGTTTGTGAATGACTGCATGGAAGCAATGAACTGACAATTTATATAGACATATACCTAAATGTTGATCTATATTTACATGTATGTATAACATACCTGTACATATATAGTAATGTATGGTAATATATGCATATTTAATAACATGTTTCATCATATATATATGTGTATATATATATATATATATATATATATATATATATATATATATATATACACACACACACACATATACAGAGAGAGAGAAATTGTCATATAGTCATACTTCAGCTAACAAATGGAGCTTGTTTGAGAAATGTGTAGAGGTATAGTTAGGCAATTTTTGGCCTTGTGTGAACATGATGGAGAATACTTACTCAATACAATCAAAGTTACTTGGGGAGTATGGTACATATTGTCATATGTGAAGCCCACTTTAGAGTGAAATGTAGCTATGTAGTATGTAGCTGAATATGTGTGTACTGTCACAGACACCAAGAGGGAAAGAGAGAGAGAACTTCCCTACTTTTAATAGGTTTCATTTGTACTTGCAAGATGTTATGTATTTATTGTGGAATTGATAAAATTGATTGCCCTCATGCTTGGCTCATGTGTGGAGTTTACCATTGTTGCTCTAAGATATCAAATCTGAACCTAAGAGAAAAGGGGCTTGTCTGCCATAAGTAAACTGGGACAATCCAAAATGAATGAAGACCTAGAGACAGAGAATGCAGGTCCTAACCTGGTCCAGCATAGTTAATTGTAAGCCATAATAAATATCTACAATATGGACATGGTACTAGAATGAAGATAGAAATTGGGTGGAAATGAAGGAAGGTTATTGAACAACAAGTCAATGATCAACAAAAGGAAATAAAGGTATGGAAAGGCCTAGGGGTAGAGGAAGAGGGGTTAAGCAGCTACACAAAATAACAACTTGAATCAATTCCATAGAAACCTTTACAGATATCATGCTACAAGTCATTACCCTTAATAAGAAGGTGGAGGACCTGAACAGAAGAGCCCCATAAAATGTGGAGAAAGCATAACACTAAAGCCATGGGTTCTGGCTGGTAATTCTATGGACCAGAATTGTGCCCCCAACAGTGAGCTGTTGGTCAAGGATAGATGATGTCCCCAAAATGATATAGGTCATTGACAAAACACTTGGTTATCTGCAAGAGCTAATAGGTAAGTACCTATTATTGAAGATACTACAGCCACAGGACACCAAGTGATAATGATGGAACTGGGAGAGAGAGAATCCATTTCCCTCCTGGATAGCCTTCATAGTGCTGGAAAGTGCTATGAGAGTGTTGGAAAATAATGGCTGCTAACAGATTGAATAAGCAAAAGATTCTTCCAGTTACACAATCAACTAGCAGAGGAAGAAGTGTACACAAGTGTAATTTTGGCACACAGCTGATGTAGACAACCAACTGCTCACAGATTGGATATGAGACCCACTCAGTGCAGAAATCATATCTGGCTCTGCAAAGCAAGCCAGATTCCCTAGAACAGGAAACCAATAAACTCTAGAGAGAACCTCCACCTCCACCACTCTTTAACTAAGGAGAGTGGGTATACTCATCAATATATCTCTATAATGATTAGACTTATCACCTTTTATCCAAATTGTTTTAACTTTTGGATGGAGAATTGGTTACATGTTACAGATGGAGAAGAATACTGGGGAGAACAAGAATACATCAATACATCAACAAGAGGGAGCTGACTGTCTACCATGAGATGGCTCACCTCCATCTCATCTACTGGGGCATAGAAGTCACTACAGAGGAGGCAGTGATACCAATACTGCTCTCACAGCTAGCCTGAAAACAGGTTTCAGAGTGACAGACACTGTGGTCATTCAAACCTCATTAAAACAGTGATCCAGAGGTTACAGAGAAAGCAATACTAAATCCCATCTCTAATTTGTCTGCTGAGGCTCAAGGAGCATCATGGAAGAGGGTAAGAAGGGGCAGAAAGATGTAAGAGCCTCAGGCCGGTGGGAATAGCCTGAGACATTGTGTTTCTCTCATCCTTACAGTGATGCTGAGGCCTCTTGGTCCCCACAATGATAGCAATAACCCCAAGGAAGAAGACTCTCAGTAGAATTGGGGCAGGGGGAGGGGCTGTATATGTGCAACCTTTTATTAAAAAATAAAATTATAAAAAAGAAGAAGAGTAGAATTCAGAGTCATAGAGTGTAAGTCTATTGATCACACACGCTAAGCTGTAGAACTTCTAACAAGCCCTGGAACCCCTTAAAATTGTTTCTTCTATATTAGAGTTCAATACTTTACTTGGAGAATTTGTCTGAACATTAAATCAGATTATTTCTACAAAGCACTCAGTCCAGAATCTAGTATAAATTAGCTCTGCAACATGTGAGCTTTATGTCTTCCCTATATCCTGGTCCTTTGCTGTCTTCTGGACTTTCTTTCCAAAGCATCTTAACTCAGATGACATAATTCTTAAATGGCCTGACCCAGCCTTGCTGTGGGATTGTGGCCATGACCTTGCTTGATGAAAGCACTGCGTAAATATATATCCTGGAAATGCTGACATGACCTGTAGCCATCAGGTGACACACTGGGAGAAAAAGAGATGAATGTCTTGGGCTGAATTTATAATTCTAGAGAGCAGCGGCCATATTTGTAGCTTCTTTGCTTGCGCATCTCTGAACTCTCAGGTGTTCATTACACTGAAATCCTTTGTAGCACAACCACAGTTAAGAGCTCTCCCTGGATGGATCTGTCTGTGAGATTACCTTCAGTCCTTTCCTTTTGATCAGTCTTTATTTACTAGGCATGTTTGGTGACATGCATAAAATATGACACTCAGAATGAAGGTACTCATTTCAAATCCCCTCTAAGCAGTTTGCTGGCTAGTGGCCAAAGCACAATTAAATCACCTTTTTTGTTTGCTTGTTTTACTCTCCATTTCTGTATACTTACTCAGAGAAGAGAAGTCATTAGTCATTGTCTGTGTCTCAGGCTCAAGTCAACTTTAGGTCCAAACTTTGTCTGGAAATGAAGTTCCCTTTCTCAAGTGGTCTTATTAAGAGGAGATGATGATGATGATTAGATAGGATGGATTCTGAATGTTCAGGCCTGTGATATTCTGGGTAGCAACTAAAGCTCACTGTTCCCCAGATCTTCTACCTCTACTGTGTCTTTAGATATTTTAGAAAGAGACAGCAATGCCATCATATCTGGCATACCTCATCTGCTGGCTGAAGATCTTTAAGTCTGGGACAGGATGTGAACTGCTCAAACATGGAGGACACCTTAACCAAGACCTCTGCATTAGATACTTTTCTTGTTGCTGTGACCAAATGCCTGACAGAAAGTAATATGAATAAGAAAAGATTTATTTTGGCTCATAGTTTACAGGGATATGGTCTGTTGTAGACAACTTCATTTTGCTGGAATGAGCATCTAAATTAGATACAGTTTATGAGAGGAAGGGACTTATTTCAAGCTTACAATTCCAGGGGCATTTCCATCAATGGTGGAAGAAGCTGCTTATTTCCATACATCCAAACAGAGAATACTATCAGTAAGCAAAACACCAACATCAGCACACACACAAGTCTGCCAAAGCTCAGTCCATCTCTCTACATACCTTTGGGCTATAAATTAGATCTAATCCGAAGCACATCTTAGGGCCTGACTCCAGGATCAGACTCCAGTGACACTTCCTCCAGCCAGGTGGCTGGAGACACAAGTTACAAGTTGTAATAAAACACCTGAGTTTTTGGGGGGACATACATTCAAATTACCACAGTCTTTCATGACAGGGTTGGTATAGCAATAGGCAACACACACATAGCTTGGCAGACCAGGAAGCAGTGAATAGAAAATGCTACTGTTCAGCTTGCTTTATCTTTTCTTCCTTGATATTCAGTCTTAGACCCCAGGCTATGGGATGGTTCCAACCACATTCAGAATGAGACTTCCTTCCTTCATTAAACCTCTTTTTGAATGTCTTCAAAGACACCTTTAAAATTGTATCTCCTAGTTAATTCTAAATCCTGTCAAGTTGACATTGAAGATTAGCCATCACATCCTCACAACCACTCATGATCTAAGGTACTTTCTTGCAGCACACATTCTAACTTGAACATACTATCAGCAACAGGCTAGCAATGAAATACTAGATTTTCCCGTGTCATTCATCCTGGCTGGCAACCAGAATTGGATGCAAAAGAGAGACAGAATGGCAACATTTGAGTAGAATTGGATTCATACTGATGGTATTAGAATCTTCTCTCTTTCTGGTCTCTTAGTTTTGTGGCTTGGGAAAGTTATTTCACCTCTTTGGTCATCCATTTCTCTTCTATCATATGGTTCTGAACGTTCACCTACCTTTTACAGTAGCACTTGCATCTAAGGAAACTCTCAAAATTATTAGAGCTAAAAGATAAACCTACTGATGCGTCCTGGATACTCATTTCTGAATGAAGTCCTTCACCTGCATTTTTTCCCTTTACTCCTTGTAATACCTCCTGAAGTTGGTTATCATCAGTCCCATTTCACAAGTAAGGAGTGAATGCTTGGGTTGGAGAAGTTTATCTCCTGGCCCAAGTCATGCAGGCTAGCTTTATCTTCGCCTGATCCCCAAGCATCTTGACTTGGAGTCTCTAAACTTGTTCAATGGTAACTTATATTTTTATCTATAAATGACAACAGTGAACATTTAATGATGTGTTACATACTTTAAATATGTTCACTTATTTTGATGCAGGTGACATTATCATCTCCATTTTTTTTTGAGGCAAGTCCAAAAGACTGGCCTTTTTAAGTGTGTGTGTGTGTGTGTGTGTGAGAGAGAGAGAGAGAGAGAGAGAGAGGGAGGGAGGGAAGGAGGGAGAGGGAGAGGATTGGCATGCCAGGATTTCCAGCCACTGCAAATTGAACTCCAGATGTGTGCACCTTCTTGTGTGCATGTGTGACCTTGTGCACTTGTGTCACTTTTGGCATCTGGCTTACATGGGA
Organism: Orientallactaga sibirica; assembly: GCA_036365145.1. Classification (NCBI taxonomy): domain Eukaryota; kingdom Metazoa; phylum Chordata; class Mammalia; order Rodentia; family Dipodidae; genus Orientallactaga; species Orientallactaga sibirica. The sequence goes on from JAEOAD010000034.1 coordinate 15,881,032, forward strand.
CCTGGAGAGTTGAACATGAGTCGTTAGGCTTCACAGGCAATTACCTTAACTGTTAAACCATCTCTCCAGCCAATCATCTCCATTATTATATGAAGAGAGCAAGGATTAGACAAAGCAATCTTGAAGGTTTCTTCTTGATCTATAATTTATTTAATTGAATTCAAATGTGTTCAGTTGAACACTAATTTTTTAAGACTCTCTGTAAAAGAAAGGCTTTGCAGGCAAACATATTTTGGAAATTCTGCCCGGGAAAGGCCTTTCTTGGAGATTCATAGTGCATATTTGCATATCAAAGGGATGGAGGAGACCTATTGGGAGACGCTCATTAACCTTTGCTTTACCCAGTGTTTCACAAATGAATTTTACCAGAAATTCCTGCTACCCCTACCCTACCACCTCACACACCTGCACATCTGTCAACATTCTGCAAAGCCTTTTGGCCAAGTTCATCCTAATTCCATGCAACCTACATTCACTGTAGGTCAGGTCTTGACACCCATACTTTCCCTATGCTGCAGCTAAAGGCATGTAAGACAAGTCTTGTGTTTCTGCAACTTCATTATCTTCTTGTAAAACTAGAACACAACACATAGAAAATATCCCAAATTAATTTAAGTGTTTGATGATGAAGCAATCTCTCCTAGGAGACAGGAAAAGTGATAGAAAAAAGAGGAATGGTTGAAGCAGAAGAATTTTAAGTCTTCCTGGTAAAGGATGAAGCCTTCACCTAACCTGTAGCATCAAAGTAATTTGGCTCTTGAATAAACCTTTTATAGAAAATAAACATGTATTCATCATCATCAGGGAAGATCTACAGATCTACGGCTGGATTGTTGGATGCTCACATTGAGTTGTTTCCCTTGTTAGCATTACAATAATATGTGCTGGTTATTGCTATTATTAAATTTGTCGTTACTGTTTTTGAACTACATGATTACATGTTTATAAGACAGTAAGCATCTCTGAGCAAGCCCTCTGATTTCATCATTTTTCCCCTAGTACCATCTCAATCCCCATGACTTCTTCTGGTTTTTTTTTTCCATTCCTGTTGCTTTATCACTCACTGTTTTGATAAATTTGTTCTAACATAGAAGTTCTTGAGTTACCTAATCACCAACAGCTTCTTCCCTTTTCTGTTCATGAATTGTTATCACCATAGAACAAATGGTTTCCTGGTGGAAATCAAGTTCTCTAAACCCTAAGGAGTTGTGTTTTCTTCATGAAAACTCTCTAAGGTAAATGACTACTTTGGCCTAAGTAACCTCAAGGAGAGGGAGTACAAGAAGCAGTAGGACCCGTTGAAATAATGCTGAGAGGCACAGAATGAGCTCTTCTACCAGGCCCTTGAGTAGGAAAGCCAGAATAAGAAGTCGGGATATGTTGTACTAGACAGAGACCCTATGGGCTTCGATGAGCTTCTGAGTTCATAGTTCACAGTCTCACTTCCTGCCACTCCATCATTGACACCTGCTCCTTTCTGTTTCAAGTGGCCCCAAGGTATGTTACCTGACTTCAGGTTCTGGCACCAGATTCAGCTTCATGGGGGAGCTCCTGCTGTGTCCCATCTCAACCTTGTCTTGATAAATTATGTAAGTATATAAGTATTCTTTAAACCTGTTTGAAAAAAGTGTCAACCTTTTGTACCAAGCTACATGGCTTAAAAGATATGCCTTTATTCAGCATCTGTTGAGTGTCTAAAATAAAGTGTCTAATATGTACTCCATTAATCATAGGGGTTACAAAACAGGGTCCTTGCCTTAAATAAATAACAGATAATTACAGTTAAATAGTAACTCGCATTTATGAAATCCTTTTATAAATAGTGTAACAGATATGCAAATTTTATGGAAACAGACTCATAGCAAAGGAAAATTTTTTATCAGGGGCAAAAATCAAAATTAATGTGGGAGTGTCCTAGCAAGTAGCAAGAGCTTCATTGAACAGAGAAGTTGAAGATGGTTTATTGAAAGGACAAGTGATGAAAATGTGGACAGAGCCATCATCAAGACATAATGTGATAATGACCAAAAGCTGCTGTTATTATCCCTGGCCTGGTGGGACACAGGAAGAGATTGGTTGCTAAAACTCCAAGAAAGCCAGAGCTGTAGAAAAGTCCATGCAACAGAGTTGTGACATTAATACAACAATATGGACTTGTAGCCACACAGGACAATGGGCTGAAAGGAAAGGAAGTAATTCCTGGGCACCTGTCTCTTCTCCTTTTGATTCCCTGGCAGTGTTTCCTGCTATCTGCACTCATTAGAAGCTTGGAGGCAATAGGGCTCTGATGAGAAAAAGATTAGCACCTTGTTTATGTTCATGTTATAATCTGCATAATTTGTGAATGTGTTATGTCACATGACAAAATGAAAATTAATATTGAACATGGAATTAAGATTGGTAGTTGTCATGGTTTGAATGTGAAATGTCCCCCATAGCCTCATGTGTTTGTAGTTAATCCTCACTCTGAATCCTCAGCTGGTGGCAATTTGGGAGATGGAGCCTTGATGGAGGAAGTGCTTCTAGAGGAAGACTCTAGGGTTTTATAACAGATCTTTGCCAGAGCTAGCTCACTCTTACTGCTATTCCCAGTTGCTGAGGCAAGATATGATGCCCATTCTCTGCTATGCCATTCCTTGATGAACCTTTCCTTCAAGACTGTGAGCTAAAATAAACCCTTTCTTCCACATGCTGCTTTTTGTTGAGCATTTTGTCCCAGCAACAAGGTAACTGCCACAAAAGTCAAGTGGCTTAAGATAGGTAGTTTATCCTTATCTTATTATAAGATGAACCCAGAGGAATTCAAAGGGCAGCTATGAACAAAACTGTACTGTTTAAGATTTGTCTCATAGTTCACTTTTACTGTCACACAGCCAGAATTCTGAACTGAGTACCACTGGGAGAAAATCATAGTGTCATCAGAGACACTTCCTTTATGGAAATTGTAGGGACTTCAATTTCTTGTTTTCAGTTGCCAAGTTAATGATATTTTGTAGTAACTTTTGAAAAAGTTAGTTTTGTAAATATAGCTCAAGATCCCAGATAATTTAATGCATGAAAGGGTAGAGTAAAAGTGGAAGATTAGATGAAGCATCTGAGGAAACAGTAGAGACTACTGACCTAGGTTTAAGTCCTGCCTCAAATCCTACTATATGGCTTTGGCCAAGTAACTTCACAATTCTGGACCTCCATGTCATCATATCCAAAATGAGGACCATTCAACTACCTCAATTAATAGTTAAAGGGACTGAACTACAAGCTAGATATGAAAGTATTCTATTAAATAACATCATGTCCAAGACACCTGTGATATAATGACCACCAAGATAAATGACTCGGTAGAAAAGCCTCTCTTCAAACATTCCTGAGCTCAAAGCTCTTTACCTTTTGACTACATGCTTCTGCCATTATGAATTGTTTTAATGAAAAATTAGGGCATGTCTCTAAAGCATATTTTCCTGTGGGGCCTAAAGCCATCCTGGCTGGGCTATAAATCTTTTTCTTTCACTGCTAAGATTTATGTTTCTTGCTAGAAAAGATAGGCTATAACATGCAGAAGCAGAATCATGTATGCAGACACGTAATGTATGTTCTAGAAAATTAGACAGCCTATGAGAGATATAAATGAGTTATTTGTGACTTTTTAATCACATACCCCACTGACAAATATAACAGTTTCATCTTGATATAACCACCACAGACATATTAACCCTTTTTCATACAGGTATCCAAGAAATTGAACTTTCCAGTTCCCTCTGAAGCACATGGATGATAAAACCAGAAACTCATGAATACTCTATATCCTGTGGCCTCTACCAGACCTGCAATGAGTTTTGAGGCCAAATAAATGCTTCACCCTGGCTGGAATGTGTATCCAGTATGACAGTCATGAGGAAAAGTCAAATTACTTTTCATGACTTTCAAAATGGCTTAAGGAAGACAAGTTGGTTTATGTATTAAATTTATCTAGAATTTACATTTTGATTGGCCAACAGTCTGGGCAAATTCCACAGTAACCTATCGATCTGCCATAGACAACTGACAGCTCCAAACAATTGCTGAAATGGCTTTTAAAACCTAGCTGGCTGGTGAGAGCTGGGGGAAATTTTCCCAGTGAGCCATCTCATTCATCTTATAATAGCTCTCTTACTTCCCCCACCAGCCTTAGGGTAGCTTTCAATAAAGCCAATGGAGACATATTTCCAAAGATACAGAATGAAAATTTCCTGACGTTTCCCTCCATTGCTTCTCCTTCAGTGGGCTTCTCATTTGCTTCCTTTCACCCTTGATCACACTTGCAAACTCTTTCTTCTCTAAATCTAGTCTATTCAGGACCTGCTGACTCGAGAGCAATGGAGACAATAGCTATATATTTCCAGATTACCAGCCCAGAATCTTTGTAAAATCCTTCCTCATCTTTGTGCCCCTAGTTGGAGACTCAGGAATCACCTTTATAGCACTTCTCCTGTCTGAAATGTAATCTGTTGTTTCAGTATTTTTTTTTAATCAACCCCATACCACCACGATTTTTCACATCATGGGTCTGCAAAAATCATTTCTCACTTACCATGTCTGTCTTGAATTGTTGTGGTATAATATAATGAAAAAATTCGGCACTTACTATGTTTAGGGTATGCCAAAAGGAATAATGTTTATCTTGCTGCTTTTTAGATCTGTAGTTCTCTAGATTTTCTCTGAAACTTCTGAGTCAGAAACTCTAGAAGTGTATTTAACAACACTCCCGGCTGATTCTAATGTAAACCAACATTTTAAGAACTGTAGTCTTAACAGATTAGAGACATACACAAAAGGTAATATTGATTTTTATAGAAAAGTGACAGAGTACAAATGGAGGTTCAGAAAAAGTCTGAACTCTATGAAGAATTTGGAAGACAATTGGAAGTCCTCACAAGAAGTCCTCATTCTGTGCTTTGAAGGAGTCTCTGAAGGACATAACTTAGAGGACATAAAAGCAGAGGAGTAATGCCAGCATGCCAAATATTTACCATTCAAACTGCTCATTTCCATGCCTTACCCAAGGCAGACATTGCTAATAGTTCATAGAACTTTTTCCTACTGGACACTGTAGGGATCTCAGGTTCTTTCAGAGCAGGACTCTGTGTTTTTATTTATTTATTTATTTATTTAATGAGAGGGAGACAGAATTGGCACATCAGGGCTTCCAGCCACTGCAATCAAACTCCAGATGTTTGTGCCACCTTGTGCACATGTGCTACCTTGTGCATGCATCACCTTCGGCATCTGGCTTATGTGCGATGTGGGGAGTTGAACATGGGTCCTTGGGCTTTGCAGGCAAGCACCTTATCTACTAAGCCATCTCATAAGCCCCAGAGTAGATTTCTTTAGGTAGACAGTAATACTGAAGTTCAGGTTATCAGTCTATTTCTTATTTCCAGAGTAGAATTAGGAGAAGGCAAGCAAAAGTCTGTCTATGGGAGGATCAAGGGAATAAAGTTCAATAGGGCATAGATTTATAGGGCCTTGAATGCCAAATAAGAGCTTTAATTTGTTTCCACAGACAATAAGGAAGCTATTAAGGACATGATCCAGGAAAGTGATATCATCAGGGTATTAATGATTTCATCTTTTACTCCCTTTAGTTAGTAGCTTCCAAACATGACTGCCCATTAGAATCTTCGAGAGAGCTTTTGTAACTCCTGACGTGCAGAGCACACCCCACCCCAATTAAATCAGTATCTCTTTGGTGTAATATGAGTCTCAGTATTTTTTTAAAACTCCTTTGATGATTTCATGACTTCATATCTGAGGTCCAGTAGTTTAGAAAATAAATGTACTAAATAGGGGTTCTTCCCTGCATTCTGCATCAAGACTGCACAGTGGTTTGGATAATGAGGAGATGTGGTATGCTTGTTCCTAGTGGATCAACATCCAGCCAGGGTGCAGGGCGGCTCAGGTACCTTCCATGTAAAATAGTCTTCTTGCACATGGGAGGATTTCAAATGGATACTCTGTGGAGAGAACCCACTCCTGAGTGTCCATAAGAACTGCTCAGATCAAGCTTCTCTGTGTGCATGGCTTGTAGACAATGAGAACTATCCCAGAAATGGACATTCAGACCCAGCAGAGGGAGGGCACATATTAAAATGTGCACGTGACTGATACGGTTAAAGGTTGAGGAGAATGCTCAGCTGAGAGCTTAATGTTATTTCCTCTGAGTCTTCTTTTGTGTGGTTTTTCCTATACCTCACATCTATCCTCAAATCTCATGGTTTATTATTTAATTACTCAGAGTTCCCTTACTGTAAACTATCATGATATCTTGCATACTTTTCTGTCCTAACATGATGATTTATTTATTTCTATCTTTGCATCTCTCATGGTAGTGTATAATTTCCTAGATTCTTTCTTCCTGTTGACAAAGTTGGCTCTGCCCAGGTACCCTTTCCAACTTCTGATAAGATCCAATGGAAATCGTTCCTTCTTGCCTGCCCTCCTCCATGAGATAGATGTGATGTTCTCTCAAAGTACTGACCATTTTCTTCAAATTAGCATATAAAGATTAGCATTCATCATGGCATTTTGTTGATTCTCCTCCCTCATCTTCTCTTCTTTCCCTTATCCCAGCTTGTACCAACCAATACACCCTTCCCAGTTCCATATCTATTAGCCTTCTGCCTTTCCCCAAACCTTGATCAAAGCATTTATTTCATTATAGTGAATGCATTGTTTATACTTCTCTCTCTCTTCTTCCAGATTACGAAAGAATATATGTACTTCTTTACACATGTGATTAAAAATACATATAACATAATCATTTCACAAACTAAGTTTCAGTGTTTGAGCTGGTGCCTGTTAACTCAGTTGAGATTAAAATTTATGTGGGAGGAGTGCATACTTTTGAAAATATAATATTCATGTAGACATTTTTAAATTAAAAATACTCCAAGATCACATATTAATTTCATTTCTGTGAAAAGTACAGAAAACACAAATCTATACAGACAAAAAATAGATAGGTGGGATCTTGGGGTTGAGAGTTCCAAAGGAATTTATGGTAAAATGTAACAAGAAAATATTTGGGGTGATAACAATGTGATAAAACTGGATTAAGTTGGTGGTTATACAATTTCATAAAGTTAGAAAAATTCATTGAATTTTATACTTACACTGTGTGAGTTTCATGTTATAAGAATTATGTTTCTATAAAGACATTAAAAATTTAAATATTCCTTCTCAAACCTCATTTATAATAATGACATCATTTCCCATCTTATGAATGTAGTTCAACTTAAATAAATCTTCTCTTTTTATAATATTCTTGTTTATAAGTATGTTAGTATTAAAACATACACACATATAAAACCCAGATTTCTGCAATGTGTATTTTTGTGGATTCTTTTATCTAGGTTACACATTTATTTGCCTTGAGCCTTATAAATATGAATGTAGCTTTAAATTATTTTAATGTTATTTATCCCTAGATTGTATTGTTAAATTGCTTTTTCTAAAGATGTAGAAATTTATATTCCCAGTGTCTGGAAGAGTGCTTAACACAGAGATCCCCATTTAGATTCAAATGTTTTCCCCTCTGGTTTTGCTAATTTGAGAGGTGAAGATAATAACTCTTTGTTTTGATTTGCATTTATTTAATTGCAAGTGTGGTTGCTGCTTTAAAACATATGTTTATTTAACATTTGTGTTTTCCTTTTCTGAACTTCTTCATGACATTTTATAGCTGATTATAAATTGGAATTTGAGTGTTTCATGTCAATTTCCTACATGCTTTAAGGATAACTGCTATTCTGTTGCATATATTTATTTTAAAACACTCCAGTTTTCCTCTAGTATTTCAACTTTAACTTCAGCATATAAATAAAGATATTTTGAAATTTTATATAGCCTTTGTGCTTTTTCCCTATGTCCTTTTTGTTTGTTTGTTTGTTTGTTTGTTTGTTTTGTTTTTGATTTTAGGAAATTCTCAAAGTAACTTCTGTCTTCTTATACCTCAGTTATTAAAATTGCACTTAATTCTTTCATAATCCTACAAGTCCCTAGACTTGTGCATGGTAAAAAGACTCAATATCATGCATTAAAAATAGCATGTCATTCATTAACAGACTTGTGTTAGCATTGAAATGATTGTTACTTGTATCTGTGTGGGATAAACTAAATTCTTAATATATATCTTACCAATTAACACAGAAATAATAATGTTGTCATTTTTTCTGTGTAACATGAGGGCACTACTTTCTAATAATTCTAATAACAACCGAGTTGTATTAACCTAGCATTAATGTAGAGGAATTTTCAAGTTGCTTTATTAAGTTTTCAAAAATCTTGTCAAGATTTTGATTGGAAAATGTTATAAACCTCATTTTGGAAAATATGATCTCTTTACCAATATTGAGTCTTCAGTATGGGAACACTACTTATCTCCCTACCTAGTTAAGTATAAATTTTTAACTCCTGCATGGCATTATAATTTTCATCAGAAGCATCTTGCATGTGTTTGTCAAAGCTATGCATAGGTATTTTATATTTTCTATTGATATTGTGAATAAGATAGTTTCAAATAGTATTGCACAGCCAGTTACTGCCAACAACAAAAAATGCAATTATTTTGGTGTGTTTATCTTGTGACAGGTTCTTTTATGAATTGGGTTATTATTAATTTTTGTAGTTGTTCAGGTGATTATTTTGAGGGTTCTAGACATCAAACTATAGATTTTGCAAACAATGATAATTTTGTCTCCTTAGTTTTGGCTATTATTCTTTGACCAAATCTATAAAGAACAGAAACTTATGAATATAGCACGGTAAAAGTGAGTGCCTCTGGTGGGTGGTGGACGGCTCTTACTGAAGTGATACAGTAAGAAAAAACATGGAAATAGAAATCTCATATAACCTGGACTCATGGGAACCAAAGTGAGGGTCCACTAGAAACTTAAGCCACTCACTCTGTCACTTAGGAGTGGCTTGATTATTGATTTCCTTCCATGTCTTCATTCTCTAATTTTTCCTTATAGCTATCCTTTCATTCTTTAGAAAACTTCCTCTGATGACAAAAAGTAGCTAAATGTCTACCTGTTCCCTTTGTGTCAGCATAGATCTACTGTCTTCCTAAGGACTGTCTGTCTACTTGTTGGAAAAACAGTCTTTTTTTCACTGTGGGGTCAAGCACTGTATTGGGCGACCTTGGTTTACTACTGCACATGCAGAACAATGCCTAGTTTGAGTATCAATTGTATGATAGAATTACAAACTCTAATCTCTACTTCTCTTCAGATCTATGAGATCTTTTGACATAATTTTCCCAAGTTTTAGAAAAAAAATATTTCTTTATATCATGCACTAGCTGTTTAACTTCTCTGCTCCTGGAGCAGGTTATAAAGAAGAGGAATTTTCTGTCCTTTGAGAGTTGGAAAGAAACATAGAAAATAGTGGTTATGACTTTTGGCCACAACAGTTTTCCAAAAAGCAAATCCTTGACAAATCTTTCAATTTCCACCATAGTGACTGTGCTAGTCAGATCAGGAATATTTTTCTGTCTATCTTGCTGCATGAATCCATAGGCCTCAAAACCATGTTTTATTATCTGTTTGTGCCCAGATTTAAGCCTGATGCCTGGCTTTGAACAGGCCACTGATTCATGTTGAGATGGAGCAATTTAAATCATAGTTGATGCACAGAATAAAGAAGGATGAGACAATGTAAATATCATCTCTGTTGATTTCTAGTACTGGGACTCAGCTAAGTTGTTCCATTCCAGATTTAAACTCTCAAATGTGTAATATGAATATGATAAAGATGGGGTGGAGTACGTGTTGGAAATCTTGAAAATCTTTATCTTAGTTTAACATATTAGCTTAAGCTTAGATGTAAACATTGAATTTCTGCTAGGGAAATAAACCAAGCAACAAACAAAAATACTGTTCAGAATCTTGTATTAATCCTTGTAGAACCAGGGAAATATTAACAAACAAATAAATAAACTAAGTAGATAAATGAGGTTTTGTTTACCCACTTACAGTAGAATATAAGCCTTGGTTATTCCCGGCCCTGAGGCATTATCTCTTGACAACTCATGGATACATGTGTGAATTGTGAAAGTTTTGTGAAAAATCCTAACTTAAAATCATTGTGTGTGCTTGCTTTTTTTTTTTTTTTTTTTGAGGCAAGCCCAACAGACTGGCCTTTTTCTTTTTGGTAGGGGGGAGGTGTGGGGGTTTTGAGGTAGGGTCTCACTCTAGCCCAGGCTGACCTGGAATTCACTATGTAGCCTCAGGGTGGCCTCAAACTCACCGCAATCCTCCTAACTCTGCTTCCTGAGTGCTGGGATTAAAGACATGCACCACCATGCCCAGCTGTTCTTGATATTTTAACATGCGCTAAATGTCTTCTTCTAGACAGTTATATATTACAAAGGAAAAACTGGACTCCTAATTCTTACATTTTCTAAAGATGTGCCTTACCATTGAGATTTCTTAGTGACTTTAGTCTATATTAATAGGAAAGCATGTTTGTGTACTCATATTTTCCTGTGATTTAGATTGATTGTCAAGAAGACCTTACACAAGTATGGATTTTTCTTGTGCCATTATTTTCTCAATTACATAGGTATGCTGATTGGCTAAATTTAAACAGTCTCTGGGAAAAAAAGCAGTAGGAAAGTGACCTTTATACACCAAGGTAAATAGGCACCTTCTCAGACTCCTGGCAATGATCAAGGGTAACACCTATCAACAATACCTATAATCAATAAAGTCAGCAATCTGATGGATGGAGTCTCAGAACGTGTGAAACTCCAATTTCTGACATATATTTCAAGTACGAAACATAAACTCTGATTGAAAATCTGAGGACATTTTCATTTTGCCCCAGGCTAGGATTTTTAATTAAAAAAATAAATAAATAAACCCATCAAGGTCTCCAAGAAAGGCTCTTAGATATTCTGGCCAATGGTTTATTTAAAAATCCAGTGATGAAATTTCCTCAGCAGTAGGAAGCAAGAGACCTTTTATAGGCTGAATGTTCCATAAACAGAGGATTTCTAGATTCTTAGCCCACGAAAGGTAAGGAGCTTTACACAAAAGCTACCTTGTGGGTCCCAGACAGGTTATGGATCCTGTACACCAAGACAAGTCTCTTTGACTCTCTTTTCTATCCATGTGGATTTGACCATTCACATAATTCACATACAAAACTTAAATTGTAAACATAACTTGAAATGTATAACAGACCTGACAATCATCTTCTGAACCTGGGTAATTATAGTTCAGGGTGGGAAATAGCTTTTCTGGGTACTATTATGCCACCCTGTTGATCATAACAGCTTCAGAGAAGTAAGTACCATGGAACCTTTGGCCAATCATACTCCCTATGTGAACTACAACTGATTCTGCAGCTTGTTAGGGATACCATCAGAAAGCCTACAGGTAGAGCTAGAGAGACTGCTTTTGGGCAATTGATGTGTGGTAAAAGTGCTAAAACAATTTAGTGTTTATGGGGTATTTTTAAATAAATTATACTGAAGGTGGAAGTCTTTCTATGCCAAATGTGAAACCAAAATATGGCATGGCCATGAATATAAGAACCAAAGTAAAAATAAAACCCTTAGAAGACATCCTGAGATTGAGTTGTGACCTTGGGTTAGGCCATGGGTTCTTAGATCAAATGCTCAAGTGAAAATGTAAATAGATAAATTACCCAAACTAAAATATTGTATTGTATAGAGGACATCATGGTGAACATGGAAAGAGTGTCCAAAATAGAGAAAGCCTTTGCAAATCATTTATATGATAAAGAATTTGTGCTGAAATACATAAAGAACTCTGGGGCTGGGAGCTGGCTTGGTGGTTAAAAGCACTTGCTTACAAAGCATGTTGGTCAAGGTTTGATTGTCCAGTAGCCATGTAAATCCAGATGCACAAAATGACAAGTGAATGTGGAGTTTATACACTGGTAAGAAGCCCTGGGATTCATTCTCTCTCTCTTCTCTCTCTCTCTCTCTCTCTCTCTCTCTTTCTCTCTTTAATAAATAAAGATATGTAAAAACTCTGGAGTTGGAAAGATAGCTTAGAGCTTAAGGCATTTGCCTGTAAAGCCAAATTGCCAAGGTTTGACTCCCAGGGCCCATACAAGCCAGATACACAAGGTGGCACATGCATCTGGAGTTCATTTGCAGTGGCTAGAGCCCCTGGGGAGCCCGTTCTTTTTCTATCTGCCTCTTTTTCTGTTTCTGTCAAATAAATAATAAAATATCATTAAAAAAAAACTCTGACAACTCAATGACAAAAAGATGAACATATTTAAATGTGGGTAAAGTATCTCCACAGAGGCTTCTTCTCCAAAGACTCATGAAAATGTCTAATGAACACATGCAAAAAAATATGTTCAAGGTCATCAGCGATTAAATAAATGAAAATCAAAGCCACTGAAAAATTCTACTATACAAACCTTAAGTGTGGCTATTATATAAGTGACAGATAATGAAAAATTAGCAAATATGAAGATAAATTTAAGTGTTCAAACTACAGCCACATTGTCAAATGCTACCTAATTCTTCACACAGTAAAGGGTAAAAGAGGAGTGACTACTACTAGGAGGGATGGGGCTTATTTTGGGGGTAGTGGATATATTTTAGTATTAACATATGATAATGTTTGTACAACCTTGTAATTATCCTTCTTAAATCAGACAAATTGGGAAATGTGTGAATAACAGATCAGTTGAAAAATAAAATATGGTTAAAGTTATGTTTCTCCTGCAGCCCCTTAGCAACACTGTGTGACCAGTTATTTTCCTAAATAGATATAACTTACCATGGAATTAAGGCATCAACATTTATTTTGGGAAGGGTCTATCAAGGATTTCTGCTCACCATATCCAGAAGTGAAGGGAAAGTCTTGAGTGTTGGTGTCTGGAACTTCAGAATACAGAGTGGAGGTTTTTGGCAATGTTTTGGCACATTGACATGTATTTTGTCAAAACCAGACAAAATATTTAATGTGACTCTGATGCTGCATTTACTAACTACTTCCTATGCAACATTCTATGCAAAACACTATTTTGGCTTTACTTTCCATAGTTCTCCAAACCATGCTTGGTGATTTCCTTCATTTTTTAAAAAATTGTTTCTTTTTTAGATTTATTTTTATTTATTTATTAGAGACACAGAGAGAGGGGGAGAGAGAGATGCAGAGAGAAAGTGAGAATGGGCACGCCAGGGCCTCTAGCCACTGCAAACGAACTCCAGATGCATGTGCTACCATGTGCATCTGGCTTATGTGGGCTCTGGAGAATCGAACCTAGGTCCTTAGGCTTCGCAGGCACGCACCTTAACTGCTAAGCCATTTCTCCAGCCCGATTTCCTCCATTTTTTAAGTTTAAATTTTTGTGTATCCCAAGATCTGTACTATAACCTCTGACAAATTATGCTGCCTTTTAAACCAGTATGTTCTTATTTTGGGCTTTTCTATTTTTCTCATTGTGAACCCATAATTACTACATTCTCATAACAGGAAACTTGTAAACACAGAAATATCTCATAGGTGATACTTGAGACAACTAGATATTTGAACTGAAAATGTAACATTGCTTATGAAATCATAATATGCTTATATTTAATACTATTAAAAGATGGTTATGGTATAGTAAAGCAAATGTAGGTTATAAAAACTGAATTGTATTATTTCTACATAAATGATATATATTATTAATGTTTGCAGCACATATTTGAAACCTCTTTACATATTATGAAGCAAGTGTTTTTAACTGCTCAGCACATCTCCCCAACTAATTTTTACATATATAAGAAAAATGCATTTGCCTAGACTATATATGCAAATAATATAAATGAAGATATTTGCAGAAAGAATGGTCTTCAGTATGTATAGAAAACACTAATTGCTTCTAAATGGATTTAGGCAAATATTTTGCTTTGGGCTTTTCTGTATTTTTTTTTAATTGCTTTAATATGATCATTTTTGACTTTTGAACTAATCGACTTCTGGATGCTTTCCATTTTCTTGAGAAATAAGCCTAATGCTCACTGTAAGTTAGACCCTCCTAGCTAAAAGACTGCACTCCAGGTCTCCAGTGCACTTCTGCTTTAACTGACTTTCCATTAACCCTCAATTACAGATCCTGATCTCATCAGATAAGAGGGACTTTATTGTACTGGGGGCAAGGGCAGCACCCAAACTCCAGCACTTAGTACAGGGACGCCAGTTACACTACTGAGTTTATCTTTGGGGGGACCAGTGGCAAACCCAAAGCAGCAGAGTAGGCTTTGCCATATTTGCAGCTGATTGCTGCAGCCCCTCCCCCATCTTGTTTCCCTTTGATTCCATTCTTCCCTTGTTTTTAACTTTCAAAGTTATAACTGCAAACCTTAGTAGGAAAAGTTCAGAACTAACCACCAACTAATCAACCTCAGGTCAATTAACTCCAGCTGCTAAAAATGAAGGGGGTGTCTATTATTACTATGTTGAGTCCAGAACCAGAAAACATATATGTAAACAGAGGACATGTTGGTAATTCTTGGACATATTCCAATCATCATCATTTGGAATAACCTGGGTAACTAGGAAAAGTCAAGAGGTCTGATATCAAATCAATATTTTTAATGATTATAAATTATATTTCTTAGAAAAGACAACATAAATGCATGTACTCCAGGGAATCCAGTCACCATTTTTTCACAGGTATTTAGAATAAGTTTTTCTGCTGATGATGCTAGGTCTCTGAATGATAGAGAAGAAAGGCACCTTACATACTTAATTCAATTCCCAATAGGAAACTGTTGACCCAAAGTAACAAAGAAAGTCATTAGCAGAGTGACAAGGTCATTGAAAAATCAAGCTGGTGTTGAGCAGAAAACCTTCTCCCTATAGACCAGCCAACTGAAAGCTGGAAAAAGCTGCACTGCATTCAGCTGTATGAGAGACGGAAGTCATCAGCAGTGAAAACAGTGGACACTGGAAACCTCAAGTTTGGCCAAACAGGCCAAATGACCAAACGGGTGCAATAGCAGCATGTCTGCTCTGGGGGAAACCAATTGCTCTCTAATTGGATGGAAGGCCTGCTCTACGGGAGGGAATACATGCCTGGTACTGAAAAACCTAATCAAAAGTCTATGGCAGGGGAGGTCAGGAGCCTTAGGGGTATAAAGCCTGCTCTTGTCTGGCTAAATGTGTATATTATTCCAACCAAACTGCCCTGAAAGCACTACACTTAATGTTCATATTCACATATTAATGCTACTCTCACTTCTGGTTAGAGAAGCTTCTCTTTTCAGATGGTGATGACCACTGGGATGACCCAAAGGGCAACATAGTGCTGAGAAGAAGGGACAGAGGAGTGTCCAGCAGTGAAACATCTCTATCATACCCTCCAAGACCCAGTGTCCATTGCAGAAGAAGGGGTGGAAAGAATGTAAGAGCCAAAGGAAGATATGACTCCTTTCAATGCAACTGTCCTGATAGAAATTGGCCTTGATATCCATGACCTCACAGTGCCTAGCAATACCTTCACAAGACCCTCATAATAGGAGAAAAAGATGATGACATCAAATTCAAAGAGAGACTAATGGAGAGAGGGAGGGGATATAACAGAGTGGAGTTCTGAAGGGGAATGGGGGAGGGGAGGGAAATATCATGGTTTATTGTCTGTAAGAATAGAAGTTGTCAATAAAAAAAAAAAAAAAAAAAGAAAGTAAAACTGAGTTTTCCAACTTCTAACATAGAGTTCTTTCCACACAATGTCAGGGAGTTGAAGTAAGTAGG
The DNA here is from genome assembly GCA_036365145.1 of Orientallactaga sibirica. Classification (NCBI taxonomy): domain Eukaryota; kingdom Metazoa; phylum Chordata; class Mammalia; order Rodentia; family Dipodidae; genus Orientallactaga; species Orientallactaga sibirica. The sequence continues at coordinate 15,896,799 of JAEOAD010000034.1, forward strand.
TAAACACATTCTGGTAGGAGAAGAGGGGCTGGTGTGGACTGGGGTGAAATGAACAGAATATGGCTGAATTTGACTCCTATATCTCAATATTTATACCCCACTATATACCCAAGTCTCTCATTTAGAAAATGTAACACAATTATAAATGGTTTACTGTATCCCTATTGAGTGTATGACAGGTTTAATACAAATCTTTTAGTTCAGTTTCTAGTTTCAAACCTCTTGCAACCATCAGTGTGAACTTAAATACTTTCAGTGATGGGGAACTTGGCACCATACAATTTAACATGTAATTTGCAGTCATCTCAATCATTGAATTTTTATTTTTGTTGGAAATAAAATAAACTTTTCTATAACTTTCACCTATTGGCCAAACTTTTATCTTTGGAGTTGAGCAGAAATAAGTTTCATTTCTCTTCCAACTGACAATTTTTGAAATACATGAGTATAGCTTGCATCTCCTTTCTAATTTTCTCATCTCCCTTAACCATTCTTCATATGATATATGATATTCAACTGGGTGGTGTGTTCAAAAAGGTGAGGGAAATTCCCTCTAAACCAAAATAGCTTTTCTGACAGTCCATCATCATGCCTAAAATTAATCCAGGGTACTAAAGTATTCAAAGAGATGTCAAAAGAAGTGGGAGACAGGTTCAGAAAGGAAACATAAGGAGGGCATTTGAAGTTAATATTAATAATAATGGCATTTACCATATATCAAAAGCCTACAGTATGTCAAGAACTCTGATGAAATCCTTACGTATGTTATTATATTCAATTTAAAATTACTTGAACAGAATCATCTTATCCCCATTTTCTAGATGAAGAAATTAAGCCTTTGAGAGGTCAATTACACTGTCCTTGGTTCCAAAGCTCTAGAGTCTGCATTTAGGCCATATCTGCCTAATTTTAAAGTCACTGCTCCTACCTGCTACCATGATATAAAGTTTGGGAAAGAACATGAGAATTTAAGTGAGAACACTGCATACAAAATCCAGTCATTATCTGATGTGTTCTGTGCAGTTTAGTCAAGATGTTCAAGTTCCCTTTTTCCTTGGTGTTTGTCATATTTTGTTCACTTGTTTTCTTTACTTATATAGTTAGAAAAATCCAATTTCTAGACGAGAAGTAGATATTCTTCTACTCAACATATTTAATGGCATCCACTGGTCAGAGAGTCAAAAGATACTACACAAATTCCTATATTTGAAAACACCCCATTTAAGCATCTACCCAATTTCCCAGCCTTTGTTTCATGTTTCCTTCCAGCACCCAATGTTGGAAGTATCCTATACTACTAGACTATGTACCCTCAAGAAAAGTGCTACATACTCTCAATTTGATACTGTTTTTTGTCTGATTTGAATAGCATCTTCTACCTAAAGGAAATATATGTAATTTTCAAATCATAGCTCAAATGAGCCCTATCTTTCATTCCTTTGTCCCATTAGAGCTAATCGAGACTTCTTCAGGACACTCCATGCTGTTTCATGTCATTCTCTCAATAATTCTGTGGATATGCTACTTTTGGTTTATGAATTCCTGAAAGCAAGGATCTTCATATTTTTTATCCACATCATAGAATTTAGTACCTTGAAAGTTGCTTTAAAAATATATTAGCACCCATTGTATATTAAGATACCATCCATTTTAAAGCCTTAACTAGCAATGTACAAAACTAGAGAGACCAGGCTTCTTCTCCCCACATCAATTAGCATTTTATAAATATAGTTCTTAACCAACTTTCATTTGGATATTGAGACACACTTTCCTGTTCCAAGAGCAGAAGTTAAAATTAAGTGCCCTGTCATTCTTACAACCACTGTCTTTATGACTATAACTGAGATTATCAAGTTGTTATTATTTTTATTATATCTAGCAAATGAGTTTTCTTTTGTTGCCCTTGGTGATTCTAGGATTTTTTCATGTTTTTCTTGCAGTTCCATCTTGTTTAGAGACTTCTGCTAGAGAACTTGTCAGAAGGCAAGAGGGAAACGGGAATCCAGAGGCTACTGACCTTGGCCTAGGGCTAGCTGGCTGGTAGGAGACTGACCCGAGCAGAGACAAGGCTGCAGTCATAGCTTTGTCTCTCCCTCTCCTGCCCTCAAGGCTTTTATTGATCATCCAGCAGAATGCTTTAAAGCTGTATACTTGGACAGGCAGTTGGAGAAATTGATTGCAGTCAATTCCCAGCAGGTTGAGCCACATCGACTTGTCTTTTGGTCCCACCAATGAGTACCTTGACTTCTATTTTTAATTACTCAAGGAGTCCTCCTGCATGTTAGCCAAGCATACTGGAGGGAGAAAGGAAGAGGGCAGGGAAGGGATAGAATATGTTGGGCTGAAATAAAACAACTTTCTGAGAGTGGGGGGCTGCTTAACTCGTAGCAAGCAACTAGGTCAAATTTGTTCATTATGAATTTTGTTTTTAGATTATTAAAAATTTTTGAGTAGAAAATCAAGTTGAGTTTAAGGCTAAGCTCAGACAACTAATTGTGTAAATTTGTCATTACTTTATGTAGCTGGGAATTAGTTTCACGTCTGTAAATGAGAAAATTTCTAAGGCAATCATAATAACTACCAATGTTTATAAGGAAAATAGAACCATCATCACTGCTATCGGCCCAATGAGGATAAAGATGGGAATGTGTGCTAACATTTTGGAGTATTTAAGGCGCTAAGCATCATGATAAATGTTTTACACGGATCGTTTCTTTCTAACAATGCTAAAAAATAGTACCTTTTGATAGGATTGAAAGAAAATATTCCCTACTCATATAAGTAGGCATTGAAGCTAAGAAGTTTAGACTGCTGTCCTACTTTATATTATTAATAATTAATATCGATGTTTTCTGGACCCAGAGACCTTGTTATTTTTGTCTATGTGAAATGCTAGGAAATTTACAACCTATTTGTATACATTCTCTTGATTTCATTTCCACCCTATTTGTTTTATATGTACATAGTACAAGATATGCTTAATACAGGCACCTTCGCCTGAAACTATATTTTTAAAAGACTTAATTCTGTTTCTTCCTCAGCACCAAGGGAAAGTTTATACTCCCAGGACTGTCACATTTACATCTTGGCTTTTAACATTAACTGGAAGATTTAAATGATAGTTTTTCTTCCTGCTTTAAACATTGTTCATATCAAGGCTTCATAGCATATATAGCAATAGATTCTCATTGTATGAGTAGCAGGCTCCTTGTGCCACTTCCCTAGAGAACTTAATGAGAAATATATTCTAATCCTCACTTCCCTTCGCACTATACAATCAGAACTTCTAAGACAGTGACTCAAGACACTACATTTTAGGAAGGGCCTCTGATGATTCTCAAGAGCACTAACATTTGAGAACTTTACATTCTTGTTCATATCCTTATTTCCCACTCATTTCTCACCTCAGTACTCCAGTTTTATTCAGAGGGATGCACTTCAAAGCCAGAGTATGAATTGTGGCAGTTCCTCTCTACAGAGCCTCCCCTTTCTTCATTTTTGGTGGTTGGCTAGAAGTGAGAAAGTGACTTAATTTTGGCTAATCTTAGGCAAAATATTTTGAGATAATTCCCATTTCTCATAAGAGAAATCTATGTAAAAGTGACATCTTTTGGTCAGGTTTTTCCTTTGATATTTCATAAACAAATCTACATGGTTATGACTCTTGGAGGCATAGCATTTATGCTGGTACTTTGTGATGACAGATGAGAAGCCAACATGAGAGGGTTAACAAAGTAGAAAAATATAAGGGATCTAAATAATTGAACTTGAGCTCAGAGCCACTCAACCCATTCTAGGGTAAACTGATGCTGGACTAGTTGCATGCATAATAAATGTTCTTAGGAATAAGGTGCTATTAGTCAAGATCTATCATGGCAAGCAAAAACATCTTAAGTTTCTCCTTACTCCATCTTGACCTTAAGCATTTCTTTCCTTCAAAATCAATGCAAAAAGTCATGTGGAAGCTTTATCAATTCAGCATGCTGCCTATCATGTGAAAGGCTTAGATGAAGGGAAATTAATGTGGCCATTTGACTCTGCTGTCAAATAATAGATGTCATAACTAATCTTTGGCAGATTCTAGATTTCAGTAAATTGATGATGGGATCCTCCAAGCAGAATTGCTGCTATTGATCAAGAGCATGAAAACCATGCCCCACAGGACAGATCTGGCCTCCTCCCTATTGTAAATTTTACTCATTCATTGTTTTGATGCATGTGGTTGCTTTTATGCTACAATGGCAATTGAATAATTCACACACATACACACACATACAAAATACACACACACCCCAAATGGCCCATAAAAGTCTAGAATATTTGCAAACTTTGCTGAACTTTGATTTAGATACTTATGATAGTCAAAGAGAAAAGTCTTGTGTTTTAGATGCCACATAAGAAGGGGATGCCCTGTTATAGTGCTTGGGGTGGGGAACAAGATTCAGACTTTCACTCCCATTCAAACAGAAGAGCAAACCACTTCATGACATGGATAAATAGAGTAGCTGTGAGCAAACTTAGTATTTCTGGCTGGGAGATGTGGCTCAGAGGTTAAAGTGCTTGCTTGCAAAGCCTAAGGATCTAATTTCAATTCCCCAGTACCCACATAAAGCCAGATGCATAAGGTGGCTCATGAATCTGGAGTTTGTTTGCAGTACCTAGAGGCCCTATCATGCAAATTTTAATTCTTTCTGTCTGTCTTTCTTTCTCTGTCTCTCTTTCATTCTCTAAATAAATAAAATATAAAAGAATCAATATTTCTTTACATCAAAAGTCTCAGACATTTTTCATCCTTTATACAATGTTATGGTTTGAATATGAAGTCCCCCACAAAGGTTCATTTGTTGAAGACTTGATCCCCTATGCAATATTTGAGAGGTTATTGCATCATGAGGGTTGTGTCATAATTTGTTTGATGGAATCATAATTTAATGGCATTATTAAGAGGTGTTAGAACTTTCAGAGATGAGCTGGAGAAAATAGATTTCAGGAGAAGAGTTTCTCTTCTCTCTCCTTTTCCTTGCTGTTTTTAAGACAGTTATTTTGCTCTACCACACTCTTCCCACCATGGTATTTTACTTTACCATGACTGAGAATCAATGGAGCTAAGTGAGCATGGACTAAAACTTCTGAAACCATGAACCACCATGGGTATTGTCTCCTTTTAAATTGCTTCTTTGTTTCATATCACAATGAGGACAGGATGTCTAAAGCAGACAGGTAGAAGAATGGAGAGAAACAAAGACCCTAGATGTATACCAATGAATGGGGCAGCCTATAGGAGACATGAGCACAATGAGGAGAGAAGCTAAATCAATTACTGAGCTTCTGCAGAGAAAGAGAGAAGCAAGAGGAACAGAGACAGAAGGTTACACTGTCCAACTCAATTCTGAGGGACCATACCTTGTGTATTTGCAGTCATTTTTGAACTTGCTTTCAACGGGCTTTGTTGGGCCACCCTGCATGTATATGACTACCGAGAGAGCTTAAATTAGCTAAGAAGTACCATCATTTCTATGTAGTACGAGACTATGTGAGCCCTTCCTTCTCCTCTTTGTTCTTTAGGGTAAGAACTTGCAGATAATCTTTTTATCCAGCAAGGAGTGGATCCTCCCAGAAAAATATATCTTGTCTTCTGAAAAGCTCCATGTCTCAGTTCAGAGAGATTTGCTCAACTATGTTTATAGCTGCTCAATTCATAATAGCTAAGAGCTGGAATCAACCCAGATGTCTATCATTAGACAAATGGATAACCAAAATGTGGTATAGCTACACTATGGAATTCGACACAGTAGTAAGGAAACATGACACAACAAAATTTGAAGAAAATGGTCAAACTTGGGACAGATCATTCTCAGTAAACTCACCCAATCAGAGAAAGATAAATGTCACATGGTCTCACTCATCTGTGGCCCCTAACTTGAATCTGCTCGAGATGCTGACATACTTAATAAGTATCTCAAGGACCAGACAATAGGGAGAGTGGGGTGGGAGGGGGAGGGAAGGGGTGGGCAGACACAAAATGGGACCCAAGTGGCAATTACACAATAAAATCTTATATCATGGAAGAGGGGTCAGAAAGATTGTTAGAGCCACAAGTTGGGTCATTATGCACAGAGACATTGCCTCTTCCCCATAACTGATGGCTACCCGCATAATGCATGACCAACATTCCCCAAAGAGGAGGGTCCCTTTGGAGGGGGAGGACAGAGAGGAGGCTAATGATGGCACCAACATGAATGTATTCACATTATGTACATAACTAATAAAAAATAAAGTTTTAAAAAGAAGACATAAAATAAATATCTTTTCTTGGGTGTTAAAACAGTATTTATAAGCCAGACATGGTGGTGCACACCTTTAATCTTAGCACTCAGGAGGCTGAGATAGAAGGATCATCTTGAATTTGAGGTCACCCTGAGACTCCATAGTGAATTCCAGGTCATCTTGAGCTAGAGGAAGACATTACCGTGGGGTGGGGGGGCGGGAATAGTATTTATGGTCAACAGAAATGCACTGCATGTAAAGCTTGCCTTGTAACTTGGGCAACAAGGGAAGATCTGGGCTTATTTTAAGCTCTATAAAGTGCTTCCTAGGAGTACTGACAAAAATATGTGAGGGAGGTCCATTACACTGAGAAACACATTCAAAAACGGCTTCTTAAAATTGCCAACTTCTCTTCAAATATGAGGTGTCACTGTTATTAGTGCATAAAACCACATGCTGAAAAGCTTGCAGTTGAGTTGGCTGTGTCCCCAAGAATAGCTATCCAAATTGACCTGTTGAATGGAGATGTCTTGTAACTGTCTTTAAGGTGTTGAAGGATGCCTGCCAAAACAAGCTCTCTCTACTCCATGTAATTGACACAGAGGAGATTCGTGTGACAGTAACTAGCCACCAGATTTTTCTTCTTCCAAAGACCACTCCCTGTCAGAGATAATGAAGTGATTTCATTGTGTGGAAGCATTTTCCCATTTCCTTCTTGTTAGAAGGAGAAGATGGATGCAGCTTGGTTACCTAACCACAGCTCCAACATGCAGGTCAAATTGAAGATAGGGACGTACTCAGAGATTCCAAACATGCATCCATAGAGACTAGGGTGCTCACAGCAGGACTATCTGGAGGTGTGGAAACTACCTTGACTTCTAACACAGATTGATTAGTAGGATATTCTTGGCAGAGGCCACAAGTACAGCCATCCTAGTGTGTCTAGGGAAGTGAGTTCAGTGAAAAGGACCTGACAATGTTCAGATCTTGGAGGTAAAAACAAATCACTAAAAGTAGTGAGCAGGGATAAAGAACTTGGCTCTGACCAAAACAATTCACTCGATGCTGGAGTGAATTAGAAATAGATATTTTGAGTTCATATCATTTAAAGAAATTCTATCTAATATTTCAAAATTATCATCATAGGTCATATGGTTTCGGAGTTAGACACATTAATTAATGTAGTACACTTAAGTAAGGTGTCTGAGGTAGTCAAAGGCATAAGGTCAAAGAGTAAAGTAGCAGTTTTCAGGACCTGGAGGAAGGGGAAGTAAAGAATTACTTATCAATGTTTGTAATTAGATGTTGCATGACTTTCCCTCAGAAGACACGAGCAAACCACAGTTTGCATCACAGAGAACAGTAACCATCAACAAATCATTCCATCCAAGATTGTCTTGGTGAGCCAATGAATTTATTGGGCTAATGTATAGTAGCATGAATGCGGGGGTACTTTTTTTTTGAGGTAGGGTCTTGCTCTAGCTCTGGCTGACTTGGAATTTACTCTATATTCTCAGGGTGGCCTTGAACTCTTGGCAATTGTAGCAGACAGCTTCAGGTTCGCTGAGATGAACTTCCAGATCAGGCACAGTTATGGAGGAAGGGATATTATTTATTGAAGCTTACAGATCCAGGGGAAGTTCCAATAATGGCAGAAGAAGCTGGCCTGCCTTCACAGGGCCAAGCAGAGAGAGAAAAAGCCAACCAGGCACACAGCACACTGAGCAAATCTACAGCCAAAAGGTCACACAGCACACTTCAGGAACTCCTGCTAGGTACACTTTGCATATCTTTACAATGGAATCTCAAACCCCCCACCAACACCTTAAGACCAGCCCCCAGTGACATTGCCTCTAGCACGGTGATTGCAGATGCAAACTATAACTAATAAAATACTGAATATATTGGGGGACATATATTCAAACTACCACATTCCGCCCCTGGCCCCCAATAGATTTAGCCCCTGGCCCCCAGTAGATTTAGCTCCTGGCCCCCGATAGATTTATAACTATCCCACATTGTAAATTGTACTCAGTCCAATTTCAAAGGTTCTCACAGTCTTGATCAACTTAAGATAGTGATTCCTGTAAAATCAAACAAGTTAAATACTTTCAACATGTAAAGGCAGAGTAAATATTTTTAACTGGTATAAGACATAGCAAGGAGAGACTAGAACAATGAAAACTCAACCACCATCAGCCGTCATCAAACTTCTGCAGTTCAAGTTCAATATAACCAGAGACTGACAGTCTCCAGGTTTTCCAATTCTACCCCTCCAGCTGGGCAGAGTTGCCAGGGAAAACTTTGATTCCAGGCCAACACTGCACTACATGGGAGTCCTTGCATAGTCCTGGTATATCCAAAACATCTTCCGATCTCCATGCAAACCATGGTCCATCTTCCAGAGGCTCTTCCAGCCTATTCCTGAGGGTTTTCCTGCCTTGCCTCATGCCGTATCTCAGCAGCGGCTCCTGGAACCATGTGCAATTCATGACCGCTCCATGCATTTTTCATATTTCCAAAACTAATACCAGGTGTGCAGGACACAGCCATATTCTTCATCCAGGGACAAAATAAATCATAGCCTTGAAAAGCAGGTTCTTTCTCCAGTCAACTCTTTCCAAGAGTTTGCATTTCTAATAGTCTTTCCTCAGGCATCCTCTCCATTGTTTTAATGTAAAGCAGTCAGGCCACCTTCCTTCCACCTTCCTTAAGATTGCTAATGTGTTTGACAATAGCAGCTCTAGTAACCTAAAACCAGTCTCAGTGTCTCTATAATTTTAACTTGCTTGATGTTTTCCAACTTAAAAATCTTAAAATCTCAGTCCATTATCTTTAGCCAAGCACATCAGTCCATTACAAATTTAACCCTGATCAAACTTTCTGGGCCTGGATAGCAGAATGTAGCCATCCCTTATGCCAGTAGTCCAGTTCCAACAAAGTCCTCTGCACTCTTTCCCTCCCCTTAGAAAGCTCATAAGCCAAGCCTCAAAGTTCAATACTGTCTGCACTTAGCATTCTCAAACTCTCATCAGAATAGTCCATAAAACTTGGCTTACCACTCCAGAAGGCATCTTCAGTTGCAAGCACCAAGTCCATGCCCATTCCTCCAAAACAAAGATTCCAAAAGATGAACATCCACATGATCTGGTTCATCTTACCCCACACTCCTCTGTACCACTTTACTGTAGCAGACAGCTTCAGGTTCACTGAGATGAACTTCCAGATCAGGCACAGTTATGGAGGAAGGGATATTATTTATTGAAGCTTACAGATCCAGGGGAAGTTCCAATAATGGCAGAAGAAGCTGGCCTGCCTTCACAGGGCCAAGCAGAGAGAGAAAAAGCCAACCAGGCACACAGCACACTGAGCAAATCTACAGCCAAAAGGTCACACAGCACACTTCAGGAACTCCTGCTAGGCACACTTTGCATATCTTTACAATGGAATCTCAAACCCCCCACCAACACCTTAAGACCAGCCCCCAGTGACATTGCCTCTAGCAAGGCGATTGCAGATGCAAACTATAACTAATAAAATACTAAATATATTGGGGGACATATATTCAAACTACCACAGCAATCATCCTACCTCTGCCTCCCAAGTGTTGGGGTTAAAGGCATGCACCACCATGCCTGGCAGAGGGAGTACTTTAAAGTGGGGAGATAATCCTAAAATAGCTATACCACCCTAGCATGGGTGATGACCTTCCAGAAGGTACATTAAAGAGTACTCCCTTGTTAATGTGCATGAATTGCATAACTCTTTCACCTATGTACTCCATCACCTACATAAAGCTGGAAGCAGTGGTGGGCATCTTTAATCCCAGGGACTATGGTGAGAATGGAAGTGGACACAGGAGAATCCCCTAGAAGCTTGTGGGCTATCTGTCCTGGTAAATGCAGCAGTGAACAACAAAAGACCCTGCCTCAAACAAGGTAGAAAGGGAGGACAAACACCCAGTGTTGTCCTATGACCTCCACCCATATACTGTGGCATGCATGCACCTGTAATCTCATACATGAACATACCCATACACACCAGACACATCTACACACACCAAAAACAAAGCTTACTGAGGAAAACATGCAGGTTAAAGAAGCCCCAAAGACTGGTTTTTATTTTGTAGCTGCAAGTTATTGAAAACGATTTCATTTGAAGAGAGGTTACACTGAGGTAAGATATAGCCAGACTAATTGAGAAAGGCAAGAGAGATTTCAGTAGAGGAGCTGGTAATGACCCTCACCTTATAGAAAGTGTATCTGTCTGCAGATATCAGAAATTGATCATGATTTCTTATTACAAACTGTAAGGATACCTGAAATGACTACTATTATAGTACTCCTATTGAGCAACATACATTTAAAAGTCCTAATTCATCTAATCCTTACTCAAAGTACAATGGGAATATTTGTCATTTTTCAGGTTCTTCCTAAGTGCTAGGCACTCCTCCAAGCCTTTTATACATATTAATGCATTTAATACTCATAACAGGCTTGTGAGATAGGCACTATTGTTATCTGCAGTGTATAAATGAAGAAACTGAAGCAAAGAGAGATTAAATTACTTATCTAAGGCCATACTGCTATCCAGTAATGGAGCTGGGATTCAGACCCCAGCTGCTTGGCTCTAGTGCCTGTTCTCCTACCCATTACATTATATCAACATTCTGGGTGTTATGCCATACTCATAGGATCAGAATCACATCAAATAACTTGTTCAGTGTCACCCTTATTATCATGATGACAAGGCTTATGCTTGTCCTTCCTATTCTATCTGCTAAGTGAAAGATTTTCCAATTTTGTCTAAGAACGAATGCATCCGACAAATGTTTTAAGGAAGAAAAGAACAGAAATAATACTAGTTCTGATTTACTAAGTATGCATGTAACAGGAAATCTATGTTATATGTGCTCACATGTACTATGTGTTTTTGCATCTGCTATTTTTCAGACCCAAAGGGAAGTTGTACTTTTTAAAGTTTTATCTGTGTGTGTGTGTATGTGTGTGTGTGTGCGCATGCACATGCACACATAAGCCATGGTAATTAGAAGAGAAACTCGAAATGTTAGTCCTCCCTTTCCACCTTGTATTTTTGAGACTATATCTATCTCATAGTTGTTTGCCCTTGGAAAGGCCAGGCTAGCTGGCCTGCAAGCTTGAGGATTCCCCTGGGGATCCAAACTGCAGTCAGAGGGCTTTCAGAACAAGACTCTTTAACCACTGAACTATCTCTCTAGTCCTGGAAGTTGCACTTTAATTACTATTTCACAAATGAGAAAAAAGTTTCACAGAATCCACAAAACTAAAGAAAATAAAAAATGAGATCCTATTCATTACACTATGAAAACATGCATCACTCTACTCAGTTCCCTCAGCCTCAGAAAGCTGATTTCAGAATCTGATCCCTCTTCTCTCTACCCCTACCCCAGTGAATTCTGCTTTCACTGGGTCTCAGGGGAGTTTTAAAAGCATTCCAAGTTTTAACAGCTATAAGGAATCCACAGCTAACTATTCCAGTGCATGCTACAACAGCAAATTCCTTCCCAGGTTAGTAGCAAGCCTCAGGCCCCAGAAGAGCAGGTGCTTGTCTGACCTAAGTGTCACCTGCTTATGATATATCTCATTAGCCTTGGGCAGAAATGCAGTCTGTTCTGCCCCTGCTCCCACATGTAGCCTGATACAGAAGGAAGAAGAACTAAAGCCCAGCTGATGATGGAGCCAAAGGTGGCTCCTCTCTGAGAGCATGACAAGGGCATGCATGGGTCTTCCTTCCCCATGCGTCATGAATGCATGAGGCTCCATTAGGATCTAAGGAACCCATATATAGACTTAATGGAAACAGCTTCTTCCATGGGGGCAAGAGAGAGTTCAAAGGCTCTCTTTTCATAACTGTCTCCATTTTCAGTGCTGTCTGGGGGTCTGTGTGTTAATTAAAGGTAAAACAGAGAGGTAGAAGCAGAAATAGAAGCAGTCAAGTACATGCATACACACACACGTGCACACACGCCCACATACCCCTGTCTCTCTCTCTCTCTCTCTCTCTCTCTCTGTGTGTGTGTCTGTGTGTCTCTCTATATAGGTACATATCATCTATCTAGCTCTGATTTATCTGCCATTTGTTTATATGGAAGATAAGCAAGGTAGACACTACAGTCCACTGGAAGAATTGTTCTTCTGGAAAACCTCAGTCTTTCTCTTAAAATCTTCAATTACTTACATGAGGCCCAGATTCTTGAGAATAACCTCCTTTGATACTGACCAATTGGACATGTTATCCCTGTAAGAGTCCCAGAGCTCTTTCCCCATCACCTTTCTCCATCCTTCTACCTGGTCATACTTTGACTATGTCTAAGATTTTGGAACCACCTCCTGTTTTGGGAATCAAAAATGCCTCTGGGCTGAGCAGAAGGAATGACATCTCCTTCCTGTCCCTACCTCAATGCATCATTTTAGGCCCCTCCCTTGCAGGGCAGTTTCCCTCCTCTTCCCGTAAAATCTTCTCTTGGGCCTTTTCTTGATTTCTTTGGGCCCTCTTGCCCATGCTAGCCTCACTTCCCTTCCCATCTTTCTTGCTCCTTCTTCAGGGTCCAGTCCCGCTCCCTTTCCCTATGGAATCAGATCCTGTCATTCTCTCCTGCCATTAAAGTCTTGAACTCAGGAAACTATTTTTCCAAGTGTCTCCATCTCAAAGTCTAACAAACCATATCTACAGAACACATTCATAGACACCCTTATGGCTAGATGTTTAATTGTTCCAGAAGAAGAGCAAACAAAACTTGAAGAAGAATGTATTTTGGGGAGAAAATGTAGAAAACAGTGCATTTTGGGCGATGTAAATGCAAAATATGTCTCTTAATGTGATTATTCTTCACCATTGGAAAGGCTTGTTTTGTGTCCTTTTCATCATCTGGGTCTTTCCCTGCTCCTAAAGTTTATCAACTGACTTTGTCAGACAACATAAAACATTGAGAGACACTGGGAGAAATATTCCTCATTAGCAGCCATGAACATATCCTCTGTTGTTCATGAGGGCATCAGAAAAATGCTGTCTTATCAGTTTAGATGCTTCCATCCAGAAAGGTCCTGGAAGATGAAACAAGCAATGACTTTAGATATCCTGTGTTTAGTACAACATATGATGTGTGTTTTGTGCAAAACGTTGCTTTGCATAGAGATCTATTGTGAAAGTGATCAGACCCTGGCTTTTGCTGTATAGTTACAAATTTTCACAGAATTAGAAAAAAAATGAACCCCAAACAGAGGGTGGCTGAAGACAACAAAAATGATAATTTCCACTTAAAAGAAATTATCAAAGGACAGGCTTTACTAGGGATTTCTTGGCTACCCTTACAAATTCCATATCTGAAGGAATCACAGGGAATTGCCATATGTCCAAATGATAGCTACTCTGGTGGAGAACGTGCTAAGCTTGCTGTGTGGCCTTGGATACCTATTAGAACCTTGGCTACCCCACCTACTAGGTGTGCATATGACTGTTTTACAGACTTGTACAGATGCTGGTTATAAGCTCGAAACACACTCATAAGCATGAGCACAGGTTGTGTTGGTCCTGAGGGAGTTTAAAGAAGCTTAAAGCCATGTCTCAAATCAGCTAAATTTTCCCATCAAAATTGAAGCTTCAGAGTTGACATGGTTTCTGATGACAGAGACATCCACCCTGTGGCCGTCAGTGCCGTGCGCCTGTTGTCTGTAGAGCATGTCAGCTAGTCAGAGTGTTCAGTGTGAAATTTAATTTGGGCTCTTGAATGAGCAGGGAGGAGAGCGTGGAAGATATGACACTGGTTAATTTCATGTTTTACAGGCCCAACAACCTCAAACACACATTTCTCAGCAAAATCTGTGAACCTGCAGGCCACTACATGCAGTGATATGCAGTCCAGGGGGAAAATGAAGATAGAGTAAGAGGGAAAAAATAAAGCATATATCATTTCCTGAAATCAAATAAACTCAAAGACTTCAGTCTGCATGGGGTAGATTGACAAGCAGGGAGAAAAAGCCAAAGAGAGTTTCTTTTAACTCTTGCTTGTATACTTGCACATGACCTCAAACACTGCTTAGATTGGCATTCAAAATCCCTCATCTTGAACTTTAATTCAACTTTCCATGACTATATCTGATCTTATATCACTCCTATTGAAATCTTTTCTGTTCCTCTTTATATTTTATAACATAAAACCCAAACTCTTTTATAAAGAAATAGTTTTAATCATTCACTTTTGAGGATACACAGAGAGAATGTATGGGTGTGCCAGGACCTTTTGCTACTGCAAATGAACTCTAGATGCATGTGCCACTTTGTACAGCTGGATTTACATGGGTATTAGGGAACTGAACTTGAGCCAGAATGGATTGTAAGTAAGTACCTTTAATTGCTGAGCCATCTTCCCAGCCTCAAACTCTTAAATGTAACAAAAAAAATGTCTCTTGCATACTTGGAACCTGTATTGGGCAGAGTTTTCTAAAGGAACAGAATCAATAGCATGTATAATATATATGACATGATATATATCATATATCTCATAACATATAAGGGATTTACTAGAATGGCTGACAACCTACAGGGCCTGGGCAGTCCAATAATTGCTATCTGCATGCTAGAACAGCAGAGAACATAGTAGCTGCATAGTTCATGAAGCTGGATGTTTCAGCAGACCCAAACTGGTACTGGAAGTTTTCTAGAGAGTTACTGATCTTCAGACCTTATTGGATACCAAAGAAGCTGGAGTCTGATGCCAGCAAAGATTGCTGACAATAGCTTCAGAGATAGACATACTCACCAGCAAGAGACAAGGGTCGGAAAGCAAGCAATGCTGTTTTTACACCCCTGCACCTCTCTAGATCTCAGCCACAGCCAAAAGGCAATACCCACTCCGTAACAGAGTCTTACCTCAAGCAAAAGTTTATACTTCCTGGAATTGCCCTCACAGACCTTCCAAAAGGCATGCCTCTCAGTTGAGTCAAGATCCAATCAAGTTAAAAACCAAGATTAACTATTCCAGAGACCCTGCCTGATCACCCATGTTGCAGTCAGGTTCTCATTGTTAGTAGAAACCACCCGACCAAGAGCAACTTGTGGGGAAAAAAAAAAGAGGTTTATTTTGGCTTACAGGCTTGAGGGGAAGCCCCATGATGGCAGGGAAAATGAAGGCATAAGCAGTGGGTGGACATCACCCCCTAGCCAACATCAGGTGGACAATAGCAACAGGAGAGTGTTCCAAACACTGGCAAAGGGAAGCTGGCTATAATGCCCATAAGCCTGCCCCCAACAATACACCACCTCCATGAGGCTTTAATTTCCAATTGCCAGCAGCTGGGAGACTAGCATTCAGAACACTTAAGTTTATGGGGGACACCTGAATCAAACTACCACATCCCGCCCCTGGCCCCCATAAATTGATAACCATACATGATGTAAAATGCAATGCATACATGCAACTTTAAAAGTCCCCATAGTTTTTATCAATTCCAATGATGTTTATACATCTCCATAATCCAAGGTCTTTTAACTGAGCCAGAATACCAAAAAAAAAAAAAAAAAAAAAAAAAAAAATCTCCCCAAAACCCATAATGGCACAGAATAAACATTCACACTGCAAAAGATGGCATTGGGCAAAGCAAAGAAATATTCAACCAATACAAGATTTAAAACAACCAGGGAAAACATCAAACTCTGTAATTCCAAGTCCAACAACTCTAGTCAGTGACAAATCCCCAAGCCTAATAATTCTAACCAGCAACAAGTCTCTGGAGTTCCAATTCCACCCCTCCAGCTAGGCTACTCACAGTCCTGGAAAACTTCATCCAGGGCCAGCAGATTTCCTCAGTAGCCATCTTGTGGTTCCGGCATCTCCACTGGGTCTCCACTGCAACCCACAGTCCATCCTCATGGCCCCATGGGATCTCCATGCAGGCATCCAGCAAACCTGCTTCACACTGCTTATGGCCATTTCCAAAACACAAGACTGCACTGCAAACTCTATGACCCTCTCTTTCCTGCATTTCTTATACTCCATAATACCAGGTAGAGTGCCAATTTGTTAATCCAGGGGGAAATAAAGCAGACTTTGAAGAGCAGGACACTCCTTTGAGTACTCAAGCCCCTTCAAAAGTGTCTACATTCTTCCTGCTGCCCCATCACAGGTAAATTGGCCCAATCTTAATGGTTGTAATCTCTTGAACAATTTGCAGGTGAACGGGCAGCATTTTAGGCCTGAAGATTTCATTTTTTTCTGTGCCATATCCCTCTGTTCACGCCAGTCCATTTCTACGCAATGCAACCCTGCACAGCTTCTCAGGACATGGCCATAACAGCAAGCCTCTCAAACTGTTTCTAGCCCAGTCCAAACAAAGCTCCTTCTTACCCTCATAAGTCAAACATTACAGTCCATAGTTCTCACTGCATTCAGGTCTTTCACCTCTGACCAGAATAGTCCATCAAGCTGTACTTACAGCACAAGGCATCTCTTAGGCCAAGGTTTCAAATCCTTCCATGTTCCTCTTGAAAATCAACAACAAAAGGCCAAAGCCACACAGTCAGTTGTCTAGCAGCAATGTCACTCCTATGGTACACTTTACTGTTGCAGTCAGGTTCACATTGCTGGTAGAAATCACCTGACTAAAAGCAGCTTGTGGGAAAAAAAAAGGTTTATTTTGGCTTACAGGCTCGAGGAGGAAGCCCCATAATGGCAGGGAAAATTATGGCATAAGCAGTGGGTGGACATCACCCCCTGGCCAACATAAGGTGGACAACAGCAACAGGAGAGTATGCCAAACACTGGCAAAGGGAAGCTGGCTATAATACCCATAAGTCCGCCCCCAACAATATACCACCTCCAGGAGGCTTTAATTTCCAATTGCCAGCAGCTGGGAAGACTAGCATTCAGAATACTTAAGTTTATGGGGGACACCTGAATCAAACCACCACAACCCACAATATATGCTGTGTCCTCATTGCCAGTCCATCTTATCCCACCAGCCACACCAATCCATCTGTTCCCAAACCAACTGGGGCTTCCACTTGGCACACCTTTGTATGCTGTTAGTGCTGGACTCTGAAGTGTCTGATATTTTGAACACATATTTCCCAGGTAGCAGTACTATTTTTGGAGGCAGTGTAATCTTTGGGATATTTGGTTTACTTTAGTAAGTCAGTAGGGGCAGACCTTTGAAGGTTAGAGCCAGGGGGCTTGTTAGGGCCACTCTTTCTACTTCCTCCTCCATTGAGATAGGAACAAACTTCACTGCATGTTCATGTTACTATGTCTTCTCTGCCTTGATGGACTAAAATCCCCTAAAACTCTGAGCCAAAATAAACTTTCTGTCAGAATTGTGGTCACAGTAAAGCAAGAGTAGCTAACACATCTGTGAAGTTCCTTCTGCCTAGAATCCCCTGTGCTTTGGATCTCCCCTTTGTTTCTGACTCTGGCTACTTGACACACTGAAATCTGGCTTCCTGCCTACTATCTACAGACCTCAGCAAGCTTGAGTTGTTCTGTCAGTTTCCACTGTCTGAAACGGAGGCTATTCCTTCCCCATCTCAATGTAATGAGTTGTTTAAAAGGGTGTAAAGTGTGGAGCACAACGTCCGTCACACAGAGTAGTCAGTAAATGGCTTGTTTTTGTTGTGAACTCAACTCAAATATCCCTTTCTCTATGAAATCTACCTGAATTCTCACATGGAGGCTGTGGTGGTTTGATTCAGGTGTCCCCCATAAACTTATGTGTTCAGAATTCTACATTCCCTGCTGGTGACAATTTGAGAATTGGATTCTCCAAGAGGTGGCGTATTGTTGGAAGAAGGCTTCTTTGTGTTATACCCAGCTTTCCCTTCCCAGTGTTTGCCATACTCTTGTGCTGCTGTTCTCCACCTGATGTTGACCAGAAGAGAATATCCACCCTTTGTTCATGCTATCGTTTCCCCCTGCCATCATGGAGCTTCTCCTCAAGTCTCTAAGCCAAAACAAACCCTTTCTTCCCACAAGCTGCTTTTGATCAGGTGTTTTCTGCCAGCAACATGAAGCTGACTGCAACAGAAACCGAAGTGCTATTTCCATGAATGATTCTATTGCACCTTGAATATATACATATATATAAAGTTCTGCCATCATTGTCATGTGCTATACCTAATCATCATTTGTGTGTCTCCCTCCACCTAGAGACCTTGTTTGTAAGAGCATAGGTTGGCTTTAGACATCTCTGTATGTGCAATGCTAAACCAAAATTCCAACACACATTGGCTGAGTTAATAGTTATCAGAACACATCAGTGTTCACATGCATTGAGCATCTTTCAAGGTCCTAAATCTAGTGTTGTCTTCTTTTTAATGATACCTTCTCTGACTCTATAGTAGAATAAAATGTATCCTCCTCTGGATCCTTCCTCTTTAGACAAAACAAACACAAGACCCCCTCAGTGCACTTTAGTCCCATTATAAGGACCACATAGGAGCTCCAGGTCTCACTTGTCTTTATCAAGCCAGTAGCAGAGAAGCTGGAGTAGGTTAAGAACTTAGTGTGTGGTCCTCTCCTTCTCCATCCTTACTCTCCCCTTCCTCTCTCTATCACTTTACAGTGTTCATGATCTCATCAGGGTCAGGATACAAGAACACAATCATGGGAGTTGCAATGGGAGGGCAGCTACATGGTGGGTTTTGTACCCATAACATGCACACACATGCAGATGCTGGTGAGATCCTCTGGCTATCACAGAAAATCTCAATTTAGGAGAAGCTGTGAAAAAAAATCAGAAAACCAAAAACACTGAGCAAGCAGGTCTGTGTTGGCTCATGAGCAACATGGTCAGCCATTTTGGTTCTGCTTAGGAAGCTATGGGCTGATTGAGAGTTTTGGAACAAAGTAAAGCTTTGAAGCCAGGCCAGATAAGTATGGCAGGAGGTAAAAATAATTACTGCATTGGAACGCATATATTTGAAACCACTGGTAGAGTACACTTTAGAAAATATAAGCATAACACAATTTCAATATCAATATATCATGTGGAAGGTGCTATTATAAACATTTTGACCTGTATTTATTCACTTAATATAAACTACTATTCTGTAAGATAAATATTATTCCCATTGTAGATATGAGACTTGGGTACACTGAGGAACTTGTTTAAGGCTAATGGTATTCATAGATATATACTTGAGGAATGGAATCCACAATAGATATCTTTAGTGTATGCAGAGAGGATCTGTGGGTAGTAGGGATAACAGAGGCTTGAGCATATGGTCTGATTGGTTTGAGAAAATGTTCAACAGGTGTTTATTGTGCACCACTATTTTTCATGGCAAAAAGAGAAGAAAAGGATACAGGAAGACCATGCACAAAGACTTGAGATTGTGAGGGAGCACAGCCATCTAAGGTTGTCTTAGTTATGACAACCAGATATGTTTACAGACATTGACAAATGTTCTTTGGGAGTAAAAAACTACTATGTGTTGACAACCATTGATCTATTGGGAAAGATAGATATTGAATTATAAATTTAAATTGATTAGATAAGCTGCTATGTGTTGTGTGAGAGAGATGTAAGGATCTGAGTATACAATTAGTATAAGCTGGACATTTTCAAAAGTGAGGGGTTAGAAAAGACTTTTAAGAAGATGGGGTAGCAAAAAGGGGCATGGTTGGTTAAAACGAATCAGTCTGGCAAAGTAAATGGAATTACTATTACAGAGAAAGAAAGAGAGAGAGAGCCCTGGTGGAGGAATGAAGGAAAAATTCATTCTAAACAAACCAAACAAACAACTGTAGAGCCCTGAAGAATGGGTGATTTAGGAGAGGATGAAGGTAATAGATGAAACAAATTCTTGAGGCGGATACAAGGAGTTTGAGCTCCTTGACATGAGAACCTGCATGGAGGCATTGACAGTGGCACCCCCCCACCCTGCTGAATAAAGAATTATCTGCTCCAAAATGTCTATTGTAACACAGTTGAAAATTTCTGCCATAGAATGTAAGCATTGTAAAAGCATTGTACTGTCTCATTTATAAACTTATATTCTGCATTGGGTCATTACTAGATGACTAGACAATGGTCAACAATATCTGACTTCATGCATTCACATACATCTTTGGATCAATTTTGTATACAAATAGAGTTCATCTATGTTGTCTTTCCAAATGGTGCCTCCTTTCCTTTCATACATGAATTCATACTCTTAGACTATGTTTCTCAAGTAAATGTGCAGTTGATCTGTATGTATCATCTACCACATAATACATATATCATCCCTTTCTCCATCAAACAAGTCCTCCTGTAGTCTTCCCACTCCTCTACCACATGTCCACATATATTTGCACGTGTAGGTGTATCTGTCCAGAGATCTGGCAGAGATCTTCAGCTGTACATTTTTTTAACACCAAGTTACTAGCAAAGCTTTCAGTTTTATCTCAAGTGAAACAGACTTGAACTGATAGGCATCTGTACACATGCACACAGACATGATGTGAGGAGGAAGCCCAGGACCTTAAACAAAATGCCCCTGTTCCCATCAAAGCTATTGGCCTGAGAAATATATGCTATAGCCAGATCTGAAGCCAGACATCAAGCAAAGGCATCAAATGCAACTCCTGTTAAAATCTCTCTCCCCGTGTTCTTATACACACACATACACACAGACAAACACATACCTCTTTACAAATTTTCTTTAGAAAAAGAAGTCTAACTGCAAAAAAATAATTTTAATCAACGTCATGCTAGTGCAGGCTGAGGGTGAAATAGGATATTAATGCTTTTATCTCTGCTGGGGACATGGCTGACTTCACCACTGATTCCATTCAAAGTTGCACCCCAGGTGTGTTCCCATAGCATTTCTGCATTAAACAGCTGTGAGACCAGGTCTGACATCTTTTATTATCTCGGCAAAGCTGCCCACACGGTGAGGTGGGGCCATAATAAAAAGATCCAGTACCCCATTAACACAGCTAAATATTTGACTTCTAAACTCAAGTGGAAAATGAAACTCTACCTGGAGTGGAGCTGGTGTGGGGTTTTGATGTCTGGGAACCAAACTGCAATTCTTTCTTGTTTGATAGCACTCTACAGTTTATGAAGGCTTGCAGATGAATACTTCCAATGAATTTCCATGACTGCCATGTAATATAGGGATTGTTATTTCTCTTTATAGGGAGAGAGCTAAGAGCTGAAACTTGGAGAAGTGGGGTGATTGGTCCTTACCCCCATACTACCTGACTCCCCAGGAGATGTGATTTGTTATCACATGGCTCAGTAGCCTTTCATTCATGTTGATTGTCTTGTTTTTACTATCTGCTTGTTCACAGGCTCAGTGCTATATTAGGGATTTTATAGAGAATACAATTTCAGCCCATCATAGGGGAAGATAGATTTCTTCCTTCTTGTCTTTTATCTTCCTGCTCACCCGCCCTCCATGTCATGGTGCCGAACTCTCACTACCTAGTATGTGTCAGTTGCTTGGGATTGAATTGAGTGACCAACACATATGTCTATAGCATCATAACTCATCATCCCTTCTAGCTGAAGGATAGACAGGAATGTATCAATCATAATAGGAAATAGAGGGATAAAGTCAAGGGGCTTGAAGAGTTGAGGGATATGAGAGAGATGGGGTATGGAAAGGACCTTAAGAAAATGATATTAAAACTGAAATTCAAGTAGAATTTAGCCATGAAGAGGTAGGAATGGTGATGCAACTGCAGAGAATGCTGAGAAGAAACAGCACATGAAAGTGCTCAGTATATAGCAGGATATAGAACATATGTTGACTTGAGTCACTGAGAGCAGTCCAATGTGGCCAAAGGACAAAACTGGTGGTAAGTTGGCCAGCAGTAGGTAAGGGCTAGATGTCAAGAGGGTGAGAGACTGGCTTGAGATGTTTCTGTTAATACAGTTGAGATTCAAGGCAGTGATCATACGAATGTATGGGACCTTCTCAAGATTTACAAAAACTGGGGCTCTTATTCAGGTGCAGGTTCTGATTTGGAATGTTTGTTTGGAATGGAACCAGAGATTTTTGTCTTTCTCACAAGCTCTCTGGGGATGCATTCAGTGAGGCATGTGTACCTCATTTGAATAACAAGGCTTAGGCTTATACTGTCCAGTTTGGTAGTCACTAGCCACAAACAAAAATGGAAAGTGAGTATAAAGTATGCAGCTAACCCTGAAAGCCTAGACAGAAAAATAAATAAATAAAAGAAATCTATTAAATAATCTAATAACAATTTAAAAATCTTATAAATAATCATTCAATAAACAAGATAGTATTTTATATATTGTCTTAAATTAACCATACCATTAAAGTAAAATTAACCTTTTTTTTTATCTACTGAACATAACTATAAATAGTAAACGATACATTAATTATATTTGTTTAAATAAGACATGTAATAATTCATCTGACTTGCTTTTTTACTTTCCAAACTGTGCTTGTTAGGAAAGTTAAAATTACATATGAGGTCCAATTATCTTGATATCAAATCTGCTGTTCTTGCCTGTCTCCCTGCTGTGGTCAATTTGCTCACTGTTCTTTCAGTTCTGTGGATGTTTCTGTCCTAAAACCTCTGTTCGTGGCTTCTCATTCTTACAAAGACTTGCTAGCCATTAATACTGTTCACCTAGTGCCTCAGGAAGAGCTAGATGAGCCATAGCAGAGGTTCCTAACCTTGGAATTATCAGAGGAACTGAGGACCTAACCCTAATAGGTTCTGATCTTTAAAAGTGACCTTGGCTCTTACCTTATTCAAGGTTAAATACACAAAAAGGGAATTTTCACTTAATACAACTTTAAAAAAAAAAACACATGGTAACATCAAGGACAGAGACAAAAGATTTAGTTCTGGTCACAAAATAATAAAATTTTCTCAGCTCTTAAGGCTATTTAACCTTTCCTTTGTAGGCTAGTGTGAATGCCGTTCATGCTGGCCAACCATAGTATTTCTTCTTTGGTTTCATTTACATTTAAATGCACAGATCATGCTAAGAAAGATGCCAGGTGTGGGTCACACAGAAAGTATTTCTCTGTAAGACCAGCAGCTCTGAGAGGTAGGTATGTAGGGAGGAACCAAAACTAAATGACAAAGGGACAAATGACCATTATTAAAACAAAAAGTTGGCCCATTTACTACATATAAATACAAACTGGAAAAGCCAATTCTTTTCAGACACACACAGAGAAATTTATGTTTAATTTCATTTGTAGATAATATCAAATCCTGAGGTCTTCTATGAACATGAAGCCACATGCTGAGTTACCGACTGGGCCCCAGGATAATTTCTTCTTGGGATTCCTGACATCAAGTTTTGCAAGGTAGTATCTGGTGTGCCAGAGCCCTGCTTTGCTAAGTATCATGTGGACTGAGCTAGACCACCCCTTCTTCCTTCTCTTAGCTCCAAGGGATCATCCTGAGTGGAATCCCCTAAGAGATCTGAGTAGAAGACCCAGACAATTTTGGTGGCGGCTTAGCAACTCTTGCCTTCCTTGAAGTATATGGCCTTCCTCTTCTTTGTGGGTTCTTCTATTCAAGTTAGAACAATATATTCAGAGAATTCTTCACTGTTTTAATGGGTTTCAATAAATCAGAAAGTAGTTCCAAGCTGATGTTCTGTGGGAAAATTTGGCCTGAACTTCATCCAAGACCTACAAAGGGCCTTCACCATGATGCTGCTTAATGTCTTTACAGTGTGGGTGGAGGTCGACAGTGGCCCAGAGATGTGTGGCTTGGTTAAAGGTCACAAAGGCTTTGGGTGTCTTAGATGGAACGAGAACGTTTCTGAACTCTCACTTCTTTTCATGACCCTAAGACGCCACTGAGTTGACATGAGGTATCTGGAGTTACTAGTATCGTGGTCAGACACACCACAATGAGCAAAGCAAAGCTCTTGCCTTCAAAACCCTTAACTTCTGTATGAACGCATAATCATAACTGGCACAGTGTTCTAACTTACCTTCCATCAGCTGGTTAAATGGGCTAAGATCTTTACCTATTTTCTTACTTTTTATATCTTTTTACCTTTTTTCAGTACTACATATCTCTAGAAATACTAGTACCTCTGTTCAATAGAAATACAATATAAATCAAGTATGGAACTATATTAATTTTGTTTCATCTGTTTCTTTTTAAATATTTATTTATTTATTTTTGAGAGGGGGGGTACAGAGAGGGAGAGAGTGGGAGCACCAGGGCTTCCAGCCAGTGCACATGAACTCCAAATGCATGGGCTCCCTTCTGCATCTGGCTTACTTGGATCCTGCAGAATCAAACTGGGATCCTTTGGCTTTGCAGGCAAATGCCTAAACTGCTAAGCTATCGCTCCAGCCCTCATCTGTTTCTTTACACCTTAAAAACCTTTAATTTTATTAGAATCTGTACTTTCAGTAACCTGAAACTATAAACAGATCCCAAGGTATGAAATATTTTAGGTCTCTAAACATTTCATTTTAACAGTTGGGATGGCTCCAGAAGAAATACATTACTTTATATTTTCTAATAACCACATTAATTCAGCAAAAAGAAACATGACCATAATTTTAATAATGTATTTTACTTGAAAAAATATATCCAAAACTTTACCATATCAATTTGCAATCAATAGTAAACAATACTGAGATATTTTACATTCCTTGTGTCCTACTAGGGTTTTAAAACCTGGTGTGAATTTTCTACTTAAATGTTGTATATTGTAATGTGACCTAAAGTTCCCAGAAAAGTGTGACATCTGCTGCACCAACTTCCAACAAGGTTAACTGGACTGACAGGACTCAAGTGACCACAGAGAGATGAATGCTGCAAGTTCCAAGCCAAATTACCACGGGCTACTTTCAGCCCCTCAATTGTTGGGCATTGCTAGAAATGGGCTGGGACTGTAAGGAGGCTGGCCTGAACTGTTGGACATGACCAGGGACCCTGGGCTGTGGGGTTGCAGATGGTCCTATCATCAGGAGTCCCTGGCGATGGTGACTGCCCTTCCCTACATTGTAGGGTGTAGTGACCTGTCATCCCCCAGAGTGGGCAGAACTGGTGAGGCCCTCCCCCTGGACCCCAAAAGACTCTGACCATTCCATAAGTCAGACTTTGCCCCCCACAGTCCCTGACCTTGTGGCTAGCTGCCCAAGAGACCCTCATGTAGCTGAAGTAAGGTAGCCTTCTCACCATCTCCCCCCCCACAGCTTTGAAGTCACAGCCTTCTGTCATCTCCTCTTCTGCCCTTCCCCTTCCCTTATCCTTCCCCCACAGCTTTGAAGTTACTAGTTCTTCCCCCACCTAGATAACAGCCCATAAACTATGCATCCGATTGCTGTATAGTCTGTATGTGGATCTCAACCTTCCCCAAGTATTTATAAACCCACTTCCTTTTGAATAAACGAGTGCTGTCCATCAGATGGTCTCCCGGGTGTTCATTGCCCGTCATGTCTTCATAGTTGCACTCACCCGCAGCTCCAGGATGGACCCTGCTTTCCTCCCAACTCCTCCCTCCTTCACCTGGGATGTTGGTGGCCAAGGATCCCGGGAAACAGGATCGGTAAAGACCCACACTCAATAGTCATTATATCCCACCTCTGTGTCTGACCTAACATCCATGTGACTATCAGTGGATCAGGAGTAATCTTTTATTGGAATGTAGACCCTAGATTCTACCAATCCAAGAGCTAAGAATGTCATCAGATATCATCTGAAGCCTATGGTAAAGATTTCCCCAACCTACCTGATGGTCACCCAATGTATTTGAAAAGTGCCTTGATTTATGACTTTCTTTTGTTGTGCCAATAAAGCCCTCATGAAATTTTTAACACATTAGAACATGGAATCTGTGCAACTTAAATCTGTGTCCCTGGGCCATGGCCATTCATACTTGGCTCCAGAATTAATTTGTATCCCCTTTGAGGTGAGAGCTATGTCTCTTGCATCAACAGTAGGATGTCAAATTCACATGTAAGTATGGCTTGTGGCAACCATGTTGGACAATTCACATCTTAAATTTCTAGAACTGAATAACACTTGTATCAACTCATGGGGAAAAATGTGTTCGTGAATGAGTGGGTGGACTGAAAGAGCTTACTTCATAGAATGCTGAATGTCACCATTGGTATCACAGGCAACAAAACAAGGCTGGAGAATGACAGTGCCTTAGCTGTATTAAATCCTGTCATTGCCTTATCCCCAAACGATACAGACAGCTGGCCAAGCCTTGAACATGGTGGTTCTTGGGCTCAACACAACCACTGATATACCCAATGAACGTGTGGTAAGTGAAAAGTTACATGGATAATTAGCCAGAGCAAGGAAGAAAATCTGAAGTTCCTGCCTCTTGCCCTGGGCTCTTTACACTCTACCCTGCTGTCATGAAAATTGATTTATTTTCAGAGCCTGGAAGACACATAACAAATACACCAAGGACATGCTGATGGGGTGAGATGCTGAGGCAATGATTATTATTTAAATGTCTGTGTGAGTAGGTGGCATTGTTGGAAGTCATTGTGTGAAGGTCTGAATATGCCTGCAGGAGGGATATTGGATGCCATTTACATAGCAGAGGACAGGCACTTGCTACCATGGTTCCTTTCAAACAAGCATATGTTTGGGGACTTGCCTAATGCTTACTGGATTCCAAACTTTGTATGTCAGTGCTGGGGAAGCATACATCTGAAGTTCTCGTTTCCTTCATCATCATGTGGCTGCAGTCTCTCCATTCTTAGAGGAGAGCCAGTAATAACACCTTGAGTGCCTTTCCAGGCACTCCTCTGTGTGTTCAGGAGCACCCTCTTTCTCCTCTTCATGGACCAGAGCAGAGTTCTCATTTCTCCATTTGTACTTACTGCTCCTTGCCTGGTTCACAACAATACTGCTTCCCAAGAGCAATGTTGTGTCTGAGAATTAAATGACTTTTGGCTGGGAAGATTGCTCAGTGGTTAAAGGCACTTGCTTACAAAGCCTACCCACTTAGGGTTCAGTTCCCCAGTACCCATGTAAGGCCATATGAACAAAATAGTGCATACATCTGGAGTTCCTTTATGGCCCCAGTCTGTCTTTCAATAACTCTAAGATATCTGAGCTCAAATCTGAGTTTTGGTATTCTATAAAGCAGGACTTCTTAAACTTCTTCCACTCATGACCCCTTTTCATCTGAGAAATTTTACTCATGATCCTGGGTGTTATTATATAGCAGAATAGAAATCAAATATTTACTTACAATAAGTCATTAAGAAATTAATTTTAAATTAATTCTTTGGTATAAATATTATCTTGCCTTTTAACAAAGTTTGCATACTAATGCGATGGATATGCCTATTTATTTTTTAAATAAAGAATTGAATCTTGATCATTCTGATATGGCAGGAGATAGAGCATATTCAGTGCTTTTCAGAGCTGATCAATATTTTGATTGTGTCATCATCAATGCTGAAAATGCTGTTTCACATGAATTTATAGTACAAAACGGTAAAATTAAATTTAAGACCATTTCAGAAATTGTTGGAAATTTTGTCCTAAACCCAAGCCAAAATTCATTTAATGATTTTTTTTAATGAAACTTAAGTCAGGAACTCAAACAGCAATTTTAAAAATCAAACATTCTAACACAATGCAATTCAAAGATACACTAATTTGATACTTACATGCTGATGGAGGCTAGAAAAATATGAAAAGATTTTGTTTTTCGTAATTAAACTGCTTACTTTCTGTAACAGCAGAAAGTGTTGTATGTACAATAAAAACATGATGTGGTAACACATAATGCTTTCAAATCTGAGTCAAGGTGCTTCAGGCAGCAGCAGCAGCATGTGTTGGCATTGTATGGTATGATGGTATGCACAAGACATTGTGTGTAATGCTGTGTGTTTAAAAACCAAGACTGCAACTGTGGGGAAGTCAGGTGCAACCACATGAACAAAATGTCATGCCAGAAATGTCTTGGATTTATCATGTGTTTGATATTGAATTATTTTTTGTTACATATTGAGAAACCTTTAATTGCTGCCAAATCATTAAAGGCCCCCACAATCAGTTCCCCCTCCTGCTTCCATATGGAGTTGTTACTCACTGTTTAAGAAACTGTGCTTTAGTTTCCCAAACTAGGTATTTGCTTACCACCTTTACATCTTTGATGTGCCCATTGCATCAATAGTGTCTTATCTTTTGTAAATCTTTTTTTTCTATTTGAAGTCAAATATGTTTTCTTAAGGAAAGAAATACTACCCTTGGAAAATGAGCATATATAGTGAACTTTCTCTATATAAAGTAAATATGTAGGCATTTTCTATGATCATATTCAATATTTATAAATAATTACATATAGTGATACAGTCTCTGTGCACTTTGTAAAACCAACTGTACTTCTACCAGTGGCACACACACTTATTTATTATTTATTTAATACATTTCCAAGGACATCCTCCTAATTAGAGCTTGAAAATGAGGCAGAGAGAAGCAGGCTCCATCTCCTGGTAAGTTTAATAGAGATTTGGTGAAAAAGCTATCTGGTGCTAGTTCTAAAACCAAAATTCATATGCTTGTCCAATTGCAGCAGACAAGGGCTTGTGCTCTGTGAATCAGTTTGATGTTACAAGTAAACAGAGGCTGTAAGTTCAAATTTCAAATAGGCTGGAATCCTAGCAGCACATTTTTGGCTGCACCAATTTGTGCAAAGTTTCTGCATAATCTTTCCCAACCTATTTTTTCTTCTAGAAACAGAGATGATGGATTTCCTGTAGCTGAGGGAATTTTTACAGTTTTTTTGCATGTGCATTTATGTGTGATATGTATATATGCATGTTAGGATGTATGGGTGCACATGTGTGAAGAGTGCATGTGCTCTTGTGCATATACATAAAGGCCAAAGGTCTATATTAGGTGTCTCCCTCAGTTGTTCTCTTCCTCACATTTTTAAAATAGTTTTATTTATTTATAAGCAGACAGAAAGAGAGAGAGAGAGAGAGAGACAGAGAGACAGAGAGACAGAGAGAGACAGAGAATGGGTGCCCAGGCCTCCAACCACTGCAAACGAACTTCAAATGCACGTGCCACTGTGCATCTGGCTTTTTGTGGGTACTGGGAATCCAAACAGGGTTTTTAGGCTAGACAGGCAAATGCCTTAACTGTAGCCCCACCTCATAGGCATTTAAATTTTCATGATAAACACATTAACAAGGGAGTAAAAAACAGAAAAAAATTAATTTTAGTAATTATCATATTTAATTCATTTTATCCAAACTATTTTCATCACATAATCAATATGAAAGTATTCATGGAATTGTTTTCTTTCCTTTATACTGAATCTTCAAAATCCACTGTGCATTTTATATTTATATCAAAATGAGATAACCAAATAATCTTCTTTCACCAATCTTTCTTCTTTCTCTTTCTCTTCCTCCTCTTCCTTCTTTCTTCTCTGTTTATTCTGGAGAATTAAATCCAGAAACCCACAGCACTATACCACTGAGCTAAACCCTAGCTTAAACTTCTGAGTTATAATTAAATAAATAAATTTCTTAATATTGGTACAAATGAAAAAGTAGGGTCATATATCTAACTTCCCATATGTACATAAAATTCTCCAATAATATCTAATCAGCCTTTAAATTTAAATTAACATGAAATAAAATAAAAAATTTCATACTTACTACATTGGCTATATTTCAAGCTCATTATAACTTCATGTGACAAGTAGACAGCAAAGGTCTAGCACCTAAACTTGTTTTTATATTTCTTTCATTGGAAAATAGTATTACATGTATTCTAAACTTAACCATGTTTAAAATACTTGCACTGCCATAGTTTGTCTGACCATCATTACAACCTACCGAACAAGCCAGGCAGGCATCAACACCCCACTGTAGGGATGGTATAAACAATGTTTGTGAAGGTAAAAGACAAACACCTATATTTCACTGTAGAGATAGCAAAGACAATGCTGGTGAGGGTAAAATCAAGTTCATAGTTATACATATATTAAGTGTCACGAATGGTCATATAACACAGGGTTGCCTACTCCTGAACACAGCTCTACAACAGAATCCCTAATAAAAATTCCAAGTTTGCCTACTATTTAAAAGTAGTTAGATCTGAAAACGAACACATCAAATGTATCCTTTTAAATACTCATTTTTATCACAAATGTGGTAATACATGTTAAGAGTCAGAGCTCATCACCTTTTTGTTTTTTTTTAATCTGAAGCAAAAAGGAGATGAGGTTATGGGCAAAATGCTGAACTAATTAGCTCTGGTGCAGGTTTACTTAGAAGGCTCATTTTAGCAGCTGTATTATTTAAACATCAGATAAATGATTTGTTAATAACTCTTTTTCTTCCTCTAGTAAGTATAATTTTCTTCTCTCAGGTTCAAAAAGGTAAAACTTTCCCCACATGGAGGACTGATTCTAGTGTTCAGTCTTTGATAAGGTTTATTATTATTCCAGGATTTCTGGTTCTCTTTATCTCCCCCTTCCCACCCCCAGGTTTCAGTGTATGTGGGAGTGCTAATCTATATAGGATCAGTCTTTTCCTCCTCTGTTTGTCTTCCTGTGACTATTTTCTCATGGGAAGGCAAATGCAATAATAACATCTTATTTCTAAAGCTCTTTTCATCCTGATAGAGTTCTAAGAACCACAAAACACAATACATTTTCAAAACTTATGGAAATGCAGTCTTATAGGTTTCAAATTTAGACAACAAAAAAAGTTAGACACAAAGGGCCCTAGAAACACATTAATTCACTCACAACATGTCTCTGTCCTCATAGCTGCCACGAGTAATCATCTCCAATGGAAGACAAGCTTTCTAACAAAGGTAGCATAGACCTTGTTGAGAGGAGGGGAGTGATATTTATTCATGTGTCTGCCTTTGTGTATGAGTATTAGGAGCTCGCTCAGAGCTACTGGGTTCAAAACAGTAGCATCAGAAGAGGAGCTTGTACCCTCACTGCAGGTCTGAAGGCAAACTAAGCCCTTATACCTTTTATAGACCTCACATCTTATCCCTTCTGTCCAGGTCTGAGGAGCCCACGTTCTTTTCACAAACTTTGCAAAAACTATACACCTCAAAGTATAAAACATAAATGATGACCATACCTCACTGCACGCTTAAATAGTGACCTTGTCTCATCTCAAAGCACAGGTGTCTCGTACTCCCACCATCAAATATATTCCCTTTAGTCCTCTGTGTTCTCAACCTTCATCCATATTTGGGTTTTTGCTTTGATCATGCTCGTTCCAATAACATGCTCACTTATTGTTTTAGTTAACTTCTCATTACTAAGACACAATACCTGCCAAAAGTCAGTTTAAGGAAGGAGAGGTTTATTTCAATACATAGTTCGAGATGACAGTATACCTTGACAGGGCAGGCACAGTGACAAGAGCATGAGGCAGCCAATCACATTCAGTGTCCAGTGAAGAAGCAAAGCAGAGGCATAAATGCTAGTGCTCAACCAGCTCACTCTTTTTTATGTAGTCCAGGACTCCAGCCTCTGGAACATTGCCACCCACAGTTAATGTGTACCTTTCCAACTTAATTGACCTAATCAAGATAACCCCTCACAGACTTGAACAGAGGGTAATAAAATCTAGGTAATCCCTCACAGGTAGTTCTAGGTGCTATCAAGCTGACGATACAAATCATCACATGCATGCTCTTCCATCAACACAAATTCGGCTGGATTCTTCTAATCTCCGTATCTTGGCTCAGACAGGGTCTTCTCAAATGTGCTTGCCCTATCTTCCTTCCAACTTTTATCACAGTTTCCTATCTTATGGTTTCTTTTACAGGTCTTCAGTATGTCTTTTATTTTGTTTGAATCTGTAGTTTAACCATTTAATGTTCTGCCTTCCTTCATGAAAACATAATTTTATCTATTAAA
The DNA here is from genome assembly GCA_036365145.1 of Orientallactaga sibirica. Classification (NCBI taxonomy): domain Eukaryota; kingdom Metazoa; phylum Chordata; class Mammalia; order Rodentia; family Dipodidae; genus Orientallactaga; species Orientallactaga sibirica. The sequence goes on from JAEOAD010000034.1 coordinate 15,928,922, forward strand.
TTGAGTGACAAGGTAGTTCCTGAGAGCCTGTTCTCTTTAGATACATGAGCTTTGCATAAAGAAAGAATGGTTAGAGATATTCTTAGTAGTCTTTAGTGGCTATAGATGTCAGTGTTTAGGATCCAGTCATGGTTTGTTTTTCCATTACCCATGCTGGAAAAAATTAACTTAAAGAATAGCAACCCTATGTATGTTCATGGCTAAATGACAATCATCTCATGGCTGAACAAATTTATTGCTTATGGTTTCAGCTGGTGAGGTGTGGTTAGCCTCAAGAGAGCGGCTCTCTCTCTTTTGCTCTACCTGCGGTGGTGATCCCCCTTCAGGTTTGTTGTCCACCTGAAAAGAGATAATGGCTGAACAAAAATTCTCCAACAGGTTTGTTGTCCACCTGAGAGAAGTTAGTACTAGATAGAAGGGATAACCATATATGTTTTGGAGGGAACTTTATATGCATTGGCTCTCTTCTAGCCCACATTTGGTGGCCTCTAGATCTTGGAGACTGAGCTCATTTTTTGTACATGGCTTTGACTTATTTCCCAGTTCCAGCAATGAGTTCCATTCCACTGAATGGATTTATTAGCCAAATCAAGAGCAGTTGGTTACCCACCATGGCTGTTTGCCACTACTGCACTTGTATGAGCATTACGTCAGATTGTTTCCTGCTGGGTATCTTAGACTGCAAGTTGTTTGGACCAATGTCAGACATTTCCCCCAGTTGCTCGTGTAGCACCCTCTGGTACTAGACTAGCTAACTGTCTGTACAGCGCTCAAGGCGATCACAACACCAGAAAAAGGCTGAAGGAGATAAACACAGAGAACATCCAACTCCAATCATAAGCCAGATGTCCAGAGACACAGAGGCTCCCAAAACCTCATCAAGGAAGCAGAACTAAAATGACCCCAATGTGGCTCAGGGAAACTCGCGGAAGAGGGGGCGGAAAGATTGTTAGAGTCACAAGTTGGGGCATTATGCACAGAGACTGGGGCCTATCCACCAGAACTCTTGAGCAAACTCACAATGCATGATACACATTCCCCATTGATGAGGGCCCCTTTGAAAGTGGGAGGAAGGGGAGGAGGACAATGGAACCAATACTATGAATGTAAAATCAGAATAATATAAATAAAAAATATATATTGATTAAAAAAATTTATTGCTTAGCTAGTCAGCTTGGCAAGGAAATATGTCCAGGAGAGTTTGAACCACTAACTTTTCTACCCAACTGCTTGACATTATTTTATCCATCAGTATTATGTCTAGGATCATTGTTTTTTTTTTTTTTTTTTTGTTGTTGTTGTTGTTGTTTTGTTTTGTTTAGCTCTCACAATTACAGATAATTTTTTAAACTATATATGCAATGAAAACAAAAGCCTAAGTTGAGGAAGAATCAAACTCTAGGAAGGAGATGGAGGACAAGTATGAGGAGAGAAAATGTACCATTATTTAATCTTAGAACTTTCAAAATGATTTTACATAAAGGGTCTCATCTAGTCTTAGGTAAGTTTTGAATAGAAATTATCAGTGGCAAGGAAAGGCCTAACTGGGCAGATACATGAGCTGCTGAATATACTATCTGGGTGTCTGTTTGCATATATGTGTTTCATTTGGATTTCATCCCAACAATTTATTCTGATCTATTGGTAATTACTATAAGCACAAGTCTTAAGAAGGATCCTGAAGCTATGTCAGATTTCTTTTTGTAATGAAAGAATAGTGAGCGATTAATAATGTCTATCAGAGACATTTAATATACACTGTTATATAATTTTAACCTCTAGTTACTGTTGAAACTAGGTTTCAAAAATAGCCATCTGTGGAATCTGAATTGTGAGGCATTAAGACACCTGAATTTTATCTCTTACTCTTCCAGTGATGAGTAGTGTGGTCTTCCCAAAGTCACTTCCTTCTCAAAGGCTACTCTGGATCTGTAAGATCATAACATTGGAGAAGATGATTGATAGGGCTTCATGCTGCTGAAATAGTCTGTGGTTTTACAGAAAGTTTAAAATACTATATTATTAGAACAAGCATACTCTTATAGGGTGACTCATTTCATCCTGATATACCAGCATATATTTTCTTATTCATTCTCACTCAAGTATATTACCTAAATGGGTTGTTTACTTATATAAATAATGTAACTATATTAAATAGCAATAATGACTAAGTTGCTATAAAATTAGAAGGTTCATGTGTTTGTTCTAATACTAATTAACAAATGTATTCTGAATATATGAATATGTAAATGAATTCCAGCAAGATGTACAACAAAACCCACCTAATCTTGCAACACAATGACAGCCAATGTTAGCTAGTAGTACGTGTCTACCTGGTCTTTGTTGGCAAACATGTGTATTCATGGTATAACATAGACAGCAGTCATCTATTTAAAGTATACAGTTTAATAAATTTTGAGAGGTGTATAGTCATGTAACCATTACCACACTCAGCATATGGGAGTTTTTTTTCATCTTCAACAAATCCCCATGACCAAAAGTCAATATCCTCCTTCTACTCCTGAGTTCTTGCAACTTCTGATATGCTTTCTCTCAGAATATTTTTTTGTAATTCTTGAGCTTTATGTCAATTAAATGGCAGGTTGTCCTTAGTATCTGACTTCTTCCATATAGCATATAGCTTCGGACATCCATCCACATCCATGCACATCATTAATTTGTTCCAGATATATTAATTCCACAGCTTTTTATGACTTCCTGTATAGTTTAGGTTGTTTGCGTTTTCTGATACATTTCACAATCATCCTTTTTTTTATTAGAGAGAGAGAGAGAGAGAGAAGAATGGGTGTGCCAGGGTCTTCAGGCATGGCAAAGGAATTTCACATGTGTGTCCCCTTGTGGCACATGTACAACATTGCACACTTACATCACTGTGCCTCTGGCTATGTGGGACCTTGAGATTTGAACTTGAGTTCTTAGGTTTTGCAGGCAAGCACCTTAACTGCTAAGCCATCTCTCCAGCCCACAAGCAATTTTTGAATTTCTACAAAAAGTGCCTATCATGATACTGATTGAAATATTCATGAGTCTATAGATCAGCTCATGGGAAACTGACTACTTAAAATATTGTCTTAAGCTTCATGAATATGGCACCCAACTCTGGGTATTCACATCCTTAAAAATTCACAACCAATTTGCATTATGTTCATATATTAAATTTCCCTTAAAAATTATTTTTTAAATTTCAACTAAACTTCCATAAAACTACTTGTATATATATCTGGCATCCAGCAATCTTACTAAACTAATCTATAAGTTTTATTAGCTTTGCAATTGACCATTTGGCAGTATGCAATCTGACAAAAAAAAAAGACACTTTTCTTGTTATTTTCTGATCTGTATGTGTTTTTTGCTCATTTTGTGGCTTTTTTTAATTTTTATTTTTATTGACAACTCTTTAATTGTAGACAATATCCCATGTTATTTCCCTCCCTCCCCCTGCTTTTTTTTCCTTATCACATTGCTCATCTCTAGTAACCATGACTGGAGTAATGAGAATTCTTGCCTTCTTGTTGACAATACCTAACTAACTTGAAAGCAACAGGATTTTTGTAAATGTCCTTTATTAGATTGTAAATTTATTTTTTTCTCCCTAGTTTGTCAAAAGTTTTTTAATGAATAGGAGTTGAATACATTCAAGTGATTTCTCTTCAGTGGTTGAAATAATCATCTGAACTTTCTTGTTATCTACTACTGTGGTGAGTTACTTTTACAGATGTTTAAATGAACATATGATTTTTAAAAAGTATTTTTCCATGATTTCTGTGATAAACTTTCACGAACTTATCATATTTACTTGTATTTTTATGATTAATGTCACAGTTATTTATGATCATTTTGTTCACTTAATATCTACAGGGCATATAATGATATCTGTTTTTCCATTCCTAGTATTAGTAAATTTTGTCATTTTCATGCTAAATATGCTTAGAAATTTGTTACTCATTTCTAAGAGCTAGATTTTTATTTTGTTGATTTTCTTAATTGCATTCTATCACTTTGATCTCTGTTCTTAATATCTTTATAAGATTTCTCCCTTTCTCCCTTTCTCTCTCTCTTTCTTTCTCTCTGTATTGAAAATAGAATGCAGGGCCTCACATATTATTAGGCTAGTATTTTATCACTTAGCTATATTTCCTACTCTTCATCTTAGTTTTTATATAGAAATCAAAGCATAGATTGAGGACTTTATTCTTTCTGTTTTAGTATATATTTGTAACACTATACAATTTTCTATCAGCACTACTTTACTTCCATCTCACAACTTGTCATGTTGTTTTAACTCTCATTCAATTAAAAATTTTAGTGATTTATTTAACATTTAGAACTATGTTGCTTAGGTTCAAACATTTGAGGATTTTTAAAATGCATTTCTACTTTCAGGTTCTAGTTTTCTTCCATTTTGGTCAGAGAATGTACTCTAAATCTTTGCTCATTTTAAGCTCACTTAGCTCTTCTAGGCAGTCTGGAATGTCATACCACTGTGATAGCAGTGATAGCAGTACATTTTTACTTGGAAACAATACATGTCTTTCTATTGTTAACCTGAGCTCTAAAAATGTCAGTTGGGTCAAGTGTTTTGATAATATTGTTCAGTTTTTCAAAGCTCTTCTTATTTCTTTGTCTGTTTCAACAATTGTTGAAAGAGGAACATCAATACATCTCAACAATTATTTGGAAATATATGTATTTTCATTTTTATCAATTTTTGCTCCATGTTTTTTTTATAAAATTGTTTCATTAGATATATTTCTAATTGGTACAGTTTCAAAAAAGAAATTAGCTATTTTATTATTGTGAAATGTCTGTCTTTTTACCTGGTAATATTCTGTTACTGAGCCTACTTTCTTCGAGTCTTAATTTGGTATTCAGAGTTTTATTTTTCTTTTCTTTCTGTTAGTGTTGCACGTTTTGCCCATCTTTTATTTTGCTGTATACTTGGCTTTATACTTAAATGGTTTTAGGTATTATTCAGCTGAGGCTCATTGTCTTTTTTACATACTATATTGCATCTATTATTCAGTGTTTGACTTTTTATATTTGATTTAATTATTGCTGGGGATATGTTTAGATCTATTTTATGCCATTTATTTTCTACCTGTATTATCAACAATCTTTGCTAAATTTTTGGTGACTTAACTGGCAGCTTTGCATTAATTAGGCATTTTCTATAATTCTATTTTATATATTTTTTAGTTAATCCTCTTGACTTTAAAGCAGCTGATTAATTGAAGGCTTACAATATGCATCTTTACCCTACTGCATTCTACCTACAAGTCATGGATCAAATTATAGACTGCTATTGTCTGCATAATAATTTTCACACATTTCTACTTCTGCTTATACTATAAACTCCACACAGCAGCATCTAAGTGCTTTGTTTTAAGCATAAAATTATACTTTAATAAGATTTCTAGAAAAGGGTACCAAAGATTAGGGAAAGTATGCTGTCCATATACTCACTTTCTTAGTCTTCATTCCTTTTTATAGATTTGGATTCCTTTCTGGTATTGTGCTCTTTGTATTGAAAGAACTTCATGTAACATTTATAGTGCAGGTCAGCTAACAACAGATTATCTCAGATCTGCTTGACTTGAAGAAAGCTTTTTCTTAACTCCTGAATATATATGTTATTTAAATAAAGACTTCTTGGATTCAAAGAGATTTGTTTTCAGCACATTAAATATGTGCCTCCATGGTCTTCTAACTTTCATAGTTCCTGACCAGCTGTTTGTTGTAATTCTTACTTATTTTCTCTGGAAATATCTTTTGTCTGACTACATTTAATTATTTGATTTATTATTGGTTTTCAGGAATTGGATTATAATACTCAGTGGGGGTTCTTCTGCTTTGGATTTATTAATACATGTGTGTGTGTGTGTGTGTGTGTGTGTGTGTGTGTGTGCATGTGTGTGTGTCTTTGTGGAGAGTTGCCTATAAATTTGTGAAAAAAGGAATGAATATGCTTTTGCATTTTTTGTCCAATTATACAAACATAAATAGGCTTACCACTACCGCAGAATTCAATGAAACTTATTTAACAATTTCTTCCTTTTTATTAATTTGTCTTTCCTCTATCCTTGTGACAGTGGCTAATACTGTTTAAATTTTAAAATATTTTCATCCTTATAAATTCCATTTTAATCTTTTAAAATTTCTATTTTTTCTGTTACTAGCTTTATTTTTATACCTTGTACATAGAGTATATTTATAATAATTTCTTTAACATCCTTGCATTCAAATTTTATCTTACACTTAATACATCTCAATTTATTAATTTATTTTTATTTTTTTATTACCATAGTTTCCATATACTTGCATGACTATTTATTTATTTGAGAGAGAGAGAGGCAGATAGAGAGAGATAATGGGTATGCCAGGGCCACTGCAAATGGTCTCCAGACACATACACCACCTGGTGTATCTGGCTTGTGTGGGTTCTAAGGAATTGAACCTGGGTTCTTTGGCTTGTCAGGCAAGTACCTTAACTGTTAAGCCATTGCTCCAGCTCATGACTGCTAATTATTGATTAAGTTCTACCCAGTGACTATTTTTCCTTTTAATGTTTTGAAGAAGGGTCCATTTTGTCCAGGTTGGCTTCAAACTCACTAATGTAGATGAAGTTAGTCTTAAAGTCCTAATCTTCCTACCTCTACCTCACAATGCTGGGATTACAGATATTGAGTGTTCTGTATAGCTTATGTTAGTTTTATATTGTAACTGTCTTTGTTTTTGTAAACATTTCCATACTTGAAAATCAAAACAAGCCTATTATGACTGAATGAGAAAATATTCATTCAGAGATTATCCCACTCTATACCCAACACCATTCTCAGAATTAAATATACTGAAAACAGGCATTTATGGGCTGGAGAAGATGGCTTAGCAGTTAAGACATTGGGCTACAAAGCCAAAGGATCCCAGTTCAATGCCGCAGGATCCACATAGGCCAGATGCACAAGGAGGCACATATATCTGGAGTCCCTTTGCAGTGGCTAGAGGCACTAGCACACCCATTCTCTCCCCCTCTCTCTCTGTCTTTCTTACTCTTTCTCTACATCTCTCTCTCTCTCAAATAAATAAATAAAATATTTTTTAAAAAGAAAATAGGCATTGATCCCTTTCCTCTATGCGCACCAGAAACAGAACAGCCTGCTGTTCTTTTTTTGGTCCCATATAATACTATCTCAACATAGAAAGGTCATACTCAGCTAAATTCATGGGATACATTCTATGAAGGCCTCTAGATGTTGTTATAAGTGCATCTCCCTTCTTTCTGGCACTGTGCTATGAAAATTCTTAATATTTTTGTCTTCGTGGACCACATTTTCCACCTCTTCAAGTTGGTGGAAGTTGTAGTACCCAACCCTGTTTTCCTCCTTGTCTTGCATCTATAAATTGCTTCTAGTAAAAGTCATGGGCAGTTATAGTGCTGGCCTCACAATTCTTCATGGTTTGTTGCTAAAAATGTTGTCTGCAATTTGTCTCTTATTTTGCCCAAGATTTTAGTTATGGCAGCTAATTTGCATAGCTATAAATCCATCTAGAGTGGATGTAGAATTCTTGCATGCTGTCTTGTATATTTTTTCCATGGATTGTAAGCTTTTTCCTATAATGTTAAATATTATTCAACTTTAACTGTTTTGCACTAGTACATAACTTTACCTAATCCATATTTTGGAGTCACACATATAGGTAATTTCATTACTCCAAAGAGTATCACTGCTATTTGTACACTTTAAAAATAAAAAGGAAACCTAAATTATCATTGACTTTAGTTAGGGAACAAGACTAGCAAAAATGAATCATGGCATGTTTTCCACAGGCATTATTACCCTGGGACTAGATTATTTAATAAGCTTAACCAAGAGAACTAGAATGAGAGCAGACACTCAGCTGCCATTTATATTAGAATCTGTGTACCAGGCCTCTTTGATCAGAGTCCTGAATAGACTTGTGCTTCTACTTTTCATGTTGTAAAAAAAAAAAGGAAGAAATATGTGAAAACCATGTGATTAGTTAGTATTGGACTTTATCTTCTCAGACTGCTTATGCATGTAAACTTCACTTGTCTTCATCATCCTCATCTTTAACTGCTATAACTTAGAACTTTCTTGAAACAGTAGTCTTGCTTGTTGGTATGTGTGCAGTGCTTTCTCAAGTAATAAAACCAGCCCAAACATGTTCTCTGATATGCAATGTATTTATTCACAAGTGGATTATTTTAAGTATTTATGCTCTTAATATTTATGTATGCTCTTACTAATTACATATGGAAGAGAAATGAACTCTGAAGACTGATAAAAATGAATAAAAGTAGAATTGCAAATATTTTTTGCTCAAAGTTCATAATTGACAATCTGTAAATTTCTTTTTTACTTTTCTTCTTTCTTTACTACTTCTTTTAATATTTGCATTTTTGAAGAAGGGTGTTTCTCTTACCCAAGCTGACCTGCCATTCACTCTGTAGCCAAGTTTGGTCTCTAAATATCCTTTCTACCTCAGCTTCCCAACTGCTGGGGTTTTAGGAGTGAGCCGCCACAGTTGGTTCTATCTTTACATTCATAATATGTATGTTTACATACTGGGAGGCCATTTGTTTTGAATATAAACTCACATATAATGAGGGGCACACAAAGTGACTTATTGACATATAACAACATGATAAGGTTTAAGATTACTATTCATATTTTATAAATAAGAAAACAATTGATTTTTCTTTTGCAGCATTGTGTTCCATTCTTGCAAAATTGTACCCATATTTAATATATATGGACAGAATTTTCAATTAGCCTGTCACCACATACTCAGAAATCCTCATGATATAGTCAAAACCTAATTTTTGAACAAATTTCATAAGGTATGGTGTTAAATTATCACTATCTAAAAATGATAAATAAGTACATTAGAATGGCATGTAATTCCATATTTTATATGGTTTATCCTCCATTCTTTCTCTCATTTTGAGTATGGGTGGAAGTAAGGTTAGTAGTAGTGAATATCTCATATTTTCAGTCAGTAAGGAGAGCTTTTATTTATGTACTTATTTTGAGAAAAGTAGAACTAAAAGAATGACATAAAAATGGGAAAGAAGGAGAGGTGCACCACTTGGAAAATAGAGGTATCTTTGGGGGAAAATTCCAATTCCCACTGCTATCTGAGTAATCATACTGAACAGACAGTGAAAAACTGTACTAGATTCAGTCACTGACCTGGTGATGAAATTCTCCATTTTCCATTATCAACTCGGCCAGAACTCTACTCCCCCTGGAGCCATGCTTAGCCAAGTTGCTATCTCCATCCCCCCTGCCTGGCTCATAAACACAGATACACACATGGAGGTTCACAGGCCCGGCACTCTCTTCCCAAAGGGCTAACTATTTTTGTGCTGCATCAAGCAGAGTGCAGGACCAGAAATGGTTGTAGTAAATAAAATAACAATATTAAATCCTGTTTGCAGTCCTGAGAGTGATGGATAAAGGGAGATAAGAAGAGATGAAGAATCAGAACAGCAGATCTTCAGCCCACTGGCTATAGTAAAGTGAATACATTTAGAGAAGTGCACTCTGGTGTAGAAGGAAGAACATGGATTTGACAGAGGAAAGACCTGCATCTATACTCCTTCGTGTAGTATTTCTTGTGGCTGGAATTTTTGTAGCATGCCACCTCCATTTACTGACCTCACTTACAAAAGAGTTCAAATGGGAATGTAACTGTTGAGGCCACTACGGCATTGTTCTTGGTACTAAAGTAAGAGTAAGCATGAACATGTTTAGTTAGCATGTATCACCTCATTCTCCAGGGTCATGACTAATTCAATCTTCACTCTCTATTGCTTCTTAAAGTGATCCTTTTCCAAAATACTGTGAAATAGGTAGTAGCCTTATTAAGAGAGTATGATAAAATTGATGAAGGTAATTATAATTGCATTTATTAAATCCCATTTATCAAAAAATATCATTTCAACATGTAACCAATATAAATTTATGATAGACATTTCCCATTACTTTTCTTCTTCCATTACATACTGTTTTCATTATGAGACATACATTTCATACATACAGCACATCTTTGTTCAGAGCAGCCATATTTTAGTTGTTCAATAGCAACTCTTGGCTAGCTGCTGCCTCTTCTACAGATAGTCCAAGAAGTTCTTGGAGACAGTTCTCTTTCTTTCTGTGGACTGGAGTCATTCCTGTTATCCTTGGTAGCAGTGACCATTAAGAGACCTACGGAACATCATAATGTGTAACCGTTTCAGAGTATTAATCAGTTTAACCATCTTTCCTGATGTTTGAGATTCAATCAGTAGATTGAGAATGAAATTGAATAGAATGTAGGACTTGACCTTCAAAGATCATTTTATCCTGGTTCAGGAGCTCATGGATACCTTTAAAGACATACCCTATTGTTCAGTTAAGCAAACATACAATCTGGGCATAGAGTAGACCAGAACAGATAAGAACCCCTGTGCCCTTCACTTGTCATCCAACAATGTTCACAAGTTAGAATGTAGTTGCAGTCCAAGGGATTCTGTTTGTGCAGTGTGAATGCAGATGTGCCCAAGAGTAAAAGACCCCTGCTCAGTCTACCATAGCCTGAACTTGGCAGGCTCACTAGGGCATGGAGGATTATGCAGTTTAAATTGTATAGGAATGGTGATGATTGTTAAAAAAAAAAAAAAAACAACAAAAAACAACAACAACAAAGATCAAAACAAAAATAAGACAAAAACTCTTCTCTCCATTCCTGAAATATCATTTTATCCCAAGTCTCTCAGCTAAAACAAAGATCTTTTAGAACCACACAGCCTTGAATGAATCTGATAATCCTGAGATTTTATAGCTGTTATTGCATGGAAAGGTGCCCTTGAATTTCTAAAAGCACAGGAAGTCTGGAAGGGTCTGGATTCCTTTGTTTCTTCAGAAGCCTGTGGGAGGGGTGCAGATCTATGATCATTTAGTAGGCAGACAGTGGAGGCTCACTGATCTTATTTAAGGTAGATGACATTTTCTTAGGAGACAGATGTTTGTGCAATGAATTCTGGGCACAGTCAAATAGGATCACCACTCAGAGGGGTATTTGTTTGCAGGGAAGAAATGCAGTTCACATTCCACTAGAGACCAAAAGAGCAGCAGAATACCAACGCAGCTCTCCAGGAACACATTCAACTGGGTTTGTGCTTATGATGAACAACATAAGTATTCCAGCTTGAAAAGAATGGATGCTGCAAGCACTTGAAAATGGGCTGGAGAAAATATCTCCCTGCCTCTTCCCAATACACAGGCTGCATTTTGTAAGAACAGACAGGGGAGAAAGGAACCGGGTCTGATTCCATCTCATCGATCAAGGGACTTTGCAGAAAGTCTTGTCTGTAGAATATCAATGAGAACTGTAGAGTTGCTTGTTCTAGGAACCCCTTGAATGTCTTCAAAGAAGCTTTGAAAATTGGCAGGACATATGTTGGCCCCCTTAGGAGGTTTCTTGGGGACTTGAGAAACCAGCCAGAGCTAGTGAATTATGCTTTTTTTCCCAGCTCTGGGTACATTTCAGCTTATAGGTTATTTTTTTTTTTAAGAGTGACTAGAAATTTTTAAAAAATATCTCCTCAGTCTCATGTCCCTGACCTTGTTCATCCTGAAAAAATGCTGATGCTCATCATAGAGGAATATGCCTCATAGTGGGACTAGCTTTCATAGTTTAGCTAATGGACCAAGAAGGAAATGCATTCTGGTTGCTGTTTGTATGGTAAAAGTTTCTTGTGCCTTTCATGCAGAAAGAAATAGATAAAAGACCATTAGGTTAGGTGTCAGTGGACCTGGATGAATTGATGATTTTATTTACTCACTCAACAGACATATGCTAAATACATACTGTGTGCCAGAGGATGCTCTAGGTTCTGGGTTTTAATCTTAAATCTACCATGAAGGCCAGGCATTAACGTTTTAAATTTTACTCAGTCCTCTAAGTTAAATATTTTGGGCCAATCGTATTTGTGAGAAAAGTGAGAATCATACAGATGGAGAAACCTGAACCAGTTGAACTAATAGCAGAAGTGGGATTTCAACTTTAATTCTACTCACTGTAAATACATACATACATACATACATACATACATACATACATACATACATATGTTTTTAGTCACTATGGGGATGTTGTTATATCCATGCAGAGCTGCTTCCTATATTATTTTATTTTTTTGAGACAAAGAGAGAGAGAGAGAGAGAGAGAAAGAGAGGGAATGGGCATGCTAGGGCCTCTAGCCACTGCAAATCAACTCCAGACACATATTCTACTTTGTGCATCTTGTGACCTGGAGAATGGAACCTGGGGCATTAGGCTTTGCAGGCAAGTGCCTTAACCACTAAGCCATCTCTCCAGCCCCATCCTATATTTTAGTGCCATGTAGTTAATTTCATGTATTAACCTTAAATACCTCAAGGGAAGATTAGGAGCTTTGAGGCTGTTCTTACCAGAAATATTTTGGAAAACTTGCAATGGCCTGCTAGGATAGAAAGCAGATCACTCAGTCTTAGCCTGTGCAGATCTAAGCAAGGTTTTAGCCAGGATTCTGTTGCCATGGAACTGAGAGTTGGGCAGCTGAGTTTGTGCTGCACCTGGCCCTGGACCTGTGGCTTTTGGATGGATGTGACACAGCAGGTGGCCATGCTACAGTCAGGTCCTGAGTACACGCCAGACCTCGAGGACTCACCAGCTGTCCAAAAAGTAATGTGTTTTTAGGATTCTACTGAGCTGAGAATAGTGGCACATGGCTTTAATCCTAGTACTTGGGAGACAGAGGTAGGAGGATCACTGTGAGTGTGAGGCAAGCCTAAGGCTACAGAGCAAATTCCAGGTCAACCTAGGCTAGTGTGAGACCTTATCTCAAAAAACAATACAAACAAACAAAAACCTCACAAACTGAGCCACAAAGGGATTAAATAAAATCTTAGGGTCTATATTAGAATTACCCTGAAATAGATACATGGATAGAAAGAAAAACTATAGATAGATAGATAGATAGATAGATAGATAGATAGATAGATAGAAAACTGAGTGATCTAATTATGCTGACAAGTCCTAAGATTCCCAAGACCATGCAGCCAGATCTTAAAACATAGACAGCTAATTAGCATGGTGTCAATATGAGTCCAGAGGCTGAGAAGAAAGCTGAATTGGATTTAAGTTCAAAGGTAGGAAATGGCTAACTTCTCAACAAGAAGGCAAGCAGGCAGGAAGAATTCCTCTTAATTGTGAAGAAGTGGAGGCAAGGAAAGTCAGCCTTTTTTTTTCTATTCAAATCTACAAATGATTGTATGAGGTCAACCTACACCACAGAGGACAATCTGCTTTAGCAGTTCAGTGACATAAATGTTAACCTCACTCCAAAACGCTATTCTTGCTGTGGTGAGTGTTTGATTAAGTATGTGGGAGTACCACTCAAGTATCCATGTAAAGGCAAGCCCTGTTCTATTAATGGAAGAGCCTCATGATAAACATGGGTCTCTGAAATCAATTCTTGATATTTTTTTCTTTCCATGCACTAATTTCACAGAAATTCACAAAAAGCAACATATTGATTAGAAATATCCATCAATATGAATTAAATAAACAACTATGTTAAAATAGAATTTAAAGAACTAGAAAATAGTACACATGAGTTATTGCTAAGTGTTTTACTGACATTTGTAATATAGATACCTGAATTAGGCTCAATAGTCTACTTGAACAAGAAAAAAGAAGAAATTAAAAAATACCATTTTAAAGTTTCACTTCCTAATCACATTCACATTTTCCTGTTCTTTAGGTGAAAGCTTGGTTATGTAAAATTAAAAAAAAATCAATTTTTTACTCTCTATGGTTCTATCTAATAACAGTATTAAAATATTCAAGATCAGCTATGACCATTGAATTGTAAAAGTTATAAAGTTCAGCAGTAACTAAGAATATTTCTGATAAAAAATTCTGGGATTCTGAAACAACCCTGAGAAAGCTATAAGGAAAATTATTACCTCTATACTGAAGATAAAAACACCATTTCAAAGAGATTGCTGAAGACCACTCATCTCAGCAGAAAGCTGACCGTTTTAAGGTTTACCCACCACTTTTTAAGTGAAAGTTTAAAGAGCATATTTAAAGTTTAAAATTGTTTTGGTATTTGCCTAGATAAAATCTACTAAAAGTTTAATTAGGAGCTGGTGATGCAATGGTAATACTATGCTAATTAGCTCTCTGTGTTTTAAGATCCAGCTGCATGGTCTTGAGAATCTTAGGACTTGTCAGCATAATTATATAATTATATAGTTATATAACTAAATTTCCTTTCTCTCTGTGTGTGTGTCTATCTATCCATCCATCTACTAGTTTTTATTTCTATCCATGTATCTATTTCTGGGTAATTCTAATATGGACCCTAAGACTTTTATTTAATCCCTCTGTGGCTCAGTTTGTTGGGTTTTTATTTGTTTGTTTGTATTGTTTTTTGAGGTAGGGTCTCACACTAGCCTAGGTTGACCTGGAATTCACTCTGTAGCCTTAAGCTGGCCTCACACTCACAGCGATCCTCCTACCTCTGTCTCCCAAGCGCTAGGATTAAAGCCATGTGCCACTACTCTCAGCTCAGAAGAATCCACTAAAAATTTAATCAAAGGAGCTGGTGATGCAAATATTTGTTGCTTTTGTAGCCTTTATCAGCATATTTCTGTAGAGAGCATCTCATATTTTCTCAGGAAAGTCACCTTTCTCCCTAAATCCATATGGTTGGGAGAGGTTGAATTGCTGTCTAGGTTTGGGGCACTTGAGGATGTGATGGGGATTCGGTGATCAGAACACAGCTCTATCACAGCCAACTGCATACAGTCTTAGGATCTTAGTTAGGACCATGGGACTGTATTAGTCAGGGTCCTCTAGAGCAACAGAACCAATAGAATGAATTGTATTAATTGGGAGATTGACTGGATTAGTTTATGGCAGTCCAACAATAACAGAGTATAGGCTTGAGTGTCAAGGCACCTGGTAGCTGCTCAGGCCTCGCAGCTGGGTGCTTCATTAGTCCCAATCTAGCCCTGAAGGCCTGAAGGCTTCTGGAGAGCTGCTGGTCTTCAGTCCACATTGGTTTTTCAGTCCCTGAGGGAACTTGATTCCAATACCAATGAAAGATAGCTGAACAGGAAAGATGCACATGCAAGTGAAGGCACTCACCAGCAAGCAGCACCAGCAGCCAGGTGGGCAGAAGGGATTCTTTTCCTCTCAGAGCTTCCTTAGATAAAGTCCCCTTCTGAGAGGGCCCCCCACTGTGAGGGAAAGGCTTACTTTGGAAGAAGGACTTCCTCCTTCAGTTAATCCGTCCTGGAAGCAACCTCAGCCACCCAACCAAGAGGAATGTCTGGATTCCTAATGTGATAAAGTTGACAACAGAATTTAACCATTACAGGCACTAATTAATAATTGACATTTGACCTCTGTGTGGAGAAAGTATGCTTGAGAGCCAAGCCCACCCAGACAGAAAGGGAGTGAAGAGAGGCAGGATGGATCCTGGAGACATGGAGTGGAACCTTAGATAGATACATGAAGAATACATTAGTTATCCCCCCCCCATTCCTCTTCTTCTTTTCCCCTACTCCCTCTCCTCCTCCAAGTCCTCCTCCTTCTCTCCTCCTTCTCTCCTCCTTATTTCCCATCTCCTCTGGTCTCATCTCTTCTTTCATCCTTATCTTTTCTTTTCTTTCTTTTTTTTTTTTTTTTTTTTTTTTTTTGCTTAGACTGGTTTCACAAGAGTTTCCTGTCATTTAAAAGCCAGTGAGTGGTGGGACATAGTGGCACACACTTTTAATCCCAGCACTTGGGACACAGATGGAGGAAGATCATCTTGAGTTTGAGGCCATCCTGAGACTGCAGAGTGAATTCCAGGTCAGCCTGGGCTAGAATGAAACCCTACCTCAAAGAACCAAAATAAATAAATAAATAAATATTAAAAATTAAATAAATAAAAGCCTGTGAGTGCTAATGGATACAAGAGGCTTGATTAATCACTCCTTCTCAGAGCTTGATGTTCTTGAATCACCCTGCAGTGTGCAAGATGGTTAGTCTAGAGAAATGTATGGCTTGGTTGTGTCATGAACTGATTATTTAATAGTGTTATTATCAGCAAGATCTAATATGGGAAAGTGTACTAACATAAAAGAACAATGACTAAACTATTAGCCATGGCTTTATTTACACTCTCATTGCTAACCAGGCATTAATTTGTTGGTAGGAACAAATTAATGAAAGAGTGTTTGATGTCCATTTGATATCCATGGCCATACAATTTTGTGGGGAGCAGAGACTGGAGAATCACTGGGGCTTGTGAAAAAGACGGGCAGTAGAATCAGTTAGAGATTCCATCTGAAGGAAACATGCAGATAAGTGATGGAAGGGAGGCAACTGACAATCTCCTCTGGCCTGTGGGTGTGGAAAGTGGGCCAGCACATTTGTATACATCATGCATACACTACACATACCACACCATACATAATATATACACACACACACAATCACACTACTGTCATCTTATTCCATTCACAGATTCCAGGCACATGGAACTGGAGAGGATTACATAGGATTGTGTGTCATTAGAAGCTATTGTATAATTCTCCCTGCAACATGGTTTGAGGACACATATACTAGAAATATAGTTAGACTTGATTTGCCTGGAACACAGGGTTTTTAGCTGAATTAACAGCTCTTCATTTGGATTGGATTAGACTTCATGCCTCTGCTGATTCACTACTGGTAGTTATACTTTTTTGTGTGTTTGTTTTGTTTTTTGGTAGTTACATTTTTAATCTAAGTCAGATATTTCAAAGTTTATCTAGACTTTGATTACCTGACTTATAATGCACAACAAGGACACACATAGTATGAAGTGTTAAAAATCCAAATCAAACCGGAAGCAAAGTTATTGTTTTAGAAGGTTAACTCTCTGTCTGTGACTTTGGACACCTCCAGATCTACTTCATGGTTTTATCTTTCTCCTTGTTAAGTTCCTTCACTGTGGTGACAAGGATAATTGCCAGAAGTTCATGTTTATGTCCAACCAACTAAGCACATCCATTATCAGCATTTCATATTAGAGGACAATTTAATAAAGCTTCTTGAAAAGATTTTGGGCTGACTCTGATCAGATCAATCTGTATCAATATCCATTTCTAAAGCAATCATAGCCAGATGACCTCCCAAATACTGTGGTAACATGCTCTATTTTCAAAGAGAGGCTCAACACCGCTAACACTATATGTAGTGAGAAGCTTGGAAGGGGGGCTTCCCAAGGGAAAATAAAGGTGCTGTTACCAGAAGAGGAAGTTATGAGGCAGGCAAAAGCTAAAAATAGCCTATGAAGGGCTCCCCCTGGTGGAACACAGAAGAGAACCAGAGCTTGCTTGCATTAAAATGAGGGAGGGACTTCTGAAGGAGCAGTCTACTAGGTTAAATCGCCAGACCTAGAAAAAAGCTAGATCCAGTACACCAGCTTGAATGAATTTAAATATCTGGTTCAGTTGTTGGTCCCTCATTACAAAGTGTTATCCTGATGTGAGCTGTTTCCTGTTCTGTAAGGTGGGCTACTTGCAGGGCTCACCTCATCTTTAAGTTATTGCAAAAAACAAAAGTAAGATTGCAATAAATAGGCACAAACAAATGAGTAACTGTATGAGATTTCAAAAAGCCTTATACACTTTGAATTATTCAAGTCAGATATCAAAACAGTTTGCAGTAGGGATGTCCTTTGAGCATCAATCAAGAGGATGATATTTTAGGACTTATTTTTTTGAAGTCGTGATAGTTTGAACAGATGGCTGGAGGAGGTGTCACTGTGGGCAGATCCTAGGGTCCAGTCCTAAGGTGTGTATGGGAGTGAATATGGAATTCCAGCCTAAACATTTGCAGAGTGCATGAGCTCTGCCTGGGTTTCCTGGAGTGTGCTTGCTTATGGTGCTGGCAGTGGTATTCCTCTCTGCATGGACCTGTGAAAGGGGGCCAGCTTCTTCTGCCATTGTGGAAATTTCCCTGGATGTGTAAGCTTCAGTAAATTCCATTCCATATGTTAGTCTGGAGGTTCATCCCAGCACCATGAAGCTGACTATGACAGACATCCTTTGAGAGTTATGTTTCCAGGGTAAAGACCTTCAAATTAAGGAAATTGGAACTTTAGCAACATGGAGGGGAAAAGGATAAGGGAAAGAGAAAGCTGGACATTCCTAGTAAAACCACTTTACATGCACTCATGCTCAAACTCATCCATCCTCATGGCTAAAAAACGTGGTGGGAAAACAGTATAGGTGAAATTCCTAGTCACTGATTCATTATGTGTAAAGAAGCATGACTCCCTTTCAGTCTGCTTGCTGAAAGACCACAGCCAATACCTGGGATACTGAGAGTAAGATTGGCATATGCAAATAACCATCATTGAAGCAACAAGTGAAGAATATCACACAATCAGAAAATATCGTATATATTTAGGGATTAAAGGGACTAGAACTAACTTCTTTTTAAATGAATAAATATGTACTAGGTTCCTCCTATGGGAGAAGGTTGCATTAGGTTGTACCAAGTTTGAATTCTGGTTCTTGTTTGTAATACTGGGTAATTTGATTAATTCATTTGCCTTGGTTTCCCTCCTTTGAAGATGAGGTGATAAACATGATAATGGCCACATGCAGAGGTGTTTACAGGAAACAGTTACTAAAACATAAGGACTAATTAATATGTATTCACTATGTTTTTGTCTAGCCAGTTCTCATCATGAGTCCATCTTTTATGATATTGAGTTTCAGTTTAAGAAAAATACATTATAAAAATACTGTTACCAATAATTATTTACTTACAATGATGATACACACTATGAAGGAGACACTAAGGATTGTGAGAGCTGATAGCCTTGGTCTGGGGGGGGGGCAGGGATGTGACATTTACACTGATATTTTACAGGCAAGGACTCAGCCAGAATGGAAAGTTAGCAGAAAGGCATAGAAACAGGAACTAGATACACTCTAGCAAGTAGAAGAGAACAGTGTGATTGGACTGGAGAGGCTGGGGCCAGATTGTGGAGAATTTTATACACTTTAATTTAAAATGTGCTTTAAATTAATTGGAACAACAGAAGTGACAGCCTACGAACAAGCAGCTGAGAGGCAGTCACATGACATTAGGCAGCTATGAAAGACTGCTGGGGAGAAAAAGATGGCAGTAGAGGAACCAGCGTGCTAAAGTCATGCATGAAAACAGGGACATGGAGCTATCAATAAATTAGCACCTAACTTTGGCTGACAGAGGGGAAACCCAGCAGTATCTAGGTGTGTTGGTATGGAGGTTTGAATGTCAAATGTTCCCAATAGACTCATGTGTTTGAATACTTAATCCCCAGTTGGTGGTACTTTGGGGGAAGGTTGTAAAATGTTTAGGAGGTGGAGCCTTGCTAGAGGAAGTATGTCACTATGGCCAGGCAATGAGGTGTTATAGTCTTCCCTCATGATGTGATAATGTAATGGTGGCTTCCTGCCCTAGCCATGTTTTCTCTCTGGATGGAGGACAATGACCTTTTGGGCATAATAGTTCTTACTTTCGTATGTAGTTAAAAGTCCACCAGGTTTTGGATATGTGCAATTAGAGATGAAAATTTTATTTTAAGCGCACTGACCTAGTAGAGTTTGGATGGCATAAGAATGGGGAGGGAGAGAGGGAAGACAGACAAAGAAGATATTATCTACAAAATGCTTCATTCAAGCCAGGTGTGATGGTGCATGCCTTTAATATCAGTGCTTGGGAGGCAGAGGTAGGATGATTTCTGTGAGTTCAAGGCCATCCTAAGACTATATAGTGAATTCTAGGTCTGCATGGGCTAGAAAGAGACCCTACCTTGAAAAACCAAAAAAAAAAAAAAAAAAAAAAAAGTTGAAAAATGTTTTATTCAGTGAGGAGATGCTCACTCATATCATCCTTGATGAGAGGTATGCATGTTTGGATGCTTTTGACCTATAGTGATTACTCAATAAATATTAGTTCCCTTAACTGCTCTTAAGACTTAATAAAAACAATGCTTGATAGATGCAATATATGCTATGTCTGATATGGCAGCAAACTTACAGGTTTTCCAGGATTTCCTAAATGTTCTGAAAATACCAGCTCTATTCTTTGATGCACTGTGATCACTTAGGCATAAGTATGGCTCTGCAGTGGACTTCACAGTACTAGAATACAGAAGCCAGGTGAGTCACTCATCTCTAAGCCTTTCACATGACCTCATATTTAGCAGGCACTTAAAAGTGCAGGGTTCTTTCTGCAGCTGTTCAGCCTGTTCTGAACCCAAAGTACCTCAGATTAAGGGATTTTGACTCCTCTGAGATTTGACTGTAGTAGTAAACTTAAGCTTTTGATGCAGCAGCAGGTGGCTTGGAGTCTTGCACAAACAGGACAAAATCTTGTTTTATTTAAGGAGGGGGAAGAAGAGCCTGTCTTTTATCACTGAAAATTTATCTAAGTCTATTATTAATTTCTAGAATTAAAAGCTGTTTACTTGCTTATTTTTTTCATGCTTGCTTCCCTTTCCAATTTTTCTGGTCTAAGGTCAGGTAAGAGACCAAAAAAATCACCTATTCAAACTGGAATCCAGAGAAAGCTATTTGTGAATAAAGTTGGCAAAGAGAAATTCTGAAAAAATCTTAGGCACACGTTTGTGGTAGCTTTGTAATCATACCTTTTGTCTATAATGCATAGGCTTCATCACATGAGGGGCTTTAAAAATGAGCCAGGACTTTAAATTATTGCTCAGTGTTAACTCATTCATTACAATATGAATGGGATGGTAAAATGTTCCATTTTCTGAGTAAATGCCTTTGATAAAGGCTTTATTTAATTCTCACCCCCAGATCCACAGATAGATAGGAAGTTCCCTCTTAAGTCTACCCTAATATGTTGGCAAGTCCTACCCATGAAAGCCCTTGGTAAATTCAGTGGAAACAGCAAGCAGCTGCTCACCAACACCCACCCCAAAGAAAGAACAAGACATTTCTCACATATCTCAAGCTGCTTTAAATGTTCTTTCTTTGGCAAAGAAGAAAAAAAAGAAATATATTTTTGGCCTCTAAACCTTTTCCTACCCATGTGTATTTCTGTGGAAATGTTATCCATATGGTTCGAATTGCTTTCTCCATAAGTCATTAGGAATGCTTTGCACTAGGAACTTTCCTGATGACCAAGGAGTCTTTGGAGACATTTTTAAATGGCCCTCTTAGCCTTTTTTCATAGAAACACAGAGGCTAAACACATCCAAATGCAAATGAATGAAGACCTGAAAAGGTTGGAATTTTATTCAAAATTTAGAAGCCATAAGGCTCCCAGTGTACCTTAAATCTGTCAGATGCAAAACCTTCCTGTCCTGCAAAGACAACAGCTACTAAATCTTCTATTGGCATGCAATATACAATGATCCCAAATATTTAGGTTTACATTTAGGGTTGAGTACAGTGACACCAGTAAATTCCTAGGTTTTCCAATCTCCTCAGGTTTTATCCATTATTTTCTGAGGACCCAATCAAGATTTTGGACTGGAACAGAATGTGGACTTCCTGGATCCATCACATACTGATAAGCTGCATCTTGGTATGCTATTCAAGTTTTCTAAGACCCAATGATAGGATATCATGGAAAAGCAGAGTAGTAGTAACATTTGCTTAATATCACACATAGTACATTTTTAAAGATAGAGACTCATTTATTCTAGGCTTTCCTTGAATTTACTCTGTATCTGAGAATGACCTTGACTTTTTGATCCTCCTGCCTCTACTTCCAAAGTGCTGGGATCACAGACTTGTGCCATCATGCTTGGTTTATGATATTATCATAACTTCAGGGAGGAAACCCTAGGCTTTATGCATGCCAGACAAGCATTCTGCCATCTGATGTACATCTATTTCCCCTCACACAGCATTTTGAGACTTATAAACAATAATACATAGAACAGTATTAGTGAGGCTTGATGTCTGGTAAAAAATGAACAGTTTATTTATTTTTTTCCTTTTTCTCTTTCTGCCTAATGGTATTTAGAACTAGGAAGAGTTCTATGCTTCCTGAGAAAAATACAGACTGTTTTGAGTTAGAAGAAGAATAATGGGAAAACGTTGCATGTTATGAAGTGCAATCCTTCTTAGGCATCTTGAACAGAGCTCACCTTGGGAAACTAACTGTAAAGAAAAAAAGTAGAAAGAGAAATTTATCTGTGTCTTGGTTCTTATCTGGTTAGGGTGTCTCAGACTGATTTTAGCTCTGAGCTGGAGGTGGTTAAGAAACAGAGCTAATGGGGTGGAGAAATAAAGGACGAAATGTGTAACATACAGGGAGAGAGAGAGGAAGAGATGATGAAAGGGAGGGAGAGCACATCATAGAAACTATGGCTGAATGCCCACAGGTGTGTTTCTTCATAGTTGGAACAAGTCAGCATTGCTTCAGGAACACCTGACAAGGATCTGAGCCCAGGCTAGAAATCAATGAAAGGGGGGGAAAATGTTCCCCAAGTGAAGTGGGAGGTTTCCCTCAGTGAGAAAGAGAATCACTAGGTCAATGGCCAAAGAGCTGTCCGTGGTGCTGACACCCACTTGCTTAGATTCCAGGGGAAAGAACTGGCTTCTGCTCTCCTCCCATCCCCTCCCCCTCTCCAGACGGATTCTGGATAACTCTCTCTCTTCTATCTCTATTTCCATCTCCTTCTTTGTCAAATGTATATATTTTCTTCAAGTTCCTAGTCCATCACTCAAACATTTCTCTTTCATTTTGTTTCAAGACTTCTCTTCCTCCAGTTTATACATTAGTTCCTACATCCTAGTGGTCACATCTCTTTCCTATCATCTCTGTGTAATAAAAATATTTGTAAGGAATCATAATAGCAGATAAGATGCCTTGTGTATTGACTACATGGGAAGGATAATTTAAGTGCTTTTACCTACACTCACTTATTAAAAAATCCCACACTAAACCTATTGGAACACCAACTATTTTAGAGGGGAGAAAGTGAAGAGTAAGGGGTGATTTTGGGTGAAATCACATAGAGACAGGGTCCTGCACACCCAAGAGCCTGCATTTTTACTGAATCTGGGTTCCTTTCCCTTTGCTAACATTTTCTTTATAGCTTTCTGCCCCTCCTCGGGTGTCTTCTTGATGCTTGCCCACTCTCATGGAATCTTCAGGGGACCAGGGATCAGTATTTTGATGTTGTTTAAGCCTCAAGAGAGGCAAAATAGCAAAGACACAGAACACGGAGAGTATGGGGATTAGATCATACAAGGTTTTTTTTTTTTTTTTTTTTTTTCCTTCAGGGAGCCGTACAGTGTCAGCAACTCTTCGCAAGCCCCTCAGGCTGTGTGCGAGTCTACCGCGGTCTGTATTCGAGTCTTGGTTCTGTAGCCTGGCCTCTTCCCTGCCTCTGGTAGTCTCCAGAGAACTTTGCGTTCCGGGTCCCTCCAGCTTCCCACTCCTACATCCTGCACACATAGAGAAACGGTTGCTTCATTCTGGGAGGTTCCCAGAGCTCTTCGCCTACACAACCAAAACAGTCTCAAATTCTCACAGACATACTACCGGACACTGTGGCCTCCCCTGACAAAACCAACATCTCTCTCTCTCCCCATATATATACATATACACACACTTACGTGTATAGTCACCCAACACCCAACACCCGTATACTCAGAATCACCCAGACCCCAGACACTCATGACGATGGTAGTTACAGACCCTTTAAAGACCACCGGAATTTGCGATGTGGGCGCACACACAGTCCCTTTGGATGCACACACACACACATGCGCGCGCGCGAGCGCGCCACCCTGTCCCCAGAATCATGCGACTCCCCAAGTGGTTCAGTCTCGGCCCACCCAGGCCGCCCCTCCCTCCAGGCCGTCTGGCTTTTCTCCTCCTTCTCCCATCTCTTCTTCCTCTGCCTAAAGATGTACAAAACACTCTTCGGAATAAACCCGGGCGCTCGGCTCCTCCCTGCCCGCCCCCGGCAGCCGCTCCCCCATTCATTTTCGCCCGTCGCCGGCCAAGTCCCTCCCCCTGCTTTAGCCCGGCCTCCGCGGCTCCCCGCCCGGAGACCGCGGGACTTGGACTTCCCTCTCCATTCGCCAGCCGCCTCGCTCCCGGTCCCCGCCGCTGCGAACTGATCTGGCGCGGGGGGAGGAGGTGAAGGAGGAGGAGGAAGAGGAGGAGGAGGGGGAGAGCGCAGGCGACCGGGAGAACCACGGGGAGAGAGAGAGCCCGAGGCACGGGGAGTAGCGACCGCCTTGCGGAGCCGGGATTCATGCCTGTCCTCGGGACCAGCGAAGGGGACTTTACGGCTGAGTATGAGCCAGGCTGCTAGGAGCCAGGTACCCCCACGCCTGCAGTCCTCGCGCCGTCCCCGGTATGCGAGCTGGACGCAGGGCTCTCCCAAGTTCCCACCGAGCCGAATAAAAAGCGTCCGCCCGCAGCTCTCCGCCAAAGACGGACATTGACTCCAGGTAAGCCGGGCGACGCCGGGCGCAGCGCCCCCGCAGCCCCGCTGCCCTTGGAGCCCGCAGGACCGCAGCCCCGAGAGCCCAGCCGGGGTGCCCCAGCCCGGGCTTCCCCTCCCCCTCCCAGTACCCTCGGCCGGGCGTCTGAGGACCCCGGTCTCTGGAACTCGGGCTCCTCGGGTTAAATGCGGGTTTTAGTAAGTGGCGTGTGTGCCCTCGCGCGCTCCCGACGAATGCAGGGTGGTGGGAACTTGAGGTGGTGGTAGTGTGTGTCTGTGTGTGCGGTGTCGTTGGCTTTGATGTGTGTGTGTGTGTGTGTGTGTGTGTGTGTGTGTGTGTAGGGGAAGAGGTGAAGAGAGGTCCTATAACCTACTTTCAGCTCACGGTGTGTGTGTGTGTACGTGTGTGTTTGTATATGTGTGTGTGTGTACGTGTGTGTTTGTGTGTCTTCTTAACTAGATCCCTTCAACACGCTCGGAATGAAATGGGATCCTTACTAGAGGATCACGTAGCCATTGGAAAACCTGCTGTGGACTTCCTGTTGGGTCTCTGGGCTTGGGTTTGGGGGGAAAGATGTTGGGAATATGCATTGTACCTTATTGAGTCCAATGTTGGTACCTTTGAAGAAACATTTCTCCAAACGAAGCAGCCGTACAGCACACATGGACCTCACCTTTTAAAATGAAAGATATATGTCCAAACCCCAGAGCGAAGGAGATCCTCCTGCCCCTTTAAATTCCACACTGGGCAAATTCCAGGATTCTGATGGGAATTTGGAGACACTGGGCACGGGGTGAGAGAGGAAGAAGGAAGTAGGCGATCTCTTTCTCTGGATCTTGGCAGTTCTGGGTAGAGAAACATCAGCCTCACCGCACCGCACCTCTTGTTTCTGGGCTTCAGGGGAGGATCTGGTCAAGTTAGCATGGGCACGCTCAGGGGATAAGAGAAAGCATCCTCCTGGGACTGCTCCTCCCTCACAGCTGCACAGGGTACCAGAGGAAATGTCATTTAGGATAAGCTCTCTAGATCTGGACACGTCCTTCCTTTCCCATCGTAGGAAGACTTGGGAAGCCCCCAGAGAATCGCTTCCAAAACTGCTCCCCCCATGGCTCCACGAAGTTAGGAGGGTACTGGGGAAAAACGGAGAGATGGTGGTGGTGGTGTGTCCTAAGGGAGACCTACAGTTTTCAAAGGTCTGTGAGTGGGGAACCCATACTAGAATGTGTTGAGCCGTGACTTAAACTGCTGTCTGGTTTGCATCTCACATCTCACGCTTGGCTCTAAAATATTGCCCAGAGCAGGGGTGCTTGGAAGGATCTCAATTAAGGAGGCAGTTTGCATTAAGACTCTCCTTACTAATTCCTCCACCTTTTAGGAGTTTCTGTAGGTTAGTGCCTTGGCTACCCTAAGCAGGTACTCTTGGGCTCTGGCTCTGGGGCCAGCCATTGATTTGATTCCCGGCTGCCTTTTAAATGCTTGCATGCCCTACTCAGCAAAAAATGCTGAGTTTTACTGCTGTTAGCATGGCTTCCAGACTCCGCAGCTGTTACTTTCTCAAGGTAAGCGGCAGCTGTTTGGCTTGTAAGCAGTGAAGCTAGAAGACACTGATGGGATGGCGGGTTGCAGTGTCTTGAGATGACTGCTGAGAAGGCCTCCTGGGAAAGAAAAATGTAGAAATATACTTACCTTAAAATTACATATATATATATATATATATATATATATATATATATATATATATCTTCTGAGGAGAGATGAAAGCAAACGAGTGTTTGCAGGAACCTGCCCTGGCGGGTGGGTGACTGTTCTGCCTGCAGACACATGCAGACATACCATTCTCTCTGGCTATAGACTGATCCTTCTGGTTGAAGCCTTCACAGGGCCATAGCCAGAAAGTCAGCTTCACAAAACTAAGGTTAGATCACAGCTTCCTAGTTCATTCAGGGGTGGGAGGGGATGTTGAAAGCAAAGGAGGAGCTCCAATGTTGGGAACTGATTTCATTTTCTCTCTTTTGCAATATAGAAGATTGAAGCTGGAAAGGATATTAAAGAGCAAACAAAACAAGCAGGACTCTATGGCCCAGAGAGGGGATGAGATTTTCCTAACATGTAGCAAATTGCTGGCATGCCCAGGACTAGAATTCAAGTTGCCTGTTAGCCATATCCATAATCCATCACCCTCCCTTCTCAGGGACTATGTACTTCCTACTCCTGTCTCCCCACTATGCACCCACCCAAGACTACTGCTTGTCATTCCTCATCAAACATTACATTTAAGATGTCCATATGGAAACAACCTTACAGAGAAAGGGCCTCCGTCACTCTTCCAGGTGTGTACACACACACACACACACACACACACACACACACAGAGGGGAGTTGGAAAGGGAGAGACAGAGAATATAGATTCTTTTTAAGGTAATTATACATGCACAGGGACCTAAGACTTACGTGATAGACCCTGATAGACCTGAACTGTCTTGAGCTCCTTAAGAGGAAAACTTTGCTTTGTAGGTAGCAAAGTGTATATTTTACAATCCTGCAAATACTTCTGGCATATTAATTTCTTTATATTAATTTAAATCTCAACTCTATACATATATGTTTTCAGGGACATGAGCATATGTAAACATGTGCAAACATACATGCGCAAATGCATTTGTACACATATGTGCACACACAGGGCCACATTAAAAAGAGTCATTGTAACCTCTGTATCAAATTCTGTTTCCTCATGCAAAATCATGGTTTTTAGTAGAACTGGGATTCATTACTCCAGGGAAAGGGAAATATAAAACTCTTTGAAACACAGGCTCTTGAGAAAGTGGAATCAGGCTTATTCAAGAGTGCTCCCAGTCTCTTTAAGTGCTCTTTTTGGGGTACAGGCAAATACTGAGAAATCTGAAGGTTTTAGGCCCATCAGCAATAAAATATGCCTTTTTCCAAATGCAGGCTTTTTTGGGGCTGGATAGCATTTTAGCTCCCAGAAGGGGGAGCTGTGACTCCATTTCAATTGAGGAGAAATAACTGAGCTTTCAGTCCGCTATTGGACCCCTGTGGAGTTCAGAAGGTCCAGCTCAGGCTGCAAAGAATGTATTTGGAGCCTCACAGGTGGGGACGGCAAAAATGCTTCCCCTTTCAATTCAAGTAGGACATCTCTTTCTCAGTGCTTCCCAGAGACTTTGTGTTACTGGCTCAGAAGTCTTCTGTTTCTGTGAACAGGTCTCTGCTCAAAAGGCCACACAGTTGTGTGACAGGATATTTTCTGATTTGCATCTGCCTTTTCCCTCCCATTTCCTTAGATGACAGGCATCATCAGTACATGTCATCTAACCAGGCTTCTAAGGTTAGACCTTTCCTTTTCTGTCCCTACTTCCCCTTTACAAAAATCCACAGCTTAATAAATCAGTGAGTGAACTATTAGTTACCATATAAATAATACCGTGCAGGTCAGGTGAAGAGATGAGTCATCCAGTAAAATTTTTCAAACAGTTCTACCCATTGTTTTGCATCTTGGTTCTTCATTATAAAGGGCAATAGATACCTTTATCATGCTTTCTCTATCTCGCACCAGATTTTATTTTGTAAAACCCTACTCATATTTTAAGATCCAACTCTAATAACCCTTCCAAGAAACCTTCTCAAGACCTTTTTCCTGGAAGTAACCTGTATTTTGATATAATATTGTTTGAAACAATTTACCTTATGTGTCTACTTGTCCTGTTGTGTAGCTCCACGGGGGTGGGTCTGTTGCTCACTTCACTATGTTCTTCAGGAGTATTTTATAAAAACCCAGGCAACTAACACACAGTCATCTCTATCATTGTTTGCTTTTGTCTGTCATGTCCAGTTTCAACAGCACCTGTCATTTATTTCTCTTCTTTTGTCTTTTACATTTTCTCTCAGACATTTGCTTCATTTTTTTAACTCAAAGCAATGGCATTATGGCTTCAATATAATCCCCCCAAAATATTCTACTTGGAAGTGGACGTTGAACCTGCAGTTTCTCACGATCATTAGTTTTATTCTATTTTAATCTCCCTTGCTACCTAGTGAGCCAAATACTCCTTTTGAGCAGAAGAGGAAAGTGAAGTCCATGCTATTTAGCTTGTCCAAGGTCACTTAGGCAGGAGAGCAAGAACTTGAACCTAAGTTCTTCCTGTTTGAACATCTCTGCTCTTCCATTGCACAATGAGATCTGCTTGTTCCATGGATGCTAAACATAGCTGAGGCGTAATGTTAACTCTGAAATTGATGGTACAAAGGTGTTGTGGAATCATTGAATTAATAAGACCACACTATTTTCTCAGAGAAATTTCTCTGAAGAAACCTCTCAAGATTTTTTAATGACTAACCCTTTTTCTATGGTCAGGAATAAAAAATGATTTAGGTAGTGTACATTACCCATAGCCTCATAGTCTGTTTTAGTACTATTAGTGATTTTAGTACCACACAAGCCAGAATGTTTTACTTGAAGACATTTGTAAGATATTTTCTTATTTTTAGCTGAAATCTGCCTTCTGTCTCTGAAATCACACAAATAAAATTCTCTCCTAGTTATTAGGCCTTTACATATTATGCAAGTATAATATCATCACTGTAATTATTCTCTTCTAGAGTAGAAGGGCCCACCTCCACAGCTCTGATTCCTTTGGCATTCATTTGGAGGATCTATATCATAGTGGATAAGTGTCTATGAACATTTTGTAGGTCAGCTCCCTTAGAGGGCTTAGAAGCAACAAAGGCTGAGGTGAAGGGACCTGAAATTAGATGAAGATTTAATAAAAAAGACATTTATTCATTCAGTTTGTCCCTAAATATTTATTGAATATCTACCATTTGGCAGACATTCCTCTAGGATAATACTATTAAATAATATGATAAATAATTAAATAATATGATAGCTATTAACTACATGTGATGACTAAACACATAAATATGCTTAGCACTACTGGTGATCTGAGTTTTTGATTTCATATATTTGTATTGATTACTTACTTCAGTTCACATAGCTGTATGTGAGTGGTAGTCACTTAGTGAATGATCCAGGCCTAGACATTAGGAATGTAGCATGAACTATTTTCACTACAGCTAGCTCATGCTTTCTGGGTGGAGGTTTGGGGAGCACAGATGCCCAATGAATAAGTAATCACATAGACAAATAGTAATTTGATCTATATTAAATATAACCCAAATAATTAGGAAACCTATGCTAGACAGGAATGTGACTATATGGTACAAGTTTAGATAGGATTAAAAAAAAGCCATTACTGAGGAAGGAACATTGATGTGGAGACTTACATAGAAATAAATAAGCTATGTGCTCATGCGGAATGAAGGATATTAGAGATAGAAAGAAAAAGAAAGGTGGAGACATGTTTAAGAATAAAATAAAATTTAGTGTGGCTGAAGCTTTTGAATGAACATAAAGATGTGAGGTGAAGGAAGAGAGACAGACAGCAGCCAGACTGCAAATGCCTTGTTGAATGGAGTGAACGGTCTTGATGAGTTTGCCTTGACATCTCTGTAAGTCTAGTTTGGATATTGACAGAAGGCCCTCATCATATACGCTAGAGATTTATCACGTTCATTTTTAGTCAGTCATCTTGGTACATTCTTCTAATCTTAGTTTCTAGTCATGCATTTACTACTATATTCTAGCAATCCGTAAATCTAAAAGGAGAAGCAAAAAGCAGGAGTAAGTAGTTAGAAAATGATAAGAGAATGAGTATGGGAAGAACAAGTTATTGAAGTGAAATCTAGTGGAAAAGGGTAAAAAAAATGGCACCAGTTTCAATCTTCAATTATTTATCATGTATCTTTTTGTGAAAGATCTTAAACAAAGTGATTTGGGGTATACTACTGAACCCTAATAAGTTCTGACAGTCTAATATATGATATCTTAAAATCCACAATGGAATCATAATTATCACTTACATAGAGTTTCATAGAGTTTTGACTGCAGGAAGACTACAGGAAGAGACATGGGTGGAGATAGCAATGAGGAGGATGGCAGGTTCTATAAGGTCTTGGTGATCAGAGACTGTGTCTTTTCATTTTACATGCTTTTTATTTCCAAATTTCATATGGTAAGAGTGCCTCAGCATAGGACTCCTGATTGAGATCCTCCCCCTGTAAAACTAGACTCATGAGCCTACGTATCTTTTTCTCTCCTTTGCTTTGCATTTTGTAAATTTATAAGGACCACACTATGGCTTGTCTCATGGAAGAGATATTGGTGGGGTATATAGAAATGCTGCATGACAGAATTTTTGTGAAAGCAGAGTGAAACCCATGCCTGGTAGGCATGCTTCATCAGTAGATGTAGCCATCCTCTCAAAGATGAGCAATTCTGAAAGAAGTCATACCTCGGTGCACACTTTGTGAGTCAAGACAGGGTGACTGAGTGGGATAGATGGTGATCCTGCATCACTGGTATGACTCTTAATATCAAAGTCATTAAGCGTTAACATAAAACCCACTATCCTCCTGGAACACAGCGACCCAAAAAGGCTGTCTACAAATCCATAGACAGTCCTTGCTACTGAGGGGCAAAGAAGACAATTAAGAAAATAATGAGGCCAAGGAAAAGTGAAATTAATTTTTTTTTTTCATGAGAGTGAAGGGGATATTTGTTTCCCTGGGGAACTGTCTTTTGGAGATTGCAGGTGGCCTTGAGGAGAATAACTGAATAAGGCTGGGCGTGAGGATGTGGAGAGTGGGAACTTAGCAGACCTGCCTGCTACCTACACACAGGAATAGGTCTGATGAAGGCATGCAATCTATCATTCTGTTCTTATGGAATGCAGAGCTGATTGAAAGTATGTTGTCACCAACTGGGGAGTAGCTAAGCAACTGTATCCCCCCAAGGGTGGAAGGAGGATTCATAAGGCAATTAACAAAAGCAAGATGCAGACATTTTCTTTTGGGGCGGAGGTAAACTGTAAAGGTTGGGACAGCAGGGCTTCAAGTAAATGAACCATCTTAAAAGCTAGAATCATTTGTAAGGGTTAACCCAATACTAGCCCCAAGGAGTTTCTGACTACAATTTATCTAGTCCTTCAAAGTCTCTGCAAATGAGCCAGTGAGAACCTCCATGAGAAAGAATAGATTCTGGGGATAATATGGAATAGCTGGCATGCAGATTATAAACTGATTTAGACGGATGAAGGGCACACATCAAGGAGATGACTACATTGTAGAGGACCCACCCTATTAAGTGGTGAGGGCTCAAGACTCCACTCAACGAATTAGAAATCTTCAAAACTAGATGAAATACTGGTAGGTTTTCATTTATGTCTCAACATAAGCCAAGAGGAACATTTTTGAGCACTGTGACAAGATAGCATTAAACAAATACTTTGGGCTGGGGAAATGGCTGAGCAGTTAAGGCGTTTACCTGCAAAAGTTAAGGACCCGGGTTCTATTCCCCAGGACCAATGTAAGCCAGATGCACAAAGGGGGCACATGCATCTGGAGTTCATTTGCAGTGGCTGGAGGCCCTGGTGTACCCATTCTCTCTCTCTATCTACCTCTTTTCTCTCTCTCTCTCTCTTAAATAAATGAATAAATAAATAAATAAATAATATATTTTTTAAAACAACAAATACCTTGCTGTACCATACTGGATGAACTAAATGTCTCATGTCATTTGATGAGATCTGAGTTTACAGGTACATTATATGGAAAGGACTTACAAGGAGCCTTGCTGGTACTATATAAATATCTGCACAGGCACAACTGCCATTATAAAAAGGAAAATCAGCACTCTGCTATGGTGAGGAGTATAGGAAAATGATTGAAAAATAGATTACCTGGCATGGGTTGGTAATAACGGTTTTGCTACTAGCACACATTTGGAGACATGACTCTTTCAGATGAAGTGGTCCTCGTCAAATGCCATTTTCAGAGACAGGCAAGGCTGGGAAAGGCTGAGAGAGGTCATAAAGAATTTTATTCTGAGTGCATATCAATGGGACAGCAGCATTCAAAGTCCAGTGAAGCCTTACAAATGATTTGTGAAAATATTAGCAGGTCAGTCACAGTTTTGCTTCTCTTTTCCTTTCTTTCTTGACAGTGGGAAACATACATTTCTATAGGGCATGTTATCTGTACCTACAATATGTAGTGTTAGTTGAAGTGCCACTATTTTAAAACCCTTCCTGAAGTTGGGAAGTGTGTGTATCAAGCATGTCACATATTCTTATGCTGTAATGGGTACTTGATAGATTTCTTGTTGGGTATTTTCAAAATATGTTTGTGTGTGTGTGTGTGTGTGTGTGTGTGTGTGTGTGTGTGTAGTCCCTCAATCTAGAGATGAGAAAGCTGGGGTACAGAGCAGTCATGCTACCTGTCCAAAGCCACATAAACTGAGTCAGTGGTATGTTATGAAGCTGCCACCTTTATTATTAAAAAGTGGATCTTTTTACTTCTGCTATACAATGTCCTCATGGGGAAATTGGTGAAAATAATTTCAAATTGAGTAGTATGATAAAGATTAAATGGGATAAATTATGTCAATACATGCAAGCATTTGATTTAAAAAATCACTATGGACAGCATAGTGTTTGAAAACTGTGTGTTACTCCAAATACGTGCACTTCCGCTTCATAACTGTCTGACCTTGGCCAGATAACCTGTTCCCATGTTGCTTTCTTCGTCTGTAAAATGAGAATCACAGTAGCTACTTTTGTGTTTGGAAGTGAAACGGGAATCTAATGAGCTTATACAGAAAGTGTTTCAGATCACTGGCATATCATTGCAGGAACATAGCATTAATTGTCATTGCTCTTATTATGGCTGCACTCTGTTATATCAGATTGAGCATTGTCTATCCTCAAACTGGAATTATCATACATGAAAGAGATTATTTTTAGGTTTGAGTTATACCCTTGCAAATGAGCTTTCATGATCATTTTGACCAACCATCCCCATCCTCCCACCCGACAGCATAGCCCTGAGACAGCAGTGATTACAGGAGAGACAGAAAAAGTAGAGAAAGACACCGAAATGTGCAGAATTTCTAAGCCAGGTTTTAAGGTTCTTTGCATTTCCATGGTTTAGAAAGCAGATGTCAACAGAAGGTTATCTACCATCAAAGTTAAAAGTCATTTTCCACATAGTCAGGTTTAATTTTGTCTCACTTTTGCTATTTTTATTTTACATGGAGAACCTTTTCCTTTAAGATCAAACAGTACATGAGCTGGCCCAAGACCCCAACACCCTCCAATGCCTCTTTCTGTACCTCTTCACTTGATTTTCTAACCAGTAAGGCCACTGTGTCCACCAGGTTCACCTCAGAGACTGATTGGTAGCTGTTTCG
Organism: Orientallactaga sibirica; assembly: GCA_036365145.1. Classification (NCBI taxonomy): domain Eukaryota; kingdom Metazoa; phylum Chordata; class Mammalia; order Rodentia; family Dipodidae; genus Orientallactaga; species Orientallactaga sibirica. The sequence goes on from JAEOAD010000034.1 coordinate 15,962,789, forward strand.
ATGATATAAAGACTCTTTTTTTAAAAAAGTTTTATTTATAAGAGAGGAGAGAGAGCAGGGGGGTGACAGAATGGGCACTCCAGGGTCTTTTACCGCTGCTAGCAAACTCAAGGTGCATGTGCCACTTAGGGCATCTGGTTTTATGTGGGTACTTGGGTATCAAAGCCAGGCTGGCAGGCTTTGCAAACAAGTGCCTTGCTGAGCCACCATCTCCCCTGCCTGCTCTGTGGACTCTGTGTATTCTCATTCTCATGACTCCCCTTTGCATCATCACTGACAATTTTTTTTTTTTTTATCAAATGCTTGCATGTTTTGACATAATTTATCCCATTTAATCTTCATCATACTACTCAATTTGCAACTATTTTCACCAATTTCCCCATGGAGACATAGTATCTCAGAGGTTAAAAGATCCACTGTTTTATAATAAAGGTGGCAGCATCAGATCTTAAGTCCATGTTTGCCAAGCACATAACATGTAATGTTCTTTTACTAAATTGCTCTCCATCCTTCTACTGGTTTCAGGTATTGTTTAGTTCTCTCAGCAGTTTGGTGGCTTCCGAATGCAAAGGCTGATGATTGCACTGGATCTCTGTTGTCCTGGGAGTGGGTCAGTCATTTCAAATCTCCAGCTTTGTATCACACAGGCTTTGCCCTTAGTTCTGACCTTTCATATTTCTAAATGAGAAAGGTATCTCTTTTATATATTCCAGGAGAGGATATAAAGTGTGCCACTGGAAGGACATTTCTCAAACTTCCTTAATAATCTGCATTTTAGTTCTTTCCTTCTTTTTCTGTCAGTATCATGAATATCTTCCACTCTTCCTGTGCATTTTGGCTGACAACTTCATAGCCTCTTAAAATAGGAATTTAGCTTCACAATGCCTCTGCAGGAAGCCTTAGCTTAGTCTGTTTATTTGTACCTTTAAGTTGTAGAAGTTCAAATTCTGCTGAGACCAGGGCCAGCAGTCATAGAACAAGTTACTTCCTAACTCTAAACCAGAGCCAAATAGCAAGATCTTAATTTTAATGGGAATAGTAACTCAAAACCCACCTCTGAGAGCAGTATCACTTTTCAAAGCAGCTCAGGAAATAGGGTGGAAATTGCAAGTATTTGGACAGCCAGATGTTGTAAGATAATGTATATATTTCTTAGTGTCTTTCTGCTTGTTTATCTCTCTTCACTTAGGCACCCACACACACACACACACACACACACACACACTCATATGTATGAAAAAGGAAGGTATTGAATACAGTTGAGAATAGGGAGGAAGAACAATAAGAAAAGGAAACACGTTGGTCAGGTGTCTCCCTCCTTAGTGAGGAGCATGAGATGAGCCCAGGCCAGTTCTAAAGATCCCTGGCTATTAGAAGACAATCTAGGGGTAGAACTTGAAAGTGAAAATTGAGTGGGAACACATATGGCCATAATTGTATAAAAATTGTTTCTATAAAAAGCCAAAGCAAATAGAAGCAGGGTGAATTGGGGAAAGAAAATGGACCAACATGTGAGGAACAGGAGAGAGCAGTTGGAGAAGGAGATGAATAAGAACAAAATATAATGACTTATATGTATGAAATTTCCATGATTGCTCCCCACCCCCAAATGATTTTTAGTGTGAGTTGGCTGCTACTTGGCACTTCCAACAAACTATTACATGAGGCATGAGATAGAGTTAGAGGTAAGCTTGGCTCATTGGTAAATAGGGATGCAGTAGAATATAGCTTTGTTAGAAAGTAAAAGAAGTAAATAAAAAGGAAAAGCCATGTGATTCCAAACAGCTTCATGCAAGTATTTTATTCGGGAGCTGTGGAGATGGCTCCACAGGTAAGAGCACTCACTGCACAAGTGTGAACTCTCCATGTTGATTCCCATCACCTCTGAAAAAGGCCAAGTGTGATTGCACATGCCTGTAACAACAGGAGGAGCTCTGGGGCTTGTTGATCAGCCAAGCTAAGTGAAAATCAGCACAACCTCCAGGTCCCATAAGAGACCATTTCTCAAGAAAATAAATGGAAGAGCAATAGAGGAGGACACCCCATGTTCTCCTCTGGCCTCCGTGTGCCATGGGCTTGTTAAGTGTGCATCTGCACATATGAGCATATCACACACACCCCAAAATGATGTATTTTTCTTGTTTGTTTTTAATGGCAGATACAGTTTGGACGCAGTGCAGGAACTGGGGCACTCCCATGTAGCATTGGTGGAAATATATATATGGAAAACTGGTCCTTTTATGAAGTATGACTTCTACATTTTCATTTAAAGTCTAAGAAAGAATACAAATTTTGGTTATTGTGCACTTATTCTGTACCAGACATTGTTCTAGGAGCTCTGAAAATGGTAGTGAACAAAAGTGACCATGACTCTAACCCCATCTTGGAACCAAGGTTCTAATTAAGGGAGAAGATATTATATAAATAAGTAAAAATGTATGTGTGTGGGGGGGCTAGAGAGAGATAGGAGTCATGGGGAAAATAAAACAAGGTTAGAGAAGGAAGGTGGGTGGGACAGATGGTATGGTGGAAGATGGCTTGCTGGTTTGTGAAGATGGGAAAGGGAAACGCTCACAGAGGTATTGACTTGGGAGAAGAGGTTTGTGAGAAAGCAGGAAGACAGCCAGGTACACAGACAGGGGAAGAGCACTCTAGGTAGAGAAAGCAAAAACAATTCCCGAGGTGGTGAGAATGTGCTCAGGAGGACTCTGTAAGGAGACCAGAGACAAGTGTGACTGGTAGAGTGATCCATATAAAGTGAGGGGATACATTATCAGGACAGCAGGAATTCTCTCTCCTTCCCTTCACTCTCTTCTGTCTCCCCTCTGTCTTTCTCTAGCAGAAGTAATTTATTTCTCCCTATCTTAAAAAAAAAGTCTCTGAGCAAGAATAAGGACCTACCTCAAAAAATAAAAACAAATAAACAAAAAATATGCAAATGGTTCTATTATGTTTTATTTTTCTTTTTTAAAAATATTTTTTATTTATGAGAGAGCAAGAGAGAGAGAGAAAAAATGGGCATGCCAGGCTTCCAACCACTGCAAAGGAACTCCAGATACATGCGCCCCCTTGTGCATCTGGCTTACATGGGTCCTGGGGAATCGAACCTGGATCCTTTGGCTTTGCAGGCAAATGCCTTAACTGCTAAGCCATATCTCCAGCCCTACTTTTTTTTTCAAGGTAGGGTCTTGCTCTAGCCTAGGCTGTCCTGTAATTCACTATGTTATCTCAGGCTGGCCTCAAACTCACAGTGATCCTTTTACCCCTGCCTCGTGAGTGACTGGCCTAAATGCTTCTATTTTTAGGACACACCCCATTTTAAGAAGTGAATTAACTATATATGTATAAGTTAGTGAAGAATAATTTTATCAGAATGACTCTTTGGTTGGAGTGGTGAAAAGTAGAACAAAAGCAAGTCCGTATAATGGAAAACCCCAAGGATCTTCAGGACGATATTTGAGGATCACCTTTGTACTTTAGAAGGCATACTGATGATAGAAAGTATTGTCTTTCTATTATCAAGTAGGATCATAACAGGATCTTCCATACAGCACTAACCAACATGTCTTATATACATTCAAAATATGCCATAAATGGCACTTAAGGCATTTTTCTAATTTTAGTGTGCTGTTAAAGAAGCATGAAAATACAAAACTTCACAGAGATCATGGTTGCTTAATAAGATGCACACATGTTAGAGCAACTATCTTTGGTAATGGATTATGAATGAATTTATTCTTTCCTTGATACTTACCTTTGTTTCCTAATATTCTATAATGAATGTACATTACATGGATAATCAACACTAATTAGTAGGGTGAATGGGATCAGTGCTACTCATGGTGAGAAAAACTGATAAAGCAAAGCATGTTATAAGTATAGTTTTCTTCATTTCTTTGCATACACATGCATGTTGTGTATGCATATGAATATAGATGATTTTATGATTGCTTACACGTGTGAAAGCCTGAGGTGGAAATTGGATGTCCTCCTCAGTGACTCTCTACCTTATGATTTGAGAGAGAATCCCTTACTGAACCTGAAGACCTCTCCTTTGGCTATAGCAGATAGGTAATAAGCCCCCATGATCCTCTTGTCTCTGTTTCCCCAGCACAGGGATTATAGGCATATGCTGCAACACTTGTCTTTTATGTGAGTAGAGGGGATTCATTCTCATGTTCTCCTGCTTGCACAACATGCACTTTCCCTAATGGGACACTTTCTCAGCCAATTTATTAGACTCTTGTAGGATTTGAATAAGATATTCCCAGGCATTAAAGCATCACTTGAAATCAATTTAAATGTTTTATTTTAGGGGCTGGAGAGATGGCTTATCAGTTAAGGCATTTGCCTGCAAAGCCAAAGGATCCTGGTTCAACTCTACAGGGCCCTCGTAAGCCAGATGCGCAAGGGGGGCACATGCATCTAGATTTCTTTTGCAGTGGCTGGAGGCTCTGGTGTGCCCATTCTCTCTCTGTCTCTCTCTCTGTGCCTCTTCCTCTCTCTCAAATAAATAAATAAATAAAATTAAAGAAAGAAAGTATTTTCAAAGTTTTATTTTCTACTTTATTTTCACTTCTAGGTTGAACCGTTCTGCTGAGCTCTTTGCAAACCAAACATGACTTAGGCACATCCTGAGGGTTTGAGGGGAAGAGAAGGCATTTGTCCCTCTTCCACCATAAAACATGACATATATCTGCTACTGGCAGATAAAATACACTTAAAAAATTGTGCCATATGTAAGACAGACTTATAGAAATGGAATGCTGACAGAGGAAGTCGTGAGACTGGAAGCACGTTAATCCTAAGTTATTCAAGAAGGATATGGGCAAGGAGGGTGAAGCTGAACATGTTCCTGGAGAGATCTTGACTCCTAGATGTGGAAGAAGAGGTCCTTCCAGGTACATGCAATGTTAAACCCAAAGATATGGCCTGAAGTTATGTTCATCTTCTTCACAGAACCTTAGAATGTCAGAGCTAAGCTAGAAAGAATCTTACAGTATAATGTAGCCATTCTTGTCTGACAGATAAAGTAATCAAGACTTTATCAATGGAAACTATCTTAGCATAGGTCACATTCTTTCTTAGTAAAGTCTCAAAATCTATAATTCCAGACTCCTGACTTTTCCCAAACTGTTATCCTGCCACAGTATTGCCACATCATTTTATCATGGTGCACTAGTTTCACGAGGACAGTGTGGTGCTTCATAATTTATTCCCTTCTTGGTTATCGTCACAGATATATCAGCATAATTATAACTCTGATGAGTCTTATAATAAAGCAAGATTTTTTTTTATAAGAGAGAGAAAGAGAATGAGAAAGAGAACTGGTGCTTCAGGGCCTCCAGCCAATGCAATTGAACTCCAGACGTGTGCAACACCTTGTGCGCATGTGTGACCTTGTGTGCTTGTGTCACCTTTTGTGTCTGGCTTATGTGGGATATAGGGAGTTGAAGGTGGGTCCTTAAGCTTCACAGGCAAGCTAAGCCATCTCTCCAGCCCCAAAGTGAGATTTTTTTTTTTTTAAAATTAGCTTTAATGCTAATGACTTTCTCAAAATTATTTGACCTAGCAATTTCAACTATTTCTTCTCTTCCTTCATTCTGCTTTCATTAGCCAGACTTCCTGCTGTGCTCTTTTCTACCTTCTTGCCCATCCTTTATCTCCATTTTTATAATTTTATTTTATTGCTGCTCTCTTCTTAACCTTTTATTTTTCTAAAACATTTTTGAGAAACTACAATATTTCAGATTATGCAAAATCTCCAAAGATTAGGGACATTTTTATGATTTGAAACAACTGACAGTCTGATGGGAAGACAGACATCTGGCCTGAGAAAACGTAGAGCTGCTGATGTTGGAGCTGGTACTGATGTTGGAGCATGCATGCATAGCATATAGAGGAGTATAGAAGAGCACTGTTTCTGCAGCCTAGGGGGTTTCATAGCCAGTTAAATAAATACAGAAAGACACTCCAGATGGAGAGTGGAAGAGAAGCTTTTTCATGTGTCTGGAGAGCATCCTGTGAGGTGAGAATAAGAGATAACATGAAGAAAGGTTGGAGGTCGTATAAGGCTTCAAGGACTTATATGTACTTATATCTCATTAGATAATTGTTGATGACCATTAAGACATTCATTGACTCAATTAGATTTGGTATTAAGAAAGATAGGGCCATAGATGGGGAGGAGAAAGGAAGTGTCTTGGTGGCTCTTTGGGGTCATGTTCACAGTACAGATGCCACATAGAAGATACCTTTCCAGACTAGGGCAGTTACTGAGAAATGTATAGATTCAAGAAACACTAGGCTGGTGGGACAAAGGGAAGGGAGGGGTTAAAGAAGGTTTCTTCCAAGATTGAGCCAGACCTAGGCCTGCTCTCTCTAAACAGTGCTTCCAGAAACAGCAGGGTCTCAATTATCTCACCATGGGCTGTGAAAGTCTAAAAAAAAATTCTCAAAACAAAATTAACTTTAATTTGCTTTAATTGAAAAATAAACACATGCCATGTACAGCACTCTCAAGAGGAGAACAAAGGGCTCAAAAATGAAATGAACAGTTGGGTGTGGAAGGCCAGTATTGGATATCTTAAGATGGGAATTGGTTTTGATTGAGAAAATACATTTAGAGTTAAATTGTGAAGCAGAACGCAAAGGCCTCCTATCTGAGCTTTGGTTTTCTTAATGTTTTTGGAGTTGGTGTTTTTATTATTATTATTAAGAACATTGTAAAGCAGCTGTGAAATTTGGAAAGCTATGAAGTGGTAGTTAACTATTTTTTGATAATTTTTTTCCTATCAGTTTAACTAAGGGACCTTTGATAAAGCAATACTTCTTAACCTCAGGTTCTTCATTTATATATAAAATGCACATATCACAGGAATTCTATGAGGGTTGAGTAATTAATATCTATGGGAATATTAAACTAGCAAAATGGTGATAGAGCTATGTATAGAGAGGAAAAATCAGAGGAAGGCTTGGAGGAAATGGTACAGAAAGGAGAAGAAGAAGAGAGCTACAATGAGTTCAATTGCCTCCCACAATCTCAGTATTTATTAGGAAATAGATTCTACACTCAGGTTTTGTGCCCCATGCTGAGGATTCAAAGAAGAAGAAAAGAAGGAGGAAGAGAAGGAGGAAAACCACTAGCTGAGTCTGTCTCCATGGTGCCTATCTTCTAGAAGTAAATAATTTTAGTCTTTAGACCACAAAATAGGGTTAAAGATCAGGATAAAGCAGAAGGAGGTGTCTTTGTACCCTCTCACATTGAGTACAGCTACTTTGACCCTGATTTAGGATCCTCCTACCTCAGAGAGATACATGGTGGCAACCTCATTCTCATCTGGAGATGTGAGGTTGAATTGTGAATTGAACTTGACATAGTAACTCTAAGTGTCAGATTTTTAGAATATTGGCATCTTAGAATCATAGTGGTAGAATTTTAGAAGCTATCAAACCTTTAAATCAGAGTAATAAAAATTCAGAGTCAGAATCTCATAGACTCATAGAAAAGAATATTTGTGGAATATAAAAATCCAATCTTTATACCATCAAATTTTAAGTTATAGAATTCTGACAGTTTTTTAGGAAAAAAGAATCTTTTTTTTTTTTTTTTTTTTTGGTCATCTGGTATACCTTCTTTCTCAATTCAGGTAAAATACTAACATCGAAAATTAAAAAATATGATTCCTAAATGAATATACTTACAAAACTATCCACAAGGAACATGTGTTATGCAGTTACACTGGTAGTAACCATATTGGACAAGGTACACCAATGATGGAGATAAGGGGAACTTGTGAATATGATAACATGTCTTGTCAAGGTGGTTGACTTTGTTGATTTCTAAGACAAATGCATTTCTGTAGGGTTCTAGAAAAGTGTTTGCAAAATTGGGCAGCTTAGGTACTCAGAGTTGTTTTCTTTTCCCTGAATTCTCCCTCTCGTGTGTACATGGCAAACTACTATTGATACATATCTTTATGTTTCCTCTGAAGCTCTGGCTTGTACCATTTAGACATTTTAATTTAAGATTTTGGCATCCATTTAATAGGGCCATTCATTTTTTTAAATATATATTTTTTATTTATATTATTCTGATTTTACATTCATAGTATTGGTTCCATTGTCCTCCTCCCCGTCCTCCCACTTTCAAAGGGGCCCTCATCAATGGGGAATCACTGAAGCAGAACTAAAATGACCCCAATGTGGCTCAGGGAAACTCGTGGAAGAGGGGGCGGAAAGATTGTTAGAGTCACACGTTGGGGCCATTCATTTTCCAGATCACATATTCTCTTACAAGTCTTCATATGCAGTGGTACATTGTTTTCCATGTATGCATGGCATGGTGTGATGTGTGCTGTGTATTTACATGAGCTGATGTATATGTCTCATCTGCACACTTGCAAAGGCCAGCGGAGAATGCTGGGTTTCCTCCTTTTGTTTTGCTCTTAGTGTTTCCTTGAGACAGAATCTCTCACTGAACTCGGAGTTGTTACTTTCAGTCAGGCTGGCTGACCAGCAAGTCCCAGTGTTTCTCTGGTCTCTGCTCTTCACAGGACTGGGCATACATGTATATGTAGCCATGCCCAGCTGTTTGCATGGGTGCTGGAGAATCAAACTCAGAGTGATTGAAACCCTTTCAGACCCTCACGCATGTACCACAAACATTGTTACCTACTGAGCCATCTCTGAGCCTCTCAATGGTATATTTTAACAGATACAGGAAGAACATGGGTTGTAGAAGTGTGTAAAATGAGCAAATCTCTATTTTATGCTACCAAAGCTGCACGTGTGTGTATGCATGTGTATGGCTCACATTGTAAGTTTAGCTGTCTTATATGTGAGTATTCAATTTATGTTTGAATGTCCTTATTTATATGTGAATAAGCTTGGGTAGAACTGAATTTTTTTAATATTTTATTTATTTATTTGAGAGAGAGAGATACAGAAATAGGCAGGTAGAGAGAGAATAGGCGCGCCAGGGCCTCCAGCCTCTGCAAACAAACTCCAGATGCGTGTGCCCCCTTCTCCATCTGGCTTACGTGGGTCCTGGAGCATCGAGCCTTGAACCGGGGTCCTTAGGCTTCACAGGCAAGCGCTTAACCGCTAAGCCATCTCTCCAGCCTAGAACTGAATGTTTTTATCAGCATGTATGACATGTAAATTAATGTGGTTTTACAACTATGGAGTAGGTATTGCACTTTTTATTTGGATGATGTGGTAGTTAAATTTTTTAGAATTGAAATGACCAGTGGTGATGTATAAATTAGAGCTCACATATTTGAGTGTAGCTGCATATATGTGTGTGTATCTGTGTGTGGGTTCATGTGTGAAGAATGCATATATGGGACATTCTGACCTTTTTTTTTTTTTTTGTTTGTTTGTTTTTGTTTTTGTTTTTCGAGGTAGGGTCTCACTCTGGCCCAGGCTGACCTGGAATTAACTATATAGTCTCAGGGTGGCCTTGAACTCACGGTGATCCTCCTACCTCTGCCTCCCGAGTGCTGGGATTAAAGGCGTGCGCCAACACGCCCGGCACATTCTGACCTTTTAAGTGTGCACTTAATGTTTGTGCATTCATATGTATACCAATATGTTTGTATTAAATCTTTAATCTCTCTCTCTCTCTCTCTCTCTCTCTCTATATATATATATATATATATATATATATATATATATGTATATGTATATATATATGTATATATATATATGTATATATATATATGTATATATATATATATATATATATATATATATATACACTAAACATTAACTGTGCAAAGAAATTTATGTTATTAGCCTTGGGGATCAGATGACAGTGGACTCTGTGAGCTATGCAGGGAAATCATCCAAAAGAAAAGGAATGTAATAGTTTAACAAATATTTGTCCCCATTATAGACATGACTCTGCTTTTCATGGATTCTATCCCATAATTTATTAACCCCCAAGAGCTATTTTTGAGAGTGTGTATATTCAAGACCAGTCATACTGAATGGATCAAATATTCCTGGGTTTGGGTTCTGACTTGAGTATTTTGTGGAAGTTCCCCTAGTAATTCAGAAGTGCACCTGTGACCAATAGCTGTTAATTACTCTGGCAGGTTTCATTGACAGAAGAGGTTCCCACATGCTTATGAATGTGTCCACTCCTGGGTCAGGCAATATTCTAGCACTCAGTGTCCCCAGAGGATTTCTTATTGAGTCCATGGTCAGGGCTCCAAATCCTTTGAATAGCACTCAGGTATGATTTTGGGTATCATATCAGGTGATCTCAAGATGGCTGCTTGTGCTAACATGTCTGGATGGGACTTTAGACTTCAAGGATGGAAGCAAATTCCAGAGGGTGCTACAATACAGAAGCTTGAAGGCGTAAGAGAGAAAGAATTGGATTCTTGAAGTTGCCCAGGTTCAAGAATTCAGGTTTTTCCTGCCTAGGAGGTTTCCCATCCCTCCACAGTTTTCTATGCAGGGGTTTTCCCTGGCTAAGACCTGAGCCCACATAAATCTTGTACAGTCTGACATCCAGCCAAGCCACATAAACGTTCTGCATTCATTGCACTGACGTTTGGAGAGGCTGAAATAGAACTTTGAAATTCTCCTTCACTTTTAATTAAAAAAAGATTTAGGCCAACCCTGGGTTCCTGCTTCTATTTAACTGAGACTGGTTTTAACGGTTGCTGTGTTTTTATTGTTGCAAATGTGACACATCCATCCGTCTTATTGGTGTACTCCTCAGTTTCTGCTCCATCTGTTAAAGAGAAAACATTTGTAGAAATATCTCTGTTTCTCTCCGAAGGCTGGAACCTCTATTTTAGCATCAGCTGCTGGGCAGGAGTTAAGCCTAGGCATTAGGGAAATCAGCACATGGATACAATGTTTCCAGTATCATTTTCATTATCTGTTTCCCATGCTAATTGCATCTCATGACTCCAGCCAGGGTCACTACTTTCCCAGTCTATACCTGGGATCCTCTGGGTAGACTATATGTTGGTTCTTCTATTTTTCACTTTCAGTTTGAATGTAACTACAACACAACTGAACGATTAGTTCTGTTCTCATCTTTGTGCCCTTCCTTTTTTTTTTTTTTTTTTTTTTTTTTTGAGGTGTTCCTACAGTAAGACTTCCAATAAGCTCATTAATTCTTAAGGGAAGGACTATATTTTGGCATGGGATGAGGTGCATTGGGAGACCTGGATTAAAACCTTCTCGTTGTGCTTTAGCTTGGAAACTTGCTCCAACTTTCTAAGTCTGAATTTTCCCGTGAAAGTGCCAGGAGGTTGTGAGGATCAAATGGTTTAATTTAAGTACAAATGCTATGCAAATTGTGAGGTGTTATACTTACATGATACCTGCACAGCCAAGGCATTTATTCACCAGCTCATTTTGCTTTTTGTTTATTTATTGAGTGATTGGTTATTGCTTAGGAGAATACAATGCACCAAGTCCAGTTTTGCTATATAATACCAAGACAATTAAAGTAAATTCATGGCTTTCAAAAGCCCACATGTGTGACAGAATAATGTCTATGAAGTCCTGAGTAAGCTGCTGTTTTCTCCTCTTATAGGACATAGTAATTATTAAAGAGGGAATGGATGGCTTTGGGCCAAATGTTAAAGGAGAAGGGGTCCCCAAATTCAGAATACTGATAACACCTGACATGTCTCCATAGCTACAGAATATACTTGGTCTTACTAGAGGATCCAGTAGTCATTCTCCTTGGTATTTGTCCATAGTCACTGAAAATCTGTGTCTACATGTGAAACTTGCACACTGTTTTTAGCAGCCTTATTCATAATTGTGAAAACTTATAAGCAACGAAGATTCCTTAAGGAAGTGAATGGATAAATAAATTGTGGAACATCTAGTTGATAGGGTATTATTCATAACTAAAAAGAAATGAGTTATTAGGGTTGGAGAGATGGTTTAGCAGTTGATGCATTTGTCTGCAAAGCCAAAGGATCCCAGTTCAATTCTGCAGTACCCACGTAAGCCAGATGCACAAGGTGGCACATGCATCTGGAGTTTGTTTGCAGTGGCTGGAGGCCCTGGTGTGCCCATATTTTTCTCTCACTCTGTCTCTTTCTCTCTCTCATAAAAAACCAAATAAATAAAATATATTAAAAAAGAAATGAACTATTATAAGATAAATAGACATAAGATTTTAATGCATGTCACTAAATGAAATAAATGAGTTTGAATAGGCTATATTCCATATGATTCCAAGTATATAATACTCTAGAAAAGATGAAACTGTGGAGACAGAATTGCAATAAGTATCAGGTATAAATATGTGAAACTATGCTGTGTGATAGTTCAGCATTTGATCCATTTTGTTATATATTTGTCCAACTCATGACTTATGCATCACCCAGAATGTTGTACCCTGATGTAAACTGTTGACTTTGAGCGATATTGATAAGTCTGTGGAAGCTCGTCAATTGAAGAAGTGCTCACTATGATGCAAGATGTTGACTGATAGGGAAGGCTATGCAGGTCTATAAGGCAGTATATGGGATAGCTCTATACTTTCATTTTTTGCTGTCATCCTGAAACTAACCTTTAGACAACAAAGAATATAACTGTTGTTTTGCCTGTGATGGGAATAAGGTAAGAGAGGAAAGAACCCTTTGAGAGAAAAAAAGAAGTGATTAATGATAAAGGGTTCAAAAAGATCTGGGGCTACCTGAAATATGTGGGGGAATCTAGCAAGCAGAGACAGAGGTTTTGGGAGAAGAGTGGAGATTGACGCATGGGGAATAATTGGGTGAAGTGAACACAGATCCTAGTTCTTATTAGAGGGAATCATTGATCCAGGAAGGAACTCAACAATAAGGAGAGCTACCTTCCATCACACCCTTTCTTTGTGTCAGACACTGGTCATGGTTTCCTCTCACCATTTCATTGCACGCGCGCGCGCACGCACACACACACACACACACACACACACACACACACAATTTGAACAAAGTCAACTTGTTACTGAGACTGGCATTAAAAGAAGTTGAAGTTATTTTACCACAGAGATAGCCTCACAGCTTGAACTAGAGTTAGTTTTCTGCTTATTGTCTCCTCAGATTATCATTTTAAGAACACTTGTGTATTGTCTCCTCAGATTATCATTTTAAGGACATTTGTGTAGTTCTGTGTAAAGGTAGTAAGGGGTGGGAAGACACTGAATAAATTATGCTTACCCTTGAGGGAAAGAAAATCTCTTACTAGTACAAATAAAGGTGTCACTGTGGTGATAGCTTCTGACATAATTCTGAGCCCTTCCAGGGAGGTACTTTGGGGTAAGAGAGGGTGCTCCCCAGAAGTGCGCCTATCTGGGTAACTTCCTCCTCCACCTGGGAAGGAGATGGGCATCTATAAAGGAGCTGAACCCTGTGACCCTTGCTAATTAACATCCTTCACATTGAGTCTGGCAGGGTATGTAGAAATACCTAACATCTCTGGATAATGTCATGGAAGCTGCCTTCCTTGGCAGTTCACTAAAAGTAGAACCCCAAAGTGAAAAGGTCATAAAACAACTTATAACCTTTATTTTTTTCTTTCATCATTAGAAGCATTCTAAATTCCTTGAAGCAAAAGTCATAGAAACATAAACTCTGAGATTTGAAAGGTCTTTGAGGTTTTTTTTTAATTTTTAATTTTTATTTTTGCCTTTTTCTCAGTCTGTGAATACCAATGCAGACCTACCATTCATCCTCTTTCATTGCTGCAGTCTGCCTTTCTGGTTTTCTTTCACTATGTGCCTTTTTCTGACGACATCTTCCTTGGGCCAATCCTTGTATGTTGGTGATTCTCAAATACTGCTTTAAACGTTGGGGTTGAAATCGGAAGATTTCTTATATTCCAAGATTTTATCATCCTTGCTATATCTTGGTGGTGAAAAATGTGCTTTCTCTTACAAAGTCCTAGTAATTAATGTTGCTTAGTCCAAATGCCCTTTCATAGAACAAGAAAATGTTAATAATTTCATGTTGCTCAAAATATTAGTTTTGCCAATCAGACTTGCTCAAGGAACCCAGAAGGTTGAGTTGGTGCCATACGTCATGCTAAAGAAGGCTCACATTCCACGACTGGTTAGATTTAGGATTCTAAGTATTTGGATATCTTAGTATATTTCATTATCTTCTACAGTGCCTTGGGAATGTCTTTTACATAGTTGATCATCAATGTATATATGGTAAGTCAGTGAATCTCTAGTCAATCAAAACTACAATGTACCTTTTCCATGTTCATGCCTATTTGATGTGGTAAAGCATGAACATAAATTTCAAATTTCAGTCTGGTAGGAAGTCTCTAGTCCAGGCTTCAGAGGTAGGTTAACTCTGTTGCTCAGTGTTTGGGTTCTGCAGCCAGCATGCCTGGATGTGAGCCAGGCATCATTCTCACTATGTGTGTACTTCAAGCAGATACAGACTTACACAGCTCCTCATAGTCTTAGTCTTCTAGGGCTGTAACAAAAGCCTTATTTGAGTTTTCCTGAGTTGAATCATGGACTGGTTATCTAGCAGGGCCCTTCACAAAGTAGGTGCTCAGTAGATCGTAACTCTTCTCATTAAGGCTGCACATCAGAAATGGTAGAAAAATGGAGTTCTGGTTGTCTTAAATCAGAAGAACTGGGTTCAAGTTTCTCCTTGGTCCTTATTACTGGAGTAAACTTGGAGGTGCCACTTACCCTTCTTGTGTAAAACAAAATTTAGAACTAACAGAAAGACTTTTGAGAATTCAAATGTATGTAGGATGGATATGTTGTAAAAGCTTCCATGAAAATGAATCTTTAAAAAAAATGTATAGTGCGTTGTTATTATACAGGTAGTGAAATGTATAATCAAAAGTGTGAAATCGTCTGTAGAAAAGATTTGGCATTTCCTATATTCCCCTTCAGGGGTGTTCTTTAAAGAAATATTAGTAAGATCATTGCTTTTTTTTTTTTCTTTTCCTTTTTTGGATGAGAGGCATGACGCCATTATAGCTGACAGGGCATTCTTTTAAAAGGGTGCTATGCTCACCACTATGCCACCAACTCCCATGATAGGGCATCTTTTGAATGAAGACACCAGAAATAGAACCTCTCTTCTCCCCCCGGAAGTCACTACTCTGATGAAGACCTTCTTATCACAAAAAAGAGTTAATGAAAAGATGAAACTCAAGTTGAAAATGGAATTAAAGGAATTTAAAGTGTTAGGGATGAAGTTGTTTAGAATCTGGAATTGTTATCAAGGATGCTTAAGGTAGGATCAATCTGGAAAGGGATTTGGCATGACGTGAGTAGAATCAGATGTGCATGTGTGTGCGTATGAATATTCAGGGAGATGGGTTGTGGGTGCTTCTGGCTCTCAGGATTTTGCTTATTGGAAAAGATTAGGCTGCCATCTGGCTACTACTTGCATTCAAGAAGCAGCATGGATCCTTGCAGATTTTCTGAAGATTTCAACAATGCCTTTATCTTCATGCATAGAAGAACCAAGTGCTGAACACTGATGTTATGCAAGGGAGCTAGGTGATCATGCTTGGGGCTGGGAGTCTGAGGCTCTATTTTAACATGTGCCACTGAAATAATTACAAACAAGATAGCATAATACTTACATTTAAGGAGCTTAGAATCTGGTGAAAGATTAATATTAATAGAATATGAGAGTATTTGCCTATGTATATGTATACATAGTCCAAATAATATTATATTTGTTGGCCACTTATCATGTATAAGACATTGTGACATTATACCAAAATACCTTATATGCACTATCTCAATTCTTTTTGCTCCCCTCTGCAATAGGAAGAATACATTTATTGTCCACACTTTAAATTAGAAAGTGGATTCAGGGTTATTAAATAATTTATTTGAGGAAACTAAAAGAAACTAAATTGAGAGTTCCCTGACCCCAACCTCCTTCCTCTTAGCTTCTTTCCTTTTTCTGTATCATCTCCCAGTCATGCTGTAGGGGCTCTGGAGGCAAAAGCCACTAAATGGTGTGATCAGGAATGGAGTGAAGGCAGGAAAAAAAAAAAAAAAAAAAGCCCAAGCTAAGTACTGTAGAGTTAGTATATTCAAGAGGAGGACACCTGAGTAAAAAATGTTTCAGTCTGTGAGAACATGTGCAGACCATGGAGGTTCTAACAGTCATACACTTTCGGGAAGAATAATTAGCTCTGAGTAGGTGCGTTGGGGACAGCCAGGGGGTTGGGGACATTTCAGTGCCTCTATATAGCACAGCCTCAGGAAGATGACAGCATCTCAGATTTCAGTATATGTCAAGGATCACTGCATAGGGACTGAGTGAGGGAGGAATGATTCACTGACCTGATTAGGAAACACCCTACAGAAATGGAGATAAAGAAGGAGGAATCGGGTACTAAATGTAGAAAGATGAGCTTCCAGATAGATTTATGAACTCCTTTGAGGGGTGGCTTTCACACTGGGTGCTGTCGTCATTCAGGAGGAGCCAACATGTTGGGTAAGCACATTAATAAAGATAAAAGTAAATGTAGTGAGTGTGGTCATGTGAGTGGATGAGTGGGAAGAAGAGCTGCCAGTGCTGAGCAGGGAATGAAGCCATGAAGTTCAGGGTTTATGACTTGAAGAATGTGACCCATATAGCCAGCTTTCTCTTACTGATGTGTTTTTAATCGGATGTTCCTTCTGAAATTCACCCTTCGCTGACTCCATATCTCATTCCCTGGAGGCACTGTGGAGCAATCTGTTTGCATCTGCACTTTATACAGCTGTGGTCCTTCTCCGGTCACACCTGGCAGGTCACATCTTGGACACAGTACAACAGCTAAAGTACCAGTGTGCTGAATGACCTGGAGGAAGTTCGGCTTGATACTGTGTCCTAGTCATAATGGAAGCATTTAGCGCACGCTTTTTGTGCTCTGTGCACTCTGTCTGCTGCTTTACCAATGTTAGTTCATGTGATCCAGGAAACAGCCCAATGTGTTTTACTAGTGTCTATAAAATGGCTGATGACAGATATGTAAACTGAGGAAAAGAAAAAGTAAAACTGCTTGACAAGGACAAATAGTTAATAACAGATTTAGGATATTTGTGTGTACACAAGGTGGAACTCAGGACCTTTTACATGTAGGTGAGGGAATTACTTTATCAATGAGCTGCCCCTCAAACCCACAAATACGTGATTAGAAATCAGGATTATATGAGTTCAAGAGCTTTGTGCTTAACTTGTCTAGTACATTGCTTGCTTGATGTTGTGCATGGATTTTCCACATAAGGGTAGGTAGGGGTCAGCTGGGGCAGTGTTTTTATAGTAGTTGTATCCCAGGAACAGGAAGGAAAGTAATATCTAGTCATCACAAGCACCATTGAGTTAATTTTGTGCACAAATCACCAGTTGTCTGCAGTGGGAGTCTTCCTAGTCTCCCGTCTATAGAGGTCTCCTGGGGCTGAATGTATGAACTTTGGGTCTAGCTCCAGGCTATGTAGCAAATGCATGTGTATTCCATTTTGTGGAGACATAAATGGATATATAGACAATTGATGTACTAGTCCCAAGGTAATTGCACTGCTGGGCAGATTTGGGGTTCACACTAAGGCTGATGTGGCTCCAGAGTCCTTCTTCCTAAATGAGACTCAGTGAAGGCCATTTCTCTTCTATTTGTCCATAAAGCAAAGACAATGAACTAGATCAGTGTCTCTGAATTGTCAGTCTTTCAGGTACCCTCAGTTAAATTATTACTGTTGTTTACTTCATTTCATGTGTAATGTTAATATGCTTTAATTCAAGCCAACTGTTATGGAAAAACACATATTTCCATAGGAAAGTTTATTTCATTGCTACAATTAAAAAAGATGCTCAGCATATGAATAAATGCAGCAAAACAGGATCACAAATGATATTATATTTTAAATTTTAGCTTACTCATTCAGCTATATTCTTGCTGACCCAAGCTAGCTTTCTGTGTGCTATAAGCTAATATTTAGTTGGGCACAGGGATGTAAGTCTATAGTCTTTATACTTCAGAGGTTAAGACAGGAGAATTGGCACAGTTTTAAGGATGAAGTTCAAGGATATGAGGGTAGCCTAAACCACACAAGGAAGTAATCAAACATCCAGTGTTGTGGGTTGCAGAGAGAGAGAGAGAGAGAGAGAGAGAGAGAGAGAGAGAGAGAGAGAAATTAAAAAATTAAGCACATATTTATAAGTGATGAAGTAAGGCTAAAAATATAATAGCAACAAAATTAACCTCCCTCTGTGCTTTAATCAGAATTAGGATGGCTCATTATTTGAGTTAAAGGTACTTTATAAAAAATCCGGTCCCTGTTTGAAAGTCTTGTCTCTGCAGTGTGTGGGGGCAGCTTTTATTGTATGAAATGCTGGGCACGAAGCTTTGCTTTGTTTCTCTTGTGTTATTTAACTTTTGGGGTTTAGAATCTCCACAAATTTAGAGATCCACTTGGAGGGAAAGAAGACTTTGTTGGATGATACAGTGAAAAGTATGAATCCAGAATTTAATGCCAAAGTAGGAGGTAAAGAAGAGCTTTTGTTTTGCCCTCATCTTGGAGCATCTAGGCGAGAGGCAGGCACTGGAGCTCATAAAATACACAAAGCTGGAAAGTTGTTGCCAGAGCCAACATCTCTATTCTAGCCTTTTCACTTCAGTCACTTTGTCTTTGATGCCCATTGGCTGCTTTTGAGTCTACACCTGGTTCTTTCCTACCTATTGCACCACTGAGCATTTTAAAAGCTGTGGCAATGAAGATTTGCCTTTTAATCATTCCATGGGAGGAATGAAATGAGCTTGCATCATGAGTTTACTCTGTCTCCACAACTAGTTGGATGGTTGCTAATATTTTTCACTTCCCTCAACACATCATGGAAATAAAATTGAGTAGGTGTCTTATTTCACACATCAGAAAAGGTTTGCGAGAGTATTAACTCGGTGGAGTGCCACAGCCTCTGACACCCATAGATGTGACCATTTTCATGTCCCATGCTTTC
This sequence comes from Orientallactaga sibirica, assembly GCA_036365145.1. Taxonomy (NCBI): domain Eukaryota; kingdom Metazoa; phylum Chordata; class Mammalia; order Rodentia; family Dipodidae; genus Orientallactaga; species Orientallactaga sibirica. The sequence goes on from JAEOAD010000034.1 coordinate 15,981,751, forward strand.
TTTCTGTCACTGAGATGTGCTCTCATTAGGAAAGAGGTAGTTCTTGGATTGGGGGCAATTTCTGGAATCTTCTCTGCATCCTAGGGCTGGGTCACACTGTCACATCTCTCAGTTCAGCCTTTCATTGTTCAGTGGTTGGAGTCTTGTGCTAATGAGACCCTACTCATGGATTTTAGCCCCTTGGGGGCCAATTAACTTCACTTTACTTCAGCTGCCAGGAACCTCAGAACTAAATCCAGATCAATTAGTTCATCCCAGGTGCCTGGTAACATCTATTCCTTCTCTCGTTTTAACTATTCTTTGTTCCATTTTTATTTTTAATTGTCCTAATTTATGTCTTATTTAACTTTATAATATTACTTTAACTGTGTCTTGGGGGTAGATGGGAGATGAATTCTAAGTCAATAAGTAAAATCACTTTAGGTGTTGTCTCTGGAGAAGAACTGCTTCAGTCCTCTGGACAGAAGCTGAGCTTGCTCTGAGTTGGTGGCTTAGGGATTTGCAAGTGTCTTACAACATGAGGACACTGGGGGGGAGGGCCAGTGAGAGGAGAGACACGTGGGAGACCCTGGACAGAGATATCATGCCTACATGGGTTAGTAAGGACAGCTTCAATGTAGACCTCAAAAGAACACATGTGGTACTGGGGAGGTGGCTCACTGGGAAAAGTGCTTACTGAATAAGTATTAGGACCCTAGTTTGGATCCCCAGGACCCCTGTAAAATCTTGACATAGTGGGAGATGTCTGTAGTCCTTGCTCTGGATAGGTAGAGAAAGGAAGGTCCCTGGAGCTTGCAAATGAGCTAGTCTTGCTGAATCTGTGAGCTTTAGATTCTCACGTAATTCTGTCTCAATGATTGAAGTCGTTGAGGAGGACATTTGATGTTGACCTTTGGCCTCACACACACACACACACACACACACGAATTCATAAGGAGGAACCCCAGGCTGTGGGACTGTATGGAATGTAACCCAGAGGTAGAGACTGCAGAGTAAGTTACATGGGCTGTGGCAGCTTTGGATTTGAATCTTTTCTCTTTAGCTAAATGAGTGAGTTGTGTGGCTGTGGGTGAGTCACATAACCTCTCAGAGCTTGTTTCAAATTCTCTAAAATGGGAAAAATTATTCTGGAACTGTGCACACTTGCTAGATGATATATGGTAGCATTCTCTAGTTTGTTCATTGATCCATTTATGCACAAGTCCAAAGAATATTAATTGGGCACATGCTTGGGTCTTGGTGCTGTTCTAGGAACTGAGCACACAGAATTTACCCAAAGAGGTAAATTTTCTGCCTTCTTCATAGTGAGATTTTATAGTGGCTGTATAAAGAATAAGTAATCAAATGCAACACAACCTATGGCTATCACATGCCTAATATTCTCTGGTCTCAGAAGCTAAGCAAGGTCAGGCCTTATTAGTACTTGGATGGGAGGAATCCTGCCTGATAAATGCAACACAACAAGAATGAAGTAGTTTTGAGTTATACGAGGAATAAAAATCAAATAATATCTAGCTCATTAATCAGAAAACTATGGTTTGGGGTTCAACTCTGGTTCACCACTTCTTTGTGTGTGTGTGTGTGTGTGCATGCATGAGCATGCATGTATAATATGTGTGTTGGGTGATAGGGGGTACATGCATGTGTGTGTGCAGATGCACTTGCTGGTGCATCAAGGCCAAAGGGGAAATTGTACAGATGGCTGTTCTTCTTCCATCGCTCATCTCAGTATTTCCTCAACTTAGAGTCTCTCTCTGAAGGTGAAGCTGTGGTTTTCGGGAGACCCAGCAATTCTCTAGTCTCATCTACAGGATTTGGGTTACACTGGTGTGTGGCCACACTCAGATGTTTATGTGGGTGTTAGGGAATTGAACTCAAGCTCTCTCAGGTCTTCATGCTTGCAGCAAGTGCTCTAACCCCAAGTCCCTATTTCCTGTATTTGCAAATAAAGTTTAATCAGAAGATATGTTTAATCGGGGAAAATGTTCATTCATTTACTTATTGTCCATTGCTGCTTTCTTGCTATAATAATTGTCCCATAAAGCCTAACAGACTGGCTGTTCCTTCATAGAAAATATCTTCCACTTTTTTTTTGTTGTTGTTGTTGTTTTTTAGGCAGAGTCTTACTGTAACCCAGGCTGACCTGGAACTCACTGTGTAGTCTCAGGCTGGCCTTGAACTCATGGCGATCCTCCTACCGCTGCCTCCCAAGTGCTGGCATTAAAGGCGTGTGCCACCCCTACGTCCAGCTTTTGTCTTCCACTTTTGAGCTAGAGGCTATCATTAGGGTCTGCTGTTTATGTGAAAATATCTGCCCTAGTTGAGTTTTTCTGCCTCTTTCATCTTATGCCTCGTTGTTTCCTTACTTCCTTGTTTTTTCTTTCTTTCCTATTCTCTCACTCTGTTTCTCTTTTTGTTTTGTTTGTGAGCTGAAAATGTCTTTCTAGCCCAATCTTTATTTCTGAAGAAAACACTGAACCCCAGAACCTTAAGTTGTCTATTAAGATAATATGGCCAGGGAGTGGTCATGAAAGGGAAGCCTTGTCCAGATTGGTTTTCTTCTGTGTACATAGTGCATTGTTGGTACACAAGAGAAAACAAGCAAAATGTACAATCCAGGGAAGCATTTATTATGGTGGCTGGCATGCAGTGAGTAGTCAGTGATGCCTAGGTAGGCTCAGAGAGGCCCAGTGTAGTTGCCAAGACAAGAAAAAGAAAGAAAGAAAGAAAGAAAGAAAGAAAGAAAGAAAAAAGAAAAGAAAAGAAAAGAAAAGAAAAACGTACATTCAAAAGTTCAGAGTTAATTAAATCCTCAGAGGTGAATGTATTTCAAGGTAATACCACGGTCGGCTTGGGGCTTCCTACTATCCCAATGTCCTACCTTACGTTATGGTCCCCTCTGAGCCTGCTTTTAAAAATGACTTAAGCCAATATCTTCATTTGAAAATTGATTGTTAAAAAGGAAGAGGCTATTGTCCAAATCTGCACAGAAAGACAGGGGTGAGCATGTAGTAGAACTTAGGTATCCTCTAGGTGCCTGGTCAAATACTGTCTTCACTGCTGGACTCTGTTAAATAACCTTGAGATGTTTTAAAGGGTAATATATATATATTTCCTCTAAGCTATAAGGCATGAGAAAAAACTTATGCAACCAGGAAAAGCTTCCTGAAAGAGGCAAAGGTTAGGCCGGACTTGAAAAATAAGATCAAGATGAAGAAACAGAGAAAAGTCAGTGTATCTGTAGATATCAGTAAATCTCACAATAAAATCACAGGGACTGTGGTCATAGGATCAGTTTTGGATAGAAATCAGGACTGTGGAAGTAGGTTAGGTCTAGTTAAGAGAGGGGCTTATGTTTTTCATTAAGACATATGGATTTGATCTTGTAAGCCTGAGGTTATATGACATAGACCTGCAAGCGTATGGTTATATGGAGTTTGACTGTCAAAGGGCAAGGCTGAGGGAGATAACTTGCTTAAACATGGAGAGATTTTTCTATGCTAATCTGCATGTTTCTCCCAGCTTCTTCTGCTATTGCAGGTGACATGGTGGTCTAGAGATAATATCCCTACATGGGAACAATCTGCTGTCACTGTATGTGCCCCTCTTTGGGGCCAGAGTTCCCTCTTAAAACTACTCCTAAACACTTTATTCTTTCACGTTTGCTGCCTGCATTCTGTAGCCATTTGAATTTATATTCTGTGCAGGATTGATGCATGAAAACCTCATTATCATTAGCATGATGAAATCAAGGTTATTTACTCATCAAACATTTATTGAGCCCTGTTTTCTGTAAGGCTTAACAAAGAAAGGATTGAATTCAGGAGGTGCGATATTCAGGGGAGAGAGAGGACAAATCAATGAAGACATAGAGCCATAGAGATAGAGCAGAGGTTGGTTTCATCTCCTTCTATCCCTTTAGCCATGATTTTAAAAAGAAAGCCATGTCTTCCATTTCCACAGATACCTGTACTTTTAAGACTCTCAATGATTTCTTTTATATTTGAATGAAACACTGATATCTTATTATATTCATGCATGATGGGTCCTTCTTCTTTCTACTTTCTCTCTCTCATTCTGTCAAGTGACTGCATACCATCTGGTTCCTGTTCTCCACAACTCACTCCTTGCATACTGATAGAGGGTTCTGAAACTCAAAGGGTGGGTGTGTGCAGTCACAGACCTGCTGAGAGCAGGCCCGGGGAAGAGCCAGGCAGGCTCAGGAGGCTGCCTTTTCAAATCAATACAACGGCTTTGTCTCCATCTCTGCATTTGACTGCAGCATCCTTGTTCTTTCTGCTCCCAGGCATGTACTCCCTCGCCTGCAGGCCGCTCCCACCCTTGCATCCCATCCTCGCTATCACTTCTCCAGTGTATTCCCCAAAGACCACAATGTCTCTTCATCTCTCACACATATTACAATATGATTGCTTTAGAATAATGAGAAGCGGAATTTGGCATGTTGACTTTACTGGAAATGGTCTTTATGCTTAAAAACGAAAAAAAAAAAAAAAAGCCACACAAAAATCATACCAAAAAAATCAATGGCTGTAGGAACAGGAGAGAGTACTTGAAATTGTCAAAATAGTATTCAAGATGGGGCATGAAGACGTAATTTATATTCTTTATTTTCAACCATTAACGTGCAGTGGGATCTTCTGTAAGCCTTGGTTTCCCTTTTCAGAAAAAGAAACAGCTGTATTTTATTCTCTTCAAGGACTACTCAGCAGAAAATATTCCAGAACACTGAGAAGGAATTTCACACTGACATTTCTGATAGATCTTTCTTTCAATCTGAACTTGATATGTTCAGGGGAATAACCCTTAAACAAAGTAAATGCAAACCATCAGACTTTGTCCACCTGTGTAAGCCTTTGCAAGAATTAGCTCCCTGGAGGGCAAGCTGTGCTTAGTTGAAACCTAAAAGAACTTTCTGACTGCATGAGAACATGGCAGTCTCGAAGGAAGAACTTTTTCCTCTTCTTGGATCATTATGATAGGAATGGACTTCATATCATGGAGTGTCAAGGTTCTGAACTTTCTGAAAATGGATGGCTAGGTTGAATGACCTTGTGCCATTTCTTACATTGGAGGGTATTGATAATCTTTTTTATAAATAAATAAATAAATTTTATTTATTTGACCAAGAGAGAAAGAAGCAAGCAGAGAGAGAATGTGTGCACCAGGGCCTTCAGCTGCTGCAAACGAACTCCAGAAACATGCACCACCTTGTGCATCTGGCTTATGTGTGTCCTGGGGAAGTGAACCTGGGTCTTTTGGCTTTGTCGGCAAGTGCCTTAACTCCTAAGCCATCCCTCCAGCCCTGGTAATCTTGTAGAAAGCAAATTTTAGGTTTAAGGAATCAGTTACCTCATTCCCTAGTATACTGATTAGCACAGGAATGGTGTCCCATGAGTACCCTGTTGAGTGATCAATGAAACTGGTAAGGTATCCAAAATTACCTGCTGAATGAGAGCAACTGGTCATGGTATGCCTTATGCCACAGAATGCCTGACGCATAAGGGTCTTTAGAGATATTTAGATTTTCCAGTTGTTTTTGTCCCAAACTGAGTGTGGTAGGTAGGATGAGCCCTGACCAGGCTTACTTGAGGAATTGGAGTCTGAGTTGCCTCCTGACTCCTAGGTTACCACTTCACCATGCAAATGGGCTCAGATGGCCTCTGGTTAAGCAATTCCAGAATGCTCTTTGTAGAGTGAGACTTTTGGTGCAGGCTCAGCTGGTCCCTTCTCTCCTCCTCCTGGGCTGGCACTTTTTCTTAGTCTCTGTCAAGAGAACATTATAATCTTTCTCTGTGCTCTCCAGCAGTACACGGCCACCCCATCACTCACTCTAACAGACCCCGCTGAGTACTCACAGTATATCTGGAAGCCATTTTCTATTTGGAAGTCAGTGGCGGTCAGCCAACATTTCAGTAATATTTGCTTTCCTAAGGCTTAGACAAATCAAATCCATTCACTTACTTAGACTCGATCTCTCTTGTCTGGCACCATTTCCCCTCATGCAAGATGAGCCAAGATTCAGAGTTCTGTCTCTTTTGTTCTCTCTCTCCCTCCATTCCTTCCTCCCTCCTGTCTCCCTCCCTCTCTTTCATTTGACATAGACATGATAGGTTGTTCAAATTTTTTCTTCATTTTAACCAGTATACAATCATAGCCTGAGTTAAACCTGGAAAAGAAACCTATAAAATAATAGCAATAAAACACCTATTATTGGGGGGTCTTCTGGTGACTCATGTCAGAATATGCAGTCTCTTTTTGTCTCGAACAACATATTGGACAAGACACATGTAGAACACACTCTAGAGTAGGATGAACTCAAGCAAACATGTAGCTCAGGAGGCCTGAGTTATTTTGTGTGTGTGTCAGGGGGCGGGGGGTTCTCTTTATGAGTATTAGGTGGAGGGAGTTGCTGATCTCCAGGGACAGGAATGGAGTATACCCTTCCCATGATTGACAGATGGAGTGCTATATAACTTTGAATAATCTGCTTGTGAAGTGGGCTGTGTATCCCATAATGTTAAGGATATGTATTCCTTGCCATCTATATACACGAGAGATAAGGGTTTTCCTTTGATTGGTCACTTCAAGGACAGACTGGCCCTTATGGTGCTTGTACCAAATACTGGCCCAAGCTGGCCTTGCTCATGTCTCCTTTTACTGTTACTTCCAATTATTCATAGGTGTTCAGTGTTGCTCTGCCCGGAAGGATGGTCAAGGTCCAGGGCAGGTGCCTAGGGTTGCTGGGCTATCTCTGTGCTCACCAGGCCCACGACTAAGTCAACATGTCTCATCATATAGGTACAGAAGCCAAGTTCTAGAGGCCTGAGACTATTGATACAGATCTTTTCTGTACTAGGGATTGGCCTCACAGAAACATGGATGCCACCTTACCTGCCCTGGCAGGACTAGAACCTGTGTCTGTTCCAGTCTCATCCAAGATGGTTGCAAGCAATCACGCCTCAGTAGCAGCCTCCTGCTTCTTTTTAAACTTACCATACTTGTGGACTGGCCCTTCCTGAGTGAGTCTCTTGAACCCACCAAGCAATCAGGCTCCTTGCCTATACACCTGAGTTTGATAATGAGACTCATTCTAATTGGATGCTTGATTTATATAAATTAGACACATGTATGAGCTCTCTTGGTCCCTCTTGGCTCTTGGCCCTCTTGACTCTTAGCCTCCCTTTGTAAACTATTTTATTTTATTTATTTATTTTTAGAGAGAGAGAGAGAGAGAGAGAGAGAGAGAGAGAGAGAATGGGCATGCCAGGGCCTCCAGCCACTGCAAACGAACTCCAGATGCATATGCCACCTTGTGAATCTAGCTTTATGTGGGTACTGAGGAATCAAACTTGGGTCCAAGGCTGGAGAGATGGCTTAGCGGTTAAGGTACCTGCCAGCCAAGCCTAAGAACACTTGTTCAATTCTCCAGGTCCCATGTTTAGCCAGACACAAGTGATGCAAGTGCGCAATGCCACACTTGCCCAAAAGGGGGCACACACATATCTGGAGTTCATCCACAGGGGCTGAAATGGCCCTGTCATGCCCATTCTCTCTCTCTCTCTCTCTCTCTCTGCCTCTTCCTCTATCTCTGTTTCCCTTTGTCTCTCTCTCTCTCTCACAAAACAAAACAAAACAAAAAACAAAAAAAACCTAACAAACAAAAAAACCTTGGGTCCTTTGGCTTTACAGGCAACCCAGGCAACCACCTTAACCACCAAACCATCTCTTCAGTCCCTCTTGACCTCTTTTGTAAGCTCTTGTCTCCTCTAACCCTCTGGCTTGACTTGCTATGTGAGGGGAATCTTCTTGGTCTCCTCTCCCCTTACACAACCAGTCTGGGAAGGGGGATATTTTCTTTTGCCTTGGGCTTTCCTGCTAGTCTTGCATCTGGATCCTAACTCCATCCAAAGTAAATCTCATAATTCCATAATTTACCCTTCTCTAAGTCCACATTTTCGATTCTTTGATAGCCTGGACAAGAACTTGATGTTCGCATTCATGGGCTTGGGGTCTCCTGCATCTTTATGGACCTCTAAGCCCTTCCAGAAGTCTACTCTTATCACAATCAGTTGCCCCAAGTCTGATCTATTCTGTGGTAGTGAGAATAGATCTAGAATGTAAGCCTCCTGTTCAGCTTTGTCCTACTTTATCCTCCACAAAATGGGCTGGGGTAAGATTTAGGGAGGAACACAGAGCCAGTATGGGTAATCCCAAGCACCTTGCCTTATCTCTCTGGAACTCAGTTTCCTTGCAGCTCAGTTTCTCCATTGTGCTGACAAGGCAGCCTTGCTATGGGAACGGGATGAGGTAATGTGCTCACTGGTTCCTAAGGTGCTAGGTCTGTGCTGTTCTGACGCTTGCCTTTATTAGCCTCCTTTCTCCAGCAGAACTTTCAATATTTCAAAGTTGTGTTTATTCTATAATGAATGCTTGGGACATCCTGGCAAGAAAGCAAGTATGATATTTTGGGGCAAAGAATCTCTTTGAGGAGCCCTTCCATTCATCTAACTACCTACTGTGTGGCAGGTCCAGCTTGGAAGCAGCAGTGTCCTCAGATTGCATTTAGACTTGTCTTGTGGAGGTGTGGGCTAGAAATAAAGCAGGCCTCTCCTTTAGAGTTTAGCAAAAATGGATTCTCTGGGTCAAAGGCCCCTTAATCTGCAAAACACAAGCTGTTTGCTGACTTGAGGCCTCAGAAGACTTCCTAGGCTTGAAGGGGCTTTGGTATGGAAAATGGATTGTGTTTTGAAGATTAAGAGTCCTTTCATCCAAGAGATGCATTTTTTTTTCTTTACTCAAGCCCCCAATGAAACACCTTGTTCCTTTCTGGCTTAAAACCTGCAAGTTTCCTTTCTTATGCACAGATGGATTAGGCTGTGCTGAATATTCACAGCCTAGCAGCTAGAGAACCTCAGCAAATACCCAGTGCCCTCTCCTTTAGAATCAGCCCTCTCCTCCTCCTCCAAATATGGGCTAGTGAGCCCAACCTTATTGTTATTAAAGTAATCTGGGAGCTTCTCCTCCATATTCTCTGATGAAATCTGGAGGGAAAAAAGCAGAAAATGCCGGGGAAACACTCACTGCATGAGTTTAAAGGCACCTGAGGACCAAGATGCCCAGCTCATAGCTGAGAGTTCATGTGAGTTAAAAGATTGGGTTCTGGGTGGATTTAGCACCATATCTCAATTTTGAATAGTGTTTATGGTGTTACTGGTAGTTTTTGTTGTTGTTATTTAATTTTTCTTTTCTTTATTTGTCTTGCTTTACTTTGTGGATTTATTTGTTTGTTTTATACAGTCCTGCTCCTCACCTCTGACTGGCTGGGGACACCTTTACTCTTTACCTTAGCCTCCTAAATGCTGGAATTATAGACATGTACCACATAATTGGTTTTTTTAAAGATACTTAATTCCATTGATTCTTGTATCTTTAACTACAAAGTGGAATGCTGTTCTCACTTGTCTATCTGTTGGCTACCTCTTTCCACATCATGGTGTATAGCAAACTTTCCATCTACCAAATCCAGTGGCTTTAAACACCTGGCCTTATTATACCTTCTACATCAGTTGGTCAGCAGTGGCCAGCTGATCTCACCAATCTCCCTGACCTGATCTTGCTGCTTTGCTCCTACAGTACTGTGGGAAGGGGGACTCTCCTCCATGGTCCATGTGAGGCATGTTTGCTAGACAGTCTGTATGACCCTATCTTGATCCTGTGCATGAACTATCAGACACATACCTTCCTCTTGGGATAACACAATAACAAAAGGTTACATGGAACTCCACAAACCTTTTGAGGAAGAAATTCAAAACTAGCATTCCTGTACTTCTACCTCATCCTACTGAGCAAAGGGAGTCATGAGGGTGAGAGCAAGTTTAAGGAAAGGGAGAAAGACTCTGTTTCTTTGTCGAGTCTGTGAAACTACAGGACAGTGTCCGGTGGTGTAGAGAGGTCATTAAAGCAATCTACATGAACCATCCCATTGTGAAGAGCAATTGAAATGAAGCTTAAACATTTCTTGCCACAGCTCCTCTCTAATGCTGTGTTCACAGTTATTCCCATCTGCTGATTGTACTGTAAGAACCCAAATATGGTAGCAAGATGGTGACATTCAGAGTTTCTGAATCCAGCAACACAGATGATTCAAGGTGTGATGGAGCTTTCTCACAACAACGCAGGTAGGGGTGGTTGGCCCTTAGAAGGAAGACAGTTCAATGCTTTTTAAAAATAGTGTTTTATGCATTTGGTATACTGAATGTTTCGAATAAAGTACCACAGGGTAGAATTTAGAGCCATTGGCTACCTGGAACCCTTTTATGGAGCTAGTGTATGCTAGGTAACTCTGAAGGTCTGGTTCCCATATTTAGCATCCTTGCTCTTCAGTGTGCTTCTTTGGGGAAAACATCATTTTTATAAACTCATGCCTCTAGTCCAAGCAATATTTAGTTGCTAGTTTGTATTTAGTAGTTGAGTGTCATGATTCTCATGATTTTATACACATTGGCCCATGTCACGGAATGCTTCTTCAGAAGTCCATTTTTTTTTTTCAGGCTGGAAAATAACAATGTTTAGTTGAAGTCATTTGCTTGCAAAGCCTGCTAGCCTGGTTTCAATTCCCTGGCACCCATTTAAAACCAGATATGTAAATTAATAAATGCATCTAGAGTATACTTGTAGTAGTGATATGTCCTGATGTGCCCATACTCATATCCAATCTCTCTCACAACCCCTCTCTCTCTTTCCTTGCAAATAGATGCATCAGTAAATTAAAAGAAAATGTTTTTTCTATGTTTTCCTGTTATGTCCCTGTCTGAACCATTCAGAACCCAAATCAAAACTGAGCATTCTTTTTGAACTCACTCCGAGTGCCTTTTTCCCTCCTTTGCTCCAATGCAATGTTCCCATTTTTCTGCAAGTTTACATTTACACATTTTTCTTCTTCTAGAGCCCTAAAGTGATGGGCACTTTCATCTTTCTCTTTGATTACCCAATAGCTGGTCCAGAGTTTGCCATTCTACCCTGTATTATTTTGATTGTTGTAATGAGTGCATGGCAGAGCAATTAAAGGAGGGTTTATTCTTTTGGATACAATGCATCATGGTGGGGAAGTCTTGGCAGCACGTTTGAGGCAGCTGGACACATTGCATTCTCAGTCCAGAAGCAGAGAAGCATGGAGACTGGTGCTCAGCTAGCTTCCTCCTCTTTATGAAGTACAGGAAGCCAGCCCATGGAATGGTGCTGTTACATTTAGTGTGTGGCTTCCCACCTCAATTAACCTAATCTAGAAAATTCCTCAGACATGCCCAGAGATTTGTTTTTATGGCAATGCTAAATCTTCTTGTGTTGACAACTGAGATTAATGGCCATTGTACCAATCCCAAATCCCATATGTTGCATTTAGCTTCTTGTTGCTAGGCCAAAATACCTGACCAAAAGCAGCTTATAGGAGGAGAGGATTACAGTTTTGAGAGGAAGCTTCACCATGGTAGAGAAAGCTGGCTCACTTCATCACACATCCATGGCAAAGAGAACAGCAAGAAAGAGCTAGCCCTGAACACACTGTAGGACTGGATTCCTCAACCCCAAAATCTTACCCCCAGCAATACATTTCCTATAGCAAGGTTTCACCTCTCAAATGCTCCACCAACTGGGAACCAACAAGGAAGCTCTGTCACAAACACAGAGGTATGGGGTTATTTCCATTCAAAGGATGATACCATATGGGATCATTCTACCAGTACTATTTTCTTTCTGTTTTGTATTTACTATTTTCTCCAATACTTTTCTTCTTTAATTATGGCTATGTCTGGTGAACTTATAAAGTCTTTGAAAGCCTTACTTTAAAGAAGAAAATTCATTGCCTGTTAGATTCCATCTCTGGTAGGAAAAATGGAGAGGCATTTGTTAAAACACTTTTTCTCTTTCCTCAAATACTCTCCAGGCTCTTCACTTCCTTCACGTCCCATTCATGCCTGTTTCCTTTGATGACTCTTTACTTCTTACTGAGCTGTTAGAAACCTTCTGCTGCCACCTCTGTGAAGTGCCACAGTCATTTGGAGTCTCCCTTATATCATTGGGTAGCTTCTAAGACTGGAGAAGGTTGTCTTCTCTCTGCTTTTCCTGATTGTCCTTCAGTCTTTGCAGACCATTTCGTGAGGCTCTTCCCCTCATGCTGCTTAAATATGAGCACTGCTTACTGTTTGCTCCTATTACCCCTGACTTACAGATGTTCACCATGTGGTCTCATTCATGCCAAGAGTTCTAACTAACACTATACTACCACATAAATTGACTATTTGTACCTCAAGCCATGGTCTCTCTTTACCTTTGGATATGATCCCATTGCCTACTGGAAATCCTGAATTGAATTTTCTACCGACACTGACACCTCAAACTCAAGTGCCTGAGAGAACTTGTCGTGATTAATGTCAGATACATTACTTTTACTGTTTCTTATTGTGAATGGCGCCATCACTAATTCTCATCACCAAACTGGACCTGGGAGTCATTACAGACAGTTCTCTTTTTTCACTGTTTTCCTCAGACACAAAATCTTGTTAATTTTTCCTCATTTTTCCCCCTTTTATCCTTCAAATATGAGACAGTTTATCAAAAGCCCGTATAACTTAGTCTATTGTATTAGTTCTGTCATTATTCCTCATGCCCCTGTAAATCTTTCCATTAACCCTTACTGTTGGACTAGCCTACTAAAAATACAACAGTGTTGAGATCCTTCTGTTTGAGACCCTCAAAGGGATACACCCTATCATCCCATGGGCCTGTTTCTAGCTCTCAATTTGTACAGTCAATTCATTCAATAAATATTGATTTAGCATCTGTCACAGACTGGGTCTTCTAAGGTCTCCAGGAAGAACTGCTGGAGACCCTGGCATGGAACTCCAGGAACATCATCTGGTTTTCCCTAAATGGTCATATCTAAAATATGCTATTTGAAAGTCTTATTTTTTTTTTCTAATTTATGTCCTAGGCTTTAAGATCCAATTCAAATAGCATGGACTGAATAGATATTTGTTGCATTTTACCAAACTGGAACAGAATAAAACTCTAAAATGTTTATTCACTCTCCTTTTGAAAGATCTCCTGCTGGGACTGCTGTGGGAAGAAAGCTCAAAAGGCAGGAATTTAGATTTTCACATTTCTAAATGTGACTCCAATGAAATATTTATGAAGGAAAAGATGCTATACATAACTCATGCTTATATGGTTAATTTAAAAAGTAATGCTAGGATCACAAAACATAGCACTCCATATTTGTCAGTTTTTATTCCGGCTTCCATGGCCTTGTCCAGATTTAATATTTCCAGAAAGTTCTCACCTCACACTGACTTATCAGCCTTTCTCTTCATTAAAAGCTTTACAGTACATTTGTGAGTATTTATGATTGTCAAAATAAGAAAAGTACAGCTAAGAATGAACTATGTTCATAGCTAATGCATTAAAGGCCTGCTGCAAAGAACAAAGAGTTAGGATATGGTCAAATTACATTCTACTAATTTAGATAATGCAACATTTATAGATCATGTGACATTGTGAACACAACTACATTTTTAAGGATCCTCAGTTTTAGCATCTGCAACATGGAGATAATGTGATTTATCTGACAGTTAGGATGGTCTATGAATTTCATGGTATGGGTCATGAAGTCATGAGAAAGTATTAGGCATGGTATCTAGCAAGTAGTATGTGCTCAATAGCCTTTCACATACCCTTACAGATGTATTTAAAATATAACATGAGCCCTGTATCATCTATGATAAATTTGGAAAATGGGGATGGGCAAAGCAAGGAGAGGGGAGAGAATCAGCAAAGACACTGAGTCATAAGAGGTTTATAGTATTTCATTTAAACCTCCTGGGAGAGAAGTGGGTGGGATGAGGGGAACTAGGGACAGGACCATACTTTCTGATTTCTTGATTTGCTTAGGGCAGATGGTTTGGTCAAGAATGGAGAGGTAAATGGTAGGAAGATTCCTCCATTACTGTCATTTCTGACCATCAGGCATCAGGGTCCTCCAGCTTGGCAGACATTAGTGTTAGCTTTTTTTTTCTTTTCCCTTCCATTCTTCCTTTTCTTTTTCCTTTCCTTTCTTTAGAGAAGGTATGCTACTGTGTAGCCAGGGTGGTCTCAAATTCAAGATCATCCTGCCTCCACCTCTCAAATACTGAGACTATGTTCCACCAGGATTTCCGACTCTAACCACTTCTTAGTGACATTTTGAAGATATCACAGCTTTTCTTCTCTTGCGAATGATTCTTTTGATGTGGGAAAATACAACTCTTTTCAGTAGGATCATTTCCGTTTCCTTTTGCTAGGACCCATCCCCGCTCTGGTTTTTGGGGATCTTGGACAACCTCACCTGGTTTTCTTTTGCATGTAGCCATGTCTTATTGAGGGGATATGACATATCCCTTTTACCAGTGTGTTAAGCAGTCATTTCCTTGCTTTGCTGCCAAGTTTTGGCCTGCCTCACTTTCACCTTCTCTCTCTTTAGCAAGTGTTTTTAGATCTCTCTGGTGTGAGTTGGGCAGTACTCTACCATGTTTCCCTAGGCACTAGGTACACTTAGCTTACTGACTGAGTGCTTTTGGAGGTGGAAAATTCCAGCCCTTTCTTACTCCTTGAGAGTTTAGAGGGTGGGGAGGAGCACTTTTCACTGTTAGCTTCCACTCAGACCCTTCTCCTGGTCTCTTTGATATGGGCGAGAGGTTATGGATTTCCCAATATGCATTTTGACTGCCTTTTTGGCAAGTTCTATATGGTGATCATATGCCTTTCTTTAGAATATGGCTGGCATATATAGTTTGTGGGGCTTAGCTGCAAAGAAGACTGAAATAGCAGCATTTAGAAATCTTAGTTAACCCATATATGCACTCATAGAGGTGCTCATTCCTCTGCTACTGAGGAAATGGAAACACACAGGTTCATTCTACGCCCAGCCTCTCTCAGTTTTGCAGATCTGTGTTTCCATGTGGGGTCGCAGCTGGACATCCAGGTTTGGAAATGAAAGTCTTGGTGATTCTACTCAGTTGTCACATGTGGAACGAGCAGGGACTATGCCCTTGCTTCAGATGTAAATATGAGCCCCAGTTATCCAGGCATCTGGGGAAGGTATACCCTTCTGTCCTTTGGTCCAGAATGTGGGAGTGGATCCAGTAATCCATGCAGAAGGCTGCAGAGGATAAGCTGGGTAACAGGGCTGGTGGATGGCTATTTTCTCTATCCTGTTCACTGAGTGTGTGCCTCAGATATAAATAATTTAACAATGGCAACAATTAGAGAACATGCCCTGCATGGGCTGAACCCGATTCCCCTAACTGGCACTGCAGGCTTACAGTTAGCCCAGTTCAGTCGAGGGCCTTATGAGCTCTTCATGCTACAGTCTATATTTGGTGTTGCTAAGACCATCACACAGCAATGGGCCTATGACTCCTTGATGGTCTCAGGGGTTCAAGGACAGCACTGAGAATAGAACGAGCCTGGTATTGCCAAGCCCCAGTTGCAGGAAACTCCCTTTATAAATCTTTCAGAACAGTTGTCAAATGCACTGAGGAAGAAGTTCAAGACTACCTCTGTTATGAGCTGTGGCCCTGGAACATAGCGGGTTTATATGTCTACTGTGTGTTTCTTGATTTTGGAAATAGAAGACAAGTGGATGGTGGCTCAGCCAACTTAGGATGGACAGTGAGCAGGGTTCCCTAACATAAACAGAACTGTGAGATGTATATATGACCTTCCTGTACACAGTCACCAGACACAAGGATTTGTAATAATCTCTCAATGACCAAAAGCAATAGAATTGGAGTCATATGTATCATGTTAAAGTTTCTAGCAGGAGTAAACATTTGAATAGTGAAAAAGAAATGGGCCAAATTCATTCTGATACCTTTTATCTAACCCAAAGCATGCAAAACAGTATTTCAGCATATAATCAGTATCGATAATTAATCATGCATGTCATTCCACAAATCTCTGATATCCTGTCCATGTCAACTTTCTACTCCAGCACGTCTCCACTAGAACTACCCACATTTGAAATACCTCATAGCCACATGTAACCTATTGCTTTAGAATTTGACAGCCCAGGTTATCATTCTTACTTCGCTATCTCTGTTAACCAAGATTCAGAAAGGTTAAGTAATTAGTGATGTTTCAATTACTCAAACCTTTCTGAACTTCAGTTTCCCTTATGATTCTTGTGAAAAAAGTTGATCATCATTCCCCTTTCTTATGGTTATTGTCACATGATTATATCACCACTGCGTTTCCTGGCACAACATTGGGACTCATTTAATACGAGTCTGTCCTCCAAATGACTTCTACTCTGTACTCCTTGTGGAGATGGAAATGCTATCTTCCCTGTGATGGTAGAATATGAACTCACCCCAACTTTCTTTCTTCTCCCACTGATTCCTGACCTCCTTCTACACTGCTCGTTTCTTCATTTCCCTCAGGTGTTGGTCCCAAAGTACCTTTTGCCAGAGAGGCTTTTCTGAATGCCCTGTGTACACAGTACCCTCACTCTCCTTCCCCTCGGACCCGCCTTTTACTTAGTGCACTCCCCACCACCTCCTAGTTACTGCCCTTGTCCTCCAATAGAAAACTGACTCCTTCCAAAGGGTCTTTTGTAAATGGTTTGTCTTGCTTCTATTCCTCTACTGGACTTCCTTCCTTTTTCTTAGTATTTATGGACCACAGTGTGTGTGTGTGTATATATATATATAGAAACACTTAGAAGTTGTAAGCTTGGGAGTTACTTTATGCTCATCTTTTAAGTAGGATGTATATGACTGTTTATGGAATATACCTGTATCAATTTCTGATATAGACTTCATTCTGACAACAGATAACTTGAAAGCCTGGCACATAATAGATGGTTAATTGTTGTTAGTTGTGCTTCCCTTATATTTTCCCAAGCCTCCAGCGAAGTTAGTGTTAATATGCTCTTAATTACAGAAGGGAGTTCTCAGTTCTAGTTAACATGTCACATGATAACATGTAGATAATAATCTACTCATCTTTTGTTCCAGCCCACCAACTTATACATTTATATTAAAAAGTAGTTTGCAGAAACTTTAATTTTGCTTTTAGCGCTTCATGGATTATTGTGATTTTCTAAGTCAACAGAGACATGTTCTAACATTTTCCGTGATGAACTAATCTCTATTTACTGCAATATAGATATATCACAAATCCCCAAAAGGAATGAGTTCAAATATAGCCACATGTATGCATTCTTTCAAGACATGCAGAAGAAGGAATAATGCTCCTAACAGGGAACTACATGACTGGAGTCACAATTTGCCACTGGGATCATTCTTTATCAGAAAGAATTGGATTAGAGTAGGATTGTTGGTCCCCCTAATATTCTTTATTGTAAGGGGCTGTCCAATGCAGGGTAGGATGTTTGATAGAAACCCAAGTCCCTTAGTTCTGACCAATAAAGATGTCCTTGTGATGCAAAATGGCCTCCACTTTGGAAGCACCAGTTTAGAACTTTCAAATTTTAGCTAATTCTAGAATTGTAGGCTGAAGGCTTACTCTCTTTTCTTTTCTTTTCTTTTCTTTTCTTTTTTTTTTTTTCGAGGTAGGGTTTCACTCTAGCCCAGGCTGACCTGGAATTCACTATGTAATCTCAGTGTGGCCTTGAACTCATGGTGATCCTCCTACCTCTGTCTCCCAAGTGTTGTGATTAAAGGTGTGCACCATTCCCGGCTGGCTTACTCCCTTTTCTATATGTACACATACACATGCACAGAAACACACACCACACTGCTGTGAGATGTGCTGTGATGTTCTCCAGCCTGTTTCCTCACAGCAACGGCTAAGTTTTCTCGCACAGGCTCCCACCTGCACCCACTCAAACAGAAGCTCTGTGGGAAGCCTGTATGGGGAACAAGCATGCTGCCATTCAGGTATGTTGCCGCTGACTGTGGCAATCTCTGCACAATTGCCTCCACCCCTGCTTGCCATTCTGGTGGGCTCTGGCAGATACTCTTGGCAGCTGTAGCCATCACAGTTCTGCACTCTATATGTTTGGCTTTATTTAGGCTCTGAACAAAACTTAAGGACACAGCTTTCTCCAGATCACTTTCTGCGCCCATGCCTCCTTCCTTTGCTTTGACCACTGGGACTTGCAGCAATAGGCAGATCTTTGTAGCAACTTATGACAAAATGGTGTACTTGGACAGTTGGGGGAAATAGTCAATTGTGCAGAAATCTACATCTCTCTCACTTTGATTTCTTCTTTCATATCTGCATTGGCATCCATCTTCAGCTGGAAGAATAGCCAAATAAGGAGTGTTTAATCATGTGTGGAGATAGTTTTACAGTTGACAAAATGTTTGTGTCCTCCTCATCATATTTTTAAATGGTGTCTATAAAAATCCGAGATCTAGCGAGGGGTCATGATTGTTCACAGTCACACGGCTAGCCAAGATGAGAAACTGTTTGCTAAAGCTTCCTGCAAGTTAAAGACTCACAGCTCAATGAACAAGACAGACATAAAAACAAAGAAATGTAAGGCAATCAGTGCTGACATACAGTTATTGAAAATGAGCAAGTAAGCTGAGTGGAAAGAGCAACAATTTTTTACAAATGAATTGTAAAGAAGAAATGACCTCTAAGGACATGACCTCAGCTAGTTCCTGAGGGACAAATATAGTTTGGCCCACCCATGGGAAGAAAGTCAACAAAAATAGTTCCTAGTAGAGAATTAAGTCAACAACACAGGATCAGCAGATCAGTGTTTATTGTGATCATCATTATCCTCCTTATCCATTTATGACATTTATTGAGCATATACTACATGCCAGGAGCTTGCAGTGGGCATGTTGCATGGTTTGTGTTATTCAGTTGTCATACTTGTTTCAAGTGTATATGCTCTTATTAATATTACATAGATGTGAAGAATAAAACTCAAAGAGGTTAAATAGCTCTCATGAAATAGTACTGTTTTATTTTATTTATTTATTTATTAGAAACAGAGAGAGGGAGAAAAGAGAGAGAGAGAGAGAAAGAGTGAGAATGGGCATGCCAGGGCCTCTAGCCACTGCAAATAAACTCCAGATGCAGGTACTGCCATGTGTATCTGGTTTATATGGGACCTGGGGAATCAAACCAGGGTTCTTAGGCTTTGCAGACATGTGTCTTAACCACTAAGCCATCTCTCCAGCCCAAAACATCATACTTTATATCCCATTAAAACTATACACAGATAATAATTCCTCATAGATTCAAATATCACTAAGATATAGCTAGTTTTGAGAATTTTCATGTCAAAATGCTTATGGGCCTGTGTTGGTTTGATTCAGGTGTCCCCCATAAACGTAGATGTTCTGAATGCTAGGTTCCCAGCTGAGGGACATTGGGAATTAATGCCTTCTGGAGGCAGTGTATTGTATCTGGGGGCAGGCTTATGGGTATTATAGCCAGTTTCCCCTTGCCATTGTTTGGCACACTCTCCTGTTGCTATTGTCCACCTTATGTTGGCCAGGGGTGATGTCCACCCTCTGCTCATGCCATTGTTTTCCCCCACCATCATGGAGCTTCCCCTCCAGTCTTTAAGCCAAAATAACCCTCCCCCCCAGAAAGCTGCTCTTGGTCACGTGATTTCTGCCAGCAATGCAAACCTAACTGCAACAAGGCCCAATACTGTGAAAGTCTTAAGCGAGTAATGATAGTCACTGTGAGGTAATGAATGCAACAGCTACCTGGTGTATAAAAGATAGCTTTTCAAAGCACTCCTCCCCATTCTCTGCTTTTACATACTTTCCATTCCTCTCCTGAATGTTACCTGTATCTTGCAGGGCATACAGAAATGTCTCATTTAATATAGAGAACTCAACACTTTGATGATTTGAGTCTCCTCAGTAGTCACTGCCATCTTCAGAAAGAAGCTTCTCTGAATAACAGTAAGAACAGCTCTAGGGGGCTTGAGAGATGGCTTAGTGGTTAAGGCGCTTGCCTGTGAAGGTTAAGGACCCAGGTTCGATTATCCAGATCCCATGTAAGCCAGATGCACATGGCAAAGGCATCTGGAGTTCGTTTGCAGTGGCTAGTAACTCTGGCGTGTCCATTCTCTGTCTCTCTCTCTATATATAATAAATAAATAAATATTAAAAATAGCACTAATTTATGAACATAAACACAAGTGTTCACAGGGCAATTTGATGAGTACAACATATCCATTTAGCCAAACAACAGCAATACCTTCCTCCCTCTACTGTCTATGACCTTCCCCATCATAGGCCATTGACAAAGTTTTTGGTAACAGGCAGTAATTTCCTCCCATGGAGTGGGCCTCAAATCAATCAGAGAGAGGCTTGTTATCCTCATAAGTCATGATACATGTTTCCTGGCTGTTTGGATGTGCAGCACACAGGGTAAATCTACCAGTGAGCAAGACTTGATTTTTCTCCCCAGTAGCCTGCAGAGCACTTTCCAGTACTATGGTATTTTGCAGGGAGGAGGCTTCCAGTTAGTTACAGCCTGATTTCTTAGCATCACACAACTGAAGCACATGGTATCTTCAGTAATAGGAGCTTACTATCTAGTTCTGGTAGGCAAGAAATAGCACTGTATTGTTTTGGGGGTTATAGAGTTACATTTTCCTTTCATTATGGAGAAAGACAAACTCTTTTAGAGTGAGAAGGTGGGGGTCTATCAATATCTTATAGGCTGGTACCAAGGCTGGACATAGACTTGTGACTTTTCTTTTATGCTTTCCAGAAAAACAAACAAACAAAACAAACAAAAAACAAAAAAAAACCTCACCACCTAAGCTCTCCCTTGGACTCCAGCATTTGTCCAGTGCAGCATCAGTGTACTGTGACTTCACCCAACTGAAGAGGTGGGCAAGATCTTGTCAAACCCTTGGCCTTTAGTGTTCCCTCTGATGGTCAAGGGACCTTGAGTATAGATGAATTTATAATAGATGAATGGGGGGGGCGCATATATGTGTTTGCGGCTTGGGAAATATTCCACAGATCTTTGTAGAAGGGTACTCCAACAAACTGTAAGGATTTTGTGTCTCTAAAGTAGCCAGTTCAGATAGTCAGGGTGCTAATCTAGCCTAAGACTTTGTGCATTCATCTGACCAAGCAAAATCAAAAAGCAAACTTAGTATCTATGTGAAAAGAGCAGAAAAAGAGATTCATTGAGCCCCAAGTTGTGAGAGTCAGTTGCTACTGAAGGCAGGAGGAGGGGTAGATGCTTGCATTCTGTCACCATGCCCCTAGCTGGCTGTATGGTACTGCTTCTGCATTAATTCATTCCATTCACTCAACACATACCTTCCCTGAAGAGCTATGTGGTACCAAGTTTTGAGATGCAGGTACTTAGACATGTCCTCAGTTTACTAATGAGAAAACTGCATCTCTGTGGGAGCAAGCAATTGGGATGCATTCACTCAGCATGCACATGCTAAAGCAAGGCAATCATGTGGACCCAGGTCACACTAACTTTTTGTGAACCTTAAAGCATTTTGATGAAAATATGTTAACTTTTTCTTTTCCATTGTCTTTCTCTTCCCTCTCTCTTTCTTCTTCCTCCTTCCTTTCTTTTCTTGATTCTTTCCTCTATAGGACTCCACAGAATGGAGCAAGAATGAGAGGAAAAAGGCCGGCAGAAAAGCATGAACTGGAGGTTTGTTGAGCTCCTCTACTTCCTGTTTGTATGGGGCCGTATCTCAGTGCAGCCCTCCCACCAGGAGCCAGCTGGGACAGACCAACATGTCTCCAAGGAATTTGATTGGCTTATTTCAGACAGGGGCCCTTTCCACCACTCCAGGAGCTACCTATCCTTTGTGGAAAGACACCGTCAAGGATTTACAACCAGATATAAAATATACAGGTATGACTCAGGCTAAAAAAAGCCCCTGCCTTTTACTACTGTTGTGCTTTGTGGGGATAGGCTTTGCCGACACCTGGCTGTTTGGAAAAATGACTTGGTCAAGAGACTGTGCCCTTGACATAGGATGTTTATCATTTTTTATCTTTGCATAAAATATTAACAATAATTACATCAAATAACCAATATTTATTGATTATTTATGATATGCTGGACATAGTACTTGGTAGTTAGACATTATCTCATTTAAACTGCTGATCATCTAATGTTGACTAAAGTTGTTTGATCCAGTTGGCATGTAACTGAGTCTCAATTAGGAAACATAATAATATTTTTAAAGACACAGAGTTAGCTGGGCATGGTGGCACATGCCTTTAATCCCAGCATTTGGGAGGCAGAGGTAGGAGGATAGCTGTGAGTTCAAGGCCATCCTGAAACTACATAGTGAATTCCAGGTCATCCTGACCTAGAGTGAGACCCTACTTTGAAAAATAACAAACAAACAAACAAACAAAAAGACACAGAGTCAATAAGTGCTAGAGCTAGGATTCAACCCTTGTTTTATCTCTAGTCATGGTAATTCTTTTGTTCTGCAAGTGTTACACATGAATCTAGTAATCCTACATAACTATAAAAGACTAAGTTATGTACAGGAGAGATCCTCTGAAGGTGCAATAAATGAGTTTATTTAATAAACCCACCATCGACAAATTAACAGGAGTAAAATTAATTATGTGCATACACAAGGGACTCCTACAAAAATATAAGATTTGAGAAAGGAGCAGATGACTTCAGTGTGTGTAGCATTATGACTTACAGAAAGGAACTCAGGATCTCTGAGGGGTGGTATCAACACAAGGTGTAGAAAGTCCAGGAGAAGAAATGCATGGGGGAAGAGCTTTATTGTTTTCTTATGCAGATAAAGTAGTGTTGGTAACAGATACTTTCTCAGAGCATCCCTTTAGAACATTAGGGATAGCTTATGATAAAATCTGTCTGGGCCAGCATCTCCTGTTCTATCACGGAATCTTCTCTGGTGATGATTATGGGGAAGGAAATCCATGGTAATTAAGCTACTGTTTGGAGGCTATATCTGTGAATACATAAGGTAACTTCAGAGAAAAATCCTACCTTGTGCTTTGGGGACAAAAGAGGAACCAGAGAGAGGAATGTGGGAGCCGGTGACACCACCTTTGGTTCCACTGGTTCAATGGAGAAAGAATAAATGACATACTTTCAAGTTTTCTGAGCCTCAACAGCCCAAAGTACTTTCTTTATGATCTTTTCTTATTTTCTACATTCTATTTAATCCTGATAACTTTAATATAGCCACCGTGCTCTAAATTTATTCCTCTGTAATAGGCAACATTCATATTACTTATTAGTGTGGAGTGGCCTATTTATATGTGTGAGTGTGTGAATGCAAGTATGTATATGCCATAGGATGCATATGGAGGTCAGAGGATAGCTTCCGGGTCAGTCCACTGTCTTTCCACTTCATTTGAGTATGGGTTTGTCACTCTGAATTCTGTGCTCTTCTTTGCTGAACTTGCCAAGAGCTTCCAGGAAATTTTGTCTGCCTCCCATCTCACTGTGAGCTACAGGGGCTTGTATTCTCTCCACGGCTTCCAGCTTTTCATGTGGCCTCTGGGGATTGACCTCTAGTACTCCAGCTATGGCAAGCGCTATGCACTGAGCAATCACCCCAGCCTTAGAAACCGGTTTTATTTAAAATTTTTTTTTTTTAAATCTTTTTTTTTTTTTTTTTTTTTTTGGTTTGGTTTTGCGAGGTAGGGTCTCACTCTGGTCCAGGCTGACCTGGAATTTAGTCTCAGGGTGGCGAAGAATCCTCCTACCTCTGCCTCCCGAGTGCTGGGATTAAAGGCGTGCGCCACCACGCCTGGCTATTTAAAATGTTTTTGAGGGTACACACACACACACACACACACACACACACACTATAGTCATGTTTGGGTCTTCGAGTTTACCTTTGCTATATCATTGTTATCATATGCACACAGTAAATATTGTGGATTTGCATAAAGCAAAATCTCTGTGTAGTTTTTGCCTAATGTCAAGAAAGGAAAGGCAAACTCTTAACATCGCTGAGCCAATTATACTAAGGGACAAAAAAGCATGATGCCAGGAGGAACCTTGGCCTGTAACTAAGAAGCTCAGAATTCAGACCTTAGGTTTTCTAAGTCATTGATGTGGAAAGTAGCAAGCCATTTTGTGTTGATGTGTCCTGAA
The DNA here is from genome assembly GCA_036365145.1 of Orientallactaga sibirica. NCBI lineage: Eukaryota > Metazoa > Chordata > Mammalia > Rodentia > Dipodidae > Orientallactaga > Orientallactaga sibirica. The sequence goes on from JAEOAD010000034.1 coordinate 16,005,889, forward strand.
GATGAAGGATTTCTGAAATCTCCACCAGCTGCAAATGCTTGTCATTCCATTCCGAACATTCTAATTCTGGTGGGCCCACGAATGCCTAAGGTCTTGTAATGGGCTCTGCCCATGCAAAAGTTCATGGATAAACTTTGTATGTGCCTTGAAGAGTGGTGAGTACTTGGTGAGTTACTGGAGAAACAAGCCACTGGGCATTATGAAGTGTGAGAATGCAAAGAAAAATGAATACAGGGCGAATAAGTGAAGGAAGTATCTATAAATGTGAGAAATATGCACACATCTCTTCACTTCTCCTCTCAAAATAAAATAACACCCAAAGTCAAACATTATGATTGAATCAAAGGGCTTCCTCTGGAGAGAATAGTATTATCTGCTAAATTTTAAATTTGTATTATTCTTAAAAAGGTTTCTAGCAGAATAGAGCTATATTGTTGGAGATAATGCATTAACCAGGCATGGATAGAGACATAAACCAGGTATGGGTATACACATAAACCAGGCACGGGTATACACATAAACCAGGTATGGGTATACACATAAACCAGGCATGGGTATACACATAAACCAGGCACAGGTATACACATAAACCAGGTATGGGTATACACATAAACCAGGCATGGGTACATAATGACTGCTTGAAGGACAGATGACTATGAAATGCCTGTTCCTAGAGAGGATGTAGCTGTGAGAGTTGGGTCCTGAAAGAAATTATTGAGATCCAGATACCTTATTCTGCTTATTACTTGTCAAATTTTAATGATATCCAGGTTTTCATATGGCTTTCTCTTCCATTTGAGCCTCTTAAGGGCACTTCAAGGTTGGGATGCATTCAATTCATATTTTCATTTTAATACTGACTTGATTAACACGAGTCAGGTAGCCAACAGAAGTCTCAATCAAAAGTCCAGAAGCACATTAATTAACCTGCTAGAACTGAAAGCATCTGGATACTCATTCCAGTCTCCATGCCCTGGGTTGTGACATTAGGGAAACCGCCTTCTTTACTGAATCCCACTTTCCTCATTTATCAAATCAGGGTTGGATGAAGATCAGTGAATTTTAACCTGTGCTCTGTGAAATGCTGACAACTGATTACAGTAGCCATGGTAACCATTGTGTTGTTGAGAGATACCCAGAGGGCCTATCAGGCAGGATCCCTTCTTCTCTACTTCCCATGTAAAAGGAAGATTTACATCTGTTTATGTGTTTAGTTTTTGCATGGGCTTTGTGTTAGATTTGTAAGCAATGTTCCAGTCACACAGTGAGCTGGTTTCTACTTTTCTTTTAGCTCTACACTTAAGTGTAAGATTTTACTAAGGTCACATGGATAACTAAATAATGGTGTTTAACACAGAAGCTAAGCCTTTGGTCATCTAGTCACTGTACCCTTCCTTTATTCAATCCTGAAATAGTTATTAAACAACAGTTTGAGGCCCCGCATTGTATTTAGGGAAGATGATACAATGATGATGAGTAAAGTAAATATTATCCTCCCTCTCATAGTAGAGGTTGAAAGTAATTAACTATGCATGCACACACACATGGATTTATATATAGATTAGGTGCTACAAAATAAAAAGGCCAGGAGAGATTTATGTGGAAAATGATAAATTCTTTTTCAAGAATATTTTTATTTAATTATGGAAGAGAGGGTGAAGAATGAGAGAGAGAATGGGCACACCAGGGCTTTTGCCAATGCAAACACTCACATCCCAGGCCACTTTGTGTGCCAGGCTTTTCGTGGTGCTGAGGAATCAAACCCATATTGGCAGGCTATTCAAGCAAGTACTGTTGAGCCATTTCTCTAGCCCCCAAATGATAAATTCTATACATATTGACTTGGTTCTTGTCTTATCTGCACATGAAAATGCATGCAAATAGCTAGTCAGAGATATATGTGTTCATCCAGGTGCAGACCAGAGTTAAGAGCCAACTAGCATAGGCTCACTGAGCAGTCATCAGTTGATTCCTTTTCTTTGTGCTGTGCCATATCATTGAAACACTGCCCATTGTGTCTCTCTTCTGTGTGCTAACATGCATGCAGATTAGAAACTTGACATTACATTCTAAGAGCAGGGCTTTCCTCCCACAATGCCATGTTGCCTGATGGTGCTAGGATGGCAGCTCTTCTGAGATGTTATAGACCTTATGTCTGAGCCATTTTCCTCTGACACAGAGTACAGAGTGATCTGCAGGCTTCTGAAAGAAACCAAAGAAAAATTCCCCTCCTTATCTAGGCAGGTTGAGGCCATTTTATTTCTCTTGAATGTGCACACAGAGGCTTGCTATAACTTGTACAGTCCTGTTGAGGATTCACTGCCAGTGGAAATTATAAGCCACTGTCAAATCCCAAATATAGTCCTTCTCATGTTGCTATACAAGCCCAGCAATTGCATGTGCACATGCCATGGTTTGAGTGCATGTGGTACATATTATCACTTGAGGTAGCATGAGCTTATGAAGAGTTTGGGCTAAGGAAAGCTAAGAGAGCTCAAAGAATATTCTACTACTACCTGGGTTTAGTGTCAGAACCTTTGACCATGGAGTCAGGGTACATGGATACTTCTTAGCTCACCTGGCTCCTTTCTGAATACTCTGGCCAAGGAATGGAACCATTTGAGGCTATTTCTTCATCTGTCCAATGGAATGTTAGATGAGGTAGTCTGCAGGGTCTTTCCCTTCTCTGAAATTCTGACTCTAGGAAACATTGTCATTTTTAAATTACAGCATGTCTACTTAGAGGGGACTCTGGGATTGGAGTTTGGAGACTCAGATTTTATTTGATTTCAAGTCTCATTTTAGCTATCTCATTGTGGGCAGTTCATCCAGACAGTAGTTACTCACTTATAAATTCAGTTTTAGATATTGGAGATTACAAAAATAAATAATACTGTGTATCCATACACATCCCACACCTCTTCCGCCCAAAGCTTGGAGTTGGTACAAGGAATAGAGCAGAGGAAAAGTGAATAATCAAACAATTATCATTGCATGGATGGGAATGACCCTAGCAGATATTCAGATAACAATGTATGTTTTGCCTATCAAGTTGAATGAAATGCAGTTTATATGAAAATGATTTGCAAAATTTAAATTATGTCTGGAATTTTTGATAAAATATTTCTACTAATTTGACTTCCTGTTAAGAGCATACTCATTATTCATTGACTAATGATAACTATTCTGTGAGGGAATCACTATTATTTTTCCATATTATGAATAATAATACAGAAGCATGAAGAGGCTTAACATATTTTCCATATCACACAGCTTTGGATCCCTAGAGCTGGGATCTAAAAACAAGCATCTGATACTCTTCCCCAGGAGCCCTTCATATGCTATCATGTCTGTCCATTGGTTTATTACTCAATACCACTCAATTCTAAGGGGTTTCCTTTGACAATGAGAAAGCTACAAACTTTCCAAGTGTTAGTTTTGTTATCTGTAAGAGGGAGGTGATTTTAAATGTCTGATGTAGTTGTGACGAGGAATAACTTATGGATCAAGTATATGGAACCTAGAATTTTATAGGAGCTTCATAAATTTGAGTTCCCTTCTCCATTCCAGAAGCTGAGTGCATTACTGTAAATTATTTACTTTCTTCTTATGATAAATTATAAGTGAGTTTGTTGGAAGGTCATTCTTGTGTTCCTAATGCTTTTATGTGCTTTATATTATCTTTTTATAGTCTTTGAGCTCATCAGTAGTTGAATTTAGTGTTTATTTCCAATATAATTTTTTGGTTGATTTTTCTTTTCTTTTTTTCTTTTTTTTTTTGTTTGCTTTTGAGACAAGATTCCCTATAGCCCAGTCTGGCCTCTAATTTTCTGTGTAGCTGAGGTTGTCCTTGAACTCATGATCCTCCTGTCACATACCTGATCTCAAATATGTACCACCATGCCCAGCTTCAAATGTGGGTCTAAAATAAAATAAAAAGGAGGGACTGGGGCAATGGCTTAGTCAGTAATGTGCTTGCTATGTTTAGGTTCCCAGCATTCAGGAGGGAGGATACTGGGCCCCACCTCAAGCTGATTGGCTAAACTAGCTGGATCTGCAAGCCCTGGGCTCAAGTAAGGACCTACCTCTCAATAAATAAGGTGAACCTCTATTAAGGATACATCTGAAGTCTACTCCTGGCCTCCATACACATGTGCAAACATGCCTACACACATGTGAACACAGATACATACACACCTTCACATGACACACAGATGCACAAACATGGCTATGAGAGAGAATTATGGTACTGTTTATAGGCTTTGATTCAGCATTCTCTGGAATTTCAGATCACAGGGTAGACAGTGATAAATATGGTAACTAGGCCACAAGAGAGGTTTCATATTGAGTGGATTTCCCTGCAGGTTGTAAAGCAAGTGGTTTGTGGCTTATGCTGCATCTCCCTTTGAGCTCTAAATATGTACCTGAAGCTTGAATGTAAATCAAATCTTGGCAAACCAAGTCTAATTTCCTAGCTGTCTCGCATATTTATTTCAGGCTTGTGTGAATCTCAGTTCTAACGTGGCGTGCAGATGTTCCTTCGTGTGTTTCATTAAAATATCTGTGGCAGGTTTTGTGGTAAAGCTCTCTGAATAAATGAATGGGGATGGGGTGATTGGACAGTTCTACGGAGATGAATGAGAAGTGATCCTTACCTAGCACTCACAAATATATAATATACTGGAGTTGGTGATGTATAATATAGACATGACCCCTGTCCTCAGGAAGCTAACAACAATGAGTGTGATAGAGATTCCAACCTCTGTTCCACTCAGGAGACTTGTAGGTGACCTTGAAAGAAGTCTCCAGCCTTTGATTCCAGATAGCATCTTGACAACTTTTGGTACACAGACAGTATTTTCATTATTATGGACAACATTTTTCCAAGTGATGTTAAAAGATATTTTCTGGAAAAAGGGAACCTATAATATTTAAAAACCATGAATTAGTACTATATAATAGTAATATACAAATATAATGCTGACATTGCTATCTTTTAAAAATATTTTGTGTGTTTATTTGCAAGGACAGAGAGAGAGTGAGAATGAATATGGCCATGCCAGGGCCTCTAGCCACTGAAAACAAACTCCAGATATATGCACCACTTTGTGTATCTGGCTTGACATGGGTACTGGGGAATCAAATCCTAGTTATTAGCAATCTCTCCAGTCCTAACATTGCTATCTTAAGTGCCAACTGTGTATTGTATAATACACAGTGTCAAAATAATTGCAACTGATCTTTACAATCATCCTGCGCAGTACACATTGCTAATATCTGTAATTATATAGCCTGTAAGGTAAAATGATTAATTCATTGTAAGATAGGTATTATCACAGGCAAGTTTGATTCCAGAGCTTTCATGCTAGATCATGCTATGAAGCCTCACAAATGATGTAAATATATACATGGAACATCTAGACCATCATACAGACAACCTTACTTCATTAATTTTATTACTACTGAAAGTCTGTTTCCAAACTTCCTGAGCATGCCACTTTCTGGTGAGGATGGAGAAGCACTGGCTCTGCTTGGTTCTGAAAGAATCATTGTTGCCTTTCTGGTTTCAGGTACATGGTATCTGGCTGAGGAAGTCCATCACCCTGTGGTGTTTTAGGGCTATATCTACCTTCCAGTTTAGACTCGAAAGGAATGGGTCAGCATGTGCAATTTTTTTCTGTCCCAACCCTTATCTTTAAAAAGTTCCTTTTGTCATTTACTATTTTAAAATCAGTTTGTAGTGGCTGAGAAACCAGTAGTTTTAAAGAAGTAAAGAGAGATGAAGAGAAGAATATTAAAATAAATGGCCTCCGATTTTGGTCTCCATGAATTTGAGTTGGGTGGATGAAATGTGTGATGAGTAGATTTCCAAAGTATTTGGTTGGAGAGCAAATGGGGCAAGAGTTTTCCATGGAGCATTGAGACGGGTGCAGACCAGCTGACCATGCGTTCACAGCGCAGGCAAATACGTTTTTCTTTCTTTTATTTTTAAATTTTATTTTATTGTATTTATTTGCAAGGAGAAAGAGAGAGAAAAAAAATGAAAATGAGAATGGGCAGTCAGGGCTTCTAACCACTTCAAATGAACTGCAGGTGCATGCATCATTTTGTTCATCTGGTTTTACGTGGGTACTGAGGAATTGAACCTGGGGAGTTAGCCTTTGTAGGCAAGTATCTTAACCCCTGAGCCATCTCTCCAGACCCATATTTGCTTTCTGGTGCAGAGGAGCATGTAAGGGAAATTCTCTGTTCCAGGAACAAAACAAAACAATAGTTTTCTTCTGAGAACTCTGAGACTCTGAATATAGTATTTTTCTAGGAAGTAGGATGTTTAGGCTCCATTGTTAGGTCTGAAATTATATGTTTCATGTCAGAAAACAGAACAAAACAGCTTAGACTAAGTGTGTTACCAGGAACACTCCTTTTTAGAGAATGTCCAGTTGACTCAAAAGAAGATGAGAATGGGCCAATGTCACTTGTTCATATTTATCAATATCAGACTCACTGAAGAGGTCAGCAATCTCCTCTTATCTCTCACTTGATCCAAATTTCTTGTAAGTTTTCTTGAATGAAGAAGAGTGGAGAAAGACAACCAGCAACCTTCTGCTGGACTCCTTTGTGTCAATCCAAAGAGAATCTTCAGTATTGATTATTTAAAATGGACCTTCCCATCCCAAGTATGATGGCTTTATTACTATCAAATTGGTACCATTGCAGTACCGTATGTCTTTGCTCTCATGTCATTACTAGACTGACTTCCAAGAGTTGCTAACCAGTTAGGTTTAGTCTCTGCAAGTAATTACCCAGCTTGCTCAGCAGCAGTGTCTATACATGGACCTGCTTGCCCACCCACTCACAAAGCAGACCAATTCCAAAGATGGTTACTGCTGAGCTGGAGTGAAGTAGGCAACATGTAAACAGGCCCTTGGGCTTCAGACTCAGCTCCAGATGTTGGTCAAGGAAGACAAAAAGTGCTAATCACTCTTTGGAGCATGCTTAGTGGCAGCCTCACATATTCATTTGAAAATCTTTTGTTGATCTCCACATTGCTGTCCTGGGCCCATACTGTTTCTTAGGGATGGCAAAGGAAATTCTTGATTCTTGTCCTCAAGGAGTTCACGGTATCTTGGAAAAACAAAAGACAAAGAAACAAAACTGACTGAAAGGCAGGTTAGCACAGCACCGTGTAGAAAGTTCCCTGACTGTGCAATGCCATGGGAGCACTGCTTGTGCATGAGAGGGGATCTCATAAAATCAGGGTGGTAAATTTTGGGAAGGGTGGGAAGAAAAGACCAGTCTGCAAAGGCATACTAGAGGAAGGGAAGTGGAACAGTCTTCTGAGAAGACTGGAATGTAGTGGGAAGGCAGTGAGCAAAACATTTTGTGTAATGAAATACCACTGTGCCAGGAGAGGAGGCAGGAGAAAGGATGGGACAAAGGGCTCTCACATTGTATATCTTGTGTGGGTCTGATGGCTGAAGCTCTGGCTGGAGAGGATCTTAGGGCCAACAATCGAGTGAATTTGAAATAGCAAGCTGATGTCAACCATTAGCCTCTAGTTAATTAACAGATTATTTCAACATAGCTATTTATAGTAGTATTTTGTTATTTTTACCTTTTTTACCTTAACCCATGCAAAAAATACATTTTATATTGACTTTCAACAAACCCAGCCAGAGACATAAGATAAAAATATGTGATTGAAATAAAAACTCACAGAAACTTACCCTTGTTTATTATGTGTACTATTTTGTCACTTCCTATTCTATTCCACTCAAATATAATTTATTCTTTACCGTACCAGTTAGTTTTTAAAATGCTCATGCCTACAAACAAAATTGGTTTTGGTCTCTGTTAATTGGGGGAAGGCTTGGAAATTTAGTAAACATTGACTTTATTCTGTATTGTAGTCAGCTTTAGGCTTCAGAGGAAAATTGAGCTGAGAGTTTGCAATGGGCTCAAGGTAAAAAGAATTGGAACTTGTGTCTTTCCTGCTATAGGATCTAGGAAAGGGAAGGAGACAGCTTAAAACATGAAATGGATGTGAACAGATACAGACTTGGAAACATGGCTGTGGCTGCAGCTTGAGAAACAGGTGGAAAGGAGGAAGAGAGAAGGGTTATAAAGCTCAGGCAGTAATTAAGTACTTGAGGGAAAGGCCATGGAGGCAAGGCTCTTATTTCAAAGTTCCACTTGACAGGGCCCCAGCAGCAGTCCTCCCTCTCAGGCAGCCCTCTTCTATGTGTGTCCACACTCACTGGCCCCACTTCCATCTTCCTCACCCTTGGCAGGATGCATTCTTTTATGCAGAGTTCTACAGCCACTAGGAACCTTTGTATCTCTAATGAAAGAATTAGAATGCCCAGGCTTATGCCTGTAGGCAATTTCTTTATCTCTCAAGGTCCTACTTCTGGGCACAAGAATTACATGGTCTCATTAACAGTGCATTCTCAGACTATCTGGGGGAAGCATTTGGAATTTTACCCTTTATCTGTAACTGACTCACCTTTCTCAACTTGATAGAAATTTCCAGCTGCAAGTCCATTTCTAAGCTTATATGAACACCATGGTAACTTGGAAAATATTTACACTCAGGCCAACTTCTATTTGAATCTTAGCTGTGCACTTCCCTTCCATGATGCCTTAAGCATATGGCTTAAACTCTTTGAGCATGAACTTATTCATTTACAAAATGGTTATAAATCCCAAGGAAGTTGTAAAGAATTGGAAGAAACTGTATAACATTAGCACAGAACAAGTACATGAGGAATGGGAGTTAAACAAATAGCCAAGGAAGCAACTCTGGAAACTCAGCAGCAGGGACTCTGTTGAAGGAGTCTCCAACAGTAGAAGGAAGATTGGCCTGGCAGTTCTGTAGGGTAGATTGCCTCTGAAGGTAGTATGCCCACTATTATGAGGCCATGAGGACATTTCTTAGGAGGAAGAAAGAGCAGGAGAACCAGAGGAAGGAAGATATCTGATGTCCTGAGGCTCATATAGTAGGAATCAGGAGGCCAGAATACTGCCAAGAAATCTTTAAGCTATGAGCATACATCACTTCATGCATCCAACACACGTCCCATGATTTGTGAGCTTCTAATTTATTAATCAGCCAGGTGATGGAGGCAGTCTGTGACATCTCATCATCCAGTTCCTGCTGCATGGTGCTTGCCAAGTTGTCTTTGATACACAATGCTCCTGGGACATTGGTTCCCTGGGGATGCCTTCCCATGTGAGTGACGTCACAGTACTCAGCAGTGTTTCGGGATGGGAGGCAGTGTCTGGTGGTGGTGTGTGTGGTGGGGGATAACTTTACTTATCATAATTACAGGTTTGTTTTTCAAAAGACAGCAAGTTGCAGCCTCTTTTCTTGTGCACTTGTGACAGTCTCTCTATGATAGTAGTGTGACAACCATTTTATTTTACATTGACAAGGAGTGGTGCTTTGTATGAGAAAAAAAAAAAAGTACCGAATACAAATGATATGAAAGTCTTCATGCTGAAGGATCAGTTGGGATTGCCTTGCTTTAGGAAAAGAAAGACAAAATTGTGCATTATTAACTCAACCAAAGCTTGTTAAATCCATTCTATGTGTGGATAACATAATATTCTTTAATGACACCAAAACATTACTGATGCTTCATGCACACTGACAAGTAAGTAGGAAAAGACAAGACACAGCCAAATTGACATCTAGTGTGAGGAATAGTGGGAAAGAAGTATAACTTGGAGCCATGATGTAAGATGGTATGTGTATGTGCTTTAAGAGAGAAAGAGAGAGATCTTTCTGAGCCTATATGGAATTCAGAGAAAAGATGTTAGCATGTCAGCCAGAGAAGGTGGTAAGTAGCAGCGCTGGGTCAGGAAGTCCTATGTATGCACTTTATATAAAAGACTTTGAACTTTATCTTAAGACAATAGTTCCCACAGTTCTTCAAGATATTCTTAACCTTTCTGTGATTTTGGATTATGTGCTGTGGTTGCTATAGGACAAAGACATACTAATAATTCTGCTTACTGTGGTTAGATTCAAACAACTTAATGTAATACTTACGTCCACACATGCTTTGTGGCCATTTGAAGAAAATAGTGCATGCAAACCTAAAGGAAAAGTATCATTTTATCCTCGAATGATCATAGTTGCCTACTGCTTCTGAGATATTGCCCTCGGAGACTACCATCCTCATTTCCTGTTTCTCATTTACTTTTGTGCAGTACTTTGCAATTGAAGCAAAAATTCACAGAGATATTTTGTCATTGAATGTGAAGCAGTGTGTATCACAATGTTGAGACTATGAATGACCTCAAGGTAGTATTTTCTGTAATGCTCAATAAAGGTCAAATATTGCTCGTCTCCTTAGGGCAGTTAGAGTATCCTGCTGTTCTAGTGTGAGTGTGCTCTGTGTCATCTCTGCACAAGTTGTGAATTATATGATGAAGAACTAGGCAGCGATTGAGAAGGTTTTGCTTTAATGTGGGACATGCTACAGTTGTTATCTTAGATCACTCTTGCTAAAATGAAGAGGGTAGATTGATGGGGAAAGTCAGATGATGGCACAGATGGGGGTGGGGAATCACTGTGGACTAAAGGAGCAGCAATGGTATATTTTTTCCAGAATATTATTATTTTGAAATGAGGCCGATTCACAAGAATTTTCAAAGATAATAGTGAGTTGCTATGTACAGTGTACTCAGTTTTCCTCAATGCTTTCATATGATGTTGCTAAAACAAAATGTCAAACTAGGAGATCCCATATATTATGCATGCATAGTTCTATCATACTTATTAACTTATAGATTTGTGTAACCGCAGCCATGATGATGATATAGAATAAATAGTTCAAATACTACAAAGATATCTTATACCAGACCTTTATAGTCAGATCTCTTTTTTTCTGCTACCATTCTTAAATCTTACCAACAATTGTTCTGCATGTCTATGATTTTATTTCAAGACTGTAATATGTATGAACAAAACCATAACTGAAATACTTTAAGGGGGGGCAGAAGATTCAGTATTTGGGAGTACTTGGGCATGGAGGATGAAAAGAACAACTCAAGACATAAGGGCAGTTTCAAGACATACTTTCAACAATGAATCACTTACTTCCGGTTAAGAAGAACAATGTGTAAGGAAACATTTTTGGCTTCATTAACTGAGTAGGTGGTTGCATTTCCCAACAACATAATCTTGGGGATATAAGGGGACATTTTGAGGTCCTACACATTTGAAGATGATGAGTCAGCTTTGAAAATGAAAGCCTGAGCAATATTACATGGATGATCCAAATAGAAACATGGTAACCAGTGGCAGAATGTTTCAGACTCTTAACTTGGAGTGGTACTAAGAAATCACATTCAGATCACTAGTTATTGAGCTACCAATGTGAAGCTCTTGGAGCTATGCCTAGTCATGAAGGTGCCTGAATTAGTATGCACTAGGGGTATAAGAGAGGCATCATGGGTATTTTTTATGAAAAAATGCATGTCTGAAGGAGGAAGGGTTAGGCTATGAAGGATCATATTTCTAGTATAGCACATTAGGTAGAACTTATAAAGAGATATATGTACTTAAAATCTTCATCTTGGCAAGATCTTAAATAGCATGTGAGACATGGAAGTTAGTTGACAATGGATTGAAAAATAAGGAGAGAGGAAGGAGGAATTTTATTTTGGTTTTTGAAGAGTTCAGAAATGGGGTTAGAGGAGTGTTCATCAAAAATGAAAAAAGTTAAGTTAGATGGGAAGAATTTATTCAAAGATCTATTATCCAACATTGGGACTATAGTTAAAACTCATGTCTTACATACCAGAAAATCACTGGAAAACTAAATATTAAGTCTTCTCACCACAAAAAAATAAGTATGTTAGGTAATGCATATGTTAATTAGTTTGATTTAGCCATTTCAAAATGTATAAATGTGTCAAAACATCTGGTTGTTCATGTACACAATTACTTTTCAGTTAAAACCAATTAAATTCAAAAGATTGCTGGCCAAAAAAATAAGTATTTGAATAGACCACTGGAGCTAAGTTGAATCTAAAAAGAAGTAAATAGACTGGATAGTAGATAACAGGAAAGGAGAAGGGCACAGAATGAGAGGTCTTAGCGGGAGAGCAGGTGTTGAGATAATTACGCTAGAGATGGGAGTGTTTTGATATAATATGTCAGAGTTAGGGTTTTGGAGATGACAAGTTCTAGAGTAATCAAGGGAAGAAGTAGCAAGCAGGAAGAGGGTGGTATTGAAGGTCACTGAGCTGGATGCTGGGGCCATCTGGGGCTAGGTATATGACATGAAAACAAGATAAGCTGAAGGCATAGTGTGGAAGTGATGTGCTGCATTGCTCATGTAACATGAGTATTAGCACATTTTCTGTTGTTAAAATGAAATACTTCCAGCTTGCTGCCTTATGTAGAGAAAGGGTTTATTTATCTCATTTTTGGAGGACCAAGAGAGTGGTCCTTGAATCTGCTTGGCTCTGTGAGAACCTTTTGATTCCATCATAGTGGATGATATCCTACTGGGGCCACTTGGTGGGTCAATATTGTTTTCACATGAGGGACACTTAAAGAGAGAGAGAGAGACAGCACAATGATAATAAAACCTACATGACAGATGCATCATTTTCTCTTGAGAACTAATCCACTGTGGAGACAAGCACTAATACTTTCTAAGGGTGAGGCCCCATGACCCAAGTATCTTCTGCTAGGCTTTAAGGTTAAATCAACTCACATACCCACGCTTGGTTCTCCTTCCCAGCTCATACCCCAGCAGTAGCAGTTCTGGCTACCACAAAGATCTGACAAGGAGAATGAGGTGAGCATACCTCAGTCTGTGAGAGATTTGTATTTGAGTCTTGTTCCATTCTCCCTTAGATCTTGGAGGAGTGATTTATCCTCTATGCACCTTCACTTACAACCCTTCCAACCCCACAGAGCTGTGGTGCCATGTTCAAAAGACAAACTGAAAGCAAATCGCTCAGCAAGCCTTGTGTGGATGTGGCTCTTTTGTCCTCATTTACTGGCCTTGGATCCTTTCCATCACACTGATGGAAGATAGTGCTTTGGTACCTAGTAATTGCATTTGCATGGCCTGGATTTCAGAATATCATTTGGGGATAACAAAATGAGCAGTGGTTGTGACAGTGGAGAAGGTCCAGTATATGCCTTGTCTTTTAGAAGTCCAGGATAAATATGTGGAAACAGTTTACCCAGGCACATTGGCTGATGAAAGGATGGAATGTGCTTCCACAAGAGGAGTTCAATATTTTTTAGATTTACAAAAAGGTACTGTGGTACCCAAGCCTGGGATACTTTTCAGCAGATGATTTTGCACTTTCTCTAGACAGAACAGAGTTCTCAGTCTAACAGCTTTGCAAAATCAGGGTTATTATTAATAATGGTATAAAGAAGGTTAAGGAAGGAAACTGCGAGAGGCTAAGTGTTTGTAAAGGAAGTATTATGGAAATGGGAACTTTTATTTCTTTCTGGTGTGTGTGTGTGTGTGTGTGTGTGTGTGTGTGTGTGTGTGTGTGGTATGTGTGTGGAGATGCACATGCCCCATGCACACATGTGTAGAGGCCAGAGGAAGACTTCAAGTGTCCTCCTGTATAATTCTTGGGCATTACATCCCTGAGACGAAGTCTCCCACACTTCTCTTTGAACCTAGAGCTCACCACTTGTTTTTTTGGTTAGACTAGCTGACCAGGGAGCCCCAGTGATCCCCATCTACAATCGTCTGAATTCTAGGGTTACAGGCATGCACAACCATGTCCAGCTTTTTACATGGGTGCTGGGAATAAAATTCAAGTCCTCTTGCTTTCACTGTGAGGGTTGTTATGGGGGCATCTTCTTAGCCCAGAAATGGATACTTTTTACCTCTCATATAACACTTCTACTCCTGATGTTACAAATTGAACAGAATTAAACAAGTGATGGCTAATGTACAAAACAAAATATAGTTGGAATTCCTTAACCGAGGAGGAAGTCAGAAAACAAATCACAAAATGATGGTCACTAATACACTTATATGATGGAACACCAATATATTATTATTACTATTGAAAGCTTATGTCACCCACAATCATTCTTTGTAATAACGATGACCTCTGACCTCATTTTACAGATGAGAAAATGGAGGCTTGAAGATCAAATAAGCTAGGAGGTCATATAACTTCAACTACAATTAGGTCCTCTGCTTCCAGAGTCTTGGCAGAGTGTGGGGATATGGAGGAGGGAAAGCAGCTGGGGGGGGGGAGGAAGCAGCCTGAGGGCTTATAGGTCATCCCCTCTCCCACCCCCCCCCCACACGTCACCTGAGCTTTAGTGATTGCAACCTGAGCTTTGGTTCCCTCCTCCATAACACTGGAAATTTGGGCAAAGCAATGGCTGAAATGTTTTCCATTTCTTTTTCTGCTCACTTGACAAATAGTTATTATATGTATTTAAGACAACTTGATGTCTTCATAGATGCACATAGTGTGAGAAGAGCATAACCAAGACCTTGCCTAGTCACCATTTTCTCTTTCCTTCCCCTTCTTCTTATCGTGCTCTCTCTTTCCTCTCACTGCTACTTGAGATCTCTTCTGTGAGTAAATGTCAGTATATTCGACATTATGGTCCCCCGTGCTCTACATTAACTCTCCAGGACTTATTCATCTTACACTACTGAAATTTTGTGTACTTTAATGCACACTTCCCCATGTCTACCCAGTTGTGCTACCCCTGGGGGAAGGGTCACTGTTCTCATCTCTGCTTCAGTAAGTTTTACTCATTACGATCCACATATACATGAGACTTAGCAGGGCTGCGTTTTCTGTGTGTTTTCCTTTAAATAGTCACTTTTATCCATATTGTCCCTAATTGCCAGAATATCCTCTTTTTAAAGGTTTAGTGATATTCCACTATATGCATATCAGTTTTTCTCCATTATCTTCCAATGGAAATATTCAGATTTTGTCTATGTTGGCTAATGCTGCAGTGAATGTGTGTGTGTGTGTGTGTGTGTGTGTGTGTGTGTGTGTGTATAACTTCATTTTCTTTGAATGTCCAGAGATAGGATTGGTACATTACGTGGTACTTGTAGTTTCTAGTTTCAAGTTTTTTAGAGAACCACCATACTCTTTCCCAAGATGGGAACATAAAACTCATATTCCAGTCAACAGTGTATATGCATTTCCATATTTTTCACCAGCACTTGTTATCTATCGTCATTTTTGTAATAGCTATTCCAGTAGGTATGAGGTGATATTTCTCTATGGTGGTCAGTGAAGGCATGCAGATTTTCATATCCCTCTTGGCCTCTTGTTTGTCTTCTTTCTTGGGAAAGAATACATTTATTCTGGCAAAGAGCCCGATATTTAATACAGTTTTTTAATTTTTGTTTTGTAATTGAAGTAGGGTCTTATGTACCCCAGGCTGGCCACAAATTTGCTTTGTAGCTGAAAAGGCCTTGAATTACTGATCTTCCTGCCTCTACCTCTTCAGTGCTGAGATTATAGAAGTGCCATGATGCCCATCTAAAGACATTTTCTTTTCTTTTCTTTTCTTTTCTTTTCTTTTCTTTTCTTTTCTTTTCTTTTTTTTTCTCTTCTCTTCTTTCTCTTTTTTCTTTCTTGTTGGTGCTGAGTGTTGAATTCGGGGCCATGTACATGCTAGGTAAGTATGTAGTACTGACCTGTATCCTCAGTCCATTAATTTTAGATACTAGTTCCTTGTCACTTATGGCTGGAGAATGTTTTCTCCCACCCCACAGGTTATCTCTTCACTATATTGATTATTGTGTTTTCATGGGAAATCTTTTCTGTGTGAATCCCACTTGTTTATTTTGCTTTTGTTGTCTACATTTTAGTGTTTTATCAAAAAAAATTATTGCTCACACCATTTGCTTGATGTAAATATTGTTTATTGCATTTTCTTCTACTACTTTTAGAGTTTTTAGGATTATCTTAATGTCTTTATGTTAGGAAAGTTTTTCACTGCTGTGACAAAAGTTCCTGACAGAGACACTAAGGGAGAGGGGAATTATTTTGGCTCTAAGGAATCAGGGGAGAGGAGAGGAGAACAGGCAGAAGAGCCCCTTTCCCCTTCCCCCATTGAGTGGAGATCCTGGAAGAAACCCCTTTCCTTGCCCAGGAAGCAGGGAAGGTACCCAGAAGCAGAAGTGGGCACAATCTTCAAAGGCTTGCTTCTTGTGAGCAGTTCTGCTAACTAGACCCAACCTCCTAAAGGCTCCAGCCTTCATAATACTATCACAAGTTGTGGCCTGAGGGCGAATTCAAAGCGTGTGTCTGAGGAGGACATATCAAGTTCAATCCTAAACAGTCTTTGTGCAGTTTCAGGGATTTTGTTTTGTTTTGTGTGTGTGTGTGTGTGTGTGTGTGTGTGTGTTTACTATGAAGTAAGCATGCAGTTTAACTCTTTTGCAAGAGGATATCAGGTTTCCCCACAACACTTATTTGAAGAGATGACATGCTTAGAATCCTTCTCAAAGATATGTTAAACTTATATGTCATGACTTATTTATGCTTCTAAATGCTGTGGAACTACTATATATGGCTCTTTTTTATGCCAGTACTATTTTGTTTTGATTAGTGTAGTTTTGTAATGTGTTTTAAAAGCAATAAATGTGTTGACTACAAATGTGATATTCTGGCCTAAAATTATTTTGACCATTTGGGGCTCTTATGGTTCCAAAAGAAACTTAAGACTACTTTTCCAATTTCTATAAAGAATACTATTGTTGTTTTGATAGGATATGGAGAACATTTAATTTTTATATCATTGTGGGTAATATGAAAAAATGTAAT
Organism: Orientallactaga sibirica; assembly: GCA_036365145.1. Taxonomy (NCBI): domain Eukaryota; kingdom Metazoa; phylum Chordata; class Mammalia; order Rodentia; family Dipodidae; genus Orientallactaga; species Orientallactaga sibirica. Next base: position 16,022,698 of record JAEOAD010000034.1, read on the forward strand.
TATAAGTCTTTCAATAATGACATAATTGTCTTTTTATTGATAAATTCCTTCTTTAATTAATTTTCTTCCTATTTTATGATCCTCAAAGACAACTTTATTATTTCTTTGGTTAAATTTATTCCTAATTATTTTATTCTTTTCCTGGCTATTGTTTATACAGTTATTTTATTAAATTTGATTTTTAGAATAATTCAGTGTCAACACATAGAAATAACAATGGTTTTGTAGGGTGATTTTGTATCTTGCAACTTGATCAAATTTATTTATGAGTTATGAGGGTTTTTGTTGAGTCTCTTGGGTTTTTTTTAAATATCTGATCATATCATCTGTAAACAGATATTTTTTTAGCCTTAGATGCTTTTGAAGGTTTTTCTTTCTTAATTGCTGCCTAGTAGTTCCAGTAGTATGCTGAACAGAAGTGGAGAGAATAGAAATTAGAATAGGATTTTAGAGAAATTCTTCCAGTTTCCCCATTTAAAAGTTTTTATTTATTTATTTGGAGAGAGAGAGAAAGTGAGAGAGAGCACACCAGAACCTCTTACCATTTTAAATGAGCTCCAAATGCATGCACCTCTTTGTGCATCTTGCATTACATGGGTAGTAGAAAATTGAACCCAGGTCATCAGGCTTTAAAATCGTGTGTATTTAATTGCTGATGCATCTCTCTAGCCCCTCAGTTTTTATTTTTAATAATCCACAATAGTCATTTCTCCTCCATCTCCTTTTACTCCCCCTCTTCATATACTTCTTCCTCCTAACCAAAAATGCCAACTATATGTAATTTTTTTTTTTCCAAGGTAGAGTCTCACTCTAGCCCAGGCTGACCTGGAACTCACTCTGTAGTCTCAGGGTGGCCTAGAATTCATGGCGATCCTCCTACCTCTGCCTCCCCAGTGCTAGGATGAAAGACATGTGCCACCACACCTGGCCTATTTGTAATTTTTAAAGTTCAGAAAACACTTTCTTCAATGGGGTAGGCAACATTAACATTTCATAGACGATGTAGCTGAAGTCATGTTCACAAAGTGATTTGAGCTGAGCATTGACAACCCACATGGTATTAAGGACTCATTTGTGCTGCTTCACAGTGCATTCTTCTTTGATATGCCCTTTATCTTTACTGGTATTTAATTTAGGTAGATCATTCTTGCTTCTTGCAATACTTTGTAAGGGAGAATTTTGAAGCGTTTCGTAAACATCTAGCTGAGAGAATGAAGCAAATTTAATGTTCAGAAAAATAATTAGATTTTTCTCTTTACTTGATTCTCTCTCTCTCTCACACATACATACATGCATACATACATACATACATACATACATACATACATACATACATACATACATGTATTCATTTATTTAATACAGGGAGAAGGAGAGAATGGGTGTGTCAGGGCCTCTAGCCACTGAAAACGAATTCCAGACACATGTCTCTGCCTTGTTCATCTGGCTTACGTGGGTACTGGGAAATCAAACCTAGGTCCTTAGGCTTCACAGGCAAGCACCTTAACCTCTAAGCCATCTCTCCAGTATAATATAACCTAGATAAGATATATATCTTAGTATTGATGTAGGTATTTTGGGTCTAGAGATGGATTAAATTCCATAATGATTCAGGAGGTATCAGGCTAGTAGACCCTAACTTTTGGGTTCTTATCCAATTAACAAAGAATTTAAAAAATGGACTTGTGAATGGTAAATTATGAAGTGTGAGGTTTATTTATGATCCAGAGGGAAAGCAAGCTGAAAGACTGAAGTAAGAAAGGAATTCTTCCCCTTTCCTGATTGAAAAAAAGGATAAGGAGAGATGAAGAGAATCTCCTTCACAGAGAAATCTTCAGGAAAGAGCCTCTGAAGAGCACGCACACACACACACACACACACACACACACACACACACACAGAGAGAGAGAGAGAGAGAGAGAAAGCAAATCATGACAACCCAATCCAATTGGACCCCTTCATCTTCACACTCATATAGGGTGTCAGGAAAAGTTAAGAGATAGAATAGTAAAGGGCTCAGAGCTTAAAGAAAGTTCACACATGTAATAAAACAAGAAAGCATCCAGAACAAATACATGTAAGAAATAACAGGAAAATATCCAGGCAAAAGGAAATGCCTACCCCTTCCCAGTCAAGCTGGGGGAGACTCACACATTTGTGTTCAGACAGAATTACAGGATGGAGGGATCCAAGACAAGGAAGAAGAGAGATTACACATGTGGTTAGGCTCTTTTATAAGGATCAAAAATCTAATTAGGGGGGTGGAAAGATTGCTTAATGGTTCTGGCGGATGCCTGCAAATACAAAGAACCCAGTTCCCCAGGACCCATGTAAGCCAGATGCACAAAGTGGCACATGTATATGGAGTTCGTTTGCGGTAGCTGGAGCCCCTAGCATGCCCCCCTCAAATAAATAAATAAAAATATAAATTTAAAATATCTTGTCATGAGTCTCAGGTATGTAAAAGACAGACCTGATTGGTTTGTGGACTCAATAGGCTGAATCAGGAGGGGTCAGCTAACCCAAATGTGCTAAGCTAAAGAAGAAGCAAGAAGTTGCTGCCTAAGAGTTTTGGATAAGACTGGATCAGATGCAGGTTCCAGTCCTGCCAGATCAGGCAAGGTGGCGTCCCATGTCCTCTTGGATCTTTGTTTCTCACTGACTGCCTATGAAAAAGCTCTCTCTCTCTTATTCCTCCTTCAGCATTATGTTTCCTCTGATTATTCTTTTCTATTTTTATTTGTATTTATTTATTTGAGAGATAGATATGGAGAGAGAGAGAGACAGAGAGAGCATAGGCATACTAGGGCTCCAGCCACTCCAAACAAACTGCAGATGCATGTGCCACCTTGTGAATCTGGCTTATGTGGGTCCTGGGGAATTGAACCGGGTGCTTTGGCTTTACAGGCAAGCATCTTAACAGTTAAGCCATCTCTCTAGCCCACCTCTGATTATTCTTATACTCTGCTGGGGAGTGTATTTACTTTCAACTTACTGGGGATTTTCATGAAAAGTTGCAGTGTGTGTGTGTGTGTGTTCTCTCGTCTCCTATGTGTGATTCTCTCTCTGTGTGTGTGTGTGTGTGTGTGTGTGTGTGTACTTGTTCCTGTATGGCTGTACTTATGCATGTGGTAGTGTGCATTTCAGTGTGAGTGCATGCCTATGGAGATCAGAACTTGATATCAAGTAGATACTTTACACCTGTTACTCTCCATCTTATTATTGAGACAGTATCTCTCACTGAGCCAGGAGCTCACAGAGTTCTCTAGACTCGCTGCCGAGCAATCCTCAGGAGTCTTCATGTTTACAGCTCCTGAGGTCTGGAATTACAGGTGTATGTCGCTGCACCTTGCTCCCTACATGGGTACTGGGTATTGAACTCAGAACCTCAAGCTGGCTTAGTAAGTACTTTACCAACTGAAATATCTTCCCAGCAAGGCCCATGGCCTAATTTTTAGGAGATTTTGATCTTGAATATAAGCATAATGGTGTTTGGAAACAAACACTGGATTTGTTTCTGCTGTGATCACTAATGCCCGCTTAAAGCCTAAAAGAGTATTGTTGTATAGGGACAGTCCAATGAGTCTTTGTGAAATCAGAAACTAAATTAATAAATATATAATAATCTTCCTAGGGAAACCTCTTGTTAGCAACTTGGATTCCAAATTTTGTTTCATGTGTATTTGACCACAGTTAAGCTTCTGATCTTTCATGGAGTCATAATTACAACAGATAAATAAATAATGCAAAAATATAAGAGAAAGGAGGGAGAGTGAGAACCCTCACACAAAACCCTCTTATCATTGAGTATACCCTCATTTTACAGATCTTTGGGATAAAACTTTTGGTCTGTGTGCCTCTTATATAGGCACACATGAGACATCTCACACTGGATAAAGGACATCAATTTGCTGAGTTGTCAAGCTGGAAATTGTACTTTTCTGCATGGACAGAGTTGATGGAAGGCCCTTAAATTTGTGTTGTAGACTAAGAGTAGTGTCTTGGCTTCCAGTATTATCTTCATTTCAACCATCAACATACCCTTTCATCATGCAGGCATCCAAACCCTCTTTTGTGCCAAGCATTCTGCTAGTTACCATGGATATAAATAGAAAGATAACCTCCTTGCCGAAGGAACTAAAGTCATAGTGTTAGTGTCAGGGAGATAAACAGCTATAAAACAATGCTTTTAAACTATACTAAAAGCATGGGACAGATTATGTCATTAGGTTTTGTTTCTCTTCTGAATATATCTTACACTTTTCTACTACTCTTTAGTAGTCTTCTTGGGCAGTTCTACTATGTTCGCATTAGTGGACAAACACTGGCTATTATGATATTTTGGTCCTAATTCTAACTTTCTATCTGATTTGTGAAATAAACCTAGTGAAATCCAGTACTCCATCCAGGCCTTTGTCCACTCATCTCTAAAATGAGATGGTTGGACTAAATGTTTTCTGAGAGCCTTTCCTGTTCTTACATGTTATAGTTCGGTGAGTCCTCTCTCTTCTAAAACATTTCAGAATATTTATTTCTCTTTGACTGTTATCCCCATACTCTGGGGATCAAGTATGTTCTTCCTATGATTCCTTTCTTAAAATTAACAGACTGACATTTTATCATTAGATATAGCTGGCTCACCCCACTTCAGAGCAGAGATGTTTTGTCTCTTGCAGATGGCAGATGGTAGGGGGAAGGTTCTGACTACACCGATTATGCACTTCTATTTCAGCCTGCTCTGTAATTCTCTCCTGCTTTTGGATCCTTTTCTTCTGCTGAGTACCACCCACCTGCTTCTGGGAGACAAGGCCAGGTGAAAGACATGTTTGGCTGTGTCAGCTGCTTCCTCATCCACCTGCCATGGTCGGCTGGGATTTCAGGAGCACTGGGAAACTTATTTTTGAAATGTATCCTGATAAAGTACCCATTGGTGTTGGGTCAATATCTGTTATGTGTAGGAAGTTTATGAACTTATAGGACCTGGAGAACAGAGCATATTGGGTTTTGGATTTTTGTTTTGTTTTTTTTTTTTGGGGGGGATGTCTCCATTGCTGTTGGGTAGAGACCATATTCTGAAGACTTTTTGATACAACTAGTGAGAAGATGGGACAATACAACTGAGGGGGTGCTCATTCTTCTGCTAACAAGGGGATTCTAATTTATATCGTGAGACAGAATGTAAGCACATGTAAGGAATTGGCTTTGGTGGACTTTGTTGCTATGGACAACCCAAGGCTGGTTTACTGGGTAGCATATTCAGCATCTTCATTTGCCCACTCTACAAAAGAATCTTGATTGAGAAGGCTACTGGGGCTGCATAGGGCCACAGCATATCTGAAAGGGCCCCTTTGAACACAGAGAAAGTACCCTTTTCTAATTTCCATTTGACATCATCTATCTGGAATGAAGCCCTGATAGTCTCCTGAAAATCCAGGGGACAGTTCAGTTGATAGGTGTTTTGTCTAAATTGTCTATAAAGTTCTCCACCCTTCCAGATTTCTACCAAATGGTTCTCTTCTCCACTCTTTCTGGGACATCATGTTCACTCATGTGTCTTTCATTTTCACTGATATTTCAGCAATCCTAGAATTTCTATTTTCAGCGTTCATCTCTCCCTCAAACTCTGAATCCATGCCACTGCACTGCCAAGTGTACATTTCCATCAGATGTTCTCATGAAATCTCAGAATCCTCATTTCTTCCCCCACTCATCTACTTTCTAGGTTCTCTGTCTCCAATAATGGCACCATCATTGGCTTGTGGTCCAAGCTCGAAGCAGTCAGCATTCCTCCTCACACTTAACCATAACAATAATAACAATATAACTTTCTAGTAACTTCTAGTATTTATTGAATATCAACCATGTTTCAGATACTTTGTCCATTTCAGATCTTTTAGGCTGTGCTGAACCTGTGCTGCTAAGCATTTAACTCCTGTATGTTTCCTTGGGCTTGGGGACTACCCTCAGGCCAGATGTGAAAGGCATGAAATTCTTACCTGGGCCAGTTGCAGTTTTTCAAGTGTTGCTTCTCAAACAGTTTCTGTCTGCCTTCAGGTATTTATTTATTGTTTGCTTATTTATTTATTTTATATGTTATGTATGATTTGAAGCAGGGTTTCTTTATTTAGCCTAAACTAGCTTAGAACTCAAGATCTTCCCGACTCAGCCTCTTGAGTGATTGGATTGGATATGTGTGCCACCATACTCCATACTCAGCTGTTTTTGTTCTTCTAAAATGAATCTAGAACCAGGTGTGGTGGCGCCTACCTTTAATCCCAGCACTGGAGAGACAGAGGTAGGAGGATCACCATGAGTTTGAGGCCACCCTGAGACTACATAGTGAATTCCAGGTCAGCCTGAGCTAGAGTGAAGTCATACCTCGAAAACCAACCAACCAACCAACCAACCAACCAACCAACCAAACAAACAAACAAACACACAAACAAAAAGAATCTATGTCTTATAGTAGTTATCTGTCAGAAGCATTGTTTGACATCTTTGCTGTGTTTCCTTTACCAGAAGTCCCCAGATTACTTGTGAGAGGTCTCCTTGGGTTGTCAGTAAGAAAAGGGAACTAGAGAGACAGCAGAAGGCACTGTCAAAATCACTCAAGCAGGAGATAATGACAGGAGCATTAGAAGCTAATAGAGCTGTGAGGGATTATCAAATTCACTGGTTTAAGATCACAAGATAATATGACCAATTAAAGTGGATAAGACAAAATCTGCGTTACATGAATGAGTTTTTCAGGAAAGTGTGGGGTCTTCTAGATTCTGTAGCTGATGAGAACTGAGCACATGTAATGGTTGTTAGGCTCAGCTGATTAGAATGGAGATCTGTGTTAAGTAATTTTAAGGTGGTTTCTGAAACAGACTAATCAATTATCTTGGACAATCATTTCTTCATTTCCTACCTGCCAAACAAGTCATCAACCATACTGGTCCTGCTTTCCTCTAGCTACCGGCTTTTTTCTTTTCTTAGCCTCAATTTACACCCTCATCTTCCTTCACTCACCAATTCTCAGTAGTAGCCTAATTAGGTCTTCTTTCACAGGCCACCTAGAGTTAACTGATCTCCTCAATTAAAGATCAGCCTACAATATTTCTCTTCTCTATAATGTTTGATGCATTTCTGAGTCTGGATGGAGCTTTGTGGTAGAGCACCTAAGTCTACCTCACATGTTCAAGGATCTGGGTTTAATACTATGCACAGATCAATAATAAAAATAATAAACTAATATTATGCCAATGATTTCCTAAGTGTACAAGTATGAATAATACAGTTTTCTAGTTTACTATCACATTTCTTTCCTGAGACAATGCCATACAGTTATTTACTATGTGCTGTATCCTAAGGCTGAACAAAAAACATCTTCCTGTCCTTCTCTAAGATCTCACCACTAACTGTTTGGACTCCTATTTTTCTCCAAAGCAAACTCTCCTAGATTGTATTTTACCCTTTCTACATTATGTATAGCAGACACTCACTGATTACTCATTTGTTAAGTAACTTATGAAAGGTATTTTTCTTTCTGATTTGTATTTTTGCTCTTTTCCACTCATTCTTTATCATCACAATGAATTTGCTATCCAAAGAAATCAAGGCTAATGTTTTAGCTACTAGATTACTCCTGATTATTCAATATTATATTGTACACACGTCACATCATAAATTTATGTCTATGGTATAGGGATAGATTCTAAAAAGGGAAAACAATGTTGAATTTTGATTGTTACTTTTTACATATCTGGCTCCGAATAGCCACATATGGACCGATTAGCCACATAAGGATGGCATCACTTCTAGTGAATTTTTACTTACTTTTATTTCATGTCATCTATCTATCATCTAACTCTTTTAATATTTTTTATTTTATTTTTTATTTTTGGAGAGAGACACAGCGAGAGAGACAGAGAGAGAGAGGGAGAGGAAGACAGAGAATGGGCACGCCAGCAGTCTCTCGGCTGCTGTGAACGAAATCCAGATGCATGCACCCCCTTGTGGTCAAGTGTGGCATTGTGCCCTTGCAACACTTTGCATCTGGCTAAACGTGGGACCTGCAGATTGGAACCGGGTTCTTAGGCTTAGCAGGCAGGCGCCTTAACCGCTAAGCCATCTCTCCAGCCCTATCATCTAACTCTTGATCTATAGGTCTATCATCTATCTGTTATCTGTATTTCTGTTTATCAGTCTATCATCTATTATCTCTATTATCTATTTTTGTGTGTATGTAAGTATCTCTATCTATGTGTCATCTATCCACATATCTATCAGTTATTTATTTTTCAGGAAAAAAGTCAGTCTGTTGAGTATACTGCAAGGAGCTTGCTGCCTGGGCAGTAACAACAGTACTGCTGGAAGCCTAGAGTGCATTCCTCATAGGAAGCTGCAGTGATGTTGAAGTAACTAGTCCTCCTTAAATAAATCTCTTGGGTGAGATGAGAAGAAAGAAGGGTGATAGCAAGGAGTCTTCGCATGCAAATGCTAAAGCCTCTCTGTCACCTTTGTATAACAAAACACCTGAACCTTGCTTCCAAGACTTTTTTTTTTTTGCTAGACTCACAATAAATTTTAATATAATTAAGAAGCTTTGTTTAAAATATTTTTAAAAAGAAGGTTTTTAGGGAAAACCCCAGATGCCTGACTTTTATTTAAAAACTAAAATACCTTGATAGAATTTTTCTGACATTTATACAAATCAACAACAAACTGGGGGAGGGTCACAGCTGCTGCTACCTCTGGGTGTGGATACTGCTTAGGCTTGGGCTGGAAAAAGTCCTCATCAGCAATGGATCTTTGCTGCTATGGAAACCTGTGAACTTTTAATTACTCAGTCCTTTGTTCTCTTGGCTTCTCTGTTCATCAGAAGGCAAATCTAGTTTAGCAAGCTTCCTGTTTTGAGGTCTTACCAGTTGAATTATTATACTCTACCATAAACATGGAATTATACCATTCTTACCAGTGAGATATTTGTAGTTCAGAAAAATTAATGAACATTTCCCAGGTACACATAAAATGAGGAGAAGTACTAAAATCAAGCTTAGAACCATCTATTCTCAGAGGAGTATGTGGAATAAAAGTAAAAAATGTGAACCATCTCGAAGCCAGATAATGAGGAAATTTCACGTTGCACAGATATATTTTCGATGCTATTCAAGAACGTCCTTGGAACCAAGTCTCGTATGTGATGGAGCATGCTCAGAAGGGACACATACAGCACTCTGCATAATTGAAGCCGAAGTGCAGTACAGCTTCTAAACAGCATTTAGAATAATCCAGAACAGCGTCCTCAGACATGATCCATCACACCAGATTTTCCAGGTGTTTTATTTTTTCTGTTCTTATCTCAAATTTATCTCTACTAGTGGTTCCTCAAGGTCAAATGGATAATGCATGTTTATGAAATTCAAGTGTTACAAAAATTTAGGTCTTGAGAAGGGTTTAAAGCCTGTCCATCACTACTCCCTAACCAAATTCAGTATACTTACGTGACCTGATCAAAGTCCTGGATGAATTGATGATGGGCACAAGTTAGAACTTTCAGTCCAGGGCTGGGAAGATGGCTCAGTGGTTAAAGGTACTTGCTTGCATAGCTTGTAGGCCTGCGTTTGGTTCCTTAGTACCCAGGTAAAGCCCTATATACCAAGTGGTGTGTGAATCTGGAGTTTGTTTGCAGAGGCAAGAGTCCCTGCTGTGCCCATTCCTCCCGCCCCCACTACAAATAAATAAAAACATTTTAGAGAAAAAGAACTCCCAGTCCAGCATGACTTCCCCTCCCCTAATCCCCTTGTGCATGGCCTCATGTAGGAGGTTTATCTATCTCTGTACTTTAAAAAGATCAAATGCTCTTCTGAACCTTGTATTGTCAATTATCTTAACTACCAGATATACCAAAACTTTATATATGCAAAGACTGCACCCCTCTTTCTACACACACACACACACACGCACGCACGCACGCACGCGCGTGTGCATGTGGCATTTTATCATTGTGGAGAACTTTTAAGTGATGATGGTTCTCACACTCATTGAAATGCAGAAAACACATTATCCATTGTAGAGATGTTGACAATACTGATGTTGACATGGAGAAAGATCAGTGATGAAGATAACAGTAAAAATATCTACACCGAGTGCCAATGACAATGTGTACAATGATGATGATGTCAATGATGGCTTTGTTGGTGACTGTACCTGAAGGAGATGATTAGTATGACTATGTAGCCATGCATTGCCCTTGGCATCCAAATATTTGTGGTTATTTTCACACCTTTTGATTCTCTTTTCTAGTATAAGATGGATCCCAGTTCTCCTAGAAATGAGTTAGCTAGATAGTCAAGAGAGAAAGAAAAAAGATGGCAGGAGGAAGGAGGGAATGAGGGAGAAAAAGAATGAGGGAAGAAGGGGCAGAGTCAAAATGGGAAAATAGGATGAAAAGATAGGAAGGATGGTCTTTGAGCCAAAAAACCCTTGAATTTGAACTTATCTCTACCCTATGAATCCCTAAGTATGAAAGTTTAGCAAGCAAGGGCTTGAGGAATTGCTCAGTGGTTAAAGGTGCTTGCTTGCAAAGTCTAATGGTCCTGGTTTGATTCTCCAGTTCCCACATAAAGCCAGTTGCACAAAGTGGCACATGTGTCCTGAGTTCCTTTGCAGTGGCAAGAGGTCATAGTTCTCCCATATTCTCTCTTTCTCATTCTGAATAAATAAATAAATAAATAAATAAATAAATAAATAATATATTTTAAAATTCTTTAACAACCAGAAGACTAATTAGATGAAGATTGAAAAGATGGTATCTGGAGTAAGAAATATCTTAAGTGAGATTGTTACTCTACCACTTATGGGCCTTGGGGGAGTTAGTTAACTGCTCTCAGTCTCAGTGCTTGCTTCCTTATTTATAAGTGGGACATTCCTGTGTGATGTTCCCCTGGGTGAGCACTAGTGTGTGTTAATCCTGGAGGTCAAATTCCATAGTGCATGTGGTCCGCTAAGTTCCTTGATTTCCCTTTCCCATCCCTGGACCATTCTGACCTTGCATGTCCTTTCTGCACTCACCCCTTGAGAACCAAGATTTTCATTCTCACCAGTTTCTTCCATGTCCTGATTTCAATGATTCTCTAGAGCTTATATATTTTTAATGTATGTATGAAATTGATTAGTATGCAAAGGAGTGACCATCCATACCACACTGCAGCAGGATCCCAGAGACAAGCAGAAGGCCTTGGGAATCTTGTGATGCATTTCCCAGTGGTAGGAAAAATGAACCCCAGAGCAGCAAAGCTTTGCCTGTTTGGAACATGCTGTCATAAATTAAGGTGGAGATGCTCTTTTTCTTCACCAGGCAGAGGACGGGCACATTTCAGTCTGCAATTAATCTTGGCTGATCTATATTAAATATTTATCTGCTGAAATGAGACCAGTACTCTAGTAGTATTTTTCATTATAGGACTTTATCATTTCCAAAGAGACTTCCTTGTGTTGGCTCCCTTGTATATATTAAACCCAAATTTCCTGTGGAATGACACATCTTTCTTGAAGGCGACCTTTTCTCTCTGTAACAAGCTACTGATATGCTGGGATTTACAGAGTGATAAACGTATTTATTGGGAAGGAGGGAGTAGAGCGATCCAGTATTAGCTTCCCTAATAAAACCCCTGGGGACAGGTTAGGAAATGTGGAAAATAGTTCCAATCTTCAGCAGCACAGAGTTAGGGGACAAGTGATTGAGATGGGCCCTTGAGGAAGCCCAAAGGGTGAGGAAAACAGATGCTGTCATAGTAGCCATTGTAATTCTTTGCATTTGAATTTATGCTTTTGCATTTATTCCCACTATCCAATTCAAGACTCACATCCACACAGGAAGAAAAAGTAAGAGCATCCCCATGTTAGAAATGAGGCTCTGGAAACTTTAGTATCTTTCCTTGTCTAGAGAGAGCAGAGCTGGGTTTGGATCTCTGACCTGATGATTGTCCAGTTTAGGACTATTATCTGTATGCCACTGCCTCCTGCAGGGGCCAGAGAACAATGCAGCTTCATAGGTTTCTGACTCTGCACATTTGGGTATATAAACGCCTGGGTAGTATGCATCTTATTAATTCTGAGAGTCAGTGTGGTTGATACTATGCTTCTACAATATGTGAGCATTTCCAAGGGAAACTCGAGTGAAAAGAAAGTAAAAGTGTGCATAGGAAGGAGGGAAAAGGGGAAGGTGAGAAGCATATTTGGAGTTAAAAAGCAAGAACCGAGGACAACCAAAATCTGTCAACAAGACAAGAATAGATAGCTGACTCCCTGGCAGGCAATGAACCACCCCTTGCACAGCAGCCAGGGCCCAGGTGAAACCACAGAAGAACTGGCGAGATGAGCAGGAGTGCTGACAACCTGCACCAGGGTGATGGAGACAGACACTGAGGATAATCAAAATGCACCAAAAAAGAAGTCCTGAAGGTGCTGAGAGCTTAACACTAAAGTAACTTAAAGCACACCTACCAAGGCTCAGGGAATATTGTGGAAGAGGGGGCAGAGAAAATATAAGAGTCATGGGTTGGGAGGGAATATCCAGAGACATCCCCCCGCCCCGACAATGAATGGAGGCTTCTCTCACAACTCATAACCCACACAACTCCATGGTGAATACCAGGAATTCCAGTAATGAGGGCCCTCTGTGGAGTGAGGGCAGGGAGAAGGGAAATGATGGTACCAACACATGATGTATCCTTACAAAGTTTCTACTTAATTCAAAAAGGCATTTGAGTCAGCTCAGGAGCTGATGAAAGACACAGATGTGATCCAGTCAATATCAGGTGGACCTTGAGCTTCTGACTTTCTCTAGAGGATTCTGCAGCTCACCAGAGGATATGATGTTGCTGGTCCAAGGCATGCAATTTCTGAGCAAGATTGTGCAGAGCAGGGGGAATGATAGCATCAAATACCACTGGGAAGTATAGCTGGGAATCCAAGAGTAAGACAAGATTGTTTTGTATTGTGAAATTTCACCTTTCCTCACTTTTTTAGTCCTCAGGAGAAAGATTTGTCCTATGAAAGTGACAGGTAGATATATTAGAATTCTTTTGGCTTAGTAGTTCTTAAACTTTAGCCTGCCTCATAAATACCTAGTGAGCTTTGCTAAAGAAGATTGTGGAGACTCACCCATCATGTTTCTGAGTCTCAGAATTTGGTGTCTGGCCAGAGGTTTTTCATATCTATCAAGCAATCAAGTGATGCCCATGTTACTGCTGCTGCTGGCTCAGGGACTTTGATGGCTACAGCTTTAACTCTCCCATTATAAAGAAATACTCGGCTAGGGCAATGGCTTAGTGGATAAAGCACTTGCTGTTCAAGCTGAAGGAGTCAATTTGATCCCAGACTCCACACATACAAAAAGCCAAAGGCTGTGGACGACTTCTTTAATGCCAGATTTGAATCTGCAGGCAAGGTGGAAGGCAGAGACAGGAAGCTACACAAGTGCAGCAAAGAACACCACTGGAACAAGATTCTCAAGCTAGAAACCTTACATCAATCAATCGAGGCAGACAGCCAAGGACCAACCAGGGGGTCCTCTGACCTCTAACTACCTGTCATATGTCCACATTCTCACACCCATGTAAATATACAAATAACTAATAAAAAATTATAAGACAGATATGCACAAGGAAGCCCACCAAGGGAAAATACATTCTTTGACATATACAGGACCAGTAAGGGACAGAATTAGGCTTCAAACCATGTAAGTTCCAATCTTTATTCTACTTCAAACCCTGTGAGGCCCTAGCCAATGTTCTTTTCACTTCTTTCTGCATATCTCTACATCCTTGGTGAAGTTCTGTCATCATCTACTACTCTGAACTAGTCTAAGAGATAAGAAATAGTGGTCAGTGAGGATGATTATTTTGGCAGTTGTGATTAATAAATCACATTGGAAAGGAAAGAACTTACCTTCTTCCCAGGGGCAGCGAGCTGTTGTGTTTATGGTATATGCAGAACCATGCAGCCATGAGTGGTAATCTATCACCACTGTTCTCTCCGTGACCAGCTACAACTCTCCTCTTGGTTTCCTTCAACATGAAAAACATTATTTCTGAGCAAAATTTAATTTGGGGGGTTTTTGAAATATAGAACAGCATTCTGGTTCGTCAGTTCCCCTTCAGCATCCCTTTCTATTTTTTTTTCCCAAAGATTATAGCACTGCTATAGCTCCTAGCATTGTTCAGACTGAACATTGTAAAGGAGACAGGTTTGTTTATTTTTTCATGGATTCCCTCATTTGATTTCCTTCTTCCTTTCTTTAATTCTTTTCTTTTTATCTTTCCCCTTCCTCTCCTTCAGTCCTTTCATGGCATGACTCAATATCTGAGCTTAAAAATATCTACATTTCTAGTTTAGATCCATTATTTTTGCATGTGTGTATGGTGTGTGTGTATATGTGTGTTTGTGGGCACATATGTGTATAGGTGTGTGTGTGTGTGTGTGTGTGTGTGCATGTGTGTGCGTGTGTGTGTGTGTGTGTGTGTGCAGATCGGAGGGTAACATTGAGTGTCTTTCTCAGTTGCTCTCCATCTTTCTTAAGATAAGGTCTCTCCCTTGATCCCAGAACTCACAGATGCAAGTAGTTTAGCTACTCAGCTTGTCTACGGGATCCATTGTCTCCTCTGCTGGAATGTTAGGATGGCTCATGGCCTACCATGACTGTCTGGCTTTACATGGGTGCCTAGTATCAGAACTCAGGTCATCATATTTGCACAGAAAATGCCTTACTGACTGACCATCTCCCCAGCTCCCCATTGCCTGCCCAAGTCCATATTGCTGGATGTGAAACCTATTTCTAGAACGTGTCACTTCACATCGTTGGATCAAATAGATGAGACAGAGACAGAATATCCACCTTACTCAGTTGCAGGGACAGAATTTCCAACCCCAGTATCTTGGCTCCTTCTCTTTACGGGTCATAATCACTCTCCATTTAAGTATTGTTCTCAGGTTCAGCACATTTTCCTTCTCTGTCATTTCTGGTACCCATGATAGTTCTGAGGCAAGGGACTGGAGTAAATGTGAGACAATTAGGATAAAGAGCTCTGTTGAAAAACATCACTCAAATTCTTCTAGTGTATGAAGCTCATAATTTTAAGACCTTGCTAAGGGAAGTATAAATCTGTGCTTTTGAAAATTCAAGGTGTCTATGTGGTATGATTCTATAATTCCACTTTAGGAATTATCTCCAAGAAATATGTACCCACAGAGGTGCACTTAACCACAGTACTTATGACAGTGTTTGTTCTAGCCAAGAAGAACAGAACATGGAAACAACCTGGTGTCCATCAATAAGGAATTGCTCAAAAATTGTAGTGCATCCTTATAATGCCACAAGGCCTCTGAAAAGAATGAAAATACTCTATGTATGTAGTGATTTGGGGAAAATACACACCCAATTCCAAAATAAAGCACGTTTCATACAATCTACCATACACCTATTATGACCTCTTTTTTTGTTGTTTAAAAATACTTGTATGTAAATATGCATGAGTACTTGACTTATATAAACCTAAATGAATGTATAAACAAGTAGAATGGCTAGTAGTTTTCAATACCTTGTAAAAGAGAACATCCCCAAATCTTATTCCCTGCCAATTCTGATTTGTGTTCACCTGCCCATATAGAATCCTATTCTGCCATAAAGTACCATCACCTCTCTTTTTGCTATCTTGGCCCTCTCTCCCTTCTTTCCCATCCATATCATCTAAGTGATTTTCAAATGTTTACGTCAATGCAGAAAAACCCACAGAGGAAGAGAACATTTCCTGGTGGCTCTTCTGTAAAGGCAGGCTGATTGATTACAGATTGCAACCAGGTCCAACTTTCTGCCCTCGGTGACAAATGAAGAGCTCTGAAAAAGAGAATAAAATGTTTCATATGCAGAGAAGTCTCTCTTCCAGGCCAGCCATGGGAGGCAGGGGGCAATGAGAGTTGTGTTGTAATTCCTGACCCATCAGGTAGCCTGTCTCATTTCTACACTCACAGGACCAGTGTCTGTGATGTGGGCTGAGTTCCCCAATTTAGCTCCCAAGGTCCCTGTACCATCCATCCCCAAATCACACTTACCCTCATCACCTGCATTTCCTGCACTTTTCTATAGGTGGTGATGAGGTGAGTATGTTCAGTAGACATGCCCAAGTTCCTGTGGTTTCACTCACACATGCCTCCGTGGGTCAAAATCTCAAGTATTCTTTATGGCTTGGGTGAATGTCCTCTACTCTGAGGACACTTCTTTCCTGCATGATTACTATTGGAGAATTTAACACACCTCACCTGTGCTTACAGGCTCAGTCTGCTAAGGTTAGGTTAGGCTGGTCTGAAGTGGGTGCTGGTTCTTCAGACCAGATAGCTCTTGAGGTCAAGGCTCATGTCTTTTTCTTTGAATACTGAGAGCCTCCATGTAGAAGCTCTCCAGTAAATGAAATAAAGAAATGAAGAGAAAAAGACATGATTTGATGATCAATTAAGGGAAAAGATTCCTGGCTCAGTGAGGCCTACTAAATAATTACTATTAAATCTCAATTGAGCTTAGTTCAACAGCAATTAAATATACTAGACATTCTACTTATGCTTCCCCTGTCTGAAACTACTACATATGCCCTCTTTCTTTATATTTGCCATCCATGCGTGATTCTAACATTGCTTTCTGCATTTATTGTGGAACAAATTAGCAAAAACAAAGGTGTCTTTGAGATTATCAACTATTTTTTTTTTTTGATGTGTGCATGTATGGGTGTTTACATGTATGTGAGAACACGTGGATGTGCATGCTGAAGCCAGAGGTTGATGTGGGATGTCGTTCACCATTGCTCTTCACCTTAGTTACAAAGCTGGGCTTTTCATTAGAACCCTGGCCTATCATATCAGCTCAACAACAAGCTTGCACTGGGCATGCCCTGTTTCTACTTCCCAAGTGCTGGGATTATATGTTGGCCTCCACACTCACCTGGCATTTACCTGGGTGCTGGGGATCCGAACTCCAGGTCTCCAGTATATGTCAAACACTTTTATCCACTGAGCTACCTCTCCAGTTCTGGTCATTTGCTTTATGTTGGACATTTTATTTACTTTTTCTCTGTTACCTTTTCAATATTACAAGAGGAACTCTTACTATCTTCTTGGTGCACATAGCATTTTCCTTCACTTGAAATATTTCTTTAGGATAGATTCTCAGGAGAAGGATTATTAGGTCAAAGCATATGAGCATTCTTATAAGCCTCATTAAGTTTGACCCCCACTAATTTGAATTTGTGCTGATTTGGGAAGGTAGTGAGATTTCTTTTGCTCTCTCCTCAAAGGGAAAATTGCTAAATAATAAATTGGCATGAACGTAATTTGCAGGGTGTCATTGACAGTATTTCATGCAAACATTTTAAGCATCTTTGGTAAGCATCTCTTACTTGTGTGCAAAATTGATATGGTAATTATAATTTATCCTCA
The DNA here is from genome assembly GCA_036365145.1 of Orientallactaga sibirica. Classification (NCBI taxonomy): domain Eukaryota; kingdom Metazoa; phylum Chordata; class Mammalia; order Rodentia; family Dipodidae; genus Orientallactaga; species Orientallactaga sibirica. The sequence goes on from JAEOAD010000034.1 coordinate 16,040,170, forward strand.
TCAGTTCATTAGCTCAGGCCTTCAATGATCAACACTTGTTTAACTAATTTCCACCTTTTTCTACACAATTGATGTGAATGGGACTTTGGCTACCTCTGAAAGGTTTCCAACTGTTTTCATTTGAGACACATGTATTAAGCACCTATTACTTGCTGTGTATTATTTTAGGTGCAGAAGATAACATAGGTGGATACAACATGGCCTCTTTTCTGAAGGAGCTCAGTTGGAGTAGGGAAGGGTTATGTATGCAAACAGAGGTGCCATGGAGGATGAGGGGAGCAGATGCACAGAAAGGATAAGCTGGATGCCCCTAAATAGGGACCTCACAGAGCTGAGATAGTTGAAAAGGAGTTGGAATTAACCAGCCAAAAAGTGAAGATGGGGTGTATTTTTTTTTACTACAACATTCAATAGATGATATTTATTTTCAAATGTTAAATGATTCAGCCTGTTTAGTAATTCAAACCAAACTTCCCCCAAAAGCCCTAGATCATGTGGCTTTATTTCTTTCCTCTGTGAAGGACCCTAGGACAAACCTGAGGAGGTTTATGTTCTCAGCTTGGCTCTTAGCCCTGGGAAATCAGTTTTCTTATCTAAAAATGGGAACGAGCTATTATTTTGTATTCCTTGTTTGTATTATGAATATAAAAAATCAGTACACTGAAATGTTTTAAATTTATCTTAAAAAGATGCAAGGTAAATGCATTTGACTTGTTTACTCAGTAATACAGGGCCTCCCTTCACTTCTCAGGCATTTGTCATCCATCTCTTTGTTTGAAGCTCCCTACTGGGGCAGTGTCACAAATATAATCTATGGAACATGAAAGTGGTTCCTAATAAGCTCTATATGAGGCCAGAAAAAAATGCCAAACAGAATCAGCAAACAATCTATCAGGGAGGTAGCACTGCCTCTGACTGCATAGGGAACGGCTCAATGCTCCACAAGATGAAGGCTCTAAATACAAGCAGCACAGGTGTCCAGGACAGCTGCAAGAGAACATGGAGATGGAGAAGAATCAACAGGAGGGCTGGACTCAGGGAAGTCAGGGAATACGCAGGGAACCTGAGAGATCATTTAGCACAAACCCTGAGCTGTAAATACAGAACAGTCCCAGAGGAGGGGAGAAACAAGAACAAGATTGATGTACCTCACCAAGCATGAGGTCTTCCATAGCAGGCTTTTCTCTTGGAACCTTTGTTGTGCTGGTTTATATTTAATAACTGTTCGTAATGCTTAACAGTTGTCAACCATATTCTTCCTTCATCTCCAAGAAAAGATTTGATTATTAGTGCATGTGAATTTCCTTGGTGTAAACATTTCCACCATCAACATACCAATTAGATATCCTTAAATGTGGAGTTATGAAGAGAGGGATTCATTAAGTTTTCAAACCAGTGCTTGGAACTGTATTCTCGGCTTCCTGTATTTAAGTTTCACTGCATCTAGCCTACACAAGAGGTGTTTTGGAAGGAAGAAGGAAGAAGTAATGGAGGTAAGGAAATGGATATAAGGGAGGTAGAAGACTACTCAAATGTCTTTCATCTGCAAATAGACAAACTGATGTAACACACTCTAGACTACTGAGTGAGCAATGAACTATACATAAAACCACAGAGCAAATGAAGTCGGATTCAAATGGCTGCAAACTCTTTGATTCCATTTATGTAACCTATATAACCTTCTGGAAGAGGCAAAATGATGGATACTAGAAAAATAATTTCTAGGTTTCTAGGGCTGAGGGGTGGGAGAAGATTGGAGTACAAAGGAAGATTTGAGGGAATGCTATAGCTTTACATAGCTCATGGTTAATAACACTATGAAATTTTCAAAATGCAGAGCTATACACAAAACTTCAGTCTTGCCTTATATAAGCTTTAATAACAATTATGATAATGGTAAAGGGAAATAGAGAGAAGTAAAGGGAATTATAAAGACAAAAAGAAGTTTCTATTTGTAGTATCTTGGGATGGGAAAACAGACAGTATGAATACCATTTAAAGTAGACAAACCTTTGACCCAGCCATACTATCTATCAAAATCTGTCCTGGGGAGGATATATTGGTAAAGGGTCTAATTCTACATGGCCTTCAAAATTATAATGAAACTAGATTAATGCATAAGTAAATTTATTGATAGTTTTGAACTCAACAGTGATCATAAAAGTAGAATAACTATAGACATATATATTATGATAGGAGATTCTGTTAATTATATAGTAAACATACATAATTAATATTTTATACTTTGTAAGATTGAATTTACACACAAACAAACATGAAAAGTCAGGAAGGTTTCACTGAGATTATCTATAATTAAAACTTAAAAAATAGTATTCAAATATTTCTTGTATAATTAAACATAAATGACTGTCATTAGGAAATATTATGATAGAGAGTTCTGGACTCGATTTTAGAAGTATTTAGGAAAGAACCTAATTAAGATGACTGTTAGAGATATTTCAGGAAAATGAATCCTGTGGTAAAGATGTTTTGTCTGGCTGCCATCAGGGAGAAACATGAAAAAGAAGGAAGGCTGAAGGGAGGAAAAAAGAAAAGATAACAGATAAATAAATTAAAGGGACATGGAATAAAGGAATCAGAGAAACTGGGAGGTTGGGATAAGAAGGGAAGAAACAGAAATGACTCAAATGGGTCATTGATGAGGTAAGGAGGATGAGGGGAGAAAATGTGGCTTTGACCTGCTCTTGGAGAATGCATTTTTTAAAATTTTTGTTTATTTTTATTTATCTATTTGAGAGTGACAGAGAAAGAGGAAGAGAGAGAGAGAATGGGTGCACCAGGCCCTCCAGCCATTGAAAACGAACTCCAGATGCATGTGTCACCTCATGCATCTGGCTTACGTGGGTACTAGGGAATCGAGTCTTGAACAAGGGTGCTTAGGCTTCACAAGCAAGTGCTTAACCGCTAAACCATCTCTTTAGCCTTTGAAGAATGCTTTTGACAGGTTACCAGAACTCCATAATTCACTTCCCAGTACAGAAGCTTGATTTACAAATGCCTTACTGATTGTACCATATAGGATATATGCTTTCCATAGAGTTTATTCCTCAAGAAAATTAGTGCCCATGTACTCCTGGCTCATGGCCTGGGGCAAAATGTAGTAATAACAGTACTGTGACTAGGTCTTGCTTTTCATAAGGTTGGAGGAATTTGGGGGGTTGGAAGGACTTGAATTAAAGCATCCTTTTTACTCATTAGACCTAGCCAGTTGCATATTAATTTCAGGTCCATCTTATTAAACATGTGAGTTTAACTGTATGAGAATCTCCTCAGCTCCCTTATTGGCAACTTAAGAAAAATAGAAATAATAGAAGTGCCTACCTGTTCCTAATGGTCTTAGCACATACTTGGCAAGTATATGAGTAAGCCTTTTATCACTTTTTTGGAATACCCAGCCTACTACTTATAAACAGTGGAAAGTTTATTTAGCTCACAGATACAGTGTCAAAATAATGAGGCCCCACACAGGTTTGGTGAATTAAGAACCTCTTACTAGTCCATATGCTACCTACCAATAGTGCTATCCCGGGTACCAAGCCTTTATGACAGTGAACCATTGTAATGGGCAGTTGTTTCATATTGTACGTTGTACTGGTCAATGTCAGAGGAGGCAGAGATAAACAGAGTGAGATTAGATCCTTCAAAGCACAATTTATAGTCTGGTGCATATTAGGAATTTATACACAACTCTAGGAAGGGATCTGGAGAGGATCTGACATGAAACTGCAGTGTTTCTTAACTGATTAAAAGGGGTCCTATTCCTTGACCATAGATTTTTTTTTTTCAAAGCTAAAAAATCTGTTAGAAGGAACTTATAAACATTTTGGAAATTCACTATGCCCTTTAACCATATACTATCAGGAATCAAGAAATATCATAATTCAGGTAACCAAAGTTTAGAGTAAAAAAGAACTGGGTTCAAATGACAGGGCTGCTACAATTTCTTCTCCCTTACAAAACACTGGTGAAGAGCAAGTTAGAGACTCTTCCAGGATTGCCCACAAAGAATGGGTACCTCCAGCTCTGTCTTTGGTTTCTCTCAAATCAGGGCAAGCTTCATTTTATTCCAGTGAAATAGAGCCAGATTCACTTTTTGGTTACCCTGCTTCAATCATTTAACTCTGATCACTCTTCATTTTGGTTTTCATCTGCAGTTTGTCTTTCTCTCATGCACTGTGTTTTACAGGCTTGGGTAATTTAAGGCTAGTAGAGGAATGCTGGTGTCTCCCTCCACCCTCATTCTTTTGACAAACTGTATTTCTCTTAGCTCGAAAACACCTGCCATTTATAGAGCACAGCTGGGTGGGGATGGTGAGAGCAGAGTTTTCCTTGGCTGAGAAACCGAGGAATGAGTCAGGAGAACAGAAGTGGTGTGACTCAGTGGGGCCCATTGCACTCTGTTTTCTGTTTGCTAATCTGTTATGATCTGTACCTCAGCATAGGTATTGGTACAATTTCATTTTAGTTTTCTTCCCATAATTAGCTTCAACTCAGTGTCAGATTCTGAGAAAACAAAAGTCATGATGACATAGCCAAGAGAAGCTTACCACCCTGAAGGGAAAGGAACTTTGGAGAAACAGAATGAAGTCATTGCAAAGAGGCCCCCTTGGATGAGTAACAGAAATATTTTTGGACCTTAGCTATAATAATTCCTTCCTCCTTTTGTTCAGAGAATTGACTGAGATAATTCCTAAAACATATGGACAACTATAGTTGTTCCACAATGAACTGCAGTTGAGTATCAATGAGACCAGCCTAAAGGACCAATTTAGTCTGAAGTGGTTGTGTGGTGCTCAGACTACAGAGCCCTGAAGCTTTTGCTGCTGTCTGATTTCAGCACCTCATTGTTATCAGGAATCAGGAATTTGTATACACTTTCACACTTTCATTCTAGACCCACAAACTATTTCTAGACACATTGATGCTATGCAATGACTCAGCTCAAATTGTTTTACGTTTATATAGATCGAAAGATATCACAACAATATAGACCCACCCTGAGTTATTTGATGGGAGAGAGAGGGAACAAGTCATGTGCATCAACTTCCTTCAGTACATGGTTGTGGCTGTGAATGTGGTTGCTTGAGTCTGTTTGGTCACCAGGGAAGCTGGTTTTTTATGTTGTTATAGCAGGACATGGAATAAAAAGAGAAAACTCCACATATGCAGAGGCCAGCTACCTTTTCCATGGCCTCATCTTGTCAAGTTGTGACTGGGGGGCTGGCTTTCCTTCTCCTGGGAGCCAGTATGTCAGGACTTCTAGGTGGTGCCCCTGAGGCCTTCAAATAGCATCCTAGAAGACAGCCCACTTGTCTGATTTTAGGAATGCAGCTTTGTTCTTTCTCACTGGCATTTCAGTAAAGGGTTGAGCCCCTTCAACAAGATAAAAACTTGATAGATTATGGCACATGTGTACCCAATTCCTTTCTAAATAAATATTTTCCAGATTTTGTTTTGAAAAATATTTTCAAAGTATTTCAAAATTTTAGCAATTTAAACATCAAGAAAATGAAACTGAAATGGAAAAATAACAGGAAGCATATATACTTTTTATCTAGATAGCCAGTCATTAATATATTTTTCCTTTTTTCCATCTTTTTTTTCTCTTAAATATTTGAAAATAAGTTAAATACATCATAGAATTAACTCCTAAAATATTTTTCATGCTTCTAGTATCAACAATAAATAGATTTTTTTGATACAGTATCATATAAACAGTAAATACATTTCATGGTAAATCAATAACTATATCATTAAAACCCCTAAGAAAATAAATAATTTTATAACATAATAGAACCATCAATATGTATTTATTCATATACTTGCAATAACTATGTCATTGGAATTTCTTTTCCTGGATCTGAAAGCCAGAGATTGTATTTTATTTTTTTAAAATATTTTATTTATTTATTTGTTTGACAGAGAAAGAGGGAGAGAGAGAGATGGGGAGAATGGGTGTGCCAGTGCCTCCAGCCACTGCAAACGAACTTCAGATGTGTGTGTCCCCTTGTGCATCTGGCTAACATGGATCCTGGGGAATCGAACCTGGGTCCTTTGGTTTTGCAGGCAAATGCCTTAACTGCTAAGCCATCCCTCTAGCCCCACAGATTGTATTTTAAAAAGTCTAGTCCCAAATTGGGTGTTGTGGCGCATGCCTTTAATCCCAGCACTCGGGAGGCAGAGGTAGGAGTATCACCATGAGTTCAAGGCCATCCTGAGACTACATAGTGAATTCCAGGTTAATCTGGGCTAGAGCGAGACCCTACCTCAAAAAACCACACACACGAAGAAGAAGAAGGAGGAGGAGGAGGAGGAGGAGGAGGAGGAGGAGGAGGAGAAGAAGAAGAAGAAGAAGTAGTAGTAGTCTAGTCTTTTACCCTGTGTCTATCTTTCTAACATTTTCTCACAACATTTTACATAGCCTAGCCATCACCCTATATCCACCTCAATGGTTTCTGAATGTTTCTTATTCCTTTTTATACCTCCCTGGGGCAATTCCCTTTGCCTTAAATACTTCTCTTCCTTCTGTGCCCCTGGCAAACTGCTTTATCAGGTATCATCTTAAATCCTACTTCCACTAGATTGCTTTTAATAAAACCCCTAGATTAGGTCAGATGCTATAGCAATGTACTCCTATTACCCATTTACTTCTACCACAAAAAGGCCTTATTGTACTGTACTAAAACATTCTTTTTTTTTCCCCCTTATAAACTGTGAATATTCTGAGGCAGGAGCAATGTCCATTTCTTTCTACTATATAAACTCCAGTGCCCAGTATAACTGAGAGTGAAGTTGTAGAATATAGATTAGATGAAAATATCTTTACTCAGTTTGTTTTTATAAATAAATAGAATCTTTCATATTTCCTGTTGAAACTTCTTCCTAAATCCAGATCTCTACTGCCTGTTGCATTCCACTTGTAAAAGTGGTCAGTGTTTTAGATATATCATCTATTCTTCCACCTGTCCCTCCCAGTATCCACCAGAACTACCTGTCACAGAGCTTTCTTTACCTCAACTAGTAGAAGATCATACTGCAGGTTGTTCAAGTCAAAACCTTTTTACTTTTCCTGGATTCCCTTTGTTTCTCACATCAAATCCATTAGGAAATACTAATCTGACTGCCTAGAAAATATGAATCCACACCAAGATGAATCTCACTAAGTTGCATTGCCTCCCCCACTATTCCTTGGTTCAGTCTACAGCCATCTCTCCCCGGAAATTACTTTTGCTTTCATGTAATCTCATTGGTTCTGTGAACTAAAGTTCCCAGAAAATAGCTGTATCTGCTACACCTACTTCCAGCGAGGTTGAATGGAGTGATAAAGCTCCTGTGGTCACAGAGAGATGGAATGTTGCAAGTCAGAGCCACATTACCTGCGCTGCCTTTAGCCCATTAATAGCCATTTATTGCCCACCTCTGTGTCTGAACTAACATCCTGGTGACTATCAGTTGATCAGGTGTAATCCTTTTTGAAATGCAAGAACAGACCCCAGCTTCCACCAACCCAAAGGCTGAGAATATCATCAGATAGCATCTGAGGCCTATGGTGGAGATTTCCCCACTTCACTGTAACCCACCTACCATATGGTCAGCCAATGTATTTGAAAAATGCCTTGATTTATGACTTTCTTTTGTTCAGTAACTATAAAATCCTCATGAAATTGTTAGCACATTGGAACATGGAATTTGAGGTAACCTAAATCTGTGTTCCATGATCACTCATATTTGGCTCCAGAATAAACTATCTCTTCTCCCCTTTGAGGTGCGAGCTGTGTCTTTTGTGGTGACACTTTTCATCTTGCTCCTCCACCTTCCTTTCTCAACACAGAATGATCTTGATAAAACATAAGTCAGATGGTGTCATTCATTTAACAAAATGCCTTGGCATCACTCTTCATTTATTTCATGGTTCACTGTGATCAGTGATGTCTTACTGGGTAGATGCTTGCTCTTTTCTGATATTAACTCTTACTGTTGCCTGCTCTTAAGCCACCATTCTCTAGTGTAGTCAGCGGTTGCTATGGTAGTCAGATTTTGCATTAACTGTGGTCAAAATTGAGAGAACAATTTAAAGGTCAAATTGAGAGAACAACTTAAAGGAGTGATTCATATTAGCTCATAGTTTCAGAAAGTTTGGATTGTGGTCACTTGACCCCATGTGCTTGGGAACATCATGTCAGCAGAAGGATGGGGGTTTTTTTTTTTTTTTAACCTCATGATTGGAAAAGAAGCAGAGAAAATGACAGAAAGAAGCCAGGGCTATGTATACTCCCTAAGGACAGCCTCCAGTGGACTACTTCCTCTATCTGGATACCACCTGTATCTTTCTACCACTTAATAATGCCACCATTTGATGAATCTTCTAAGTAATCAATCTATTGATGAGGTCTGAACACTCGTGATCTAATCTTTTCTGGATTTTCTCAGAGGTGTGCTTCACTCACCTGCTTTGCAGTGCTTGAGTCAACCAAAATTGACATCTGAGATTCACTATCATACCATTATGCTAGGAATGTCACTTCTGCTTAGTGCCAGGTGTCAGCACAAGTCATGCCCCTCTTCCGCCAGGTGGCTTCTCAGTCTTCACCTTCTCAGTGAGGCCAACCCTGACCTTCCAATTTAAAAATGCCCCTCCTCCTCCTTCTTCTGCCAACACATGCAATTTTCCTTCCTTGCTTTGTTTTAGCTTTCTTTCATCCAATAATACTTATCATTTTCTAAATTACTTGCTTAAAATATTTATTGTTTGTTTTAGAGAAGAAAATTTCACAAGGAAAGATCTATAAATGTTTTGTTCATTAATCTATTTCAAGTACTTAGAGTAGTAACCAGTGCTTAATAAATTTTTGCTGAATAAATGTAAGCATGTATGCATTAATAAAAGATTGGGCAAATTAATGAATGAATGGTATGGGAAAGGAACGAAAGTAAGATTTTTAGGATTCACCTACACATGAGGTAGCCTCCTGGTCTTTCTGCCTTATGAATCTGGCATTGTACAAGTCACACATGTATATACCTAAATAGAAATTTGAATCACATAGAGCAGCTCTGAAGACTAATCTGAAATGATTGAGATGTGCTTTGTAAACTATTGGACATTGTACAGTATTCATTTGAAATGGGTAGAGTGGGGGATATAAGGAGAGAAAGAAACAGTAGAATAAGAGTGACTAAAAGGGATTATTGGACAAAACCCCACAATCCCAGTGCAAGCATTGGAGGGGATAAGACTCTGCTAAAAAATGAGGTGGAAGAAATTCAAGACTAAAACTGACTGATACCCCAGAGGAAGGTATTCCACAAGTGTTTGCAAGCAATCTAGAAACTGCAAATCATAGCACTAAAACAGAGCTCAACTGGTATGGATAATTTCAGAGTGCATTGTACTCTAGGGCCACAAGTAATTCAAATGCCTACATAAGGAATGCTGAGGCAGGAAGGCTAAGGATATCTCTATGTGGTCAGTCCTTTATGTACCTTATCTTTAGCAGGAAACCTGTAGAGAAAGGATCTTTATAATTCTCACTGTGAGCAAACAAGCTCAGAGAATTTATTTGCCCAGTGCAAAACCACTGCATTTTAGTGTCTCTCATGTTATGTTGAGGTGTAGGTCAAGGAGATGTTTTCATAAATTAAGCAGAATTTTACTTTGGTTTTGATGGATGGGACTTGGAAGGTGGTGTTTGTGTGTGTTTTCAATAAATACTTACCGAGTATCAACTGTTTGGCACAGTTAGTAACTATTGCAAAGAAATATGCAATGACTAAGACAAGGTTATTGTCTTCCTGGCTTATTGTCTAGTAGGACAATGGGTCTGAGACATAGAGACTATGTAGAGAAAGACAATATAGTATAAACTTATTGATAAAATTAAATAATTTTGATGAGGGAAAGGATGATACTAACTTATGTTGTTTACATACTAAGTATGTCCATATCTAATAAAAATAATTTTTTTTAAAAAACCCTCTGAGCCCCCAGAGCTCAGTGCTCAGGCTTTGAAAGTTATGTCCCTGAGTCCACATTGACATGAATAAATTTTCTGATTCTCTACTCTAAAAAAAAAAAAGTAAAGACTATCAAATAGTGATGCAGTTACCATAAGTAATAAAAAATGCATAATGTGATAGGAGCTAATTAGGATCTTATGACCAAATATGGCTCCTGGTCCACTTATCTTAAGCTTCAAATGTTATGACTAATCTGGGACAAGTTACAAATACATCAGCCATTTGTACATCCCTGCCTATTTTAAGACTGAAAAAGGAACTGAGCTCGAGAACAGCTAAGTGAAAAGTAGGAGAGCATGGAGCTGGAGGGTTAAACATAGGCGAGTCCATGTTAATCTGTGTTGGAGGTTTGAGTTCATGCTCATTGAAGCACTCCATGCACTCAAATTCTGTCTCTCTGATTGTTGCTCTGATTGTTGGGACAGCCTTCTGTGTTTGCAGAAATCTTCCCTTTTCAGACTGGAGATTTGAAAATGCCTGGGATTTCAATTCTTGGCCCTCTGTATCTAGGCCTTTGATTTGGTTCTTATCTGCTCCCACTGGTCTCAAGGCCTATAGGATCTATCTGGAGGATTTGCCTTTTCACCTAGATTAGACAAATCCCCAGAAAGACAAACCCACTCAAAATGATAAAAAAACTTCACAGATGTGTATGTTAATACCTGGATTTCCCACTTGGTTCTTTCAAGGTGTTCCTTTGCCAGGGTTTCCATTTTCATTCAGTGACATCACTATTTAGCCATTTATCAGAACCCTAAGTCAGGGTCGTCTGTGACTTTGTGTTTCATACCCAATATCAGTGAATGTTGTAGATGCTACTTAAAAAAGAGATCTCCATGTATAGCCATATCGTCTTGCCTAAGACCTGTCTAACTTTCATCTGGACCACAGCCCCACACTGTTTAGTATACCTCCTGGTTGTCTTCTGATTCCGATATTCTCTACACAACAGTGATCTTTCCACAACTTGATTCTGGTCCTGTCTGTCTACTGAGACCTTTCCAATGTTTTTTCTTCTTCTTCTTTTTTTAATCTCAGTAAAAAATCCAAATACTGAGGTATGTGCCATCTGGCAATACTTCCTGCAGCTTCAGCTACCTCTCCTTACCTTTCCAAACTGGCCTTGTAATCATTTTTCACTGCCATTTTACTCAGGGCATTGGGCATTTTTGTACTTGACTTTTTGGTTGCTTTGAACAGAATAGCAGCAATAGAGTTTCCTCAATCCCACATGGGAAACTTGCACCACCTCAACCTAAAATGAGTCCTTTCTGTCTCTGACATTTGCTGTTCCCTTGGCTTATGTTATCTTTTCCATGAGATATACATCTCTGATATTTCATTGCATAAAGCATCAGTGTGTTCATTGTCTCCCCTGCAGGAGTGTAAGCTCACCAAAGATAGCTAGCAGTTTGCCTGCCTACATTGGCTGTTGCACTTCCTGCTTTTAAAATAATACCCTGAATACAAAAGGTGCTCAAAAAATATTGATTGAATGAATGAGTATATGGAAATTCTTATACTGAGGTGAACATGAGAGAGACATAATTATTCTTTCCTCAAGTATTTGAGAACTCACTGTGCTCAGACATGAGCTTGGCACTGAGAATACCTTGAACATGGGCTGGACAGATGGCTTACCAGTTAAATCATTTGCCTGCAAAGCCAAAGACCCAGGTTTGAGTCCCCAGGACCCACATAAGCCAGATGCACATGATGGCACATGTGTCTGGAGTTCCTTTGCAGTGGCTGGAGGCCCTGGCATGCCTATTCGCTCTCTATCTGCCTTTTTCTTTTTCTCTCTCTCTCTCTCAAATAAATAAATTTTAAATATAAATTAATTAAAAAAAAAAAAAAACTACCTTGAACAAGCTACTTTATTTTCCATTCTCATGCAGAAAACATCATGTAGCGGGGACAGAAAGGTAAGTGGGCAGTTGTCACATATGGTGACACAATCTTTGGGGATCTAGGATGCTACGTACTGGTGAATTTGAGCCACATATTATAGGGAAAGCTTTTTTTTGCTTCAGTAGAAAAACCTAGAGATTAGAGTGGATTTGTACATTTGATTGCACTTAGGAACAAAATTGCATGAAACAAAGTACCTGTAATTGCAGAGGAAAGGGAAAGCTTAAGATTCTAAACAAACTGGAAAAGCAAGTATCTTCCTCAGTGTTCAGAAGTCTGGCCTCCACTTTGCTTTGCATAATGGGTAGTCTGTGAAAGTTCCTACAAATGCAAGGCTGTACTAGATATGAAGGGTCTCCAGAGAAATAGGACTGTAATAAGAACAAGGAACTAGATGAGAACAGAATACTAGAGTGCCAGTTCCCCCCAGCAGGTAGGGCTGAAGAAAGAGCCGGTCCAGCCAGCTCCTCTTGGGGATGAGCGGGATGATGAGTGTCAGCGACCCAGACCCCCTCCTCTAAGACACCGGAGAGAAAAACACACTGGGTCGGGAGTCTTGTCGAAGCAGGAACTGATTTTATTGTAGTAGGAAGGTGTTTATATAGCTTTGAGAAAGAGGGTGGGTCTCAGGATGGGATAAAGGTGTAAGGGTCAATAGTATTTCACCACATCAGCAGTAGCTGGGTGGAGGCAGTTTTGGCTTAGGCTTTGCTGAGTCACTCCTAAGCGGGAATAGGCCAAAGACAGGTAGCTAAACTCTAGTCAGGCTCAGGAAGTTCCACTAGGCCTCATACCCGGGCCTCTTAGGGCCCAACATCTCCCCCTTTTGTTTTTGTAAGAAGGGTGGAAACCATGGCCCCTGTCTTAGGTTGTTCCCCTCTGGGGATCTTACCCATCACTGGGTACCATGCCTCCAGCCCGTTGAAAATCCACTCCATGACCTGTCTTAGGTTGTCTCAGCCTGTCTGAGATCTTACCCGTCATTGGTTCGATGGAGGGTGGGGGAGGGACGTTAGGAGGACAGCCAGTCAGAGGAAGAGCCCGGCTCCTGAGTTGCGAGCCTGTGGTAATGTATTTCGACCTGATGAAGTTTAATTGCCTCTAGCTGTTGGTGAATGAATTGTGTAATCTTATTAATTACACAGGGCCCAACAGTGAGGATAAGAAGGAGGAGGAGGGGGTCCAAGGGGAGGGAGAAGGTAGGGTAAAAAGCCATGTAAGCCCGTCCACAGCGGGTTGTCTTGGAAGTCCCGTCTCCTCCTCTCCAAATCTTCCGATATTTTTCTGGCATCATTTGGGTCTAGTAGCATCCACATCTCCAATCGTTCCTGGGGAAGAAACAGAGGCACAGTTCTCAGGGGTGGAACACTCCCTGGAGAGGTGATTGTCATTGTCCCCTTGTTGGGGTAAATATTTTAAGTCTCTTGCTGGTACCCAAATGGGTCTTTTTTCTTCTTGAGGAAAGACACATCCAAACCATCTCCCTGCTGTGAGGAGGGGGTCTGGTCCTCTCCAGGCCCCAGTCAATGGGTCCCTCCATTTGACCCAGATGTAGCTGTAAGTAACAGCTGAGGTCCAATGTTTTTGAAAAGGGGACAAGTGTCTATCTTCTTTAGAAAAATTTAAAATATTTAGGGTTAATAACGCCTTTTTTAGTTGGTCGTGTGTGGATAGGGATTCCCCCTTTTGTTTTTGTAATTGAGACTTGAGAGTTTGATTATATCTTTCCACTATGGCCTGGCCCCATGGGTTATACAGGATGCCTGTGGAAAGTGAGATCTTCCAGGTTTGGAGGAAATCTATAAAGGCCCTGCTTACGAAGTAGGGGTCATTATCAGTTTTGACTTGATTTGGCAATCCAAGGGTGGCAAAGCATTGAAGCATATGGCTAATAGTATGTTAAGTTTTTTCCCCGGTGTGTGCCAATGCCCAGCAAGCATGGGAGAAAGTATCATGGAGGTTCTTTTGTTTTACTTTTTTTTTTTTTTTTTTTGGTTTTTCGAGGTAGGGTCTCATTCTAGCCCAGGCTGACCTGGAATTCACTCTGTATTCTCAGGGTGGCCTTGAACTCATGGTGATCCTCCTACCTCTGCCTTCCGAGTGCTGGGATTAAAGGCGTGCGCCACCACGCCCGGCCTTGTTTTACTTTCAAGCCATGTTGCAGGAGGAGGGCCTTAAGAGCCTGCAATTGCGGAGTCCTCTGATGGGGAGGGAGGTTGCCCATTATGGCTTGGTGGTGTTTAAGGGGGCTAGACTGGGACACTCCTGAATCAAGGAGGCTGAGAAAATAATAACCCAGATTAAAAATTATAGCCCAAAGGATGATCATGCAAACTACAACTCCTAATGCCGGGGCCAGCCGAGACAAACAGAATGTTTAGGACCCACATATCTTGTGCTTAGTGGGAGATTTTTATGGGTCGTTACTCCACGGCTGTATGCCCACATGGTGTCTCCACCAGGGACGTATGACCCGTTCAGAAATACAGGCGCTGCAGATGCGGCTTGCCGGCAACCCGAAAGTGAAAGGAAAGAGAAAGGAATGAAAAGATGTTGATAAGCAAGCACAAGTTACAGAAGCAAAGGTCAGAACGTTCGATATGAAGACTACCTCATAACTTATGAGGGTACACTCACCCGCATACTGATTGCCCCGTCAGCGTTCTTCTGCGTTCTTCCGTTCCTCACAGGGGGCACGAGTCTGCCAGTTCCTCCCGGCAGGTAGGGTTGAAGAAAGAGCTGGTCCAGCCAGCTCCTCTTGGGGCTGAGTGGGATGATGAGTGTCGGCGACCCAGACCCCCTCCTCTAAGACACCCGAGAGAAAAACACGCTGGATCGGGAGTCTTGTGGAAGCAGGAATTCATTTTATTGTAGTAGGAAGGTGTTTATATAGCTTTGAGAAAGAGGGTGGGTCTCAGGATGGAATAAAGGTGTAAGGGCCAATAGTATTTCACCACGTCAGCAGTAGCTGGGCGGAGGCAGTTTTGGCTTAGGCTTTGCTGAGTCACTCTTAAGTGGGAGTAATAGGCCAAAGACAGGTCGCTAAACTCTAGTCAGGCTCATGAAGTTCCACTAGGCCTCACACCCGGGCCTCTTAGGGCCCAACACTGGAGGAAAGAACTGTATATCTGAAGTTCACCCCTGCACATGAAGAATCTTTAATGCAAATCAAGATAGCTTCCTATTTATTTCTTAGTGGGATTTGTGATAGCTTCCAAGTTATGTTGGAGAAGGTACCATAAGCAGCCCCATCCTTTGAGAGGCTGATCTTGGCAGCCACAGTTAGGAAGGATTGTAAGCTTGTCAAGGTAGAAGCAGGACGACCAGGTGGGTGGCATTTGTGCTTCTGTGTGTCTTGGCTAAGAAGTGTGCTTTACTTAATCTCACAAGGCAGCTTTCCTGCAGATCTTTGGACTTATTAGACATGCTCTTGATTGGAAACAGGAAAAGTGGAAGCACCAAGGTGTTAAGGATTAATTCCAAGTTCCCACCTTTCTGAAGATTTAATTGCCACCTCTGCCTACACATGAAACAGGGTGCAGTAATAAATAGAAATGGGAAGTCAATGAAGACAAGCGATTTGGAAGCAGAGTCCTGAGGTAACATGCCAGGCTCCAGGGGTGCAGTGTTGGCAGTGAAACACTCTGACTGGGAGGAGTGCCTGGGAATGAGTTTCTTTGTACTAGAAAGGAGGAGAGAAGATCAGTTTGTAAGCCCATTGGCACTGTTCATTTATTTAAGGATTGTTTATTGGGTATTTTATAAACTCCAGGAAATGTACTAAGAGCTATGAAAAAAATGCAGTCCCTGCTTCTTTAAGTTACAATGTAGTGGAGAGGGTTGGAAATAAAGTCATCCCAGGTAAATGATCATTTGTGTCCAAGAGTTTGGGAACAGCAGAGTGGGCTGAAGGAATTGAGGGAGGTACCTGTTAGGAATGACTTCCAAGCCCAGAAGCAGATTGCACTGTGAGAACGGGGAGTGATGTTTGT
Source organism: Orientallactaga sibirica (assembly GCA_036365145.1). Lineage (NCBI taxonomy): Eukaryota > Metazoa > Chordata > Mammalia > Rodentia > Dipodidae > Orientallactaga > Orientallactaga sibirica. Next base: position 16,056,111 of record JAEOAD010000034.1, read on the forward strand.
CCACTACAAAGGGAACCCACCCCCCAGCTTCTTTCTTGATCTGCTCTGTACTAAAGTCATCGGGGAGCTTGTTAGGCAGAAGCTGAAACTGTGGATTGCTAAGTTTTGAGTGAGATCTTGTTTCTGTACTTAACATGCACTCTCACCGTGTTCTGATGTGGGTGGTATAGGGACCTCACTTCATAAAAGCACAGATGGAGTCTCAGTGTGATAGATTTTTAGATGGTGTTCCTTCACCCAAAGGGCAGGGTGGTGATGGGAGAGACAGGGTTCTGCAGTTATCCTTATCTACCAAAAAGCTCTACTTATATCTCATTTACGTATTTTTGCAAAATATGTGATGAAATATCACAGTTTTGTTTTCTGCAGCAAAATTGAAGTTGTTTATCTGTACTTACTCCCACATCTAAAACAGAACAGAATTATGATAGATGTCCCCTATCCAGTTATCTGGAAAAAATAAATTGATGAATCATGCATTTTATGTCTAACAACAAAAGTTTGAAGATGATTAATCCAGAGTAACTATTCTACCAATGAGAAGACTAAAATCCACCAAGGAATAATTCCTTTTTTAAGGTAGTCCACATTAGTATATTAGAGTGGGTGGCTGATTTAACAATGTCTTGCCCACAGTCCAAGGCTGGTTCCTCTAGTTTCAATTGCAGTTTTAATATTGACAGAATATTGGAAACACCTTGCAGAAATCATAAGAGTTAAGTAAGAAATATGATGTAATTCACAAATATACCACATTAATACACAGTCTTGAGGTTCATAATAGGCAATTAGCTTGCAAGATAGAATCTTGATTTGGAAGTAGTCCTAAATTAGATTCAGTGTGCACATAGAGCAGTAAAAGTTGGGTGGTACTTTTTGAGAGTCAACATAAATAGCTCCCAGAGGCTTGTGAATATTAACACGAAGTGCATGCTCTATATCACCTGTACCAGAAAGTTCATGTAGATTTATGCTTCTGCATATGGGTCAGGAAAATCAAGTATGTATAATCTTGGGAAATAAAGATGGCAAAGAGAAAGTCAGGAGCTGAGACCAAAAGCGACACAGAAAGAAAAATCAAATACTTTATTTTCTTCTGGAAAGTATTATGTGAGCAGTGGCTTTTCGGGTGGGGGGGGATGTAGCCTTTCATATATTTTTATGTTTAAGAAGAATAACGTTTGGTAGTTAAATATGAAGACCTGAGGAAGGAGGAAGAAATAAAAGGATAATTTGATGGAGGGGGGAATCTCTCTCTCTCTCTCTTTATTTTTTTATTATTTATTTATTTTTTTGGTTTTTCGAGGTAGGGTCTCACTCTAGCCCAGGCTGACTGGCATTTACTAGGTATTCTCAAGGTGGCCTCAAACTCATGGTGATCCTCCTACCTCTGCCTCTCAAGTGCTGGGATTAAAGGCATGTGCCACCACGCCCGGCTCTTTGTATGTTTTATGAGAGAGAATGGGGTTAAAATTTAGACTCCAGAAGTTGTTTTATGATAGAATTAGAGATCAGCATTTCTCAGTGTGTTCTAGAATATCAACCCACTGACTGAGAGCTGACAATGCTAAGTAGGTAATGTCTTCTGTAACTGCTATCCATCATCCTGATGTCTGTGTGAAATGAACACACATACCAGTAGTCATAACAATTACTAGTTTGCAATTCTGAGTATTCACAAGACAATTCCTAAAGTCTCATACACATTTTCTACCCTGAGATGCCTAGCATCTCCTAGTCAGTAACACTTCCCAATCACCTTCTATTCTGAGCCCCTCTCTTAAGTATCTCTGTCAATCAGTCATGCAAATTCTCCTTCAGTATCTTCCAAGACAGGACCTCCCTGTTTCCCAGGGCAGCCTATTCTATTGTGTTCAGTTCTGACAGTCAGAAAGAGCTTGCTTGTTTGGGAAGGGTTTTATCTTACTTTTATTTATTTATGGTCATTCTTATTCTAGTCTTTAGAGTCATATTTTCATAAAGTAAAGTCATCAGATCCTACCACCTGAGAAAACTGGTGGGATCTTCCTGTGGTGTTTCCATAACCAAATAACCTCTAAGGATACCTTACATGCCCTATCCAGTGGTGTTTGTATCCTCATTTTTTATACTATATAAATTACATTATTTAATCGTCAAATTGTAAATTCCACAATTATACTTGAAATCCCCCCCCCATGTTGCAGATATTCCCTAGGTATTTTCATCTCTTCAGATGTCTACTTAAATTTAGGTATAAATTTGCTCCAAATGGGCACTCGAGAGATGGCTCAGCAGTTAAGGTGTTGTATTAGTTAGGGTTCTCTAGAGGAATAGAATGGACAGAATGAATTGTATTAAAAGGGGATTTATTGGATTAGCTTACACAGTCCAGCAATAGCAGGTTGCAGGTCCGAGAGTCAAGAAACCCGGTAGCTGCTCAGTGCACGAGGCTGGAGGCCTCAGCAGTCCCAATCCGGCACTGAAGGCCTGGAGGCTTCCTGGAGAGATGCTGCTCTTCAGTCCACCCTGGTCTTCAGTCCACACTGGCGAGCAGCAACACCAAGCAGCAGGTACCAAGCAGAAAACACCAAGCAGCTAGTAGCACCAGCAGCCAGGTGGGAGAGAGAGAGCCTTTCTTCCGAGAGCTCCTTTTTATCAACCAGCCCCCTCCTCCAAGAGGGGCCGCCCACTCTGGGCTGCCCACTCTGGGGGAAGGCTTACCCCTGGGGGAAGGATTCTTCCTTTAGTTAATCCTTCCTAGAGGCAGCCTCAGAAACACACTTATGAGGAATGTCTGTGGATTCCTAAACAAATCAAGTTGACACAAACTTAACCATCACAGGTGTGTACCTGCAAATCCTAAAAGCCCAGGTTCCATTCCCCAGTACCCACATAAAGCCAGATGCACAAGTTGCACATGTGTCTGGAATTCATTTGTAATGGCATGCCATTCTTTCTCTCTTTCTCCCCACCCCCCCACACTCTCTCTGTTAATAAATAATAAATAAATAAAAATGCTTTTTAAAAATTGAAGCTGGGCATGGTGGCACATACCTTTAATCCCAGCACTTGGGAGGCAGAGGTAGGAGGATTGCCATGAGTTCTAGGCCACCCTGAGACTACAGAGTGAATTCCAGGTCAGCCTGAGCTAGAGTGAGACCCTACCTCTAAAACAAAACAAAACAAACAAAAAAATTGTTCTGATGTAATCTTAGCACTTTGAGGTTATGGTAGGAAGATCATTAATGAGTTTGAGGCCAACCTGGGTCATATATTGAGGATCTGTCTCAGAAAATCCATACCAAACCTTTAAAAAAAAAAAAAAAAAAAAAAAGAACAAAATGCTTAAGTGTTAGGAAAGTTTCTTTTTTTTTTCCCCCAATTTTCTTTAACACAAAGTTTCAAGCATTTTTAGAGACAATGGGCTCATTTTGCCAAAAATTGAAATAAAACAAAGGAATATCCTCCTATAATCTACTTATCTCATTCATAACAGCTCAATCTATAATTATGACTTTAAAATACATACTTGGACTGAGAAGATCATTGGGTTAAACCAACATCAGCATACTGTTGCCTATAAGTGACCAACAGTAAGTTTTACAGACTGGAGGGCAACTTTGTTGTTTATCAGAAGTAGTCATAGATAACACTTCACTTAGACAAAAGAGTCAAACTATTTTTTAACAAAAAAAAATTATATAAAAGCCATGGAAAATGTGGGCAGTGACTTGTAGTTTGCCAACTCATTTTTAAGGATTTGGGGGGCATTTAGGTTAAGTAAAGAATGGTCTGAGCTCTCCTAGTTCCCAATACAAGGCCAAATTATACCAAATATGTGTGCAATAAACCTAGGAAAAATGTATGTCTTAGCTACTTTAAAACAGGGACATGGAAAACAAAATAAATGTAGCAAAACTAAAAGAGAGTCCAAGTGAGGATATAGATTAGAGGACATCTCTGAACTAGCGGAGTCCTCCCCAGTCTGTAAACATTTTACTACCAAAGAAATTGATAATTAAATGAGGTATTACTTTTCAGGCAAAACAAAATAATTAATATATTTTTACCCTAAAAATATGTATCATAGCAAAGGAAAATTAGCAGACCAGGATTTTAAATCTAGCTCCGCAACAGTGTATCTCTTGGAATATTGCCTCCCCTCTCAGAGACTTTGTATTTCCATCTGAAGATTGATAGCAATCATGAAGACATTCTCTGTGGTTCCTCAGAGCACTCAAATTTTGTGATGTGAAAAATAAAATTCATATAATTGCAATGTTTAATGGAATTTATGATAATTGGAAAATAATTGCTGCTTCAAACTTTTATTAATCTTTATTTAGTTATGAGTCATACTTTCACAATAGATTCTTTGGAAATAAGCAGAGAGATAAATTGAGTAAACAGAATTTTAAATATTTTATTTATATGCAGTTTGTGTAATCCCTGGAACCCATCGGCTTATTAAGATCATTTAAAATATCCATTAAAAGTTATGTGTTATATGACAAACTTAGCTTTTAGATTGCTTTGCCAAAGGATAAATAGCTAACATTTTTTGAGTAGCTACTACTGCCAGATTAAGTGGATTCATTATGTCTAATCCTTCCAGCAAGCCTGTAAGGTAAATCCTGAGATTTCTACTGCACTGTTGAAGAAGCTCAGAGATGCTGAGTGATGGGCACACAGTCACTCAGCAGGTTCCCCAGCTTCATGTTTAAATGGTGCTGTCTTGTCCAGATATGTCCAGCTGTGGTGTATGTACTCCTCTCAGGTGCTGTAGTGTCTTGGAAAAGGACCTCATCATGGCCTCTCCTCCAATGCTCAGGATTCCTATATTTCTTCTGTGGAGTATTGTGCAGTCTCTGGCAAGGCATTTAGGAGATTGATGTCTCTGCTACATTGGTATGGCTGTAGCAGAATGAGCATGGGGAAGAGGAAATAGGAAGATACAGGCAAGAGGCTAAGCAGTTATAGAATCAGAATTCCCAGCCCCTCTCTGGTACCAATTTGCCAGTGAGAATTTCACTGCTCTGGGACCTGGTTTCCTAGGCTTGAGATGGGCAAGCTAATTCTTGCCTTTCTGGAATGTTGGGAGGATAATGTATAGGGTAACAGAGATTCACAGAGGGCACAGTACTCTCCAGACTCCCACACCGCAAAATAATGGAATGAAAAGTGGATTAGAGTGAGACATGCTGAATCTGAGATGAAGCACCTGGGCTGTGTTTACCTTATCACCAATAGTGCCATGACCTTGAGAAAGCCCCTTTCTCTTTGTAAGCTGCAATTTCCTGATTTCCTTGCTTGTGAAGTGTTAGTAATAGCCTTGGGTGATTTCTCTAAATGCCCCAGCACCCTGATATTTTGAATTTTGTACAGCAAATAGTGAGCAGGAAACTCAGGTGCATGGGGCTTCTCAGGAAACACCTGCAGCTCAGTCAGACAAAGCAAGTATCTTCTTAGTGCCTTCACAGCATTCATTCATTCCCCAGGCCTCCATGTGAGCCTTATGCTCCCTAACAATGCGTTGAGGAGATCCCCACTTACTCCTTTGGAAATGGTCCATTTATAAGGCTGTTGTTTCAATCTACATGCCCTTGCCATGTTTCTACTCATCCATCTCAAATTTCTCCTCAAGTGAGGAATGCTCAAGCTCCATCCTACTTTGCTTTCTCTGGATTAGATTGCCTACTTCTCTTAATTTGGTAGCCTTTTGCCCTGCTACAGGGATGTTATAAGAAGTATCATTACTTTAGAAAACTGATCTATGCAAATTGTAAGCAAGGCTTATTTTATTCTTTAAAGTTAAGTCAGTGTCTTTACTCATAATTAAAGTAACGCTATTCATAATCACATCTTCAAGACTTCACAGTCTTCTTTACCTTTATTCTTCCTTTTTTCTTTTTATTTCATCTTTTTTTCTCCCTTTTCCCCTTCTGAGCCAGAATGCTCTGGGAGATCAGCTTGGAAGCTGTGGCTCCTAGGCTGTCCTCCCCCTTATGTGCTGGAGCATGAATGCAGGCAGGGATTTGGCACTGACACTCTTGCTCGTTAAAATGCATCATTTCTACTTCACATGTGCCCTTGGGTTCACCTTTCCCTGAGCTGACTGGGGATCTGTGGGGAGAGACTGGGAACAGCAGGCAAGTGAAATGCCCTCGCTCCTCCTCTCAGCTCAATGATTTCATCGCCTTACCCTCCTCTTCTGTGATTCCCCTTGCTCATCTCTGGGGATAATTTGCTGCTAACAATAACTGAAGTAGTCTCAGAGTCTCCTCCATCATCCAGAGACTCAGAGGCTTCTTTTTATTCCATTTCCATTCCAAATGATTAGTTAATGCAACCAAAAGCATAAGCCATCCAGGAATAAACAAATGCAAACATCTCTCTACTGTAATCAATCATGCTTTCAACACACATTTATTGGACACATATATTGTGTCTATAAAATATTCTAAAATGTTTTTTTAGATGAAGTCAGACCCACAGAGAAGTATATACCTAGATTATAATGTGTTTGACCCCAATGCAATTGTTTTACTTAGGGGTGCTACCCCGTAGGCCTCGGGCTTCTATTGTCAGTCAGACTGTGGGAGGAGAAATGGTTGAGGACATCAACAGGCTGGCAATCAGTACACCTGCTTCATGGGAAAACATAAGGACTCTACATTTCTAGCATGGCTTTGAAAAGCTAGTCTAATATATTACCTCTCTTTTTTTTCTTTTGTGTGTGTGTGTATGTGGGGCATGCATGTTTGTGTGTTTTTGCATTTGTGTGTATACATTCCAAAGCCAAAGTTTGAGATCTGGTGTTTTTCTCAATGGCTCCCCCTACCCCTTATTTTTGAGACAGGCACTCTCAATGAACCCAGAGCTCACCAATTTTACTAGACAAGGTAGCTAGCTTGTGCTAGGGATTCTACTGTTTCTGCCTCCCCAGCATGGGATTGCAGGTGTCTATTACCATATTCAGCTTCTACATGTGTTCTGGGAATCTGAACTCCTGGGGCTGTTGTGCTTGTGTCAGCAACACTTTACAGACTGAGCCATCACTCCAGCCCTCTGATATCTTCTGAATGGTTCTCTTAGCTATGTGTTTTTCTCATCTTCTGCATATAGGCAAGCTCAGAGACATCAGTAATTCATACTCATCAAGTATTTAGGACATCATAGAACCATTTTGGCATGGAATTTTAACCCAAACTTCATTGTCTCTTTATCCTTTTTTCCCCCCCTATTTTCTCTGCTTTTTAAAGATGATAAGATCTATGGGTTTTTGACAAATGCCTTCAGATATATCTGCTGTGTGATCAGATTCAGTAAAAAAGGCATGAAACTTGCTGTGTGGAGAAAAGTAAAACAGCTATCACCCATTCTGGGGTAACAGAAAACTCAGTTATGCAGGAGTGGGAAAAATTCACATGAACACAGACAGGGCTTCCAATCACTCCAGAAGAGCCAGAAATTCTTTCTCACCTACTCCATTTTGCTGACCAGGTAACTAATACACATTTTAACCAATAGAAACATCATAATCTTGTTTCCTATAAAAAATAAATGAAAATTCCAATAGATAAATTTTTTATGCATTGTTGCCGTTTACAAAGAAGTCTTCAATTTAACTCTCAGGTGACTATTTATGGAGACAGATGATTATAATCCTTATTGGATATATAAGGAAGTAGTCCTGGAGGAACTTTATAATCGGTTGATCTAATTATATGCAGTCTTACTGCTTTAAATATACCTCACAAGAAATAAAAACATCCCATCTTTCCCAAAAGTTCTGCTATTGGCAACTTTAAAAAGAACATGACCATATCCTCTCCCTTCCCTTCTCACCATCCACCCAAAATTACTCAGTTTCTCATTACAGCCTTCCATATAATCCCAGCAGTGATGATAATGTTGAGAATAACTTTAATGTTTTAGTAAGATGCTGTGATTTATGGTTTAGTATAGACAAACACACCTCTCTATGGCAGATACCATCACATTTTACAGAGCATAAGAAGGAGGTGACAGAGTCAGGTTGAAGCCCAGGATTTCTACTTCCAGTTCCTGGCCTAGAGGATACAGGGCTGGAAGTAAATGAATGCAGTCAGTTTCATTTCATGGGTGGAGGTATGGCTATGCAGGAGAGGACACAGAGCTGCCTGCCTCATCACCTTCCTTTTCTCCTCTCCAGTGCAATGCATACTTAATTTGAGAGAGAGAGACAGAGAGAGACAGAGACAGAGAATGTATGTATAGAAGCAGAGGGCAGATAAAGAAGATGAAGGAAGATTCCGATAAAGATAGTGCTTAGCTGTGAAAAGCAACCCTTGGCCTTATAATTTTTCACTCAGCCTCATCTCAAATCCTGCACAAGCGGCTCCAGTCTTCCTCCATCTCTGGTCCCTGTTATCACTTGCTCTTCTGCTTTCAGCCCTCCCAGTAGGGTGGGTCTTGCTATAGACACCCCATGCCTTCCATCCATGATTCTTTTAATCTCAGCCTAATTGGTTCACCCACCCTGCTGGGAGCTTAATTGGGCATGAGCATATTCTGCAGATCCTAGGCCAGGGTGAATTCTACCTTCTTGAAGGAATTTGATTTTACTGTTGGGTCAGAAGAAGAGATTTATTTTATGTTGTATTCAATACTCTGAAAATTTACATGAAACCATTTCTGGACCAGCAGTGCAGAGATAACATACCAAACAGGTGTGCCTTCTTTTCTTTATTTTATTTTACCTTATTTTTTTTCAGGTGGTGTCATGTATTGGGATTTGCACATGGCATTGTGAACCCTAAGCTTAGATTAAGCCTTCTTACTATTTTTATTTCTGCTCTTTGGTATATAACTTGATCTATTTATTACTCAGTTTTTGGATCTGTAAATTGGGCTACTTAGATTTGATGCCTTTGATGAATGGAGACACAGTTAAGGTTTTAGAAGAGAGGTTGATGCTATATGGGCCTAATCTAGTCTGCCACTTGCTTTTTGCAAATAAAAGATTTTAGAGTGCAGCCATACTTACTTGTTTATGTATTGTCTATGGTTCCTTCACATCTCAAAGATGACATTAAGTGTTTGGCTAAAATGCTTAACACACAGTATATGGTCATACCCAGGAGGTATTTGCTTACTTCTTTTTCTTCAAACACGATCAGACTATGCTAGTCAAAATCTTTTGTTTGTAATGTTACTTAGAATTTATTAATGAATTATATTCAAAGACTAACAAAGACTTTTGATACCTGTGCATATTTGATTTCTAAAATTTGATATTATTCTCTTTCTTATCATCAACCTTTCATCTCACCATTCTATACATCTAAGCTTCCCTCATTGACATTTGATAAACTTGGCAAGCATATTCCTACCTCAGGATCTTTGTACTTATTGTTTTTCCTTCTTAAAGCAGTTTTCCACCACCAGATGGCCCTATGGTTCCTCCCTTATTTCCTTCAAGCCCCTCTTCAAATGCAAGTCAGAAGACTTTTCAAACCCTTAGGTACAATCAATCCTACCCCCACCACATACATCCCATTCTCTCCCCTTGTTTGTTTGTCTGGCTTCCATTTATCTTTGCTTTCTATGTTTTCCTTTCTTAAAGTTCTATCAATTTTCACCAGAATATAAGCTGTCTGAAAGCAAGATTTTCTTTAAATGAATTTTGTTTGTTGTGTGTACTGCTGTATTTCATAATAAACCTATGTGCTTTGGAGTCCCTTTGCTAATGTTTTTTGGTAAAGTATTTAAAATCACAGAGTCCTGAATTGTTTAGCACCTTTTCTCCAAAATCCCTATGATGGACACATGCCAACATAAACTCATTCCCAGAACAGTTTTAGCTTGGACTGTTGGGTGATAAAAATAAAGTTTTTAGGCTGAAACCTAAGGTTTAATAATAGTTTGGCTCATAGTCCTGCAGCTTTATTTCTCTCTACCTTTCTCTCAGTTTCCCCAAGTTCTAACAGTAACTTTGTTCATGGATCTTTGAATGCCTGCAGCTTCATGAGAGACCTATGTTCAAGGCACCTGTACTGCTAAACTAGAGAAACCATGTGATGTCGTTTCTTTCTGCCTTTACTCCTTACCATTTCTATGTACATACACCTTCTTCTCTTTCTGGCTACCATATTTCCTCTCATTCCCTCCTGTTTTGCACCAGTAGCTCCTTCTTGAAACTCCTCTCCCATCTTTGACTAAATCCTGTTTCTTTCAGACTTCAATTTGGACAGAAGATACCGCAGTCACACCCTTTCCTTTGTACAGACTGAGTCAGGGACCTTCCTTTGTCATATCTTCATCATCAAAACTGTAATTACAGGCAGCAGAACAGTTTTGAAACTTCCCCTAGCAACCCATTGTGTTCCCTTGGGGTCAGGACCTCTGTCCATGGTGCTGAGCAGGAAGTGCTAGGCATGGCACTAAGAGGCTTTAATCTGAGCACTTCACATGAGCCTGCAGCCTATACAACATGCCATGTCTTCACTCCTTGTATGCCCTTTGAGGGAGGAATTTGAGGCCAAACATTGGCTTCTTTCTTGCATTTTAAAGAGGACACATAGATGGATCTGTAACCCTGGATCTGTACCTGGTGATCATCACAAAGACCAAGAATTGAAGGTTAAGAAAGAACTTAATTCATGGCTCTGTACTTTGGTGAGAACAGCACACTATTCTTCTACTCTGTATTTTACTCACTCAGTAATTACATTTTAAAAAGTAATTTAAAAGTCAGCATATATAGGAAACTAGTTCTTTATACCCAGTTCTATCACTAATTAGCTGAGCGACCTATGGCAATTTATTTAACACCCCTGTTTGTAAATAAATATTAATTTGAGAAATATGGGCATGTTCACATGAAAAAAAAAACTACTACAAAATGAGTTGCAAATAAAGTGACATATGCAATATATGCCTGCATGCTTGCATATGTGTATGTTTATACATATACATAAAACTTCATCTTTAGATGTGTACATAACTTCGTAAATCACTAGTGAAGACTCTTTGTCAAATAGGTGTCATAATTATCATTGCCTCATATTGATGCTTTTCACATTCTTTCCCTTCTCTCTGATCTTCCCATGACATGTTGTTCTACTTCTCACCTTCTCTGGTTCTACCCTTTCTTCAACATGGTTAACTTTTTAAAGCACGCTTCCATAATCAAAATAATATGCAGCTGTCAAAATCAGAGTTCAGACACGATGTCCTCTCTGAATCTTTCCCTAGAGGCCTGAGACATCCATCATCTTTCCTCTGTACTATACACTCCTTCATTACAAACTCCTGGGAATGCTTTGTTTCCTCTGATGGACAGTAAACTTCAGGATAGGGAATGTGATGTGTCCATCTTTACTGTGTAGGTGCACACCTGGGGTTTGTTTAGAGAAATTGTCTCATGTACTACCCTACGATGCACAAGGTATGAATGTCCCATCAGAGATACCTTATACAGATGCAGGTCATACATGCTGAGGCTTGGAGATGTATTCTGATTTTTTCCAGACCTACTTTCTTGTGAGTCAAGGGTCAGACGCCACCACTAAATTACTGTAGCATATTTTGACCTGATTCCCATTCTGTTCTGCTTTTTCTTGCCCCATGGCCCTTTCTTCATCTGTCTCTCCCATCCTGTGTCAGCAGAGAGAGAGACCTTTTCATTAAACTCTGGTCCCATCGTTTATCTACACTGACCTTATACTCCCCGGCTATTCTGTTGGCTATCTCATGAGACTCAGAGTACATAACTCAGGCAGGTCAGCGAACTGGTTGCTCCAGGGAGTTCCAACTTTGGTAGGAATTGTTTTACTTAAGCAAAAGCAACCTAAATTTAATCCCACTAAATTCTCCCTTTGCATTCTTCATGTTCACCATTGATGCAATCTCTTAATGATTTATATGTACATACTTGGGAATTTTTTTTGTTTTGAGAAAGACAGAGAGAGAGAGAGAGAGGACAGTAGAGATGGGCGTGCCAGCAGCCTCTCAGCTGCTGCAAACGAAATCCAGATGTGTGTGCCCCCTTGTGGTTAACTGTGGCATTGCGCCCTTGTGTCACTTTGCATCTGGCTAAACATGGGACCTGGAGATTGGAACTGCTGGAGATTGGAACCAGCATTCTTAGGCTTAGGAGGCAGGAGCCTTAACTGCTTAGCCATCTCTCCAGTCCACTTGGGAATTTTTAAGGACAAAAGTTATAAAACAATATTGCACATTAGATTAATGGCTTGAGATTTCCAATGGTATTTTCATACTGTCTGTCATGTAATCCTTACAAAAGCAGCAAATATTTCACTAATCCATTCTCTGTTTTTTGCACACATATGTCTGTGTATGAGTGTTTGCATGTGTGTGGGTGCATGTTTGTGCCGGTGCATGTGTTTGCAGAGGCCAGAGGTTGATGGCTGGTGTATTCCTCAATCACTTTTGAGACAGGGTCTCTCCTTGAAACTGGAGCTCACAGATTCAGCTAAAGCACCCAACCATAAAGTCCTGGGGCTCCATCTGTCTCTGCAAACTCACTGCTGAGCTTACAATTGCACATTACCACACCTAGAATTTGCATAGGTGTAGGGGATCTGAACTCAAATGCTCAGGCTTGCATGAAAAGCACCCAAGTCAATCTCATAGGTGAAGAAATGTAGGTCCAGAAAAGGGGCATGTTGTTCTCAGTAACATACCACATGTTGTGTAGGAGGTAGAGCAAGATACGGATTTCCAGGGTTAGTGCTTTTGTGTCTTTGTTTTCTCTATCATTAGTAAAGGAAAAATCAAAAATCCCCCCCCCACATAGTTTTCAGAGCACAGCTTTCCTTCCAAATGTAGATGTTCAATGAATTCACATTAAAATTGAGGAGTAAAGTGACTTCTCAGCTATTTAATGTCTTAAATCTCAGGTAACTTTGTGCCTACATCCTATCGTTCTATCCGTCCCATTATCTACCTTCTTTCCTCCCTCCTTTCCTTCCTTATTCATCCACCAAGCATTATTGTATATCCTTCCCTGTAACAGGCACCAAACTGCTAATAAGTGTATGCCAGGGATTAGCTGAGAAGTTTCTGTCTCTGTAGTGTCATTCATAGTCTACTGCTCGAGACGGACAAGCACACAGAGGGCAATGGGCAGTTAATTCCTATCAGATGAAACACCAGTGGCTGGTAATCCTCAGTCAAAAGGCTGATGTGATGATTACATAATATGAAACTAGATGTGCTATCCTTATGGACTATAAATATGAAAGTCATTATCATAATCATCATCATTATTTGACCATGATTACTCTTTCACTTAACTCAGTACTTCTGTCCATCATCTTGCAAAAATGCCCCCTGGCTTTTGTCTTTCAGGTGCTTATCAAGAAACTTCAGAGCATGGCTGTGTCTATCTGATTAAGTAATCTAATGATAAGAGTAGAATTCATGAAATATTTGTTGACTAAAGAGGACTGAAAACTGTAGGTCAGAGTGTCAGCTAACAAATACATAAAGCAGTGGTAGAGCTGGGCACATACCTGGAATCCCAGCATCAGGGGGTGGAAGCAGAAACAAGATGAGCTCTAGACCCTAGACCCGTCTGGGCTGCAGGGTTAGTGCTGTCTGAATAACAACTAAAAAAAAAAAAAAAAAAAAAAAAAAACAAAGCCGGGGGTGGTGGTGTACGCAGCACTTGGGAGGCAAGGTCAGCCTGGAACAGAGTGAAACCCTACCTCGAAAAACCAAAAAACACCAAGAACACTAATCTCCATCATATCCCCTCCCTCTCTCCATTAGTCTTTCTTTTAATTTGATGTGGAATGGGGGGAGGGGAGGGAAATATCATATGTTTTTGTATGTAAGTATAGAAGGTGTCAATAAAAAAATTAATAATTAAAAAAAAGAACAACCAAAAAAATAAAAATAAAAACCACAATTGTAGGTTCTTTCACCTAAGGAGAGGTGCCTGAAGGGATGGTTGGGTGAGTTTTGACATGGGGGAGATAGAGTACTAAAGATCATGTTGCTCACCTTTTCTCTCCAGGGAGTTTGCCCGTTGGAAGGTGAGGAACACAGCCATTGAGAGGAGAGATCTGGTCCGTCATCCAGTACCCCTCATGCCAGAGTTTCAAAGGAGCATCCGTCTGCTTGGCAGGAGACCCACCACTCAGCAGTTCATCGATACCATCATCAAAAAATACGGCACCCACCTCCTTATCTCTGCTACATTGGGAGGTAGGTCACATAGGACATGACCCATTCATGAGTTTGTGTCTGAGATGGGAGAATGGGTTGCTCTGAGAGCAAATATGTCTTTGTTTGGATTCTGTGCATGCTTCCCAAGAAGCCAGTTGCCTTGGATGTTTTGGTCATACCTGATGATTCAGGTCTATGGGGATATTTATTTTCAGATTTTAGAAGCTCTTGTGGAGGGGACTGAGGACTATGGACAGAAAAAAGCTCCATCAAGTACTTGCCACACAAGGATGAGAACAGATCTGAGTTTACATCTCTAGCACCCATGTAAAACCAGAATCTTGCAGTATGTACCTGTAATTCCCATGTTGGGAAGGAGGAGACAGGAAGATCCCTATGTCTTGCTGGAATAAACAGTCTAGACAAATCTGAGCTCTCAGTTCAGTGAAAGACTCTGTTTCAAATAATAGTAATGACTATAATAATAATATAGAGAGAAATTGAAGAATATACCTGAAGGTGACCTCTGACGTCCACACACATATGCATACACATCCATCCACACTTGTGTGTCCTCACACATAGAAACATGGACACTATACACACACATATTTGTACGCACACATGGAAATATGACTTAGCCTTGGAATTAACTGTTTCTTAAGAATGCATAATCTGATCATTGTCACAGTTTCTTTGGAATCAGGTCTAATTTCAAGAAAAACTAAATATCAGATGTTTAGGGAATTGCTTTTGTTTATGTAAGTCTATTTTAAGGGCTGATACTCAAAATTATTGTTTTATACATAGGCTATCATTTACATTTGATATGAGCTTGGAATAGATTGATAGGAATAGTAGGCTAATTGCTTTGCCCTGCTCAGCTTTACCCATCCATCCTCCCTTCTAGGACCTACCAGGATCTGTTTTTGTGAGAGAGAGGAAAGGAAGCAAAATAGAACCAGTGTAAATATAAAGGAAACAAAGGGACGTGATATAAAGTAGAGCTTTAAGAAGGTGATGAGTCCTGCTTGAATGTCTCCTTGAATGTAGTTTTTATGGGATATAAGTCCACTCTGCTTACTAAAACCACTTGATGGTGTAATACCTGCTCACAGATCTTCTGAGGTGCATTTAGTCAAGGGCAGTAGCAGGAAAATGAGACACTGATAAAATTGTCAGAGGCCAGGTGGACTGAGGCACGATTTCAACAGGTACCCCTCTTTTGGAGGAAGGTTGAACATGACACATTGGCACAGACATTACCAATGTTGTGGAATCACTGGCAGTTTAACTCAACAGGATTTGCTTAGCAAAGGGAGGTGACAGAGAATTCATTCATTCTTTCATTAATTTTAGACCCTGCTTAGGATTTGATATATAGCATTATATAATGTCCATAGTCCTTAATCTTTAAGCTAATTAATATTTCCATTTTATAAACAATAAAGTATAAGCCAGAAGAGATATACCTAGCAAGTGGCAAAGCTAACTTGAAAACTTAAGGCTTACTGATCACAAAACTTACATACACTTGGCATGTTGGTACAGGACTTTAATCCCAGTGCTCAGTAAGCAGAAGTAGAAGGGCAGCTGTGAGTTCTAGGCCAGTTTGAGGCTATATGTAGTGAACTCCATCCAGGTCAGCCTGGGCTAGAACGAGACCTTACCTCAGAAAACAAACAACAACAAAAACTTGCATGTCCATTTTACTTTTTTTTTTTAAATTATTTTTTATTTTATTTTTAGAGAGAGAGAGACAGAGAGAGACAGACAGAGAGGGAGAGGGAGACAGAAACGGGCGCGCCAGCAGTCTCTCAGCTGCTGTGAACAAAATCCAGATGCGTGGGCCCCCTTGTGGGCAAGTGCGGCATTGCACCCTTGCATCACTTTGCACCTGGCTAAACGTGGGACCTGGAGATTGGAACTGCTGGACATTGGAACCATCATTCTTAGGTTTAGCAGGCAGGCACCTTAGCCATTAAGCCATCTCTCCAGCCCCTATTTTACTTTTTATATCTAGTATCAAATATCTTTAACTAACTTGCTCAGTCTTGTACTGCTACCCATCCACTCCCCACAAGAAACCATTAAGCATGTACTGGTTATCTGTTAACCAGATATTAAATTATGTAAGTCTTTGAATATGAAATCAGAAGTATAAAGTGCAAATGAATAATGTGTGGCTTCTACTTGTACCCCTTTCTTTGAGTGCCTCCCACCTCCTATTTCACATGGTTAAAAAAAGTTCTTCCACTAAAAATGGCTCTCTGGTCTCAATCCTTGGAAATCCTAAATAACAAAGCCTTCTTTCTTCATGAATTATATTTTTAATTTCTCCAAGGCAAGGTGGTAAATTATTCACAGAGCCTTGTTCCTTTCCTGGTTTTACAACACAACATTTTAAAATATGCAAAGTTTTGGATTGAAATCCAGTGATGGACAGCAGGTCCTGACTGTTCCCTGAGCCCTCACTGCAGAGGAGTGAAGGGAGGGGAAGATTCACAGCCCTGCGCCCTTGTGTTCCTCTGCTGAGTGTCACTCCTACAACTCACTGTTGTCTCGGTCTCCATTTCTTCTTTTGCAATAAGTAGTAATACTACTACTAGTAGTAGTAATAGTGCTTTCTTAATGCATATTGTAAGGATTAAATAAAATGATGAATTAAAAATGCATTTTTGCTCAGGTACATGGCTGAGGGGGAGGAACAAAGCTGAGCACTGCCTGACACCTAAATAATCACAGTTATTTTTTCTGTTACGTTGTCCTTTCTGTCTTTGTTTTTATTCAATGCAGCTGAAGAACTTGGAGGCTCAGGGTTGAAGCCTATCCTGCTGCTCACTAAATGAGCAGGAGGCATTCTGGTATCTCTTTCCCATCTCTACACTGGGAAGTGTAGACTGTTATTTATTGTAGGTTTTTCTACAACCCTTGTATTCACAGATAAGAAATGCTTTGATAAACCTTTTGTGGTGTCAAGTAAATTCCCAGGGGCATAATTAAACCACAAAAGATGAGCCTTAAATTGTCATGTACAGGACAAATAAATGCATTTCCTTGGCTCTTTAGTGAAAGGGAAGAAGAAAGACAGGAAAGAAGATGAGGAAATAGGGGAGAGATCTAACCACTCAGAAATTTCCAGGTCCTCAAATTTTCACTCAGTCTTTTAAGTTCATAAAAATGCCTGCTATGCATCTGGGCATTGTGATGAGTTCATGGCTGTAATCTCAGCATTTGAGAGGGTAACCTACAAGATCACTGTGAGTTCAAGGCCAATCTGGGGTACAGTGTGAGACCTGTTGACTCAAAAGACAAGGCTCTCACTTCAAAGAGAAATATAAGATAGTTTATTCTGGAGCCAAATATGATTGACCATGGCCCTAGAACACAGATTTAGGTTATCCCCACTCTATGTTCCAATGTGTTAACAGTTTCATGAAGTCTTTTTATAGTTACAGAACAAACGAAAGTCATAAGTCAAAGCACATTTCAAATATCTTGGCTACCATCAGGTAGGTGGGTTATAGCAAAATGGGGAAATCTCTGCCATAGGCCACAGATGCTATCTGATGACATTCTTATCCTTTGGATTGGTGGAAGCTGGGGGTCTGTTCTTGCATTGATAGCCACCAGGATGTTAGCTAAGACACAGAGGTGGGCAATAAATGGCTATTAAGGGGCTAAAGGTAGCCCAAGGTAATTTGGCTCTGACTTGCAATATTCCATTTCTCTGTGACCATGGGAGTTTTCTCTTTAGCCTTGCTGGAAGTAAGTATAGCAGATAGAGCTGTTTCTGGGAACTTTAGTTCACAGACCCTAAAAAAAACAGCAAATAGGCAACTTGGTATTAATGATCCCATGGAGACTGGTTTATAAATTCTGTGTCTGAAACACTACATAAGGAAATAGGAATATTAATTTTCTTCCATCTCTCTGAATATCATATGATCATATTGTGGGCCCATGGAAACACCTTCAAGACAGGATGTTTATGACATATGTGTGATTAAGCTTGCATGCATATTTGGAATATATGCACACCTGCTTACCCACTGTTTATAAATGCTTTTTAAGTCTTGGTTGTGATTTACTATTTATTTCTAGGCATATATATGCATGTATAGTGCACATGTGTGTCTGGATGTGTATGCATATTGGCTTATACATGGGCTGTTCCAGGTGTGTAAATGTGTACTCCATTCATGACAGCTCACGCTACTCTTCCATTGGTGTACCTTGAGAGTATATTCAGTATCATCAATGCTTCATCTTGTGAGATCTCCTTTGGCTGTGAGTAATATCATTGGGGTTCAGTTGGAAAGGACAAATGCTATCACAGAAATGCAAAGTTCACATCCCCCAAATCTCCTCTCCCATTGACTCAAAGGTAAATGGGTCAGCCTGTGCCTCTCTGCATCCTCCATGTGTCTGAGTCCTGTCCCCCCCCCCCACCACCACCACTGAGAAAAGGTGCTACAAACAGTGAAGCAAAGCCCTCAGAGGAGCAGAAGACTGAGAAAAGGCCTCTGTGGGGTGAAGAGACAATTTGCAGAAATGCCCAAGTGGGAAGGAAGCACTAAACAAAGCATTCCCTTAATAAACAAGAAATTAAGTCTCAATAATGCACCAAGAAGTCCATTAACCCCTCTTGATCTCAGGTTTGCTTCTGCCAGCTTTCAGTCCAGAGGGAACAGGCTTGTTTCACCTTAAGTTCTGTAGGCCCCTGAGAGAGCCTGAACTGGCACTAGGAATATTTAATTCCTCTGCCTCATAGCTCTTACCTCTAGTATTGTACTTAGCATTGATTTCTCCACCCATCTATTGATGCGTGTACTCATCTATATCTGTCCACACATCCACCCTATATTCATCCCTTGACCCATAAAATGATAACTGGACATCTGCTTTTCATCAGATCCTAAGAGAAAAATTAGGAAAATTAGAAAGATGAGTCAGATCGTGTGTGTTCTCCCTTCCCACCATCCACTGTCCATGAAACTCAGAATGTAGTGGGCTATTATGAAAGGCACATTAGTTCCAGAATCTGGGTCTGCAAACACCACTGTCTTATTCTCCCTTCCTTTCTCCCTCCTGTCTTCCTTCCTTCCATCTGCTCTTCCTATTTTCTTTTGTGTGTTCTTTGTTGTTTTGGTTGGGGAAGAGTTAGTGACTGGCGTTGAACCTAGGGCTTTTGGATGCTAAGCACACACTGTACCATTGAGCTATGCACTAGCCCCATATTAATCAAATTTTCAAGTGCTACAATGAACCAACCACACTTCTTAAGCTACATTTTAAAAAGGAAAAAGGGAAAATCAATTTGATAATACATTTTAGTTGATAAACCCCAAATATTATCAATTTAACATGTAATCGGTGGGTAAACTACTAATGAAAGTGTTAATTTCTCATACTAAATCTTGGTGTGTAGTTAATATTTACAGCATTGCTCAGAATCTTATTCATTTGTTTCCCTGGTGCTTGCCAAAGTGCTCAATGGTAGAGTGTGCAGTTATCATAAACAGAACTTTAAGTTCAGTCATCAGCCACCTACTACCCACAAGGAAAAAAGAAAACAGAACAAAAAACAGAAAAGAAGAAGAGAGGCACACACACACACTGAGCTGACCAGCTAGAGATTGAAAGGAGGGGAGCCCGCCCTCTCTGGGGGTGATAGTGTGGCCCATGAAGTGATGCCTGAACAGCTTCTAAGGAACATATTTGCGTATGCCAGGAATGCAGGATGGGCTGGCAGGATGAAATGACATTAAAACAGGGCCAAAAAGCTAGGTAGGATTTCAAAAGTCAAATATTTAGGGAAGGGAAAGGACAAATAGCTTTTGAAAGGAAATTGCTTTTTTTTTCTCCTCAACTCACAGTCATCAGTATTCTGAAAACATTCCAATTGTCCTAGATACCAGCCTTTATGTCTCAGAATGTACTGAGTTTTTGTTCTCTATATTTCATTTTATTGAATTTTTTACATGTAAAGATAAATATATAATTAATGTAACCTGGTATTATTAAATAATGGTAGCTAACAATAACATAAGGCTTACTATGTGTCGGGAGGTTAGGTACCTCATGCTATTAATTAAATCCCTATGACTACCCCATAAATATATTGTCATCACCAATTTACACATGAAGGAACAGAATCTTAAAGGTGTTACCTCCACAGTCTGTGTCTGTAAATAACACTGATAACCAACTGACTTCTTTTCTTCACTTTTCTTTTTTCTTTTCTTTTCTTTTACTTTCTTTTTTGCTGCTTTCTATCCCCTCCTTCTATTTTTCCATTCCTCTCTATCTTCCTTCTCTCCTTTATTTCCTCTGTGTTTCTGATAATTTTTATCGGCAGAGCTCTTCCTCCTTTCCTCTCTTCTTCCTTTGCCTCTCTCCTTCCTTTCTTTCATTTGTTACCATTTCCTTTTTTTCTTTTTTTCTTGTGGGTAGTAGGTGGCTGCTGACTGAACTTAAAGTTCTGTTCATGATAACTGCACACTCTAACAGTGAGCTGTCCCTAGCCCCACATTAATATATTGTCAAGTGCAACAATGAAGCAAGATAGTTATCAACATTTTACACATATTAATGGATTCATTCTACCTACTGATTCTAAGGGATTCAGTGATATTTTTCTCTAGTATTGCTGATGAGTAAGTTGAGGAAAAATAACTTAAGGTTTGTAGGTAATGTAGGAAGAACTAAATAACACTACTTGGTGGGCACATACATCTAGAGCTTCCTTTCTAATGTTCAACTGAAACATAAATATCACTATAGCTTAACAATAGTATTAGTAATCATGTATGCATTTCTAAGGAAAATTTTATATACAAAAATCTATAAATTTATATATGAATATTTGTCTCTATGTGTCTTACATCCATCCATTCATTCCTCTATACATTAACCCAAAGTATTTATCTATCATCTATCAGATGCATCTAGCTATTGGTTCCCTTTCTCTTACTGTACACAATTTTGTGATGTGACCTCTTTTTTTTTTTTTTTAGAGAAATATAGTTTATTCTGGAGCCAAATATGAGTGACCATGGCCCGAGATCACAGACTTAGGTTACCCCAACTCTATGTTCCAACATGTTAACAATTTCATGAAGGTTTTATAGTTACAGTACAAAAGAGAGTCATAAATCAAGGCACTTTTCAAATATATTGGCTGACTATCAGGTAGGCGGGATACAGCAAGGCGGGGAGATCTCTCCCATAGGCCTCATGTGCTATCTGATGACATCCTTAGCCCTTGGATTGGTGGAAGCTGGGCAGCTGTTCTTGCAAGTCAAAAGGGATTACACCTGATCAACTGATAGTCACCAGGATGTTAGTTCAGACACAGAGGTGGGCAATAAATGGCTATTAAGGGGCTAAACTTAGCCCAAAGTAGTTTAGCTCTCACTTGCAACATTCCATCTCTCTGATCACAGCTTTATCAGTCCATTCAGCCTTGCTGGAAGTAAGAGCAACAGATACAGAACTTTAGTTCACATAATATTGCACACACACACACACACACACACACACACACACACACACATACACGTCTTGCTCTGAGCCTGCTGCCTGGGGGGTTTCAGTAAATACAACTTGAGACAAATAGGAAATACCATTGGATCACAGAGGAGGAGCACTTGGGCTGGGTGGAGGAGCTAGCTAAGTAGAGGGGAAGGCCTCATCTCTCAGGAACAGCTGAGGCTGACTCCTAGGATACATGGAATCTCTCAAAGCAGAGGAAGAGTTTGTAGGGCGGAAGAAGGAATATGAAGGGTAGTGGTCTGGGTACATGCAAAGGAAGAAAGGTGTGCATGGAGAAGCCCGTCTCACCTGCAAACTCCAAGCTTGGGACTGTCTTGCCTACCTGACATCACAGTGCCTCCCTTCCAACACAGATTGGAGAGTGGAGCTCCCTAGAGTCAGACAGGTCAGGGTTTGAATTCTTGTAAGTGGCTTTGTTTGCCCCGCAGGCTTTCTGAGTCTCAGTCTCTCAGCACTGAAGGGGAGTTTGCTGGCTCTTTCGCCAGATCTCTGTTCAGGGGTTAACAGAAGCAATGTGATTTCATGACATGGCCTATGGCACTTTGCTTCTAAGACTAGGAATACTGGACTTGGAAAGGTGTCAGGATGGCTTGTTCTAGCCCCATGTGACCTCTTTTCTACTGTGCTCGCAGAAATATAATATGTGACATATAATATATATGGCATAAAGAAGAAAACTACCTATTAACTTCTTTTTAAGTAGGCACTATATGCCAAGTATTATCTTTGCTTAAAGGATAAAGCATTGTAATATAGATAGCATCTACTTTCAGCTGGCTGACAGTTTAGTTGACCCTTTCTACATAGGAACATCATTTTCCTTAGCTGTGTATTTCTATCTGCCTCTGAATTTTTATGCCTTGTTTACTTATCTAGCTTTCTATCTACACATCCACAGTTCATTTGTTTATCTAGAAAAGGATGGGTGGACGACAAATAAAAGAAGGATTAAACGAAGGAATGAGAAAAGCAATGGGGAAAGTATTAGAAGAAGAAAAGGAAACACTGAATGATGATGGGAAAGCAGGAGAGAAGTATTTGATGGTATCTGTGTCAAATGTGTCATCTTATAAGAGCTGAGCTTGTTTAGAAGTGGAGAACTGGATTATGTTGTGAGACAATGCTAGTGAGAAGTAGGAAGTCGTTTAGTTGCAATTAACCTAGTGACTGAGAATTTTTCAGTGATCTTTATCCTAAGGGAATTTTCAGCCACCTCTGGACTATATTTTGCCCTGTGTGAATTTTGGAGGCAGAAGGAAATTTTGACAACACTGACTAGAAAATCAAATCTTTTGTCAGCCTCTAAGCTTGGGCACTTTTCTTTGCACATCCCACACTGAAGATTGAATGGACTCCCTTATCTTCTTTTCTTTCCCATGCAGGTGAGGAGGCATTGACCATGTATATGGACAAAAGTCGCCTCGACCGGAAGTCAGGAAATGCCACTCAAAGTGTTGAAGCTCTGCACCAGCTTGCATCATCCTACTTTGTAGACCGGGATGGCACCATGAGGAGGCTCCATGAGATCCAGATATCAACTGGAGCAATCAAGGTATGGTCTAAGAGTGGACACCTGTTGCATGTTCTCAAGTCAACAACTCTGCATGACAGATGTTCTGTAAGCAGATAATAAACATAACTCCCTGCTTCATACCCATGTAGCTAAGTTTCCTGGCCTACCACTCTGATGGGGATTGTCATGTGACCTGTACCATCATAAGCATCAATTTTAGGGTGGCCATATTTACTGATTTACAAGTGTACCCTGGCGGTGGTCATTTTATAATTACCATCAGCTCTCTTATTGATGTTAAATAGTTCTGTATAATTGATTATATTCAACCACCTTACTAGCTGAAGAAACTGAGGCCATAAAGAGGTAAATTACTTCTCCAAGATCATATATCTATAAGAATCAAACTAGTGATTTGCCCATATCACCAAATTTTAGATACTTGTATCTTTTATTCTTTACTCCTTACCCTCTGTTGTGCAGATGGTAAAACTGTCATCCATATTTTGAAAGCTTTTGCTCAGACTCATAGCTAGCGACTATAATAACAGGGACTAGAACTCTACTTTCTAGACAAGGGATCAGCTAACATTTCTATAAAGTGACAATACTACATATTTAAGCTGTGTAAGCAGTGTGGGCTTTGTTGCTACCACTCAAGTCTGTTTTTATAGCATCATAGAAACTGTAGACCTTGCATTCACAAATGAATACAAGTGTGTTTCAATAAAACTTTATTTATTTATAGAAACAGACACATAAGTCCAATGCTGTTTGCTGAGCAATGCTTAGCCTCACTAGCACTACTCAATAAAATCTTCAAAGGTGAGGTAAATACACTATAACTGTGCTGTCCAAGAAGTAGCATTAGACACATGGGAGTCTGCAGTACTTGACCATGGCTACTGAGGAAGTAAATTGGTAAATTTATTTAAGTTTAACTAATTCAAAGTTAAACCACTCAGTGTTAAACTCTCAAGATTTCATTTTCAGTACAAAAAATTTAGAGACAATCCTTATAATGAAAATCTGGGAAGATTTTTTTTATATAAAATATAATATATTCTTCATAGAATCTCAATGCAGAATTTTTCCATCTTAAATTTTCTTAAACTAGATTATGTTTTCATTTTGTGTCTTGGTCTTTTGAAATTCTGAGCAAAATGTTGGCTTAGCCTTTTATGAAGGCATGCAAAGATATCTCTAGAGAAAAAGGACACGATGGGGAAGGTCAAGGCAGACTTATGGCAGATGAGTCGGAAATTGACCACAGGAAGAGAGACATGTGGGAGGAAGAGCATTACTGAGGAGGGAGGTAGTAAGGAGAGAAATAAATCAGACAGGCAAACAAAGGACCGGTTTAGCTGAGAAGGATTGCCTCTGTTGGGGGGATTATGTTGTTAGGGAGTCGAGATGAATCTTTATAAAGCTATCAGAGGCTGGGAGCTGCAGAGGCCTGGTTTTCATGATCACTACTGACTCTACCGGCTGGTGAAGGTGGAATTGAGATATTGGAGCTCTGTCAGGAGATAATCCTCTCCTGTGCATCCTGGAACTGCAGTCTGCCTATTTGGGAGGAATTTCTCAGACAAATTACACAGAGGCCTCACAAGGAACTATTCTCACTCTCATGCGGGTTCCCACACTCAATTTGGCCCTTGGCTATTTCTTTCCATTTCTTGCAACTATCTCAAGACCCAGCCGACTAGAACTTGCCTCACCCCTTGATTTGTTAAAGGCCAGCCTCTCACCCAGGCAGGATATCTTTTTTAGTAAAATAAACTGGTTAACTCAGTCAAAACTAAACTATCATTCAGTACAAAAAGGAACAAGTTATTTTTTTAAACAAAAAAGACTCAATTATCCTTTATTATTTACTTATTTAGCATATTTCCCTATTGACTATATATATTCTTATCTTTTTCAGTTTTTTCAAGGTAACATCTCACTCTAGCCTAGAGTGAACTGGATCTCACTCTGTAATCTCAGGGTGGCCTTAAACTCACAGCAAACCTCCTACTTCTGCCTCCTAAATGCCTGGATTAAAGGCATATGCCGCTATGCCTGGCTGGTGTTGTATATTTTATTACATAATATGTTAAGTGCTGTAAAAATATGATCTTTGTACTTGTTTAGATGAATAAGAACATTACCAGCAGTATATTCATGGGGAATTTGAGGCTTAGAAAGGGAACGTTACTGACCTAAGATTTCACAGCTGGAAAAGGACAGAGGAGGTATGTGTTGCTATTGATTGGGTAGCACTCCCTACAGTGGAGGCTGTGTCTTTGCAGCTGGGTACAAACACCACCACAGCTTCTAATAATGGCAAGCAAAGGGATGCAAGGGCCTTTTGTATTCAGACTAAACCCTTCTTATTCCAAGGTTATTTTTTTATGGAGAAAGGGATATTTATTGAAGCTTACAGATCCAGGGGAAGCTCTATAATGGCAGAAGAAGCTGACACTGCTTTCACATGTCTAAACAGAGAGAGAGAGAGAGAGAGAGAGAGAAGCCACAAGCCAAAAGCCACAAAGTCCTCTTCAGGAACTCCAGGAGGAACTTGGGCACTTGGTTTATCTTTAGATTGGAATCTCAAATCCACCACCATACCTGAGAGCTGGAACCAAAGATCCACCTCCCCCAGCCAGGTGGCTGCAGATATAAACTACAAACTAATAAAACATTGAATACATTGGCGTCATCTAATCAATCTACCACATTCCGCCCCTGGCTCCCAATAGATTCAAAACCATCACACACTGTCAATTGTATTTAGTCCAGTTTCAATGTTCTCCATAGTTTTTATCAACTTAAGATAGGTCCAAAGTCCCAAGTCTCCTCTAAGATTTAAGATTGTCTCTTAGATGTGAGTCTGTAAAATCAAACAAGTTATATACTTTCAACATATAAAGGCACAGAGGCATAGCAAGAAGAGACTAGGACAATGCAAACTCAAGAACTGTCAAGTAAACACCAAACATCCAGTACAACCAGAGACTGACAGTCTCCAGATTTTCCAACTCTACCCCTCCAGCTGGTCAGATTATCCAGGGAATACTTCCATCCCAGGCCAACAGTGCACTCCATGATATATCCAACAGTCCTGGTATATCCAAAACATCTTCAGGTCTCGATGCAAACCACGGTCCATCTCCTAATGGCTTTTCCAGACTATCAGGGCATCATCCCCATGCCTCATGCCACACTTCAGCAGTGGCTCCTGGAACCACAAGCATTTCATGACCACTCCATGTATTTTTCATGCTTCCAAAACTTATACCAGGTGTGTAGGACATAGCCATATTCTTAATTCAAGGAAGAAATAAACCACAACCTTGTAAAGGAGGTTCTTTCTCCAGTCAACTTTTTCCAAAAGAGTTTGCATTTCTATCAAAATCTTTCCTCAGGTATCCTCTCCATTGTTTTAATGTAAAGCACTTGTGCCATCTTCCTTAATATTGCTAATGTGTTTCACAATAGCATCTTCAGCAACCTAAAACCAGTCTCAGTACCTGTAATTTTAATTTGTTTGAGGTTTTACAACTTAAAATCTTAAGTCTATCACTCTAGAATCTTTAGCCAAGCACATTAGTCCATTACAAATTTAATCTTGATCAAACTCTCTGGGCCTGGGCAGCCACTAGTCCAGTTCCAACAAAGTCCTCTGCAGTCTTTCCTTCCCCTTAGAAAGTTTATAAGCCAAGTTTCCAGGTTCAACTCTCTCTGCACTAAGCATTTTCAAGTTCTTATCAGAATAGTCCATAAAATGTGGCTTACCATTCCAGAAGGCATCTTGGCAAGCACTAAGTCCATGTCCATCCCTCCAAAACAAAAGTTCCAAAAGACCAAAATCCACATGGTCATGTTCATCTCAGTACTCTACCTCACTCTCAGTACTAATTTCTGTTGTAATCAGCTTCAGGTTCATTGAGATGAACTTCCAGACCAGGCACAGTTATGGAGGAAGGAATATTTATTGAAGCTTACAGATCCAGGGGAAGTTCCATAATGACAGAAGAACCTGGCCTGCTTTCACAGGTCTAAATAGAGAGAGAGAGAGAGAGAGAGAGAGAGAGAGAGAGAAACCCAAGGTGTTTTTTTTTTTTTTTAATAGTTGTTGCTTTTTTTTTTCCTCCTGCCATCTCAAAACTTTGAGGACAGTGTCTTGTAAATGCACAGCCTAAGGATCCTGAAAACTTTCTCCCATAATGCTACTGATTAGTGTATTAGGAAACTTCTATGGGGATAATGGTATTTATCCTATCTGATAATGATGCATATGTACTCATAATTTAAAGAAGAATTTTGTAATCAGATGACCATTTTTGAGTATTCCCTATACTGGGCATGTATGCACATTACACGTGTTTCACAGACTCCCTGGAAATCACTGATTAGCTTGAGCTTGCTGACATCTCCAGAAGTTAAGTGGTTTCATGATCTAACACAGTAAATAAATCACCCAGCCTAAATACCACACACATTTTTCTAGCTTTAGAAGCTCCTACTTTGAAAATGTACAACATTGCTTCCACTTGCCTGTTTATAACCCTGTGAAGAGAGAACTAGGGTGTCTTCAGTCTGTATGCCTGAGTGTGCTGCTCTCTTCTGCTCAGCCATAGCCAAGCCTTGTCCTAGGCACAGGGAAGGCATTCAAGATGCATCATGGGACCCAGAACCAAAGACTTCTTTCTGGTGAGGAATTTATCTCCAGGATCTTCAGTAGACAAAGACTATTGTTTCACACTTTTCTAACTTGATGTCCATTCCAGGTCACAGAGACACGTACTGGGCCTCTGGGCTGTAACAGCTATGACAATCTGGACTCTGTGAGTTCCGTCCTTCTGCAAAGCACGGAGAGCAAACTTCATCTTCAAGGTAGGAAGCTGGTGCAAGAAGTTGGGCCACAGGCAGGAAAAGGGAGACGTGGGTGAGGACAGTATAAAAACAGAAAGCCTATGGGGGGAATGTAGAGATGGACAGAAAACAAACAATGAAAACTAAATATGGAAATCAGTTGTAATATGATATACTTTTTTGAGCTCTCTCATATACAGAACATTTAACTCATGATTAGCTTTCAGTTAAAATATGAAATATGAGCTTTATCTGATTATCTTGATGAAAATGTTTAACATATGAAAGGTTTGTATCCTATAACTAGAATTTTCACATTATTGTTTTTCATTTCTTTTATGTATTTTCAGGTGGAAATAGTCAATGTTTGCTGCTGTGTAGCTGTTATGTATACATTCAGACATGACCATTAAGACTGTAACCACTATAGAGAGTAATTTGCTAATATTTATAAGTATTTGTAATTATTCAGTGTTTGTTAGATAACAAATTTATGTTAGGTGATCATTATGTATTTACTTCTTTTAAGGAAGTATATGCTTTGAAATAGTAATTGTATCCTCTTTAATCCATATCGTATATCAGAGAGGAGACTGTAGATTAAAAAACTGAGCCCATCAATATTTGACCTAGAAGATAGAGGATAAAAATAATCAGATATCAAAACAGAAGGACTGTGTGGAAACAGGAGGGACCTCAGTGAAATAGAGGCTGTGAAGGGACACAAAGA
This sequence comes from Orientallactaga sibirica, assembly GCA_036365145.1. Lineage (NCBI taxonomy): Eukaryota > Metazoa > Chordata > Mammalia > Rodentia > Dipodidae > Orientallactaga > Orientallactaga sibirica. The sequence goes on from JAEOAD010000034.1 coordinate 16,084,931, forward strand.
CAGATATGATAAAATTACAATCTTTTTTTTACAAATTTATTAGTTATGCTCATGATATGAATCCATTCATTTTGGTGCCTTTGATAGCCTCCTCCCTGTCCACCCCACTCTGATGGGACCCTCCTCATTGGGGAATGTGGGTCGTGCATTGTGGGAGTAGCCATCAGTTATGGGGAAGAGGCAATGTCTTTGTGCATAATGACCCAACTTGTGGCTCTAACAGTCTTTCTGACCCCTCTTCCAAGAATTTCCCTGAGCCATGTTGGGTTCATTTTAGGTCTACTTCAGTGATAAGGTCTTGGAAGCCTCTACATCTCTGGATATCTGGTTTAGTAAGAGTTGAGTGTTCTCTGTGTCTATCTCCTTCAGCCTTGTGCTGGTGTCAGGTTCACCAAGAAAGCAGCACTCTTGCCCATTTCCCCCATTACTCTATGGTTTCATCTGGGGCCCTGGTGAGGTGCAATAGGATGATACTCTCCTCAGGTTCAGCATTCATCTGAAAAAGAGATGCAATTTCTCCAATAGAGAGAGAAGTCAGCACCAGATAGATGGGATAACCATTATTATTTTAGAGAAAATTTTATATGTGTAGGTCCTCTTGTAGCCCATAATTGGTGGGAGCTTGATATTGGAGAATGGACTCATTTTTTGGACATGATTTTGACTTGTTTCCCAGTTCCAGCTATGAGTTCCATTCCAGAGTGGATCTGTTAGCCAAATCAAGAGCAGTTGGTTACCCACCATGGTTGTGCCACTATTGCACTTATTTGAGCATCATGTCAGGTTGTTTGCTGCTTAGGAGCTTAGACTACGAATTGCTTGGACAGATGTCAGTCATTTTCCTCCAGTCGCTTGTGTAGCACCGTCTGGCACTAGATAAGCTAACTGTCTGGGGACTGACTCTCTTCCAGATTCCAGCCAGATGACTCTATGTTATGTACCAATAACATATGGTGTCTTTGTCAGTAGGGTCTTACCATTAACCTTTGGTGGGTCATCAAGAACTCTGACAGAAATCTGTCTTCTTTTGGGAAACCTTGAAGGTCTCTCTGATCAGCAGCTCATTATAGAAGTTAACCACATGTTGGTACAGGGAGTTACAGGTCAGTATCAAGGAAGAAGAAGGAAGAAAAAGATAGGTAATATAAAAGAGAAAGAGAGCAGAGAGAGAAGTGGGAGAGAGAGAGAAACATGAGAAGATTAAGGTTAGTCTTTATGATGTCCTCTCCAGGGCCCTGTGGTTCAGGTGTTCCCTCTAAGAACCTGCTGAAGGTTCAACCTTTTAGTCTGTATTTCAGGATATAGGATTTTATGGTATCATTTCCATTTGGGTCCCGAATTGCCCCCCCACCCTTCCCTCCCTTCCCACCCTCCCTCCCTATTGTCTGGTCCTCAAGATGCTTTTTAGGTATGTCAGCATCTCTGGCACATTCAGTTTAGGAGCTACAAATGAGTGAGACCATGTGATGATTATCTTTCTGTGATTGGGTGAGCTCGCTGAGAATGATCTGTTCCAAGGTCATTCATTTTCCCTCATATTCATTGTGCCATTTTTCCTTACTGCTGTGTAGAATTCCATAGTGTAGATATACCACATCTTGGTTATCCATTCATCTAATGATGGATATCTGGGTTGATTCCAGCTCTTAGGTATTATGAATTGTGCATCTATAAACATGGTTGAGCAAATCTCTCTGATCTGAGGCTTGGCGCTTTTAGGGTAAATTCCCAGTAAGGGAATAACTGGATCTATTGACAGGTCTATAGTCATCCTTTTTAGCTGCTAAAATTACAATCTTTTCATGTATTAAAATATCCAATAAAATATTGACAAGGATTTCAGTATAGATTATAAGAAGCTAAATTTATATATTTTTTAAAAGACAATCTAAACAATTTTCCACATGAAAAGACAAAGGGAAAAATGTTGCATCTATATAGTATAATATTAGTCAGGTACTGAATTGCTATTTATGAAGAATTCCCCAGCATAGGTAAAAAAGATGTGGCATTAATTAACAATTGGGATATTTCTGAGTCCATATATGACATGATCTTGACAACATGAAAGAAGAAAAATACTCTTGCAAGGAAATGCCAAGATGTTAAAAGAGGTTAATCCTGTATGATGAGGTTATAGACAACTTATTTTAGGCATGTAGTTCCTCTTCTAACTTTCCTGCAATGAGTATGTATTAACTTTATAGTCAAAAATAAATGGCATATTTTAACTTTGTGAAGACTAAAAAATGTGACCTTACCAAAAGGCATATGAACAAGGTGATGCTGACTGTAAGTTAGAAGGTACCAGGGTGAGACTGGCAAGCAGAGCTAAGCATAGCCTAAAATGACTTCTGTTGTCTGCTTCCTTGGCAGCTATTTGATACATGCCCCTGTTACAGACGATCGCTTAAAAAATATTGCAGGGAGGGCTCGGTAGTGACATTTGGGAGCCTTCAATGAAAAGATCTTGGAGAAACTCAGACCAAGATACTAATTTAACTTTAAAGCCAATGTATACACTAGCGGGCGTGCACACACACACACACACACACACACACACAGCCCCCATGATAAAACCTCAAATGCATAGAGAAAAAACTTCCACTATTACTAGAGAAAATAATAGACTGAATGATTTGTTAATGCCTGTTTTGAAAGTGTGCTAGGATTTCCAGCATATTAGTTTATGTGATATGTATAGCAACTTTGTGACATGAGATCCAGAGTCTGAATCCAGCAAGGTGGATAACAGTATGTTCAAACACTAGACCGTGCATGCACAGGGTACACTGAACTATGAATTGCAATTGGAAATAAACATAAGATTAATAAGATGTTGCTTCCAAGGAAATTTTTGAAACTCTAGTGACAGTAGGATCTAATTCATCCTGAAGGCAATGAGGCTTAAGGGCCAAAGCTTCCTTGCTTCCTGTCCTCACATTTTCTTGTTCTTTTTAAGAATATTTTTATTTATTTACTTATAAAGAGAGAGAGAAAATGGACATTCCAGGTTCTCTTACCACTTCAAAGAACTCAATATGCATAAATCACTTTGTGCATGTGGCTTTATGTGAGTACTATGGAATCAAACTCAGTCCATCATGCTTTGCAAATAAGCACCTTTAATCACTGAGAAATCTCTCTAGCCCCTTCTTGTTCTTATATAGAGTTTCCCATTTTAACCTTAGATTTCTTTCTGGAAAAGGAACTTTTGTATAAGAATCTTCCCTTCAGAACCTAGGTATGTCATTTGTACCAATGTATATCCTTTACAAAAGAATAAGTTGACCTCCCTGTTCCTTGGGACTACTCAGAGCAGAATTGGAGGTTCTGAAGGGTTGTGCCTGTGTTCAAGCATTTCACATGAGAAAGGGGTGTTGAGTCATAGAAAAAGATTTCAGAGGACATACTTGTCCAGTGGTAAATAGTGAAAGAAAGTTTACTGGAAGTAGAAAGCATTTGTCTACAGAAATCTGAAGGAATGACTTGCAGAAAACAAAGATAGCTTCATTAGTATGGAAAATGGGCCAAGCTCAATCTAACCAGAGAGGGGATATAGTTCCAGATTTTACCGCAGTATAAAAATACACCTTTCAGTTTTTTTGGTTTTTCTTCCTCCTCTTCCTCCTCTAATGAGCTGAACATTAATTGGAGAATAGTGGATACCATAGAAGGATTTTTTTAAAAAAATAAGTAGCATAAAGAGAATAATATTTTGGAAGCTTACTCTTTCTCTGTGTCATTCATTTTCTATCATGAGGTAGATCAGAGGTTTGTGACAAGAGGTTACTGAGCCTTCATTAAGTGATGCCATAGTCTTAGATCACCAAAAAAAAAAAAAAAAGTTGGGATGGGAAGTATAGACCAATTCTAAATATGTTTAGGAGGCATTATCATCAGGGTTCAATAAAAAGACCAAGAAGAATCCAGATAATTGAGTCAATGAGCTACTGGGTTTGTGATAATGCAGAGAGACAGGCAATTGTCTGTAGTTCACAGGAATGCACAGTGACACAGGATGAGGAAAGTGATAAAAATGGGAATTCAGGAAAAGTTGTTCATTCAGTCTTCCCATATAGAGGAGTCATCAAAAGAGATATCTGAGGAAGACAAAGAAGCTTCTTCAATATGATGGGAGAATATCTCATGACATTGCAGCTAGCTGGTATTTATCCAGTAACCCAGAAACACTAAGTATAAAGAAAAAGTCTACATGAAAGTTAAAATCTTTTCAAAGAAATAGTATTAGTGGAATGAAAATGCAAGCCACATAACAAAATAAAATATTTACAACACATGTACCTTACAAAAGATAATCTTACATAAAATGTATTAAGAGAATCTGCAGGGCTGAGGAAATGGCTTAGCGTTAAGGTATTTGCCTGTAAAGGCTGAGAACTCTTCCAGACTTAGCATTTGAATCCTTCTATGATGGTATCCTAAACTACTGTTCCAGTTTCAGCTGTGAAGACTGGTGGAACAACACAAGAGGGAGTTTCCTACACTGGTGTCTTATACATATTTCCCTACAAAATAATTATCAGTGCCAAGAACATTTCCAGGGCCTTTTCTCATGCTTCAAAGAAGAAGAGAAAAGACACAAACTTGTCTTTGTTTTCATAAAATCCTTTTCCAAATTCCATCACTCAATATTCCTTTTCTCAGTAATTAATCCCAGCACAAATAGAGTGAAGTAAGTGAAGAGAAGATTTTAAGATTGTAAGTCAGTTGTTTTTATAAGCCTTGCAACCCCAGGTTGATACACTAAGCATTCATTGCAAAAGTCTGTTCTGATCAGCAACTTTGGGCTGAGTCCTCATTAAGAAGTAGCCCACAGGCTGGAGAGATGGCTTAGTGGTTAAGGCATTTGCCCAAAGGACCCAGGTTCAATTCCCCAGGACCAATGTAAGCCAAATGTGCGAGGGGGCACACACATGTGGAGTTCATTTTCACTGGCTGGAGGCCCTGGCACAGGCCCAGTGGTTCATTTGCCCAAAGGACTCAGGTTCAATTCCCAGGACCAATGTAAGCCAAATGTCTCACACATGTCTCTCTCTGGAGGCCCTGGCACACCCATTCTCTCTCTCTCTCTCTCTCTCTCTCTCTCTCTCTCTCTCTCTCTCTCAAATTAAAAATTAAAATATTTTTAAAAAAGAAGTAACTCACAGTCAATAAAATGACTCCAGACCAGGATTGTGTCTGAATAGCGATGTCCTTGGAGGCACTAAGTATCCTTGTTTCTGCTTTCCTGGAATTCCATCTTTGAGGCATGTTCAGTAACACAGCAGTTCCTTCATAACAAATGAAACTGCTGACTTCCACCTAGCTGACTCTATCCTTTCTACACCAGGGGAGTATCCTGTTTTCTGCTGAGAGAGTGGGGGGAGCAGGAAAAAGAGAGAGAGAGGAAAGGGTTATTGTTATGAAGTGGAGAGATTATATCAATCATAAAGAAAACAGAATGGAGAGGATCAATGAGTAAGATTTGATGACTCTAAGAACTTGGACCAGTGCATTAAACCTTTGAACTTCTCTATAGATTTCAATCTGCAAAATGGGAATGAGAACACGTGCACCTCACAGCCATTTTTTCAGCATAAACCTCATCTAGATATACCTATAAACTACAAGTACTAGTATAATAATCACTGCTATTATTTATTGATATTTATCATGTGCCATGGCTATAGCTCATTTCTTCATATCAATAAATCATGTGAACTTCAGTGCAAACCCATTTTCTAGAGTTCAACACTGAATAGGAACTTGAGCTCAGGTATACTGAAGCTAGTGATGTTAAATTTTATCCTACACTCTTTCTTAACCTAGTGCACATATATAATAATTGTGACTTTTATTAGAGTAGCTACTTTTATGTCTTTCCATGAGCCTGCAACATAAACTCTTGTAGGCTGTGCTATTTTCTGTAGACAGTCTGTGATTTCTCTAAACCAAAGTGCACGTTAACAGATGTGTCTAATTTCTATAGTACTACCATATACTCAAAAGAATCTATAGCCAAAAAAGACCAAATACAACCAAAATGGGTGGTCACTCAGCCTCAGCATATTCTAGGATTATGAAAAAAAAAAAAAAAATCCTGCTCTGATTTGGAGTAACTGGGAAACTGGAGGAAAGTCAAGGCTCAAACTTGGGCAGGAAGGAGATGGGAATTCTGTGCACACTGATGGTGTGTGAGCTGATTCTGGAAGAAGAAATGCCAGGGAATTTTGTAAATATGTTGTGGTGCAAAGGAATGTCTTTTTCAAATAAACTTGACAAAGATGCAGCATATAAATGCTGACAAATAGTCAGTATACATAAATTCTGCTCCCATTCCCAATGATGGTATCTTTTCGGGAAACTACCTTTTTATGAATTTTCTTTTTCTGGATATTTCTAATAAATGAAATCACAGAGTATGTGATTTCCCAGGCCTAGCTTTGTCCCCTTCATGTTTTCATAGCTCATCTACACTGCACCACTTATCAGTACTCCATTGTTCTCCATGTCTGAATTAGTGTTCCATGGTGCAGATGTACATTTTTTAAAAAGTCCATCAGTCATAAACATTTAGGTTATGGCCCTCTTTCAATCATTGTGAACAGTGCAGCTATAAATGTTCAAAACACGTTTTTATTTGAGTACCTACCTACAGTTCTTGGGATAAATATTCATAAGTAAAGTTGCTGGATCATGTACTTAGCAAGTTTTAAAAATAGTTTGGTGCGAAAAAAAAAATCCGTGCATTTTTCAGTAGATACTCTGTATGATCTGCTTTGACCAGTGGAATGCAAGAGGCATGGTGCATACCATATTTATGTAGCTACTTCATCACACTTTGCCTGACTTGATTTTTGCTCATTTCCTTCTCTCATGAGAGTAGCTCAGTCCTGATACAGACTACTCCTTCAGTCTAAGTCTGAAATGAAGGAGATACCTGGAGCATAGCCAAGGCATGGCGCACAGGAAGCATGAGTTGGAAATCAACCTTTGTGGCTGTACATCACTGCAAGTCTGAGCTTATCCATCATCTCACAGTAACTTAGCAAAAGCTTGCTGCTACTGAAACTGTGTATTAAATATCATAAAGGACATTTTTCACTGCAGGGTTACTCAGTACTTTAACTGTGGTAATGTGAGGTAGATTAAGTATACACAGCATCCTGAATGTGTTTCAGCCTGGGCACATGTGTGGATCTGTGATTCTAGGGCATTCATTTTGGCAAATGCTGAATATGCATACTGCTTAGGCTCAATCCTTTCTTAAAGAAATTTTCCAAAATCCTCACAAAAATAGAGGGTTTTAATGTATATGTATAGTGCATTATCACTGTGCAGTTATGAATCTCATTTTGCCACCTAAGTTGAGACTGTGAGGTCAGACATCATGTCCTATTCATTTTCCATATCTCTAGCATCTAATGCAGTACTTGGTTCGATAAAGAAATAAGTGAACCAACTTTTTTATTGGTGCTAAATTGGATAATTTATTTTACACACCTCCTATGATATACTACTGTGTTTATTAAGTTGGAAAGAATACAAGAAATAAAAGCTACAGTTATCTTTAAGAGTCATCATTCATATTAATGGATCTAAATCAACACATACAGTGGAATTAGTAATCCTTTCCTGCCATTGTTCTCTGAATATTTTCTGGCCTATGAATTTATTTTAAATTAGATCTTTCTCAGTACTTGCCTCTGAAACTACTGAGATGAAGTTCAGTTAGGCTCAGGCATGAAGATGTGGTTCTGTCTATGAGGAATGGCTCTATGGACATGGTAAGCACAGAACAGAGAAACAAAGTCCTCTCTGAAACACATTCTGTCTAAATGCACCTTCATTCAAACACATTTTCTTGCTGCCCACTAATGTGACAAATGACAAGGAAATGCTCAAGATGACTGCCTCCTGCATTCAAGGATCTATCAGACTGACTAGGAAGAACATGAGCATAGCACATATAATGCATTAAGCATTTCTGTTAGAACTTGAGATAAGAGCAAGGTGGCTTTGGTTCATAGCAGAGGGGCTGTCTGACCTCTAGAGAAAATAATAGAACGTAGGGCAAAAAACAAGAACACAATTTCAGTTGAACATATACATATTCTGTATACTAATTAACACATATCCTGTGGCTTCATGTGTCTTATTTAGTTGATTTTATTTTTAGGATCACTGATAAATGATTTACATAGAGCGAAATTGACACTTTTAACTGGAATTACTCTATGAATTTGAGAAATATTCAGTCATGTAATCACCAATGTGCCCAAGGTCTAAAACAGATCATTCAATTCTCATGTCAACTTTATAAAAGAATTGTTGATCAAGAAAGTGAAGTTTGGAGAACTTAAGCCTCCTAGCCTTTCCAAGGGCATGCAATTAATAAAACCTAGAGACAAAAATCTGAACAGGAAAGAGTTTGAACTATTTAGAGAACCAGAGGCAGTGGAAAAAACTGACAGGCTGTAGCAAACAGAAAGGGATAAGTGGGTAAGAGAGATTCAGAGCCTCCATTAATCCAAGGATCAGATATGTCGACTCATAAAGATATCACGTTTGGTTTTTATCATGAATTTTGTAGAGAAATCTCATCTTTAGGCTTCAAGATGAAATTGAATAAAAATATATGTTGTGGGGGTGGACTGGAGAGATAGCTAAGCAGTTAAGGTGCTTGCCTATGAAGCCTAAGGACCCAGGCTTGATTCTGCAATACCCACATAAGCCAGATGCATAAGGTGGCACATATGTCTGGAGTTCACCTGCAGCAGCTGAAGGCCCTGGCACTCCCATTCTCTCTGTCTGTCTTCTATCTCTTTCTGCTTACAAATAAATAAATATTTTAAAAAATTTTTTAAAATTAGGTTGGGCACCTGATCCTTGGGAGTTTCATAATTGGAAACCTATCTGCTCCCAAGTCCTTTTGTCAGTGAGAATTCTTTTATTTTTTTTTAGATACTCATTATTAATGATTTTTCTTACTAAAGACAAGTGTAGGGACAGTGTTCCTAGTGCCTGGTCCGTCAGCACCTAGACGAATGCCTGAGACATATTAGATGGTGAATTGCTCTTTGCACAGACTCAAATTATAAGCACATTGGAATTAGGATAAATCTAAATGGCCATCTCATTTTGAGGTTGGCAAATTTTCTCTTTCTAGGGTCAGATAGTAACTTCACTTTGCTTTGTGGGCCACATTGTCTGCGCTGCAGCAACTCAAATCTGTGATGTGTATGACTATGTTGCAATAAAATCTGTTTACAAAAAAAATGAATAAAAGGTTTTCCTTCTTTTATTATAGTATATTATATAGTATGATGTAGAGAGCTGCGAGGTGCCGCGCCTTAAAGATGGCGCTGGCTTCCGCCTTCCGCCTTCCCGATGGCGAGTAAACAAGTCCTTATTTGGCTTGGGCCGTGATCTAGGCTTGCTTCCTCATATGTGGACCTATCTGCATTCACCACGTGGCACACCAGGGTTGGCTGTTCAAAGGCTTCTTAAGCGTTGGGCGGGCTTTTCCCCGGGTCAGAAGATTGTTCAAGGTTCCTGAATAAACTGCTGAAAGAAGAGTCCAAGTGTTGCGTCTTCCTTGCTGGTCGAGGCAGTCGCGACAGTATGATATATAATATAGTATATTATAGTATGACAACTCCCACATCTGTCAGTGTAAGTTAAATTCTGTGCTAGTAGAAAACAAATTCTGTGGTACTTACGAACAAGTCCTGAATTAAGCAGTTTGCAAAGCTAAATGCTTCTTTCTTATGCTGCAAAGGGACCCTAGTCCATTGTGATTCTTCACCTCCGCGGCCTCTTGTTGGAACTCTGCTGGTCTTATAAAAATAGATGCTGATCAATTCATATGTTAGTTCTTATTGTTTTATTTCATAATCAACATACTACTTCTACTCTTTTGATTGTCCAACACATTTCATATGAATACATTTGTGGTGGTTTGAACCAGTATCTCTTATAAACTGATGTGTTTGGTCCCCAGCTGGTAGCAATTTGGGATGTGTGGCCTTGTTGGAGGAGGTGGATTTCCAGGGGAAGGTTTTGGTGTTTTACAGCAACTCTCCCTTGCCCAATCTTGGTTCTGTCTCTCTTGCTGCTGTTTTCTACCTGCTGTTGCAGAAGTGGTGTCCAGCCTCTGCTTGTGCCATGCTTTCCCCTGCATGAAGCATTTCTTTGAGACTGCAATCCAAAGTAAATCCTTTCCTCTCATCATGCTTTTGGCCTAGTGTTTTGCCCCACCAACAAAAAAGTAGCTAAGTTGGGCATGGTGGTGCACGCCTTTAATCCCAGCACTTGGGAGGCAGAAGTAGGAGGATTGCTGTGAGTTTGAGGCCATCCTGAGACCACATAGTGAATTCTAGGTCAGCCTAGGCTAGACTGAGGCCCTGCCTCAAAAAAACAAACCAAAAAAAAAAAAAAATTAGAAAGAAAAAAAGTAGCTAAAACAACCACTGAGTCCAGAGGTTGGGGATATGTTAATATTTTAAATAGTGGACATTATGGGGGCACAGATAAGTTAATGACAGTTCAATTTATCATATGTCATTGGTATCTTAGCATTAGATATAATGTTTCCTACTATGTTGATTTTCAAACTCTGCTTGTATACTTCTGATGGTGAGAAGTTCTGTATGTACCAAGGTAACCTATTTCATCTTCCCTCCAGGTAGTAAATGGTCTTAATTTTATTGTCTAAATTCCAGCTACCTGTATTTTCCACCCAAGGACTCCAAGTCTGTTCTGCAAGATCCTGGAGCACAGATGATGATAGCTGCAAACATAATATTACTCTTACCAGGAGGGGACATGTCCAAATTCTTACACTGTAGCTAGAACCCACCCTTTTCTTCTCCTCCCCCCCACCAAGTAGCTGCCTTTCTTTATTTCCCAGAGTGTAAATGACCCAGCACAAAGACACGCCTGAACTTCTCAATGAGATCATAGCCTTTTTGCCCTTTCTGCACAGTTTCACCTGGTGAATTATTGTCTTATTTTCATTCCACTCCAGTGAGCTTTCAGCAATGGATACTGTAATTCACAGCAATAGAAACACAAACAGATGGGTAATTGACCTGCATGCCTTCATTACACTGGAGTTCAGTATGGCTGTGTGAGCCATATGGTCCTTGATCTGCCGGTATGAAATCCCCAGGCTTTGATGGGCAGGGCATCCGGCTTACCTTTCACAAAGGTGCAATCCTTGTTCAGGTTCTTCCTGCTTTGTGTATTTTGGACAGAATCTGACAGCCAAACTTAACAGGTAAAAGACAACATGTGGGACACTTGAAGGACTCAGAAATGCCCATGGGGGTCAAATTCTGATGCAAGGTCAGGATAGAAAACTACAGTCAATGAGATCTTCTTGGAATTCTAAGAGATCATGAATTTAGTAGCTAATGAAACCAGTCAGAAAGAGATAATCCATTAAACAGACATGGGGTTATATCATTAGGATACAGAATGAAATAAACCAAACCTGAGAAAAACTAACCTACATGGTCTTTGCCTTGAAAAAGACTTAGATTTATCCAGGGTATTCATGCACTCAAGGGGTGGGGGGCTCTGCTGTGGCATGCAGAACTGCCCTTCTTTATCAATTCAGACTGTGCTTATGCATTAAAATCCAGTCCACACCCCACACTCATCAAGAAGTCTTCCATAATTGCTACCTTCAGTTTGATTTTCTTGCATCCGCATAATGAATTACTGACTTGGTTAACATTTGTAATATCTGTGTTAAGCATCTACTATATGCCAGGCACAATGCTACTTTAATATTTTAATTATTAACCAAGTTCTTTCTCCTATATGTTGATTTTTCTGCTTTGGCTTTGAATCTGTTTCCAGTGAGGGCGAGAAGTACATACTAATTGCATTAAATCTTTTTTTTTTTTCTTCAAAGTATTCCATATGCACTGATTATGGAAACCAGGAAGGAGCTCAGGCACTTGAATTTAATGAGCAAGATCACATCAGGGATGACAGGTGGACTGCAATCTTTGTGTCTCCATATACTTCAGCTTCAGTTTACTGAGTTTTCTTTCCTGACAGCCTCACAAAGCATGGTCAGTTGAACCAAGTGCCTGATTAGACAACATCATTGGCAGTCTTCAGTGTTGTAATGTTACAGAATTTCCCCTTAGTGGTTGGACCTCAACAACTCAGCATCACCATGTACTTTCCTGAATCTCAAAATCCCTGCCTATGTGGACAAGAATCCTTACTATCACTGCTTTAAGAAATGTGTTACCTCTCATGACCTCAGAGATATATTCTTGCTGACATTCTCCCCCAGTTTTGATCTTTTCTGAGGCTTAAGAACCTTTCCTCTTCTGGGGATCTGAAAGCAAACAAAAAAAGTGACTGTCAATCAGAAAGGAAGGTGGGTAAGCAGCTTGGTTCTCAACTGGAAAGTATTTGTGTTGCCTGAGGCCTTCTCACATGCTGTTTCCAGACTGTTCTTCCTATGGGTGTCTTACCTCGAATGTTTAACTATGAGGAGGACTTTTCTAAGGAGGGTTCTAGTTCTGCTAGTAGGTCCTGAGCTAACCTATTATAAGAATAAATAAGGGAAACCTCACATTCCTCATAGATTTAATCCTGCCAGTGTGCTTGGACTATGACAAATGCTATGCACTGGGCAGTTACCTATTTGTCACAATTTAGGGAATCACAAATCCAGGATCAAGATACCGACAGGTCTTATGAAAGTCACCTTTTGCTTATAGACATCTTCCTGTTGCAGCATACTCATGGATTTTCATTTGGTTGTGTGTGTGTGTGTTTGTGTGTGTGTCTGTCTGTGTGTCTGTGTGTGTATGTATGTAGAGAAAGATAACTCTCTCATTTCTCTTTTTCTTCTCCTCCTCCTCCTCTTCCTCCTTCTTCTAAGGGCTCTGGTCTTAGCATGCTCATTCCATCCTCCTGACCTTATCTAATATTAATCATTTCCCAGAGTCCACACCTCCTAATACTACCATGTTCAACATACAAATTTTAGGGAGACTAAAACTTTCAGCTTATTTTACCCACATTGTGGGTTATGTGCTATTTATGCCTGTTTCTCTTTAGTAAATGTGGAGTAACTTTGTGAAAAGATAAAATACATAAAAGCTGAGTTTCAGAGGTTAATCCTTTGCAGGATATTTTTCACACTGGAGCTGTGGTGGATAGTGAGCTCAGAGTTTGTTTCCCAATGTTAAGTGTTTCTAACTCAATATGAATTCTTGCATTGAATCCTAATTTTTGTATTTTATTTGTAGCTATCCAGACAGGCAATCTGACTATTCAGTTCTAAAACCCCAAAACGCTAATGGAGCACCTTTCTTCCCACTGTCATGAGGAAGAGAACTAATGAGTGTCAAGAAGCTGTACTGGACTTGACCATGTTTTATACTTGTGGAATCTGGTAGGGGACAGACAGGCTTCTTCATTTCTAAATTTGCTTTTTAATTGTAGAGGTAGAAAAAATAAATTATTAAGATAAATTAAGTCAATAGTTTTATTGAAAAATAGTAAAGGCATTTAAATTTTGGTAGTGTGGGAAGATGTGCCTTTCAAAATAAGGAAGACCTTCAACGATCTGGGGACAAATATTCTAGATATAAAACAAAGCAAGAGTAAAGACTACAACAGGAGTGAGGAAGTCTGCATGGGTGTTCCAACCTGTACATTGCCCACTTTCTCTGTGGAACACTGTTCTTTAAAAAATAAAAAGACTGTAAAAAATATTTTAATGAGGCTGGAGAGAAAATGCTCCATATATTCAGTGTGGGTGAGTCAGTGTTCAAGTGCAAGTCTCAAGCACTGCCTTACTGAGTTGTGTGAGGCAAAATTTATATGCTTGGCAATAGTAGTGGCCTTTTTCTCTCTCATTTTCTCAGTTTTCCTTTCCGTGTGTGTGTGTGTGTGTGTGTGTGTGTGTGTTTGTGTGTCTGGGAACTGTGGGGACAGAATATTCCACCCCAGCCGGCAGCTGTATATCTTTCAAACAGTAGTTCCACAGGCCAAATCCCCCTCCAAATTATTTATGACTCCTATTGAAGCCAGGAGGATTTGGGCACCAATCTAGGGGGTCAGCAATGGGCTTCTTTGTTGGACACAGGTCATTGGATGGCTCTGGCTGTGACTGCTATGTGAACCTCCGCTGCTGTAGAAATGGTTATGTAACTTTAAACAGTAATGACATTTTGCAGAAAAGTGCTTTTTAATTGCCATGTCTTCATTATTCTCTTTTGAAATTGCCCAAGAGATTCTGCTTCAGAAACAGCTCTGCATGTTCTGAGTTTTCATTTTTAAAGAGCAGCCGTTTTGTGTTTCAGCTGCTCCCAGAAACCCCCCCACTCTAAATTTTATCTGTTTTTCAGTTGCATTAAATGGGGTAGGTGATATTGGCTTTTGTATCCTTGCCAAACGGAGAAATTATTTGATGCAATTTTCTAAAAATGTTCTCCCCCAAATCCTGGGACCAAGAATAGAATATTTTATCCCTTACAAAAGGAAGAAAGAAAGTGATGAGTAAGCTAGAAAAATAGGTCTGAGAATATATGTGTGTAGAGTTCCTTTAAGTAACAGAAACTTGACCCTCATCCATAGACCCAGTTGCCTATAGGGGATCAGAATCAGCTAAAAATAAATTTTGCTTTGAAAGATAAAATGGTGGTACAGATAAAGTGACTTAATGCATACTCTGATGGAAATGTATACCTGGCTTAGAAAGGACTGGGCAGCTTGATTTATATTTCCTGACCTTTTGGTATTTGTATCATATACCCTTGCATAGAAGTCATTTTGAGTTTTGAGTACTCACGTGAGTACTCATTGTTAGGCATTTATCCAGTCTTAGAGCAGACCACTATCCAACTGCAGGGCTCAATTGGAATGTCTCCCATGGATGTGACACACATCTACTGAGCAGCCCCCTTGGACTCACCAGGCGTAAGATTCTTAATGTTTCCTCCTCCTTTGTGAAAGGTGTCCAAATAAGTAAATATGCCATTCTGAAAATACATGAACTCCCTTTTCAAAGTTTATCTTGCAGATTTTATCTGATTTTCTGTAAAGACTGACAACCCCATCATCACTCTCATCACCACCATCCTCATCAGCAGCAGTTTCTTCACACCACAGATAGGAACTGATAGCATTTATTGTTTGCTTGCTGTGTGCCAGGAATTGTCCTACAGGATCTGCAGGGCTCTTTCACTAAGCCTTGGTGTATATCTCTGATACAGGTAATGAAAGTATCTCTCCTTGAACAGAAGAGAAAATGGACCCTTGGAAAGAGGCTGAATAATTTTCTCAAAATGACTTAGAGGAACCCAACAACAGCTCTTCATATGACCTGTGGCTTCCTACCATAGACACATGTGTAGACAGGTCTTCTTTCTCACATTGCCCCTCAGAAAAACTATTTAATTTCCAAATAAAGATCAGATAAGGCAATGGAAATTTATTATGTATAACCATAGTAATGAATTATGTATATGAGTTACACATATGTACTTTGAAGGGAAAAGACACACACTTAGAAACACAACTGAAAAATAGAAAAGTAAAAGAAATGCTAGGTTTATTCAGCAAGTCTATCATGACCATGCGGATATTCTTGAAGCATAAATCAAAAAAAAAAAAAAATGATAATCCTAAGAAGAATATAATTCCCTTTCACACAGTGGGAGATAAAACTATTGTCCCTATATGTGATGGAAGATAACATTATTAGGAGCCTCCAAAGAAGTGAAGGGAAATGTCCCAGGCAAAATGGAAAGCAGTGAGTCCAGCGCCACCTTTGGCCTGAGCACCATAGGCTGCAGAGTCCATTTGGCTGACCTTCCCAGATACTGACTCAAGAAATCCTCCATAGTGGACTCTCAGGAAAACACTGATTATTCAAATGTGGAGAAAGATTAGATGATATAACAAGGGTACTCCCTCATAGCCACGGGCTAGCTGCTTTTCCTTAGTGTTCTTTCATATCGTTATTTTTAGAAGAGTGAGGAGAAACACAAATTTCTGATTTTCTTCTCCTCTGATATTTTGCTTTTTATGGTATATGTCCTCATTAAATTATATCACTGTAATTGTGTCCTTTTTTTTTTTTTTTTTTTTTTTGAGGTAAGATCTTGCCCCAGGCTGACCTGGAACTCACTATGTAGTCTCAGGCTTGCCTTGAACTCATAGCAATCCTCCTACATCTGCCTCCTGAGTGCTGGGATTAAAGGCATGTGCCATCACACCCAGCTTTAGTTATGTTATTTTTGCCCTTGAAAATTACTAACATATAGCCCATGATCCACAAGATAAAATGCACATTCCAGTCTGCATATAGTCCTTTGTGTCTCACTTCTGCCCTTCTCTTCCACCAGATTTTCTACTGAGCCCTGTACATATCCATACAAGTTCATTTCATCTACATCAATCTCCTAGTCACATTTCTTCCATCGTTGTGTTTTGTGTTTTTTTATAAAACACCTTTCCTATTTTTAACAATGGTGGTGTCTTACTTGCTTTTCATCCAGTCCAAATTTTTCTCCTGCACAAAGGTTTTCTTGCTACCCACAACTTGTTATTCAATCTTCTGCTGCCTAATTTCTTCCCACGGCTATTCCTGCTGTAGACCTATAAAACTGTTGTGACGATACATGTGTGTGTCTATCCCTGCTGATTATAGTGTAAATTCCTCTAGGGCAAAGACTTGTTCTTTATAAATAGAATTCATAAATATTTTAAGAAAAGGAAAGAAAATAAATGAAGGAAATAAGAAAAGATAAATAATATTGTTGGGCCTGCTTTAGTCTCAGTATTAATATAAGAGAATAGAGCATGCCTTTCAGAGATGGCCAAGTCATGGCTGGAGAAGTCAAAGCAGAAATGATGTAACTGGGGCCTTCACTGAATATGCCCTGTCTTTACCTACATGGACTGTGAAATATTCTGCTTCCAATACTCAGGGAAAAATCTAACCACTTCAGATTCCTATGTATCACCTTTGGAAGCTGTTAATGAAACACCTTTTTTAACCTTTCTGTTTTCCCTTCTTGCTATTCTCATACAGGTCTTCAGATAATCTTCCCACAGTATCTGCAAGAGAAGTTTGTCCAGTCGGCCTTAAGCTACATTATGTGCAATGGAGAGGGGGAGTATGTGTGCCAGAACAGCCAGTGCCGCTGCCAGTGTGCCGAAGAGTTCCCACAGTGCAACTGCCCCATCACTGACATTCAGATCATGGAGTTCACCCTGGCCAACATGGCCAAGGCCTGGGCTGAAGCTTATAAGGACCTAGAGAATTCAGGTAGGGAGCCTAACATAGTGCTACAACGTGAATGTCCCTGAACCAAGTCTAACAAAGGAGTATTTTCTAACTGTAGTTGAGACTGCTGGGAGGGGAAGTTCAGAGGCCCTACCTGGTCATGTTGGAGGGCCAGGGTCATGAAGAAGGCACACCTAAGACTCACAAATGAAATAGTGCATAGTTAGTACAGCTTGGCTTCATTTGTTGTTTTGTCTCCGTTGTACTCAGAAGGCAGTGGAGATAGCCTGGGTCCTGAGTTTGGAAATATAGCACCCATGTAAAATCTGGGCATTGTTGCATATACCTGTAATCCCAGCTGATGAAGCAGAGACAGTAAAAGTAGGATAGTTAAGCTAACAGTAGCTAGCTCAGTTTGTCCTTAGTTCAGTGAGAAACACTATCACAACATATATGTTGGAAGAGCAACTTAGGAAGGCACCTGGCATCAACTTCTGACCTCTACATCTACCTACAAATGTGCACATGCACCCAGTTAGACATGTACATGCATAACACGCCCGTATAAGCATATACACACATACACAGATACTGCACACCTATACACACGCAAAATTTTATTTCTTAAAAAGCCTCTTAGCTAGTCGTGGTGGCGCATGCCTTTAATCCCTGGCACTTGGGAGGCAGAGGTAGGAGGATCACCAAGAGTTCAAGGCCACCCTGAGACTACATAGTTAATTCCAGGTCAGCTTGGACTAGAGTGAAACCCTACCTTGAAAAACCAAAAAAAAAAAAAAAAAAAAAAAAAAAAAGCCTCTGCACAGTGAGAGGGAGTTATATTTATTTCTTGGTCTCTGTGTATAAAAATGTATAAATATGAATATATATACATATATGTACATATTGCTATAAGAGTATATTCAAAGATATTCAAAGAACAGACTAACTGTCAAAGCTGTAAGTCACTTTTCTGCTAATTTAGCTATTTCCTGCTTTTCATGCTTCAGAAAAATGAGTTAGAGAGGAGGAAAGTCAGTTATACAAGGTCATAAAGTGGGAAGGTCTAAAGTTAGATCTCTGCCTTCACCGAGGTTTAGATTTTGTCAGTCAGGCATTAATTATATTAGCATGTTAGTGATGCAAATGACTTTGACATTTCAAGTGTCCATGTGTAGGGGAGGAGGAGCAGCTGTTTGCTAATGCTGTAGAGTTGGGGTCACTGTGCCCAGTAGCCAGGGAAGGCCACACTGAATAAGAGCAAATGTCTAAATGTCTGTGATGGAGAGGGGCAGATCAATGGGAGTCACAAGTTTCTTAGAGATAAACCCTAAAAGACTAGCGTATTTAGAAGGGAAACTGGCAGGACTTGATGTTGAATGGTCTGTGAGAGTTGAAGAGAAAAGGGATCGAGATGATGTCCAAGAACCTTGCTTAACTGTGCATAGTGTATAGATAAAGTTGATGGTTTTTGACATCCTTCATCAAGCTAGAACATGCTACAGCATTTGGAAAAAAAATATAATATATTCAATTTTAGACAGGATAAGCTTAAATATCTTTGAGACTTCCAAAAAGAAAAAGATGGCACAAGGTCATTAGCATGTGCTACGTACTTCCGTTTCTCTTAATAAATAGTCCTAATAATGGAGTATTACTGTTTGAAAACAACTTTATGCCCTTAAATCTGTTACTACAGCTGCAGTAAAGCAAGCACGCTATTCCTGTATCATGGAGCATGAGGACACCATGACTCAGTATCTTCCCTGAGGTTACACAGTTTGTAAACGACAGCATTAGTAATGGGGTTTCTGATTCCAAATCCAGAGCTCACAGCAGCTTTTGCAACTTACTAATTCTACTTTAACCCCCAGGCCTGAGTTCTCTCATCTGATAAATGAAAGGACATGTTTGTGTTTTAAATATTTGAATTTATTTAAGTCTTTAGCCACAAAACCCTTTGATCAAACAGAATCTTACCTCAGAGCCACTGTGTACCACAGATAAAAGCTGAGCTTCATGGAGCGCCATTTGAAAATGACTGGTTGCCATGAACTCTAAGCCCCGTTCCGTTTTGCCAGCACAGATGCATCAGGGATTCTACACATTCAGTGTCATGCAGCTTGAATGTGGTGGCTGGGGTTGCTAAATGAACCTGTACCCATTAGTCTATTGAAAATCCTGGGATTCTATAAAAGAGCTTCATGTAGAAAGGTACTGTGACGATTATTTGAACTCAAAAAAAAAAAAAAAAAAAAGCATTTTATAAAATGCTTTTGCAAAGAAACTTTGCTAATTGCTTAAAAAAAAAAAAAGAAAGAAAGAAAAAGGAAACAGAGGAGAATCTCGACTATATGTTCCAGTAATAGGGAAAACCCAATTTCTAAAGAAGCCATGTGAGTGCGAGGGTAAGGAAGCAGAAAGCTGAGATGCTATGGACTAAGGAAGTGATTTATATTGCACTTTCTCTACATAGGGTATGCACTCTCTGTAGATAGCCTATACTTATCCATCTAAATTAGTTTTACCCATGAAGACAAATTGCCCCACTGAAAGTTGCAATGGAATGTGTATCACTTAACAGTCTCATTGCTGGGATAAAATATATGGCCAGAAAATGCTTAAGGAAGGAGTTTATGTTTGCCTTACAGTTTCAAGGGAAATTTTATCATTGCAGGAGCAGGAAGGAAGAAGAACATTGTCACATCAGCAGGTAGGAAGTAGAAAGGGACAGAACAGCAAGTGAGGCAGAGTTGTCACTCCTGGAGG
This sequence comes from Orientallactaga sibirica, assembly GCA_036365145.1. NCBI lineage: Eukaryota > Metazoa > Chordata > Mammalia > Rodentia > Dipodidae > Orientallactaga > Orientallactaga sibirica. Next base: position 16,104,972 of record JAEOAD010000034.1, read on the forward strand.
CCCTGCCCTCGGTGACATACTTCCTCCACTGAGGCTCCAGCTCTTAAAGTTTTCACAACCTTCCTGGTTAGAGTGGTTCAAACTCACAAGTGAATGAGGAACATCTTACAAGCACTCACAGTGTGTGTGTCCATATTTTTCCATCTATTGTTTCCAGCCCTTAACCTTATTGATTCAACCCCAAATAACTTGGATCCAAAAGTAAAAATCATGGATTCTTTGAGGACTCCAAATTATTGGTGCCAAACAAGAACTTAGTTTCTGGGTGTATAAGAGGGTCTTCCTTGGGCAGCCATGCTTCTCTTTTCCATCAGTGTTGTAGTCAGTTCCACAGTGCTGATATGAACATCCAGACCAGACAGTTTATAGGAGGAAGGGGTTTATTTCAAGTTTAAAGACCTACGAGAAGTTACATAGTGGCAGAAGAAACTGGCTGGCATTCACAAATCCAAGCACCACCATCAGCCAGCAAACACCAGAAGCAGCAAATCAGCAAGGGCCCAGGCAGAGCTGAAGACTCTCTGCATACTTTTTGGCTAGAAATCAGATTTGTCCCCAAACACACCACTGGGCTGGACCTCAGGATCTGCCCCCAGTGACACCTCCTCCAGCCAGGTGGCTGCTGTTATAAGCTTTAGTAAAATTCCTGAGTCTATGGGGGACATACATTCAAAATGCCACCATCAACAAAGTTAAATCATCGAACTTTTATATTTATATATCTTTTATTAAATCAAATTATTAGATCCAAATTTAGATTTATTTGAAGGATTCTTTCCCCTTAGGGTCAACAGAACTTTCTGCTGGGTGATTAGATATCCTCCAAGAGAGTAGAGTCAGGCTGGCTAGATAGCATGGATTATTAGGATCTGCTTTTGATTCACTGGAAAAAAAACTGTCAGAACAAAGTTCTCCATCATCTTTTGATGTTATTCGGTTTTCTGTTACTGTGAGAATATGCTATGCCTGAGATAATCAACTTAAAAGAAGAAAGGTACATTTGGGATCATGATTCTTTCAGAGGTTTGTGTCTCCCTTGCTTGGCTCTGTTGCTTTGGACCTGTGGTAGCACAGTATATCAAAATGGCTACATGTGGCAGTGACCTGTTTGCATCATGGTAGGAAGACTGTGAAAAAATAAATAAATAATGGTAGACAGAGTAGGCCAGGGTCCTAATACTTTCTAGATCATGCTTCCAATAACCTAACTTCTTTCTGTTAGAGCCAGCCTACTAAAGTTCTTATCACATCTCAGTAGCACACAGCTACCAAGTTTTTAGATCATGGGATTTGGGAATATTTCAGATCCAAACAATAGTAGTTGTTTATCTCACACTACCAGCCGCTGAGTACTTTTATGGCTCGGGAACTACTTGTACTGATGCAATCCTTTGTCATACTGTGTTGCACATTTGGTTTAAAATCTGTACTCACCTGAAAAATGGAGAGACTGATGCCTTGGGGGATTAACGGTCCCACAACTGTTCAGTGGTCAAGATACGATTTGAACTCTAGTATATCTGAACTCTCTAACAAACTGCCTTAGGTTTTCTACAAGTTAAAAGTCTATTTTCTGAACTTTTTTATTTATTTTATTCTTTCAGTATGCTGAGCCTCGGGACTGCCCACTGTGTTCAGAGGAAGTATAACCCACAAATAGAGAACATAAAACCCAGAGCTAGGCTAGAGTCATAATTCTACCATCTACTGGCTATTGACCATGGGCAAGTTAGCTAACTTCTCTGTGCCCTAATAGAAGCATTAAAATTATCTACATCATAGATTTATTCTAAAAATCAGTCTGAAGTATTAGCTGCTTAGGAATGTGCCTGATGCCTAATGAGAGCTGTGCAAACACTTTTTAAATAAAATAAATGCATGATGTGTCTGAAATTTCCCTGTAAGTTTTATAACATGAAATAAATTTATTTGGCTGAAAATTAGGTTTCAAATACAACCATTGGCCTTTTCCCTGCAAAATGAATCATACATTAATTGTTTAGTTTTCCCGTTTGGATGAGGATAGTGGAGGTTGTTGGGGTGGCAGGAGGTGTTACAGAAGGAAACAGGGTCTCAGGTTTTATGCCTGGTTCTTGTGACTTCTGGGCTCTGTTACCTTCAGAAAATAATTTTCCTTCTCTGGGCTTCAGATTCCTTACCCTCTCTGTGGAACAAGAAAGCTGAACTAAATGATTTTTAAGGCCTGATTAAAGTGTAGCCAAGAATTATTTATTTTTAACTTAAACATTACAACTGAGCCAGAAACTTTTACCAAGGAGACCCAACTCCTTTCATGTCTCTTAAACTGAACTTTCCCAACATTGGGGATGATATCACATGTGTCACACAGAGAACCCGAAGAACAGTTGGATCATGGAGTAGAGACAGGCCCACCCTCCTCAGTTCTCTTGTCAAACTTATGGATTCCATCAAAGAAAAAGCTACATTTGGGTGATAATAAAATGCCTTTAACGTGTTTCTAGTAAATGCTCCTTTCCTGTATTTCAAATGGAAAGAAAGCATGGGGTGGGGTTGGGGGTATCACTTAGCAGCCAAGCATCTGACCAGAATTTACTACCTTTGTTTTCTTCATAGTTGTTTTCTTAGTCATTCTATTGATTAGTGATTTTTTTTAGGCAGATTTTCTTTAAAAAAAAAAAAAAAGTTCTAATTTTAAATATAAAAATAGTAAATTGAATTACAGGTTCTATATGTATAAGTACAATGTTGACGTTTTAAAAATATATTTGTTTTTATTTATTTATTTGAAAGGGAGAAAGAAAAAGAGAGAGATTGAGAGAGAGAATGGGCAGGCCAGGGCCTTCAGCCACTAGAAATGAACTCCAGACTCATGCGCCATCTTGTGCATCTGGCTTACGTGGTTCCTGGGGAACAAACCTGGAGAAGCCCTGTGTCAATTTAAGCACAACAAAGGAAGCAGGTCCCTTCACTAGGAAGCTAGGAGCTCATTGGCTCTGTAACAGCTTATGGGCTTCAGACACATTGTGGGCTCTTCACTGATGGGCAGGTAGGGCCAAGCCTTAGAAAAGGCTTCACATAAGGGTTGCCATGCTTAGATGCTTAGCCCTTCTCTCTTGGCTTTTGTCTTTTACCAGATGAATTTAAGTCATTTATGAAGCGTCTCCCCAGCAACCACTTCCTGACTATCGGTAGTATCCACCAGCACTGGGGCAACGACTGGGACCTGCAGAACCGCTACAAGCTCCTACAGAGCGCCACTGAAGCACAGAGACAAAAAATCCAACGCACTGCCCGCAAGCTCTTCGGCCTCAGTGTGCGCTGCCGCCATAATCCAAACCACCAGCTGCCTAGAGATAGGTATGTGCTGCCACCACTCCCCCAATCCAGGAGCTATTTGCTGCCTTGATGTCAGGTAGCATGCCTCCACTATTGAGGGACAGGCACTGCAGGTAGACCATTTGGGGCTGGTCAGGCAAGGCCATGCAAGATCCAGACCACAATGCTCTGTACTGCCTCTGCTGGCTCACGTAATGCTTCTTGCCACATTGACACACTTATCTGTGGGTGGTAAAGCTATAAATTCAACAAATAGCAAACTGAAATTATTCCAAAATGTGTGTCTATACTGAACATGTTCCATTTTTATTCTTGTTATTATTTTTCCTAAACCAATCAATGCAATAATGTACAATGCATTTACATTAATGACGAATGATCTGGAGATGATTTAAAAGTAAAGGAAAATATGCATAGATTATATGCAAATTCCAGCCCCAATGGGATGTGTGCATCCATTCACAGACTTTGGTATCTGCTGGCAGTCCTGAAACCAGCCTCACAGGGATATCAAAGCAGACTAAGCCGTGACCTTCTTCCTCTGTGCTCTTTCTGGTCCATCTGATTGAGGGAGACAAATAACACTAGCCTCTTCAGTGATATGGTAGTGTTCTGGATTCTTGCAATGTATTATCTATTTATTTTGTAAAAAATCATAAGATGAAGATTTTAACATTCCATCTTAATAATGATGAAACAGGGTTATCTAACTAATGAGTGAGCCTTTGTTCAGGGCTTGAAGTACAGTGAAGCAAGTGATGAAAACTTTAAGGAGGACCCTCCTGTCTGGATCCCTGAGGGTAGAATCTCCTACAGACAGCCATTGCCTCCTTACTCAGCCAGTTTCTTCCCTTCCCTCACCTGGTCTGAGCGTCTGCCCTGGATGTACCCAGTATCCTGATAGATAGTGGAAAAATACACATTCTGTGCACAGGCCTTCATAGAATCAGGGTTTGCTTTTTCTTAGGAACACATAGTGAGGGAGCCAGAATTCAAATTTCAGTTGATCACAGTCCTTCCTTTCAGGAGCATCCAATGTGCCACTGAGAAGGGCATGTGGGTCTGGGGGCTCATTACCTTGCTTCATTAGTTGTGTTCAGTAGTTAAGTTTTCATTCATTTCATATTAGAGATGGGATCATGTCTTTAACCATACATTAAAGAATAAACCAAGTCAAACTCATTTAGCAGGTCTTATGTTAGCCACATAGTCGTGTGTGTGTGTGTGTGTGTGTGTGTGTGTGTGTGTGTGTGTGTGTGTTTTTCTGTTGTGTACTTCAGAAACCTGAACTTCAGAGAGACCAAGTAACTGGTCCCAAGCTATAGTGTAAATTAGTGGTTCATGCTGGAAGTTAAATTTATCCTTAGGGAGAATATTTGGACAATGTCTGAAGACATTTCCAAGTGCCTTGTAGAGGAGAGGGTGTTATTGTACAGAACTGTCTCTGAAACAATCATCTGGCTTCAAAGTCACTGTAGCTGAGGTTTAGCAAATGTGATACAAAAGGAAAGGATAGGGTAGTACCTAAACTTCCAAACCTAAAGTTTAGCCTCTTAACCGCCCTGCTGTGTTAGCCTTCAAGACTTAAAACCAGCTCATTCCCCAAGTCTTTCTCTCCAACCTGACCATCCCAACTCTGCAGCTTGTTCCTGTCATGTTTCTAGAATGAGAGTTAATGTTCCTTCCTCCTTGAAGTCTTTTCTGATTACATCAGCCAATATAGAAGGTGTTCTGGTCTAACATTCATTTTATCTAAAACCCCTTTCTTAGTATGTCTGCTTCTTTTACCCATTACAAAATGGTGCCTTTATATGCTTGTATGTGCTCACCTGTTTTCCCCACACCCTCCAACTCTGAACCCACTGCTCTGCATCTAGTTTGTGAATCAAATAGAATTTCTTCTGCCAGTTGATAACTTGTTACAATATATTGTATCAGGATCTAGGAATGGAGTCAGTGCACAAAGTGACTTCCTTGTCATGCGCCCCAAATGCCCAAGCTCCTCCCATAAGTGAGATTCTGAAGTAGATGCATTTAGATCTGTCAAGCATCTGTCATATGACCAACCTGAGATACTGTCAGAGACACAGAAATGAACATAATTAACAGTGATGCATTGGCAATCAGAAAAAGAAAAAAAATATTCCTCACCCATATTAGTTGGTAAAGGTTATCATAACTCAGTGCCATAGATCGGGTGGCTTAAATAACAAAAATGTATCCTCTCACAAATTTAGCAGCTAGAAATTCAAAGTCAAGGTGTGGGCAGAGTTGGTTTCTTTGGGAGGAGGGTGACTTGTCTTCCTCCCATGTCCTCACATGGTCTTTTGTCCACATGCATCTGTGTCCAAGCCTGCAGTATGAGAGCAGTCATACTGCATTACAGATCACCCCTAGGAGCTCATTTTAACATTACGATGACCTTTTAAAGATTATCTCCTACTCCAGTCACATTCCAAGCTGCCAGGAGATCAAGACTTCAACATATGAACTTGTATGGGAGGTTTGATGATGCTTCAGCCTATAACACACGGGGTGGGGTTGGTCAGATCTTTAGGCAGGTAAAGAAACTGCATTGATGATGACAGCCTTTATCCATTACCAGACTGCAGACAAATAGCTGTCAGGCTTGTTGTGCATCATCTCAGAGACTGCAATATGAGGTCCAAGTCCAAAGACACTGGGGAAGCATCCTAAGTAAAGGCGAGAAGACATTCTAGTTCTCAGGGGATTCAAGCTCTGGGAAAGACTCCATATCTGGATAGGCATGAGAAGGAAGGCAGAAGGTTCAAAACGGCACAGAAAAGAACACAGGACATCCAGAGAGCCAGATTTGAATTTCATCATGTCCTAGTATTAGTGAGATGTGCGAGCTTACGTAAGTTGCTTCACTATTCTGTACCTAGGTGTGAACACCTTGGAATAAAACTCTGCTCTTCCTAGGCAAGTTATATGTAGCATACCATACCACCACTGAATCATTCTAAGAAAAGGCTCTCATTGTTTGCCCCATCCTTCTGAGTAGTGAAAAGGTTGCCTTAATCCAATCATTTTCCTTGCTTTCACTAGGAGAGTACGTCTGGAACCCACAACAGGCAAGTCACTCAGTTATTTTTCTTTAAGGAGACCTGAAAGCTAGGGCAGGCAGAAAGGTGGCAACACTGAAACTAGGCTCTGGAGCCTGCCCAGGGAGTTGAACCTCTTTGGCATGGCTGTGGGCTGTTTCCTGGCATCTGAAGCTGAGGCTTTAATGAGCATTCACACCATTAGGGCTCCTATCTGCCAGAGGAGCAGTGTCAGTGTCTACAGAGGTGCTAACATCAGAGCCCTGAGCCACCGCAAGCTGAACGCGTTTGTTATTTTCAAATGAACTGATGGCTTGGCTTCAGTTTGTCTGCTTGTTGAACTCCGTGGGAGGTGACTCTGAGCAGGTGTTGTTGCTGCAACAGGTGCTGCTGAGAGTTTTGTTCTTCTCACAGGGGTGGTGGGGGGTGGGAGAGGGGACAGAAGGGGAGAGGAAAAGTGCACAGGGCATTATGCACTCACAGATAGGTCAAAATCCAGTCTCCATCCTGCCACTTACCAGCATGAGGCTTTCTATAAATACCCATACCCCTTTTGCAAAACTGGGTAATGACTCTTGCCTTCAGGTTAAGTATGAAGACTAAGATTTTAAAATGTAAAGACCTAGTAAAATAACTGTCAGTCAAAAGTAGAGAGAAAAAGATGACATTCTGACAGCTTAGCAGAATTAATTTCCTCTCACTACAGCCTTATACTAGGCACTAATACTATTATTATTTCACAGATAGGACACTGAGGCACAAGAAGGTTAGTAATCTATCTAAAGGTCAATAAATATGCATCACTATTGTTAAAGTGATGTCTACCTGTAATTACCTGTAAGATGTAGAACTAGAGGGAGGTCAGCGATAGCTGTGTAGAGCCCAGCTTCTTGCTAGAAGCTTATTATTGGATTGGAAGGCAAAGGGGTGTTTTGGTTATCTGTTAATACAAACTACTGCATCATAATATTTGGTGGCTCAAAATAACATATTATCACCTCTGATGATTATGTAGGTTGACTTGATACAGCTGGGGCTAGTGTCCTTGGAGTACTTTTCCTGGACTGGACCACCAAAGTCCCAGAGCTGGCAATTGCAGTGGTTTGTCAGCTGGGAGCTCAGCTGGAGCTGTCAATCAGAGTACTTAACAGTGTCCTCTCCCAGTGACCTGGGATTCTTGCAGCATGGTGGCTGGTCTCTGAAAGGAAAGCATCTGGAAGTAAAGGAAGCACTGATGTTTATTCACACTTCTCCCTGGCAGTGAGAGTGTGTCACTTTTATTATAGACTATGGCCCTTCACATTGTAAGGACATTTTGACAGTGAAACAGGCCACAGGATATTTCCTTAAAGGTTTCTGTTCCCCTGATATGTACAACATCAGTACCAGGGTCTGACACCAGGGCCAGCTCCCTACCACAATATGCCCAAAACCTCAAACAAAACCTCACACATGACGGGAACCAATAACTTATTTTGTTGGTGGTGGTAATGACTAGCAGGTGTGGGCTGGAATGTTTTTGACTTATCTCCTTTCCTCTTCAAGAACACTGAACCTTGCAGTGGTGGGAGATTGGGATGGGTCTTAGTTATCTCAGCATTTCCAAAGTCTGGAACAGAGCTAGCTTGTTAGTTTTGAAAGTATTGAAATCTTGAGGGAGACTTTTGTTTTGAGATCAGATGCTGTGGAAGATATTGGGTATGACTGGAGATCAAGGTAGCTACACTAGCTAGGGAAAAACATTTATTAAGAGTATGAATGACAGTAATAATAATGACAATCACGGAGAAGGAATTCCTCACCTGCTTAATGAGAGGTAATATTGTAATGGATAATCCAACTGACTGTGTAGAGATTCTGAAGTCAGAATACATAGTTCAAATCCCAGCCTTACCCCTTTACAGTGTGACTCTGGGGCCAGTTATTCATATCTTAGAGCCTCAATTTTCCCATGTGGAAAATGGAGCTAATAATGTTGCCAACATCATAGGTTGTTTTGGGAATTAAATACTTTCCGCACATAAGCAACTTAGAATGGTGACTGTCATATGTGTGTTGAAAGTGGCTATATTCACTTTTGTTTATGGGCTGTTGGGCCAAGCTCTGACATTGTTCATAAAAATTTCTAATTGGCTGATCATGGCAGTACATGCTGGAAGGCAAATGATGGAGAGGATGAGACAGGAGGATCATGAATTATGGACTATATACCTTTAAGCTGAGAATATAGGTCAGTGGTAGAGTTCTTATTAACATGCCTGTTCTTAGCACAAGTAAGCAAATTCTTCTATCAAATGGTGATCACCCCAGTGACAGTGGGTGTTGATGGTGATAACATGTTCCATCTGATCCTCACATCATCTCTAGGAACTAGATGCTGTTGGATCCATTTCCATTTTATAAAGGAAGGAATGGAGGAGCCAGAGATACTTTTTTTTTTTTTTTTTTCAAAATAGCCTAGGTGATAAGTGGCATGTTTAAAATTATTGTGTGGACTACATGGGTGGGCTGGATATAAAAGGTCCTTGTGCAAGTCAGTGAGAGCCCATGTTATCTAAGCAGTGTGCAGTGCAAAGACAGGTTTGCTGTAGTTGGAGTGTGTGCTGCTGCCAAAGGCAGGTTTAGCTGTGGTGAGCTGATCCTGACCTGCCATTTGGAGAGGATTTAATCATTCCTGAAATCCAGCAGAGACCTTGGGAGGTACGTTCCATGAAGATGATAAGAGGAGGCTTGGCTTAGTGCAGGCTGATAGAGCAAATATTCTCTGATAGCCACCCACATTCCAGGTGTTAGAAAAACCACAATAAAGAGAGGAGGACAAATAAGATCAATTCCAAGCCATTCCTGCTGGTGGCCACCCGACCATATCTTTACTGGACTCTCATCATGCATGAGGTTCTGTTTGAAGTTCAGGAGATTCTGTGGTAATGTTCGCTAGTCTTCCAGAGAGCTGGCCCTGGTACGAGACTGGTTATGAAGCTGGCTGTATCAAGGGAAACAGGCGTCCACCAGAAAGTTTCCTGTGAGCTATCTCATCCCCAGGAGAGCCTCACATTATGAAAAGTTAAATGGGGACTGGGAAGATGGTTCAGTGGGTAAAGTGCTTGACACATAAGCATGAAGATATGAGTTTCAATCCCTAGTATGTACATACTAGCCAGGTATGGTGGCATGTGCCTGTAATCCCAGCTCTGAGGAGATGTAGGCCCAGAATCCCCAGAGCTCCATAACTAGTCAGTCTAGCCAAACTGGTGAGCCCTAGGTTCAGTGAGAGACCCTGTCTCAGAAAATAAGGTGGAGAGAAATTGAGACTGACAACCAGTGTTGGCCTTTGGCCTCCGCACACATGCATACACACATGCATGCATACTCATACACTCAATGTGCTATATTTCCACGTATATTAACACACATCCACTCAGATGCACACCACATGTATACACAAACACAAAGGAGAGGGAGATAGGAAACAGATTTTGAGTTTGGCCACAGCCATCACTGGACACTGAGACTCTGGATCCTTGGTTTTCACCTGCAAGATGAGAATAATAACTTCTGTCTCCCTCAGAACATCACTGAAGGTTAGAGCTTATAAATGGTGCACTATATGAAAGAGAGACGGGGTGACAGGGTGAACTTGAAAGAAAACTCATTGGGAAGAATTTAGATCTGAGACAAGATTTAGTATTTAAAGGTTAACAATTGTAAGTATTTTCCATGTGCCAGGCAGTGTCCTATGATCATCACATAATATAATCATTCTTACAGTCCTATGAGGTAACAATAATCCATCTCATTTTATAGGTGGGAGACATGAAGGAACAGCCATGTTAAATGACTTGCTGAAGTTTATGCATCAGGAGTGTTATGGGATTTTTGAAGTATAGGAGTTTTCACTCCTGGCCTATGAATCCCAACTTTTAGATTCTTCTCCATGTTATCAAAGGATTGAGGAAATGGACTCTGAGAGTTAAATTATTAATGATGAGGTTTGTTTGAGGAAAACTGGTATAGGGAAAGCCTGAAACAGGTATATACATGTGTGGAGATTTGAAGGGATACACACATATACGAGGAAGCAGGGCATGAAGGTGTAGAGGAACATGTGCACACCCACGTGGGAGTGGAGTGTGAGAGTATAAAAGAACACACACTCCCCTACGTGGGAAGCAGAGCAGGCAGGTGGTGAGGCTTTCTCCTTCATATTAGAACAACAAAAAAAAAAAAAGGATGCTAAGAGATTAGTTAGTAAAATTCACATAGCTTAGAAGAGAGTAACACAAGGAGAAGGAAGATATTTTCCTCCCTCTCCCCCCATCCCAGTGAGGCTGGGCTGGGAGAAAGGCTTACCAGAAAAGAAGGCTTAGGTGTCAGGAAGAGAAATGAACAGCCAAGGCCCACTTGTCCACATGGCAAGCCTTTTGGTAATATACTGGGATGAGCTTTACCATCAGGCTCAGGTAAGAGAGAGATTCGGGCTGGAGAGGTGGCTCAGCAGTTAAGACACTTGCCTGCAAAGCCTGATGACCCAAGTTCAGTTTCCCAGTGCCCACGTAAAAGTCAGATGCACAAAGTGTCGCATGTGTCTGGAGTTCCTTTGCAGTGGTGGAGGCCTGGCACACCCATTCTCTCTGTCTCTCCCCCCTCCCCTGCTTGCAAATAAATATTTTTTTTTAATTTAAATTTTATTTTATTTCAATCATTTGAGAGAGAGAGGAGAGACAGAGGCAGAAGAGAGAGAATGGACGTACCAGGGCATTCAGCTGCTGCAAATAAATCCCAGACACATGTGCCACCTTGTGCATATGCTACCTTGTGCATCTGGCTTACATGGGACCTGGGGAATTGAACCTAAGTCCTGTTTCATTGCAGGCAAGCACCTAAATTGCTAAGCCATTTCTCCAGCCCAATAAAAGTATTTTTTAAAAAAGAAAATACTGAATTCAGCTGGCTTTTAAGAAAAATCATAAATGTTGACTGCCCATGTAGATCCTAAACCCTGTGCCAGGCAGTGGGAGGTATTTAAGTGAAAAAAAAAAAAAAAAAAAAAAAAAAACATATATAAGCAATATCCTCAATGCATTATTGTCTAGGCTAATGATGAGTCCAAAGGACATGAGAAACAAGGGACTAAAGTTTAAGTCACTCCTTTCAGGAATGAGTGCAGGTTAAATATTGAACAATTAATTGTATTTCATTTTTTAACTGCAACAGCTCTTTAGATACATTCTTTATGAGAATTCTGAATTCAAACTCATCTAGGAAAATAAGGTGATTTTTCTTTTGGTAAAACAATTTGAAAACAATGGAGCTTAATTATCTGTGAGGTCCTTCCCAACACTAGGAGAAATAATACTCACAAAAGAAAGAGCAGTCATTCAAGTTCGAAGCTACTGGGAGGTCAGTGAGTGAATCTCTGAGCAACACTGTGCTCAGATAATGCTAATTAGCCAGTTTTAATGAGTGCTCTATAGTTCAAACTAAGATTTTCTTTTGCCTGAAATTACAATGGCCTCTTAACTAAGTGTCCCAGAATCTACTCTGATCACTTTTCAATTTGTGTTCCATGAGACTATCAGAATTCTTACTTGTGAAGCAAACTCAGTTGGGCCCTAAGCCTGCTTGAAGCCATTTGGTGAATATACATATTTATTTATTTTTCTGGAAGGGGGGAGCAGAATTTTAAGGTGACAGGTCTACATGAAATGGACCTTGTCAACCTTTGTCACCACATTTCACATCATTTCTTGATTTTTTTCAGTGACAGCTCCATTAATTTACTTCACTGAATGCACTGTTGCCACCTACTACACAAGCACCATACAGGTCCCCCATCCCTCCTAATTGAAGAGAGCCTTTCTTTTCCCTGTTCTACCTGTTTTTCAGATCTCAGCTCAACTCTTCTTCCTTAAAAACATGCTCATCCCATCAAAATATGATCTCAGGCCTTGTAATATTTTTCTTTTTTGTTCTGAATGTGTTTGTATATGTATATGATATGTGTTATATATCTTTGCACTTTTTCATATGTATAGGCACATGTGTGTAGAGGAGACCAGAAGCTGATTTCAGGTCTTCCTCAGTCACTCTCCACCTTATTCTTTGAGACAGTTCTCTTCCTGAACCTACAGCTCACCAATTTAGCTAGACAAGCTAGGCATTGAGCCCAAGGCAATCCCTGTCTCTGCCTCCCCAGCACTGGAATTTCAGATCCATGTCATTACACCTGCCAACACATGCTTTCTTATCATTCTAACTTCCTGTTTGGCCCTTAAACCTCAGTGCACCATTGACCCATTATCTATTTACAAATGTCTGTTCTTCCCATGAAGCCATCCCCTGTGCACATGCATCACTCCCAACGTTCTTCATCACTTTATCCTCAGAACTTGCCAACACAGAACATGGAATATAATGGGTATTCAGAAATCTGTTCAGTGAACAGAGAAATACATTTTTTGTTTTGTTTTGTTTTGTTTTGTTTTTTTTCCTGCTCATGAAGTAATCCAAAGGCACACTGACATCATTTTAGGTAATCTGTGTCATTTCACATACAATTGCACTGTGGGTTTTCAACCATATGCTGAACATGTTTAGATTGTCCCTCATTCACAAATGAAGAAACTAAGACCAAAGTAAGTTAAGTTTGCCTTGTCCAAGATCAAAGAAAGAATTTCTGAAGAGATCATGACTAAAATGTAGGCCTCCATATTTGCAGTTCATGCACTTTGGTAAAAATCAAAATTGAAAATGTAGTGCTGGAGAGATGCATTAGTGGTTTAAGTGCTTGTTGCACAACATGAGGACCTAAGTTTGAATTAATCCCCAGTTACCAATGTAAATTGTCAGGCATGGTGATGCATGACTGTAATCCCAGTGCTGGGGAAAGTAGAGGAAGAGAATAGTTGGGATTCCCTGGCTGGTTCAGACAAGTCAGTGAACTCTGGGTTCAGTGAGAGACAGTTTCTCAAAAAATAAGGAAGGGCTGGAGAGATGGCTTAGGGGTTAAGGCGCCTGCCTCCTAAGCCTAAGAATGCTGGTTCCAATCTCCAGGGCCCACGTTTAGCCAGATGCAAAGTGAGGCAAGGGCTCAATGCCACACTTGACCACAAGGGAGCACACACATCTGGATTTTGTTTGCAGCAGCTGAGGCACTGCTGGCGCACCCATCTCTGTCTTCCTCTCCCTCTCTTTCTCTCTCTCTCTCTGTGTGTCTCTCTCCAAAATAAAATAAAAGAAAATTTAAATTTAAAAAATAAGGAAGATAGCTATTAAGGAAGGGAAGATACCTGACACCAACTTCTGACTTCCATATGCATGTACACATATGTGGACATACATCTGCGTACACACACACACACACACACACACACACACACACACCCTGAAAATATAGATTGTCTTCAAATGATCTGCATCCAAATCCTGTAAGCACCTTTGGCTAAGTCTATTATTTTGGGAAATATTTCTTTTTGGAGAAAAGGGGCTGCATGAATAAAAATAAAAACATATGGGGCCCAAACCGACACTTCTAGAGCTTATTAAGTTTAGAAAAATGGAAGGGTATTCTTAACAGGGGCAGGTGTTTGATCATAGTGTGACTTAAATCCTGCCAGGGGTTTTATTTTCAAAGATGAATGTATGGGAAGGCGCAGCAGATCTAAGAAAGCTTAACTTTAGGACAGACAGTATGATCATTTATATTTTACAATGACACTTAGTCTTTGGTTTATTTTTACTTCTCAAATCCATATAGACTTGACCTGGCAGTGCAGGTCATGGCCAAGTACAGTGCAATTATGCATTGTTGAGATGAAAATCTCTTGGAGGCATCAACCTCAGCCTTCAGTCCTGGGGCTATGGCTTCTGAACCCTTGTCAGCTTTTATTATATTTCCCACTCTATCCAGTGTTTAATTGGTGTCCATAGAAGGATTCTGACCACTAGGATAATCATGATCTCAATTCTGATAACACTCTGTGCCCACACTGGTTTTCATTTTTCTGTCTGAACCCTGCACTTATTTGCCTTTGCACAGAATCTCCATAGATTCCTGCAGTGGGACACAGGGATAAGGCCTTTATATTTGATGGAACTCAAGTTGTTTTCAGTTTATTAGTCTGACAGTTCCGACTCTTGGCTCTTCCACTTATTAGATGTATGACCTTCAAAAGTCTCTAAACCTGCACGTATCCTCTATTTCCACCTCTGCATGATCAGGATAAGAACAGCTACCTGGCAGAGTACATATCTTGGCCAATTTACGTGATAACTCTTCATAGTCTGAAAAGAAATTCACAAATATTTTTTTATAGGAATATAGGAAAAATAGGAATATAATCCAAACCAAACAATGTAATTTTCTGGGTGTTTCTGTTGTATAAGGTAAAGTCCCAACCTCCAAACATGTCATCCTGTACTATAGAGGTAATTGAAGCTAAGATTCTTAGTACTTCAGACTCTGTAGTTTGACAGGCTGAGATGTATGATTGCCATTAACTCTCAGTACAAACTTGGATCAGTATTAATATACCCAAACTTCAGTTTTCTAATTGGTGTGGTAAACATAAAAATATGACCTAGCCTAGGAAAGCCAGTATTAGGACATGTATGGCACAAATAGCACATAAAAAAAAAAAAAAAAAAAAAAAAAAAAATCAGAGGACATTAGAATAGAAAAAGTTGTAGTAAAATAGTGTGTTGTTTAGTTGGAAAAGTTATATGGAAAATAAAAAAAAAGATACGTGCTTATTGGAGCCGGAGAGATGGCTGAGCAGCTAAAGCTGCTTGCTTCTTAAGCTTGCCAGCTTGAGTTCAATCCTTAGCGCCTGCATAAAGCCAGAAGCAAAGTGTTGTTTGTGTCTGGAACTGCAGTGGATCTATGGCAATGAGAGGCACTGGAGGACCAACACCCTGAGGGTTTTCTCTGACCTCCACACACTCACTGATGGCACACACTTACATACACACACAAACACAATCACAAATAAATAAAAATTTTAAAGTAGTTACAAGAGAAGTATATATACACTATACAAATGAACTACATGCATGTGCTATGAGTACATCCTAACATTTTCTTTACACAGCCTTGGAAAACAAGGCCAGCCCCCTGTTTTTTGATATTCTGATGTGCTGCTGGAATTCTTGCATAAATTATGCTCATAATCATGCAATATTTCCCACTTTAGTTTATTCAAAGTGAAGCAACAAACTAAATTCTTCAAAACATTATAAATAACCATTTCTTCGTTTTTAATAAACCTTCCCAGTCTTCCACTTATTTTGCCTTTATTGAAATTGATAGTCATTATTATTAGAACTGGTCTTTATAGAGTTTCCCCACAGAAATCAAAGAAGTTTACATAGGAAAATAGTAACTGACATATTATTGGTTTATTTTATCTGAATTCTATGTGGTAATAACAGATACAGTGGCACTTACAGGCTTGGGAACAAACAAAACTGTGCTAAATGTGCTTGCTACTTGGTGGGGATAGATGTGTGGGATTTGAATTACCACAGCCAGCCAAGAGTCCAGAGTGCCCTAGACATCATCCACCATGTTTATCTGATGGAAGGAAGAGGGTCAGGTTCTGGCAGTTCCTTACATGGAGGTCAGTTATGTGAGAGTCTGCTGGAGACAGAAGGTCTTATTCCTAATTACTTGCCCCAATGCATAAAGCAGCATGCTCAAGGTCGTACAGTATCCCAAGTCAATGACAGTATTTGCTGACACGTATTGACCATTAGCTATGTGCTGGACACAATGTTGAACACCTTGTGTGGATGAACTCATTGGATCCTTACAGCAACCCTGTAAGTGAGGTGCTGTTGTGCTTCCAACGTTAAGAGATTTTGAAGAACAGTGAAGGCAGATGGTTCAAGAGGAGAGAAGGTAATATATTTTACTCATGGACATTGTAGAATCCTCCTCCCTCTTTTTCTGGATTCCTTTAGTCATTCTCTGAAATTCAGTTTAAACCTTGGCTTCTGAGAAAGGCTTGGTCAGATATACTGGGCCTGGTTGCACTCTTGTACTGTATGCCTTTACATTTTGCATATGGTTTGACGCTAGCATTTGTCATATCTGCAGTTGTATGATTAATCCCAGCACCCCCATCCCCACCCCCAGCCTGCATTTGGACACAAATTCTGTCATGGAAGAGACTGTGGTGTTTTTTTGTTGTTCTGTTTTGCAACATGTAATGTGCCCATCATAAACTGAAACACCATTTACTTAGTTGATATGAGGGAGCTTTAAAAATGGGAGCTGAGGGACGGAAGACAATGTTTTGAAATCACAGTAAAGGCAATGGTTTTCTCCTTAGGGAAATAGTACATCCTTATTAAGAGTTGAGTAATTTATCCAGAAATCAGGGAGAGTGTGAAATTTGATATTAATTGACTCCCGAGCTTTGGAGCCAAATAGCCTAGTGTTAAACCCTACTGAGCTCTGTGTCTTTTGGTTCTAAATATTCCTCTTCATAAAACAAGGATAATGGAAGTAACTCCTCCATAGGGTCATTGTGAGGATGATGTAAGATACATAGGAGATATTCATAGACAGAAGAAATGGTCAATAAATATTAGCATGTAGCTCAGTTGTCCTAACTGTTTTTAAGTAAGATTGTTCCTGTGTGTTGAGAGGAAGCCATGGAGGGACTGACTAGTTAGTTGTGGAAACTTACTCTTATTATTTGGGAATTAGGAAGCCACTAAAAAGAAGACAGCATACTGTAGTTCAATAGTATTCTCTGGTAGTCATTTGAAAGACAATTTAGAGAATCAATGGGGCTGTCTTGTCTTTAAGGCATAAATGAATTGGATTCCTCCCCGGTGTTCACATGAGAGTTACCACTGGTGAAAATGCAGAGTTATCACACTTACCTGCAGGGATGTTTCAATACTGATGACTGGATCCTGCTGGAGTTTCTGCTTTGATTAGGTTTTGGGTGGGTGTAAGGTCCTAGTGTAATGGTGTTTCTGGAGGTTAGGAAGTCCTTAAACTCCAAACCCTGAGTTTGTGTCTGTTTTACTAAAGAATTGGAATAAAACAAGACTGAGAAGGATAATTATTAAATTATTATATTTATTTAGAAGTCAGGAGGGGTGAGGGAGAATCCATGGACCAAAAAAGAGGGAATGAATACACCCATGTGGCCCGAGAACCCATGTGAGAGTTTACCACGGGTCTGGAGGAAATGTGAAAAGGGATTTAAGAATGACTTTAGAGAGGAAATGGAGATGAAAAGTCCACCATAGAGAACTCCTGCCACATGGAAAGCAGGTGGGGGTGGATAGGGGTCGGGTCCCTCCATCTTAGCCCAGCTGGCCTGAGACCAGGGAGCTTACCAGAATAGGGACCTGAAGTTCAGCAGTGAAGAATCAACAACAGCCTTGCCCACCTTGTAAGCATGTATTTGTAACCTTACTGTGATGGGCTTTACCAGCAGACACCAGAGGGTCTGAGAGTGTGCTGACTGGTCTGGGTTCAGGGGACTAGATCAGGAAGAGATAGCACAGCTGAGTAGGAGGTGAGAGATGTGAATAAGATTGGGGCAGACGCTGAATTTGAGTTCTCTGCAGCATGTGGCAGGGCTGTGTGATTTAAGCAGCTGTTTTTGTTCCAGGCAGCAGATAGAAATCAATGTAAGGTTTCTCTTAGGAGCCTTTTTCTAGCAATCTACGTAATAATTATCTAAGTAGTTCCTCTCCCTAGGTGGTACTGATATGGTTGGTCTGACAAACCATAAACAGATAAGGAGATGATAGGGGAGTAGAGTTAGGGTGACTGGAGCCCTGAAGGTGAAAACTGCAGGAAAGTTTGCACTTCTAGAAACCAAAGATATCTGACTTCTTATCCCTTACCTAGTTCCCTAGTGTATTCAGCCAGTGTTCTCTAGAGGAACAGGACTGCTAGAATGAATTATATTAAAAAGGAACTTACTGGATTAGTTTATGGTGGTCCAATAGCAATTTCAGGCCCAGAATCAAGGAACCTGGTAGATGCTCAGTTTACATAGCCCGATAGATGCCTCAGCAGTCCTAATCTAGCACTGAGGCCTGGCGGTGTCCTGAGGAGCCTCTGGTTTTCAGTCCACATGATGCTGATCTTTAGTCTGCGCTGGTCTTCAGTTCATGCTGGAAGGCATCAAACAGCTCCAGCAACCAAGTGGAAGGAAGGGGCTCTTTGCACCCAGAGCTTCCTTATATAAAGTTCCTATCTGAGAGGGGAACCCTCTCATTGGAGGAAGGACTTCCTCCTTCAGTTAATCCTTCCTGGAAGCAACCTCAGAGACCCATCTGAAAGGGATTTCAGATCAAGTTTACAACACCTTAACCATCACAAGTCCACCCCTTGTCAACTTGACACCAAACCATATGGCCTTACAACATATTTAATTTCCAAATGAAAACAGTAACAAGCTCATAATTCCGTCTAACATGGTATAACTATCCCATGTACAACCAGAAATGCAAAATCTTGCCCCCAACACAAAGTGAGGTTCCTTGAGGAATGCTTAGTAACTACCTTCTTGTACTACCCATTCTATATTTCCTCCACCTTCAGCAAGCACCTCAACAGGTCTTGGTGCTTTACCTGGAGGGGTGACCCTTACCTTCATTCCTGAAGGATCTGGGCCATTTATCACACTGCCTTGATTGGGCTGTTGCAGTTGTCCATTGACTTTGATAACAGGGCATGGTAACACCAAGAGACACCCTAAAGGATCTCCTGCACTCCAGACATACTCTTCCTTACCTCCATTGTGGAGGAGCAGTCCAATTTCCCCCTGGTAGTCTGGTGCAATCACTCCAGATAACACTGTAACTCCTTTCTCAGCTTGTTCACTCAAGGGCATCAGGAGCCCAAAGTGGCCAGGGGGAAATCTCGGCTTCCAGTTCAATGGAATGGTCTTTGTGCTCCTTGGCAAAAGCACTACCCCCCTCTGGCACCAAGACCTCTAGGCCAGCAGAATGTAAGGTGGCAGGAACAGGAAGCAAAAATTTAGCTAATGGGTCACTTGGGGTGATGGTAAGTGGTACCATTCTCATTTCCACCCCTTGATTCCTGGACCTGTGAATCCAGGCTATAGGAGAAACAGTATCATATATAGGGTGCTGATTCAGAGCATATACAACCTGCTGGAGGGCACTCCCCCAGCCCTCCAAGCTATTGCCACCTAGTTGGCACTGTAGCTGTTTCTTTAAAAGTTCATTCCACTGTTCTATCAAGCCAGCTGCTTCAGGGTGGTGGGGCACATGGTAAGACCTATGAATTCCAAGATCATGAGCCCACTGCCATACTTCCTTGGCTATGAAGTGAGTTGCTTGGTCAGAAGCAGGACTGTGTGAAATACCATGACAGTGGATAAGGCATTCTGTAAGCCCACAGATGGTAGTTTGGCAGAAGCACTACATGCAGGAAAGGCAAATTCATACCCAGAATAAGTGTCTATTCAGTAAGGACAGAACGCTGCCCTTTCCATGATGGAAGAGGTCCAATGTAGTCAACCTATCACCAAGTTGCTAGCTGGTCACCCTGAGAAATGCTACCATATCAGGGGCTCAGAGTTGGTCTCTCCTGCTGGCAAATTTGGCACTCAGCAGCAGCCATAGCCAAGTCAGCCTTAGTTAGTGGAAGTCCATGTTGTTGGGCCCATGCATAACCTGCATCCTTGCCACCATGGCCACTTTGTTCATGGGTCCATTGGGCAATGACAGGGGTGGCTAAGGAAAGAGGTTGACCACTATCCACAGAACAGGCCAGCTTATCTACTTGATTATTTAAGTCATCCTCTGATGAGGCCATCTTCTGATGAGCATTAACATGGGACACAAGTATCTTTATATCCTTTGCCCATTCAGAGAGGTCTATCCACATACACCTTCCCCAAATGTCCTTCTCACCAGTTTTCCAACTGCTCCTTCCATGTCGCAGACCCTCTGGCCATTTTTCTTTCCAAGAAAAATGCACAACTATGTGTACTGCCCATAGTTCTGTCCATTGTGAAGATTTCCCTTCACCATAGTCCTTCAGAGTTGTCCCAGAAAGGGGCTGTAATGCTGCAGCTGTCCACTTCTGAGAGATGCCTATATAATGTGCTGAACCATCTGTAAACCATGCCCTTGTCCTCTCCTCCTCAGTCAACTGATCATAGGGCACACCCCATGATGCCATAGGTGCATACTTGGGGACAGTAAGCATTGTAACAGGAGTAGAAACCATAGCATTTAGGCAACTTCCTCGTGTAATGTACTTGTGCCTTCAGGGCCTGCTCAAGCCCGATCACGGATATACCACTTCTAGTTGATGATGGACTGCTGCTGTGCATGTCCAACTTCATGACCTGGCAGGTCAGATAACACTGAGCTCGTAATGGGCAGCTCAGGTTGCATAATAACTTGATGGCCCATTGTTGAACATTCAGTTTCCACTAAGGCCCAATAGCAGGCCAAGAGCTGTCTCTCAAACAGAGAATAATTGCCTGCAGATGATAGCAGGGCCTGGCTTTTGGACAGGTATGAGAGAAGGCAATCGAAAGACCAGTAGCTACATACCAGGAGATGTGCTAATCTGCTCAAGTAAAGAAACCATATCTGGTAGAGCAGCTGCAGTTGGAATCACACCTGATTCAGTTTCCAAAGATCCACTGTCATTCTCCAGGATCCATCTGTCTTCTGAACAGGCCAAATAGGAGAGTTAAAGGGAGATGTGGTGGAAACCACCACCTCTGCATCCTTCAAGATCTTTATGGTGGCATTAATTTCTGCAGTCCTTCCAGGGATGTGATACTGTTTTTGATTCACTATTTTCCTCAGTGATGGGAGCCTCAGTGGCTTCCATTTGGTCTTTCCAACCATAATAGCCCTCACTCCACAAGTCAGGGAACCAATGTGGGGGTTCTTCCAACTTCTAAGTATGTCTATCCCAATTATGCATTCTGGTTCTGGGGAAATAACCACAGGGTGAGTTTGGGGACTCACTGTCAGTCTGACATTTGACAAAACCCCATTGATCACCTGATTGCCGTAAGCACATACTTTAACTGGAGGGCCACGATGCTTTTTGGGGTCTCCTGGAATAAATGTCAATTGAGAGCCAGTGTCCAGTAGACCCCCAAATGTCTCATTATTTCCTTTTCCCCAGCATACATTTAAAAAAAAAAAAAAAAAAAAAAAAAAAAAAAAAGGCTTCAAGACCCTCTGAGGAAGGATAGGAGTAAGCTTAATATTGAAACTTTTGGGGGTTGTAGGAGGGTCCTTCCTCATTGGGTCCTGGCCACCCCTTTCAAACAAGGGGCTCAGAATCTGTAAACTGGCTCAAGTCTGGAAACTAATTAAGAGGCCTTGATTCTCTGTTGCTATAATTCAAAGTGACTTTATGTTCCTTTACTCTGGAACTTTTCTGCTTATAAAGATCAAGCAGGAACTCAGTAGGCTTCTTATCTATTTGACCTCTGGGAACACCATGATTAATCAGCCAGGGCCAAAGAACCATACAAGTCATACCTTTATTTTGCCTATGCTGTCTATTATGAAATTCACACTCACATTGCCTTTGGCAATTCAGTGCTGCCACTTGGCCCTTGTTACCCTGAGATCCAGTTCAACCCATTGCATCTAAGTCACCTAATACAGCAACTGCAGCTCCCACTGTGATGTCTTCTTTACATACAAGACCAATGATTGGGCACTTTATGTATGCTTGTGCTCCCCTCACAAATCTCTTTCTTATAGTCTTAGTGAAGGGCACATCTTTTGGATGCTTCCATTGTAGGGACAAAGATGAGTTTACATGGCAAATCCACTCCAGCATTCCAAGTTCTCTGAGCCTTTTAATCCCTTCATCAACATTAAGCCAAGGGATATCAGGCAGCTGGAGCTCATTCACAATAGGCCATCTTTGAATCTATACTTCAGCCAACCAATCAAATAAACTCTTGGCACTTCTTCCAACTGCACAAGCTGCAGTGTTAAATCTAAAAATCTCTGCTCAGTGGGCCCATTTCAGTAAATTCAGCCTAATCTAATCTCAGGCTCCTTCGTCCATCATATCACCCTTAAAATCTATTCCCACGCATATTCCCCATGCTTCTGCCTGTACAAGTTAGAAAGCTCCTGAAGTTCTTTACGGGTGCACCTTACCTCCTCTTGTGTCACACTTTCTATCTCACCTTTAGGGGCCTGCCTAGCCTTAAGTCTGGTTATTCGCCTAGAGGGGAAGATGGGTGGGCAATGAAGAGCATCAGCACCTCCTGTTTATTCCTCAGACAAAGAAGGATTAATTCCCCCAGGCAAGGGTGGGGAGGGTAATACTTCAGGGTGGTGAGGTGGGGTTACAACTGCTGCTAAGGGAGGGGAGGTCATATTTTCATGTAAAACAACTTCTTCAGAATCTGAGAGTTCAATGCCCCCAGATTTTTCAGAGTCTTCCTACACATCACCATCCCAAGTCACAGGATTGCACTCTTTTCCAATCAATGCCCTCACTTTAACGTCTGATAGCAGGTGAGTCTGGGATTTGAGTTTATGTTGCAAGTTAGCCAATCTTACTATGAGAGCTTGGGTTTGAGTCCTGTTCTGGCTAGAGAGAAGACTCTCCTCTAGGGCACCCTTATAAACCTTCAGATCATGTATGTGGGTCTTAAGCTTGGAATTTTCCTTTCTGAGCTTCTGTTGTTCCCTCAATAGTTTGTCCAGAGATGCTAGAAGCAACCAACCAGCCTCATCATTTGTCTTACTCTTCCTCAAATGTTCAAAATTTCTAGATACAGAGTCACTAAATTCCTTGCTCTTAACAAGACATGACTCGGGATCATCAAATACATCTGTTTCATAGAGTTCTTTAAATAGTTCACACCATGGATTATTGGTGCCCTCCTTATTGCCAGTAAAAGCTCTCTCCTTATTATCAGTAGGGCTTTTAGTAGCACTGAAGTTGGAGAGCCAACTCCAGATAGTATCAAGCCCACCAGAGAAATCCATCCTTACAATTCTGTTTCTCTAGAACCACTCCTGTACCAAAATCTGTATTAGTCAAGGTTCCCTAGAGGAACAGAACCACTAGAAATATAATTCTATGTTAAAAAAGTGTATTTATAGAGTTACCTTAGGGTAGACCAATAGCAGTTGCAGGCCCGAGAATCAAGGAACCCAGTAACTGCTCAGTCCACGTGGCCAGATGCCTCAGCAGTCTCAATCCAGCTCTGAAGGCCTGGAGGCTTCCTGAGAAGCTGCTTGTTTTCAATCCATGTGGGTCTTCAGTCAATGCTGGAAGGCAGCAAGCAGTTCTGGCAGCCTAGTGGAAGGAAGGAGCTCTTTTCATCCAGAGCTTCCTTATATAAAAGTCCCTCTCTGAGAGGGGCTGCCCACTCTGGAAGCAACCTTAGAGACCTACCTGAAAGGGATTTCTGTGGATTACTAAACAGATCAAGTTGACAATATCTTAACCATCTCACCTAGAGACCTGTTTTTCCACAATCAGGACCCCTCCGGGGAGGGAGGTCTTTCATAGGATTTAAACATTGTGGCTGGTCAAGTTCAGCCCCAGGAACTTGGTGCCTGAGTTAACCCCTTCCTGAGATAGCCCCTAGCCCTAACCAACCAACTGGCCCTCTGGTTCACCTTGGCTGGAAGACAGCCCAGCTCCATAAGGCCATAAATACCTTTGCAAGGGGAAGACAGGCTCTCTGATCACTTGGAAACTTCCAGCTGTGGGTGAGTTTTTCCCTTGGCTGGGCTCTGGCCCAGGCCCAGCCGTGAGGTCTTCTAGCCTTTACTCTTGCCTTTATCTCCTCAAGCTCCCCACATGGCAGGGGCTCCTTGAACTTTCTTTTCTCTTTTCTTTCCATGCTTTTTTCCCCAGGCCCTCCATGTGGGATCTCTAGCCACATGGGTGTCTTTCCTTGGCTCTGTACTTCTGTCAGTATATATAATAATTTAATAATTGTCCTTCTCAGCCTTCTTTGTTATATTCAATTCTTTGACTAAAATTAGAAATGAACTTAGGGTTTGGGGTGCGAGGACTTTCCTGGACCTGTAGCACCCCGTTACAGAGACTTCACTCGTTGCCCCACCTATAGTCTAATCTCATTGTAGGTTCTTGGCAGAGACCAAGCAGAAATGAATTTCCAGGTGGTAAAGGGAAGAACAAAGGAAATAGTGTCTGTGGTTAAATTAATAAAATATAGAATTTTAACAAAAATAGACAAGGGGTCAAATTTACATATTTCCTAACACTATCTGACCACAGAACGCTTTTCCTTGAACACAGCCTTGGAAAAGAGGGTACATCTCACCAGATGAAGAGGTGCTGACCCAGCCTATTGGGTGTGCTGTCCTAGGTGGTGATTTCCCTCCTGTAAGTAGAAATCCTCGTTGTCAGACAGTCTTATTGGAGAGGAGTTCCAGGCACTTCTGCTTAAGCAGATGCAGCAGGTAGTCTCCCTGCTGAGAGGTGGCAAGGCTGCTAGCCAGCAGCTGCCAAAGTAGCAGTAGGAAGGTGCTCCATCTCTGGTATAATTAGGGAATAAATTTACCCCATTGGGCTTTGGGAGATTCCTTATCTTAAAAAGCAAACTATTCCTGAGAAAAAGCCCTTTGGTATATTTGAAAGTAGGCAAAGCATTGATGATCATATCTATTCCTTGCATTAGCCTGTGGAAAAACAAGAGCAAGGATTAGCTTCCCTACTCACAGATGATAAAACTAAGGCTCATAGAAATTCCTGACTTACTCAAGGTTATGAAATTATATTCCTCATTCTCTTCTGTCACCATCTTACATAGGTATAGTCCTCTGTACATGTCAAGAAGACTTACATCAGTGTTTACACAGATTCTTCATTCATTCCTTCCTTCCTTCAACATATTCTCAGAGAGTGCTTACTAAGTGAAAAATGTTAGAGGAATTATACAAAGAGCAGTGTAAGGTGGGTGAATGAGACATAGGTCACTCCTATAAAGAGAGCCTGAAATCTAGCAAATTAAAAATAGCCTAGGGCTATTCCTGCTTTACCTTAGGAATCTGAGGTTCTGCAAGGCTAAATGACTGAAAATTATAAAATCATATGTTATTCCTGAAAGAAAACATTACCATCAACTTATTAAATAGTAAAATAAAACAGAATAGAGAAATGTCCTGGCTATAGTACCTGAATTAGTTTTGTATTGCTGTAGAATGAATTACACACATCTGCAGGTCAGAGCAGTTGATTTATTATCATAGTTTTCATGGATAGAAGTGTAAGTGTGATGGCAGCTAGGTCTTCTTATACCTCACATCCATCAATTTAGCTGTAGGCTCTTACCTATAGCGTGTGGGAAGGAATGCACTTTCAATTTCCTTGCTGCCACTTGCAGGTTGAAAGTTTGTAGGACCTTCCCGTCAGCCTGCGTTTATTCCTAGCTCCTTGTTGTCACCTTCCAGGCATTTCACACTGTTCATCTGTTCATCCATCTTCAGAGGAATGAATATCAGGTCTTCCTCAGCTTCAAATGTCTCTGACTTTGGGCTGGAGAGATGGCTTAGCATTTAAGGCACCTGCCTCCTAAGCCTAAGAATGCTGGTTCCAATCTCCAGCGGTTCCAATCTCCAGGTCCCACGTTTAGCCAGATGCAAAGTGACGCAAGGGCTCAATGCCGCACTTGACCACAAGGGGCGCACACATCTGGATTTCGTTCGCAGCAGCTGAGAGGCTGCTGGAGCGCCCATCTCTGTTTTCCTCTCCCTCTCTCTCTGTCTCTTTCTGTCTCTCTCCAAAAAAAAAAAAAAAAAAAAAAAAATGTCTCTGACTTTGAGGAAACTGTCTTTAAAAAAACATATGTGATTAGACAAGTTCTTCACAAGTAATCTCACCATCTTAAATTCACTGTTATATAAAATAACACAATCACTGCAGTGGTATATTTTCATAATCACAGTTCTTAGAAATTAGATTCTGGATGTTTGGGAAGAATGGAGGCATTTTTTTTTAAAGAATTTTTCTTAATAGGACCATAGCTTGTTCATGATACATTGTGGAAGGATATCTTGAGTTTTCTTTGGGGCTCATGGTAAATAATGTTGAAAATTTTTTTTTTTCACTATAACAGACTGCTCCATATTTTGGGGCTTAAAGCAACAATCACTAACTATACTCATAGTATATGGGAATTCATTCTAGGTTTGACAGAAATTCTGTTTCACATACAGTGGGCTAGTGTTGCTCATTGGTATTTCACTAGAGCTGGACTGGACTGTAAGTTCCAAAAAGACATCATTTGTATTAGTGGTACCTCAGCACAGGTGGTCAGAGGCTGGGGTCCACTAGCTACCTCTACTTCTCTAGCATCTGTATGACCTTTCAGCATCATGGTGAGGTTGTGTAGGAGTCTCTGATCTTCAAGAAGGACAAGAGGCAGAGCCTTGTGTTTCCTTTAGTTCTAGTGCATGAATTGGGTGGATCACTTTTCCCATATTATATTTGGTCAAAAGAAGTAAGATTTGTTCAGAATTCAGAAAAATAGATCTTTTTCTATTGGAGAATATTAAGAATCCTTGCAGAGTGGGTTTTTCTTTTTAAAAAACAAATATTTTATTTATTTATTTATTTATTTATTTATTTATTTATTTATTTATTTATTTATTTGGAGAGAGAGAGAAAGGACTCTCTGGGCCTTTTGCCACTGGATACACATTCCAGATGCATGTACCACTTTGTGCCTCTGGCTTTATGTGGGTACTGAGGAATCAAACCCAGGCCAGCAGGCTTTTCAGGCAAGCACTTTATTATTATTATTATTATTAATCATCATCATTATTATTATTAGAGAGAGAGAGAAAGAGACAGAGAAGAAGAGGTAGAGAGAATGGGCGCGCCAGCAGCCTCTCCGCCACTGTGAACGAACTCCAGATGTGTGTGCTCCCTTGTAGGAAAGTGCAGTATTGCACCCTTGCATCACTTTTTGCATCTGGCTAAATGTAGGACCTGGAGATTGGACGGGCGTTCTTAGGCTTGGCAGGCAGGTGCCTTAACTGCTGAGCCATCTCTCTAGCACCAGAGTGGGATTTTCATTTGTTTGTTTTTCTAGCATAACTAATTTTAGTAAAGAGGGCTGCATACTCTTCACTGATTTTGTGAGGAATCATTTTATAGTACAACATTGTCCTCTAGAACTTGGTCAAAACAGATTGTTTGCTAGTGAGTTTATTTTACTGTGTAAATCCCTTGCTTCTTGCTTCTCCCTAGGGTCTTGTTTTTGTTGTTTGTTGTCATGATTCTTGTTTTTCTTTGTTGGTTTTCTTGTAAGATAATTAAGGAAAGATGATTTTTCATAAGCTACTATCTTGTATTATTTGATGGGAATATGTATCATGTGAGAAAGATTGACTAGCCAGGTGTGGTGGCACACACCTTTAATCCCAGCACTCGGGAGGCAGAGGTAGGAGGATTGCCCTGAGTTCAAGGCCACCCTGAGATTACATAATGAATTCCAGGTTAGCCTGATCTAAAGCAAGACCTACCTGGAAAAACAAAAACAAAAAAAAAAGAGAGACAGAGAGAGAGAGAGAGAGAGAGAGATTCACTGTAATTTTGGGCAATCTTTCTTTCAGGGGAAGATTTTGGTTCTGAACTTCCAGGTAAAATTTGTGTGACCTCAAGCAAGACTCTAGACTCAGTTTCCTATCTGTTTCATGGACCAGAACTTGCTTAATTATCATTTGTTCTAGAATTCTGAAGTTCTGCTGTCATAGATCCATCAGCAGTTCCCCCACAGTAAACTGCTACTTCATAGATCCTGACTACTGGAGTGTGTGTGTGTGTGTGTGTGTGTGTGTGTGTGTGTGTGTGTGTGTGTGTGTGTTTTGAAGGTGGCAGTTTGGGTGACAAGGACTTATTCTGAGTATATATTAATCTGTCTTATTAAATAAGAGGTTCAAGACTACAAATAAAGCCAGCATAGCCTGGGGCAGCTGTCTGTCAGTCATAGGAGCCTATGGAACCATGTGGCAATAAAGCGTTTAGCAAGAAATAGGTTCTGGCATTTCTTTTCTATTTATGGAGCAGAGTCAATGGCAATAAGTCCCAACACAGTGGTAACCCAGGAGGCTATGATTGGGGGAGGAGGGAGAGATGCATGCTTGTTCCAAGGATAACCCTGAGTGTTGTGCAGGTATACTGAAGCCAGCTCTGGCAGGGACAGTGCCATTTCCATCTGTGTAGTAAGTAGGCCAGTTGACTCACTTCTCTGACATAAGGCAAGAAAATAAGCATCTGCAGTTGCTGTATATTGTTTTTAGCTCCCCCTTTATTTCCCTGAGGCTCGGAAGTAGCTTTCTATTTGAAATAGAATCCGGAGTCTCAGGGGACTGAATCAGAAATAGAAGTAAATTCTTAGAGTCTTCGCCGATAGCTCTTTTTAAAAATCCTCCTTCAGAGATCCCGTCCGATGCTTCTTTCTACTCCCATTCCCACACAGATGAATTATAATCCTAGTGCTGTGACAAGTCACTAGTGACCAGTAAGAAATCACTTGGCTTTTCTTAGCCTCAGTTTTTCATGTTAAAATGATATTCATAATACCCTCTTCACCCATCATAGAACAAAAAAAAAAAAAAACCTTAGAAAGTTTGAAAGTGACATAAAAATATCATGTGCAGCTGCCTTAATTCTATTATTCTGGATGTTTTATTGGACTTATTTTGCAAATGTCATATTAGAATACTGCATGCTAACAGAAAGGACAAACGTCAGAAGTGTTTAGCAACATGGAATTCTCACAAACTGAATTCATACATGTAAATAGCACCAGGGTCAAAAAGTAGGGCCTTACCTTTGCCACTTATATCCTAACACACACACACACATATGCACACACACATGTATGCACACACCTATCCTCTTGTGGGCACTGACTTCCTTTTATATTACACAAAGGTATTTCTTTTTCAGTGCTCCACTCACCATAAGTCAAGTCGGTCTTTTCAAGTTTAGTTTGGACTCTGTGTCTGTCTTCTGTACCTTTGTGTTTCCTCTGAGAGTCCTCTTCACTGCTGGGTAGAGCCATGCTTCGTTCATCCTGCAGCAGATTCCACCATGTGTGGACATCACACCACTGCATCTTATGAATGCTTAGTGATGTATTTGTGTATTTTTGCCATATACAGACTAGGGGTGGGATTTCTGGAACATGGTGTGTTTATATACTTAGTTTTCCAGACACTTCAGTAGATACTTCTGTTTTCCCATATTTGCTAAAGCAAATTTCATTACCATTACTGGCAAAGAAAAGTTTGTTACTAGATCCGTTTTTGCAAATGCATAGCACTTCCCTTTCTTCTATCTTACATTTTAACTTTGTGTTAACATTCTACTACAGCAGTATGTCATTGAAGATTTTTAGCATGTGTGTGGTGTGTATACATGTGCTTGTATGTGTGAGGACTTACATGCATATATATATGTATATGTCGAGGCCAGAAGTCAATGCTGGGTGCCTTCCTCAGTTGCTGTTCACCTTATTTTTGAGACAGGATCTTGCACTGAACCTAGAGCTCAGTAATTTGTCTATACTAGCAAACCTTATAGGTCTCCTATCTCTGTTTCACTGAGGCTATAGGCATGCTTCACCAAGTCTAGTTTTTACATGAATGCTGTGGTTCCAAATCCAGGTCCTCATGCTTGTGTGGTAAATACTTTACCGCTAGACATGTCTCTGTCAAACCATCATTGAAAAATTTTAACTTACATTGTATTGATAAAAAACAAAAGCCAGAGTTTCATGTACTTCTTGGCCTTTTAAATATAACATATTCATTTTATTTTATTATTTTATTATTATTTTGATGTTTAAATATACCTTTTCTTTCCCAAACAAACTGCTTCTTCTATCATTTGTCTATGTTCTACTTTCACCAGTGTCTTTTTCTTACTGATATGTAGTACTTTATGTATTGTGCTGATCTATTCATCATTCCATAACAAAATCCATATTCTGGGTAAGTTATAAACAATAGAAATTTATTTCTCTTTGATCTAGAGGTTGGAAAATCCAACATTGTGGCAACCAAAAATTTAGTGTCTACTGAGGGCTTTCTCTTTCTTGATTGTTTCCTCACATGATTGATAGAAGGGGTTATAGGTTTCTCTCAGGCCTCATGTGAAAGGATATGTAATTCCATTCACAAGGATTCGACTCTCATGTCCTAACCACCTCCCACAGGCCTCACCTAACACCATCACCATGTACCGTGAATATAATCTTTTGTTGCCTACAAGTATTACAAATATATTAAATATATTCCCTGATTGTGAGTTCTCTCTGCTCTCTCTCTCTCTCTTTTATTTATTTGCAAGTAGAGAGAGATAAAGATAAGAGAGACAGACAGAGAGAGAATGGGCATCCCAGGGCCTCTAGCTGCTGCAAATGTATTCCAGACACATGTGCCCCCTATGCATCTGGCTTATGTGGGTCCTGGGGAATTGAACTTCGGTCCTTTGCCTTAACCACTAAGCCATTTCTCTAGCCTTCTCTCTGCTCTCTTAATGACATTCTCATGGATAGATATATTTTATACTAACATATTCTATTATCTGATATTTTCCCCTCATGGTATTAAAAAACATATTTTGCTACTCTAATACTACAAACATATTTCATGAATTTTTCTTTAAAACGTATTTGTTATTGCTGCCATTTACATCTCTGCCATCATCTGTTTGGATTTGGTAGTGTAGAAGAGGTTATCAAAAATTCTTCTGATAGATTTTAGTAGTAAACTGATCCACCAGCTTTTGGTGAACTTGTCTGCCTTGAATTTTATTATACTAATTGCTGATCTCAATGATGAGTTCAAGAGAGACACAGTATTATTTATATGAGACAGTGTACCTACTGTAAGCTTCATTCACATCATCTTATCTGAGCCTCAGACTAACCTTATAAGGATTATGCTATTGTTCCACTCTTTATTGGAAACAACAGAAGCTTAGAAAGGACAAGTGATGGGCTGGAGAAATTGCTTAGTGGTTAAGCTGCTTGCCACCAAAGCCTAAGGACCTAGGTTCGATTCCCCAGGGCCCACGTAAGCCATATGCACAAGGTAGCGCATGTGTCTAGAGTTCGTTTGCAGTGGCTGCAGGTCCTAGTGCGTCCATTCTATATCTGCTTCTCTCTCTCTGCTTCTCTCTCTTTCTCTCTTAAATAAATAAATAAATAAATAAATAAATAAATAAATAAAATAATATTTTTTAAAAAAGAAAGGACAAATGATTAGTTCAAGGTTAAATAATGAGTAGCAAAGCAAAAAATCAATAGTCTTTTTTTTTTTTTTTTTTTTTACCCCAAAGTTCACATTTAGCTCTTTCTTGCACCAATATTGTGGAGATAGTAGTCACTTGAAATGTGGATATAAGGCTATAATCTGCTGGGCTGTTTTAGTAAAGAAGGGGAATATTTTCACCAGAGACAGTAAGAAAACGTGGTTATTCTGTGCTCTCAATATTGATAAGGGTTAAGGATAGTCATAACTTACTTGCATTAGTGACTCTCAGGAGATTTGCATGTTCAATTCCTCCTCTTAAGAGACAGTACAAAGTGAGTATTACCTTCTCCATTTGGCAGATAAGAAAACTAAGGAAAGGGCATAGGTGATTTGTGCATGGTCAAGTAGCAAGGTCAAATATCCAAAGTAGCATAGTGGTAGACTAGGGTGCAGTAAATACCTTACTCCTATCTCTGTGGTCACCCAAGCCATTTGTCTACATGACAATTATGAGGTTGACTAGGCCCTGGTCAGCCTTTTTTCCCTCAAACCTTTTAGTTTGCAGGGTTTTTTTTTTTTTTATTGTGCAGACTGTTTACTGCCTATGACCAATAACCCATCTTTCAGCCTTCATGTGGAGCTGCTCCTCGCCCACCTGTTTTCCCAGAGAAAACAGTTCGTGGTTCTGTCCATCATTGTCTTTGAGCAAGTCCATGCCCCAGAGCAGAACTCTGAATGTGAATATGCAGCTGGTGTCGCCTGTCAACTCCATCCAGACACAGAACAGTGTAATTGCAAAAATTGTTTCATAAGCCTCCCCAATTAAGCTTCTGACAACCTAATTTTAAAGACCCTGCTGGAGTTTCACTTTGCCGCTCTCCTCATTCCTGCTTCCACTCTTCACTCCTGGCCCCACAAATAGACTTATTGCCGTCACTATATGGTTCCAAACTAGCAAACACCAACAGCAGGATATGAAACCATTAACATCTCCTTTTGGCTTCCCCCCCCCCCTTATTGTTAGCTACTCAATGAGGCTGTGACGTCAGTGAAGAACTAAGAAGGGGAAACAGGCTATTAAGACAATGAAAGAAACTCAAATAGGCAAATTATTAAAGGTAAATATTTCTCCAAGAAAAACGATGAACAGAATGGGTTAGGTATCATTCATCCTAGCACAGCATTAAGTCAGGAATCCAAGCACGTAATACCCTGAATGTATTCATGTTGGATCACCCCCTTCCTGTAACACACACACACACCACCACCACCACCACCACCACCACCACCACCACCACCACCACCAATAACAACAGCGACAACAGCATCAACAAAATATCAGACTCCTAAAAACAACTACCTGTCTCCCAGGTTCACTCTGTCTTGTGTACAGTACACATCTTGTGGAGTCATGCAGAATCACTCAGACATACATTACAGTGGTAAAGGAGTGACAAGGCAGAAGCATAGGGCCAAACCAAAAAAAAAAAAAAAAAAAAAAAAAAAATGAACACTTCTAATTTCCTTTGTCTTTTTTCTGTTTTCATTTCCTCTGTACTTTTCAAAACATACTCCTTTCAGGCAAATAGGAATTATGGATTATAGCATTCTTTATTAGCCCACATTGGCCCCCTCCTATGCTCTGGGTTTGTAGGACCTTCTCTAAAATGCCACAGGCCAGGTACCACATTCCCATCTTAGGCAAAACCTCCAATTAAAATCAGCAGGGAGGTTGCTTGAATTAGGAATCCCAGTCAGTGCTCCCCGGTAAGATGGTTCTGAAAGGGAGATGTGCGCCTTTGAAAGCACTGATGGGAAGCCCTGGGTGGCAGAGACTCCGTCATCCAAATGACAAGCGATTCCATGCTGTGTCATGGGGAGATCTGTCAACTTGCCAGAAAATTCTGGCTGAGGTTAAGATAGAGCCACAGGAGAGCTGCTAAGGTGCGTCCATGGCCCTGAGCCTAGTTTATCACTCCACTCTGGTTTAGAGGGTGAGGGATGTGTAACAGTCATTGAGGAAGTACCAGGAGTAGATCTTGAAATCCTCACCTCTGGTTGGATGTGTTCATGCTGCATGAAAATGAGTGAGTGATATTCCCTCTGTGGCTTTGACACCCTCATAAAATTGCATGGAAACAAAGTGAGGATGAAGAGATAACTGCTGTGACAAAGAAAACACTAAAAAAATATGCTGTCCGTCTCACCAAGCAAGACTAGGTACATTGAAATCTAAACATGAAGGCTATGGGCTGGACATTGGCCAGGTTTTTTTGATTCTGTGGTCCAAGATGCTTCATTGGCAACCACTGTGAATTTTCACCAATCAAGAGCCAGTTTTCTAGTTCAGGAAGGAAAATAGAGTTTCCTGCTCTCCTCTCTTCCCCTCTTTACCTCCCTCCCTCTCTCCCTCCCTTCCTCCCTTCCTTCCTTCTCTTCCCAGACCTGCCCCTCCCCATCAGAATGTACTGAAATATTTTCCAACAAAAAGATGCTGGTTTGGCTACAAATAGAAGATGCTATGGATCCCTAAGTATGGCAAGCAGCATTTTAAAATGTGGTCCTAGTTGCCTGGCACTGACTGCCTAGCAGTGGAGGTGTGTGAGCTTTGTGAGACCCTCCCCTATGGAGCTGGCCTATTAAGCCATTTCCCTGTTGCCAGGGTTGAGGTGGCTGTCACTGGCTGGCCTTGGAAATGGTATTTATAGATCACAGTCCCCTCTACACTTGGTCCTCAGCCTTTCCCTGCGCTTTTAATGGTGAGCAGCAATTATATGAAAATGGAGAAGTGGGACCCTGGTTCAGAGAAACAAGAAATGAGATATTAGGCTCTTCATATCTGATTGCATTATTTCAGTGTTCTTCTTGTGGCTTGCTTCATCTTATTGCTTACCTTATTGTTGTAATGTAATGTTGTGGCTCATAGTGGGAAGTACACCTGTGCCACAGGTAGAGAGGTTGGTATCTGTATAGAAAAGCATTGTGATCTGAGACAAGTTATCTCGTTTTTTTCGTCTGTCACCCCATGATGGTTTACATACACTTCTCAGCAGTTAAGGCGTTTGCCTGCAAAGCCAAAGGACCTCAGTTGGATTCCTCAGGACCCAAGTAAGCCAGATGCACAAGGTGGCACATGCATCTGGAGTTCGTTTGCAGTGGTTGGAGGCCCTAACACACCCATTTTCTCTCTCTCTCTTTCTCTCCTTTCTTCTCACTCTCTCAAATAAATAAATAAATAAGTTTTTTTTTTTTTAACAAAAAGAAAATCATACACTTCTCAGCATTTCAGATGTATGCAGGGCCCCAGGCACCATGCCTACTATACAGTAGGTGCTCAGTAGAAATAAGGGTAGTTCCTTCACTGGTTTAAGGCACCATCTCCAATTGAATCTTGAAAAGTTATGACTAT
Source organism: Orientallactaga sibirica (assembly GCA_036365145.1). NCBI lineage: Eukaryota > Metazoa > Chordata > Mammalia > Rodentia > Dipodidae > Orientallactaga > Orientallactaga sibirica. The sequence continues at coordinate 16,140,015 of JAEOAD010000034.1, forward strand.
CAATGATTACTACTCAGACCACTGGCTGGAGATGTAGGTGGTATAGGAAATTGCTCTAGCTGAGGCTGACTTCTCATTGGATGTTGCCTGCACTAGGAAAGAAGGAAAAAAGAAAGAAGGAAGGCAAGGCAAAAAAAAAGGGGGGGGATGAGCTTGTGTACACATCTTCTCAAAATGAAAAATAGACAGGAAAAGGAATGCTTACTGATCTCAGGAGTTAGGGGTCACTAATCACACTGCTCTATTTCTAGTTTTCCTTTTGTAGAAAAAAGAGTTTGCTGGGCCAGTAGCCCATGCTCCAGCCCATGGCCCACTCAATGTGCACTTTTCATGTCTCTTTACATGAGGAGAAATGAGCTTCTGCTGAGCATCTTCATTTCTCTCCTGCCCACTCTACATCCCATCCCCATCTGTCCCTCTAGCGACCTCCATGTAGCCCTCTGCTTATGTTCTCCAGCTTTTGCCTCATCAGCTCAGGCACAGTGTATTTTTCTCTTCTCTGTACCCCTTCCCCATTCTCTACCTTTCCCTTCTGTTTCCTTTTTTCCCTGGGCCTTGCACTCTCTATACCCCCTCCTTCACACCTCCTCCCTTCTGCGACCTCATGCTGTATCATTAATGCCTCCTTTGATACAGCCCACAACCTCACGATTATTCGGAGCTCAGGAGACGCAGGTGCCATGCAGCCTGCTAATGCGTCTCAGAGGGCCTCTGTCCCCCAATCCCTCCTGCCTGACAAGGCTGGAATCCTAATTCCCCACGAGCCCCCTTGCTTGTTGCAGCACCACTAAGAACTTTCATCTTTTTATTCCCCCCACTGAGGATTCAAAGAGTTCAGCCACAATGAAGCATTGATCAGAAGAGTGGGGGCTGTGGTCCTGACAAAGGGTCCCAATGATGAGACATGAGAAAGGGGGCGCTCTACTGGGTTATAGAATGCCTTGCAGATGGGAACAGAGAAGCTCTAAATGGGGTACTGTCCTGTCACTTGGAGAGGGAGTGACAGGGGTAAGTGTGGGCCATTTGAAAGAGGCATTTTTTTTTAAATGACGCTCTGGTCAGATGGAATGGTGCAATCAGAGCTGCGTGGAGGGCTCCTGCAGCTCACAGAAATATCAGATGACTCATACCCCAATATTCAGTCAATGTTCTGGTTTGGGAGGTGGGAGCCACACAGCTCATTATTATTTCTGTTCAGTTTCCTGAAGGCTGGGCCTGCTGCTGTTCTCCAGGCTATAATAGGATTGGTCTCATGAAGCAGAGACCAGGGAGGCCTGGGGCTGTGTGGGTGGATAATATTGAAAACTAATACTGTGGTCTTGAGGGGAGAGGGAGAGGGGGTTTTTTTGTTTTGTTTTGTTTTGTTTTTTTTTTTTTGAAATGAAAAACAAGAAGGAAAATATTAATATTCTTTGTTCATTCGTTCTGCAAACATGCATTCGTTCAGTAAACATTGATAGAAGTAGGCTCTGTGCTAGATGCTGGTGGAAGGAGCCCTTCTTGCCAAGCCTGAGGGCCTGGAGAGGAAACTGGCTAGGAGGGGAGCAGTTCCAATACAGTGCTTAGGATGTACTGAGGGATGTTTTCTTGCTGGGTGGGAGATGGCTATATGGATTTAACAGGTAAGACAGTTTTGGGAAACTAATTATTCCACCATTTTCTCTCAGCTGATAAGCAAGTCACTTAAAGCTCAGAGAGCCAGGCAGCCATTTCAACAGTATCCATTTTCAAATGGATATTACAAAATGGTTTCCCTCCGACTCCAGAGAGATAGTGACATCCCTGAGAGAGTGTCTCAGTACCTTCAAAGGAAGAGCTTATTCTCTGGGATATGAGTACATTTTATTGTTACCTTTTCATAATTGTTCTCTGCCAGCCTTTTCTTGATACTTTAAATACATTAACTCACGAATCCTCACACCAGCCGCCAGAGATGGGCTTTATTATCCTCATTTTAGAAATGGATACTGAGGATTCAAGAGATGGAGTGGCATGTCCCTCCTTCCCGAATAGTTTTTCTGAACTGAGTTCTGCCTGGGCCCATGCATCTATGCTCTTCAAACTTAGACTCTATTGCCACTTCGCTGGCTCTGGGTGTTTATGGCTTGGTGATTGTGACTCATTGGTAGAAATGAGAGAACAGATGGGTTGTTAACACATCCCACCACAGAGAGTACAATGTAAATGGGCTTCTGTTCCCAGGTTCATAAAGTGAAGATCATGATCCAGCTACACCATCGTCATCACCATCAGCATCACCACAGCACATGTAGCCTTCAGGCAGTTTTTCCTAACTCTTGTCAAAAGCAAAGCCTGTGAGGAGTAAGGGGGCTTCACTGCTCACTGGTGGTATGCTTTGAGTTCATCATGTGACTAGTTTCTGTAAAGTAAGCCTTATCTGTCTTTTGCAGGGATAACATGAGCTGAGTTTTATCAAGCTTTTCATCCCTACTATGTTAGACTTCATATAAAAAAGCATGTAATCCTTATAATAGTTCTATGTGCTAGGAGTGATTAGGAAGGTTAAGGAAATAGCCCGGTATCTTCTTTGCTGTGAGAGCAAGGATTTCATGCAATCTCTGACTTACCTTGAATCTCAAACTATTGTCATGTGTTCTTGTTAAGCTCAAGTGAGAAACTTTGAGTGAAAATGCCCTGTGCAGGGCAAAAAGTGCCAGACACATATGAGCATCTATTTGTAGCATGGAAGACAGCCAAGAGGTGACATGTGCAGAAATGAGGAAAGATGAGAGGCCTCCAGCCTGACTGCCTTACATATTTTTACCTATTCTTCTGTTGCTTCTTATCCACTCATGGATCTGTCTTCATTGAAATGTTTTAGTGGCTGTAACCTGAGTATAGACTCTGGTATCATTTATACTGCAGCGAAGCAGTGGAGAGGGGGCCTAGAGATACGTTCTGCGAATGCCACAAAGAGCCCTAGCAAAAATGGGGGGATTAACACCTTTCTTACATGAGCCACTGTGAGAACCATGTAAGATCATCAGTATGGAAATATTATGATTTCTGGAATATGATAAAATACACTTATTTTGGTTTCAAAGTTGTTGGGCATTATACCACCTCATCTAAGGAATGTGTGGAATATTGAATCACCTGATATAGATTAAAGGAAATAATTACCCCAAGATCTTTTCTGTGAATGACTTTTCATATTTTTTGCACCCGGAAAGGGCATTTGTGTTTAGACACTTTAGGTGTGTCTATTGTACAAAGGAATTAAAATATATGTCTAGACACTCCAAGTTGTACCGCAACTCCTTCTCTTAACTAATGAACACACTAGAAACATACAGTAAATGTTATGTAGATGATTTGTGGCATTGCTGGGCACTAAAATATTGTTGTTACAGATTACATTCTTTGTTCTTTCTATTGTTTCTGATTTTCCCAGTCTTTTTTTTTTTTTTTTTTTTTTTTTAGACGACTTCAATTAGCATGATCAATTGTATGGAACCACTCCCAGGCCCCACTATGATGGCTAACCTTTCCACTCTCCTTCTTTCCCCAGGACAATTCAGCAGTGGCTGGCAAGAGTCCAGTCACTTCTCTACTGCAATGAGAATGGGTTCTGGGGAACCTTCCTGGAGAGTCAGAGGAGCTGTGTGTGCCACGGGAGCACTACACTGTGCCAGCGCCCCATCCCCTGCATCATAGGCGGCAATAACAGCTGTGCCATGTGCAGTCTGGCCAACATCTCGCTCTGTGGCTCTTGCAACAAAGGCTACAAGCTGTACCGAGGCCGCTGTGAACCACAGAACGTGGACTCGGAGAGGAGTGAGCAGTTCATCAGTTTCGAGACAGACCTGGACTTCCAGGACTTGGAACTGAAGTACTTATTGCAGAAGATGGACTCACGCCTCTACGTCCACACCACCTTCATCAGCAATGAGATCCGCCTCGACACCTTCTTTGACCCTCGGTGGCGTAAGCGCATGTCCCTCACTCTCAAGAGCAACAAGAACCGCATGGACTTCATACACATGGTGATTGGCATGTCCATGCGCATCTGCCAGATGCGTAACAGTACCCTGGACCCCATGTTCTTCGTCTATGTTAACCCCTTCAGTGGTAGCCATTCAGAGGGCTGGAATATGCCCTTTGGGGAATTTGGCTATCCACGCTGGGAGAAGATTCGTCTCCAAAACAGCCAATGCTACAACTGGACTCTCTTGCTGGGCAATCGCTGGAAGACTTTTTTTGAAACGGTCCACATCTACCTACGCAGTCGGACTCGGCTACCTACCTTACGCAATGAGACTGGCCAGGGCCCGGTGGACCTGTCTGATCCCTCCAAGAGGCAGTTCTACATCAAGATTTCCGATGTGCAGGTGTTTGGATACAGCCTGAGGTTCAACGCTGACCTCCTTCGCAGTGCGGTGCAGCAGGTCAATCAGTCCTACACTCAAGGTGGTCAGTTCTATTCCTCTTCATCTGTGATGCTCCTCTTGTTAGATATTCGGGACCGAATTAATCGCCTGGCCCCTCCTGTGGCCCCCGGGAAACCCCAGCTGGACTTGTTCTCTTGTATGCTGAAGCACCGCCTGAAGCTGACCAACAGCGAGATCATTAGGGTGAACCATGCCTTGGACCTCTACAACACCGAGATCCTCAAACAGTCGGACCAGATGACAGCCAAACTCTGCTAACCCGGGACCCTTTGCCATGGACTTCCCCTTTTGTGTACAAACACAACAGAACAAAACAAAGCAAACAAAACAAAACACACACAAAATTTGTAAAATGTAATTAATATTCAGAGGAAAGGAGGAAAATCTTCATTTGTTGGAAACTAAAGTGTTCTAGCAACTGTATAAAACCATGGGGCATGTTTGTTACTTCTATACTCTGTCAAGAAGAAGGGTTTCAGCCTTTTGTGGAGCTTTGAGGAGATGGCTTCTTAGGACTTGGGTGGTGTGGAGGGGGGGAGATGGGGAGAGCTTATGCAATGAATTGTAAAGATCTCTGCTGTGCAGGTGCTAAGATTAAACACTAAAGAGAGAGATATATGTAATGTACAACTGACACTGCCATTTTTCCTTGTGGGAGGAAATGGACATAGATAAAGAAGATATTTCTTCGGTTAAGATTTCTTCCCTCTTTATGCAGAATTCCTTGTGGTTCTTTTGACTCCTTCTCAAACAGGGGTAGGGACACGGTGACACTGCTATCTTACCCATATGGCTTATTTATTTTTCAATAAACTAAAACTAATGGAATCTGGGCAGTGTGGTGGTGGGGGGGGGTTGGGGAGAACGCACGCACATCCACAGAATCAAAGGGCAGGAAGTAACCTTAGATGTTAGTTTTTCAGGATCCTTAGTGTAGGAAATAAGCTCAGAGAGAAATAGCATGCCCATGATTACACCTCCACTGACTGCTTGAGTAAGAATTTGAATCCTGCCTTCTGACTCCCATAATAATACACACTCCTCCTCATGCCGGCTTCTGCTCCAACAAACCTGCCAAGCACTGAAGGATTCTCCTTTTCAAGATGGTGCCTGATGGTTGTTTTGTGTGTGTGAAGAAATCCTCCCTATCTACTTTTTCCAAAATGAAATAGGGGGGTGTCAGATTTCCCATAAATGTTTTGAATATTATAAGTGAATGACCAAGGCTGGGCAAATGCCTTAGTGGTTGAGTGGGTTGCCTGCAAAGCCTAAGGACTGAGTGAGGTTTGATTCCCCAGCAACCACGTTAGCCAGATGCACAAAGGGGCACACGCATCTGGAGTTCATTTGCAGAAGCTGGAATCCCTGGCTCGCCCATTCTGTCTTTCTTTCTGCCTCTTCCTCTCTCTCTCAAATAAATAGATAAATATTTTTTTAAGAAAATCAACCAAATAGGACTGGAGAGATAGCTTAGCAGTTAAGGCACCTGCCTGCTAAGCCTAAGAACCCGGTTCCAACCTCCAGGTCCCACGTTTAGCCAGATGCAAAGTGACGCAAGGCGCAATGCTGCACATGACCACAAGGGGGCGCAAGCATCTGGATTTCATTCACAGCAGCTGAGAGACTGCTGGCGTGCCCATTCTCTATCTGTCTCCCTCGCCCTCTCTCTCTGTCTGTCTCTCTCTGTGTCTCTCTCCAAAAAAGAAAAAAGAAAAAATGAAAAAAAAATCAACCAAATAATACAAAGAAGAATAACAATAATGTAAACTTTAGTATTGCACTGGTCCCCAAGTATCTAATATAATTATCATTTGGTCTATTCATAATACACGTGAAAACAAGAGAGGAGAGAGAGAGACAGAGAGATCTCCATTTCTCTCTCACACACACACAGTGAAAACACGGCCACTTCTTTGGCATCTTTGAACAATGAGAAATTTAGTGAAGGGATTGGATTTGAAGTAGAATGGGAGAGTCAAGAAAGACACCTCATCTGAAAGTACTTTTGTAGATGATTTGAGAGGACATTACTTTTTAGCTTCTAGGAGTTCAGCACTTGTCTCTGCTGGTGTTTGCAGGAGGTGTTCCTCTGTCATAAAGATCCTCATTTCTTCATTGGCAGTAAGATGCAGAATCACAAAAATGTCGAGTTGGAGGGGAAAATAGAACTGCTCTGGTCTAAGCTTCTAGCAGTGCAAATCTCCTTTTCATGTTGACTGATTGCATTACCTGTACAGAAAATAGGTTAGTTCTATTTTCCATTTTCTCTGAATTTTTCCTTCACAGAAGGGAAACAACAGTTCTCATTCCAACTTATATTGTGAAACAGACCCAGGGATACAGATGCCCTTCCATACTTTGCATATCTGCACTCACTGGCTCCCATTCTGCAATGTGTGTTTCTCTCTCATGACTCTAATAATAATGCTTGCTACATCTTAGAGGTCACCAACATCTGTGATAGGAGCACAACATATGAACCATCTCTGATGAACTTTTAAAGTAAAAAAGGGTGGTAGTGAATAAAGGTAAAGAATTATCTACCTTGTTTAAGGAGGGATGAAGGAAGATATAATTTTTCAAAATAAATTCTAACTTTAATATTCTCATTTTCAGTATGATTAGCATACATTTTATGCCAGCTATGACACACTTATATAGGTTTTCAGACATCAGTCTTTGAGAGGGTCATTTAATTTGGAAATCCTTCCTGCTTAAAAGGGAGATTTTACTGGAGTATATACACCAAGAAAATGATTTGGCAGAAGCTGAATAAATCATCAAGTATTTCTTAAGCATCTACTGAAAGTAGGGAGAAGGTCAGAAATATAAATATTGTAGAGAAAATGGTCCATGTATTTTTGTGCTCTTCACAAATTAATGAAAAAGACAGTCACAAAGCAAATATTTAAAATTATTACCAAACATGATGAGTATTGTCTTAAATTTAAACACAGACAGGAAGTCTCATAGAAGAATGAATTCATCCTGAGTGTAGAAAATTGATCAGTAACTGGACAAGTACAAAAGGACCAGGATGATTAAAAGAATGGTAAATGCAAAACACAAAGACATTTTAGAATCAGCCAGATTAGTAATTTTTAAAGGTTCATTGTAAATGGGAGACCAGTCTGGGGGAACAAGAATTTTCACAAGCAAGAGAGGCAATTACCCACACTCATGATGACCTAGAGTATGAATTTCAGACTGGTTCATCCTTAATTCCTCTCCTTTTCTCCTTCACCTCCACCTTCTCAACCTTCTAACACTCCTATTAGTCAGTGTTCTCTTTATTGCAAAGCACTTTACAGACTGCAATCTTCACCTGCACTGTGGTGATTCATCTACATCATGATGCAGTTAGAACCTTCAGTTCTGAGTTCCTCACTAAGTTTCATGGAAGGTATGTGTGGGGAAAAACAGGGAAAACCTCCCTTCCTTCACCTTAAAAACAGTGATTCAATCTTTTCACCTTATAGATATAATACAATAATAATTGGAAAGGTTATGGAAACAGGTGACTTTTCAAAGAGAAAACTTCAGACAACAAAATTTTATTTTGAGGTTGAGATTTAAAATATTCTGTTTTGAAGGAACACAAGTTCTGTGGATATCAACATGTCTCTTGCTTGGATCTGGCTGGCATTTTGAACTAGCAAGATACCCTCTAACTGTGAGGAAGAGAATCTTAAAATCTTCAAGTGGGATTTTAATTCAATTAGTGTCCTACCAATTTGATGCAGCAACTGAGGACCTGCAGTCTCTGATTAATATGCTGATGCTAAGACACAAGAGTGCACAGAATGCCCATTTGGATAACGCCTGGCGGCAAAGCATGTCATTGCCATGGAAACTAGAGAAAGCTATTAATTAGCTATCAAATAAAATCATTGGAAAATCTAGACCATGACATATCTGTCCCCTTTAAAGAAGAGGGTCACACTAAGAGTAAGGCTTCCTTTGGGGATTAAAATTATACTTATTTGCAGACTATATCTTGCACAGTATAAGAAATGTTGGTGTGTAAATCTAATGAATACAATATGAATGAGGCTTTGAGGTTGTTCAAGTCCAAGAACATAATTTTGAATAGGGAGTATGTTCTTGGGTTGAGTAAACTGAAAAAAATAATCTTAATGGCAAATAAATTATCTTCACCATTCTGTGAAAAGACAATCATAAAATAATATAGATCCACTAGATGGTGATAAATGACCAAGGGAAGAGATCATACCATCAAAGAGTGAGGAGAGACTAATTCTGAATGTCACAGCTGCAGATAATGTCACTTTCAAATTAATAAAGGAAAAATTAAAAATCAAGGAAGAAAATGAGAAAAATAAAATAAGCCAAATATACAAGCACACAATAATGCAAATAATCACAATAACTATAGTTGGATTAAACCAATCAGTTAAAATACAGAGCTTATCAGGTTACAAGTCACAGATTAAGAAATAAACATAGGGCTGGAGAGAAGGCTTAGCAGTTAAGGCACCTGCCTCCTAAGCCTAAGAACGTTGGTTCCAATCTCCAGTGGTTCCAATGTCCAGGTCCCACATTTAGCCAGATGCAAAAGTGATGCAAGGGTGCAATGCTGCACTTGACCACAAGGGGGCGCACGCAGCTGGATTTCATTCGCAGCAGCTGAGAGACTGCTGGTGGGCCAATCTCTATCTGTCTCCCTCTCCCTCTCCCTTCCCCCCCCTCGCTCTCTCTCCCCAAAAAAAAGAAAGAAAGAAATAGACATAAAACCAGGTGTGGTTGCACACACCTTTAATTTATGAGGAAGAGATACTAGGATCACTGAGTTTGAGGCCAGCCTGAGATTACATAGTGAATTCCAGGTCAGCCTGAGCTAGTGAATGACTCTACCTCAAGGAAAAAAAAAAATAAGGAAAGGTGGAAAATAAGAGGATTCAATAAAAATATGCTAGACATATCTATAAAGGAAAACTTAATCATTGATGTCAGTTAAAATAGACATTAGGACAATATATTATTGGGGTTTAAAATGCTCAATATATTACTTAAAGAATCCTAGGTTAAAAACTTCAAATTTTAAAGATAAGAAATTACACATGAAGTTACTTCACTAGTTTTCAATGCCAACCATGAGCCTAATGCCCTTTTCATTATCTCAACGTGAAAGGTCACTTAGCCAGTCACATAACCAACCCATGAATCAGCCCCATGGCAGCATTTCAACTAATGAGCTACAGAAATCACACACAATACATTTCCATCTCCTCTCTCTCATTCTTTTCTCTTTCTCATCTTACATGCAAGTATCTTTCTAAATGAGATCAGCCAAATCTCTGGATGGTTATAGTCATCTCAAAGCTCAGTGGAGGTTGTTTTCTTCCTGAGACCTGAATGTCAGTAGGTACACATTTGCCAACATGAAATTCCTAGAAGGAAAAATTCACTATCTCCAAACCACCCTCAGAATCTGAACTTTTTACTTTCCATACCTCCTGTCAATATACTAGGTCAATGCTACAATATAATATCCTGGCTTGGAGCCATCCTCCCTTCTCAAAAAACTCACAAATCAAGAAGGACACAAGGAATGGAATTGTATAAATTTGAATCAAATATCAGGAAATAACCTCATGATTATGATCTAAACTTATCACATAGTGAATTTGGATGGAATCACAGATCATTAAATATGCCTTTTTCCAATAAAAATGTACACTTACATATACTCTTAAATAGTATTTTGCAGATCTATAATAATGTCTCTTAAACATGCTGAATGCTTCAAAGCTTAAAGTATCTCTGATCAACTTTACACCGTGAGTTTATTGCTGTCTCATAGTTTGTCCTTTGTTTACATATCAAATCCATTCAGTTCATGTAGCATTATCTTATCCTCAAGTTGTCCTTGCAGAGCTATAGCCCTCTTGAAGGAATGGTATTGTGTCTACTTTAACAAAACTCAACATATGGTAGATACAAATTTCTTAAAATAGATCTGTTTTTCTAATTACTAAGTAAAGGAAAGGAGCTGTTACATTTAAAAGCAGAGAGCTTGGCAAAAGTATGAGAAAAGTCAATGATCTATATAATATCAGCAACAGATAGAGTGTAAGTCAGCAAACCTGGAACAAGAATGGACATGAGGTCCATAGAAGAGTTTGTTCAATCAGCAAAGAAAAACCCTCCACTACATATCTTGGAAGAAGCAAATGCATTCCATCAATAGCAAGTTGAGGTGCTCCATGACTTGAATATCTGATCTTCACATCCAAATGTGCTTGCTTGGAGGAAATCCTCCATAGCTATATTACCATAAGTGAAAAATGGGTCTCTGTTATAGCTAAAGCATTATAGTCTTGGTAAAACTTTACTTTGAAACATTCACCACAAGAACAAAACAGATTTAATTTTTTCCCATTTATTTATTGTTTATTATTTATTTATTTCATTTATTTATTCCCACATGTGTGTGTATGTGTGTATTGTGGTGGTAGTGGTGGTGGTGGTGGTGGTGTGTGTGTGTGTGTGTGTGTGTGGTATATGCACATACATGCTCCCATACAACATACCACATGTTTACCTGGAACAGAAAGTCAGACATCTTGTTCCATCACTTTTCTGCCCCTCTTACTGATCCTAGAGCTTGATGTTTGTTCTGTGAGTGCTGGTGATTCTCTGGTCTCTGCTCCTCTCAGGACTGGGGATATAGACACATGGCCACACCCAGCTGTGTAGAAGGGTCCTGAGGATGCAATTTGAGTGGTTTCTCAGGGGTCTTCAGGACTTCATACTTGCACAGGAAGTACTCTTTAACATTTCCATCTTTCCAACCACATAACAGCTTTGATAACAACTTCAGATAGGAGCTTTAGATCTGATAAGGAGAGAGAAGGGATTCCCATGCTGCCAATCTAAGTTTTAGGCCTGCTATCATGAAAGTGACTCTGCTCCTCACCTTGCCCAGGGATGCATTGGTCTGACTTAGCCAAAGATCTAATAAGTGAGGAAATTATAATGCTCTTATGAATTAGGGGATGATTATCAACACTGAGGGTTTGCTAATTATATGGTGTTATTTTAAAATACATAATTATCAATTAATAATGTCACTTGATATTTTGTTAGCACACAAAAAGCATTCTGGGCTGAAAGGCTTCACCTAGGCACTGGGTTATCCTGAATTACTAGTTAGCTACAGAAACAAAAATGAAATTCATGTTGAATGATTCCAGGTAAATAATTCAACTGTTAAACTTTACAATGTTCCTACCATGATAGAATAATGGACAATGTGAACTGTGGCTAGGAATGTTGACTCGGAAACAGAAAACAAGCATAGAACACTCATTAGTACACAACTCTAATGTGTTCTTTGGTCTCCCTGATTCAGTTTCTTCTACTGTAAAAAGGAGAAGCTTCATATAGTACTATGACGTTATGATGAGAGTTTTTAAATGTTTGTGAAAATGTTGCGTCCACAAGTGATGTCTCTTGACAAGAGAAGTACATTTTTTTTTTTTTTTTTTGCAGAGAGACAGAGAGAGAGGGAGAGGAAGACAGATAGAGATGGGCGCACCAGCAGCCTCTCAACTGCTGCAAACAAAATCCAGATGTGTGCACCTCCTTGCGGCATTGCGCCCTTGCGTCACTGCATCTGGCTAAACATGGGACCTGGAGATTGGAACCAGCGTTCTTAGGCTTAGGAGGCAGGCGCCTTAACCACTAAGCCATCTCTCCAGCCACAAAAAATTTTAATTGTTAACACTTTAACCTTGGAGAGTCATGGTTAGCCAGGTCCAAAGACATAGAACTCAGCACACATTGAGAAAAGAGGAGCATATAATGTTTGCTAACCCTCTTTGATGTCGCATATATTCAACATATGCCTCGTTTAATTTGGATGAATCTCTAAGAAAGACTCATCATTATCCGCATCCTGCATATGAGGAAACCAGGGCACCAAAACTGTTCGTCGCAGTTTTGCAATGGCTTATTTTTGCGTGCATTATGTGGAAAGGATGAGGTGAGGGAGGGTGGCTTGCAGCACTGACTCTGAAGCTGAAGGGATTTGATCCTTGGTGATGTCCTTTGCCTACAGTACATTCCCTGAAAAGTCACTTAATCCCTGTGTGCTGCAATCAGTTTCTCCGTGCGTCATTTTGGGGAGGATAATAACTTCCCTCCCTTCCCGGGTTGCCTGTATTTGCCTTGGGAGTTAGTGCAGGGAAGGCCTCCCAGAGCTCTCTGGTACTCAGCAAACATTCCATAGATGTTTTCCTTCATGATTCTACCCATTTAGGCATGGCTCATTCATAAGACTTGAAAACACACTGTCATATGATGCCCCTTGGTTTCCATGTCTGTGAATGAGGTTCCTCTGGAGCCCTCTCTAGTACAGAACTGAGTGGAAGAGTTAGAGAACAACACCTGCCTGGCTGAAGTTTATAAGCAACTAATGGCAACAATATATTCCAAGCCCTAAATAAGGGAAGGGTGCAAGCAAAGACAGTTAAAAGAAATATTAAAGATGGAATCAGGAACCAAGAGACTGAATTTGTAAGAGATCTGAGTAACTGTTCCCTGTGTCTTCATTCCTGATAAGCTTGGTACAACCTCACCCCATTTCCAGGCCAGCAGGGATGTTGCTTAGCAACCCAGCCAGGGACAGCAGAGCAAGCTCTTCACCAGTGCATTAAGGACTGCTACTGCAGTCCTACAAAGGACTGAACTTTCATTTAAAACTCCACCTCTAGCACAAGGGGCATTTGCAAATTGGAAGCACCTGAAAGGAGGGTCCTCTGAGGGGTAAGGGGAAAGAATGCAGGCAGGAGGAAAAATATTCCCTCTAAATTAGTAACAAAATAGATAGAGAATGATTTTTCTTTCCCTGAAAACTGCAAAAAACTTGATGCTTCTTTGAGACTTGTCAAGCCAAGGACTTGGGGAGTCTGCTTTATTGAATTTTGATGTGACAATTGAGGCCAGCAGGACACACCCAGCTCCAGGTTCATGCAGGCTATCTCGCCTACAGCTGCAGGCACTTGATTACCACCTACACGCTCAATCTCAAAGAACTATCTGGAAAACCTATATTGTCCTTAGCTGAGATCAAAGGTGTTAAGAAAGGTATTTATTCATTGGTTGAACAGATATTTTTCAAAGCTAGTATTTTAGAAAGGAAGTCAGGCAGTGACCCTTAAGTGTAGAAGATGTTAAGGAGAGGAAAATATGCAATGCTACTGGAGGATACAGTATTGTCCCTTAACCTCAATGAGATGGGGTCATGGAAATCACCAGAGGAGAAAAGTCTTAAAGATAGGAAGGAAACATTCATTGTTCTGTAGAGGTCTACAGACTGTGTGGTGGTCCAGTTCAGCCTGAGATAAGAGTGGAGATGGGGAAGAGAAAAAAGAAGAATGAAGTAGCAGTCTAAGTTAAGAGTGGTGTATACCTATATGACGAAGCAGCTTGCAGCTCACGTTAGGATTCCAGATTGGATCCTAGAGCAAGTGGCAGTCATCACAGAGGTTTAAGTATGCCCGCCTATGACCAGTTACATTCTGCATCCAGTCAGTCCTCTTACCCTGCTTTAAATATGTTCTTGCTGCTATGACCAAACACCTGACAAACAAGCAACTTAGTGGAAGAAGGGCTAGGTTTGAAAGCATACAGTCTCTCATGGTGGGGAGAGTATTAAAGCAGAAGCCTGAAAGAGCTGGTCACATTGTGTCTACCGTCAGGAGGTTGATAGGAAGTACACAGGAAGTGGAGTAGAGCTGTAAGTTCCGAGGCCCATCCCTGGGGACCCACTTTCACTGCTTTTTTCAGGGTCTACAACCTTTCAAAACAATGCTGCCACCATGATAACAAGTGTTCAAACACATAAGGAACATTTCATATTCAAACACAACACACTCTATTCTTGAATCCCAGTAGTGTGAACCCTGCTCTAGGTTTTGAATTCTTAGCTTGATCTGTTGCAAAGTTCCCTTTTATGTGAAGGAAAGTAACATTTAATGTTTTGGGCCACATCTCTAATGCATAGAAGTTTTGTTGTTGTTGTTTGCAGCTGCTGTTCTTGTACTGTTTTGTAGTGCTGGGCATGAAATCCAAAGTCTCACAGATGCTATACAAGAACTCCCTGCCACTGAGCTATACTGCTGGCCCTGGAATCCTGCTTTTTAACTGCATTCCCTATCACATCCACGTTCCACATGTCTTTCTAACTTACTTATTTAAGGACTCTTACATAGGGTTTACCAACCACCTCCTCTCACTACTATATCTAGCCCTAATGCGATACTACTGTAACCATTAGCTTGTTTTTCAGTCCCCCAACACTAAATAGGTCCCACTCCATTTCTTTCTTGCCATATCTGGTAAAAGCTATATTTGAGTGAACTACCTCCTCATGAACTGATCCACTCAGATCAGGTGTCTCATTTCAAGTTCTGGTCAGCCAAATGATGCCATGCATATCCACCTTTCCTACTTACGACTCTTAAAATAATAATAGGTAAACGGAGGGTAAATCCTGTTCTATATCAAAACTGAAGTGTATGACTTTTGGAAAGTTAGTTCACACGTCTGAGCCTGGTTTCACCATCCTTATGTGAATATATAACCCCCCCCCCCGTAGAGTTAAATGAGTATTAAAAGAGACTATGCAGAGAAAATATCTAGAACAATATCTTACAAACAGTAGGAACAAAATAATTACCATTTCCTCTCCATTGTTCCTTTAAGTGTGGTAGCTGCACAAATTTCTTGTTTCCATCCTTACAATGACATCCTAAGATTAGAGGATAAAAGGAGATTATGTATATATAGCACCAGGTATATAGTAAAAAAAAAAAAGATAAGTATAGCTATTGTTAATAATTATCATTAATAAAGCAGTATATGGTAATAGAAGGATTACCTGTGTGTCTTACTTTTCTGAATACAGGCTCATCATAAATAAACAAGAGGTAACCAGACATCTTGATGTTTCCTTTCTGCGTACTCATATAGACCATCTTCAAAATGCAACTTTTATTCTTTTTTTAAAAAAATATTTTATTATTTATTTATTTATTTGAGAGATAGAGATACAGAAATAGGCAGGGAGAGAGAGAGAGAGAGAACGGGTGCACCATGGCCTCCAGCCACTGCAAACGAACTCCAGATGCATGCACCCCCTTGTGCATCTGGCTTACGTGGGTCCTGGAGAATCAAGCCTTGAACCGGGGTCCTTAGGCTTCATAGGCAAGCGTTTAACCGCTAAGCCATCTCTCCAGCCCCCAAAATGCAACTTTTATTCTTTAAGGGCTCCTCTCAACCCTTGAGAAAGATCACGAACTTCTGAAATATTTTGTTTGTTTTCGAGTCAATCCTACAAAAATCTCTAAGAAATTAGCAGAATAGCAGTATTATATAACTCCATAGGTACTATTCTCATCCTAGTATAAAGGGATGACATGTGAATTGTGATGGCTGTTTTGGGAATAATTGTCTCAAAATATGTCTCTTTGAATTCTTAAAACTGAGTGCTTTGTAATACCACTGTATTTGGAGACAGGACATTTAGGCAAGTGATTCAGATAGGCCCTGAAGCAATTAAGTGGTGACCTAATAAATCCCATCAATTTGGACATGCACAAAAATGTTAGAAATTTATGTCCCACAGAGGAATGATCTCGTGACTGCATAGTAAGAAGATGGCCATTTGCAAGCCAAAGAGAATGGGCTCAGAAGAAACACAATCTGCCTCATCTTGATTTTGCACATCCAGCCTAAAGCATGTCAAAATATATTTCTGGTTTTTAATCCATTCAACCTGTGTCATTTTGTTATGTAACTCTTAGAAAATGAGTATAGTCACTCACCAAAACAAACAACAACAACAACAACAACAAAATAAGGGGATACCTTCCAGTGAGTTGTTGGCCAAGGAGGTCCCGGTAGTCTCCAAAACATTAAAGGCTTTTGCCAAAGCCCTTGGTTTCCCTTGAGAAACAGATAGTAAGACCCTATTGCTGAAGACATGTTTTGCCTGAGAGGCAAGGTCACTGAGAAAGCAAGCTGGTGTGGAGCAGAAAACCTTCTCCCTATAGACCAGCCAAATGAAAGCTGGAAAAAGCTGCACTGCACACAGTGTATGGGAGACAGAAGCCATCAGCAGTGAAAACAGTGGACACTGAATATTCAAGTTTGGCCAGACAGGCCCAATGACTGAATGGGCGCAATAGTGGCATGTCTACTCTTGGGGTAACCAACTGCTCCATAATTGGACTGAAGTCCCTCTCTACGGGAGGGAATACATACCTGGTACTGAAAAAACTAAGTAAAAGTCTATTGTAGGTGAGGTCATGAGCCTTAGGGGTATAAGCCTGCTTTTGTCTGACTAAATGTATATATTATTCCCACCAAGCTGCCCTGAAAGCACTACACTTAATGTTCATATTCACATATTAATGCTACTCTCATTTCTGGTTAGAGAAGCTTCTCTTTTCAGATGGCGATGGCCACTGGGATGCCCCAAAAGGCAACATAGTGCTGAGAAGAAGGGATGGAGGAGTACCCAGCACTGAAACACCTCTGTCACACCCTCCAAGACTCAGGGACCATTGCGGAAGCAGGGACGGATAGAATGGAAGAGCCAAAGGAAGGGTATGACCTCTTACAATGCAACTGCCCAGACAGAAATTGGCCTCGATATCCATGACCTTGCAGTGCCTAGCAATACTCTGCAAGACCCTCAAAATAGAAGAAAATGATGATGTCATCAAATTAAAAGAAAGACTAATGGACAGAGGGAGGGGATATGATGGAGACTGGAGTTCTAAAGTGGAATGAGGGGAGGGGATATGATGGAGACTGGAGTTCTAAAGTGGAATGGGGGGAGGGGAGGGAAATATCAGGTGGGTATTTTTGTATGTAAGTATAAAAGTCAATAAAAAATAATAATTAGGACTGGAGAGATGGCTTAGCAGTTAAGGCACCTGCCTCCTAAGCCTAAGAACGCTGGTTCCAATCCCCAGCGGTTCCAATCTCCAGGTCCCACGTTTAGCCAGATGCAAAGTGATGCAAGGGCACAATGCCACACTTGACCACAAGGGGGCGTACACATCTGGATTTCCTTCACAGCCTCTGAGAGACTGCTGGCGTGCCCATCTCTATCTGTCTCCCTCTCACTCTCTGTCTGTCTCTCTCTGTGTCTCTCTCCAAAAATAAATAAAATTAAAAAAATAATAATTAAAAAAACACACACAAAAAAATAAGTTTATTATATTGTGAAGACAGATACAGGGAGAGTGTAGGCTGATTCTTTGGGAGCTGGCAAGATCGCTTGGATTTTCAAAGACCATGTGGGTGGACAACTATATTTTGCCTCCAAAGGGGAAACTGAGTCAATGCAGCTGCTGGAATGCATACATAGCTTGGAGAATGTGTGACTTTGAAGGTAGTGCCTAAGTCCCCTCATGAAAATCCTGAAGTGACAGCGTGACTCTGTAGAATCAGTAACCACAGAGTACACAGTATTTCTCTATGCCATACTGCAAAGGATGTCAGTAGGAACTGAAGACAGTTACCTGCCTTGTTTTCCTGGGACTAGATATATTTAACATCAATGCACTAGCCAATGGAGGGTTTGTGGGAGCTTCATTAATGAATAAAAGAGACATCTTGCTAATCAAAAAGGTTATAATTAAGACACATAATTTAAAAAGAATCAAATGTATGCCTAGGACCTGCATATTATAATAAACTAATATTTATCATGGATAAGCATGTAGAATAATCATAAAATCACAATATTAAGACAAGAGCTATTTTATTTCCACCTCCCTCTTAGAACTTAGTAGAACAGCCTCAAGTAACAGAGATATGCTCAGTAAGCATTGTTTAGTAAACACATGGAGTGTCTGAGTTGTTTCTTTCTTTCAGAATGCACAGAGGCCCCAGACTGTAAAGACACTTAACCAAGATCACCCAATGAGTCAATAATAGATAAAAATCAGATAACACACATTTAAATCCCATTCCCAACGCTCAGTTCAAAGCCTTTGTAGAAATGGAACCTCTCTTCTCCACATGCATCTTGTTCAGTTTCTTTTTTTTATATTCTGCCAATGGATGGGAACAATGATCTAGTGTGACAAATCCTCTTTGCCTCTGCCCTTGTGCAGAGGGAATTTGCCATCTTCTGTGATCATCAGTCTGGCAACATCAATCTAGAAGTTTGTTAATGACACTGACCTGAATCTGTCACATTGGAAAGAGCTCTTCACAGCAGCTGGGATTTGCTGCCATATAGCAGCTTTATTATACATGGAACTCCCTAATAAGTTGATTAAAGATAAACTTCTTGAATCCTTGAATATATACTTTTAGGCATTTAATAAGTTGTAAAGAGGATGGAAACATAGAAGGTAATGTAAAGCACCAGAAGTTCTGTGTGTATCTGTAGATGCTCACGCTTGGTTTATGTGTTTCTCAGTGTTGCTACAACACAGGTCAGCTGTATTAAGTTCCTTTCCTGTTGGGACAAAATACCTGATGAGAAGCAACTTACGGAAGGAAATGTTTATTTTGTATGAGGTTGCCATGGCCAGGAAGGCATAGCCGAAGGAGCTTGAGGCAGCTGGTCACATTGAGTTCACAGTGAGGAAACAGGGAGTGATTAGTGCTGTTGCTCAACCAGCTCTCCCCTCGTTACAGGGCCCTAGCCCATGGGATGGTTCTGCCCACAGTTAGGGTCTGTCTTCCAGCCTCCATTAACCTAATCTAGATAACCCCTCATAAGCATGCCCATAGGATTCTTTCCTGGATGATTTTAAGTCCTATTGAGTTGACAGAAAATACCAACCATCCTATGTCTTTTTAAAAAAATGTTTTTAGTTACTTATTTTATTGACAACTTCCCTAATTGTAGAAAATATCCCATGGTACTTCCCTCCCTCCCCCCACTTTCCCCCTTTGAAACTCCACTCTCCATCATATATCCTTCCCCTCTCAATCAGTCTCTCTTTTTATTTTGTTGTCATCATCTTTTCCTCCTATTATGATGGTCTTGTGTAGGTAGTGTCAGACACTGTGAGGTCATGGATATTCAGGCCATTTTGTATCTGGAGGAGCATGTTGTAAGGAGTCCTACCCTTCCTTTGGCTCTTACATTCTTTCCGCCCCCTCTTCCACAATGGACCCTGAGCCTTGGAAGGCGTGTTAGAGATGTTTTAGTGCTGAGCACTCCTCTGTCCCTTCTTCTCAGTACCATGGTGCCTTCTGAGTCATCCCAAGGTCACTGTCATCTGAAAAGTGAAGCTTCTTTAACCAAAAGGGAGAGTAGCTTTAATATATGGTTGTGGACATTAAGAGAAGTCCTTACTGGGCAGTTTGATGAGCTTGGTATATACATTTAGCCAGACACCAGCAGACATTACAACCCTAGGGTTCATGACTACCCCTGTTGTAGGTTTTTAGTATCAGGGATGTATTTCCTCCCATGGAGCGGGCCTCCAGTCCAATTAGAGAGTGATTGGTTTCCCCCATAACAAACATGCCACTATTGCACCCGTTGGCTCAAATTTAAATTTGGCTAGCCAAATTTAAAGTTTGCAGTGTTCACTGTTGAGTATCTTCACTGGTGTTTTCTCTCTCCCATTGAACTGCATGCAGCATAGCTTTTTCCAGCTTTCTGTCAGTTGGTCCCCATGGAGGAGGCTTTCAGCTCAACTCCAGCAGGACTTCTCAGTGACCCTGCAGCCCAAGTATGTGGAGCAATTGGGTCTTACCATCTATTCCTGGTGGGAAAACAAGTGCCTTGGCAATGGCCTGTAATGTTTGGGAGGTATCTGTGACCTCCCTGGCCAACAACTCACCAGAAAGTATATCCCAGCCCTGGCACTGAAAATTTTCTAGTAACAATCTATTGCTTCTGAGTGTTCCATTGTCTAGAAAAGTAGGTTTCCATATGACTTATTTATATCCTCTTAGATTTTGATGAGCCTTCCCTCCACCTTTCTTTTACTCAATTTCTTCCCCTGACCTCACTTAGGCCTTTTCACCCCCATTAATCTGTTCTTCTACTTACATATATACAATACCATCCTATTAAGTCCCCCTCCCTCTCTTCCTATTCCCTTTATATCCCCTTTCTAGCTTTCTGGCTTTTGCTACTGAGTTTTATTCCTACTCACAAAGAAGTCCAATCATTTGTAGCCAGGATCCACATGTGAGAGACAACATGTGACTTTGGCTTTCTGGGCCTGGGTTACCTCATTAAGTATAATCCTTTCCAGATCCATCCATTTTCCAAAAAATTTCATAAGTTCATTTTTCTTTACCACTGAGTAGAACTCCATTGTGTAAATGTGCCACATCTTCATTATCCACTCATCATTTGAGGGACATCTAGTCTGGTTCCATTTCCTAGTTATTGTAATGGAGTGGCAATAAACATGGTCGAGCAAGTATCTCTAAGGTAGTGAGATGAGTCCTTAGGATATATGTCTAGGAGTGGTATAGCTGGGTCATATAGTAGATCTATTTTTAGCTGTCTCAACAACCTCCACACTGATTTCCACAATGGCTGGACCAGATTGCATTCTCACCAACAGTGTAGAAGGGTTCCTCTTTTCCCACATCCTCCCAGAATTCATGGTCATTTGTTTTCATGATGGTAGCCAATATGACAGGAGCGAGATGGAATCTCAACATAGTTTTAATCTGGATTTCCCTGATGACTAGGGATGTAGAACATTTTTTAGATGTTTATATGCCATCTCTATTTCTTCTTCTGAGAACTCTCAATTTAGTTCCATAGCCCATTCTCTCTTCATGCACAAGAATTAAGTCCAAATGGATCAAAGACCTTAATATCAGACGTGAAACTCTGAAACTGCTAGAGGAAAAAGTAGGGGAAACCTTTCAACATGTTGGTCTTGGCAAAGACTTTCTGAATATAACCCCAATTGCTCAGGAAATAAAACCACAGATCAACCACTGGTACCTCATGAAATTACAAAGCTTTTGTACAGCTAAGGACACCTTGAATAGAGCAAAGAGGCAACCTACAGAATGGGAAAAAAGTCTTTGCCAGCTATACATCTGACAGAGGATTAAAATCTAGGATATACAAAAAACTCAAAAACTTAAGTAATAAGAAATCAAACACCCTATCTGTCTTGACAGTATCTTCATATAAAACTTCAGGGGAGGCTGGAGAGATGGCTTAGTGGTTAAGTGCTTGTCTGTTAAGGACCACCTGCGAGGATCAAAACCTTAGAATGCCACAAGGTTCATCTGGAGTTCTCCAGGTGCCCCCTATCTATCTGCCTCTCTCTCTCTCTCTCTCTCTCTCTCTCTTTAAAAGACACAGGGGCCTGACTCAAGGGCTTCACTTGCCTGTGAAGCCATTCTGGTTTGACAGTTGCCCAGGACCCAAGGGGGCAGAGCGTAGCACATGCAGCTGGAGTTCATTTGTTTAGGCCCTGGCACACCCATTCTCTCTATATGGCTTTCTGTCTCTGTCTGTTGCTCTCAAATATATAAATAAATAAACAACAGTCTGACTAGTGGTTCTGGCAAAAAAATAAAATTCAATTCTCCAGGTCCCACCTTTAGTAGGGTTCAATGCCACATGAGGGGGACAAATGTGTCTGGAGTTTGTTCACTGGCTGAGAGGCTACTGGCCTCTCTCTCTCTCTCTCTCTGACTCTCTCTCAAAAAAATAAAAACTTCAGTAGATGAAGGACAAAGTCACAAGAGAGCAGGGCAAACAGTGGGCCTTCCTACAATGGATTCTTTTTCACCTATCTCCCATGAAGGATGCCCGTTTTATAAAGTGTGTGCCTGACACCAAGCCTCAGTGTCTATCTCTAATTATCTAAAACACTGTGAAAGAAAGATGGACATTGCCACTCTTGCTTTACAGAAGAAGAAACATCATCTCACAAGTTGCCTCTGTCTGAGGGCTTTAGAAGAACAGGATCCATGAAACTGTGTAGAGCCCACGCTCATGCATTGGAAACCATTCATTCCTTTCCTAAGGCAGCAGAGCTATTTAAGTACCTACTAGGTGCTTGGCTTTGAACTTAGCTGGCTTGCAACCTCAAAGCAAGGACAAAAATACAGATAATTTTTCTCAGCTATGAAACTTTCACGATATAATTGAATCCAGTATACATCCTTATTTGAAATACAGACCTCATTCTTATCAGTACTTTTCCATTTTATTAAGAAACTTCACCTTACAAAGGAGTTCAATATTTTATAATTGATCATTGTGCAGAGAGGATTAACTTGGGAGACCTGGGTTGCTAAAGTCATTTCCAACAAAGTCCTGCCTTTAGGACTGGCCTGTGGCCAACTCTTAGAAAATAATCTCCGAACACTTGGAATAGTCTGCCTCACAAGACTATTTCATATGCCTGGAGTTTTGTCCATGTTGCACCAATCTGACCAGATTATTGCTGCTGCCAGGTATTATTTATGATGAATATTTTCTTTTGCTCTGAGGACCCACAATCAGGTGGCTGAGGCCAATCACATGGCTACTATATGGCTGTGTAACTGACTCACATCAAAGACCCCATGCACCAAGACTCAAATGAGCATCCCTGGGTGACAATACTTCCCAGTAGTTCTCACAGTCTCTGAAAGAATTAAGAGTGTTATGCAATCTTGCAAGGAAAGGATGCTAAGGAACACATATCCAGTTTCCCTGGACTTTTGCCTGTGAACCATATCCCTTTGCACATTTTAATTTGCACTTTTGCTGTAACTATCTTTATCAGTGAATATAGCACATTTTGAGTTCTGGGAGTCCTTGTAGTGAGTCATCCAGCCTCATGGTGTTTATGGGCTCCCCTGACAGAAAAAATTGTTTCTTTACCCTCGCCACACTTCAGAGAGCCCCTGTCCTGGCACATCCATTGTGTGAACAAGGAACTATGGACTCCTGAAGTAAAGTGCCTGCCTTGGTGATGTTTAAAGGACCTCGTGTCACTTATATTCACAACAGAGGTGACCTAAACATTGTTTGCCATCCTGTCTAGAGGGGAGGTTGGAGAATTGGTAGAGCTGTGCATCAAAATGGACTCTTCATTAAACCACCCTGAATTATAGATATATCCACCAAATCACAGGCAGCCCTGTAAGGTCCCAGGCCTCTTGCTGAGGACTAGGCTTCCATCTCCAAACAATGGCAGCTCAAGAAGTCCAGTATATCACTCTAGGCAGATGTCAGGGAGGGAAAGTGACTTGGATCCTCAAATACAACAATAAGAATACTGTCTCCACTTTTATGTGAGGACCAAGTGAGGAAGTAGAGAAATGCATGGAACAGACTTCTAATTAGTGGGTTTCCTTCTTTATACAACTACTGAGCCTGGAGAAAGAAAATTGCTTATATACTGTAAAAAATTAAAAATAAGCAACTCTGCTAGCACTAGAATTCCACTGGACCCAGGCATGTTTTCTGGCACCAGTCTACATTGACCCCATGGCACACATGGCTTTTTATTGTTGACTTTCAGATCTCAGGGTCTCAGTTGTGGAAAATTCTAGATATGCTTAAAATGCAAAAAGAAGAGGGGGGGGAGGTCAAAATCACCTTTTTATTATAAACTTAATTAACAGTGTATGTTTAATGAAATCCATACCCTTCCCTGAAAATCTGAGGGCTATTTCTCAAAACCCATGTCTGACACTTAAGGTAAGTGTAAACTTTTAATGATTAAAAAATGCTTCATACTGTATCATATGAGAGTGTAGTCAAATACTCAGTCTGCACTTACAGTCCTGTCCTCTCAAATGGAAAGCTTTTATCATACACAGGAGTTATCTCAGTTCCATCCACCCACCCATTGGCTCATTTAACAAACACAGTATATCCAATGTAGAGCTATATCCTGAAAGATGGAACAGATAAATCCTGGCTTCAAACTGTTTATCCTCAGTCACAGGAAGTGGGTGAACCAAAACAACGAGAAAGTGAACATCTCACAACCAGAGGCAGGCAATTAGTAACAGTCATAGCATAGATGAAGGAGTGGTTCATTTGGGGATCAACAATCTCTTATTTGTACTACAAAACATCTATTCCTGCCTTTTCACGCATATCAACTGTATTTTCTCTCCAATGTTTTCCTACCCTATTCCTCAATTACTTTCTTCATCTACTTCTGGTACGTTTCCTCCATACCCAGATTCCTTATCACCAAGATAGTTTGTATCCAACACTGCTATGCCACATTTTTTATTTCACTCTGCACTAAATCTAAGACCATTGAGTTTGGTGCTCAATCTGTTTTGCAGCCTTCCTTAGTACAACCTTCCTTAGTGTTCTGATGCTAAGCTTTTGTTGATGGAGCTTCAATTATATCTCCAGAGACAAAGAGGCCATGAAGTGCTTTCTAATGCCAACTTATGTACCAGAATTGCTTATCTGAGCTGAGACACAATCTCCCCACCTGGTTTCAGGGCAAAATTTAAAGTCCTAATGTTATCTCATTGACTTCATAAGGTATTCTCTGAACTGGTACTCTGCTGATGCACATTTTAATTATTACTGTTTTGTTCTTCATCCTGAGGTGATTTTATCAACAAGAACAAATGCTTGAAGAAGCTAAATTAAATACAGAGTGATCTCATTAATTGTGACTCCACTAATTTAGGTTTCACTACAACATAATTTTGAGTTATCTAGAAGTAAAAATAAAATTCTAAATGAATTAATGGTGGAAATAAGACTTCAGGGAGAGGAGAACCTTCTACTTTCTTTGAAGAAAGTGCACCCAAGCACATTGAGACATTCTTGAACGGGCACTGACTTATAATTTTTTTTTTTATGTTTGTTCAGTAAGACCAAAGTCTTGCTTTTCAAAGAATAATTTTCCTTGTGAGAATACTTTCATTTGTTATTCTGCACAATTGGAGAAAATGAAGGTTTACATTTAAAAAAATATATTCAACAAGCCCACCCACTTCCATATTACTAAATATATTAGAGACATATAGTATCTACATCTAAATATATGTTTGTATGCACTAAAATACAATGGAAACATCTTGAAGTGGCATATTTATAGCTGGGAGGATTAAAGGTGAGTTTTGAATTTTACTTCATATTTGTAAGTATTTTCTGTAATGAAATCTTATTTATATCACCAATATAAAATGTTTTTTTTAAGGAATCACTAGCAGTTTTAAATATTTAGCAGATCTTTATCCCTAAAATGCTATAAAGGTTATATACTAAATAAAGGCTGAGTCATATTCAACAGTTATGAATAAAAAGATGGTGTGTATTTCCTCCCCATCTTCAACACCCCTAGTCCCTCCCCACCCCTCCAGAACACACAAACCTAATGACAGCGTGATTCAGTACCATAAAATTTCCCTCACTAAAAGCACACTAAAAGATATAACCATTAATAAGGGGTGGGAGGACATCACCCAAGCCTAAGGGCCCTGTAGAAGGAGATTAACCCTAAAACCATAGACACTAGCTAGTAAATACCCATGCCAGATCTGGATAACTCTCCACAGTGAACCATTGGTCAAGGAGTCCATGAGGTCCCCCAAACAGTGAGACCACTGCCAAAGCTCACCAGAGATAAATGCTAAGACCATATTGTTGAAGATACCATAAGACAAGGACACAGTACATTGAGAGAGATCAGTTGGAACCTAGAAGTAAGCCAACTCTCTACTTGTTCATAATGCTGGAAAGTATGAATAGTGAATTGCTGGTGGATAGTGGCCACCAACAGCATGATCAAGCAAGGGATCTTGAAAGCTAAGAAATCAAGTTGAGCAAGAAGTACACACTTGTGCAATAGTGCCACACAGCCTATGCAGATTATCAATACCTCTCTGATTGCTTATGAGACCCAATTAGTAGGACAGAACTCATAACTGTTACTGGGAACCAAGTTAGAATCCTATAGATAAGAAGGCCACAGACTACACAGAGATGTTTCTACCCTTCTGTGGCCAAGCAGAATATCTCTAACTATAGAAAAGTCTCTTAAATAACTAGGGTTATTCTATTAAATCCATGCTGCTCTCATTCATGTTTGCAGTATATACTATTTTTTTTACATAATGCAGTAAAGGCTTAGAATAACCAAGATCCATCAATATGACAAGAAAAGATAGTCAATGGCGCACACCTTTAATCTCGGGAGGCAGAGGTAGTAGGGCCAAGAGACCACCCTGAGACTACATAGTTAATTCCAGGTCAGCCTGGATCTGAAACCCACCTGAAAAAAAAAAACCAAAAAAAAAAAAAAAAAGAGTCAATGGTCTGGCAGGAGACAACCCTCTCCATCGCATCTGCCAGGACCCAGGAGACATTACAGAAGAAGTTGTGATATGAGCATGAGTGCTGCTCTCATTCCTATCCTGACAACCAGCTCTAGAGAGATGGAAATAAATACTGAGGACAATAAAAATGCCTCAAAGCATAAATTGAAAGATTCTTTAATAGAGCTTAATGCCAAAAATAGTCTTATATTGTACCCTCCAAGGCTCAGGAAACATTACAGAAGAGGGGACTGAAAGATTGTGAGAGTCTCAGGGTCAGAAGGAGCATCCTGAGGCATTGCCTCCCTGGAAAGAGACTAACTGATGCATCTATTCAGGGGAGAGGGGATATAAAAGTATAACCTGATGGGAATATGACCAATACCTGATATGTTCATACAATAAAATACATAATCAATAAATAAACTAAACTTTCCAATAAAAAACAATAGTGAGGAAAACAAAAGACTTGGTTGTAGTAGGAAAAGCTGGTTTACCACCAGTCCAAAGTTCACCTTTAGACCTTCCTTGTTGGAGCCAGTCTGGTCCTAGATTCAGTTTACAATATGACTAAGCCAAGACCACTTCTGATTTTGGATCAGTAATACCTATTAGCTTCCCATTATGATAGAATTGTGTTACATGTGGAGGAGGACTGATTAAATCTAATCTTGTATGAATTTTCTAGGATCCCCAAGGTGTCATGGTCAAACTGAGACAGTTTACACACAGCATGGTAGACTATGTGCTTATTCAATACCTTTAAGTTATGATTATGCTAAATATATCCAATGAAACTTTGCTGACTTCTGGTAGTCACCATTATTATTATTACACTGTAATAACTGTAAGCATATCAAATATTTTATTTATTTATTTATTTATTTATTTATTTATTTATTTATTTATTTGGAGAGAGATACAGAGAGAGACAGAGAGGGAGAGGAAGACAGAGATGGGTGCGCCAGCAGCCTCTTAGCTGCTGTGAATGAAATCCAGATGTGTGCTCCCCCTTGTGGTCAAGTGTGGCATTGTGTCCTTGTGTCACTTTGCATCTGGCTAAACATGGGACCTGGAGATTGGAACAGGTGTTCTTAGGCTTAAGAGGCAGGCGCCTTAACCACTGAGCCATCTTTCCAGCCCATCAAATTTTTTGGACAGGTAAATTTTCATTTTAAACTTAACTTTTAAAGATAGAATTTACTTTTCCATCACAATTCATGAATTGATTCTCAGGGATATAAATTAATAGCCTAGGTTTCCACAGCTATTGCACTGAAGGTAGTATTCAAGTGTGCATTCAGCCACCATGAAGCTCTTCCCTCAACCTCAAACATTGCCTGCTACAAGCCTAAAACCTGGTTGCATTCTGGTTGTTTCTAGTATCTGCCCAGGCTGTGTTCTAGAATCCTTAAAGAGCTCTGAATTTCTGCTGGTCATTCTGGAACTTCAGTGATTGATTCTCCTGATAGGAATGGGGTTGATTTGACCCAGATAACTTCCCTGGAGACTGGAACATATACTGTGTCTGTGAGAAAGCACATTGTAAAGAAAGAACACAGGACCAAGGGTCAGACATATTGGCTTTCATTCTCTGCCTCTGCTCCTAATTAAATGTGTGAACTTGATCTTTGTGTCTCACCTCTATACACCTTTACTTTTTTGTTGAATAATTAGCATGTACAGCTAATGGAGAGTAAAAATGGGATAAAATGTTTCATAATGACTCAGAAAGTTTTACTAATATAATCTATAATTAATAGCATCTTAATCTACATAATAAATTGTTCTCACAGGTCTAAGCATGGAACTCAGAATTCTATGAACCAGACATGGAGAAAAGGGTTTAATTTGTTATAAGGTTTTGATAGATTTTTCTGGAAGTGAAGGATATGTTTTTAATCAAGGAGGGTCCATACTTGAGTCTAGTATAATTGAGTAGGCATTAGTTTCTCTTCTTCCTGCCTTAACAATTTGGAACAAAAACCTGAGTTTAGATACTTAATACTAATAGAATAAATATCAAATGCATTAATGAATAGCTAGTTATAAAGGTGGTTCTTACTGTAATAAATCCTAAACCTCAGTGTCATGATAGAATACAGTCTTATGTCACTCTCACTTCATGGATCCTTGTGAACTGGTGACTCTTCCACTACAAGTCTTAATACAAAAATCCAGGTAGCTTCATTCTGGCAATGGGTCTGTCTTAAAGATCTAGCCTCTTCAGGTTGCTGGAGAAGAAGGACTGTCTGGCTGAAGGTCTTGATAGTTGGATCTGGATTTCCTTTCAGTTACCGTGGATCAGCATGAGTCACATGGTTCCAGCCTCCTGCAGATTTTACTGTGTGTTCAGGAAAAAGAATGGAAACTGAATCCTGAGGCTTTGCCTATGGAAAAACAGTATAGATGTTGCTTCTGAATATCTAGAAGTGGCAGAACTAGTTCTCCCTGGCTGCTGTCTTTCCTGTTCTGGTTGCTGAGACTCCTATGGGCTAGAATGACTTGTTAAAGGGATCAAAGACATTGTCGTAATGGGTGACGGTTTGTTTCATTCCAGTCCATTTCATTTTTTATGTTATAAACAGAGTATAATTTTGTTATTCACAAATTATACCAAGTATTTTATGATTGGAGTCATAGAGTATATTGCTTTTATATAGACATTTTCACTTAATAGTATGAATTTAATACCATCTATGTTTCTGAGGTCTTAATTACTTATTTTCTATAATTGCTCGCTTGAACTGGCATACCAGTTTATAACTTATTGAAGAACTACTTGGTTGCTTTCAGCTTGGGTCATCTATAATACAGCTGCTATAAATATTCTATTTATTCTATTTATAAATATTCTATGCATATGAGACTTTTCAGGTCAGTTGAGTTGATACCTAGGTATATAATTGTTGGATCAAATGTCAATGCTGCATTTGGTTTCTTAAGAAGCTTCCAAACTGTCTTTCAACATGGCTTTATTATTCCCTGCAACAATGGAGTTCCTGTGGTTCTATACTCTTATCATCATATGTTAATGTCATTTCCAAAACTGATTATTCTGATAGTTACAACCACACTAAAAATTATTTTTAAAGCTACAAATGATCTGAGATCACTATATCAACAGTTAGAGTGTGGGTTAGTCAATCCTCTTGGCATATGTACTTTTAACTCTGGCAACAGTTTAAGGGATGGCTAGTTGAATGATAATGTGAGAGAAGAGATAATTTCCATAGGTTTATTGGCATGAGTAATTGAACAGGCTTAACTATTGCCACAGTAAAATTCTATTGTCAACTTGACCAGATTAGGACTCAAGTAACAGACATGACTTTTAAGTGGGTCTGTGAGGGTATTTCAAGGAAGGACTGATGAAGGGAGGAGGACCTTCTCCAGGGCAGGTGGCTGTTCTGGTGGACTCTATATAAGAAACTCCAGTGAAACACATTGCCTGGCTGCCCTTGGTACTGGCTGGTGGTTCATCTACCCTGCAATTGCCATTCAGCCTCATCAGTCTGTCAATGTTAACTAAATATCTTTTAAGCCTTCAGTTATAGATTGGGATGGTGAAGCATCCAGCCTCATGGATTGAACAGCTACCTGACCCTCATACTTTCCATTGTAAAGATAGACATTGTTGAATTGCCCAGCCTATCTCCTGTAAACTAATCTCCTGGGTATTTTTAATACATATGCATTCTGTCAGTTCTGTTCTTCTAGAGAACCCTGATTAATACAATATACAGAATCTAAACTCTTTAGGAGGCCCAATGGTCAGTGGATAAAAAGTCTGACTGGACACATCTCTTGGGCAGTGAAGAAGTAGCTTTTCTACTGTCTTTCCCAAATCCCCTTACTGTATTCCTCTCTGGAATATAGACTTGCTGCAATGCCATCTCTATAATCAATTGCACATGACAGAGTTTTCTGAAAAGACACAGATGTAAATTATCACCTGGTGAACCTGGACTCTGTAGGACTTCCAGGAAATAATAAGTTACTTGTTTTTTATTATTTTTTTTCTAGAAACAGAGAAATTGGTCAACACCTGAAAAAATGAGTTTTCCAACTTTCAAACTCCCTTTTTTCTTCATTCAACCAAATTACTGAACTTTAATAAGTTCATTTGTTTAAAGATGACATATAACATAGTAGAATACAGTATGCTACCCATGTATAATGTATTACATATAGCATAAGTATGAAAACACAGGGAAGCAAGTATGTGTACACACATTTAACCCATGCACAGATCAGGATACATTACTGAAAATAACCAGAAGAAAAATATATAGGATGTGCATTTAGAAGAATAACTAAAAATTTTTAAAGGATTCCATATTGTAAACACTCCTCCCCTTCCTTTGCATCTTACATTCTTTCCACCACCTCTTCCACAATGGTCCTTGAGCCATGCATGGTGTGATAGAGATGGACCATCTGTTATCACTTCTTCTCAGCACTTTAGAGAGTTTTGAATCTCCACCATCTGAAAAGAGAAGCTTCTCTAACCAAAAGTGACAATATTATTAATATATGGGTATATGATGCTATCTACACAAGACCTGCATAATATAAAGGGAAAATTAAGGCATCAAAATAGAAGAGAGACTAGATAAGAAGGGTGGAGGGGGGATTTTGGAGGGAGAAAGGAAGGGTGGTGAAAGGGGTTCATGATCATGGTATATTACCTATATATATGGTAGTTGTCCATAAAAAATTATAAAAAGAATTCAGAAAAAATGTCATAGCCATAGATCCTCATACCACAGAGGAGTGAAAATGTAAAGTTAAGATATGTTTGAATACCAAAATAAGACAATATGAAAAAGGAAAAAAAATTGATCAGAAATAATATACTTATAAGACATCAAGTAAAATAAACATATTTTATGAATAATGTTCCTGAAAAGGGGAAAAAATTAAATTACACAGAAAACAGTATTTTAGAAAAATGTTGAATTAAAGAAATGCTTAGAAGCATTGTTTTGACAAACATACACACAAAATATATGTAAAAAATGAGAGATAACTGTGAAAATTATTATGTTTCAACATGTGTACACACACACACACACACACACACAGAGTTCTTTACAGGACAAGAGGAATACATGAATTTGCTTATTTTTTTTCTTTCCTTTCTTTCTTTCTTTTCATGTTTTTGTTTTTGCTTTTTTTTTTTTTTTTTTTTTTTTTTTTTTGGAGGCAGGGTCTTACTCTAGCTCAGGCTGACCTGGAATTCACTATGTAGACTCAGGGTGGCCTGGAACTCTCTGAAATCCTCCTGCCTCTGCCTCCCACATGCTGGGATTAAAGGTGTGTGCCACCATGCCCAGCTCTCTTTCCTTCTTTTTAAAAAAGATATTTTCATAATAATTTTATTGGAAATTTAAAAATACAAATACATTGCAAATTTGTTCTATTTCCATCTGGTTATCCACTTATATGATATCTTCCCAACCCCATTCCAAGATATTAACATGTAGTCCCTAGCAGGCCTTGAATTCATGTTCCTCCTGCCTTGAATTCTAGAGTGCTGGGATTACAGGATTATGCCACCAAATCTGACCAAGCACTGCCTGTCTGATCAAGAGGGAAGGAAATGTGAAGCAAAATTTTATATCATACAAAATGGTGTTTGAGAATAAAGCCTACCAAAAGTCATTTTTATACATGGTAGAACTCAGGGTAATGCCCTCACAAGCTTTACTTAAAAAAAGAGGATCATAAAATCCAGTCAACCAAGAAATGAAGGAAAACATAGCAATGGCAACTCAGTTTGTACACACCAGATTTATCTTTAATTTAAAACTAAGAATAAATGATATTTGAAACTTTTGTACTCTCAAAGTTGTTAAGTGTATAAACCTTGAAAATACATATGAAAATGAAACCCACAAAAAGTTGAGAGAATGTGAGAAAGGGAAACATACATATGCTTGAGCATGCATGTGCATACATATGAAAGTTTTTTTATTTTTTATTATGGTGGAGGGTAATCTCTGTATTTCTTATGTTTAATAAAGCAATAAGTATATGTGTAGACATATTATTAATTAATAGGAATGTAAAAATGCTAATTCATTAAAGAATATTTCAAAGTATCAGAAGGAAAATTAGAAATACAAAGAGCATGCCCCAAAGCAAAATATAGAAAACCCAATCATTGAAAAACCACAAAAAGAGAAACTAACTTAAAATAAAACAATAAAACTAAAAACACAGGCATATTATTAATTATGATCTGACAAACTCACATATTCTTAAAAACCCATTAAACTGATCCAAGCACAGAATGAAGTTAAAAGGTAAAATAAGTACTTCTGAAAAAATTTTAAATACTGACTAAAGATGTAGTATTCAAACAAAAATGACTCAGGATTATTCTTTAAGCATAAGATAAAATTAAAATCAGAGTAAAATTATTAAATAAGACAATTTTGTCTTTTAATGATAAAGCAATGAGGATATTGTTGCCATTCTTTTTTGTTCCTAACACCACAGCATTTGTATTAAGAAAGCAGTGTAAAAAAGTCCCAGAATTACTACACAAAAACAATATTGGTAGGATTTTCTAAGTAGATGCTCAAATTAAAAAGATACATCATATAGAAATTTAAGAAAAAAAAAAACTAGTCAAGAAGATGTGACCTAAACAATGTAAAAAAGCAGATATTGTCAATTCTATAACAGAAAATAAAAATACAAGTTGTTCTCAAGTGCCCATGGAACATTCACATATCTGTGTCGCTATTCTGTTAACACTTCAAAATTAATTATAACTACTGAAAATGAAAATATTTTGGTTTTGCTTACAAGAAAAATAAAAGGGCATTAAGACTAGAAATTCAGAGACATTATCCATCCCATCCTTTAAATAAGCCCTATCTATCTTGGATTTTAAAGAATCCCTAGAGAAAAACACAACAAAAATAATTGTTGAATATCTTGCTATCTCCCAAACCTTATATAATATTGGAATT
Organism: Orientallactaga sibirica; assembly: GCA_036365145.1. NCBI lineage: Eukaryota > Metazoa > Chordata > Mammalia > Rodentia > Dipodidae > Orientallactaga > Orientallactaga sibirica. The sequence goes on from JAEOAD010000034.1 coordinate 16,173,691, forward strand.
ATAATTATGTTTAAAGCATATCTCATAGGTATAAATACATTACTATATCCCAAACATGTAAATAAATGAATTAATAATTCACCTAAAATGATAAGAAAATGAAAAATGTAATAAATGTATGGAAAGAAGATGGTAGAAATTAATAAGGAAAATTAAAATTAATGATTCTGAAAACAGAATGAGCAGAATTAATAAATGCAATGACAGCTTGTTGATTTATAAAAATAGCTTAATTAATTATCAAATTAAAAATATGTGATTGTGTTGGAGGTGGGGTAGATGGTGGAAAAAAGACAATATCAACATTTAAATCAGAAAACTAGGAGAAAATAGAAAAAAATAGATAATACTCTATTTGATATTGATGTAAACACTTTAACACTTTAGCAAATATACTCTGTCTTTACCTAATCAAATAGATTAGTATATTATATCTAAGTAGATTTTTATTCTAGGAAAGAAGATTTGTCTAAGTTTAAACATTACATTACTATTACTCTGTATCTTAAACAAGCAAAGAACATAACCACAAAATTATCTCAATAAATGATTAAGCAAATCAATTTCAGCATTTATATATACTTGAATATTTAAAATTGTATTTATTTGTCTTTGATATTAGGTCTCACTTTCTGTCACACTTGTCTTATAAGTCATGCTTCAGCCTCCTGAGTTCTGGTATTATAGGCATACCCACTACATTTATTTTTTTTCACAGTGCTTAACAAAATATGAAACAGATACTTTATTTTTTGAGACAGGATCTTACTCTAGCCCAAGTTGACCTGGAACTCACTTTGTAGGCTGTCCTTGGACTCATGGCAATCCTCTTCCTTCAGCCTCTTGAGTCCTGGGACTGAAGGTGTGTGTCACCATCTGCAAAACAGATATTCTTTAATGAAATGCCAATCAGAACTTTGGATAGTTTGAAACAAATGTATTCCCATTATAGTTATGTACAAAATGAGTAAATATTGTGTCAACCATAATTTGACAATGTTCTGGAAGTAATAGCTAATATATAATTGGACAGTAGGAAATATACATGAAAAGGAGAGATGGAAATTCATTATTAACACATGAAAAGATTATATGCCACAAAACTCAGATGAAATGCTTAAATTAGAGGCAAGATAAGTTATAAATTAATTGATTAGAATTGCTAATAAAACTAATACATAATTATACTATATTGATAGAAATTAAATGATAGAGCATACCTTACTTATAAAAGTAATAATAAAGATTAATTTCCAAATAATACACTTTACAAGAAAATTTCAGGGCATATATGAAGAAATATATCTGTAAAACTATTTTGATAAACATATAAGACTATGTTAATGAAAGATTTCCCTAGTTATTTTTATGGGGCAGTTCAAATGGTAACATATATATGCATAATTCTTACTGTTCAATATAATACCAGCAAATACATTAATATATTATTCATTTGTAACTAAAAAATATGACTGTCAAAGTTCATCTTAAAGAGGAAACTATCATGGATAAATTCTCAGAAAAACTTTGAGGAGAAATGGGGGAATCACACCAGCAGATATTAAAGCATATCACGGAGAAATGGCAAAAACATTGTGTCACTGTGACAAGAACAGAGTAACATATTAGGGAAGCATAAAAATTCTCCAAATAGGCCTAAGAGCACACTGGAAAAAAATAGATTATTATAGAAAGTCAAACTTATGTGAATAGATCTTATTGGACAAATCCCTAGCCATTTAGCATGGGCAGGGGAAGGAAAGCTAAGCTAACATCTGAATTTTCATACCAAAATAAATACTAGATGGTTCAAAATTTTAAGATGATATGAAAGCAGTGAAATAAAGAAAAATCAAATAAAGTGACTACAGCATGATAATGTATATTTCAAAATATTAGAAGCAAGCATTTTGAATGTTTACATGATAAAGAAATGATGAATGTTTTAGGATAGACATGTTCATGGTGATCAATATCACATGCTGTAAACATTCATTAAAACATGGCATGGTGCTCAGTCATATGTACAACTTCTATATATTTTTTTATTTCCTAAAAGTAAATTACAATTAAAAGAAGATATTGAGGAGGATCATTGTGGTAGTTTGAATGAAAGAGTTTGTATGGTTCCACAGACTCAGACATATTTTTTATATTAAACTTCCTACTTGAGACCCTAGCAGGAAGATCCCTGCTATGGGGATGAGGTGGGGTGGTGGGGTTGCCTGTCACTAGGGGCAGATCTTATTGTTCAGATCTAAGGTGTGTTTGGGGATTGTGGTTTGAATAAATGCCCCCCCAATAATGCATGTGTTTATTAAAACTTCTTGGATTTCCAGCCACCTAGCTGGAGGAGGTGTCACTGGGCAGATCTTAGGGTCCAGTCCTAAGGTGTGGTGGTGGATTTGAAATTCCAATCTAAAGATAGGCAAAGTGGCTGGGGTTCCTGAATTGTGCTTGTTTGTGGTGGTATTTTAGGGATTTGGCTTGTGGCTTTCCCTCTCTGCTTGGAAAGCAGGCCAGCTTCTGCATTTATGGAACTTTTCCTGGATCTGTACACTTCAGTAGATATCCCTTCTTCCATAACTACCTGGGAACTACCAGTGAACCTGAAGCTGTCTACTACAGGGATGAATCTGAATTCCAGCTGAAAAGTGTGGAGAGAGTAGTTTGAGTCCTGGCAGTTCCTGTTTTGTGGTGCTGGCTGTTGGTGATTTCTCTCTGCTTGAATCTATGAATGGGAGCAAGCTTCTTCTGCCATTGATAGAACTTCTCCTGGATCTGAAATAAAATCCCTCCTCTCATAAACTATATCTAGAGCTGATGGCAACACAAATGCATGTGGAGACTTTTGCCCCATGTTTACAAATCATATCCACAATGAAAAAGGAAGGTGCAACTTTGATAAGGAACCCATAGGACAAATAACTGATGTTCTGAAGGATCTCATCAATCCACATTGACAAGAAACAAATGCACATACAAAACCAAACCAAAATATGATTGCCCAGTGTGAATTTAAAAAACAAAAAATGCAGTTCATGGAAAATTCATCCATGCAACACAAACACACATGCACGCACACACACACACAGAGCCAGAGAAATACATGAGAGAAGAATACTGCCCTTTCCTATAATTAAACAATAATAAAAAAATCAAACAACAGCTAGGTACCACTTTCTGTTATTGTTTTATTAAGTTTGATGAAGGCTTTAAAGCACTTTCATGTACTGCTGATTGGTTTGTGCATTGAGAATCAGTTTGGGTATTTCATTTATAATGGAGTCTGCATAGATTCTTCTTTCCATGCAACTTAAAGTATAAAAACTATTCATATTTGTGTGAAGTTGTTCTCTACATATACAGAGAAAGGCCACTCAAATGAATTAAGGTACCTCCATGGAATTGGGTACTCTCCAGCTATTCCAAAGAAAAAGAATAATCCTTATATACAACCATAGAAAAATGTTTAATACACATTTTACAAGTTAAATAAAAAAAGCAATGTACCCAGCAGTATATAGTATGAGCCTCTCTGGTTTTAATAAATTGATACAGGATACATATCTATATCAATCTTTGATTTTAATATTTCTGGGAAAATTTACAAAAATAGTTTGCAATAGTGTTCTTTGGAAAGTGGACAATAAGGCTGCCTTTCAAGGGAAACTATTTTTCATTATTTTATCACTTAAAGTATTTACATGTTTACCAAGTGCATTTATTATCTTTACAACAAAAGTTTTAAAAGACAAAAAGGCCATTTTCGTGAGAGTAATGAGAGCTAGATGATAATACTATTCAGAAAGAATGCTTTAAAGCCTATGTAAATCAATTTCCAAATACTCTAAATATATTTTATCATGAATAAAAGGAACTCCTAGATGAAACATGAAGTATTATTTAGAGGTGAAAAGATTAGTTTGTGGAAGCATTGCAGGCTTATTCAGAGATCTCACCCACCACTAAACATATATAATCTGTATTTATTTGCACAACCAGCAGCTATGTTATAACATTTTGTTTATTTCCTTTAAGCTTCAATTTTATATTAAGATGAGGATAATAATAATTGTAATAGTGATAATTACACTGGCACCTATCTCATAAAATCATAATAAAATTAAGTAAGAAAATTGCTGTAAACCATAGTAATACAAACAGCATGATATTGACATAAAAACAGGCACAGAGATCAATGGAATATAATTGATGATCTAGGTATGACTTGGAGTAACTATGGCTACCTGATCTTTGACAGAGGAGCCAAAAATGCTCACTGGAGCAAAATTAGTACCTTTAGCAAATGGTGCTGGAGAAACTGGGTAGCCACTTGTAGAAGATTGTCTATGGACCCCCTCTTCTCACCTTGCACAAAAATCAACTCCAAATGGATTAGCGACCACAAATGCAAGATTTGAAACTCTAAATCAAGTAGAAAAAAAAAGTAGGGGAACACTCCAAGATAGAGACTTGGAGAAAGACTTTCTAAATAAGAATTCAGTAGCCCAGGGAATTAGGTAAACACACAACAATTGGGACCTCATGAAAATAAAAAAGCCATTATACAGATAAGTAAGCCATCAACAGAGTCAATAGACAACCTACTGAATGGGAGAAAGTCTTCATCAGCTATACTTCCGACAAAGATTTAATATCTAGAATCTACAAAGAAGTCAAAAAACCTAACCAATAAAAAAATCAATCACTCTACTAAAAAAATGGGGCAGGAAACTGAACAGAGAGGAAGAAATACAAATGACCATTAAACACCTAGAGAGATGTTCAACATCTCTATTCATTAGGATATTAAACAGCAAATTAAACCACTAGGAAATTCCATCACACTCCAATAAGAATGGCAGACATCAGGTTGGATAAATACCTTAGCATTTAAGGTGCTTGTCCTTAGGATAAGGCTAAGGACCCAGTTTTAATTCCTTAGGACCCCACATGCATCTGGAGTTTATTTGCAGAGGCTGGGGGTCCTGGCACATCCATTCTCTCTCACTGTCTCTCTCTCTCAAATAAATAAATAAAAATAAATTTTTTAAAAAAAGAATGGCAACCATCAAAAAATCAAATGACAAAACATGCTGGTGGGAGTGTACGGAAAGAGGACTCCTCACCCACTGCTAGTGAGAGTGCAAATTTGTACAGCCACTGTGGAAATCAGTATGGAGACTCCTCAAAATGCTTAAAATAGAACTACCATTAAATCCAGCTATACCTCTTTTGGGCATACACCGTAATGACTCTATTATATACCAGATAGACACTTGCTCAACCATTTTTATTCCTGTTCTGTTTATAATAGCCAGGAACTGGAATTAGCCCAGATGCCCATTAATAAATATATGGTTAATGAAGATGTGGTACATATACACAATGGAATTCTACTCAGTGGTAAGGAAAATCAATCAATTATAGGAAAGTGGAGGGAACTGGAAAAAAATCATTCTAAGTGAGGTCAAACAGGCTCAGAAAGATAAATGCTACCTGACCTCCTATGTGATTCCTAACCTGGACCAATATCAGTTCATGGTAAGCCATAATAAATATTAACAGTAGGGACATGTTACTAAAATTAAGCTAGGAAAAAAAGGGGAAATTGGAGGGGAGGTAAGGAAGGGCTACTTGATCACAAGTTGATGGTCAGCAAAAAGAGAAACAAATGAAAGAAAGAAAAAAAGGAAGAGAGAAAGAGAGAAAGAAAGAAAGAAAGAAAGAAAGAGAAAGAAAGAAAGAAAGAAAGAAAGAAAGAAAGAAAGAAAGAAAGAAAGAAAGAAAGAAAGAAAGAAAGAAAGGTGGAAAGGCTTCAGGGGTAGAGGAAGGGGTGATGAAAGAATACACAAAACTAATGGCAACATGAATCAAGTACATAGAAACCAATTTCATGGATACCATTCTACAAGTCCTTACCCTCAATAAGAGGGAGAGGAGACCCTACACAGAAGAGTCCCACAAAAGATGGAGAAAGCATAATCCTAAAACCATGGGCTCTGGCTGGTAATTCCCAGGGTCAGAATTGGCTTTCCCCCAACAGACAGCTGTTGGTCATGGAGTCATGAAGTCTTGAAAGACAGGCCATTGCCAAAACACTTTATCACCTGCAAGAATTAAAAGGTAAGTCCCTATTGCTGAAGTCACCATGACCTGTGGGCATAGTACATCATGTGACCATGCGGGAACTGAGAGGTAATCCAATTCCTTCCCAGCTAGCCCTCATAGTTCTGGAATGTGCTATGCAAGCAGCTGGAAAAATAACAGTTTCCAACAGATGGAATAAGGAGGAGATTCTGCCAGATAGGAAATTAACCAGCCAAGCAAGAACTACACACTTGTGCAATAGTGTCACACCGCTGATATAGGTAACCAACTGCTCACAGATTTACACATGAGACTAGCTCAGTGGAGGAGAATTCATATCTGGCTCTGGAAACCAAGCCAGACACCCTACTACAGGAAACTAATAGGCTCCAGAGAGAACCTCTACTGCTCTTTAACTAAGAAGATGGACATATATATCAATAAGTCTCTCTAATAACTATTGTGGAGAATCTGTTCTATCTTAAGGATAGTTGAGAATACTGGGGTGAACTAAGATACATCAGTACATCAAAAATAGAGAGCTGACTGCCTACCGGGAGACAGGTCACCTCCACTTCATCTGCCTGCTCCCAGAAGTCATTACTGAGGAAGTGGTGGCATGAATACTGCTCTCATGGCTAGCCCCAGGGAGAAGGCAACAGACACTGTGGTCACTCAAACCTCATCAAAACAGAGATCCTAAGGCTAAAGAGAAAGCAACACTCATTACATCAGATCCCTATCTTGCCTGCCAAAGTTTATGGATCATTTTGGAAGAGGGTGTAGAAAGATTTTAGAGCCTCAGGATACATGAGAATAGCCTGAGACACCGTGTCCCCCTCCCCACAAATTGACTGAGAACTCTTGGTCCACTCAATGAATACCAATAACCCCACAGAAGAAGATCCTCAACAGAATCAAGGCAGGGGTGAGGAAGTCTAAGAGTACAACCTTTATACATATATATGTAATCAATGAATAACAAAATAAATTTTAAAAAAGAAAATGGCCATAAAGTTGTATCACAGTTTCTGACTTGGTAAAGAATTACTTAGGAAGGAAGTAGACTAAGACATGTCTGAGAGAAAAAGAAAGTTCTGTAAAGGAGTAGCCCTAACTAGGTATCTTCTACCACAATGTGTGCTTCTAAGGGTTTTCCAGCCAGTACTGAGTAGGCAGGAGTTTGACTCCATCTTGATCTACAGAGTGAACTCTGGTCTTAAAGACAAAAAACAACGACTTCTTATTTCCTGCTTTTACCTGTTGAAATACTTTGCTGGCAGCCTTCACATCTTCATTAGGGACAACACTTTATCTTGCAACACACACACAAGCATTGGCAGGACTTTGCCTCCCATCGCACTTTGTGGAGTTGATGCTCTTGTCTCACTTGGCCCAGCCAAATGCAGGGTTCTGGAGCTTGCTGCAGCATGGGAGAGCATGGGCCTGGAGAGCACCTGGATCTGGATCAGACCAACCTGTGTTCTAATCTTAGCTCCAACATCTGCTGATGCATAGCCACAGGACATTCACATGGCCTTATTTGCTAAGAAAAATTGCTTTTGATGAGTTAAACTTTTCTTTGTTTAGATATCAAAATACTTGTCTGGTTTACAAGCCACAACACAGCAATAATTAACAAAAGTACAGTGTTCCCTGCATACTAATAATTGCCTCAATGTTTACTCCCTTAGAACAGCTTCAGCCTCTCTCACATCTGGACTATTCTTTTAATATGCACTCTAAGCCCCTTAGTTCCCTTAGTCGTTCTTACCTGGATTATTACAATAGCCTTCTACTGTCCTCCAAATCTCCATGTTGTCCTCCCTCCACTGCATTCATTCAGATTCATCTTTCTAAGCATTTTTTTTATAGCCATGCTGCTCTGTTGTGTAAAATTCCTCAGTGATTACACATGACACCAGGCTAAGCTCTTAGATTCTTCTAATCCCATGACATCATCTCATTCCATTCACCGAGTGCTCCAGACTTCTCCAGACAGTGATATTGCTTGACCTGTGACCTATTTCCAGAATGTCATCCTGTGGGATGTCAGTTCCACTTCATGTTCAAATTGCCAGCACTTTCGTGAAGCTTTCTCTAATGGTCGTGGATTTCATCTTATAACTGAAGACCATTATTTAGATCTTTTTCACATGTATATATTAAATTATCCCTTTTCAGTTTTTTAATTATTTTAATATGTGTGTATGTGTGGTGTATATGTATGTGCATACATGCATGTAGATTGACATGTGGAGGACAGAAGTTTATATCTAGTGTCTCCTCAATTGCTTTTCTCCTCAATTTTTGAAATAAGTTCAGTCTTTGAACCTAGAACTCATTGATTCTGCTCAATAAGGTAGCCACCAGGAAACCTCCTGTCTTTGCCTCCCCAGTACTGGGATTATAGATGTATGCCACCACACCTAGATTTAAAATGGGTGCTAGTGATTCTAATTCATACCATTTTGCTTGCACATTAAACACTTTACCTACTGAACAAATCTGCCACAGCCCTACATTCTCCCATTAAAAAAATATATCCTTTCAACCCATAGATTGGGTGGTTCCAGTGAGCAAGTGTTATACCATTCATCTTCATACTTTCATCACCTGGAATTAGAATAAAAAAACAATGGTAGTTTGAAAAGTGTTCATTTAAATAAAGCCATTTACTAGGAAGCCTGGAAGTATGACTTCACATCTACTTAACAACCAACATGGTGAGGTTCAAATGCAGTTCAATAATGACTTTAGTGCTGTGCTATCAAATGGAGAACATCACAGCAATAGAGCCTGCCATTTTGGGCATGTGGTTAACATCTAACCCACTTGTCCCTGTTATTACAGTTTCCTCCTCTGTCATAATAGACTTTATAGTTCCTTTTGGTGACATACCAATGATATGCCAATTACCATGTGCAGCCTTTTACATATAGATTTTACTTATCATAATGGCCCCTTGATGACAAAATCCCAGAGGGTAAATCTTTTTCAAGGCCATGAAGAAATATCAATTAAAACTGAGCTGACTCTGAACCCCCATGTCACAGATTAGGCAGTGCAGTTTCCTTGAAAGAGATAACATAACCTACCCTATTCCATACATGAGGTAAGATATGATCACTTATTTGCTAGGCTGACCCGTGATATCCATGTCAAAACAAAACAAGAGGTGGTGTGTGTAAGAATCAGACCCAAGGCTTCTCATGTCATCTACTACAGTTTGAGCTCTTCTGTAGGCACTAGGGAAAACAATCACTTAGAGAAGTGCCCAAGCTTTTCACATGTGACATGATTTATCATGTACAAATGTGTTATGCCATACTTATAACTATCCTGTGAGGCATGTGACCTGAAGGTTGCAGGTTGGATGCACCTCATGAACAGGATAGACACTGGCAGGGCATATACTTTGGGAAAGCTCCTCAATGGTGACTAGCTGAATCAGAGTGGATGGAGAGAGGAATGCTGAGTCAAGAGATGCTTGGGAGGTTGTCTATATAATAACTCCGGTGATTACTTCTTGAGCAAGCTTTGCAACAATACCAAGTTCATTACAGCCTTTCATGTAACTGTTAAAACCAAAGTGAAATTTGTTGCTACTATTGCCCATAGGCCCAAAGTTTATTCTGTCACCATTAGTTTGGAAAAGAGGCCTTTCAGCTAGAAAAATGATCATTGTACTTCACAGCATTATTATATCAGTTTAAGAGATGGCAAGGTACAGCCTTGACGTGGGTGTGCAGGAGTAAGACTCCCCTTTGTAAAAGGATCAATAGCTGTTTCACCAGCAATGGCTACAAAGTACCTTTTAAAACTAATAATTGTGGAAGGGCTGAATCCTTCATAATAAAAATCTTTAAAACCTTTATAAAATTCCTCTGTAAAGCCACTTTCCTGGGGAGACCTATAATTATTGAAAGGCAAGATGAGAACATCAGGCCATTTCACATAAACATGGATGGTGCGTGCCACAGCCAGGAGGCTGAGGGTACGCAAATAAAACCCAAATGATAAAATGAACCAGGATCAATTTTCTTCCCAATGTATTTTATTGTATACAAACGATAAAGCATAAACAGCCCCTGATTTCCCACTAGACTGCTGTTTTTCTGATTTTATTTTATTTTTTCTTCAACAAAACTGTGTAGCTAACACTGGATTGCAAATCCTGTCCTTTCAGTATGCATGCCACATTCAAGCTGCATGTGTTTTGTGGCAGTTAACCCTACTTGTGTTTGGCTACTGCTGCTTTGCTTTGAATTTTAAATTCAGTCATTAGTTGGAATTTAAAATCTTCTTTTTCCTTTGATCTCTTAGAAATAGTAGTGGTGGGGTAATTAAGTTCTTTCAATCTCTGCTCAAAATATTGGGTGATTCATTTCTATTCAAAGTGCAAAAAAAAAGAATCTGGTTAAACTTAGATTCACCCCAACCACCCTTCCAAGCAAAATAAGCAATATGCCTACTTTTGGCAAACTTGTCTAAGATTCTTCTTCCAATAAAGGTCCATAGAACTTGTACAACAATATTTAATTTATTTCATGGACAGAAGAAGAAAGAAACAGGATGCCAATATACAAAGACTCCAGTTGCTCTAGGTTAGCCACCCAGACTTTAGTTTACTTATCTCCAGAACGAAGGCACTGGACTAGAACTTAAAGTACAAACATTTTTAATATTTTTGTGTGTGTCAGGACTGAGTAATTAATAGCAACTATTTTAAGTTTAGCTTGGATTCTGAGACTCCAGACTCAGGATGAAAAACCATCATCTTTGATTAAATGTTCACCAAAAGTGCAGGGTGTGGAAAGGAGACCATGAAATGCCATTTTTTGACATGATGGAGATATGGCACTTTTAGTCTTGTGTGATCCCTGCTACCTAGTTGTAAAGGATAAAGAATACATTTTGGGCTACCTATATGGATTGGAGAATTATGGGAATGTGGAGCTTGAGAGATGACTCAGTATTAGGGTGCTTAAAGGAACTTGCTCACAAAGCCTGCTGGCCCCCATTAATCACATAAAGTCAGATGCACAAAGTGGCACATGCATTGGGAATTTATTTGCAGTGGTAAGAAGCTCTCTCTCTCTCTCTTCTTGCAAATTAAAAAAAAAAAAGAATTGTGACAAGAAATTGGAGGGACAGAATACTGGGGACTAAGGAACATGGGGGAATAAGGGTAAGAGAAGGTATGTATGGGAGAAATACACAAAACTAATTGCAGCATGAATTAGTACCATAGAAACCTCCCTTCAGTTTAGCTAAGTAAAAGATATAACTCTTAAAAGGGAGGGGAATTGCCCAGGCAGAAGTGCCCTGTAAGGAGATGGAGAAAACCATGAATTCTGGCTGCTAAATCCCACCACCAGAATGAGATTAACCCCCACAATGAACTGTTGGTCAGGCAGAACCATGATTTCCCCAAAACAATACAGGCTATTGCCAACATACTTGGTTACCCACCAGAGCTAAATGGTAAAAGCCTATTGCAGAAGACACTATAGGCTTTGAGCACAGGATAATAAGTAATCATGCTGGAATTGAGAAGGAAGTCAGCTCCATGACAGCCCTCACAATGCTGGAAAGTGCTATGTGAGCTGCTGGGCCATAATGATCAACAATAGCATGAAGAAACAGAGGATCCTGCCAGGTCCAAAATTAGGGGGCTGGATGAAGTACATACTTTTGTAATAGTGGCACACAGACTATGGGGGTGATCAAATCACTGTGATTGAATATGACACTGGTTCAATAGGAGGGATTCATGCCAAGCACTGAGAAATATTTCAGAATCCTTTTGCTTAAGAAGGTCATAGACTCTAGAAAGATTCTCACACTGTTCTTTGGCTTAGAAGAGAATGTATACTCCTCAAAAAGTCTGAAAGCACCATGTTTATCTTTGATTCATGATTCTCTCACTCTTGTTTTGTTGTTGTTGTTATTTTTGTTGTATTTTTTTTTTTTTACAGGTAGCAATAAATACCAGGAAGAACCATGCTCCATCGAAATGACAGGGATAGGAGACCGCATTCCAAGAGAGAAGTCATCTCTATCACACCTACCTGGGCTCAGGAGACAGTACAGATGGAGTGGAAATTCAAACTAAAGTGCTGTTTGCACCACTATTCTGTAAAACTCCACTGGAGAGATTCTGGTAGATCCTAAAAGGAGACTCAAAACTCAACAAAGCAGAAATTCAGATAATGCAGAGAGCTCAACACTGAAGGAGACTTACATCATGCCCGCCAATGCCAAGAGAACATTATGGTAAAAAGAGGTGACAGAAAGATTGTAAGAGCCATATAGTGGGAAGGTATAACACAAAACATTGTTCCTCACACTAAAACTGACTGGTACATTCATGAGGGCCCTCAGTGGAATGGAGGTGAAATAATGAGAATATAAAAGTATAACCTAAGCCTGGCGTGGTGGTGCATGCCTTTAATCCCAGCACTCGGGAGGCAGAGGTAGGAGGATTGCCAAGAGTTTGAGGCTACCCTGAGACTACATAGTTAATTCCAGGTCATCCTGGACCAGAGTGAGACCCTACCTTGCAAAACCAAAAAAAAAAAAAAAAAAAAAAAAAAAAAAAAAGGATAACCTAAAGGAAATATGACCAGTATGCAATAAGTTCATATTGTAAAGTATATGATGAAAAATAATTATTAATAAAAAATTGTGGGAAGGTGAACTTCCCTAGCAAGTTTATTAAAAAAAAATCTTACAAATAGGAGGGAATCATAGACATATGATTAATAAGGAACCATGAATGAAAGCAGAAGAAAATGAAGTAGAGAAAAATATTACCCACCACCATGAAATAACTGAGATAAAAGACATAGCCTGTAACTGGTTCTCCTTGAGGTGATGTTTGAGGGATGGTTGTGTGTTAAGGAGAAGATATGCCCACAGAGGGAAGTAGAAGTATTAAGAGACACTTTAGATGTCAAGGCTAGAAAAAGATGGTACTGGAATTAACAGGTAGAAGCCAAGAATGCTGTTTAACATCTGACAATACATAGAATGGCCTTTCATAACAACTAATTACTCAGTTATGTGGTGGATTGAATGTATATGCATGTCCCCATAGCCTGAGTTATTTTTGATTAAGATTAAATTTCCTACTTAGGTTTCCAGAAGCTTGCTTGAATAGGCATGTCACTGGGGGCAGATCTTGTAGATCAGGTCTAAGTTGGGTAAAGAGACTTTTGGGAGCTCTGGCCATTAGGGCTTGCTGGCTGTTAGTTGTTTGTGTGTCTCTGCTGTGGATCTATTGAAGTAAGCCAGCATCTTTCACCATGATGAGGAATCTGTAAGCATGAAATGAAGCCTTTCTTCCCGTAAGCCATTTCTGGTTGAATGTTTGTCCTGGCAATGAAAAAGTAACTTCAACAAGCCCTAAATATCAACAATATCAAGGTTTTAGAAATCATATACTAAAAGAATAAGTGAAAACTAAATATTAGAAGTCCTTTGTTAGACACATATACTGCTATGCTAGAAACTCCAGCAATCACTAATATTGCTCCTTTTTTGAGTGTGCATTCTGACCATGTTTCTTGGATTTTCCTTCAAACCAGATATGAACATATGCTTGACTTTGGTTCAATAAGATGGAGATGGAAGTTGCCTGTGATACCTCTAACACTGGTTCATAATCAATCTTCTATCCTTTTTTTTTTCTTTCAGAAGTTGAATAGAATGTACTGATAACCTAAAAGAGGATAATTTCTAGAATGAAAAAGTCTGGGCATGGAATGGCTGTGTGTAGCAGATCATCTCCTCTGTCCTTCACTCTCTACTTTGGACTATGTTGCCTTGAGAATGCAAAATTTAAACTATAATTGATTCCTTTGGAAGCTCAGAGTTGCATGCCACAGGAGTTACATTACAGGAGTACTACATCTAAATCTCTGGCCATTACATTGTTATAGTCTGTTTGTGTAGCTACAGCAATAAAGTTGAGATTAGTCTGACTAAGGCTTCTGGAGACTGGAAGTTCAAGATCAAGATGGAAACTTGTTGCTTTGTCTTTACATGGCAGAAGGGTAAAAAGTAAAAAAAGGAACAAATTCACATCCTCAAGACCTTTTATAAAAATACTTAATGTAGTTGGGCGTGGTGGCGCATACCTTTAATCCCAGCACTCGGGAAGCAGAAGTAGGAGGATCAACATGAATTGGAGACCACCCTGAAACTACATAGTGAATTCCAGGTCAGCCTGGGCTAGAGTGAGACCCTACCTTGAAAAAAAAAAAAAAAAAAAAAAGAAAGAAAGAAAGAAAGAAAGAAAGAAAGAAAGAAAGAAAGAAAGAAAGTCTCATAACTCAATCATTTCCCAAAGGCCTCATCTCTCAATATCATCACCTTAAGATTCAGGTTCTGATACATGAATTATGGAGGGATACATGCATTTAAACCATAGCATGGTGTAGCAGACAGCTTCAGGTTTGTTGAGATGAACTTCCAGACCAGGCACAGGTATAGAGGAAGGGATTTATTGAAGCTTACAGATCCAGGGGAAGTTCCATAATGGCAGAAGAAGCTGGCCTGCTCCTCACAGGACCAAACACAGAGAGCAAAGCCAAAAGCCAAAAGCCACACCACACAGCACATCTCAGCAACTCCAGCTAGGCACACTTTACATATCTTTAGATTGAAATCTCAAACCCACCATCACACTTTAGGGCTGGACCTCAAGATCCCCCTAGTGACACTGCCTCAAGCCAGGTGGCTGCAGATGCAAACAACAAACTAATAAAACACTGAATATATTGGGGGACATCTATTCAAACTACCACACATGGTCTTTGTACTATTCCTCAAGAAGGTGAGCAAGTCAGCATCTTCTAGATTCCATTGTCTGTGTCTCTTTCTCCCTCTCTTAAGGAGGTAGAATGAAGACCACAGAAGCTGTGGGGTTTAGAATAGCACCATCTATTAAAAATATAATTAATAATAAAAACCTATTTGCAAACAACTATATTATAAAAGTAAAAATAAAACAGGTAAAATTAATGTTAGCCATCTGTTAAACTATATATTTTCAAGATACTATTATTTCAAGATGTAATATATATATATATCTATATATATATATATATAGAGAGAGAGAGACAGATATACATATATATTAATAAATCCTTTAACTAATTTTCCCATTTTTGACTCTCCAGATCTCACATAAACTAGATGCACAAAAGGTGAGGCAAGTTCAAGGTCATATATGCCCACAAGGTGGCACAAGCATCTGAAGTTCAATTTCAGTGGCTGAGGCCCCAGCTCACCAATTCTCTCTCTCTAAAATAAAACAGTAATAATAAATAAAGTAAAATAAACAATTTTCTGCTGTGATATAGAAGGAAC
The DNA here is from genome assembly GCA_036365145.1 of Orientallactaga sibirica. Classification (NCBI taxonomy): domain Eukaryota; kingdom Metazoa; phylum Chordata; class Mammalia; order Rodentia; family Dipodidae; genus Orientallactaga; species Orientallactaga sibirica. The sequence continues at coordinate 16,189,162 of JAEOAD010000034.1, forward strand.
TTTTATTCTCTCATGGAAGAAAGCCTATAATTTTTCTTGAATGTCCATCTCTGATATTTTACTGTGATGTTAATGCCTCTCCTTTTATTTCTTAACTACATTATTTGTGTTATAAAAATGTCAAAGATAACCTCTGAAACAGTAAGTCTTAACATTATCAGACTCTTACCAGCAGCACACTAAACTCTAACTTGTGTCTTGTTTAGTTTTTTTTTTTTTTTGTTTTTTGAACAAATATCGTGGTTCTGAGGGTTGCTTTGAAAAATTTAGAACTTTGGGAAATTTTGGATTTTTTAAACATTTTTTTTTGTTTTTGACATTTTTATGCATGTATATAATGTAATTTAATTATATTCTCCCCCAATTATCCTCTCTTAGACCCATCTCTTCCCATTAAAGCCCTACTATTTCCCTATTTAGCCCCATCTTACTTTCATGACTTTTATTTATTTATTTTATTTTAGAGAGAGTGTGAGAGAGAATTGACATGCCAGGGCCTCAGCCACTGCAATTGAACTCCAGATGCTTGCACCACCTAGTGGGCATGTGTAACTTTACACTTGCCTCACCTTTGTGTGTCTGGCTTAAGTGGGATCTGGAGAGTTGAACATTGGTCTTTAGGGTTTGTAGGCAACTTCCTTAACCACTAAGTCCTCTATCCAGCCCACTTTTGTGCCTTTTAAAAACAACATTTGAGTTAAATTAGGATTGCTTGAATGATCATGGCTTATTTACTGTGACATGGGCAACTTACCAGTGACCACACCTCTGATAAACCCAACTCCTTTCTCCCAGCCATCCCTAGTTGCATAAGCTACTCTGGGAGGTGTGGAGTCTCAGGTACCCTACTCCATAAATGGGGAAGTGTTGACAGGTTCTATCTTGTGCTAGAAACCACAGCTGCTATGAGCTTATGAGTATAATGATCACGTTGTAGCCTGAAGACAGCAGTCTTTAGCCCTCTTCCCCATGCCCCTTGTGATGGTTAAGTTCTGTTGTGAACTTGACCAAATTAGGAATCTATACACATTCTGAGGTTGCTTCTATGAAGGACTGATTGTATTTAAGGAGAAAATCCTTACTCCAGGGTGAGTCCTTCCTCCAGAGTGGGCAGTCCTCCTAGTGGTGGACTATATATATAAGGAAGCTCTGAGAGAACATAGTCCTCTCTTCTGTCTGGCTGTCTGCCCTCACTGGTCAGTGCCTTGTACCTGTATGCCCCCTGCTGTTCACTCCTACATGCATCTATCCTATTTTGGCTATCCTTTCTCAGCACTGGAATTAAGTTTCATCAACTTGCCTACATCAACAGAACAGCAGCAACTCTCCAGGAATCCTCCAATCCTTCAGTACTGGATTGGGACTACTAAAGTATTCAGCCATGTGGACTGTGCAGCTACTGAGTTCCTTGACTATCAAGCCTGTAGACAACTATATCAGATGGCTGAAAACTAATCCAATAAAACCTCTTTGCTTGGTAGCTTTTTTTATGGAATACACAGGTCCATGGCTGGGTAGGACCTTTGATGGCTTTTTATTTTTATTTTTTTCTCCTAGCAACTTGCATAGTACCTTCTGGTATAAAGAAAGCTAGCTAGCAAGGAGAAAGTTTCCAACTCAGTTGCAGCTTCATTTCTGTGTCCTGCAACTAAAATATGCGTTGTCTTTAGCAATAGGTATTTACCATCTAGTTTTGGTGGGAATCCAAGACAATGGTAATCACTTGTATTGCTTTAGAGGCCTCTGAAGCTCCCTGACCAACAACTCATTAAGATGGCATTGCTCAGCTGTATGTCTGTCTGTCTGTCTGTATGTTTGTATGTAAGTATGAATGTAGAGAGAGACAAAAAGAGACACAGAGAGAGACTCTAAATTACTATAAGTACATAGTTGGCTATATGGAAAGAATGTTTACATCAAATATAAGTTTGACTTTCATCTTTATCACCACTCAGTGAGTTAGGTGGCATTTTATGGAGTTTCCAGATTAAAGGTATGACTTTGATGAGGATTGCAGAGCTGGTAAATGTCAGAATGGTATTGCCATTCTGATCACTGTGATACTCAGATGTTTTCTCACATCTCTGTAGGGGAATTCGTGGCTTCATCTCCCTGCATAAGCCTTCACTCCTGCTTCCAGGTAGCAACACTGGCTGCTTCATCTACAAAACCTTTTCTGACACATCCTGATGGATCATTCTACCCCTTCCATCTTGCAAGAGGATTTGGAAAATGGTTCAGTAATACTCTCGGTTACATTGACAGCTGCTTATAACTATTTCATTTTTAGTGAAATGAGTCACTCAATTCCTTTGCATCTCAATTACCTTAACTTAAAATAGATATTTAAATAGTACACATCTCATAGTGTTGATATTTTTAAAAATGCAAATAAGAGAATAAATGCAGAATCCATGAAACCAAGCCTGACATAGGAAATAATTCAAATTGGTTAGCAGTCAGCTATTATCCTTACAATTTTTTTTTAACCAATAGACTGAGTATAAAGAAATTTACATGAGAGATTGCTATAACCCCAGGGCCTAGCCTTTTACCTTGACTCTGTATTTAATGAATGTCTGATGAGCCAAACCTTGGTAAGCTGCTTTTTCTTTTATCTTCTCATCTCTCAGCCTTCTGCTTCTTGGACTTCACATGAATTTAGATGTAGTATGTTTTACAATATTGCTGTCTGCTTGCTATGGATCTGCTGGTTTGTGTGTTCTCTGCTTTCATTCTCCTCACTTCTGTTCTAACGGGTAGAAAATCATGTAAAAAACAAGACAGGTAAGTTTCCATTTGTATGCAGCTTATACTCTAATGGATGAGAAAATTATACACAAGACAGATAAATATTGAGAGAAGTTCATACCATGTAAGGAAATATCAATTAATTGGGGAAGTAAGGATTTTTTTTTTAGTAGATTAAAAGGCTTCTTTAATGAGACCTGATTGATGGAAGAAATAAATTAAAGAGATAGGCTAGAGTGTTTTCAGAAAAGCTAGGAAAAGGATCAGGCCCAGACTTTGGGATAGGCTTAGAACCAACCACAATTAGCAGGAAGGAATCATCACAGGGAATTAGAGGGGCAGGATGGAAATCTATTCATGGTCCTAATATTGAATAAGTTTGGATTTTTTCCCCAAGGACTTTGGGGATACAGGTAATGACATGATTCACTTTACACTGTACAGGATGTTAAAAAAAAAAAAAAAAAGAGGAATAAAAAGTCCAGAAAGGATAATAAATCATGAGTGGGAAACTATTAGAAAAATCCAGGTGATCATGAGGATAACAATCAGGGACCACTATGGACTTGATGGTGCATGTTTGCTTTCCAGATACATTTAAAAAATATTAGCTGTTCACATACTTAGAAAAAGAGGAAAAAATACAAAAATATCTTATATAGTCATTTGTAGTTTATCAACATGGTATGATTCTCTCCCTCTTCTCCTTTCTAATCCTTCTGATTTTTAATTTTTTTATTTACCCTCTTTTCCACAGGGATTGGCAAATAGATTTTGTAGAAGATCAGATAGTAAAGTCTTTCTGGCTTTGAAGGCAGACATTGCTGTCATGATTGTGTAATGTAGTCTAAAATGGTGATGCAAAGGCATTCATATGGTATGACAATATTTGGCTTCTCATATAGCTTTATAAACACAGTAGTAAATGGATTTGACCCACTGGATATGGTTTATTGATTCTTTTCCTAGAGTTTTATGAAGCAATTTTCATATATCTTTGTCATGGTTATCAATAAGTCAGTAAGTGTGACAAATCTACCTTTTCCTATTCTTTCCCTTCTTCATTCTAATTGCCATATTAATATTATTATTATCACACAACACAAACAATAACACCCAACTCTACTATCATATAGTTGATGTATCTACTAAGTTTGTATCTACTAAGTTTACTTTAGCCTACAATAGCTCTCCCTTTTCTCTTTTTATCTATTTATTAATTAAAGTGTTTGTGTTTAAGATATTATTTATGTACCTCATAAGTCTACAGGTCAGTAAATTTTGCATATGCATGTGGTCCTTAGCTTACCCAGATTATCCACAAATACTTAATAGCCATAAATGCCACCCTATTTTTTATCCTTAGAAGAAAACATGATTCTATCCTTTATAATATAGCTTCATCCTACATACCTTGTCTGTCTCTTAGAAATTTAATACTGTTTTGATTTAAAAAATCTAGAGTGCTAGAGAGATGGCTTAATGTTCAAGGAGATTGCCTACAAAGCCTAAGAACCCATGTTCAAACCTCAGCCATAAGGTGACACAAGTGGGCAAGGTCACACTATGTGGCACATGCATCTGGAGTTTGACTGCAGTGGCAGGTGGCCCTGACATGCCAATCCCCTCTCTCATTCACTCTCTCTCCTACTCTCACTCTTTTGAATAACAAAACAAAGGCCAGTCTGTTGGGCTTGCCTAAAAAAAAAAGTAGGTCATTTGTCATACAAAATTTTCCACATTTTATATTTTTCCTCAACAAACGTTCTTTTATCCCCCATGTTTCTTAAAATCTGAAATTCACATCCAGAGGATTGAAATAATTAGAGATAGTAGATATTGGTGGGATTATATCCTAGGGACACATGTTCCATTGGTCATTCTTTTTTTATTTGTTCTTAGACAATTTCGTGTGTGTGTGTGTGTGTGTGTGTGTGTGTGTGTGTGTGTAATTTTGATCATTTAAACCCTGTCACTCTCTCTTCCTCCCTTCCAACTCCTATTGAATACTTTATCCTACCTTCATATACTAGTAGAAACATACTTAAAGGTGATACTTCCTCTCCCAGCAATTGTTAGTTACCATTTCCTCAGGGATGGGTGGTGGCTCATAAGCCCTTCCCTTATCCATGATAGAATGCTAAATGCCCAAACCTTTTATGTAGGTTGTGAATTCATGAGAGCATTGACCATGTCACGTCCAGGAGAGAGAGTTCCACAGCCTTCCTCCCCACCCTCTAGCTCTTTATGTGATGTTCACAATGGATGTGTGGCTTGTAAATTATGTCCCTTTCTAGGTTAGGCTCTCCTTTAAGCCTGAGTCAGTGCCTTACACACTCTTAGAAAAGGAGCACTGCCTATTTGTCTGGAAGAAAGAAGGCATGATGTAAATAACCATGAAAGGAATGAAAGAAAGATCACAAGTGAAAAAATGTTTTGAAGAAGAGAAGGAATAAAAGACTATGGAAATAAAGGAAAGAGGGAAGGAGTTGAAGGAGAAGAAGAGAGGAGAAAGAAGCAGCAAGGGCAATCCTTGAAATAGATAGAGATTTTTAAGATTAAGTTATTTTTAAATTCATTTTGTATATTTAGTCATTAATGCAGAGTAATAATAAAAATAAATATAATTATAATAAAAACCCAGATTAAGGCTGGAGAGATGGCTTAGCGGCTAAGGCACCTGCCTGCTAAGCCTAAGAATGCTGGTTCCAATCTCCAGCGGTTCCAATCTCCAGGTCCCACGTTTAGCCAGATGCAAAGTGAGGCAAGGGTGCAACACAGCACTTGACCACAAGGGGACACATGCATCTGGATTTCATTCACAGCAGCTGAGAGACTGCTGGCGCACCCATCTCTGTCTCCCTCTCCCTCTCTATCTCTCTCTGTCTCTCTCTCCAAAAATAAATAAAAAATAATAAAAAAATTATAAAAAAAACCCAGATTATCACAGGATCACCACTATTTGCCAAAATTTAATTTAACATTATACACAATTCACAAAATGTTTAAAACTAGATACATGTTCTTTTTATTCAGATGAATAAAGGACAAGAATGATTAAGTCATATTCTTGTAGTAAACTGTCAAAATCAGAATTTCTTGCTTGTATGTCTCCATAATCCTGGAAATGTTCATTGATTGAATGAGTGAAATTACACCTCAAATGGTTGGAATACTGTAACTATTGAACAAATTTCAGCTGATATATTGTTAAATTTTTATTAATTTCTAAGTTCTTTATTAAAGCTATTCTGTTGGGAAGGAAGGCCTCCCACTCTATCAGACTATATCAGTGTTACAGTTACTCATACACACAAATTACTAAGTGGTTTGTATATTTTTGTTTTGTCTTTGAGACTCAGTGGCATGCATCCTTATTCATGCACAACTTCTTAAAATGCTGTCATATCTGTCAGCTTTAACTCTCGATCCAGGTAAACAGTAAACAGATGATTTGATGTTTAATCCAGAAGCAGCACTGTGCTGATGGACTGTAAAACTGACTGCTGTTTCAATTACTGATGGTACAGGGGAATGGTGACACAGGAAGCCAACTAAACTCTACATGTTTTCACTTCCAAATATAAAATTGGCATTTTGCCTCTGTCTCCATGATGCTTAAGTATGTGGTTAATTTCAAATAGGATAATTCAAACCATGAATTTCTGTGTAGGTAATGAGGTTTTATTACCCCAGTGACATCACATCTGTCTCTGTGTCCAAGTCATGTATTACTACCTTCTTGTTTAGGTGAACACTCAGTAGTCATCAAATTATTTTCCTCAAGTCAATAATATAAAAAAAGAAACAAGATGATCAGATATAAGAGCCCTAGTAAATTGACTTTTAAGGTGTGTATACTGTATTGTCTTAGAACAGTAGGCTGACAGAATATTGTTCTAACTCTCTAAGTCAGGGAGAAATTTACCAGAAAGCTTGCAAGCAAATGCAATTTCTACAATTCACTTTAGTGCAGCAATTCTCAAGAGATAACATTATTAATGCTCCGCTTCGAATTTAAAAACATATGCTTTTCCTTCTCTTGAAAAAGAAAAAAAAACATGTCTAATTTTTTTCCTTTACAAAAACAAAAGCTTTTAAAATGATACAAGAAATGCCTCTTCTTGATAAACTGCCATCTGCATCTAATTTAGTTAAGTATTGGTCTTGAGTCTTTTTATATTGTTGTTGGTGAGGGTGGTAGTGGTGGTTGGGTAAAAATGCATAAATACAAAAGAGGTCTTTGTAAAGGTCGCACAATTTATAGTTAAATTACCCTGAAACTTCATCTCACCTTCATGTTTACCCTAAAATGAAATGTTAGTCTGTAATGGAAGGATTTAAAGTGAAGCTTGAGAAAATATTTCTAATTTTTATGCACCTATATCTTGCATACCCACTTCCCCACATTTATGAAGTTGGTGAAGAAGAGATTTTCAGACATTTCAGAGGAAAATATCACTATTTTATTTGGCATTTACTTCATGCTCTAATATTTTAATCATTTATATTAGTTATTTCTCATCTTGGCTCTGGTAGAGAGATTGGATAAACTTAGTGTTCAGAGTGGATGAGTTCCCATATGCTGTTAACTCCAGCATTCTGGTCATAAACATTAACTGCCATGCTGTATGAAACAAGCACAGGGCGGGCTTTCCAAATAAGCAATTAAGATAAGGAGAGACGACATCTCCTGTACAAATACTACAGCAGCTTCAAGAACTAATCTTATGGAGATGGTTTCTTTGAGTTTAGGACAAAGGGATCAGGAGACAAAGTTTATGGATAATGCCTTTACATAGGCTGTACTGACATTACCAGCTGAAGTCTGAAGATAAAGCACCTGTGAGAAATGGGGCTGGCTGAGATTTGGGGCATGCATGTGTATGCTATGTGGTGAAAATGGTCAATGTGCTAGTGCTCTTTTACTCACAAGGGCTATATTATGAGATTTATTTCCAGTGGATGTGTCAAATTATAGTACAGAATATTCTCTCTCCTCTGTTTTGCTCTGTCTCTCTGAAATATTATGATCATTGTCAACTTGACTGGTTTTAGAATAACCGACAAGGTGGTGAGGCATATTTCTGGGCATGGTTGTGAGGTCATTTATAGAAATATGGGGCAGTAACCGAGGGATGTGAGCAGCACCACCAGTAGTCTGGGGCCCAGACAGAAAAAATGGGGAGAAGAGGAAGCCAGTACAGTCAGACGAGCTCCCTTCTTCCTAAGCTAGTGCATCTATCACTGCTCCCTTCACCCTGGGACTGCAGAAATTTCTTCTGTTGAATATCTACCAGGTTCTTTGCTTCTCTGGTGTTCAGACAGCCATTGTGGGACTATCCAGAATTCTATCATGTAAGCCCATCCAATGAACTCTAATTTATAACATATATACATTATATATGTATTATATATTCAATATACACAATGCAATATAGTCTATCAGTTCTGTTCCACTAGAGAACTCTGGCTAGTATCTACACATTTAGACAATGCTATGTATACCCATTTTAAAATTTAAAATATAATTTAGGCATAACAAGACATTAATAACTAATAATGATGTAGAACAATTATAACAATGTATTATAGGAAAAGTTATGTCTGTTATTGGAAATATTATAAGCTGGACCTGGTGGCACATGTCTGTAATACCATCACTCAAGGCTGAGGCTAAAAGATTGTGAGTTCAAGGACAACCTGTGCAACATAGCAAGATTATGTTTCAATATAATTGTATTTCCCTGTATGTACTCTTCTTGTGATGCTGTGAGATGATACAAAGCTTATGTGATTGTTGAAGCGAATGTTGTAGGCAAGGTGGCATTGCATTACACTATGAACATGTTACTTGGATAGAAGAATTGAGAATGAAGAATATCTCAATGCTCATTTGGCTATCAAAATAGCTAAGTGACTAAAAAGTGGGTAGGATATACAGGAAAGATACAGTGGACAAAGCAATGACACAAAAGGATGGTCTGACATTTTAGCATTCGACTTAGAATGGTATTTAGTCAAAAACTGTTAAAGTCTTAATCTCTGGAAGTTTCCACTTAATATTTTTGGATCACAGTTAACAGTTACTGACTGGGGGATATTGTATTAGTGATTATGCAAAGTGAGCTGAGAAGTCAAGGCCTGTTGCCTTTTATTAGAGTTCATCATTGGTTTAACTGTTCTATTTTTGGTATCAGAGAAATAAAACATAAAACAGCTAAAAATTAGTTGTATTATATAAGATGAATTGGAGAAAGAAGAAAGGCAAAAAATAAAAGAAAGGCAGTTAGATGCCTAGGAAAATATAATCCAAATCTAAAAAAAAATGCATCAGGAATGGAAGGTGGGAGATGGCCACAGAGATGGAACAGAACATTGTGTGATCAACATATACTGGCGTGGTGTGTTATCAGTTATCATTTGCTCGCTGGATTGTCCCTCTGATGGTGACTGTTGGCATTGTGTGCAGCTATGGCTAAAGAAAGTGACTTAGGGAACAAGATATATCACACAAGTCAGAAGGAAGATCGGGCCTTCCTTCCTCACACCTCTCTTTTCTTTAAGAGCATCCCCAATCTCCTGCTTCCTAAACCAGTCTCTTTTTCCTCACAAGGGGAGAAGCTTGGAGCTCCCAGAGCAGGTTCATAAAAGAAAAGTGACATTGATATTGGCACATACTAGACAAAAAGATTGTGCCAACTGGAGAGATGGCCCAATGGGCAAAGCACTTGCTGTGCAAGCATGAGGACATGAATTTGTATCCCCAGCCCACACACACACAAAACATGGTGACATCTGTTTGTAATCCCAGGACAAGGGAGGCAGAGACAGAAGGATTCTTAGGACTTGTTGGACAGCTAGACTATCCAGATTGGTGAGATCTTGTCTCCCAAAATAAGGTGGGGGATAATTGAACAAGGCACCTGACATCAGCTTCTGGCCTTCATGTATGCATGGACACTTGCACACACACACACACACATGCAATCACACATGAACATGGATACTCATGTGGGTGCACACCATAAACACACATGCTAAAAAGAGACAATAAGGGGTTAAAATGCCAAGATGTTGTGTTCAAATTGTGTTTTTTGTCATACCCATAATTTCCCATACTATGGCTGCCTAGATACATCAGTTCATTCCTAGGTAAAAATCAACATCTCTTATCCTCAATTTCACACTTTTAAAATTCACATATAAAAGAATAAATTAGTTGTGTTACTAGGGATTAAAAGCATCCAAAACAGAATGGAGGCCAAACAAAGTAACAATTGTAATGTGTATGGAGGACATTGCTGGCTACCTCTTTACCTCTCTCTTCCCCCCCCCCCCTTGTGTACATGAGAACATATATGCATGTGATCATGCAAACAAACACACAGAGAGACTACTCCAAAACAAATGGCCCTCCTTAGATAGCTTGTTTCCAACTGGGATAGTGAACAGGCACCATTCTATTGAGTAGTACAGCTAGTCGAAAGCAAAATCAGGGAGACATTTGAGGGAGATGTGACCACTGCAGTCTCTCCATTTATATGACAAATATCAGAAAGGCCAGATGGACTGTGCATCAGTAGAACCACACCATGATAAAAACTTATAAGTAAAAAATTAAGTTTAAGTAAAACTTTAAAATTCAAATGTTTACACTTCAAATGAAAAGAACTCCCAGTGAACAGAGGGATTGTTAATTACAGAAGACATTACATTTGATTATCAACTGTGTTAGTTTGAATGTATGTCCCCTATGAACTCAGGTGTTTTATTAAAGCTTGTAAATTGGGTCTCCAGCTGTCTGGCTAGAGGAGGAATCAGTGAGGGAGGATGCTGGATTCCAGCCCTAAGGTGTGTTTGGGGGAGGATTTGAATTCCAGCCCAAAGGTGTAGAGAGCAGAGTGAGCTCGGAGGATCCTGCTTGCTGCCAGTTTTGTGCTTGCTGCTTTTTGTTTGTGCTTGCTGCTGGTGGTTTTTCTCTTTACTTGGGTTTATAAATGGGAGCCAGCTTCTTCCACCATTGATGGAACTTCCCTGAATCTGTAAGCTTGAAATAAATCTCTTCTTCCCTTAAGCTGTGTCTGGTTTGGATGTTCATCCCAGCAATGTGGAGCTGACAACAGCTTCAAGTATTCAAGTTCATTGATATAGGCCTCCCAGGTACAAGTTTACCCTCAAAAAGGAATATGGGGAAGCATGGAGGTATATTTTTATGTGTAATAACTGGGGAAGAGTGATATCAATATCTAACAAACCAGGGATACAACTTCTTCACTTCAAAGAATAGCATCCCCACAATATAAGTTATTTGATCCCCACATGGCAATGATGCTATGGTTAAGAAATCCTGGTCTATGTTAGTCATGGTAATCTTGTATGAGTCACTGGAATTCATCCACAAGCCAATGAACATGTCCTTTTTATCTACCAAGGTTCAGGCTCAGCTTCCTAACTGGCTAAAGGAAACAGCATAGGGGAACCTTGTGGCTGGCTCAATATGAATAAAGAAAGATGACCAATTTGCTTCTGGTTGCTATGAAGTTCAACGTTATTATCCTGCCAGGGACCATATTTTCATACCTTAGTCCTCAGCATAGTGGTCAAGAAGTTGGCCTTAAGAAGTTGACCCAAAGGAGTGTGCCTTACATCAGTTGGAGACATGCCTTTGGTAAGGATTGTGGGATCCATTTTCTTGGTCTCACTGTTTGGCCATGCAGTCTCTCCCTCTCACATGTGCTCTGCCATCTGGTGTGAGGTAATCACTAGCACTCAGCACCATGCCCTTAAATTTCTAGGACTGTGAGCTAAATAAATTTCCTAACAAAGTTAGACTGCTTCTGGACTTTTATTAAAGTGATGAAAACAGATGAATATTGTCACCATCTTGTAAACATTAGGGAATGAGAGTGAGAATGAAAACTACATTCAAAGAGAGCAGAAAAGAGAGGGGAAACTTTCAGCCCCTTAAATGCACGAATCTACCCAATATGAACCTGGTTCTTCATCTGAAAATTTTGTGACCAAGTTAGTAAATAATATTACCATATCAGTCAATTTACATTAGGTATTTATGTTTTTCTTTAACTTTTTCATGGATAATTTAGATAATAAGCTGTAAACACAGAAAATATAGACAATGTACCATAATCATAATCTCCTCCCACTACCCCATTTTCTCCCTCAAGAATCCCACCTCCACTCAATCCTTTCTTCATTCTAATTAGTCTTTCTTCTATGATGATATCACCATTTTCCCTTTCTATTATGCAGGCCTTGTATGGGTAGGGTCAGTCAGCCACTGTGAGGACATGGATATTAATGCCACTTTGTGTCTAAAGAACAGTACTGTAAGCAGTCCTTCCTTGCCAACACATCTTCCATAATGGTCCCCGAGCCTTGAATGTTTTGAGATATTTGGCTCGCTTATGCTTAACACTCCATTATCACTTTTTCTCAGCACTATGGTGAGTTTTGAGTCACCCAAGTGGTCACTGCCATCTGAAAAGAGTAACTTCTCTAAACCAAAGTGAGAGTGGTATTAATACATGAGCATAAACATAAGTGTTTCGAGTGCACTTTGATGGGCATAATATATGCATTTAGCCAGACCATAGTAGTTGTTTTCCCCTAGGTTGTGTGACCTCCCCACCAGAGGCTTTGACGAGGTCTTCAGTACCAGGAATGAATTCCCTTCCAAGGTGTAGGCTTTCAGTCCAATAGAAGAGCATATTGGTTTCACCCATAAAAGAAATTGCCATATTTGTACCAGTTGGTATATTTGGCCTGGGTAGCCAGCCAAAAAGCTTGAAGGATCTACTTCTGGTTAAGACAGGTGATGACTTTCCTCTCTTAAAAGGCTGTGTGCTGCAGAACTCTTTCCAGCATCCTGACAGCTAGTCAACAGGGAAGAGGCTTCCAGCTCAGCTCCAGCTTGATTTCTCATTGATCCGCAGCCCAAGCATGTGGAGTCTTCAGCAATAGGGTCTTACCATCTAGTACTGGTGGGCAATGAAGAGCCTTGGCAATAGCCTCTAATGTTTTAGGGGCATCGAGGTTTCCCTGTTTGCGGTGGTTTGAATTAGGTGTGCCCATAAACTCATGTGCTCTGAATTCTAGGGCCCCAGCTGGTGGCAATTTAGGAATTGGAACCTCCTGAAGCTTCTATATTGTTGGGAGCAGGCTTATAGGTGTTTTAGCCAGCTTCACCTTGCCAGTGTTTGGCGCATGCTTCTGTGGTCTTGTCCACCTGGTGCTGGCCAATAGTTGATGTCCAGCATCTGCTAATGCCATCGTTTTCCCCTGTCATCATGGAATTTCCCATCAAGCCTGTAAACCAAAGTAAACCTTTCCTCCCACAAGCTGCTTTTGGTCTGGTGTTTTATGCCAACCATATGAAGGTAACTGCTACATTGGCGAACAACTGACTGGAAGGTGTCTCACCCCTGGTGCTAAAATTTTCCTAATAAGAATCTATGGCTTCTAGGCATGACATTATCTACTTCTACAGGATACTTCTGTCCCAAATCTCTCTTGTCGAACACATATATATATATATATTATTAGCTAGCAAAGAAGTAGGATTACATATGGTTTATTCATAGCATGTTAAATTTTGATTAACCCTCTGCCCACCCACTCCTCTCTTTCATCTTTTTCCACTAATCTCACTTAGACCATTCCACCACCAAAAATCTGACCTATTTACAAATCTACTAACCCCCCTCCTTAGACCCTTGCATCTCCTCTCTCTCTCATAGCTTCCTAACCTCCACTACTGACTTTTACTTCAACTCACATACAAATGGTTACATTTGAAGCTAGGATCCACATTTGAGAGAGAATACACAGCATTTGACTTTCTGGGCCTGGGTTATCTTTTCCAGTTCCATCCATTCCCCTGAAAATTTCAAAATTTCATTTTCCTTTACCACTGAATAAAACTCCATTGTGTAGATGTACCACATTTTCATTATCCACATGCCAGTTAAAGAATATCTAGGTTAGTTCCATTTCTTACCTATTGTGCATAGAGCAGCAATAAACATAGATGTAAGTATCTCTATAGTAATGAGTAGAGTCCTTAAAGTATATGGCAAGGAGTTAAATAGCTGAATTATGTAGTAAATCTATTTTTTGTTTGTCTCACGAACCTCCACATTGAATTTTACATTGGCTGTACCAGTTTACATTACCATCAACAATGGGGAAGGTTTTCTCTTTTCCCACACCTTTGCCAGCATTATAGTCATTTCTTTTCTTAATGATAACCATTCTGAAACCAGTGAGATGGGATCACAAAGTAGTTTTAATTTGCATTTCCCTGATGGCTAAGGACATAGAACATGTTTTTAGATGCTTATTGTTCAATTGTATTTGTTGCTTAGAGAACTCTCTATTCAGTTCTATAGTCCACTTTTTTTTTGGTTTCACTCTTGCCCAGGCTGACCTTGAATTTACTATGTTGTCTCAGGATGGCCTTGAATTCACAGCGATCCTCCTAGCTCAGCCTCCCTAGTGCTTATATTAAAGGCATGCACCACCATGCCCTACCCTATAGCCTTTTGTTTTTGATTAGGTTGTTCCATTTTTTATTATTCATTTTATTTTGAGTTCTTTGTATATTAATCTTCTGTCAGATGTATAGCTGGCAAATTTTTCTCCCATTCTGTAGGCTACCTCATTTCTCTATTAATGCTGTTCCTTGCTATATAAAAGCTTTTTAATTTCATGAGGTCCCAATGATTGATCAGTTAGTTGTCTTACTTCCTGAGCAACTGGAATTTTATTAAGAAAATCCTTGCCTATGCCTGCATGTTGAACTGTTTAGCTTATATTTTACTTGAGCACTTTCAGAGTTTCTGGTCTGATGTTAAGGTCTTTGATCTATTTGGACATGATTTTTATGCATGGAGAGATATAGGGATCTATCATCCTTCTACATACAGATATCCAGTTTTCCCAGCACCACTTGTTTTAAAAAAGGTTGTCTTTCCTCCAGTGAATATTTTTGGTATTTTTGTCAAACATCAGATGGTTGTAGCTACCTGAGTTTACATCTACTCTCTCCCATTTGATTTACATGTTTATTTTTGTGCCAGTACCATGCTGTTTTTGGAAGGATGACTCTGTAATATATCTTAAAATATGGTATGGAGATGCTGTTCAGCCTTATTTTTGTTGCTCGGAATTGTTTTGGATATTTTAGGAATTTTTGTGCTTCCAAAGGAATTTTAGGATTTTTAAAAAGTCATTTTATATATACTATAATAGGTTATACAATATTGTCTCCTCACCCCAACTCCTGTTATTCTAGAGACTGTCGTCAGTGGGGTCCTTGCAGTCACTGAGGAGTCATGAAGGCCTCAGTCAGTCCCCATGAATTAGTAGTTGCACCATGCCTCAGGGTATTCTTAACCGTGTTATGGCTCTTGCAATCTGTCCCACCCTACCTTCTGCAAAGTTCCCTGAGTCATAGCAGGACTGTTGGCAGTATGTTTTAGTTTTGAGTTTTTCTTACTCTCTGGATTTCTGCTTGCATAGGCTTTGATTATTCTAAGAGTCTGTTACCATCCTCTTGAGGCTTGTTGTCAGGCTGGCAGTAAAAGCATTCATTATGTCACTTCCTTTGCTATGTCCTTTGGGCCCTGGCAGAAGTAGTAGAGGTAAAAGGTCTCATGGTCATCAGTCAGTTCTCTTTTTGCCTTATCAATAGATCTATGTTCTCTGTTTTCTCTGTCACCTGTAAAATAAAACAAATTCTCCAACCAAATATGAGAGCAATTTGGGTTCAACGGGATTTATAAAGTTGTTTAGGAGATTTTTTTGTGTGTGTGTTACCCTACTCTTCCTGACTCGGGGATTCAACCTGGTTTCATGTACCAGGTGTGAAATACTTCCTACTGAGCAGGTCTTGTGCCCTGATAACAGTTAGTTACATATAGAAGCTACATGTCACTATTGCACAAGTGTATACATCTTGTTCAGTTGGTTGATTTTGTAGACTGTAGGATCCCCTGCTTATCCATGCTGTTGGTGATTGCTGTCCTCAGGAAGCTCCAACAGGGCTCTCCAAAAGTATAAAGACTGGTTGTGTGGGAGCTAGTTTCCCTTTAGTACCAGCATGGAATTCTGATATCCTGTGACCACAGCCTGTGGTGTCTTCAGCAATAGGGCCTTACTTTTAGCTCTGGCCAGTAATCAAGTGTTTTAACAATGGCCTACATTATTTTGGGGACCTCATGGGTCTCCCTATCCATCAGCTCCCCAATTCTGGGCCTTGGATTTTCCAGCCAGAGTCCATGGTTGTAAGGTTAAGACTTTTCTACCTTCTGTCTAGATGGCCCCACCCCCAATTTATTGGTGGTTATATTTTGTAGCATGCTAGTGGGAATGAGGGTTTCCATGGAACTCATGCTTAATGCTGTCTTAATTTTTGTGTATTTCCCTGCCTACCTTCCCCATGCTCTACCCCTCCTAACCTCTCCAAACCTCTCCCACTCCCAACATTCCAACTCTCCCCCAACCATTTGGGAAACCCCTCTTCTCATCCAATTTTTTTTTCTCTTTCCTGGTCTCATTCTAGTTTTATACCCATATTCCTGTGTTAACTACCATTTGGCACTCATATCCACTTGATCGTACTTAGGAACCTCATATGAGAGAGTGCATGCAGCTTTTGTCTTTCCGTGTCTATGTGACCTTATGTAGAATGTGTTTTTTTCCCAACCCCATCCATTTTACTGCAAATTTCATTATCTCATCATCCCTTATGCCACATCTTTGATATCCATTCATCAGTTGATGGGCATCTGGGCTGATTCCAGTTCCTAACTATTGTGAATAATAAACATGGTAATAAACATGTAATAAACATGTAAAAAAAAACATGTAATAAACATGGTCAAGCAAATATAAGGAGTGGAATCCTTAGGATATATGCCCAGGAGGGGTATTGCTGGGTCAAATGGTAAGTCTACTCTCATTTTTTCAGGAGTCTGCATACTGACTGGCATAGTGGTTATACCAGTTTGCATTCCCACCAGCAGTGAGTAAGAGTTCCTCTTTCCCCCACAGCCTCACCAGCATTTATTTTTACTTGACTTTTTGATGAATGTCATTCTGACTAGAGTGAGATGAAATCTCAGAGTTGTTTATACTTGCATTTTTCTGATGACTACAGATGTTGAACTTCTCCTTAAGTGTGTAGTGGCCATTTTCATTTCTACCTTTGAAAGTCCTTTGTTCAGTTCTCTACCCCTTTTTCTTAATTGTGTTGTTTGATTTTTTTATTGTTTAGTTTTTTGAGTTCTTTGCAGAGTCTAGGTATTAGACCTTTGTCATATGTATAGCTGGTGAAGATTTTCTCCCATTATGTGTGATAGCTATTGATTCTGTTGATGTTTTTTGTGTCTGTACAATAGCTTTTTAGTTTCATAAGGTCCCAGTGGCTGAGCATTGATCTAATTTCCTAAGCTACTGGAATCTTATTCAGGAAGTCTTTTCCTACACTTATGTCATGGAGTGTTCTCCCTATTTTTTTTCTAAAATTTTTAGAGTTTCAGGTTTTATATTGAAGTCCTTAATCCATTTGGAGTTGACTTATTTGCATGGTGAGAGAAGTGGATCTAATTTCATTCTTCCACATGTGGTTATCCATTTCTCCAGCACCATTTGTTGAAGATGCTATCTTTTCTCCACTGAGTTTCTTCCTCTTTCTTTCTTTCTTTCTTTCTTTCTTTTCTTTCTTTCTTTCTTTCTTTCTTTCTTTCTTCCTTCCTTCTTTTCTTTCTTCCTTTCCTTCCTTCTTTCTCTCTCTCTCTCTCTCTCTCTCTCTCTTTCTTTCTTTCTTTCCTTCTTTCTTTCTGCCCCTTTGTCAAAGATGAGGTAACTTTAACTGAATTTAGGGACAGGTCTTCTATTCCATTGATCTCTGTGTCTATTTCTGTGCCAATAGCATGCTGTTTTAGTTACTATGCTTTGAAATACATCTTGAAATCAGGTTATGATGAAACCTCCAGACATATTTCTTATGCTGTTGATATTTTTGACCATCTGAGGCCTTCTGTTCTTCCATATGAATTTTGAGACTACTTTTTCTATCTCTGTGAAGACCCCTGCTGGGTATTTTTTTTATTAGAATTGCATTGAATTTATATAATGCTTTTGGTAGGGTTGCCATTTTTACAATATTGATTCTTCTGATCCTTGAACATGGGAGCTCTTTCCATCTTTTTGTATCCTCCTCAATTTCTTCTTTCAGTGCTTTTCTTTATATAGGTCTTTTACTTCTTTGGTGTATTAGTCCAGGTTCCCTAGAGGAACAGAATGAACTGTATTAAAAGTGATTAGCTAACAGCAGTTCAATAATAGCAGTTTGCAGGCCCAAGAGTCAAGGAACCCGGTAGCTTCTCAGCAAAGGAGGACCCAAGTCAGCACTGAAGCCCTGTAGGCTTACTGGAAAACAGCTGGTCTTCAGTCAGACCTGATCTTCAGTCTAGGCTGGTCTTCCGTCTGAGTTGGAAGGCAGCAAGCAGCACTAACAGCCAGGTGAGAGGAAGAGATTCTTTGATTCCAGGGCTAACTTAGATAAAGTTCCCCTCCACAACCCTCCAAGAGGGGCCGCCCACTCTGAGGGAAGGGCTCATGCTGGGGGAAGGACTTCTTCCTTCAGGTAACCCTTCCTGGAATCAACCTAGGAGACTTACTCAAGAAGAATGTATGTGGGTTCCTAAACAGATCAGATTGACATCAAAACTTAACCATGACACTTGGTTAGTGATATTCCAAGGTATTTAATTTTTCTTGTGTCTATTGAAAATGGGACAGCATCTCTTCTTTCCATGTGTTTATCTTTGGCTTATAGGTAGGCTACTGATTTTTTTGTGCAATGATTTTGTATCCTACCCTTTTTTTTCTTTTTGGTGGAGTCTTTCTTTTGGGTCCTCTTCATATCGGCTGTCCTGCATGCCTTGTGGTGAGGGGTGGCTCTGATCCCTCATATACTTAGATTTCCAGTTCTTCTGGTTGCTAGTGTATGGGAAAGGGAAGGCTCTGTCCACTAAAGTTGTTCTGGAGCTGCTCAGCTGGTTTCTCTTGCCTTCTCCTTTTTTTTTTTTTTTTTTTGACTTTTAAAGGCCTGGGTTGGTGGGAGAATTCCTTCTCAGTAGTTCTGCTCCTGCAGGCTCAGGCAGGGCCCTATAAGTAGAAGCTCTTGCCAATGGTTGGAGCCTGACCCTGGCTGATTGTGGTTGTTAGAGGCTCCAGCTCCTTCCTGCTTCTCTGCTGTTGTCTCATCTGGGTTAATAATTCCTCACATACATTCAATTTTTAGCAGAAGAGTGTATTGTGTATTATATTTCCTCTTTTCCCGCCATCAGGTTTCTTTTATTATTATTATTATTATTATTGACAACTTCCTTAATTTTAGACAATATTGCATGGTACTTCCCTCCCTCCCCCCACTTTCCCCTTTGAAACTCCACTGTCCATCATATCCCCTCCCCGTCTCAATCAGTCTCTCTTTTCATTGATGTTATCATCTTTTCCTCCTGTTAGTGCAGTCTTGCATAGGTAGTGTCAGGCACTATGAGGTCATGAATATCCAGGCCATTTTGTGTCTGGAGGAGCACGTTGTAAGGACTCCTACTCTTCCTTTGGCTCTTATATTCTTTCCACCCCCTCTTCTGCAATGGACTCTGAGCCTTAGAAGGTGTGTTTCTTTGGTGTGGCTCCTATTCTGCCATTTTAACCAGAAGTTGAGCTTTCTGTTTTTTTCTTTTTAATGGAGAATATAGCTATATAATAAACACCTGTATAGCTATACCATCAAAGTGACCTCACAAACCACCTATTGTTTATCTCTCTCTCTCTCTCTCCAAATATATATGGAGAGAGAGAGAGAGAGAGAGAGAGACAGAGTTTTTTTTTGTTTGTTTGTGTTTTTGTTTCCCGAGGTAGGATCTCACTCTAGCCCAGGCTGACCTGGAATTCACTCTGTATTCTCAGGCCTCGAACTCATGGCGATCCTCCTACCTCTGCCTCCTGAGTGCTAGGATTAAAGGCATGCACCACCACACCCAGCTAATGTTTTGTTTTTTTTTTTTTTTTTTTGGTGTTTCCAGGGAAGTTCTCATTCTGGCCCAGAGTCCTTCTGTAGGTTTCTTGCCTGAGTGCATTAACTTCTGAGCAACACGCTCCCTTAATGCATTGAGAGTTCATTGTTCTTCCTTCAATCTTATTAATAGAGCTGTCACAGATAGGAGTTTAGGATTTTTTTTTTTTTAAAAAAGAGTTTAAAATACTGGGCCTGGACAGATAGCTCAGTTGCTAAAGGGCTTGCCTTGCAAGCACAAAGACATGAGTTTGAGTCCCAATGCCCATGTAAGATGATAGGCATAGTGGCGTATGGTGAGGACATAGAGACATGTTGATCCTTTGAGGCCATTGGCTAACCAGTCTAGCCTAATTGTTAAGGTTGTCAATGAGAAACCCTGTTGCAAAAGGAGGCAGACAGCATAGCTGACAATGAGACTGTTGTCTCCTGGCTTCCAAACACCTATGTATTCTTGCCAGTACACTAGTGCAGCTCAGGTGCATCCATACCCACATGAGCACACATTCATATATGCACACACATTACACACATATAGCAAAAAATCACTTAAAATAGCTTAATTAAAATGTATTCAACATAGTAAGCAATACATAACTCTGCTGGACACTCATAGTACATGTATATAAAAGGCAGACTGATATCTCTCCCTCATAAGGCACCCTCATTCTTATACAGAGGGACAGATAAGCAAAGAGTTAATGACAGTGGCAAGGGCCTCACAGTAGTGTGAAGACTCAAAACAGGTACAGATCAGAGCAGGGAGAGGTTTAGCAGGTCACTATTTTGATTTCTCTGTTTTCTGACGTATTTACAAGTGGACAATTCTGTCTTGCAATTTACTGCACAGAATTATCTCCCAGGCATCTTAATACCAGTACAATCAATAGTACAAAAGATAAATCTTATACCCATCTCCAATTCATGAGTTTGTTTGGGGAGATACAGAACATGACACCATGCTGAAGCATACCTTTGAGGAAAGAACACTGACACAAAACCCACACAGGCAAGAGGATATAATCAGTCCATCCATGCTTTACATTCATTACAACATAGTGCCAAACAACAGATGATTATGCAGTGCAAGAAAATGCAGTTTAAATAACAAAACACTACACAAACAGCAGTGTAGGAGAGTCCTCTCTTCATAAGCTCATACTGGGGACACATGGTGGAAATGCAAACTTATTTCTAAGAAGCAATTCTTAGGACTTAGTGACATAAGGCATGAAAAAGACAGCAGCATATAAATGTCCAGTGTATGAATACAAAATCATTTCAAGTGTGGTTGTGACTCTAGGAAGGACAGGCAGTGAAAACTGCTAGAAGGGTGGAGCTACTCCTAGGGAGCAATGACAAATTTGCTCTTGTTCTTATTACCTTAAAAATTCATGCACTACCCACATTCTCCATTGATGAGGGTCTCTTTGAAAGTGGGAGGACAGGGAGGAGGACAATGGAACCAATACTATGAATGTAAAATCAGAATAATATAAATAAATAAAAATAAAAATAAATCAGTTAGAATTGCAGCATAATTTGGCAATTTTGTCACATTCTGTGACCTACTGAATGAAGGAAGACCATATGAGAATCAGATGCAAGGAAGGAGACTTAAGAAAATAACGAAAATAAATAAGTTTTTCCAGACTATCTTCAGTGGCCAAAGATCGCATGCGTTGACATGTCTCTCCTGTCTCCTGCCCTCATCATTCTGTTCAAAAAAAAAAAAAAAAAAAAATAGACCAATTTGTCACTGTGTGTGAATAATGTCAGCTAAGTGTGCACTGTCCCTTTTCTTTCACAGAGGTCCCTGAAAGAGTTCTGCTGGGAGTATCTGCAGAAAAACAAATGAGCAAGCCCTGAAATCTGAAACAAGGTGCTCTGCTGAGGCTGGGGAAGTGCCGAGATGATGACTCTGGGAAAATTGCATCACCTTTGTCTAACATAAGACTCTTTTAATCACTGCAGCAGAGAAGCTGCCTCAAGGACAGTGGATAATGCATGTTTCAGAAAGGCTGATAAAGAGATAGCGCAGATCCTCAATCGTCTGGACTGGGCCATTAAGGGAGCAAATATCCTTGGAACCTGCTTGGGAGTGTGGGGCTCAGAGTTTCAAAGGAGACTTAAAGGTTTCCCAGTGGGCTCCAAGGAGCACATGGGGAGGAAGGAGGAGTTGCCAGGACTGTGGAGGGAGAAGAGGCTGTGTGTGCTAAATCCAATTAGGGCTTACTACCTTGAGGCGCACAGAATAACTGGATGACATAGGAGTGATGGGATAATGAATAGGAACTCAGTTAGAGACCTTGGACTTACAAACCTTTCATTTCTAATCTTCATGAAGCCTTCTAATGAAACTGACTGAAGTGTTAAGAATTTAGTTAGAGAAAAGGAGTATGAGTGAGGGGTCACATTTACAACCTTATGATTTGAATAGAACAGGAAGCAGCTTCTAGGTTAAACTATCCAAGTTTGCATTCAGTTTTGTTATGAATTACTTGCATAACTGTGGGTAAGTCACTTCACCTCTCTGGTACTTATCTTGAAGTGAATGAATCCCTGCTTGCATCAGCCAATGCTTGCACATCTATACAAACATTCATTGATATTACAGCTGTTATTTTATTTAAAATACTTTTACAGTACTTTGTGATGACAGGGTTCCTTTTGACCATGACAATATCATCATATCACTCTTCTGGGTCTTCATTTTCTGTATGTTAGTACCATCATTAATGACATGCACAAGAATGATACTTGAGATAGTCTCACAATGTTCCAGAACTATTCTAATCACTGTGCATAAATTTTATTTTGAAATGAGCTCATTTCAGATCCTATCAGTGACTCATAGAATCAGAATACCATGAGGCCCACAATCAGGCTCCTTATAGGTCTCTTTCTTGGTCCCAATGATAGATCATCTCTTTAAAAAAATGCCTACAGTTAACCTAAGGAGAGAAAGCACTGATTACACTAAAGGCTGCTCTTGGTGTTTATAACTATAGGACTAGAAGAGTTACTTCACTTCAAGCCAAAGAAAAAGGATCTTTAGAGAAACTTCTGAGGCCAGAGAGGTATAAACACAGATTGTTCAAAAGGTAAAAGCTACAGCAGAAACTTTCTAGGCAAGTTCTTTCCATTTCTAGATGGTAGACAAGAGATAATAAGGGAGAGAGACTGCACACAGCACCATCAGGTAGACAGTAGCAGAACCAAGACTGGAGTCCTGCTGGTTCACCTTCTACACTATGTGCTCAGCATTGAACTCAGACCCCACTGCAGCAAGGAGTCCTTGCTGTGATCTTCTCTGTGTGTGACAGAGATTAAATCAAACATGAAAGTAATGTATGTTCATTTATAGAATGGCAAAATTGACCTTGAATAAGGTGGACCATCTCTATTAAAATAAACACTTGGTTAATTGTATAGTACAAGATTGGATACACAGTAGGTATTAAATTAATATTTCTTGAATTAGGCTGAATATCTCATATGGCTTACACAAGAATCCTTAATCCATCTTTTTATTTTTTTCCTTCCATTTCAAGTCATTAGCTGAGTCTATGATTAAAGAATGGTAATTTGTCTCCACGATTTGTGAATCAGAAAACATCATATAAAACATGATGAGTAACTTGGATCCAAATAGTCTATATTGATAAGGCTCTACTACACTGCCTATGATTTCTTTCTGGCATTACTGGGGCTTATATCCAGAGCCTCATACATGCTAGGCAAGAATTCTACCACTGAACTACATCCCTAACCTCCCACAGCTACTGCTAATTTCCATTTTAGCCACAGAACTGCTATTGTGAGGGCCAACTATAACAGACTATGAGAAGAAAAGATGATTAATGTAGAGAGTTGCTATTTTCTCCAGAAGTCCTCAAATAATGGGATATTTTCACATTCACCAACAATTATAACACATTACAATTATTATTATTGAAATCAAGGAGAACTAAAAAAAAAAAAAACCTGTGGATGGTAAAGGGGAATATTGGTTAATTACTCAACATAATTGAAGACAGAGTCAAAACAGACCTCCTAGAAAGGAGATGTTGAAAGAGGCCATGATGGGTGAATGAGAGTAAAGAAACTACTCTGGCAAGAGCTGGTCAGAAAGGACAATTGTAGAGGCTGGTTTATTAAAAACCTTCATGGAACTGAAAATGCATCATCAGTCAATTAACAAAAGTGCAAGTGTCTAGTGGAGCAGCACTGGGCAGAATAGAAGATCCAAGGCTAGAAGAAGTTGTTTTCCTTATGTCATATTTAGGAGCACTAGTTGTAGACTGAATACAAGAAGGAGCTTTTGTTGAGTTCTAAATGGGAGAGTAACATGATGAGATCTGTATTTTAGAATGATGACTTTGACAGCAGTGGAGGTAACACAAAATAGAAGAGGAGAGGGAAGGATTTGGGAAGCTTTTGAAAGTAACAGAGATAAGAAATGATGCAGCCTAAATGCACTGGTGAGAATAGGAAGAAACAGATAGAAATTTGCATCCCACCCTAGACAGGACTTACTATGAGGTGGATTGTAGAAGGAGAAGGTTGTAAGTAGATAAACTAGGGCCACCGCAGGTTCCTACTACTCCCAACATGCTCACATCCTTTGTAGGACAATAATTCCAGTATTCCTAATTATGGAGGCCCAAAAAGGTAAAGCAACACTATTCTATTTCTAGGACCAGCTATGAATAGAGCTGTTGGATCACAACTTCCTCTGGCACCTCTTACTTAACCCTGTTGTGTTTATCATTTGAGCTATTTGTCATTGCTGAGTGAACATGACCATCTGTTACCACAACCAAACTATGAAAAAGAGATGCTTTTATATCTTCCCTGTGTCACTTTGTACTGCCTGGGTGACACCTCAAGGAATTAAAAAAGAAAGGCAGAAAGGAACAACAAACGGCATTGGTGATGAAAAGGGAGAGGCAAAGCTCCATTCCTTACACATTCTTGCAAAGGGCCACTTAAGAGACTGTAGATATGTGGTGATATCAGTGCCGACACTCATCAGCTGTCTATACACATTGTGTCCCTCTCAGAGCCCATTTCTTACAGCGAATCCCCTTTTCAAAATCTTACCTGACAACAAATGTAAGTTTGTAAAAGCATGCTGTAGGTCAATTTTTTTTTCTCAATCTCTTCTTAACACATGATACCAAAGCCTGGATTATTTACCCTGCCAGCTAAACCTCTCTATAATACCAGCTCCACTTTTCTCTGAACAACTCCCAGTTCTTCCCCTGAGGCATTCAAAACCTTACTAAATACGGTTACCTGTAATTACATTACTTACTTTTTCCATATCATCTATTTAGCCCAGAATGACCTTTTCCAATGTTTCCTATTGATTCTGGGCTTCTGCCTTACTCATCTTCTTCAGCTCTATAAAGATACTGACTTTCCTCCCTCTTCAGGACCTTTGAATACAGCATTTTCTCTCCAATATTTTTCATGTCCCTTAACCATTGAATGCAGAAATCAATGCAAGTGACACATCTCCAGGGAAGAGGCCATACTGCTCCACTATCATTCCATCTTATGAAAACACAATGTACCTTTCATGCCATTTTTAATATATTGAATTTATTTGAGAGAGAGAGAGAGAAAGTGTCAGAAAGAGAGGGCAAATGGGTGCGCCAGGGCCTCCAGCCACTGCAAATGAATTCCAGATGCATTTTCCCATCTTGTGCATCTGGCTTACTTGGGTCCTGGGGATTTGAACCGAGGTCCTTTGGCTTTGCAGGCAAACGCTTTATACACTAAACCATCTTTCCAGCCCTCAGTATATGTTTTTTATTTATTTACCTAAGTTGAGAATGTCTTCAGTTTGATGTGTTTTAATTGTCATTATCACCAACTCTTGCATTTGGAGCCTTAATTAAGTAAGCTAACACTTACTTGAACTGAAACATTACTAAATGGTGGTAGTCAACCTGATAACTAAGAAACCACTTGGTATGTAATGAATGGGTAGCATATATAGTATAAATACAAAGGAATGGTGTGTATCCTTGGCAAGATAGAACAGAATCCTGTAAGATTTCAAAATGCTGTTCCGAATGTATTCAAATTGAAATCTTATGACCTTTTTATTTCTAGAAATTTCGATGGTTGACCATGAGTAACTGGAACTACAGAAAGTGAAACTGCTGATACATATCATATAATAACTTGTCATGAAACATTTGGTGATTATTGGATTAATGTTGTTTTGTAAGTCAGTTTTCTGTTACTTTGATCAAGTACCTGAAACAATGTAAAAGAAAAGATTTATTTTGCATCTGTTTAAGTCTATGTTTATGTTCATATTGACCCATTTCTTTGGGCCCATGGCAAAGCAAAACATCATGGCAGGGAGGGCATGATGATGCAAAATAGCTCACCTAATGGTGGACAGGAACAGAGAAGAAAAAGAGGTGCCAGGGGTAAAATATACCCTTCAAAGGCAGATTCCCAGTGATTTACTTACTCCAACTAGGTCTCACCTCATAACAAGCCCATGGAACTACACATTTATCAATGGATTAATCTGCCAATTCATTCATAATATGATGAACATTCTTAGGAGGTGGTGGAAACAAGTTTTTGAGACTTGGTTGGAGTAGGTAGGACATTTGGGGCATATGCTATAACAGTATAACTTGTTTCTGGCCCCTTTCTCCCTCTTTCTCACTGCTCCCTGGTTGCAGTGAGGTGAGCAGCTCCAATCTACCATGTAGTGCTCACTGTAACGTATACCTCTCCAATAGCACTAGGACCAAATTACTCATGGATTGAAACATCTGAATGCATAAGCCAAAATATATCTTTCTTTCTCTAAGTTGATTTTCTTAGCTATTTCATTGCAGTAATAAAAAGTGACAAACACTGAATGTCTGCCTCTTCCCTATAAGCTTTGCAGTGCTTTCTATCAATGGATATCATATTGCATGGTACATAGTAGAAGCTCCATGATTACATACTAATACATGAAAGATAAGATGAATGAATGAATGTGAAATGCCTGCTTAATCCTAAACAGTCAGCTCCAGTGCCTCCTCTTCTATGTACCCTTCTCTTATGCAGCCTTTCTATCTAAACTTGAGACAAACCTGACAGATTATTTTTACACTCACTTCCATATGTACAACCTAGTGTCTCTATAGTGATCACCTCCACTGAACTAGACTCATTCATTCTTGCCTCCCTGATTAATGGCAAAGTTCATCACAGTATTTCTCCACAATCTATATCTTCTCTTTTATTTTTCAGGGTAATGTAATGATCTGGCTTTTGAAAGCTGCCTGGTCTTAAGTAGAGCTTCTTAAAGCACCCTGAGATAGATATGTGAAGACTCTGTAAACTATTTAAATGCTTCAGTTAAAGATGAGAAATCAATGATTCCTAGAAGCTATATATGACATTAAGAATTGAGGGGCATAATTTGGCCCAAGATCCAGCTCCCTTGACTTCCAGCCTAGTCCTTTCTTCAATATTCTGTTTATTGTTAAAGGAACAAATAGATATGTCCTACAGAAAATAGTCTGCTTATTCATTTTCCCCAGTTGGGACATCTTTTAATGAGACACACAGATATTATTCATCTTCAATGGTAGACTCCAAGTTTAATAAACCAAACTGTCTTGCCAAATACTTGCAGGGCAATTCTTTACAAAGTTGCAAAGATTCTGTAAATTAATCACATCCATCACGCATAGACGTATTCGTGGGATGACACATGCCAAGTACAGTGGCTCCTAAATTTAATCCTTAATAACCAAAATTGATTTTTTACAAGGCAGACTATTAATGGAAAGATTTTCACAACTTTAGATCTTGAAATTACTCTGGAATTAGTATGTACTTTGTGCTTTAATTTATATGTAAGGAGAGTAGTAATTGAGGCAGTCTTAGGTTCAATCCATTTTAGGAAGGCAATAAGGCCTGTTGGGAAAAACCTCCATTCTTCTACAAAGTCCTTGTGCAGTCTTGGGCAAGTCCATATCCCCTCCTCCCTTTCACCATTTGTCAAATAAAACTTCATTGTCTCATTTAGTGTTAGCTTTTTTTTTTTTTTTTTTTTTTTTTTTTGGAGAGAGACAGAGAGAGAGGGAGAGGAGGACAGATAGAGATGGGCATGCAAGCAGCCTTTCAGCCGCTGTGAAATAAATCCAGATGTGTGTGCCTCCTTGTGGACAAGTGAGGCATTGCATCCTTGCATAACTTTTCATCTGGCTAAACGTGGGACCTGGAGATTGGATCCGCTGGTGATTGGAACCAGCGTTCTTAGGCTTAGGAGACAGGCGCCGTAACCCCTAAGCCATCTCTCCAGCCCTAGTGTTAGCTTTTAATGAATCATTTTGGACTCACTTAATGGACAGTTTCTCCATATATAATACAGTTTTTGCCATGCACTTGAGGACAAAGCAGAGAAATAGTATCTGGAAACCACTGAAGTGTGTGTTCAAAACACAGAGGTAAGTAAAACACAGTTTCTTACTTCATGCTGCCTCCTAAAGAATAGGGCAGATATAATAACACCTAAGCTAAATGATGGTAATAGAAATAAAAGAAAACAATATGCTACAGCAGGAAATAGAAAGAACGTATACCCATGGATATTAAAGAAACCAAAAAGGATGAGATGATGAAGGAGCATGGAGTGCAGCACTTTTAAAGTAAGCATTAAAACATCTTTGGAACTGGCACACATCACCAAGACTGACATAAGAATATACTGAAAGTCTGACATGCACAGTGGCCATAGAAGTTGATGTGAAAACAATTTATACCATACAAAGACAGTACAATATTTGGAGTGTTTAATGGAAAGAGCTTTAAATTTTTAAGGGACATAATTATTATATAACTTAGATAGCCCTTAAGCATAGAAGAAAGAAAGGATGTTTTTGGAATTTATTTTAACAGTTTGGAATAAACACAATACTTATTCCAAAAGTGTGAGAAATATAGTGTACAATTTTGTCTGAACATATAAATGGCAAAATAGCATAAGGGATATACTATTAAATCAGGACCATGACTTCTAGTAATGACTATAAGATGAAAACAGGTGATTTTGTTAATAGGTAATAATGATAAAAGCTGAACCACTGCAAAATGAAAAAGCTACCAGTGTGTGTGTGTGTGGGGGGGGATGGGGACAGCACATGCTTCAAAGATTTACTATAGTAAGGAAGAACTGAGCTGTCTGGGAATCCATGGGGTGCAACCCAACACTTATAAGTTGGATGGCATAAAAATGTAGCTGAATAGGCTTTAAGTGAGAGATTGCAATGTTGATAGCCAACAAAATGCTAAAAATTGAAGCAAGAATTTTTGAAAGTAACCGAGTCATTGATGGATTGATTTTCTTAATTTCTGTAATAATGCTGCTCTAATTCCTAACTAATCACTGACTCATAAACACACAGACCTCAGGCAGCTCATCAAAAGCTTAGGCAAAAACTAAAGGAGTCCATCTTTGAATAGGAGAACTTCACACAATAAAATCTCAACTTTGATTCTCTTGAAAGAACTTATTTTAAAAGTACACAGAAGGGCTGGAGAGATGGCTTAGTTGTTAAGCACTTGCCTGTGAAGCCTAATGACCCCAGTTCAAGGCTCAATTGCTCAGTACCCACGTAAGCCAGATGCACAAGATGGCACATGCATCTAGAGTTCATTTGCAGTGGCTGGAGGCCTTGGCATGCCCATTCTCTCTCTCTCTCTCTCTCTCTCACTCTCAAAATTGAAATAAATAATTTTTTTAAAAAAGTACACAGACGTTCAGTGGTAGAAATTGAAAGTCTTCATGAGGTATTAGAAGATAGAAATGAAAGCTGATCAAGGAAACAGGAGATTAAGGAGGAAACCATGGGGCCATGGGGGCCACAGAGAACATGAATCCCAAAATCTGGATGTAAAGTCTGTCATGCCCAAGTTTTGGCTGATCCCCAATTTATACAGATGTAGGAAAGACCTAGAAGACATGTTTATTAAGGCCATAGCTCAAGGCCAAAAATACTGAGCAAAAGTATAGGCACTACAAGGCACCTAATTTTAGAATTTGATTATAGCTGTTGGTTTCCTATTATAGTACAACAACAACTATGCCTAAACACAGCAACATCTACAATCCTCTAATCTGATACACTTTAGTTTTCAACTCAAAAACTTTGAAACTTTCCAGGCTTAGTGTTGAACGCCTTTAATCCCAGCACACAGGAGACAGAGGTAGTAGTATCATTGTGAGTTTAAGACCAGCCTGAGACTACATAATAAATTCTAGGTTGGCCTGGACTAGAGTGAGGCTCTGCCTCGAACAAACAAACAAAAAATTGAAACCTGCAGACATAAGAAATATGACTAACATGAAGAAAAGAAACAAATAAGCAAAACTTAGCCAATAGAAAATTCATTGTTAGTATTTTCATCTGCTGAGTTTTTAGAAGAACTAATGAAAAAAGTAATTACTCAAAAAGTTAAGGGAAGTTTTGGGCTGGAGAGATGGCTTAGCGGTCAAGGTGCCTGTCTCCTAAGCCTAAGAACAGTGGTTCTAATCTCCAGCGGTTCCAATCTCCAGGTCCCACGTTTAGCCAGATGCAAAGTGACACAAGGGCGCAATGCCGCACTTGACCACAAGGGGGCACACACATCTCGATTTTGTTCACAGCAGCTGAGAGGCTGCTGGCACGCCCATCTCTATCTGTCTTCCTCTCCCTCTCTCTCTGTCTCTCTCCAAAAAAAAAAAAAGTTAAGGGAAGTTTGAAAAATTCAAATAACAGATGGTGTATTAATTACTTTGCATCATTATGACAAAAATGTTGTCAAAAGGAAGGTTAAGAAAGAAGGATTTATTTTGGCTCATGATTTAGGGAAATCCATCATGGCTGGAAAGACATCATAAAGCTTAGGGTGGCAGGAACAAGCAACTGGCTCTCCTCATGTCTTGGAAATCCAGGAGACAGAGACCAAGGTATGCTGGAACTATTTTACTTCTTTATATTCCATTCTGGATGCCAGCCTAAGATGGTGCCTCCCAATCAATGTGGGTCTTCCCTTTTCAATTAAATTTCTTTCAACATATAAGCACACACAGATGTGTGTCTCCTACATAATTTAAAATCCAGTCAAATCACAATAAAGATTAACCAGCAAAGATACTTTTAATATACAAACAGATAATAAGTCTTAACAGAAATAGAAACTTGAAAAAACTCTTAAGATTCTCAATTTTTAAAGTACAAAAATTGAAATAAAAAATTCACTAGAAGTGTACAACCATAGATTTGAGATTGAATGAAAACGTCTTTGAACTTAAAGATAAAAGTCAGTATAAAAATTTCCAGTCAAAAAAACAAAGGAATAAATGTGAAGAAAAAAATAGTGAAAACCTCAGAAACCTATGGTTAATATTGGATAGTCTTACAATTGAACTCCCAGAATGAGGTTATACTATAGGGCAGAAAATATTTGAAAGTATAAAATATTGTTTTACTGAATCAAGAAGTCCAAAAACCCTAAATGAACATGTGTGACCACATGAACACACAGACATGTACACATCATAGAAAAATTGCTAAAATAATTAATAAAAAATTTCAAGCAGTGAGATAAAAGCAACATATTATATGCAAGGAAACAATGATCACACCAGAAACAATGAAAGGTGAAATTCACTGGAATATTGAATGTGCTGGAAAAAAAGTAATGACATAAAGATATTTTCTACTAAAAAAAAAAAAAAAAAACTGACAGAATTCATTGTTGTCAAGCATAAGTTTTACTGCTGAAGACAGCATATGCTGTTTGAATGGAACTTGGAGAGACCTGGATGGAATCTGGAAGAGAGTCAGTCCCCAGACAGTTAGCTTGTCTAGTTCCAGAAGGCACTAAATAAGTGGCTGGGGGAAAATGACCAACATCTGTCTAAGCAACTCATGGTCTATGCTACTCAGCAGCAAACAACCTGATATGATGCCCACTCAAGTGCAGTAGTGGCACACGGCTATGGTGGGTTACCAGCTGCTCTAGATTTGGCTAATGGATCCACTCAGTGGAACAGAACCCATACCTGGAAATGGGAAACAAGTCAAAACCATATCCAAAAATAAGCCCACTCTCCAACAGTGGGATACAAGAGGGCCTATGCCTATTAAATTCTCCCTAAAATAATAATGGTTATCCATGTACCTTCCACTGACCTCACTCTCCATTGGAGAATCTGCTACTCTCTTTCAGATGGATACATATTTTGAGGAGAGAATCAGCCCATCTTACCACATCAGGGCACTAGATGAAGCCATTGAGTTGTAGGGGAAATGAGCAAAAGTGCTGCTTTCTTGGTGAACCTGGTACCAGCACAAGGGCGAAGGAGATAGACACAAAGGAATCTCAACCCCTACCAAATCAGATATCCAGAGACACAGAGACTCACAAAGCCTCATCACTGAAATAGAATTAAAAAGTACCCAACATGGCTCAGGGAAACTCATGGAAGAGGGGGTGGAAAGATTGTTAGATCCATGACTTGGGTCATTATACACAGAGTCATTGCCTCTCCCACATAACTGATGGCTACCCACATAAGGCAAGACCCATATAACCCATGGGGGGAGGATAGGGAGAAGGCTAATGATAGTACCTCATGGCTGTATATATACATAACTAATAAATTTTTTAAAAAAATTTTAATTATTTTTTTGGAGAGAGACACAGAGAGAGACAGAGAGAGAGGAGAGGAAGACAGAGATGGGCGCGCCAGCAGTGTCTCAGCTGCTGAGAACAAAATCCAAATGTGTGCGCCCCCTTGTGGTCATGTGC
Source organism: Orientallactaga sibirica (assembly GCA_036365145.1). Classification (NCBI taxonomy): domain Eukaryota; kingdom Metazoa; phylum Chordata; class Mammalia; order Rodentia; family Dipodidae; genus Orientallactaga; species Orientallactaga sibirica. Next base: position 16,221,857 of record JAEOAD010000034.1, read on the forward strand.
AGCATTGCGCCCTTGCTTCACTTTGCATCTGGCTAAACGTGGGACCTGGAGATTGGAACTGCTGGAGATTGGAACCAGTGTTCTTAGGTTTAGGAGGCAGGCCCCTTAACCCCTAAGCCATCTCTCCAGCCCATAAAAAATATTTTTAAAAAATATACTAAAGGAAATCTTTCTAGAAGAAAAATATAGTGGATAATAACTTGTGTATTGTCTCATATAGAGGACAAACAAGGAAAATAGTAAAATACATAAATGTAGTATGTGTTTATTTTTTTATGTCATTTTAAGTTGTACAAGATGCCAAGATGAGTTTATGGGATATATAAGTATTAAGGGAAGTATCTGTAAGAATAAATGAGAAGACTTGAGTAGGTAAAGAGAGATGTCTGAGAGTGAAAGGTAAACACTTGTGATTGGAGCGAAGAAATGCCAAGTTGGGTAGTAAATCCTGGGATTATAATATATTGCTGAGAAAGTCTCAACCAATATGCCTATTAGGTAAATACCGTTTTAGCAAGAATATACCATCAGAAGTATCTCTGCTCCACTGTTGGCTCTGAGTAGTCTGGGGAAAGTGTATTTATGAGAACAGACTCCAGAGACTATCCACCAACTATGCTCCCCTTAGCATGTTCCCTTGAAGGAGAGCCAAGCCATGTACCTCCAGAGTCATCATACTTGATTTATTTAAAGACATATGGCTGCTCAGTACAAGAACTGTGGCAAAGCATTGCTGAGTTTATAATACAAACCTAGGAAATAGATTCTGATAAATAGAAGTAGCTTTAAATATTATCTGTAAAATGTACATGGAAAAAGAGCACAAAATATACAAGGAGTACATTGTCATTAAAATTGTCTATTTATTTTTAATCAGAGTAAATTCATTGTGATGTTAAGTTTACCATGATAACTTCATTATGCACATTATAATTCCTCAATTAAAATATTTGAAAAAATGTAGCCAACAATTTAGTTGTGGAATTGAAATGCTATATTAATACAGATGAGAGCTAGAGATATAGCTCAGTAATAGAACACTTGCCTGGAATGTGCAAGGTCCTGTGTTCTATTTCCCCTGTTGTGAAGCAAACAAGAACAAACCTAGACAACTAGAAAGTCAGAAAATATATGGGTTGGAAGATACAGTAACTCTAATTTTATGCTAAATTTTAACCTTGTTACTTTTTAAAATAAATATATAAAGGAATAATAGAACTGAACAGGAAAAAAATAAGTACATCATTGTGGTAGAGAATCTTAAAATAATTCCCATGATTATTGGCACATACAGAATCTATTTAGATAAAAATTAGCCGGGTGTGGTGGCCCACACCTTTAATCCCAGCACTCGGGAGGCAGAGGCAGGAAGATCGCTGAGAGTTCAAGGCCACCCTGAGACTACATAGTTAATTCCAGGTCACCCTGGATCAGAGTGAGACCCTACCTTGCAAAACAAAAAAAAAAAAAAAATTAATAACTGATCTAATTTTTGTTTATCACCTTTAATACTAAAAAGGCAATGACATAAACTTCATTTACTATACTTATCCAAGACATGTGAAATTGTTATATAATCATTACCCTATAGCATATATATCAAACCTTGACAAATGAATGTGTGATCACTGAGAGAAAGTCCTGACTATAACATACTTAAAGCTAGAAGTCAGAAATAAAACATAATTTGAAAATTACCCACTATCAAGAAATTAAGTAATCATAGGTCAAAGAAGAAACTGCTATAAAGATTATAAAAATTTGAACTGATCAATTTAGAATGTGACTAAAAATTTACAGCAATTTTCCAAAGCCATGTTTGGAATTATATCTCTAATGATTTATGATAGATAAGCAATATAACTAAAATTAATTATATTAATTTGTAGCACTTTATTTTAGAAAAATAATGGCAACTGTACTGAATATAAAGAGCAGAGGTTAAATAATAGAAAATAGTTCAACAGAGAAAAGTAATCTCAGGACCAAATTTTAAGATACTAAGAACATTTATATGAAGTCAACCTCTGGTTAATATGTTGTGATAGTTTGAACATAAATTGTCCCCCATATCCTCATGTGTTTGGGATTAAACCACATAGCTAATTCCCAGCTGGTGGCAATTTGAGAGGTAGAGCATTGCTGGAGGAGGTGAGTCATTGGAGGTGAAACTTGAGGTTTAGTAGCCCAGTCCAAGCTTAGTACTTTTTCTACCTGGATATGACTGTTTCTACCCAGATGTGAGCTTCCTACTCATGCCATGCTTTCCTCACCATAATGATGCTTCCTCTTGAAACAGTAAGCCTGAATTAAATCCTTTTTACTGATAATCTGCCTGTGGTCTGGTGTTTTGTCCCAACAATAAGAAAATAATTGCAACACATGTACAAAGAAACCATCCATTTTACCCCAGCATAAGAAGCAATTTAAGCTAATACCTCTGTGAACTGTGGATGTTAAAAAAATAGATAAAGTAATTCTAGAAAGATATTTTATCTAGAAAGATATTCAACAACATAAATATAAATCTATGTATTTCCTTAAAATTCAACAGTAAGTAAAACAATGGTTTAGGATGGCTGTTACCATCAGTGAACTCAATGAGGCACAGAGTGTGTGTGTAAACTTCATGGTCTGGGTGTAAGTTACATAGGTATTCACATATGCTTTTTATATGTAGTCTGTGACACCTCAACCCAAAGCTTACTGAAAGTTGAAGAGCTTTTTTAAAAATTTAAATAAATAAAGAATAAAATGTTTGAACATAGGTACAAAACATGCTTGAAAATAAGAAAAAATATACACTTTTAAGATTTTACCATTTTGAGATCAGATTGAATAACTTTAAATCTAGGAACCACTAGAAAGTAGATAATGTCTATTTCACTATTTTCTTTCAAGTGGAAATATTTATTTAGCAATTATGGCTATTTTATAGGCATGTTTAGAAGAATTAATCACATATGTTTTTGCAAAAATTGTGAAGACTCTATTTTGAAACCTATTATGTATGTTGGCCATAGACAATAAATGATACTATTAAAGTTATAATAATGTGAATAAAAATAATACTGATATGGACAAAAATAATTTAAAATAAGGTAGTGATAGAGTAATAGGCTGACATATTACTTTAAACCTGCATAAATTGATCTGAGTGTATATACAGGAATCAATGCATAATACTGGTAGCATTTGAAGTCAATGGGGAATAGACATATTGTGCCATAAATCATTTTTAGATTCAAAGGCAGACAGCAAAATGAAATAAAAATTTTGTGTAGCATATATGACAGACAAGGGATGATATTAAAAATCCTTCATTTGAGCCAATGCTCATATATATATATATATATATATATATATATATATATATATATATCCAGAACAAACAAACACAGGACTTGATTATAAAAATCACAAATTTATATGTATTGTGTTTCTGCCTGGATATATGTGTTGATACATAATTTGAAGATTCAAATAAAATGTATTATATTTCACATGGGAATTTTACCCAATCAATTGATAAACATTTTGCTTATTCAGTGGCTTATCAAACATCATGTATTTATATTACCTTTGTCAGGAAATGGACATACTTTGCTTGGAGGCACGTAAGTTAGAATTTTTTTTAAAGCAAATTTGTGAATATCTATTGAAAGGCATCCTCATTGATCCAGAAATTACTTCTGTCAAAATTTATCAAAGGGAAGTAACCATGATCACACTTGATAGTTTAGCTATAAAGAGAGCAATTGCTTTCTCATTTGTAATGTGAAACTTCAGGTATAACTGTAGTTCAAATAGCAGGTATTTTCCCAATCATCTAAGGAAGTATGTTTCAACATTGATAATAATATTAAGAATAATTTTAAAGGCAGGAAATAATTTTTACAATATCCACTTCCATTCCAGAAGCAATATGAATAGTAGTATTATGTTTTTTTTTTTTTTTTTCAAAATAAACATGTTTGGAGGAAAGGCTAGAAGTTGAGTGTACAAAAATGTTAACAATGGTTGTTTCTGAGTGAAAAAATTATGGATGATGGATTTTTTTTCATTATGCTTATCTATATTTTCTCAAGGATTTACAATGTGAATATATTCCTTTATACTAAAAAGGAAGTTATAATATTTCAGTACAATCCATGCAATGGTAGTGATACCCATTTGAATCATGAATAGTTAGAAGGAAGTAATATATTAAATGTTCTCTGTAAGGATAAAGATTGTCTTCAAATAAACAAGAGTTTGATGGTTATGAAAAAGACTATTGTGGGAACTTACAACAGGCATGAGGAAAAGTATGTAGAAAGAGCAAGGGGGCAGCCACCACTTCGCAGATAATACACATAATTAATCATGCAGAGTTGTTTTAGTTCTACCTTTTAGTTGCTCTGGGTTGCAGGTGAACTGAGACAAATAACAGATGTCAGATCATTCTAGGTCAGCCCATCACATCATGCCTCAGAGATCAGGTTTCATTCTCTAAAATATGGAGAACGATTTGATTCTCAGAGAACATTATTAGCTCTTGGTTTTGCAGAAGTTTCTTTAGCAGTATGGTTGGGGATAAGTGGCATTGCTCATGAGAAAATGGAAATCAGGTTCTCACAAAGCATTTCAGTAGTGCATGTAGTGGTCTGGGCTGGCAGTAAGACTATGGGAGGTCAGGAATATGTGAACTAAAGATAGATTTAGGATATAGAAATCACAGAACTTGTTGTCATGTAGTCAGCTTCACATTTCTGGGACGAACCTCCAAACTATGCACAGTTTATGGGAGGAACAGCATTTATTTCAGGCTTACAGATCCAGAGGAAGTTTTATAATCATTAAAGAGAAAACCCTCAGCCAAAAGGAAGAGCAAACACTGGCAGCTAAATAGCAGGAAAGCAAGGCAGAACTCCCAGTGCTTTCTGCATACCTTAGGCTAGAAATCTAGATTCACCCCAAACACACCTCAGGACTGACCCTAGGATCTGCTCACAGTGACACCTCCTCCAGCCAGGCTGGAGATCTAAGTAACAAGCTTTTATAAATCCAGATTCTATCGGAGGGACATCCATGCAAACTACCACATTCCAACCCTGTCCCCAATAGAGTCATAACCATCTTACAGTGTAAATTGTATTCAGTCCAACTTCAAAGGTTCTCAACTTAAGATAGTTCCAAAGTCCCAAGTTTTATCTCATATTTAAGATTGTCTTTTAACTTTGAGTCCTGTAAGCTTAAAACAAGTTATATACTTTCCTCATTATAATGGCACAGAGTAAGCCTTTCTAACTGCTATAAGTTATAACAAGGAGAAATTGGACCAATGCAAACTCAATGACCATCAAGCAAACATCAAATATCTGCAGTACAAGTCCAATATCATAACCAGTGACTGACAGTCTCCAGATTTTCCAATCCCACTCTTCTAGCTGGGCCTAGTAGCCAGGGAATGCTCCCATCTTGAGCCAACAGCACTCCAGTTCTGGATTATATCTAAACATCCTTGGGTCTCCACAGCAAACCATGTTCAATCTTCCAACAGCTTTATTGGCCTATCAGGGTCATCATGCCCTGTCTTACTTGCTGCATCTCAGCAGCAGCTCCTGGAACTATGTGCACTTCATGACCCACTCCATGCATTTTTCATGCTTCAGAAACCAGTATCAGGTGTTCAGGACATAGCTATGTTGCTAACTCAGGGACTAAATAAATTGTGACCTTGAAGAGCAGATTCCTTCCTTTCAATCATCTCCTTTCAAAAGAGTTTGCATTTCAACAGTTCTATCTTTCCTCAGGCATCCTTTCCATTGTTTCAACTTAAAGTTCTTGGGGCATCTTTCTTCCAAATGCTAATGTATTTGACAATAGCAGCTTCAGTGACCTAAAGCCACCTTCTGTGCATGTTAATTTTAAACTTATTTGAATTTCTCCAATTTTAAATCTTGCATTTCTCAGTTCTATATCTTTAGCCAAGCACATCAGTCCATTACAAATTTAACTTTGTTCAAACGCTCTAGGCATGGGCAGTAGAACACAGCCAGCTCTTATGCCAGTAGCCCAGTTCCAATAAAGTTCTCTGCAGTCTTCCCTTCCCCTTAGAAAGTTCTTGAGCCAAGTCTCCCAATACAATTCTCTCTGCACTTAGTATTTCCAAACTCTCACCAGAATAGTCTATAAAACCTGGCTTACCACTCTGGAAGTCATCTTCAGTTGCAACTACCAAGTTCATGCCCATTTCTCCAAAACAAAAATTTGCAAAACCAGAAAAATTCACATGGTCAGATTCATCACACAGCAACAACTAATTGTTTGGCATCAATTTCTGTTGTAGTCAGCTTCACCTTGCTGGGATGAACCTCCAAACCAGGCACAGTTTATGGGAGGAATGTGATTTATTTCAGGCTTACAGATCCACATGAAGTTCCATAATGGCAAAAAAGAAAAACCCTCCACCAAAAAGCAAGAGCAAAAACCAGCAGCCAAACAACAGGGGACCCAGGCAGAACTCCCATTGCTCTGTGCATAAACTAGACTAGAATTCAAGATCTGCCCCCCACACACTTAGGGCTGTACCTTTGAATCTGCCCACAGTAATACCGATACATAATTTGTGGGTTCCAGATGGTTCCCCAGAATTTATAATCTCAAGTTTTGGGTTCTGTCCTACCTTTAATAAAGAATTAATAAAGATGGACTCAAGAAGGAAAGTTATGAATTATTAAGTTTGCTTAGGGGTAAATCACAAATTATTTGGTTTATTTAAGGGAGAATGGGATTTAAGAAAAACTGAGACACTTTTAAAGAGAGATTAAAGCTAAAATCATGTGGTCTTAAGAGAAACTTTTTTTTTTTTTTTCCCTGAGGTAGGGTTTCACTCTAGCTCAGGCTGACCTGGAGTTCACTATGTAGTCTCAGGGTGGCCTCAGACTCTCAGTGATCCTCCTACCTCTGCCTCCCAAGTGCTGGGATTAAAGGCATGTGCCACCACCCCAGCCAAGAGAAACTTTTGAGGAGAGATTTGAGTAAAGCCACAAATGTGTGGAAAGTAAGAGAAACGGAAGCTTTTATAGAGGGATTAGAGTAGAGCTACAAACACATGGGAAGTAGAATCTAGGAGTTTGTGTAGGGATACTTAGGAGATGTAGCCTCTGCCATGTGCTTTTTTGTGTAGAGAAGTTAAGAGGGCAAGTGGTGAGGCCCAACAAAAATAATGAGTGGGCATGTATCAAAGCAGAGACCTGGAGATTCAGAGGAAATGAGTGATGAAGAGAATTACACTCATGGTTATTCCAAGTTTAAAATTCCATAGGTGACAGGCATAGAGTTAGCCAAAGCACCCACGTGGTAAATCCAGAGTGTACAGAAGATAAACCCATGGCAGATTCAGAGACCAGAGGAAAATCATACATGTAGTTAAAGTGAGAGGTTACTCCAAACTATAAAGCAGAAGAAAAAACATCCAGACCAAGAAGCAATATTCTTTCCACCCACCTCATCCAGCCAGGCTGGGTGAGAGGGGAAGTCACTCACTTGTATCCAAGGAGAGAGGAGGGAGAATCCAGAGAGAATTGCACAAAGGGGGAGGAGGCGAACACAGCCTTTATAGTGCCAGGTTCAGGTATGCAAAGGGAAGATCTGATTGGTTTGTAGATTTGAAGGGCATCCAGGTAGTGCAATAGACTGTGGGCATCAGGGGGCGCATAGATCTGTCTCCATCAAGCAGGAGTTCCATTTCTGCCAAGTGTTCCATTCTTGGGCCAGGAGGAGGAGGTGGCATGTGGGGTGGCATCACTTGGTTCCCTCTGGGCCCCAAGCGCTAAGTGAAACTGCCTAAAAGAAACTAGCTTTCTCCTTTCCTCCTTCAATACCCCCTCTAGCAAGACTGGAGCTCTAAGTAACAAGCTGTAATAAAGCCCTGAATCTATTGGAAGACATCCATTCAAACTACCACATTTGGTAATCATTGGGATGTAGAAGAGGCAAGTTAGACAAAGGTCAGGGAACTCTCTCTTTTTTGGAGGGGGGAGGTCAAAGTAGTATCTTACTCTAATCCAGGATGACCTAGAATTTACTATGTGCTCTCAGACTGGTTTAAACTCACAGCAATCCTCCTATCTCTGCCTCCCGAGTGCTGAGATTAAAGGCATGCACCACTATGCCCAGTTTAAGGAACTCTCACTATGTTATTGTGACATGACAGATGATGTGAAAATGAGCTTCTACTCTGCCTTGTTTGGCCTATATGCTCTCTATGGAGACACCTTTCATAGAAATACACATGTGTTTACATATAAATGTTATATATGTTTCCTCTGTATTGAAACAGTTTATCCTGGAGGGAAGCTGACTAAGACTTCAAAAATTCTAAATTTCATGTAAGCTTAGGTGATAGACAAGGCTGTGGATCTCACATGTCTCAGGAAACTCCTGAAACTTTTGAGGTCACCAGTCCCCTTGGGAAGTCTATATAAAGACTAAATATGTGCTTTGGGGTAGAGGTTCTCTGACCAACCTAGCATATGAAAAAAAAATGGAGGAGCCTAAAAGTTGAGCAGTGTGCTACAGAAATGCAGCCTCCGGGGTAGTCACCTGTGCTGGGCTGGGCTTTTCCATCATGCAGCTGCCTTTGAGTCATCTACGCTCCTCCTGGAATCAACTCCTCACCCTGCTCTGTATGCAACCACAATAATCTTCTTGGTTCCTTTGGTGCAGTCATGCTTTGGTCTGTCCTCTGTGCCTTATGTGGAGTGAATGGAGGCGTGTTTTTGTCTCCTGGGAGAGAAACATTCACACAACAACACACATAACCTGAGACGTTAAGGTATGTCTTCAAATTTAAATTCAAATTTTGAAGAAGAATAAAGAAAAATAGAAATATCAACTAAGAAAAAAAGAAATAACAATAAAATAGGATAGCTTTATTTGCCTATCTGGGAAGGCCTTTTGGCCATGGGAACAACATGAGATATTCGATGAATCAGACCATTAAGAAAGGGCAGACAATGTTTGCTGCACTGTTCATTCTACTATTCATTTGGAACAACATTTTTTTTTTGCTTAAAAAATAGGATTTTAGAGACATCAAAGAATACTATTTTATTCCCCACATTCTTTGTTCTATTTGTAAAGTTCTTTTCATGATCACTTCTGCTTGCTAAGAGCATAACTGTAGCATTATATAAATGTTCACTGTAATCTTGGCTTTTCTGTGTTTGCCTAAAAGAAATAGGTGTGGGCAGAAAGGTACTTTGGGTGGAGCAGAATGTACAATTTTGCTAGTCATGGGAGTTTTTCTTAGGCCTACAACCTCCACCCCTTCATACCTCTTATGCAGCACACTGGAATTCGTCATGCACATCATTTCTTTCCATTTGAACATGACTTGTATGGGGGCTTTGCTTAGAACGTAGATGGATGGGTAGAAGGACAGATAGAGAAACATTACACAGAGATGATGGTAGATGATAAATGATAGATCAGTGACATAGAAATAGATGATAGATAGATGATAGATGATAGTAGATGATAGATGGATGGTTGATAGGATAGTTAGGTGATAGTTATATGATGACAGACAGATCAGGACAGATGTTGATTAGAGATGATAGGCAGAGAGACAGATGATAGTACAGTAACTATTTTTCTCATTGGTGCAACAAATTCCTGGCAAGAAGTGACTTAAGGATTTATTTGTCTCATGGCAGGGAAGGTATATGAGTGGGAGCAGCAGAAGGGTCTTATAGTTGTAGTGGTGGGGGCTTATTTGGATGTAGATGGATTAAGAAGCAGAAATGAGTCCCCCCCCAAAAAAAAGCTGGACGAGTCTTAAATTTCAACTCCTGTACCCTCATGACCTACTTCCTCTAGAAAGTTTCTATGTCTTACAAATTCTACAACTTTCCAAATTAGCACATAAGATGAGGACCATGTGTTCAAACAAAGGAGCCCGTGGGGAACATTTTATGTCCAAACCATAGCAGATAGATAGCCAGATAGATGGACAGATGAGACAGTGAATTCATTCACCCAGTGATTGATTGCCAGTCAGGTAAACACGGTCCAGTTGTTAACATGGTATATATTTCACAGTTTGCTATGCCAGTGTATAGTGCATGCTATGACATCTAGCAAGAGTATGGTCATCAGTAAACACCTGCCCATGGGCTGGGATTTGGTTTTGAGAATTTTTCTTCTATCTCTATGACCCTTTACCAGCTTGATTACCCACTGAGTTTTCTGAATTTAAATGCAAAAGTTGTGTGCACTGAAAGAAGAGGAGGGAAGTGGTATCAATGAGGATTTCTTTTTAAAGTGAACCAAAGAGGGGAGCAGTTTGTCCTATGTCATCTGAGAGTTGTCTGGGCTGCAGAAAATGTCAAGTGAGTATTTTAGTTAATGACAGTGGGGAAGAACTTGGAGGAAGAAGCATTTCTTATTCAGAAACTAGTCAAATGCCTGGTGATTAAGAGTATAGAGTGGGAAGTCATATAACTCAAGATTTCTTTTTTGTCACCAACATTATTGAGGTATAATTAACAAATAGAAACACACACACACACACACACACACACACACACACACATATATATATATTATCACATTAAAAACAATAATCAAATGGGACTATATCAAGCTGGAAAGTATCTGCAAGGCAAAGGGAATAACATTAAAATGAAACTTACACAATGGGAGAAAGCACTTGCCACCTACATGTTTATTAGAGGCCTAATAACCGAAATGCATGATGAAATTATATAGCACACAATTTTAATGCTAAAACTTTTTGTCCCACTGAATCATTTGATTTCAGTCAAATTCTTATAACTTATCTTTTTCTACATAGCAAACATTGCCTGCCATTTGTTATATATTATTTTGCAAACTATGATGAGAAGTTATTCAATCGTTTTATTTATTTATTTTTGAGGTAGGGTCTCATTTTAGCCCAGGCTTTCAAGGTGATGTGAAGAAGTGACAATGGAGTGTTAAGTACTGAGACATCTCTATCACACCCTTCAAAGCTCAGGTCCATGGCAGACAAGGTGGTGGAAAAGAATGTAAGAGCCAGAGCCAGGCGTGGTGGTGCACACCTTTAATCCAACCACTCAGAAGGCAGAGATAGGAGGATTGCTGTGAGTTCGAGGCCACCCTGAGACTACATAGTGAATTCCAGGTCAACCTGAGCTAGAGTGAGACCCTACCTTGGAAAAACCAAAAAAAAAAAAAAAAGAATGTAAGAGCCAAAGGGCAAAGGGTAGGTAGGACTGCTTATAGTGTTGTCTTCCAGACACACAATGGCCTTGATATTCATGACCTTGAAGTACCTGACACTACCCACACAAGACCTTCATAATATTTGAAGGAGGAAAAGGTGATGATATCAAAACAACAGAGAGACTAATGAGAAAGGGGAGGAGATTTGATGAAGAGTGGATTTTTTAAAACTAAAAATATTTCATTTATTTATTTGAGAGAGAGAGAGAAAATTGGTGCACCAGGGCATCTAGCCACTGCAAACAAACTCCAGATGTATGCACCCTCTTGTGCATCTGGCTTTTCATGTGGGTACTGGGGAATCAAACCTGGGCACTTAAGCTTCACAGGCAAGTTCCTTAACTGCCAAGCCATCTCTCCAGCCCTGGAGGGTGGATTTGAGAGGAGAGAATGGGAGTGGAGGGAGGGGATTATCATGGTTTTATTGTCTGTATTTATGGAAACTGCCAATAAGAAATTATAAAAAAAAAGCTAGGGTTTGAGAGATGGCTTTTTGGTTAATGTGCTTTCCTGCAAAGCCCAAGGAACCAGGTTCCATTCCCCAGGACACATGTAAGCCATATGCACAAGGTGGCATATGTATCTGGAGTTCGTTTACAGCCATTGGAGACCCTGATTTGCCCACCCTCCACCTCTTTCTCTTTCTCTCTCAAATAAATAAATAAAAATGAAATATATTTAATAATGTACATATGAGGGAGCCAGCATCCCAATCTTATTTGACTCAATAGGAAATTGAGATATTTAGAGGTGAAGTAATTTTCTTAATCTCACTCTATGAATAAATGGTAGTGTTAATAAGTGGTAAGCTGATAGAACTGAGCCCTAACTACCACACTGCACTGTCTTTGTCTATGAGTAATATGGTACACCTACATAATTTTACATTATATAAAAATGAAAGAGTGCTATGGGAATTATTTGGGCTAAGAAGCAGTAGAAGTGAGTTGCTGGCATGAGGAAAGCGTCATTATTATAATGATAACTACCATTTTCTGAGTCTATATAATAGCAAAAGTGATAATTTAGGTACTTTATATACCTCATTCCATTAAAATTTTACATAGCCCTTGCCAAGTGGCGGTTACTGTTCTTATTTTATGGATGAAGAAATCAAAAGGTTAAACAATGTGTCAAATGTCCCACTAGTTAGTAAAGGGAAATGCCAGCATTCAGACCTACCTGACTCAGACCTCTACTCTTTCCCTTGTCACAGTTCCTGTTCACAGGTGAGGGGCCAGAGGTATAAAATGACTGGCTCATAGTTCAGTGCTACATAATGGTGAAATGGTGAGTAATAAAAGCAGAAGCAGAAGCTGGCTCAAATGCAAAAGACAAATTAAGCATCACAGACTTTGCCTTTCAGAGAATGCTAAATCCTTTGTATATAAACAAGAGTGTGACTAGACACTCACAAACATGCCTTGGGGACTCTGTTTCTGTTTTTGCTGATATCCTGACCTCATGAACACCCCACTACACCCCTTGAACTGTGACAAGACATCTCCGAGTTAGCTGTCTGAAGCAGTTATCCTTCCTCTCTATTCTGTACATTGCTTATGGACTTGAACATAAGTGGTATTTATTTCATACTGCACGTTCCTTGTCTTTTCATCCTTGTCTTGGCAAACTGGCATAGTATCTTAGGTGTCTATGTGTTAAGCACTGGTCCTCATGTTTTCATGTAGTGAGTGCTTATTGATGCCCACTCTTGATGATGTAATGGATATGACATCATTTTGGTAGGGTCTCTCTACCTCCAGAGGAACAAGACATGAGAAACAAAGGAGGAAATTTGTAAAGAAGCAGAAGTTCTGAGCTGATGATATCACCAATTAGGAGTTCCAAGTTTTTTAATGATCCAAAGGAGTCACATTTCTGCTCAGGGTTATATGCTAAAAATGAGGGGAAAAAACACCAGAAAATTTGTTCAGCATATAGACATGTTCTACTAATGGCTGAAAGGTAGAAGGATGATGGGAGTTCAGAGTGAAAATATTTAGGAACAAATAAAACAAATGGTTTTTGAAAGTTCAAGAATGAAGGATACATAAATCTCTGCATGCATAAATTAAAAAAAAAAAACACCATAGGTTATTGAGCCAGAAATGGGTCACACACTAAAGTGATAGGTCAGGCAGGGCCCTATGACCTCTAAACAATGCAAGCCATTACCACAACCTTAGCTACCCACTAGAACAAATGGCAAGACTCTGTTCTAAAGACACCATATACTGATGCCACAGAACATTTAGAAATTAAGTTGGAACTGAGATAGAAGCCAGCTCTCTATTGGCTAGGTATCATAGTACTGCAAAGTGCTATGGGAGCTGCTGAGTGATAATGGTCATCAACAGTGTAAACAAAGAGTAGATCCTACAGGCTACAAATCAACCAGCCAGACAGAATGTACCCACCAGTGCAGTAGTGGCACATAATTTATGGGGGTAGTTCATAGCTTTCTGATTGGATAAGAGGCTCTCAGTGAGAAGGAATTCATTCCTGGTACTGAGAACCAAGTCAAAACCCTATGGTTTAGAAGGTCATAAATCTTAGAGGGAAGCTTCCACTCTTCTTTAGCAACATGGAGATATTATGCCCATAAAAAGCCTTTTGTATGTATGTGTTATACACTTTGATCCATGTTTCTTTCAGTCTGGGTTAGAGAACCTACTTTTTATGGATGGCAGAAAATATTGGGAAGACACAAGATCCATAAAAATGATAAGAGAATGGTGAGTGCCTAGGATTGGACAAGTCATCTCTGATACCTGGCCCAGGAAACATTACAGAGAAAGGGGCACATTAAATATGAGTGCTGCTCTCACTGTTAGCCAGAAACCCTTCTCCAGGGAAATAGTAGTAGATGCTGAATAAACTCAAAACTTATCATAGCAAAAAAATAAGAGGCTGCTAAGAGTCAACACTAAAGAAAATTTCTAATGCACCCTCCAAGGCTCAGGGAACATTGTGGAAAAAGGGGAGGAAAGACTATAAGAGCTACAAGGGAGGAAGGCATACTGTGAGGCACTGTTTTCCCCACAATAATCAAGTGGTGCATTCATAACCCCATAGTGATTACCAAAACCCCAGTGAGGAATCTCCTCAGTGTAATGGAGTTCGGGGTAAAGATGTGAATATGACTGATTTAGAGAATGTTTATACATTAAAGTTCTCAATCAAAATTAGTTTAGAAAAGTTGGTCAGGTACATGTATAATAAACATAAAATAATAAATACATGATTCCTCTCCACCCCAAAACATTTTATATATTAATCTTGGCTTTAGAGGGGTGCAGGATATTAGCTGTAGATTGAATTGTCCCTTCCTAAATACTTCAGAAAAAGTATGTGGCCACTGCAGAGAGAAGGCAAGGAGCAAGGTTCCAGACTGAAATCAATCTTGTATACACCTGGATTCCAGGTTTTCTCTTTCAAACTCAGAAAACAAATTCCTAATGATTAAGTCACTAGTCTGTGGAAATGTTTTAAATGTTAGCCCTAGCAAACTCATATGCTATATAACTTCTATGGGTCTAAGTTTATTGAAGTAGCTATTCTTATCCTCCCAGAATTGTGGTGAGGAATGTGTATGACTGACACAATGCAATGACTGTCTTAATGATTTCCTACAGATTGTGGTGATGGCAGGAATTATAGGAAAAGGATGGTTGATAAGAAAAATATTGGTAACTGTTGTTTACAAAACTGTTGAAAAAATCAGTTTGGATGATTTTATTTTTATTTTATTTTATTTTTTATTTGAGAGATAAGAGAGACAAAAAAGGAGAGAGGGAGAGAACAGGTGTGCCAGGGCCTCTATCTACTGCAATTGAACTCTAGATGCATGCACCACTTTATGCATCTGGCTAATATGGGTATGGGGAATCAAAGCTGGGTCCTTAGACTTTGCAGGCAAGTGCCTTAACTGCTAAGTCATCTTTCCAGCCCTGGATGATAATTTTATGTGAAATATAAATTCCAACACCAGGAAGGTATTTGAAAATAAACATGCATGCACCACTTTGTGCATCTGGCTAATGTGGGTACTGGGGAATCAAACCTGGGTCCTTAGACTTTTCAGGCAAGTGCCTTAACTGCTAAGTCATCTCTCCAGTCCTGCATGATAATATGTAAAATATAAATTCCAACACCAGGAAGGTGTTTGAGAGTCAACTCTGGCTCTATCATTGATCACATGTTTGATCTTTATCATATTCTACATCTCTGATAATATTCAATGTCTCTATTTTGTCCCATTAAACATAATGTGTCTAACTTACCTCACTGGTGTGCTGAGTAGCTAACACACATTGAATGTTTGTTTGTTTAAGTCTATGTCATACATGGAATGTGGGTGAGAATGCACTGTATGCAAATGTCTTTGGAGGCCAGAGGATAACCTTGAATGTCCTCTCTCCCTCAAGCTGTCCACCTTTCTAGAGGACAACGTCTTGCATTGGCCTGGGACTCAGGCTAGACAGCTATCAAGCTCCAGGGTTCGCCTTTTCCCCACCTCCTCAGCACTAGGATTCAGTAGTGTCCTATCACGTGGGCAAGGATCAAACTGAAGTCTTCATATTTGCAAGGCAAGCACTTTACCAACTCAGTTGTCTCCGTGACTCAAGGAATACTTATTAATAGGTGTAGTATGTCTTGGGAGATGTTCTAAGTAGTGCTAATTCATTTAAAATGACAGAAGTGTTTGTGATTAGGTAATATTGTTATTTCCATTTGTATAAAGTAAGGAATCTGTGGCATTAAGTAGAAAAGTCACTTTCTCCAAGCCGTAAAAATAGTAAATGATAGAGCCGGTACTCAAACTTTGCCATAAAACCAGAAATGAAGAGAAATATAATATTAACGTATCAAACATTATGTTACCTGGCTTCATTATTCCTTCTTCTTCATCCCTAGCACTGAATATTAATGAGAAAGTGTTTGGAGACTTATTCACCTCTGAAAGCATTATACTGGCATAAGTCTTTCTCAGGAATCTCCAAGACCATTTTTGGTAGATATTAAAGTTCTGATTCCAGAGCACACGATTCTATGCCCTTGTTGGAGAATGGGACATATTTACTATTTCTAGAAAAAAAAATGCACATGTATTTAGAATATTTAACTGATAATTAGAGGCTCTTCTAAACTCAAATTCCCTTTGTCATAGCACATTACTTAATTTATTTTGCTGAGACAAAGAACCTCGCAGAAGTAGCTTTGAAAGGAAAGGGCTTAATTCTGCTCTAAATGTGGAGGGTAGAGCCCATCATGGTAGGCAAGGCATGGCAGACCGCATATAGTGACTGCCCAGACAGGAAGACTCCAACTCCGCAATGCCACCACATGGACGGCTAAGTATTTGCTGTATTTTTAGACTAATCCTGGCTCTCCATAGGCATGTAGGTTTAAAGAGAAGCTTTAGTTGATTAAACCTGCTGAAAAACTGCATCGTTTATTACTACAACACAGTTCTGTTTACCCTGGCTGTTGTAGACATTTTTATTTTTCTTCTTGTTCCTCGGAGTCTTCTTTGCTTGATTATATTGTCAGTTACCACAGTCTTCATTCTCTTAGTCTAGTTTTCTCTCCCTTTCTACTTTCAATTCTATCTGTATGCTTCATGCAAGTCTGCTCTGCAGTATAATTCGCCTTAGGGTTTCTTACTTAGATTAACTGAATATATCTGAATTTAGGGGCAGAGTCATTCAAATTTAAACAGGATTTGAACATTTTACCAATGCTAGGCCCTGTTTGTGAACTACAGACAGAAAACCTGGCTCTGAAATCTGAGGCAAAGTCATGCACTCTCGTTCTTATCTTCCCTTGAGTAAGATTGTCACCACCCATGACTGCATAGAGAATATTCACTTAAAAAGAACAAGAGAAGATTCATTGTCCTTGATGGGCTTTGGAAAGCCACTCCACTAAATGTGAAGTGGGAACAATAAAAATAAATGAAATTGAGGTCAGAGATTTTTCTGGAAGAGATAGTTCTAGCACTTGAGGCCTTCTGTTTCCTGTCCTCGCAGTGTTGCTGTAGATTTACCGAGTAAGGAGCTGGTAAGCAGCCAGAGAAAGTCCAATCATTGCTGCATGGTGTCTTCCAAACTATGCCCATCCCAGTTCACAGGAAGAAGCAGGAAGTTGTGAGAAAATCCTACAAGGCTGGCTGCTGACTTAACAGACACGATCATTTTCATCAATTTATAGTTTACTGATTGTAGGTGAGGATTTGGCTATTGCATGTATATTAGACATTCATATATTCATTCTTTGAAGGTGATATCTCATTATCTTGCACAGTCAGGGCACACAGTAAACGATTATGATTTCTTCTTCTTCTTTTTATTATGGACATACTTAGTATGAAGATATCATATGTTGGTACCATCCTTTACCTTGTTCCTGCCCCCATTCTTCTGGGGGGTCCTCTTCAGTGGGGTTGATGGTATTCCCCATAGGATTGCGGGTTATGCGTTGTGGGAGTGCAGTCAGTTATTGGGGGTAGGCAATGCTTCTGCACATGTGTCCCAACCTGTGGATCTTATGGTCTTTCTGTCTCTTCTTCTACAGAATTCCCTAAGCCATAATAGGTGTGTTTTATATCTGTTTCAGTGATTATTGTGATTTTTGATGAATAACTAGATACATGTAAGTATGAATTACTTTATTCACTCCTCTGCCACTCACACATGCTCTATTAACTGGCTGCTTTCTCCATTAGATTACATAGATTCTGTCTTCTTTACAACCATAGTGTCCTTCTCATAGTATTTAAATAAGAGTTATTTTTTTAATAGCTATCTGGTACATAGGAAAAAAAGAGAGTGTAGGCATTGAGAAAAGGTCACTCATAATTAATTAAACACTGAATATTGACTTTGTGGGTATTCTGTGCTAATTAAAAGGCATGGGATACAAATAAAGGAAGGGTCTATAAGTCTCATTTTGGTGAGAAATTCAGGTCTTTTCATGAAGGGTCTCGGATGTTGGTATAAGGGCTGCAAGTATAAAAACTAATGAGACAGAGAGAACTGAACCCAGAGAAGACAGGTAGAGAAAAAGATTACCAAGAGGTGAGCTTTAATGTGAGCTTGGATAGACAGTCAGATTTCACCCTATGCATTCATAAGGAAAGAGTGTATTAGCTCAAGGCCATGAAATTAGGACATAATGCTGTAGTTCATCTGGCACTTTTATATTCATTTTAGCATTTGACTCTTCTAATAACCCTGACACATATACACAGAGACTATGTGGCATCTAACTAGGTAACTCTTCTATATGGTTTGCTTCAATCCTTCCAAGTTCAGACCAAGTTTCCACACCTCCAGGAGGCCCTCAGATACATCTTGCCTAAGTTTCTACCCTCTGAGCTCAGTTTTGTTCAGATCTGTTCAAATAAGTTACATGATAGCAAAGAAAGCACCTTTATATTTTGTTTTTGTATTTTTATCAGTTAAATTAGGTGACCTTTCCCTTGAAATTGTACTGTAATTAATGAGAGCAGATAGCACAAGTTTCAACATTGTTGCTCAGTAATGTCTTATTGACTCTAAACCTTTGCTTCTTCAGTATGTGGGCAAAAGAATAGCAAAATCTTCCCCACTGCTGCTTCATTGGGAACTGGTGAGGCTCATATGACGGCTGCACGTGAAAGACATGACATGAAGGGATGTCAGCACAGGAATGAAGGCTGCAGGCTCTAGAGCCGGAATGTGTAAATTCGAATGCATCTCCACCCACTTGCCTGCTGGGGAAACTTCAACAAGTTCATTAACTTCTCAGTTCCTGGTCTTATTTTGTTGTTTTTCTTCTCATTGAAGAGACGTTATGATGATAAAAAGTCAAGAAAGGTAAAACATCCAGTACTGTGAGTAGCACTTCATAACAGACAAGAATGTTAGCTGTGATAGTTCCTGGTACATGTTCTATCCATTTCTTCATGTAGTTAGCTTGGGATTGATATGATTATTCTAACAATGCATAGATTCCCCTTCTATTGCTTTGAACTGCCTTCCTATGACATAGCCTGAGATCAAAGATGTTGTCAGAATAATTCTAACTCCTGGCCCATGATCCTTGGCCTTGGCCACCAGTTTATGTGCTCCTTGTTTGAGAATCCAGGCTGTGAATCATCCACGCTGCAGGCATTCTCTCCTCTGAGCCATCTGGCCTCTTCCTTGGCTGGAAGATGCTGCGAGGTTATCTGCATTTTTCCCAGTGATGTTAGTAACTCAGGATTTTCTGCTGCTAAAAATATGTAGCTGAGGGTCAAGGTGAACCAGATGCATTGATTTTCAACTTGGACAAAGATAAAGGTGAAGAAAAATGCTATCCAGGGACCTCTGTTTGGAGCCTTGGGGTGGGGTCTTAAAGTTTTATTTAAAATGATTTAAAATTATCTGTAATCCATTGGCATTTCAAACAGGATGAGTTAATATAGATTCCTTAGCAATGCCTCCTTGATAAGCCAGAGTAGTAGATTTCTCAGCATGTGAGAGGTGCTCCTGTGGTGTCCTCAAGGGTTAATTACCTTTCAACTTGACCTTTATCTTTTTACCTGTCTTCCTCGATAATTTCTGGGCTTTGAAGATTACTGAGGCATGAGATCCAAAATCTCCCAGAACTATCTATTCAAGGGAATTTTATGAGTCATGACTTTGAGCTAGAACTATAGTATAAAATATTTTACCTTTTATTCATGTCACGTAGTACAGGTAAGCAAGCTGCTTTGGCATTCATGTTGTACTGTGGACATGCAACATACTTTTTAAAATAAGGACAACAGTACCAACATAAATGAAAATAATGCAAATGCTATAGTGCTTGACATATTTAGAAAATAAAAATAAATTAATATGAAGTGAAGTATACATGATCTAATAGTTTTAATAGTTTGTCAAGTTGAGAATCAAGACCTATAGATTATTTTGGCAGGGCAGTAGGCTAGATACTTTTAATAAATCATTTCATATTATCCCTGACGACAGGGTTACAAGACAGGAAGCAATAACTCCATTTCATACATGAAGATATTGAGGCCCAAAAGGATTAGTGAGCTTGCCTCAGATCACATAGATAAGAAATGAAGGGAAGATTATACTAGCTGGGCTAAAATAATGCCCTGTGTTCTTGTGAATTACTCCTTCATTCCAGGGAAATTAGAGTTTCAATTCAGAGAACAACATAGCAGTTTGTCCAGGAGGGTCCCCGAGTTTCAGTATCAGAATCACTTGTCCTAGACATATTAGTCAGTAACCATTCAGTTAGGTCCCAGGAGTTTTGGTCTTACAACAGCCCTTTGGATCATTCTGATGGCATTGGGCCAGAAGTTGAGCCTCATAAAGGCAATATAAATGGCCCATTTTTCCAGAATAGAGTCAGGTTTTAAACTGAGACATGTCAATCCCTAAACAGTCAGTAGTGCATGAGGTGGTTTCCTAAGTAGAATAAATTATTTAATGCCTAAAGTTCAGTTCTCTAGCTATCAGTTAAAGTACTCTAAGTTACAGTCAAGACAAGGCTCTCATTACCATCTTTCTCCTTTGCTAAATATGTATTTCAGGGACTTTATTAATTTCTGTGTTTATAGTTTCTTTTCTACTAGATGCCCATCCAGGCTGGCATGACATGACAACAAAATCAAAACTGTATGTGTGCTGTCTATTTTTGCAGAGTGCTTGGCAGAGACTGGACCAGAAATGCTGAATTTATCATTGGTATTATTATTGTGCCCTTTCTTTCTCTGGATGAAATAGTGAGTATCCTAATTCTATGCCTGAAGCACAGCAAGTATTCAATAAATGCTCAGTCCTTTCAGTTCTTTCTGAAAGAAGCTTCTTTAATTCTCTGGGGCAGGCTAAGTACCTCCCAAACTGGTCTTTCACATTCCGAGTTTTCTCCCTGCAGCCAACTCTGTTAATGTCAAGTAGTGAATATGAATATAGGAGAAATAAATTCCAAGGCTATTATAATGGAAAGAGTTAGCTTCAATTTTGGCATTAAACACTTAAAAGGAATCTGCCCAATAAAGAGGGTCACCTTATAGCCCTTTCTCCCAAGAACTCAGGTTATTAACTAGTCTCTCTGAAGATCCTTTCTTTCCATAGTTCCCCCACACACCCCATTTCTGAGTGATCCCATTTTTTTCCCATCCATGGATGTTCTGAGAGTCACTGCTTCACACTTGGTAAAATAGAGATTTAATAAGATGCTTAATTATTTTTGAGGCAACAACAATATTTTGCTGACTACTGTAATTGCTTTTTCCATTTTGCTAGAAAATTGAATGCTGAGAAACATGTGAACTTGTCACATCAGTACACTGCCTGGAAAATCAACAGACTGAACACAGGCTGTGGATCTTTTGCAGTCAGCCCTCATGCCCCAACTCTGAGTAACAAGTTTAGAATATGGAGTGAACCCAGCTGAAGGGAGTAATTCTATGTATGCATAATTTGATTGGTGAAGTAGAAGGAAATAATGACAAGTAAAGGCAGACAGGCTGGATATTCTATACATATTGGAAAATTATTAATGAAACAAAAACTGACACTTCTCTTAAGACTTCATATATCTGTGTCTGATTTGTGAATACCGATATTATATGAACTGTTGGTCACTGAGAGATTTAAAAGATCCCACTCTAGGTAATGACCAACACCTAGCAGATATTCAACAAGACAGAATCTTCTTTTTGTCCAAAAGGATGTCCTAGAAAAAAACAGTTTTATCATATAAAAACCAAACCTGGGCTGGGGAGATTGCTCAGTGGTTAAGAGAGTTTGCCTTAAATATGAGGGCCTTTGGGCCAGAAGTTACCAAGTTTGACTCCCCAGGACCCATATAAAAAGCTGAGCATAAAAAAAAAAAAAAAAAAGGCTGAGCATGGCCATGCATACCTGTAACCTTAGTCTTCTAGGCAACACTAGAGAATTGCTGAAGGACAGTGGCTTGGGTTAAGGAGGAGACTCCATTTTTAAGGAAAGGAATACATGGATAATGACAAGAGAAACATGATGTTCTCCACTCGTCTCTGCAGACATATACATGGGGTACTTGCATACACCACACACTACACTACACCACATTTATAGTCCCCCACACTTAGTCAAACAAAAGAAAATGAGAAAATAATGTCCCTAGATTTGTTGGGAGGATTCCAAGCTCCAAATAATTAAAGAGACGTTGTCCTGGGCCCTCATCTATGCTTATCACACAGCTTACTGTCACACTTCTCTTGTATGTCTCTCTCCTTTTTGTCCCCTTCCAGAGGCAGATAGCACCTCTGACAAATTGCTGTTTCCTTGAATCACAGAGCTGTTAATCCCCACCTTGTCTCCTTAAAACACTTCCTTGCATTTCACATGGTGCTGTATTTTCTTTACAAATCTCTTAGTTGCCTAGTTACTGGTCTAATATTGATAATACCTTCTGCATGTGTATTTCCTTAGTTTCTCACTAAGACTGGAAGGCCTCCAAAGTGATCTCTGGATCCATTTCTATGCCTCAACTGTTCTCCGCCTTGTCTCACTCACCAAGCTTCCGTTTCTCTACTTTCTGTACATTACAGTCTGCCATAAACCACTTAGTACTTGTGAATAATGATATAATATAAACTTCATACAACTTTCTATATCCTTGCCTCCAGCTTCTTTGGGTTGATCCTTAAAATACATAAGTATGTATTCTATAATAAATGGCAAAGACATTTGAACTCCATGGAAGTCTTCCCAACTGGCAACTAGGAAGTTATAGTATTGGCAGCCTCACAGTGAATATTTTTAAATATTTTAATTTTGTACTCTCAAAATAAAACTGATTGTTATTTTAAAACTTGAATTGTGGTTAACGGAGTCTGGGAGGAGAAGGGAGAATGGAAGAGTGGGGAGATCAAAATGTGCCTAGTCACAGCTATATAGGAATAAGACACTCTTATGTGCTAGTGCATAGTACGGTGAGTATTGATAATGAAACTGTACTGTGTGTTTTAAAAAGCTAGAAGCAAGGAGTCTGAATGCTTTTACCATAAAAGAATGGTAAATAATAAATGTTTGAGAAGATAGGCATGCTTAAACCTTATACCATGTATGTATGTACACATTATACCTCTTATATATGTATAATTTCTACATTATCATGTATCAGGTAAAGAGATAAATTTCAATTATAAAATCAAAAATATGATAAAATCAAAACAAGTTTTGAAGCTAAAACAGTTGCAAAATTCTAAAAACAAGAAAAGGAATAAAACATGATATACAAAATAAATACTAACCTAAAGGTAATCACTGAATATAATGGCACACTTCTTTCCAAGTTTTTTTGTTATTATTTTAAAATCTTTATTGTGTGTGTGTGTGTGTGTGTGTGTGTGTGTGTGTGTGTGTGTTGGCATGTGCCCATGGAACACCCACATTCAGAAGCCAAAGACCAACATAGGGTATCTTCCTTTATTGCTTATCCTCATATTTACTTAAAACAGTCTCTTTTCTGGACCCAGAGCTGCAGTTTTTATGAGCTCCATTGAATCTCCAGTCTCTGCTCCCAATAGAACTGGTTATACAGGCAAAAATGGCCATGGCCCGCTGTTTATGTAGATGCTGGGGAATTGAACTCACATGGTCTTGGGCCCTCATGCTTGCATAGCAAGTGCTCTTACCTACAGAGCCAGTCCCAATCTATAATGATTTTTAGCCTGAATTTTTATGATTATATGAGAATGCCACTGTCCTAGCATGAATGAAGATACACTAAGAGGCAAGCATGCCTTCCCTTTGGCTGTCAGAATATTGAAACAATGTCCCCCAAGAAACTGGAATTTTCAGGCTGGAGAGATGGCTTATCAGTTAAGATGCTTGCCTGCAAAGAACCCAGGTTTGATTGCCCAGGACTCACATAAGTCAGATGCACAAGGTGGTGCATACATCTTGGAGTTTGTTTGTGGTGGTGGCTAGACCTGGCATGCCCACTCTCTCTCTCCCTCTCTCTCATTCAAATAAATAAAAACTAAAAATATTTTTAAAAATTGAAATTTTCTCTAGAGTCTCATGCTGGGAGAAGAAAAAAGTTAATTCCTAGTGTAAGCCAGAGGAGGTACTTATTTTTCAGAAAGAGACTTTGTTATTATGACAACTTATTAGACCCCCTTGCAGGAGAGACTAGAACAGAGTGTTTATGACAAGGGACTAAAGCTACCAAAAGTATTGGTGAGCCCACACAACAGGTATTCCCAGTGGTAAGATCCACCCCTAAGATCGAGCCATTATCCCATGATGGGAACTGAGATTGCATCCTTGAGCAGGAGCAGTCATCTCACAGTGGGAACCACCTCAAGGCAATGATGACTTACCCACAGCCTCACACAGCTGTCCTGAACAGTGATAAACAAGACGACAGCCAGTCAGAATTATCTGTTCTGTCAGCTTTGAAACACCCCAGCTATGCAAACCTCTCACCATTGCCTTAGTTTCCTTTTCTATAAAATT
This sequence comes from Orientallactaga sibirica, assembly GCA_036365145.1. Classification (NCBI taxonomy): domain Eukaryota; kingdom Metazoa; phylum Chordata; class Mammalia; order Rodentia; family Dipodidae; genus Orientallactaga; species Orientallactaga sibirica. Next base: position 16,246,624 of record JAEOAD010000034.1, read on the forward strand.
GTAGCATTTCTATGAGGTCTTCAAGGGCAGATCTGGGGTCACTGAAATTCTTCCCTCCACAGCCACAGCCACACACACTGATTAAAACTCCTTTCCTATTCTTACCATTGCTCATCTCTTTGATGAGCGTATTGAGACTGGTGGCAAAACCTAGTCTTCTGGGACTGAAACACAAGTAAAAGCCTGACGTTTCCTTAAGCCTTTATCTCCATTGGTACTGGAGTTCTTGGATTGGGTTGCACGTGTTCATCCAAATAACCTTGATACTAACTTATTTAAGTCCACGTTCTTTCCCCCCATACCACACCTGTGCACAGATTAGCAGTTACAACATTTCTCACTCCTCTTACATCTTATGTTCCATTAATCAGTAAATCCTGTTTTCTCTCCCTCTGTGATATATGCACAATCTAACCCCGTCTCTCCTACCTTGTTGTCATCCTCACCATCACCTGCAGCGTTGCATCAGTTTCCTAATTCCTACTTTACCGGCCTCTTGATTTTCAACTGCTTATTTTACTAATACCCACCAGAAACTTACATTATAGATTTCTTTCATTATTATCTAATCTTACTTCACATAAACACATATTGAAATATACATGTCATTTGGTTCAACACTATACTTTTAGTAGCCCTGCTGAGTGAAGAATGCATTGAAGGACTGATGAGAAAGTGAGACAATAAGTGAAAGATACATAAGACATGTAGCAGAAAAAAAAATCACTTACCTCTCAGGTGCATTATTTCCCCAAATTATTTTTAAAGTATTTTTTTTCATTTATTTATTTGCAAGCAGAGAGAGAGAGATACAGAAGAGAGACAGAGAAAATGGGCATGCCAGGGCCTCCAGCCACTGCAAAATAACTCCAGATAGATGTGCCACTTTGTGTATCTGGCTATACATGGCTACTGGGCAATTGAACTCGGGTTGTTAGGCTTTGCAGCCAAGTGCCTTAACCACTAAGCCATCTCTGGTGAGCAACACTTGTTCATATGCTTGATCTTTCTGTCAGATATTGATGGTAAGGCAAGTCGAAGGTGGCTGCAAACTTTTGGTTCTCCTTTCACCAAAAGGCAGGAATGATGTGCCCTCCATGAGAATCCAGGAAGCTTCTCTGACTTCATTGTATAATATGTACAAAAATGGTGCTCAGTTGGCATTTTGCCCCAGGCATTAAGAAACAGGTAGAACTTTCTTTCTGTCCCTTGTACCCCTGAGATGCCTTTGGAGAGGTGGATTACCCTGACAAGTCCATACTGTAGAGGCCACACATAGCTTCTCCAGTCCTTAGCCACAGCAGAGGCCCTCCTACCAGCCATGCCCCAAGACCCTAGACATTAAGAGAAGGTGACTTGGGCTCTTCAGATTAATCTGCCAGCTACATATTGCCAAGTAACCTCTGTCACCATAACCTGGGATAGCAAAATCTGCCACTGAGTCCTAACCTATTTAAGCCAACCCTCCAATCACAGAATATAATCCAATGTGACATTTAAGTATTAAGCCACTTTAAATCCATTTATGCCTAAGAACTTTTGTTATGCAGCAAGAGATAATTGGAAAATTGAAGAAACATACACCCTTCATTTCTCCCAATGGGATAACTTAGGTCTAGAAAGAATGTCTCTGTCCCAAGGGCTCTTGCTTATAAGAAGACTGGAACTGAGGACCACATCTTTTCATTCTGGTTTCGAGAGCTTTGCCTGAACACAAAGGCTTTGGTGTCACTCTGAATCTCTGCTCCCCCTTCATCCACTGTGGCAGTCCTCTTCAGGTGAAACTGACATTTATTGAACACACTCTGGGTGTCAAGCCGCAGGACTTGGAATGTTTACATACTCATTTCATTCAGTCTTTCCAGTCAGGCGATTTCGTTGGGAACCCAGACTGTGTCGACAAGCAAAGAGAGATGTCATCGAGGCTATAAAATGAAAGGCAAGTCCAGCCAGAGTGTAAATTGACCAGAATATATTTCATTCTCCTGGCTGTGAGACCTCAAGCTTTTGAATGAATATGTGCTTAACTATTTATAATTGACCTTTGCACAAAGGAACATGAAATTTTTATAGCCCAAAGCTTCATTTATTAACTTTAGTGGAGTGTAAAATATTGCGTTTTGCCATAAATTTATACCAGGACAAACAATATATATGCTAATTAGTAGCCATGCCATTGTCTGCATGCTGTTATGTTGGCTGGTCATTTCCGACAGGCAAAATAGCAGAATGCAATCGACAAATGACAATTGAATCATTTGATACTTGCTGTTCAAACAGTGAAGTCTGGAGTGGTGAATTAATGGTGTTCATTATAACAAGTCCATTTCCTTTTCATTTCCTTTATAAATGAGTCCAGGTAACATGCTGAGTCCCTTCAAGAATGGCTCCCAAGAACCTGCTGAGATGCACCTGCAAAACCCACAACTCAGCAGAATCCCTTCAGCTCTCACCCTGTGGTTCCCATGTTCCTTCTGGGTTTCCAAAAAAAAAAAAAAAAAAAAAAAAAAAAAGACCCTTCAGGCATGGAAAGTGCCCTGCAGATTATCTACACTTTTACTGAGCTTCAAGAGTACTAAGCAAGTTGGCTAAGGTCACTCTGATGGAACCAAGACTGAAAAATATGTCTCAGTGAAAAATATGAATAAGGGTAGGAAGGCCATTGTTGATAATTCCTCTTACCTATTTATAAGCTTATCAAAAAACAATATCAGTGCCAGGCATGGGATACTTACCAATGAGTTGTTATTCATGAAATTCAAAATAGTGTGGACGATTGCCATTGATATGGGCTACCAACCAGAACTGAAAGGTAAGATCCTATCACTGAATATACCATAGCTGTTTGTGAGAATTGCTGTAGAGAAATCAAGTTGAACCTGAAGTGGAAGCTTCCTTTCTGCTGGCTAGTTTTCATAATGTCAGAAGGTGTTCATCAATGATATCACCTAACAGTAAAATCTGATTTCCACAATACTGATCCATTGGGCAAGACATGCCTTATAATGCAATAGTGGCATGGATATTACAGGGTCACCAACTGCTCTGTGATTCTATTTGAAGCCTATTCCATAGGAGGGAATTCATACCTGATACTAAAAATGAAGTCAAATGCTAGATTGTCAAACTATATTCTAAACATTTAACTTTGTATACACAGATCTGCTCTGCTCTCAATCACAAAAGCTTCATCTCCTTCTCCTCCTTCTCCTTCTTCTCCTTCTTCTCCTTCTTCTCCTTCTCCTCCTTCTTCTTCTTCTTTTCCTTCTTCTTCTTTTCCTTCTTCTCCTCCTCTTCCTTCTCCTTCTTCTTTGGCAGTGGAAGGTGGTTAATGTAGAGAATCATAATTTGTCAAAGTGCTGAAAATAAGTGATTGATGAGTGTCGAGTCCTACATGAAACATATACATTATACTTTCCAGAGTTCAGAGTTCAGGGAACACCACAGAAGTGATAGATGAAGACTGTAAGATCTGGAGAAAGAGGAAGAACACTGAGAAACTCATATGCAAACATGACAAGGTCATTGTACTCATGAACACTCAGCAGCTAGGTCTACCTGCACAAGATGGGCCCAGTCAATATTCTGTTATGGATAAGGGAAGGGCTTAAGAGTCTACTCCCCTCCCTGATGAACTCACATCAGTTAATAGGTGCTAAGAGAGAGGGAATCATTCTCTTCCATGGCATAGTCACTGGCAAGAGATGAGAAGAGGAAGCACTGAGGGGGATAAGGGAGAGTAATATGGGTACATATGATCAAAATATAATGGACATTTGTATGAAAATGTCAAAAAATGAGGAGTAGGGTGGTACAGGTGTCCTTTGTGTGTCCTAGAAACCTTAAGAGCAGAATAATAAATAAAATTTATAGATGTCAATGATGGAATGGCATGTGCAAAGTAGCCTTGTCCATTACAGGAAGTGAAGAAGGAAGGTTGCTCTAAATATATGCAGAATGAGGGATCATGGAATACGATAGGGGCAATGAGCTGGCTCCAGATCTGATCATTCTGACCTTCAAGAGTTTTAGTTCTTTATCCAAAGATATTTAGAGAACAACAACAATAACAGCAGCAACAACAAAACAGTTAAATGATATAGCTGTCATACACAAATAAAAGAATAGTGTGTGTCTATAAGTACATATCACATTGCTTTTTAGCATATTTCTCATGGATGCTATCCTTAACTGTAAAATCAGAATGGGAACCATATCTGTTTCTTCTTTATGTTAACAAAGTTTATTTCAATTCTCATCATATAAAAAACATTTGAATAATATTTTGTGAAAGATATCTTCCCACTATCATCTATACAGTACACAGAGAAATCTCCACTCATTCAACATTACATTATATACATTATTACTTCTCTTTCCCATTATGATGTAAATGAAATCCACTGAAGCCATACCTCTTCTCTTTCCTAACATAATCCATTTCATTTCTGAAGTGAATTACTAGCCCAATACTTTCCTAGTAAAATTAAAATGTAGCCTTCTAAAAGTTTTCTGAGCTTTCTTTATTGTTTCTGAACCTAAGTTACAAGGGAAGTTGTTTTATCTCCACAGCTTTTTAAAAATTTTGTGTGTTTTTTCTTACTTTTAATGCAAATATTATGACTGGAGATATAGCAACCATCTTATATCTATGGTGAAATAAATATTAAGAACAAGTCAAATGAATTATTAATATGTAGAAAGAATCAATCAGAATTTTGTTGTGCTGTTCAAAATCCAATCCTGGAACTTTATTTCACACAAACAAATAAGTAAGCTTCTATTTATTTTAGCCAAGCTAGATGGGTTTTCTGATATGTATCCAACAACTGCCGCAGGTGGTCCAAAGCTCAGACATCGTACCTACCACACAATAGAAACCCCCAAAATATTCTCTTCCTATTGTAGTCACCACCTTTCAGTAGACATATTCTTTCTCTTATACATTTCTCACTGGTCACTCTCATTTTCTTTTAATGCATATTCAAATTGGGAGAAAGAGGGGAATACTTTCTCTTGGAGAAATAAGAATGCTGTTGTAAGCTAAGATACATATGTTTACATATAGGGGTCTCTGTTGTTTCCTTTGCAAAATGAACAGGTTTGATAACTTCTTTTTTAATTATTATTTTCTTAATTTGGAGGGGGGGATAATGGACGTGCCAGAGGCCTCTCAACTGCTATGAATGAACTCCAGAAGCGTACACCCCCTTGTGGCCCAAGTGTGGCATTGTATCCTTGCGTCACTTTTGCATCTGGCTAAACATGGGACCTGGGGAATTCTTAGGCTTCACAGGCAGGCGCCTTAACCACTAAACCATCTCTCCAGCCCTTTTAAAAATATTTTTTTATTGACAACTTCTATACTTACAGAAAATAAACCATTCTAATTCCCTCCCCTCCCCCACTTCCCCTTCACAACTCATTCTCCATCATATCCCCTGCCTCTCTTCCTTAGTCTCTCTTTTATTTTGATGTCATTATCTTTTTCTCCTATTATGAGGGTCTTGTGAAGGAATCATTAGGCACTGTGAGGTCATGGATATAGAGGCCAATTTCTGTCTGGACAGTTGCATTGTAAGAAGTGGTAACCTTCCTTTGGCTCTTACATTCTTTCTGTCACCTCTTTTTCAATGGATCCTGAGCATTGGAGGGTGTGATAGAGATGTTTCCATGCGGGACACTCCTCTGTCACTTCCTCTCAGCACTATGTCCCTTTTGGGTCATCCCAGTGGTCACCACCATCTGAAAAGAGAAGCTTCTATAAATAAAAGTGAGAATAGCATTTATATATGGATATGAACATTAAGTGTAGTGTTTTCAGGGCAGTTTGGTGAGAATAATATATGCATTTATCCAGACAAGAGCAGGCTTTATATCCCTAAGGCTCATGACCTCCAAGTTTGATAACTTCACTAATAGAGATTGTTAAATGCAGGTTCCTACTTCAGCAAAGAATAAGTATGAATCTCTGGGGTTGTGGCTGAGAACCAATGACTCATATCTCAAATACACTTAAGACTTGATATGGGCCCAGTATTGGATTACCATTGTCAAGTTCTGTTTTTTTTCTTTATGTAATTTTTAATTTTTACATAATTTTTTATTAGTTATGTATATGATTATGGTCATGTTGGTACCATCTTTAGCCTACTTCCTATTCCCCCTGAAGGGACTCTCTTCATTGGGGAATGTGGGTGATGCATTGTGGGGATAGCCATCAGTTATGGGGAAGAGGCAATGTCTGTGCATAATGTCCAAACTTGTGGCTCTAACAATCTTTCTGCCCCCTCTTCCATGAATTTCCCTGAGCCATGTTGGATTTGTTTTAGGTCTACTTCAGTGATGAGGTCTTGGGAGCCTCTGTGTCTCTGGATATCTGGTTTGGTAGAAAATGAATGTTTTCTGTGTCTATCTCTTTCACCCTTGTGTTGGTATCAGGTTCACTATGAAAGCTGCACTCTTGTTCATTTTCCCCATTACTCTATGGTTTCACCTGGGGCTGTGGTGAGGTGCAATGGGATGATTCTCTCCTCAGGTTCAGCATCCATCTGAAAAAAGAGAAGCAAATTCTCCAAATGAGAGTGAAGTCAGCACCACCTAAATGGAATAACCATTATTATTTTAGAGAGAATTTCATAGGTGTAGGCCCTCTTTGTAGCCCACAATTGGTGGGAGCTTGATATTAGAGAGCAGGCTCATTTTTTGGATATGGTTCTAACTTGTTTCCCAGTTCCAGCTATGAGTTCCATTCCACTGAGTGGATCTGTTAGCCAAATCAAGGGAGGTTGATTACCCACCAGGGCTGTGTGCCACTATTGCACTTGTGTGAGCATCACGTCAGGTTGTTTGCTAATGAGTAGCTTATATATAATGAGTTGTTTCTCCCTAGCTGCTTTTAAGAGTTTCTCTTTGTTATTGATGTTTAGAGTCTTAATAATAATATGTCTTAGAGAATTTCTCCTTTGGTCCAGTCTGTTTGGAGTTTTGTTAGCTTCTTGTAACTTGATAGAACTTTCTTTATTTTATTTAAATTTATTTATTTATTTATTGATAACTTCCTTAATTGTAGACAATATCCAACTGTATTTCCCTCCTTCCCCCGACTTTCCCCTTTGAAACTCCACTCTCCATCATATCCCCTCCCCCTCTCAATCAGGCTCTCTTTTCATTTTGATGTCATGATCTTTTCCTCCTATGATGATGGTCTTGTCTAGGTAGTGTCAGGCACTGCAAGGTCATGGATATTCATGCCATTTTGTGTCTGGAGGAGCATGTTGTAAGGAGTCCTACTCTTCCTTTGGCTTTTACATTCTTTCTGCCCCCTCTTCTGCAATGGACCATGAGCCTTAGAAGGTGTATTAGAGATGTTTCAGTGCTGAGCACTACTCTGTCCCTTCTTCTCAGCATCATGGTGCCTCCTGAGTCATCCCAAGGTCACCACTATCTGAAAAAAGAAGCTTCTCTAACCAAAAGTGAGAGTTGAATTAATATATGGGTATGGACATTAAGAGCAGTGCTTTCTTTTGAGAAGAGAGTGGGAAAGTTTTCTTCAATAATTTTGTTGAATAAGTTCTCCATTCCTTTGGTCTGAATTTCTTCCCCTTCTGTATTCCATGATCCTAATGTTGGGACATTTAAGGGTATCCCACAGTTCCCTCATGTTCTCATCATAGAAATTTTTGAACTTATTGAAACTTTTGGACTCAAAAACGGTTTCTTCTGTTTTGCCTTCCATATCTGAGTTTCTATCCTCCACATAGCTGACTCTATTCTTGAGAGCTTCTATAGAGTTTTGGGTTTGTTCATTTTGGTTTGTATTTTCTACTGCTTTTTAATGTATAGTTTCCATCCCTCTGCAAGTTCCCTTTTGATGTCATTTTCTGATTTTCTTAATGCTTCTTGGAATTCATCCTTACATTTGTTTATATCTTCATTGAGCTTAGCCAGCTGGTTATTGAGGTCCTCTTTTTTAATTTTTTAATTGCTCTCTGTCCGGTCATTTACCTGTCTTTTAAGCCCTTCCTAGTTCTTTTCTATTAAGTCTAATCTTGCAAGAACAGCATTCACACAATTATTGGCCCTTTGTTGATTTTCTACCAGTTGTGCTATTTGCTTGGCCAGGGATGTATAGCTTGTGTCTTCATTTTGGGGTTCTGATCCTATCATCTCTTCTATGTTTTGGTTAGAGTTCTCCATTGTGGGACTGGGCAATCTTGTTGGATTTACTTGCATTTGATTTTTCATGTTATTTCTTTTGCACTGTGGTCTGCCCATCACAGTGAAGGAATCTTGTTAACTTTAGGAGGAAGCTGTAGTTTACCTTGAAGTGTCTTTAGTGATTATTCCCCTTTATATTTGTTTCAATTAGGTTTCTGATGGCAGTGGGACCTGCAGGAGCCCGTGAGGTGCTGGTGAGGGCCCAAGGACCTGATGAAGGGGCTTGTTTTGTTGGCTAGTTAGGGGTATGGGACTGCATGGTCAGGTGGCTGGGGACGGGGGTGGAGGGGGAGGAAATGGGACAAAGCAGACTGGTGTTTGTGGCTGGGCTGACGAGGTGGGGAGGATGGGAATGTATGGTGGTTACATGATGCTGAGGGTTGAGGGGATGGCACAGCGGGTCCTTTGGAACTGTGTAACAAGGTTGTAGCTGGGACTGCCAGGGCCTGTGACATGGCAGGACAGGGATATAGGATTGCTGCAGGTCAGGTGAAACGCAGGGGTCGGGGGTGTTGGTGGAGGTCCAGGTGGGGTGGCAGAAAAGGGGAGGGAAGGGTGAAGAATAGCTTGCTATCCTGATCTGGGTGTGCACACTGGGAAAGCTGAGGGGGGCAGCAGTGAGGGGGATAGCATTGGAGTGTGGAGCTGTCACCCATGTGGGATGGAGCAGTGGTGAAGGAGACCGAGTTCATGTGTGGAGTTCCTGCACCCAGGCGATGGGGTTAGCATGTGGAGTCTAGGGTGGTGCAGGGAGAACACTAGTCTGCTGGCCTGGGTCTACTTAGCCTGTCCTTAGGGCAGGAGGAACCTGCAGCTGAGACTGCAGCTAGGACAGCTGCTTGAGGGGGTTGGGAGACTAGTCGACTCCCCGAGAGCATGGGAATCAGCTCCTCTGCACCTTCCACTGAGCTCTAATGAACCTAAAGGTCTTGCCTTTCCTTCCCCATGAGGTGAGTTATGGTTAGATGGATGCCATCTTGACCATAAGTCAAGTTCTGTTCTTAATGTTGCATTTTCTGATTTAGTTGGGACTAAATTCACATTGTGTACTGTAGATTGTGCAGATAGTATTTTAAGCATTGTTTAATTGACTTTTAGAGGATTTAGAGGGGAAAAAAAGCCACAGTGTGGCTGGAAACTCTCTCAAACCAGATTCTCCCAAACCAGAACTGGATTTAGTGACAATTGTCAGATTATTTTACAGGAAACACCACATTGTCTACTGCTGGTGCAGTTAACAGTATTGTCAAAGTACCCTCTGTGCATATGTGTCAGTGAGGATGTGTGTTTGGACACATGCCTGCCTGTGTGTAAATATATGCATGGCCACATATGGATGTGCATGTGGCACATGTATGCCATGTGCTTAGCATATAATGTGAGCTCAGGGACTGAATGTGCTTTTGTTTTTATACAATATGTGCTTATTAGTACATGCTTTTCTGCACATCTGTTCTTGTACATTGACATAAGCTCACACACATGTATGGACATGGACCTTTTATTTAACAGTATTTATCACCAATATAAAAAGCAGTCCTCTTCATTCTGGACTCATGAGGAGTGATCAAATCAAAGAGATTAGAAGGTTTGTAGAAGTCTGACTCATGATGCTAAGTGAATGCAGTTTCTTGAAATGCCTTATGTTATATAGAATTTGTTTTGACAAAGAACACTGACTTGTGGCTTTGGGCAGGCCATAACATGTCCATGCACTTCAATTTTCCTTTATCTTCTTCAGTCAAACCCAGGGAACAATACTTATAATTTCCATCTACATCTTTTTCTTTTGAATATCCATGCCCCTTCTATATTAGGAATTATATCTTATTCAGCTGCATATTCCAAATCTCAAAAGTATCTCATATCATGATGCTTATAGTGAGGGTAGTGATAAGGATAAATGGGAAGATGATGATGGCAGGGTTGTCAGCATTAACATGTGTGGTAGTTTGAATATGTATGTTCCCCAATATATTCAGTGTTTTATTAGTTAGAGTTTGCATCTGCAATCACCTTGCTAGAGGCAATGTCACTGGGGGCCGGTCTTAAGGTGTGGTGATGGTTTGAGATTCCATTGTAAAGATATGTAAAGTGTGCCTAATAGGAGTTCCTGAAGTGCGCTGTGGCTTGGCTGTAGTTTTTGCTCTGTGTGTTGTGTGGCTGGTTGGTTTTTCTCTCTCTCTGCTTGGTCCTGTGAAGAGCAGGCTGCTTCTCCTGCCTTTATGGAACTTCCTCTGGATCTGTAAGCTTCAATAAATAATATCCCTTCCTCCATAACTGTGCCTGGTCTTGAAGTTCATCTCAGTGAACCTGAAGCTGTCTGCTACAACATGCATCGACTCTTCACTTTCAAGTACTTCACAGGGGCTATTTTCCTTAAGTTTCACAACAAATTTTGTTATAAGTAATACATTTCTCTCTGCTATAAGATAACATGACTTAGAAAACCAAGATCAGAAGGTGTGAAATTCCAATCCACGAGTACTAGTCTGCAAGTGATTCTAATCAAGTACAATACAATATTGCTCAGTAAGTGGCTATTGAATAATGTATTAATAGAAAAATATTTTGCAGAATGAAATGTTTATTAGAGGCTCTTCCCAAAGAGCCTTATTCACAGAGAGCAGTATAGTAGACAGATGAATTTGGTTTAGGATCAAAGGCAGAAGAATAAATTTTATGTTTTTTTTTAAAAACAATATTTATTATTTTTAGACAGAGAGAAAGAAAGAGAGAGAATGGGCACACTAGGGCCTCCTGCCACTTGAAACTAACTCCAGTCACATGCGCCACTTTGTGTATCTATCTTTCCATTGGTACTAGGAAATCAACCCAGGTCTTCAGGCTTTGCAAGCAAGCACCTTTAATCTCTCATCCATCTCTTCAGCCCAGAAGAGCCAATTTTAAAACCAGAATGAATTTAAAAAAGTTAGTAGAGCCAAATGGTCATTTTATTAATTAAGGAGTCTGAGACCTGAGAAGAGTTACTTGTCCAAGGTGACATAGTAAAGACTATGCAGCAGCAATTAAGAGAATTCTGTCTTCCTTGTTTCCAGGCCAAGTCACTTGTCACAGTTCCTCCATTTATACAAAAAGACAATATAAGTTTAAGGTTACCTTTGGTATCTATAAGACGGGAGAAAATCAGTGAGAGTGTCCTTCACAACAGCAGCAATTATAATTGCCGTTCTTAGTGCTGAATTGTTCTGTTTGTGCTGCCAATTACTGAATTTTAAACATCAACAGACAGCCCCTAGGATGAGACCATGAAACACCCTTAAGTGTCTGTCATAATGCACGGGAATCCCAGAGATGAAGCTCTCATGGGCCAATCACCTCATTCTCCCAAAGTGCCCCTTCATATAATTAAAAATTAAACCGTTTTCCAATGAAATAATTTCACTCATTCTTCTTGCTCCTGCTCCAATGCCTGTGGCACTGGCTAAATTTCAAATTAAATAATTCAACTGCAATACATTTAAAATAGATCACATTTAGTGCTACACTTCCAATTGGCTGCAAAACCATGGCAATTGAACAAGATTGCTGTGGTTCTCACCCACCAAGTGTGTACTGGCATATGATTCCTTGAATGATGGCTGGTTAGATCTTTCTTCCCTTTGGTCTTTCTCAGCCCAAGCAATGGACCACTTTAAAAAATTCTATTTTATCTCTTCTTATCCCTTTGTTTTCTACCCTCACTTCTATTTAATCACAAGATTTCTTTTTAAAATAAAAAACACTCCATTTTGCTGTTCTCTATTCATTTTCAACATCAGCTTACTTGCTAAGGTAAAAAGATACATTACACCTTTCCCCATGGACTACAAAAGAGGAGACTGCATGCAGAGGAGATTAAGGGACTGCTCAGTCAAACTCTGCCTCTTCTTGGTGATGCCAGTCTTCATCTGGCTCAGGTTGGTAAGAGCTCAGAATCATTATTTCATTTGATAGATGATGACACTAGAACTGAGTAATCATCTTTCTTCAGGAGTGCTGGGATAAGAACCCCAGATGGGAAGAGGACATGGGATTTGTGGTGGTTTGGATCAGTTGTCCCCATATATTCATGTGCTTTGTATACTTAGTCCTCAGGTGGTGACAATTTGGAAGGCAGAAACTTGCTGGAGGAGGTGTGTTATTGGAGGTGGGCTTTGTTATATCCACCTCTCTATTGTTGGATTTTGGCTTACTCACTTGCTGCTGTTTTCCCCTTGATGTTTCAAAGATGATGTCCAACTTTAGCTCACATCTTGTTTTTCCCTGCCATCGTGAAACTTCACCTGGGGGCTGTAAGCCAACATAAAAACCTTCCTCCCTTCAGCTGCTTATGGTCAGCTGTTTTGTCCCAGCAACAAGGCAACTGCAATAGGATTGCTATTCAGCTATGTGATCTTGAGGGTATCAGTTACCCACTCTAGACCTCAGTTTACTCCAGCGAACACTTCCCTCACTAGATAATTTTATCTGCTCTTGTATTTACAAGCTGAAGGAGCTTTTGCACTGCACAGAAACTTTGAGATGGTCAACCAGGGTAACCAATTAATAAGGACAGGTGACCAGGGTATTGTTGATATGGAGAGAACAGGATCATGTCTTCTCCACATAGGAAGTTTCCATTCAGTGAATAATTTACCAGTTCACTGCATGAAAGGGAAAATATACATCCTATTTCTTTGCCATTTCTTTGTGCTTCTGCTTCCTCCCTTGTTTGTAGAATTGGAATTTGCTTCCAGAATATTTACAAAGGACCTCTGAGAGCTCCTCTCAAGCCCAGCCTCTTCCAGAGCTAGTGTGTGCACTGTTTTACACACCTTTTCTCAGTCATGACAGAGAGCAGTGTCCAAATGCACATGCAAACAAATGTCCACACATTTGCATATACATGTGTACCCACACATAAACAGACACATGCACACACCAAACATACAAATAAAAAATTTTAAAAGTGGCCAGTTTTAAAAGGCAAGAGCAGCATCTAGGCTCAAAGAGACGACTAAATTTATGCAACTACAACAGGAGCAGGTGTGTTGGAACATGGTCCAGTCCTACCAGGAAAGGGTGAATGTGTTGAATTCAGAAAAGAGCTTAAGGACAACTGAATGATGCTACTCTATCTTTCCTCTCTGTATTGTACCTAATATGCAGTGTTTGATCTTCATTGTCATGTTTGTTATTTCTCAATAAGTGCACAATATTGTAGAGGAAAAGTTAGTGTCATTTCTCAGTTCTCTAAAACTCTATACTTCTTACGGCAAAGTCCCCAGAAAAGATACAAAATGCTATCATGTGGAAGGGGCAGGTTGATTTTTTAAGCTGTACAAAGCCACTTAAGATCAATGAAAGCTATTTATAGGGAGCCATTTCAACCAGCAGATGGTAGAGTAAAACACCCCTGAGATAGTGAGCTCTCCGTCACAGGGGACATTCAAGCAAGGGGGCCATTAATAACCACTTTGTACTTCTAGGCGCTGGTTATTTTGTATCAATGTAGAAATAGGCAATGCAATTTTGGACTACGTTGGGGCTGTCCCTGGATTCTGCTTCACAGACACAGGCCTTATCCATGCTTCTACAAGAACCTCCTTGGGATGTAGTTGCCAGGATAGCTATGGTCTTGAATAATTAATGATTTCATTTATCATTTGTGGCAGCAGGTTTATATAGAGAGAACACAAGTTTATAATGCTATACTAAGGGCCTGCTGAATGCCCTTCCTCACTGTTAGTGTACTTGGTAGTAACACACACAAATGTGTGTGTGCACACACACATAGCACTACACAAATGCTCAAGGAGGCTATTCATTTTTCATACTTATTAAACTATCCCTGTGACACATAGCCCCTTTGTAGTTAGTGAACAAAATTTAAACAACTTAAAAGCTGGAGAGATATCTCAATGTTTAAACTGAGGTTGATTTCCAGTATCCATATAATAATGGCAGGCATGGTGGCATATATAGGCAATCCCTGTGCTGAGGAGTCAAAGCTTGCTGGCTAGACAGTCTAGTCTACTTTCTGAACTACAGAGCAATAAAAGACCATATCTACAAAAGAAGTGACTTGCATTCCTAAGGCTAATACCCAAGATTGTCTTCTGACCTTCTTCTGACCTCCAAATGCACATGCAAACAAATGGCCACACATTTGTATATACATGTGTACCCACACATAAACAGAGACATGCATGCACCAAACATACAAATAAAAATTTTAAAAGTGGCCAGTTTTACAAGGCAAGAGAAGCATCTAGGCTCAAAGAGATGACTAAATTTATGCAACTACAACAGTCAGGTGTACCAGCCAGGGGTATGCACAGACAAAAACTGGGAACTTTGTTGTGATGTGGCTTGCAGACATGTGAAGGCTTTCAGAGTTAAAAAACTACTGGAGAGGACTGAGGAAGACTATCTTCAGTTATCACACATATCACTAAGTAACTGGTATTAGTCAACCTTCTTTCAATGTCTTACTGTTAATTTTGGATCCAACTGATTTACAAGATCCTGCTGACTTTCACTGTGGTCATTTCTAGCTATAGTGCAGCAGACAGCATTGGGAAGTGAGGGGAGCCTGCAGACAGCATTGGGAAGTGAGGGAGCCTGCCTGCCATAAGACACTGAGAGGCCTGCAGCTCATGTTGGTCACTGAGAAGGGCCCTATCTTCATTCTTGATTTTATTCTGTTATTGGATGGCACAGTGGTCACCAGTGGGTGAGTATTAAAGTCACTCATGAATTTTTCACATTCTATTTTTTAAGTTAAATATTAATCAGCAATAGAGTGAACACAGGAGCCACAGTTGGTGAAAGGTTGAGAGCAGGCAGGTGGCAAACCAATTTGTTCACAGGCTCTACAACTGAGGTGTTAAAGCTGTCAAGCTTTTGTTTGCAGGCTGTAAGTGGGGTCTAGAGAAAAAAAGTGCAAAGTAGCTTGGGAACAGGTACAAGAGGGAAAGCATCTTTGTCCTGAATAAGACTCCTTAGTTAATTTCTTACTCACCTAGGATTGACAGAATACCAGAAAATAGCCCAGATTACATGGAAAATTGCATAGGTGGTGAGTCTTGTCTAAGGTAGCATTCCCGATAGAGAGAAGCCAGTACTTGTTCAGGGATCCTGGGTTCTATTTTTCTTTGTTCTTTTGATGAGCACCTTGTCTTGGTTGTATGAGTATGAAGAAAGCCAAGGAAAGGAGATTCCATAGGGGCTGCACATAGGGCTGTATCACTTGCTAGTTCTGTGCTTGTAAGTAGTTAATTGATGTCCTACTCTTTAATTTTCTCATCTAGTAAGTGAGAAAGATGCTTCTTGTCAGTTATGGTATCACCTCCTTATAGTCTCAGCTCATCAGTGGCTCAGCACAGTGGAAGTTCTAGGGTATGGGAGCTACACAGAAATACTTTGTCTCAAAAAACAAAAAACAACATTTCCTACTTAGGTTGTGACTTTAGGCACTAGCAGATATTAAAATACTATAAAATGTAGTATGCTGCAATCTCTATTTGTAGAATTTTGTAGAAGAGCTATAGCTAAATGAAGTATATGACATTAGTGTATTGAAAGCCCTAACAAGCACTGCTGAAATTAATCTAAAGCAAAATTTTTATTTAGCTTTGCAAACTAGATGGTTCAAGATCTAATTTTACCCTTAAACTTCATATCATAGGAATACCATTTGGTGGCTCATTATGCATGCTGGGAGAGTCCTAGATCATCAGAGAACTGCCATTTTAGGGAACAAAGTATAATAATTGAGCATAGGGAAGGGCAGGGTGAACATTTGTGGCCAGAGATGAATTAAATGTCATAAATGCCCACCCTCCAATACTGCCCTTCCCCCAGCTCACATAAGCAAGGACTTTTATTTTCTTGACAATTTTGCTTTTTTCTTGACACTTTTGCCAATATCTAATTCTTGGTTCATAAAGCATTAAAAATGTGATGGTTACATTCCAAGGAATCAGAGTTCCATGGAAAATTGAATAAGTTCCTTATCCATCCTATGAGATCTGTGTCAGGGATCCATTTAACTCATGTAGATCTTTTGCTTCAGAATCACTGAGCTGAAAACAGACTATGGAGTCCTAGTCAAACCTATTGTGGCATCTGAGTAGTGTGTGGTGGAGGAAGCATCATGATTAACATATGAAAGGAGACAATGAGGGAGGAAGACTTGTGATTGATAGACCATGTATGAGCAAAGCCAAGATACAGGAACTGATGGAGGATGCTATGTAAATTACCTATAATGGCACAGTTTATTCATGGTTAGGGGACATGAGGTCTAACCTTTCCTAGCTTACTGGCCCACTCCCATTCTTGAGTTTCTCTTTATTTTTTTAAAAAGTTGTAGGGCTGGAGAGATGGCTCAGTGGTTAAGGCATTTGCCAGCGAAGCCAAAGGACTCAGGTTCGATTCCCAGGACCCACATAACCCAGATGCAAGGACACATGCGTTTGGAGTTTGTTTGCAGTGGCTAGAGGGCCTGGCATACCCATTCTCTCTCTACTGTCTCTCTTCTCTCTCTATCTCCCTCTGCTTGAAAATAAATAAATTAAATAAAAAATTGTATTTCTGTCATTATCCATGTGGCCCTGGTCTGGTTTTTTCTTTGGAACACAACCTAGCAATCCCAGTAGATGTCTTCACGTACTTGAGTCTGTCCATGCTATCTCTACTTTGTTAGAAATCAGAGAAGAATAGGGCCTCTTCTCATCTCTTGCCCAAAGGAGTTGCCTAGATATGTTTTTCCATAAACAACCTGAGTCTCTCCCTGGGAAAGAGGTCCACATTCCTAGAATTCAGGTTTAAATCTGAATCTGGCATTGTGGTTGGTTAAGCTCAATTCCAGAACTTGGCATCATGGCTAGTTAGCTCAACCCCAATTCAGAATCTATAAATGATTCCAGTTTGGGTCTCATGATTGGCTTCATCCTCTCCTGCCTCCCACATGGGGAGAGCTCTTTGAACTTCTTTCTCTTTTCTTTTCTTTTCTTTTCTTTTCTTTTCTTTTCTTTTCTTTTCTTTTCTTTTCTTCTCTTCTCTTCTCTTCTCTTCTCTTCTCTTCTCTTCTCTTCTCTTCTCTTCTCTTTTTTAAACTGATTTTTAAATATCAAGGCTGTACTGTTATATCCCCTCTCCTACTCTTGATCTAATAAAGTCTCTCTTAACCTAATAAATTCTCTTTAAACTTTACTACCTAATCTGTGGATTTCAATTCTTTGAATTCATAGGATAAGAATCTGGGGATACCCAGTGTTATCAATCCGTTGGTGTATGTTGTTGTACTATTGAGGAACCCCAAGTTTCTTGTTTCACTGGGAACTCTAATTCATTCCACAAGGACAGAGTATCCTCTTGCTCATCAATGTTTAAGAAGCAGTGGCCAAGAAAAACATCTCAGAACCTGTATTACTTGCTTTATTCATTGCTATGACCTAAAAATAGCTGACAGAAGTTTAAGGGAAAAAAAGGCTTATTTTGGCTCACAGTTCTAAGGGTACAGACCTTCATGGCAGGGAAGACTAGATGCCAAAATCTGAAGTCTGGCTGATCACATTGCATCAACACTCAGGAAGCAGAGTGAAGGCCTAGTTATAAAACTTCAAAACTCACCCCAGTGACCCTTCTTCTATCAAGGCTGCTCTTCAAAAATATATATTGGAGCCTCTCCAAACACCACCACCAGCTGAGGACCAAGTGTTCAAACATGAGTCAATGAAGGACATTTCCCATTCAAAATACCACAGCACCATACCAAGTCTCATCTTCCTCTGTATTCACACAATTAAAGCCAGTTACCAATTGGAAGGGAAGAAACAGAAGTCTGGAACCCTGGACAAAAAGTGTTTCTTTCTTCTGAAAAATCCATCGCAAACAAAGCTAATCTGTGTCCAAGATGCACTCATAAAGCACAATAGAAGCAGCCCATTATCACAGCATTCTGTCAAAATTCTCAGAAAGTTTCATGCACACATATGCAGATGCCTCTTTGAATTGGCCCATCAGAAGTCAGAACTGTCAGAGTGAAACATAAAATACCACAGAGTTGACTTAATAGCCTTTAAAAGTCCCTCCTGAGAGGCTTGGGAGCTCCTTGCCTGTTTCCCTATGTACCACTCTGCTTGTAAAGCTGTCACCATTAATCACTGCCCACCATGCTGACGGTGTTGGAGTCACACATCAAGGGAAGGATGCGGTTTCTGAAGGGTTCTGGTGTGTCACTTGTGGCAACCTTGGCCTTAAGCATGCCTTGCCTCCTTTTCTGCGGTAGTGTTAGTCCTAGTTTCTTTTGACTTCTCCCTTCAAACACCATCCCTTTCATTTGCAATGTTTACTTCCCTATGGGCCTAGAGGCAGAATTTGAATTTCTTCCAAAGGTTGCTTTCTTCTACCTGAGACTTGTATTAGTCAACCTGTATGTATCTATCTGTTTCTCCCCTTCTTCTTTCTCTCTCTTTTTATTTGTGGCACCAGGGATCAAGCCTAGGACTTTGCATATGCTGTATAATTGAACTTTGTCCTCATGTGCATGAATCCATTATGTGTGTGTGTGTGGTATGGTATATAAAGATGTGTATATAGATGCATGTACCCCATGTGTGTGCACGAAGGCCAGGGAGAATGTTGGACACTTCCCCTTCTGTTGCTCATCCATGTGTTTCCTCGAGACAAATTCTCTAAGTGTTTAGAGATCTTCCATTTTCATGATCCCCAGCAGAGCTCTAGTTTTTGCTCCCCGTGGGACTGGGCTCCCATGGGCCTCATACTTGTACTGGAAGTATTTTTCTCTACTGAGCCATCTCTCCAGGCCCAGGCCCAATCCTTCTTTATATATATATATTTTTTTTGTTTGGGAAAGATTTTTGCTCAGTTACTCAGAGTAGTCTTGAACTAATTTTGTAGCCTATACTGGCCTTGAACTTGTGATCTTCTTGTCTCAATCTTGGGAGTTGCTGGAGTTATATAGACTTATACCACTGGTCCTTGACACATCAGTATATTTGTTAAAATGAATTTCTCAGGACTATTATTCCAGAAAAGCACTGTCTAACAGAAATGTAATTGGAGCCACAATGGTGAATTACACACAATTTTTTTCAGTTTTTAAAAAAATATTTTTATTTATTTTTTTCAAGCAGAGGGAGAGAGACAGAGAGAATGCGTATGCCAGTGCCTCCAGCCACTGCAAACAAACTCCAGATACATGTACCACTATGTGCATCTGATTATATGTGGGTATTAGGGAATCACACTTGGGTCCTTTGGCTTTGCTGGCAAGTGTCTTAACAACTAAACCATTTCTTCATCCCTTTTGATGGAGATAGCATCTTATTATACAACCCAGGCTGGTCCTGAATTCACACTGATACTCCTGAGTGCTAGGATTACAGTTGTTTGTCACCATATTCAGTAGGCTGTGAATTTTCTGGCAGTCATATTTAACTAAATAAAAAGAGGCCAATAAAATCAACTTCTAAACTATTTAATAGTTTATTTTATTAAATCAAATATGTTTAACATAAACCTATTATCATTTAAGCCTGGAATCAATTACATTTATTAATGGTATATTGTATTCATTTTCTTTTTAGATTAGATTATTAAAATCTGCCATGTAGTTTTCATTTACAATTTATCTTTGAAATTGCCTCAAGTACTTAATAACCAGATGTGCTTATCATATTGGACAGTGAAGTTCCACACATATTGTAAGACAAGTTAGTTGACAATTCCCTTATCCATTCATCCAAACTTGCATAGCACACTAACCATATATTAGGCATAGTTCAGGACTCTATGACATCTCCATCCTGGACATGAAAGTTAGTCAGAAGTGACCTATGACAAATAAAGTCTGAAAAGGGAATGTCTGACAGGATGAGTAACTCAGGGATCAAGTTAGGGTCTAAAGGAGGAACTTTAGAACATTTTTTAATTTTTTTATAATTAAAAGTTTTTATTAAAGTCAAAGCCTGGGGCACACCATCACCACGCTGTAGCTGGGAATTTTTATACTCAAACTGTGTTAGCTAAAGAGAAATGTTTACTTTGGTTTATGGCTTCAGAGTTCATGATCAATTGTCCTTGTTGCTTTGGGGCCTGTGTTGGCACATCGCAGTGGGAGAATTGAGGAAGAAACTCACTTCATGTCTAGAAAAAAAAAAAAAAAACACAGGTTCCCTTAATCCCTTCAGAACAAGTTTTTAATGGCAAGATTATACACAGTTTTTTATTACCTTAACAACCAAACACCTACCACCTTAGGAACTACATGTTATACAGTGATTTATGAAACATTCAGTTGAATTTTTGGTGCATGAATGAGCAATAGACCACAGTGAATATTCAACTGAAGAAACACTAGATTTTAGTAATCCCCAAACAAGCAGCAAAAGTTTTTTTCATGGAATAAATAGATAATGCTTCTCCCAGCATAGTTGGTCAATATATTTTGATGGTTGAGCAAGTGTATAAAGAAATTACAAGCCCTTATGAGCTTGGAGATTGAAACTAACAGGTATAAGGGGAAGGCTGAAAAATTTAATTGTGTTTTGTTGCTTGATTTTCTTTTTAGGATTTTTGTATTTTTGCATTTTGATCTCTTTAAGCAAGTACATGATCTCAGTAGCTTTGTGTTCTTGAAGGTGGAACTACCCAGTAGTGCAGAAAAGTAAGATATTTTCCTTATTATCTTCTATAAAAAAAGAATACATGACCAAGTTCAGAAAAATGTGCATTAAATACTGACATAATGTAGAGAAATGCAAAGCCTTTCTCCCACAATTTGCCAAGATATGTCAAATGAAATACATTTAGAAATGTAACTTCTGCAGACATTATAATTTAAAACCAGTAGGAGCTATTGTGATTTTTGTGGTTTTGTGATTGCTGCTTTTTTAAAAAATTGAAGCAGTTTAGTATTTTATAAAACAATGAGGAGAATTAAGAGCCAAATAATCAATATTTCCAAAGCAATAAACAGTGATTTAGGAGAAGAGTCACCCAATCAAATCTGGTTTACTAAAGAAAAGATGTTTTAGAATTTTTATTTCCTGTGCTTATTCAATTTTAGTACTTCCCTTTACCTTCCTTCTTCCTCTGTGACTTTCACTAACTATAGTCCTTCTGGTCATAATTACTAATGCACATTAGCACTATGCTAGTGGCAGGCATTTTGTTATCCACATTTAAAGAATGGTTTTATTCCATACTCAAACTACTTCTATTATTTTGGCAAGTTTGTTACCACAGTTTACAGATGCAGAAATCATGGTTTGAAATATTTATCCAAGATCACAGGATAATCATTTTCATTTTTTATAATGGAAGACATATGCACTTTTGAGAACAAAGTAATGATAGGTTGGAGAGAGAGATAGCTTAGTGGTTAAGGTGCTTGCCTGCAAAGCCCAAAGGCCCAGGTTGGATTCCTCAGGACCCACATAAGCCAGATGCATATTGTGGCACATGCTTCTGGAGTTTGTGCACTTATTCTCTCTCTCTCTCTCTCTCTTCTCTCTCTCAGTCTCTGTCTCTTCCTCTCTCTCTCAAGTAAATAAATAAATAAATAAAAAATATTTTACAAAAAAATTTAGTAATGATTCTGTATTAGTTTTCCAGTATTGTAACCAATTTATCACAAGGTAAGTGGTTTAAAATGACAGCATTGTCAAAAACACATTGGGTATATTTGTGCAGTCTATATTGGAGTTCTCTTTCCTTCCAATTTAAGTGTCTATCTGTGTTTCAATACCATGCAACTTTAATTAATGTGGCTTATTAAAATTATTATCAAGGTAAGGTAGGCTGATTCCTTCACGTTATTCCTTTCGTCAGTATTGTAGGTTGATGTCTACATCTACCAAACTGCCCTGCTGGGATTGTGATAGGGGTTGAGTTAAACTGCACATCAATTTGAAAGAAATCAAATTACATCTATACCACATTGAGTCTTCCAGTTCATGGAGGCTATGTGTCTCTTCATTTATTGAGGTCTTTGATTTCATTTTCCAAAAATGGGAAATTTTCAGCAGACAAGACCTATATCTGTTTCTTTAGATCTCCACATGTTTCATTATTTCTTCATTTTAAAATATATGGAATTACTAACTGTAGTGTGTATGTGTTCACTGTTAATATGAGCTAATAACATTAAATTTCAATGTTTGCCTCATATAATTAACATCAGTGAACTCACTTATCACTTCTAGGAAGGTTTTGTGTTATTTCTTTGGTGGGGTAGGACTTTGGGGGATTTTTATTTGTATCATCTGCATAAAAAGGGATTTTAAATATTTTTTTCTTTTCTGATTTGTATGCTTTTCATTCCATTTTCTTGATCTACAGTATAGACTTGAACTTTCAGTATTACCCTGAAAGAAAATCATGGTAAAAGCTACTGACACTTGAATAACAGTCTAATATCTGTTGCTATACCAATCTTAAAGTAAAAATATTCAGTCTTTTACCACAAATAAAATGTTAGCATTCTCCTTCTAATAAATTCCCCTTATCAAACTGAGGACATTCATTTCTTTTCCTACTTTCTGGGTGTTTATTCTTAAAAGCTTCTTCCCAAATCAACATATGCATTTAATGAACTTCCTAGTAGAACCTCTAGGGAATTTCATTTACTCTTTCATTCATTTGTATGTATTTTTGCTTTTTTTTTTTTTTTTTTTTTGGTTTTGCAAGGTAGGGCCTCACTCTGGTCCGGGCTGACCTGGAATTAACTATGTAGTCTCAGGGTGGCCTCAAACTCTCGGCGATCCTCCTACCTCTGCCTCCCGAGTTCTGGGATTAAAGGCGTGCGCCACCATGCCCGGCTATTTTTGTGCATTTTTGTATGCACGGGAGGCCAGAGAACAATCACTTTTGTTCCTCAGGTGACATCCACTCTCTTTGAGACCATACATTATCACTCCCAACCTTTTTTCTTAACATGGGTTATGGAGATCAAACTCAGGTCCTCTTGCATGGAAGGTAGGCACTTTTACTAAAGTCATCTCCCCAACCCCCATTTTAGTGTTTCTCTCATGAATATTTGTTTAATTTTAATCACATCAATTGATGAGATCATGTAAAAATTTTGTCTTATTTTTCTCTGTGATGGATTATTACTCCCAGTGGATAAGGGAATCTATTTCAAACCCAATTGTTCTCATACTGGTTGTACCCTACAATCTAATTCTATTAAACACTCCTGTTAGCTACATTCTCACAGTCTTTAGGACATGATCCATAAAAGGATCATGGAGATGCCCCAACAGTTCAGTGGGTTCCCAGGCCATTCACACTTCTAACTGATTAGAGACTTTTGGATTACTTTAGCTCCTTTGGGTCCATTGATTCAGTAGAAAGACTGCAGTTGTGATTTGTGTGTGTTATGAAGGGAATATCTGAGAAATAGTTAAGGATAGAGTAGTTTAAGTTATAGAAGGGTCATAAGTTCATCTTTTCAGTGACTAGCTTGGTATATATCATCCTTTGGCATATCGATGTATATACTAGGAACTAGTAAACTAGAAAAGTCCACTGAGATCTCACTGTTCAGCTTTTTTATTTTAATATTTTATTTATTTGAAAGAAGCAGAGGAAGTGAGGGAGAGAAGGAGAGAGAGAGAGAGAGAGAGAAAGAGAGAGAGAATGGGTGCACCAGGGCCTCTAGCTGCTGGAAATGAACTCCAGATACATATGCCATCTTGTGTATCTGGAACCTGGGTCCTTTGGCTTTATAGGCAAGTGCTTTAACCAGTAAGCTATCTCTCCAGGTCCTGTTCATAGTTTTGATTGGAATGTTACTGCATATATATGATTAGAACTGCACCCTGGATTCCCTCTCTTCCTCAGGTTCCACCACTCTGAACCTACAGTGGACCACTCTGTGGAGCAGCTACCATCCCAAAGTTATATAGGTGTGGTTGTTTGATTCAGGTGTACCCCGCAAATTTAAGTGTTCTGAATTGCTAGGTTCCCAGCTGATGGAAATTTGGGAATTAATAACTCCTGGAAGCAGAATATTGTTGGGGGCTGGCTTATGGGGGTTATAGCCAGCTCCCCCTTGCCAGTGATTGGCCCACTCTCCTGCTACTGTTGTCCACCTATGTTGACCATGGGGTAATGTCCACCCTCTGCTCATGCCATCATTTTTTCCTGCCATCATGGAGCTTCTCCCTCGAGCCCGTAAGCCAAAATAAACCTCTGGTTATTCCCACAAGCTGCTCTTTGTAGGGTGATTTCTACCAGCAGTGCGAACCTGACTACAATGGTAAAGTGTTACCAAGGAGTGGGGTTGCTACTAGACACCTGTGGTTTTGGCCTTTTGGAGCTGACTTTCAAGAGGAATGTGGAAGGATTTGAAACCTTGGCCTAAGAGATGCCTTGCAGTGCTGTAAGTACAGCTTGATGGGCTATTCTGGTCAGAGTTGAAAGACCTGAATATAGTAAAAACTATGGACTGTGAGATTTGGCTTATAAGGGTGAGAAAGAGCTTTACTAGGACTGGGCTAGCAGTTTGTGTGAAAAGCTTGCTGTTATGCCCATGCCCTGAGAAGTTGTTCAGGGTTGCTTTGCATAGAAATTAACTGGTGTAAGCAGAGGGATATGGCACAGAAAAAAAAAAAAAATGAAATCTTTGGGTGAACTCTGCCTATTCAGCTGCAATTGAGTGATTACATACAACCTTTGAGATTGGGCCAGCTGACCTGCACTGGGGCAACAGGAAGAATGCAGACTCTTTTGAAGGGGCCTGGATGCTGTAGGGGTGTCCTGTTCTTCAAAGTCTGCTTTATTACCCCCCTGGATTAACAAATTGGCACTCTACCTGGTATTGTGGAGTATAAGAAATGCAGGAAAGAGAGGGTCATTGAGTTTGTAATGCAGTCTTGTGTTTTGGAAATGGCCATGGGCAGTGTGAAGCAGGTTTGCTGGATGCCTGCATAGGGATCCCATGGGGCCATGAGGATGGACCGTGGGTTGCAATGGAGACCCAGTGGAGATGCCAGGATCACAAGATGGCTGCTGAGGAAAGCTGCCAGCCCTGGATGAAGTTTTCCAGGACTGAGATTAGCCTAGCTGGAGGGGTGCAATAGGTACTCCAGAGACTTTTTGCTGGTTAGAATTACCGGACTTGGAGATTTGTCACTGACTAGAGTTGTTGGACTTGGAATTACAGAGTTTGACATTTGCCCTGGTTGTTTTAAATCTTGTATTGGTTGCATATTTCTTTGCTTTGCCCAATGCCATCTTTTGCAATGTGAATGTTTATTCTGTGCCATTATGGGTTTTGGGGGGATTATTTTTGGTATTATGGGTCAGTTAAAAGACCTTAAAGTATGGGGATTGTTTGAACATCATTAGGATTGATAAGAAATATGGGGACTTTTAAAGTTGGACTGAATGCATTGCATTTTACATCATGTATGGTTATCAGTTAATGGGGGCCAGGGACAGAATGTGGTGGTTTGATTCAGGTGTCCCCCATAAATTTTAGTGTTCTGAATGCTAGGTTCCCAGCTGATGGCAATTTGGGAATTAACACCTCCTGGAGGCAGAGTATTGTTGGGGGCTGGCTTATGGGTGTTATAGTCAGCTCCCCCTTGCCAGTGTTTGGCACACTCTCCAGCTGCTGTTGTCCACCTTATGTTGACCAGGGGGTGATGTCCACCCTCTGCTCATGCCATTGTTTTTTTTTTTTTTTTTTTCTGCCATCATGAAGCTTCCCCATCGAGCCTGTAAGCCAAAATAAAACTCTTTTTTTCCTCAAGCTGCTCTTGGTCAGGTGATTTCTACCAGTAGTGTGAACCTGACTATAACAATAGCTGTCTACAATAAGTCTTCTTATTGTCATGGAAATAAGACTCCAACTGGCTCATAATAACACAGACACTTCTGTCATTTATGGGATTCCAATTGCTTTAGAACAGATCAGTGCAAAGATGAGACAACTCATTGTACATTATATATATTGATTTTCATTGAGTCATGGTTTGGAATTAGTTTTATTAATGTTTGAATTTTTGTTTTTATCAGAGAGACCTACAAGGTTTCCCAAAACAAGACAGACTTTTGTCAGAGCACTTGATTACCCACCAAAGGTTAACGATAAGACCCTACTGCTTAAGACACCATACATTGTCAGCATGGAACATGGAGAGACTTGGCTGGAATCTGGAAGAGAGCCAATACCCAGACAGCCCATCTAGTGCTAGAAGGCACTACATGAGCTACTTGAGGGAAGTGACCTTTGTCCAAACAACTCAAGGTCTAAGCTGCTCAGAAGCAAACAAGCTGACGTGATGCTCACATAAGTGCAATAATGGCACACAGCCATGGTGGGTAACCAGCTGCTCTTGGATTGGCTAACAGATCCACTCAGTGGAAAGGAACCCATGTCTGGAACTGGGAAACAAGTAAGAATCATATTCAGAAAACAATTTTGCTTTCCAATATCAGGCTCCCACTAAATTTGGGCCACAAGAGGGTCTATAGCCATTAAATTCTCTCTAAACTAATAATGGTTATCCCATTTAACCTGTGCTGCCTACACTCTCCATTGGAGAATTTGCTTCTCTTTTTCAGACAGGAGTGGGATTGAGGAGAGAAACTACCCATCACACTTTGTTGGGGTCCCCCCCCCCAAGGACAGCTCAGGAGGGATGGTAGGGTCTCTGCTGAGTTGGGGTGAGCAGCGTGGAGTCACAACATGGACTCTGGGAGTTGGGTGAAAGTGGAAGCAAGAATCCACAAACTTGTTTATTTAGCACAATGCACATAGGGTTTAAGGGGCTGCTAATCCTTGTATGGGGTTGTCCCCTATTTGTGACCAATGACAGCCTGTCTCTGGACAGGACAATGAGCAAGAGAGCATGGGACTGTAACTGTTGTCACACCAAGCCTGTGCAGAACGCCATTTTCACAGAAGCCACTCCCTGTTTTCTTCTGCCATGCAGTCTGACTAGGACCAGGCCTATATTGTGCCATACAACACTTCACCACAGGCCCAGCTGAAACTACAGAGGAATTGGGGAAATGAGCAAGAGTGCTGCTTTCTAGGTGACCCTGATATCAGCACAAAGGTGAAAAAGATCGATACTGAGGACATTCAACACCTACCAAACCAGAGATCCAGAGGCTCCATCACTGAAGTAGACTTCAAATGAACCTAACATGGCTCAGGGAATTTCATGGAAAAGGGGATGGAAAGATTTTTGGAGCATAAGTTGGGACACTATGCACAGAGACATTGCCTCTTACCCATAACTGATGGCTGACCCCACAATCCATGACCCACAATCCCCATGGAGATGACCTGTGTCCCTAACAAGGAGGATCCCTTTGGAAAAGGGGAAGGGAATGAGGCAAAGGATGGTACCAACATATGCTGTTTACATACTAAGTATGTCCATAACTAATAAAAATTATATATACTTGTATTGTTTATTTATTTATTTATTTATTTATTTGTTTATTTATTTATTTATCATAGACAGAGAAAAGGACACAGAGAGAGAGAGAGAGAGAGAGAGAGGGAGTGAGAATGGGTGCCCTGGGGCCTCTAGCCACTGCAAACAAACTCCAGACACATGCACCACCATGTGTATCTTGCTTACATGGGACCTGGAGAATTGAACCTGGGTCCTCAGGCTTCACAGGCAAGTGCTGAAACCTCTAAGCCATCTCTCCAGCCCTATTTATTTATCTTTTTTATTGTGTGTTTGTGTGTGTGTGTATGCACATGGGGGCTTCTTGCTGCTGAAAATGAATACCAGATGGATGCACCAATATTTGTATCTGATTTTATATGGGTCTGGCAAATTAAACCTGGGGCCAGCAAGGTTTGTAAGCAAATTTTCTTCAACCATTGAGTCATCTCCCCAGCCCTGAATTTTATTTTCTAATATTTTGCTAAAGATTTATATTGTATTCTTAGTCATGAACTCTGTACTTTGCACTTTTATTTATTATTTATTAATTTGGCATGTGTATGTATGTGGTATATGTGTGTGTGTGTGTGTGTGTGTGTGTGTGTGTACATATGTATGTAGGTAAACATGTGTATGCCTGTGTGTGGATGCAAGAGGTTGACATTGGGTGTCTTACTTGACTGCTTTCTACTTTACGCTTTGAAACAGGGCCTCTCACTGCACCCAGAACTCACCAGTTGACTTAGGCACTAGCTAGATTTAGGGATCCTTTGGCTCTACTTCCTTAGCATTGGGATTACAGGCATGCTCTGCCATGTCCAGCATCTGATGTGGATGCAGAGGAGTCCAAACTCAGGTCTTCATACTTGAATGGCAAGCATTTTACCCAGCCCTGTGTTTTTATTTTTTAATCCTATCATTGTCTTATTTTCGTATGAATTACTAGCTTAATAAAATGAATTGCTAACTCTTTTCTTGTTTTCTGTATTGAATTATGCAGAATTGATAGTAATTTTTCTTTAAATATTTAGTAGGATTCTTCAATAAAGCCATCTGTGTCTAGAGAGTTCTCTTTGAGGGAGATTTTAGACTTTGCATTCATTTTTCAAAAATAGTGCTAGGGCTATTCAAATGATCTGTTCCATGTTGGGTGAGTTGAGTAGTTTGCATTTTTCTATGAATTGCTGCATTCTTTGAAGTTGCAAAATCCATATGTGTAGTTGTCTTGTTCATTTGTTGTTCACTTGATGTCTATAAGGTCTTTGCAATTGGTACTTTGCAATTTCTTCTTTAGTTTTGCCAAAATTTTGTCAATTATATTGCTGTCTTCAAAGACTCCAACTTGGGGCTGTAATGATGGCTCAGTAGTTAAAGGTGCTTGCTGGCAAAACCTGTGGGCTTACGTTCAATTCCCTAGCCACCTAGCCACCCATATAAGCAGATGCAAAAAGTAGTACAAGTGGGCTGGATAGATGGCTTAGCGGTTAAGGCGCCTGCCTGCTAAGCCTAAGAACCTGGTTCCAATCTCTCTGTCCCACGTTTAGCCAGATGCAAAGTGACGCAAGGGCGCAATGCCGCACTTGCCCAAAAGGGGGCACACACATCTGGATTTCGTTCACAGCAGCTGGGAGGCTGCTGGTGTGCCCATCTCTATTTGTCCTCTCCTCTCTCTCTCTCTCTGTCTCTCTCCAAAAATAAAAACAAAAATTAAATTTTTAAAAAGTAGTACAAGTGTTTGGCATAGCTTTGCAGTGGCAAGAAGCACTGGCACACCCTCACACATATGCACACACACAGATAAGTAAATAAATAAAAATGCTTGCAAAGATTCAACTCATTGACACCTCTGTTTTATCTATTGATTTAATCTTTAGTTTAGTTGATTTATGATGACATCTCAAATAGTAAAAGAGCCATTCATTGGTGGAAGGGTTTATTTTGGCTCATAGTTTGAGGAACAGTCTCTCATGGCTCAGAAGGCTTGGAGTCAGCAGTGGCTCCCCACAGTGGTGGGCAGGAGCTTGTTCAGATCTGGGTGGATCAGGAAGCAGGGAAAGGAAATGCCTTAGTTCAGCTGGCTTCTTCCCCTTTTCCTTTTTGTTCTCTGGTACTCCAGACTATGGGATAGTAGCCCTATGTACAGAGTGAGTCTCCCCTGCTAGGCTCTTGGAAAAAAACCCTCAAAGTCATACCAAGAGTTGTTCTCCTGGTGATATTTCAAATCCAGACAAACTGACAATGAAGATTAACCCTCACACTCATACATTTTGGTGAGATGAATTTTGGTCTATTTTAAGTTTTTATTTCCACCAAGGCTTTCTCTTTAATCTATACAACTCTTAAAAGGGTGTCATGGTAGCTGTACATTTTCTGTTGATAAAAACACAGTGTCATAAGCTGGGTTAGTGAACACAAGAAAATAAGGTTATTTTGCTTTATAGTCCATGTTTGAGGGGCAGCATTTGCTGATAGCCTTCTTGTTGTCAGAGTCCTGAGGCATCACTGTCCTCAATGGCAGCAGTCATAGACCTTCTTTGTATGTGTTCTAGCTTTGCTCCCTCTTCTTATAAAGACCCCAGAACTCAATAATGAGGGAACCACACAGATGAATTTTGGCTTTACATATTTTAAGTTATTCTTTGATGAATTCACATGCAGTGACTCCCTGGCAGACTGAAGCTTTCCATCACTGTAATCACTGCCCATTTCTGCTTTTATGATTTTATCAGCTTTGAAGTATATCTTATATGCATAGTTTTTTCTACTTTATTTAACAGTTACACAATATATATTTTCCAATCATTATGCTTTTAATCTACCATATTGCCATATTTATAAATGAATTTCTGTGAAGCTATAATTTTGTCATAGTGTTTATCCCATTTGCTGCTTTCAGTCTATTTAAATGGTATGTTCTGTTCACTTACCTGTAGTGCAATTAGGGTTTAGGATGGCCAGTTTATTTGTTAATTTATTCACTTTCTGTTTTCTGTTTGTCCTCTATGTCTTTTACACTCTGCTTTATTTTTTTCTATTTCATTGGGTACTTGAACTTTTAAAACAATATCCATCTTGATCAATCTATTTTGGGGGTATCTGTGTAACATTTCAGTAGTTGGCATTCAATTTTAAATATATAATACTGCCCACAGGTATTATTATTTTTCCACTTTAATAAAATGTGCTTCTCTCACTGCCTTTTGTCTTCTCCATTTTATAATGTCATTAGCTAACCATTCTGTGCACAAGCATGTAGAAACACACCAGACAGTGACATGTTTCTGCCACATCAATCCAATGTAATTTAGAAAATGTAAAAGGAGGAATGCTTAGTATTTGTGTCCCCTCATATTCCATGTTTCCTTTCTTTTCTGTTTAGAGAATTTTCTTTAGAAATACGTTTATATAGGCCTGCTTCCAGCAAACAATGTAAGCTTTCCTTGATCTCAGTGTTTCTTAATTCCCATTTATTTCTATGACATATGTTAGATTGGTTTAGGATTTGGGGCTGCCAGGCCAACTCTTTCAACGTTTGCAAAATATTTTCCTTTATTTCTTGTGTTAATGATAAAAAAGTATACTCATCAAAGTTGTTTTCCTCTTACAGTTAAAATATCCCTTTTCTTATGCTTCTCTCAAGACATTTTTCCCCTTGAGTTTGGGTCTAAAATGTTTTTTGGTACTGTGCATTTGACTCAAATTTAATGTATTTACAAATTTTCATATTTAGTCATTGCATCTTTGGATATTGTTTTAGCCACCTCAATTTCTTCCTTTCCTTTTGGGAAGTTGATGATAGAAATACTAACCCTTTGGCTTTAGTTGAATTGGTCAGTGTGGTAGTTTGAATAGATGTCCCCCAATATATTCAGTGTTTTATTAGTTTGTAGTTTTCATCTGCAGCCACCTGGCTGGAGGTAGAGTCACTGGGCGGACTTTAGGGTCCAGACCTAAGGTGCAGTGGTGTGCTTAGGATTTCAATCTAAAGATATGCAAAGTGTGCCTAGCTGGGAGTTCCTGAAGTGTGCTGTGCTGTGCTGTGTGGCTGGTGTCTTTTCTCTCTCTTGTCTGGTCCTGTAAGAGCAGGCCAGCTTCTCCTACCATTATGGAACTTCCCCTGGATCTGTAAGCTACAATAAATATATACCTTCCTCCATAACTGTGCCTGCTCTAGAAGTTCATCTCAGCGAACCTGAAGCTGTCTGCTACAAAAGTGGTACCAAGGAGTGTGGGGTGAGATAAACCTGACCATGTGGATGTTTGTCTTTTGGAACCTTTGTTTTGGAGGAATGGGCATGGACTTGGTGCTTGCAACTGAAGATGCCTTCTGGAGTGGTAAGCCAAGTTTTATGGACTCTTCTGATGAGAGTTTGAGAATGCTAAGTACTGAACTTTGAGGCTTGGCTTATGAGCTTTCTAAGGGGAAGGAAAGACTGCAGAGGACTTTGTTGGAACTGAGATACTGGCATAAGGACTGGCTTAATTCTGCTACCCAGCCCCAGAGAGTTTGATCAATGTTAAACTTGTAATGGACTGGTGTGCTTGGCTAAAGATATTGGACTGAGAGATTTAAGATTTTAAGTTGGAAAACCTCAAGCAAGTTAAAATTAGAGGCACTGAGACTGGTTTTAGGTTACTGGAGCTGCTATTGTCAAACACATTAGCAATCTTAAGGAAGGTGGCCCAACTGCTTTACATTAAAACAATGGAGAGGATGCCTGAGGAAAAACTGTTAGAAATGCAAACTCTTTTTGAAAGAGTTTACTGGAGAAGGAACCTGCTTTTCAAGGCTATGATTTATTTCATCCCTGGATTAAGAATATGGCTGTGTCCTGCACACTGGTATTAGTTTTGGAAGCATGAAAAATGTGTGAAGTGGTCATGAATTGCACATGGATCCAGAAGCTGCTGCTGAGATGCAGAATTAAGTAGGGTGTGAGGCCCTTATTGGCTGGAAGAGCCTTTAGAAGATGGACCGTGTTTTGCATGAAGACCTGAAGATGTTTTGGATATACCAGGATATACCAATCTGTAAGCTACAATAAATATCCCTTCCTCCATAACTGTGCCTGATCTGGAAGTTCATTTCAGCAAACCTGAAGCTGTCTGCTGCAGTCGGTAAGTCTTTGCTGGTGCTTTGTAGCATATGTGGATTTAAGGATGGAGTGTTTTATTTTTTTTTATTTATTTATTTTTTTTTTTGTAGCTTTCTGCTAAGTGATCTTTTCCTTGGTTTCCTCTGCTATAATGTTGACATATCTATTAACTTATTTTTATGAGTGTATGTTTCAGGTTTAAAATTTCCATTTAGTTCTTCATATCTTTATTTTTTGCTGTACCTTTTTTTCTTCTTCTAACCCAGTGTGACCTGGAATTAACTATGTAGTCTCAAAATCACCAAGGATCCCCCTATCTCTGCCTCCCAAGTGCTGGGATTAAAGGCATGTGCCACTACACCCTGCTTTGCTGTAACTTCTCATGTTCAAATATTTAGCATGCTTTTAATTTTACTGACACACTTTTGAAACTCAAAGGTACTTTAAAATCTTTGTCCGATAATTTTATGATCTCTATTACTTCAGTATGACCTATGCTGATTACATTTTTTTTTCCATTTGGTGTAAGAGGTTCTTGGTTCTTTTTTTCTTATTGACAACTTCCTTAATTGTAGACAATATCCCATGATACTTCCCTCCCTTCCCCCACTTTCCCCTTTGAAACTCCACTCTCCATCATATCCCCTCCCCCTCTCAATCAGTCTGTTCTTTATGTAAGGTTATTTTCTATCACAGTCTTGACCTAATTTTAATCCTTTTAGTCCTTTTGTTTTGACACTACTTTAGAAGGAGGAGCACCATCTCATTATACAGCCAGGTAGGAGGCAGAAGTCCAGGTTCTCAGCCTCCAGTGCCTCCAGGGGATCAATGTTTCTCATTGCTGTTCTCTGTCACCTCTCATGGCTGGGCACCAGCTTTCTACTGTGGTCCTCACCGTTAGCTACTAAGGTGGTCTTCTTCCCATTGGGTGATACTGAAAATCTGACCTTCCTATTGGCTTCCTCTGACACTAACCTACAGGAAGTAGTAAGAAGACATCATGACTATGTGGTAGACATAGAAGTCTAGACCCTCTCTGTGGTCTTCAAGACATCATGAATGAGGGGTAACTATTACCAACAGATGTCATAAAAAGCCACATATTCTTACTTTTGTTTCTGTTACATAACAGTTGCAAAGGTGCTAGAGATCCCTTTGTAGCTAGTTTAGAGTAGAAGTCTACATCCCCCGCTTGACCACTGCTGACATGAGTGACAGTGATAGTATACTATATCTTATGTTTGGAATAAAGCAATTATATTCTGTGTAAGTTTTCTGTCTTGTGTGTTACTTTTCTGGTCTTTTCACTTAAAAGGTAGCTTTACTAGGGCTATGTTTTTTTTTTTTTGTTTTTGTTTTTTTTTGTTTTTGTCTGCACTCATTGGTATCTTTGTGTGCTAGCTTCTCCAGCTTAACTTTGGGAAGTAATAGAGCACAACTCACTAATGTACAATTCCCTGGACAATCTTTTCTCAACCTTTAATCTCCTCCTGTTGGTTTCACATATAATGCTTTCTAATCTCACGTATAAAGTTGTACAAGGAGAGCTATGTTCATTTGATTACATTTCTGCCATATGATTTATGCTTGTTTTCATACCACAGTGGCTGAGTCATTGTTACAAGAGACTATCTTTGTTTACAGAGCCAAATAGTTTCCACCTAGCTTTCCCAAAAGTTTGCTGACTCCATGCTGTTATAGAACAGTTTCTAAAACTTGAAAATATAACTTCTTTACCTCACTCACAAGAAGAGGATATTATGAAGCCTTATAAAGTTAGTATCTGCTCTATATGGTTATAGCCACCATAAATTCAAAGTACTAGTACTATAGATATGGAGAAATGATATTATAGAAAATGAGCACTGTTAGTGACACTGTTGTAAAGGTCTTCTCTTCTGAAATCCTCTACAAGTGTTTAGACAAGAAAACCTGGATTCTTAGAATAGTCTACACAACAAATAAGATAATCACAATAAAGTAAGAATGTTATGGCTGAGCTGGAGAAATTGCTAAGTGCTTAAGGCACTTGCCTGGAAAGCCTAATGATCTGAGTTCAATTCTCCAGTACCTATGTAAAGCCAAATGAACAAAGTGGCATATGCATCTGTAGTAGGTTTGCATGGCTAGAGGCCCTGTCACACCCATTCTCTCTATAGCCAGGCATAGTGGCATACATCTTTAATCCCAGCACTCAGGAGGTGGAGGGAGGAAGATCAGCATGATTTTGAGGCTACCCTGAGACTACATAGTGAATTCCAGGTCAGCCTGGGCTAGAGCAAGACCATATCTCAGAAAATCAACAACAAAAAATGTTATAGCATGAAAACACTGCCATTATAACACCACATTTTTGTATATTCATGTATATTATTACCATATATGGTTTTTGAGATGCCTAGTTGGTCGTTAGTTAAATTTTATTAAGATACTATTTCTTAAGCATATTGAAGTGTGACTTTCCACCACCATTAAATTTTTTCCAATTTATTCATGTCCTGTTTTGGGGGAAAATGACAAAAACCAGTTTAAGGGACAAAGAGCTTGTTTGCAATTACAGCCTCAGATTACAGTCCATCACGGCAGAAGAGGCATGGTGTCCAGAGCTTGAAGCAACTGGTCACATTAAGTGAGGAGGCAGAGAGTGATGAATGTGGCTGTTCAGCCACTTCTATCCTCTTTATATTGTTCAGGATCCCAGCTCATGGAATGGCACTGCAAAGTTAATTTAGTCCATTAATTAATTAAAGAGTTAATTAGTTCCATTAATTTAATCTAGGTAATCCTTCAGAGGCAGGCCCAGAGTCTCACCTTATCTACATAATCCTGCATAGGTGACTCTATGCCTTGTCCAGTCGATAATATAAACCATCAAAGAAATTTGAAGAGTACCTATTTGCTACATCCTGCTTTTAATAATACAGAAAAATATTTTCAAAACTTTGATGAATCCTGTCTGAATTCACTGGATTTAATTTCTACATTTCATATTTTACAAATTTAGTTGGCCATAATAAGATTCATTCTCAGCTCTGCCATACTTTGGTTTTATGATTTGATTAAGATATTTATAAGATTTTGTTTTCTACTATAGTCAATTAAAGCAACTTCTAAGCCATGATTTTTATAATTTATTTTTCATCAACATAATTTAGAACACTATTGTCAAAGTTATAACACTACTAATAGGTATTACCTATTTAAATTAATTAACTTTTAAAAACTATTATATTAACAATAATGAATACTGATTAATGTATATATACATACACACACACACATATATATATATATATATATATATATATATATATATATATATATATATATCCACAGACATATAAATCTCGTAGTTGCCATTAATTAAAAATTTGTTCAATAAATATTTATTTACTTCTTCCTATCTGACCAAGACAAAATTACTGTGTCTATTTTAGCACCCACAATAATAATGATAATAGCTGCCATTTATTGATTTTCTCCTAGGTACACAATTGATTATATACACTTCATCTTCATAAAAGCCCCATGAGATAAATATTATGCTCTTTAACCACCCAGGAGGAAAACAAGTCTTAGAGAAGTGAAGCTAACTGCTCCAAAATCACATACCCAATAATTCAGCAATGTTCTCCTGTATTTTAGTGCTGTAACTGTTTTACCATCTATTTTAAAATGGCGTTGCATCCCCAGGCCCAGGAGAAGTAGCTCAATTGCTCTCTGTTAAGCTGACTAAAGTAGCAGAACAGATGTCAGCTTAGATTCAGATAGATTCTCAGTAGATAGAGAATCCTCTTTTCTCCCTTAGTCTGTTAAACCAGAAGCAGGACATCTTTGGGATGTCAGTGTAATCATTTATCTTGCCTGTTAGCTAGCCTTTAACATCTGTTTTTGGCCCCAATGAGGAACTTATGTGTTCCTGAGTCACATAGTCATTGATCCTTCAGCTTATATCCTAAGAGATAGCTGCCTTATCAATGAAATCCTTAGTGTTAATTTTTTTTCTTCAAAGTGATCAAAGGATGGGCTGTTGAGATAGAATAAAACATCCTGAAGGCCAGAATCAGCAGAACTTGCTGCCTATTGGGAGCATAAGGAAGACACATAGGGAAATGGAAGAAACTATGGTGGTGGTAGTGGTTGTGGAAATGTGTGTGTGTGTGTGTGTGTGTGTGTGTGTGTGTGTGCAAGTTTCTCTATAAGACTTATTATACATAATTATAAAAATTCATGCTGATTATGATATAGAACATTATTGAGAACTTAGAATCTACAAGATATTTTTTGAGAGACATGACCTATTAGCTAATATAATTATCTACTAATGTGAGAAAATTACAACATCATCCTCATTACAAATGTGGAAAGTGAGGTAGGAGAGATGAAGAAACTAGTATGGGAAAAGGGACTAGCCAGGGAATACAGGGTTTGGTTTGTGAGTGGTGGTGTTGTAGTCAGGTTCAAATTGCTACAGAAATCACCAAACCAAGAGTAGCTTTTGGGGGAAAAAGGTTTATTTTGGCTTATAGACTTGAGGGAAAGCTCCATGATGGCAGGGGAAGATGATGGCATGAGCAGAGGTTGGACATCAACTCCTGGCCAACATCAGATGGAAAATAGCAACAGGAGAGTGTGCCAAACAATGGCAAGGGGAAGCTTGCTGTAATACCCATAAGCCCACCCCCAATGATACACTGCCTCTAGGAGGCATTAATTCCCAAATTTCCATCATCCGGGAACCTAGCATGCAGAATATCTAAGTTTATGGGGGACACCTGAATCAAACCACCACATCCCATTCCTGGTACCCATAAACTGATAATCTTACATGATATAAAAATACAATGCATTCAGTCTAATTTAAAAGTACCCATAGTTTTTTTAATCAATCTCAATGATGTTTAAACATCTCCATAGTCCAAGATCTTTTAACTGAGCTTTAATACCAATATTAAAACAAAATAAATCAAAAAACCAAAATGGCACAGAATAAACACTCATACTGCAAAAGATGGAATTGGGCATAGCAAAGGAAATACTAAAACTATATAAGATTTAAACAGGACAAACATCAAACTTTGTAGCTCCAACTGAAACAACTCTAGCCAGTGACAAGTCTCCAAGTCCAATAATTCTAACCAGTGACAAATCTCTGGAGTTCTAATTCTGCCCCTCCAGCTAGGCTACTCACAGTACTGGAAAATTCATCATGGGCCAGCAGCTTTCCTTAGCAGACTTTTCATGGTCCTGGAATCTCCACTGGGTCTCCACTGCAACCCATGGTCCATCCTCATGGCTGAATCCTCATGGCTTCATTGGGTCTCCATGTAGGCATGTAGCAAACCTGCTTCACACTGCCCACAGCTGTTTCCAAAACACAAATACCATGTTGCAAATTCAAGAACCCTTTCTTTCCTGCATTTCTTATACTCCACAATACCAGGTGGGGGTGCCAATTTGTTAATCCAAAGGGGAATAAAGTACTTTGAAGAACAGCACACTCTTTCCACATTCAGGCCCCTTGAAAAGATTGCATTCTTTCTGTTGTCCCAGTGCAGGTCAGGTGTCCCAATCTCAGTGGTTGTAATCTCTCATATAATTGTAGCTGAACAGGCAGCAATTTCTGCCCAAAGATTTAATATCTGTGACATATCCCTCTGCTCACACCAGTCCCTTTCTACACAACGCAACCCTGCACAAATTCTCAGGACATAGGTATAACGGCAAGCCTCTCACACAAACTGCTTCTAGCCCAGTCCAGGCAAAGCTCATTTTCACCCTCATAAGCCTAACCTCACAGTCCATAGTTCTTACTGCATTCAGGTCTTTTAACTCCAACCAGAATGGTCCATCAAGCTGCATTTAGAGCTGTGCAAGGCATCTCTTAGGCCAAGGAAAGCATGAGGCATGGTGTCTCCTCAGGGCTCTTACAGAGGAGAAGAGCATGAGACATGGAGTCTCCTGAGGGCTCTTACAGAGGAGGAGAACATGAGACATGGAGTCTCCTGAGGGATCCTACAGAGGAGGAGAGCGTGAGACATGGAGTCTTCTGAGGGATCTTACAGAGGAGCAGAGCATGAGAAATGGAGTTTCCTGAGGGATCTTACAGAGGAGGAGATTGTGAGACATGGAGTCTCCTGAGGTCTCTTACAGAGTAGGAGAGTATGAGACATGGAGTCTCCTGAGGGATCTTACAGAGGAGGAGAGCATGAGACATGGAGTCTCCTGAGGGCTCTTAGAGAGGAGGAAAGCATGAGGCATGGAGTCTTCTGAAGGCTATTACAGAGGAAGAAAGCATGAGTTATTCTGCCAAACTGCTAAACTAGAGGGAGGATAATATGCCTTAGGCATGGGATTTCACTATAAAAAGGCTTGTTTGGACATAAACAATTTGATCATTCAAATAGGTTATAAAAATGCTGAAGAATCTCTTTGCAATTTACTTATTTTTGTTCACTTCAAAAATTATGAGTTTTATCTCTTTGGAATGATAGTGGGTTAATTCTGTCAAATGCTAGATAAGATGTCCTGATTGTTTGGATAAGTTATTTCTGAAGTTTGCTTTGTGAGCTTAGGAAATCCACTTTGGAAATCCTGGCCTTGCTCACTGTCTCTAGAATACATAGTGTGGCTTCTTTATCTGTTCCTGCTTCTTTCTCTCTCTCTCCCTTTCTTTCTTTCTTTCTTTCTTTCTTTCTTTCTTTCTTTCTTTCTTTCTTTCTTTCTTTCCTTTCTTTTGTTTGTATCACTGCTCCCTTCATACTGGCCTCCTTGTCTTCCTCAAATCTACCAGGTACCTATACAACTGAAGGCTGAGGATGCTTCTCCCAAGCCCAGTTTGGTAGATCATTCTATGTGGTTTACTTTTATGGTCTTATAGTTCTCTTTTTTCTGTATTTGTTCCCCATTAAGCTAAATATTATTCCCTCATTTAAATGTCTGAATTTTAGCATCTAACTGTTCTTCCTAGCACTAACTCTACCAATATCCAAAGACTATTTCTGGTTTATTTTTATTATTATTATTCCAATGTCTTAACTTTTTTTTGTATTTTCTTCCATCAGCTTGTTCTGTTTCAAACATGAACTAGAGAATCTTAAAGTAATTGGCTGAAAGAATGAATGAATGGTTAAATTAATGAAGTACACAATTTCAACACTTCAATCAGCCTTTAGTCCATGTCATAATGTGCCAAAATTATCCAGGTAACTGTCTTACTAGTCTCACGGATTCCAAACAATAATAGTTTATTCAGCTCCCCTTTGTAATACACCCAAATTCCAACCAACAAACAAAATATTAGTAAACTATTTAAAGTAAGTAAGCTGCTACTGGTTTATTGTACATTCTCTTGGAAATGGGGCAAGAGACTCATTCTAGTCCTCTGGGGCTTCAGAAAGAGATAAAGAGAAGGAAGAAAGACTTGCTTTTTGCTATGAGAGGCAAGCAAGTAACCACTCATGCACACATATTTGTGGATGATCATTAAGTTGTTTTCTGTTCATAAGCAATAAAGAAAGACAGTGAAATAGAGGGACAAACACATTCTTTGGGGGGGGGGTTAACTGAAGCATGAACAAAGTGTCCCCAGTCCCAGTATAAGATGTAAACAAGCAAGTTGTGGTGTTTTTAAGAGCTGCTCCACTTGCTGTCTTTAAGGTAAAGTGCTGCTGTAGCTCATTCCATGTGGAGGATGGGTTAGCACTGTGACTGTTCTCCTTCAATCTTAACTCCTTGGGGAATTATCTAAAGATGCCAGTGAGGCAGCATAATAACACCTTTGCAAAGCTACTCCTTCTTCTGCAGCTTGGCAGTTGCAAGTGCAGACCTGTCTCAGCTCATCCCTAACTCTCAGAGCACTTTCAAATAGTTGAGGGCAGCTGGAAGTAGAACATGTACCCTGTACCCTTCCTCCCACTTCTTGTGTCTTTAGAAGGCAACCTGACTGGGAAAATAGCAGTGCAAGGACTGAGGAGCTGTTAGGGCCCCCAGGGCTTCTGCACACTGTGTTTTGAGCCTCTGGCAAATCACTATCAAGTAGCTAAACTTAGATGATCATAACTTCTCTTTGCATGTTCCCTGCCCCACCTCTGATGCAATTCTATCCCACTAGTGAAATAACAAAAAAAAAAAAAAAAAAAAAAAAAAGAAAGAAAGAAAAAAAAAAGAAAAAGAAAAAGAGCCACAGTTCTAAAGTACACTGCTTGCATCTAACTTTATGGGTCTTCCAATTCTTCTTTCCTCAGTGTTGTATGGATCTCAATGACTTAGTCTATATCTTTATTTAAAATATTATGATGGTGGCCTATTGATCATAGGATAAAGAAAAGCACTTTAGTATAGTTTAAGCCCACTTTTCACCTTTATTTATCTTTTTGCCTCATCTTCTATCTTAATTTTGGAAGTCTTTCAGCTCATAAAATTTATCTCTTAATTTATTCTTTTCAGACATTTGTATGGTTCCATTTGTAGGTAGTGTTCACACATTACGAATAGGCACTATTAGCATCTTGCAGATGTGACCCCTGTAAGCCAAAGAGGGCAAATGCCTTGCTTCAAGTGAAACATTTTGTTAAGGCTGTATTTCAACTAAGAGTATATTTCTTTTTTCTTTTTGGTGGTGGTGGTGGTGGTGTGTGTGTGCACATGCCATGGTACACATATGGAGATCAGAGGACAATTTTCAGGGCACATATTCCCTTCCACCTTATTTTTTTAAAAAATGATTTATTATTTTGTT
Source organism: Orientallactaga sibirica (assembly GCA_036365145.1). Lineage (NCBI taxonomy): Eukaryota > Metazoa > Chordata > Mammalia > Rodentia > Dipodidae > Orientallactaga > Orientallactaga sibirica. Next base: position 16,288,113 of record JAEOAD010000034.1, read on the forward strand.
TATATTGTAAGTTTACATTCATATTGGTGACTCCATTATCCTCCTCCCTGTCCTCCCCCTCCAAAGGGACCCTGATCAATGGGGAATGTGTGTCTTGTACTGTGGGGGTAGTAAAAAATTATGGGGGATAGGCCAAGTCTCTGTGCATAATGACCCAACTTGTGGCTCTAAAACTCTTTCTGCCCCCTCTTCCGCGAATTTCCCTGAGCCATGTTGGGATCATTTTAGTTCTACTTTAGTAATGCGGTTTTGGGAGCCTCTGTGTCTCTGGATATCTGGGTCAGTGGGAGTTGGTTGTTCTCTGTGTTTATCTCCTTCAGCCTTTTTCTGGTGTCATGTTCACCAAGAACGCTGTACTCTTGCCCTTTCCCCATATTACACTATGGTTTCAGCTGGGACCCTAGTGAGGTGTGATAGGCTGATCCTTGCTTCAGGTTCATTGTTCATCTGAAAAAGATAAGCAAATTCTCCAACACAGAGAGAAGTTAGTACCATGTAGATGGAATGGCCATAGTTATTTTTATAGAGAATTGTATATGCATAGGCCCTCTTCTAGCACACATTTAGTGGGAGCTTGATCTTGAAGACTGGGCTCATTTTTTTGTACATGGTTTTGACTTATTTCCAAATTCCAGCGATGAGTTCCATTCCACTGAGTGGATCTATTAGTCAAATTATGAGCAGTTGGTTACCAACCATGGCTGTGTGCCACTTTGCACTTGTTTGAGCATTGTGTCATGTTGTTTCCTGCTGGGTAGCTTAAACTGAGAGTTATTTGGACAGATGTCAGCCATTTTCCCCTAGTCGCCCATGTAGCACCCTCTGGCACTAGACTAGCTAACTGTCTGGGGACTGACCCTCTTCCAGATTCTGACCAGGTCTCTCCATGTTTTGTCTCACCTGCATATGCTGTTTTCGACAGTAGGGTCTTACCCTTAACCTTTGCCTTTCCACCTTATTTTGAAGCAGAATTTATTTCTCTGGATGTCATTCTTTTGTTGTTCTTTGCTGTACTAGCCCCAAGTTTCCAGGAAATTCTCCTGTCTCCATCTCCCATGTGGTGGATTTGATTCAGGTGTTCCCATAAAGGTATATGTTCTGAGTGCTTAGGTCTCCAGATGATGGCAGTTTTGGAATTGGATCCTTCTGGAGACAGAGTGTTCTTGGAAGTGGGCTTATGTGTGTCATAGCCAGCCAGAGTTTGCCACACTCTCCTGTTATTGTTGTCCATATGATGTTGGCCAGGAGGTGATGTCCACCCTCTGCTCATGCTATCATTTTTACCTGCCATCATGAAGCATACTTTTTAAGTCTATAAGCCAAAATAAACCTTTTTTTCCCCCACAAGCTGCTTTTGGTAGGGTGTTTTCTCCTAGCAATGTGAACCTGACTGCAACAGTAAACTTGATACTGAGATGTGGGATCTTTGCTGCTAGACACCTGACTGTGTCACTTTGGCCTCTTGGAACTGCTTTGCAAGGAGAATGTGGACAAATTTGACATCTTGGCTTAGAGATATCTTGCAGTACTGCAAGTATAGCTTGATAGACCAATAATATAACTATGGACTGTGTGGTTTAAATTATGAGGGTGAGAAAGAGGTTTGCCTGGACTGGGCTAGAAGCAGTTTGTGTGAGAGGCTTGTTGTTATGCGTGTCCTGAGAACTTGTGCAAAGTTGCATTGCATAGATATGGACTGGTGTAAGCAGAGAGATATGTCACAGAAATGAAATCTTTGGGCTGAAACCTCTGCCCATTCAGCTGAAATTTTATGAGAGATTACAACCTTTGAGATTGGGCCAGTTGATCTGCACTGGGACAACAGGAAGAATGTAGTCATTTGAAAAGGTCTGAATGCTAAAAGAGTGCCCTGTTCTTTCAAGTCTGATTTACTCCCCCTGGACTAACAAGTTGGTAGCCCAACTGATATTAATGGAGAATAGCAAATGGAGGAAATGAGAATCATTGAGTTTGTAACATGGTTTTGTTTTTTTTGGAAATGGTCATGGGCAGTGTGACACATGATTATTATCCACATGGAGGCCTAGTGGAGCCATGAAGTTAAGCCATGGGTTGCAATGGAGACCCAATGGAGATGCCAGGTCTATGGAATGGCCATCAAGGAGAGCTGCCTGAACCAGATAAAGTTTTCTGGGACTGTGAGTAGCATTGCTGGAGGGGTGGAATTGGCATGCCAGAGACTCATCACTGGTTAGAGTTATCAGATTTGGAGACTTGTCACTGACTAGAGTTGTTGGATTTGGAGCTACAGAGTTTGAAGTTTGCCCTGTTTAAATTTTGTATTGGTTGAATATTTCTTTGCTATGCCCAATGCCATCTTTTGCAGTGTGAATGTTTATTCTCTGCCATAATGGGTTTGGGAGTATCTTGTTTGGTATTAATGCTCAGATAAAAGACATTGCACTATGGGGATTTTTGAACATCACTGGGATTTATAAAAAAAAAAACTATGGGTACTTTTGCAATTAGGCTGGATACATTGCATTTTACATCATGGATGGTTCAATTTATGAGGGCCAGGGGTAGAATGTAGTGGTTTCCTTCAGGTGTCCCCCATAAACTTATGTGTTCTGAATGCTTAGGACCCCAACTGATGGCAACTTGGGAATTGAATCCTCCTGGAGGCAGTGTGTTGTTGGGGGTGGGCTTATGGGTGTTATAGCCAGCTTCCTCTTGCCAGTGTTTGGAATACTCTCCTATTGCTGTTGTTCATCTGATGTTGGCCAGGAAGTGATGTCCACCCTCTGCTCATGCCATTGTTTTCCCCTGCCATCATGGAATAAGGGAGGCTATGTGTGTACAGTATGAAGTGGTTTGAATCAGACATCTCCCATAAAGCCATATGTTTTGAATACTTGACCTTCAATTGATGGAAATTTGGAAGGTGGAAACTTACTGGAGGAGGGATGTTGTTGGGGCCAGGTTTTGGGGAATTGTATTCAGCCCTCTCTTGCTAGAGCTCATCTCACTCTTCTGCTGATTTTTTTTCCATCTGCTATGGTAGAGGTGATGTTCAGCCTCTGCTCATGCCATGCTTTCTCCCTTCTTCTGCCATCATGAAGCTTCCATTTGAGATGATTAGAAAAAAAAACAAAACATAAAACCAAAAACAAAACAAAACAAAACAAAACAAAACAAAACAAAACAAAAAACTCCCAACAACTGCTTTTAGTCTGGTGCTTTGTGCCAGAAACTAGAAAGCAATTTCAACATGAAATTGGTTTCACTGGAGTGAGATAATTGTTGTGAGAAAGCAAACTGTGTGGCCTTAGCTATTTGGAACAAATTTGTAGGATGAATCAGGAATGATTTTGAAACTTTGGACTAAAAGATGCCACACAGTGTTGTAAGCAGAGTTTTATGGGACATTCTGGTCAGAGTTTGAATGATTGGCTTATAAGGGGAAGAAAGAATTTTTTGCCTGGACTGGGCTAGAAGCATTTTGTGTGAGAGACTTATGGCATTCTTCCTTGAAAACTTCAGCAGGGTTGAATTTAGAAGAAATGGACTAATGTGAGCAGAAGGGTATGTTACTGAAGGAAATGAAAGACTACAGCCTATTCAGCTGCAATTATTCGTGAGATTACCACCATTGAGATTGGGCCAGCCGTGTTGCATTGGGACAGTAGAAATAATGCTGATTCTTTTGTAAGTAGAGGTCCACATGCTTGGAGGAGTGCCCTGCTATTCAAAGTTGGCTTTATTCCCTGCTGTATTCACAAATTTTGTAGCCCACCTGGTAGTATGGAAGTATAAGTATGCATGAAAGAGAGGATTATTGAATTTTCAATGCAGTTCATTTTATGGAAATGGATACTGGGTGATGCCAGGAAGCGTTGTTGGAGTCTTTGCATGGAGACCTAATGGAGCCCTTAGGATGAACCATGGGTTGTAGTGGAGACATACCAGGATTGTGGATGGGATGGCTGCCAAGGAGAGCTGCTGACTTGGAATGGGTTGCTCTCCGGACTGTAAGCAGCCCAACTGTAGGGTGGAATTGGAACCCGAGAGACTTCATTGTTGGTTCCAGATGGACATAGAACTATGGGATTGATTGTTGTCTTGTTTGTTTTATATTTTGTATAGATTCAATTATTTCCTGCAGTCTCAATACCATCATTTTGCTGTGTTACTGTTTAGTCTGTGCCTTTGTGTTCTTTTGGTTGTACTGGCTTAGTTAAGAGATCATGGGCTTTGGGGATATTTGAACAGTGTTGGGACTGATAAAAACTATGAGGACTTTTTAAAGTTGAACTGAATACATTTCATTTTACATCAAATATGGTCATCAATTTATGGGGGCCAGGAACATAATGTGATGGTGTTATGGTTTGAATTAGGTGTCCTCCATAACTCATGTGTTCTGAATGCTTGGTTCCAAAGTGATGGCAATTTTGGATGTAGAGTCTTGCTGGGGGAGGTGTGTTGTTGGGGGCAGAGTTAGAGGTGTTATAGCCAGCTCCTGTTTCCCAGAATTTAGCTCACTCTCCAGCTACTGTGTTCCACAAACTGGTAGATTGTGATGTCCAGTTCCTGCTTTTGTCATGCTTACCCTTGTCATCATGGAGCTTCCCCTTGAGACTATAAGACACATTAGAAACTTTCTCCCCATCAGCTACTTTTGGTTGGGTGCTTTGTCCTAACAGTTAGAAGGTAATTAGAACTAGTAGAAGGCAGAAGGTATGTATGCTGATTGGCATTTGGTCCTGAGCATTCAATTCCATACTATACAATTATATGCACAACCTCTTAGCCATACAGCTATTCATTGGTCTTCTGTTGTGCACAAAAAATAATCCTGTATTATTAATAAGGGCTTGGTCATTTGATTTGCTTTGGTGAATGATGTGTTGGTAGATATGACATGAGAAGAGATAAAAATGTAGTTGTAGTTATCTTCATGATGCTGACACAATCATATGACCAAAAACAGCTTGTGGGGGGAAAATTTATTTTGGTTTCCTGACTCAAGAGGAAGTTCCATGATGACAGGCGGAAATGTGGCATGAGCTAAAGCTAGACATCACTTCCTGGCCAACATCAGGTGGACATCAGCATCAGGAGAGTGTGCCAAACACTGGCAAGGGTAAACTGGCTATAATACCCATAAGCCCATCTCCAACAACACACCTCCTGAAACAAGGTTCCAATCCACAAATTACCTGCAGCTGGGAACCTAGCATTCAGAACACATTAGTTTATGGGGGATACCTGATTCAAACCACTCTCTGCTGTCAGAGAGTACCTGAACAAAACCAACTGTGGGAGTAAAGTTGTTTACTTTGTTTTACATTCTGGAGGAGAAGCTCCATAATCACAAGCAAAGAATGGCATGAGCAGATACTGGACCTTACTTCTGCCACAGCAGGTAGAAAAAAGAAGCAGGATAGTGTGCTGAACTCTGGAAAGGGAGAACTTGCTAAAATACCCATAAGCCTGCCTCCAACACCCGACATCTTCCAGCTACATTCTACCTCCCAAGTTGCCATCACCTGGTGTGGTAGTTTGAATATATGTCCCCCAATATATTCAGTATTTTATTAGTTTATAGTTTGCATCTGCAATCACCTTGCTAGAGGCAAGGTCACTGGGGGCCCGGTCTTAAGGTGTGGTGATGGGTTTGAGATTCCATTGTAAAGATATGCAAATGTGTCTAGCAGGAGTTCCTGAAGTCTGCTGTGTGACCTTTTGGCTGTAGTTAGTTTTGCTCTGTGTGCTGTGGTGGCTGGTTGGCTTTTTGTCTCTCTCTATGTTTGGCCCTGTGGAGAGCAGGCCGCTTCTCCTGCCTTTATGGAACTTCCCTGATCTGTAAGCTTCAATAATAATATCCCTTCCTCCATAACTGTGCCTGGTCTGGAAGTTCATCTCAGCGAACCTGAAGCTGTCTGCAACAGTAAAGTGGTACCAAGGAGTGTGGGGTGAGATGAACCTGACCGTGTGGATATTCGTCTTTTGGAACCTTTGTTTTGGAGGAATGGGCATGGACTTGGTGCTTGCAACTGAAGATGCCTTCTGGAGTGGTAAGCCAAGTTTTATGGACTATTCTGATGAGAGTTTGAGAATGCTAAGTGCAGATAGTATTGAACTTCGAGGCTTGGCTTATGAGCTTTCTAAGGGGAAGGAAAGAAGGCAGAGGACTTTGTTGGAACTGGGCTACTGGCATAAGGGATGGCTACGTTCTGCTATCCAGGCCCAGAGTGTTTGATCAAACTTAAATTTGTAATGGACTGATGTACTTGGCTAAAGATATTGGACTGAGAAATTTTAAGATTTTTGAGTTGAAAAACCTGAAGCAAGCTAAAAGTAGAGGCACTGAGACTGGTTAAGCTGCTATTGTTGACACATTAGCAATCTTAAGGAAGGTGGAAGGAAGGTGGCCTGACTTGATTTACATTAAAACAATGGAGAGGATGCCTGAGGAAAGACTGTTAAAAATGCAAACTCTTGGAAAGAGCTGACTGGAGAAGGAACCTGCTTTTCAAGGCTATGGTTTATTTTGTCCCTGGATTAAGAATATGGCTGTGTCCTGCACACCTGGTATTAGTTTTGGAATTATGAAAAATGCATGGAGTGGTCATGAGTTGCACACGGTTCCAGGAGCCGCTGCTGAGATGCAGCATGAGGCAGGGCATGAAGACCCTCAGGAATAGGCTGGAAGAGCCTTTTGGAAGATGGACCGTGGTTTGCATGGAGACCTGAAGATGTTTTGGATATACCAGGACTGTGCAAAAGGGCTACCATGGAGTGCAGTGTTGGCATGGGATGAAAGTTTTCCCTGGCGACTCTGCCCAGCTGGAGGGGCAGAATTGGAAAACCTGCAGACTGTTAGTCTCTGGTTATATTGAACTTGAACTGCAGAAGTTTGATGATTGCTGATGGTGGCTGAGTTTGCATTATTCTAGTCTCTCCTTGATATTCCTTATACAGTTAAAATGTTTACTCTGTGCCTTTACATGTTGAAAGTATTTAACTTGTTTGATTTTACAGGACTCATTATCTTAAGTTGATCAAGACTGTGAAAACCTTTGAAATTGGACTGAGTACAATTTACAATGTGTGATAGTTATAAATCTATTGGGGGCCAGGAGCTAAATATATTGGGGGCCAGGGGCGGAATGTGGTAGTTTGAATATATGTCCCCCCAATATATTCAGTATTTTATTAGTTTATAGTTTGCATCTGCAATCACCTTGCTAGAGGCAAGGTCACTGGGGGCCCGGTCTTAAGGTGTGGTGATGGGTTTGAGATTCCATTGTAAAGATATGCAAATGTGTCTAGCAGGAGTTCCTGAAGTCTGCTGTGTGACCTTTTGGCTGTAGTTAGTTTTGCTCTGTGTGCTGTGGTGGCTGGTTGGCTTTTTGTCTCTCTCTATGTTTGGCCCTGTGGAGAGCAGGCCGCTTCTCCTGCCTTTATGGAACTTCCCCTGGATTTGTAAGCTTCAATAAATATCCCTTCCTCCATAACTGTGCCTGGTCTGGAAGTTCATCTCAGCAAACCCGAAGCTGTCTGCAACACCTGGTAACCAAGCATTCAGAACACATGAGTTTATGAAGAACCCCTAATTCAAGCCATGGCACCATCACATTCTGCCCCTGCTCCCCATAAGCTGATGACTATCCATGTTATACAGTCCAATTCATTCAATTCAACTTTTCAATCCCTAAGCTGTCCAAACATACCCATTGTTCCAGGTATCTTAACTGTGAGCTTTAAAACTAAAAAAACACATTATAAACATTCAGACTACCAAAGATGACATTTGGCATAGTAAGAAAAGTTTGAACCAATACAAGATAACAAACCAACAGGCAAAACATCAAATCCTATAGCTCAAAGTCTGACACCTTTAACTAGAAATGAAGTCTGTGGAATTCCAATTCCCATCCTCCAGCTTGGCTGCTCACAGCCTAGAGAAAACTACATCCCGAGCCAGCAGCACTTTTTGGCAGCTGTTTCATAGTCCTGGCTCAACCAGGCCATCAGTTTGGGACTTCCAACAAGCCTGCTTCACATTTCTCATGTCCACTTCCCACAAAAAATACAAAACCGTATTGCAAATCCAATGACCCTCTCCTTCTTGCATTTAGTAGACCACACAGTAACTTGTGAACTACTGAATTGTTAATCCAGTAGAGAAAAAAAGCTGACTTTGAAGACCAGGACACTTTGTCTGCATTTAGGCCTCTTACCTTCCAAATAGTCAACATTCTTTCTGCTGTCACAATGCAGAACAGCTGGCCCATCCTCAATAGTTTTAATCATTGAAATATTTGCTGCTGAATGGGCACCATCTCCAGCCTGAACTATCATTCCTTTCTGCACCATATGCCTCTACTCACACAAGTACATTTCTATGCAATGCAACACTGCACAAGTTCTCAGACACAGGAACTATGCCACAATCCTCTCACACATATTGTTTCTAGCCTAGTGTAGACTATCCTCTTTTCCATTCATAAGCCAAACCTCACAGTCTACAGCTCTTTCTAGATTTATGTCTTTCAACTTTGATGAGACTAGACCATTTCACTCTGTGTTCAGTCCAATTAGCTCTGAATTTGGCACTGCAAGATATCTCTTAGAGCAAGGCTTCAAATCTTCCCAACTTCCTCTTGAAATTTAGTCCCAAAACCAAAAGTCACATTCAAGTTTCTAGATCAACAACCCCACTTCTCAGCACCAATTTTCTGTTCTAGTTACTTTCATGTTGCTGACATTAAGCACCCAACCAAAGGCAGCTTGTGGGAGAAAAGGGTTTATTTTGGCTTACAGACTCTAGGGGATGCTCCATGATGACAGGGAAAAGCAGGAAATGACAAGTGGCTGAACATCACCCTCTGGCAAACATAAGATTAACAATAGCAACAGGAGAGTGCACCAAACACTGGCAGAGGGAAGCTGGCTATAGCCTCCAGCTGGGGACCTATAATTCAGAACATGAGTTTATGTTGGACACCTGATTCAAATCATCACATTGTGTTTACCCACGATGGCTTGTTCACTAGCACTGCTGTGGTTTTCCATTAGGAACATATGCCTCAAGATGCTGATTCAAGCAAAAGGGTGGGGGAGGATATATGAAGTACACTCATGCAAATAGTATCCTGAGAACAGACCCACTGGACCTGAAGTTTGAATCAGAGCTGCCACAGCTAATTCTGGACCCATTAGTGAAGAAAATAGATGCTGCTGTGGTCAGCCACAGACCTTTGGATGGTGGTTCATGTTTACATCTTTATGATAGATTATTTAATAGTTCATGAATCATTGCCAACTTCTGTCTTACAATAAACCATTTGACACTCTCTTGATATTAGAAGATAAGACTCATATCTGAAACATTCAAAAGAAAGATGAGTAACACCCTATATAATTTTAAAAATTATTATTTTATTTTGATTGATAAATCAGAATATATCCATTTGTGGGATACAGAATGCTGTTTTGATTGTATATTCAAAATGGCATGATTAAATTATGATAATTAATATATTCCTTACCTCAATTATCTATCATTTTTAAAGTTAAGACATTTGAAATCCACTATATTCTTATTATTGTGAAATATGTAACATATTATTTAACTAAAGTTATCTTGGTGTGCAACATTATCTCTGTGAACTTGTAAAAATTTTGAGGGATGGGAATAGAGATTGGGAACTGTTTGAAACAGAGCCTCCTTTAGGATATATGAATTTTCCTTGGACATGTAGCTTTTGTGTCATAAGATTCTGAATGTGGAACAGAATATGCATGGAAGAGGTACTTGTTCTTTATGGGTTTATATAATAATTCTGATTAAGTGTAATATTGGGTAAATCTCACTCTTTCTATACTTTGTTCACTGTTATCTAATTCTTTTTTTTTTTTTTTTTTTTTTTTTGTATTTGAGGTTGTCGCCACTACTAGTAAATTAACTAAGTAACAGAACTATGTGGTAAGACCCTATTGCAGAAGATACCACATGACTGGGCTATAAGTCCCTGAGAAATCAGGCTGGAGTAGAGCTGGAAGCCTGTGCACTGTTGATTAGCTGTCAGAATACTAGAAAGAGCAGCTATAAACATGGTTGAGCTAATTTCTCTGTTCTGAGCTTGGAGCCTTTAGGATAAATGCCCAGTAAGGGAATAACTGGATCTGTTGGTAGGTCTATGGTCATCCTTTTCAGGAGTCTCCATATAGCTTTCCATAATGGTTGAACCATTTTACATTCCCACCAATAGTGAAAGAGTGTTCCTATTTCTCCACAGTCTAGCCAGCATTTGTTTTCATTAGTTTTTTTTTTTTTTTTAATGTTAGCCATCCTTACTGGGGTAAAGTGGAATCTCATAGTTGTTTTATTTTGCATTTCCCTGATGATAGGGATGTTGAACATTTTCTTAAGTGTGTGTTTGCCATTTGTATTTCATCCGGAGAACTTCCTGTGCATTTCTCTGCCCCATTTTGTGAGTGGGTTGTCTGATGATTTATGGTTTAGGCTTTTGAGTTCTTTGTAAATTCGAGAAATTAGGCCTATGTCAGTTGTATAGCTGGCAAAAATCTTCTTCCATTTTGTGGGTAATCTGCTGGCTTTGGTTATAGTATATTTGTCAGTGAAAAAGCTTTTCAGCTTCATGAGATCCCAGTGGTTGAGTGATTGTTTAATTTCCTGAGCTGCTGGGGTTTTGTTTAGGAAGTCTTTTCCCACTCCTATTTCATGGAAGGTTCCTCCTATTTTTTATTCCAGTAGTAGCAGAGTTTCTGGTTTTATATTGAGGTCTTTTATCTATTTGGACTTGATTTTTGTGCATGGTGAGATGTGTGGTTTGAGTTTCATTTTCCTACATATGGTTGTCCTATTTGTCCAGCACCATTTGTTGATGATGCTGTCTTTTTTCCAGTCTACATTGGTAGGGCCTTTGTCAAATATCAAGTAGCTGTAGTTACTTGACCCAAAGTCCGGGTCTTCTATTCTGTTCCATTGGTCTATATTCCTGTTTTTATGCCAATACCATGTTGTTTTTATTACAATAGCTTTGTAGTATAGCTTTAGATCAGGAATAGTGATGCCTCCAGAGGACTTTCTTTTGCCGAGGATATGCTTGGATATCTGAGGTCTTCTGCCTTTCCATAGAGCTGCTCAATTCATAATAGCTAAGAGCTGGAATCAACCCAGATGTCCATCATTACATGAATGGATAATAAAGATGTGGTATATCTATACTATGGAATTCCATTCAACATTAAGGAAAAATGAAACAATGAAATTTGAAAAACATGGTTGAACATGGAACAGATCATTCTCAGTGAGCTCACTCAATCACAAAAAGATAATTGTTGCATGGTCTCATCATCTGTGGCTCCTAATCAGAATCTGCCTGAGATGCTGTCATACCTAATAAGTACCATGAGGAATGGACAATAGGGAGGGTGGGATGGGGGAAGGCTAAGTGTGGGAGGGAACAAAAGTGTGGGAGGGTGGGTAAGGGTGGGAAGACATAAATAGGGACCCAAATGGAAATGGTACCATATAATCCTATATTCTGAAAAAACAGGCTAAAACATTGATCCTTCAGCAGGCCCATAGAGGGAACACCTGAACCACAGGAACCTGGAGAAGACATCATGAAGACCAACCTTAATCTTTTTCCTGTCTCTCACTCTCTCTCTCCCTCTCTCTGTCTCTCCCTCTCCTCTCTATACTCTCTTTCTCTTTTATAGTACCTATCTTTTTCTTCCTTAACCTTCCTTGGCACTGACTTGTAACTCCCAGTACCAGCATGGGGTTAACTTTCAAGATGAGTTGTTGATCAGAGAGACCTACAAGGTTTCCCCCAAAAAGAAATGGGGGGAAAGGGCAAGAGTACAGCTTTTTTTTTGGTGAACCCAATACCAGAATAAGGCTGAAGGAGATAAGCACAGAGAACATACAACTCCTACTAAACCAGATATCCAGAGACACAGAGGCTCCCAAGACCTCATGACTGAAGTAGAACTAAAATGACCCCAATGTGGCTCAGGGAAATTTGTGGAAGAGGGGCGGAAAGAGTGTTAGAGCCACAAGTTGGGTCATTATGCACAGAGACTTTGCCTATCCTCCATAACTGTTGACTACCCCCATAATGGACACCCTACATTCCCCAATGAGGAGGGTCACTTCAGAGAGGGGAGGACAAGGAGGAGGCTACTGGAGTCACCAACATGAATGCAAAATTACAATGATATAAATTAAAAAAGAATGTAAAAAATACTAGAAAGAGCTATGCAGCCTGTTGGAGGAGAAAAGTCATCAATGGTATTAAACAGAAGTGGATCCTGTAATCACTATGGCTGGCTAGCCAGGCCAAATATACTGACTGATGCAATGGAGACATGTCTTTTATGGGAGAAGCCAACTGGTTTGTTCTCTTATTGGACCTAAGGCCTGCTTCATGGAAAAGAATTCATGTCCAGTAGAGAAAAACTAACTAAAAGCCCTAGGGGAAAAACTGCTACTGTTGTCTGACTAAATGGATATAGTATACCCCCCCAAGATGATCTCTAAATATTTATGTCTATGCACATATATTAATGCTACTCTCACTTTTGGTTAGAGAAGGTTCTCTTATTTTTCAGATGCTGTTGACCACTGGGGAGACTTCAAAAATAGAAACATTGGGAAGACACATATATGCAGATCATATCAAGGCATCTAGCAAAATACTGACATGTTCAGAGAATAAAAGTAAAATTCTGTATGGTTAGACTGTAGGTTGTCCATAAATATAGTGAATTCTTAGCCTGGGAGGGCCCATGGTAAAGCTGGAAAGTTTGAAAATGACAACTGACAGCTAGTTACATACAATTCAGTGGGAGATGTAATAAGTCATAGATCAGGATTGCATTGCAAAGTAACACATTTGTCACAAAAAGGTATTAATAAGTATAGTTATAACAACATAGGAAGTGGTTGCTAGTTTAAGCTGCTTAAATAACTTAAACGTTTTATACACTATAGCATTGTATCTTTCCATGTCTTTTAAATGGACACACTACTTTCAACTTATAGAAGGAAATGAGTTCAGAGAGGTTGAATGACTTGTCCAGTTGCTTCACTCAGCAGCAACTTCAGTCCTTGCCTGTTTTCACCCCACACAGAGGCTTTTAGCCTGGCTGTCTTGTAATTATGACTTGTACTTTAATGGAAGGTAAAATATGGGGAGACAGAAATCAGAATTATATATTTTATATAAAACCCCAGCACTGGCCACCTTCAGTGTTATGAGGTGGTAGGCTCCATAGGGAATCTGGGAAATTACAAAAATTATAAAATGGGTCCCCAGGTGTCCCCACTTACTTCTCTAATGCATCCTCCCAGAAGAGCTGCTGTCATCTATTCTAAGAGATGGATATTCACCATGAACTTGTAAAAAGCAATTTATAAAATGTTCACTGGAAAAAAAAAAAGCAAAACTTCATACTTGAATCTGATGGTTGAACAAATTAGGGCAGAGAGTTCTTTATTGTTATTCTTTAATTTTCAAAACGAAGTGCACAGTTCCATCCTATTTACAATAAAAGTCACTGACATAATAAAATCATCTCATCACATCAGCAGTCATTTCTACAAATAGAGCATTGACGCTTTAGATATTAACATGTGTTATAAATGTCATTGATATATTAAGACTGTTCAGACTGTCTATCTAAAAATAGAGGGAAAGCCACAGGGAAGAGTTAGAAGAAACAGAAAGAACCATTTTAGTCAGAAAAAAAGGGTAAACCAGTCTTACAAAAAAATAAGAAGAAGCTTTCTATTATTCAGCCATGCAGGTAAACACCGGAATTTGACTCATGGTTTGTGTCACTAGCACAGAGTGATGCAAATAAGGGAAAAGAAACTGAGTGTAGGAAAGAGAAGGTGATGTCAGGAGAATAAGCAAGAATGGGAGAGAGAGGGAGAGAGGGAGAGAGAGAGAGAAGAGGACAAAGAGAAGGGAAGGGAGAGAGAATACTAATAGATGTTATTTCATATTCTTAAGTGTCTTTTTCTTTGCCATTTGAGAAATTGAGTTATTGAAGGTCAGATAGTTCATGCTACATCAGAGTTTCTTGCTGAAAAGCTTCAGAAATGTAATTTCTAAATCTCACTTAAAAGGGAGATAATGTTCTTTATTTTTCCAAAAAAAAAAACAACAACAAAACCATAATGCCTTGTAGGTTATGGAAGAGCATTGCCAATTCTTGGGCATAGGAAGGAGAAAGAAAGATAAGATTAGGAACACCAATACTGTTTAACATCTACCACTAGTGTAAGCATTTCCTATAAGTCCAATTTGATATTCAAATGGCCTTGAAATGGAGGGCAATGAGACATACTTCTTTAGGAAGAAACTCATTTCATTCATGAAGGATCTTAGAAATTGTCATGTGCTTGTGGATTGATAACTAACCTGACTTCACTGATCCATGTCATCCAGTACCTGGTTCATTCTCAGCTGCACAACCCAAAGGCAAAGCTCCTTGACCTTGGGCTCTCATTGTCACAGGGAGGCAGGACCATCACCTGAGCCATAGATTTATAGCACAGAAGGTTAGCCTACTGTTCTGTGTGATCACATGGAAAATGATGAGGGGGTCTAATCCAACTAAAATAGAAAGAAGATATTGTATAGTCAAGCCTTGTATTCCTGAACTGTATGAGTAGTCTAACTTCTGACTTGAATTCAAAGTGTCATAATTTCAGGTCACAAAATAGGCCAGGAGGTGGATGGTGTATGTAGAGTGGAGAAATATGAGAAGCATGTGGCAAAAGGGAAGACTGAGTGCTTTATGGGATTTAAAAAGAAATCCTATGAAAATGGTAGTTGTGGCTTGCTAGTAAAAACTACAGCTGTTGGTGTTGTTATGATTATTTGTAAGTGCCCCAAGCTTTGAGTTCTTTAGCTATGAACAAAGCAAGGGAGGTGTTTCTATTCACCCCCTTCACCTATCTCCCCATCTCATCTTTCTCCTACTTCTCTTTCTTCCTCTAGTCCCACTCTGTCCTCCTCTTTCCTCTATCCCCTCTTTAAACTTTTTAAAAATACAAATTATTTTTATGATAAAGATCATCATTGTTTAATGTAAAAATAAACCAAACACAATGGACATTGTGTTTCTGGCTTTTCAATACTTTATTTTCCATTACTGTAACACTATGTGAGACTGTCATATCAAGAAAGGAAAGGCTCAGGGGCTTGCAGTTTCAGATGTTCCAATACATGACTAGTTGGCCCTGTGCTTTGATTTATGGTGAGAGAATATTTATTATATCATGGCAGGGACCATATGGTAGAGGACAAAGATGCTTGCCTCATGGCAGCAGGGAAGCAGAAAGAAAGAAGAGACAGTGTGGGCCTAGCTCCTTCAAGGACATGCATGACTTGGTAACTCATTTCTTTTCATTAGCTCCATCTCATAAAGATTAAGCCCCTTTGTTAACAATACTAGTGACTGTAAACCAAGTTTTTGGGGAAACTCAAACTCAGAGCTGTAACAAATGTCTACACAATACAAAGTGATACTCCAGTGATGTCACACACAGGCAAACTGCTGGCTACCACCTGGTTAGAGAATGACTCACTGTTAACAATAACATTCTGGTTTTGTTCTCCTTGGATTTTGCTCCCAATCTACTATATCCCACTTCTGTGACTTTGGGCAAGGGACCAGATCCTCTGGAGCTCATTTTCCTCAAGTGAGGAAGCTAATCCACCTTCTTGTTACCTGGCTCTTGGGCTAAGATCTGAGGATAAGGTAAGTAATGTGGATTCCCCCAGTGCCTGCTCCATACTGAGAATGCTCAGGGGTCAGAGATTCCAGCTCATTCCTCCAGACACACAAATGCATGCAAGCGATGCACGGCCCTTGTATTTTATCTAGGAAAATGTTTCTTCCCCTGCAATATCATACAGGCCTCTCTTGTGTGCATACATACACTTACTGTTTTAAACATGCAGACCATCTCATCGCTATGCCTGTTCTCTTCCTAACTGATGATAATTGAGAGAGCATCTTCTCTGTTGTGGTTTTCTCTTGTCAGCAAGTTGTGGGAAATGTCATCACTCCATGGAGCCTGCTCAATTCTATCACTTAAGCAGTCTGTTTGTTGTACGAAGGCTTGCTGCTGGCTTGCATGATCCCCTTTGAAAAGTTTTGGGCAAGATTCCCAGCAGGAATTTGCTGGAGCTTTCTTTCTTTGGACCTTCCACATCAGGTCCTTCAGCAAATATTTATCTGCCCTCCCACCCCACCCCTGTTTTCAAAGATGAGCACAGCACAATTCTGGGTGTGGAGACTTCCCAGCCTACTATGGAAATGTTAAGAAATTAAATACAGCCCAAATAAATTTGAAGCTACCTGCCGTTCTTAGTAGAACATTGTTAGAATTTTTATTAGCCATATAAGTACTTCTCAAATTTTGGTTACTCTCAAGACATTTGAAAAGGATAATCTGGCCCCAGGATCCATGGGGCTTTGCAATGACCTTGAGAATGACCTGTACCTCAGGAGAGCAAGGCTAAATTTATTTCTTTCTTGTCTATGTCCTGTTTGGTTGGCTCCGCATTATAACAAAAACCAAAGGGTGCCATTGGAAACTTCTGATTTTCTGCTTCTAGGCTGTTCAACTCCCCTGTGCATAGGGAAGTATTTTCTTGCAACATTTCTAATTCAAAATATCACAGCCAAAAAAATCCATGGAGACTTGGGTCTGCAGCAGTGAGTGTGAAGAAAACCAGAAAAAAAAAAAAAAAAAAAAAAACAATAAATGAAGAGAGGAAGAGAAAAAGTGACATTTTCTTTGGGGCTGAATAATGTATTCAGATGTATCATTTTGCTTTAGATTAAAAGGGCCACAGGAAGAAAAGAGGTGAGAAGGAGAAGGAATGTATAAGACAGAAGGATGTATAAGCCCCCAGAGATAGGCATTGTAATATAGAAAGTTTTTTCTCAGCTGGGCTTAGTTCTAAAGTTCACCACTGAATTATGTGTGGGATGTTTGGGGACTTATCCCTGTGCACTTGCGACACCTATAATAGAATGTTCTCGGTGTGGAATGATTCTTCCACTTCAGGACTTACTGGAAGCTGTTCAATTTCCCTCTCTGTGAGTGTTTTTCATTTTTTTAAAGCTACTTGTTTAATTCCACATCTCCTTTTCTTATAGTTATTTTTAAGTGCCAGAGTATGGCTCAGTGCATGTTTGCTTGCAGCCAGTGAATATCCCCTTCCCATTAAAGAAATTATATTTAAGAGAAAGAAACCAGAACAACCCCCAAAGTAAACATACTTCAAACAATACATGTATCCTGTGGAACAAAATATATTTTAAATTATCCTAAATGATAGCTCTTAAAAGCTGCATAAAATGTCCGCATATACCTAGTGTGTCTCATATATTGTGAAAATGTTCTGTAAAAATTATTATTCTAAGATTGGATGAAAATTATAGCTAAAATTTTTTGAAACTTTAAATAGCTTACAGTCTTTAAAAGAAATATTAATTCACTGATTTAATTTTAATGGCACTCAAAATAAGTTGCAAACTACCAACGCAAAGTATATGAGATGTTTTATGAACATTTGGCACATTTGCTTAAAAACTTGAAAGGGGGAAAATGTAATGACAAAGAAAACACAGTAAGAACAAAGATTCCATCTAAGCTTCCAACAAAACTTAGCACCCATACGATGCTGAAAATATGTAGAAAAGAAGGAGGGAAGGTCTGATGAAAAGTTATAAGAGAAAAGGAAGGAGAAACAGAAGGCCCTGGCAAGGGGAGGGCAGGGGAAGTAGTGGGGCTGACTACCTGGTTGAAGTTGAGAAGTTGGCAAGATTTTCTTATGCACGGATGAGAAAAATGTAAAAATACCATGTAATGATGGTAAGTTGATACCAGGCTAGTCTCTATGGAGAACTTAAATAAAATGAATTATTTATAAATGTCTACAACCCTGGCCATATCAACAGCAGGAAGTAAAGAAGAATCCTAACAGATTTCAATATTACACTAGATTTTGGTTCCTTGCCCAGTTTTTCAACCTAGTAAAAATATGTATGACCAGATACTTAACTTCCCTGAACCATGGTCCCCTCACATGTAAAATGGGAATTATAATTTCTATGGCCTCAGAAAGAATGGAATGATAAAATATGTACTGGGAATTTAGCACAGCATCTAGGCAGATTAAGTGCCTCATACTGCTATTATTATTATTATTTAGTATTATTGTCCTTCTGGAAAACAATGGCTCAATATGTAGAAAGAACCCTACATGTATTTATTCCTTTTGCTCCAGGATTCCTCCTCCTGGAAATAGATCCCAAGAAAATAATTCTACAAAAAATATAAAGATAAGTGCTCTGTGATGATCACTACAACATTAGCTATAATTGCCAAAAAATTGGAACAGCTTAAATGTCCATCAATAGGGGAATAATTTATAGCAAATTATGATATACCAACATAATAGAATATTTTGCAATCATTATAATGATAATTATGATGACAATATAAGATCTTGAACAAATGCTTATAATTTAATGTTAGGTTTAAAAAAAAAAGAAATATCCAGTACAATTGAAGCTTTATGAAAACATGCATACATATAGGTATGCAATGGCCTCTTAAAAACAGAAATTGAAATAATTATGCATGAGAATGCATACATGGATTTTTTTCTGCTTATAATTTGTTTTAATATTTTGAAATCATCTATTCAATAATAAAGAAAAACATGTGGTAAGAAATGACCAAATAGAGAGAGATATACTTGTTATAACTTATATCAGTGAATTAGTTTTTAGCTTGCATTCAAGAACCTTGGGAAATTTATGTGGGCAATAATGGAAAAATAGTAAGTGTTGTGTTTTGAATATGAACAGTCACCCTCCCCCCATGGGCTCACATGCTTCTGGAGTAGCTGTTTGTGTAGGCTGTAAACATTCCAAAGTTGGGGCCTCATGGGAGGAAGTAGGTCATTGTGGGCCAGCCTTGAGGTATTATAGTTAGGTCCTGCCTTTTGTTCTATCTCAGCTTCCTGACTGTAGATGCAAGGAAGCCACACCCTGCTTCTGCTATGCTACCTTCACCATGATGGACTATACCCACTGGAGATGTAAGTCAAAATAAACCCTTCTTTCCTTTAGCTGCTTTTTTTATGTATTTGGTCACAGCAGTGAGAGAGTAACTAATACAATAAGAAAATGACTAATACATACATCTTACTTGGATCTAGATACTAACTATTCTGAGTGTCTAATCCATTTCATAAAGTGAGTTTTTGCTATAATACTATTTTACAAGACGCTTAAACAGAAGGCTACAAATACAGCTACCAAATAGCAAATTGAGATTTTGTTGACCTTTGGTTGCTCCAAAACCCATTCTTCCAATTATCACAGCCAGCCTTCACCATAGCTAGCTTCTTGGGTATTAAGTCAGAGCTGTTACACCACAGATGCCCCTGCCATTATAAAGTTCCAACATACAAACATTGGATGCTCTATTCTCTTGAAATTCTTAAGTTTATCTTTGAATCTGACTTATGATTGTGAAGACTGATGTGATAATGGAACGTGTACTATGAAAGTAGAGCCACCAATCACAGGAAATTCTGACTCTTCCTCTGGATGTATTCTCTGCCTCTGTTCTTCACTCCTGGCATCTTGGATCATGCCTCACCTCTCTCCTCTCAACACCTTGATCATTGCCACTCTCTATCCAGAGGGCAGGCAGATTGTGGTGGTAAGATAGAGACTGAATTCCACTGCCATTTTCTTTCTCTGTTACAGTCTTCATGAGATCATGAGGCAGTAGATGTCTTGCCTTGGCCTGACATCATCCTGATACTTTGAAAAGTCAATGCAGAGAGCCCCTGGCTGCCCCTGATTCAGATACTGAATATGCACTTTAGTCAGGGGTTTTAATACCTCAGAATGTTGCTTGTCAGCCAAGGTTTGAAGTAGTGGGCCTGTGGAACCTTGGCTGTGTCACTCCCGTCCAATGACCTAATGAATGGATCAAATGTATTTTGCACTGGATCCAACAAATTGAGTAGCTGACTGTATGTTCCATTATGATCTTACCGTGAGAACAACAATATATAAAACATCAATGGCTTACAATAGAGACTCCTGGCCTTGACCTCTCACAAACCGGAGATCACAACAGGGTCCAATCATAGAGGTTATACTTCTGCCAACTTTGTTGATCCAAAGTTGAAATCACAACTTTATTAGTATGTCATGACTTAACCTAAAAGTTAGAGACACTTACTTCACTGTCAGAAGTTAGCAGCAAACTTCTGGCCAACATTGTAATCAAGGAGACCACATTACCCCATGGCTCACATTATTTTCATCATTGTTCCTGGATTGGAATCACAGGTATGTCATAAACTTTGTAACATGTGTGCCATTTACCTAGCCACATTTTCCACCAGCTAAGGGAAGAAATAGTGCCTCATATTGTTATACTAAAGAATAAACTAATAAATCAATACATGAAGTAGCTCTCAGCACAGTGCCTGAGAGACCAAGCACTTAAAAGGTTGCCTTGCTATAGAGACCTCAGGGTTATATGCCATCACTGACTTGAACATGAGAACCTTATCACTCAGAATCCATATGGGAAATGGGCAGTGATGAAGGTTGACATTCTGCTGGGAAAGTTTAAGAAACAAAACTTTTAATGCTACCATGATTTCATCATACCTGAACAGAAGGTACTAACAGGTAGAATCTATAAAAAGACTTGGTTGAATTTTCAAAGTCATGTGAAATGTCACATAGCACAGACAATTTTGGTGGTTTGACAAATCAAAGTAGTGCCTGTAAGCTCAAATTTTATCCAGATAGATAGATAGATAGATAGATAGATAGATAGATATTTTAAAAGGTTTTATGTTTCCACATGGAGTTGAATATTTTAGAATCTTAAATGGATTATTAAATCCATAGAAACTAAAAAATGCAGAAGCATTATCCAACCCCCTTGGAATTAATTAGATTGTGAGAGAAAAAACCATAAGCTTGATAAATATTTTTAAATTATCTTTTTGCTCTGTGTGTGTATGTGTGCATGTGTTCATGTGTGTGTCCATGCATATGTGTGTGTACTATAGGTGTGGTATGGCATGGTGTATGATGTGTGGTGCATGCACATATGTGTACTGATGCATACACAACATGATCATGCAAGAAAGTCAACAATTATTCAGTCTCCACACTCCCTATGAACTGGGATTACAGATGTGTGTGGTCATGCCTAGCTTTTGACATATAGTCTTGGGAGTTGAATTTGGTGATCTCTGGCATTCTGAGCTGCTGAGCCATTTTCCCAGGCTGCTGACAATTTTAATTAGAAGTCTTTGTATTATACACTTTAAAATGTACTTGTTTGTGGGCTGGGAAGATGGCTCAGCTGTTGAAGGTGCTTGCTTGAAAAGCCTGAAGGCCAAGGTTCAGTTCTATAATAATCACCCAACCCATACTCACAAAATGACGCATGCCTTTGGAGTTCATTTGCGGTGCCAGAATGTCTTATTGTGCCCATCTCTCTCTCTCTCCCCAACTCTCAAATAAAATATTTTTAAAATAAAATAAAATATGATTTATTGAAATGTAATTTATACACAAGACATATGTTTCAAATATACTTTTTAGTGAATTCCAACAAAGGCATATATATTTGTGATAACCTTAATAGTCTTATAGACTATTTCATCACTTGCAAAAACTTCTATTGTATAGTTCATAATCACCTATTTGACTTTCAATTTGGCTAGATCTAGAATCTCCTGTGAGGGATTATCTTGATTAGGTTAGGCTCTGGATATGCCTGTAAGTGTTTATCATGATTGACTTAATGGAGATGGGAAAATGATCTTTAACAATGGTTGGCCAGGGCTCCAAACTGTATAAAAAGGAGAGAAGTGGCTGAGTATTAGAATTCCACCCTCTATGCTTCCTGATTTTGGACACTATGTCACCAGCTGTGCCTTTGCAGAGCTTCACCTGCAGCTCTGCCTCTCCCACTACAGAACTGTAACCTAGAAATGTAAGCTGAAATATACCCCTTCTCCTTGAATCTGGTGCATCAGACCACTCAGACATCCTGATATATCCACTTTATTCTTAAAAATGCTTTTTTCAGGTATTTTGCAATGATACAAAATATTATATGTTTACAAATAGCTAGAAAAGATAAGCTCAAAGACTCCCAACATAAAAAAATATAATTTGGAAATGTGAATGCTAATTACCCTGACTTGATAAGCACATATTTTATGCATGGGTTTTTAATGTCACATATTACCACCTAAATATGCCCAATGAGTGGATGTTAATAAAATATTCCATTACATTCCTCAGTCAGTTTTCTATGACCTATTCTAATAAAGTTTAAACAAATTTCTGTTACCAAGAGTAATTTTTCTGTCCTGAAGATTCACCTAAGTGAATATGGTATATACTCTTATTCTTGGTCCCCTTGGGTCAACATAATATCTCTTAACATTTCTTTGTATTGCATAGTAGTCTTATATGATATGTGTTGAGGGTTTTGTAGAGAAACAGAACCAACAGAACATATGTAAGAAGAGAATTATCAGATTGATTTAATAATGAGCAGTTATTGAACAGTTTTATATTGGCTTCCTATAGACTGGAAAGCTAGGGAAACTATTAACTCTTCAGTTAAGAGTCTAGAAATTTCTGAATAAGAGAGAGAGAAGAAAGGAAAGCTCAGTGTGATGGCTGCAATGTGATACTTTGAATGTATGGCCCCAAAGATTCAAGTGTTTTATTAAAATTAAGCTTGCAACTTGAGCCTCTAATAGGCAGATCCTTGCTACAGGGGGTGTGTCACTGTGGTTGGATCTGAGTCCAGCCCTGCTAGGTATGTTTAAGAGCAGTTTGGAGCTCTGGCTGTCGGTGCTTGCTGGTGTTGATGTTTGCTGATTGTTAATGTCTTTCTGTTTGGATATAAGCCTGCTTCTGCTGTTACTGATGGTATTCCCCTGGAATCTGTAAGTCTGAATTAAGCTCTTTCTTCCTATATGTTACTTCTGCCTGGATGTTTGTCCCAGCAATGAGGAGAAGTCAGCAACACTTAGTTTGAAGCAGAATGCCTGAAAGACCATAGAGAGCTTTCAGTGCAAGTCTACACTCAAAGGTTAAAGAATCTGGAGTCTGATGTCCACAGAGAAGAGCAGGTTAGTATTTATACGTACTTTCCCTGTCTCCTACTTTTATATTCCTGCATGGCCTTAGTCTATATGGTGGTACCATCCACATTCAGAGTTGGTCTTTGTCTCTCAGTTTGTTGGCCAAATCACCAATCCTCTATGAAAATTCTCTTAGACTCAATCAGAAATACATTTTACCAGTTTTTTAGGCATCCTTCAATTCAGTTGATAACAATTGTTAACTATTACATTATGGATACAGTGTATTTTGTTCATCCATTTTCCAGTAGACGGCCATTCATTTCAGTTTTTGTCTATTCAAAAGTGTGTACATGGGATAGAGAGATGGCTCAGCCATTAAAGGCACTCGCTTGCAATGAATGCCTGATGTCCTGAGTTCAATTCCCCAGCAGTCAACTAAATTCACATGAACAAAGTGGTAAATGCATCTGGAGTTCATTTTCTGCAGCAAGAGACCCTTGCACACCTATACTCACTCTCTCTCTCTTTCAAATAAATAGATCAGTAAGTATTCTTTGAAAGAAAGAAACTACATCAACATTTCTGAAAAGGTCTTTGTTATGAGCACATATTCTCCACTTTAAAAAATATTTGTTTATTTAAGACACAGAGAGAGAGAGAGAGTGAGACAGAGGAGAGAGGGATGAGAATGAGAATGAATATGGGCATGGCAGGGCTACCTACCACTGCAAATGAACTCCAGATGTATGTACCACTTTGTGCACATGGCTTTACTTGGGTATTGGAGAATCAAACTCAGGCCATTAGGCTTTGCAAGCAAGTGTCTTTAACCACAGAGCAATCTCTACAGCCCATGAACACATATATTCATTTTTCTTGTGTAAATAAAGATATTAATTTCTATTTGGAGAATTATTTTGTCATTTATTACAGCCTGTTCAACTGTTTTTGAAAGTGCTTGTGCTTATGCTGTTTTACACATCTACCAGGAACGTTCATAAATATTTGCCAAATTAATAAATTATTTCTTAATTAAGTTCTTTATTAATAATGAATAAAGTAACCAAGGAACTTTAATTTTCTGCAAAGTAACTTTGTGAGAAACCATTTCACATTCCTAAATAGAGTTACAGGAAGGGCTATTGTATATAACAAATCGTAACTGTGTTAGCTCAAGCTTTTAGTTCAGGTGAATTATAAGCAGCAGAAATTTAGTTTTCGCAGTTGGATGCTGGACTCTGAAATTAGGTAGCCAATCCTGTCAAGTTCTGATGACAACCTTCTTCTGGGCTGCAGGCTGCTCTTTCAGGCTATATCCATACATGATAGAAAGAGGACAAGAGGGCTCTCTGGGGCCCTTTTGTAAGGCACTAATCCTCTTCATGAGGACTGTATTCTCAAGATCTAATTGACTCCCCATGATACCATTACATAAATTTCAGATGTACACAAACATTTATAACAAATCCATTCCAGAACACTTATGTCCTTAGATGTTAATTTTAGCCTTGTGCAATACAGAATTTAAAATACCTGGAGCGAGGGAGATGGCTCCATGGGTAAAGTAATTGCTATGCGATAATGAGGACCAGGGTAAGGATCCCTAGCACCCATGCAAACTCATGAGGGAGGTGGAGACAGGCATTCTTGTAGTTTTCTGGTATTGTGTAACAAAATCCTCAGAATTGAAAAGTTCCATCCTGGAAAGACCCAAAACTTAAAATGTCACAGACCACTCCCCAAGGTCATAGAAGCAGTTGTTGAGGGGCAACTCTGTCAGTATAGCAATCTTCTCTGAATTGAAACATTCCCTCCTGTGGAAAGAGAGGCTTAGGAGACTCAAGAGGTAAACAAGTCTGGGAAAGTTGAAACTTAAAAGGTTTCAAGACTCCTCCATAAGTTATATAAAGGGTAAACAACTACTTGGAGAAAACTCAGGAACCATCCCAACTACCTATGGGTCATACAGTGTACTAGAGAGATGCAGATTCTTTGAGTCCTCACCTATGCTGGGGTGGGTTTTTCAGTGCTGTAAGCAACACCAATAAACTCATTGGTTTACCAAAACTGGTTTTGGTGCAAATGTGCTTTGGTCTATTGTGTGTGTCCTAACTGGCATGAATAGACACGTGTTTATATCGCCCCAAGAAAAACATTTCATGCATCAGCTGTCTAGATACTCTACAGAGATGTGGGAGCTCTAGGTTCAGTGAGAGATTCTGTCTCAAGAAAGAATGTGAAGAACAACTCAAGAAGATCCCTGGAGTCAAATTTTGGCTTACACACTCTAATACATATATAGCCACACACATATGAAATAGTATACATGTATATATTCTATACATACATACATAGACAAAAAATTCAGGATGAATAAATAGGTAGCATCTTGTCAATAAAATGGCTTATGATTTCAGCAACAAATATCAAACTTCCTTCTATTACATGTTTTATGATTTTCTCTTATATGACAGAAATATAACTTGGGGATTAACTGTATCACATATTGTGGTTGTGTTTATATAGTCCATGAAATGCAAAAAAAGGGGAATTATAGGAATATAATCAGTGCCACTAAAATTCCAGCTTCACCCTTGATGCTGCTTTGGCATAGATCTCAAGAGGCAGAGAGCCCCAGGTTGTATTCAGCTTGATAATTTTTCTATATCCAGGATCAGTGTCAAGATGTGTAGGTGCTCATTCATGGTGTATAATAAGTGAAATTAAACTGACCTATATGCCCACTAGATCATCATTAGCTCAGATCACAGGAGAATGTCACTGTTAATTTTTGCATAACAGTTCACAGGTCTCTGAACACCTTATTCTATGTGGCCTGAGATGATTGGGCAAGTATCCTGTGAAGTACACAGAACAAAAGTCCTTCATATTTTAAATTCCAGATGAAGAACTAAGGCCTTGTGGGGGTTAATCAGTGTGCCTGTGAACTGAGAGTCAAAGCCTATCCCCAACTCTAGCACTCTTTGACCACCTAACACTAAATCCTTTCAACTAAATTCTACATATTCAAAATTACTTCCATTGTTGCTCAATAAAAGTTTAATGATTTGAACCACAATATCTTCTCTTTTCAATTCATATCTATCTTGGTCTTTGTAGAACTAATCTGAGATCCTTGGTGGAGGTGTAAATTGAACTTGCCACTTCTTTTTTTATTTTTTATTTTTTTAAAGTTTTGATTTTTACTGATTTATTAGAGACAGAGAGAGGGAAAGAGAGAGAGGCAGAGTGAGAATGGGCATGCCAGGGCCTCTAGCCACTGCAAACAAACTCTAGACACATACGTCCCCTTGTGCATCTGGCTTACATGGGATCTGGAGAATCAAACCGGGGTGCTTGGGCCACTTCTGATGACAAAAATTCTCTGACTGTGCATGCCAGTGTTGCATTTATACACAATAATCTTATCAGGGGGGTTGGAGGCCTAATTAATTACTATTTTGTAATTTGCTATTTGTAGAGCTATCTGTGATATGAAGATGACCGGACTTACCAGAGAGCCCAGTATTAGCTGCATAAATGTGGCAGTTAAAGACCAAAAACCATGATATATGGCCAATGAAGCACAGAGAATCAGTAAGAGTTCTAATTAGTGGAGCTTCTGTAACATATATAAGATTCCTTGGAGCCACAACTTCATATCCCAGTAGCTGATTTTCAGTCTCTTTACCCTTTGCCTGTAGTCAGATGTCTGGATTACACCACTGTTGAACCTTAGTGTTGGCATGGATTTGACCAGGGTAGCCAATTGCATGTGCCCTCAAGTGAGATGTACATTTATAGCAGACACATCAACACATTTTTGTTAAGTAGGTAGTTTGTTGTGGTGACTCTGCCTGTCATACTATTAGTAGTATATGAATAATAAAATAAAGAATAATATATTAATATTAATAAATATGTGTAAAATAACATATAAAAATAACAATTTTGATGCACAAAAAAAAAATGAAAGCCTAACCTGATCTAGATATGATTAGTACTATAAACAAAACAAAACAAAACAGTACTTCTGATTTAGTTTCTTAATGGCTGAATGACCTTAATTTTTGATCAACAGAGTAGAATGTTTGGCAATCATTCTAGAAACCAATATGTTTTCCTGTAAGAAGAAAAATTTCCAGGTTAAAAAAAATGTATTCATGTTGTTTTCCTGCTGTGAGAGAGACTGCTATTGAGACAGAAGTCCTAGCAGGTTAGCAGAAATGGAATTTATTGGTGTCTTCCCTAAAGGAGGAGCTGAATGGTACTTTCATTCACCAAATATCACCTTTATGACTTGGAACAAAAGTGTAGGAGATCGTGCCTCTTTATAGTTAGCAGAGAGAGTAGAATGGGTTAATATACTACACAATAAATTCTGATTTATGAAATATTCTTATTAGCTCATGAATATAGATATGTTTTCTGCAAATGAAAGGTCACATGGGTAATAACTAAAGGAGAAAATTTTGTAAAAATACAATGCCAAAGCAGAAACTAAGTTGAGCAAAAAAGTTCAAGAAAGGAAAGCCATAGGAGTCTAAGAGGATATACAGGTGGGTGAGGACTGGTGCTGTCCTGATCCCAGAGAGAAATTGTCAACAGGGAGTGAAGGCAAACCAAGAGGAACAAGGAAAGGTAAGAAAGAAAGGAGGGATCCCAAATCATTTTAGACAAGATGAGAGTGAAGAAGCAGGTCAAAGCCACCTTGAAGTATTAATGTCTTCAGAGAGAATAAAAATAAGTTAGTAATGTATTGGGAAAAAGAAGTTGTGAAAGTCTTTCCTGTGGCATTTAAACTAATAAATATGTATAACTCTTTGGGGCTACATGATGTATAGTATATGGAAAAATAGCTATTTTTGGTATGTTCAATTAAAGAATACTCAGTAGAATAGCCAAGCATCTTCGAAAACTGATCTCATGAGTAGGGTTAAAGAACTTTCCAAGTGCTTAGAAGTTTGATTTAGGTTCTAAGTCTGAATTTCTGGATTGACCTTTAGATATTAAGAAATTTTCCAGGCAGTTTGATTGGATTATTAAAACACTACACTATCATAGGGGCAATGACAGAGAAAAAGTATTTCATGAAGGTTTGAAATGCCAGGGCTTTTGTATAATCATTTTGCTTATAATTTCTAAGGAAATTATCATTGTCTCATATGATATATTACCCCCAAGGCAATATCATGAGTCTGAGGTATATGTCCTATGTTTACCAACATTTATCCATTCTGAAAATAAAAACTCAAATTATTCCTTTCATACCTTCAATCCAAGTAGGTAATTATGAAAATTATTTTATTTTACATTCCAGGTATGAAGATGTTTAACCAGAGGTTCATATCCATTGGAATATAATTATTTGTTCTTTCAAAGATAGATCCAATTGTATCTTCAGAGAATAGGAAAACTTGATAATCTAAACCCAGGGATAAATTGGAACTCAGTTTGAATGATTATATTTGATCTTTGAAATGCAGATATTTGCTGGATCTTTTCCAGACATTAAAAAAAATTTAATTGACAACTTCCTTAATTGTAGACAATGTCCCACTGTACTTCCCTCCCTCTCCCCACTTTCCCTTTTAAAACTCCACTCTCCCCCTCTCAATCAGTCTCTCTTTTCAGTTTGATGTCATCATCGTTTCCTCCCATTATGATGGTCTTGTGTAGGTAGTGTCAGGCACTGCAAAGTCATGGGTATCCAGGCCATTTTGTGTCTGGAGGAGCATGTTGTAAGTAGTCCTACTCCTCCTTTGGCTCTTATATTCTTTCTGCCACCTCTTCCACAATGGACCCTGAGCCTTGGAAGGTGTGTTAGAGATGTTTCAGTGCTGAGCACTCCTCTGTCCCTTCTTCTCAGCCCCATGGTACCTTCTGAGTTACTCCACAGTCACCACCATCTGAAAAGAGAAGCTTCTCTAACCAAAAGTGAGAGTAGCATTAATATATGGGTATGGACATTAAGAGAAGTCCTTACTGGGCAGTTTGGTGAGCATAGTATATACATTTAGCGAGACACCAGCACACATTACACCCCTAGGGCTCATGACTACCCCTGTTGCAGGTTTTCAGTATCAGTGATGTATTCCCTCCGATGGAGCAGGGCTCCAGTCCAATTAGAGAGCAGTTGGTTCCCCCAAAACAGACATGCTACTATTGCACTCATTGGCTCATTTGTCCTGGCTGGCCAAATTTAAAGCTTACAGCGTACATTGTTGAGTATCTTCACTAATGTTTTCTCTCTCTCCCATTGAACTGCATATAGTGTAGCTTTTTCCAGCTTTCTGTCAGCTGGTCCTCATGGAGGAGGCTTTCAGCTCAGCTCCAGCAGGATTTCTCAGTGATCTTTCAGTCCAAGTATTTTGAGTCTTCAGCAATAGGGTTTTACCATCTATTCCTGGTGGGAAACCAAGGGCCTCAGCAATGGCCTATAGTGTTTTGGGGGTATCTGTGACCTCCCTGGCCAGCAACTCACTGGAAGGTATATCCCAGCCCTGGCACTGAAAATTTTCTAGTAACGATCTATTGCTTGTGAGAGTTCCATTGTCCAGAAAAGTAGGTTTCCATATGACTTTTTTATATCCTCTTATATTTTGATTAATAAAACAATCTCTCTCTCTCTCTCTCTCTCTCTCTCAATCTGCCCTTCCCCCTCTCTCTCCTACTCATTCTGTTCTCACTTCATTTTGAGCTTGGTGTCACCATTTGGAAATAATAGTGCTATCTACCATAGATTCCATGACTTAATGATTTTAGGAGTTGTTAAATCACACATGTCCTTTATGAATTTTCATAATTCACATCAACATATAGAGTTTTACCTTAAACATGTATAATTTTGTTTAATAATCCCCAAATGATTTAATATTGTTATTTTATTCTAGAATATCTATTTATACTAATATATAATTAGCAATTAAAAGACCATTCTTAAGCGTATGTTAAACTAAATGAATTCCTACAAGGATTATAGGGGAGACATTATTACTTATATTTTTCATAGAAATAAGGCAAGGTTTAAAGAAATGACTTATTTAGTTTAGATTTTGGAATAAGTGGTGGAAAATTTGGGAAATGTGATAATTCAATTATGACTAATGACCCAATTTCCAATTCTGAGATCAAAGGGGAACAACAAAGTAACTAAGGAATCAGAGCACAAACCTCAGTTATTTATATTTGCAGAAGTTGGGATTCATGTCTAACACACACTCACTAACTCTGTTTACTTTCCACTTTGTAAATGAAGTAAAGATTACAAACATTTAGTTCCTGATCAATGAATCCTGTGATAAATGCCCATGAAAGATGCTTTAAAAATGTGCATAGGACTTCAGAGGCTGAAAATAACCACTAATAATTTCATAAGGAGCAATTTTGAGTAAGTTTTTAAGATATGAGTGGAATAATTACAGATGGTGAAAACTAAGGAGACACTTTTCAAAGCCTTTGAGATTATTTCTCCATGTTATTATTATTTTTTAATTTGGCAATGAACACACTGGGATCAGTTTTCAAATTTCTGACATTCTCATGTAACTGTTGGATAACATTCCTCAAAGAATGGCTGACACACCAATGTTCTTGTATGCTATAAAAGACCTCCTAATCAAATTATCCTATACAGAAAGACTTCTAAAATTGGAGGGGGGAAGAACACTTACAAGTACATAAAAGTTAAAGTATCCATTTTGGATGACAATTTTGTCCGAGAAGGAAGTATTTTGGAGGGGAGTTTTCTGAAAGCTAACAGTGTCCTAAGTTACATAATGAATAAGTCCCTCTCTCTGAGTTGCATTTGACTCAGTAAACAATGTCTACATGAATATAAGAGAACTAGTATTTCCACATCAGGCTACATATATAGGTGTGGCATAATAATAGCTGGTGCTTATTTATTCCTTCTTATGAGAAAGCTATATTGTGTGGATGATATCCACTCATCATGTCTGTTTGCACTAATCAAACATATGTCAGTTACTATTTCCACACCATTTTCCATATCTGTAAATTAAGTTTTAAGGATTATTCCCCAGACTCAAAGCCACACAGTCAAATGCAGATCTTGGATTTGAAAGGAAGGTCTCCTAATCCAGGGTCTTGTTTTGAAATTGTATGATGTGTTTCTTTCCAAATGCCTTCTCTTCTCCATATGTTTCTGCAGCTGATTGGCATGGAAACTTTTAGTCACACACTGAGTCACAAGCTTTTTGCATAGCTTATGCTGAATCATGGTGAGCAGATTCCCTTCATTGTTTCAAAAGACACTCTAGATGACTGGGACATCAGAAGAAATGAAAAAGGTAGGTTTACAAGCACTTTTTTTTTTTTTTTATTAGATATGGACATATTTTGTATGTAAAGAACACATGTTGGCAACATACTTTCCCTCCTCCCTGCCCCTTTGCTGAAGAGCCCTTCCTCATTGGGAATGCAGTTCAACCCAATGGGGATTGTGGGCCATGCCTTATGGCAGGAGGAGAGGGACTATCTCAAAATGTCCCAATTTGTGGCTCTAACAATCTTTCTGCCCCCTTTTCCACAAAATTCCCTCAGCTATGCTGAGAGCATTTTAAGTCTACTTCAGTGATGGACACTCAGGAGCCTCTGGATCTCTGGTTTAGTAGGTGTTGAGTGTTCTCAGCATCTATCTCCATCAACTCTTGCTGATATGAGATTCACTAAGAAAGCAGCTCTCTAGCTCATTTCCCCAATTCCTCTGTAGTTTCAGCTGGGGCTATGGTGGAGTGCACTGGGTCATTTATCTCCTCAGGTCCAGCTCCCATCTAAAAAAGAGATGCAGATTCTCCAATGGAGAATGAAGTTAGCACCAGTTAAATGGAAAATGATTATTAATTTAGAGAGAATTAAAAGGGTGTAGATCCTCTTACAGTCTAAGGTTAGTGGGAGCTTGACAATGGAAAGCAGAATCATTATCTGGATATGATTCTGCCTTGTTTCCCAGTTTCAGATATGGTTTCCTTTCCACTGAGCAGATCTGTTAGACAATCCAAGAGCAGTTGGTTACCAACCATGTCTGTGTGCCACTGTTGCACTTTTGTGAACACCATGTCAGGTTGTTTGCTTCTGAGTCACTTTGACTTTGAGTTGCTTGGACAGATGTTGGCCATTTCCCCCCGGTAGGTCATGTAGTGCCTTCCAGTACTAGATAGGCTAACTGTCTGGTGACTGGCTCTCCTCTGGATTCCAACCAGGTCTCTCTATGGTCTGTGCCAACAGTATTTGATGTCTTCAGCACTAGGGTCTTACTACAAGAACTTTTAAAAAATAATTTATTTTTATTAGATATGGACGTATTTAGTATGTTAAAAATGCATCTTGGTACCATCCTTTCGGTCCTCCCTGCTCCTTTTCTGAAGAGGCCCTCCTCATTAGGGAGGCAGGAAAACCCCATGAGGATTGTGAGTCATGCATTATGGGGGCAGCAGTCAGTTATGTGGAAAAGGTAATGTCTCTGTGCAAAATGTCCCAACTATGGCTCTAACAACCTTTCCACCTCCTGTTCTGCAAAATTCACTGAGCCACGATGGGTATATTTTAAGTCTACTTCAGTGATGGGTACTCAGGAGCCTCTGGATCTCTGGTTTGGTAGGTGTTGAGTGTCCTCAGTGTTTATCTCCTTCACTCTTGTGCTGATATCAGATTCACTAAGAAAGCAGCACTCTTGCTCATTTCCCCATTTCCTCTGTGGTTTCAGCTGGGGCGGGAGTGGAGTGTGCTGGGTCATTTATCTTGTAGGTTCAGGTCCCATCTGAAAAAGAGAAGCAGATTCTCCAAAGGAGAGTGAAGTCAGCATTGGTTAAATGGGATAACCATTATTAATTTAGAGAGAATTTAAAGGGTGTAGACCCTCTTATAGCCTAAGATTAGTGGGATCTTGATAATAGAAAGCAGAATCATTATCTGGATATGATTCTGACTTGTTTCCCAGTTCCAGATATGGTTTCCTTTCCACTGAGCAGATCTGTTAGACAATCCAAAAGCAGATGGTTACCCACCATGGCTGTGTGCCACTGTTGCACATGTGTGAGCATCAAGTCAGGTTGTTTGCTTCTGAGTCACTTTGACTTTCAGTTGCTTGGACAGATGTTGGCCACTTTCCCGTTAGCTCATGTAGCACCTTCCAGCACTAGTTGGGTTGTCTGGGGACTGGCTCTCTTCTGGATTCCAACTAGGTCTCTCCATGGTCCATGCTGACAGCATATAGTGTCCTCATTGCAGTAGGGTCCTCATTGACCTCTGGTGGGTAATCAAGTGCTCTGACAGAAGTCTATCTTGTTTGTTTTGGGCAATCTAGTAGGTCTCCCTAATCATTACCTCCTTGTGGATATACACCATATCCTGGTACAGGGAATTACATGCCAGTGCAAAGGGAAAAGAAAAAAGCAAAAAGAGAAGAAAGATAAATGATACAAATTTATGGTTAGGCTTCATGTCACCCTGTATGGCCTAATGCAGGTCTGGCCCCCAGACTGCATGGCAGAAGAAACCAGGAAGTGGCTTCTGTGAACATGGCCTTCTGCACAGGCCTGGCGTGATAACAGCTAAGGTCCCATGCTCGCGAGAAACCTGCTACAAGATGAGCTGTCTGGAGACAGGCTGTCATTGGTCACAAAAAGGGGACCACCCCATACAATGATTGGCCAGTCAAGCCCTGAAAACCTCCTGTACTTCCTTGAATAGACAGAGTTTGCGGCAACTCGCCCTCTGTAGCTTCCACCCAACACCCAGAGTCTGTGTTGTGATTCTGTACTGCTCACCCCCAACTTGGCAGAGACCCTGCTGTCCCTCCTGGGCTGGCCTTGGGGGGACCCTAACAGTCACCCTCTCCAGGGCCCTTCAATTCAGGTGTGCCTCCTGAGGTCCTCTAGGGGGTTCCAGCTTTTGTCTAATTTCTAGGATATAGGATTCTATGGTACCAGTTCAATTTGGGTTCAGTTTTGTGTTCTCCCCCACAGTTCTCCTTCCCCAAACTCTACCCTCCCTATTGTCCAAGCCTTGAGATGCCCTTCAGGTTTGTCAGCAACTTGGGCTGATCCAGGTTAGGAACCACATATGAGTGTGACCATGTGACGATTGTCTTCTGTGATTGTGTGAGTTTGCTTAGAATGTTCTGTTCCAAGTTTGACCATTTCTCTACAAATTTCATTATGTCATTTTTTTCTTATTGATGAGTAGAATTCCATCATGTAGAAATACCACACATTTGTTATCCATTCATCTATGATGGGTACTTGGGTTGATTCCAGTTCTTAGCTGTTATGAAGTGAGAAGCCATAGACATGGTTGAGCAAACATTTCTGAGCTGAGATGTGGAGCTTTTAGGGTAAATTCCCAATAAGGGAATAATGGAGTCTGTTGGTAGTTCCATATTCATCCTTTGCAGGCATCTCCATATTGATTTCCATAGTGATTGTATCAGCTTACATTCCCACCAACAGTGAATGAGTGTTCCTATTTCTCCACATACTTACCAACATTTGTTTTCATTTGATTTTTTTAAAGTTTGCTATCCTTACTGGGGTAAGGTAGAATCTCATAGTTGTTTTAATTTGCATTTCCCTAATGGTTAGGGATGATGAACATTTTCTTAAGTGACTGTTAGCCTTTATAATTCTTCCCCTGAGAACTCCCTAGGCAGTTCTCTGCCCCACTTTTGGAGTGAGTTGTTTGATTTTTATCATTTAGTTTTTTGAGTTCTTTGTAGATTCTAGATATTAGGCTTCTGTTAGTGGTATATCTGGCAAATATTTTCTCCCATTCAGTGGGTAATATATTGGCTCTGCTTATGGTATGTATGTCTGTGAAAAAGCTTTTTAGCTTCATGAGATGCTAATGGTTGAGTGCTTGTTTAATTTTCTGGGCTACTGTTTTTTTTTTTTTTTTTTTTTTTTTTTTTTTTTTTCAGGAAGTATTTTCCTAGTCCTACATAATGGAGAGTGCCTCCTATCTTTTTCATCCAGTAGTTGAAGACTTTCGGGTCTTATATTTAGGTCTTTAATCCATTTGGACTTGATTTTTGTGAATGGAGAAATGAGTGGGTCTAATTTCATTTTTCCACATATGGTCATGCAAATTGTCCAACACCATTTGTTGAAGATACTTTTTTTTTTTTTTTTTCTTCTCCAGTATACATTATTGGCACCTTTGTCAAAGATCAAGTAGCTGTAGTTACTTGACCTAAGATCTGGGGCTTCAATTCTGTTCCATTGGTCTATGTTTCTGTTTTTATTCCAATACCAGGGTGTTTTTGTTAGTATGGCTTTATAAATTAGATCGGGCATGGTGATACTGCCAGAGGTGTTTCCCCCCATCACCCAAGGATATGTTTGGATATTTGAGGCCTTCTGCCATTCCATATGAATTTTGAGATCATTTTTTTCATTCTCTGTGAATAATGATGCTGGTATTTTTATTGATTTTGAATTAAATTTGTGTATTGCTTTTGGTAGAATTTCCATTTTCATAATATTAATTCTACATATCCAGGAACATAGGTCTTTTCATGTTCTCAAGTCCTCCTTGATTTCTTTCTTGGGTGTTTTTAATGTTTTCATTACATAGGTATACATAGGTATTTCACATACTTGGTTAGTGTTATTCCCAGGTATTTAAATTTTTTTGTTGCTATTGAAGGTGGGACAGCCTCACTGATTTCTTTCTCTATATATTTGTCCTTTGCAAATAGAAAAGCTACTGGTTTTTGTGCATTGATTTTGTATCCTGTCACTTTGCTGAAGGAATTTATCACCTTTAGAAGTTTTGAGATGGAGACTTTCTGGTCACTTGTATATAGGATCATGTCATCTGCAAATAGAGCTAACTTGACTTCTTCCTTTCCAATCTGAATCCCTTTTATTTCTTTATTCTGTGTTATTGTTTCAGCTAGTACTTCTAGTGCTATGTTGGAGAGCAGTGGTGAGAGTGGGCACCATCTTGTTCCAGATCTCAGTGTGAGCTCCTTGAGTATTCCCCTGTTAAGTATTATTTGGGCTTTAGAAGCTTTATATATAGCCTTTAGTGTGCTGAGATATAAATCCTCCATACCTATTCTTTCCAGAGTTTTGATCATGGGATGGTCTTGTAATTTGTCAAAGTCCTTCTCTGCATTAATTGAGATGATAATCTAGTTAATATGGCTAAGTTTATTTATGTGGACCTGTTTCCATATGCTAAAACAATCTTGAATTCCTGGGACAAAGCTTGCTTGAACAAGATACATAATGCTTTTGATGTGTTTTTGAATTTGGTTTGCAAGGATTTTATTCAGAATCTTTGCATCGAAGTTCATTAGGGATATAGGCTTATAGTTTTCTTTTCTTGTTGCATCTCTGTCTGGTTTTGGTATTAGGCTAATGTTCACTTCATAAAAGGAGTTGGGGAGGATTTCCTTGTCTCTGATTATGCAAAAAAAGTTGAGAAAAATTGATTTCAGTTCTTCAATAAGGTTTTGATAGAATTCAGCTGAGAATCCATCTAGTCCTGGACTTTTCTTTTGGGGGAGGTTTGATTACCTTTTCTTTTTATTTTTTTTTAAATATATTTTATTTATTTATTTGAGAGAGAGAAAGGGAGAGGGAAAGAGAGAATGGGTATGCCAAGGCCTTCAGCCCCTGAAGACAAACTCCAGATGCATGCACCCCCTTGTACATCTGGCTTACCTGGGTCCTGGAGAGTTAAATTGGGATCCTATGGTTTGCAGGCAGATGCCTTAACCACTAAGCCATCTCTCCAGCTCCATTCATTACTTTTTCAATCTCCATTAATGTAATAGGTTTGTTTAGATTATTCTCCCCTGAGTTTAGTTTGGAAGAATCATCATTTCATATTTCCAAAACCTCTACTCCATTTCTTCCATAATATTCAATTTTATGGAGTAGAGGTTTTAGAAATATGAAATGATGATTCTTCCAATTTCATGGATATCTCTTGTGATCTCTCCTTTTTCATTTATAATCTTGTTAATTTGAAATATAATCTTGTTAATTTTTTTCTTGGCCAGGGATTTGTTAATCTTGCTTATTTTTTTCAAAGAACCAGTTCTTTATTTCATTGATTTTTAAAAATTGTTTTCTTAGATACCAATTAATTAATTTCTGCTCTAATCTTGATTATTTCTTTCCATCTGGAACTCTTTGGGTGACATTCTTCTTGTTTTTCCAGTGCTTTTAGGTGGATATTCAGGTTAATAATTTGGATTGTCTCTGTCTTTTAATGAAGGCATTTAGGGCTATGATTTTCCCCTTCTGACTCCCTTCATTGTGTCCTATAGGTTTTGGTATGTTGTGTTTTCATTACCATTTAATTCTAGGAATTTTACAATTTCTGTTTTGATTTTCTCCATGACCCGTTCATTGTTGTTTAGTCTCCTGGAGTTGGTGGAGTTCTTGATGTATCTCTTGTTATTTTCTAGCTTTAAAGTATTGTGATCTGCCATGATGCAGGGAGTAACTTCAATTTTCCTGACTTTATGGAGGCATGCTTTATGGCATAATATCTGGTGAATTTTGGAGAGGGTTCCATGGGCTGCTGAGGACAATATGTGTTCCGTAGAGTTGGGGTGGAATGTTCTGTAAATATTTGTTAGGTCTAGTTGATCTATGATGTTGTTGAAATCTATTATTTCCCTGTTGATTTTCTTCTTGGATGATCTGTCTATTGATAATAGTGGAGTACTGAAGTCTCCAACTTTGATGGTGTTGCTGTTTATTTCTGTTTTATTGTCAAGTAGATTTTGTTTTATAAGCTCTGGTGTGCCTGTGTTTGGCACATATATATTTATAACTGTGATGTGCTCATGTTGGATTATTCCCTTGATGAGTAAGAAGTGGCCTTCTTTGTCCTTTTTGATTATTTTTTTGTTTGAAGTTTATGTTATCAGATATTAATTCAGCAACACCCACTTGTTTCTTATTGCCATTTGCTTGGAATATTGTTTTCCAACCTTTAAACCTGAGGAGGTATCTATATTTAGTGGTGAGGTTGGTTTCTTGAAGACAGCAGATAGAAGGGTCCAATTTTTTGATCCACCCTGATGACCTGTGTCTTTTGATGGGTGAGTTAAGCCCATTAATATTTAAGATTATTACTGTGAGGTTTGGATTAATTCCTTTCATGATGAGATGTTTTATGGGGTTTGGTGCTATCTTGTGTTTTATACTATTTTGAGCCTGGTCTATTTTGGTTATTGTGATCTTGTTGGCTCTTGAAATTGGTTGTTTGACTGTTCTATGTCAAGTATTCCCTCAAGTATTCTCTGTAGGTTTGGCTTTGTGTCCATATAATCATACAGAGGGCTTTTTTCAGTTAAAAAAAAAATTCTTTTACCATCTATTGTGAGGGATACTTTTACTGGGTAGAGTAGTTTGGGTTAGAAGCCATACTTTTCCAGACTTTGAAGTGTTCCATTCCCAGCCCTTCTGGCTTTCAGGGTTTCTATTGAGAAATCTGATGTAATTCTGATGGCATTACGTTTGTATGTTGTGAGGTGTTTCTCTCTTGCTGCTTTTAACACTCTCTCTTTGTATTTGTTGTTGAGAGTTTTTACCATGATGTTTCTATTAGAGTTTATTCTTTGTTCCTGTCTGTT
This sequence comes from Orientallactaga sibirica, assembly GCA_036365145.1. NCBI lineage: Eukaryota > Metazoa > Chordata > Mammalia > Rodentia > Dipodidae > Orientallactaga > Orientallactaga sibirica. Next base: position 16,326,924 of record JAEOAD010000034.1, read on the forward strand.
TGGGGTTCTCTGGCCTTCTTGTATATGGATGGGTGTCACTTTTGAGTGATTCAGAAAATTTTCTTCAACAATTTTATCGAATATGGTCTCTATGCCTCTGGCCTGGATTGCCTCTCCATTTGGTATACCCATGATCCAGATGCTTGGTCTTTTTAGGGTATCCCACAGTGCCCTTGTGTGTGTAATCTGTGGATTTTGGTGGAATATTCTGTAGATGTGTGTTAGGTCTAGTTGCTCTATAGTGATGTTGAGCTTTCTTACTTCCCTATTAATTTTCTGTTTGAGTGATCTATCAATTCCTGATAGTGGAGTATTGAAATCCCTGACTATGATGGTGCTGGTGGTTATTTCTGTTTTGTTGCCAAGTAGGTTTTGTTTTATGAATTGTGGTGCAGCTGTACTTGCTAATGAAGATTGATGATTGTGATATCCTCTTGTTGGATCGTTCCCTTGATAAGTAAGAAGTGGCCTTCTTTGTCTTTTTTCGATTAATTTTGGTTTGAGTTCTATTTTATCTGATATTCATATAGCAACACCTGCTTGTTTTTTATTTCTGTTTGCTTTGAATATCATTTTCCACCCTTTTTACCCTGAGGAGGTGTCTGTCTTTAGTGGTGAGGTGGATTTCTTGAAGACTGCAGGTTGAGGGGTCTAATTCTCTGATCTACCCTGTTAGCTTATGTCTCTTGATGGTTGAATTAAGGCCATTAATGTCCAGGGTAATAACTGTGAGGTTTGATTTAATTCCTGCCATGTTGTGGTGGTTTATGTGGTTTGGTGTGTTCTTGGACTTTGTTTTTTTTTTTTTTTTTTCCTTTTCTGAGTTTCATTATTGTGGTCTGCTTCTTGTAGGCACTTGGGGTTGGTTGTTTGATTCTTTTGTGTGGAGAATTCCTGAAGTACTCTCTGTAGCTTTGCCTTTGTCTTCATATAGTTGTAAAACTGAGTTTTATCATTGAAAGCTTTTCTTCACCATCTATTATGAAGGATATTTTTACTGAGTAGAGCAGTTTGGGTTGGAAGCCATAAGTTCTTAGACTTTTCAGGGTTCCAGTCCAGGTTCTTCGGGCTTTCAGGGTTTCCATTAAGAAATCTGAAGTATTTCTGATAGGGTTACCTTTATATGTAATGAGTTGTTTCTCCCTAGCTGCTCTTAGGAGTTTTTCTTTGTTATAAATGTTTAGAGTCTTAATGAGAATATGTCTTAGAGATTTTCTCCTTTGATCCAGTCCATTTGGAGTTCTGTTAGCTTCTTGTAACTTGATAGGACTTTCTTTTGAGAGAGTGGGAAAGTTTTCTTAAATAATTTTGTTGAATAAGTTCTCCATGCCTTTGGTCTGAATTTCCTCACCTTCTGGTATCCCCATGATCTTAATGTTAGGGTGCTTAATGATATCCCATAGTTTCCTCATATTCTGTTCACAAAAAGTTTTGAACTTATTGAAACTTTTGGATTCACAAACTGTTTCTTCTGTTTTGTCTTCCAGTTCTGAGTTTCTATCCTCCACGTGGCTGACTCTATTCCTGAAAACTTCTATAGAGTTTTGGGCTTGTTCAATTTGTTTTGTATTTTCTATGGCTTTTTTATGTATAGTTTCCATCCCTCTGTTGAGTTCCCTTTTCACATCATTTTCTTATTTTCTTAATACTTCTTGGAATTCATCCTTGCATTTATTTATGTCTTCATTGAGCTTATCTAGCTTGTTATTGAGGTTCTCTCTTCTTTCTCTCTCCTTTCAGGTCATTTACCTGTCTTTGAATCCCTTCGTAGTTCGTTTCTATTAGGTGTAATCTAGTGAAAACAGCATTCATAAATTATTGGCCCTTTGTTGATTTTCTGCCAGTTCTGCTATTTTCTTGGCCAGGTTTGCATTGCTTATGTTTTCATTTTGGGGTTCTTCTCCTATTGTCTCCTCTATGTTTTGATTAGGGATATCTATTTTTGGACTGGACAGTCTTATTGGATTTACTTGCATTTGATTTTTCATGTTAATCCTTTTGTGTGGTGGTCTGCCCATCATGATGAAGGAATGTTATTAAATTTAGGAGGAAGCTGTAGTTTACCCTTGACCTGAGTCTGCACTCGTGGGTGGCGGCAAGTGGGGTGGCTTTTACATGTGGAGCTCCATATGGGTGGGAAAGCCTAGGTCTTTGTGGGGTGAATCCTAGCCTGTTGGCCTGGGTCTGAGATCTGGGGCCACCTCAAGTGGGATGACTTTCACATGTGGAGCTTTGCTAGGGAGGGAAAGTTTAGGTTGGGGTAGAATGGGGCAAATGCTGGCCTGTTTGGCAGTAGTGAGTGGGATGGCTTTTGAATGTTGAACTCTGGTGGCGGGATGAATGCTAGCCTGTTGGCCTGAGTACACACATGGAGGGGGTTGCAAACTGAGTGGGGTGGCATTCCATGGAGGCAGGTAGCCTAGGTTGGGGCAGAGCTGGGAGAATGCTAGCCTGTTCAGGGGTAGCAAATGGGATGGCTTTTGTGTGTGGAGCTCTCTGGAGGTGGGAAAGCCTAGGTTGGGGTGGGGATCTGCAAATGCTATCTTGCTGGCCTGGGACCACTAAGCCGGTGGTTAGTGTAGGAAGAACCTGCATCTGTGGCTCTGAAGGCTGTTTGAGGGGACTGGGGGACTGGTGGGCTACCCAAGAGCATGGGAATCAGTGGGTTCCCTACTTTCCTCCTCTGTACTTTCCTACTGGAAGTCTACTAGTATCTGCAGACTGTTAGCAACCCCACTTAATCCTATGTGTCTTGCCTTTCCTTCCCCAAGAGGTGAGGTGTGGTTAGGCGGATGCCATCTTGATCCTGAGTTCTGATTTTCTTTTTCTTTTTAAGTTTTATTTTTAAGCTTTATTTTTTTTTTTTATTTATTTACTTATTAGAGACAGAGAAAGGGAGAGAGAAAGAGAGAATGGGTATGCCAGGGCTTCTAGCCACTGCAAATGAACTCCAAATGCATGCACCACCTTGAACAGGGGTCCTTGGGCTCCATAGGCAAGTGCTTAACTGCTAAGCCATCTCTCCAGCCCAAGATTTTCTTGATGCTTCCTGGAATTCATTCTTGCATTTGATGAATTCTTCATTAAGCTTAATCAACTGGTTATTGAGATCTTAACATTTCTTGACTCACCTTCAATTTACTCATATCTCTTTGGAGGGTTATTGTGTTTTCTTCCATCAAGTTAAGCCTACTGTCAAAAACTGAACACTCTAGGAGACAATTCTGTTCAATTTCATTTATAGGATTGTTGGTTCTTTGATGGTTTGCTTCTAGATCAGTGATTTTTCTTGATCAGGGTCTCATTGGTTGTTGTGTTTGGGAATGAATTTTCTGTTGATTTCTATATGATTTCATTGGAGGCTTCCATTGTGGGACTAGCCATCTTTGGTAGAGATCCCTCAGTTTTCTAACTTTGGTTGGCTTTTTCCATTGTTGTCTACCTGTTTTAGGGAGACTATTTTATTGAGGAGGAAGCAAGTTTTTTGTCATTTGGCCCATGCACACTCTGACTCACAGACCCCTGTTTCCTGGCCAGTCAGGATACTAGAGCAAAAGGCCTGATTCCACAGCTCACTCAAGGAGCAGGCCTCCCCATTCAAGGCATCATGAGACCTACCAGGACCAGGGGACTGGGAGGAGCTGGGAGACAGGGGTCTGGCCTACTGACCTCACACCACTGCACCCTCACGCACATCCATGCAGGGAATCCAGACCAGATCACTTGGGAGGAGCCAGGAAACAGGGGTCTGGCCTACTCACTCCACATTACCATGACTGCCCACAGACAGTCTGCATAGGAAACCCTGACCAGGGTGCTGGGACAAGTTGGGAGATAGTTACAATCACTTTAAAAAAATAGATTTGTACTAATTATCTTATATACATTAAAGAATGCATAGGTAGCTATTTGAATGGAGCAGGAAAAATTGTCCTTTTAATCAGGCCCATGCAGGCTCTGGTTTAAAAATGAACTAATTTATTTGTAATTATGTAATATACTCAGTGAACCTGAACTTTCCTCATGGGTTAAGATCCAAAATTAGTGCTTAAGTGAACAGTTGTGTATAGTCTAAATTACACAGAAAAATCTATTAAGTGATAGTAATTACAACCCAGCATTTGGATAATACATAAGTATGAATTGACTACATTATATAGTATAATGCATTTAATCATATTAGGAAATACAGCTCCACTTTTATGGATGAATAAACTGAGTCATAGAAGGGTTGAGTCACTTGAGTGATGTTCCAATGTTAGCTGTGGAAATAGAAACTAATTTATTTGTGCATAGATATCACAGTAAAAGCTATGTTCTATTAGCAATAAAAATGCAATGCCGGGCTGGAGAGATGGCTTAGGGGTTAAGGTGCCTGCCTCCTAAGCCTAAGAACACTGGTTCCAATGTCCAGCGGTTCCAATCTCCAGGTCCCACATTTAGCCAGATGCAGTGACGCAAGGGCGCAATGCAGCACTTGACCACAAGGGGGCGCACACAACTGGATTTTGTTCTCAGCAGCTGAGACACTGCTGGAGTGCCCATCTCTGTCTTCCTCTCCCTCTCTCTCTCTCTGTCTGTCTCTCTCTGTGTCTCTCTCAAAAAAAAATTTTTTTTTTTAAATTTTAAAAAAATGCAATGCCCTTCCACATCTCTTCACTGCTGATTTTGATTAGAGACCACAGTATAGTTATTTCTCTGAACAGTAGGACTCACCATAGGGGAAGGTGAATGTATCAGTTACCATCATATCCCTGTGACTACAATACCTGACAGAAACAACCTAAGACTGGAAAGATTTATTTCAGCTCACAGCTTTAGAAGGTTTCAGATCATTGCAGTGGGCATGTTAGTTACATCCCTTGTTACGGTGATCAGTATCTGACAAAAACAACCTAAGAATTAAAGGGTTTGTTTTGGCTCAGAGTTCAGGTGCTAGAGTCTATCAGGTAGGAAAGACATGGCAGCAGGAACTGGTTATATTGTGAGCACAGTCAGGAAGTACAGAGTAACTACTACTGGTGCTCAGTTCACCTGTTGGTTTCTATACAGTTCAGTACTAGCCCATGAAATAATGCTGCCCACATTTTGGGTGGGTCTTTCCACTTCAGTTAAACTGCTGTAGAAAATCAATCATAAACACATCCAGAAATTGGTTTTCATGGAGATTCTAAATCTTGTCAAGTTTACAAGTGAGATTAAATATCACAGTGAAATAGTTCAGTTGGTGGCAGCTATAGTGTGTGACACAGGTTGTTGACATCGCAGAAACCAGGAAGCAGATTGAAACAGAAAGTGGGCCCAAGTAGGTATATTGTTCAAAGGCTTGCCTCTAATGACTTATTGCTCAGCCAGCCCCTCGTTTCAATGATTCCACCACCTCTTAATTACACCAATTTTAGAAAACTGAACATGTGGGGTCCATTTCAGACTCAAATTACAATATTCCAAATGATCAAATAACACAAAGCTTTCATTTCATAGAAATCCTGGATGGATAAACATTGTCCTATTGACAAAAACTTCCAAATATTCATTTTCATATTCCTCTTCTTGTTTTCCTGCAAGGCTGGTATTTGAGTAAATTTAATAGCATGTCTAGTTTATGTTTGTTTTTGTAGAGAGAAGTCATTGATCTCTTCATGCCTTCGCTGGACGTTTCTTCTAGGTGAAGCAGTTTAGGATACAATTCCCCTTTATTTTGTAAATTATTCTCTTCCTACTATAGATAAATTGTAAACATCCCTAAAATTCTTAAAACTGATATTTCCAGTCATTTTGAACACCTTTGTCTGATACATGAATTTGTTTACCTCCTGTAAACAGATTTGAGCTTCTTCCCTACCCACTTCACTAAATTAGTGAGTTCTAAATTACTGACTTAATATTACTAATATCTGTCGCATATGCCCATCAATATCTGAAACAAATTTTCCACAGAGGTTAGTAGTTTACCTGTGAATAAAAAGGAATTCATATGAAAGCCCTTGACCTTAAGGAGGGACAATTTTTACAACTAGATTGGTAGTGTTCTCACTATATAAAGTACATATTTTAACAATTTATTTAATCACATATGTGTTATATATACAAGATATGTGCATTTTATAGCACTGATATCATCATAAAATGCAGATAATTTTCAAAAATGGTTGGCACTGTCAACTAAACTCTTCATGAAATTATCTTTATTTAGAGACAAGTAATGGAGCAAAGTAAAAACTGACATCTTAGGAATATCTATAAGAAAAAGAAATATAGTAATTATTATAATGGATTTTTTTTGTGTGTATCCGAAATGCTCCTAGACCACATCACCTACTTTATGTTCCCTGGTGTATAAGCATTCCAATGTTATTATTCAATTTTCATAAATAAACTAAGGCTTCTACTGCAACTTCCACCCTCTACCACCTCAGTGAGTATTGTGTAGTTTCAGGACATGATTTGGTTTACTTTTGTTAGATATTTATTGCATAATCTCCTGCACCAGTCACTACAGTATGTATCTTGAAGTAAAAAAAAAAAAAAAAGACATTAGCTCCAATTATAAAAGATGAAGGAGACAGATAAATAAGAAAAAAATTAATTATGTATATTTCCCAAATTCATATTTATTTATTCCAAAATATTTGTGTAATTCCCATTGGATTGGGGATCTAGAACAACAAAGTCAGCCAGCGTACATGATTCTGATTCTTTATTTTTAACTTTTTTATTAATTAGAAACTTTGTTGTATGGACAAAACATGCGTTGGTCCCATTCTTCTTCTCCCTGCCCCCATGCCACTGAGGGCCCTCCTCAGTGGGATTACTGGTGTTCACCTTGGGGTTATAGGTTATGAGAGGAGCAGTCAGTGATTCTGATTCCTTAAAGAGCTCAAAATCTTGTGGGATAGGAATTGTCTTATTAGAGATATACATATATATCATCACATTGGCATAAACACCACATGGGAAAAGTTGACCAGCCTTGAGCATGCATAAAGTTAAACAAACAAAAAAACCCTCATTTTGAGAAACTAGAGAGATTCACCTTGTGGCAGGACTTGTAAACTGCTTATCTGAGGAAGGTGCAGGGTATGGATACATTGATGAGAGGAATAAGGTAAGCAGAGAGAATGGAAGACTTTATGTTAATAAAATTGAAGTCAGGAAAATGGGTTCCAAGGAGGCCCAGTATTAGGGGATATTATAGAAGCTAGACAGGGTCTAATCATGCAGACTCCTGTTAGCTGTGCTCAGGCATTTGAGTTTTACTCTAAAGAAATAGAAAACCCTGGAGTTTTAGGTATTGATGTATCTTTTGCATTTTGTAAAGGTCACCCTGGCTGTAGTGAGAGATGGAGCAGACACAGGGTAACTGGGATTGAAGTTCTAGGAGTGGTGGAAAGATTGAATGGCTGTGTGGCGATCTGCACTGGGGAGTGTTAGGGACTGGAAAGACTTGGAGATTGAGTGACTTGAAAGTTGGAGAAGAGGCTCAAGGCATGGCAGATCAAGTCATTTCAGATACAAGTCTAGGACTACACTATGTGACAAGGCCTGCTGAAGCCAGAGACTTGTTCTTAATTTAGATCTTAAGTATATCAGGGCAATGAGTGTCAGGACCAGGGACACTGAGACCAATTAGGAAATGAGGCCACTCCCTAAGCTTTGTTGTGATATTTTGGAAGCTGGACTTGTAGGAATATATAGGTGAGTTATATGTAGGGGTGTGTGTGTGTGTGTGTGTGTGTGTGTGTGTGTGTGAGAGAGAGAGAAAGAGAGAGAGAGAGAGAGAGAGAGAGGAGTTTTAAGTTTTCTCCTGTCCCAGTTTCTATGAGCTGTTCTGTCTTTTGTGTTCTTTGCCAAGAGAAAAGAAAACAGATTGTTCTTGCTCAGAGCATTCAGCTGACTCAACTTGTGCCAAACCAAAAAAGCCCTAAGAACACAATAATAATTGTTCATGTATACACATCACTTTACAGTTTACTGAGGGCCCTGCACTATACTTAAAATCTGCAAACTATGTGTCAAGCACCCTGCTGTTACTTTCCCTTCCTTTTAAGAAATACAAAGACGATTCAAAGGTAAAAATGACAACTTCAGCCTCATGGACATTTGCAGAATCTATATCATCTGCTTCCATAGACTTTTCCTTCCACGGACCTTAGCACACTTGAACTTACTGGGAAGGGGTCCTGATGGCATAAGAAACTTTGTGTAGTTCCTCCCTACTTTCAAAACACTTTGACTCTGGTCACCTCTCTTCTTCTTCACAAGGCTCAAATTGTTATCTTCATTTGAGATGAGATGGCAGAGGTCCAAAAGTGTTTAATATCACACTGGAGTTGAGAATTTAGCTTCATTCTCCTTTTACAGCCCTTTGGCACCTTGAGGACTGCCTTGGATCTAAAGGAGCTTAGATTCACAGCGAGCTTTAAGTAATTCAAATGCATGTGTAGTAGGAATTCTGTCACAAATCTCAAGCCCAGGTTAACTGAATGAGGCCAGGCTTCAGCAGCAGCGAGCAGTGGTTGGGTTAAGAGCAGCTGTTGCTGTGGTCTCCTAATTGGAAATAATTGGAATTCTGTCTCAAACCACAGAGCCCTGATTTAGCCAACTCAGCCTCAACCAGGAAGCATCTGTTACCATCTCCAATGGCAACAGTTCAATCCCCACTCCAGCATGCCATTCTTCCCTGCCAACTGGCAGGCAGTTACCTCTCAGAGCCCGAAAAGCTTCTAGACCAGTCCCAAGGCCCCAGGAAGAATGCAGTTAGAGCAAACTCTCATGGTAGGATAAGTGGCTAGGTGGAAAAGAGAAAAGACACAACACACAATTCTCAAATGACTTGGGAAATGGAGATACAATGCTTCTAAGGATGAATCATACACTGAGCTGGGAGGCTAAGACACAGAAATAAATGCTTTGTGTGAATTTGTGTGTATGTGCATATTCATGCACGTGTGAACATGTTCATGAACATGCACATATATGTGCTACAGCATGCATGTGGAAGTCAGAGGAAAACCTCAGGGTTTCCTTGGCTTCCACCTTCTTTGTGATAGTCTTTCTTGCTATTTTGCCACTGGGAAACTCAACATCAGCTCTGGGATTCTCCCGAGTTTGCCTCCTATTGCTTTATGTGAATTGGAATGGCAAAAGGGTTCACTAAATGCTCCTGGCTTTCTGTGGTTTCTGGGGATCTGAACTCTTGTCAGGTTTATGCAGCAAGTGCTTCTAACCACTGAGCAATCTTCACAGTCAATAAATGTATTTTATAGGTCATTGAGGCAGGGATAATGTCATTTTACAGAGGAAAAATACAGAAGTGGTCCTACCATACAAGATCATAGAACTAGGGAGTGGCAAAGTACAATTAGATCTCTCATCTCCTTGGTGCCAAAGTTATGTTCTGCATTTCCATAAGAATTTTATTACCTTTTAAAAATTTTTATTTATTTATCAATTTTAAGAGAGAGATAGAGAGCTAGAGAAAGAGAGAGAATGGGTTTGTCAGGGCATCCCGCCACTGTAAACAAACTCCAGACACATGTGCCCCCCTGTGATTCTGGCTTACATGGGTACTGGGGAACCAAACCTGGGTCTTTAGACTTCACAGGAAAATGCCTTACCTGCTATGCCATTCCTCCAGCCCTTGTTATATGTTTTGTTTTAAGACTATCCAGCACATTCCTAGCCTCATTTCTCCATTTATCTCTAAGCAGAGAGCAAGATCTGCCTTCTTCTCAAATGCTGACTTTCCTCTATGGTAAAGTCATGGGCATAAGAGGCATCCCCGTGCTAAGCAAGCCAGATAAAGAACTTGGAAAAGAGACCTGCTGGTTTGCCAGTGGAAAATAATGACTGTTTTTATATTACCTTGCTTGTGGATGCTGGAAACAGACTTCTGTTTATTATGTTAATAAATCCTGTATGATTCTCCATTGCTTATGTGTAATTAAGATGGCCTTTTAGAAATGCTTTCTCATAGAGTTTGATAATATGAAAATGTTTGTTTGGATTGGTAATAACTAATAACAGGAAATATGGAAACCATATTCAAAAGAACCTTAAGAAAGGAACAGGGTGTGGTCCAACAAGGGAGATGCTGAAGACTATCCAATGCTGGTGGCGGAATACAGGTGCAGGACAAGTGAGCAATGGTCCTTCACTTCTCCAGTCACACATTTTAAGGGGTTCTCAACATTACATTTTAAAAAACAAACAAACAAACAAAAAGACAACTATAGGTGATTTGATCAGGTCCAAAAAAAAAAAAAAAAAAAAAAATCCCCTGGAGGCAAAGGACTTAAGATTCTGCACAGAGAATGGGTGTAAAGATTGACAAATCCCTCTGAGCCTCATTTTTCCTGCTTAAAAATGAGCAGATTGAAGGCAGTTGATACTTTTAAGTACTTGTTTGCTATTTGTTGTTTGTTTGTTTAATGAGGTTAGAATGCACTGGTGAATCATGGATTCCTTTGAGGACCTAGAGGATCAAAGGTGCATTGAATATATACCATGTGTTTGAGACAAGTCCAGATGCTCAGACCACATCAATGCATACAGGCTTTCGTCTCAAGGAAATTGTGATGTAGAAGTGTGGGACGAAATACATAAGTGAATCAACATATGGAGAAATTTTCAGATTGTGATAGGAGATATCAAGAAAACAAAACAGAATGGTAGTCACGTGGTAAAAATCATTAGGAAGACTAATCATTTGAGTGTGAAGAAAGTGATATTTGAAGTTTAGAGCTGGGGGACCAGAAACGAACTATCTGCAGACTGGGGGTAAAAAACAGGCATCCTAGCATGAATTCCTAAAGCAGGACTTTGTCGGGTCTTAGGAATAGAATAGTGCTAGTACAACTGTGGACCAGTGAGCAAGGAAGAAATGGTAGCAAATGAAATAAAAAATATAAGCAAGGGTCACCTCATGGAAAATTTGATAATGAGAATAAATTTTATTGCAATTACAAGCCTTTAGATGGCTTTCTATGGAAAGAGTGACATGAACTTTATGTAATACTAATATTTGCATAATCACAAGATGCATTACTATTTTAGAGGTTCCTAGCTCTCCCTAATCCCCATTCATTTCTTTTTAAAAAATTTTATCAGATTCTAAATCTTTTCCTATTCTTAACTGGGATGAGTCTATACAATATGTATTTGATGGAGTAAGGAATGTCCAACTGAAAAGCAGAAATTGACAATCATCTTTGATAGGAAAAGAAAGTTTGGATGTGGCCAAGTGAGATACTGGGGTAGCTTAAACTGCTGACTGTAGCTTCTCACCCCTCCCTCATTGCATGCTCTGTGCCTGCTTCAGCAACACTGTGTTAAAAGTTTACCTCTGGGTAAGTTCCTACTGAAGTTTGATGTTTATAAATGACACCGAGAACATACCTTCTTTTATTCAAATCCTTTTCTAAATACTTGTGTAGCATTTATTTTTGACTCTGTTTTACTTCTCCAATTTAAATTTAAGCTCCTGAATTGCTGTATTTTTGTATGGTTTATATTTAGATAGCATCGTTCCTTTCCCTCTAGCTTGAAAAGATCCCAAAAAGATGGAGTGTGTTTTCTTGCTATACATACATATATACGTACCTAATACATACATACATACATCCATACATACATACATGTGTGCATGCATGCACGCACGTGTGTGTGTGTATGTGTGTGTGTGTATCATTGTGACTGCTTTATGGGATGAACTGCATTTGTCCCTAATTCATATATTGAAGTCCTGATCTCAGCACCTTAGATTGAACTTTTATAGGTTATCTTTAAGGAGGTAACTGAAGTAGAATGAGAGAATATGACAGGGTTCTAATCCTATGTGACTTGTGTCTACATAAGAAAAGAAGTTTCATCCATTCACAGATAAAGGGCCAGGGGAAAGCACAGGAAGAATGCATTCAGTATTTTTGTAAAGCAAGGGGTGCAAAAGAAGTCATAACTATTGAAAACTTATTTTAGATTTATAGTGTTTAGAATAGCAAGAAAATAAATTTCTATTGTGTAAGTCATTCAGTCTGAAGCATTTTGTAACAGAAGCCCTAGCAAACTAATACTGGTTGTGATACAGATGAGGACATATAGACACCAGTGTGTGTGTAATTAAATGGGGTCATTGTTCTAGAAGATAAACATATTAACTTTTATTAACTTTATAGTAAGCAGTGAAAGATATACTGCTATCAGAGTTTTAGCATAAAATCCTAGGCTTGGGCAGTCCTAACAAGCTAGGCCTAGCCACCCATACAGGTACCCCAATGAGCAAAGAGAAAGGAGATGTATTAAATAGGGCCACACTTGGGACAGGAATAAATAAAGGGGTCCAGTGACCTCAATTTTATACGGTAATAGCATTAGTTTTATAATTAAGTAGAGGGCAAGAAGTATGCATAAATAAGTCATGGTCAAGGTATGTTTCTACCCATCCATTGTTGGCGCATCATTGTATTAGGTCTGGTCTTTGCAAAATGATCCATTTTGCAAAGTGGTACTTCTAAAGTCTTAATGTGATCACCACTGAGGGAGCTGCTCACCCTCATCTGTGGCATGTACTGTGAGATTTTGCCTTTCCTGTACTTCTAGGTGGCTCAAGAAGAATGGTTAATTTGGTCTTCACCCAAAGAACAGTCATGAAATAAAATCAATGGGTCCAAGTGAGGAGTCAATGCTTTTCATCAAAGCATCTTCTAAGTGTCCATTTCAATTTTCATCTTTTCTTCTTGTTGCATTGCTGAGCTTAGCACCAATCACATGGTAGGTTCTCAAAGTAGATTTGTCCAATGAGCAAACATATCAAGGTTAGAGTTCAAAATCATCATGAAGATCAGCCAGACCAACAGTTATTAACTCTCTTGTGCTTGAAAAGTCCTTTCAAAAATATCTGATATGAAGGCCAAACACACAAAGTTATTAAGCCTGGAACTGATGACATTAAAGAGTCATTAAATAGTCCATAGTACATTACCTTTCCTCAGCAGACTTGGGGACATTCTTGAGGAAGCATTTATGACGTAGGGTACATGTCAGCAAACATTTTACACAAAGAGTCAATGAATAAATATCTATAATTCCTTTGCAACTATTCAGCTCTGTCATTGTAGCATGAAATAGCAATGAAAATTATACAGCACAAATTATTACAATTAAACTTTATTAGCAGAAACAGAGAATGGTTGAGCCTTGTGGCTCAGGCCTGTAATTGTAAGCATTTGGGGTGCTAGGGCAAGAGGATTACAAGTTCAAGCCTGAGCACTTACTAAAACACTTCTCAAAGTAACACACACACACACACACACACACACACACACACACACAAGCTGAGGATGTACTTCAAAGGGCACTTATCTAGTATGCATGAAATCCTGAGAAACACAACAAAAGATATATGCATGTGAGCACATGCATGCATGCATATGCATGTGTGCTAACATGTGCAGTCACACACAAACAGACCTTTGAAGCAGATAGTGGGTATGTGGTGCCTCATCATCCATGTGGACATTGAAGGAGATACTGGGTATGTGTGCGTCCTCATTCCTGTTTCACAGTATTCGGTCATGAGGTGAACACAGCCCTCCCCCATCCCTTCCATCATGCCGGAAGGATGAAATCTGTAGGTAAGAGGATTCTTGGTGAATTGATGGTTGCTAATTTCTGTCACATTCTCATGCTGGCACTTTTATGTAGTTAGTTATCTCCACTTACATTTAAATTTATGATAGCCTGAATTATCTTTTTCATATCCCTGAATATGTTAACAATATATTTTCTTTGTGGAGCATTATTTGTATGTTTTTATCATTTTCTTTAAACTTTCCTACCATTCTGTATTTTGTGCAAATGTTAATTCCTTTGTTCACATAGACGTCTGCTTTATTTTGGTATAGAAAAAAGACTACAAAATAGAGACCCGAATACAGAGATTGTTCAAATAAACATAGATTCATTTCCCTGCCATGTGAAAGTCCAGAAAAGAATGGTATAGCCTCATTTTTATAAAGTCATGCACTATCCTATATTACTTCTGGATTATTGCCCCACAATGGGAATTATTTCCACTATGCAATTAAAGTGGTTTATCAGCCCATCTATCCACTAGGGCCTGATGGAGAGAAAGATGGAGTTAAGGACACACATTTTCTTTGTAAAAATTTTCTTTGCAGATGTATTGTAGCACTTTGATCTCCATGCATGAATCAGGACTAAACCCAGACCCAGAAAGAGATGTGTGATTGTCACATGCCCAAGTGCATATTGGTAGGTTCTGCTCTTAAAAGTTGAAAGAAAGAATGGAAGGAGTCTGAGAAAAAAGAAAAAGATAGCTTCCACCAAAATAGCTGTATTGTATTCCTTTGTATCACTGTGACTAAAACAACTGACAGAAAGTACTGAAAGGTAAGAAGACTTGTTTTGATTCATTGTTTCAGAGGAGTTCAGTTCATCATCACAGAAAGAAAGTGTGGGAGCAGCAAGGTCCTTGGTCATGGGAGTGCTGGGCAGTCTGTTCATGTCACAACCGACTAGGAAAGCAGAGTAAGATAGGAACCAGGGATGGCTGTAGTCTACCACATTCCATGCCTGGTGACTGACGTCTGCCAGTAACACCTTAACTTTCTAAAAGTTCCACAGCATCTCAAAATAGTGCCACCAACTAAAGACCAATCATTGAAAGCATGAGATGTTCCAGATTCAAACCATTAACATATGGTTACTATTAATCTCTTCTTTGCCTTCCTCAGTATCACAGACTTATTTCTTCCCAAACTCACCACCTTGGTTCATAGTCACTTGCTGACTTGTGAGAATTGGAAATTTAGCTCCTTGCCCAAGATTCTCTTTCCTAGGCTTAGCACTAAGTGAATGAATCCAAACATTCATAAAAATTGCAAACCCAGAAAACTTAAATGATGTCCCAAATACAGTCAGGACCATTACAAGAGATTGCCTTTTCCCTGACCTGGTGATAAATCATATAGAAGTGGTCATGGGAACCAGATTCAAGAAAAAAGAACAGTTATTAAGCTTTCCATCCTGTGACAAAATAGCTGAGCAAAACAACTTAAAATGGTATAAATGGTTGATTTGAGTTCATAGGTACCTAGATTTCAGTACATGGCCATGTTGCTTTGTACATGTAGCAAGGCAGTACTTTGTGGTGGAAGAGTGTGGAGGAGGACTCTAATCACCTCACGGCAGCAGGCAAAGAAAATCTAGGAAAGAGGAGGGACCATAGACACAGTACATCCTCAATATTCTACCTCCTAAATATTCTACCACCTCCCTCTGGTACCATGTAGTAGGAATAAAGCCTTCAATACATGTGCATTTGAGGGCGAGAGGTGTTCAAGACCCAAACTACAAAAACTAAGGGTTGTATAGCAGATTGAGAAGCCCAGATTAGGACAAGGGAATAAATATTCAGGAATAAAACCCAATGCTTGGTTCAGAGCAAGACAGCTCAGTTCCCAATATGGTAGGTGGGGAAAATTCTCCCCATCCCTCCATCTTACTTAGTTGTCATCCTCCACCCACTTCTTAGTTTTCCACAAAGGCAGGGAAAGTTGTGATTCTAATTGGCCAGGTCTGCATGATTAATCGGACCATCATTAATACTTGTCAAGCTTACTGTGCCTTAAAAATTATGAACAAATCTTAGCATCTTTCTTGTGTACTCTTGACTTCATTAGGAGGCAGAAAGAAAGTGCTAAGTTGTGTCTCCTCTGGGGAGCTGCAATGTCTTTCTCTCCTAGGAGGGCAAGTATGAACCTGTGTGACTTAGACTGAGGAGCCAGAGGGGTGTATGTGAGTGATTAGGCAGAGCCTTATCTCCAGCTCAGCTTTTTAGCCAAGAATTCAACACTGTCTCATTCATGGCTTGTACTGGAGGTCATCCCCTTTCAGTTTTAGAACACAGTGCTGAGATCAGGATAGGTTTCAGCTCCATGTTCAGCCAAATCCTCTCTTCAGCTCACAGTCCCTTTTAGTCCGACATGCTCCCTGCATCCCCTGAGCTCTGTGCTGTTTGCATAGACAGTTGGCTTGTGTGTCTGTGGGAGGCATAAAATTCTGTGAATTACGCAAATCCTGGCTCTTATGTCATCAATTATTCTAGTTGCTCATGTGGGTCTGTGTGGGCTGCATTGTGTGATTTCTGGTTCTTGCCCTATAGGGACTCTTAGCAGTCTGACCTTTAGAGTCACTTGCCTGAACAACTTTTCTCAATTCCTAATGCTCTCCCATCCTAATAGCCTGATTTTGACTAGCATACTGGTTTCTAACTCACACAATTGCATTCTCAGATCCCAGTTTTTCCCATACTTTTGTGAATTTCATCACCTGAATAAAAAATCAAATAGACTGCAGCTTTTCCCTGTTTAGTTTCTAGATCATTTTAAAGCACTGATTTATTTCTCTAAATAGTGAGGAAAATACAGTGCTCTCTGAGGGTAATGAGGGTAATGGGCATCCCTGTATATACACATGCATGCAGACACACATCTTACTTAAATAGACAAATCACAAAAAATAGTGATGAGATAAAATAACACAAAATACTACATGTAAATGTTATAAGCATGCATATCAATGTAGATGCAGCTCTATGTCACAGTGCCAGTGGGAATAGCCTATTCCCATTCTAATAAAGATCCAGGATGTGCCACCACATCATTCTGTGACTACTGCTTCCTTCCTGTAGTTCCCTGAAGCCAGCATAATGTCTCCATCTGTGAAGGCTGGAACCTGGGAAGAGCTCCTGTAACCATGGGATAATCAGGGTCCATAAAGCACACTGGTCCCCCTTCCATCTGTGTCCAGCTGGCCAATGGCAGGTGGTCTGCCCATGCTTTCCTTCCTTTGGCGAGGAAGATCTTTCCTTAAACTTGGGTTTAAAATTCTGCATCTGTGCTTAATTATAGGTGTCATTCTTGTCCTACCTGTAAGTTTCTCTGCTGAATATGCAAATGTAAAATAATGATGAAATGTACAAAAATAGTATTTCTCTCCAAAGATCCCCCAAGGGCATAATGCTGTGGAATCAATATTTAGAATTTATCTATAAGGATGCCTGCTTAGGTAACTCACTGTTGTCTCTACTAGCATTTTAGCTTAAAATAAATATGGCATTTATAGTTGTATGTTACAGTTATTATATAAACTTATGTATTGAATATAGTTCTGAATATAAAATATTGATTTCTGATATAATTCCAATTGGTTAAATTCTAACTTTTATATAATATTGTTATTGTTCTGTTTATTTAGATATTTAATTATGCAGTGTATGGTCTTCCTTAAAGCACTGTACTTTCAGTAGTTCTTGGGGGTAGGGTGAAGTTACTGTCACTTAGGCCAAAAGATTTATCTATACCTATGATCTTTCTGGCATCCTTGCAGAAGAGTACTTGTGGCTCCAACAATGTCTGTGGGGTTGTCTCGTCTTGCTTTACATTCTGTCATATTTTCATTTTGTACTAGGAAACTTTTTTAGGATTATATACATTCAAGATTTATATTTCTTTCTAATGAATTGACTATTTTTCAGTATTAATTATTGTTCTTTTTCACAGCTGTCTTCCTTGGCCTTATTTGGCAATGATCACAGTAGTAACAGTTCCAGATAAGGGTCCCCACTGTATGGTAACACCATCAAGTGAAAGTTTAAAGAATGTTATTTTCATAGTCTCAATGTATCTCTTAGTAAGACACATATTATAACAGAGGGAACAATAATAATTTTCAATGAGAAAACTAACATGACCTAATGAATGAAATACAACTAACCATCAGAAATAGGGCAAATAGATACTTGTCTCTTTGACATTTTTCAGTGAAAACAACAGTATATTGTATTGATGGTACATTTGATAAAAATGCATAACCATAGCCTAATCATAAGAAATATTCACTTCAAGTTCAACTTGAAAAGTAACCTACTAAAAACAGTCTGCAATTTTCTAAAAGCTCAAGGTCCTAAAAAAGAGGACCTATTACACAAAAAAGGGCAAGGAAAGGGGCATGACATTTTAGTGCAATGCTTAGTACTAGACTTCATTCTGAAAGAGAAAAAAATTTTTGCAAAAAATGGAAATCTTACTAAAACAATTGTAACATTACATAGGATCTATGAAATAATAATCTAAAATCAACATTTCTTCCTGGGGTATTTTTAATCATTGTATTTTTATATTTGGAAATTTTCTAATTTTAAGAAAAGGCCCAAAGTACTAAAGCATAGCAGGGAATTTTATTTGCAAGGTATTCTCAAAGGATATTCTCACATAAACACACATGCACACAAATAAAAAAAGAATGTCTTTTAAATATGTGTGTGTGTACATGAAAACTTACAGATAAGAGGGAGAAGAAAGAGGGATATCAAGAGACAAAACCTGGAAATTTAGTAAATGTTAATATTTGATGAATGTGGTAGAAAGCATATAGCTATCTCCAAATCTCCTTTGCAACTTTTCTTTGCATTGAAATTACAGTGAATTCCAGGTCAGTCTGGGCTAGAGTGAGACCCTATAAATAAAAAAACCAAAAAAAAATAAAAATAAAATAAAATAAAATAAAATAACAAAAAAAGTAAATAAAAAAGTTTAAGATTTGCTTGTTCTAAAATTTCCTTTGATATCAACAGTTACTTCAGTTTTTAATCATAATGGTTACATGTTATTTTTATTCCATCATTTTATTTTCAAACCGCCTGTGACTTCATGTTCAAAGTATCATTTGATGACATTGCATTTTGGTTTTTTAATTTAGTTTGACAATCTCAGTATTTTAATTGTAGTGTAGAGTTCAATTAGATTTACTATTATTCATATAGTTGGATTTGAGTGAACTCTTTTATTACTTTGCTATTTATCCTTTCCTGCCTTCATTTGGGTTAATCAAATATTTTCTAGTATTTCATTTTAATTCCTCTATTGACTTTGCAGCTATACTTCTTCGTTTGTTTTTAAATGGTTGCTTAGGGATTTTAGCCTACATCCTTATGTTTTTGCAGTCTTCTAGAATCCTTATTTAAAATGAATTAAGAGGCTGGAAATCTTAGGGTTCCATTTTCTCCCATTTTCTATGGTGTCATATATCTTATATATTTGAAATATAGATGAAAATATAATTTTTGCTCTAGTTACCTGCATTTTTACTAAATTAATAAAATAGAAAATGGCTGTGTATAGTTACTCTTATCATCACTATTTTGATTTCCTGTAATTCTTTCTATAGGTCTGTCAATACCTTTCTCAATAATGGACCAACTCAATTTTTCTTGCGATTCCATTCTTAAGCAGATGACTTACTTTTATTTTAAAACCTAATGATGTTTTAATTTCATCTTCATTTCTTTTGGTAGATGTAGTTAAAGTATAAAATTGTATTTCAAAATCTTGACTGCTTGAAAATCTAGGTCACAGCAAAATAGGATATGGGTGAACTCCTTACCTTAGATTCCCAGAGCACCACAAGCTATCTTCCATGACAGAAAATTCAGCACACATAGTATAAAATTTAAAGGTCAAGAAAGTTTAGCTGGTTTCCTAAGATACAGTTTACTCTTTATGACTAAGGTTCACTGATCCAGGCTGAAGCTCAGACTCTGGACAGTGATCGAATCCAGATCTAGCTAATCAGGTCATTATATCAGCCCCCAATGCTGATCTGCCCTCTGAGACACCAAGACAGTGACTTCCAGGGTGAAAATTTTAAGTAAGATGTACATGGGGCAGACCATAGAAAGTTTGCCAGACTATATTTGGCACATAACTGTGCTCACTCCATAGTCAAAGCATATGTTGTTGCCTCCCTGTTGCTACCCCATTATATGTGTAGCTGCTATGATAGTGAATGGCTCTTCCTGTAAACCGTTCACTCCAAACTCCACCTCACCAACTGCCTCAGTCTCACTGGTTGTGGCCCATGCTGCTGTTGCTGGTAGAATCCTTTGGACTGGACCAACTTGACTTTACCCTAGTTTCCACTGAGAGCACTGAATGTTTTCTCCAGAGCTTTCTTCACAGGGTTTTCTTTAAAAGTGATAAAAGACTGTGCTGGAGAGATGGCTTAGCAGGTAAGGTGATTGTCTGAAAAGGCTAAGGGCCCATGTTGGACTCTCCAGGTACTGTAAGCCAGTCGCACAAGGTGATGCAAGCATGCAAGATCACACATGTGCACAATGTGGTACATGGGTCTGGAGTTCGATTGCAGTGGCTTGAGGCCCTGGCACACCAATTCTCTCTCTTTCTCTCTCTCTCTATTATCAATGTATAACCAATAAAGAACTTCTCTTTCCCCATTTTGTTCAACCTGGGATCTATGGGAAGTTCAGTGGCCTCAGACCTCCCGAGGTCACTAGCATACTAGCTCATCTTTTCTTCTGTGGCTTTAGGATTCAAATCTCCCCAGATATTTTCTTCACAGGGTCCTTCTTCACAGTGCTTTCAGGATCCTCACCCTATGCATCCAGCCTGGGCTTCTTCTGAGTCTTGGCAGTATCTTTGAAGAAGATAATCCTCAAAACCTCTTTGGAATACACATTTACTATATAATGTAGTCAAATTATCTTTTTAATCTTTTTTATTTTACTGGTATCCTAGCTCACACCACCAAGCAACATTTTCTCCCATCTTCTTTTCTCTTTCTAGCTTTCACTGGGCTATGTTGGGTGGTGTTGTGTTCCCTCTCTGGGGCTTCTCATGAGGTTCCCTCTAGACCAGTGCACTTAGAGGTCCCAATCCCTTTCAAAGTTCTCTGTTAGCACCAATCTCCATGGCATTTCCAACATGGCTGGCCAGGCCCAGTCTATGCAGGACTCTGTGGGTTCTCTGGTCCCACTCACCAGGGAAGGCACCACAGATATCTTCACCAAGGAGATACAGCTGAGTTTTGTCTTCAGCTGCCAAACAGAACCACTAATTCAGCTAAGTTCAAACACGGACAATGAAGTTACCTACTGCCTTCATGTAACATGTCCATCACATATGGAATTGTGATATTAATCTTTGTCAACCAGATGAGATTTAAAATCATCATAGTAATAAATCTGGGACATGCTTGTGAAGGAGTTCCTATATTAGGTTAATCGAGACAAGAAGACTCACCCTAACCATGGACATCATATTCCATAGGCTGAGGTACTTGACTGAATTAGAAGGAGAAAGCATTCACCTCTCCCTCCTTCTTGATTGCAGACACAATGTGTCCAGCTGCCTCATACTTCTGCAGCCATGTCATGCCTTCCCTGCCCAACTGATTGTATCCCTTGTAACTTTCACAGGAAATAAATGCTTCCTCCCTTAATTGTATTTTGTCACAGCAGCAAGGAAAGTAACTAATATAGGAGTGTAAGTCCATAGTATTCCATCTCCCTTTAAAGATGCTGTGTTTGTCAATGACTCATTGCTGTAACCACATACCTATCTAGCAACAATTTAAGGAAGGAAGGGGTAATTTCCAGGGTATGGTCCATTATGACATGTGAACTATATTGGTCACATCAGTTCTGTAGTCAGGAAGGAGAGATAATGCTGGTATTTAATTTGTTTTCTCCCTTTTTATTCAGTCAAAGGCAGCACCTGTGGTAAGATGCTCTCCCCATTAGAGGTGAGTCTCCCCTCCTGCCAGTTAAACCTCTCTAAAGCATTACTCACAGACTAAAAAGTATTTTCCTGGGTGACTAAAACTAATTAAACTGACATTTCATGTTCTATTTTTTTGAGGGGGGCATGTGTGTGTGTGTGGTATGTGCAGTGTGTGTGTGTGTGTGTGTGTGTGTGTGTGTGTTATATGCATGTGTGTTTGCAGATGTGTGTACTCAGTTCATGTATATGCAGTGGGCAGAGGAGAATGTGAAGTGTCTTTCCCATCACTCATCCACATGTCCTTTGAGATGGAGTCTCTCACTGAACCCAGAGGTGCCATTTTTGGTCCACTCTAACTTGCTGATCACTGAACCCTAGCAGTTCTCTAGTCTCCGCCCCCATAGGACTGCAGTTATATGCACGTGTGACCATGCCCTGCTTCTATCACATGGGTGTCAGGGAATCAAACTCAGACAATCTCAGTGCCTCACATGCTTGTTCAGCCCCTCCTTTCACACTGAGCCATCGTCTCAGCCCTGGCATTTCATTTCTGATCTGAATTGACTCTAATGAGAAAGTAGCCACAGTTATGTCAGTGTCTAACTTCATGTGATTTGTCATTGTGTTTGGCAGTGTTCAAGATTTTTTTCATTGGTTGTTTGACTATCATGTTCTTACATATAATTTTATTACTTTTATTACTTGGGGCCATTACTGATGTTCCTGTATTTATTTGTTTTTTCCATCTACTGGTCAAAAATTACTATTATTTCATCAATTCTTTTCAACCCTTTTATCTCTTTTACATTTCTGGGACTTCAATTATGTAGCATCATAGCACCTGGTATTTTCCACACATCATAGATTCATTGCTTTTTTCTTTATTTTAACTTTTCTTTTGCTTCATGTTGTGTAGTTTCTCTTATTATGTCTCAAGTCCACTAGTCTCTATTTTCTGCTGCTTCTAGTCTTCTAGTGAGCCCTTCTCATGACTTTGTTAGACTGGATATAATACTCTTCATTTCTAAAGTTTGGTTTTTGTATTTTCTGCTTATATGTTATACATTTATGATCATGCATTCCTTAAAGCCCTTGAATGTATAGCTGCTATAACTAATTGAAAATTTTTTCTAATTCTAGCACCTGATTTATTTTAGGGTCATGCTTCTGATTGGAGGGTGTCACACTTCTCCATATCTTTATATATCTCCTGCTAGTATTATTCATTGCTATTGCTATTACTGTTGCTACAGGGATTTTAGATATACTCTTTATAGTGTTTTTTTTCTTTTACAGAAAGGTAGTAAGTTTATTATAGACAATTCCATGTGTAGCATCCTTATAAAACTGCCTGCCTTCATTGGCTTGATCACTTCCCCCAACAGTGAGCTCATTACCTCTTTAAAGAAGCCTAATCTGTTATTTGAAAACTCTATTCAGAACTTCTTCTTTGGGGTTTAATCATAACATGCTGCCTTTGTGATTTCACTCAGGAGCCAAGGAGACAGGTCTATTGTCTTGCTAAAATGACAGTATTTCTTATATCTAAAAACAGTGATCATATTTCCCATCACTCATGTCATTCTGAGAGTGTAACTTTTCATTCAATCAGCTATGTTCCAATATATATTTTGAACAGGTCTCATGGAAGAACTTCTGAATATTGGTGAACTCCTAAAATTGTGTGCCAAACTGTTTACCCATATGTAAGAAATTCTCTGGGAGAATCTTACATAGTTTTTATTAGATTCTAAAAGATCTCAGCTTTGTTAAGCATACCACAGAATGTAGTTAGAATTTTGCCTCATCTCTGGATTATTGGAGGCACTTAAGAAAGAAGATTGGAACTATACTATCCGGCTTCAAATCTTAGCTTTTCTCTATAGCTCTGGACTAATAGCTTAACGTGTCTGGGCCTTAGTTTCTTAACCTATAAAAATAATAATAGTTATACACTTATTGATCTGGTATGAGGGCCAAATAAAATATTTGAAAATAATTCACAGTGCCTGGCATATACTCAATTTTTAAAACAAATTATAGAAATATGATGGAATTAAAACTACCTTTGAGCCGAGTGTGGTGGTGCACGCCTTTAATTCCAGCACTTGGGAGGCAGAGGTAGGAGGGTCACCATGAGTTCAAGGCCCCACCCTGAGATTACATAGTGAATTCCAGGTCAGCCTGGACTAGAGTGAGACCCTATCTCAAAAACAAACAAACAAACAAACAACAACAACAACAAAAAAACTACCTTTGAAACTATTCCAATAGGTTAAGGAAGTGGGTGGCCTAACATCTCCTCAGTATGAAAATAATTTCACTTGCTGTTGAGAAGTAGCAGATGATCTGCACTTTAAGAGGAAATGTGGGGCAAGAAATGAGATGGGTAGTAGGGATGGGAATGGGGCAAATGCTGCAGGTATGGGAAAGCCTCATTGTAAGGCATGGAAAATCCAGAAATCAGAATGGAATAAGTGAAATCAGAATCATCTGAGGAGTATTTAAAAGCAATGTCTGAGTCTCAGACCTTCAGTATTGGACTCACAATTGAAATCAATATTTAGTTAACATGCACCCTTGAATGACTCCCATCTCCCACCTCTAATGGTTCCTTGTCATCCTGGTGGCAAAACCTATGAAGTACCTGTGTACCTAAACACATGCCCTCAAGAGAGCAGAAGATCCAGGGTGAGCCAGCGATTGGCATCTCTCCTGTTTTACTCCCAGGTTACTGGAGAATTAGAAAGGACACTTGGTTTGATTCAATTTGTACTGATAATAAATAAAAAGCTCAGTCCAAAAACTTGTATCTGCTGACTTTACAGCTGGTGATTTTTCTGATCCTGTTTTGTTTGAATGATTATTTCAGTTGATTCAGAGATTGGGCCTCTATCATCTACCTCAGTAGCAATTGTGGAAATGATCCTCCTTGATTTTGGGTTTCATGAGCGCCATTAACATATCAGTTTATCTCTCTATAAAACTGGTATAGTGCTGACCTTAAATTAGGATGCTGTGAGGTTTAATTAATATGAGTGTAGTCCTCAGAAGCCTCAGATGAATAAAGTCCTGTCAATGTACAATATTATTATTACAATTCACCAGTTGTAAGGACTGCATCTCCTGCAGGGCTGTACATTATACCATATTTGAAAGAGCAAGGCAGAAAAGCCATTTATCAGCTTTGACTTGGAAATGTAACCTGACCTTGGGCTTGCCCAGTTCCTATATCCCTCATACCTCAATATCAACCTATCTCAAATCATAGATGGGATTTGCAGCTCACTAGATGGCCTGGAGAAAATTTGTTGAGAGGCAATAGAATGGAGTTCAAAGAACTCACAGACAAAACAGTCTGGAGGGATCATGGTTTCCAGCTCACTGTCTAGCTACCTTCTTGCTGTCCTGGAGATAACATCTAATTTGGACAGGATTCTAAGGCAAAATATGCAAGGCACTTTATATAGCATCTGATACTAACCAAGACTGCCTAAATATTAGACTTTAGGAATTAAACTGGTACAAAGATACCCAGAGAGAGAATAATGAGGAGAGAAAATGGCAGCCTAAGCTATACCTATTCTATAACAATTGCAAAGCTACACTAAGGAAATCAAGAAAACAATTTTTAGCTAATATTTTAGACAAAATGATAACATGTTTAGGAATTTATTTTTTCTTATAGCAACTTTGATAGCTGACTTCTACTTTCCCCACTTAATGGCTTTGATGAATAAAGTTCTTGGTATATTTGAGGTCCCATGAATCATCAAGCTTCAAGGTGTGGAGTGGCCCACATTCTCTGGGTCCATGACAACTGCCACTGACATCCACACAGGAGCAGGCTGTTGAGCATTCATGATCATGTGCTTGCTTTTCATCCAGGTGCTTACTGTTGTGCTCTACAAAGTTCCTTCTGAGAACGATAAGAAATAAAATCTCTTTCAAAGATCACTTTAGTATTTCAAAATTAATTTGACAGAGCTGAAGAAATATGTTGTGTGAAATACTTGTCACATAAACATAAGGACTTGAGTTTGGATGTCCTGTACCAGTGTAAAAATGCTAGGCATGGTGGCATAGACCTATAATCCCAGCGCTGAAGAGGTAGAGACAAGCAGACACTTAGGGCTTAGAGGCTGGCTGGTCTAGCTAATTTGGTGAGCTCGAGGTTCAGTGAAAGATCCCATCTCAAAAACAAAAAAGTAGAGAGCAACTGAGGAAGACACCTGACATTGACCTCTGGCCTCCATACTTCATACATACACCTGTACATATGCACAAGAACCCCACACATGTGTGTCCACACTCATACAAACATGCACTCAAAACTGTGTACCACACACACATCACACACCCAGAAAAATAATTTTATTCCTTCCCTCTCAAATGGCTCTGCAGAGAGAAAAGGGGACATGCAGTTTCCCATCTTACTGAAAAAGAAACAGAGGCTCAGGAAGCAAAACATGTAATCAATTAACATAATAATTAACAATATTCATTGATATCAGTTGTTTCCAGGAGGCTACACACATTTTCTGCTTCCCTGTTATTCTTATTCTCAGAAGTATAATCTTTTAAATTGTTTTCAGGAGTTTTCCTTCCTTCCTTCTTTCTTTCTTTCTTTCTTTCTTTCTTTCTTTCTTTCTTTCTTTCTTTCTTTCATTTAGGGTCTTGCCTCAAACTCATGATTCTCTTGCCTCAACTTCTTTAGTCTTGGCATTACTGGCCTGCAACACTACACTTACTAATCATATTCAGGTATTATATTGACATTTCATTATACTATATATTGTATATTAGGCTGAGCATGGATGAGAGAGTCAAATTTCTTCTCTGTGTCCCAAGAGTAAATGTAGTCAGCGTCTTCCTAAATTGTTAAGGACGCCAGTTGAAAAACACTTCACCTCCTAGTAATCTGGTACTCCCAGGTGGTATATTTTGTGCTCAAGATGCTCAGCCCTCAGTTCCCTGTTCCCCAGTTGGGTCGCTGAGCAGCAGTAACACACTCTTTGTCAGGGTGACTAACAGCCTACCTCACGTCCTGCCCTCAGTGGTGGAAATGGTGTGAGTGTCCTCAGAGGGCTGCAACCCAGGAGGAAGTCACAGCAGAAGCCAGGATGATCCAAAAGGCAACATAGTGCTGAGAAGAAAGGATGGAGGAGTGCCCAGCACTGAAACACTTCTGTCACACCCTCCAAGGCTCAGGGACCATTGCGGAAGAAGGGGCGGATAGAATGAAAGAGCCAAAGGAAGGGTATGACTTCTTACAATGCAATTGCCCAGACAGAAATTGGCCTTGGTATCCATGACCTTGCCGTGCCTAGCAGCAAGACCCTCAAAATAGAAGACAAAGATGATGACATCAAATTAAAAGAAAGACTAATGGAGAGAGGGAGGGGATATGATGGAGACTGGAATTTTAAAGTGGAATGGGGGGGGGAGGGGAGGGGAATAGCACGTTTTATGTATGTAAGTATAGAAGATGTCAATAAAAAATAATAAAAAAAGAAATAAACATGAAACACTTCATGATATAAAAAAAGAAAGAAATGGCAAGTACAATTGAGGTGTCAGCTTTCTTTCTGCTTCCCCCATCCTGATTAATTTCACAGCTAATGACTCTCTAGTCTTGGTGATTTATGATGTTCTGTCTAGGAACAGAGCAGAGAGAAAGATAGAGAAAGAGAGAGAGAGGACTTCTGCTAATTAAATCGAAATTTTCACGTAGTGAAAGGTTTTGGAAACGAATGTAATTCATACAGAATTATGTTGGCAGGAGAGTCCCATGGCAAAACCTTCTAAGGAGCATGGGACAATGAAAGAGAGACCTAAGGTAGGAAGGAGGGAGTTTTTTTTTTTTTTTTAAGGCAGAAGGAAGAGAACAGCATGTACATATTTAGAGACAGAGAGAGAAGCAACAGAAACACACAGCTTGAGGCTGAGAGGAAGGATCAAGAAAAAGACCACAGAGCAGAGAAGCAGGTAAGAGGAAATATATATATATATAAGAGATATGGTATCATTTAGGGAGTATATAATGGTATTCAATAATATTTAGATATTTATAGTACTTATTTATAAAGATTCTGATAGATCTGTTTATTTATCAAATGTACAAATTGAGCACCTTCTCTGGGCAATGGATCATGCTAGACCCAGGGGAAATGGTGAGAAAAATTCATACTCTGGTCATGGAAGTCTGATTAGAATGACAGTAAGTAATCAGAGAAGAATTGATATAAATACCAAATTTCAATATTGCTGCTATAGTGATGATAGATAGATAGATAGATCTCTGTGTGTAGAAAGTCTTGTGTAACAACTAAATTATATAAAAGTATGATGTAAGCAGCAAGGAATGAGAGAAAAGCATTTGTATCCTCATGGAATTTTAGGACACAGTGTGGAGGTTTGAGTCAGGTGTCATACATAACTCATATGTTCTAAATGTTTGGTCCTCGGCTAGTAGCAATTTAGGAGGTAGAGCCTTTGAGGGAGGAGGTGTGTTGCTGGGGGACAGCTTATGGGTATTATAGCCAGCTTCTCATTTGCTAGAACCGGGCTCACTCTGCTGCTGTTGTTTTCCGAATCCTATGGCAGAGGAAATATCTAACCTCTGTTCATGCTTTCCCTGCCATCATGGAGCTTCCCCTCAGGACTGTAAGCCAAAATAAAACCTTTCCTCCCATCAGCTGCTTTTGGTCAAGTGATTTTTCTCAGTAACAAGAAGATAACTACAACACATCAAGAAGCAGATTTGACCAAACTCACAGATTATAATTCATCTCAAACCCAAATCAACTGTATATATTTTAAAAAGACTACTCATTTTTCTTTGGAAATTAATTGTGCAATAGTTGAAACATTTAGAAACAAAGCTATTCATGCTCCCCCTCACTCGGCAATATTTTTTTGCTCTGAGCTAAATGTGTCTGGGTACTCCCAAACTTCATGTAGTAAAATTTCAAACACTAAGATGACTGTATTAAGAAGTGAAGTTTTACAAGAGGATTACATTATGATGGAGGCCTCATAAATAGGTTGAGTTGCCTTATAACAGAGGCCCCGAAATTCTTCCTCGGCTTTTCATTAGAGGGGGATGCAGCTAGAAGACTCCTCAATGAGGAAGTAGGCCCTCACCAGTTATCAAATCTAGTCCACTGGTCGTAGATTTCAAATTGCCAGAATATGAGAAATAAATTCCTTTTGTTTAAGCCACACAGCCTTAGCTATTTTGTTTTAGCAATCTGAGTCAAAAATGTTTTGTAAGTCTGAATTTTCACCACATAAAAAGAATGTGGGCTGAATATGTAGCTTAGCAGTTGTGTGTTTTCCTAGCCTGCTTGAGGCCTTGGGTTCAGCCCTTAGTATCATGAACGAACAACAACAAACATTCCAAGAGATAGCAGGAGGACTGGAGAAATGAGATGGCTTAGTGATTAAGGCACTTGCCTGAGAAGCCTAAGGACACAAGTTTAATTCCCCAGTACCCACATAAGCCAAATGTACATGATGGCACATGTATCTGGAGTTATTTGCAATGGCCGATGCACCCATTTTTTCTCTTTCTCCCTCTTTCTCTCTCTCTCAAATAAATAAACAGAAATAAATATTTTAAAAAGATAACAGAAAACAAAATGTTATATAATTTAGTTGCCTTATTTATATCAACCTCTGGTCTACTTGACAATCTCATGATGCAAATATCACCCCACTTTTATGGATAAGATTCTTGAGTCTCAAGAGGGTTTAGAACTTCTCCAAGTCTGAAAGCCTGTAAGTGACATAGCACAAAGTTCCACTCAAGACTATTTTTTCTTTTTGTGTGTGCGTGTGTTCCTTTCAGAGATGGCACACTGCCCAAGAGTAAAAATGCAGAAAAGAAAATCAGGGATTTTCAACCCTGACATTTGGAAAGAGGACAGCAGAGTACTTTTACTTTCTCTTCTGTCCTGCTCCCACTCTTCTCTTTTTATTGGCTAGGTAATTAGGTGACTTATTTTTGTTCCTTAAGGATTATACACATGTTCACTCCCACTTCATCTTAGGTCTAAGGAATGTTGGCAGGAAAAGTGGCACACCT
Source organism: Orientallactaga sibirica (assembly GCA_036365145.1). NCBI lineage: Eukaryota > Metazoa > Chordata > Mammalia > Rodentia > Dipodidae > Orientallactaga > Orientallactaga sibirica. Next base: position 16,356,615 of record JAEOAD010000034.1, read on the forward strand.
GTTTGTGCTTTCTCACACCTTTCCTTACTGCTCACTTCAGCATCTGAAGTTGCTGTACTTGGTTAACTCATTGCTGTGATCTTTAACGGGTCTGTATGCTGCCAGCTCACAGTTGTTGCTATGGAGACCATGATGTCATGAGGTGACACTAGTGGGCATGATGATGAATCCATTTTAATCTCAGATATTAATTTCCCCAATACAGGATGCTGAGTATTAAAGCAGAAAGAGAACTGAGTCATCCAGAAATCCAACATTAGTGCATATTTTTCTTCTTAGTAATCAAGTTGGACTCGACAACCTCCATATGGCCTTTTCCTGCTCTAAGATTTGATAATTATGAAAGAAGATGAATAATTACTACTCTCAGAAAGAAGCAGCTCATTGGCCTAAGGTTGAATGAGCTATGATTTAAATAGGACTCTGAGCAAGGTGGTCTTGTGGAAAATCATTAAGATCTGGGCTCATTTCCACAAAACATTCATGAGGCCTTCCTTCCCCTCAACCTCAGTTCCACCAGCTGTTAAATAGGAATGAAAGCTTCTATTCACTTAGAACTTCTATAAAGATTGGCTGAGGAAACATGTTCAAGGCACTTGGCACATAGTTGCTTTCTTAGTTTTATATTATCACAAGGGTGTCTCATCTCTCAGCATGGACTCAGGCAAACCATATTATTTCTTTTAGGTAAAACTACTTCATTAAAGTTGATATAAAATAATGAAGGTTAGATTGAATAAAATTACTTGACTGGAAGAGCTGTAGAAGTAGTTGAAAATAAAAGGGGAAGCTAAGAACCTATAAAGTTCTCTTAGCCTTGGATTCCAGAGCTTAGAATCTAAAGGAGTCCAGGTTAAAAAAAACATTAACATATGTGTTCGAATTGTTCTTTTTAGCTATGCAGTCAACAACACACTTCTTGCAAGTGATAGCAACATATGAATGAAGCAAGATGCTTAGGTTGTTTTCATGTTTAGGATAATGCCCAGATAAAGTGGCCTGGCCTATCAATCTAATAACCTTGCTTGGATGAACTGGGGGTGTGGACTTGAAGGGAGAGTAGGTACAGAGAGAAGCATCATTCTCCATTCTGTACAGGGGCTTCATGTCTCAAAATAAGAGGACTTGGCTTAGCACCACAAGCCCAAAGAAGGTCACAGGGTTAATGGTTATGGATTTAGCAGAAATTTCCCATGATAATGTTTTCCAGAAGGTTTGAAACATTCAATGGACCTGAAATACTCATTGCTGGAAACGCTTTTTCCAAGATCACAGAATGTGTTGTGGTGCTTACAAGGCAGATAATGCATCAGATAAAGGTGTGCCTTGCTGGAAAGAGGAGCTAAGAAACAGTGAACCACAAGTCAGTCTTATGTCTTGGAGGATATTTTAATATGGATTGCCTGTATTTGACTTAAAAATATTGTAACTGATGCATACCCCAAAATGTCTCATGAATATTTATATATAAATGTGTTATTTATTTCTAGTTTAAATTCAAGTTACTAAGGTTTTATGGGTTGGGGCATCCCAGCAATAGATGGGATCTATAGTTGACACTGAGAGACAGTTATTTATAGATGATGTTTAGAATTATAAAGGTAGCAGCTGCAGAGTGGAAAAGTGAAAAATAATTTGTCCTAGATTAAAGGTAGTTCCACATGAATTCATTAAGTAGCCATGATCCCCTAATCTACCTTGGTGACGCAGACTTTGAAGTATCTTGGTGATACTGGAAGCTGAATAGGAGGGCATGTAAGAAAACAAAGCCATTACTAAAAGAAATATCATAAGTACTTTAGTCTAGAGGGATTAGATTTAGAGAAGGGGTTTCTTAGGATATTGGCCAAACATGGATGAGTGGTATTTTATGCCTCATCAGTCATATACTTGCTCATCTGCAAAATGCTATAATGTGTTTTTAAAATTTTATGAGGAGTCATTACAAAAACAAGCAGACCATTAAGCGGATCATCTTGAACCATAGGGCAGAAAGATATTGCTGGACAAATACAAGATAAACATGGCCTAGCATTAGAAGCTTTATTGTGACCACCCAATTCAGTGAGTGATCAAAAACATTTTAGCCCATCTTTCTACCAGGTTTTGCCTGGAAACAGTCCAACCAGGTAAATAACCTTGCATCAGCAATTATCATCACTTTTGGACATCCATCTTTTTCTATTGACATGGCCAGGTAGACTGTCTTCTAGCAAGGAACACAGAATGAATCTTGGCCACAAGCAAGCAAATAGCCTGAGCACCAGGACCAAGGCTCACAACTCCTTACTCCGTGAACACTTGCTATTCTCTGACCTCTTGTTACTCGCCTACATTTATGAGCCTTACTTCCTTCCATCTGCTTTCACTGAGGTTTGCAATGTCCTAAGGCCAGAATGTTGATTCTGACTAGTTCTAACCAGTCTTTACTCATTTAATAAACATGTGCCAAGTGTTGGGCTTGGTTAGCTAACGTTTTTCTGATAAAGGCCAAAAAACAATGCTTTAGGCTATGTGGACTATGGTAATATAAAAGCATCTATGGGTAACACATAATCCAATAGGCATAGCCATGTTACAATGAAATTGTATTTTATTTTCAAAAAGTATCCAGAGAGCCAGATTTGGCTTATTGGCCATAGTTGGCATACCATTGAGCTACAAGCTAGGCCCTGCAAGTGATATAAAATCTGGTATTAGATGCAGAGTTCACAATCTCTATCCAATCCATGCTACAGTGGCAAAATTAAGTGGTTATGACAAAGACCGTATGGACCACAATGCCTGTGTTTACTGTTCTGTCCTTCCAGAAAAGAAGTTTGCCAGCTTGTAGTTTAGAATAACAGAAGGGCTATTAGATGATAATTAAGTATAAGAAAGTAAGAGTGAAGAAGATATTGTTTATAACTCTGTAAAAATGCTATTAACTAACAGAAAATCCATGTGTCAACTTTGTAGTAAGCATTTTACTAATAATTTTTTAAATCATGTTTAATGTGCTAATCAGAGCAATTATATAATTATTGTTGTACTTAATTTATAAACTCAAAGGTAGTTTACCTAAGCTGCACACCAATTAGAATATTAGAATTCAAATTCAACTCTGTCTCCAAATCTTGGGGCTTCATTCTTCTGGGTCAAGAAGGATGAATAGGTAAGTTGTCTAGTTGAGTTTAAAAAAAAAAAAAAAAAAAAAAAAAAAAAAACTTTGAGAGAGAGAAAATAGCTCCAGTAAATGTGCCAAAGCATTTCACTTTTTTCATTTGGAGGAGCATTAAGAAGCAGGAGGAGGCTGGACTGGAAGGGAGCATGAGGCTAGGTTATGGAAAGAAGACTTGACTGCCAGAAGAAAGTTTGTCCTTACAATTTCTCTAGCCAGGAATATTTGGTGTAGATAATCTTTTCAGCTATGATGGACAATGTTAAACCATGGGATGGGAGTTTCTCTCACTTATACTTGTGACACCACTGATGACAAGTTACAGGATAGGCATTCCTCACTCACTGTTCAGATCTTTCACTGGAGCTTAGAGTGTCTGGTCCTATTTAGATTGCTCTTCTGACACAGTTGCTTCCCTCTGATATTTATTTAAATAAATTAAAACAGCCAAAATATCAGCCTATAGGGGTTACTATGGAGCTAGATGCCTGGCTCATTTTAGAAGAACCAGAAAATGTTAAGTTATTCGAAAGTAGGCTTAAAATGCTTTGGGACACTAACATTAAGAGCAATGCAAAGTGTTTTAGAATGCCTCAGTGCTGGGCTTCTGTGCTCCAACTGGTACCATGAAACCTGACCAGTCTGTATCCTGCCTGGCACCTGGAAAAGGAGACTGAGACCCCATAAGGTTATGGTCTTCTCTGGGCCACAAATGTGGTAGACTGGCTTGTGCCAGTAAGCCTGTGTAGATAGGTCAGATGGAGAGTTGCACCAGTTAAGTGGCTTCAATATGGCTATGAACTATTTGTACAGATAAAAGATTCTAAGAACTGGAGTGTGCAAAGAGGATTCTGTTTTATATTTTTTTTTTGGTAAAACATATTTAGTAAAAGGACTAGCCATTTCCACAGTAGTTCAAGTATTTAGAGCTCCAAGGAAAGGCAGATATCAATACATAATAGGAAACCACTTTCTGTGACTCAGAAATGACAGTGGAAGGATCTGAGTCAGTGGCTCCGACAGCTTTCCCATCATCTTTTTTCTTCCCCAGGAAAATTTTATGACTAAAGAGAATGAGCATGTACCCATAAGAATTTAAGGAAGTAGATCTCAAAAGAGATTCTAAAGTACAAAATGCTTTTGAATCTTTGGTTTGATATTTAAATTCCACACAAACTTTAGGTTAAATTCAGCAATTTGTACATTTTCATTTAATATAGACTTTAGAATATTTCTTATCCCATAAAATTGATTTTGGCACACTTTAGAGTTATAGACATTCTCACCTGAGGAGCAGCAACTGATACGAAACAACATCTCGGAGTTGAAATAGGTTCTTGGGATCACCCTTTCTGATTACCATCCACTGCAGATATTAAGTGTAGGGTAATTTAAGGCCATCTGATGTCCCTTCTGATTTTGAGAATCTGTTGTATTAGACATTACCAAATCCTTACACCAATATATTCTTAATGGGCTATTGCCTTTACCTTATTGTAGTAATTACAATATTGCATGCTATAAATATTTAAATATATTGTATATATATTATATATATTCACATATTTCATAATGCTTTGTAAGAAAGATGAAACTGTAGGTTATAAACTTTGGAGTCAAGAGGACATAGTTTCAAGTTATAGATCTACATCATTGGTTCCTTTTGTAATTGTAGATATATATCTTAACCCTGCTTTGCCTCAATTTCTTTACTGTAAAATGGGAATAAAAATTTGCTTCTCTCAGAGTTTTTAAAAGTGATACCAGATACAAAGCATGTAAATCTCTTGTTACAATGGCAGGAACATACAACAAAATTGTAGCTGTATTTTGGTGCATATGTATGTGTGTGTCCATGTGCATGTATTCATACATATTTGCTTATGTGCATGTGTAATTCAAGTGGTGACTTGTTCAAAACAATAAGATTAATGACAATATGTGGACTTGAACAGAGTTGAGTCGTGAGTTGGGAGTAGTTTATGGGTTTTAAAACTAAAATGTATACTGAATGAACAATCTACTTAAAAAATATCTTTTATTTCTTTTCTCCAGGAAGCTTTTGACATATGAGACATTCTGGAACTCTACTTTGTAAAACTGAGAGTCTCAAATTCTTTTTTTTTTTTAAATCAGTTTATTTGATCAATAAAGATATCAATGCCTGTCACACATAGAATACAAACAAACTTTTCTTTTTTGCTTTACTGTTTTGTTTTATTCAAGCCCAGGCTGACCTGAAACTCACTTCTTCAGCCCCAGACTAGTTTCAAACTCACACTGATCATCCTATCTCAGCCTCCAGATGGCTGGGACAAAAGGCATGTACCATTATGCCCAGCACAAACAAAAAGCACTTCTTAAAAGCACTCTTTTTAAGTCTTCTGGATTTTCATACATGTGCAACATGTATATATATGTATATATGCAACAAATGGCCACATCTTTGCACACAAGTCAGCTTTACAGAATGGGAGAGAAATGGGGAGAGAACATTTCCACCAGTATTACTCTCTTTCCATAGAAAAAGAGGTCCATGTTACTTCTTTTCATTGATAATAAGGAATTGGGCATTTGGTAAGTCCTCTGAACTCACACTTAGCAGTCTGAGTTTGTTTAAAGTTTGTTCATGGAAGTATCTGTTCCATGTCTCTATGAGAAAACTGTAGATTTAGGATACATTTATCTATATGTCATCTGTCTTCCTGTCTCTCTATTTTCCCCTGGGAGGCAGATGATGCCCAGAATGTAGTAACTTTCATAATTCTTTGAGGCCATGGGAACTTCACTGAGCTTGCATTCTCACTCCTTAGTGAACTAATAACACTCCTTAGTGAAAAAGATCTCTGGGCAGCTCATAGCATGTACTAAGCCATCAAAACACTGGAAACAATCTTTGATGCACACAAACCTGGTGAACTATATTAATAACAGCTAAGATACATATGTTGGATGTACATACATATTGTACAGCAAATTCTTCCGAATTGAAATATTCCCTCTTAAAGGGAGGAGGAGGCTCAGCAGACTCAGGAGGTCAACTCTGAAAGAGCTGAATCTCAAAAGGTTTCCAGATTCTTCTTTAAGGTTAAATTAAGGGTAAACAACAGCTTGGTCAGCCTGCAAGACCTGCAGTAAGCTTCAGAGATGCAGCTTTCAAGAGTTATCACATATGCTGGGGTGGGCTTTTAGGTGAGGAGGCTTCCTGTGAATCAGGCATGCTTTCATAACAAACCCTCACCTTCTGCTGTAAATAACTCCAATAAACTCACACTGGTTCACCAAAATTGGTTTTGGTGCAATTATACTTTGGGTCTGTCCTCGGTGCCCTGTGTGGAGTAAATAGATGTGTGTTTGCACCTCCCTAGGGAATAAAGTTTCACATGACAATACAGAGTCTAACTTTGTTTTTCATTTTAAATCTTTCTCTGTCTTTGTTTCCTACTGAAACCAAGTAGTCAACTTTTCTGTGCCTTGCTCTGGCAGCTTTGGGATTTAGAGACTTTCAAAGTATTTACATACTGTAGATCTTTGATACATGAATGCTCATTACTTGAGTTCAGATAGTTATGTTTGTACAATTGTCTTCATTATACAAAAATATTCAATAAAAATATTATTGTAAAATTAGTCTCTGCCAAAGTGTCTACCTCATTTCTTCCTTTCTTGTCAAAATAATTTTTTTCTGTTGTTGTTTAGGTTGTCACCAATTTTATAAAATATTTTGAGCACTCACATTGTAATGAGATTACAGAATGAAATTATAGTCCTGTGAAAGCTACACAATATTGTTGTGGGAATTTGAGAGTGATAAGGGCTCTTGGTCAAGATGGGCAAGTGGCTGAGGCTCTTGAGTTTGAGTTTGTGTCACAGTCCAAAGATGAACTAAAGAATAGGGACAAGGAGGTGAAGCAGAACAGACAAGAGTTAACTTTATTAGAGAAAATGAGAAAAATGCTCATGAGAGTGGGACAGCTTCTCATATAAAAGAGAAAAGGGGTTGCCAGATTAAAGCTTGGAGCTGGGGAAAAGCCCAAAATGTCAGGGCAAGCATGCTTATAATTTCTATCCTGCATCCAAAGAAGAAAAAGAAAGAAAAAAATAAGGAAAAGTTAGGTCTTTTGAGTTAGAACTTAGAGAAGCAGACAGACTCAAGCCTCGAGTGTCTGTGAAAAAGTGCACCAAGAGAGGGGTTTCTGTAGGTTTTAAGTAAATTAGCTCATTAAGGGCATAACTCCTCCTCCTACCTCTTTTGTATGTCTGCAGATGAGGGATGATCTCTTGAGTAGGTGAGTGATTGACATGTTCCCAAGACTATAAGATCCTGGCCAGGAGGAAGGGTCTCTTCCCTTTCTTTTCTTTCTTTCTTTTTTTTATAGTAATCTTTCAATTTTAAAAACAAATTATTTATTTTTTATTAGTTATGTATATAACATGAATACATTCATGTTGGTGCCATCATTAGCCTCCTCTCTGTCCTCCCCACTCTGAAGGGACCCTCCTCGTTGGGGAATGTGGGTCATGCATTGTGGGGGTAGCCAGCTGTTATAGGGAAGAGGCAATGTCTCTGTGCATAATGACCCAACTTGTGGCTCTAACAACCTTTCTGCCCCCTCTTCCGTGAAGTTCCCTGAGACATGTTGGGGTCGTTTTAGGTCTACCTCAGTGATGAGGTCTTAGGAGCCTCTGTGTCTCTGGATATCTGGTTTGGAAGGAGTTGAGTGTCCTCTGTGTCTATCTCCTTCCCCCCTTGTATTGGTATCAGGTTCACAGAGAAAGCTGCACTCTTGCTCATTTCCCCGATAACTCTATGGTTTCAGTTGGGGCTCTACTGAGGTGCAATAGGCTGATCCTCTCCTCAGGTTTGGGGTCCATCTTTCCCTTTCTAACGTCATCAGGTAAGCAGGTGTTTGGGTCCTTTCTTTAATGGCTTATAAGCCTAATATCTGCCTAGCAACAACACTCTCCCATTAAGAGAAAAAGCCTGAAATCATTTAGTAGATGGGTGATGACTTAATGTAAATTCCTTAGACTGAAGTAAAACATAGAGGAGTTCTGGGACTGCATCTTCTGCAATCTCTACTTTAGTCTTATAAAGAAGGCCAGTATTTATGCACCTTTGGGCCCCTTTTACTGACTACCTTGCTCATAATCTCTATAGAGAGGTTGATGAAAGTGATGCTGGCTTTCCCTGGAATCACATTGGAAGCCACTGGCGAAGGAGAATCTGCCTGAGTTAGGCCAATTAACAATTGAAAAAGAGAAAATCAACATGGAAGATGATTAGAAACTTCAAAGGAGAAATATTTGAATATCAAAGGATTAAGAGAAGCCTCAGGGAAAAATGATGAATCTCTCAAATATTTTTACAAAAATTACCTTTCCTCCTAATCATGATATGAAAGTTAAATGCAAAGTGAAGAATTTCATTCCATTTGATCATACAATTTTGTCAGAAAAATTACTGTTAAAAAATCAAGACCTGACTCATTTTCTCATCATTTTATGAATTAGCATGCAGTCAAAATTATCAAATAAATTCTGACTATATAAGCAAAAATAAACTTATATTCATGCATTTTGGTTTCATTTGCCAAACTGAATTTCTTGCATGTTTTTCCTAGGAATTATATTCCTACTAGGAGTAGATTCCCTTTTAAGTGTATTTGATTAGGCGAAGCATGTTGCCTTGTAATTAAGGTAGTTAAGAATCAGGTGCAGAATTTGGATGGAGGATCCTGGATCTTGCATTCAAATACTGATTCTCATCATGTTACAAGAGAAAGCTGTTAACTTCCTTATGCCAAAGTATCTTCATCTCGAAGATGGAATACCTGACAGTCCTGTTTGAGCCAAGGATGGAAGCAAGGCTGAAGATACTGCATCCATACCCATCAGATCGTCCTTTCATTTGTTTTAGTCCATGGCTGTGTGTTCCAGGCTTTATAAATGGAGATGCTGGATTTCATTTTATTTCTCTCATTCACTAAGATCACGTTTCCATCTTCCTCTTCCTCTCCTGTGTTATGTCTGTTTTCCTCAGGTCAATTATCAAGTGTTTTAGGACTTCCCTGACCATTTCTTGAGTCACAGAAGAGTAATGCTTATAAAAATCACTGTGTGGTTTTAGGATTTCTCTGGTTAAATCCTTCTTTGACTTCTCATGTCTGCTTTAGTGATACATGTCCCTTTTAACTAAGAGAAAATGCACACACATACACACACACACGCATGTGCACACGTCTCTCTTTTTTTTTTAGAGACACAGAGAGAGATAGAGAGAGAGGGAGAGGGAGATGGATACAGATGGGCGTGCCAGCAGTCTCTCAGCTGCTGCGAATGAAATCCAGATGTATGAACATTTCTGTTTTCTCAGTTACCATGTATTCTGGAGTAGAAATTTTGTATTTATTGAAATCTTTGTAATTTTTGCAGCAGAATATTCTATGGTTAGTGGTATCTATAAAATTGAACTGCCAAACTTGCAAAAGGCTGTGCTATTTTCTTTCTTGACCTACAATGAAAGGTCATCTTAAAATATTAAGTTAGGCCTCATTGTAGGGTTCCATCAGTGATAAACATTACAGTGGGATAACTCTTAGAACAAAACTGAATGCTTTCTGCTCTACTTGTACAGCATCAACTAAGGTTTCTTGGGTGACTAACATTTGGGGTTATATCCTTTTGGTTGTGAATTATAATCATCTTTGGTCCCCATATTGACCTATCAGTGGCATGCTCTCTTGTGCATTATCATCTGATGGACAATACATCAAAATACACTGTCATATATTATCTAATTTAATCCATGTACGTTAAATCTAATTAAATTAAATATGAGACAAGTACTATGAACCCTGTCATATAGTTGAGGTCATCATCAAGCCCAAGAGGATTAGAAGGCATCCTGGCAGTTTCCTTGGTGGTATGGCTCACAAATTCAAGTGCCTCTCAGTCTCTATGGCTTCAAAACCTGCCTATTGAGCACCACACTGCCTAAGTGCCTGAGTCATATTTATTCCATTAGATACCTACTGTCAACAATTTGGTGTTATGAGTATCACTTAGGTCATCAACCATTTTTGGTCTACATTTATGTGTCTTGTGGGTAGAGATAGGTGATTATCAAGGTACTTTGCAGGTTTTATAAAGGTCTGTCCACATGCAGGACAGTTTATGTAAAGAGTCAGAATGGCAACACCATGGACAGGATAATGTATGAGCTGAAGCTTTGGAACCTAGTCCTGTGGGCCTTATTAGCAGGGTGGCCCTGGGCAATTACTTATCCACCTCTTGCTTCTGTTTACTAATCTGTCAAATGTGAAATAATATTTCCTACTTTGAAAGATTATCTTAATGAGTTGATATTGAAGTTCTTAGGATGGTTTTTAGACATATTGTGCTAAAAACTGTATGTTTGTTCCATTATCCAATAGAATGCTTCTCTTGGAAAAGTCCAATACACACTGATTTTCTGATATTGTTGTCCTGATCTGGGATCTCCTCCTTAGTTCATGCAGAAAGGGGAATATTTGGAATTTCTGGGCCATTACTGAATTTTTCTGTTTCCTAATAGTCTATCACTTTGTAGCTTTCCTGTTTCTAGAGGTAATTCTTTGGATATTACAGGCTTTCTGTACATTGATGAGAACATATTTAAAATGAAATTTTTGTTATATTATATTTTCCAGAGCCTTTTTGTTGGGCCTTCGTTTTCTTCTGTCATATTAGGAAATTAAAACTAACAAAAAAAGCCCATAAGTAAGAAAAATGTCACCAGAACCAAAACAATAATGACAACAAAATACTCTTAGATCATTTTATTTCTGGTATTAAAATAATTGCTAATTCTTTCAGTCCTTCAATTTTATTTGTTATTCAGACCTAGGTGACATGCATCTTATTTTAATAGGCTTTTCACTTACATGAAATCCAATATTCTTTGTCCTCCCCTTTTCTTGGCTGGTAGGACATTCACAATCATAACTGGTATAACTTTTAAAAATTGGCAAGAGCATAAAGTCTGCATAATCCAAATTTTCCTGGTCTTGAAATGTCATAGAATGTTAAAATGTCTGATTTCAACCTATTTGGATTTTCCCATTGTAAGTATATTCCTTAATTTCTTGTTGATGGGTCAAAACAGCCTTCTAAAATCATCTTATGGAAGGAAAAGGGTTTAATTTGGGTTATAATCCAGAGGGTAGAGGTCATCAGGGTGAGAAAGCATGGTGGGAGCAGGAAGCCAGTGTCATATTGTCATATCAACAGAGAGGAATTAGACTGCAATGAATGCTGGTACTCAGTTAGCCTTCTCCTTTTTACTATAGCCCAGGATCCTCAGCCCTGGAAATGGGAACATATTTAGGCTGAGTCTTCCCACCACAATTAATCTAATATAGAAAATCCCTAACAAACATGCCAAGATATTTGTTTACAAGGTGATTCTAAATCATGTCAAGTTGTCAACCAGAGATTAACCATCACACCAAGTTCATTGTACCTCTTGTACTCTCTCTCAGTGGGATAAAATAGAATAAAAAGTATTAGTATGGTGAAGATTGTATTTTGGCATTGCATATTTTCTTTTTTAATTTTTTTCATTTTTTGACAATTTCATATATGTATACAATGCATTTTGATCTCCCACTTACTTTTTATCTTTCATCTCCCATTAAAACCTCTTCTTCTTCCCATTAAATCCCCTTCCTACTTCTATGCCTTCTTTATTTAATTTTGACCCACTGATTTAATTTAGGACCACTTGTGTAATCTTAAGTGTGATGTTATTTACTGGAGAGTATACAATCCTCCAGTGGCTATACCACTAAAGGGCATGACTTCCCCTCCCCCTGGCAATCATCAGTTTATACCATCTACTCTGGGGTCTTGAAAATCCTTCCCTCATCTATGTGGAGATATTGACAGATTCAAACAGGTACAGGAAATTGTTCCTGCTCTGAGTCAGTGAGAGTCTCAGATTTGCCTTTTCCAGAAGGGAGCATTCCACTCATCCTCCTGACCCCTCTCCTGGGAATTTCCCTGAGACTTGGGGGTTATAGTTTAGATGCCATGTTTAGGAATGAGCACAAACTAGTTACTTATTCTTGGTAACTCTGTCATTTGTGAATCTCTGTATTCGTATCTACCCTTTGTTTGAGGTTGAGAGTAGTATCAATCTACGAGATCACAAATTGGTCTTTAGAAGAAAGTTGGACGTACATTCAACTAGCATAACAAAAGTATTGGGTTTCCTAGGGCATAAGACCTTAGCAAAAAGATTTATGTATAGATTTATAGTACCAGGTATGGTTTTCCTTTGTAGAATGAATTACAATCCCAGTCAAAGAGAAATTGCTTACTCCCAAATTCTCCTGCCACTGTTGCACCAGTGGGCACATTTTGCCTTGCAGGTTAATTGTAAAGTACATGGAGTCCATAGCTGTGTAGGAATGTTAATCTCTTTCTCCTGGAACAGCTTGCATAGTACCTTTTGGCATGAAGAAAGCTAACCAGTAGGTTACTTGTTTCACCCTAAGTGTTTGGTGTCTTCAGCAATAGAAACTTATCTTCTAGTTTTGGCTGGTAACCAAGAGCAATGGCAATATCAAATATTGTTTATGAGACTTCTGTGGATTTACTGACCAAAGTTCATTGGGAGCTATCTAGTTCCTATCACTGGGATTTTCAGCTAATATCCTAAGACTTCTGGAAGCAGCTTTATCCACCCACGAATGCAATCTTCATTTAAATACTTTTTTGTTTTTATTTTATATTTTAAGTTGTTTTGCCAAATAGTGGGTTTTTGTATGGACTAGTCACATCTCTTTAGTTTTGGTTGATTTTCCAACCACTTCCATTCTTTCCTCACCCCCCCATCCCTGCTTAAACCATGCCCTCCATTTTTTATCCCCTCTGCTTTTATGTCCCATGTGTTCTAATATCCCTCTCAATAATATAACCTGTCCATGTGCCCCTTTTCTATTTTCCTGGCCTCTGAAGACAGTCAAATTATCTCATAATTATCTCATACCTACTAATCAAGAAATTACAAGCTAAGATCTGCACACAAGAGAGAACATGTGCTGTTTGTGTTTCTGAATCTTGGTTATTTCAGTCACTATAATCCTTTTTAGTCCCTCACCCATCTTCTTACAAATTTCATTTTTATTTACAGCTTAATAAAACTCTCTTGTGAATGTGATCCACATCTTCATTCAATCATCAGTTGGTGAACATCGAGGCTGGTCCCATTTTCTAGCTATTGTGAATAGAACAGCAATAAGCATGATAAAACAAGTGTCTCTGAAGTAGACTTGACAGTCTTTAGTGTATGTGCCCAGGAGTGGTATAGCTGGGTCATATAAGTCATCTATTTTTAGCTTGTTGAGAAACTTCCATACTAATTTACATAGTGGCTTGCATTTTCACTATTAGTCAATAAGGGTCTCCCTTTCCCAACATCCTCAGCAATTTATTTATTTATTTATTTATTTATTTATTTATTTATTTATTTATTTAATGTTTGCCATTCTGACAAGAGTGAGATAAAATCTCTGGGTAGTTTTACTTTTCATTTCCCTGAGGGTTAAGAGTGATGAACACTTTTTCAGAAATTAGCTATTTGTATTGTTTTTTCTTTTGTGAACTCGCACTTCATTTCCATAGCTTACTTTTTGATTGGGTTGTTCATTTTCTGGGTAGCTAATTTTTTTTTTTTTTTTTTAGTTCTTTGTCTATTTTACATACTAATTATCTCTTAGATATACCTGACAAAGATTTTTTCCCCATTCTGTAGGCTGCCTCTTTACTTTTTAACCATGTCATGTAGTACAAATGCTTTTTAATTTCATGGCATCCTCTTTGTCAATGGTTGACTTTATTTCCTGAGCAACTGGAGTCCTATTCATAAAATCCCTCTCTACGCCTATATCTTGTAGTGTTCCCCCCTACCATTTGTTTTAGCAGTTTCTTAGTTTTGGTGTCTATCATGAAGGCCTTTGATATCTTTGGGAGTTGGTTTGTTTGGAGGGTAAGAGATAGGATTTAACTTCATTATTCTATATGTTGATATCCAGTATTCCCAACACCATTTGTTGAAGATGCTATCTCTTCTCCAATATTGATTTTTTTTTGCATATTTTTCCAAAATCAGGTGGTTGTGGTTGCATGGGTCAACATCTGTGTCCTCCATTCTGTTACATTGATCTACATTCCTGTAATTGTGACAGTATGGTGATATTTTATTACTATAGTTCTATAATATAACGTTACATCTTTAAATCAGGTATGGTGATAACTGCAGCAGCATTCTTTTGTTCAGGGTTGCTTTATTTATAATTTGAGAGAGACAGAGAGAAAGAAGCAGACACAAAGAAAGAATGAGTATGGGTGCTCCAGGGTTTCCAGTCACTGTACATGAACTACAGATGCATGTGCCACTTTGTTCATCTGTCTTAAGTGGGTACTGGGGAATCAAACCCAGAGTACCAGATTTTACAAGCAAGTAGCTTTAAATATTGAGCCATTCTCTCCACCCCAATGATTATCTTAAGAATGTGTATGTGTCTGTCTGTATGTATGTATGCATGCATGCATGCATGCATATATATATATATATATATATATATATATATATATATATAGAGAGAGAGAGAGAGAGAGAGAGAGAGAGAGAGAGAGAGACAGAAAGGGAGAAAGAGCCAGAGACATAGAGAGAGAATGGGTGTGCCAGAGCCTTTCAGCTGCTGTGAACAAACTCCAGATGTGCATGCCCCCTTGTGCACATGTGCAACATTGCATGTCTGCATCAATTTTGCATCTGGCTATACATGGGACCTGGAGATTCAAACAAGCATTCTTAGGCTTTGCAGACAAGCACCTTAACTGCTAAGTCATCTCTCCAGCCCAAGAATATATTTTATTTTTTTAAAAAGGACAATTCTCTCTCTGTCTGTCTCTCTTTGTGTGTGTGTGTGTGTGTGTGTGTGTGTGTGTGTGTGTGTGTGTGTGTATTCATGTGTGTATGTTTGTGCTCAGCACACCTGTGGAGGTCAGAGGACAACCTAACCCCAGGGAGTTGGTCCTTGTCCTCCACCTAATTTAAAGTGGCATCACTCTTTGTTTGCCACATCAGACATCAGATCAGCTTGCCTGTGAGCTTAGAGATTTACAGATCTGTTTCCCATTGCTATAGGCACACTGGGATTACAGATGTGAGTACTACTGTGTTAGCTTTATGTGTTGTCTAGAGATCTGAACTCCAGTTGTCAGACTTGCAAAGCAAGCACTTTTAACTACCGAGGCATCTCCCTAGCTCCAACAGCCACATTTCTGATGTATTAGTAATGAAGGAGAAAATAAGTAATTTTTTTTTACTTCTATAAATATCAGAATGACATTACTTCCTTGTCCCCATCTCTGGATGTCAATAGTGGCTGTTTATTCAATAAATATACCTGCCTGCCTTGGTTCTAATGCGACATGTAGCTGATGCCTGGAAGTGCTGTTACTTCCAAGCATATTTCATATTTAATTTATTATACAGCTCTCCATTACTGCTCTTTTTTGTGAACTGTATAGTGCAAGATGATTATTTACTAAAGATTTCATCACATTTTTTCCAACTTGATAAGTACAAAAAAAAAAATGCATCCCTCTTTAAAGGTATTTGAGAGAAAAAATTCAAGATAGAGAACTTCCCAGGATTAAGGATATGTTCTGCTTACTTTCTTGCCCTCTTCATTCCCCAGCTTCATATAAACACAGTGCCCTTATTTTTCAAATAGGCTTTCACTTAGGAAATAGATAAGAGGGATTCAGTTCATTTCCACCAATATTGGGAATCCAGAATCAGTCAGACTGAAGATAAAATGTTAAAAAATAACCATGTTTGCTGCATTAGGTGCACAGCCCATGGGCTCAAGTAGAGAAACATGTGAGCATTTTTCAGCTTGATATGATTGGTGTTCAGTTTCTACTTGTTAATGACGTCTGTCTTTGTACTTGATGAACGAAACATCTTCCACAATCCTTCACTGTTATTTGTAAAAAGTGCTGTGACTAAGCTCCAAACTGATGATGATTTCACTAAAATACCTTTTCTCTGAAAGGTGAACCCCTCCTTGAGGCCCATGCCTTTAACAATGTTTAAATCAAATCTTTAAGTCAAAAACAAGGATAATGTAGGCCCATTGAGAAGCTAGAAAAGAATGCAACATGTCACCTTAAAGGTAATGAATGAAGAGTGAATTTCAGAGTGACTTAAGGGTCCTGGCTCTGTGTATCCTTAAGCAGGTCATACAAAACATATGACCTTTGTTTTCACAAATTTTAGAACAGAGTCACAGCATGCAGATTGTAGTATAATCTTTGAGACTGTCTTGTATTGAACTTGGAATTTAAGAATGTAAGAAATTAAAGTTCAAAGAACTATAAAATCTAAAGACTTAGTGTCTACTGTATTTTTTGTTGTTGCTGTTGTTGAGGTCACTTATGTATCTCCCAAAACCTTCCATATTTCCCTAGGGGTAATTTTAACATAGCTAAATACTTACTAAAGTTTTTATAGTTTTATTCCATACATAAACATTGTTAATGCTACCACCATCACCACCAGCAACTTAGGCAGCTTCTGTTTTTCTCAACAGTTTGGTGCCCACTAGCTTACCATTGTACAATAAGAATACAGAGCTTGTGTGCTTTTTGTTTGCTTTGTGTGACTTGTTTCACCCATCCCATTCATCACTCTTTCTCCTGCTTCCATTGCATCAATAATGGGAAAGAACTGATGATATAGGATAAAAAAGAAGAAATAACTCATATATCTCTGAGCCAAAGGTCATAACAGCACATATATATTTGCAAAGCTGAAGACAATGCATAGAATTATATTTGCCGCATATTGGGCTTTCACTGAACTGGCCATGAGTGGATTTACTCTGAATGTAAAAGACATTCTTGGACAGGTTTGCTGGTAATGTCATTGAGCTTTCAGAACAGGTATGTGTGCACTGGTGTAGAAACAGATCTAGAGTGTGATACTGTGAGTCAACTTGAGATTCGAACTACAATGAATTAGGGCAAGGATAATGTTAGTGATGAGGAAGAAGAGAAAGACAGAGAGAAAGAGTCTTTATCCAATGGGCTCATATACACACTGTTCATCATTTACCATCTTTTTTTCCTCCCTCCCTTCCTTCCTTCCTTCCTTCCTTCCTTCCTCCCTTCCTTCCTTCCTTCCTTCTTTCCTTTCTTTCTTTGGAGAGAGTCAGAGAGAGACAGTGAGAGAGAGAGAGAGAATGGGCACACCAGCAGTCTCTCAGCCACTATGAACAAACTCCAGATGCTTGCGCCACCTTGTGGGCAGGTGCAGCATTGCGCCCTTACCTCACTTTTGCGTCTGGCTAAACTTGGGACCTGGAGAATCGAATGGGCTTTCTTAGGCTTAGCAGGCAGGTGCCTTAACTGCTAAGGCATCTTAGCCCTACCATCTCTTTCTTAATCACTATCTTTTTAATCTCTGCACACAACTTGTAAAGCATTTAATTTTATGTACATATCCTGACTGAGATAATCTGGTTGAATGACCAGTAAACTATCAGCACTCTTTCTATCACAAAAATACATACACACAAAAAAATACAAACCAAATCCTTCTCCCACCACTCAAGAAATAGGTATTGGCCACTGAGGTTCAAGCCTGGTGGTGGTTGGGGAACCGTAAACACTAGACACAAATTGTCTGTCTACTCTTTGACTCATACAGACTTGAATTCAAACCTAGAGCAGCCCAAGAAGAATTGTTGAGATTCTGACAATCAGAAAGAAAATGCATTTCAAAAGCTAGAACCACCTTGAAGACTACTGAAGGGAAAATGAACTTAAAGCTAGGTAAGTTTCACAGCATTCTAAATCTTTATCCAAATTGTGTATCATTAAATATAATTAGTAATCCTAGTAAACACTCTATCCCCCATGTGTAAAAAAAGCTCACTATTGTTGCTGGAACAAAGAATAGCTTAGTAGAAAGCCATTTCCATGAAGATAACCACAGTCCAAGAATGTAAAATTATTAGGACCAAAGAGTAAATCTTATGTGCCCCCATCTGTGTGGAGGCAGCTTAACATAGTCTTTGTACACTGAGTGATAAAAATAGTGTCTGAAGGGCTAACCTTTCAAACCCAAACTTATAATTATGCAAACATCTCTCCAGGACATTCGTTCACTTAAAAAAAAATTAAAAATATGTCCTTTGACTTGTTCTGAAATGGCTTATGGTGACTTGGCAGTTAAAGCAAGTAGGAGAAATAACATGTAAGTTTATTTGAAGAGGCATTGGGTGGGGAGCAGATAGAATTGGCAGTTTGGGGCACTTGATTTGAGAAGATTGTATTACAGGGACAATTAGTTTATTTCCTGGCAGCTAAAATGTAAAAAGAAGCATTTTATATTACTCAATATTAGAAAAACATACAAATTCATCTATATAGAAAAATCTTCCTGGACTTTAGCCCAAGTATATACACACATACTTGTAGAGAAAAAAGAAAACCACACCATTCAGTGCACTTTATCTATGACTAGAGTTTCACAAATGATACAGAAATGCTATTTTCTTGGCGGATTCACATACTGGCCTCCATAAAGGCAGAGGGTGTGACACTAAATCATAACTCAAGGCAGGCAATTTTGTACGAAGCTGATATAATGGTGTCCAAGTGCTTAGCGTTTGGATGCCCTCACTTAATGCTGAAATAGAACTTGGAAACTTGAGATAAATGGCTAGTTAGCATGTCCATTAGACTTCCTTCCTCAACAGCAGGTGTTTGACACAAGCTCTGGCAAAAGAGTATGCCCCTTTCAAACTCCTATGGAATCACTTAGCAAACACTTCTTTTGCCACTGCTCCACAATATTTATTCAAGGGGAATGTGTTAACTATTGCTTGCACAGTCAAATGTTGTTTTAAAAATCAGAGGCCAGGGTATATAATAATTAATATTCATATCATAATTTCCATGTTTGGTGTATGTGTGTGTGGTATGCATGTATGGAGAGGCCAGAATCTGACATAAGGGTCCACTTCAGTCAAATCTCCTTGGTTTGTCAGACAAGGGCTCTCACTGAACCTGAAATCCCAGGGATTTGTCTATGTCTGCCTACCCAACATTGGAATTATAGACACACACCAACCAAACCCAGCATATGATGGGGGTGTTGGGGATCCAAATCTGGTCCTCATGATTGTACAACAAGTGCTTTCTTTACCTAATGAGACCTCATCCCAACCCCGTTCTGTGTTTTTGGTCAATTCAAGGAGGTAGTACCCATTACTCCACTTTGGTTAAGATGACTTATCAAAAAGGCTGCAATATTCCACTGCCTTTCATCTTCCCTTTGCAATGTTACTTTATAGCCTTTCTCATCAATAGTTGGGGTTCATTCTTCCCCTACTGGAAACTACCAGCTTGGGGACTTGCTCTGGACAAATATATTATAGGTAAAATGACTGGGTTAGTTTCAAACTCTGCTCTCAAGGGCCTTCCCATTTCTTCTTCGTTCCCAGGGAACCCTACTGCTGCCTTGTAAAATCAAACTTGGGATGGTAATTTGTTGATGGGGATACATACAAGTGTGAGCTACTCCCCATCACTGAAGCCAACATTGTGCCAATCTACAGAAACAGAGCTGCCTGGGGGACATGCCTGAGGCAGCCCAGCCACCACTGGACCTGTTCAGCTGAACCCAGCTTTGTTTGCAGACCCATACCACAGAGTGCTCTAGCAGTGGCTATTGCTTTAAACAACTAGCTTTTGAGTGGTTTGTTTTTCACAAACTTGTAACTTTACTTCATCCTAAGAAATTTCCAATGATAGCACTTTGTATTTGCATAGCTCTTTTTCTATTAGAAAACATTTTGTACATAGTATGCCATTGTCTCCTACTTTGCAGCTT
This sequence comes from Orientallactaga sibirica, assembly GCA_036365145.1. Lineage (NCBI taxonomy): Eukaryota > Metazoa > Chordata > Mammalia > Rodentia > Dipodidae > Orientallactaga > Orientallactaga sibirica. Next base: position 16,376,732 of record JAEOAD010000034.1, read on the forward strand.
CTTTTAAGTAAGGGCAAATATCCCTAGGTCCTTTATGGGGTTTTAAGACTCAATGGAAGCAATGCACTCAAACTTAGCAGATGATCAACATGTATTGCATCTCTGATTCTTTCTCTAAGGCATGGTTTCTAAACTGGTTTTCTTATTATCCCTCCCAAGAAGAAATTTTAGACATTTTTCCTATAATTCCTCCTATAAAAATTGGTTTTTTGAGGTAGGGTCTCACTGTAGCTCAAGCTAACCTGGAATTCACTATGTAGTCTCATGGTGGCCTTGAACTCATGGTGATCCTCCTACCTCTGCCTCCCAAGTGCTGGGATTAAAGGCATGCACACCACGCCTGGCTTTATATATTCTTAATTTATTGATTTTTTTAATGAAAAGGTTGTACACATAGACCCCCTCTCCCCACCCCAATTCTGCTGAGGGTCTTCAGTGGTGTTATTGGTATTCATTGTGAAGACTAAGAGGCCTTAGTCAGTCTCTTGAGGAGGGGGGGATATGGTATCTAAAGGCTAATCCCATTCATCCTGAGGCTCTTACAGTCTTTCAGCACTTCTCTTCCCTGATGCTCCTTGAGCCTTGGTGGACAAGATAAAGATCTGATTTAGTGTTACTTTTCTTTTGTTGTTTGTTTGTGGTTTTTGAGGTAGGGTCTCACTTTGGCTCAGGCTAACCTGGAATTCACTCTGTAGCCTCAGGGTGGCCTTGAACTCACAGCGATCCTCCTACCTCTGCCTCCTGAGTGCAGGGATTAAAGGCATGCCCACCACTCCTGGCTCTGTAGACTCTTGTATCTATTTTTATAAGGTTTGAGAGACCACAGGGTCTGTTGCCATTTCCTTGGATCTGGTTTTCAGGCTAGCCATGAGAAAAGTATTCGTGTCATTGCTTCTTTTATAATGACTTTTGGGCCTGGGCAGATAAGATGGAGGTGACCTATCTTCTGGTAGACAATATTTTTTATCTCTTTTGAGAGAGAAATAGAGACAGAGACAAAGAGAGAGAGAGAGATAATGGGTACAACAAGGCCTCTTGCCATGGCAAACCTACTTTAGACACATTGTGCATCTGGCCTTATATAGGTACTGGGGAATTAAACCTGCATCATAGAGTTTAGAAAGCAAGTTTCTTTAACCACTGAGTCATCTCTTCATCCTCTATAACATTTTAATATAAGAAACACATTGATATCCGTTTCTGTGCAGTATGTAACATTACACTATCAACGTTTTTTTTTTTTTCTCTTTATAAAACCTAGCTCCACCTTGTCAGATACATTATCTCATTGTCACTGAGCTGTGCATGCTCAGTTGCTACCACTATATGCATTCTTTTTCACAGTGACCTGGAATCATAAAATGATTTGCACAAGACCACATAACATTAACACTGCCAGCCCAGAAGGTCTACACATGACTCTTGACTCAAAGCTGATCACTCTCCATTCTTTAGTAAAGTGCCCAGGTTCAAATATGCAGTATGATCTAAGGTTGAATAAATTGAATTGTCTATCTTTCCTACTCTGGAGTGAAAACCAACTAATTAAACTGCTTGTACTTGTTATAGTGAAAGAGGTGGAAGCTCTATCAATGCTTAATAATCACACTGACAGACTGGAAGATTCTATTGGTTTCTCTGTGTATAGAGACTGTTCTTCAAGATGAAGAGAATTCATTCTCTGGAGCCATCCATCCAACCTCTCACTAAATTCACTCACACTACATTTCTTTAAGGATTTATAAGACAGAAAAGAAAATAGCAGCAAGACAGATGAAAACATTTTCTTGATACAGGCATAAAACTCTAAGGACTAGCAGCACAGAGGGGAGGACAGACAGGAAAAGACTGGAGAAGATTAAATGTGTACATGTCACTAATCACTGTATTCAACCTTTAGAAATGTTCTCTGTGAGGAAAGCCGTGAGCAGAAAGAGAGCTTATAAAGAAATGGGAAAGCAACCTGAGTGAGCTACAATGTTTGCATGACGAGATGTGATGGTGATTAAGCTCCAGGTAGCTCATAGCCAAACCTGAACCTGTCCATTTGAGGTCAGTTTAACCTGACCTTTGTTAAAGAGGCAATTCTGCCTGTGCATGTGAGGAAGGGGCTTGCAAACAACTGAGATGTAAGAGCTCCTAGCATCTTCCCCACATCATAGCACTTAGTTATCAAGGACCTCAGAGTCTGACTGATTACCAAGCAATTACAAACACATTTCTAAACCAGTTTCTCCCAGGGGCTCCTGCTTCTCTGTCTGAATGGCCTCTTTCTTTTTACCCAGGTCATAGTAATTAAGTGACAAGTGATTTTTATACAGCTAGAAGCTTCCCCACAGCAAGAAGGAATGACAGATGCTACAAATATTTACAAAATGGTGTATGTCTACATCTAGGAAAAGATTATACAGAGAGAGACCTCAGAAACCATATAAAGTGTTAAAGGAGGGGGAAGACAGGTTTGGAGGCAGAAAGTGAATTTTCTGAAATCCCCACAGTGCTAAAAGTATAGCATGTCCATTTTGTGCTCTTTGTATGGTGCCTGATCTTGCCTCCTATGAGCAGTGATCTGCTGCCCTCTCAAGTGTGGAGTTAATTCCTGCATAGCTGCTTTAGAGAAACAGACAGACAGAAAATGCTTTTTTAATTACCCATTGCCTCTTCCATCCAGGTTGTCTTGAAAGAAGATTTGAAAAACCATTTTATCTTCTTCCAGTGCAACCTAAGCATCCAGTGAAGTTCAGAAATAATTAAGGTGAGGTACTACATGTCTCTGTCACTGTGGGTCCGAGGAGTGGACTCATCTAGTAACTACACTATCCTTGGTATGCTTGTGAGAAACACACACACACACACACAACACCCTCTTTAAATAACACTTTTGACATCAAGTGCTTTTCCTGAACCTCATCTTTGTGAATCTTTTCTCACTGGTGCCCAGTGCACATGCAACAGATGCCATTGGCATTCCCTTTGTGGGTGAGTCCTTGCTTCTGGAAGAGCCTACCATCTGCTCCTTTCTGTCTCACGTTCATCCTCCTGCTCCATTTCCCATCTTTGATAGCTTCTTTAGATCTTTTAGAAATTCAGCTTAGAGAATTTTCAGGTTGACTGTCTTACATCCTATGCAACAGTGGCTTACATGGTACAACCTCCTGCTCCCACTGCACCCCTGCTCTGCCACACCTCAGAGGCACAGACCTCTTTTAGCTGATGCAATGACTTTCATGTTCTTTCCTTTCTCTGGGTGGCCTCAACTCTGGATCCTTTTGATTTACTTCTGAACTCAGTGGCATGGATCGAACCTGAAGAATTTAGATCAAACATTACTTTCATGGCTTACGAAGGCACAGCTGTATTAGATGGTCCCCAAACCCTCTCCCTGCCCACAGAGCTTCATCTCATGTCCTACTTCTAGTTCTTGCACTGCCATTCACTTGTAAAACATTGGGGGAAAATCTTTCACTTAAGAAATAATTATTGTTCATTCATTTACACATTCATTCCTACATACATTTATTCATTTAGTCAGTCATATTCTCAATAAACATGATCAGCCTTAGTATGTACCAGGAAGCTTATTGGTGTCGGTTTAAGTGACTGACCTTCAGAGTGCCTTCACAGAGAGATTATGTGAGGTCATCTCCTTATATATCTCTGGACAAACTAAGGTGACTCATTTAGGACTGATAGCAACACTGTCCCAGGCAGAGCCTGGGGGGAGGGGAAGGCTTTGGATGTGCCCCTTATCTGTAGGAACAAACCAGGGTGGAAGGCATGGTTTGTAGAAGGGAAGCCTGCAAGAGAAAGGAAGGAGTGAAAGAGTAGTAGATAATGCCTTTTCTCAAGTCCTTCTCCATGGCATCCTATGTCAAAAATAGACAGGTAGCTGGACAGAAGTAGCAGCACCTGCTTAAATCTGCAATCTCTTGCAACCTGAGATCCCAGAATGAGATAATCTCATAGGTGACACTTCTGTCATTGGGAACTGCAGAACAGCAATGTGGGCCTATAATATTCTTTGAATTACCCAGATACCTGCCTGTGGTAGTTTGAATAGATGGTCCCCAATATATTCAGTGTTTTATTAGTTTGTAGTTTGGATCTGCAGCCACTTGATTGGAGGAGGTGTCATTGGTCAGAATTTAGGATTCAGCCCTAAGGTGTGGGGGTGGATTTGAAATTCCAGTCTAAAGATATGCAAAGAGCCTAGTTCCATCCATAGTGTGCTCTGTGGCTTTTGGTTTGTGGCTTTTCTTCTCTCTTTCTGCTTGGACCTGTGAAAGGGCCAGCTTCTTCTGCCATTATGGAACTTCCCCTGGATCTGTAAGCTTCAATAAATATCCCTTCCTACCTAACTGTGCCTGGTTTTGAAGTTCATCTCAGTGAACCTGAAGCTGTCTGCTACACTGCCATTCCCGCTTCTCTGTTTGCCCTTCTCCTCACAGATGTGGCAATAGTGAGTATACTGGACAGAAGTTTATATCAGTAAGGAGTTTTGGAGTCAATTTCCTGTGTTTTCTACATCAGGATATTTTAAATTTCTTTTTGAACCTCAATTTTTCATCTATTAAATCAGGAGGTTGATACAAACATTTGCTGTAGTTTTCAAAGACTGGTCCCAGCAATCTTTCTTACTAGATTTCTGTGTGTCTCTCCTCACAGCCCACTTTTTAATTTTTATTTTATTTTATTTTTATTGACAACTTCTATACTTACATACAAAAAACTCATGATATTTCCCTCCCCTCCCTCATTCCCCTTTAGAACTCCATTCTCTGTCATGTCCCCTCCCTTTCTTACCCCATTCCACCATACTTCTGCAGGAAAGGCAGCAATTTGTGTCCAGAGCTCAGATGTTAGCCACACCTAGACTCAGCCTCTGTTTGGACTCTCTGCTCTGGGGGCTTCCAGGGGCACAGTTAACTCCATGAATGGACCAGAGCCAGAGGAATCTAAGTTAAGTGCTCAAGCAGGGCAGTTTCATAACATCAATCACAGTTTTTAATAGCTGCCATTTGACCCTGAGACTTTTGTTGTGTCACCTCTCCTTCCCTCTCTCTCTCTCCCTTTCTGCCACACAGAGAGCTTTCTTATGCTTGTGTGTCCTTGTCACTTATGCCCATTCTTCTCACAAATTTACTATCACTGTCTCCATTTTTCTTCTGCCTTATTTATTTATTTATTTATTTTTTTTTGTGACAGGATCTCATGTAGCCCAGTTTTTAAATTTTTTTTTATTTTATTAAGGGGGCAGGGAGAGAGCGAAATAGGTAGATAGAATGGGTGCACCAGGGCCTTCAGCCATTGTAAACCAACTCCAGACACATATGCCACCTTGTGCATATGGCTTACATGGGTTATGGTGGGTCTTTGGCTTTGCAGGCAAATGACTTAACCACTAAGCCATCTCTCCAGCCCTACCCCAGGTTTTTAATGAACTTACTATATAGCTGAGGATTATTTTGAACTCCTGATCCTCATGTCACCACCTTCCATGAGCTGGGATTATAAATGTGTGTCATCTAAGTACCATCCAGGTTTTCAGTTCTTTTTCTCTGCAGCTTAAAGAATTAAAAGTCAGAAAAAGTTCGAAGATAAAGCAGAGCAAAATTTATTTAAAGTGAAAGTAAAAAGAAAAATCAATAGAGAAAAGCAAATTGCTAGTGGAAGGAACTCTAGAGATGGAGTCTACCATCCCTACTAGAAGTCAAAACTTTATTGCCTGAGAGAAGCCTCCCCATTGAGATGGAATTGATTGATCCAAGATGCACCTTTTACTGCACAGACCTTAGGCATGTCCAGAAATGCCCAGGCATGTCTGGGCAACTTCATCAAGGGTGCCCACCAGTGGAGAAACCTCACCCATGTATCCACGTACCAGAAAGTGAGTCCCCTCTCTGCCATCTTTGGTCCCCATGTTGGAACATACCAGTAAAACAACAGAGCTGCTTACCCAGGGCTCTTTTTCCCTGTCTCCCTACCAAGCAGGGCAAACTACCTAGCTTCTGTGGTGTATGGCACAATGTAGATCTGGCCCTAGTCAGACCGCATGGCAGAAGAAACCAGGAAATGGCTTCTGTGAACATGACATTCTGCACAGGCCTGGCATGACAACAGCTACAGTTCCATGCTAGCAAGAAACCTGCTACGAGATGACCTGTCCAGAGACAGGCTGTCATTGGTCACCAAAATACATACATTGGTCACCAAAATACATACATACATACATACATACATACATACATACATACATACATACATACATACAATGATTGGCCAGCCAAGCCCCTTAAAACCTCCTGAACTTCCTCGAATAAACGAGTTTTGTGGCAGCTCACCCTCCGCTTTCACCCAACTCTCAAAGTCTGTGTTGTGATTCCGGGTTGCTCATCCCCAACTCGGTAGAGACTCTGCTGTCCCTCCTGGGCTGGCCTTAGGGGGAACCCCAACACTGTGGTCCCTCAGTATCACTCTTAAACATTACAGGAGACAGACAGTTTTCTTGACTAGGCAGATAGATAGGGAAAACTGGGTCCTTGATAGGTGGCTATAGTCTAAGCCAAAATGGCAAAGTGGGTGACCACACTTTCTACTTCTTCCTGGTCTAAGTGAAAATTTCCTGCTGTCAGGCTGGCTTGGTGGCCTTCCTGGGACCTGCTCAATAGTCTATGCATTATTTACTAATTGGTACCTTCACCTTCACTTAAGCTGACCAATCATGGACTCTGGACTGGTGCACTTCTCCCATTCAACTATAGATTTTCCAGCCCTCCTCCCATATGAGTTTATTCTCTTTGCTTTATTTACCACTTACTTTGAAATACACTTCATTGTTTTATATGATTTCCTGCCTTTTATTTCTTTCTTTTAAAAAATTTATTTATTTATTCTAATTTTACATTCATGTTGGTGACCCTGGTAGCCTCCTCCCTGTCTTCCCCCCTCCAAAGGGACCCTTCTCTTTGGTGAATGTGGGTCATGCATTATTGGGGTAGTCAACCTTATGCAGGAGAGGCAAAGTCTCTGTGCATAATGACCCAACTTGTGGCTCTAATACTCTTTCTGCCCTGCCCTTCTTCTGCAAATTTCCCTGAGCCACGTTGGGATCATTTTAGTTCTACTTGAGTAATGAGGTCTTGGGAGCCTCCGTATGTCTGGATATCTGGCTTAGTAGGAGTTGAATGTTCTCTGTGTTTATCTCCTTCAGCCTTATTCTGGTTTTGGGTTCACCAAGAAAGCGGTACTCTTGCCCATTTCCCAAGTTACTCAATGGTTTCAGCTGGGGCCCTGGTGAGGTGTGATAGGCTGATCCTCCCTTCAGGTTTGTCATCCATCTGAAAAAGAGAAGCAAATTCTCCAACACAGAGAGAAATTATTACTAGATAGATAGATAGAATGGCCATAGTTATTTTAGAGAGAATTTTACAAGCATAGGCCCTCTTCTAGCCCACATTTGGTGGGAGCTTGATCTTGAGAATGGGCTCATTTTTTGTACATGATTTTGACTTATTTTTCAGTTCTAGCTATGAGTTCCATTCCACTGAGTGGATCTATTAGCCAAATCAAGAGCGGTTGGTTACCCACCATGGCTGTGTACCACTATTGCACTTGTTTGAGCATTACTACAGGTTGTTTCTTGCTGGCTAGCTTAGACTGTAAGTTGTTTGGACAGATGTCAGTCATTTTCCCCCAGTCTCTCATGTAGCACCCTCTGGCACTAGACTAGCTATCTAGGGCCTACCCTCTTCCAGATTCCAACCAGGTCACTCCATGTTTCATCCCAACAGCATACAATGTCTTTGGCAGTAGGGTCTTACAATTAACCTTTGGTGGGTCATCAAGAGCTCTGACAGAAATCTGTCTTTTTTTGGGAAACCTTGTAGGTCTCTCTGACCAACACCTCATCATGAAATTTAACCCCATGCTGGTACTGGGAGTTACAAGTCAGTGCCAAGGAAGGTGAAGGAAGAAAAAGATAGGTACTATAAAAGAGAAAGAGAGCACAGAGAGGAGAGGGAGAGAGAGAGAAAGAAACAGGAAAAGATTAAGGTTGGTCTTCAAGATGTTCTCTCCAGGTCCCTGTGGTTCAGATATTTCCTCTGCTGGTCTGCTGAAGGATCATTGTGTTAGCCTGTTGTTCAGAATATAGGATTTTATGGTACAATTTCTATTTAGGTCCCTATTTCTATCTCCCCACCCTTACCCTCCCTTCTACCCTATCACTCCCTCCCACCCTTACCCTCTCCTCCCATCCCATGCTCTCTATTCTCTGGTCCTCAAGGTACTTATTAAATATGGCAGCATCTTGGGCGGATTCAGGTTAGGAGCCACAGATGAATGATATCATGCAATGATTATCTTTTTGTGATTGGGTGAGTTCACTGAGAATTATGTTTCATGTTCAACCATTTTTTTTTCAAATTTTATTGTTTGATTTTTCCTTACTGCTGCATAGAATTCCATAGTGTAGATATACTATATCTTTCTTATCCATTCATCTAATGATGGACACCTGGGTTGATTCCAGCTCTTAGCTCTTATGAATTGAGCAGCTATAAACATGGTTGAGTGAATCTCTCTGATCTGAGGCTTGGAGCTTTTAGGGTAAATGCCCAGTAAGGGAATAAGTGGATCTGTTGGTAGGTATATAGTCATCCTTTTCCAGAGTCTCCATATAGCTTTCCATAATGTTTCTACCATTTTACATTCCCACCAAAAGTGAAAGAGTGTTCCTATTTCTCCATAGCCTTGCCAGCATTTGTTTTCATTAGTTTTTTTTAATGTTAGCCATCCTTACTGGGGTAAGATGGAATCTCATAGTTGTTTTAATTTGCATTTCCCTGATGATAGGGATGTTGAACATTTTCTTAAGTGTGTGTTTGCCATTTGTATTTCTTCCTCTGAGAACTCCCTGTGCAGTTCTCTGCCCCATTTTGTGAATGGGTTGTTTGATGATGCATTGTTTAGGCTTTGGAGTTCTTTGTAAATTCTAGAAATTAGGCCTCTGTCAGTTGTATAGCTGGCAAAAATTTTCTCCCATTCTGTGGGTAATCTGCTGGCTTTGGTTATAGTATTTTTGTCAGTGAAAAAGCTCTTCAGCTTCATGAGATCCCAGTGGCGGAGTGATTGTTTAATTTCCTAAGCTGTTGGGGTTTTGTTCAGGAAGTCTTAGTGCTAGAAGTACTAGCTCAAGCAATAAGACAGGAGAAGGAAGGAAGAAGTTAAGTTAGCCCTATTTGCAGACGACATGATTCTGTACATAAGTGACCCGAGAACCTCCATCCCAAAACTCTTAAAGGTGACTAGCGCCTTCAGCAAAGTAGTGGGATATAAGATTAATGCACAGGAATCAGTAGTCTTTCTATATGCAAAAGACAAAGGTACAGAAAAAGAAATAAACAACATTGTCCCAATTTCAATAACAAGAAAGAAAATAAAATACCTTGGAATAAAATTAATCAAGGAACTGAAAGACCTATATAATGAAAACCTAAAAACACTCAAGAAAGAAATTGAGGCAGACTTCATAAAATGGAAAGACTTCCCATGCTCCTGGATAGGCAGAATTAACATTGTGAAATGGCAATTTTATCAAAAGCATTATATATATTTAACGTAATACCAATAAAAATCCTGACTTCTTTCTTCACTGAGATATAAAGAAATGATCTCAAAATTCATATGAAAAGGCAGAAGGCCTTGTATATGCAAGCATATCCCCAGAAAAAGAAACTCCTCTGGAGGCATCATCATATGTGATCTAAGGCTACACTACAAAGCCATGGTAATAAAAACAACATGGTACTGGCATAAAAACAGGAATATAGACCAATGGAACAGAACAGAGCACCCAGACTTTGGGTCAAGTAACTACAGCTACTTGATATTTGACAAAGGCCCTACCAATGTAGACTAAAAAAGCATCTTCAACAAATGGTGCTGGACAAACTGGACAACTATATGTGGGAAAATGAAACTCGATCCACCCATCTCACCATGCACAAAAATCAAGTCCAAATGGATCAGAGACCTCAATATAAAACTGGAAACTCTGCCTTTTATTTCTCTAATCAGCAGAGATAATGAATCCAACATCCCTAAACAGTATTAACTCAACACATATGGACTTCCATCTTCTAAAGACCACCTTCCTTCTTCCTTCCGTTTCTTTCCCCCTTACCCTATTGTCTCTCTACAGTCTCCCTTATCTTCAAAAAGGTCTCTTCTCTGCCTCATCCTTATCCTTGATCTTCATTTATGCTGTACCTTCGCCCATCTTTATTCATTACCTTCATATTTATTATTCATCCTTCTCTCTTCAGCAGCCATACTCTTGGAGGGGCTCAGATTGTGTTCAAATTATGTGAATTTTGAGTAGTTTTGTAAGTCCTCAGTATATGATTGAGTCATCTATAAAACAGGTCAACAACTGGTATGCCACATAATCTTTGTGTTGATATCAGATGATATTGGTAAAAGATAAGATTAAATATAACACCTTAAAAATGAACACTGGCAAGTCTGTGAGTTTAACTTGGCATTAGAGCCTTGCCTAGCATATACAAGGTTCTGGACTAAATCCCAGCACTGCCAAAGAAAAAGAAACTGGCTAATAATGACCAACATCATTTTCATGGTATACACATACATTAAAGGAAAAATCTGAGTTATTTTCTCTCCTGTTTTCATTTCTTTATTCTTTTCAAACCTTCAGTTCCTCTTGAATGAGGTTAAGTATCCCTTACTTGTATTTTCATGACTCCTGACTCAAACCCTTAGAGCTCATGTAACACTGGTTTATAATTGCCTGTTTTACCTTCCTTCTGTCTTCTCCACCTGTATTGGAGGTCCTGTCTTGTTCAATACCATAATACTAGGGCTTGAGGCAGTGCCAGGGAATGTTAGGGCCTGGATGCAGGCTTAGGTTAAGATGAGTGAGTTATTTGAATCATAATATTTAAGAAGGACTCACTCTTATAACCATATATGTGTAATAGATACTAAGTAACAATTTATGAGCTGACATATTGGATGCTTTTGTTCCGCTTCCCCTACACCTTCTCAGTCACAGTTCCCAACCACAGGAGTCTTTTGTTTCTCTCTCACTCTGTCTCCCACTCTTCCTGTTAACTCCTGTTCTCACCCATAGATGCCATGGCCGGACTCTGTTTCTTTAACAACATTCATCTTTTCTCGCTAGTATTCATGCCTCCTTCATTCTTCCCAATACAATCTTCCTCCTACCCTTCCTCCATCTTGTCCTATTTATGTGCTTGAATCTGGAAAAAATGTCTCTTCTCTGTGTCTCTTCCCTTATTGTTGTATATGATTGTGTTTTTGTTTTTGTTTTTGTTTTTCTTTTTGTCCATGGAGGGAAAAGATTCCTTTGATATTGCTTCAATGGATCAGGATAGACACAAAAAACATGCACAAATTTTGCTTAATGTGGAAAATTTTATTCCTATTAAATTACCTTGGTTTCCAAACAGCTGCAGATCTCAAAACTCAAAGCTCCGAACCAGGACATTGTCCTCTCCCAGGGGTGAATGGCATTTGTAAAAGTCTTTAACCACCTTTCCCTATAGTCACTTAATGAATAGAAGTTACGTTATTAGTTGGGCCTTGATTTGATACTGAAAAGGTAAAACTGTTAAGAACAGATCTAGGTTCAGGTCTGGAAATAAAAATATAAGACATAAGCTGTTAGTCAACTACTTCCTCCTTCCCGACACCTGTTTGTTGTTGCCTCTAATTTCTAAGATCAAAACTTATCAGGCATTTGCATCTACCATTTGAGCTAAATTCACATTAGCTATTCAATCTCTTCTCTATTTAGAATATTTCCCCAAATAAGATTGCCTGAAAAATTTTAAACTTAAATTTAGGAACAGGTAGCTTTGAAAAAATACAAACTAACTGATATTTGCATAAACAATTTGTAGAAAAACTGAACAATAATTATTCTAGGGTGGGATTTAGCCTGTTTCATGTTTCGAACTCCATGTTTCTGTGACTGTCCAGAGGTTTACATAATAGCTAACACTTCTGATATATATATATATATATATATATATATATATATATATATATATATGTGTGTGTGTGTGTGTGTGTGTGTGTGTGTGTGTGTGTGTGTGTGTATGGCACTATACTTGATATTTGTTCTAAGCACTAAATGAGGATACAGTGTAGGGGACAAAATGTAGTTTTATGGTAGTCCTCATATGTGGGATGCATAATTTTTTTTTGGAAGAAGAACTGACCAGGAGAGATTGAGTGAAGAGGAGAGGAAGACCATCTTAGGCACAAGAAATGTTTAGTTTTTTGAGAGAACATAACCTGTTGCATCCTCTTTTAAGAAAATTTAGTAATATTTGGCATTTTTCTTAAATAATTTGACCTAGCATCCCCATTCCCAATGGTGTTCTTAAATAAATTGGTATACCAAGAAAAGACATATATACAAGAGGAACATTCAAACATTGTTGGGAGCAAGAAAAATGAATGGAAATGACATAAATGTCTGTCTATGGAGGAGTTGTACCCAGGGCACTTTGTTGCTGCTAATAAGAACCAGCTTTTCTTGGTACCAGGACAATAAATCTGTGTGATATAAAATCAAGTGCTGACATCTCAGGGACCATGGTACTATTGTGATGTCTTTGATGAGTTAACATGATGAGGGTAAACGATGGTCCTAGGATGCTCTTAATGACAAAATTCTCATCATGAAGATAGGATACTTTCTCAGGAAGGTTGGGAAACAAAATGAAAGTTTGGCAATGTTTGTAGTGTACTCATTCTTTCTCCCCGTTGCTCAACCAAACACTATATATGCCACTGTGATGTACTTTGATAGAATTGATTGAAGTTACTAATCTCTTGACTTTTAGTCAATCCAAAGGATGACCCTGACTTAATCACTTAAGAAACTTTTTGAAGAAGCATCGGCATTGACCATGTAAATCTTCTGAACAGCTTTTCTTTCTCATTCTATCTTTATCTTGGACACCAGGAGTTCTAGCCTGTGCTTTTGAAGTTCTACACTATTTTTTTATCCTCTTTTCTATCTTCCTACTGACTGAAATTTTTAGACAGACATACTGCTGCTTAAGCTAACTGTGTTCAATAAATCCATGTACATAAAAACATGTATGTATGTACTTATTTTTCAGTATATATGGGTCTTCTTTGACAGGACGTTGATAGATGTACTTTTAGCATAAATAAAGCATGTACAATACAATACACATACATTTACACAGCAATTTTTTTTTGTTGGAGAAATTTTGGAGCTTCAAGGGAAAGAATCAATGGTGGGAATAGTTCAGTTTTTCTTAATTTAGCAAATGTTTGTACAAAATAAAGATTTCTCAACAACAATTTCATATGCAGCTGCAATTCACTCTGATCATATTCATCCCTTATTCCCACTCTCTTGTCCTTGTATTCTTTCTCATTCCACTTAAATTTGACTCCTGCTTTCATTTTTTTTTCAGATCTAGATTCCACATATGAGAGAAGACATGTTTTTTTCTGAGTATGATTTATTTAAGTTAATATGATGTTCTCCATTTCCATGGATTTTCTTGCAAATGACGGAATTTCATCTTTATGTTGAAAAACAACTTCGTGGGTACATGTTCACAATTTTCTTTTTTCATTTTTCTGTCAATGGGCACCTAGGCTGGTTCTATAACTTGGCTACTGTCAATAGTGCTGTAATGAGCATGGGATACAGGTACCTCTTTAGTATGCTTTCATTCTTCTGGACATAAGCCCAGCAGTAGTATAGCTGAATTGTATGGAAGTTTTAATGTTAGCATTTTCTTATTTGTTGTACTTAGCTTCAAGCTTTATGTTTATCAAAAGTTCATTACTATCTCTGTCTTTACAAATTGAGGTTATAAAGTATTCAGCTAAATTTGTTATCTGAGCCAATTTTAAGTGGATAGTTAAGTGAGTCTAAATATATCTACTTTGCTATGAAAAAGATCTTCAGAAATTTTTCATCTTGTAAAACCAAAACTTATACCTTTTAAGCAGCAGTTGCTCTTTGTCCCACCCTCAGCCTCTAGTGACCACAATTCTACTCCCTGAAATTTGGTCTACCTTTCCTCTCAATGGAAAAACTGACATAATATCGGTTTACTGATCACTTAATCAATTATTTTCTGTCACTGAAATAAAGAGCATTTTGCACATATAACTTCCATGTATTCAAGATACACATTGACTGCCAAAATTTCACTGTCAAATAGCTATTGAGTTGGACACCTTGGGACATGAAGATGAATAAGTTGAAGGATAATAATAAAGCCTTATGGATCTTATGGGCTGTTTTGAAGACATTGAGAAAATGGATATATCATGGACACTGAAGTTATGAAAACATTAATAATATTTAGCATTTTTATTAATAACATGATCTAAGGTGGAGGCCAGGGAGGGAAATTCCTCTGCAAAGTGAACCTGGGAAAGCCATTTATCACTGCCCTTGATATTCTCAGAAATGGAGAATAGGTAGGGCCATATGATCCTTGGGATGTATTAGTTAATTTGTCATGTGCTCTTCCATATGGATAGTCCATTAAGATACACAGAAAAATTAAAATAAATCATAAAAGTACAAAATAAACTAGAACATGGTTTATTTTTAATGATTTTGATTTAATCCTAACTCTTTAGGCAATAACACAATATAACAATTCTCTTTACTCCTTTTAATTTTTATATAGGTTCTAATATGATTAAAATGATGTTATGAGTGATAATTTCATCACTCATTTAGAGTATAATCTATGCTGACATTAAGACAATGGAAATATTTAGCCTTAACAAACCTGCTCTGAAGTGTGTTAGTGTTATTAGACCCATTTTCTGAGTTAGAAACTGTGACTTAGAGAAGTTACTGAGCTACATAATGCCACACAGAGTCCAGGTAGCTGTAGGAGTTGCTCCACCAGTTAGAGTGGATAGGGGCTGAATGAGCTGGATTCATCCTCTGATCTTTGAGATCAGTGGGAGTCAAAAGACAATAACAATGAGTTGTAACTCAAGGAAAAATGATAAAAAAAAATCCTAAAACATATGTAAGGAAAAATAAGAGAGAGAGAGAGAGAGAGAGAGAGAAGTTCAAGCTCATGCTAGCTCCGTGTGTTAGAAGGCACAGGTGTGAACACCATGAACACCAAAGTGATCATTGTTCAAAATAGAAGTGTCTTTGTCAAACAGAGTCAATTTAAATTATATATTATGTTTATATATATACACATACACAGAGCAAATAACCTAATTTGGAATATCCTTAACCAGCCCCCATCCCAACCACCAGTCATACACCAAGATAATTTATTCCCTAATCCCTGGCTCATATTGTGTGGTTGCTAAATATATTTTTACAAATGTATTTAGCATTTATTTATGTGTGTGTATGCACCTGTGTTCCTTGGTTTGTTGTCACTGCAAAAAAAAATGCCAGGCAATATTTGTGCCATTTTTGGGTCTGGCTTTACATGAGTGGCTGGAGAATTGAATCTAGGCTGACTGGCTTTGCAAACAAGCACCTTTAACTGCCGAGCCATCTCCCAAGTCCCAATAAATATCTTTTAATGAATAATTTATATAGATTTTTGATTCTAGAAGACCTAGGATTATAAACTATCCATGTGTAATTTACTTAACTTCTCAAGTTCTCAGTACCCTTGTCTATAAACAATGTCATTACAATAGAATACCAATGCTATAAAGTGAAATATCTTATGAAAAATGATTATGCCTACAATGTAAAAAGTGTCTAGTAAACAATGCTATAATTGGATGATTAATAAAATGTCCCCACCAACATTCTGAAGGATTTAACCAATACACTTCTTGTTCTTCAAAGTCTCCCTTTACTGAGAGAGGGAGGGGTAGAGGGACAGAGCAAGAGAAAGAAAGAGAGAGAGAGAGAGAGAGAGAGAGAGAGAGACTAACTCTATTTTCTTAAAATTTTACTCTGTAAACTGTAAGATGGTCTCTCTAAACCTGAGATCAGACTTTTGGAAGGAAGTTTGGTTTGTCTAATCCTTTTGTGCCTTCAGTGGGAAAGGAGACTAAAACAAATGAAACAATATGTCATAAATTCAGATTGAAGTAAAAAGCCTGAACTGCTCCCAGCCTTTTCTAGACCTAGTAGGCCACACAACCTGTGTTTTACTTTGCCAGGCTCTGGAATTTCAGCACAGACAAGTTTATTCCTATCTGCCACCAGTCTTACTATGCTTTCCAGCTGTGAGCATTGTATTCTTTTAAATGTCTTGCCCCATCATTGGTGCCGAAGGATACTAAAAAATTGTTAGTGGATGGTTTCTAAATTAGAAATGAGGAGAAGATATCCATATTCAAACCAGCTTCGTTTTGCTGGCACTTTTCTTTCTGCCTTCCCCTCACAGATGCAAGCTAGAGTTTAGGAAACTGCTTGTGCATTATGGCTGTTATAGAACCAAGCTATAATTTTCAGGCTAATGGAAGACGTATTGGCAAAAGTTGACATTAAGTGGAACTAATTGCACTGTAACTGCTAAATAACTAAGAAATAACTACCCTGTAATTTATGGTGCAGTGTGGACTGTTCAGTAACTTTGGGGCTCTTCATCTAACAAGGAGTTCAGTGATGCATGAGCTACGAAACTTTCTACCATTCAGAATGCCCCAGATGCTGAAGGGTGTGTTGTACAAACATGCACGATAGCAGTTTATAGAGGTAGCATGCCCACTTAGGGTAATGGCTCCATTCCAGTGCTTAGTGGACGAGAATCATCCCTCATTGCATCTTAGTTGCAGGTCCACTGTAGTTTGTAATAGAAAACGTAGTGCATACCTCAGTAGTTATGTCTTTTATGCTTTGATTCTGCTAATGGGTAGACATTTCTCTAGGGACCACATAAATTAAAGAAGAAAATAAGGGCAAGTAATGAGGCATAGAGGGCAATACTCTCTTCTGTATGACATAGCCCTGATGTCTGATTAGGTTATGAAATCCAGTTCTTCCAAGCCATCATCTGAACCACAGCTCTAGTGAAGGACTGTATTAATTTCCATTCACCTATCACGGTAACATTGTTCCTGAGTCCCTGCCACTTATTACTCTTTCCTACCCAACTTGTGCTCACAGTCCATTTTTGCATAGTTAATATTTATCCTCTAATGTCAGAAATGTGCTTAGACAACTTCTTCTTAACTTCCTTAAATGCTCTCCTGCTATCTAAAACAGGATTTTGCAAAACCATGATGCATACAATAGGAACCACAAGAGATAGGTATGGTAAGTGCATTATTTGAAATGGTCATGTTATATCCTTCTCTTAGAAACACATCCCATAAGGAAGTGGGAAGATGGCTCAGTGAGCAAAGTACTTCTTGCCATGTTAGCATGAGGACCTGAGCTCATTATCACCCACACTCACATGAGAATGCTGGGCATGGAGGCATACCTATCAATCTAGAACTGGGAAGATGGAGATAGGAGGATCTCTGGTACTCTCTGGAATGCTAGTGTAGCCAATTTGAGTGCCAGTCTCAATGAATGATGCTCTCTCAAAAATAAGACAAAGTAGCCAGGTATACTGGCACATACCTTTAATCCGAAGCACTCAGGAAGCAGAAGTAGGAGGATCGCTGTGAGTTTGAGGCCACCCTGAGACTACAGAGTGAATTCCAGTTCAGTCTGAGCTAGAGTCAGGCCCTACCAAAAAAAAAAAAAAAAAAAAAAAAACAGAACAACAACAACAACAAAAGATGAAAAGGTGATTGAAGAAGCCATCTAACATCAATCTGTGGCATCCACACAATTAGACACTCACATTCATACACATCCACCTATGCACATAGAAATACACACACACACACACACACACACACACACACACACGTCCAAAAAATAAGTTTATGCTTTAAGACTTGAGTAAATTGTATAGTGAGGAATCCTGTTTAACTTGGTCTTTTTCAAACTTTGATCCTCCTAATCCATCTGTGTATATATGCATAAAAGGTGGGTCTTGTGTGTGTGTGTGTGTGTGTGTTTGTGTGTATGTGTGTGTGTGCGTGCACGTGCATGTGTGTGATGGAATTCTACTCAGAGGTAAGAAAAAATGAAATAATCAAATTTTCGGGAAAATGGAGGTAGTTGTAAAAAATCATGCTAAGTGAGGTTACATAGTTGCAGAAAGACAAACACTACATTTCCTCTCTCCTGTGTACCAGCATCAGTTAATTGTAAGCCATTATCAGTATCAAGAGTAGGGACATGGTACTGGAATGAAGCTAGAAAATAATGGAATTAGGAAGGGAGGGAAGGAAGGGTTACTTGACAATAAGTTGGTTGTCAGCAAAGAGAAAGAAAGAAAGAGAGAGAGAGGAAGAAAGAAAAACAGAAAGAAAGAAAGATAAAGAGAGAGAGAGAGAAAGAGAGAGAGAATAGAAAGGCTTCAGAGGTAGATAAAGGGGGGGAATACACAAAACTAAAGGGAACATGACTGAATTCCATAGAAATCTTCTGCCAGGATACCATTCTACAAGTCATTGCCCTCCTAAGAGAGAGGTGGGACCCAAAGAGAAGAGCTCCATGAAAGGTGGAGAAAGCATAACACCAAAACCATGGGCTCAGGCTGATAAATCCCCCGGCTTGAACTGGGGCCCCTGCATAGTGATCTATTGGTCAGGGAGACCTAATACAGGCCATTGTCAAAACGCTTGGTTACATGCAAGAGCTAAATAGTAAGTCCCTATTGCTGAAGACACCGCAAATTGTGGCCACAGAACATCAAGTGTCCATGCAGGAACTGAGAGAGAATCTAGTTCCCTCCAGGTTAGCCCTCGTAGTAGAAAGTGCTGTGAGAGCAGCTGGTGAATGGTGAACAATGGTTACCAATAGATTGATTAAGCATGAGATCCTACCAGATACCAAATCAATCAGTCAAGCAAGTGGTATACAATTGTGTAATAGTAGCACACAGCCAGAGTAGGTAACCAACTGCTCACAGACTGGACATGAGACCCACTCAGTGGGGGAATACTCATATCTGGCTCTTGGAGCCAATGTTCCCTAAGACAGGAAACCAACTGGCTCCAGAGAGAACTTCCACTGCTCCTTAACTAAGAAGAGTGGATATGCACATCAGTAAGTCTGTCTAATAACTAGGCCTAGCCTCATTAATGCACACTGCTCTCACCTTTAGTTGGAGAATCTGTTCTACCTTACAATGGTGGAGAACACTGAGGAGAACAAGGGTACATCAATGCATCAAGAACACAGAGCCAACTGCAAGTCATATGATGGGTCACCTCCACCTCCTCTACCCAGGTCCAGAATAACTGCAGAGGATGTGGTGACACAAATACTGCTCACAGCCCATCCTGAAAGCCAGTTTTAGGGAGTTGACAACAGACCCTGTGGTCACTCAAGCCTCATCTAAACAAAGATCCAAAGTCTACAGAGAAAGCAGCAATCAAGTCCCTGTCTTGCCCACAAAGGCTGTGGGAACATTTTAGAAGAAAGGGAAGAAAGATCGTAAGAGTTTTGGGGTGGGAAGAAATAGCCTGAGGCACAGTCCCCCTACCCAGAGGCTAACTCAGGCCTCTTGGTCCCCACAATTAATACCAATAACCCCACTGAAAATACACTGAGCACAATTGGAGCAGAGGTAAGGGGGTTTAAGAGGGTTACGTTTTTATTTTTAAAATTTTTTAAATTTTTAGTTGTTAAGGCGCCTGCCTGTGAAGCCTAAGAATGCCTGTTCAAATCTCCAGGTCCCACGTTTAGCCAGACACAAGAGTGAAGCAATTGCACAATGTCGCACATGCGCACAAGGGGGAGCACACGTCTGGAGTTCATTCACAGCAGCTGAGAGGCTGAGGTGTGCCCATTCTCTCTGTTTCTCCCTCTCTGTCTCTCTCAAATTAAAAAATAAAAATTCAGAACAGTGTGCTGTGTGTGTGTGTGTATGTGTGAACATGCACATGGGTTCTACTGCTGTTCTGCTACTATCTCGTCTTTCTTCCCTCTCTTCACTAGAAAACACTTTGAAGAAATGCCTCTGTGATTTAGATCTTAACATTTTAGTAAACACTTGTCTTTGATGACTTCATTTGCAGTCATCTCTCTGGGCAGCACTGACACTCTGCCTTTGACACCTTTCTTCAGTGACCAGCCAGAGTTGCTCATGCCCACTGGCTATCATAGGGATTTGTTGTAAATCTACACCCATTATTGTGTACTTATCCTCTTGATGTAAGCAAGTAATCCACAAACTGGACAATTCTGATATCTTGTTTTTGACACTCCTTACATCTGAGAGATGCCCTCTTATTGTAGGGTATTTAACAGAATTATTGGCTCATTTACACCAGATGCCAATAGTATCAGCACCTATCAGAACATCAATGAATAGCACCATATATTCTTCAGGGAGGGTGAAATCAGCTCCTGTGATTTAGTTAGTTAAGTATTGTAATCCACAACGTTTCTAAAAAATGGACTTATTTTTGATTTATTGGAGAAATAAAATGATACAAAAAGAGAAAGTGGATCAATGGTCAGTATGGTCAGTAGTTGTTAGAGCAAAATCTTAGGTAATAATAACTCCTATGTGTTTAGCATGTTTATACTTTCCAATTTCCTATCTTAAGATTAATTTTTCACGTGTGAAATGGAAATATTGAAATACATTTTGTGAAGTACAAATAGTTCTTCTAGAGATAAACAAAATTGGATGTTTTACAAAGAATTCAAAAATTCCAGAGAGCTCAAAAATACTATTCTGGAGGACTGGAGAGATGGCTCAGCAGTGAAGGCACTTGCCTACAAAGCCTAATGACCCAAGTTCGAGTCCCCAGTACCCACATAAAGCCAGATACACAAAGTGGCACATGCATCTGGAGTTAGTCTGCAGTGTCTAGAAGCCCTGGCATACCCGTTTTCTCTCTCATTTTCTCTCACTCTCCTTTGAAATAAATAAAATATATAAAATTATTCTATTTTATCATATCTTATTTAAAGTATGCTGTTTTTCATATGTTTATTTGTTCCACAAAATAAATAAATAAAAAAATCTAAGAACCCAAACAAGGATTAACATTTAATCTAACAAATTATGTAAAATCTCCTGTGAGGTACCTTGTTGACTTTTGTATACTTTTAATGATTGCAAGCATTATACCAATTCAACTTTTATAACTATTATTTTATGTAAGAGAATTGTCATGATGGACTGTAATATGTGCACTGAATCATTTAAACTTTCTTTTTTATTTTATTTTTATTTTTTATTGACAACTTCTATACCTGCATACAAAAAATGCATGATATTTCCCTCCCCTCCCCCTATTCCCCTTTAGAACTTCAATCTCCATCATATCCCTTTCCTCTCTCCATTAGTCTCTCTTTTAATTTGATGTCATCATCTTTTTCTTCTATTATGAGGGTCTTGCAAAGGTATTCCTAGGCATTGTGAGATCATGGATATTGAGGTCATGATAACGAGGTCATGATATTAAACTTTCAACAAGGCTTTTGATGTTATAACTTCTTTTGTATTCTGTGGTTCTTTTTGTTTATGCTGTTTCTTATTTTTTCATGACTTGCCCACACAGAACTGTCCTTCCTTCTTTTTTTTAATTCTGATTTTCCAAAAACATCCCCTTAAATAGAACAGATTCTCACTACCTCTTATAACAATAAATCCAGTTGCAGGCTTTTCATAGACTTTGACTTCTAGGCTTTGGGTCTATAAAAATAAGAACAATATTATTCAGCTCTGTGCTTCTCAAATTTTATGAAAGAGCTACTTAGAGTTGTTTCTTTTTTTGTAGGTTTTAATTCACTATTTTTGGTATATTGTCCAAGATTCAGCATTTTTATCATGTTTCACCATTTATAGAGCTTTAAATAAAGATGAGAGCAGATATGTCAAAGTAATGTGTAATTAAAAGAATATATCCAGATGATCATGTATATATAAACTGATGATGCATTTTAAAATACAGTACTCAGAGTATAGTTGGAAAGATATGATAAATTACATTTTCTTTTAGTCAGCTTCATGTTGTTGGGATGAATCTCCAGACCAGACAGTTTTGGAAGGAAGGAATTTATTTGAGGCTAACAGATCCAGGGGAAGTTCCATAATGGTAGAAGAAGTTGGACCCCATTTGCAGATCCATCCAAAGAGAGAAACCACCACCAGCACAACAAGAAGAAGACCAAGAAGGCAAAACCACAAAACAACAGGGACCTGGGCAGAACTCATTCTGCATACTGTAAGCAGGAATTCAAATTCAGCCCCAAAGACACAACCACCCTGTAGCAGAAGTGGATCTGCTAGGAGCAGAAGCTGCAAACTCAATTTTAATAACAACTGAGTCTATTAGGGGACATAGATTCAAACTACTATACTTTTAAGTATAAAGGCTTGGGATCTGAAAAAATCTAGGTTCTAGTCCTATAACTCCTGAAAAATTTCCCCACCTCTTGAAAGTTCCTTACTCTGCAGTGTGGTAAGAGCATGATACTCACATCACAAAGATTTAATCAGAAAACATTTTCAAATGTCCTACTATTGTTTTATTATGTTCTATAAAAACACAAGGTACACATATTGCTCATCCACTCATTTTGTACAATTTGTGTACATGAAGATACCATCTAATTTGATCCAGAATTCTCAGAAAGAAAAAAAAAAATATTAGCATGATAAATGGGAACTTTTTATTTGGAATTACTGCAAAAGGCAGTTGTGCCTACACTAATATGAGAAGCAGTTTGAGCTTGTATATCCCAACAGCCATTTACCTTTATGAAAAATAATACAATGAACATAATTCCATGCCCAGTAAACTTACAAAGTTTACAATCTGTAGGTATTTGCCTTATTCAGATTGGCTCAGCTGTAATTGAGTTGTTGTCTCCTTTGGTTCTCTCTATGAAAAAGAGTTTTGGTATAAAAATTAACATTGTTAAATACCTTATGTGAAGAAATAGAAGAATGAGGAGGGTGGGTGAGACAATGTTTAATTCTGGGTCAAAATTTCCCACTCACCATTTAGCCATATTACATCTCTTTCCTTATAGTACCTATAAACTACTGGCAAGAGATTTTAAAAGTTGAAATTGCTATAGCATACAGAGCAAGGATTTGTAACTAAATTCAAGGCCAAAATCGGGTATCCATTTCTTTCTATGAATAAAACAGCCATTCTCAACTCATTTGCTTGTTATCTGTGGCTACTTTCAAAATGCATAGTGGAGTTGTTTGACCTTTTGTGTGAGTGACACAGGTTAAAAATATTTACTATTTGGTCTGTTGTATGCTGAATTCTTCTCCAGAAGATAATAAACTTAACAGAGCTCACTATATGCTGTATACTTCATCCATGTAATTTTAATCAAAACAATTCTAAAAATCTCCTGAATGACCTCTATTTGTCAAAAGTATAGTGTATGCCACAATAATCAGTAGGACACATTTGCTGCTAACCTGTGTTATACAGACAGATAAAAGTGATGGGTCTTATTAATGTGAATTTCAGAGTGCTATGGCCTCACTTAGGATATATAACTGATGTGTCCATAAAATAAAATACAACTTTGTTATAAATATCATCATCATCATTTTGTGAACAAAGGAAACAAGATTCAAAAGAGTTAAGGAAATTATCTATGAGCCATTTTCTCCTCAGTCTCCTTCTCCTTATCTTTCTTGCCTTTTCTAGCTTCTGGTCATCTCTCTGGCATATTATGATTCTTTATCTCCCACTTTTCATTTGCATGCTTATTCTCACTGACTTACACTTTCACCATTTTCACATGTATGTGCTGGACTTGATGTTTACTGTGATCACAGGCTATGTCATTTCTACTCTCATACTTTCCCTCAGCATTTCTGAGCCAAGAAAGTCTAACTTCCTCTTGGAACTGAAACCATGTTGAATACCATAAATCAGTTTGCAAATGGATACACATGTGTGCTACTTGTTATCACAATACCATGGGGAAAGATTTTTCCCTGGAGTGACAAGAAACTCATCTTCACCCCAGATAGGGTTCAGATAGCAGACCAAAGTGTAATTGTACCAATACTATTTTGGTGGACCAATGAATTCATTAGGATTACTTAGAAAGCAGGACAAGGGGTTATTTATAGCAAGGTGGACACCCCAGAGCAGCTGTACCACCAAGAACTCTCATCCCTTCCTGCATGATGACCTCTGCATGGTGGCTCCTTGTGTCAATATAACCTCCTCGGACACTTCTCCCTCACCCTCATGGTGAGAGCTTACTTACAGTGCATGGGGACCCCAGAGTATTGGCACCACCAAGAAGTCTCATCTCATGCTAGATGATAACTTCTCCATGGCAGTGTCAAGGAGCTCGTAGGACCTGTTAAGGTTTTTGGAGATCCTAGGAAGCTGCACCATGAGAAGTCTCATCCCATCACAGGTGGTGACCTCCCCTTGGCTGCTTAGGTGTAGCTTCCTGTCGGGATTAACCCTGCAGATGTTTTTTTTCCCTCAGCTTTGGAGTGAAGGCTTACTTACAGAATGTGGAGAACCAAAGGCAGATTCATCACTAAAAAGCCCACCCCAATTTGGCAATGACTCCTGGAAGCTGCATCTCTGGAGCACGTGGCACAACCTGCAGGCAGCTTGGCTAGTCAAGAGTCTCCAGCACACTATATGACTTTCATGCAGCTCAAGTTAGAGTTTCCTCCCCACGCGCTCGTTTTCCTTTTCTATAGCCTTTCTATAGTCTTTCAACCCTTTCTTTCTCTCTCTCTCTCCTTCCTTTCTTCCTTCCTTCCTTCCTTCCTTCCTTCCTTCCTTCCTTCCTTCCTTTCTTTCTTTCTTTCTTTCTTTCTTTCTTTCTTTCTTAACAACATATTTTATATGGGTACATTATTTGTTGGTTACCTCTTATCCTTTGTCCCAGCCCCCATTCTGCTAGGGAACCTTTTTCTGTGGGGTTACAGGCATTCCCAGGTTGTAGGAGCAGTTGTGGGAGCACCAGTCTTTTTTTTTTTTTTTTGGTGGAGAGGGAGCGCCTCTGGGCATGATGTTTCACCCTGTGGCTTTTACATTTTTTCTGCTCCCTCTTCCAAAAAATTCCCTGAGCCATGTTGGGTGGGTTTTACATCTACTTCAGTGATGAGCTCTTGGGAGCCTCTGGATCTCTGCATTGGTAGGTGTTGAGTATCCTCAGGGTCTGTCTCCTTCATCCTGGTGCTGATTATCGGGTTCATTGTGAAAGCAGCTCACTGTTCATCTCCCCAATTCCTCTGTGGTTTCAGCTGCGGCTTGGCTGAAATGCAAGAAGTAGTTTATCTCCTCCAGTCTCACTACCATCTGAAAAAGAAGAACGAATTCTCCAATGGAGCATGAAGTCAGCAGAGTTTAAATGGCATAAGCATTGTTAATTTAGGGGGAATTTGATATAGGTAACCTCTCAAAATTAAATCCAAAATGAACTGGTACTATAGAAACCCTTTTCCCTGGAGACGGACCAAAAGATATAACTCTCATCAGGCATATGGGGGAGCATCTGAAAAGAAGAGCTCTGCACACAGCCATAGTAGGTAACCAACTTCTCTTGATTTTGGCTATCATATCCATTCAGTGGAATGGAACTCATAGCTGGAACTGGGAAATAAATCAAAACCATGTACAAAAAATGAGCCATTCTCCAAGATCAAACTCCCACCAATTGTGGGCTATAAGAGGGCCTACACATATAAAATTCTCTCTAAAATAACGGTGGCCATCCCATCTATCTGGTACTGACTTCTCTCTCCATAGGAGAATTTGTTTCTCTTTTTCAGATGCCAAACCTGAAGGGAGGATCAGCCTATCATACCTAACCAGGGCCCCAGCTGAAACCATAGAGTAATGGGGGAAATGGGCAAGAGTTCAGCTTTCTTGGTGAACTTGACACAAGGCTGAAGGAGATAAACACAGAGAACACTCAACTCCTACTAAGCCAGATATCCAGAGACACAGAGGCTCCCAAGACCTCATCACTGAAGTAGACTTAAAACAAACCCAACATGGCTCAGGGAAATTTGCAGAAGAGGGGGTGGAAAGAATGTTAGATCCACAAGTTGGGTCATTATGCACAGAGACTTTGCCTCTCCCCCATAACTGTTGGCTACCCCCATAATGAACAACCTACATTCCCCAATGAGGAGGTTCCCTTCAGAGGGGGGAGGACAGGAAGGAGTCTACCGAAGGCACCAACATGAATGTAAAATTAAAATAAATTTACATATATATAGCTCTGGAGAGGATGGGATGAAGCCTAACCGTTAAAAATTGTTTTTGTTGTAACAATACTCAAAACAATACTCTCATACTGTAACTCTCATACCAGAAATTGGTTGCTATCCACAAGAAGCTGTTGATCAGTCAGACATTCAAGGTCCCCAAAACAAGACAGGTTTCTGTCAAAGCACTTGGATATCCACCTAAGGCAAAAGGTAAGACACCATTGCAGAAGACATTATAAGCTTCTGACACAGATTCTGAAATCTGGAAGAGAGCCAGTACCCAGACAGTTAGCCTGTGTAGTGCTTGAAAGCTGTAGTGCTTGAAAGAACTACATGAGATACTTGAGGAAAGTGGCCAACAATGATCTGAGCAACCAGAGGTCTAAGCTACTCAGAAACAAACACTCCGGTGGGACGAACATGCCAGGACAATGGTGGCACACAGCCTTGGTGGATAACCAATAGCTTTCTGACTGGCTAAAGATCTGCTCAATGTGGAGAAACCCATATCTGGAATTGAAAACCAGACCACAAACCTATGGAGATAAAGATTATGCTCTCCAGTGTCCAGCTCTCACTAGTATTCTTTCAAACTTTGTCCCAGACTTGTGGACTTTAAAAATATATATTTTATTTGAGAGAGAGAGAAAGAGGCAGAGATAGACAGATAATAGATAGACAGAGAATAGGCATGCCAGAGCTTCCAGCCACTACAAATAAACTCCAGACACATGTGCCACCTTGTGCATCTGGCTTACATGGGTCCTGAGGAATTGAACCTGGTTCCTTTGGCTTTACCGGTAAGTGCATTAACCACTAAGAAATCTCTCCAGCCCTTGTTGACTTTTTGAGTCTCCTGAGCTTTGCCCCAGGTAAGAATGCTTCAATTACTTATTAACATGGGTCAACAACTGTTTTCCATTCCTATAACCTTGGGGAGTGGTCCTGTGACCTTTTAAGTTTCAGTTATCCAGACCTGACTTCCAGAATCTCTAGAACCTCCTTTGCTCTTCATGAGGTCATATTTCAATACAGAAGAATTTGCTATACAACCAGCAAGTCCACTAAGAATGCTACCCCAAAATCAAAGAACAAAGAATCTTGGACCTGGAATCAGGAAAGTTGTGTTTAGATCCTACCTTTACTACTGTTATTTTCTTATTTGTAAAATTAAGATAATTATAGGTATCTTACAGATGTACTGTGAAATTAAATGGAGCTAAATTTTGTGATGGGACTATGTAAATACAGATAATTGCCCATAGACTCCAAGTGGTAGTTTTAAAGCTAATTTTACTATCAGGTATTGTGTGAGTGCATTTAGGCTGCCATGGTAATATCTTAATATTACAATGTGATAATGAGAAAATATAAGGCCATGGGAGATTAAAAGTAAAATGAAAGTACAATATAATGTTTTAGGTGAAATTAGCAACAGTTCATAACTTGGGAAAGTCAATAAGCCCAATGCCAGAAAACCTCTAATCCATGGAAATCCCAAATTTAGAAAACATAGATTCTTAACCTAGAAGTGGTTTCTTCAAAGAAAGAAGTATTGTTTCTGAATGAATATTTTGTCACTTATAAAATCTAATGTGCTTTACACATGCTGTTTATTTTACTCTTTCAATGGTTTCATTAGGTCAAAAGTTAGGTAGTAGGTAAGTGGGTTTTTATATAAGGGATGAAAATATTCTAAAGACAGTGATGGTGGTAGTGGCCCAATCTTGTGACTATATCAAAAGGCATTGGCTTGACAATTATCTACTATAAAAATTCTCTGTGCTTATCACCCAGCCATATGCATAAGCTCATTTACCTAAGCCTCTGGGAAGATGGCATTGTCTTTGCCTTCTTTGTAATTAGGCATGTCATGTGACTTGTTTAGACAAACAAATATGTATGAATAGGAGTGCTGTGTATCATTTAAATATGGTGATTTGCCATGTCACATTTTGTACATTGGCATTCATACCAGAAAGTACTAAGGCCAAGTCTCCACTAGGCTGAGCCTCTGCCTGCTTCTGTTGGACTGGCAATAAAAAGTAGGATGTAAACCTGTTGGTATGATCCAACAAAAACTGCTACTATTCTTCATCACCAGTCCTTATGGATGATCCAATTATAAACCAAGCTTTAAATTTCTAAACCTTCCCTATAGAAGAGTTTGCAACGAAGTGCACCACACACCTGAAAGTCAGCCTGCAGGCATCTGATAACAACCCCAGAAGAAATGAAAGATAGAACCCTCCATTTCTTCTCTACGACTTTCCAATTTAATAGGCTGCTTCTCCCTGGCAGAGTGGATATGATCGAGAAATACCAAGAGTCAGTCAGTTCAACATTGCATCACAGACAACCAGCTCCTTAGGGATTGGGCTCCTTTTCAATATGGAGGCAAATCATGAGTACTCAGGGGCTTGGAGTCCTCAAGGGGTCATTGTGATAGCTCTCTTCCCTCTCTCTGCCATTCTTCTCTATGCTTTTTTTTCTTCTGGGTTATGAAGATCAAATGAGATGATGTTTAGGAGCATGCTCTGCAAATTGCAAAATGTCATATTAATATTAGTTGTGATTTCTTATTCTGTCAAATAAATCCAATGTTCCCTGCCCTGTTCATCTCCCAAAATTGTACTGAATCCTCTTTGGATGGGAATCTGCAGTCAGAATTACTTCATAAATTTTAAATACTCATGCATATCTAACCCATTAGTACTATTTTATTATGTGTTCTTATTAATAATATATGTATTTATTTGTTACTATAATCTACTCCTTACTAAATCATTAACATTGAACTTGTAATTCCTGTGTGAGAATAGTTTCCCTTGACTAAATCATGGGAAGAAGTATAGCGTGTTCATTTTGAGCACTGAAAACTTACATGTAAATTGCTTGACAGCATATTAGATTTCATCCCAGACAAGTTATGGCCATAACTGCTATCCTTTCTTTATAAAGCCACTACCATGTTTTATTTTCAGGCAATGTGCTGCAGACACAACTGTATTCCTCACTAGATTAAAACTGGCTTGATTAGTTGATATGAAGCACAATTAAATGTGAGGAAAACCACTGAGGATATACTTGCAAAGCACCTCTTGTCAGAACAGTGAATGCTTTTTTCCATTTGCATATTTGGTCTCAAACTATACATTTGTCTCTAAATTCAACATCAGACTAAGATTTCTAGAGTCTATAGTGTGTTTCCCAGTCCTTGTTTAGCATTTGGGATTGAATTTCTTTGGTCCACTGAAATGTTGCCATTGCTTATTACTCAGCAGGACATAACCATTTCTGGTACACAAATATATCCAGTCATAGAACAAGATGGACAACAACAGACCTCCTCTACTGAAGAGTTTGTCTTAATTAAAGTGCTACAGAACAAAGATATTCATTGGCCCCTAAGTTTCCAGCATAATGTTTCTCCCAGAGATGACTGAGATACTAGTTTATAGTGGACCTTTTGAATCAGTCCATTGCTCTTTGATATACAAATTTTTCATTAAGCTTCCTATGAAAGTAATGGTATACAAAAGAAAATGTATTGCAACAGGACAGATAAAGGGAGCTAAGCTGGGCAATGCCAAGGCTGATCTCTACCTGTGGTGGTTTTTAGCTCCATGTAGTGCTATCAGTGAACCTGGATTTCTTTGCAATAAAGGGAACTCAAACCAGTGCTGTAAAGTGCAGCTGCCCCTCTTTTCACCAAATTAAAAAACAAAAAAACAAAACAACAACAAAAAAACAGGCTGACTAATCCAAAGTTCTTTATGAATTTGATATCAGTGGTGTGATTTTTATTTTAAATCAGGACAAGGGTCAAGAAGAGTGTTGCATTTTCATCTTTTGCTTTTGAAGTTTTCATGAGAAAAAACCTGCAATTTTAAAGGAGCAGTGGGAAAGAACCCAAAACCATATGAAGGGAGACTTATAAATTATAGGAATAAACACAGGGAGGGTTAGGAAAAAAAAGATGGCTTTTAGGCATTAAATCCAGAAAGGCAATGAAACACCTCCCATATGAATGCATTTATTAGATGTGAGAAGTAAATAAGAATGTGGAATCATTTAGTGGTATGGGAAAATACATGGATCTAACATTTTTTGAAGAGCTATTATGTGTTTGTAATTTCATTTCATTTCTGTGGGGCCCAGCTTTTATTAAGAACTTGTTACTTGATAAGGATTGGCTAAATGTTTGTATGCACGAATTTCCTTTACTTGCTACTCTATTGACTTTATTTTCAAGCTTTACAGTGGTATAACTGCCAAACAAAAATTATGTTTAATGTGTACATAATGTTTTTTTTTTTTTTTACATATACACATTACTACTACAGCCAAACTACGTAACAAACCCATCTCCTCATGTGGTTACTGTTTTCCTGTGGTAACAATACCTTCCATCCATTATATTAGAAAAATTCAAGCATATAATAAATTAGAATTACTTATAACCACTCCATTATTAGGTCTTCAGAATGTATTCATCTTATAACTACAAGTTTGTACCTCTTGACCACTATTCTATTCTTGCATCCTACCCATAAGTGCTATTCATCCTTTTGCATTTGCGTTATTTCACTTAACATAATGTCATAATGTCCTCCAGTTTATGCCCTAACAAATTACTTATGGAATTTTTCATATACATTAAAAAACCCTAAAATTCTGTGAGGCCAGCAAAGATTCCAGACACCTAATGGAATTTAAGTAAAGAAAAATAGAGCCAGATGCATCATACTTCCCGATTTGAAATTGCACTATAAAGCTATAGTAATTTAAAAAGTGCAGTTCTGGGGGTTGGAGAGATGGCTTAGCAGTTAAGGTATTTGCCACCAAAGCCAAAAAGCCCATGTTCAATTCCCCTGTACCCACGTACAGCCAGATGCACAAACTGGTACATGAGTCTAGAGTTCATTTGCAGGGGCTAGAGGCCCTGGTGCACCCATTCATTCTCTCTCTTTCTCAGCATTTCTCTCATTCTTAAATAAATAAAATATTTAAACAGTACATTTCTGGCATCAGCACATACATATGCCAATGGAACAGAAAAGCCCCCAAATAAATACATTTATGTATAATTAACTAGTCTTCAACAATGATGTCAAGAATGCACAGAGGAGAAAGGATAATCTTTTTAATTAATGGTACTTAGAAATTTTAATATCCACATGCAAAACTGACTAAAATAAGTGGATTCTTTTTTTTGCACCTTATACAAGCATGAACTCAAAATTGATTAAGACTTGAATGTCAGACCTGAAACTGAAATTTTCCTATAGGAAAAAATAACAAAGTGTATTCATAACCTTTGCCATTGCAATGACTAGAAAAAAACAACAAGGAAACAATCAACAAAAAAGGCAATTTAGGGCAGGAGAGATGGCTTAGTGATTAAGGCACTTGTCTGGGAAGCCTAAAGAGCTAGGTTCACTTCCCCAGTACCCACGTAAGCCATGTAAAATGTACAAGGTGACACATGTCTGGAGTTTGTTTGCAGTGGCTGGAGGCCTGGGTGCATCCATTCTCTCTATCTGCCTCTTCCTAACTCTCTCTCATATAAATAAATAAATAAATAAATAAATAAATAAATAAATAAATAAGCAATATATAGAACAGGAGAAAATACAAGCCTCCTATCATTAAGGTTTATTAATCAAAATATGCAAGAATTTATACAAGTCAGTGACTAACTCAAATTTGTGCCCAACTTATATATGAGCAAGCCAGGCATAGCAGAAAATGCCTGCAATGACACCATTCAGGAAAATGGGTGATAAGGCACTGGAAATTTGAGTCCAGCTACATAGTGACACCCTATCTCAAACAAATAAAAAAAAATGGCAAAAATACTAAACTCCCAAATGGACATTTTTTTAAAAAAAAAAAAAGCATACACATGATGAAAAGTATAGGAAAAGGTACAGAAGTCCCCCATCCACAGGGAAATGCAAACAAAAGACAGTGAGATACCTCTTTACACCTATTAGGACAGGCATCAAAAAGTGCACACATTGGCAAGCATGTGGAGAAAAGGGAACACACACATTGTTGGTGGGAATGTGAATTGATTCAGACATGCAAACCAGAGTGCACATTCCTAATCAAATGAAAAATACAATTACCATATGGCCCAACATTTCCCACTAGAAATATGTATACAAAAGAAGTGAGCTTGGTATGCTAAAATATATGCCTGTGGGTGAGACTAGAGAGATGGCTCACTGCTTAAATACACTTGCTCCAAAGCCTTTTGTCCCAGCTTCAATTCTCTAACACCCTTTTAAAGCCAGATGTGTTCAGCAAGAGACCCAAACATGCTCATGTGCATAGATGCACACACAAACACACACACACACACACACACACACACACATTCAAGGAGAAAATAACATTTACACTCATATTACTATGTTCACCGCACTGTCCATAATAGCCAAGGAATAGATACAACCTGTGTTTGTGGATAAATCATGATAAATCCAACATTTATAAGCATATAGAATAGGGAATTATTCAACTTTAACACTTTAACACCAGAAGGAGATAACCATATTTTGTCTTTACTAAGCAGGCTACTTCTACTTTCAAGACAGGTAATATGAATTTCTAAAGTTAAATGAGCCACAATGGTCAGCTGGTCAGTAATTTTGTGATGGATTTGGGACACATGGAGAATGGGAATAAGATTTGAACCCTGTTTTGGTTGACAACAAAGCTCGGGTAATTTCCACAATTTCCAAGTATTCCTGAGTGTTTCACTTTCCTCTCTTCAAAGTACGCAAGATTCCTCCTCAGCATCTTTCTTCTAGCATACCACTAGTGCCAAGGACAACACATTTTCATGAAAAGTTCAATTCCTGAGTGTTTTTCTGGCTGGACAAAAACCATCCTCCTAGTTACTTCCGCTGGGGCTAATGGAGTCTTCTAACACAAGGCAGGACAATGGTCGTTTCTAGACTAGAAACAGCAAATGAGTTGCTATTCAGCCTTCACCAGGATAGCTCCTGACCTCTCTAATCATTAGTTCAATGTTCCTTTAAATGTGTCGGCTGTAAAGGGAACACTCTGTGCTTTGCATAGAGAAATGTGCCTATTTAGTTCTCAATCATTGCCAGAGTATAGCATTCAAATTCAAAAGTTTCACTCTAAGATTCATAAGACAAATTCTCTACCACTTAAGCCTTCTCTGTTTACAATTATTTGCATTTTCCAATTGCCAAAGAGGTGATATAAGCTCCACTGGAAAAAAAAATTACATTTCATTGACACACAGTGGACAATGAAGTGACATAATTTTGTCCAACATGCATGAATATTTTAGCAATATGCTCGAAGAATGTTAAATAAATCTCTTAAAATTCCACAACTATAGCAAGCTTTTTGGTTCTCCTATTTCACTCTAGTTTCTGCTTAGTGACTTTTAAATATATTTTGTCACTAACCTCATGTGGGCTATTCCTCATATTTAGCCATTCAGTCTGTTTCTGTCATTCTCGAAGGAGTTTAATGTATTTATCCCTTTGACACCATGGATAATTTATTAAACACAGATTTTTCTACTTGTGACTTGTAAAAGTCACAATTTTGCTATCTCCTGCTTAGAGAAAGGAAATTTATTGCTTGAAGGGCATACAGAACCAGAGAAATTTTCCTGTTTGTGTCTTCAACATTGCTACTCTTTGAACACACAGTGACCATTGACACTCAAGAGACATATCTACATCTCCAACTCCTTTCCAGAGTTTGTAACATTGATATGAAGAATTCCAATCACTATCATGAAACTGAAAATAATGCTCATTCCAATTTGTACATAAAAATGACCTTGCACTAACAAATGCAACAGGATATAGATATAAGCCTTTGATTGCCTAATAGACAATGATTTTCAGAAGGATGGAACTTGGTTACTATCTGTTCATCACTGGTTCTGTTTCTTCCCACAAGTAAAATTTCAGCATTTTGCAGTTTCCAACATCTGGTATAAACTGGCCTCTACCCATGTCTTCTATACCCTTCAGACTTAGTTTTGCCATCTTGTCCCCATTGGCCTTAATTTTTGTCCCGGAAGGAATTGAGTTTATGCAAACAAGAGAATTTGCTCTTGCTTATGGTGCTCCTTCCCTCATGGTGGTTGACTTTCCCACGTTGTACTTTCCCAGGGAGTCCTTCAAAATGTGTATTGCTAGCATAGGGCAAGACCTCTAATGTGTTCTTAGCAACACTGATCCAATTTATTAAGTGGATATCCTCTACAAGGCATATCATCTTTACTTGAGTGGGTAGGAAGCATATAATATCACATGCCACTGAAGAGCTTGTACATTAGGCTAAATCCAGAAAGTATCCTTGCTTGGTTTGATGCATCAACTCTTATTGGTTATATTCATAGAACTTATTTTGAGAAAGAGCTAAAAATCTCTTTTGATTTTAGGTAAACAAAAATATTTGAGGAATGATTCCCCATCCAAAAAACCTAGAGAACATTAGAGTAGATGATTAAGATCAAACCTAGTTGTGCCTGCACTTGGAATAGCACCATGAGCCAGTCAGTCTGCTGTCATGATCCCATTTCAGGGGTGAGGCACAATGAGGTAATGATAATCACCAATCACTCTGGAAGCCTTGGAATAGTTTCCCATAGCCTGAATAGCTCCCAAACTCTACTTTTGTGGTGTTAACTTATCTTTTAAAAAATATTGATTTTATTTGTTTGAAAGTGAGAGAGAAAGAGACAGAGAGAATGGGCATGTCAGGGTTTCATCTTCTGAAAATCAACTCCAGACACATGTACCACCTTGTGTGTCTGACTTACGTGTGTCCTGGGGACTCAAACCTGGGTCCTTTGGTTTTGCATGCAAGCACCTTAACCACTAAGACATCTCCCCAGCCTGGCATTAACATATCTTTATATCTTTGTTTTTCTTGTAAAAAAAAAATCCCTACACCAAGGGCATCAGCTCAAAGACTTAACTGAAGAACTCAAAGACAACTCATCTAGTTACAATGACTAGCTTAAAATCTAGATCCTTGAATGCCCTTCTTCTGATTCTCCATCTTAGCCCTGGGCTTTTTGGGTTCATTCAGATTTGGGGAGTGAATGGATAATATTAAAAAGCCATTTTAGGACTGGGAAAATGACTTAGAGGATAAAAAAAAATCTTGCTGTGCATGCATTAAACTATAGTTTGGATCTCTAGTACCCACATAAAGGAAGGTCAGGCATGAGATCCTGCCTGTAACCCCAGTGCTTTGGAGGCAGAGGCAGGAGGAGTTCCAGGAAAACTAGCTAGATAGACAATCTTAATAATGGAGCTCTAGGTTCAAACGAGAGACCCTCATCTCAATATATACAGTGTATAGTGATTGAGAAAGATACTCAGTGTCAACCTCTGACTTCTGTACATATGCATACACCTGTACAGGACATAAGAACACACATGCACATATGCACACACACACATACAGACAAGACATTATACACCGCAGTATAAAACAGAACAGCATGCACAAGATTTCTGCAATAAGCACTTCCAAACACAAGTGGAGATGACACAATGAGCAGTCTGTAGAAACTCTGTAATTCTGTGGAGAGATGAAACAAGGTCCCTTCCTGGGAATAGAAGTGTGCCCATGTTACTGCTCTATTTTCTTCCTACCAGAGCTTCTAGGCCTTTGTTTGTCTAGTCCTTCATCCTTTCTTCTTTGGTTCCTCCATTTTATTTAAACTTTTTAGTCAGGTTTAGTCAGGTCAAAAATTGGCATTAAAATATGCCATATTCAGTGCCTAGACATGGTTCACAACTCTTTCTTGCTTAGGAATTGGAGATTCCTAGTGTCATTTTAAATCTCAAATATTCACTGACTGTGATCTATTTTTAATTTCACTTACTCAAGCTGCTTTAGTAGTATTCACATCTCTTTGAACAGAATCATTTGAACACCTTACTCTTCTGTATATTTATTTCTTAAATTTAGTGACTCTTTCTTTGCTTTTCTCCTTTGCCTCAATTCCCTATAACCTTAAGTACAGCAACCTCAACTTATAAGGCTTCCATAGGCAAGCCAAGTTTAGTCTTTCTTCTCTGAGCCATTTGTGCAATTGAATGAATTTATTGGATACTAAGCTTTTAATTATACCTTTTCTCTGAGACACATTAATTGACTCAGAGAATAACAATAGTTGTGATGGCCCTTCCTTTCATGTGGTCCTTGATACAAGTCTGAGATTTCTTTGGCTTTGTTAAAGCCAATGATGTACTCAGTGATATCTTTTTATAGATTTGGTTTCAAAAGAAGTTTTCTCTGTCAATCTTATAAAATTCCTGAACTTCTTGACTCTATTCCCTTCCACTTCTACTGTTATTTTCTGAACTTATTCTTTTCTTATACTATCTTGCGAACTATTGCCAAAATTATCTAAATAATGTACCAAATCCCATTATAATGATGATGAAAGTAATACTCTTAGAAGTCCTTAAATCTCAATGACTAAACAATAATTCAACATGAGTTGACAAATGTGGTAGTTTGAATCCCCCCCAATACACTCAGATATTTTATTAAAGCTTTCAACTTGGATTTCCAACTGCCTTGCTGGAGGAGGTATCATTGGGGGAAGAATCTGGGGTCCAGCCTAAAGGTGTGCAGAGTAGGCAGAGTAAGCTGAGCTCTGCCTGGGTCCTTGCTTCTGGCTTCCAGTTCCCTGCTGTTGTTGCCCCTTTGTTTGCTTGAGATGCTGGCTCTTTGGTGGTGTTTCTTTGCTTAGGTTTATTAATGGGAGACAGCTTCTTTTGCCATTTGATGGATATTCCCCTGGATCTGTCAATGAAATAAATCCCATTCCTCTCATAAACTGTGTCTGTTTTGAAGTGCACCCCAGCAATGTGAAGCTGACTACAACAACAAGGTTATCTATTTGTTGCAGTTTCTCAGGGCCTGGATTGCCAGATACACCCATACACAGTGCCCACTGTGCCTTGCAGAAAAGAAAGAAGGCCACAGGCTACCACAAAGGTTGTGCTACCTTGAGAAATATGGTATCTAGGAGAAACACAGTGTGCTTCTGTTAATTTCATTAACACATTTTACTCCTATGTCCAACTTCATGTACATGAAATATAATCTTAAGATGTGGCTCTCAGAAGAACAAGAAATATTTACTGAATAACTCTAATCACTATAGCACTCAATGTAGCTGAAGGATATTGTAAAACAGTCTTCTCCTCCAAGTTCTTTATTTCTTCTTTTTCCTTTTCCTTTTTATTTATTTATTTATGTATTTATTTTGGCTCAATGTGGAAGAGTAGGACCTGCAAGTGAGAGGACCACCAGACTGTTCATTAAATTAGTAGGTCCCATAATGCCTAAGGAGGTAAATTATTGTATGATTATATGAGGGCTGGTTTAAATACTGAGCACCTGTGTGAGTTCAGGTGAAGTTGGGTTATGCAATACTGTTAGTAAGAAGAAAAGCTTATACTGAGTTTCATAAACTGAGATATGCTGCCCTAGCTGTGTGGCAGCTTAACACTCTGGGATATATTTGCCAAGATATACTGTTGCAAAGGTTGGGGGTTTGTGATGGGAATTACTCTTTTTCAGGCTGAGGGAGGTGCTGTGAGTCTTGAGGGACAGAGAAACCACTGGTAAAAGTTTCCTATGTTGTCACTGTTGGAATGCCTTCCCTCTCTATGTTCAAGAGAGGTTGGGGTTGTACCACTAGCTAGAGGTCTTTGTTTTATGAAATTGCCTCACAGGTTGGGATAAAAGAATAATGAGATTTAACAAGTAAAGAGTGAAAATTATGTCATCTGCTAAGATTCTCTAAAGAATGTTGAGACAGATATATAGCAGCAACTATATCCTAAACTGTTTTTGTCATGATCAATATTCTAATCCTTGTAGTTTTGTGACCACGAATACACTGCTAAATCATTCCTTGACTCAGTGTTCTAGTACTAAGATGGTGCCAACAATTGTCGATACCTCATAGTTTCAACTCCCAGTTATAAATCTTTGCCACCCTCTTATTTGCAGCAGGTCTATCCATCCTTCTCTTCACTAAGGTAGTTGGCCCTTTCAGCTCCTGGGTGATTCTCTTGTCTGCCTTCCTTCTCATTACAGGCTTACTCTGATTACTGATATCCACCACAATATCTGTCTTTATGTGGATTCTGGGAATCCAAACTTAGGCATACATGCATGTTTGGCAAGTGCTTGATTCACTAAATCAGCTCCCCAGCCACTCATGTGTGTGTGTGTGTGTGTGTGTGTGTGTGTGTGTGTGTGTGTGTGTGATGTATGGCAGTGTGCATGCACTGGTGTACATGTGCCAGTCAGAAAACAACCTAAGAGTGTTGCTCTTCTCATTCTGCATTTGTCTTTTTGAAATGGTATCTCCTGGTGTTTTGCTGTGGGTACCAGTTTCTAGATTCTCCTAGGCCCTGCCTCCACTTGGTTTAGGCTTATTGAAATCATAGTTGCAGTCATCACTTTGCATCCAGCTTTACAAAGGCTGTTGAGGAGGATCAAACTTGGCAAATATGGGTCTTGTTGTCTCTACTGACAGTGTGCAGGCAGATGGGCACTGCAGTCTGGAGTGAGTAGGCAGGACCCTGTTCCTGGGCTCCTCCCACCTCCTTGTACTGACAGTGTGTGGGCAGGCTCTGTGGTCTGGAGTGAATGGGCCAGATCCCTGTTTCCTGGCTCCTCCCTCTTCCCTGGACTGGGTTCCCTTCTCTGTTCTATGTGCTGGAGGGCACCATATAAAGTAGGCCAGGTCCCTGTTCCCTTGCTCCTCCCAGTACCCTGGTCCTGGTAGATCCCATTCTGCCTTGCTTGGGGAGGCCTGGTCCCTGTGTGGGCTGTGGAATCAGGCCCTTTGTTCTGTTATCCTGACTGGTCACTGGATACCAACATCCCTGTTCATCTAAGTCAGAGGGTGCATTGACCAAAGCATAAAAACATATTTTCTCCTCAATAAAAGTCTTCCTAAAATGGGTAGACAACAAAGAAAAAAAAAAAAAACAGTATCAAAAGTCAGAAGAGATCTCTACCAATGATGCCTAGTCCCACAATGGAAGCCTCCAATGAAATCATAGAGAAATCAACAGAAATTCATTCCCCAAATGAAAATACAACAACTAATGAGACCACAATCAAAACAAAACAAAACAAAAAATCGCTGACCTAGAAGTAAACTATCAAAGAGCCAACAATTGTGAAAGACCTATATAATGAAAACATAAAAACACTCAAGAAAGAACTAAAGGATGACTTGAGAAGATGGAAAGACCTCCCATATTCTTGGATGGGTAGAATTAATATTGCGAAAATGCAATTCTACCAAAAGCACTGTACAGATTTAACAAAATACCAATAAAAATACCAGTATCATTCTTCACAGAGATTGAAAAAACTATCTTAAAATTCATATGGAATGGCAGAAGGCCTCGGATATCCAAACATATCCTCAGGAAAAAAAAAAAAAACATAACAACCCTCTGGTGGTATCACCATCACCATACCCGATCTAAAGCTATATTACAAAGCCATAGTGACAAAAACAGCATGGTACTGGAATAAACACACAAACATAGATAGACCAATGGAACAGAATTAAAGACCCAGGCCTTAGGTCAAGTAACTACAGCTGCTTGATCTTTGATAAAGGGGCCAATAATGTAGACTGGAACAAAGGCAGAATCTTCAACAAATGGTGTTAGACAAATTGGATAACCATATGTAGAAAAATGGAATTACAACCACTCATTTTGCCATACTCAAAAATCAAGTCCAAATGGATTAAAGACCTCAATATAAGACCTGAAACTCTTCAACTACTTGAAGACAAAATAGGAGGCACTCTGCATGATATAGGACTGGGCAAAGACTTTCTAAACAAAACCTCAGTAGCTCAGGAAATTAAACAATCACTCAACCAACTGGATCTCATGAAGGTAAAAAGCTTTTGCATAGATGAACATACACAAGC
Organism: Orientallactaga sibirica; assembly: GCA_036365145.1. Taxonomy (NCBI): domain Eukaryota; kingdom Metazoa; phylum Chordata; class Mammalia; order Rodentia; family Dipodidae; genus Orientallactaga; species Orientallactaga sibirica. The sequence goes on from JAEOAD010000034.1 coordinate 16,417,037, forward strand.
TGAGCTAATAGATTACCCACTGAATAGGAGAAAAATCTTTGTCAGCTATTCCACTGACAGAAGCCTAATATCTAGAATCTACAAAGAACTCAAAACAACTAAACAATTAAAAAAAAAAATCAAACAACCCACTCCAAAAGTGGAGCAGAGAACTAAATAGGGAGTTCTCAGAGGAAGAATTACAAATGGCTACCACACTTAGGAAAATGTTTAACATCACTAACCTTTAGGAAAATTCAAATTAAAACAACTATGAGATTCCTCCTTACTCCAGCAAGGGTAGCAAACATTAAAAAATCAAATGAAAACAAATGTTGGCAAGGTTGTAGAGAAATAGGAACCCTCACTCACTGTTGGTGGGAATGTAAGCTGGTATAACCACTATGGAAATCAATATGGAGACTTTTGAAAAAGATGAATATACAGCTATCAACAGACCCTGTTGTTCCTTTATTGGGCATTTAATGCCTAAAAAAAGCACTACATCTCAGTTCAGAGATATTTGATCAACCATGTTTATAGCTGCTCAATTCATAATAGCTAAAAAGTGGAATCAACCCAGATCCCACCATTGGATGAATGGGTAACCAAGAAGTGGTATATTTACATGATGGAATTCTACTCAGCAGTGAGAAAAAATGGCACTTTGAAATTCATAGAAAAGTGGTCAAACTTGGAAAGGAGCATTCTAAGTGAACTCACACAATCACAGAAAGACAACCTTTGCATAATCTCACTCATCTGCAGTTCCTAACCTGGATCAGTCTGAGTTGCTGACATACCTGAATAGCTTCTCAAGGTTTGGATAATTTTATGAACCTCAATCCCCATGGGGTTGACCTGCATCCCAAACAAGGAAGGCCTCTTCAAAAAAAGGGCAGGGAGGAGGGAAAGGATGGTACCAACATGTGTTATTTATATACTAAGTATGCCCATATCTAATAAAAAAGTGTGGCAAGTATCTGTAGCCATTGAACTAAATGTCCAGACCCCCATAGAGTGTTTAATGAAGACATTTATGTTACTACTTTTGTCCATTTTTATGTTTACACTGAAACAATGTTTGTTTAAATGGAAACACTAACATTATATGTGCTTACTGACGTTGCAAATTCATTCAAGAAATGTTTACAGATTGTTAGTAGGAAAATTCATAACAACCTTTAAATGATTCTACTACATCCATTTATGAATCATTAGAAAACTTTATCTATCATCAGTAATCTTGAACGATCCCTTTACTTGCATGAACAGAATTTATCTTGAATTTACCTCAGTAGTTGGTGGTATCCATTTGTTCAGGTTAAGATTCAATAGTTACCATTAAAAGACCATTCTGGCAATGACAACTGATAATCTTGAACAGATTCAAGGAAGGGAAATTCTAGCCCTGGGCAAAGTTAATTATAACTATTTAAAATGGATCCAACTGGAGCTTTGCTGGACACAAGGTGAGTAGTTCATCTGCCTGAGCTTGCATGCATGAACGTATGCAGGCTCTCATGTTTATAAAATAGTCACATCCAACTTGTCAAGGATGCAAGGCAAACTAATGTTTTAGTTCAGGGCAGAGCTGTGTCAGACTAACTCTGTTAGCAACCATGTTAGTCCCTAGCTATGTGATCTTGGATACATCACTTAACCTTTGTTTCTCTACTTCCTAAGAGACATTATGGCATCACATGCCTCATGGGGTTGCTGCAAGAATTGAGTCCTACTGTATATGCAAACACTTTGAACAATACCTGACAGATGGCAATTGTCAATTACTTTATATAGAATAACATCTTAAATATAATCCTTGGGTGCTTACATATTTGGTAGACTGTAAACAATTTAGAAAGGGAGAAAGGTGTCATTTAGCATTGTTCAAAAATAATATCAACCATGAGTCGTGATCATGACTAGCATTGATTAAACCTATGCCATACCTTTTCATTTTTAAGGTGGTGTATGAGTGAGTGTGTGTGTGTGTTTTATGTAATCTTGTTTCAACTTTGAAGAAACTGCGGGTTCGATAATATGTAAATCTTGTGTAGGTGGGAAGCCATAGTGCTTGACGGTGATCCCATAAATGAAGTTTTGAGAATTGGGATTAAATATGATTGTTTAGAATTGAGTAATTTAGGCTACCTTTTCTTTTTTCTTTTGAGGCAGGATATTGTTATGTAAGAACTGACTCTCGAGCCCCTTCTGGCCTCAATCTTGTGGTGATCCTTGGGACTCAGCCTCCCAAGTGCTGGGTTACAGGAAGGTAAAGCATTGTTTTGTCTTTGCCTTAAGCATATTTTAAAGAATTCTCTCTCTGCTTGCCACCGTTCTTATTATTTCTTTCTCTTTATGAAATTTAAATTCTATTCTTCCTACTGTCTCTTAAAAGTTTTTATAGCTCTCTACACATTGCCAGATAGAGCCAGTCTCTTAGTTCTTGAGTACTGGGTTATCATAGTCATCCCTGTCCCTTTTCCAGCATAACACATTAAGCAGTATCATGCCAATATCCACTCCAGCTTTTAGCTTGTTAAATGAACTGACTAATTTAAGTTTCACATACTTAATACTTAACCCTGGAGCTACATGTTAACATCATTTCTCTTTCACAGATGGAGCAACAGAGACACTAAACATAGATAAACTTGGATAGGATCACATTTCTAGTAAGTGAGCAAGTAATGATTTAATCTTGGGGAAAATGGCTTTAAAGCTCATAAACTGGTCATTAAATGACACTGTACAGTATGGGATAGGAGCACATACAAGTAACCAAGCTATAATGTAGAAGTCAGAGAAATTTCCTGATAAAGTATGTCCAAAGAAAAATAAATCATGTATAAAGTCATTAAGTGGTGAATACAGGAAATACAATTTTGATTGAAGAAAGAAAACTGCGTATGTTTGTGTGTGTGTGTGTGTGTGTGTGTGTGTGTGTGTGTGTGTGTGTGTGTATAAGGAAGGAGGGCAAGAGGGAAAGAGAGGGAATTAAATTTTATAAAAATTTTATGAAACTTGTTAGCTTATCAAAAGACACATTTTTATGCAGAAAAGTGGAAGGATTTCTGTAGTTTTAGAAGTTCCTTGCTTGGCTGGAGATAGTGAGCTTGGAAGTGGGAGTATTAATTAGAAAAGGATGGGGGAAATGATCAGTATGAGATGAGAGTGCTGAAGATGGGTATGGAAAACAGTGGACAGAGGATCAGGATATTCACAGAGCACAACTGATAAGACTGAATACAGCAAGGGACATAACTGAAGTCTAGATGACTAAATGTGTTTACTTACTTTTCCTTAGCAACTACATATTGACATGGTGACTGGATTGAAGTAGGAAATGATTAATATGACACATGATAAGAGTAGTTTAGAATAAGCTTTGCATATCTCAAATGAGCATGCTGAAGAGATCTAAGTTTTTGTCCAGCAGTTTCTCTGCTTATACTAACAGAGATTTTCTATTTGTACAAGTCACAATCTAAACTCTGATCATACAGTAGGAGGGATATAAGCCAGGTAAGACCTCCATATATTTCACCAATAAAGCCTGCTATTATATTTACTGTATGTTCAGTGTGATGAGTAGGCTCTGATCACTGCATCCACACAAGGACCTAGACTATGAAAGCTCTATCCTGACACATATGTCTTTGACAAATAAGCCAGGTAAGAACATGATTCAGAATTTGTCTGTTAACATGTGCACCTGAAGGTTAAATGGCATTTCATGTATCAAAGCAGACCACATTGCCATAGCTAATTTTTTTTAAAAAGGAAGAAAAAACAATCTTTATTTTAAAATACTATCTTTGTTACGATAGTTAGTGATAATCAGAACCACATAATTCAAAAGTATAGGTTAAGTTAGAAAATATCAGCAATGTCTAGTGTTCAGAAGGCCAACTTTGGGTAGAGAGACCCTCAAGATTCTGCTAAATTATTTTACTTTGACATCTACCTTACCTACTCTGAATCACCAATTCTGCCCTAGATTTAGCTCATTTGACCAGCTTCACTGCCTCCTATCTATAGTGTTTGACTCATTTGTCAAATTATATGCTTTCATAGGAGTTTTTGCTATTTTACTGTGTAGACTTTAGGAGCAAGGTTCCCAAGCAAAAATACATCCATGGTCTTTAGAACTATGGCTAGTAGAGAATATCCAATATCTATCTTTTCAACTGAAGGGATTTTTTTAATGTTTTTTCCTTGCTCAAAGCATGTAAGGAAAATACAACCCATGTAGACAATGGGTTGTCAAAATAAACTGCTAAATTCATGTTAAGTATAAACCTGCTGCGATAGCTTGCAGCAGTGGACTCCTTTGTGTTTGATGAAATACTGGGAGTCATCTTCCTCTGCATCTTTTGAACAGTCCAGCTTTTGTAATCTTGCCACCGCTACTTCACCTCTTGTTCCTTCCAGATCTGGCTCCCTTCCTGACATCATTTACATTTATGCTTCACTGAGACAGAAAGTCACAAATCCATTTCCAGTAGAAAGCACAGCTATGAAACCAGAGTAACATTTCAGTTAAACAAATGAGTGCTACGTGGCTTGGGTCTCGGACATGCATCTGTTCAACTGGGCTTTTTGTTGAATTAAAATTTATTGAAGCCAGGTCAGCAAAAGTTGTTCTTGTACAAGGGTGAGGAAATTGTACTGGACAGAAACCTTCATGAAGTAGTCTTTGTTGAAAGGTTTACTTCTGCCTCCCTATTATAGAGAAATACATAAGTACTACAGATAATTACTTAGCATTATTAATAGTACTTTAATATTGATAGGTCAAAGTTTATGAATAGTAATTCTTACTTTATAATAATAGATGCCACTTACACAATTATTATTTATCTGGCATTAAGTTGAAACATAGAACCTGTGTCTGAAACTCCCCATCTCCCATGTGTAGGGGTCTCTACTTAAAGCACCATCTCCCATGTGGAGGACTAACTACTTTGAACACTTATATTGCAAGGGAAGGGGTCACTACTCTAAACCCCCTTCTTCCTTGTGGAGGAGCCACTACTTTGGCAACATCTCTGACATCTTTCATCATCCTTATTCTGGGGCTCTTGCAAAGGATAAATGAGTGTTCGAATATTGGGTATCCAACACTGTTCCATATTTATCAATTAGGTAAAAATGGTTTATTGCAAGTCACTATCTTCCTTTCTTCTCTATCCAACGTTGGTGGTTCCCCTCCTACTCTGCAAATGTTCACTTGCCCAAGGGATACTTTTCTGCCAGAGGTCATGGGGAAATATTTCAATAGCATTTTACAAGTGATTAGGCCTTATCAAGTGTACTAAACTGCTGGCCAACATTTTAAAAATATTTTTATTTATTTATTTGTGAGGAGGAAAGAAGGTATGGAGGAAAGAAGAAAGAGAGGGGAGATAGAGAAAGTAGACATATGACTTCTTGCCATTCATTACAAACAAACACTATGAATGTGCCACTTTGTGCATCTGGCTTTATATTGGTACTGATGAATCAAACCTGACCCAACAAACTTTGCAAGCAAGTACCTTTAACTGGTGGGCCATCTTTTCAGCCCCCAATAACTTTAAAATAATAAATGCAATATTTGATTGCAAACCAACTTATGCCTGGTTTATTTCTCTCTGTATCAGTATTACATATTTTCAGATCATCTGCACCTACATATTATACAGATAAATTGCATAAAGTTTGTGCAATATACTATATTAGGTACACTGTATGCATATACACCTATTAATCTTAAATCTAGTATATAGAACTGAAATTCTATATCTTATGTACACATATAATATATAGGTTATAATATCAGTCAGCTTTCCATAACAAATTCCTGAGATTAATTTATATAATAATGAGACAAGGTTCATTTTGGCTTTTAGTTTCAGAGGTGTTAATTTATGATTTGTTGGTTGTGCTACTTTGGACAAGGTATAACCTCATGCTGGGAGAGCATACTCATTCAAAAAAAAACCAAAAAAAAAAAAATTTACTTCATGACAAAGAAGAGGAAAAAGAAGTGTTCTGTGCTTCAGAAATCCTTGCTGAGGCATTCCCTCAATGATCTCCCAGTGGAACCCACCAATTAAAGCTTCCACTACCTTTCTGTAGCAAAATATGGTTCTTTGGGGGACACATCCAACCAGAGCCCACATTATCATCAGATATAATGATAATATCTTTTAGAGGTATTTATTAGTGTTGCTTTATGTTACATTACTGCTGAAGTTGAATGACCTGGAGAGTCCTACTTGATGTTGTACATCTATTCAGCCATCATCCAAACCTCATCTTAATTCAACAACTTCATTCACAACTAAAAAAAACAAAATCATGTTCTAAGAATCCCCTCATGGATTTTAGAAGCCTGGGTGAACTGCATAGATAAGAGCAGCTGGATGTGGGAGCAACTGAACTGAATCTAAACTTCACATGTGATTCTTATGGTCTATGTCATTTGAAAACCATGGAAACTTGGACACAAATATGTGTGCAAGGAAACAAAGAGAAATGTAAAATCACAACTAGGATTTCCAGTGGTTTGTGTGTGGATAATATTTATATAATAGTGGGTATTTTATTTTAATCAATAGAGCTTTGAAAATACTTACTCAGACAAAGAAACAGTAAACAACAGTAGAAACTGAGGCTATAACTTAATTATGAAGGTTACTATATTACATAGAAAGAAGTCTAGGTATTGTATTTACTTGCTGCTAAAAAATACTATTCATTAAGCATTACTTTTGAGTACTCAGTTAGATTTTCTATATATCATCTCTAATTTTAATATTTATTTATTTATTAATTATTTCACTATGTAGCCCAGAGTTATTATTTGAATATGAAATATCTCCCACAAGCTCATGTGTTCTGTTGTTATCTTCCAGTTTGTAAAACTATTTGGAAAGGTTGTTGGACCTTTGGGACTTAAGGCCTCCCCAACAAAGTTAGGATTCTGTGTGTAGATTACATTTGCCTGTAATTCTGACCCCAGCTTTCTGATTCCTGATCCACTAAGATGTGACGACCCTCTGTCACAGACTCCCACAATGCTTTCTACACCATTGTAGACTAAAAATGTGAGCCAAAATAAAATTTTCTACTTTTAATGTTTTTTTCTCTTTTCTGTCATGTATTTTGTTGTGATGAGAAAAGTTACTAATATGCCCAACCTGGCCTCAAGCTCACTGTATAGCCAAGACTGATCTCAACATCAACATCTTCTGCCTCAGCCTCTTGAATGGTAGGAATTCAGGCATGAACCACCATTCCTAGGATCATTCTCTCTAAATTTCTAGTCAATGTTAAAATATATCTGTAATTATTCTTACCTTAATGGCAGGAATATTAAGACACAGAATGATTCAGAAATTTCCAGGGATTACTGAAGATCTGTTAAGACAGCAGCCACATCTTACCTTGAGACAATAAGGTAGCTTCATGGAAAGTGAGGCTTTTCTTTTGACCTTGAACAACCAGAGGTACTTGAACATGAGAAAATATATGACATAATTCTATAGAACGAGAAAATAATTAAGGCACCTAAAAGTGTTGTAAGTTGAACTTGAAGCTGAAAACTTGCTCATATACTTCTGCATCAGTATGTAGTTCTCCTTCCCATCTTGAGGTACAGGCTCCATGGAGGAATGTAAACAAGGTTTTCTATTACTGAATTGGATGAGCATCTTAAAAAACAGCTGTATCTTTATCAAAAGACAACAAAATATTAATTTCTCACTGGTCCTGGGAACTCATGTAAAATGTATGGGCTGGTTTTTAATTTTCTCTAGTGCAGGTGGCATGCTGAGGTGGGGGGTAGGGGTGGAGAAGGGAAGGAAGTTTGTAGCTGAATCAGTGAAGTCACGCAGACCCAAGCATGGAATGACCTTGCTTGCGTGCCAAACTTCAGGCGGAACAATAATGAGAAGGTAGCAGAACTAATCAATTTGGAACAGAGCCCATTCCCTCCATCACTAGGGCCACTTAGAATGCAGGCGATGTCCTGAGCTTTTCCTCAAGCTTGCCCTTTGAGAACAAACACAGTGCTTTCTCTTACATAACTCAACAGAAAAAATGTAGATTTGCCATCTAAAATAGAAGCAGAATTAGTGTCCTTGTGAATAACTATTTTCTTTTTGTTTCACATTTTCTTTAACTTCCTACTTTCAGAATTTATGGAAGATTTACTCCATCTTCCATTTTTCCTGCACTGAACTCCATACTCTTAATAACTCCCCAAACTAATAATATTTCATGCATTTTCCTCTTAAAATATTTGTATGATTTCTCTGGATAGGAACCAAATTTTTTTCTGAATCTTATTAAACTAAATTCTGAAATACAGGCAAAATATAATTCTTGTAAATTTTGAATATATAAATATATATGAATGTATACTCTAAGATTATTTTTGACCATGAGTTAACTGTTCTGCCTAGGCATATGTGCTTTTGACATATAACTTCAAAACTAGTTTTCTAACCATGAGCATGTTTCTGAATTTTTCTGAGTCTTCATCTTGTTTTTTTTTTTTTTTGGAAAATAAGAATAATAATATTAATCTTGTAATGTTATTGTGCAGATTAATTATAATATCTGTGAAATAAATATTTTGTTATTAGCCATATCTATACTTTCTACCACTCATTAAAAAGAACATATTCCTTTTATAGATTTGGCAAGTTAGGCTTTGGGAGAATAATTCAATAATTCTAACTTAAGGCCTAGACTCTGAAGATTTCCTTTAATACATGCTGCATCATTGCTATTGTAGATAAATGCATTTTGCTTTGACTCACATGAGTGCCTTTTTTCATTGGCTCCATAGACAGAAGCCCAGGAGAACCTGCATATCTGGAACAGAAGGCTTAAGAGGTTACTAATCCCTGATAGTTAGAGGGCAAGTGTCTGGTCAATGGCACTGCTCAGTCATGCCCAGAGAACTATTGTGGAGAGCATGATGATTCCCAATATCTGCAATGAATATGAATTAGCTTCTAAATAGTGCAGCTTCTTTGCTTAGGGACCTTCAAATCATGGCATTCTAGATAGGGAAGAAGTTTTGTATCAAAATAAAAACACATACCACCTCCATCCACCACTAACAACCTAAAGGCTAGCCCACACTGTGTCAAGAGAGGTGACAAACAAAAGAGTGGTCTAACAGCCTTTCAGAACATAACACAGCATTTGTTCAAGGAATTTCAGTGCTTGTAAATTTTTAGGAAACACACGCACATTTTCTGGATCTTTGTCATGGCAGCCCCATCTCTGTCATGAAATATCATTAACAATAAAATGACCTTATTATTTTGGAGTTTTTCCTGATTGTTTTGAGCTAAATGTGAGGCAATTATTCCTAAGAGACTGAAAAGACCTCACAAATAATAAGGTTGTAAGAGTTATGATTCACCATGTTCAGTTAATCAAAGAGAAAGAAGCCAGTACATACTAAGCTTCTATGAGAGCACTATTTTGGACTGTGTGCCAGATGCTTTTCATACAAGTGTTCCATATGATCCTTCCAACATCTCCAACAGTTCAATATCTTATGGGTATATTTTATAAATGATGAATCAGATGCTTGAAACATAGGTTAATGATGATTTGACACTGTGGCGTTTGCTGGCAAGGCATAAAGATGTAATATGCACAAGATGCATTTTTCCAAGGATGGTAGATTCTGCTAATTAGAGGACCCTTTAGCTGAACCACTGTCATGACATTGGATAAGCACTATTGGATGTAGCTACTTCACAGCTGAAATATAAGTGTCTGATAAAGGGAAGGAGAATTTGAAATGCTCACAGAAAACAATGGCAGAGAAGAGTACTAAATTAAATAAGGCAGTATATTTTTGTCTTAAAAGAGGAGAGTCAAGAATTCAATCCAAGGCTGTGCATAATGGTGCAGACCTGTAATCCCAGTACTTGAAAGGATGAGGCAGGAAGATCTTAAGTTTGAGGCCATACTAAGCTAAAAAGAAAATTCCTAGACATTTTAGGCTGCATAGAAGAATCTTTCAAGACAAGCAAACCAGCAGGCAAGCAGAATTCAATCTAAAAACTAAAAGGATGTTTCCAAAGTAATAATAGAATTCTCATTTTCTTCATCAGTGAAATGAGATTCTTACATGATATGTTTTCTGCGACCCAATATACTTACCCAGTTCTTACATACTGCATTTGTTTAGTTACCATGGAATGTGTTGAGACACCAGCAGGGCAATTTATCTCAAAGTCCATTCTATTGTGGTAAATTGTAAGGTTTGTGAATAACCAGACCAGGCAAGACCAATCTCAAGCAAAGTAAAACTTTTATTAGGGAAAGACATGAGCTGCCAGGCTGTCTCTTGACAGAAGAGCACACACCTTTGGGTTTGTAAAAGTTAGGTTTTATAAGGCCTTTTTGCTGTGTGGGGGATAAAGGAATGGGGGGCTTGTTAGTGAAATCAGGTAGATGAGTTTCTTTAGGGGAATTTTTCCATTATTCATAAGATTATGGTAAGGCAGTTAGGGTGTGTCACCAAGACAGAGGTCAGGTGACTCTTTTGATAAGGTAAACAGGAAACTGTGGCCTAGGGGCAAGGGAAAACAATGGGTCAGATGGTTTCTGATGAATGTAGTCAGCTTGTATCTTCCCATAAGGCCACTTCTCATTGCCATTTTGTCATCCACAGAGACTCCATCTTGAGACTTGATCTGACCTAACAGTAAATAAGAAATGAAGATCCCTTAATTTCAAATATTGAGCACAGGCTCATCATTTCCAGTATGAGTCATAATCCTCATCATAACAAATTAACTCTTTGGTGTCTGAGGATTGAACAGAAGGACCTGGTTATACTCTGTGACATCATTACTAAGACCTGAACTCTGTGTTTCCAGTTCTTTTCATAATGTCTTTTAAAGCAATGTTGCCACAAAGTAGCAAGACTCAGGAAAGAAGTATTGTTATGGGAAATAATACCCAATATTTTCCCTGAAAATAGTCAGACTATTTCAACAAAGTACATATTTCTCTTACTTAACATTTCTTTGAACCAATACCTGCATAATTGCCAATATCATAAGGTAAAAGTAGAAAAACATTATCCCTTTCCTGTTATTGCCTCGTTCTTGCAAGAGAAGTAGACAAGAAATCAAATAAATGCAATATTGATAAACACATCCTAGTTGGTATGAAACTGCAGAGAAGTCACCTCTTCTGGATCTAGGACTGAGTTATTACTCACCATAGGGTACAAAGGGTAAGAGGGGGATTGAGGATAATTAGGACTTAGCCAGACATAGCCAGGAAGACACTTTGAAGCATAGAAATAATTTCCTAGTAGTTTAACCTAAAGATGATATTATCAAGGATTCAGAAAGCCACACACAATTTAGACTGGGCACACCTGATGAGTAATACTGAGAGACAAAAGTAGAGAAATGGCCAGAGTCCAGATTTTAAAGTCTTTGAGAACAACTTCTAGATATTAAGCTCTATCTTCTGGTTGATTTGGAAGTCATTAGAGTGTGTCAACAATAGAATTCATGATAAAATAAGCCTTTTAAAAATTATTTATTTATTTATTTATTTATTTATTTATTTATTTATTTATTTATTTATGACAGAAAAAGGGAGAGAAAGAGAGCAAGAGAGAGTTGCCACGGCAGGGCCTCCAGCCACTGCAAACAAACTCCAGATGCATGTGCCCCCTTGTGCATCTGGCTTATGTGGGTACTGGGGAATCGAGCAGTGAACCGGGCCCTTAGGCTTCACAGGCAGGCGCTTAAACTACTAAGCTATCTCTCTAGCCCCAAAATAAGCATTTTTAAAGGTTCTCCTTATGGGACTTTGGGGAATATTTTGTGTGAGAAGCAAAAGCAGCAGTGGTGAGGAGCATAGCTGCTGGTATATGGACCAGGGTGGTGTCAGTGAAAAAGCAAAGGATAGGAAGACTTGAAGTAAGGTATCATGTCAATATGAAAGGTCTGGAAAAGAACCGAATGTGATGAAAGCCTGCTTTCCCAGTGGTGGCACTACTGAAGGGTGATTGGGTCAGAAGGGCTCTAGTTTCATCAATGGATTAATTCTTGTTGAGTAGATGAATGGGTTATTAGCAATGGGGCTTGATTAGAGACAAGTCACTAAGAGGTGTGCTTTTGAAGAGTTTATTTTATTCTTAGAACCTTCTTTCTCTCTCCTCAATGTCATGAAATGAGCAAATTTACTTTGACATACCTTTCCACATTAATGGCACACATTATCATAGGATCATAAACAGACACAAACAAACTCCCTGAATCATTGGGTTAAAATAAACTTACTCTCCAATGAGTTGATTTGATTAGGTATTTTGACACTATTAGAATGTGTATAAAGGACAAAGCAGATTATCCATGAAATTGAGTTATTTTAATTATTCTTGATGATATTTCCTTGATCTATTTTGTATTTTCCAAAATTGTGCTAAAATTATTTTCATCCAATGACAAAGGTACATTTCTGATTCTTAATAAAACACCATGTTTCCTCCCTTATTACAATACCCTAGTATCTTAACCATTCCTTTATTTTTTTTCAATATATTATATACTTGGTACTAGACATAAAAGGTTTAACAATGAGGTACTGAAGACATTGTTCTCATGAAGCATTCCATCTACTTGTATTGCAGACAAAAACAAAATAAATCTATGAATGAATACCATAGCCTTAGGCTGGTCTCAGTGCCATCATACAGGGTGGGTAAGTTAGATGTAAGATGCTATTTCAGTAAGATGCCTCAGAGAGGTGATAGTGAGCTGAAACCTGGCTTCTGGGTGAAAAAACATTCTGGAAGAGGGAACAACAGAGGAAAATAACAAAGGGAGCTATCTCCTCTGATGACACTAATTTCTCAAGCTCGTTGACATCACTTTATTCTGACGTTTTTAACACTGTGAAGTTGTCTACTTCTAGTATGAAATATGCTTCATGTCCATCTTTATCTAAGGTCCTTCACTTGGAGATATGTCCCATAAGGACAATTTTCTTTTTTGACATGTCCTCGATGCCTCGTAGAATTATTCACAAACCTGATATTACATATTTCTTGAGTGAATGTATGGAAGGGTTAATAATAAGTGATTTGATACAAATGGTTAGAAACAGAGACAATGTAACAGAAGCATGGCTGGTATTGGGAAATAAGGGGCAATGTGAAACTGGAATGGTAATATAAATCATTTAGTTGTGTAATCCATATCAGAGTGTTCATTTTATTTTAAATATGTTCAGCCTCCACTGGAAAGCTTTGGGTGGAGACAGAAGACATTGAATTTACATTTTTTAATAGATCACTTTGTAGATTGAATGTCAGGGTATGGGGAGATAATAGAAGAAGAGAGGTCTTCTAGGAAGTAAAGATTTCATATCCTGAGTCCTAATGGATTGCTCATTGTTCCCTCTCCTTAAAGTACAGATTGCATTACCTTACAGTAATGCATTGTGGGGGATCTGCCAACTACCTCTCTGCTGGCATGACCAAAGGTAACAATAGCCTGGAACTCAGTACAAAGCTAATTTGGGGGAGTATCTTTATGCCAAGAAAACATAAACATGTTTCAGAGATGCAGCCTTGATTAAAAATGCATGGAAACTGTGGCTGTAAGCTGAAGACATATGGCCTTTGGTTGCCTGGCATTTTCAATTCATACGCAAGCATTATGGAGCTGCATTATAGATGAGGAGACACATTTCACTCTTAAATAGAAAGCTTTATGTCATCTTCCTTCTTCTCTCCATCTTTCCATACCCCATCCCACTCCTTGGTCAGAGACTGAACTGTTCAATTAAGTCTTGATTAAACATACTTCCATTTTTTTTTCAAAATGTTTGCTACAGCCTTTGCTGCTATCTTCATAGAAATGAAAGAGTTTGCTTTAACCTTAGATGAGGAATCCATACCACTAGCTCTGTTTGCTGGAAAAGTCACTTCCATGTTTCCCTAACTATACTCCTGCTGCAACTTTTACACACTCTTTCCAACCTTTGAAAGGTGATAAACTACATTTTATATGCAGAGTCTACCATATGCAGTTTCTATATACTTCAGCTAAAGCTTCACCAAAAGTACATTATTCTGCTCCCCTAACTATGACAGGTAAGCAACATGGTGGTTATATCTACAGATTCAGTCATTAGGAAACACATATATAAAAACATAGATTTGAATGTAGATTTGTTAGAAAATTATCTGTGAGATCCTGCATCACATTAACTGGTGCCTTTGATCTTTAATTTCTTTTTTATAAAGATGATAATTTTAGTTTATTTCTTATAGGTGCATACCATGATGCAATATTTTATATAGGGTTTAGTATAGCACTTGGAGAATAGTGGCTCCCTTAGAAATCCTCACAATTATTCACTATTTCTATATGTCCTCTGCATAAAATAATTGCTTTGTACTGATTTTTCTTAAAGAAACACTTAAGAGAAATCATAATCTATTTTAGCTGCACATGAACCACATTCATTTCTCTTTCTCTGAGGTAGCTTTCTTATCAAAAGTCAAACAGTGTTCCTTTATCCTTTTAATTTTTTTCAAAATTATTTGAGAGAGAGAAAGATAGGGAGAGAGAGAAAACTATCGCAACAGGACCATTAGTCACTGAAAATGAACTCCAGATGCTTGTGCTACCTGTTCATCTGGCTTACATGGGACCTGGGGAATCAAACCTGGGTCCTTTGGCTTTGCAGGTAAGCACCTTAAACATTAAGCCATCTCCCCAGTCAGCCATTGTCCTTCTTTAGAATGTTTTTACACATCCTCATTCATTATGGCTTAGGCATTAATACCAAATGTGTTGAAGGCAAACTGCCTAACAAAAATGTATGACAAAGCACTCTAGCTTTGTGCTATGTTCTAGATACCTGCATACTTTCAAAATGTATGGGACCATGCCTGTTCTCCAAAGTGCTAGTATTAACAGGTGATGTCTTTAGGATGTGATTGGGTAAGGAAAGCTCCACCTTCATGAAAAGGTAACCTGTAACAGTAGACCTGAAGGAGCTTGTCAATTTCTTCTGTTGTGTGATAACATGTCTAGGTGGTATCATCTAGGAAGCAGAAAGCTCTTATGACACTGAATTTGTTGATACCTTAAGCTTGAAATTCCTGACCACCAGAACTAGAAACAATAGATTTCCATTTTTCTTTTTATAAATTATCAGTGTGAAGTATTTTTATAGCATCGTGAATGAATTAAAACATTAAAAATTTACAGAAGTCACATAATCTATTTGAACTTCAATTTTTTCTGCAGAAATGAATTAATACTGCCACTATATAAAGTTGCTGTGAGGATTAAATGTGTAACACAAATAAAACTCAGCATAGAACAGTACAAATGCAGTGATTGATCACTATTGTCTTTTTTATTATTCATTATTTTGCTTTCATAGCATATCATTATTATTATTCATTATTTTGCTTTCATAGCTCTTATAGAGCCCTGAATATCAGTACTATAGTTTAATGTGCTTGTCTTCCTTGTTAAAGAAGGTTGAATTTCTAATACAGATGGTAACAGTGGGTGTGTACTGTTATCCATGACTGATCAGAGTTTACAGTAACCAGACATGCTGGCTTGCTTGGGACTATCCAAGAATTAATGCATTCCTATCAAGTGTTAAGATTTTTAGTTTGTACTTTCATTGGATGGAAACTTTGGTCTATGAACATACTGCAATTTGGTCATTAGCCTAACCATACTATATGCTTTCATCCTCTCTCCTTTGTTTCCTTCCCCCATCCACTGAGGACTCTTCTCATTCAAAGTAGTCCTTCCTTTGTTTTGTTGTCTCATGGTGTTTGCCCTTCTTCATCCTCTGTGTCAAATAGTTTATGGACTTAGAACAGTGCAGGTCTTGTAGGGATATCTGTAATTACTGTGGGATCATGAATGTCCGATCAAATTGGAAAGACAGTGCCCCAAAGTATGCCTTCCAGCCCTTACATTCTTTTTGCTTCCTCTTCCACAATGTTCCCTGAGACTCGGAGGGCCTGTTAGAAATCTTTAGTGTCAAGTACATGGAAACCTCTTATTTTTTGCTCTGATGAGTTTTGAGTCTTCTCAGTGTCTATAGCCATCTCCTTAGAGAAGGTTCTCTGATTATCAGAGAGAGCTGCACTCATATTCAATATTTCACTTCCTCTTCAGTGTTCCCTGAGCCCTGGTGGGTATGATAGAGATGATCAGTCATATGAGTGGCACTTAGCTTTCTTTTTTTGTCATTCTGATGTTCTGTGTCTCATTGGTATTCACTACCATCTATAAAAAACAGGTTCTATAACTAAAAGTGAGAGCAGCCTTAAGCAAATGGCATAAACATATTCATGTAGAAGAATTTTGATGGACATAATGTCTCAATTTAGCTAAATAACAGAGGAGGTTCTTCTAGGGTCTATGACCTTCCAAACCATTGAGTTCTTACTCAGTTCTCAGTATCAGGTACAGATTTACTCACACATAATGGGCCTTTTCTCCAACCAGGGACAAGTTGATTACCCCCATAATTTTTATGCCTCAGGTGCACCTGTGGATATATCTTGCCTGGTAGATTTTGTAGCTTGCAGGATCCATTGTTCAGACTGTTGATGACTTTTATTTCCCAACAGCTCACATAGTGTTTTCCAAAACTATGACTAATATCTGGCAAGGAGATGGCTTACAACTCAGTTTCGGCTTGATTTTTCAGTGTCCTGTCATCACAGACTGTGCTGTCTTTAGGAATATGGTCTTACCATCTAGGTGTGTGTGTGTGTGTGTGTGTGTGTGTGTGTGTGTGTGTGTGTGTGTTGGGAGTCAGCCATTTCTTACTAGGATTTACCTGCAAGGACCTATGGCTTCAGAGTAACCATTCTCCATACTAGCAAAATACTTCCACTGAAACTGTATATCTTTCTTTGAAAGAAAGTTCTATCTATTAATTAGGAAATGGAGAAGTAAGTTTCCATAGTATTTATTCATAACAACTTTACTATTGTCTATCTCTCCTCTTTTCTTCCCTCCCCTGTCCCACCTAGACTTTTCTATCCCTCCACTTGCATATCTACCATCCTTTCCCATAATTCTTCCCCACTTCATTCTCCAGTCCTCATTCTAACTTCCTGCCTTGTCCTGTTGATGCTACTTTTGAATTGGCTAAGAGTTTATCAATCTTGTGTATGTTTTAGATGTTTATTTGAGCTCTCTTTTTGTAATGCAGACATTTAGAGCTATAAACATTTCACAGGTTTTGGTATGTTTTGTTTTCATTTTGATTTGGTTCTAGGACTGTTTTATTTCCTTCTTGATTTACTCAACAACACATTCAGTTTTCAACAGTTTACTTTCCAGGGGTTTGTTTATTTTCTGTTGTTTTTCTTGTTGTTGATTTCTAGCATTGTGATCAGATATAACATAAAGAGTTATTTCAATTTTCCTAAGTTTGTTAATACTTGCTTTGTGTCTTAATATGTGATCTATTTTAGAGAAAGTTCCATGACCTATTGAGAAGAATGTGTATTCTGTAGAGTTTGGATGGAATATTCTCTCAATGTCTATTATGTCCGTTTGACCAATACTGTCATTTAGCTTCATCATTTATGTATTTAGATATGTTTGTTGGCAATAGTGAGGTATGGAATTCACTTTTATTATGTTCACATTTATGTCTGACTTTATATCTAGTTGATTTTATTATAAGAATTATTGCATCTGTGTTGTGTATATGTTTGGGATTGTAATTCAATTTTGTTGAAATGTTCCCTTGATGAGTGGTCTTCTTTATCTGTTCTCATTACTTTCAGTTTAGTCAATTTTGTCCAATATGAGTATAGCCAAACTGCTTGTTTCCTATTTCCTTGCAGTGTCTTTCTCTTTTCTGTCATCCTAAGGTGGTGTTTGTCTTTGACATTAAGGCGGGATTCTTGAAATAACAAACGAATGGATCGTGTTTTCTAATCCAGCATGTTAAACTGTTTCTTTTGATTGGGAAGCTGAGTACATTGATTTTCAGAGGTTTTTATTTATTTATTTATTTATTTATTTATTTATTTATTTATTTGAGAGAGACAGAGAGAGACAGAGGGAGAGGAGGAAGACCCATAGAGATGGGTATGCCAGCAGCCTCTCAGCTGCTGTGAACAAAATCCAGATGTGTCCGCCCCCTTGTGGTCACGTCCGGCATTGCACCCTTGCATCACTTTGCATCTGGGTAAAGGTGGAACCTGGAGATTGGAACCACTGGAGACTGGAGCTAGCATTCTTAGGCTTAGGAGGCAGGCGCCTTAACCACTAAGCCATCTCTCCAGCCCAGATTTTCAGAGTTTTTATTGTAAGGTATGTTGTGTTGGTGGTTTTGTGGAGTTTGGTGCTTTCTTGACCTTCATTTGATTTAACAATGGTTCCAGCTTTGATTATTGATTTTCTCTCATGTAGTCTCTTGAATATTTTTATTCTTCTCTTCAGTAAGAAGCATTTCATCCAGTTTTCTCTGTAGGGCTCATTTATTCTTATAATAGCTTTTTTTCATGGAAAGTTTTTCTTTCTCCTGTTATGATGGATGATTTTCCTGGGTATGGTAGCCATAATCTTTTAACATTAAAATGCTCCATTCCAAACCCTTCTGGTTACAAAAGTTTCTACTGAAAAATCAGATGTTATTGAAATAGGTTTACCTTCATAAGTAATGAGCTGTTTCTCCCTTGCCACTTTTATTACTTTCTTTGTTTTCTGTGTTTAATATTTTATTATAATGTGAAATGGGGAAATTATTTTCTGATCCTGTCTATTTGGTGTTTTCTGTGCTTCTTGTATCTAGATAGGATTCTCTTTTATAAGATTTGGAATTTTTCTTCTATAATTTTATTGAAAATGTTTTTATGTAATTGACCTGAAGTTCTTCCCTTCTTGTATGCCAATGATTCAAACACTTCATCTTTTTAAGGTATCCCACATTTCTCTCATGTTTTGATCACACTGTTATTGATCTTGATATCTATTTCCTCTGCCTTATTCTCAAGATCCAATATTCTGTCCTCTGCCTGATCTATTCTATTGACATGACTTTCTTGTGAGCTTCTCAATTGTTTTATTTAATTTTTTATGTCCATTTCATTTTCAATGAATTTCAATGTATTTATCTCTTTATTGTGTTCCATTTCCTTTCTTTTCCCTTTATTTCTTTATTTCTCTCTATCACTTTTGTAATTTTTCAGGAAAGGTCTCTAGCTCAGGCTGACTTGGAACTCCCTCCTCAGCTCCAGGATGGTCTCACACTCACAGTGATCCTCTTACCTCAGCCTCTCAAGTGCTGGGATTAAAGGTGTGCACCACCATGCCTGACATTTAGTTGCATTTTTATTCCTTGGTTTGACTTTCTCATTCTATTTAGTTGAATGTGTGTTCTCTTAGAAGTCACTCAGGCATTTGTCATATCCTCTGTAACTTTGCTTTATATGTTAATTATAATTACATTTTTACATTCTTTTTCTGTAATTTTCTCAAGTTCTTATTGGAGGGTTCAACTATGGGACTAGGCATTCATGGTGAGGATATCTTGCCTTGGTTTCTTGTGTTACTTGTTTTGTGTTGGATTTTGTCCATCTGGAGATAATGCCTTTGTCTTGTTGAGGATGCAGCAACAGTGGTTCCTTTGGATTTCACAGGGCAGGTTGTGTTCAGGACTGCTCCAGCAATAGTCATGTTCTTTACTACAAACTCACTGGCACTAGGCCAGGATTGTTCCATGAGGTCTACTTGAATCAGAGAAAAGGTCCTGTGCCAAGAACCCTGGTCATTCTGGCTGTGAACAGGTGGCCAAAATTGTTAATGATGTTTTCCTATCAATCCTGGGGAATCGAGGGTAGTTAGTTCATCATTCTGGCAGGTATAAGGAGATCAGGATTTATAACTTGACTTATAAGAATAAGTGTAACTCAAGGGAAGATAGTGTCTACAGACAGAAGATGCAAAGAATGAACAAGGATTGAACCTGAACATCATGATTCTCACCTAGAATCCCAGCATTATAGATGATGAAGCAAGAAGATTATGAGTTTGAGGCCAACTTAGGATACACAGGGAATCACCCAATATAAAATTCATGTTTTGGAATTGCAGAATGTGATCTTACTTGGAAACAGACAAAGTAGTACTAGATTGGAGTACCTCTTTCATATAATGTCTAGTGTCTTTATGAGTGTAGAGGGTACACAGAGATACATATACAGGTCAAAGATCATGTGATAACAGAAGCAGAACTTAGGGTGATATAGCCACAAGTCAGAAACAGCAAATGGTTACTAGGAGTCAGGAAGAGGCAAGGAAGAATTCTTGTCAGATAGGGAGCAGCACTGCCTTAGGAAGTGTAAGAGAACACAGTTTTGTTGAAGCAACCATGGGAAACTTATATAAAGTTTATTGTAACACGAAGACAAATTTGGTCATTACTGTGTTAGGTAGCTTGCTCTGGATCACATTACATCTTTTCATCTTGGCTTCTAGTCCAGCATCATAACATGGCATGAATTTCCTCTAAAAGTCTCTTTGGTGGGAGAATTCTTGCACAGCACTGACAATTTTCAGTTTTCTCTGTGATATTATTTACTGTTTAAATAGCTTTCATTGTGTATATTCATTGTACCTGATACTGTGTCACCCAAGTCCATTTTCATGTATATATTATATATTCTGCATATCCCCTGTGCTCCTACCTCCCATGCTTACCCTCCCTCTCTTATTAGTACCTTTGTTGTCCTAGTTTTGCTTCATTTTTTTAAAAAAATGTATTAATTTTATTTATTTATTTTTTTTAATTTTTTTTTTTAATTTCTGTTACAAAGGTTAAGAATTTATATCCCCTCTCCCCCAGATCCACTTTCCTGGAGGGTTCTTCTCAGTGGGGTCATTGGTATTCAATATGGTGTATTTAAGGTCTCAATCAATCTCTGTGGGTGGGTGGGTGAGCTGTGCTTTAGGGAATTTTTACCCACCCCCTGGTTCTTACCATCTTCCTTCTCCCTCTTCTGCAATGTCCCCTGAGTTTGGGTAGGGTCTGTTTGCACTCTGATTTGCTGCTGAGTTTTCTGTGGCCTCTGGGTTTCTGCTTTGATGTGTTTTTATCAACTATTGTATAGTCTTGTTTTTTCTTTCATGTACAATATGTACAATCATGGACTTATGCATCCATGATTTTATCTATATAACATCTAGGAACCACATATAAGGTAAAGCATACAATCCTAGTCTTTCTGGAATTAGCTTAATTATAGTGACTTTTAGAGATCTTCTTTGATCCTCCTAAAGCAACATGGACACTTCTATTTCAAGAATCAGGTACCACCCAGTCCATGTCTGTTTCTATTTCTGTCCCCTTTCTTTAAAAAAAAAAAAAAAAAAAAATTCCTTCTATAAAAATTCCAAAGAGAAGAATTTCAAAGAGAAAAGCACAATCATTACAGTTGAGAACTTGCTCTTGAATCTTATTAGCTTGTGACTCATAGCCCTGAAAGGAGCTAATACCTTAATTTCATATTTCTCTGCTCAAATGCAGACCAAGGCGTAAACTGAAATGAAACTTTACACTAATGGCTTCTTAATTATACCCATCTAAAAGCAATTACCTGAGTTTTAGCAGATACAAAGTTAGGGTTGATGGGACCAGCAGATGAGAAATAAGATGAAAGGTCATCTGCCAAAAAGACCAGTGAAGAGGAGATAAAACACAGGGAGGAAAGAGGAAAAAAAAATCCACAGATAAGTGAAGGTTGATAAATTTTGAACAATTGTTTTGCCTCATTTCTGAAACAAGTTTTCCTTCTTCCCCCCTGTTAGGATAAGGATAAAGAAAAAGAAAAAAAAAAGTTTTATTTTAAGGATAGAAACCGACTAGATACTAGACAAGTTACCTGAATTTGAATTAGTTTTTGCCATATTTTGATCCCACATTTACTGGTGGAACAAGGCCTCTAAGCCAGAATGGATGAAATAAGCATCCCTGGTAAGTTGTCCATTCAAGGAGTGCATGCAGCTTGAGGAAAGTGTGGAGTATTCACTAAAGTACCAAATTTTCCTCTGACTCACTATCATACATGTTTCTATGTTGTTTTCATTATTTGCAATAAGAATGTATGTATTTACTAAGGAAACTTGCAATAAAATGGATGGACTTGGGAAAAAAATCATACTAAGTGAACTCACACAAGCACAGAAATATAAATGCCACATGTTCTCCCTTATATATGGTTCCTAACTTGGAATGGCTTGAGTTGCAGGCACACCTGACAGGCAAATTGAGGGAAAGATAATAGGGTGGAAGGGTTTGGAGTGAGGGCAAAGGAAGATGGGGGAAGGTATACACAAAACTAATGCCAGTATGAATTAGTACATAGAAATCTTTCTCCTGGATAGCAAACTAAAATATGTAACCATTAATAGGAATGTGAGGGGATTGTCTGGGGAGAGGAGCCCCAGAGAGAACAGAGGGAAGGTAATTCTAAAGCTATTGGCTCTGGCTTATAAGTCCCAGTGCCAAAAATGGGTTATATCCCATGTTGAGATAGTCACTGGAGAAACCTATGAGGTCCCACAAACAAGGCAGGTTTCTGTCAAAGCACGTCATTACCTGACTGTATGAGCTAAAAGGTAAGACCCTATTACTGAAGACACCACAAGATATTGACACAGAACATGCTGGAGGAATCTGGAAGGAATGATGTCTGGCCCTCATAGTGCTAGAAAGTGCTAAATGAGCTACTGGGGTTAAGTGGTGACCAACATTGTGAACAAGCAGGCGACACTGCTAGATATAAAATCAACCATCCGTGTGCACTAGTGACACTCAACCTATATGGGAAGCCAAGGACTCTATGATTGGTTAAAAGAGCAGCTCAATGAGAAGCAACTCATAGGTGATACTGAAACCAAGTCAGAATCTTATGGAGAGGAGGCTTATGGACATGTCAGAATCCTGCGGAGAAGAAGTTAATGGATTCCAGTGAGAAGTTCTGCTAGTCTTTGGTAAAAGAGAGGCCAAAATTGATTGTAATTAACTATGCCTATCCCATTTAACCCATAATGCTGTCACTCTCTGTTAAGTAATCTCTTTTACAGAAGGCAGCAAAAGCCTGAAAGAAAAAAATCCATCAACATGACAATACAAGATACCTGACTCCCTATCATGAATAAGCTACCTTTCACACATCAGACAGGATCCAGGTGACACCACAGAGGAAGTGGCGAGTTAAGCATGAGCATTACTCTCACATTGAACCTGACAACCGGCACCAGAGAGATGGCAATGGATACTGAGGACACAGAAAACGTATCAAAGCAGAAATCCAGAAGCTGCTGAGAGCTCAACACTAAATTAGGGCTATTACACAACCACCAAGGCTTAAGGAACATTGGAGAAGAGTGTGCAGAAAGATTGTCAAAACCACAAAGTATGAGTAAGTATCCAGAAAAATCCCCCCCACACTGCACAATGACTGAGTGCTGCTCTTATAACTCATAACCCCATGGTAAATTGCACAACCCCACTGAGGAGGGATCTCAGTGGAGTGGGGTTGGGGAGGAGGGAAATGGGACCAACACATGGTTTGTCCATGCAACAAAGTTTCTAATTAAAAAAAAAAAAATGTATGTATTTACTAAAGGTAAAAGGGGGATTTAAAATTGAATAAATCCAATTTCACTGATTTAATCTACTGTAAAATGAACAAGTTGATTTCATTTATCTTTGTTAAAAACTGAGCTGGGTGTGATGGTGCACACCTTTAATCCCAGCACTCTGGAGGTAAATGTAGGAGGATTGTCGTGAGTTTGAGGCCACCATGAGACTACATAGTGAATTCCAGGTCAGCCTGGGCTAAAAAAAAAAAAAAAAACTGAATGACTTATATATTTTATTCTAGGGCCATGCGAGGACCATGCTTGACAACATCTCAGATAAAAGCAGAGTCTGGAACTGAGATTTTGCACCCGATCCCATTCAGTGGAGGGTGTGTTTTATTTGCATCTATATTATAAATAAACATTTTATAAGTTAAAAGCCTTTCAGTTTCTATTCCTTCCACTTCCTTCCCTCCCTCCCACCACTTTTTCTCTTCCCCATACACATAGGCAAAGATTATATGTGTGTATGAGAGTCTTCTATCTCATATACACACACATAAAATCCATTTTACTTTTATCTTTTAACTTCCTCATATGTTTGGGCTTATAGCTTCCTGTTATACATAAATCTTTCTGGCTATTCTCCTCTTAAAGAGTATAGTCAACACATATCTGGAGTCATGTTCCAGAAGAACGATAGGTCTCCAAGTCCTCCAAGATTTCTCTTAAGATTTTCTTTTTCTCTGATATTTGAATCACTTGAGATGCCTCTTCATTTGGAATCTCGAGTTTTGTTTTCAGTTATTTTAATTTTTAATTTTTTTAAATACTATTTATTTGAGAGCAACAGACAGAGAGAGAAAGAGGAAAAGAGAGACAGGGAGAGAATGGGTTCACCAGGGCTTCCAGCCACTGCAAACGAACTCCAGATGTATGTGCCACCTTGTGCATCTGGCTTAAATGGGTCCTGGGGAATTGAACCTTGAACCCGGGTCCTTAGGCTTCACAAGCAAGTGCTTAACTGCTAAGCCATCTCTTCAGCCCCACAAATGAAAACCAATATCATACCTAAACTTGGGTAGAAACCAGCTATGAATTAAGTATCACAATCACACCCCAAAATTTCCATTATTGATAGCTATTCATACATTGAAAATTTGTAATGTAGGGTTGGTAGGCAAACTGATTTTTCTTTCAGATAATATCCTATGCACTATTATAAAATTTAGCTTCAGGGTTGGAGAGATGGCTCAGCAGTTAAGGCATTTGTCTACAAAGCCAAAGGACCCATGTTCAACTCCCCAGGACCCATGTAAGCCAGATGCACAAGGAGGCACATGCCTCTGGAGTTCATTTGCAGAGGCTGGAGGTCCTGATGTGCCCATTCTCTATCTGTCTCTTTATATCTCTTTCTCTCTCAAATAACTAAATAAAAATAAAACATAAAATAAAATTTATTTTCATTTAATTTTTGACAGAATTTAAAATGCAAGAAATTTATTCTATAAATACCAACCAAATTAAAACAACAAAGTTAACATATATTATTTGTTTTTCATATTCTTTATTTTGTTGGTTGCATTGTAAGTGATAATTCATTTTAATTTTCATAACAATCCTCTGTAACAAGTTTTCCTCTTACTTTATAGATGATGCCATTGACACTCATTGAGATAAATAAAATTCTGAAGAGCCCAGATGTAGGTGTTAGCAACAAGTCCACAACCTAAATTAATCAGCTATGGAAACATGAATCATTCGCCCGAGTATGGAAAAAGAACTCTCTACAGTGCATTGTGTGCTATAGCCAGTTGGCCTTGGCTTGCAAGGTCTGATTGTTCACATCCTTTCCCAGTCCTGATTTCAGTGGTATCCTGCTAATAGCTTGTTGTTCTCCATTGTGAATATATGGACATCATATTCATTAGCATATGTTATGAATCAGGAATCTGGGAGGAGAGACACTAGTTAAACATTTGCTGGCATAACACTGATTTTATGATGTTATCAAACTCCTTTCGTTTATGTTCATTTTTATTCAGATGTTACTATAAAGTAGGATAGGAGAAAGCTAGTTTATTTTCTTAAGGCAGTTTCAGTTAATCATTGAGGCTCAAAGAGAACCATGATATGCCATCCCACATGCCACCACAAAAATAGAACTCATCTGGTGGAGACCTATCTATAGCACGCCCTGCCACCCAGTGTAGCAGCTACCTAGACAGATGGCCCTCAATGGGCTGGCCCAGGGATCCACCCTTAAAATCCACCAGCCAGCTGGACCTTCCCCTTCCCTATAAAAGGCTCTTGGCTTCTTCCTGATGCAGACTCTGCTAGTTCTTCTCCACCCAGTCTTGCTGAGAGGGTAGTGAGGAGAGCATAAAACTGTTTCTTGTTTTGGATGGCTCTTTTGCTTGTCTCTGTCTTATAGATTGGGGTAACTTCTCACTTTGATTACAGACATGCTTTTCCTCTGGTTTCCGAATCTCCCATGTGTATATTTTTCTTACACTCCAGATCTACCACATGGGTACTCTCACCAACCCTAGGCTTCCTACCTATGTAATTACTTTAAAGTTTGAACAACCGTGAGTATAACTCTCTTCACTAAAAGCCCAAATTTCTCTTAACTCCACATGCTTGCAGCTCTTCTCCAGGATTTTTTTCCCAAAATCTTCAGTTTCTCTTCAATAAATCTTACAAACTATTCAATATTTCCACATCAGAACTTTCCAGGTTTATGACTGTTCTTGTTTTCCTTCGTAGATCCCAAATCCCTTACATAAACCCCACAATCTGTGATTTATCCTGTAACTAAACCCAACAATTTCTCCCTTATTTATCAATTCTTTGTTGAAGATAGAACAGAACCCAAAATTTGGTTCTCATAAATTCTGGGTTACCCCTCACAAACCCCCAAATCCTGCATCAATACCAGAGGATCAAATGTTTTTAAGATGGCCCTCTACCTTCATCAAAGTAAAAGATAGTGAAATTTATATGAAGACAGCAGAGATCATAATGATAAATACATCAAAGAAGAAAATGTCACTGCACTATACATTAAGGAAAATAAGGATTGAGGGATTTATAAAGTACAGATCATTAGTAAAATTCTAGTAAGGATTATTTTGTTAGAACCAGGTATAATGGTGCAGACCAGTAATCTAAGCATTTTGAAAATAGAGGAAGGAGAATCAGTTCAGCCTTGGCTGCCTAGTAAGTATGAAGCCAGTTCAGGATATACACTGAGTGTGTGTATATATATATACTATTTATTTAATTCATTTAATTACTTATCTTTCAAATTACATCTAATGCAATCAAATTGATATAAGCATTAAAGGCTTTTAAATATTTTGTTTGTTTTATTTTATATTGTTTTTTTGAGGTAGGGTCTCACTATAGTCCAGGTTGACCTGGAATTCACTATGTAGTCTCAAGCTGGCCTCAATCTCACAGCAATCCTCCTACCTCTGCCTCTGAAGTGCTGGGATTAAAGGTGTGCGTCACTACGCTTTGTTATTTTGTTTTTTAAAATTGACTTATATATTTTATTCTAGGGCCATGCGAGGACCATGCTTGACAACATCTCAGATAAAAGCAGAGTCTGAACTGAGATTTTGCACCCGATCCCATTCAGTGGAGGGTGTGTTTTATTTGCATCTATATTATAAATAAACATTTTATAAGTTAAAAGCCTTTCAGTTTCTATTCCTTCCACTTCCTTCCTCCCCTCCCACCACTTTTTCTCTTCCCCATACACATAGGCAAAGATTATATGTGTGTATGAGAGTCTTCTATCTCATATACACACACATAAAATCCATTTTACTTTTATCTTTTAACTTCCTCATATGTTTGGGCTTATAGCTTCCTGTTATACATAAATCTTTCTGGCTATTCTCCTCTTAAAGAGTATAGTCAACACATATCTGGAGTCATGTTCCAGAAGAACGATAGGTCTCCAAGTCCTCCAAGATTTCTCTTAAGATTTTCTTTTTCTCTGATATTTGAATCACTTGAGATGCCTCTTCATTTGGAATCTCGAGTTTTGTTTTCAGTTATTTTAATTTTTAATTTTTTTAAATACTATTTATTTGAGAGCAACAGACAGAGAGAGAAAGAGGAAAAGAGAGACAGGGAGAGAATGGGTTCACCAGGGCTTCCAGCCACTGCAAACGAACTCCAGATGTATGTGCCACCTTGTGCATCTGGCTTAAATGGGTCCTGGGGAATTGAACCTTGAACCCGGGTCCTTAGGCTTCACAAGCAAGTGCTTAACTGCTAAGCCATCTCTTCAGCCCCACAAATGAAAACCAATATCATACCTAAACTTGGGTAGAAACCAGCTATGAATTAAGTATCACAATCACACCCCAAAATTTCCATTATTGATAGCTATTCATACATTGAAAATTTGTAATGTAGGGTTGGTAGGCAAACTGATTTTCTTTCAGATAATATCCTATGCACTATTATAAAATTTAGCTTCAGGGTTGGAGAGATGGCTCAGCAGTTAAGGCATTTGTCTACAAAGCCAAAGGACCCATGTTCAACTCCCCAGGACCCATGTAAGCCAGATGCACAAGGAGGCACATGCCTCTGGAGTTCATTTGCAGAGGCTGGAGGTCCTGATGTGCCCATTCTCTATCTGTCTCTTTATATCTCTTTCTCTCTCAAATAACTAAATAAAAATAAAACATAAAATAAAATTTATTTTCATTTAATTTTTGACAGAATTTAAAATGCAAGAAATTTATTCTATAAATACCAACCAAATTAAAACAACAAAGTTAACATATATTATTTGTTTTTCATATTCTTTATTTTGTTGGTTGCATTGTAAGTGATAATTCATTTTAATTTTCATAACAATCCTCTGTAACAAGTTTTCCTCTTACTTTATAGATGATGCCATTGACACTCATTGAGATAAATAAAATTCTGAAGAGCCCAGATGTAGGTGTTAGCAACAAGTCCACAACCTAAATTAATCAGCTATGGAAACATGAATCATTCGCCCGAGTATGGAAAAAGAACTCTCTACAGTGCATTGTGTGCTATAGCCAGTTGGCCTTGGCTTGCAAGGTCTGATTGTTCACATCCTTTCCCAGTCCTGATTTCAGTGGTATCCTGCTAATAGCTTGTTGTTCTCCATTGTGAATATATGGACATCATATTCATTAGCATATGTTATGAATCAGGAATCTGGGAGGAGAGACACTAGTTAAACATTTGCTGGCATAACACTGATTTTATGATGTTATCAAACTCCTTTCGTTTATGTTCATTTTTATTCAGATGTTACTATAAAGTAGGATAGGAGAAAGCTAGTTTATTTTCTTAAGGCAGTTTCAGTTAATCATTGAGGCTCAAAGAGAACCATGATATGCCATCCCACATGCCACCACAAAAATAGAACTCATCTGGTGGAGACCTATCTATAGCACGCCCTGCCACCCAGTGTAGCAGCTACCTAGACAGATGGCCCTCAATGGGCTGGCCCAGGGATCCACCCTTAAAATCCACCAGCCAGCTGGACCTTCCCTTCCCTATAAAAGGCTCTTGGCTTCTTCCTGATGCAGACTCTGCTAGTTCTTCTCCACCCAGTCTTGCTGAGAGGGTAGTGAGGAGAGCATAAAACTGTTTCTTGTTTTGGATGGCTCTTTTGCTTGTCTCTGTCTTATAGATTGGGGTAACTTCTCACTTTGATTACAGACATGCTTTTCCTCTGGTTTCCGAATCTCCCATGTGTATATTTTTCTTACACTCCAGATCTACCACATGGGTACTCTCACCAACCCTAGGCTTCCTACCTATGTAATTACTTTAAAGTTTGAACAACCGTGAGTATAACTCTCTTCACTAAAAGCCCAAATTTCTCTTAACTCCACATGCTTGCAGCTCTTCTCCAGGATTTTTTTCCCAAAATCTTCAGTTTCTCTTCAATAAATCTTACAAACTATTCAATATTTCCACATCAGAACTTTCCAGGTTTATGACTGTTCTTGTTTTCCTTCGTAGATCCCAATCTCCCTTACATAAACCCCACAATCTGTGATTTATCCTGTAACTAAACCCAACAATTTCTCCCTTATTTATCAATTCTTTGTTGAAGATAGAACAGAACCCAAAATTTGGTTCTCATAAATTCTGGGTTACCCCTCACAAACCCCCAAATCCTGCATCAATACCAGAGGATCAAATGTTTTTAAGATGGCCCTCTACCTTCATCAAAGTAAAAGATAGTGAAATTTATATGAAGACAGCAGAGATCATAATGATAAATACATCAAAGAAGAAAATGTCACTGCACTATACATTAAGGAAAATAAGGATTGAGGGATTTATAAAGTACAGATCATTAGTAAAATTCTAGTAAGGATTATTTTGTTAGAACCAGGTATAATGGTGCAGACCAGTAATCTAAGCATTTTGAAAATAGAGGAAGGAGAATCAGTTCAGCCTTGGCTGCCTAGTAAGTATGAAGCCAGTTCAGGATATACACTGAGTGTGTGTATATATATATACTATTTATTTAATTCATTTAATTACTTATCTTTCAAATTACATCTAATGCAATCAAATTGATATAAGCATTAAAGGCTTTTAAATATTTTGTTTGTTTTATTTTATATTGTTTTTTTGAGGTAGGGTCTCACTATAGTCCAGGTTGACCTGGAATTCACTATGTAGTCTCAAGCTGGCCTCAATCTCACAGCAATCCTCCTACCTCTGCCTCTGAAGTGCTGGGATTAAAGGTGTGCGTCACTACGCTTTGTTATTTTGTTTTTTTAAAATATTTTATTCATTTATTTATTGGAGAGAAATAGGCAGATAGCCGGGCGTGGTGGCGCACGCCTTTAATCCCAGCACTCGGGAGGCAGAGGTAGGAGGATCGCTGTGAGTTCGAGGCCAGCCTGAGACTACATAGTTAATTCCAGGTCAGCCTGAGCTAAAGTGAGACCCTACCTCGAAAAACCAAAAAAAAAAAAAAAAAAAAAGAGAAATAGGCAGATAGAGAGAATGGGCACACCAGGGCCTCTAGCAACTGCAAATGAACTCCACATGCACCACCTTGTGCATCTGGCTTACATGGGTACTGGGGAATCTATTAGCCTGGGTCCTTAGATTTTTCAGGAAAGGACTTTAACCACTAAGCCATCTCTCTAGCTCCCAATGTTTTATTTTTTGTGCTATAATATTTTTTGCATTTATTTATTTATTTATTCATTTATTTATTTAAAAATGAGAGAGGGAGTTTGCATACCATGGCTTCCAGCCACTGAATTGAACTCCAGACGTGTACACCACTTAGTGCACATCTGCAACCTTGCACTTGCATCACCTTGTGTGTCTGGCTTACATTTGGGATCTGGAGAGTCGAACATGGGTCCTTAGGCTTTGCAGACAAGCACTTTAACTGCTAAACCATCTCTCCAGCCAACTGTTTTGCTTTAGTTCATTACATGTGCACCGTTTTTTCCTTAAGATGTGTCCTCACAGTCCTTAGAGGGAAACAGCTTTGGTGATTGCTGAGTTTGAACTTCCGTCTTGCTAAATTGGAAAGCAATAAATGTTTGCTGTTTAAAACATCAGACTGAGTGAGGATGACTGGGTTCTGCAAGTGAAAAAATCTAGAATTTTCTTGAGCCTGCCCTTGTAGTCTCCAGTTTGCTAGAGATCAGAGAAGGATCTGGCTTCATTTAACCTCTTTCCTAAGTTACATAGAACTGTTTTACCATGAACAACTCTAGTCCCTCCCTGGGAAGAAGTTTTCCTTTCCTAGAATAAAGGTTTACATATGATCCTGACATTCTTGTTGGTTAAGCTCAGCTCTAAAACTTGGTTTCATGGCTGGCCTCTTCTTCAGCCAGTCTCCTGAGTCCAGATGTATTAGCTTGTTGTCAGACTCACCTGAGCCTGAGGATAAAGCCCACCAGAATGAGATTATAAATAAATGTTTATCCGGTGGATACGCCTTCTTTTCAGCTTTTCATCTCTCTTGAACTTCCTGGTACTGACTCCAGTAAGCCCATCTGAGATTGGGGGAGAGGGAGCTACTCCCACTTGTGTGATCTCTACCCATTCTCGCCTTTCACATGTACCTTATTTTCTTTCCTTCTCTTAATCTAATAACGTCTATTTAAGTCTTACCCTCTGGTGTATGGATTTTAATTCTTTAATTTCATAAGACAAGATTCTGGGGTTACCCAAAATTTATTGGTGTGTTGGCATATTGGTGTATTGGCAAGGAACTCAACACTCCCACTACAAGATGAAAAGCCAGTTCCTGGGAGGCTGAAGCAGGAGGATCCTCACAAATTTGAACTACATTTTTTTTTTTTTTTAAATCACAGCTTTTAAAATGGAAGAGCCTCCATTTACTCTGTTTGAATTTTTTCTGTAATTTTGCTTACTTATTTAGTTTTACATTCTGTTCATCCTAGTGAAGTGCCAAGAACCCCAAATGAAGGTTGGGGTCCTCGGGAGTCACCCAGTGAACCAAGAAAGCTGAGACACTCGAATGCAAGTTAGCAGCAGGATTCTTTATTCTCAAACCTAGGCAGGGGCTCAATGCACACAGATAGATGCAACGGGAGTGGGAGAGAGCCTCGGCCTTCAGAGGGAAGGGGTTTATATAGGGAAAGGAGTGGGAAAGGAGCACAGGGGCTACATCATATTGCGACTTTTAAAATAATTGGCTCTAGGAGGGCACGCACGGGAACATTCCAGACTGCTTATCTCAGGTCAGTAGACCTTTTGCAGAACTTATCTGTTGCAAGAGGCCGGAGGCCCCCTGCGGCTGAGTAC
The DNA here is from genome assembly GCA_036365145.1 of Orientallactaga sibirica. Lineage (NCBI taxonomy): Eukaryota > Metazoa > Chordata > Mammalia > Rodentia > Dipodidae > Orientallactaga > Orientallactaga sibirica. The sequence continues at coordinate 16,449,481 of JAEOAD010000034.1, forward strand.
CTCTGGAATGCCCTTGAAGTGAAGACTCCCCAGAAACAGGACAGGGGCAGGGGGCTGCAGCTGAGCAAGCAAGCATTGGGTTATAGAAGCGAAGGTCAGCGCATTAGCCAGCAAGTTCCTTATCTGAGTCAGGCCTAGGCTTTTTATTTAAAATGGCTGTCTGTTCTAAAATAGCAGTACTGTTGTCTGGCTATTGAATGAAGTTACAAGAAGCCAGATGTAGCATGCTATTTCTTTCTGGTCTCTCACTAGGTAGTGAGGCCCTCTTTATCCAGTGTTATACCTATCTGGTCCTAGATCATTGGCGGATACATAATAAAAATTCAGCATATTTTTTGACACAATAAAAGGGATTTGTTGATTAATATAGCTTAAGAAAAACATAGAAATATAATTTTAAGCAAACCTTATTTAAGCAACTTAATAATGCCTCCAATACATCTCTCTCACTCTCTCTTGTTCTCATTCCTGCTCTCTGCCTCCCATGTGTACAGTAACACCAATTTTATTCTTTGTGTGGCTTCCCTGGTGGAATCCAGATGTATCCCATCATGCTAAATTTCATCAGTCTGGATTTTCAGTTATAAGCAAAAGCGGCTAACACTGAAAGAACTACCACAATCTTGGAATAGTTTTCACTTGATTCTGAAATGGAAACAGATATAATAGATGCTTTCTATTTGAGGCTTCATATGTCTACATTGAAATTCAGCAGAGAGAGACCATGTGCTTCTTCCCTACCACAGACTTAACAGCTAAGGGCTCATCCCAGGTCCAATGAACATATGACCAAGACTGGGATAAAAGATGAGAGAGGGAAGCATAAGGTAATAAAATGAAGTGTGGACTGGAAGTGGAATAGTTTTTCCCCAAACCCAAGGTCTTCTTAGGTAGAGGAAATGGAGAATTGAAACAACCAAATAACACTCACCACACTGTCCGTTGTTTTTCCACGGATTAGTGAAAGTAAAATGTGTCCTGAAGACGGGCACTGTTTTGGGAAGGTTCTGGAACTTTTAGGGGATAACATTTTGCTGAAGGAAGTGGGTATTGGATGTGGGCCTTGAGGTTTGATAGGCCTGCCCCACTTCCTGTTGCTTGTTTCCTGCCTCTGGCTAGAATGTGAGCAGCCTAGATCATACTTCTAACTCCATGCTTCATGTCTTCTGTGCCATATGGGTCCTACTCCCTGGAAACATGAGTCAAAATAACCCCTTTCCTTCTTAAGGTGGCCTCTGATCAGGTATTTGATCACAACAAAGAGAAAGTAGCTAATTCATTGTCCAAATATATGAAAACGTTTAATATGTTTTCATACACAGGCCCCATAGACCATGGATTAAAACATAATTGTGTGATGAGTAGATCACAAAAATGCTTACCATGTTTGAAGGAGGGTCTTTCCCTGCTCTTCTCTCAAATCCTCGCTTCAGAGTCATGCTTTGTTTACTATGCAAGCTCAGATTCAAATCAAACTGACACTTGCCTCACTCATGCCTTTTTCAAGATTCTAATGAATGCATTAGGAATATTTGAATGGCTTTGAAAGATCTTCCACACCACAAAAACACCCAACTGACCTTTTAAAGATAGGAAGCTTCATTTTAAAATGGATAGATTCTTGAATGTGGGTCTTAGTATATAAACCAACCATTAAACACAGCTCAAGATATAATTTAGAAAGAGAGAAAGCAGCGCATTTCTTCAAATTTATTTATTTATTTATTGTTATTGTCACAGAGGGAAGATTATTCCCTCCACCAGTTGGTTTCATGTTTTTAAGTTTTCTTGATTGATACTCTGGGTAAAAGCTTCAAAGGAACAAAATTTTTGCTAAAAGCTATACTTACGTGATTCTCTCAAACCACCAGCATTTAAAGGCTAGTTTCTAGGGTATAGAATAAAAGGATTTAAGAACACAATTAGGAACTTGTTCTAGCAATTAGAGCTGAGTTTAATTACAAACTAACCTCTTGATAGACCATTTGACAGTCAGTGTAAAGTGAGGGAAAGAGATCAGAAAATTGCTAGCAGCAGCAGTGGAAGAATGTCCCCACATATTTATTTCTGCTCACATTATCTCCAGGCCTGGTGCTACTTTCATGATAAAAAGATATCAAAGTCTCTTCTTTAAAATGGATTATGTTTAACCTGGCAATGGGGTTTTATTTTTGCATGCATTCTCTTCCACGCGTCTAATGTCCAGGCTGAGATTCTGAACTTTTGCTCATCTGACAATAACTGAGCCGATTGTGTCCCTTCTCCACCCTAAGAGACATATCCTTTTAGTAGGACAGAGTACCAATTATGCTCAGAACCTAAAGTACTAAAGACCAAGAGGACTCAGATATCACCTGGACCCACTGAAGCATTATAGATGTGCACATCTGGATTCTGAAAAAGATGTAACTTCCCTAAAGTCAGGGAACAGCAATGAGGCTAAGATCCCCACATTGAATTCTGCATTTGAAATGTCACCAAGGTCCCACTTTGGAATCAAGGACGAGTTTATGATTCCTGTGGTGGCACAGGAATCATTTATTTTCTTCCTGTTAGCATTTCCCAAAATAGACCCCTCAAAAAGATAAATAGGAGGCCATGCTTTCACTGTTGCTCCCCCCCCCCTTAAGAACCAGGACTCAGATTCATTTACTAGCCATGTTACATGGATACAGCTCTATGCAGAGCCGTGCTGGCCTTGTGCACAGAGCCAATTATATTACGGGCAGAGCTGAGCCGAGTGGGAGAAGGCATGTGGTTAGGAATTAGGAGAATTGGCACCATGCCCTACTCTGTTATTTTCTAGCCATAACCAGGCCTTCTCACATCACTCATTTCACCTCTCTTGACTTCTAAGTGGGGAAAGCAATTTCTTACCTAAAATTGCATGATTTCTGTAAATATTACAGAGTACCTACTATGTGGCCAACACTACACTATGTTCTAGAAATGTACAAGTCAAACAAAGCCCCTGAACTCAAAGAGCTTATATTATACTGTGGCATGGTCACTAAGGCAGAGATTTAGACAGAGGTGAAGGAAGCTAAGGAATGTGTGATAAAACAATCTAGAGGAGAAGCATTCATAGCTAGGAGATTGGTCTATGAAAAGAACAGAAGCTGCCCAATAGGTAGGAATTTTCTAGCTTTCTGAATTTATACAGTTTTTGCTTAAACCTTATGCATCTCATTTTAATTCCGTATAAAGCAGAGCTATAAAAATGTGCCGCAGATGCATTTTGTGAGGGTGTATGCTTAGTAGTCAAGGATGTAGCATCCATGTAGCCAGATGTGTGATGTGCAGCTGTATGTTCAGTCTCTCAGAAAACTGAGTGGAGAGGAGGCCTGGAGCTGAATCACACCAGACAACATAGTGAGATCCCATCTCAAAAACAGAGACACAGAGGCTCTCAAAACCTCATCACAAAAGTAGAACTAAAATGGTCCCAATGTAGCTCAGGGAAATTCGCAGAAGGGGGGGGTGGAAAGAGTGTTAGAGCCACAAGTTGGATCATTATGCACCGAGACTTGGCCTATCCCCCATAACTCTTGTATAATCCCACAATGCATGACCCACATTTCCCATTGATGAGGGTCCCTTTGGAGGGGGGAAGACAGGGAGGAGGATAATGGAGTCACCAATATGATTGTAAAATTAGAATAATATAAATGAAATAATAAATTATTTAAAAAAGATTTTTTTAAAAAAAGCAAGAGCCACGGTTATAAACATATAGATATATAAGGCAATTTGATGGTCTCAGTATATCTATTTAGCCAAAGAACAGCTGTAGCTTCCTTAAAGGGCCTATGACCTTTCAAGCCAGTGGCTTTTGATTAGGTCTCAGTACCAGTCATGAATCCCCTCACAGAGAGCAGGCCTCAAATCCAATGAGAGAGCAGTTAAGTTACCCCCATAATTTATGTGCCACTATTGTACCACTTGGCACATTTTGCCTGTGTGGTTGATTGTATAGCTTGAAGGATCCACTGTTTGTTTATTGTCTTTTCAATCTCTTATTGACTTCTTTCATGAACAGGTCTTAATTATTACTAAATTCAATTTCTTGAGTTCTTGACTTCTCTGATTATTGGCATTTGTTTTTGGCTAAACTTTGTTTCCTTCAAACGTCATGGAAAATCCATCTTTACTTTTAAAGTACTTATGATTTTATTTTTGTTATTTGGATTTATAATAAACTTCAAATGAAATTAAATAAAATTAAACAAAGCAAACAAACTAAATTAAATCAGTGTGGGACTTGGGAGATTGCTTAGTGGTTAAAGGTGCTTGTTTGCAAAGCCTGCCAGGGAGGGTTCAGTTCCCATCCACCCATAAAAGCTGAATGCAAGGATTGGTACAGAATCTAGGATTCCATTTGTAGTGGCAAGAGATGCTGGCATGCAAATGCATGTGTCCACATGTGCGTGCGCGCGCACACACACACACACACACACACACACACACACATTTAACTTAATCAATTAAGTAATTAAAAAATGATAAGACAAATCTAATATTAATTGTTGCCACAGTTTCTTGTGAACACACTTTGAGCTCTTTAAAGGACTAATATGTAGTCACAACTGATTAAGAGTACAGTATTTATCTTATTTCTACACTATGATTCTGTTTAAGTGTTTGTGTGCGTGTGTTTGTGTTGGTATATGCTGTGTGAGTGCCAGAACATGTCATGGCATTAGTGTAGAGGTAAGAGGACTACTTTAGTGTGTTTTTCAGCTTCTACTTTGTTTGAGACAGTCTTCTGTTGTTCACTACTGCATATACCAGGTTCATTGGCACGTGAGTTTCCCAGGATTCTCTTATCTCTGCCTTGCATCTCACCATAAGAGTGTTGGGACAACAGATGCTTGCACAATTGCTTCAGGGATTACATGGTTCTGGATTTCTGAATTCAGGTCCTCAGCTTATATAGCAGGACCAGGAAAATCTCCAAAGCCCTAAAAGTTATTTCTTGCAAAAAGTGTGTAATGCCCAGAACACAAACAATCCATTGTATTCAGTGAACTGATTCTCCTTAATGACAATTTTTTTTTTAGATTTTTGAGTCACAGATCCCTTTGAAGATCTAGTTAAATATGGGATGCTGTCTATCCTTCTTAAAATGAACTTTCAGGCACATAGGCTGTATTTTGTCTGGATTGCTAGAGACCATAATTTCCCTAAAACTACATTGGCTCCTATTGAAATAATTTCATTGTTAACTTACACCTGGTTTCTCATTGTCTTTGGTTATTTTGCTGTTTGTCTTCCAAGTTTGTGGTCTCCTTTTACCAGGATAGGTCATGGAGCAAGGACTCCTGGAGCAAAGAAGGAGGAGTTAGGAAGTTCCTCCTATCTCACTTTTACCAGTTTTTCCACGGATCCACGATTCCACAGGCTCACCTGAGTCACACAACCTGGATTAGAAGACAGGTAGGAGCAAGGAGCTGCAGTATCTTTCCATGTATTGAAAAAAAGGTTGTGGTGGAATGTCATCTACCATTTCCACCAATTATCTATATTTGCTTTTATACACTGCACATCATGTAGCAATTATATTTTATTTAATTAAGCTTATGTATCATCTACTGGATATAGGACAATAGATTTAATCCCTGCCTTCAGGGAGTTTAAAAGTAAGTGAAATTTTTCATTATTGTTAGCAGTATCATTTTTTTCACATTCAATTATCTTATTGATAATACACAATAAACGATGGCAAACCTTTGAAGGACAAAGTGTGTGGCTATTATTATTATTCAATATCAGATAAGAAAAAATGACATAGAAGCAAGGTAAATAGCCTGTACAGATCACACATGTACACTGTAGAACTTCCAACTGTCCATGTCCACACCTCATACACGGCAGAACTTCCAGCTGTTCATATCACACGTATTTTACATTGCAGATCTTTCAGCTGCTTTTTAAAAATTTGTTTAACACTAATAACATTCCAAAACACAGCTCCATCTCTTAGGACACATCTTGGTCAAGATTAAATTATTTAATAGGGCTGGAGAGATGGCTTAGAGGTTAAGGTGCATGACTGCAAAGACTATGGACCCCAGTTTGATTCTCCAGTTCCCATATAAGCCAGATGCACATGGTGGCGCATGCATCTGGAGTTTGTTTGGAGTGGATAGAGGTTCTGGAGGGCCCATTTTCTCCCCCGTCTCAAATAAATAAATAAATAAATAAATAAAAATAAAAAATCTTTTAAAAGTATTTAATATAACACTATAATCACAGGATGTATGTTTTATTATGAATAGCTTCTTTTATAAATGAAATTTGGATTTTAACAGTGAAAAGATTTAAGCAGAAATTTAACCAGTAGTAAGTCATAGATTCAGGATCTAAACCATTAAAACCCTCCAGTTGGAACACATGCACACACATATATACAGCCAGTGTACATACATACATATATACATATATATATATATATATATATATATACACACACATGCATACATACACACACACACACACACACACACACACACACACACACACACACACACATTTCTGTTTGACTATTAAGACTCAAGGCAAGTTAGTATAAACAATTAACCTTCTTGGTGGCTAAGTGATAATGAAAAACACAAAACACTTAGGGGGCTCTGGTGACCTGAGATCTCATGAAGTCTTTGCCACTTTACTGTGACTACTTCCTTAAGCAGCAGGCTATGTACATGGAAATAACTTTTCTTAATATTTTAGGGCCCAGGACCCTCCACATTGATAATAGCTCTTTCAGTAATTAAGAAAAGATCAGGAACTGGAGAGATGGCTTAGTGGTTAAGGCACTTGCTTGCTAAGCCAAAGGACCCAGGTTCAGTTCCTCAGGACCCATATAAGCCAGATGCACAAGGTGGCACATGTGTTTGGAGTTCATTTGCAGGGGCTAGAGACCCTGGCATGCCCATTCTCTCTTTCTCTCTGTCTCTCTCTAAAATAAATAAATAAATAGATAGAGAAACAAAATATTTCTTTAAAAGATCATGATTTCTGGGCTGGAGAGATGGCTTAGCAGTTAAGGCGCCTGCCTACTAAGCCTAAGAACCGGCTTCCAATCTCCAGGTCCCACGTTTAGCCAGATGCAAAAATGATGCAAGGGCACAATGCCGCACTTGCCCACAAGGGGGCTGCACGCATCTGGATTTCGTTCACAGCAACTGAGAGACTGCTGGTGAGCCCATTCTCTGTCTCTTTCTCCCTCTCTGTCCTCTCTATGTCTCTCTCCAAAAATAAATAAAATAAAATAATTTTTTTTAAAAAAAAAAAGATCAGGATTTCTCATTGCATAGAATTGTACCATTTTCTTTACTGCCTTGTCTCTGACGGCTTTTCTAGGTTCATTTAGTGCGGATGTGTTTGCCTTCATTTGTAGTTTCTCTCTTTGATGTCCACCTCTCTACTTTTCATCTACCAGAGCCTTAGAACAGAGAAGTTATTCCTTAGGGGATTTCTTATAGGGTGTGTGGGGGAGGGAGGGAGGGAGGGAGGGAGGGAGAGAGAGAGAGAGAGGGAAAGAGAGAGAGAGAGGGAGAGAGAGAAGTGAGGGGAGGGAAAGAGAGACAGAGAAGAGAGAATCTATGTGCACATGACTTGAAAATTACCCTTTTTATGATTGATTTGTAGTCTCTTAAATTTTCTGTCATTTAGTACTTTTCTGCTGTCATAGTCTTCACTTTTACATTTGAAGTGGTATTAACCAAGATTATGTTTTTATGATTGTCTAATGGAAAACAGGATTTCTACTGAACCTCTACCCTTCTAAAAACCTGGTTCTGCCGAGTGTAGATCCTTTTCTTCTAGGTTTGCAAGTTGTTAGATGCACAGAAATGGGCCACTTGGCTCTAATGAGAAAGAAAATTATTGCAACATCAGGCTATAGATATTGCTGAACCTTTAGGTGAGGTTCTACACAAGGATTAGGGCCAGATGGGTCCTAAAAGCACCTGAGCTGGAATCTCAAAATCTCATGTAAACAGCAGGGTGTGGCAATGCAAAATGGTAATCCCTGCCCTGTGAAGGGAGCAGTGAGCAGTTAATTCTCTGGACTTGCAAGACAATAAATAAACAAATAAATAATCTTTTTAAAATGTAATCTCTAATATCTGCAGAAACTCTGGCTCAAAATAAGAATGGGCAAAAGAGCAATGAGGGAGGATACTAGACATTCTACTCAACTCACCTCTGGATAGCCCCTGCACTCCAGGCCAGTGCATGACGCCCTGCAAGGCGCATGCACATGCGTATTCCACACATTGCTTGTACACACATGCATCCACCCCACCCCACATATAAACACACACACAGCAAAAATATGTTTCAGTATCAACACTTTGTTCGTCTCTACTGTGCTTCTGGCTGGGCTTTTAACTGCTACTCGAAGTAATAAGGTTTGAGTTGAGTGAAAGAAGAGATGAAAGAAGCAAACAAAATATTAATCTAATATGGGCTATTTCTGGGTTTTTAATTTACATGTGACCACACCATTGTTCTTTTCTTGATCCACATTAAAAAATAATGTTACTATACACCTGGTAAGATTTACTATTCTGTATTTCGTTCACTATTCTTTTGTGCAGATGTTTTGTTAGTGCACAAACTTTCTTAAAAAAACATTCTTAGATTGGTTGACCAGTTGGCCTGAATTCCATTTCACTTGCCATTATCTATGGAAATGTATTCAGCATTTAGATGTATTTAGATGTGCTCTTTATATGATCCCTGGAATGTGATTTAAGGATTTCCTTTCACCTATGTAAAGTGTAAAGGATAAGTCTTATCCTAAGACTCTGTCTTCCCAAAGTTTTATTCATTTTATATAGACAGTAGGCTAGTAATGGCTAATATTATGTAATGTAACTATTTTATTTTGTGGCAGAGCTTGCATTACCCCTTCTTATAGCAGTCTTCTGTAATTATCATACATTTTTTTGCCATTGGAAATAAACATCATATCTCCTAAGTGTACAGCATTCCTTAAGGTAAAGGTGTAAATATGTATTATGTTTTTGGTAATGCTATGCATGCCCTTTCCTTTACTAAATCTAAAGGGTGGGGAGATACTTCTTTTTTACTTTATCTCATTTGCTACTTTCTATCCTTTTATCCAAAATCTATGCAAATATTAATTATACTCACCTTACTCAGATATTATACCTTCTTATTAACTTACCTTTATCAATTTTCTCATCCAATAACTCACACATGCTTCCTTTATCATGGAAGGAATAATTTAAAAAAATGCAGTATGACAAGTTAGATAATTCTAGTGAGCCGTGCTAAATCTAGCAGTCCTGTTACCTCATGGAACAGGTGGAATGACATGGAAAACCCAAACTAAGGAGGCTCACTACAAATGTTGGATGTTAATCCAACCATTTATTAGTTGTGTGACTTTGTCGAGTTATTTATCCTCTTTGTATTTCACTCTTTCCATCTGTAAAATAATGCCCATAATTGTGCTTCTTTTTGTAGTTAAGAGATGACAGGAAATAAGACATAGGCATTGCCTGTAATTGATTATTAACTAGTGATAATGCTACAATAGAAGTCAAATATTTGATATTCCTCCATTTACAAATGATAGAACTAAAACTTAGACACATTAGCAAATAGAGCTAAGACCTGATGAAATCAATTTGAGCACAGTTTTAGAGCATAATAATAGCAAATGTGATCAGAACAAAGGACCATAATGTTTACTGAATTCAAAACATGCCTAGACATTAGAAGTTTGCATATACTATCTCACTTAACCTTCAACAATAACACCAGTCAGTTACTAGTATTGTGTAAATCCTATCAATAGTGTTATCTTGCCTCATATCCTGCTCTGGATAAAGCAGCCCATTAGTGACACAGTGAGATGCATGATGCTGCAGCCCACACAGTTTGCTACCTGGGTGATTCCCCAAATGGAAAGTCATTTCCTGCTGTAAAAGGTCAAAAGTTAAAGAATCAGGTCAGTGTGGGAAGAGGGTCATTGGATAAAGAATAAATGTAAACAGAATTTTGACAGCAAACCATATAGCTGTAACATTTAGAATTCTTTGAAGATTTACCCAGAGGACACATTTAAAAGAATAGCTCACATGCTACTTAACAAGGGGTTAGATGAATTGTACTGGGCTCTGTGTAGGTGGGATACATGCTGAAAATGAAATCCACATTGGAAATGTTAATAAATGCATACACATGTTCTTCTTTGTAATGTGCTTCTTGTTTTTCTCATTTTCTTCACTTTAGAACATTGTGGGCGTATCCTAAGCATCTCCTGAGACTTCCTCCTCCCTTCTGGCAGTTTTGTTGGCTCTTTTTCTCCCCCACCCAGCTCACGTCCTTTGAATATCATTTCACAGCTTGAGATGTGCTGAACTCAGTGGTATGACTGTGCATAGGGAATGGAGAATGGGAAAGAATTCTCATGGGACTTCCTGACCATGCATCCTTCATTAGTCATAGTGATGTTAAAACCAATCGCATCATGGTACTTCCTCACTAAGAGACATCAGAAGATTTCATGTCACCCACTGAACAAAGTCCAAACACTTGTGACAGATGTACAGTGCATTAGGGTGCTGGCTGCCCCTATGCCTATCCGGACATAGGGTCATGTCTGTCATTCACCTAGCATGTCCTTTCCATGAAAACTGACCTCATTCTTCCACATCCAATTCCAACTCAAGTGTTACCTTCTCGTCATTTTTCCCCTTGTGATTCCTTCAGACAGGACTTCAGACTCACTATTTTGGACCCATTTAAATTATTACTAAAAAGCAGCTCTCATTTATTGAATACCCACTTGGTAAGCAATTTCATTCAATGTCTTATATATGGTTTTTTGAAGTTAAAATGCTTGATAAATTGGTTAGAAGCATTGTGATCCACATTTTAAAAGTGAAGGTACTGGGACTGGAGAGATTGCTCAATGGTTAAGGCACTTGCCTACAAAGCCTAATAATTCGGGTTCAATTCCCTAGTAACACCTAAGCCAGATGCTGAAAGCGGTGCATGCATCTGCATCTCTGCTTGTAAATAAATCAATAAAATATATTTTTTTAAATGAAGATACTGAGCTTGGGTACACAGTACATGCTTACCATCACACTATGAAAAAAATGGTGGAGCCCAGAGCAAACTTCCAGTCCCTGTACCTTCCATCATTTTACTTTATTTAATAAAAATGGCTATTCACTGATTATATGACTTTACCACTAGCTCTTAATAAACTCGAAAACAGGATAGAGTTTCTTTCTTTTCTTTCTTTCAATTTTCTTTCTTTTTCTTTCTTGAAAATCTATCTTTATCTCTACTTCTGTCTTGTAAATAAATCAATAAAATCCATGGTTCCTTTTTTCCTCCTTTTCTTTCTCTCTTTTTAAAGGCTGAAGATACTGCAGCTTCAGGGTGACCTCAAACTCATGCAATCCTCCTACTTCTGCCTCCCCAGAGGAGTGCTGGGATTAAAGGCCATGTCTGACTCTTTTTTTTCTTAAATTATATATAGGGTGGGGGATATGGATTAGTTGGTAAAAAATGAGGTGAGTTCAAATTCAAGAGCCCCCTGTGAGAGCATAATCCCATTGGAAAAGGGAACAGGAGCATGCAGTCCCAATGTTTTATTACTTTATAGTTTTCCAATCATTTTGATGGTTTGAGATTCCATTGTAAAGATATGCAAATAAAAATGGCTACCTTTTCAGTTTTGCTCTGTGTGCTGTGGTGGCTGGTTGGCTTTTATCTGCCTTTGTGAGCCATTATGGAACAGGCCCTTCTAGCCATTATGGAACTTCCCCTTAATAAACCTGGTCTGGAAGTTCATCTCAAAACAGGATAGTAAAGTGGTACCAAGGAGTGTGGGGTGAGATGAACCTGACCGTGTGGATTCTTTTGGAACCTTTGTTTTGGAGAATGGGCATCTTGCAACTGAAGATCAGGTGAAATTTTGGACTATTCTGATGAGAGTTTGAGAATGCTAAGTGCAGATAGTATTGCTTTGGTGACTTTGAAAGAAGGCAGAGGACTTTGTTGGAATTAACTGTATCAGGCCCAGAGTGTTTGATCAAACTTAAAAAATGGACTATCTTTAAAGATATTGGACTGAGAGATTTAAGATTTTAAGTTGGAAGACTTCTAGAAGCATTCTGGTCACATTAGCAATCTTGAAGGTGGAAGGAAGGTCAATTTTATAAAACAATGGAGAGGAAGGAAAACTGTTAAAAAGAAAGAGTTGACTGGAGAAGGAACCAGCTTTTGGTTGGTTTATTTTTCCCTGGATTCCTGTTTCACACCTGGTATTAGTTTTGGAAGCATGAAAAATGCATGGAATGGTTGAGTTGGGTTCCAGGAGCTGCTGAGATGCAGCATGAAGGCAGGGCATGAAGTCCCTGAGGAATAGGCTGGAAGAGCCTTTTGGAAGATGGACCGTGGTTTTCATGGAGACCTGAAGATGTTTTGCAGGAGCATAAGGGCTACCATGGAGTGCAGTGTTGGCATGGGATGACCTCAAACTGCCCAGCTGGAGGGGCAATGGAAAACCTGGAGACTGTCAGTCTCTGGTTATATTGAACTTGAACTGCAGAAGTTTGATGACTGCTGGGATTAAATGCCTTATGTCAGTTAAAACTCTTTTTTTCTTAAATTATATCTTAGTTGATCAAGACTGTGAGAACCTTTGGGGATATACAATTAGATTGGTATTTAAATCTTGCCAGGAGCACAAGCATGAGGATATGAGTTCAAATTCAAGAGCCCCCTAGAAAATCAATGTGATGGTTTGAGATTCCATTGTAAAGATATGCAAATGTGCCTAGCAGGAGTTCCTGAATAATGACCCAGTTTTCACTGTGCCATTATGGAACTTCCCTGGATCTGGATCCCTTCCTCCATAATGTACCTGGTCTGGGGATTGCTGGCAAACCAGTGGCAAACCAGTCTAGCCAAGTTAGTAAGTTCTATGTTCAGACAGAGATCCTGTCTCAAAAAGTAAGGTGGAAAATAATTGAGGAAGACATAGATGTAAACTTGTAGTCTCTAGTGCATATATATGCACATGCATTCATATATACACGTGTTCCTACACACAAACAAAAATGAATACACACAAATGTGCATGACACACACATGCACATAAAGAAACCAGCAACAAAACCCTATGGATATTCACAATATACTTTTCTTGGAAAAATGAGAAGAAAAATTATTTAAATCTTGAAACCATTTTAAAGGAAAAGTATGGCTATTGTGCAGGAGCATTTATTAGCTATGCTCACTATAAGCCTCAGCAGGGGTTCTCATTCAAGGAAGCAGCTAGAAAGAGAATGGAAATGCTTTCACTAAGGAGTGTGGGAAGTTCATATGGAAAGGAAGACAGGCAGTGCATTCTTCAAGAATAAGTAAACATTTCCAGGAAGACATCTTCATCATTCAGTGCTGAGAGTTTGTTATGAATGACTCTGGATTTAAGATCTGGGGATGGACATATCACCAGTACCGAAATGGTAAGGAGTCCAAGAAGAAATTTGAGTTGGATTCGTAGCACTTCTGTGATACAACCCTGTATGTAAGACATTATTCTGCCAGTAGCCACATCTGGGACTAGACATCAATATTTACCTATAAAGATTAAAACAACAACAAAAAAAAAAAAAAACAGAAGACACAATATCTGCTTTCCCAAATCAAAATGTTAAAACAGAACCCCCCCCCCACACACACACACCAACTCTGAAACAACTCCACAAAACAATTCTCCGAATGCTCCTTAGTACAACTCTGGAAACAACCTGTTATATAGCAACAACTTCTGAAACAACACTTAGCACCACAAAAAAAAAAAAAAAAAAATCCTGCAACAATACCATGACCCCAAATACAATAAAGCACCTAAATTTTGTAGTATAGGTCCCAAATATAGGGGATATTCAATAGGTATTTATTTCATACTTGGTTGGTGTTGCAGTCAGGTTCACATTGCTGACATAAATCACCAGACCAAGAGTAGCTTTGGGGGAAAAAAAGGGGGATTATTTTGACTTACAGACTCAAGGGGAAGCTCCATGATGGCAGGGGAAAAGATGGTATGAATAGAGGATGGACATCACCCTCTGGCCAACATAAGGTGGACAAAAGCAACAGAAGAGTGTGCCCAACATTGGCATGTGGAAACTGGCTGTAATATCCATAAGTCTGCCCCCAACAATACACTGCCTCGAGGAGGCATTAGTTCCAAAATCCCCATCAGCTGGGAACTAAATTTCGAACACCAAAATTTATGAGACACCTGAATCAAACTACCACATTCCACCCCTGGCCCCAATCTCCAGGTCCCACATTTAGCCAGATGCAAAGTGACGCAAGGGCGCAATGCCTCACTTGCCCACAAGGGGGCACACGCATCTGGATTTCGTTCACAGCAACTGAGAGTCTGCTGGTGTGCCCATTCTCTATCTTCTATCTGTCTCCCTCTTCCTCTCTCTCTTTCTGTCTCTCTCTGTGCCTCTCTCCAAAAGTAAAAAAAAAAAAAAAAAAAAAAAAAAAAAAAAAAAAAAAGTATTCATTCAACTTTAAAAGTCCCCATAGTTTTTATCAATCTCAATGATGTTCAAACATCCCCATAATTGAAATTCTTTTAACAGAGACATAACGAAAAATTCCCCTCAAACCCATAATGGCACAGAATAAACACACTGCAAAAGATGGCAATGGGCATAACAAAGAAATATTCAACCAATACAAGATTTAAACAGGGAAAACATCAAACTCTGTAGTTCCAACTCCAACAACTCTAGTCAGTGAAAAGTCTCCAAGTCTGATAATTCTAACCAGGAACACGTCTCTGGAGTTCCAGTTCTGCCCCTCTAGCTAGATTACTCACAGTCTTGGAAAACTTCATGCAGGGCTGGCAGCTTTCCTACGCAGCCATCTCGTGGTCTTGGCATCTCCACTAGGTCTCCACTGCAACACAGGGTCCACCCTCATGGCTCCATCTAGTCTCCATGCAGGCATCCAGCAAACCTGCTTCACACTGCCCATGGCCGTTTTCAAAACAGAAGACCATGTTGCAAATTCAATGACCCTCTCTTTCCTGCATTTCTTATATTCCATAATACCAGGTGGGGTGCCAATTTGTCAATGGGAGGGGGAGAAAAAGCTGACTTTGAAGAACAGGACACTCCTTGAGCACTCAGGCCTTTCAAGGTTCTACAGTCTTCCTATAGTCCCAGTGCAGGTCAGTTGGCCCAGCCTCAAAGGTTTTAATCCCTCATATAATTGTAGCTGAACAGGTAGAAGTTTCAGCCCAAAGATTTCATTTCTGTGCCATATCCCTCTTCTCACACAAGTCCATTTCTATGCACTGCAACCCTGCAAAACTTCTCAGGACATATTTATCACAGCAAGCCTCTCACATGAACTGCTTCTAGCCCAGTCCAGGCAAAGCTGTTTCTCACCCTCATAAGCCAAACCTCACACTCCATAGTTCTAACTGCATTTAGGTCTTTCAACTCTGACCAGAATAGTCCATCAAGCTGTACTTACAGAACTGCAAGATGTCTCATAGGCCAAGGTTTCAAATACTTCCACATTCCTCTTGAAAATAGCTCCAAAAAGGTCAAAGCCACAAGTGAGGTGTCTAGTAGCAACACCATTCCCGGTACCAACTTTACTGTTGCAGTCAGGTTCTCATTGCTGGTAGAAATCACCTGGTCAAGAGCAGCTTTTGGGGGGAAAAGGGTTTATTTTGGCTTACAGACTCAAGTGGAAGCTCATGAGGGCAGGGGAAACTGATGACATGAACAGAGGAGGGACAGCACCCCTTGGCCAAAATAAGGTGGATAATAGCAACAGGAGAGTGTGCCAAATATTGGCAAGGAGAAACTGGCTGTAACACCCATAAGACTGCTCCCAACAATACTCTGCCTTCAGTAGGATTTAATTCCCAAATTTCTATCAGCTGGGAACCTGGCATTCAAAACATGTAAGTTCATGGGGGACACTTGAATCAAATCACCACAGTTGGCTTACTAATCTACCTTTCTTCATTTTCATATTTTTCATACATAGGGGTAGACAGAGAGAAGATAAATACATTATATGAATGTTATAAAAATCTGTTGTCAACCAACCAGTAAGCATAGAATATTTTCTAAAATGAAATGTGAGTAAGCTGTTATTGCTAGGATTTCATCTTTCCTCTCACTTTACACACCTAGACCTCTCACCTTCAGGCCTTGATGAAGTTTTTTCCCTTCTTTTGTTTCTATCCATTAATCACTGTAGCTCAAATTAGGCAAACACAGTTGAGTCTTCCGTCTGACGGACAGCATTAAAGTCTAACCTATTATCTGGAGCTTCGGTGCATGCTTCCTGAAAGGGCATAGGTGGATTCACCTTTGACTGTATCTTTATCCCCCTCTCTCGATTCCTTTATGATTGCTACTTTATATTTGGGCAATATAGATAATTCTTTTAATTCTTGAAATGTTCTCCTCTTTTTTTTTTTTTTTGTTCTCCTCTTCTTCATTAAAGTAAACCTAGCTCCTCTCCCAAGGAACCCTCTGAGACTTGTTTCAAAAGTAGATTTCATCATTGTTTTCCCTCTGTCACTCTTGTGTCTTGTGTACTTCTCTGTACCGCTAACATCTCTATATAACTGTGTGTACTAATATAGTGGTTCTCTGACTGGGTTGTACATTGGTGTGACTTGGGAATTTAAATCACCATAAAACAAAACCTATGGCCCAGGTCTCATACTCACAGCTTCTGATTTAATTGGTATGGAGTAGAGCCTGTGCACCAGGGATTTAAGAAATATCCTAGTGATTCTGTTCTGTAGTCAAGTTAGAGACCAACTCCTTGAGGCTAAGGATGTTCTATTTTTATTTTTAATCTTTGCATCCCAGGTGTTCTACATTTCTCCTGGCACATAGTTAGGATAAAATTCATATTGCTAAAAAACTGCTCTAACCAATAAATGTGGAGCATGATATTTACTTCTCAAGTGAGACAGGCAAAATTAAGAAAGGTAAATTTTCAACAAGATGTGGAAAATGCTAAATGCCAGGAATAGACTTGTAATGGTTAAATCAAGTGCTAAAATCTGAAAGTGTCAAGGAAAAATAAGTGCAATTTATAAATGGTCAGAGATATAGTTTAGAATGGAAAAGTCTGAGGTCACTTCCTAAGGGAATAGAAAGAAACAAAGAAGCAGAATTTGAGGATGAGACTCTAAAAGCATGCAGAATTAGCATGAGGCCAAGGGACAGATTCATGGCAGTATTGATCAAAGGTGGAACCAAATGGACATGAGGATAAGAGGAAGACACATTGAAACGTGGCAACCAACTTTTCTAACTACCACTCATTGATGGGAGTTAATGGGAACTTACATACACAGTATTTTTGTTACCAGTTTTTATCAGCAGTAATGATAATATCATAGTTGAGAAAGCTGAGATCATGTTCAGGTAAAAAATCCAAAATCTAGCAAAACATTAAATGGTTTTGTGAACTGACAGCAATGTGTCCTTTGTCAAATAGCTTAACATCTCTGAGTTAGTGCCCACAATGATGTGAGAATGATAATTTTTTGGAGTAAACCTATAAAATATGTTAAGTTTAAATATATAAAAGATAATAAGTTATGAAGAGTTCTTGGAATAGCCCAGTACAGAGTGACTATAAATGTTAGTTCTGCTAGTTCTATCATTATAGCTATAGAGGTATCTATAATGAGAGTAGATGTATACAGATATCATATAGATATCATAAATATATATATATGATATTATGATATATATTATATATAATATATATGATATATATATATCATATATATGATATATATAATATATACATATATACAATATCTAAATCACTGAAAATTTAGACAAGTTCATGGCTAATGTGAATATGTTAAAAGCAAAATTTAGATCATGTTGTTTGTCACACATAAAACTGACTTTCGTTTTAGACTGAAGTTGATACATATAGATAATAATGGTTTTCATAAACTGTTCCTCTTAGACACACACACACACACACACACACACACACACACTTGCTGTAAAATCATGAAATTAGTGAACATTAGAATGATTTTATGTAACATCTTAATTATTATCAAATTTATGTACAATCTGTGCATAGGCTAACCAACTGTTGCTAGCAGAGGTCATTAATTTTTCACTGATTAGATAAGAGTAATTTTCAATTAGCTTAGAAACTGTTAGCATCAAAGATTGAATCATCAAAAATTCTTGAGGGTTCTTGAAACCCCTGTTCTTTTGGTAGCTTAAATAGTCAGATAATAGTATTGATATGGATAATTAAATTGATTAAGACCTTAATTTCCCTAGTTTTTTTCTTAAATCACAGAAATTCTCTGTGAAATTGGTCACAAATTATTTGGTAAGACTAAAATTATAATTAGTCCTAAACTTTTCTATACCAACTCAACATTCTACTGAATTTTACAGGCAAATATATATTTATTATTACCAACATCTTGTGGACTCTCTTGTTTAAAATTGTCTCCAAAATTATTTCAATTTAGATAACTATCCCCTTTTCTGTGGAGTTCATTAAATGTCATTTTGGCATTTAAGAAGCATTCATTGATTGGGTCAGCTCAGTTTGCAGAAGGAAACTATGGCCTGTAGTGTCATGTAGGGTTGGACTTCTGATTAAATCCATTCTGGTTATAGTTTGTTTTATCCTAAGTAAGCTAATGACATTTTCTCCAAAACAGTGACATCATTATTAGATATAAATCACTAAATTTCTTCTCAAGTTAATCATCTGAATTGATACAGGAAATATATGAAAGATGCAATATCTCGTAATTATTATTAGCCCTTATCACATAATTATTGATCTTCTATAGTATAAAATTTGTTTCCTTGAATGAGCTGTAGGCTCCAAAGAGAAGGAATAAGTGTCTTTTTATTCAGAGTTGTATTTCATTTACCATGTTTTCTGAAATGAAGCATATAGGTGACAAATTTTCTTTGTTCTCTAAAAATTCTGGATTATCTACTATTCTGTGGAGAATTCAATTTTCCAGATAAATAGACATAGTACTTTATGTAGGGAATTTATGAAATGTCTGTACATCTGTGTATAAGTATTAGATATTTCTACATGTACTTAATTAAACATCAATGGACTACAGTTACATGTGAAATAAATATACATGCCCATTTGTATACAAACCATGTAGAGTCTATAAGCAAAAATACAGAATAAGCTATACAGAAAAATGCTTTAAATTAGGTGAAGTGTTGTTAGGATCTCAGTCTAGGAAATCCAATTTTATGTGCACAAAACACCATTTTTTATCAGCTTAGATATATACATATGTAATATACTTATGTATATCTATATATATTATATACATTTCAAAATATATTAATAGAGTGTTATGTTATTGTTTGACAATGAAATCCATGCCTCCCCCCATCTTTGACAGGCTTGTTTTGAACACTGGTTTTCCAATTGATGGTTCTATTTTGGAAGACTGGAAATTTTAGGCTGTGGGGCATTTGTGGAAGGTAAAAATCCCAGCAGTCATGACTTTGGCAATTATATGTGGTCTCTATCATCTGATTCCTGGCCACTATGATGTTAGCTGCCATACCACATCTACCTCACCATGATGAGACTATGAGCTAAAATAAATATTTCCTCTCTTAACTCATATCAGGATGAGGGTTAATGTTGATTATCAACTTGACATCATTTAGAATCAGCTAGGAAACACATAAGATGTTTTTTAGATTAGATTAATTGAGATAGGAGGATCAAACCTCACTGGGGTTGACACCATTTGATGAGAAGAATAAAAAGGACAAATAAAGCTGAACATGAACATTCATTGCTCTCTGCTTTCAGACTGCAGATCCAATGTGATCAGCTCCTTCCTGATTCTGCTACCATACCTTTTCTATCTCTATGTATTGTTTCCCCTTGAATTGTAAGCCAACATAAATCCTATCTCCTTTTAGTTGCCACTTGTCATGTATGTGACTATAACAAGGAGAAAAGTCACTAAATGTAGTAAATTGTTATTGAGAAGTGAGGTCATTGCTGTTGCCATGTGGTTCCTAGACCTTTGGGTCTCATTTGTGGGAGGAATGTGGAAGACTCTGGAACTTTATGATAGAAAGTACCTAGCATACTCTAAGTAGAGCTTACTTAATGACCGTTCTTACTCGGATTTGTAAGACCAAAATACCAAGAGATATATGGACAGAGGAAAACTATTCCATATTTCATGAGTTTTCAGAGGATAACAAGGTGTCTATACAAATTTAGGCTAGAGGCCATTCCTGTTAACAAAGAATTTAGCTACATTCTGCCATTCTGAGAATGTGAATAAGGCTGACTTCAAAAGTCATAGACTAGTTTGTTTTGAAGAGGAAATTTCAAGAAAGGATAGTATCCAAGCTAAGTTATGGTCACCACTTACCAATCTATACCAAGGTAAAACAAGGAGTAGAAATGGAAGATATGAACAATATGCACTTTGATAAAGGAAACAGTATGAAGGATTTTGAAATTATAGACAAGAATGGTCCCTAAGCAATATAATTGTTAAAGTCATTGCACCATTAAAGAGAAACCTGGCACTCTACATTGTAGAAAACAGTGCTATGAAGGCAAGGCTCCATCTATAGAAACTGTATTTTTGTGAAAATGCAAATTCATTTAAAAGGTGAGCACCTAAACTAAGAATGGTAAGGAAAGGGCTCCTTGCTTGAAGCCAATTGTCTAGGGAACTGTTTCTCCATGGTTGGCCTGGAAGGTCACAAAAACTGAAAGACCTGTGGTCCAAGGCAGCCAGGCTCTATGCTGAGCTTGCAGTAGAGCTTGACAATGTTGTTCATGTGATACTGGATTTGTAGACATGAAAGATGCATCATGTGCCATGGAATCATGTTCCATGGTCCAGAGTACCACCAAGGTCTGGCACTATGTATCAGGGTTTGAGTCAAAAGGAATTGTTGGCAGGAATTGAAAGGCCAGAGTGAAGATGAAGCCCAAGGAGCAATATTGACTCAGAGATGAGGGAGATGCCACAATGATAGGCATCTTCTGAGAAAGACTATCTACATGAAGTGGATCCAGCCTCAGAGGAGCTACAGTCACCTAAGAGACAAATTTCAGGGCATGTTATCATAGTCTTTCCACATGAGGATAACTGAGGTGGTAGACCTACCCTAACTGTAGGTGGCATCAGTTCACGGGCATAATAAAATGGAAAAATTGTGCTCAGTGTCAGTGTCATTGTAAGTGGCTTCCTGACTGAATATGTAATGTGACCAGCTGCCTCCAGCTTCTGCCACATTACTTTCCCTGTCTTGGTTGACTGTAACTCTTGAAATGTAAGCCAAAATAAACCTTTTTTCCTTAGATTGCTTCTTGTTAGGTACTTGGTTATAATAAAACATTCTGTCACAGCTATGACAGAGCTAACACCTACAGTAATATTTATGTCTATATTTCAAAAAATATGCACTATAATAATTTAAATACATGAATAGTGTCCTCATATATCTATATACTAGAATCCATATTATATATACCCCATATATTTATAGATTCCCACAGATATCTATCTATCTATCTATATATATATATAGATAGAGAGATAGATAGATAGATAGATAGATAGATAGATAGATAGATATGTTTAAATACAATATGCTGCAGGTTGAATATGACAAGCATTCCAAATCTAAACTGTCTGAGTATCATTGCTTAGCACAAGAGAAAATTTCATACTCAGCCTCATGAATGATTGCTGACACAGGCAAACAACAAATACAAGAAAATTTTTGTCAGAATATTTTATAAGGTATATATAAAAAGTGTGACTAAATGTTACTTTAACAGGGATCTCATTCCTAACAACCACATTATGTATATGCAAATGTCCCCAAGTCAGAAATGTAAATCTTAACTCTAAAACCTTATGGACCTTAGACATTATATGAGAGCTACATACTGTATGGGTATTAATGTGTGTGTGTGTGTGTGTGTGTAGGTACATACATAATTAATATTGCTATCATAAAGTCAGTAGTTATTCTCCACCTATGTTTTTAGTCTATGTTTACTTGCCTGCTTATCCAGACCATATTAACCCTATTTTGCCTCAGCTTAGTGTAACAACACATATCTTCACCCTAATGATGAAAGACAGAAGAGCTCAGTGTTGTACAAGTCATATCCAATCATAAGTAGATTCATAAAATTTTAAGACTTTCAAAAGCCAGTTTTTAGTAAACATCAAGTTACAAAAACTTGCAATTAAATAGATTGGTATTAGGAACAAAATGAGTACATTTTCAAAATCCATCACTAGTGATTTTTTTCCTACATTTTTTCTCTCTCTGCTCTTGACATGTTCAGCTTCATCCTTTTATGGCAATACTTCATAATATTATTTTATGTCCTCTGACTTCTTTATTCCTGAGATCTTGTTGATAGCTTGTGATGGGCCATCCAGAAGCTTTCCATGACTTTGGCCCATGCTTAATCCAGCTTTTATTTGCCATCAAGTTCCTGGAAAGGTCTGTTTCCCAGAGTACTTCATACTCATTTTGGAGAATCTGGTTTTGGAGATCTAGTCACTAAATTGGGTAGCTGTAAAAGGAAAGTAGAATCATTCC
This sequence comes from Orientallactaga sibirica, assembly GCA_036365145.1. Taxonomy (NCBI): domain Eukaryota; kingdom Metazoa; phylum Chordata; class Mammalia; order Rodentia; family Dipodidae; genus Orientallactaga; species Orientallactaga sibirica. The sequence continues at coordinate 16,472,178 of JAEOAD010000034.1, forward strand.
ATAAATACATATGGTAAGAAAAAGAAGATAACCCACATAAATCTGTTTACATCACATTCAAAAAACGAAGGGCAGACCATAAAGGGGAGGAATATTGCACTGGAAAGTGTCACAGGACACATATACACAACCACATTTTGAATAATGAACTTAATTTCCATGTTTCATATAGGCTCTTTCTTGCCTTCCCTCTCCTTGATTCTCCCTTAACCTTCTGCTACTTCCTCTCACACTTTTACCTGAACTTAAAAACTACAATTTTAACCTGTTCACTCCTTCTCCATTATTCCACTAATCTGCCTCCACCCACATAATTAAGGCAATCACCTCCTTCTGCCACCTATAAAACAGCCTTAATCACCCCTTCTATTGCTGGCACAGAGACCTTCAGCCTACAGGATCTGTTAACAATCTTGGAGGCCCTTCCCACACTGTCCCCTTGCCTGCCCTCCTCTCTTTTTCCTCCTGTGTCGTGGCAATTTAGTTCTGTTTCTTAGAAACTACTCCAGCCTCACAGTATTCCCCACCCACTGAGGTGTTTATCAGCTTTGGTCAGAAAATCAAACTTCTTTCCATTTGCATTTTTCTTCAATTACTTTCTCTAGTCCTTTTTATGCTCCCAGGTGACAAAATGAGTCTGATTTAAAAAAATCAACTTTTGTGTAAATAGTTGAAGAAGTTATGGATATTAACATGTTAACACAACCCAAACTCAAACTTTTCTATTTTTGCAGAAAAGAAAGGGAATTTGCTCTATGTAGGCTATGAAGAACAAAATAAGAATTACAGTTAGATGAGGGTATGATTCAGATCAAAGTAAGATCAGACATTCCATGATTAGATGCCCTTTATAGGGCATGTTTAGGTCATGATTCCACATCTCTGGGATTACTTAAAAGCATCACAGAAATGATGCTTGGGTAGATTAGGAAGCATGGTTAGATATTTTATAAAGTTTCTTCCCTTCTAAAATCATGTGGTACCATGAATCTCTGAATTGTAGCTGAAACATCAGCCATGGGAACAATATTTCTGACTTGCATTCATCTCTCATTCCTCCCCCTGCCGCCTCATACAATTTATGGCATAATTTCATATCCCTGCTTGAAAACAAAGCAAAACTTCGTCATTACCAGATCCTCAGTGGATTCAGATCAGTTCTGCTTTGAAGTAAGCTTGCATTGCTTTCTTTCTTCAAATGGAATGAAAGGGTAAAATGTCCCCAGTGATATAGTGAGGTATTTCTCAATGTATAAAAAAATAACATAAGGTAAAGTAAACTGTAAAAAATGTTTAATCAAGCAATTCAGAAACAGAGGGTAAGACAGAAGAAGAAAGACAGGGATTTAAATACACAAAGATAATGGCATTGCTGGCAATTCCTTTCATTCCTGACTGCCGAATCTCATGTGAAGCAAGATTATTATCCTCATCTTTCTTCTTATTATTTTGCATCTTTATTTGAAAGAAGTCTAAGGTTCATTTTTATTAGCAATTCCTCATATTCCTGTGGCTGAGGCAGGGACTACCTCTGGTTCTCATGAGACAAATAGGTACTTCACAAATTAAAGACTTTGAACTAGTTTCTATCAGTAGAGAGAGTCTGAAGTGGGTTAAGCACTTGACCACTGAACTCATGTTCTGAACTGTTGACATGCAAGCTGTCCCCCTGGAATGGAAGCAGTCTTCAGTGAAAAGAGCACTGCTGTTGGAACCAGGTGCCTTTGTTGATCTTATTCCTTCAGTAATAACACCCACACTTCCAGAAACAGTTACTTTCTGGGTTTTTTTTTTGTTTGTTTTGTTTTTTGAGGTAGGGTCTTTCTCTAGCCCAGGCTGATCTAGAATTCAGTATGTCATCTCAAGCTGCCTGGAACTCACAGCACTATTCCGACCTCTGCCTCCAATAGTGCTAAGTTTAAAAACATGCGCCCCCATGCCCAGCCAGAAATGGTTACCTTGATTAAGATAGGCTTGTGAGCCTGGTGTGGTGATGCACACCTTTAATCCCAACATTCTGGAGGGAGATGTAGGAAGATTGCCAGAGTTCAGGGACATCCTGAGACTATAGAGTGAGTTCCAGGTCAGCCTGCCTAGACTGAGACCTACCTTGAAAAAAAAAAAAAAAAAAAAAAAAAAAAAAAAAAAAAAAAAGAAAGAAAGAAAGAAAGAAAGAAAAAGGCCTGTGGAGCACTGGTTTCATTGTATAAAATACCTTTCTCCACTTCTTTAAATATGTGTGTTCAGTGTGATTGGATCCTTCAGTGTGCTAAATGACTTTCTCTGGGGAAACACTGTTGTATATGACCAGTGAACTTGATCAATACCACAAGACTCAATCAACTGAATCCTATCCAAATTCCTTATTGAAACAAATAAATAAATAGGGGTTTATGATTTAGTATAATACCCTTGGAATATTTTGTTGTAGAACAAGAGATAACTGGAATGATGAGTCACTTCTTATTGCCAAAATAGAAACCATCAGAATTAGAGGCACTGGCAACATGTACAACCCAGTGTTCCAGTTCCCTAAATAGTTACATAACATGTGCTTTTCCACATGGATCCTCTGTCTAGAAGACCTTAGCTGCAAGTCCTCTAATACTTCCCTCTCCTTTCAAAATTCTTTCACTATAGAAAACCTATATCAACCAGAAGAAGCAATGCAGTCTGCTCTAAAACAAAAAAATAACTACCTGGGATAGACCATGAAGAATCATTTGTCTCTCTCACAGGGCATGGACTGAGGTGGGTTAGAGATTCTTCTGGAATAGCAGTACTCCAAGAGGTAAAGCGAAGCTCAGCACTCCTTCCTCTTATGGTTTCACTAGCTTGGGAATTTTTTGCTATTTTCCATTAGATCTTTTCAATCAGGCCAGATTAAAGAAAATTATAAATAAGCCATGAAACTTCTGAGAGACTGTGGAAACCATACAATATCTCTTTTCTTCTTTAATATTTATAAAAGTTGTACATAGGAATCATATACAACTGAGTGATATATATGGTTCCCCTCTATGCTATCATCAAGAGTCACTTATATGGCCCCAACATGCTGCAAAAAGACTGGTAAATACAGCCTTCCTGTGGTCTCAGAAAAATGAAAGGAGTCACAAGTAGGTAGTATTTTATAAATATTCCCTTCCCAATTAATAAAACAACTTTCAGCTTTTTTTTTGTCTAGATGTAACACTCACTTGACTCAACATTAAGTACTTACTGTTTGCCAGGAACTCCTTTGAGACGGAGAGCTTTCTGGATGATATCCTAGTTGTGTGAATACAAAATAACCACTAAACAAAAATAAATGAAAGCAACGGGGATCTATTCAGTCTCTGCTGTACCACTTTTGTCAGAGGCAATCCATTCTTGTTCCTGCAGTCAGTGCAGAACTATGGTGAGTGTGTGTGTTTAATCAATCTTGATTTTAGATTTGGTCAGAACTACTTTTCTTGCTTGTGTGACCTGGACAGATGACTTAACCTCTCTGAATATCAGTTTAAGTTGTAATGAGAATAGCAGTATCCATGCCATCTGGAAAGTAACCCTAGTAATAAATAGTTCTCATAAAGGAATGCTGAAAATTGTACTTCTCTTTTTCTTCCAACACATATCCTAAAACATTTACTCACTTGTTCTCAAGATGGGCAATCTCTTCCATCAATGCTTGGCAGACATTTTTAATGTTATGAAGTTTTTTTCTAGTCACTTGTCATTAGATTTATTCTTTGTGGTATTCCAGGCACCAAGACCAATATATAAGAACTAGTTTTTAAAACAAAAAGCTCATTTGTAATCTTTCATCAAATTCACTCTTTTTAGAAACTTCCACTGTTTGTTTTACAGTGTTATTATAGTCACACATGGGCACATTTGCTTAGCTGATGAGCACTTGGTTAATTCTTTCATAGAGAACTTCCTTTATAGTCTTTCTATTATTTGTGAGCTTGGACAGAATGCTTGATACCTAATAGATTCCCTGTCTTAACTTGAATCTATGCAGCACACAAAAATGTGTTTATTATGACTGTATTATGAGTGAGATGATCTAGATGCATAATTTTATTAAAGGCTGATAAAAGCCCTAAGAGTAAAAACACATTCTTTTTATGGATAGTCTTTAAATATTTTATTTTATTTTGTTTTGTTTTATTTTGAGAGAGAGATTGAGAATGGCTATGCTAGGGTCTCTAGCCATTGCAAACAAACTCTAGATGCATGCACCACCTTGTGCATCTGGCTTATGTGGATACTGGGGAATTGAACCTGGGTCCTTAGGTTTCACAGACATGCACATTAACCACAAAGACATCTCTCCAGCCTGGGTATGCATGATAATGAACATGAACTGTAGATAAGGTCAGGTGCTCTTACAACTAGGGCCTTAAAACATTAATTTTACTAAAGTCTTAGCTTTATGAAAGCAGCAACTGTAAGTCTGATGCCCCTGACTTGAAGTTCATGTCCTTGACCATAGTGCTATACTATCATCAAATATAAGTACATTTTATGCCTCCATTTAAAAAATTTTGTTTATTTTCATTTATTTATTTGAGAGTGACAGACAGAGAAAGAGGCAGAAAGAGAGAGACTGCAAATGAACTCCAAATGCATGAGCCACCTTGTGCATCTGGCTTACATGGGTACTGGGGAATCAAACCCAGGTCCTTTGGCTTTACAGGCAAGCGCCTTAACTGCTAAGCCATCTCTCCAGCCCCTTTTGCCTCAATTTTTAAAAGATTTACTCTTGCTGATGGAGGGATAATAACTGATTTAGTGAACAAGAAAGGAAATAGGAAAATAGTAGAGAACATGGTTTAGACAGAAAAAGTGAGGAGATGAAGAAGATAATAGTGGATAAAAGGGTATATGAAACAAAGGCATAAAAAAATACCTAATAATAATACCTATTTTTGATTTAAGTACATTGTTTGCCTGTACACTGATAAGCACATTAATTCCTTGAAATAACAGAAGAAATATTAAAAATGAATACTTATTAAAATCAAACTCAATACTCTACTTGGAAAAGGATTCCTGCTACTGTCTGTTTGTAATATTTATTCTTTGAATAGCAAAACAAAGGCAAGAAACTAAATTGATTTTTTTCTGAGTGCTATGTATCAGACTGAGCTACATGCTTTTCATATTTTTGTTTACTTAATTTCTAAGAAACCTCTGAGGGTGTAGGTAGTATCCAACTCCATAAATAGTGAACACAGAGGCTAAAGAAAGGATTCATTCATTGCAACATCCACAACTAGTAAGTGGAGATGAGTACCCCTGTGAGACCTAAGGCTATTTGTTTTTGCCCATGCATGACAGTTTTCTTCAATACCTATAATCATTGCCTTTTTGTGATTATGCATTATTTGTTTCCTGCTCATTTTGTATTCATAGGAAGAGGAATTTGTACAAAATGACTCTGTTCTAAAGAACAATAAATGCTTAATGTTGAATAATATTTTTATGCATAAAGGAAGGGCTAGCTAGAAAATACCACCTGATGGCTTAGAGGTATGGCTCAGTGATTAAGGCACTTGCCTCCAAAGCCAAGGGACCCAAATTTGATTCCCATGTAAAATCAGATGCACAAAGTGGTGTATGCTTATGGAATTTGTTTGCAGCATCTGGAGTCCCTGGTACACCCATTCTCTCTCTCTCTCTCTCTCTCTCTCTCTCTCTCTCTCCCTCCCTCCCTCTACCTCTTTCCCTCTCTCAGTCTCTCAAATAAATAATATTTTTAAAAATACCATCTTATATTGGCTCTAATGATAACAGTAGGAGTGGGTTTAGAGTACAAAGTAGAGTTTCTTAGCACCATTTCTGCCTGTGCATGTGAACATTCTTAGTGGCTGATTTTGAGTGCAAATTTATGCTGTTTTCAGGTATAGTTGTGGGACTTTTTCTGTCCTCCTATGCCTTAGCACTGTTCAGAAGAAGGTAGGCAAGAGGAACTGATTAAAGGAGTGGGAAAAGTATGATGTGAAGAGAGATAAAAGGAATTCATCCTAGACACAAGAAAGATGAAGGTCTTACTTACAGTCTTCAAGTGCCTAAGAGGACAGTATAAGAAGGAAGGTGATCAAGTTCATGTCAGAAAAGAAGAGCAGGGCTGATATTACAGCTTTGAAGACTCATAGGAAGTGTTAGAGGGTAATAAATGAAAAACAGTCTGGCTATGGTTCCTCAGGCACAGAAAACAATCAGTATATAGAGTAGAATGTCCTTTTTTTCCTGGATAGAATTATTAAATGAACATTCTTATAGCTTGTATTGGGAGCACTGGAGTTTTTTTTTTTTTTTTTGTAATAAATTCATCGATATCTGTCTCTGCCATCTGTCAGATACAGATACACTGTGAAAGATAGTTTTCTTGCTATTCGCTCAGAAGGGCAAAATTACATATACATTTATACAAATGAGGAAGCCAAGATACAGAAGTTTAGGTGATGACACAGAAGTTAAAGTAATTTCCCCCAACTTCAATGGCAAAACCATAGCAGAGTAACAATTTTACACCAGGTCTGCCAGACTCCAAACAACAACTATAAAAGCAATGATCACTATAAGCATGGGTGATTTTCTTGAGTAGGACACATTCTGATAAAGGCGTTCTGTCATTTAAACTATCTGCAAACTTACTTTAGAAATGATTCAAACTTCTAATTTTTAAGTGAAAAAGGTTCTTTGCAGTATTAGTTTTACCCTTCCAACAAAACAGATTAAGAGATGAAGTGAGGTTTTAAATTTAGATTTGTTTTCTTCTTGAGATCCCACTCTTTTTTTCTGTACTAAGCCACACACCTCTAATTGTCTATATTTGTGAGTTAAGACTTCCATCTATCATAATCAGTACGTAATAAGTAAGAGAGGAATAGGTAATGTCATATAGGGAGCTATATCTTGTTATAACAGTGTGATGTGGTGGTTTGAATATAAAATATCTCCATAGCCTCAGGTGTCTGTGATTAAGTTTACTATTTAGTTCTCAGCTTGAAGGATTTGGTAAGTAGAGCTCTGCAGGATGAAGAGTGCCACTAGGGGTGGACAATGAGTAGAAATCCAGCCCTGGGTGTGTATTTAGAGTAAGCTTGAGCTTGCTAGTAATCGCTTATTCTCCTCTGCTGTGGATGTAGGATGAAGTGAGCTAGATACTTCTGCCATGATGCAGCTTTTCATGGAATCTGTAAGCCTGAAATAAACACTTTTCTCCCATAAGCTGCTTCTGGTCAGGTGTTTTTCCCAGCAACATGAAGGTTACTATAATAGGTGACCAGCCAGAGAAAGCATTGTGGTGTAAGTGGAATTTTAATACAACATTTTAGGATGTATGTAGTTGCCAATGAGACATTTAAGGTGAAAGAAAGACGTATTAAAGAAGAAAAATTGTGCAAATTATAGTAATGATAGTAAAACTAAAAGCACAATGTATTACTCACACTTAGACAATGCAGAGTTGGACCGTGTCAGATGATGTGGTTATACAGTATGGAAAGATTCAGAGTGAGTAGTGTGGACAGCTTAGAGATAGGGAGCTTGAATTTTACTGCAGGCAAGGTGAAAGATCATCTTTCCATTTACATTTGAGACTGGGTTTTGTTCAATGGCATGTAGAAGTGGTAGTATGTTTACCTTCTGGTCTTCCCACCAGATAATTTAGGTATTTGTCTAGATATAGTATTTCTTTCATGGTCATGTAGCTAGAAAGGAAAATCATTGAAACAGCAGAACCTTTTGAGGAGTTGAGCTTAATTTCTTGAGCTCACAGATGAGCAGTTAGCTGCCTAGGAAGATCACCTACTATGGATCTTCATGAACAGTGAAATACCTTAAGAAAGAAATTGGAGTGCTACTAGTTTTGGATTTTATCTTTCAAAATGTTACATTCAATGTTATTTGCTATAATATGCAATATTGTCCTTTATAGATAAATCACTTTTGCTTTTGATCAAATATGTCTAAATATTCTGCATATTCCATTTTCTCTGAAAGGCTTTCAGTGAGATATCCTGTGCATGATCTATGATGTACACATACCAATCCATATGTAAGAGGGCACATGTCTCACCTTGGGCAGCAGTAAGCCAATCTAAGGCCATTGTATTCTGGGTAGATGAGGCCTCCTTCATCTGGGTAGTCTTATCTAACAGCAAATCAAGTATGTGCCAAGTCACATTCAAATAATGGTCCACATGTTGGGCCAGGGATTCTACTTGTAATTCTGTTGCTATTGTGCCAGCCCTGGGTCCAAATACAACCATCAAATAAAACCACCAAGTGAAGCACAGTATTCTAGTAACAGGGTGCTTATATAGGGAGTGCACAGACAGGCACACTCCATACAATGATCTCATTAGTATGAGGGGTGCTGAATCATGGCCTTATAACAAGCTTTGGCAATTATGTATGTTCAGCCAGCAGTAAAGCCTATTAAAGGTATATGTCTCTACAGCAAGCTGTACATAAGTTATTAAATAGTCCTTAAGATGTCATGTGTACATAGTGGAATTAATTTCTATCAAATGATAGCAAACATTAGAAAGACACCCTAATAATGATTATGCACCTTTCATAAAAATGGAGAAGTTGAAATCAAAGAAGCGAAATGACTTCTCCCAAGTCAATGAATAGCTAGTCCACCATCTCTACCCTGATTCCTAATGCTTTCCTCCTGAGCAACTGCTATCACTCTGTTCATGATCAAATGGCCCCTCAGACCCTGATCCAGCTGTCAATTTCCTCCCTTTAACAATATGATTTCCCTAAAATCCCAATAGGAATAAAATACATTTTGTTATGATTATCATCTTTATCATTAATATTTTCAAATATCAACTATGTATATTGCTTTGAAATATGAAAATTTTCCTTCAGACACATGCTCAATAATATTGAAAGCAAATTGGAAGAATTTAGCTCAGGGATTTGTTCTCTGAGTTACATTGTTAATAAGTTAGTGTAGTGTTTGTTTCAATCTTTCAAAATTTAAATGATTTTGAAATGAAATAATAACAATATGGAGAAGGATCATTCATTAGTAGCAGTTGTAGTAAATAATAAGCTTGCATTTTTAAAGCACTGTTGTACTAGTTATTTTTTCTGAGTCTCTAGAAAACAGACAGGGCATAAAATCTTATCTTTTTGTATATATATGAGAAAAGCAATGTTTGGAAGATAGAACAATTTTACCAACACTACAAAACCAGGATGAAGTTGAGTTCAAATTCAGTCATGCCTTTTCTTAGCTTCATATCTCTGATGTGAGGATAGTAGAATACCAACCTTGGTGTATGGTAGTTCTGAGCTAAGATGCTCTGGCTGCAATTGCATGACCTGTGTGGCTCCAAGAAAATCACTTTAGCTTTTGAGCTTCTGTTCACTTCCAGTAAAATCTAAAAAAGGACTCTTACATTCATCATTTAAAATGAGACATAAGACATTAAATATTTGGCACATAGAAATTTCTCAGCATAAATTCAATCAGTTTAAATTGAATGAGTCTTGGATTTTCTGGGTTTTATTGGAAAATTATGATTTCATTTTTAAGAGGAAATGAGGCTTATTTTGTTTGGCTGGTAAGAGACAGAGAGACATAATGTTGCTAAAGGTCTCCATCTCTTTTGCTTGAGGCTGACCATGATGCATAGGGTGTGCTTTGTACACACAGTTCTTCAAGAACAGATGGGGAAGTGGTGGCCATGTTTCTTCATGGTTTTCTTAGCCTATTACTCATAGGTACTGCTCTATGGAAGAGTATTGTGAATCCAAAAAGGACTGTAATGACGTTCTTGGTCTCAGAATCTTCTTAGAGAGCTTAGAGTGCAAATGTATCAGCACTTAGAGGCAGGGAACAAAGAGAAAGAGGCTGTTCCCATAGGAACACATGTCATGGAAACTCACCTCTTGTTCTTGGAAGTCGATCAGGTTTTCAAGAGACCTCATCTCTCAAGTTCCCTGGCCTGTTCTTCTGGCAGCTAGCTTTATCATCAGCCTCTTATGACAAAAGTAACTGAAAGACCTCAGCAACCCAAACTCTGACACATAAGTCCCTGTAACTAACAGCCTCAGTGACAGATTAATCAGTCCATCCAAGGACATTTCCCAAGCGGGACAGTCTGTGTAAACTCCTTACCATATTGCAGCTGGCACCCGCCACGTTGATTTCCCCTCTCCTTATAATCATAATGGGATATCAGCAATAAAGATGGATTTGTTAATTTCCACCCCCTTCTCACTTTCTCTTTTAATCACTGTAGAGCATAAATTAATTTCAGCTTAAAGAGCTTTCAGTGAGATCTGTCATTGTCTAGGGCAAGTAAAGGTCAAAGAATAGGAATCTCTGAAAATACTCATCAGCTGTTTGCCAGGAATAAACTTAGTTATTGACTGACACCTAATTATTTCTATTTTGTCCATGGTGATCTGGAGTCAAGAGACAGAAAGAGAGAGTGTGTGTGAGAGAGAAAGAGAAGAAAAGGGAGGGATGGGAAGTGAAGAGAGAGATTGAGAAAGAGTAAAACCACCGGGTGTGGTAGCACACGCCATTAATTCCAGCACTCAGGAGGCAGAGGTAGGAGGATAGCCCTGAGTTCAAGGCCACCCTGAGTCTACCTAGTGAATTCCAGGTCAGCCTAGGCTAGAGTGAGACCCTACCTTAAAAAACAAAACAAAAAGAGAGAGGGAGAGAGAAATCAATTTATCAGTCAACTGCTATGATGAGTGTAGCATTTTTTCAGAGTCTTTATACAGTACATATTGAACATCAAGCTTGATCTTTTTTTAAAAACATTTTGTTGTTTATTATTTATTTATTTATTTATTTATTTATTTATTTATTTATTTGAGAGTGACAGACAGAGAGAGAAAGAGGCAGATAGATATAGAGAGAACGGGCCCGCCCGGGCCTTCAGCCACTGGAAACAAACTCCAGATGCATGCACCACCTTGTTTGTGCATCTGGCTTATGTGGGTCCTGGGGAATTGAGCCTTGAACCGGGGTCCTTAGGCTTCACAGGCAAGTGCTTAACCACTAAGCCATCTCTCCAGGCCCCCCATCAAGCTTGATCTTATTTGTCCAACTTTCATGGTAGGATGCAGAGTAAAAGTTAGGTCAGTAGATCAACTTAAACCCCAAATTTACTCATCATCTCAGTTGATTGAGGAAAATATTTTAACTTGAATGTTTTCCGAGTCATAATGTCAATAATTATGCCCACAACTTGTAGAATAACTATGTGGAATTGATGAAAGGGAGACTTTAAGAGAATTGCTCTGGAAAATATAGAGACTCCAAACAGTGTAGGAAGATGAATAATATTTCTTACATTAGTCTGTCACTTAAGTGTGTATAACAAGCTAGGAATGTGATAAAGGGTAACACACAGGAAAAAGGAACACTTTCTTTCCTCCACCAAAGTTGGAGGAATTTCAGTGACATGGTATGACAAAAGCTTCCCTGAGTTACTTGTAAATATGGAAAGCATTCTATTCATAGTAAGGGAACATTAGAGTAAAGTTTAGTTTTGTTGTGGTTAAGTAAAACCACATCTCTGCTTTTTCTTAATTATGTGTGATCATAGCAAGTTAATTACATCTGTGAGCCTTAGATCATTCAGCTGCATGGAGGGAACAAACTTCTCACATTTAATTACTTATAAGGATTAATTGGTACAATATTCATAATCAATATAAGAGTAAACAGAAATACTAATCAGAGGTGTGTCTTATAATCTACACATCACTGAAAAATATGATACAATAACAACAGTCATTGTATATCCTCATAACTTCTTTAAATGGTTATTACATAGTAACTGCTGTAACCCTTACTAAGAATTATATTGTGTAAGGATCAACATCTTATGCATGGAAGTATATGTCTCCCTGTGCTATCCATATCACAGTAGGGATTATTGACATATGGATATAGATAAACATAATGCATCACATAAGTAGATTTAGAGACAGGAATCACCTGGTAATTGCAATGAATGCAGAAAAGGTCTTAAATTACAACATCACTTCATGATTAAAACACTGGAGAGGTTAGTGATGGAGGGAATCATATATCAACAAAATAAGGGATATATATTCACAAGTTAGGCTCATATCATACTAAATAGAGAAAAACTTAAAGTATTCCCATTAAGATCTGGAAAAAGACAGGTGTCCACTCTTATCACTGATTTTCAACATAGTACATGAAGTCTTCATTCAAGCATTAAGAAAAAAGAATAAAAGGGATACAAAGTGGAAATGAAGCCAAACTAGCCCTATTTATAGATAATATAATTCTATACATAATTTGCTCAAAAGACTACTCAAAAAAACTTGTAGAGGTGATTAATTCTTTCAGCATTACTGTAAGGATATAAAATCAACACACAGTCAGTAGCCTTCATATGCATCAATGACAAACATGTAGAGAAATAAATCAGGGATGTAGTCCTGTTTGCAATAGTTATAAAAGTTAAGTATCTGGTTGGGGTGTCCATCTTCCCCATGGCCGGACACCTGGCTTTGTATTTTGCCTTCTCGCTCAGGCTGGATGGTGGTAGTGGTGGGTCAGGAAGGCTGGAGCCAGGCTGGGTGGACCTTTGGACCTAACTAAGCTTCCAAGACCCTCCCTTTGGGCCAGGAATCAGCGGGTGTTGGGCCAGGCCCAGAGGTATGGGGCTCTCCCCATGCTCTTTTCCTTATGAGTTCTGTGATGGGGTGGCGTAGTGTGGACCTCAGGTCTGAGTGGACCTGATGTCCCAGGTTATCTTGGAAACCTTGCAGCCCAAGGGCCAGGCAGGAGCCTGGGTGGAGAGCAACTCCAAGGGGACCCCCCACCCCAGGGCCCTGCCCTCTCCATCCAGGAGCTGTGAAGGTGAGGTGGAAAATCTGGAGTCAAACACGGAGGATCCCAGGACATGAAATCTCTGCAGAAAGAACTGGAACAATCTGCCAAGCTTCTGAAGCAGGCGAAGATCACACTGGGGTACACCCCGGCCAATGTGAGGCTCCTGCTGAGGGTTCTTTTTGGAAAGGTGTTCAGCCAGACGACCATCTGCTACTTTGAGGCTCTGCCCCTTAGTTTCAAGAGCAGGTGTAAGCTATGTTCCCTGCTCAGAAGTGGGTGGAGGAAGCTGACGAACAACGAAAACCTTCAGGAGATAAGCAAGGCGGAGAGCCTGGTACAGGCCCAGAAGAGAAAGCAAAATATTGAGAACCGTGTGAGAGGAAACCTAGAGAGCATGTTCCTCCACTGTGCGAAGCCCACCCTGCAGCACATCAGCCTCACGGCTGAGCAGCTGGGGCTGGAGAAGAATGTGGTCCGAGTGTGGTTCTGCAACCAGCGCCAGTAGGGCAAGCAATCAAGCACCGACCCGGCCAGCGAGAAGTTTGAGGCTGCAGGGTCTCCTTTTACAGGGGAGCCTGTATCTTTCCCACTGGCCCCAGGGCCCTAATTTGGTACTCCTGGCTATGGGTGCTCCATACTGTACTCCTCTGTCCCTTTCCCAGAGGGTGAATCTTTCTCCTCTGTTCCTTCCGCTGCTCTGGGTTCTCCTATGCATTCAAACTGACTTGTCTGCCCTGCCCACAGGTGGGGAAGCAGGGGAAGCAGGGGAAGGAGGGAGGGGAAAGTGAACCTAGGCTTTTAAAAAGAATAGAAGGGTGGGGACAGGAAGTTGGAGGGAAGATGAAGTTTAAGGTAGTTCTTGATTTTTAAACACCCAAGTCACTCATTACTTTGTTTTTAAATAAAGTAGCCTGGGACACAGTTAAAAAAACAAACAGGGATGGAAAGATGGCTTAGCGTTTAAGGCGCCTGCCTCCTAAGCCTAAGAACGCTGGTTCCAATCATCTCCAGGTCCCACCTTTAGCCAAATGCAAAGTGATGCAAGGGCGCAATGCCGCACTTGTCCACAAGGGGGCTTACACATCTGAATTTCGTTTGCAGCAGCTGAGGGGCTGCTGGCGCGCCTATCTCTATCTGTCTTCCTCTCCCTCTCTCTCTATTTCTCTCTGTGTCGCTCTTAAAAAAAAAAAAAAAAAAAAAAAAGTTAAGTATCTGGAACATTCCTACCCAAGGAAGTGAAAGGGTTTTACAATTAAAACATAAAAACACAGAAGGAAGAACTTGAGGGAAACACCAGAAGATGGAAAGACTCCCATGTTCATGACTGAGAAGAATTAATATCATAAAATGTTCAGCTTACCAAAAGGAATATACAGACTCAAAGAGATTCCAATCAAAACTTCAGCAACATTTTTCACTTAGAAAAAGATGGTCTCAACATTCATATGAAACAACAATAGGCATTTGTGGTAGTTTGAATATATGTCCCCCAATATATTCAGTGTTTTATTAGTTATAGTTTGCATCTGCAATTACCTTGCTAGAGGCAATGTCACTAGGAGCCCGTCTTAAGCTGTGGTGATGGTTTGAGATTCCATTGTAAAGATATGCAAAGTGTGCCTAATAGGAGTTCCTGAAGTGTGCTGTGGCAATAGTTTTGCTCAGTGTGCTGTGTAGCTGGCGGCTTGGTTTTTCTCTCTCTTGCCTGGTCCTGTGAGAGCAGTCCACTTCTCCTGCCATTATGGAACATCCCCTGGATCTGTAAAATTCAATAAATAATATCCCTTCCTCCATACCTGTGCCTGGTCTGGAAGTTCATCTCGATGAACCTGAAACTGTCTGCTACAGCATTGAATAGCCAAAAATATCTTCAGCAAAAGGAATAATACTGGTGATTATCACCATACCTGATTTCAGCATATACTACAAAGTAATAAAAACCGCATGGTACTTCCACAAAAATAGACCCATATATCAATGGAATAGAACATAAGTTCCAAGTTTAAGTTCTAGTAACTATAGCTACCTGATCTTTGAAAAATTGGCCAAAAATGTACACTGGAGAAAGGAAGGCATTTTCAACAAATGGTACTAGAAAAATTGGATAATCATATGTAGAATAATGAATTTGAACCAGTTATCCTATCCTATGCAATATCTCAACACCAAATTGATTAAGGTCCTCAATAAAAGATCCTAAACTCTAAAATGACTAGAAGAAGGGATAGCACTCCATATATAGACAAAAGGGATGACTTTCTGAATAAAAACAAAGTAGCCCAAGGAATTAGACAAACACTCAATGACTGAGATCTAATGAAACTAAAATGCTATTGTACATATAAACAAACTATCAACAGAGTTAACAGACAACCTATGTAATGGAAGAATATCTTTGTTAGCTCTTGTCATAGTCAGCTTCATGTTACTGGGAGGGACCTCCAGACCAGACAAAGTTTATAGAATGAAGGGATTTATTTAATGTTGGAAGATGCTGGCCCCCTTTCACAGGTCTACACAGAGAGGAAAGCAATCACTACCACCATAAGCAAGTACCCTCCAGCAACCCAGACAGAGCCCAAGCACTCTGCATATCTTAGGCTGGAATTCAGATCCACTGTCAGTAACAAACACCTTAGGGCTAGACCCCAGGATTCTTCCAGAGACACCTCTCCAGCCAAGAAGCTTTAATAAATCACCTGAACTTATTGGGGGACATTCATTCAAACTACCACAGCTGTACATACAATATAGGTTTAATATCTAGAATATACAAAGAACTCAAATGTGAAGCAATAAAATAATCAAGCAACCAATCAAAAATGGAGCAGGTGACTGTACAGAAATTTCTCAAAAGGAGGAATGCAAATGACAAATAATCATCTAAGAATATGTTCCACATCTTTAGTCATCAGGAACATGCAAATTAAAATGACATTGAGATTCAATTTAACTCCAGTGTAAATGGCAAATATCAAAAAATCAAATGACAACACATGCTAGTGAAGGTGTTAGGAAATAGGAGCCCTCATTCACTGCTGATGGGAGTTCAAACTTGTACAGCCACGGTGGAAATCAGTGTGGAGACTCCTCAAAAATCTGAAAGTAGATCTACCACAAAAATACATCTGATCCAGTTATAAAATTTATGGGAATATACCTAAAGACTCTTTACTCCAGAGATAGTTGCTCAGCCATGTTTGCTACTGCTCTATTCACAATATCTAAGATTCAGAATCAAACCAGATATTTATCTACTCATGAATGGATAATAAGGGTGTGCTTCATATACACAATGGAATTCTAATTCATCAGTATAGCAAAATAAACTTATGAAGTTTTCAGGAAGTGGGATGGATATGGAAAAATCATACTAAGCAAGGTCACAGGTTCAGAAAGACAAACAGCACATGTTCTCTTTCATATGTAATTCTTACCATGGAACATCTTGGTTTGATTGTAAGTTGTAGTAAGTAGGAGTAGTATTGGCAAGAAACTAAAATGAGGCTGAGAGAGTGGATATAGGGGGAGGGATAAGAAGAATGGATACCTGATAAGAACACTGGGGATTAGGGAGGGTGAAGTAATTACATGAAATTAATAATAGCATTAGTTGGCATCATATAAACCTTCCTGCTTGTTAACTAAATGAAAGATCTAACTCTTACTAAGCAGTGGGGGTAGGGGTGGGAATAACCTGGGCAGAAGTGCCCCCTAGAGGGTGGAGAAAGCTTAATGCTAAAATAACAGGCTTTGGTGGTAAATCCCATTAATCTCCATAGTGAGACCCATGATATCCCAAAACTAATGCAGGCCATAGCCAAAGCATTTGGTTACTTGCTAGAGCTAAAAGGTAAGACCCTATTACTGAAGACACCATAGTCTGCACTCACAGCACATTGAGAGACCATGCTGGGCTTAGCCCTCATAGGTAAGCCAAAAAAAAAAAAAAAAAAGTACTAAGCAAGCTGGAGGGGGGTAATGGTTAACAATAGCATGAACAAGAATGGGCCCCTGCAAACTACAAAGTCATCCCACTGGAAAAGACATACACACCTGTGCAATAGGTACTTGGGTTATGGGGGTATTCAATTGTTCTCTGATTGTATATGAGGCCTGCTCAGTGAGAGCGAACTCATACCCAAGTTAGAATCCTATGGATAAGAAGGTCATCTAATCTAGAGGGAAGCTCCCTCTGTTATTTGGCTAAGAAGAGAGGATATGCCCATGAAAAAGTATTTTTAAATGACTACTATACTCAAACCCTATGATTCAAGCTGTTCTCACACTTTGTTGGAGAACAAAAATCCATCAATACAACAAGAAAAGATAGGCAACTGCATGACACAAGTCATCTTTATCACATCTGTCAGAGCTCAAGAGACATTCCAAAGGAAGTGACAATTTAAAATACAGTGCTGTTCTCACTAATAACCTGACATCCTCCTTCACAGAGATGGCATTACACACTGAGGAGACTCCAAACTCATCAAAACAGAAATTTAGAGAATGCAGAGAAGTATAACAAACCCAGTAAGGCTCTGAAGACGTTGTGGAAAATGGAGGCAGAAAGATTGTAAGAGCCATAGGGTTGGAAGAAGCATCCTATGGAACTGCTCCTCCCGTAGAGATTTACTACATTCATGACCCAAGAATGAATATCGATAACCCCAGGGGGGTCCTCAGTGGGATGGGGGTGGGCAGAAAGGATACACGATTATAACCTGATGGGAGTATGACCAATTTTCAGTATGTTTATTTAGTAAAGTTCATAATTATTTTAAAAATCTTGCCAAAAAGTAAGATAAAGACAGAATGGATATAAAATTATTACTTTTGGGGTATCTTGTATAAAATATAACAAAAGATATTTGTTATTTTAATTATTTCAATGAGATAATTGAATTTAATATAGTCCCTACCAAAATTGTAAAATAATGTATCTTTTTTCACATTTATCCTCTGCTAAAATCTGAATATTTGTGTTCTTGAACACATTTTTATTAAAATCTTACTCCATTAAAACTACAGTACATGCCCACAATTCAAAGATTCTAGAATAAGCAGGTAAGCAGGTTCTAAACAATTTCCAATTATTTTTCTAACTCCAAAGTTTACCCCAACAACTAACAAATATGTACATGATGGATGGAAAATTACCTTTGAGTTGACATGGCTGGTATCATCCAGAAAACTTGAAAGTGGGCTTTGTAAAAGTAACTTGTATTAGTTTTTGTTCATTTTGAAGGTGATTTTTTTTTTTTTTTTTTTTTTTTTACATTTGAACTTGGGCTACTTTTTATTTTTTTCTTTTTGAACCAGTGTCCACAAGAAAAGCCATTAATGTTTTTAATGCATGTAATAACAGTTACATTTGACTTAACCAAGTTAGTCAAGGATTCTATTCTAGTGATTAAGGAAAAATTTGGGCTATGGTCATGGCCTGCATTTATTTATATGGCAAGTCCTGATGAACAATGTATGGGATTTAAGAGCTGTGTTCACATTTGTTATGTTAATTTAGTTTCTCCTCATAAAAGCCTTGTTAGTTGCTTAGTATCATCTCCACTTTGCTAGTGAGAATGAAACTTGCAAATTTTTTTTTGTTGTTTGTTTCCTTTCCCAAAAGATATCTGTTGTGCTCACCACTTCAGGAACTATTGAAGAAGGATTTATAGGGTTGAGTGGTTGGAAATTTCCATCGTGTTGACTATTGTCAACCAGAATAAACCCATCTTCAGTTTCCTGCAATGTTTATGGAAGGCCTTTGCATACTGAGGGTTCTAGAGGTAGAATTTCAACCAAGACTGAATTGTAGGCCTTTTTCTTTTAGTCATGAGATGTGAGGAATCTGATTTAGCCATTACTAAATTACATTTCTGAAAAGTAGTAGGAAATAAATGAGTGGGTTTTTTGCTTGTTTATATGTTTTGCTTTATTTGTTTTTTGAGGTAGCCCAGGGTGACTGGGGATTCACTAGAAAGTCTCAGGGTAACCTTGAACTCACAACAATTCTCTTACCTCTGCCTCCCCAGCATTGGGATTAAAGGCATGCGCTACCACTCCTGGCTGAGTAGATTGGGTTTTTTTGTTTGTTTGTTTGTTTGTTTGTTTGTTTTTGTTTCTTTGCTTTTTGAGGTAGGGTCTTAGTCTAGCCCAGGCTGACCTGGAATTCACTATGTAGTCTCATGGTTGCCTTGAACTCATTGTGATCCTCCTATCTCTGCTTTCTGAGTCTGGGATTAAAGGTGTATGCCATAATGCCCAGCTTGAGTGGGTTTCTAACAAGAGTTAATCTGTACAAAAGAGGGCAAGGATCTTCAGTGAGTTTCAACTTCCACAAAGTACTTCAACTCCTCACTTCATTAAGAAGTAACTCCACATTTAGGAGGCATTCAGGAAGTCTCAGCAAGACCTAAATATGTAAATATATTAGTATCTCAATTTTAGATCCCATGATAGGCTGGCTATAAACAGTGGATATGTATTTCTCACAGTTAATGACGGTTTAAGGTCCAGGCATTGGTAGATTAAGTGTTCAGGGAAGTCTCACCATATAATTTATAGATAGTGATTTCTGGCCATGTCCTCCCATGGTGAAAGGGTCAACCAAGTTCTTTCATGTCTCTTTTTCATAAGGACTTTAATCCTATTGGTTAGGACTCCTTCCTCATGACCCAGGCATCTCTCAAAGTTCTTTCTCCTAACCATCACCTCAAGGTGTAGAATTTTAACAAAAACAAGTGTCCAAGAACACAAAGTTTCAGATTTTAGCAGAGGATAAATGTGCAAGAAAGACACAGTATTTTACAATTTTGGTAGGGACTCTTTTATATTTAATTAGCCCACCAAAATAATTAAGATAATAAAACATTAGGAATAAAAGATAAATATCACAATGACAATGAATCAATCTATCACATAAAAATCTAAAAAAGCCGGGTGTGGTGGTGCACACCTTTAATCCCAGCACTCAAGAGACAGAGGTAGGAGGACTACCATGAGTTCGAGGCCATGTTGAGACTACATAGTTAATTCCAGGTCAGCCTGGACCAGAGTGAGACCTTACCTCGAAAAACCAAAATAAATAAAATAAAATAATTTAAAAATATGAAAAAAACACTCTATTATAAAGTTGTACTTACCATATAACACTTCCTCCTACTCTTAAACTCTATGTTCACTGTGCAATTTCTTTATAACCAGTTATATTATTGATATTTGTTTTTATTATTGGTTTAAGTGTACTGCTTGTGTCTAATAAACAAGTTAATTTGTTGCTAGAGATGCCCAAGTGGTATTTTACAAAGAGCATGCCTAGACCAATGTGTGAGTAGTGTTATAATGAAAGTAATTGAAATCTGCATGGGTGGTCCAAAAAATATTGTTTACTCTTTAATGAGGGCTGTGTATTCCCCTAGTTTGCACTTGATGAAGGGAAAACACTAAAATATTTTTGTTTGAGAAGGGAGAAAAATAGAATGTGTACAGATAGCAAACAACTTATGATTACTCTACTTTGATTTTACAATGGTGCACAAACAAGAGACATTCAGTAGGAAGTTTAGTTGATAATTTAATGTTCTCCCAGGCAACACATAAATGGCAACATTCTCTTACACTAAGCTATTAACCACAGGTTTCAGTTAACAACACACAATCATGAGGAAATCAACTAATATTGTAAGGTGTGTTGTGTTGCTGAGTTTTTTTTTTTATTATTGGTACATGTATATATCATTCATTTTCTCATTTCTGGGACAAAATACCTAACCAGAAGTGACTTAAGGAAATGGCTTATTTTTCTTGGTAACATTACAAAATCATGGTGGCGAAGACATGACATGGCCACAAGAGCAAGAGCAGAGTGGCTTGTATTGTGTTCACAATCAGGATGAAGAAGAATAGGATTAGGAAGTAGGCTGGCTATAAAACCTTCAGCCATTACCTAGGAAACCACTTCTTCCAGAAATACTCCACCTCCTAAATGTTCCACAATCTTCCCAGTGTCACCAGCTGAGAAATGCATGTTCAAACATTTCAATATGAGCCTCTAGTATATGGGGTGGGGTGGGAGTTCACATTCAAGCCACAGCAATGTGGTACACATTCTGAATGTACAATATTCTCAACTTATTATGGATTTATGAGGAATTAACCTTGCATAAGTTGAGAAGCATGTATAATTAAAATATTCAGCCACTACTGAAAGGGTGGATTAGAAGAGAACTACTAGAAGAAGAGGTAGAAAGAATGTATTTTCTAGGAGGGACACAATGGTAGTTTGAATCAAGACAGTGACAGTTGGAATGGAGGAAGAGACACATTCTACAGACAGTTTGGAACAATAAGCCCTTGTCATTGGTAATGATGGTCATTTAAGAGCATAGAAGCTGTACACCTGTTCCAAATACTTCTAGGGTCTCTACACTTCAAGACAAAAACTAGTAAAGGGACATTTTTTCAAACTCATTGCCTTGTGTAGTTGCCCTTAATGGGTTCTTGTTAATTTGATTTGATTACTTTATGTAGAGTACAAGACATGTCTTCACAGAGAAGCTGGCCTATGCAGACAACACTGAAAATTAAAAACAAACAAACAAACAACTTTCAAAATATTTTTCTTTCATCCCACAATTCAAGAAAAGAGGCTGGATTTAGAGGATGGTAGTGAGAAAGGCAGTAGACGTGATGGGGAATTGATAAGAAAATGACCAGAGATAGGTCCATTTCTCCTAGTACTACAAGGTCTTAGAACTGTGGAGAGAGAGAGTGAGATAGAAATCAGCAAAGGGAGAGTCTGTTCCCTCTTCAAAGATATGAATGAGTAAATGGTAATTCCCACTCATTAAAATTCCATGGAGATAAAAAATGAAAATTTGTAGATAATTAGCTGATTTCTCTATTTGCAGAAAGTCAGTTGAGCATAAATAAAGGACGGTCATGGTCGTGCTATCGATGCATGTGGCCATTGTCTACAAGTGGAAAAGCTGCTCATCACCGTTATAGAGGATTCTTCATGTCATTTGCTTTGAAACGTTAACCAAAAGGAAAACATAGTTAAAACAGAGGTTACTGTTTCCCCTATTTTGCCAGACTTTTGCCTCAGGTGCAGCAAATCAGAAACCAGGCTACTGCCTGCAATTGTGAAAACACCATACTGAGAGTACAAAAGTACAGGCTGAGGGGATGACTTGTGGATAAAGCACTTGACACACAAGTGTGAGAACCTGAATTCAGACACCCAGCACCCATGTAAATGCCAGGTGGTTGAGAGGACATGCCTGTCATCCTAGCGCTTGAGAGTCAGAGACAGAGTGCCCCAGGACAATCTGATGTCAACCTCTGGCTTCCACATGCATACATACCCACACACATATGTGACCACATATAAATGCAAACACTCCTACACACATTCAAGAACACCACAGCAGACACACATACATGAATACACATACAAGCACATGTTTAGTACACATACACACAAGTATGAATGCTATACCACATACAAACACATGTAAATAAAATAGGAGTACAAAAATACCCAACATCATCTCTTGTTAAAAAAAAGTGTCTTTATTACAAATTCTCATTGCCATCATAATCCCAGAGCAAAAAGTGGTGCTTCATTGATTTCAATGTGATCTCAAATTTAAAATTCCAATTTTCCTATTGTACTGTAATCATACTATGTCATAATTAATTCTTCCCAAAGGGGAATCTCTGCTAATCCTGTGAATGTCTACATGCTTTCACTCTTTTTCTAGTCATGAATGAAATGAATTTATATTGGGCTCCTCCTTTGTCATTAGTCTTAAGCATATCAGAATGATGAATTTTACCCGAAGGCACTTCTGATATACCTGTTAATATTAATCATTACTTTCCCTACACTGTCCATATACACTTGTAGAGATTCATTCTAATTTATTGTCCTGATCATTAACCTTGTCTGTTAAGAGATGGACAGCAGTGACTCTACCTTGTCATCTTTTCTTTCCCTTTACTTGGACTCTTCCAAGACACTGAGCAGTCAGGTTATAGGTGGCCTGGGACATTTCTGTGTCTTATTCTTCATTCAACAATCTTAGATATTATATCATACACTGGATGAGGCATACCTATCTCAATGTAATAACCAAGGAATAGGGATCTCAAAGTAGTATTATAAAGATTATTGATCACACTTTTATATGGTAAAATAGCAATCACAGATATTTGATTCCAAGATGCCAGAATTTTTTCTTCTCAATGATTTATGTAAATTTGAGAATATGACTACCATACATGACACAGAACAGAGACTAAGTTTATCATTTAGCAAGTAACTTCAAGCTCTATTGCTCAAAAAGTTCAAAGGTCCTACTGTCATTTTCTAAAATATTTTTATTTATTTATTTAAGATAGATAGAGAGAGAAAGAGGCAGAGAAAGAGAGAGATAGAATGGGTGTGACAGGACCTCCAGCCACTGCAAACAAACTCCACACACATGTGCCACCTTGTGCATCTGGTTTACATGGGTCCTGGGGAATACAGCCTGCGTAGGCAAGTGCCTTAACTGATAAGCCATCTCTCCAGACCAACAAATAAATTTTTAAAGAAGAAAATGTTAATCAACTTATAACTGGGTTTCCCATCAGTAGTGAGTGTCACATTCATAAAATGGAATAAATAACGCACAATATGTCCATAACCTTGATAATTTCATGACTCAATTAATTAAATTATGTCACTTTACCTAGAATTTTCTGTACAGTTTCTTTAACATGTGTTAAGAGTAAGCACACTGCACACACATTCAATCAACTGTGTACACTATGCAATGTTAGATATATGCCGTTCTTTGCTTTATCCTTTCTGCTGCAGCCACTAACTAATTTGGTGCCTCTTCTTGTGTATTTTCACTTAGTCTTATCAGTAATAAAACTTCTAACCTGTTGTCCATAGTCCATACCATCTTGCCTAGGCTTCTCCTGTTTTCCCCTCAATTTAAGATTAATGGCATGTTTGCTTAGAATCAGCCTATTATTTCTATTCCTTCACTATAACTGTGATATATATGTGTGTATATATATATATATATAATTGCAAGGCCATAAAATTTTACTTAAAAGACTTGATTTCTGAATTATTTAGCCATAAATTCCTGGGGATACTGCTCTTGTATGAGAGTTTGTGCCCCTATAGTCAGTCAGATTTCGTGTGTTTAAATTCTCACTCTTCAAGTGATGGTCTTTAGAGGTGAGTCCTTCAGTAAGTAAGTCCTTCAGTAAGTAATGGCTAAGTCAGGAGACAGCAGACCTCAGGAATGGAGTTTATGTTATTTTAGAGAATTCTTGAGAAATCCCTGTCTCTTCTTCTATATAAGACCATGCCAAGAAGACACTTGTGAACAGGTCAAGCTCAAAAGTGCTGATATTAAGAACCTCGGCTCAGACAGTGAACTGTCTTGGGAAAAGTAGCCCTGCCCTTCATTGATGGGAGTAGACCTAAGCAACTGAGAAGAACCCTCGGGTTGGTAACCTTGAGCCTGAGGCCAGAAAGTAGAGCAACATCTGACACTTACTGTTGTAGACTATGAACAATGGAAGCAAATATGATCCACTGCACAGTCATAAATCCATCCCTCCATGAGGGTGATTGCTATTTAAGAACTTGAGTGTATGAAGACAGGTTCTCTGTCTCTACAGATCTTGGTGCCATGGTTACTTCTCATATTCAGAAGGCAATTGTGAGATCAACAGACAGTTAGAATATTTGCCATCATGGGGAGTATAAAGTGAACAGTCTCAGGAGGGTGGGAGAAACTGCCTTGTCCATTGACTGCAAGGTTGGATGTGGTCAGCAGAGACTCCTGGTATGCAAGGAAGGGTAACTACTAAAGTCAAGAAAGATCTATGGGAATTCTTCCAATACTTGCTCAACACTAGCATAAACCACAGGAAAGACAAGATTGCCCAAGGTTAACTGACCCTAACCCCATGCAAAGAAACAGAAATCTCAAGTTTCAAAGCTCTAGAAATAAGCTGTTCTTGCAGTTCATCTCTTTCCCAGTGCTCCCTACCTTTTATGTTCATAACTTTCAGTAATATTTTACCTATTTTATTGAAAAAAATTTTTAAAAATTCTGCCATATATTCATCTCATTTTATTTTAGCTACATTCATTATTAAGCAACTTTTTTTCCCTTTCTTTTTCTTCATTTTTGCCCTGCATTTCCCATTATCTTCTCTTTTGTACTTTTAGGAGAATCATGTTGTTGTTTTTTAATGACATTAAAATTAAAGCCTGCTTTTATTTTTTATTCCATATCCTACATTAATCTAATTTTGTTTAAATTTTTTTACAATTAGAGAATCTTTTGTTTGCTTGTTTCTTACATCCTGCTATTTTGTCTTTCATTCCATAACATTCTTCTCTTTCTTTTATATTTTATTATTTAGCCTTCATTACTTTCATTTTTAATGTCTTCTTCATTTATACAATCAGTACTCTTTACATGTTTATTCTAAGTAATTTTGCTTCATAAAACAGTTTATGTTAACCTTCCTATTTTATACTGTATGACCTTTGATGATGATTTAGTTGACGTAAATTGATTTTAATGATATTTTAAGTCTTGTGTGTGTTGGTAGTTGTTATAATAGATTAATTTCTCCTCATAGACTTATACTGGGACATTCACCCCATAGAGTAAACTGCTCATTAATATTTTGAATTAAAACAGGAAAACCAAACCAGTAGGTGCAAAAATTACATCACAGAAAAGACAAGAAACATGAAAAAAAAAAAAAAAAAAAAAGGAACAATGGCTCCTCCAAAAGATTCCAAGTCTTAATGAATGACTCCAAGGACAGAACAAGTGGTTATGTTCAATACAATCTCTGGAGAAGAGTGTTAACAAGGTGGCAGAAAATGAGTGCAAAATGAACAAGAAAATATGGATGAAATACTAAGAATAAGCCAAAGCAATGAGATGTTGGAGGCAAGAAATACTAATAACCAGGTCAGAAATCAATGAAATAGGAACTAAAAGAACAGTCCACAGGAAAAAAAAATCAAACAATTTTTGTTCTTTGAACCTCTAAGGAAGACTGGCAAGCCATAGCCAAATAATGAAATAATGGAGAAGACCAAAATCAATACAATTAGAGATAAAAAATCTGTCAAATTTTTAAGGAAAAGTCATGACCATTACTCCTCTAAGTGTTCCACAATATAAAGTAAAATCACACTGATATACATATTATATGATGCCAATATTAGACAAACATCATGAGAGATTTGGTTGTGCAAAAAAGAATATATATATGTATTAGTCAGGGTTCTCTAGAGGAACAGAATGGACAGAATGAATTGTATTAAAAGGGGATTTATTGGATTAGCTTACACAGTCCAGCAATAGCAGGTTGCAGGTCCGAGAGTCAAGAAACCCGGTAGCTGCTCAGTGCACGAGGCTGGAGGCCTCAGCAGTCCCAATCTGGCACTGAAGGCCTGGAGGCTTCCTGGAGAGACGCTGCTCTTCAGTCCACCCTGGTCTTCAGTCCACACTGAGAGCAGCAACACCAAGCAGCAGGTACCAAGCAGAAAACACCAAGCAGCTAGTAGCACCGGCAGCCAGGTGGGAGAGAGAGCCTTTCTTCCCAGAGCTCCTTTTTATCAACCAGCCCTCCTCCAAGAGGGCCGCCCACTCTGCCCACTCTGGGGAACAAACCCCTGGGGGCAGGATTCTTCCTTTAGTTAATCCTTCCTAGAGGCAGCCTCAGAAACACACTTATGAGGAATGTCTGTGGATTCCTAAACAAATCAAGTTGACACAAACTTAACCATCACGATATATATACCAATTTCCCTTATGAAATTAGATGGAAAATTTCTCAATAAAACTAAATTCAATAACACATTAAGAAAATCATAAATCATCCCCAAGTTGGTATAACCAAAGGGTTGCCATATTGGTGTAACATACAAAAACCAGTAAATGTAATAAAATGCATGAAAGCAGAAATAATATGATTTTCACATTATGAAGAAAAGGCATTTTTAAAAAGTCAACATTCCTCAAGATACAAGTTTGAAAGAAACTAGGAATATAAAGAATATGATGTAATAAAGACAAAAAAAAAAGAAACCTATAACCAACATGTATTTAATGGGTAAAAATGAAAAACATGGGGCTGAAGAGATGGCATAGTGGTTAAGGTGCTTTCCTGAGAAGCCAAAGGACCCAAGTTCAATTCCCTAGGACCCACATAAGCCAGGTGCATAAGATGGCGCATGTGTCTGGAGTTCATTTGCAGCAGCTAAACACCCTGGCAAACCCATTCTCTCTCTTTCTCTCAAACAAATAAAGTAAAATAAAGAGTTAAAAAATAAAACACTTCCTCTAAATTCAGAAAGGATGAATGTGTGTCCACTTTACCATAGCATTGTGATGCAACATTGTAATGTAAACTCTTAAGTACAGGAGTAAGGCAAGAAAAATGTGAAAAAGATACAAATAAAAAAGCAGCTGTTAAGGTCTTGTCTTCAAAGTCAAAGGACCCAAGTTCAATTCACAAGGACCCACTTAAGTCAGATGCACAAGGTGGCACAAGTGTATGGAGTTTGTTTGCAGCATCTGGGCATTCTAGTGTGCCCATTCCCTCTCTCTCTCCTTTTTTTCCTCTCTAAAATAAATAAATTAAAAAAAAGCAGTCTAAGTTTCCCTGTATGCAGAATGACACCGTCCTATACTTTTAAAAATTCTAAAAAAAAAAAAAACTACCAGAAAAGTTTTAAATATATTAAAACTTTCCACAAAATGGCAGGATACAAAATCAATATATAGATACCAATAGCTTTCTATATAGAAATAACAAACTTGCCATTAAAGAAACCAAGAAAATGATCTTTTCTACAATTCCTTCATGGAAAATGAAATATCTAAGGCTCGAGAGATTACTCAGTGGTTAAAGTGTTTGCCTGCAAAGCCTAATGACCCTGGTTTGATTCCCCAGCACCCACATAAGCCAGATGCACAAGGTGGCTCATATGTCTGGAGTTTGTTTGCAGTGGCTAGAGGCCCTGGCATGCCCATTCTCCCTGCCTCTTTATCTCCTCCCTCTCTCTTTCTCATTCTTTTTCTCTCTCAAACAAATAAAATATTTTGAAGAAATTACATATCTAGGAATAAATGTAGCCAAGGAAATGAAAGACTTCTATAATAAAATTGTAGACTCACACAGCCATAGCCACCAAATTTTGACACAGGTATCAAAAAATGTGTTGGGCAAAAGCCTTTTCTGCAAATTATCCTGGTAAAACCGAATGCCCTCATGTAGAAGGATGATACTAGATTCATATCTCTCAACCTACACAAACATGTACTCAAAATGGATCAAAGAGGAGATATGAAGGGAAAGTGGGGGGAAGAAGGGAAAGTACCATATGATATTGTCTACAATTAAGGAAGTTGTCAATGCAAATAAATTTTTAAAAATGGATCAAAGACTAGAGAAAATCATAGGTAAACCATTTCAAGATAAAGACATAGGCAAGGAAATTATGGGAAAAAATTTTAAAATCATCCCATACCACAAGAAATAAACTTGAGAAATAATGACTAGAATCACATAAAATTAACAAGTTTCTTCTTAGCAAAAGAAGCAATCACCACTGAAGAGATGACACACAGATTGGGAAAATAAGTCATTGTGCTTCAGACAAGGAATAACTATTGAGAACATATAAATAACTGAAAATTTAAACACTAATCATTCAGTCACTAAAATACCCATTAAACTGAACAGACAGTTCTCAAAAGAAGAAATTCAAATGCACAATACATACTTGAAAAAGGGTTCAGCATTCTTATCCATCAGGGGAATACAGATGTCTTTGAGATTCCATCTTAGCCAATCAGAATGGCTGAGGAGGATATAGGAAAAGAAGAACCTTATGTACTCTTGATAGCAATTTAAACTTGTCTGTCCACTATGAAAGTTAATGTAGTACAACCTCAAAAACCCCACAAAAATCTAAAAATAGAATTAATATATGACCCAGCTATATCCCTTGGGCATATGCATAAATGACTGTATGTGAACATGCCACAGAGGTATTTGTCCATTCCTATTTATTACTACAATATTCACAAAAGTTAGGAAGTGGAACAAGTCTATATTTATCATCACATGAATGGATAAAAACATGTCATTCATATATTTTATATATATACATATATATCAGAATTTCATTAATCCATAAAGAAAATTAAATCATGACATTTATAGGAAAATGAATGCAAGTGGACATCATTTGTGTTTACTTCAGTTAGCAATGTTCAATAAAAGAAATCCCACATATATTCTGACATATATAGAGTCTAGATTTAAGTGTGTGTGTGTTTAGGTCATGAAATTAAAAAGCTTGCCTATCCCCCATAATTTTTGACTACCCCCAAAGTGCAAGACCCACATTCTACATTGATGAGGTTCCCTTTGCAGGGGGGAGGACAGGGAAGAGAATAATGGAGTCACAGATATGAATGTAAAATTAGAATAATATAAACAAAACAAATTATTTAAAAAAGCTTCTTCACAGCAAAAGAAAGGGGATGGTGATAAGAGAGAAAGACCTCTTCAAAAAGTATTTATTTATTTATTTATTTATTTGAGAGAGAAAGAGAATGCATACTCCAAGGCCTACAGCCACTGCAAACAAACTCCATATGCATCTACCACTTTATGCAGCTGGCTTATGTAGGTACTAGGGAATTGAATCTGGATCCTTAGCCACCTTGCCAGCCCAGAAAGAGTATTTAAAAAAAGAAAAGGAAGGGAAAAGAATGCAATGGGATACATGTAATATAAAACAGAAGGGTAGATTAGTTGTGGTAAGAGAATGAACCAGCAAGAGCTGGAGCAGAAGGGATATTGGAGGGTAAGGGAGAAAGTACTTCTGAAATCAGGTGACCATGGTAAGGTTTAAGATTGTCTGTCTATGTTCACATACCATAGTCTAGAGTAAAAAGTTTTTGAAAAAAGAAAAATGTGTTTTTGAGACATGTATGATTATTGATATCATCTGAGATGACTTTTGGTTTTTCAACTATGCTATCATTATTTTATATTTGAGCCTTTTCATATTGTTTAGCCTAATGAAAATCAATGTAGCTTTCTATGAGTTGTCCATCTTCATGGGCTACAATGGCACATATTCAAACCACAAGATGTTTAGACATACTTTTTGTAGTTTAAATACCATTACCCACTTGTTTCTTGAAAGAATTGTTTAATTATTTTTCTTTTCATATAACTTAACATATTTTCTTTTTTTCTTTCTTTCTTTTTTTTTTTTTTTTGGTACTATGGACTTAATCAAGGGCTTTGCAATTCAAGACACATATACTATGTCATTAGTTAACAGTTCCATACTTTCTATGTGTTTTTTATGTAAAATGAATTCCATTAGGTTTTCTCATAGAAAAGTATGGTAAGAAAATTTTGCTATACAAAATAGTCTATAATCAAGTTCCTGTGTCATGTATTTTCTACCCTGAGATAGCTTGCTTGGAGAACTCAATATTCTGAGCTAAGGATACTGTGAAATATGCAGTAAAATTTCAATAAGTACATATTAAATGAATAAGTGCATATTAATAGAAGTAGTTGTAAAATAAGATTCAAGTACTTATTTAAATATATATCAAATGTATATATTCATAATATTTTTGCACTCAAACGTTCTTTTAATCTTCACAGTAACGTTATGAAGTTAGCAAGACAAGGCAGCTCATGTTATGATTTTGTACATTTTCAGATATTGAAATTGAATGCTGAAAACATTTTCCCAAGGTTAAGATTGTATTTAGTGCTAGAGCTAAAACTGGGATTAAGATTTCTTCATTCTGACTCTGGTGTCTCTTTTCACTAACTGTGAAATTCTCAGTTCTGATGATTCAAAGACAAAAACCAGATAACTCCCTATGGCTCTGTCTGTTTCTCTCCAGAGACATCTTCAGCTATTGCTGAGCCTTCTCCCATCTCAGCATCCCAACATGCTGAGAAACATGGCACTTCTGAGCCTCTTCATCAGCCAGTTGGCACATTTTCAAATGAGCCACTGAATGGCAAATGCACAGATAACACTGGGATAAAATGAGCTCCACTTATTGATTTTCCAAACCAATATGGCATGGGTACTCCCTCTTTGTGCCATCTCCTCCCTCTGCCTGGGGCTTTCTCTGCCTGTCCATCATTTTAATTAGACATTACACCTGGCACAAATGCTGAGCTGATTAACCTTAAAGGAGCTGAATAGGTTCTCTGATCGTTAACACGGGGCCCCTGACATATTATAACTCATGTTAACATGTGCTGATGCACAAACTCACAGCTTCTTCAGCCCACATTCCAATGCCTTCGTGCAGGGTAATGGCATCCACAGAGATCTCTTTTCAAAGCTTACTCCCATAATCATGCCATGAAACATGAAATATAAAAGATGGATTGGTGTGGACTCTGCAGATACCACTTTTTAATGTTTATATAAATGCACTTTCTGTGTCATGAGGTTTCTGAAGGATGGGCCTTTGTGTTGAAGGGTTACAAAGAAAGGAACAATGTTTGCTTTTGGAGCTGGATGACATGAGGATCTGTGCTCTCTGTGATCTTTGGATAGTCTCTTAATTTTTCTGGATCTTAACCTCCTCAAATGGGAAATGGAGATAGGAAAGAATATGATAGTTTCATTTTATTATCCCAATATCTGTAAATGCCACACATCACTGTAAGTCTCAACTAGGGTGGGGATCCTTTGGTGACGTGATAGAAAGCTGTAATGGTATCAGAGTAACTCTCTTCTTCTTCCTTAAGTCCCCAGATAGACCTTCCAAATTTTCTCTTCCATATCCTTCCCATGGATTCCAACTCTATCCTGTCACCTAAAAACCAATCAAAATAAATGATCCAAAACCCTTCCTTCTTGGATCAAAATAACGTTTATGTTTTGGTTGTGGTGGTGGTGGTATTGAAAAAATTGTTTGTAGTAAAAGGACTAATTGCACATTTTAAGAGGTGCAGTATTATATTTCAATGTATTGTATAATAATTGTCCTAGTTTGGGCTTGTGCACTCAGGGCAGGTGAGGATCACCTGCTTTTGGGAGTTGGTCTTGTGGGCAGGTGAGGAGCAGTAGTGTGCTTGGGGCTGGTGCACTTGGGGCAGGTGAGGATTGTCTAAGCAGTTGAGGCCAGGCCTGAGGTGGGTGAGGAAGTGCTGATTACAGACTTGTTTCTGGCTGCTCATGGAGAGACTGAGAAAGTGATAATTTCCCGCGGTTTGGGATCACACTCAGGGTGAGTGAGGGAGTGATGATTACTGGTATATTTGGGCTTGCACTTGGGGAAGACCCAAAAACTTCTCCAATCCTATAGACGTCACATTAGAAAGGAATACCCACACAGCCAAGCCTGTATCTATAGCCCTCATGCTCTTGTGGAGATCCATGCCCTAAAGCCATCCCACTTGCCATTGCCAAAGAGGCTAGCTTTCACGCCACTCTGCCCCAACCTAGGCTTTCCTGCCCCTGCAGAGCTCCTCGCGTAAAAGCCATCCCACTCACTGCTGACTCCCCCTGAACGAACCCAGGCCAACAGGCTAGCATTTGCCCTGCCCTGCCCAGACTTAGGCTTTTCCACCCCTGCAGAGCTCCACATGTAAAAACCATCCCATTCACCGCCATCCAGGCCAATGGTCTTGCACTCACCCAGCCCTGCCTCAACCTAGACTTTCCCAACCCTGCAGAGTGCCACACATGAAAGCCATCCCACTCACTACCACCACCCCATGTGCAGACCCAGGGGAAGGTAAACTACAGTGTCTTCCTAAATTTAATAAAAATCCTTCACTGTGATGGACAAACCCATAGGCATGGATAGTTTATATCCCAACATAATAAAGGCCATCTAAAAGATCCTAAAGCATAAATAGTACTTAATGTGGAGAGACTGAAGAAATTCCCATTGAGATCAGGAACAAGACAGGGGTGTCCACTCTAGCCTCTGCTCTTCAACATAGTACTGGAAGTCCTAGATCAAGCAATAAGACAGGAGAAAGAAAGAAAAGGGATACAAATTGGAAAGGAAGAAGTTAGCCCTATTCACAGATGACATGATTCTATACATAAGTAACCCGAGAACCTCCATTCCAGAACTATTCAAGGTGATTAACTCCGCAAAGTAGTAGGATACAAAATCAATGCACAAAAATCAGTAGTCATGGCTAGAGGGATGGCTTAGCAGTTAAGGCATTAGCCTGCAAAGCCAAAGGACCCAGGTTCAATTCCCTAGGATACACATTAGCCAGATACATAAGGGGGGCACACACATCTGGAGTTCGTTTGCAGTGGCTGGAGGCCCGGGCACACCAATTCTCTCTCTCTCTCTCTCTCTCTCTCTCTCTCTCTCTGTCTCTCTCTCTCTCTCTCTGTCTCTCTCTCCCTCTTTCTCTGTCAAATAAATAAATAAAAATATTTTTAAAAAATCAGTAGCCTTTCTATTTGCAAAAAACAAAGATGCAGAGAAAGAAATAAGCAATGTTGTCCCATTTTCGATAGCAACAAAAAAACCAAGGATGTGAAAGACCTTTACAATGAAAACACAAAAACACTTAGGAAAGAAATTGAGGAGGACTTGAGAAAATGGAAAGACATCCCATGCTCCTAGATGAAATTAATATTGTGAAAATGGTGATATTACCAAAAGCAATATACTGATTTTAGGGCACTACTAATAAAAATCCCAACATTTTTCTCTACAGATATAGAAAAAATGATCTCAAAATTCATATGGAATGGCAGAAGACCTTGGATATCCAAGCATATACTCAGCAAAAAAAACACCTCTGGTGCTGGAGAGATGGCTTAGGGGTTAAGGCACCTGCCTCCTAAGCCTAAGAACACTGGTTCCAATCTCCAGCGGTTCCAATCTCCAGGTCCCACATTTAGCCAGATGCAAAGTGACGCAAGGGCGCAATGCTGCACTTGACCACAAGGGGGCACACACATATGGATTTTGTTCTCAGCAGCTGAGACACTGCTGGCGCACCCATCTCTGTCTTCGTCTCTCTCTCTCTCTCTCTCTCTCTCTCTCTCTCTCTCTCTCTCTCTCTCTCTCTCTGTGTGTCTCTCTCAAAAAAAAAAAAAAAAAAAAAAAAAAAAACACCTCTGGAGGCATCACCATACCCGCTCTAAAGCTATACTACATACAAAGCCCTAGTAATAAGAAAACATGGTACTGGCATAAAAACAGGAATATTGATCAATGGAACAGAACTGAGGACTCAGACTTTGGATTAAGTAGCTACAACTACTTGATATTTGACAAAGGCACTAACAATATAGACTGGAAAAAAAGACAGCATCTTCAACAAATGGTGCTGGACAAACTGGGTACCCATATGCAGGAAAATGAAACTCTATCCACACATCTCGCTATGCACAAAAATCAAATCCAAACGGATCAAAGACCTCAATATAAGACCGGAAACACTGCTACTACTGGATTTAAAAATAGGAGGAACGGTCCATGATACTGGAGTCTGAAAAGACTTCCTGAACAAAACCCCAGTAGCCACAGAAATTAAACAATCACTCAACCATTGGGATCACATGAAGCTGAAAAGTTTGTTCACAAACACACAATAAGCAGAGCCAATAGATTACCCAAAGAAGGTGAGAAAATTTTGCCAGCTATACAATGGACAGAGGCCTAATTTCTTGAATTTACAAAGAACTAAATAACTTAAACAATGAAAAGTCAAACAACCCACTCACAAAATGGGGCAGAGAACTGAACAGGGAGTTGTGGGTCTCGTTCCGTTCCCATTTCCCTTTTCCCGGGGGTCATTGGCCACCGACGTCCGGGGCAAGGGAGGGAGGAGTTGGGAGGGAAGCAGCAGGGTCCTTCCTGGAGCAGTGGGTGAATGCGACACACGAACACATGACGTGGCAATGGGCACCCGGAAGACCACCTGATGGACAGCACTCTTTTATTCAAAAGGGGAGTGGGTTTATAAACACTTGGGGAAGGTTGAGATGGCACATACAGACTATATGGCAATCGGATGCATAGTTTATGGGCTGTTATCTAGGTGGCAGAAGGACTAGTCACTTCAAAGCTATGGGGGAAGGATAAGGGAAGATGGGGGCAAGGATGAGGGAAGATAGGGGGAAGGATAAGGGAAGAGGAAGGGCAGAAAAGGAGATAACAAAAGGCTTTGACTTCTGTTTCTGTGGGGGGGGGGTGAAAAGGCTCCGTGACTTCAGCCACATGAGGGTCTCTTAGACAGCTAGCCACAAGGTCAGGAACTGTGGGGGCAAAGTCTGACTTATGGAATGGTCAGAGCCTTGTGGGGTCTGGGGGGAGTGCCTCACCAGTTCTGTCCACTCTGGGAGATGACAGCTCACTACAACCTACAACATAGAGAAGGCCATCACCATCACCAGGGACTTCCTGTCAGAGGGCCAGCTGCAACCCCAAAGCCCAGGGTCCCTGGTCATGTCCAATAGTTCAGGCCAGCCTCCTCACAGGTCCAGCCTGTTACTAGCAAGGCCCAACAGGGAGTTCTCAAAGGAAGAAACATAAATGGCAAACACAACCTTAAGAAAATGTTCAACATCCCTAATTATCAGGGAAATGCAAATTAAAACAACTATGAGATTCCACCTTATCCCAGTAAGGATGGCAAACATTAAAAAATCTAATGAAAACAAATGCTGGTGAGGATGTGGAGAAATAGGAACCCTCATTCACTGTTGGTGGTAATGTAAGATGGTACAACCACTGTGGAAAGCAATATGGAGACTCCTAAATAAGTTGACTATAGAGTTACCAACAGACCCAGTTATTCCCTTACTGGGCATTTACCCTAAAAGCTCCATGCCTTAGTTCAGAGACATTTGCTCAACCATGTTTATGGCTGCTCAATTCATAATAGCTAAAAACTGGAATCAATCCAGATGTCTATCATTAGTCAAATGGATAACCAAGCCGTGGTATATCTACACAATGGAATTCTACTCAGCAATAAGGAAAAATGGCACAAAGAAATTTGAAGAAAAATGGTTGAACCTGGAACAGATCATTCTCAGCAAACTTACCCAATCACAGAAAGTTAATTGTCGCATGGTCTCACTCATCTGTAGCTCCTAACCTGAAACCACCTTAGATGCTTACATTCCTAATAAGCATCGCAAGGATCATACAATAGGGAGGGTGGGGTGGGAGGAGATGTTAAAGGGGGGGGCACAAAACTGGACCCAAATGGAAATGGCACCATAACATTGTCTATCCTGAAGGACAGACTAAAAGGTTGAACCTTCATCAAGTCCTTAGAGGGAACCCCTTATCACAGGGCCCTGGAGAGGGTATGATGAAGACTCACCTTGAGCTTCTCCTGCTTCTCTCTCTCTCTCTCTCTCTCTCTCTCTCTCTCTTTCCCTCTTCTCTCATTCTCTTCTATATTACCTATCTTTTTCTTCCTTCTTTTCACTTGGCACTGGCCTCTAACTCCCAGTACCAGCATGCAGTTAACATCCACAATGAGCTGTTGATCAGAGAGACCTACAAGGTTTCCCAAAAGGAGACAAATTTTTGTCAGAGTACTTGATGACCCACCAAAGGTTAATGGTAAGACCCTACTGCTGAAGACAATATATGCTGTTGGTATGGAACATGGAGTGACCTGGCTGGCATCTGGAAGAGAGTCAGTCCCCAGACATTAGCTTCTCTAATGCCAGAAGATGGTACACGAGTGACTGGGATAAAATGACTGACATCTGTCCAAACAACTCACAATCTAAGCTTCTCAGCAGCAAACAGCCTGAAGTGATGCTCACACAAGGGCAATAGTGGTACACAGACATGGTGGGTAACCAACTGCTCTTTATTTTGCTAACAGATCTGCTCAGTGGAATGGGACCCATAGCTTGAACTGAGAAACAAGTCAGAACCAAAGCCACAAATCAAGCCCACTGTACAGTATCAAGCTCCCATCAATCATGGGCTACAAGAGGGCTGACACCTATGAAATTCTCTGTAAAATAATAGTGATTATCCCATTTATCTGGTGCTGACCTCTCTCTGTGATGGAGAATTTGCTTCTCTTTTTCAGATGGACACCAAACCTGAGGAGAGAATCAGCCCATCACACCTCACCAGGGCCCCAGCTGAAACTATAGAATTAATGGAGGAAATGAGCAAGAGTGATGCTTTCTTGTTGAACCTGGTACCAACATAAGGGTGAAGTATATATACACAGAGAACACTCATCTCCTCACCAAACCAGATATCCAGAGACACAGAGGCTCCCTAGACCTCATCACTGAAGTGGACCTAAACTGATCCTAACATGGCTCAGGGAAATTCATGGAAGAGGGGGCAGAAAGATTTTAGAGCCACAAGTTGGGACGTTATTCACAGAGACATTGCCCCTTCCTCATAACTTATGACTACTCTCACAATACACAATACACATTCCCTAATGAGGAGAGTCCCTTCAGAGGAAGGAGGCTAATGATGGTACCAGCATGGCTCTACATACACTATCTACATAACTAATAAAAATAAAGAAAAAAAGAGAAAAATAAGCAAAAAATAAAAAATAATAAAAAATACAGCTCTATGAATATATTAACAGAAAGCCAACCCTACAGAGAATTTGTCAGGGAATACTCCAAAAAGAACCAATTTCAAGAACCTACAAGAAGGCTGGAGAGATGGCTTGGAGGTTAAGGCGCTGCCTGCCAAGCCCAAGAATGCTGCTTGCAATCTCCAGGTCTCACGTTTAGCCAGATGCAAAAGTGATGCAAGGGCACAATGCTGCACTTGCCCACAAAGGGGAGCACAAATCTGGAATTCGTTCTCAGCGGCTGATGGCTGGTGCACCCATTCTTTCTCTCTATCTCTCTCAAATAAAAAAAACCTACAAGAAGGAAAAACAATAATCAAAACTAGAATAGATGAGAAAATGCATAAAACTGAACACAGTACTAAAACCACAAAGCCTTCACTTTGACAGGTATTAAACCAAACCTCACAATTAGAACTCATCAATGTACTCAACAACCCAATCAAAAGGCAAAAGTTAATTGTCTGGGTCAGAAAAATTCATCAATCTGTCTCCTGTCTAGAAGAAACATATTTTACTGACAAAGATAGACACCTCCTAAGGTTGAAAGAATAAAAATCAACCTTCCAAGCAAATAAAAATAAGAAACAAGTGGGTGTGGCTATACTAATATCTATCAAAATCAACTTCAAACTAAAAGTAATCCAAAGAGATAAGGAAGGCCAAATTTCACTCATCAAGGGAATAGTCAGACTAGAGTATATCACAATCGTAAAATTATACGCACCGAACACAAGTGCACCAAATTTTGTAAAGCAAAATCGAATTGAGAACAAATATGAGATAAATTCCAATACCATCCTAGTAGATAAATTCAATGCCCCACTATCATCAATAGACAGAAGATCATCCAAGTAGAAAATCAGCAAGGAAATAATGATTCTTAACACCATAGACACCAATTAGACCTAACAGACATTTGAAGAACATTCTATCCTAACTCCACAGAATATACATTATTCACAGCAGCTCATGGAGCATTCTCTTAAATAAATTCAGTAAAGTTGACATCACCCCCTGTACAATATCTGACCATAATGCATTAAAGTTTGAAATCAAGAGAAACAACTGAAAACATACCAGACCCTGCAGACTAAACCACTCACTATCAAACAATGAATGGTTCAAGGAATAAGTAAAAAAGGAACTTGTAAAATTCATAGAACTGAATGATAATCAAAACACATCATACCAGAATTTCTGGGGCACAGTGAAGGCAGTCCTAAGGGAAAAATTCATAGCATTAAATGCCTCCATATCAAATACAAATACATCCCAAATTAATAACTTAATTATTCACATAAATGCATTAGAAAAACAAGAACATTCCAATCTGAAGAGCTCCAGATGGAAAGAAACAGTCAAGATCAGAGCAGAAATTAATGAATTAGAAATTAAGGAAACAAAAAGACTGACAATGGGTTGTAGAAATGGCTTACCAGTTAAGGTTCTTGCCTGCAATTCCTCTTTACCCACTTAAAGCCAGGTGAACAAGTTGTGCATTCTTCTGGAGCTCATATGCAGCAATGAGAGGCCCTGCCATGCCCATTCTCTCCCTCCCTCCCTCCCTCCCTCCCTCCCTCCCTCCCCTCTCTCTCTCTCTCTCTCTCTCTCTCACTCTCTCTCTCTCTCTGTGGGGGGTGAATCTTTTCTCTCTCTCTCTCTGTGGGGGGTGACTCTTTTCTCTCTCTCTGCTTGCACTAAATAAATAAATTAATTAAAAAATGATTGATGAAACAAATACTTGGTTCTTCAAAAAGACAAGATTTTTGATAAACCTGTGGCCAATTTGATCAAAAGAAAAAGGAAAAAAAGAGAGAGAGAAATTTCAAATTAATCAGATCCAAAATAAAAACGGAGAAGTCACAGTTAATACCAGTGAAATTGTGAGAAACATCATGACATACTTCCAAGCCCTTTATTCCAAAAAATGGGTAAACTGGAAGAAATGGATAAATTTTTAGACATATACCACCAAAAAAAAACAAAAACAAACAAACAAAAAAAACCCTAAGTCCAGACCAGATAAACTCTTAAATAAACTTATCCTATCCAATAAGATTGAACATGTAGTTACAATCCACCCAACGCAAAAGAGTACAAGACTTGATGGATTCTCAGCTGAATTCTATCAAATCTTCATTGAAGGGAACTGATATACACAATACACCACACAAATAAACATAAGAGCCACACGATCACTGCAGTAGATGCTGAGAAGGCCTTTGACAAAACAGTGTCACTTCATGATCAAAATGCTGGAAATACTAAGGATGGAAGGACCATATCTCAATATAACAAAAGGTATATATAAAGTACCTAAGGCCCAAATAATACTATATGGGGAAACACTTGAATAGTTCCCCGTTTATAACAAGGCATGGGTGCCTATCCCAACACTGTTCTTCAACATAGTGTTGGAAATCCTAGTCCAATGGACATTGTTCCTATGTGTTAATGACCAAAATAATGATGATAATAATAATAATAACAACTCTACCAAAAAACCTCTACAGGCGATAAATTATTTCAGTAAAGTGGCACAGTATACAAAATCAACACACAAAAATCAGTCGCCTTTCTATATGCTCAAGACACACATAATGGAGAAAGAGATCAGTGAGGCTGTCCTGTTTTCAATAGCCACAAAATTTAAATATCTTTGAATTGCACTTACCAAAAAAAAAAAATATATATATATATATATATGAAAGACTTAAACAATGAAAACAGAAAAACAACACACAATCACACAAAGACAAACACCACATGTCTCAGTCATCTATGGATCCTAACCTGGGATAGCTTCAGTTCCTGGCATACCTCATAAGCAACTCAAGGCCCAGATAATAGTGATAAAAAGATTTGTGGAAAGGGGGGAGGTTTAGGGGGAAATAAATGCAAAACTAAACCCCAAATGAATAGGTACTATAGAAACTTTTGTCATTTAAGGTTGACTAAAATACTTAACCTTCAACAGGAGTATGGGTAGATCATCTAGAAAGAAGGGTCTTGGAGAGGGTAGGATGAAGCCTAACCTTAACACATTTGGCTCTGGCCTGTAACTTCCAGTCCCAGAAAACAGTTGCTACTCACATGGAGCTGTTGATCAGAGATACCTACCTACAAGGTCCCCAAAACAAAATAGCCTTCTGTCAAAGCATCCAATTACCCACCTGAAGTAAAAGGTAAGACCCTACTGTGGAAGACAGCACATGCTGTTCACACAGAACAGCAAGATTCCTGGCTGGAATCTAGCCGAGAACCAGTCCCCAGATGGTTAGGTTAGCCCAACCAGTGCTGGAAAGACCTATATGAGCTATTGGGGGAAAGTGACCAACAATGGTGTGAGCAAGCAAGTGTCTAAACTACACAAAAGTAACCAGCCTGACATGTACACGCCAGTGCAATGGTGGAACACAGCCTTGGTGAGTACCCATTGGCTTTCTGATTAGCTAAGACAACTGCTCACTGGAAAGGAACCCATGGCTGGAACTGGGAACCAGGTTCCCAATCTTATGGAGACCAAGATTACAGTCTCCAGTGACAAGCTCCCTCTAGTCTTTGGCTTAAAGAGGGGCTATATGCATCAAAATTTCCCTAAATTAACAATGCTTATCCCATTTAACCTATGTTGACTATATTTTTCATTGGAGAATCTGTTTTCCTTTTTCAGTAGGTAGTGAGACCGGAGAAGATAAACCACTCCTCACACTTCAGCCAAGTCCCAGCTGAAACCACAGAGGAATTAGGGAGATGAGCAAGAGTGTTGCTTCCATGGCAAGCCTGACAACCAGTACCAGGGTGAAGGAGAATGATGCTAAAGATGTCCAACACATAGAGCCACAAGTTGGGAAGTTACACACAGAGACATTGCTTCTTCCCCATAACTGATCAATACCCCCACTATGAATGATCCACAGTCCACATCAGGATAACTGGCATCCCAATAAGAAGGGCCCCTTTGGAGGGGGGAGGACAGGGAGGAGGCTAAGGATGGTACTAACATGTGCTGTTTATACACTTAGTATGTACATAACTAATAAAGAAAAAAGTCTAAAAAAATGTTCAAAGCAAAACAAAACAAAACAAAAGATATTCAACACATACCAAAGCAGAAATCCAGAGGCCACTGAGAGCTCATCATTGAAGTAGATTTAAAACCCACCACTACGGCTCAGAAATTTTGTGGAAGAGGGGGCAGAAATACTATAAGAGCCACAGGTTGGGACATCATACCCAAAGGCATCTTACCCACCAGTAACTGATTGCTGCTCTCATAGTGCATAACCCACAACCCCTTGGGAATACCAGCAACCCCACTGAGGATGGTCCTGACTGGGATGGGGGTAGAGATGAGGGAAAAGATTGTACCAACACATGATGTATCCCTACAGAGTATGTTCTTAATATTTTAAAAAAGCAACATAAAACACTAAAGAAAGAAATCAAACACTTAAAATATTTGACTCTGGCCTATAACTCCCAGTACCAGAAATCAGTTGCTACCCACATTGAGCTATTGATCAGAGATACCTACAATGTCTCCCCAAAAAGCATTTGTGTACATATGACATTTTATCTATTCATCCCTTGATGTACACTTAGGTTGGTTCTAAATATTGGCTGTTTTGAAATGTGTCACAACAAACCTGGGAGTGGATATATATTTCTGACATACTGTGATTTCATTTCCTTTTGATATGTACTCATATTGGTATTACATAATCATGTGGTGGTTTTCACAAGTTGTTATTTTGGGGGGAAATCATCCATAGTGTTTTCCATAGTGGCTCAACTCGTTTACATTCCTTCCAACAGTGTATGAGTTTCCCTTTCTCCACATTTCTAGTATAATTTTTTTGCCTGTTTTACAATATCCAGTCTAACTGGAAAGAGGTAATATTTAAATGTGGTTTTGATATATAATTCCTTGATGAGGAATGATATTCACAATTTTTCATATACTAATTTGCCATTTAAATATCTTTTTTGAGAAAGATTTATTCAGGTTTTCCACAATTTCTAATTACATAATTGATATTTTTCTACTGAATTGTTTTACTTTTAGTCAAGAATGATAAAACCACTAGAAGACAATATGAGAGAAATACTCCAAGGCATTTATCCCAATAAGTACTATTTGGATATGACCCATAAACCACAGGAGACAAGAGAGAAGAAACAGACAAATGCTATTACATGCAATCAAAAAGCTTTTGCAACAGCAAAGGAGAAAAAAAAAAAAAAAACAAGTGTGTGGACAAGCTGCAGATTAGAAGATAATATCTGTAAACTATGCATCTGACAAAACTCTGCTAAGTGTGGTGGTACACACCTTTATTCCCAGTACTTGGGAGATAGAGATGGGAGGATTGCTATGAGAAAAGGATATATTTTTGTGGTATAGCAAGATGTGAGGAAGAATCTGTAACTTTGATTTGCCCTGTACATCCAAGTAATTATAAGTGGTATGATGAGCCTCATCATAAAGTAGACTTTATTAAGCTGGTTCTTGCTATCTTCGGTGCTAATAGCATCCACAGTCCGCATGAAGCATGTGACGGGCCTGTTTGAAATGATGATGATGAGAACAGCGGATAGAATGAATTGTATTGAAAGGGGATTTATTGGATTATAACAGGAGAGGTTGCAGGTCCGAGAGTCAAGGGTAGCTGTTCAGAAGGAGAGGCCTCAGCAGTCCCAACCCAGCACTGAAGGCCTGGAGGCTTCCTGGAGAGAGCGCTGCTCTTCAGTCCACCCTGGTCTTCAGTCCACACTGAGAGCAGCAACACCAAGCAGCAAGTACCAAGCAGAAAACACCAAGCAGCTAGTACCCAGTGGCAAGCAGCTAGCAGCACTGGCAGCCAGGTGGGAGAGAGAAAGCCTTTCTTCCCAGAGTTCCTTTTAATCAACCAGCCCCTCCTCATCTGAACATGGAATAATGTGAGGAATGTTGTGGATTTAAACAAATCAAGTTGACTTAACCATCACCGTTATGATTATGAAGGAGAACTTTGGGGTAATGTCATCTGGACATGGAATATGTATTGCATTCATGACCTTACCATGATTGTCAGTACTCCTTTAAGAGTAAATTATGAAAGGAAGGATACTTTCAAATTTTTTGTTTATTTTTATTTGAGAGAGATTGAAAGAGAGAGAAAGAAAAAGAAAGAAAAGATAAAAGAAAGAAAGAAAGAAAGAAAGAAAGAAAGAAAGAAAGAAAGAAAGAAAGAAGCAGAGAGAGAGAACGAACACACCAGGGTCTCTAGCCACTGAAAACAAACTCCAAATGCATTTAGCCACCTTGTGCATATGGCTTACCTGAGACCTGAAGAATCGAACCTGGGTCCTTAGACATCAAAGACAAGTACCTTAACTGCTAAGCTATCTCTCTAGCCTGAGGAAGGATTTTTGAGTAGGACAATAAATATGTATAACCCTAACCCTATCCCATTAGTTGGACCTGGGTGCTAATTAGATCTGGGAAATGGGGGGCATGTGTGACTTTGGTCAAGTTGCTTTTATTTTCTGAGCCTTGTTTTTCTTCCTTATTAAGTTACAAATATTAAGTGAGATAAACATATATATAATTTGCCATGCATTCTTGCATACTTAATATTAAGTGTAAAGTAATTAATAATCATTTTAGCACACAATGGTGAGAAAGAGAAAAAAGGTAAAATTCTGAGATACTGTCAATCAATTCTATAAATAAACAGAAGTTATGAAAAAGTTATCTCCCCTGGCTTTATCTGAAAAGGTAAAGATAAATTAGGTGCTCCAGAAATTCCTAGCAATGAGAATTTGTGTTCTGACACAATGATCTTATTTCTTATATCCTTGTCTGGGAATCAAAGGCAACAGGCCTATGAACACCTCTTTTTATCTCCCGAAACTTTAGGACTTCAA
Source organism: Orientallactaga sibirica (assembly GCA_036365145.1). Lineage (NCBI taxonomy): Eukaryota > Metazoa > Chordata > Mammalia > Rodentia > Dipodidae > Orientallactaga > Orientallactaga sibirica. The sequence goes on from JAEOAD010000034.1 coordinate 16,516,615, forward strand.
AGGTGGCCCACTTAAACAAAACCCTGATCTGTAATCCTTGTCCATTTCTGTAGAAGGCCAACCTTTTTGTGGTTTGTGGCTTGTGACCAAGAAAGAACATCCCCTCTGTCAGAGGAAAACCTCTGAGATTAGAGTCCATACTGCACTGAGTTAATAGGCTTCATCTTCAAGGAGTACAAGAACTAGAATTTCTCCTAGGTATGGTGTGTGTGTGTGTGTGTGTGTGTGTGTGTGTGTGTGTGTGTGTGTGTGTTGTAAGGTAGAAGTCTACATTGGATGTCTCCTCAATCATTGTCTATCTTGTTTTTTGAAACAGTTTCTCTAATTGAAGGTGGAACTCACTGATTGAGCTAAATTAGCTAGATAGACAATGAGCCCCAGAGGAAATCCCATATCGACTTTCACTCTTCTGGGATTACGGATGCACAACCTACTGCCTGCCATTTATATGGGTGACTGGGGTCCAAACTCTGGCCTTCCTGCTTGTATAGCAAACTCTTTACCCACTGAGACTTATCCCTGGCCCAGGAGCTAGAATTTCTTTAAATGAAGTCATGATGTTTTTCTTGCTACTGAAATCATCACATTTCTTCAATTGCCACAGCATGTAATCAGGACCTCAGTTCCAGCACCACCCACCCAAGATGCCCTCCTTAGCATTACAACTGAATCCCTGGGACACAGTGAAGTCTATGGTATTCTTCATTCCTTAGCCATTGCATTTTAAATTAGGCTGTGATCATCTGGCTACTTCCAATATCCCTGATTTGACTTTGTGCTTTATTTTGGGGATCAATAAATCATTGAACAGATTAACTAGTAAAAATAAGGTGGTCCAGCTGAAAATTCATACTGTCCATTAAAGAACTGTTATGTGTATGCATTGACTCTTTTGATAGCTGACAGTGGGGCCAGTACAGACCATGTACACCAACTTGATGTGATTCTACACATATAATACACACAAAGAAATGCAAATTCAGATACGTGGTTCATGAGATTTAGCTCCTAATCGCGAAATCTACCTTTCTCTGCCATGTAAAACATTGGCCTTATCTGTAAACTGGGGGCTAAAGTTAGGCCAGTTAACAGGTTGATAAAAATAAAAACCCATGTACCTGTCTGGGAAACTCAGCCATACTGCTCACATGGTAGCAAAAATGTGTTTCTGGGGCCATTTCTGATTCCATTTCTCAGTTTCCCAGGAAACTCTGAAATAGCCTCATAGCTCCAGCTCAAGTTGCCCTGGCCATTGCCTGCCAGAACCTTCTTCTCAGAAGGCTGAGCCATCTCCATGCTTCTCAGATCCAGTTATTCTAACTCTCTCTCTCTCTCTCTCTCTCTCTCTCTCTCTGTGTGTGTGTCTCATTTGGCTCCTGTGATAAAAAGGGTGCTGCTTGTTTCTGTTATAAGTTAATTCTCCTTCTTCATTGTATGTTCCCATAACATGACTAACAATTTCCTTTAATTACCATCTTTTAGGGAAATTGATGGGCTGTGTTCCTTATGGGACTATGCTTGATCACAGCTACCCTGTAGGACTGTGGTATAAAAAAGATATCTTATTTATAAGTTACCAAGGATAATATTAATTTATCATAATTATATTATTATATATTGTTTAATAACTTATTATTGATATTATTATGATGTTCCATTTGTTATTGTTGTGCCTTTTAATATGGTAAAATATGCATGATATAAAATGTGCAATTGTCTGTTGTTTATATAACATAAAAGTGCACTTTTGAATGAAGACTTCAGTGGTAACAAGTGTGTTGGCATTACTGTGTAACCAACATAGCTGCCCATGTCAAGAATTTTTTTCACTGTTCTAATATGCTATACCTCTTAAACCTAATTTTACTAATAGCCTAATCACCTCCTAGAAGACCTACCTGTAAATAATTAATTACAATAATATGAGAAACTAGACTTCAATATATGAATTTGAAGTGGTAGAATTTAGATACTTAGGACATAGTGTGCCTTGATGTGACATTGCTGAATCATATGTTATTTTAGGGGCTGATACTGTCTTCCATATGATTTTAGTTTGGGATTATAGTTCCAATTTCTCTACAATTTCATCAACATTTCTGTTCATTTAAATATTAACAATTCTACTATATGGGTTAGCAGCTGATTGTAGTTTTATTTAATGTGCCAGCACATTGAAAAGAACAAATTTCTCATATTAGATCTATGCATACCTGTCATAATAGCAGCATTAGCAAGACTGGTTTAATTGACTGTATTTTCCTCCAATTTCTAACTCTACTAGTACCACCACCATCCCCTTGGACGACATAAACCTTTTCTTTTGTTTGGTTTTATGTAACTCAGCAAAGCTAGACTTTAAAAGGAACAATAGATTAAAAGGAGTACTCAATTCCAGTTCAATTTTGAACTTTACTTTTTCTTACTTGGTTAAAGTCATTTTGATAAGGTTAGTGAGTATCTCAAAATATTTCAGGTTTTGTGTTATGTGCTTATTCAACATGGATTTTTAACACCCCTTTCTTCTTAGCCCTGGAGATTTTGCTATCAGATTATATCAAATAGATAATTTTGATCAATTGAAGTATCTAGGATAAATCATTACACAGCTTAGGGGAAATGCTCACTCCATTGGCTATCTGGATTCTCACATTAAAACATGTCTCAGCACAGCAGCGAACCACTTTGTTCCATCTGTTTGGTACTACACTACCTCACCTGGTTTTTGTATCAGTGGTCAGTGAGGAGGTAAAAAAATAATAGTTCTCCAAAGTTTCAGATATCTTTTAAAAATTTTTTAAAATTTTTTTAATTTTTATTTTTTAGAGAGAGACAGAGAGACAGACAGAGAGAGAGGGAGAGGCAGACAGACAGAGATGGGCGTGCCAGCAGTCTCTCAGCTGCTGTGAATGAAATCCAGATGTGTGCGCCCCTTTGTGGGCAAGTGCAGCATTGTGCCCTTGTGTCACTTTGCATCTGGCTAAACATGGGACCTGGAGATTGGAACTGGCATTCTTAGGATTAGGAGGCAAGCACCTTAACTGCTAAGCCATCTCTCCAGCCCTCAGATATCTTTTAAAAGATGAGACTGTGTTTGTTTAGGAAAGTATCTTGAAAAATCTTCCAAAGGTCGTTAATGCAATCATAAATATATGGGTTTATAGGAAGAAATGAATCAAATAGGTTAGTCTGTTGACTTGAAAGTAAAAGATGTAAGGAAAAACAGAAATAGAGGACAAAGGAGATGAGGCTCAGAAGAAACTGGAAACACATATGTGAAATGATGTACACCAGCATGTGCAAATTACTGGTTGATTTTCAGAAGAGAAACTAGAAAAGTTAGTTGGTACAATGTTGTGTGTACACTGCCGTGGAAATCCTTTTATCACTTGATTCTTCAATAACACACCCACCTATAGAGAAGTTTGTCTTTAGATTTTGTATTCCTTTGTTCTTTTTCAAGATCAAAGAAGAAAACTTGGCTTCTACTTTTATGTTTATTCCTTATAGAATAGGAAGGCATCACATTACAGGATGAGAATATATTCCTTAATTTATCCCTGTGAAAGCAAACACTCACAATGAGGGTTTGGGAGGAAGACTAGGAAATATATGAACATATAAAAACAATTATTAGAGTTACTATGGACTATGATGTTGGTACTTGGAATGGCCATACTTTATTTATAGAGACCAAGTGGCTATGCACATCTTTAACATCTGAGATTTCAAATAACAATTGTGATAATTGTGTGTTAAAAGAGCATGGACTTTTATTTAGATCCATTTAGTATCAATTTCATTTATTACTTCTGGTTCAGTATGTTTGAACATGTTACTTTACCTCTGAAATTCAGTTTTCTAAAATATAATGTTGTATAATATTACTAATGAATATTTTAAAAATTCATAAAATAATGGGGATCAAGCTAAGAGATGAGTATTCAAAATCTCATAGATGTCTTTTCTGATCCTTTTTTAAAATTCTGCTGGCATTGGTCTTTTTCAGGAATATAAATTATTATTGAATAAAATAACTTCTACCTAAATAATTTTTTCTAATATTCTGCAAACATTCCCTAAGTGTTTGATTATAAGCTTTTTATGGAAGAGATATAGCTTATACATTTGTACATCATTAATACTCAGTTTATTTACAAAACAGTAACTCACAATAGACATACAGAGTAGGTGCTAACTAGACAGATGGTTGGATAAAGATATGAGTGAATTTTGACTAGAGATGAGCTATAATCCACTCTCATGTGGTACTTACGTTCTAGAAGGACTTAGATACAGGTATGAACTAGCCCAGAGATTTCTAAACCTTCCAGGGCTATTCTTAGCTGCATCTTCCGTTACTTTTCTCCAGTGTCTTTCTGGGTCATTAATAATTCTGATATATAGAAATTACAAGCATTTTCATGTGTTTTATTAACCTCAATGTTTCTCATAACCAGTAAGTTCAGTTTCCATTTGTGGTTTTCTGCGGTTCCAAGCCATATTGTAATTTTTCCATTTGGTTATGATTCCAAATGGTTATTTAATAGGAAATCTAACAAATTTCTTAAATAAGTGGAAGACAAAAGATACGTTTTCTAAAAACTCTGGTTTATGCAGATTATGAGGCTAGGAGTGGTGGCTAGCTTAACTGACATGAGAGAAGCCAGGTTGAAAATTTTCCAGCATTACATGGCAAAGTAGTGTCAAGTCCAAATAACATGATACAATTCTGAATCAAATTATTCCTAAAGTCAACCCATCATCTCAGCCTATAAGTTGTAAAGTCAAACAGACTTTGGCTATAGATAATTTATCACCAAACACAGATGGACAGATGGATTCCATGACTGTTATAGGAATGCTATTGATTTTAATTCCCAGAAAGAATCCTACAAACATTTTATTCTAGTAATAGAATACCTTTTTTAATTTGAAAACATTAGACCCTGTAACTAACTTAGAAAAAAATTTTTTTACCACTTTCTTAGCAGCATGGGAAAATGAAGAAGCTTTTCACAGAATGACATGGAAGGTGAGTGTCATATTAGATTTAGCTAACTAAAGAGACATTGAAAGCCTGAAGCTTCACCATGCTCCTCACTGTACCTCTAGGAAAGAATCTGCATAATAATTAGGTTTTCACAATAAAAAAAAAAAACACTGAATGTATAATAATTGGGCCTTGGTGAAATCATTTGAACCTCTAAATCCAACTACAACAGAAGGTGGAACCAGCTCTTGAAATTTCCAGCTATGAGAACAAATAAATTATTTTCCTAGTGTCAGGGTGGCTTGAATGGGGCTTTTTACTTACTTTCATGATTTATTTTAGTGTTGTTTCTCTTATTTTTGATCATTGTTGTATATTCATTTTACAGAATGATGGGTTTAGTTATGATACTTTTATATGTGTGTATCAGGTACTTCTCATGTTCACTACCTCTTATGAAATAGTTCCCTTTGGACTCAACATAGCCATCTCCAGTTCCAGCAAATTTCCTACATATAAGATAAATCCATTCATATTTATAAAATTCATAAGCATATGCAAAGTTAAGTTTCATATTTGTGTTGTCAGATAATTCCCTTCCTCCTGTTTCCCTCTCCCCTTTTGCCCCTTGTTTCCTTACCCCCCACAACTTAGCCTCATTTCTGCTTTCTCTTTCACTCTCTCTTTCTCTAGCCCATGCTGAACTGGATTTCACTATAGTCTCAGAGTGGCCTCAAATTCATGGTGATCCTCTTACCTTGGCCTTCTAAGGGCTGAAATTAAAGGCATGTGCCAGCACACTCAGCTCATTTCTGCTTTCATGTTGCATGTTTGCTTTTTTTCTTTGCCCCTTGAAATCATCTGTATGGCTGAAAATATACATATACATATACATATACATATACATATACATATACATATACATATACATATACATGTACATATGGGTGTTTGGGTGTATGTATGTATATATGTATGAATATATGCATGTCTGTATGTGTGAATGTATGTATGTATTTATATATGTATGAATGATGTCTGTATACATTCCTTATTTCCTTCATATATTCATCTTGTGAACACGTTGACTAATTCCATAACTTAACTTTTGCAAATCATACTATGAATAAACTCTCATGGGCAGGTATCTGTTTTACACTGAATTAGATTTCTTCAGGGCCTATAGGCCCACTTTTTGAATGCATGTTCCTTAGTTAGCAGTGATGTTTTGGGAGGATAAGGAGCTTTTAGCAGATCCAAACTGATAGAAAGAAGTAGGTTCTATGGGGGAGGGCTTGAAAAGTTGTGCCTGTCCCTGGTTCTGGCCTTATGTCATTGTTTCCTTTCCCATTACGATCTGAACAATTGTCACATGTTCCTAGTGAGAACTCCATCCTGCTTCCCTTCTAAGATAGACTGAACACCATTGCAACATGATATAAAATAAACTGTTCCTCACTTACGTTGTTTCTATCAGGTGTTCTGTTACAGTGACACAAAAATAGTGGATATAGAGAATATATTCAAGAGTGGTATAATTGGATAATATGCTAGTTCTTTTAGTTTTATGCAGGAAATGCCATACTGATGTAACTAGAGGTTATACTAAATTATCTTCCCATCAGCAATGCAAACTAATTCATTTTGTCTTACACCCTTTCTATAATTTCTGTTGTTGTCTTGATGATAGCCTTAAATAGGGTTTTATGAGGACACTGAATATCTTATACATTTTTTTAGGTGTCTTGATGATTCCTACTTCAGTGCTCTGTTACATTCAAATCTTATTCTGTGGGGATAGGCTCCAAAAATTCCTTTTCTGGAGCAAAAGATACAAACGAAAATTCGGTACCTTCAAAAAAAAAAAAAAAAAAAAAAAACACTTATTTGCCTCCTGATTCTGTAGGTTAGAAATTTAAAGTGATCTCATCAGATGGCTCTTCTGGTCCTAACTTGGATTCATTATATGCCTCTTAAATGGGGATACCCAAATCTGAAATTTACCTACTATTATGCAAAGAGATAGTAACTGAGCATCATAATTTTTATCATCCATAGACTAATCTATGCTTTTTTGCATAATGGTTGCAGGACTCAAAAATGACAACTTCTGGAGCTGAAGAGATGGTTCATCAGTTAAGCCACTTGCTTGCAAAGCCTAACGACCTGTTTTCCATTCCCCAGTACCCACATAAAAACAGATGTACAAAATGGTCCATGCATCTGGAGTTCATTTGCAGCAGCAAGAGGCCCTGGAGCACCCATTTTCTGTATCTCTATCTGCTTGCAAATAACATATATATATATATATATATATATATATATATATATATATATATATATATATAGTGTAGGTATTCAACTTCCTCTAGAGTATATAATTTATGGTTGAAAAGGCATTGTTTCTACTGTATTTCCTATTTTGTTTAGCATCCAAATAAATGGTTTTATTGAGCCATTTTCTTATACATTTATTTTTATAGTTTGGTCTTATTTGTTCTCCCATCCCTATTCCTCTTTCCTATTCACCCTCTTCCCATCTTGCTGGTCCTTTTTCTCCCACCAAACACTGCCCCTTCTGCTTTCAGATATATCATATTACACACTTTTGTTCCGCTACTTTTCAGAACTCCTTGTTCCCTCTAATATTCCACTTTCTATTGCCATGGTGTTTTTGTGGGGGAGTTGCAAACTTGAGTTTAATAAAAGGGTCACAATAAAAAGTTTTTAAAAATAAAAAGAGAGCTTTAAGGATAATGTCAGCTATATTTGCCAATTATCTAACACTAGATTCAGTCAGTGAAGATCTTTTTACCCTTTGAAACAGTACTCAGCTGTGTCTGTCCACAAAACCTTTGTAAATTCCTTGTGATACCATAACTGTGACAAAACTTATCATTGTTTTTCTAAATATAGTTGCTGCTCTTTCCATACTTGGGGAATGAATGAATGCCATTAATATCTGTAAAATATTAGAATGCTGCCTTCCATTGCAACTCTCTACCTTCACTTTGGGGTTAGAGAAACCATCGCTCTCTTATCTGCCATCCAAAGTGATTAGCACTACTAATCAAAGGTGGCTTACTAATATGCAAATTAATAATCTTTGCCTAGTGAGAATGGTACCATCTTTCCTACCAAAAATGACCTGCTCAGGTAGCTAGACTCTATCCATAGACAAGTCAGATTGCATTGGCAGTTGAGAACCACAAAACATTCAAATTTCATTGTAGATAGTTAATCATAATAAAGTTACAACAATGAGACTGCACCTAAATCAAATCAAATACCATTTCATGGACCTAGATCAGATAAAACAATTCCCGCAACTCAATAAGAGCCTGGGAGATAGCAAGTGCCAGTGAGGACAAGAGAGAGAAAATAGATTTTTATGGGTCACCAGGGAGTGGTAAAATAAATAAATAAATAAAATCCACATAAATGAATTGCAGTGGTTTGGTGTATCATAATAAATTTGTGACTGAGTGCAAGATGGAATTCAGTAGGCAGTGCCAGAGAGTTGGCAGAAGTAAATACAGTCTTTAATTTTAGATGAAAAAATTATCAGAAAGCTATGAAATCAGATGAAACACTCATCTAGCCAGTTATAGCAGTAGATTTTCTTTTATCTTTGTCTTTTTTAACTGTATAGTTATGGAAGAATGCATAATGCTACAATCTATCCTCTAATGCTTTCATTTCAGGCCACCATTTTGGCATTTATTCAACATAAAGGTTATGTTTAAGGAAACCCCTGAGTCATTGATTATCTTGTGGGAAAAGAGTAGGATGGAAATGAAGAGAGGGGTAAAATAAGAGGTGAGTGCTTGGGCAAGAAAAGAGAGATGATTTTAGATATCAGTATTCTCAGTAAAGGGGGTTTATTTAACATTTACTATATGCTGAACACTGCTTAGCACCAAAAAAACTTCATCCATCTCTTTGTCTCCTTAAAAGTAAGTATTGTATTACTAGGACCTCTGTTTTATAACACATGGCCAACACAAGATTTTAGGATTACCATGGCTGTGTTTTGTCTGCCCTGGGTTTTTGTCCTAGGGACTTGGCCCTTGTTGTGAGGTAGTTTGTTTCATCACAATGAGATGATTTGAAGGCATTTGTTTGGATAGAGATTAATGTAGTTCTTTTGCAAGATGAGATAGTTTCCATAAGAGTTATTAGTTTGACAAATGTGAGCCTGGGGCTGGAGGGATGGCTTAGCAGTTAAGGCACTTGCCTGCAAAGCCAAAGGACCCAGGTTCTATTCCCCAGGACCCACGTAAACCAGATGCACAGGGTGGTGGCACATGCATCTGAGGCTCATTTGCAGTGGCTGGAGGCCCTGGCATACTCATTCTCTCTCCATCACTCTCTGTGTGTCTCAAATAAATTATATATATGAGCCTAAATACCCTATCTCTGTCCTCCAGTATCACCATTATATCCCTTTCATAGAACTTCTACCATGATGTCATAATGTTCCTTACCAAAATTGAACTGAGACTACAGTCTGACCTCAAACTTTTAGTTTTCCAAGCTGTGACCTAACAAGTCTCTTTTGTTATACAGTCCCCAGCCTCAGGGTGTTTTATTATAGCAACAGAAAATGAACTAACACACAGTGCTAATGTTAGTAGTGACCTGATTTTTAATATCCAAAGCAGCATTTGTACCAATTATAGTAATTATAATGATAATGACTAGAATCATCACTTCATGGTTTATTGAGTCATATAACAAATGCTATTACTCACTAATGCTTACAATTGCACCATACCAAAATCAACATATGCATATTACAAATAGGGCCAAAAATGAAGCTTTTTAGCACAAAGCTTATTGGCATGGCAAGGATTACAGAGCAACATTTATGGAACTTCTGATCTGTACTATAAGCTGCTTTTGTTACTTTAGGTGTTTTATGCTAAACACTTTTCAGAATTAGAAATAGAATAAGTTGAGATATTAAAGCATATGATCTACAAAACACAGTGTTTCTGCAATTTACTTCTTTCAGTTCAATTTGGTTAAATGATATCCACTGAATTTTTATAAATAGAGATTGGTTTCTTTGCCACCACTCTTAACTCTCCCTTTAATTTATTTTCTATTGCCATTGTGGTCTTTCAAAATGCTTATTTGATTATTGCTCTCTACTAGTTGAAAATACCCATTAACTTCAAATTAATTTTCTATAGATCAGCAGTATATTTTCCTAGAAGAGCACTTACCTTCACTGAATACTTCCTATTTCCAAATCAGCCATGTTATTTCTTACTTCCTTGAGTTTAGAAACTTGATGTTTCTTTCAACCGCTGGGAAAATGTCTAATGTTCTTTAAGTTTTATACTTAAAAATTAAGACTAACTTCAAGCTTCTCCTGTTTCTCTCTGTATCACACCTTCTTCTCTTTCTTCTCTCTTTCTCTTTCATATTATGAATGCTTTTTCTTCCTCCTTTTCCCTTGGCACTGACCTGTAACTCTCAATACCAGCATGCGGTTAATATCCACAATGAGCTGTTGCTAAGTGAGAACTACAAGGTTTCCCAAGAGAAGATGGATTTCTGTCAGATTACTTGATGACTCAACAAGGGTTATTGTAAGACCCTACTGCTGAAGATACCATATGCTATTCAGATGGAGCATAGAGAGACCTAGCTGGAATCTGGAAGAGAGTCAGTCTGCAGACAGTTAGCTTGTCTAGTGCCAGAAGGCGCTAAATAAGTGACTTGGGGAAAACAACCAACATCTGTCTAAGCAACTAGTGGTCTAAGCTCAGCAGCAAACAACCTGACGTGATGCTCACATAAGGGCAGTAGTGGCACACAGCCATGGTGGGTTTCCAACTGCTCTAGATTTGGCTAACGAATCCAGTCAGTGGAACAGAACCCATACCTGGAAACAGGAAACAACTCAGAACCATATACAAAAATGAGCCAGCTCTCCAATATCAAGCTCCCACCAATAGTGGGATAGAAGAGGGCCTGCACCTATTAAATTCTCTCTTAAATAGTAATGGTTATCCATGTATCTTGCACTGACCTCACTATCCATTGGAGAATCTGCTTCTGTCTTTCAGATGGATGCAGAACCTGAAGAAAAAATCAGCCCATCACACCGCAACAGGGAGCCAGATGAAGCCATTGAGTTATAGAGGAAATGAGCAAGAGTGCTGCTTTATTGGTGAACCTGGTACCAGCACAAGGGCAAATGAGATAGACACAAAGAACTCTCAAACCCTACCAAATCAGATATCCAGAGACACAGAGACTCACAAAACGTAGTCACTGAAATAGACCTAAAATGAACCCAACATAGCTCAGGAAAATTCACAGAAGAGGGGGCAGAAAGATTGTTAGAAGCATGAGTTGGGTCATTATCCACAGAGTCATTGCCTTTCCTACATAGCTGATGGCCACTCACATAAGGCAAGACCCACATTACCCATGGGGGGAGGACGGGGAGAAGGATAACGATGGTTATGGCTTTATATATACTATATACATAACTAATAAAAATACATATATAAAAAGAAAATTGCATGCATTAATTAATTAAATCAGTTATACATCTGCCTTTTCATTTCTCCTTTCTTTGTTAAACTCATGTTTCTTGAACAACAACTATGTTCTAGCTACCACATTAATTAGAAAGCCTAATGACATAGTCTGTGACATTATAGGACAGCCCTTCAAACCACACTTGATTGCTGCTGGCCACAGTCATTTCAGTCTCTCTATTCTTGCAACTTCCTCTTTTGTGCATCATAATCATGATGACTGTATTTTACCAGAGACAAGTTGTTTTTATAAACATGTTTCTGAAGCTCTAGGCAGTTTAGCAATTCAAAGGACAAGATCACAACTGACTGATTTGTTAAACATCTTTGCTCTCTAGAACAGGATATTGCATGCATGAAGAATTAGACAAATATTCATTAAATAAATTAATGTATGAGCTGGGATTTCAAGAAATTAACTCTTCCTTCATATGTTAAGCTTCTCAATGGGTATCACTTTGTCAAAGTCCCCATCATTCACCCACAGCATCCTGGGTTCAAATCCTGACTTATTACTTGAATGATATATAGTATGTGATTGAAACAAGAGAAACCTTAGTATTTTTGTCTATAAAACAAAGGGAAATCATACTTCCTTCTGATCATATTATACCAATTAAATAATTCTTTCAATTAATATATTTTCAATGGTATACCTGATATACAATACATGAAGTACATAGAACCTAATACTGAAGAAATAGAGTCATTGACACATTGTCAACAGATTTAAAAATACTAGTTGCTAGCCACTAATAATGTGCATGAAGAATAGCAAAATCTAGGAATTTTTTTTCCACATAAAACAGCCTTATTTTTTGTACTCCTCATTTATTCTGGCTTTGTATAGCTACTTTCTAAGACTAAAAGCTTCTAATAAGTATACATGGGAGTCCTTCACACATCCCTCCTTCAGCCCCACCCTCTGTAACCCAGTTTTAAGAGGCTCATCTTAAATGCCACGAGACAGTCAGTGGAATGATAGAAGTAGGTCTCATTAGCAGAGTGGTCCAATTATGTTCAGCTTTCCCTGCACCTGAAAAGAGGCAGTGCCTGTTTCATGGGCTATACAGAGATGTAGAGTTCTCAGGGTTACAACAAAGGTATTTATGTTCAGGGTCATTGGAAGAGGCTTTAAATGGGAAATATCAAAAGAACGAAGGTCTGCAACAGCTATTCCTTTACAGCATCCTGCTAAATGATGACTCCGTGTAATTAAAGGGAACAAAGTACATGTCGATGTTCCCTCTTCGCAATCACAGCACTTTCTCTCTCCCTTTGTAGAACTGCTTTGTTCATCTGAAGGTGGTGTTAAAAAATAACAGAAATAGAAGTCGAACATATTCCTGCAGGGCTATATTTTTAGTAGCTCATCACTTTGTAGAAGTGGCTCGGAGGTTGCAGAGTCTAATTACCAACTAAGAAGTCAGTGTTTAGGAGAAAAGGGACAGAGGAGTAGAAGTGATAGGGAAAAAAGCCAGGCATGTTTGAGTGGGTGGGCTACTTCCTCCTAAACGCCAACCAGAACAAACCAGTAGTGGCCTGGTGAGTGGAGCCAGAAAGGACATCAAAAAGCAGGTGCTGCATTGTGTTTAAACATCACTTAGTACAATGTTTTCTTTCTTTCTTTATTATATTATTATTATTATTATTATTATTATTATTATTATTATTATTACTATTATATTGCATTTAATCACAATTTTCACACACACAAATATGAAATTGTATATAATGCATTTGATCATAATACCCTCTCATTACTTTCTCATAATCCCCCTTCCCTTGGCTCTTCTATTCTACAAGTTTATAGTTTACAAGTATGTTCTAACTGGTTGTAGGAGGAAAGTAGCCTCTCTTCTCAACCCCACAATGACATTTCCTGGTAAAATGGATCAAGAACAAGGGGTATCAAAGCAAAAGGACCATGAGAGGGGCAGTAAAACAGAACGATGACTAATGGAGCAACAGCTGGATGGAGGTGCCAAGACCATGATAGCGGAAAAGTATTGGAGATGAACTTTTAATATCTTTATTAATGATCAAGAAGAATTAAATGACACATGCAACTTATTATTGATTTATAAGTGTGCATGTATATTTATAACACTTTCATATATGCCTGATTGCTTCAAAGGTTATAGTGTTTTATGCCTCACATCATATATGCTAAAGGGAATATATTCTGTCTTTTGGGTAAGTTCAAGTATCATTTATCATTTTAGATCTTTTCTAAGGGTAAACTGAGGCAGTCAGATTGTGATTAAGTTGGGTCATAGAGAGATTCTGAATTAAGAACTAGAACAGAAGTAAAGTAGGTCAAGTGGAAGAAGGTAAAAAAAATAAGTTAATTGTATTGATTTCAGTCTTAGCAGAAAGAAGTAGGCACCAGGAAATGCACAGGGGAAGTAGGAAAATGAGCCATGTTCCTATGGGGCACAAAGGTGGAGACACCCACATACCAAACTGGTGAGCAGGTTTTTGCTCAGAGAATCCACTCAAATTTAATAAATTAAGCAAGTGATTTTAAAATACCAGGTATTTAAAAACAATACTAATGTGCCCCATCACCCCTTCCTTATTCTAAAGTATACACACAACTTATTACAGTAGATCATTTTTAGAACCCCAAATTAGGACTTCTTGCTCAGACTGTTTCAGATACAGTCTCATGCTAGGCATGTAACTGTCAGTAACTAGTAAATGAAGAATGAATGAGTACAGGAATGACGCAAAATCTAAATTGACACCATGAGACACATTTCTACTTTTGCTATTTGGCATATTACTTACTATTGTTTATAATAAGCCACTCTAAGAAAACTAATGATTTTTGATTAAACAACCACCCTTTAAGATTTTTATATGCCCTACAGGTGATTTGGGTGGCTCTGCTCATTTGGGACATTCTCAGCTTGATTTGCTCATGTGCATCTGGTAAGAAAGAGTGTATGTAAGGCCTTCTGTACATGTTTGGCAGTTTTAAGTTGACTGGACTATATAGCTTTTACCTTTTATCCTGGGCAGAGGTACCCAGGCTGCTCATGGGACAGTGATAAAGGATAAGAGAAAGCGACAGCATGCAAGGTTTGTGGATAGAAATCACCTACCAAAAAAGATGGAAAGAGAAATCTTTGTTGTCTTGTTGAAAACTAAAAATAAAACCAAATTGAATTTCTTCATTCTCAAATGCTTATAAATTTCGTTCTGGTAAAACATTTCTATGAGACACAAACAGAAAATTAGGCTGAGTTACATTAATGCATCAACCAAATTATAAAACACTCAAATATTTATTTATGTATGCATTCTAATGTGAAGTATATGATTAAGACCCACTGAGATGGAATATGCAGTTACATGTAGAACATTTACAGTCCAGTGGATGAAACTTGTTGTCTTACTTTTCCATTTGCTAATTTATTTCCATTATCTCTCACTCTAGTTTTATAGTTTCACAATGTTAGTTATATCAAGATCTTATCATGTTGGGATACCAGAGCACATTACATAAGGGATGTCAGTGCATTTTAAAGTACAGACTTTAGGCTACAGCAATGAGTGAATATATGTCGGTTAATGTTCTTATTCTTTTTAAAATTTAATTTGATTTAATTATTTATTTGCAAGCAGAGAGAGAGAGGAGATAGAGAATGGGCACACCAGGGCCTCCACCCACTGAAAATGAATTCCAGACACATGCTCCCCCTTGTGCATCTGGCTTATGTGGGTACTGGGGAATCAAACCTGGGTCCTTTGGCTTTGCTGGCAAGCACCTTAACTGTTAAGCCATCTCTCCAGCCTCCATGTTCTTATTCTTAAGAATGATAATTTTATATGCATATGACAGTGATGGTCATATGGAAAGTAACATTTTTATAATGATAATTTTAGTGATTTGTATATCAGGCCACACAAAATTTTCCCAGATATTTCTAAAATAACATACAGGATCAATGTTTTTCATATGTGAAACCCAAAACAATATAGCTTATGAACACTCTTCATTAATCTTGTCAAGCAGAGAAGGTACTAGAGGCAGCACAGTTGTCTGTGTTACAACTTGTGATGACTTGCTCGTATTCCAGCTTGCCAATGCACCTGAATGGAAGGGAGAATGAGGATGCCTGGCTTTACATAGACTGGAAATCAGATCTTCTTGTGTTTCTGCACTATTTGTTTGCTTTATGGGATATAAGTTTCTGAACCCACTGGAAGAATAGGCACATTGAGAGGGCTCAGAATCTGGCTGCCCACAAAGAATATTGCAGAACACACAAAAGGGAAGGGGGAGGCAGTGGGCATCACTGGGGATTCCATCTGCCCATAAGGAAGGTGGCAGCATGAACAGAAAGAAAGGAGGAAGCAGAGGGCAGGATTGAGGGTTTGAAACACAATGCTTTCTCATTCACTCTCATGTCACCTGAGAATCTAAGATGAGCATGCATTCCAGAAAAGTAAATTTACTTTAAATTTCTCATTTCATAAATATAGCTTAATTTCACACACACAACACAGAATCAGAGGTTCTGCAAAAAAATAATACAGAAACTAAATTTATACCAGGAGCAAATTTTCCAAAATCTTAATTTAATCAGTGAAGACAAAAATTGGTGAAAATTAGAGTTTAAAAAAAAAAATCATCTGTTTTCTTATGACTGTAGAGTTTTTTTTTTTTTTTTTTTTTTTTTTTTTTTTTTTTTTTAAGATTAGGAACCTGCTTTACTCTTTCATTATTTCTTCTTTCTGGGATTTAAAAAATTCATTTTAAGTCAACATACAAAGTTATTAGTTTCATTATGGCCTTTTTACACATATATGACACATGTTGTTCTTTTTGTTCTTCACTTCAATATCCTCTCAATTCCCTCCTCATACCCCTAATAGTCCCTACTTCTGATTTCATGTCACATATATCCCATGACCCTTTCTTAATACTCATTTCTTTATATCTCTTTAACACCTGTTCATTTCAGTCTTACAAATATATGGATATAGATCTATATCATCTACCTATCACCTATTTATCTAACATATCTATCATCTATGTAACATTTAAATCTAAATACCATATAGAGACAGAAGTGATATGTTAGTCTAGAATATTTCACACAATTTCCAGCTCTATCTATGTGCTTCAAAAGCTATGAGTTCATTGGGCTGGGGAGATGGCTTATCAGTTAAGGCACTTGCCTGAAAAGCCTTAAGAACCCAGGTTTGATTCCCCAGTACCCATGTAAGACAGATGCATAATGCATCTCCATAATGCATACATGTGTCTGGAGTTTGTTTTCAATGGTTGAAGGCCTTGGTGTACCCATTCTTTCTATCTGTTTCTTCCTCTCTTTCTCTCTCTCTCCTCTCATAAATAAATAAATAAATAAATAAATAAATAAATAAATAAATAAAACTATTTTTAAAACCCATGACTTCATACTTTACAGCCACTCTAACTACATATCCATATATATGTTGTGAAAATATACTTATGTTTTTGCAGTAAAAATACATGACTTCAGAGTCTAAAGTTCTAGTTCTATGGCTTACCATTTTAGGTAATGACTTAATCACTCATTTATTTCTTTATATGTGGAGATGAGGCAGGTAAGCAGTTTCATTTTACCTTTCACTTACTTATGTTTTATTTTCTGTGTTCTGAATGTATAAATTATGCCTAATTTTTGAGGAGAATGCATATACTTGAAGATTTTCAGTAAACCATAAGGCTAATCTACAAGCAAATGGCCAACACACTTACTAAAACTGTAGCTTGAGTGTTAGAGCATTACCTACCATTGGTTAGTGCTGCTGGTCTTATGAATTATAATGCCTACTCATTTATACTGTCTTCATTTTAACAAGATTTTCAGGTGGTCAATGCACATGAGAATGTCTGGGAAACACTCGATATACCTGCTAAGATTTATGTTGTTCTAAACAAACCAGTATACATGTGTGCACAGTCCTGCTGACAGATGCATTTAGCTACTCTTTCTACACAGAAAGATTATTGCTTTCATTAGGTCTCACAGGTAGAGAAGCAAAATATATTTAAAACTCAAATATACCATTGCTTTTCAATTTTATGGAAATTTCTTTAGTAGGAGAATTTTCTTCTCAGTCCATAACTAAGGTGGAGTTTTTCACTCAAACATTAAAAAAATAGGAGATTCTAGAATAACAAGGTTTAAGCAAAGATGAGGACAGGGGAAGGAGAATATGATATGATTGGGGGCAAAGAATGTTAAGCATTTCCATATGAAAATGTTAACCATTTCTGTATGAAAAGTCATATGAAAACCTACTACTGTGTAAGCTTACTTAAAAATATGACTTAAAAAGATGTTATATGGAAGAATCCTGGATGGATGGATAATGTTGCTCCCAGAAGGCATAGTTTATTAATTGAAATGCCCAATGCCAATGAGGGATATTTCACTTTATTTTGTTAGTCATTAAAGTCCAAGATGCCCCCAAACAATATTGACTATTGTCTCTGCTCTTGATCACCCACCAGAACTAGATGGAAGCACCCATTTGCTGAAAATACCACATGCATTGGTTGCAGGACATAGAGAAATCAAAGTACAACTGAGCTGGAAGCTCCCTCCATTCTGTATTGCTTTCATAGTGCTAAAAGGTGCTTTGAAAGTACAAGAGAAAAAGTCATTAATGCATGCTCTTACCCAACTATGGACTCTGTGTGGTATAAAATTGAGAAACCAGGCAAGATCTGCCTGCTGGTACAACAGAGGCATGATATTCATGTGGGTATCTAATTGTTCTCTGGATCCACAGAAGGCAATTCATGCCTAGTATTTAAACCCAGTCAACAACCTAACACTGGGAAGGTCATAGGCCTTCAGAGGGAACCCACTACTATTGCTCTGCTAAATTAACATGTTATCAAACTACCCTATAAATATTTGTATTTATATCCATATATTCATGCTCATCCTAGCCTTGGCCAGAGAGTTTCTTTTTGCAATGGGCAGTAAACAATGCAGAGACTTATAACTGGTCAAAGTACTAAGAATAATTAACTCTGGGGTGGTCACTAATAAGTGGAACATTTGTCATCATCTTGAAGGTTTAGGAAACATTATAGAACAGGTGACAGAAAAAAATATATATATATAATGTTCCTAGAAACTTTGTGAGAGGGAGTGCTGTGAAGCAGTCCTCTGGATAGTTCATGGCCATCATATTCATGAACTCAAAGCAGCTGTGATTACCTGCACAAGAGCTTCAGGGTGGAGAGAAATGTTTTCTTCAGTGGTGTCGCTACTGGTATGATACCTATGCTTAGAACATGAAACAAGGCAGGAGACTTCTGGGGGGAAAACTGCTTCAGTTGGAGTGGGAAGGGCATGAGAAAGAGTATTGGTGGTGAACATGATAAAAATATATTATGTACATATATAAAATTGTAAGAAAAATCAATAAAAATACAAAAGGAGAAACTGCAAAATGAATACCAGAAGGAAGAAGGAAAGTTAAAGGAATAAAAAGAAGAGACAGAAAGAGAAAGGGGGAAAGAGAGAAGGAATATGAGATTAAATTAGAAGGGAAAAAGGATCTATCATAGCAAGAGTCCCTATAAACCACCTCTGACTTGAGACAGATGATATAGTCAATTGAAAGATTGGAAATTTCAGGGAAGGCTTTGAATCTTTTCTCTAAAAAAAAAAAAAAAAAAAAAAGTCCTGGTGATACTGGGAAACTCACCTCTCTGGGTTAAATTTCAATCTCATATCTGCAAGAAAAAAATGTTTGCTTATTACCCTTCAGTTTAGGATTTGTATATGATTTCTGTGCTCATTGAGCAGTGGGCCAAATTTCCCATCCAGAGGGAGAAATAAATGTAACTTTCAGAATTTGATCATAAAATTGAGGTTTCTATATTTGCAATGCAGTTTGAATAACATGAATAAATGTTTTTGTGTAGACTGGAAAGGTAAACACATGAACAACAAAAAGCTAACATCCTCTACATTAAGGAAATATGTTAGTCTTTTTCTTTAATAGTAGGTGAGAAGACTAAGTATCTCCTTGGAATTTGAGATGAGAAGATTGAGACAAGTCAAAAAAGTGAAGATGTTACAAAAGCACATTCCAAGGAACCACTGGATCAATAACAAATTAATATGTACTTGGAGAAAACTTATTTATTTGTATCCAAATCTCTAGAAAATGGAATTGAAACAATTAAAATAGCTTTGGATTTCTTCAAATTTCTTGGAAGCTTTACTATGGAATATCAGTTATGTAATATTCACTGTTAATATATCTATAACACTTATCTTGTCACCTTTAATCGTGTGAAACTTTTTATTTGTCAATATTGTTGTGACAAAGGAGAAATTACTTTGAGAAATTTGATATAACTTGAGGGAAGCCACTCATCTTTTAGTATCATTTTCACCTCTGTACAAATGAGAGGGTTGGATTAGAAATCGCTAATGTTCTTTCCAGGAATAAAAATGGTACAGTTAAATAAAGCCTGAAAAATATCATTCATTAGATTTGAGATAATAATGAGTCAGTGAAAGATACAGAACAGGATAATAAGTCTTCCAATTTGTGTGGTGAAAAAGATCAATGCTGTAGCCATTCAGAAATGCTTTATATTAGGGCTCAAACTATCAGATCAGATTGGGCTTGTGAGCAACATAGGGGTGGTAGGAGAGGTATTTTAAGAAGTTTTGACCTTGTACTAATATGGGGCAAGAGAAGAGATTTTTAGAATCAAGACATTCTTCTTCTCTAGGGACAGAACTCAACTTGAACCAAGCAAGAAGAAACATTTGTCAGAATTCCATATTTAGATAATATGATATGTGATTATGGACAGGGTAGAAAGTGTCTTTGGGGACAATGAGAACCTGGAGTTAAATCACCATCAGAATGTTTTCTCTTCTCTGTATATCTGCTTTATCTTTTATTTTCATGTTCCCACTGCTGTCAGAGCATATGGCTAACAATAGCCATCTAGCCAAATATTTCTTGCCTTACTACCAGAAAATGATTAAATCTCCCTTTTATTTCTAGGTCACCATTCCTGAAAGAATGTTTCTGATTGTCTCAGTTACTTTCCTGGACTAGTTACCTATCACCAGCTTTATTTTATTAACAGTGAACTTCCTTTCCTTAAAATATTTCTAACTATGGTGACATATGTTCTTACATGTTATCACATGCATTTAACTAAACAAAAAGTCATTATGTGAAGAAAATATTCTGGTTAACTATTTCTGAGTAAGAAATTATTCTAAAATTGAGCAACTTACAAAGCACACTTTATTTTTTCACAGTTTTGTGGGTCAAGAATCTAAGAAATGTTAGGCTTGGCACTTTTCACATGTGATTTCTCCAAATGTTGCATTTTATCATTGGCTATGGTGTTAGTCATCAAAAGACCTGAGTGGGCTGGACATCCCAGAGCTGAGATGGGATGTTGACTAGAACATCTGGCTCTCTTGTACCATGGTCTTCTGGAATAAAGGTGGCTGAAATTTTAGGAGGGAGTGAGCACCTGATTTTCCAGTCTTGAGCAGGAGAGTGGTCCAGTGCTCCAAGACATTGCAAAACAAGATGCCATCTCTGAAGCTCACATATTTTCATCAGTAGTGATGTCTCTACTTCTCTGTTTTTGGTAAAAATAAAATAATAAGCATAGATCCATATGGAGAAGCTGACATATACCCTTACTCCTGTGGAAATAAGTATCAAATCTGTAGTCATATTTGTTTTTTCACTAAAGTCTTCCTAAGGCTTTGTTAGATGTCCATGGCATACAAATGCTAAGAACATCTGCTTTGGGTTGCATTATATTAGTAGAGTACATTCAGAAAATGAAGAACAATATCCCTAATTAGGTTCAGCTTTAGAGAGTATCTGAGGGTGCTGGTAGTCTATCCTGAGCCATTATGCTTAATTTAGCACATTGTATCACTCCACTGCCTGCCAGAGACAAAACCATAAAAAGCAAGAAAATAAATGAAATTAACCTTGATGGGTCAAAAATGACAAAACTGAGCTCTGCCCCCAAACCAGAAGAGAGAGTGAAGAGCTTTTTCGTGGTGAAGCATCTTGCTTATGGGGAGATAAGACTTGTCTTCCTCCATTGAACATAATTAAAAGAGAAAGGAAAGAAACATGAAGAGCACCCCTATGCACTCTCACACATGGATCAAAGAGATGGGAACTGACACCTTCCATCTCTGGCACACCAAGAGTAGAAGTATAGTCAATAAGATGGCATGTTCAATCATGTGCAAGGCCCCTTCCTCCATCACAGCAGCAAGATGAAAAATGACAGCTCTCCTCTCACACATTCCCCACCTCTTTCCACCTCATCTTTTACTACTGTCAGAAGAGCCCTTGGGTAAGAAGGACTTAAGCTTGTATCTGTGGGACCATTGTGAGAGATTATATTCTTAGTGTTTGGTTAAAAATTTCTCACCTACATTTATAGCCTCCAGCTAAGAAGAGACTAGAGAAGTCATCATGTGAAGGAAGCAGAACTCCTGGGTTTAGAGCATGTGCAGAGTCTGATACGCCTTGACAGTTTCATTTAGAAGACGGGGCAGTATACAAGTCCTTCTTATCAGTTGAGGGTTCATTCCTAGACTTCCAGTTGATGCCCTAAAGCACAATTGTACTGGTTATAAGACTATTTTTTCATATAAAGATGCATATGAGATGAACTTTATCATGGCACTTAAACAAAGCACTTTATACATGTTACTTCACATATCCTACTCACTAACATCACTCCCTATTCTTGCACACTGAGGATACTCTAAAATAAAATAATCAAATAAAACTAGACCATAAATACTGGAAACACATCTGATTTCTGAAATGGGTACTAAGTGACTAATGGTTGAGTTGCATATACAATGTGGATAAACTAGACAAGAAGATGATTTATCTCCCAAATTGGGACAGAAAGGAATAGTGCTAGACTTTATCACAATACCCAAAAGTCTATGCAGTTTAAACCTCAACCATGCGTTATTTCTGCAATTTTCCACTTAATATTTTCAGGCCACAATTGACTCCAGGTGGTTGGAACTATAAAAAGCATAATCATAAATGAGGGTGGTGTGATCAGTTTCATGTTGCTGGGATGAAAATCTAAACTGGACATGGGTTATGGGAGGAAAGGGTTTGCAGATCCAGGGGAAATTTTTCTGATGGAAGATGAAACTGGTTTTCATTTATTAATACAGACAGGAAACCCACCAGCAGCCAGAAAACCCAAAAAGCAGCAAGCCCCAAAACTGGCAGCAAGCCAGACCTCCAGAGTTCACACTGCTCTCCACACCCTTGGGCTGGAATTTAGATCTACCCCCAAGCATACCTTTGGGCTAGACCTCAGGATCTACCCCCAGTGACACTTTCTCCAGCAAGGCTGATGGAGACCCAAATTACAACCTTTAATAAGATAACTGAGTCTATGGGGGGGCCATACATTCAATCTACCACAAAGAGGGAAGGCTGTATCTCCTTCATGGATGGTGGCCTACTGAAGGCCAGGAAAATATATGGTACAGGATTTATTAGATTTATTACATTTACTGTGAGGATCTTATGTAGGAATGTTGAGTGGGTATCTCAAAATATTAGCTGGAAGTTCCACACAAGATAAAATTTTAGTATTCATTGTATCTCTTTGTGATGGCAAAGATTTATGTTCTCACAGGTATTAATATATTCTAGTTAAGTTCATAACATCTTTTAATGATTAATAATTGATTAATTAATAAATTATGGTTAAATATTGCTACCTATAGGTCTAACAATCCAATATGAATTTCTATGATATGCAATATAGAATATTGTACTGACCCATAAAATATTAAAATTATTTTCCTTCTGCACAAAGTGGCACATGTGTCTGGAGTTCACTTACAGTTGTAGTAGTTCATGGCAGGCCCATTCTCTCTCTCCTTCTCACTCTTTCTCTCTCTTTCTCCCTCTCTCTTTCTTTTCAAATAAATAATCAATAAAAAACAAAAAGAGGAAACTGCAGGTGTTTGGTGTGTGCTGCCCCAACTCTCAAGGTGTGGATTAAACTGTTTTAGGTAGATGGTTAGATGCTATTATATACATTAGCAATGTTTGAGCTAAACCCCAAAGAATGATTCAGAGTTACATGTAGACATGGAAGTGGAGGTGGAAATCATAATACAGGTATAGGGGAAATGCAAATATAAAGGATTATTTTTTAAATTTTTAACAAGATGAAAGCCATCTTGATGAAGAATAGTAATGAAGGAAAGGTAGAACTATACAAGACAATAGCCAGAGATGAGAGTTGGGAAGTAGTAATGGCACAGAGCCATAAAGGCTATGTAAGGAGCTTAGATTGCTCTGTAAGTAGAAAGGAAAAAGAATTTAACTATGTAAGGCAGGAGTAAGTCATTCTTTGATTTTCTTTCAAGAACTGAATATCCTACATGAGGATAAATGTGGGTTTGGAGAGCCCAGACTGATGGTGATTACATTAGCACAAATGAAAAACAGGCCCAAGTGGGGATTGTGGCAAAAATGTGGGACAAAAGTGAAGCTATTTAGTTCATATGTCATAGATTTATAATCAGAACTAACAAAACTTTCTTATGGAATTGAGGAAACAAAATCAAGTATTCAGTTAATTAGAAAAATGTTCACTTTTACTGGTAAACACAAAGAAATACATACAATTAAAATGACTCTGCAATGACTTTTTTTCTCATAGCAAATGTCAAGTTCATTTGAAGAGAGATAACAGCCCAAAGTTTTATGGGGTGTTGAAAAGTAACCTCATTGTCCAACAACCGAGGATCAATTAAATAAATTATAACTTATGGGTATGTGCTCTGTGGCCATTAAAATGATTCTGTGGAAGAGTACTTAATGACATGGCAAATCTCCACAGGAAATTTGATGTGTTCAACAAGCAGCTGTCAGGGTTCATACTTATTTTTAAATGTCAAATAAATCTGTATTGAAGGGAAATGCAAATAAAATTTAAATTTTATAATCTGCTGCTGAATTTGCCTATGAGAAGGGAAACTTCTGCTACTTAAAAGAAATGTCTGAGGTCATCATTTGAGGGCAGGTATCAACATGTTAAAAGGTTAACAGAATAGGTCACTAAACTTCTTTGCAACAGAAATAAACAGAATGTTAGAAAGGATAAACAGTTTGGGTGAGTTACCATTGTTGAAGAGTTTAGACAAAAAGTTGATATTCTTTTTGAAAATTCACAATGGACCAGAGTCAAGTGCATAATGACAGGAGAAGTAATAAACTTACTAAAATATCTTAATGTTCCTGAGAGCATCGATTTTTCCCTGTCTCATAATCTAACCTTCCTAGGAATTTATAGGAAATTTGAAAATTGCTTTCAACTTCCTTGGTATGTGGTATGACATTTCAGCAAATTATTTAGAAGGCAATGAGTTATTGATAAAGGTAACCAATACAATAAAAGTTAATCACCTTCAGAGCTGGAGGGATGGCTTAGCAGTTAAGGTGTTTGCCTGCAAAGCCAAAGGACCTAGGTTTGATTCCCCAGGACCCACGTTAGCCAGATGCACAAGGGGGGGGGCACAGCATCTGGAGTGTGTTTGCAGTGGCTGGAGGCCCTGGCACACCCATTCTCTCTCTCTCTCTCTCTCTCTCTCTCTCTCTCTGTCAAATAATAAATAAATAATAAAAAATATAAAAAAGTTAATCGTCTTCAAAGGATAAAGATTTAGAATACACTTCACACAAAGAAAGTGTCTTGAAAAACATATACTCCAATCTTATGATTCAGAAAAGATCAACTTCTTGCCAAAAGTCCTCATTGATGTTTGTAAACAGGTTAGCTTTAAACATGAAGGACATAAAAGTTGAGTCTACATACAAATGAAGGTTAGTTTAGACATGAAATGTTGCATCTCAGTTTTCAGCTGTACCATAGCTAATGGAAAACAAACTTATCACCCATTCTCCATGTGTAGACTTATGCAAACTCATGGAGAAGCTATACTATTTGTGTTCATTTCATGGTTTTTAAAGTTTTTACATTTTGTGTATTGCTTGTTTTTTAGACACCCCTTAAAAAGAAATCCCATTACTTGATTAATATTTTATTTTGGAGGAGTCATCATGTGCCTTGCTATTGCTATAGTACTAGTATCCATGCCAGCTGCCATTTCTAGTTACCATGTTTGAGGGAGTAAGCATGGTGCAACCTAAGCATGGTTCAGTCATGTTTAATTTCAGTGAATTTGGGACAACTTCTCATAGTCCTAGTCCTCAAATTCCTCATCTGAAATGTGTTGGCATTTGATAAGAAATATGTGTGAAAGATTCCTGTGATCTTTGATTATCCATGCATGTATAGAAAATGCATTTGTAAAGCACAGCAAGCTCTGTCCTCTAAAACAAAGGCCTGTGATGTGAAGATTCCCCACATACCTTGTTGTCGTTCCCTGCAACTGCAACTCCCTAAATAAGTCTGTCTCTCCTTGCTTCTTCTTTCCTGTCATCAATTAGCCCCTTGTCATTACATTACAGGGGAAGTTCTTGTCTATTCTCTTATTTTCCAAGACACATAATTTAAATGTCTTCTTAAAATCAGCATATTCCAAAATATCATATTTGGGTTTCACAGGAGTAGCTTTGAGGCACTGTGTTAGCTTTTTTTTCACATGTGTACATGTGGGTGCACATGTGTGTATGCATATGGAGGCCAGAGGTTATTGCTAAGTACCTTCCTCAATCACTCTCCTTTTTGTTTTCCAGATGCAAATTGGCACCTGTACCTGGCATTCCATTGCAATAGCAAGAGACCCTGGTGATCTCCTACCTGCCTCCTATACCTACATGCATACAAATTCATATTATTTAAAAACACTAAGAGAAATATAATAGTTTTACTGTGTATATCTTTATTATATTTTTTTCTTAAATAAAATTGAAAATCCTTAACACAATTACATTACCAGAAGAGATACATCAGATTCTTACTCTTCCCAATTAGATAAATTCTGAGGTTTTAGTTTTCAAAAAATTATCAGATTCATTGTTTTTCATATGTGTGAAATATCCATGCATTTTTGATATATCAGAATTAATTTTTCTCAAGGAAAATAAATTACCCTCCTCTTTATTTGACTGTCATGGGGTCTCTCCCTTGAGTAGAATTTGGTGATTCAGCTAATATAGGTGGACATCCTACCATGTCTCTGCCTACTAAACACTAGGACTATGGGCAGCAGCCACACACACACCCCCAGCCTTCAAATGGATGCTGGCAATGTGAACTGCAATCCTTATACTTGCATGGCAAGTTATTTATCCTCTGAGACACCTCACAACCATTATCTCATTTATTTCTGCCTTCAAAGTCAGATGTCACAGTTTTCACACCTTCACCTAGGAGTTCTATAAAGACAGTGCCCTGTTCACTGCTGTGTCTTCAATATAAACAAAACAGAGCTAAATAAATGCCTTATCATTGCTATGATAATCATCATTTTGATATTACTGCTAGTGATATTCACCGACTCCCTATAAAACTGATATTAGGTAGTAGGCTCAGGATTTTCATGCATTATCTCAGTTAGATATAGCTATCCCTTTTGAAATTCCAAGGAGTCTGGTTCTCAAACAAGAAAGGCAACTGATACAATGTCAGTGTGCAAAGCCCAGTACCAATTTGAATTAGAATTAGAATTTGCTATTCGAATAATTATTAGTTCAAGTGTGCCTGACTTCTAAATATCAGCAGTTGTTCCTTTTCATTTCATCTTATGGGAGATTCTAGATCTCCTGCAATGGAAATATCTTGGTCCAGATTTATATAACAATGAGTATTACTATGCTGTACTGTTTTCCATTACAGAGAGTTTAATCTGTCTTAAGTTACTTCCAAAATCATGTGCTGGTATTCCACAAAATGAGCTTGAGATACCAATCTGGCAAGATTGCCACCATCTACCAGACAGGGGCATCAACACTGTGGCATGCCATTGTCTACAAATGTGTTGGGGCTGCATTCAAAGGTCTCCTGGGATATAGGAGACCCTTGAGCAACAGGTTGAACACATGTGTCTCCTACTGCATGTGTTATATTTATGTTTATTGTTGGGGAAGAAGTGCTGCAAGCCAGCTGTTGCACAGCATTTCACAGCAGAGTAAATCTTTATGCATCTACTATTATTCCATGTCACAATACACTTTCAGGTACACATAAAATAAGAGTAAAGCAGTACCTGGATATCCTTTTTATTTTCCCCAGAGAACCATCACTGTCTAAATGGCTGACTTTGAGGTCAGTGCTAAACATATCTGGTCATGTGGAAGTGGTCACCCTGGAGCTTCCTGGTTTGAATGTTGATTAGGGGAGTAGGGGCTCCCAGCACCAACCTGTCCCATGCATAACAATTGCCACCATTCCTTGTGAGAGAGAACAGTGGATCTGATGAAATCTCCAGATGAATACTGAAACAGTTCAGGCAAGTGGCTTACTGTAGTACAAACCAGGACATAGTTCATCAGAAGCCAATGAAAAAGACAGCCAGGCTAAAATATTAAGTAGACTTGGACAAATGAATTCTCAAGCCCAATAGTGGTGTATACATGTGCAAAATAAACTTAGTTTAAACAGTGGTTGTCTTTTCATTTCCTGGTAACTATGCTGTTTATAATTTTTCATTTTGTATAAACTAGGTGGATTTTTTTGTTGTTGTTTTTGTATAATCCGGTAGAAAAGACAGGGGCATATTCAACCATCAGTCATGATAAAATCTCTGACTTATTTACATTGTCAGCATCACTCATTTGTAAACAGAAGCTAAGTAATGTGCAATGAGAGCCTATACTAACCAAAAACATATTCAGAAGAAAACAGATGTCAGAGCCAGGCAGTATAAGATATAGACATAGAACATATACACAGACTTAAGTGTTTGCTTAGGAGCCAGGTAGGAAGGAGAGATAACAGTAGATTCAACAGTGAATAATTTTTCTAGTGATAAAAGTCCTTTTGTCAAAGGAAGAAAACAATGTAAGAGGCATAACTGAGTTGGGAATAATTAAGAAACTTCCAGTGATTCCAGCATTTGTCCCCATGAGTTGAGTCTGAAATGATGCTTAACTTTGACCTTCTGAAAGATGATGCTGAAACGAGAAATCTAATATGAATTTCATAAAAGAGAGTTTTTAAATTTATAAGGAGAAATAATTTATACTACTTTGAGTTTTAAGTTAAAATAATAACCCAAATGTTTAAGCATTTCAAAGGATATTAAATAATTAGTATGACAGGTTCTATGGAAAATATGCATTTGATTTTATTGTTAAATCCAATTTGTATTGTACCTAGTTAAGATGCTCCAAAGATCATCCTTCTAATTATCTGCCAGTTTGGATATTTAAAAAAAAATCACAATACTTAATTCATCTGAGTGTAGCTTAATTATTCTAAATGTAATAAAAATAGTACTTTGTCATTTTTAAGTCTTATTGGTTTAGTAGACATTGCATGATGAACATTTTTACAAAATTCAAATACTAGTAACATCCTGTAATAAATTCCTAATTTTCATCAAATATCACATCTTCAGTCAGTGATTGCTGCCCAAATGACATGGTGCATCTAGAGTATCCAAAGCAATGTGTAATTTTGTAGCAAGAATTGTGCCCAGTCTAACATTAAAACTCTGGGAATTTGTGGAGTAGCAATAATTATCCATTGCAGGAATATCTGACTCCACTAAAAATGGCAGAATCTATTTGACTATCCCTAAAAGGTAAAAACTTAGGAGAAATATAATTCTGAGGTTTTTCTCTTAAAAAGCACAATTATGTCTGTCCTTTAAAATAACTAAAAATTTATCTAAAATTTAAAAGCATGTAATGAAGTGAATTTTGACCAAAAATCTACCTTTCTGCTATCACAATCAAGCTAGAATCCATCCTGGAAATTTTTATCGTGCCCTAATAAAGTCTCTCTGCTCCTGACACAAATTCTGGAAAGTTTCTTCTGTTCAACATCATCACATGTGATATTACATGCAATCCTAAGCATGAATTGCATGATATCTGACCTATATTTAAATTAGCAAAATGGTATTGGAATTCATCCATAGTTTTGCATGTACTAGTCATTTGTGCTGCTTTATGGTTGTATAATGTTCCATTAAATGGGTAGCTCACAAATTTATATTTTTGCTGCTATACATTCAGAATGTTGTGAGTTTTTTCTTTTTGTGAGTTAAGATGCTATGGAATTGGGGTGATGAGCAAGTTCATGGTGTGCATGACATTCTCAAATGACTGAAATGTAATGTGTTTTAAATCAAGTAGCAGAAACTTGTCTACTCAAAGATAATGATGATATTCTACTTTCTTTCTTTCTCTCTCTTTTTCTTTCTTTTTTGTGGTAGGGTCACACTCTATCCCAAGATGACCTAGAATTCACTGTGTAGTCCCAGGCTGGCCTTGAACGCACAGCAATCCTCCTATTTCTGCCTCCTGAGTGCTGGTATTAAAGACATGTGCCACCATGCCCAGCTTTTTCTTACATTCTTATAGAACTTTTAAACTTCTACCCTTTGGGGTCAAATGAACTTTTTATGTGATTTTAGCTTGTGGTAAAGTCTCATGGTTTTCCTAATGGGTGTAGTAGTTTTTCCAATATGATTTTTGAAGAAATCATATTTGCTAAATGAATTATCTAAGTGGATTATCTGTGTAGATTTATTTTAAAATCACTACCAAAAAATGCAGAATTATCCCAGATCTCTTACTCTGCTTTATCAACTGGTCTATTTCTAAAAGAAGCATTTTTAATCATGTAGGTCTGTAGAGTATCTTAAGATTATTCACTTTAAATCCTCAGATATGTGCTTTAAAATTATGTCAATTATTTTAACTCCCAGGCTTTCCAAATGTGTGAATGAAATTGTCAATATTTGCAACAAATGACTGCTAGAAGCTTAACTGCTTTGTGACTGAATCTATATAGAACCATGTAGAGAGAAGATAATATTTAGGGTCAATAAGATCATTACATTTTTAATGATTTTGGAATGCAATCAAGTATTACATTTTATGGAGAGTATTTACATTGTCATTGTAGAGAACTTAGTTTTATTTTGTTTTTTTGGATGCTAATTATATACTACTTTAAAATTCATGTCCACAGTTGTTTGTTAGTATTTAGAAACATTTTCTTTTATACAATAAAGCTGGTTCTTGCAAAATTGTCTAACTTATTAGTTCTTGGAATTTATTGATGACTTTCTCATTTTTGTTTTATCATATCCTCCGTGAATAAAAAGAATTACATTTTCCTATATTATGTGATTTTATTTCTTCTTTATATTTAACTTTTAATTAATAACACATTTTTAAAATTAGCTATTTTTTCAAGTTCTCTCTCTCTCTCTCTCTCTCTCTCTCTCTCTCACACACACACACACACACACACACACACACACACACACACACAATCTATTTAGATCTCATTTGCCACAATTACCCTCTCTTATCCCTCTCCCCTCCTATTAATTAACTCTCCTCTTCTTACTCATTAATACCCATCTTACATTCAGGCTTTGCTTTAAACCCAATGAGTTAAGTGAAATTTGCTTGTAGAGTCACGGGTTAATTAGGTATCAGGTTCTTGATAAATTTTAATGTGAACCCCATCAAGCAATTTTTCCCTATTTAAAAATATGAATTTATGTATAATTGGTTGTATTTTAAATATAATAATTGATATAAATAATTAATGAACTATAATTAATCTTTTTTAAATGTTTATTTATTTATTTATTTATCTATTTATTTATTTTTAGAGAGAGAGAAAATGGGCATGCCAGGGCCTCCATCTGCTGCAAATACATGTGTCATCTTGTGTATCTGGCTTACGTGAGTCCTGGGGAGTGGAAGCTGGGACCTTTGGCTTTGTATACAAGCACCTTAACCACTAAGCAATCTCTTCAGACTCCTAGTATTTTCTTTATGTTATACATTTTAGCAATTATTTTTTCTTTTATATAAAGAAAAAAAGAGAATTTATGCAGAGAAAAAATGAAGAATTTACTTAGACTTCTCGTCATGTTACTTTTAGACATCTTGATGGATTTGTCAGACTAACTGGCATCAAGTTGTCTGGGATATTGCCCTCTAAAATACTTATTTATAAACCCAATGAGATAGAGATATTTAAATCTACAAGTATTAATGGGTCTGGGGATATAGATTAGTTGGTAGACTGCTTGCCTGGTACTGGGTTCTCTCCTCAGCAATCGTAAAACTGAGTGTGGTGGGGCATTCCTATAAGTCCAGCACTCAGAAGGTAGAGAGAGAAGGATGAGTTCAAGGTCGTTTTGGGATACAAAAATATTGAGATCCCCTGAGATAGATGAGACCCTCTCTGAAAAAATCTAAAACAAATTAAAAAAAAGTACTAAATAAGTTTGTTATTTTTCTACCATTCTTCTCTCAAATTATTCATCACCCACATTAAAGATGTGTTGCTAGCTGCATGCACATTCAGGATTTATGATTTGTGATTGATGGATAACACATTAAAGCAATCTACACTTTTTCCCAATATTTTTTCTTTGAACTTTTTTCTGATCTGAACAAAATTAAATATGCTTTTCATATGTTTACTTTTCATAGATCTTGTTTGCATCCATTTCTTTTGACCTGTGTTTGTCTTTGTATGGGTCTCTTGTTGACAGCTTAAAGGTATAATGTTAAATTCCTGTGCCTAGACTTAATACATAATGTTCACTTTCAACTCCAGCTTCTTTTTCACCATGTTCAAATGTATGTTACTATGTTTCTAGGTAGAATGTACACGTTTATATGTGTATATAGTTTAGTGGTATCAAGTGCACACACATCATTGATGATTGCATTATCCATATCCAGGACATTTTACTTATCTTCCTAAACTAAAACGGTGTAACTGTAAAACAGTAATTCTTCTTTTTTAACCCTAATTCCAAAGTCCAGGAAACCATTATAGATCTGTACGTTTCTAAATTTTCTATCTATCTTTCACTTCATCCTTACTTTATTAATTTCTTTAGATATTATAACATACATTTCACTAATTGAAGTATAACCTGAGTAAATTATATGACATTATATATGTATATTTTATGATGACTATGATACTCTCTTTGCTACTTTTGTCACACTTACAGTTTAGACTAATGTTTATAGGTTACCAACATCCTCCTGATTGGATATATGGCAGCTCCACTGAAAGACATCCATGCCTCATACTGTAAACCTTGACAAAAGCCTATGAACCCATGAGGTAATCTACTAATGATTTGATTAATGGATATATACTTAAGCTAAATATTTATCTTTATATGCACAGATTAACTTTGAACAGAGAACCTTCTTGGCAGTGAGCAACCATGAAAAATTTCAGTAACTAATGAATGCTCAGCCCTAAATTGAACATCTTTACCACTCCCTATAAGGTCCAGGAAATACTGTGGAAGAGGGATAGGAATACTGTTGGAACCAGAGAATGGGGAGGGGTACTATAAAACATGTCATCTGGATAGGACATGGACAATTCAATTATGAACACACAGCAGCTGTGACCACCTAAACATACACACACACACACACACACACTCACATGCCCAACAGACATGAAAGTAGGAAGTGGACTGGGTGGGAGAAGGAAGGGGCTCATCACAAATGGGAGGGGATCAGAGAAACTGATGTGGGTGAATATGACCACAATACATTGTACACAAGTATGAAATGGTAAAAATTAAAATATAACAAAGCTAACATTAAATATAAATAAAAATACTCTTCTATTAACAGATATACTTCCTTGTTCCAGTATTGTCCTTTTTTCTTCCTTAGTTGCAAATTTCTATATGCTTTTATATTCCTGAAATTTGAAGAATTGCAGTATTTCTTATAGTGTATATTTGTCACAAGATTCTTTTTGTTTCTTTATCTGGAAATCTATTTGTTTGGCTTCATTTTTAAAGAATACATTTATGTTTTGTGTAGATTTCTAGGTTGGCAGTTTTGTTTTGTTTCTTTATGATTTTTCTTAGCACTGTTAAGATATCATTTCATTATGCTTTAGTTTCCTTTTTATATGATGAAATGTCAGCTTTCATTACTATTATTGTTCTTTTTATCAATGTCTCATATTCCTCTAGCTTTTAAGCATTTTTTAAAGAGACAAATCCTGTCTACTTTCTCCTTCCTTTTGACTTATTTTCAGGTGTCTTAAAATTGTTATTCTTTGCCCAGGCTTTTTCACTATTATCATCTGGACATTTAGACTTATGTAAGAGAGTATGTCATTACCAGCAAATCAACCCTACCTTAATTGGTTTTAATATTCATTGCTGTGGTTGCTGTTTCTGGTAAGTGCCATCCCTTTGTGCAGAAGTATGGTTTGTCATTTCATCTTCCATCTGTTGAGGAAGCATCTTGAGTGTTCCTTTTAGATTAGCTCAGCTGATGACAGAAGGCTCAGTGTTCATTATTTGAAAAAGCATCTTACCTTTATTCTCAAAGATGTATTCTTTGGTTATTGAAGTTTCTCTCTCTCCCTTTCTCTCTCCCTTATCCCTCAGATGTTTAGTCAAGAAGTTCTTGAATGTGTGTGTGTGTGTGTGTGTGTGTGTTGTGCTATGTTGTGCTTTGGTGTATATTGTGTATGGCATATACAGCTCTGTGTGTTGATGTATGTAACCCATATTTATGGGCCCCAGAAGGGCCTTAGAGGCCAGAGGATAAACACTGTGTAGTCTCAGTTTGCACATGTTGATTTTCTAGAAATGGGTCTCTCCCTCTACCAGGAGCTGCTGTCCATCAATGCGCACCAGCAATCCTCTCCAGTTTCCACCCATGAGACTGAGGTTACAGATATGAGTGACCAAGTCCAGCTTTCATGTGGGTTCTAGAGAGTTGATCTTGGTGGTTTCCTGCCTGAGAGATCTTGTTGGGTAAAAGGCATTTGCACCTAACCACTGAGATAACTCCCCAGTCCTCTTTTTTCTTTATTTTTTCCTTTTTATTGACAGCTTCCATACTTACAGAAAAATAAACCATGATGATTCCCTACCCTCCCCCACTTTCCATTTCACAGATCTACACTCTATCATATTCCATCCCTCTCTCCATTAGTCTCTCTTTTATTTTGGTTTCATCATCTTTTCCTCCTATTATGAAGGTCTTGTGAAGATAATGCTAGGCCTTGGAAGGTCATGGATACAAGGTCAATTTCTGTCTGGTCAATTGCATTGTAAGAAATCCTACCCTTCCTTTAGCTCTTACATTCTGCCACCTCTTCCACAATGGACCCTGAGCCTTGGATGGCATTGAAATTTTTCTAGTCTATGGCTTCTGGGTGTGCCATTATCCACAAAAGTAGGTTATCATGTGGCTTATTCACAATATCCTGGATTTTGATTACCCCTCCCCCACATTCCTTTTACTCAATATCTTCCACTGACCACTCTTAGGCCATTCCACCTGCAGTAAGCTATCTACTTACATATACACAGTACCATCCCCTTAAGACCACCCCTCTGACCCCTCCCTTATAGCCCTTTTCTAGCTTACTGGCCTCTGCTAACGATTTTTACGCCAGCTCACACACAGGTCTGAACATTGGTAACTACGATCCTCTTATGAGAGAAAACATGTGACATGTGACGTTTGACTTTCTTGGCCTGGTGTACCTCACTTAGTATAATCCTTTCCAGATCCATCCATTTTCTTGCAGATTTCATTTTTCTTTACCGCTGAATAGAACTCCATTTTGAAAATGTACCACATCTTTATTAGCCATTCATCTGTTGAAGGACATCTAGGCTGGTTCCATTTCCTAGCTATTGTAAATAGAGCAGCAATAAACATGATTGTGCAAGTATGTCTAAGGTAGTGAGAACACTCCTTAGGATATATGCATAGGATTGCTATAGATGGGTCAGATGGTAAATCTATTTTTAGGTGTTTCAGGAATCTCCACACTGACTTCCACAATGTCTGTACCAGGCTACATTCCCACCAACAGTGTAGAAGGGTAACCTTTTTAACCTATCCTCACCAACATTTATTGTCCTTTGTTTTCTTGATGGTAGCCATTCTGACAGGAGTGAGATGGAATCTCAAAGTAGTTTTAATTTGCATTTCCCTGGTGGCTAAGGATGAAGAACACTTTTTTAAGATATTTATATGCCATCTGTATTTCTTCTTTTGAGAATTCTCTATTTAGTTCCATAGCCCAGTTTTTAAAATGGGTTGTTTGAATTCTTATTGTTTAGTTTTTTTGAGTTCTTTGTACATTCTGGATATTAATCTTCTGTCAGATGTATAGCTGGAAAAGATTTTCTCCCATTCTATATGCTATCTCTTTGCTCTATTCACAGTGTCCTTTGCTGTACAAAAGTTTGGTAATTTCATGAGATCTCAATGTTTGATTAGTGGTTTTATTTCTTGAGCAACTGGGGTTATATTCAGAAAGCCATTACCTATGGCATTTGTTGAATGGTTTCCCCTACTTTTTCCTCCAGCAGTTTCAGAGTTCCAGGTCTGATATTAAAGTCTCTGATCAATTTGGACTTGATTCTTGTGTATGGAGAGAGATAAGGATCTATTTTCATCCTTCTACATATAGAGATCCAGTTTTCTCATCACCACTTGTTGAAAAGGCTGTCTTTTCTCCAATGAATTTTTTTTTTTTTCTAGGTAGGGTCTCACTCTAGCTCAGGCTGACCTGGAAATCACTATGTAGTCTCAGGGTGGCCTCGAACTCATGGCAATCCTCCTACCTTTGCCTCCCTAGTGCTGGGATTAAAAGTGTCCACCTTCGGGCTGGAGAGATGGCTTAGCGGTTAAGGTGCCTGCCTGCTAAGCCTAAGAACCCAGTTCCAATCTCCAGGTCCCAAGTTTAGCTAGATGCAAAGTGACGCAAGGGCTCAATGCCGCACTTGCTCACAAGGGGGCACACGCATCTGGATTTCGTTCACAGCAACTGAGAGACTGCCCATTCTCTATCTGTCTCCCTCTCCCTCTCTCTCTGTCTGTCTCTCTCCAAAAATAAAAAATAAAAATAAAAATAAAGCCACCATGCCTGGCTTTTTAATTTTTTTCCTTTGGCATTTTTTGTCACAATTCAGATGGCTGTAGCTGCCTGGATTAACATCTGGGTCATCTATTCTGTTCCATTGATCTATGTGTCTGTCTTTGTGCCAGTACCATACTGTTTTTGTTACTATAGCCCTCTTGAGTTTAGTAGACTTATTTTGAACATTTCACTTAATAGTTTCACTAAAATATGAACATTCATTCATTATTTTAAAAACATAAAATATTTTTCATACACCTTTATCTCCTCATATCTAAAGACCTATATGATAGACTATCCAGTCCAACCGGTCACATTGTCACTGCTCATTTTATCAATCGTTTTCTCTGTTCATTATTGCTTTGAATATATGTCTCCTTAAATTCATATCAAAATTTAATCTCTATTGTAGTAGAGTGAAGAGGGAGGACCTTTTAGGAGCCAACTAAGTCATGAGGTATCCTACTCTTTGAATGATATTATAACCCTAATTTTTAAAAGTTCAAGGGAGCTATTGAGCACTTTTATTCTCCGTTTCAGCAGGTGAGGGCACAGTATTTTGTCCCTTCTGCAGGACTCTGAGGTAAGGGGACACCTTGAAGCAGAGACTAGCTGTTACCAGACATTAGCCCTGCCATAACTTCACTCTTAGACTTCTCAGCCTCTGGGGCTGTGGGAAATGAATTTCTGTTGCTTAAAAATTACTCTGTCCCAGGTATTTTGTGCTAGCAACATAAACAGTTTAAGACACTGTGCTTATGCTTAGATAGTTTCTATTGTCAGAATTACAATATTTTGTTACACACTTTTCAACCCAAGTTTGCCATCATTAATTCCACCTATGGATTTATTTCTCTAATACTGTAGCTTGTATTCAGAGAATCCATATTTAATTCTGTTCATATCTTCCATTTCTCTCAAGATAATGTCCACATTATCTTTTAAATCCTTGGGCAACATTGAATGGATTTATATATTATCTATTTTAAAATGCTTATCTGCTAATTCAATCATTTCATTCATTTCTGGATTTACTTCTCTTTGCTTATCTTACCACAGTTTATGTCACATTTTCCTGTTACTTAAATGATACCAATTTTTCATTGAAAGCTATACACTGTCAACTTTATATCATAAAGTACTCCATTTTTTGTAGCATTACTTTCCTTTTTTGCATTTCTAGGAATTCATTATTTACATACAGTTTGTAGCAAAAATAAGAGGAAGGCACAGATATTTATTACATGACATGTGATATCACATATGCATAGTCTTTGTCATTATCAATATCTCCTGCCAAGGATGGCATGTTTATTACAACCTAGGACCTACATTGACATAGTGTTGTTTTTTTTTTTAAGTCCATGTTTTACTTAGAGTTCACTTTTAACATTGCATAAGTCCAGATAAATGTGTAATGACATGTTACCATTACAAGATCATTCAGATTAATTTCATTGTTTTATAGGTTTTCTAGGCTACTCTTTTTCTCTTATAGCTAGAATCTATGGTGTGGAACCTCTTCACATTAGCATATTTTACTTAGTAATATGCCTTTAAATTTCCTCCAAGTCTTGTAATTTATTCTTAATTATCATTGAATGGTATTCTGTTGTTAATACCTCCCATAGTTTATCTACTTACCACTGAAAATATCTTTGCTGCTTCCAAGTTTTGACCATTATGCATAATTTTTTTTAAAGAATGCTAGAACTTATTCTCCCAGGGGGCTGTTGCTCATGCAATAAATTGAACTTTTGAGTCAATTACTTTTAAGAATTTTGAATTTGGGAATAGATTTTCCTTTTACTCTAGGGAAGTCTATCCCTACTATGAGTTTTCTATCTGGGATTTCTACTATTGATCTGTATTTTCAATATACTTTCTTCATCCTAGTCAATCAGAATTAAATTCTTCCCATTCTTTTTAAGTCCCAGCCAGGAACTTTGCACTTATAGACTCTTCCCAGCCACCATTCATTGTATCTTAAAGTTTTACTCTCTCTGAATATTTTATGTAAAAGGCAATGAAGCCTACATGGAGATTTCTGCAGTTTTTCTACCTCCACATAGTTCTTCCTTATATGAATGTCTTTCATAAATCCTAGAGGTTTCAGTCTTTCCTGACTTTAACAAGCAAGTGCTCTGTAGTCCTGACACACCTGTCCTTCCTTCTACCCATACATTTATTTCCCCCATTGCTTGCAGCACATACTCTCCTGCTATCCCTTATATGGGAAAGCTGATCCTTACCTTTACATTTTTCACAGTGGGAAGGTAAGTTTAATTTCAGTCATTTCACTTGGGCCAGAAAGAGTTTTAATTTATTTGCTTATTTGTTTAAATCCTATTTGTCTTTTCTTAATCATCTCTAGAGGACAGAGGCCTGCATGAGTTTTAAAAGGCTGAAAAGTTGAAATATTGATATTTCTTGCATAAATCTCTTAGAAGTAGTCCCCCAGTTTTGGTGTGAACATTTAATGCAGTGCAGCTCTCACTGCATCTCAATAAGCATCCTTCTTTGTAGATAGTTCTAATGCCGTAAAATCTCCCTCATATGATTTCTTGAAATCTCCCTTGTCTCAATTCTGTTTCATGATCTTCTTTCATCTCTGCTTTCATATACTGAGGTTGCTTTAAACAGGGATGAATTATAATTTTCCCATATTATGCTGTTTTCTCTGATAAAATCAAAAGAACAATATCTAATTTTGTACAATTTTATTAAGATAATTTTGCATCTGTTGTCTTAGTAGAGAGGGCATAATTACTACCATTACTAAACCTGAACAAATTGTAATCTTGAAGCCACAGGCTGACATGTTGAGGAAGGGTTGTGATGTTAATGAGTTTCTCAAATTTTTAATTATTCATTTTCATTATTACTTGTGGTGTTGTTGCTTTAGGGGTACCTTACTCTTTGTATTAGACAGCTTCAGGTCACTGAGATGAACTTCTAGACCAGGCACATTTATGGAAGAAAGGGATTTATTGAAGTTTACAGATCCTGGGGAAGTTCCATAATGGCAGAAAGAGCTGGCCTGCTTTATAGGTCCAAGCTCCATCTTGACTAACCCTCATATTGCTAGAAAGTCCTACTGGATCCACTGGAGGACAATGGTCACCAATAGCAGGAATAAGCATGGGACCCTGCAGACTAAAAAATTAACCAGCTGAACAAGAAGTACACACTTGTGCAATAATGGCACACAGCCTTTGCCAGTAACCTACTCTTCTTTTATTGGACATTTTTGCTCAGTGGGAAAGAAATCACACATGGTACTGAGAACCAAGTCTGAATCCCATAGTCAGGAAACTCAGACTTTAGGAAGAAGCCCCATATTGGTCTCTGAGTAAGAAGAGTGGGCTTGCACATCAAAAAGCCTCTCAAATAACTTTGCATACCCCCTTCAATCCAAGCTGCTCTCACTCACTCTTGCTTGGTAAAGCTATGTTATTTTACATAGATGGAAGAGAAAAGAGAAGAGTTCCAAGATCCATCAATATGAAAGGAAGATAGTTGGCTGCCCAGCACAAGATGTGCTATCTCTACCAAATGTACTACTGGGGCCTAGGAAAAATTGCAGAGGAAGTGGCAACATGAATACTGTTCTCACTCCTAGTCTGGCAACCAGCTCAAGGGCAATGGTGACAGACATTGTGGTCACTCAAAACCTGTCAAAGCAGATATCCAGAGGCTATAAAGAACTCAACACAGAGTGGATAGAAATACCCCAAGACATGGTCATGGCACTATCCCACAGGGACTTACTGAGGCTTCCTGACTCCACAGTGAATGCCATAACCCCACTGAGAAGGGCCCCCCAGGAAAATTGGAGCAGGAGTAAAGGGATAAAATAGTATAGCCTTTTAGAATATATAAACTGCAATAAAAATTTTAAAGAAACTACTACATTTCACAGTCTGCTTTGTAGTAATGTATGCTTGACCAATGAGTTGAAACAGAAAGGCTTCCAATATTCCATATTTAAGGACAGATGACAAAGTATGAGGTACTTTATTTTTTTTCCTCTGACTTTTTTTTTCTTGTCTCCATCCTGACTGGAGTGGCATTTCTGGAATGACTCTGCCCTATGAGATGATACTGGGAGTGGAGCTGTGTGGAAGGATGGCAGAGCAGGAATTTAGAATTTTGATCTCCTAGTGACATTGTTTCAACCACTCTACCAACCTGGCCCCATAATTTTGCACTTCCTTGTGTAGGAGAAATAAACTTCTCTCTAATAAAAAGGGAAATAGATTTAGCTACTTCTTTGTGCTTACATAATAAAAGACCAGGAACTTATCCTATATTGATGCTCAAGGTTTTTTCAATAATTTATTACATATTAAAATGTAAATATACCTCCTATTTAATATCTAAAACTCTCTGATAAGTAATATTTGCTGTATTCTGCAGATTAGGGAAATAGACTTTCTAATTATTTTTTCTCAAATTTACATAGCTAGCAAATATATTATCTGAGAGGTTAATACCAACCGGTCTCAGTGTAAAGTGTATGCACTTAATACAATATCTTCTAGCTTCTACTTGGCTTGGAACTAAAGAGTAAAGACATTTGTGTCTGGTGGAATAAGCTAATATACATGGGCTGTAAGTAATAAAATGCAGACATTTAATACTGCATTTCCACCTACCATCTTCCTGTTTCCTTTTAAAATTATAGCAGTGCAATTTAAATTCTCACAAAAGGTATTGTGCACAAGACAGAAGTAAACTTATAAAAATACTCATAAATAGCTACTAAAATCTTGTGTTTGCTTTCTTGTAAGCAATCAAATACCTAACATTTTGGAAAAGTTTTAGCAAGATGCAATGGATGAAGGTATGCAAAGTAGATTAGATTAGCAATAGATTACTTTATCAACTCTGCTTGCAAATAAAGTTTTATTGAAACTAACTTGTTTACATATTTCTTTACAATGCTCTAATGCCAGAATTTAGTGAAGTTCGCAGTTGCAACAAACACTATGTCATATAATGTCTAAACTGCATATTTTTCTTTCTTTTACTGGAAAAAGAATTACCAACACCTGGAATAGACAGGGAGAATGTTTTAGAGGTATAATTTCATTGTTTCAAGGAGTAGCATCAGTACATTGAGCTTCAAGTTAAAAAGGTTTGAATAACTTTTAGATTTATTTATTTATTTGAGAGAGAGAAAGAGGGAGAAAGAGAGAGAGAGAGAGAATGGGTGCGCCAGGGCCTCCAGCCACTGAGAAGAAACTCCGATGCATGCTCCCCCTTTTGCATCTGGTTTATGTGGAGAATCAAACCAGGATCCCTTGGCTTTGCAGGAAAACACCTTAACCACTAAGCCATCTCTCCAGCCCCTGAATAACTTTTAATGGGTTAGAGAATATAGAGGCAAAGGTTAATGGGTTAAGGAATATGTATATACAAAGGTTGCTAATTTCCACAAATTAACTAAGCCTTTATTATTATGTAACAAAGACACATGAAGACAATTCCATAAGGATGTATGTAGGTGAGCTTTAATCTAATGTATAATGTAGTAGTAAAACATGCACCTATAGCAACTAAAATATTATCGGCTACTAGAAATTAAGCATATCTCTGCATAGCGGTAAGTAATCAAACTGAATAGGGCTGGCATGAAAATTCATCCTGTGGAAAAAAAGAAAAAAAATTCTGTTACATTTCTGTGGTTCAGCAGGGAATCTCTGTAGTAAAAACAAAACTGAAATGACAAGTGTAAAAACACAGTTGATTAACTCAAGTTTTTATACTGGAAAACATTTCAAAAAATAAGAGATCTCTGAGAGGGGGCTTAAAAGCACATTTTCAGAGAAGTGACAAGACAAATGTAGAGAATGTTGACTCTAGATGAGGAGAAGGTGGTAGCATTGAAAGCTATAGAAAACCATTGATAGATACAGAGCTGTCTGTGAAGGTCCTTATGTAACTATTACCACTTCCAGTTTGCTAAAGATCTAAGGTGATTTTCATCATAAATCTTTGTACTTCCTGGTGAATGGAGAGGGGGAGGCACACTTTGATAAGTTTCTGTCCCAGTTTTAGGATAAGGATATATATATATATATTATATTTTTCTGTCCTTCAGTTGTTAGGGTGGAGTGTATAAGAAAGTCTTCATGAAAATTGGGGACAAGATTGAGCTTGATAATCACACAACATGATGGTTGAAACTGGGATTGGTTGCTTTGCTGAACACCATTGGGTTTATGTTTGAGTTTAGAAGACTAATAATACAGGGTTAGTTATGTCTTGGTGTGAACAATGCTTGAGAGAAT
This sequence comes from Orientallactaga sibirica, assembly GCA_036365145.1. Lineage (NCBI taxonomy): Eukaryota > Metazoa > Chordata > Mammalia > Rodentia > Dipodidae > Orientallactaga > Orientallactaga sibirica. The sequence goes on from JAEOAD010000034.1 coordinate 16,559,596, forward strand.
TATAATAATATGAGGCTTAAGTAATGGACTCAGTCAATTCTCTATATCAAATGTTTAGTGTGAGGAATTAGATAAGGAGCTAGTCTGAATATTTCTTCCAAAATAGAAAATGTGATCAAAACTATGTATTGAATAAATAATTTTGCACACTCTCTCTCTCTCTCTCCCTCTCTCTTTCTCTGTGTGCATGTATACCATGTATGTATGCATGAGCATGTGTGAGTAAGGAAACGTGCTGGCCATGGCATGTTTGTGGACCTCAGAAAACAATTTCAGGTGTCAGTCCTCATAGTGCACCTTGGTTGGGGCATGATTTCTCATTGATCACTGTTGTCTTCACCAGACTCCTTAACCCATGAGATTCTGGTAATCTTCCACTCTCAATCTCCCATATCACTATACGTACACTAGGAATACAAATGCATGCTACTACATCCAGGTTTTCATTGGTCTTTGGGATTCAAACTCAGGTTTTTATGCTTGAGCAGAAAAAACTATTTCCCACTGAGCCATTTCCTAATTTCAAGTTATTTTAATTCATGAACATTATCAATTCTATTGTTAAACCTCAGCATATAAAAGTATTGATATTATAATTTTTATTTTTCTATCATGACCTGTCTATATTTGGATAAAAATATGAAAATTATTTATTGTATCCTTGAAATATTTGAATAGTCATGAGAGGTAATTCTTCTCTATTCTTTTTAAGAATGACATTCTCGATATTACAGAATATGCCAGATTGAATTTGTAATAATTTTATTACAGTTTTTCTCAAGTTGTTTTGTAGTCAATAATTGAAATAGAAGGTTTTAAGATGTAAGGAATATTTGAAAGCTTTGAAATGATATCTATCAGGCTTGGCATGTAGAGTGCTTGCCTAATATGTGGAAGATCCCGAATTCCATCCTTACTGCTACAAATAATAATAATAACATTTATTTTTCATTTAAATAAAACATTTTGTCTTTTTTAGTTCATCTATTATTTTATAGTTATAGTTTTCTTCATCTATTGATTCTCATGCCTTTCAGTGTTTTTATCATAACTATTAAATCACATCTTCAATTCTATTTTCTCTTTATTACATTTATTCATAGGTATGATTGATTTTTAAATAACTTATTACAATTTGTCAACTGGCTTTTAAATGAATTTATGAATAGGTATAAATTAGATAATGAGACTCTATTTGAACTTGATTGAAAAATAGAATGAGGACCTGGCAGAGTATCACTATTGTACTGTGGCCTCTTGGGGTAACAATTGTACTTTACATGACTTTTTTTGCCCAGGAGCCCACAGTTACAAAAAAGACTGGGCATGCATTCATATGAAGGTATCCTTACATTAGATTCACTGTCCTTCCTAACACACTCTATATTTCCTCATCACATGTTTGCCTTCTTTGAAGATTTCCTCACCATTATATACCCACTTGAAACTGTAATAATGGGCTTTAGTTCTCTTTGAGATTATGCCAATATTTTTCAGAGTTATTACACAGAGAGTTTTGAATATCCTGGCTAAGTTGATGTTCAGCCCTTAGAGAGGTAAAAAAAAAAATAGAATCTGGGGGTTCAGTGAGATGGAGTATAACAGATCCACATAAGCTAATGGAGGCCAGATGCATCTCCTGTGTCCAGGTGTATTGAAGTAACTGTCACTCAAACACTGCTTATGAGGTGGAGGAAAGTTAATTCATGTTAATATGCAGAAATGATTCTTGTAACAACCTGTCAAGAGTGGAGAGGGATTTATTAGGAGAGAGAAATGAGGAGAAAATTAGCACTGGAAAAGAACTGAAAAATTAGCTGAGAGAACAAAACAATTCTCTGTTATAATCAGGAGAGAAGTAGCCAGAATTTCTTTCTTACTAGCAATTCATATTATAATTAATCATGCCTTATGCTTAAGAAATGGAATTAAGAAATCAGTCTCTTTTCAAAAGACTACATCTACTGTACTGAAGGGCTTGTGTGGATCAATTTAAATAGTGCATAGGTTTAAAACATATACTCAATATGACATAATATTCAAGGAATTTGCATATAATATAAATGTAATATATCTATGTATGACAATGAAATATTTATCTATTGAATAGAGAAGTTGCAACAGTATTCAAATTAAATAAAAATATTTTGATAATATCAGTGACCAAAAGGATATTAGTACTCTAAATATTCTCTGAGTGTTTAAGAAATCATTTACTATTGGTTCTTGGTAATACATAGATAAGAAACATCAAATACTTGACCCAATTAACTCATAATTTTATCAACATAAGGTGAATCATGAAGTAAAAAATAGTGGATGTTTTGCTTAGGCATAATCTGAGCACTTGGGAGACAGAGGTAGGAGGATTGCTGTAAGTTCAAGACCAGTCTGAGACTACATGGTGAATGCCAGGTCAGTCTGAGCTAGAGCAAAATCCTACCTAAAAAAAATAAATAAATAAAATAAAAATAAAAAGGACTCAGAAGAAATAGAATGATTAATTTCAAATTACTGATGGAAATGTGGTATCATGTTTCAAAGGCATAGAAATGGATATTAGCTTAGCAAATAAATTAAAATTTAGTTTCCAAAGGTGGAATAGCAACCAATGCCTAGGAAAAAGAGTTCACAATGACTCATTTTATGTGCAAAAATAACCCTTAGTTTTGCATTGTTTTCCCATTAAGATCAACAACAACAACAACAATATGAGACTGAGACTAAGAAATGGGGAATAGTTTATTATATGTGATAGAATTGACAGGTAAAAAGACAATATCATACATTTCTTCATCCAGAGTTCTGAATTTTATGTCAATTGTAGACTTTATCATTTAGGAAAAAAAGCAAAGTTTGACTCTGTTTTTAATTTTTTTGTTAGTACACAACAAATTAGATAGCTTAGAGTTTCCAAACAAATTTTATGTTTTGTTTCACTTCCATCCTCTTTCCCCACTCTATGCCAAGGATGAGGAGTAAAATGAAACCCCCTTCTGTTTCTGGAAGGAATGTAAAATGGTGAAACCATTTTGGAAAACTGGAAGATAATATCTACTAAGCTAAAAGTAATAATCTAATTTAGAACTTAATAGGTCCACTTTTTTGTTGTTGTTGTTTTTATTTTTCATGGTAGGGTCTCACTCTAGCCCAGACTGACCTGGAATTCACTGTGTAGTCTCAGGGCGGCCTCAAACTCATGGTGATCTCCTACCTCTGCCTTCTAAGTGCTGGGATTAAAGGTGTGTGCCACCAGGCCCGGCACCACTGATTTTTTTTTTTATACCTACTAGAAAAGTGCTTGGATATCCACAGAAATAACTAAATGGACTTTTAGTAGGAAAAACAATCTATAAACAATCTAAAAGTGGCTTGAAAGTGAATGACTGGATAAACAAATTAAGCATATAATTACATAATGTACCACTACAGAACTGTACAAATAATGAACTATTCATAATAGACCCAAGATCCCCTGAAATGGAAAGAAAACAGACAAAAGCAGAATATATGAGTTAATTCATACCAAACTGAAAGACAGCACTAATTTATAATGTTAGATGTCAAAAATAGTAGTTAGCAGTAGTAGAAGGCAGAATAATGGTCCCTCAAATACATTCAAATTCTAATTTCAGAGGTTGTAAAAATGTTACCTCACATGACAAGGGGCCATAAAGATCAAGACACATTCACCCTAAAAGGAAATGATTATGCTGAGTTAAATAGGTGGGTAGGGAGGTACTGCAATGACATAATTCATAATGGAAGAGGGGATCCAGGTTTGATTATAAAGGTTCGTAATCCTACTTGCTAAGGAAGCTGAGGCAGGTAGATTAATAATTCAAGATTTCTAACATTACAGAGTGAGTTCAACGGTCAGTCTTGATAAAGTAGCAAGACACTGTCACACACACACACACACACACACACACACACACACACACACACACGGCAGGGGGAACAGGAAATGGCTGAGTGTACAGCTCAGTGGTTGAGTACTGCCATGGCATGAAGAAGATATTGGTACCTCAAAAATATAAATAATAAATTAATAAATAAGATGGAGAAGTTCTGAAAAACAGAAGTGAGATGTGACGGTTTTGGCTTTGAAAACGGAATAGGGAGCATGTCCAAAAGAGTATAATAGCCTCCTGAGCTTTGCAACAGCAAGATAATGTGTTTTTCCCTAGAAATCCAAGGAAGGAATGAACTCTGCCAATACATTCTTAGCTTGGTAGGACTTTTAAGATTGTAATTTATAATGCAGAAGTCACTCAGTTCAGCCAAGATTTATAATAGCAGTAGACTATAAAACAGACAAAGAAGGACCACAAAGGAACCTAATGGGATGTTGCAATTTTCTCCATTTTCATTTGTGATATAGACTAGCCAAGGATATGTTAATGGAAAGCATCCTTAAGCTACACAGATGGATCAGAATACTGTATGAACTTGAACCTCAATTAAAAAGCCATTCATTGACCACACATTTTTTAAAACTGTAATTAATTAATGTCATAAAAGTTTTGAAGAATTTTAATGCAAACCTGAATGGAAATATGATTTCTGAATTAAAGTTTTTCTTTTTGACACATCCATGCATGTATATAATGAAATTTGGTCTTATCTTCCCCATACAATTACTCTTTCTTTTTGTCTACCCCTCCCACTAAACTTATTTACACTTAATCCTCATCCTAAATTCCTGCCTTGTTTTTGTTGATTTAGATCCACTGAGTTAAGATTGCTTGATCATGGGTGGAAAGTTATTTATTGGAGTATGGGCAACCTACTAGTGGCTACACAATGAAGTTCATGACTCCCCCTTCCTCCCAATTATTACCTGCCTTTAGCTACTCTGGGAGATGTGAGGTCTTATCAGTCCTTCCTCATCCATGATGAAATAATAACAGGTTCAATCTTGTGCAGGAAATCACAGCTTCAGTGAGCTCATGAGCACAATGGCCAAGCGATTTTTTTTTTCAGCCACAGATGCATAGTAAAGGTTAAGGTGCACACACTATTCATCTAAGAGTCATACTCTTAATATTGCTTCCAGGCAAACTTGTTTGTTTTATCAGAATGACATCTGTCATTATTCTTAATGAAATACTGTTTTGGTGAAATATGGAGCTTAAGTTTAATACTCATCAAGAGAAACTGAATTAATGTTTGTGGTTAAAGGAATAAAACATATATTTGTAGATTATACAAGAATAAAGAAAATATATAAAATTAAATCTAAAGCAAGCATTTCAATATATATTCAAACTAAGAACTACTTAAAAATATATGAGCCTATATATGACACTCATGTGCAGTAACATCTGTAAGCAAACATGGACAAAGGCCATGAGGAGTCTGGGCTTTCTGTCTTTCCTGCCCTCTGCCTGTATCTTAATCTCCATCCATGTAATGTGCATGTTTAATGAATGCCTTCTCTATCAGGTAGAAATCTGAAGATGAAGAAAATGGCAAAAAGAAAGCTGATAAATGGAACATCAGGTGTATATATCTATATATCACGTTTCCTTAAAATATTCTTATAGGCATTTTTAGTGGGAGGAACATGTTGAATGAGTTATCAGTAGTAGGAGGGAATGGAACAGAAAGTTTTAGACAAGATTAAGGAAGAAGTTTTTCCTTGCAGTGGGAAGTTAAGCATTGAATATGAAAAGTTCCATAGAAGAACTTCCCAGGCAGGGGTGATATTTTTCTGCCAGGGTACATTTAACTATCTATGCAGATTTGTCATTGTCATAACTAGGAAAGGTGTTATTTTGTCTAGTGGGTAGAGTTCAGTTTTATGGATAAATTTCCCACAACAACAACAACAAAATGCTTCCCAAAGAAAATGATTATCTAGCTCAGAATATTGCCAGGGTTGAAAATATGCTTTTTTATTTTTTTTTCTAGTGGCAACTATCATGGATGAGACAAGTTCTGGAAAAGACTATGGCATTTTTAATGAGGCTAAAAGTATTTCTCAGAGACCAGTATTTGTCATTTACACATTTTTGGAGCTGTTAAAAGGAGAAGCTGAGCAAAATTGGGGTCTGCAGAATAGAGAACACTTCAGGAATAACTGTCGATGAAAATGAACTGAAGAGTCAATAAATGCTAAGGAGAGGAAGTGACAAGCAGTGGGCAGAAAGCCCAGCCAGCCTAGTCTTTCATCTGGGTCTACATAATTGTATTACGTTGTGATTAATTAACCATGCTAAGTGTACAATCAACTCTGAAGGCTCAGCACACGTGACCCAAATTAGTGCTGACTTTCATCACCATACAGAGTGAGGTTAATAAAGGTTGGGTGGGTGGGTAACCATTACTAGGGAGTATGAAGACTTGAATTCTAGTCCTAGTATATCCAGCAATTCACAGCTTTTTGATAGGTAGGCCATTGTATTCACTGGCTTTCATTTTCACAACTTAAAGCAAAAGTGGTGACTTGGTAATTTGTTGAGTACTATATAAGGTGGTCAGAAACTTTTCAGGAATAAAAACATATTTTCACAGTTGCTGCAGTATTGCTAATAGATTGTCTTCAGCTTCTAGCCTTTCTAGGAAATTGCCACAATTTAAGTTTAAAATTCCTGCCAAAGGTTATGCTTCCTTCTCAAATGGTTTATATCCAATAAACCATTGATTCTTGGACGTGTCCTGAAAGGTCCTCTCGTTCTAATTTAGCACAGCTTTGAAGATCACAGCATCTTTGGACTCTTCTTTAGTGTTCATCAGATGTGCCACTGAAATAGAAGCAAAGATTGACCTTTCCTTCCACCTTTCCTTCTTTCACCTTTCCTTCTTTCTTATACTGACTAATCCCAAGAACACTGCAAATCAACCCAAACCATGCTTCTTTCCATCTCCGAGTCTGCTTCCTAGGAATCTCAAACTATAGCATATGACTTTAGTTCTTCTTCCATTTATCTTATTTATAATTTCAATACTCATAGTTTTATGGTAAATATGCTATTACTCATGATCTTAATATAAAATCCCTAAAGATAGAACTTGTTGGGCTCTGTGAGTGTGCCTGCATGTGTGCACATAAACAATCATAGATAATCTAATATCTCCTTACAGATCTCAAAGTCACAATTTCAGTATAAAAATAAATATTCAGGGCTGGAGAGATGGCTTAGGGGTTAAGGCGCCTGCCTCCTAAGCCTAAGAACACTGGTTGCAATCTCCAGGTCCCACGTTTAGCCAGATGCAAAGTGACGCAAGGGTGCAATGCCGCACTTGACTGCAAGGGGGAGCACACATCTGGATTTCGTTCACAGCAGCTGAGACACTGCTGGCGTGCCCAACTCTGTCTTCCTCTTCCTCTCCCACTCTCTCTCTCTCTGTTTCTCTCTGTGTCTCTCTCCAAAAAAATAATAAAAATAAATAAATAAATATTCACTGTGCTCTTTGATGAAGTACCTCCTAAAATATTAAGTGACAGTTTTACTGTTGATACATTAGTTGTAATTTTTTCTTAGTTAAGCTACTTTGTTGCTATTAACTAATGAAAGAAAAATTAGTATAGTAGATGATATATTTCTCTATATTATATAGATGGGAAAATCCCGGCTCAAATAGATTTTTTTGGTTGTGGATTTTATACAACCACTAAATGCACAAAAGTTAGGGCTAGAACTTAGTTTCTCTGAATTTATATCTGTATTTTTTCTAATCTGTGATAGCAAATAATTTCAAAACTAATTAAATAAGTTCACAGATGGTTGGATCATTATGGTTAGCAACTTTAGCTTGACTTAAGGAATCCTAATCATTTTCCATTTATATAAGATTGTATTCATTTTAATATAGAAATAATTTGGAGTTGGAGACTATTTATTACAGAAAATATAGATCAGCTCTTTCTCATATATCAAATGTACTGAATTGACAACTTATTGTTGAAATAGTGCACTGAGGAGAATATGAATGCCACTCCTGGATCAGTAGAGAAGATTTAGTGATGTCTGACATGAGCAGTGAGGTCAACACTGTGCTTCAATCCATGCATATTTAGGCCTAGTCTTAGTGACACTTTATTGTATGAATAAGAAAACTGACAGTAGAATCAAGATTAGAATCTAAGAGTCACCTGCTATCCCATTTATGGATATGCTTTTTATACCATCATAAATAAGTTAAAGTAAATTTAAGCAAGAAACAAATGGAAGCATCTGACTTTAAGAACACTGTCATACCTTGCTACTTGTGCTTGTGAATGAAAGTCTACTGTCTTCATGTGACCATTTAAATTTCATATTAATTCAAAATAAGTCAAATTTAAAAATTCATACGTGTAAGGTATAGTCACTATGGGGTAGGACAAAAGATATTTTCATCATCAGTGAAAGTTTCATTGGGGAAAAAACTCAATTCCATTGGGTCTCTGCAATTATTCTCATGCTCATATGTTCTGATTGCATCATAAATACTCAACAAAAATTAATTGAGGGTGATAATTGATGTTAAGAGAAATCTAAATGTTCTTTACCTTATGCAAATACCACATTAAAGTAACAGATCCCATGGGACAATTCCTTTCCAAGGTTAACTTTTTGTCTTCTGAATGTTCATAGAAATATTCATACGTTCATGCTATGTGTACCACATGCCTTCAATCAATCCTGTATTTCTACCATATACTTAGAGTGTAAGAAACACAGGTAAAACTTTAATAGGCTTAGTACATATTACAAATAACATGTCATTTGAGTATGTAACTTGTGGCCAATATATATATATATCAACTAAGATTTAGTTACTTTGATGTTGATTATAATGATCTGCATTGGTGATGTAGGAATATCCATGGTAAAGTGTCCCTGTAAAGATGATTTTCTTATGTAAAAGCCATGAGTAAGCTCTGTTGCTTCAATTCCATGATCTACCTTCAAAGGGAATTTGAGTAATGATATCTTTTTACTTTATAGATAAGAAAACTAAAATTTAACATGTACTTTTAAAAGAACATAAAATTTATAAATGTTTTGGCACATAATCTTAGTCCTGGGTCTGTTTCATAGTCCACAGTTCACACTCTGTTGATGACAAGATCCTTTTTAGGAGTATCACTTTAACCAGTTCTTGATTGCTAAACAATTTTTGGGAAAACTTTCTTTGAGAGTGACTACTAAAGATACAAGTGATTGGGTGCATTCTTCAAATTAGATAAGTTATTTAGCTTAAAATACAACCTCTAAATTTGCTTCTATTTTACCAATGTAGTGATTAATTATGTGACCAGGGAAGTACTCAGATTAAGCCAGAGGTTGCAGATATTCTGTCCTAGTTTCTAATTCAAATCTTGGTTCTTTCCACAATGGTCCATGCAGCACTGCATAAATCACCTGATTTCCCTAGACCTCAATTATCATCAAACAAGTAAAACCAACTCACTGCAAAGAATAGAGGTTGAGAACCTATATATATAAAAAAAAAACATAAAACAAAGCAGCACATTGTTGATACTCAGCATATTTGATCTCAGCTTGATTACAGAGGAATAATTATTGGTCTTTGTCCAAGGTCATTATTTATCTTATTCTAAACATCACCAAGCAAATATTTCCAAATCTTCACTGTGACAATTGTGCCTATCCATATTTCTTTGCTTTATAAGGATTAACTGATGTAGTGTAAGAGAAAAAAATTTTTAATCCATAAAATTAAAAGACAATGATAGTAGCTTACCTTATAAAAGTTTAATATGTGTCATGTAGTAACTTTGTAGGCATTTCTTGTTAAATCATCCCAAATATCATTAAAGGAATACTTGGATTAGAAAATTGGATAACAACAGTTGCAATTAGTAATGACAACAATCAAAGCCAGACTGAGCACCATAACCATTATACTCCATAGTCTATGCTTCATAGAGTAGGATGCATGAAGGGTTTTTAGAACAAGGGGAGCTCAATTTGGTTCCAAATATTTTTAAATCTTTGCCAGAGACTGTCAGCCATGCTCTAACTCTACCCTAACCCCACCCCCTCTCCACACACTGAAGCTTGACTTCCTCATCCATCATTTTCCTTTTAATAACATCCTCCCATTCATCTACTCTTTCCTCTTCACACCCCCTGGCATGTTGACAGTGGCTGGAGTTTCCCATTAAAGCAGTCATTCTTGTAGAAAAAGTGAGCTGACATGATTAATGTCAGTCAGTGACTAAAGGCGGCACCACACATCTCTGCACTCAAGTAATTGGAAGTGTGGCGTGTCCCAAATACACCTGGAATACTTTTCAAAAGTTTGCTGCAAAACAGTGAGCTCCAGTGCTACTACTTCAGAGTTTATTTCACTGGTATTACTTTTCAGGGAATCTAGAATCAGGAAATGTTAAATTGTGACTGTTGATATTTGAAATGGCCTGGTCACTTAATGTGCAAGAATAAATTAATAAATTGAAAGATTTAGTCAGGAAGAGTAACTTGTCCAAGGTCATTGTGATATTTCAGTATAGCAGGCAAGATGAGAGCCTTTCCTCATGATTTCAATGATTGTGCCCTTATTTTTCATTATAAATATTATCCAGCTCTTTGCCCATCTGTCTCTGCTGGGATCAAAAATGAAGTTGAATTGACTTCCATAAGTGAGTTCTCCATTTTCCCCCAAAGGGACTCTCCTTAGGTATCTTGATAGAATTTTAATAAGCATCTTCTTTTAAAAAGACTCCATTCTTCCCTTGCCCAACATCTTCCTGCAGGTCCCCTGTGAACTGATGATTCCAACTGGCTCCAGAGTCTCTCTCTGCCTCACTGCTCCACTGAATTCTTTAACATTCTCCCTCCAAAGGCACAAGTAAGCATCATGTCCTGAATTTAGAGAAGGAAATGTGAACTATTTGTGCAGTGCAAAGAAATGAGAGGGAGAAAAAAAAAAAAAAAAAAAAAAAAAAAAAAAAAAACCTGTGCCATGCATGCCTTTTCACAGACAAAATGAAAATATCATCATTATGTCCCCCTGGGAATCAAATTCTCAAACAAGAGTTCTTTCAGATCACATCTGTCTTGTGATGTAAAATATAGTCCCACTACAAGAATTATAAACAAAATTTAAAAATAGATAAAATCAAATTATACTACAAAATAAACAGCTCCCAAAACTTCAAATGTACATGTTGACATTTATACATATTAGAACATGTTTTCATGTTGGTCATATATATATTTTTTCAAGGTAATGTCTCACTTAGTCCAGCCTGACATGGAATTCACTATGTAGTCTCAGGCTGGCCTCAACCTCACTGTGATCCTCCTACATCTGTTTCCCGAGTGCTAAGATTATATGCTTGTGCCACCATGCCTGACCTTGGGTTAGCTTTTTGACTCTGATCAAAGAGACACAATTTTGAAGAAAAGGATATTTCCCAAACTATCTTACATCTTTATAACTTTCAGCTTCCCATGTTGACAGAAACTGTGTGGAACCAAGTTTCTAGAGACAGAAGAAATAAAAAGAGAAAGAAGAGAAAAATAATGGTATGAAAAAGAAATAAGAGTTCTTCACAATGAATAAGTTCAAAGTCAAGATAATTATCCATGGCAGAAACTGGCTATCACAAGAGACAGGATATTTCTCATCAAAGACCTATTCCTTAAGAGATAAAGGTGGTATGGTGGTTTGATTCAGGTGTCCCCCATGAACTCATCTGTACTGAATACTAGGTCCCCAGTTGGTGGCAATTTTGGAATTGGAGCCTCCTGAAGGTAATGTATTATTGGGGTTATGCTTATGGGTGTTATAGCTAGCTTACCCTTGCCAGTGTTTGGCACACTCGCCTGTTGCTGTTGTTCACCTGTAGGCCAGGAAGTGATGTCCATTATGCTCATGCCATTATTTTCCCTGCCATCATGGAGTGTTCTCTCAAGTCTATGAGCAAAAAAAAAAAAAAAAAAAAAAAAAAAAAAAAAAAAAAAAACAACTTCCTCTTTCAATGTGCTCTTGTTCAGGTGCTTTCTGCCAGTGATGACGTGAGGCTCACAGCAACAGTAAAACGGTACCACAAAGTGGGGGTCATTACTCCTAGAAACCTGACTGTGTAGCTTTGGTCATTTGGTACTGATTTGAGGGAGGAATGTGGAAGGATTTGAAATTGTGGCCTAAGAGACACCTTGAAATTATGATCACAGTTGAAAGACCCGGATGTAGTAAGAACTATGGACTGTGAGGTTTGGCTTATGAGGGATAGAAAGAACTTTATAGGGACTGAGCTAGAAGCAGCTTGAGAGCCTTGTTCTCTTCTCCCTGCTTATGTCCTGAGAACTTGTGCAGGGTTGCATTGTGTCTAAATAGATTGGTGTAAGCAAATTGCACAGAAAGAAATGAAATAATTGGGTCAAACTTCTGTTTATTAACCTGCAAGTACTGAGATTGAGCCAGCTGACCCGTATTGGGACGAAAGGAAAAATACAGACTCTTTTGAAGAGGCCTGAATGCTGAAGGAGTGTTCTAATCTTCCAAGTCAGATTTATTTTCCTCCTGGATTAACAAATTGATAGCCTACCTGGTACTATGGCATATTACAAATGCAAGAAAGAGAGGGTCATAGAATTTGCAATACAGTAAATATATGTTGTTTGTTTATTGGGTTCTTTATGGGGAAAATGGCCCTGGACAGTGTGAAACAGACTTGTTGGATTACCCTTATGGAGGCCTAATAGAGCCATGAGGCTGAAACATGAGACCCTATGGAGATGCCAGGACTATGGGATGGCTGCCAAGGAAAGCTTCTGGTACCAGATGAAATTTTCCATGACTGTGAATAGCCTAGCTGGAGAGGAGGAATTGGAACTCCAGAGACTCATCACTGATTAGAATTATCAAACTTTATAAAATTTTCACTGGCAAGATTTGCTGTATTTGGAGCTACGGAGTTTGAGTTTGTCCTGTTTGATTTAAATTTTGTATTGATTGACTATTTCTATGCTATGCCCAATGCTATCTTTTGCAATGTGAATGTTTATTGTGTACTTTTTTTTTTTTTTTTTGGTATTATGGCTCAGTGAAAAGACCTTCAACTATGAGGATGTTTGATCATCATCAGGATTGATTATAGCCTATGGGGAATGCATTGCATTTTACATCATGGATGATTATCAATTTATGGGGGCCAAGGGAAGAATGTGGTGGCTTGATTCAGGTGTCCCCCATAAACATATGTGTTCTGAATGCTAGGTCCCCAGCTGGTGGCAATTTTGGAATTGGAGCTTCCTTGAGGTGATGTATTGTTGGGGGCAGGCTTATGGGTATTATAGCCAGCTTCTCCTTGCCAGTGTTTGGCACACTCTCCTGTTGCTGTTGTCCACCTGATGTTGGCCAGGAGGTGATGCTCATCCTCTGCTCATGCCATCATTTCCCCCTGCCATCATGAAGCTTCTCCTTGAGTCTGTAAACCAAAATAAACTTTTTCATCTCACAAGTTGCTCTTGTTTGAGTGTTTCCTGCCATCAATGACAGGCTGATTTCAACAGTGGTCTTTCACTAGATATATTCACCAACTGATTATTTATGCTTTTACATCCCCTCTGGGGGTGATGTAAGAATTTGTGTGTCTTAGACTCTTTCAGTCCTAAATACATATAATTTCTTATATCTATAATCTGATTCAATAACAATGTCTGTACATATTTATTTCCCATTAAATGGGTAACCATTTTTTTCATAATGTAATATTTTCTTTTATATTCTTAAACCTGAAAGCAAAATAAAAAACATTAACATTTGTTTTCTTAGGAGATAAGGAAATACTATATGCTTAGATTTTATTTCATTTTTGAAAATAAAATAATAGAAAAATAACAGCTAACCATTATTAAATGCTTAATATTCATTCAGTATATAACAAGATATTATGTGTTTATTATTAAATTAATACAGTAAGTCCTTAAAGTTAATGGTACTGAATTATTATCCCCATTTTGTAGCAGACATCTCTGAAAATTGTGTAGGTCATAGAGTTAGTAGAAATACAGAGTATGATAGAAAGCACTATAACTTTTTAAAAATAGCCTTATCAAATGTACATTTGCTATACTGTCGCAGGTAGTCTTTGGGTGTTTCCAGATTCCTGGCATCTTACAGAATTAAAAAGGTGCATACAGGTATGTACGCTTTGATGAGTTTTAAATCTCCTTAGTGTCTACCACCATCTCCATGGAGAAAGTTATTTGGCTAGCATTGAAAGCAGCACTCATATTCAATCTTCCCTTCCTCCGTAATGTATCCTGAGCCCTGGTAGGTATGATAGAAATGACTTGTCCACTGCTAGGCACTCAGCTTTCTCTTCTTGTCATTTTTACTGATCATGAGTCTCCCCAGAATTTGCTGCCATCAATAAAATTCAGGTTATCAACTCAAGATTGAAAGCAGTGTTGATCAAAAGGAATGAACATATACATTTCTTGTTGGGCAGTTGGGCATAACCTCCCCATTTAAGCAAAGTACACTAGAAGCTGGAAGCTTCACTCTAGGTTATATGACTTTCCAAGCCACAAGGCTTCTGTTTTCAGTATCAGACATGATTCCTTCCCACTGAGCAGGCCTTATATCCAATTAAAGAGCTGTTGATCACCCATATAGCCTATAAACACTATTGCACTAGGGTGTTCCTAGGTGGTGTATTTTGTAGCTTTCTTAACATGAAAGGTAGCTTCTAACATCCAATCCAAGGCTCAGGAAACATTGTGGAAGAAGAAGCCAGAAGAATGTAAGAGCCAGAGGGTGGGAGCTACTGTCCTCCCCATAGGATCCAACTGATGCATTCATGACCACACAGTAGTTACCTATAACTCCACTAAGGAGTGATCTCAGTGGAAGGAAGGCAAGAGAGAGGGGAGAAAATAGGATAACCTGGTGGTAATATGACCAATTTGTCATATGTTCATATCTTATATTTACCAATAAAATTAATTTTTAAAATGTAGTTTTGCAGAAAGACCATTTATTAAGTCGCAAACAATACTAAAGGTTTGAGGACACTGCCAAAGCTACAGCATGACAAACAAGTAGACACTGTTCAAAGGCAATAGATTCTCCTTATAGGGCTTTTCTTTGTAAAAATTTTAGGTGTGGCTAGGTTAATTGCTAGGGGCACAATTTGGGTCATCGTATGGTTTGATTGGTAGGTTAAGGACCTATAAATATTTTTCTGCCATACAAATTCTTTCATATGATGCATCTGATTTTAAAAATACATATCCCCAATTATACCTAGGCCAAATATATGTAAATGTCTTTATATCTGCCTTTAATTACAAATACCCTTACTTATACTTAGGAGAAAACATTGTAAATAGGGGTTTCTCCCTAAAAGTTTACTTAGACATAGTTTACCTTATTTTGCATGTACCCTAAATCAGTCCAGGCTAGATGAACCCCTGTCATTCTGACCCCAGATCTATTAAGAATACATTTCAATAGGTACCATTCATGAAATAGCCATTAAGGGGAGGAGAAAACTAGGTGATTGTGTGAAGGTGTGCATGCAGGTCAATATAGGTTGTGGGGGATTGTCCAAGGCTCTCAACAGGTAGCTAGATGTTATGTGTAGGAAAAGCGTGTGCTTACTCTTCAAGCAAACCTATATTCTAGGTGAATAAAATATTCCTTATGCTTTTCAGCCTCAATACCATTTTGAAAAAGTACCTTGCTTTTATTGCCGTGTAATGTATATACTGCTAAAAATGTCTTATTCTCATCTAGTGTTAAGACCTGGGTTTTCTCTTCATGTCATTAAGAGTGTTGGATCTTCCCAGCATCTGTCATCATCTTTGAAAAGAAGATTCTCTAAACAAAAGTTATATTAGCATTAAAAGAAGGGCCTAAACATAATCACTTAGAAGGCTTTTCATGGGTATGACATCTGTGTTTAGCCAAAGAACAGTGGAAGCTACCCTCTGGGGTCTATTATTTTTCAAGCTCTATAATACCTTCTAGGGCTCAGGGAAGGTTACAGAGGCAGTCATGGAAAGAATATGAGTGCTGCTTTCTTTGCTAGCCAGAGAATTGCCTTTATGAAGATGGTCATACACACTGAGGGGACGCAAAAACTCATTAAAGTAGAAAATAAGAATCTCATGAGAATTCATCACTAAATATTTTCTTTTTTTCATGTTTGTATTGAAAACTTCTATACTTATAGACAATAAACCATGATATTTCCCTCCCTTCCCCCCATTCCCCTACAGAACTACATTCTCCATCATATCCCCTCCCTCTCTTCATTAGTTTCTCTTTTAATTTGATGTCATCATCTTTTTCTCCTATTATGAGGGTCTTGTGAAGGCATTGCTAGGCACTGCAAGGTCATGGATATCAAGGCCAATTTCTGTCTGGACAGTTGCATTGTAAGGAGTTGTATCCTTCCTTTGGCTCTTACATTCTTTCCACCATCTCTTCTGCAATGGTCCCTGAGCCTTTGAGGGTGTTATAGAGATCTTTCAGTGCTGGACACTCCTCCATCCCTTCTTCTCAGCACTATGTTGCCTTTTGGGTTACCCCAGTGAAAGTAACAAGAAATCAAAAAGCAAAATAAATAAATAAATAAATAATAATAATAATAATAATAATAATAGTACTGGCACAAAACCAAAGAAATATATCACGCAGATCACACAGAAGAATCAAGTACAAATTCCAGTAACTATAGCCATATGGTCTTTGCCAAAGAGGTGAAAATATACATTGAAGAAAAAAAGTATTTATCAAAAAAAAAAAAAAAAAAAAAGAAAGAAAGAAAAGAAAAGGCCCTGGAGAAACTGAATTACTAAATGAAGGAGGATGAATCTAGACCCTTTTATCTCACCATGCACAAAAATCAAATCCAAATGAATCAAGGATCAGGGGCTTCTATATAAGGTGGCAACTATAACTGGAAAAAAAATAGGGAAAACACTCCATGTTATAGGTGTAGGGAAAGACTTTCTGAAAAAACCTCTAGTCACCCAGGGAATAAGGCAAACAATCAATTAGGTCTCATGAAATTAAAAAGTAATTTACAGCTAAGCAAACCATTAACCAAGTCAATAGACATTCTACAGTATGGGAGAAAGTCTTCACTCTTCATCACCTGTGCACCTGAGATCAATATCTCGAATGTACAAAGAACTCACAGAACTAAGCAATATAAAATTCTTAGACCCAGTTAAAAAGTGATTCAGGGAACTGAAGAGAGTGCTGTCAAAGAAAGAAATACAAATGGCTGAAAACATGGAAAACAAATTTTGACATCATTACCCAGGAAGGAAACACAAATTAAAATAAGTATGAGATGCCCTCTCATTCTCGTCTGAACAGCAATCATCAAAATACTAAATTACAGCAAATGCTGGTAATGATGTACGGAAAGAGGAACCTTTACACACTGTTAATGGAAAAGTAAACTTAATTCAGCTATTATGGAAATCAGTATGGAAGTTTCTCAATAACCTGAAAATAGATCTCCAGCTATACCACTCCTGGGCATATACCAAAAAGAGTCTACAGTTTACTACAGCATTAATGGTTCAGCCATATTTACTGCTCTATTCATAATACCTAGGAATTGGAATCATCCCACATGCCCACCAATTGATGAATGAATAATGAAAATGTGGTAAATATATGTGATGTAGTATTATTCAGCTATAAAGAAAAACAAAATTATGATATTCACAGGGAACTGGATGCATCTGCTAAGAATTATACTAAGTGAGGTAACCTCAGTTCAAAAACTCAATTGTCTCATTTTATCTGTCATATGTAGATCCTAAACTAGAATACTTAGATTTGTTTATAAGTTATAGTAAACATAATTAATATTCCTGAAAGAAATAGAACCAATTAAAAATTTGCAGTAAAAATTATTTTTAAAAATGTCTTATTATTCTCTGCTGAAAAAGAAGAAAATAGAGCTGAAGAGACAACTTAGAAGCTAAGGCATTTGCCTTTAAAACCAAAGGACCCAGGTTTGATTCCCCAGGACCCATGTACTTGGAGGCCTTAGCATGTGCATTCTCTCTCTTTCTCTCTCTCTTTATCTTTCTCTCAAATAAACAAAAGAAAATTTTAGAACACTTTTTAAAAAGAAGGAGAAAATAGGTAAATATGATTCAAGTGTATAAAGTTTCACTTAGACAAGAGGGATGGTTTTTTTTAGATGTGTTTATTGTATAGCCTGATGTAGTTCCTTGACTAAAATCTCATGCATATTTCAAAATTGATAAAAGTATATTTTAAATGATTGTATCAAAAAAGTCAGTTCATGAGTAATACCTATGAAAATTAACATCGTTTTAAATAATTCTGTAATGCATTCATATATCAAAACACCACACTGTACCTTACCAGTAAACAGTCAAATAAAAATAAAATTTGGTGAGACGGTCAAGAGTCAAGATTGCATCCAAGTAAACATGCCTCACCTGGCGTGGAAGGAAAGGCAAGAACTTTAAGGTTCATTAGGGTTGGGCAGGAGGGCACTGAGGACCAAGGCAGGAATCCTCAGATTCCCATACTCTCAAGGGACCCACCAGTCTTCCAATTCCCCCTGAAACAGCCACCTTAGCCAGGGTCCCAGCCACAGGTTCCTACTGCACTAGCTCAGCAGACCCAAGCCAGCAGGCTAGTGTTCCCCACCCTAGGTTTCTTACACTGCAGAGATCCACAAACAAGCTCCATCACCCACACCATCCCACCCCCAACCCCCATGCTGGTGGGGAACCTCTCCCACCAGCTCCTTGCACTATTCCATCCCCACCCTCCATGCCGGTGGGAACCTCCCCCACCGGGTCCCGGCGCCATCCTGCCCCCACCCTCCATGTCAGCAGAGACCTTCATCCACTTGATCCCCATGCTACTCCACCCCCACCCGCCATGCCTGCAAGAACACCACTCAGTCTCCCGTGGCCCTACCCAAACTCTCCCTGCCTGCTCTCCCTGGGACCCTGCACCGGACCTCCACCCTCCCTGCTTGTGGGACCTCCACTCACTTGGCCCCCACACCACCCTCTGTGCCTGCAGGAACTCCACCAATGAACTAGCCCCACCCCCCAATACAGGACCCCAACACACCAGCTCAATCCTCATTGTTGCTGCTGGCCCCACAACCTGCTGGGGTGCAGGAACCCCATCCCAGGGTGTGGGTACTACCAACTCAAAGGCCAAATGCCATCCCACCCCTGCCTCCCCACCCTCTCTCCTCCCTCCCTGACCCAGACCAAGGCCAAAAAGTTATTCTTGACCATTCCCTTCCCTTTCTTGTCACCCCACCTGAAACACCACCAAGTCCCCTCCATGCGCTTCACCTGACCTGTAGCAATCCCAGATCACTGCTCTGCCTTGTCACAGGACCCTGTAATCCCAGGCACTCCTTGCAACATAGTCCTAATGCCCCACTGTCCCATCCCCTCAAACCTCAGCATCACAGAACAACCACACACTCCCATACTCCCCACTTCAACAGCCAGATGCAACACAGGTCAGCTTTTACACATTGCCCCCATCCCCTGCCCCTTGGGCCACCTGACTACGCACTCTCATACCCTGAACCACCAAAGAACAAGCCCCTTCATCAGACCATCAGACCCTCACCAGACCTTCACAGGCTCCGCTCTCTGAGCAGGCAGACCCCACTGCTATTAGAAGCCTAATCAAAATAAAAATAAAAGCGAATAATCACTGAAGACACTTCAAGGTAAACTACAGCTTTCTGCTACAGTTAACAAGATTCCTTCTCTGTGATGGGCAGACCACAGCACAAAAGAAATAACATGGAAAATCAAATGCAAGTAAATCCAACAAGACTGCTTAGTCTTGGATGTCTCTAATCAAAACATAGAAGAGATAATAGAATCAGAACACCAAAATGAAGACATAAGCAATGTAACCCTAGCCAAGAAAATAGCAGAACTTGCAGAAAATCAACAAAGGGCTAATAATTGTATGAATGCTGTTTTCCCAAGATTAGAACTAATAGAAAAGAACCAGGAAGGCCTCCAAAAAAGAGTTAAATGACCTGAAGCAGAGTGAAACAAGAGAGGACCTCAATGACTAGCTGTCTAAGCTCAATGTAGACATAAACAAATGCAAGGATGAATTCCAAGAAGCACTAAAAAAAAAATCAGAAAATGATATGAAAAGGGAACTTGACAGAGGATTGGAAACTAGACATAAAAAAAATAACAGTAGAAATACAAACCAAATTGAACAAAGCCAAAACTCTATAGAAGCTCTCAAGAACAGATTCAGTCATATGGAGGATCAAAACTCAGAACTGGAAGACAGAAAAGAAGAAACAGCACATTAATCCAAAAATTTCAATACATTCAAAAATTTTTGTGAACAGAACATGCAGAAATGTGGGATAGCCCTAAACCTTCTAACATTAGGATCATGGGGATACCAGAAGGGGAAGAAAATCAGACCAAAGGAATCAAGAACTTATTCAACAAAATTATTGAAGAGAACTTTCCCAATATCTCAAAAGAAAGTCCCATCAAGGTACAAGAAGCTAAAAGAACTCCAAACAGACTTGACCAAAGGAGAAATTCTCCAAGACATATATCATAAAAGTCGTAAATATTTATAACAAGGAGAGAGTCCTAAAAGCAGCTAGGGAAAAACAACACATTATATATAAAGGTAACCCCATGAGAATTACTTCAGACTTCTCAATGGAAACACTAAAAGCCAGAAGGGCCTGGAATGGAACACTGCAAAGGCTAAGAATTTATGGCTTCTAACCCAAACTACTCTACCCAGCAAAAATACCCTCATAATAGATGGTGAAAGAAAAACTTTCCATTATAAAACCCAGCTGTACAACTATATGAACATAAAGCCAAATCTACAGAAAGTACTTCAAGGAATTCTCTACACAGAAGAATCAAATAACCAACCTCAAGAACCTACAAGAAGCAGATCACAATAACCAAACTCAGAGAAGGCACTCAAAACAAAACAACCCTTCAAAGTCCAAAAAAAAAAACCAAACACCAAATCACCACAACATGGCAGGGATTAAATCAAATCTCACAGATATTACTCTTAACATTAATGGCCTTAATTCACCCATAAAGAAACATAAGCTGACAGGATGGATGAGAAAATTAGTCCCCTCGATCTGCCATCTTCAAGAAATCCACCTCACCACTAAAAATAGACACCTTCTCAGGGTGGAGAGTGAAAAATGATATTCCAAACAAATGGAAATAAGAAACAAGCAGGTGTTGCCATAGTAATAATATCAGATAAAATGGACTTCAAGCCAAAAGTAATCAAAAAAGACAAAGAAGGTGACCAACACCATCAGAGTCGGGGACTTCAATATTCCACTATCAGTGATAGATAGATCATCCAAACAGGAATTAATAGGGAAGGAAGAGTGCTCACCATTACCAAAGAGCAAATAGACCTAACAGACATCTACAGAACAATCTACCCAAATCTACAGATTACACATTCTTCTCAGCAGCCCATGGAACTTTCTCTAAAATTGATCATATATTGGGCCACAAAGCCTGCCTCCATATTTTTAGGAAAATCAATATAATTTCCTGCATGGTATCAGACCAAAATGCTGTAAAGCTAGAAATTAACAACAAAAGGTATGCCAGGAATCCCTCCAGCTACTAGAAACTGAACAACACACTTTTAAACAATAAATGGGCTGTGGATGAAATAAAAAATGAAATTGCAAAATTTGCAGAATTGAACGACAATGAGAACACATCATACCAAAACTTATGGGACACAATGAAGGCAGTTCTTAGTGGAAAACTCATAGCACTAAATGCCATCATAATAAAGACAGAGAGATCCCAAATCAATAACCTAACCAGCCACCTAAAGGAAAAACAAGAGGAAGCCAATCATAAAAGATCCCGACAAAAAGAAATGATTAAGATCGGAGCAGAAATTAATGAATTGGAAACTAAGAAGAAAATTAAGAAAATTGAAGAAGCAAAGAGCTGGTTCTTTGAAAAAAATTAACAAGATTGATAAACCCTTGCCCAATATGATCAAAAAAAAAAAAAAAAAAAAACAGACAGTTCAAATTAATAAAATTAGAAATGAAAAAGGAGAAATCACAACAGATATAAGTGAAATTTGGAGAATCATCAGGACTTATTTCATAAAGCTCTACTATACAAAATAGGAGAATATGAAGGAAATGGATGAATTCCTGGACACATAGCACCTACCAAAGCTAAACCCAGAACAGATTAATCTCCTAAACAAACCTATCACAACCATTGAGGTTGAAAAGGTAATCAAACACCTCTGCAAAAAGAAGAGTCCAGACCAGATGGTTTCTCAGCTGAATTCTATCAAACCTTCATGGAAGAACTGAAACCATTTTTTCTCAAACTGTGCCACACAATCAGAGAACAGGGAAAGAACCCCAACTCCTCCTATGAAGCTAGTATCACCGTAATTGCAAAACCAGACAGATGCCACAAGAAAAGAAAATTATAGGCCTATTTCCATGATGAACATAGACACAAAGATCCTGAACAAAATCCTTGCAAATCAAATTCAACAGTATATCAAAAGCATTATCCACCTTGATCAAGTAGGCTTCATCCCTGGAATGCAGGGGTGCTTCATCATATGTAAATATGTCAATGTAATACACCATATAAACAAGCTTAAACACAAAAACCACATGATCATTTTGATACATGCAGAAAAGGCCTTTGACAAAATACAACATCACTTCATGATCAAAACATTGGAGAGAATAGGCATGGACAGTTTATATCTGAACATAATAAAGGCTATATATGAAGCTCCTAATGCCCAAATAATACTTAATGGGGAGAGACTGAAGGAATTCCCATTGAGATCAGGAAAAAGACAGTGTGTCCCCTCTCTCTTCTACTCTTCAACATAGTACTGGAAATCCTAGCTCAAGCAGTAAGACAGGAGA
Source organism: Orientallactaga sibirica (assembly GCA_036365145.1). Taxonomy (NCBI): domain Eukaryota; kingdom Metazoa; phylum Chordata; class Mammalia; order Rodentia; family Dipodidae; genus Orientallactaga; species Orientallactaga sibirica. Next base: position 16,582,514 of record JAEOAD010000034.1, read on the forward strand.
AAGAAATAAAAGGAATACAAATTGGAAAGGAAGAATTAAGTTAGCCTTATTTGCAGATGACATGATTTTAGACATAAGTGATCCTTGAGCCTCCATCTCAAAATTCTTAAAGGTGATGAACTCCTTCAGCAAAGTAGTAGGATACAAGATTAACTCAACAAAACAAATAGCCTTTCTGTATGCAAAAGAAAAAAGATACAGAAAAAGAAATAAGCAACATTGTCCCATTTTCAATAGCAACAACAACAACAAAAAATACCTTGGAATAACATTAACCAAGGAAGTGAAAGACCTATACAATAAAAACATAAAAACACTCAAGAAAGAAATTGAGGAGGACCTGTGAAAATGGAAGGACCTCCCATGCTGCTGGATAGGCAGAATTAACATTGTGAAAGTGGCAATCTTACCAAAAGCATTATATAGATTTAACACAATACCAATAAAAATCCCAACTTCTTTCTTCACAGAGATAGAAAAAAATGATCTCAAAATTCATATGGAATGGCAGAAAGCCTCGGATATCCAAGCATATCTTCAGCAAAAGAAATTCCTCTGAAGGCATCATCATACCTGATCTAAAGCTATACTACAAAGCCATAGTAATAAAAACAACATGGTACTGGTATAAAAACAGGAATTTAGACCAAAGGAACAGAATAGAAAACCCAGACTTTGGGTCAAGTAACTACAGATACTTGATATGTGACAAAGGCCCTATCAATGTAGACTGGAAAAAAGACAGCATCTTCAACAAATGGTGCTGGACAAACTGGACAACCATATGTAGAAAAATCAAACTCAGTCCACACATCTCACCATACACACAAATCAAGTCCAAATGGATCAAAGACCTCAATATAAAACCAGAAACTCTGCTACTTCTAGAAGAAAAAATAGGAGGAACCTTCCATGATATAGGAGTGGGAAAAGACTTCCTGAACAAAACCCCAGCAGCTCAGGAAATTAAACAATCACTCAACCATTGGGATCTCATGAAGCTGAAAAGTTTTTTCACAGATAAATATACAATACCCAAAGCCAACAGATTACCCACAGAATGGGAGAAAATTATTGCCAGCTATACAACTGACAGAGGCCTAATTTCTAGAATTTACAAAGAACTCCAAAGCCTAAACAATAAAATGTCAAACAACCCACTCACAAAATGGTGCAGAGAACTGCACAGGGAGTTCTCAGAGGAAGAAATACAAATGGTAAACACACACTTAAGAAAATGTACAACATCCCTAATCATCAGGGAAATGCAAATTAAAACAACTATGAGATTCCACCTTATCCCAGTAAGGATAGCTAACATTAAAAAAACTAATGAAAACAAATGCTAGCAAGCCTGTGGAGAAATAGGAACCCTTTTCACTGCTGGTGGGAATGTAAAATGGTACAAACATTATGGAAAGCAATATCGAGACTCCTGAATAGATTAACTATACTCCTACCAATAGATCCAGTTATTCCCTTACTGGGCATTTACCCTAAAAGCTCCAAGCCTCAGATCAGAGAGATTCACTCAACCATGTTTATAGCTGCTCAATTCATAAGAGCTAAGAGCTGGAATCAACCCAGATGTCCATCATCAGCTGAATGGATCAGAAAGATATAGTATATGTACACTATGGAATTCTACGCAGCAGTAAGGAAAAAATCAAACAATAAAATTTGAAAAAAATGGTCAAACATGGAACAGATAATTCTCAGTGAGCTCACCCAATCACAAAAAGATAATCATCGCATGGTCTCATTCATCTGTGGCTCCTAACCTGAATCCACCCGAGATGCTGCCATACCTAATAAGTACCTTGAGGACCAGGAAATAGGGAGGGTGGAACAGGAGGGGAGGGAAAGGGTAGGGGGGAGAATAAGAATAGGAGGGAGGATTAGGGTTGGGGGACCCAACAAATAGGGACCCAAATGGAAATGGTATCATAAAATCATGTATTCTGAACAACAGGCTAAAACATTTATCCTTCAGCAGGCCCATAGAGGGAGCACCTGAATCACAAGGCCCTGGAGAGGCCATCATGAAGACTAACCTTAATCTTTTCCTGTTTCTCTCTGTGTGTCTCTCTCTGTGTCTCTCTCTCTCCCTCTCCTATCTATGCTCTGTTTCCCTTTTATTTTACCTATATTTTTCTTCCTTTATCTTCCTTGGTGCTGACTTTTAACTCCCAGTATCAGCATGCAGTTAACTTGCACAATGAGCCTTTGATCAGAGAGACCTACAAGGTTTTCAAAAGAATACATATTTATGTCAGAGTTCTTGCTAACCCACCAAAGGTTAATGGTAAGACGCTACTGCCGAAGACACCATATGCTGTTGGGATGGAACCTGGAGTTACCTGGTTGGAATCTGAAAGAGGATCAGTCCCCAGATAGTTAGCTTGTCTAGTGCCAGAGGGTGCTACATGAGCAACTGGGGGAAAATGACTGACATATTTCCAAACAACTTGCAGTCTAAGCTACTCAGCAGTACACAACCTGACATGATGCTCAAACAAGTACAATAGTGGCACACAACATGGTGGGTAACCAACTGTTCTTGACTTGGCTAATAGATCCACTCAGTGGAATGGAACTCATAGCTGGATTTGGGAAACAAGTCAAAACCATGTACAAAAAAATGAACCCATTCTCCAATATCAAGCTGCCACCAATTGTGGGCTAAAAGAGGGCCTATGCATATAAAATTCTCTCTAAAATAACAATGGTGCTCACCTCTCTCTCCATTGGAGAATTTGCTTCTCTTTTTCAGATGAATGCCAAAACTGAAGGGAGGATCAGCCTATCACACCTCACCAGGGCCCCAGCTGAAACCATAGAGTTACAGGGGAAATGGACAAGAGTGCAGCTTTCTTGGTGAACCTGGCAACAGTACAAGGCTGAAGGAGATGACCACAGAGAACATTCAACTCCTACTAAGCCAGATATCCAGAGACACAGAGGCTCCCAAGACCTCATCACTGAAGTAGAACTAAAATGAACCCAACGTGGCACAGGGAAATTCGCTGAAGTGGGGACAGAAAGAGTGTTAGAGCCACAAGTAGGGTCATTATGCACAGAGACTTTGCCTCTCCCCTATAACTGTTGGCTACCCCCATAATGCAATGGCCCACACTCCCAAATAAGTTGGGTCCCTTCAGAGAGGGGAGGACAGGGAGGGGGCTACCTGAGGCACCAACATTAATGTAAAATTAAGATAAATTAAATAAAATAAAAATTTGAAATCCTATTTAATTTAGTTTGATTCAAGTGTTTTCTTACTACTACCATTGCTACGTCCACTTTTTATATGTTCTCCAAGTTTTTGAAAGAAGGTCAAGCTGCCATTTTGAAGGAGGCAGAATGTCCAGAATCAAATCATTTTCTCCTCTATTTGGGTCTAGCACTTATCTTTACTATTCTATCTCAGCATGTTAAACATATATAATGTCATATATTTTAGTTAATTTCTAAATGGATAATAGTAATAAAATATATACTTAAGGTTGTGTGAAAATTAATGAGAATTATCTAAGCAAAATGATAATCATGCTGAGTGAGGCAGAGTAAGTTCAGTCCTGTTATTTCTCATCATGGTAATCATCAGCAGCAGTATTTTCATGCATATATTACAGAAGTATTTTTGTCTCACCAAACCACAGCCTATATTTTTATATCTTTGTCTCACATAAAGCATGACGCTCACTGAGAAATTTTGATTAATCTCATTTTTAACAGTCCATCATTCTCTGTCATGGAAATGTAGCATCTCAGAATTGGAAGGAATCATGTTCTCTTTTCAATCTAGAGCTTGAATTTTCACATCAATAGTATCTACATATTTATCAAGGATGACCATGAAACATCTGCATTTAATAAGCCCCAAAGTAAATGATTGTTTTGCTTATATACTCTTTAGCTAAGTAAATGAATAATTTCCATTCTTCTTGTTTTTTATGATTGAACCAAGGAAGAATGGATGGATAAATGAGTAATGGCCAGATATTTAATCTCTTCAATAACTCTAGTAACACTTTACAGGACATTATAATTCCAATAAGTCTCTAATGAGCTTGTGTACATTATCCAACTAGTTTCACATCAGCAGTTGAATACTTTAGTGAGTATAGATTCATTACCTTTCAAAGAATACACTCATTTTAATAAGGGTTCTTAATGTAAAGGTCATAAAATATGTAAATATTATAAAATAAGTACATTGGGCTGGAGAGATGGCTTGGTGGTTAAGGCATTTGCCTGCAAAGCCAAAGTTCCCAGTTTGACTCTCCAGGACCCATGTAAGCTAAATGCACAAGGGGTCACATGCATCTGGAGTTTGTTTGCAGTGGTTAGAGGCCCTGGTGTGCCCATTCTCTCTCTCTCTCAAATAAATAAATAAAATATATTTTAAAAAAGAAAATAAGTATGTTAAACAGTGAAAAATACAAGCATGGATAGATATATAAAAAGATAGCAGAGTTAGAAGAGAGGGAAGAAAAGATGGAACAGAGACAACAGCACTCACCTCTGCTCCCCTGAATTTGAAGGTAAATGTCTAGACTTCAACAAGAGGCATGAAGTATGTAAAAGAAAGTGAGAATCACAGTCAATTGCAGATTGTTAAACTAGATAAAATATAGAACTATTCAATGGTGGATTTGAAGAGGAAAGCCACACTCTAATATAAAGCACTAAAAAAAGTGATAGAGAAGGGTGAGAATCCCTACTCCTTTACTCTGGATCATTAAACAAAGGAAAAAAGAAAAATCTCCAGAAGCAAAGATAAGCCTACCAATATTTTATACAGAAGCATAACATGGTATGTGAAGCAGATCTTGGGAAACCACTTAGTGCTCATTCTCTGCAATACTGCCTACTACACTAGGCTAGGCAAGGAGGGAGCAGATCATAAGAAGTTCTGCAAAAAAATCACTGTACTCGGAAATGTAAAAATCAGAAACACTTAATAACCTCATAGTGGCTGTTCTTACACCCACAAAACCTGTACAGTTCTGAGCCCATCAACCTTTTTACATGGAGGACTAAGGACAACAAGAACAAGCAAGACATCAAAACACAAAAAGGTCTACTTGGAGACCTGAACTGAAATTCAGTGGATAAACTATATTCAAGCTAAGGCTTTAGATTCGGAATAGAAAGGTAGTTTGAGTGCTGATAATTCAGCATCTCCACCTGCAAAAACAAAATCATTTCTCTTAATACCCCATTGTGGTGATTTGAGTCAGGTGTCTCTCATAAATTCATGTGTTCTGAATTCTAGGTCTCCAGCTGATGGCAATTTGTGAATTTGAGCCTCCTGGAGGAGCTGTGATGTTGGGGGCTGGCTTATGGGTATTATAGACCACTTCTCCTTGCCAGTACTTGTCTCACCCTCCTGCCACAGTTTTGCCATCTGCTGTGGCAGAAGTTACACCTTGGAGTATACATTGGGCTATTAGCAGCTAAGCTGGATGGCCAGCCTCTGCTCATGCCATTGTTTTCCCTGTCATCATGAAGTTTATCCGCCAGTCTGTAAGCAAAAATAAACCCTTTTTGGATAAGCACTTTGGACCAGTAATGAGGTTATTACAACAGTAAAATTGGTATCTGAAAAGGGATCATTCTGATTGAAACCTCTGTGCTTTTGGACTTTTGGAATGGATTTGCAGGAGGAATGTGGGAGAATTTGAAACCTTACTCAAAGAGAAGCCTTGAAGTGCTAAAGGCAATTTGATGAACCATATTGGTCACAGTTGAAAGACCTAAATGCAGTAAGAACTATGGACTGTGAGGTTTAGCTTATGAGGGGAAGAAAGAACTTGGTAAGTACTGAGCCAGAAGCAATTTGTATGAGAGACTTGCTGCATCAAAATTATGACCTGTGTCCTGAGAATTTGTGCAGGGTTGCAATGTGCTGAAGTGGACTGGTATGAACAGATGGATATGGCACAGGAATAAATGAATGTTTCTGGCTGAAGGCAATAGCTCAGTTCAGTGGCAAATGTTTGAGAGATTACAACTATTCAGATTGGACCAGTTATTCTGTGTGGGATAGCAGAAATAATGGTTTGAAAGTAGGGTACCTGAATATGGAAGGAGTGTCCTGCTCTTCAAAGTTGGATTTATTCCCCCCTGGATTAACAAATTTGGTAGCCTACCTGGTACTATGGGGTATAAAAAATGTAGGAAAGAGAGAGTCATTGGATTTGTAATGTACTTTTGTTTTCTGGAACTAGCCATGGGCAATATGAATCTGGGTTGTTGGAAATCCCTCCATGGAGAGGGTCAATGAAGCCATAAGGATGGACCTGTGTATTGTAGTGGAGACCTGACCTGGTGGCCAGGCCAGGACTGTGGGATAGCTACAAAGGAGAACTGGCAGCACTGAATGGAGTATACCTTGGGCTATGAGCAGCTGAGCTAAAGGAGCAGAGACTCATGACTGGTTAGAGTTGTTGGCCTTGGAGCTATAGAATTTGATGTTTGAACTGTTGTTTTAAAATCTTGTGTTGGTTCAATGTTTCTTTGCCATGCCCAGTGCCATTTTTTCAGTGTGAATGTTTACTGTTTTATTTTTGGTTTTACAGGTAACATTTAAAAGACCTTGTACTATGGGGCTATTTAACCACTTTGGGGTTTAAAAACTATATGAACTTTTTTTGAATTTTGTATTTATTAATTAGAAAGTTCTATAGATACATCATATGTTAGTACCACCATTAACATCCCCCATGCCCCTGTTTCACTGAGGGCTTTCCACAGTAGGATTGCTGGTACTTCTCTTACGTTTGCAGGGTACAGATGTGAATGCATCATTCAGTCATTGTAAGGGGAAGGCAGTGCCCCTGGACATTCCCTTCTACTCTGTGGCTCCTACATTCTTTCTGCCCCCTCTTCTGCAAACTTCCCTGAGCCATGATGGGTATGGGTTAAGTCTGCTTTAGTGTTGTGCTCTCAGTGGGTTCTGGATTTCTGTTTGGTGCCTTTTGAGTGTCCTCTGTGTCTGTCTCCATGACCCTGGTGTTGATTGACAAGCTCGCTATTGAAGCAGCATTCTTCCTCCTCTTGCCAATTCCTTTGTGGTTTCAATTGGGCCTTGGCTGGTGTGTGAAGAGTGGATTATATCCTTGTTTAGCTGCCTTCTGTAAAAGAAAAGTAGATTCTCCATTGGAGACTGTGGTCAGCATATGTTCAATGGGATAAGCATTATTAATTAAGAGAGATTTAGGTGGGTGCAAACATGGTTTTGGCTAAAGACTTGAAAAAGCTTCTTGTTGGTGTCCATGAAATCAGTGTCCATAGGATTCTGACTCAGTTACTCATTCCACCAATAGAAACTTTAAAAAATTTTATTTTTATTAGATATGGACTTATTTAGTATGTAAACAATACATGTTGGTACCATCCTTTCCTTCACCCCTGCCCCTTTTCTGAAGAGGGCCTCCTCATTGGGGATGCAAGGTCAACCCCACAGAGATTGTGGGTCATAGATTGTGGGGAGAAGGGGTCAGATATGGGGGAGGGGCAATGTCTCTGTGAATAATGTCCCAACTTGTAGCTCTAACAATCTTCCCACCCCCTCTTCCACAAAATTCCCTGAGCCATGTTGGGTACATTTTAAGTCTACTTCAGTGATGGGCTCTTAGGAGCCTCTGGATCTCTGGTTTGGTAGGTGTTGAGTGTCCTCGGTGTCTATCTCCTTCACCCATATGCTGATATCAGGTTTACAGAAAAAGCAGCACATTTACTCATTTGCCCAATTCCTCTGTGGTTTCAACTGGGGCAGGAATGAAATGGACTGGGTTGTTTATCTCCTCAGATCCTGCTCCCTTCTAAAAAAATAGAAGCAGATTCTCCAGAGGAGAATGAGGTCAGCACTTGTTAAATGGGATAACCATTATTAACTTAGAATTTAAAGAGGTGTAGATGCCCTTATATCCCAAGATTAGTGGGAACTTGACATTGGAAATCAAAATCATTACCTGGATATAATTCTGACTTGTTTCCCATTTCCAGATATTGTTTCCTTTTCACTGAGTGGATCTGTTAGCAAATCCAAGAGCAGTTGGTTACCCAACATGGCTGTGTGCCACTATTGCACTCGTGTGAGCATCATCTTAGGTTGTTTGCTTCTAAGTACTTTAGGCTTTGAGTTGCTCAGACAGGTGTTGGCCACTTTCCCCCAGTAGCTCATGTAGTGCCTTCCAGCACTAGATGGACTGTCTGGGGACTGGCTGTCTTCTGTGTTCCAACCAGGTCTCTTCATGATCCATGCCAACAGCATATGGTGTCTTTAGCAGTAGGTTCTTACCATTAATCTCTGGTGGATAATCAAATGCTCTAACAGAAGTCTGTCTTGTATGTTTTTGGAGACCTTATAGGTCTCTCTGATCACCCACTCATTGTGGATGTTAATGGCATCCTGGTTTAGGGAATTACAGGCCAGTGCCAAGGCAAATGAATAAAGAAAAAAGAAACAAAAGAGAAACAGGAGAAACTTAAGGTTAGGCTTTGTCTCACCCTCTCCAGTACCCTTCGAGGCAGGTGCTCCTCCTAAGGTCCTGTGGATGGTTCAACCTTTTAATCTAACTTCCAGGATATAGGTTTATATTGTACCAGTTCAATTTGTGTTCAGTTTTGTGTTCCCCCTGACCCTTTCACTTCCCCAAGCCCTACCTGTCCTATTGTCCAAGCCTCAAGATGCCATTCAGATATGACAGCAACTCAGGCTAATCCAAGTTAGGAACCACAGATGAGTGAGATATGAGATGATTATCTTTCTGTGACTGTGTGAGTTCACTTACTATGATCTGTTCCAACTTCGATTATTTTTCTACAAATTTTATTGTGTCTTTTTTTTCTTACTACTGAGTAGAATTCCATTGTGTAGATACACCACATCTTGGGTATCCATTCATCTAGTGGTGGTCATCTGGGTTGATTACAGTCTTTACTATTATGAATTGAGCAGCTATAAACATAGTTGAGCAAATATTTCTGAATTGAGGTGTGAAGGTTTTAAGATAAATGCCCTGTAAGGGAATAACAGGGCCTGTTAGTAACTCTATAGTCATCCTTTTCAGGAGTCTCTATATTGATTTCCATAGTGGTTGTACCAGCTTACATTCCCACCAACAGTGAGTGAGTGTTCCTATTTCTACATATTCTTACCAACATTTGTTTTCATTTGATATTTTAATGTTTGCTATCCTTACTGGGATAAGGTGGAATCTCATAGTTGTTTAATTTGCATTTTCCTAATAGTTAGGGATGTTGAACATTTTCTTAAATGTGTGTGAGCCATTTGCAATTCTTTGTCTTAGAACTCTCTACTCAATTTTCAGACCTATTTTTGGAGTGAGTTATTTGATTTTTATTGTTTATTTTCTTGAGTTCTTTGTAGATTCTAGATATTGGGCTTCTGTCAGTGGTATTGCTGTTGAAGAATTTCTCCCATTCAGTGGGTAATCTATTGGCTCTACTTCTGGTATATTTGTCTCTGTAAAAGTTTTTTTTAGCTTCATGAGATCCCGTTGGTTGAGTGCTTGTTCAGTTTCCTGGGATACTGAGGTTTTGTTCAGTAAGTCTTTTCCCAGTCCTATATCATAGAATGTTCTTCATATTTTTTCTACCAATAGTTGAAGAGTTTCAGGTCCTATATTGATGTTTTTAATCCATTCAGCCTTGATTTTTGTGTTTGAAGACAGGAGTGGGTCTAATTTCATTTATCTACATCTGGTCATCCAATTTTCCCAACACCATTTGTTGAAGATGCTGACCTTTCTCCAGTCTACATTATTGGCAACTTTGTCAAAGATCTAGTAGCTACAGTTACTTGACCTAAGGTCTGGGTATTCAATTCTGTTCCATTGTTCTTTTTCTGTTTTTATTCCAGTACTATGCTGTTTTTGTTACTATAGCTTTGTAATATAGCTTTATATCAGGTATGGTGATACTGACAGAGGTTTTTTTTTTTTTTTTTTTTCCCCTGAGCATATGTTTGAGATCATTTTTTTCAACATCTGTGAAGAATGATTTTTATTGGTATTACATTGGTTACATCTGTATATTGCTTCTGGTAAAATTTTCATTTTCACAATATTAATTATACCTATCTAGTTGCATGGGAGGTCTTTCCATCTTTTCAAGTCCTCCTCAATTATTTTCTTTAATTTTTTTTAATGTTTTTGTTATATAGGTCTTTCATATCCTTGGTTAGTATTATTCCAAGGTATTTAATTTTTTTGTTCCTATTGAAAATGGTGCAGCCTTGCTTATTTCTTTCTCCACAATTTGTCCTTTGCATAGAGAAAGGCTATGGATTTTTGTGTGTTGATTTTGTATCCTGCCACTTTACTGAAGGGATTAATCACCTTTAGAAATTTTGAGATGGAGACTTTCAGGTTACTTATGTGCAGGATAATGTCATCTGCAAATAGGACTAACTTGATTTCTTTTCCAATTTGTTTCTCTTTTATCTCTTTCTCCTATCTTATTGCTTGGGCTAGGACACCTAGTACTATGTTGAAGAGTAGGGGTGACAACGGACACCCCTGTCTTGTTCCTTGTATCAGTAGAAACTCCATGAGTATTTCCTCATTAAGTATCATTTGGGCTTTAGGTACTTTATATATAGCCTTATTTGTGTTGAGATATAAACCATCCATGTCTATTCTCCCCAATGTTTTGGTCATAAAGTGGTGTTGTATTTTGTCAGAGGTCTTCTCTGCACCAATTGAGATGATCAAGTGCTTTTTGTAATTACATTTATTTATATGGTGTATTATGTTGACCCATTACCACATGATAAACTATTCTTGCATCCCTTGTGTGAAGCCTTCTTGATCAAGGTGGATAATGCTTTTGATATGTTGCTGAATTCAGATTGTGAGGATTTTCTTTAGGATCTTTGCAACTAAATTCATCAGGGATATAGGCATATAGTTTCTTTTCTTGTTATCTCTCTCTCTGGTTTTGGTATTAGGGTGATGATCGCTTCAGAAAAGGAGTGGGGGAGGATTCCCTGCTCTCTAATTATGTGAAACAGTTTGAGAAATTTGGTTTTAATTCTTCAATGAAGAACCCCTTAGGACTTCCCCTTAGTACTGCCTTCATTGTGTCACATAAATTTTAGTAAGTTGTGTTTTCAGCATTTAATTCTAAGAATTTTACAATTTATTTTTTGTTTTCTTCCACAACATATTCATTGTTTTAAAGTTTGTTGTTCAGTCTCCAGGAGTTCCTGATGTGTCTGTTGTTGATTTCTAGCTTTAAAGCATTGTGATCTGATATGATGAAAGAAGTTACTTCAATTTTCCTAAATTTATGGAAGTTTGTTTTATAGACTACTGTATAGTCTATTTTGGAGAAGTTTCCATGGGCTGCTGAGAAGAATGTGTCTTCTGGAGAACTGAGATGGAAAGTTCTGTAGATGTCTGTTAGGTTACTTGATGTATAGTGTTGCTGAGCTCTATTATTTCTTTGTTGATTTTCTGCCTGGATGATCTGTCTATTGATGATAGTGTAGTATTGAAGTTCCCAACTATGATGATGATGTTGTTTATTTCTGTTTTGTTGTTAAGTACATTTTGCATTATAAACTGTGGTGTACCTGTGTTTGGCACATATACATTTATGATTTTGATGTCCCTAATTGGATCATTCCTTGATGATCCTTCTTTGTCCTTTTTGATTACTTATGATCTGAAGTCTGTTTTATCAGATATTAATATACCAACAGAGAGAGATAGAGAGGGAGACAGATAGAGAATGGGTCACCAGCAGCCTCTCAGCTGCTGTGAACAAACTCCAGATGCTTGTGCCCCCTTGTGAGCAAGTGTGACATTGCACCCTTGAGTCACTTTGCATCTGGCTAAATGTGGGACCTGGAGATTGGAACCGGCATTCTTAGGCTTAGCAGGAAGGCGTCTTAACTGCTAAGGCATCTCTCCACCCCCAACACCCACTTTTTCTCATTTCCATTTGCTTGAAATATCATTTTCCATCCTTTCACCCTGAGGAGTTGTCTCTCTTTTGTGGTGAGGTGGGGTTCTTGAAAACAGTAGACAGAAGGGTCTATTTTTCTGATCCACCTGTTAACTTGTGTATTTTGATGGCTGATTTAAGACCATTAATATTTAAGGTTATAATTGTGAGGTTTGATTTAATCCTTGCCATAATGGGTGAGTTATGGGATTTGGTGCTTTCTTCAACCTTGTACTTTTTGAGCCTGGTCTAGTTTTGCTTATTTTGATTTTCTTGTAGGCTCTTGAGATTGGTTGTATGGCTCTTCTGTGTGAAGTGCCCTCTGATGTAGTCTCTGTGGGTTTGTTTTTACTTGGAAGGTTTTCCTTTCACCATGTATTATGAGGAATACTTTTGCTGGGTACAGTAGCTCAGGTTGGAAGCTATAGATTTTTAGACTTTGAAATATTCCATTCCAGGTCCTTCTGGATTTCAGGGTTTCCATTGAGAAATCTGAGGTAATTCTGATGAGATTACATTTCTATGCAGTGAGTTGTTTCTCTCTTGGTGCTTTTAGCACTTCCTCTTTGTTTTTATTGTTAAGAGTTTTAACCATGATATGCCTTGAAGAGATTCTTCTTTGATCCTGTCTGTTTGGTGTTCTGTGGGCCTGTCTTTTGAGAGACTGGGAACATTTTCTTTAATAATTTTTTTGAATATGTTCTCTATGTTTCTGGCCTGGATTTCCTCTCCTTCTGGTATACCCATGATCTGGATGTTTGGTCATTTTACTGTATCCCATAGTTTCCTCATATTCTGTTCACATGATGTTTTTGAACTTAGCAAAGTTTTTGGACTCCTGATGAATTCTTCTGTCTTGTGTTCCAGCTCAGAGGTTCTGTCTTCCACATGAGTAACTCTGTTACTGAAGGGTTCTAGAGAGATTTTTTTTTGTTGTTGTTTTCTGTTGTGTTATTTTGCATCATGTCCATCTATTTTTTGAGGGATGATTTCAGTTTGAGATCTGATTTTCTTGATATTTCCTGGAATTCATTCTTACATTTGATAATGTCACCATTAAGCTTAATCAGCTGGTTATTTAGATCTTCCAGTTGTTGACTCATCTTCAATTCATTTATATCTCTTTTGAGATCTTATGGTTTCCTTCACTTAAGTTAAGCCTAGTGAGAACAGCTGAGTGCTCTAAGAAATGATTCTACTCAATTTTATTTATGCGATTGTTGCTTTTTTGTTGGCTTGCTTCCAGTTCAGCAATTCTTTTGAGCAGGGTCACATAGCTTGTGTTTTCATTTTGGGATTGAATTTCTGTTGATTTTCCTATGATTTCATTGTGAGCTTCCATTGTGGGAGGAGGCATCCTTAGTGGAGATCTCTCTTTTTTTTTTTTTTTTTTTTTTTACTTTTGTTTGTTTTTGTTTTGGGTGGGGGTTGTGTGTTGTGATCCACCCAGCTTGTGGAAATGTTTCATTTTATTGTGAGGGAAGCAAGTAATTGTCTTTGTAGGATTTTCAGTGAATGTTTCCTTGTGTTAACCCTTAGGAGCAGGGGATCCAGGAGTTGGGGCTCCAGTGACCATTCAATCAGGAAGGTGGAGCAAGGGGCCTGATTTCTCAGCAAGCTTGCAGGGTCTAGGCAGTCCCAAGACAGCCACAGGGGAACCAGGACCAGACAACTGGAAGGTGGAGAAGTAACTGGGCTCCTTCATTTTATTTGTATTTGTTCGGTATGCTTCATGTTTTATCATAGATATGATATGAGAAGATTTTTTTTTTGGTTGTATCTTTTTTTAAAAAAATACATCTTGTATCTGGATGTTATAATGTCTTCTATAATTTCCTTTAAAATGCAGGTGGAAAACCACAGCAGGAGAGTGAGCTGAACTAAAAATGTAAAATATGGGTTAATAAACCTCAAGGACCAACCCCAGTGACACATATCCTCCAGCAAGTTTCCCCCTCCCAAAATGTCATCTGCTGGGGACCAAGCATTTAAAACACATAAGTTTATGTGGGGAATCTAACTCAAATGATCACAGTTATTGAGGTGTATTGAGGTATGTGTGCATGTAGGTTTATGACCAAGCAGTTTTACTGAGGTAAAAAAGGAGGAAAAGCCCAAAACTATAGGGGGGGGGGAATAGGAATATTTTGCTTTCTGGGTTAGAACTCAGAAATTCATGTAGGCTCAGCAGTGAGAGTCTGTATAATGCTGGGTGGGTTTGAACAACAAACTCTTGGTTTGGAGGCTGAATGTGCTAACTAATACTTCACACAGAAAGTGTTTTATTGAACTCCCAAGCTTTCATTTCAAAAATTTCAGTTTTACTTTTATTATTTATTTATTTATTTATTTGAGAGAGAGAGAGAGATACAGAAATAGGCAGAGAGAGAGAGAGAGAGAGAAAGAGAGAGAGAGAAAGAATGGGTGCACCAGGGCCTCCAGCCACTGCAAATGAACTCCAGATGCATGCACCCCCTTGTGCATCTGGCTTATTTGGGTCCTGGAGAATCAAGCCCCGAACCAGGGTCCTTAGGCTTCATAGGCAAGCTTTCAACCACTAAGCCATCTCTCCAGCCCACGTTTTATTTTTCATTATGTCTATATAGTTATGACCTCTTCTTTTAAAAAAAAAAAATTTGTATTGGATATCTATGTTTTTCAGCTATTTTTAAAAAAATTATTTTAATTGATTCAGGATTACATGTGTTTCCTTTTTTATTTTGTTGAGCTCTATGAGAATTAGTTTTTTCAATTGTTTTTCACATATTTTAGCTAATTCTCTTATTGGAACCCATTATTGTGGAATTGGTAACTTTTGGAAGAGTTTTGTTGCCTTGATTGTTCATGTTTTTGGTGTTACTTATTTGGGTCTTGTACACATAAGATTAGGTCATTTGTTTTAGTAGGGTTAAGGTGTGCTTGTCCACTTGAATGGCTATGATCTAGGATTTAAACCCTTAGTTAATATGTTTAGGGCACTAAGCAAAATCTGTAGCAGCACTCTTCTGGTACAAGAGAAACTGCAGAGTCAAGCACAACTGCTTGATAGATGTGCTGTGCAGACATGACAGTCATTAAAAACAATTGCCCCTTCAATTCCAGTGACTTTTGTTGAATAAAGGGACAAAACTAATATAGTGGGTACTAAAATGTTACTTATTTAAGTTAGGAATGGAATAAAAATAAGCACAGTTTTGCTGGGTGTGGTGACACATGCCTTTAATCCCAGTGCTCAGGAGGCCAAGGTAGTAGGGTTACTATGAGCTTGAGACCAACCTGAGACTACAAAGTGATTTCCAAGTCAGCCTGGATTAGAGCAACACCATGCCTCAAGAAACAAACAAAAAACTGAATAAGAATGGAATAAACATTAGGGTGACAGAAAAGAAATAGAGAACAAAAGAGAAAATAGAAGGGGAGAGTTGTAATATTGTTAGGGTAAACAAAGTTTAAGGATTATAAAATATATAGAAAATTATAATTATGAAGTTAAAAGGGAATTGAGAAAGTGAAAATAACAGCAATGAGAGTTGTTGCAGTAACCTTCTCATGGCTGGCACAAAGCACTTGTTTGGTTAGGTTCCTTGTTCTTGGTTCCCTGCCCTGGACCCTCAAAAGAGATATGAATGAATTAAACTTGAGTCAAGAAATGGAAGATCTCAACAACTTACTGATTAAGCTTAATGAAAACATGATCAGATGTATGAATGAATTCTAGGAAGCATCAAAAAAATCAGAATTTGAGCTAAAATTGTACCTCAGAAAAGAGTTGAACATGATGCAAAATAATACAACAGAAAACAAAAATCGAATAGAGCTTATAAAGGCCTCTCTAGTGCTCCTCACTAACAGAGTTACTCATGTGGAAGACAGACTCTCTATCATAGGTATAACAGAAGGATAGGAAATCCATGCCAGAAGAATAGAGAACATATTTAACAAATTTATCAAAGAAAATGTTCCCAAGGTTGCAAGAGACAGGTCCATCCAGATACAAGAAACTCACAGATCCCCACACAGATAGGACCAAAGAAGAAATTCTCCAAGGCACATCATAGTTAAAACTTTTAACAACTTAACAATGTAAATTTTATACATCATATTTCTCAATGGAAACCCTGCAAGCAAGAAGGGCCTGGAAAGAAACACTTCAAAGTCTAATAAAATATGGCTTCCAACCCAAGCTACTCTGCCTAGCAAAAGTGTCCCTCATAATAGATGGTGAAAGGAAAACTTCCATGAGAAATGTCAACTCTATAATAACACAAACAAAGCCAAACCTACAAATCATATTCATGGAATACTCCAAACAGAACAATGCCAAGAGCCAACAAGAAGAATATCACAATAACCAAAAATAGACCAGGCTCAATGTAGTACAAAACACAAGAGAGCATCAAACCCCATAAAACACCTCATCATGGCAGGGATTAATTCAAACTTCAAAATAATAACCTTAAATATTAATGGCCTTAACTCACCCATCAAAACACACAAGTTTTTAAGGTGCATCAAAAAAAATGGACCCTTCTATCTGCTGTCTTCAAGAAACCCACCTCACCACTAAAGATAGACACCTCCTCAGGGTACAAGGATGGAAAATGATATTCCAAGCAAATCGAAATAAAAAACAAGCAGGTGTTGCTATATTAATATCTGATAAAATAGACTTCAAAAAAAAATTAATCAAAAAGGACAAAGAAGGCCATTTCTTACTCATCAAAGGAACAATCCAACATAAGCACATCACAATCATATATATACATGCACCAAACACAGGTGTACCACAGTTTATAAAACAAAATCTACTTGAAAACAAAACAGAAATAAGCACCAACACCATCATAGTTAGAGACTTCAATACTCCACTATCATCCAAGTAGAAAATCATCAGGGAAATAATAGAGCTCAACAACATCATACATCAAGTAGACCTAACAGATATCTACAGTACTTTCCACCTCAGTTCTACAGAAGTCCATGGAAGCTTCTCCAAAATAGACCATATATTAGGGTATAAAAGAAGCTTCCATAAATTCAGGAAAATTGAAGTAACTTCTTGCATCATGTCAGATCACAATGCTTTAAACCTATAAATTAACAAGAGATACATCAAGAACTCCTGGAGACTGAACAACACACTTTAAAACAATGAATGGATTGTGGAAAAAACTAAAAGATAAATTGTTAAATTCCTAGAATAAAGTGATGAAAACACAACTTAGAAAAACTTATTTAACACAATGAACACAGTTGTAAGGGGAAAATTCACAGTGCTAAATTCATTCATCACAAAGACAGAGAGATCCCAAATTAATAACCTAACTTTCCACCCAAGGGCATTGGGAAAAGGAAAAGGTTCAAACCCTAAGATACCCAGATGGAAAGAAATAATAATCATCAGAGCAGAAATTAATGAATTGGAAACTAAGAAAACAATTTTAAAGATTGATGAAAAAAAGAGCTGGTTCATTGAAAAAGTAAACAAGAATGATAAATTTCTGGCCTATTTGATCAAATGAATAAAAGAAGTCTCAGATTAAGAAAAGCAGGACTGGAGAGATGGCATAGTGGTTAAACACTTGCCTGTGAAGCCTAAGGACCCCAGTTTGAAGCTCGATTTTCCAGGACCCATGTAAGTCAGATGCACAAGGGGGCGCACACATCTGGAGTTAGTTTGCAGTGGCTAGAAGCCCTGGCATGCCCATTCTCTCTCTCTCTACCTGCCTATTTATGTATCTCTCTCAAATAAATAAATAAAAAATAAAATGTTTTTTAAAAACTAAGAAAAAAAGAAAATCAGAAATGAAAAAGGAGAGGTCACAATTAGACATCAATGAAATTGGAAGAATCATTAGGTCATACTTCACAAACCTATACTACACAAAATTGGATAATCTGGAGGAAATGGACATAGTACTAGACATCCTAGCCCAAGCAATAAGGTAGGAGAAAGAAATCAAAGAGAAACAAATTGGAAAAGCAGAAGTCAAGTTAGCTCTATTTGTAGATGACATGATCCTATACATAAGTAACCTGAAAGTCTCCATCTCAAAAATTCTAAAGGTGATTAATTCCTTCAGTAACATGGAAGGATACAAAATAAACACACAAAAATCCATAGCCTTTCTCTATGCAAAGGACAAATTGCAGAGAAAGAAATAAGCAAGGATGTACCATTTTCAATAGCAACAACAAAAAAATAAATATCTTGGAAGAACTCTAACCAAGGATGTGAAAAACCTATACTGAAAACATTAAAAAAAAAAAAAAAAAAAAACTTGAGAAAGAAATCAAGGAGGACTGGAGAAGATGGAAAGATGTCCCATGCTCCTGGATAAGCAGAATTAATACTGTGAAAATGGCAATTCGACCAAAAAACAATATACAGATTTAACATAATACAAATAAAAGCTCCAGCATCGTTCTTCACAAAGATAGAAAAAAGGATCTGAAAGTTCATATGAAATGGTAGCAGACTTCAGAAAAATCCAAACATATCCTCATCAAAAGAAACACTTCTGGATGTTTCACCATACTTGATATATTATAAAGCCATAGTAACAAAAACAGCATGGTACTGGCATAAAAACAAAATATAGACCAATGGAACAGAATTGAAGATCTGGGTTTTAGGCCAAGTAACTATAGCTACTTGATCTCTGACAAAGGTGCAAATAATGTAGACTTGAGAAAAGCCAGCATCTGCAACAAATTGTACTGGAAAAATTGGATAACCATATGTAGAAAAATGAAATTAGAAGCACTCATTTCACCATACACAAAAATCAAGGCCAAATGGATTGAAGACCTCATTATAAGACCTGAAGCTCTTCTTCTACTAGAAGACAAAGTAGGAGGAACTCTCCATGATATAGGAATGGGGAAAAACCTCCTGAACAAAACCCCACTAGCCAAGAAAATTAAACCATAACTCAACTAATGACATCTCATGACACTTTTGCACAGACAAACATGCCACAAGTAAAGCCAATAGATTACCTAGTGAATTGGAGAAATTTTCACCAGCTACATCACTGATAGAAGCCAAATATCTAGAATCTACAAAGAACTCAAAAACCTAAACAAGAGAAAAAAATATTAAACATCCCACTCCAAAAATGGGGCATAGAGCTGAATAGGGAGTTCTCAGAGGAAGAAATACAAATTACTAATATGCACTTAAAAATGTACAACATCCCTATCCATGAGGAAAATACAAATTAAAATAAGTATGAGATTCCACCTTACTTGAGTAAGGACAGCAATAATTAAAAAATCAAACATTAACAAATGTTGGCATGGATGTGAGGAAAGTGGAACGCTCATCCACTGGGTGGGAATGTAGACTTGTACAACTCCTATGGAAGTTAATAAGGAGATCCCTGAAAATGATGAATATAGGTCTACCAACAGACTTAGTAATTCCCTTACTGGGCATTTATCCTAAATGTTCCATGCTTCACCAAGAGATATTTGCTAAACCATGTTTATAGCTGCTCAATTCATAATAGCTAACAATGAACTACAATGGACTACTCAGCAGCAAGAAAGAAAAATGATACAATGAAATTTATAGAAAATGAACTGACTTGGAACACATCATACTTAGTGAACTCACAGAATCACAGAAAGAAAAATGCCATATGGTCTTACTTATCTGCAGTTCCTAACCTGGATTTGCTCAAGTTGCTGACATACGTGATAGGCCACTCAAGGCACAGACAATAGGGATGGAAAGGTTTAGAGGGTGGGAAAGGGGAGGGGGAAAACTATATACAAAATGAACCGGTATCATAAAAACCTTTATTCTTTGAGAGAGACTAAAAGATAAAACCCTCAAAAGGTATAAGATGGGAGCACCTGAAAAGAAGGGCCCTGGAGAGAGTGGGATGAAGCTTAAGCTTAATTTTTTTCTTTCTTGTCTCTGGCCTGTAACTCCCAGTGCTGGAAATCAGTTACAACCCACAGTGAGCTGTTGATTGGAAAGACCTATGAGGTCCCCAAAACAAGACTGATTTCTGTCAAAGCACTTGAGGCAAAAGGTAAGACCCTATTGCTGAAGATACCACATGATACCAACACAGAACATGGAGGGACCTGGCTAGAATCTGAAAGAGAGCTAAACCCCAGACAGTTAGCCTGTCCTGTGCTAGAAAGCACTACATGAGCTACTAGGGGAAAGTGGCCAACAGCAGTCTGAGCAACCAGAGGTCTAAGCTATTCAGAAGTAAACATATTGACAGAACGTACATGCCAGTGCGATAGTGACATACAGCCTTGGTGGGTAACCAGTAGCTTTCTGATCGACTAAGAGATCTGCCCACTGTAAAGGAACCCATACCTGGAAGTGGGCACCAGATCAGAATCCTATGGAGACAAAGATTATGCTGTCTTGTGTCAAGCCTGCTCTAGTCTTTGGCTAAAAGTGGGGTTAGATATATCAAATTCTCCCTAAATTAATAATTGTTATCCATTTAAACTATGCTGACTTCACTCTCCATTGCAGAATCTGTTCTTCTTTTTGAGAAGGCAGCTAGACCCAAGGAGATAAACTACCCCTTGAACTTCAGCCAAGCCACAGCTGAAACCACAGAGGAATAGGGAGATGAGCAAGAGTGCTGCTTAAATGCTGAACTTGATAATAAGTGCCAGGGTGAAGGAGACAGACTCTGAGGATACTCAATGCCTACCAAAACAGAGATTTGGAGGCTCCTAAGAGCTCATCACCGAAGTACAATTAAAACTCACTCACCACATCTCAGGGAATTTTGCAGAAGAGAGTATGGAAAGATTGTTAGAGCCACAAGTTAAGACATCATTCTCAGACATTCTCTCTGCACCCCCCTCCCCCAAAATACTGATTGCTGCTCCCACAATGCATAACCCACAACCCCATGGGGAATACCTGCACGTGCACTGAGGAGGTTCCCCTTTGGAATGGGGGCAGGGATGAATAAAATGAGATATCCACATATGATGTATCCGTAAAACATATGTTGTTAATAATAATAAAAATGTGGAATGAAAAAAAAGAATAATGAAGGATGCAAAAGAGAACTACACAGTTACATATAAAGGGGTAAACAGAATAACAGCAGATTTATCAACTCAAACTCTGATAGCCAAGTGAAAATTGAGTTATGTATTTGAAGTTCTGAAAGAAAATTGGTGCTAACTCACAACAGTATTCCCAGAAAACTCTTTTTTATAATTTAAAGAGAAAGAAAAATCCTGATAAACACAAAAAAGAACTTATAGCCTTTAAACCAGAACTACAGATTATACCTGAAGAAATCTTGTACTCTGAAGATAAAGATAAACAAATTGATGAGGTTGAAGGAAATAATAAATTGTACTAAAAATTATTAAGGAATTGAGGATTAGAAAAGAACCACACACTACAAAAACAAACAAAAACATTACAGGAATCAATACCTAATTTTCAAGAATCATCCTTAATGTTAATGGTGTGAATTCTTCAATCATAAGACACAGGCTAGCAGATTGAATTAAGGAATGGAAACAGACTAAGTGCTGGCTTCCCTTTCTAGCCTACCCCTGTACCCTCCATTGCCTCTGCCACCTGAGTAGGGACTGGACCTGATCATGAACCAAAGACCTGGGCACTAAGTAGGGTAGGCCAACCAAGGCCAAGGTGAGTACCCCCCTTTCGAGTTACAACCTTGGGGACCTACTGGCATCTGCCACACTAGTAGCCTTCATACATAGCAATAATAAACATATGGAGAAGAAAATCAGAGAGTCAGTCTCATTTACATTAGCCACAACAAATAAATATCTTGAAATATTCCTAACCAAGGAAGTAAAAGACATCTATAATGAAAACATAAAACACTGAAGAAAGAAGCTGAGGAAGATATGAGATGGAAAGACCTCCCTTGTTCATGGATGAGAAGAATTAGTTTCATAAAATTGGGCATACTACCAAAGGCAATATACAAATTCAATGCAATTCCAATCAAATTTTCAGTAGCATTTTCCAAAGAAACAGAAGAAAATAATCTCAAAATTCATATAGAATCCCAAAATGCCTTGGATAGACCAAAAAAAAAAAAAAAAAAAAAAAAAAAAACAACAACAACAAAAAAAAACTCCAGCAATAGGAATACTACTGCTGGTAATACCATACCTGATTTCAAAGCCTTAATAATAAAATGACATGAGATTAGCCCAATAACAAATACATAAATCAAGGGAATAGAACAGAAGTTCTAGGAATAAGCTCTGTGAACTAAAGCTACTTGATCATTGAGAAAGAGGCCAAATATTCATTCTGCAGAAAAGATAGCATTTTTAAAAAATAGTGCTGACAAAACTAAATAACCACATGTGTAAGAATGATGTTATATCTTCTGTTCTAAGACCTGAAACTCTAAAATGTCTAGAAGTAAAAATATAGAGCACTTATAGCTATAGGAGTTGGAAAGAAATATTGAATGATGCTAGAAGAGAGGAGAAGCAGGGAGGGATGATAAGAGGAGATACTTGACAATTAAGTGGAGAGACAGAATACAGGGTATGGAAGGGTCTTAGGGGCACTGGACTAAAGGAGGGTGTGAATAAGGAAACAACAAAACTAATGGCAGTATACCATGAATCAATAACATCACAACTTTCTCCTTACTTAGCTAATTAAAAAAATATAACTCTTAATAAGGGGGGGTTGTAGTCTGCATAAAAGTACCCTATAGGGGATGAAGAAAGCTTGACATTGAAACAGCATGATATTAGCACAATCATAAGTTATTATTGGTAAATACCAGTGCCAGAATTGGTTTACCCCACTGTGAGCTCTTGGTCAGGGATGCCCATGAGCCCACGAAAACATTGCAGGCCACTAGGAAAACACTTTGTTACTCACCAAATCGAAATGTTAAGACCCTGTTGCTGAAGACTCTACAGGCTGTGATGACAGGACATTGAGTGATAATCCTGTAAATGAGATGAAAGTCAGTACCCTGCTGGCTAACCCAACACTGCTGGACAGTCTAGATCCCTGATGACTAACCCTCCTACTGCTGGAAAGTCTATATGAACTACTGGAGGATAATGGTCACCCACAGCATGAACAAGCAAGGGATCTTGTAAACTACAAACTCAACCAGCTGGACAAGATGTACACACCTGTGTAATAGTGCCATACAAGCTGTGGGATAATCATCTGCTCTCTGATTTGATATGAGGTCTGCTTGGTAGGAAAGAATTCATATCTGGTACTAAGAACCAAGCAAAAGTCTATAGCTTAAAATATAATAGATCCTAGAGGGAAACTCCTACTCTTTACTTTTGCTAAAACAAGATGGTATGTCAATAAACACTTCTTATAAGTATCTATGTGTATCCCCTTTAATCCATGCTGCTTCAAATCTCAGAGATTCTGCTTTTAGCAGATGGCAACAAATACAGGAAAGACCCATGACTACTCAGTATGACAAGTGAGGAAAGCCAATTGCCTAGCTTGAGACATCTCTTTCACATCTTCCAAGGCCCAGGAAACATTACAGAGGAAGTAATGATTAAATATGAGTGCTGCTTTCACTGCTAGACTGAGAACCTCCTCCAGGGAAATGATGATAGATGACAAGGAGACTCAAAACTCATCCTAGAATAAATTCAGAGGCTTTCGAGAGCTCAATACTAAAGGAGACTATGATACACCTTCGAAGGCATAGGCAATATTGTGGTAGAGGGTTTGGAAATATTTTAAGAGCTATAGGGTAGTAAGGAGTATCCTGATGCATTATCTTCCCCACAGAGACTTTCTGATGAATTTCTGATCCCACAGTGAATATTGATAGACCCAATGAGAAGGGCTTTCAGTAGAACAGCATTGGGGGAGAGGAAACATATGAGGATAACCCAATGGGAATATGACCAGTATGCATTATGTTCATTCAGTAAGTTATAAACTAATAAAAGTAAAATAAAAAAAATAAACAGGACGTATTTATTTGTTGCAGACAAGATACACATCTCATTCTTAAAGAAAAACACAGCCTAAGTGTGAAAAGAAAAAAAAAAAAAAAAGGCAAGTTCAAGATAATTGAACTAAGCAGTCAGCATAATAGGAACCTTCCTTCTGGAAGCTAGCGTATGAGATAGAAACTCCAAGTAAGGGAGGTGAAGAGACCAGACCAAAATACCCAGTAGACTGTGTAGAAGGCTTAATCATTAAACTGTGGATCCCAGGGAAAGATTTGAGTTAACCCCTACATTGAGCAATTATCCACGGTGAACTGTGTGAATTCCTATAAAATTGCAGGCCTTTGCCAAGCACTTGGTTACCAGAAAGAGCTAAAAGGTAAGACCTAAGTCCGAGGACACCACACCATCTCAGAACACTGAGAGACAACATGGGAACTGAGAGGAAAGCCACTCCTTCCCTGGAAAGCCCCCATAGAATGGAAAAGTGCTATGGGAGCTACTGGATGATAATGGTCACCAAAATGTGAATAAGCAGGAGACCCTACAAGCCATGAACAAGAACTACACATATGTGCAATAGTGGCACACAACCTTTGTGGGTAACCAACTGCCCTCCAAATGTACATGAGACCCACCCAGTGAGAGAGAGAGCTTTCAACTGTTTCTGGGAACCCAGTCAGTACCCTACGGTCAGGCTTGTACTAGTCTAAGTGGGTAGCCTTAACAAAATGCCTCTCAAGCTTCTAGGCACATCCTCTTTAGTCAAAGCTGCTCTCACTCTTGGTCAGAGAATGTTTTATCTTTCATATGGAAGACAATACTTGGGATACCCAAAGACAATAAGCCCAAGAAAAGACAGCAGAATGCTCATAATATGATGTGCCACCTTTCCCAAACTTACCACGGTCCAAAAGAAAGTGTGGAGTAAGCAGTGATATGAGTATAGCTTCCAATGCTAGCCCCATATCCATTCACAGGAAAATATCATTAAGCACTATGGTGAATCAAACACATCATAACAGAAACACAGAGGCTGCAGAGAAGTCAAAACTGATAACATACATGCCAATGCTCAGGGACTGTTGCAGGAGAGGGGGTGGGAAGATTATAATATCTACAAGATGGGTAGAAATAACCTGAACAGAGCTCCCCACAGAGAGAGAAGCCCTAATTATCCCACACTGAACACCAATAATACTACTGAGTAGGGCCCTAGGGGACACAGGGATTAATGGAAGTGGACATACTACTACAACTAGTATTAAAAATTAACAAACTAATTTAAAAATTCAAAAAATACATAATTGAACTAGAAATGAAGTGGGACTATTTATACTAGTATCAGACTATTACACTGTAAACCAAAATTAGTAAGAAGATAAAATAAAGGTCATTACATAATGATTAAGAGAATAATCTATCAAGAGGATAGTACAATCATAAACATATACAGAAAACACTAGTGTAAACAATTTTTTGAAAACAACACACTCACGGTCCTATATGCAAAGACACATATTTACCTGAGTACAATAATTGGCGGTGACTACAATACTCTAATGTCACCAATAGATACTTATCAAAACAAAACAATCAAACAAGAGGTAAATGACACTATAGAATAAATAAACTTAACAGTCATCTACAAAATAGTCCACACAAACACTCCAGTATATACAGTTTTTTCAGAGTCTTATAAATATTGTTTAATGGAGGCTGCATTTCAGGACACAAAGCAAAGCTAACCATGTGCAGGAAGTTGAACTAATTTATTGTATTCTTACTGACTTCAATGGAATAAAACTAGAAATCAATAGCAAAAGAAGGTATATATGAACTCAGACATTTAACTACATATAATTAAATAATGAATTGGACACCCAAGAAACCATTCAAATAATATAAAAATTCCTAAGATTGAATGAAAATGGACTTAGAGCACCCCTGTGAGATTCAATGAAAGCAGTTCTGAGGGAAATTTATAGTTATAAATGTTTAAATCAAATGAAGTAATTATGTACTTCAAAGTCATAAAAACAAGAACAAGCAAACCCCAAATCAGTAAATAGAAAACAAAGTAAAGACCAAGAAAGAAATTAATGTAATATAAATAAAAAAGAGTTATTTCTTTGGAAAGATAAACAAGATGTTAAAATCCTTAGCCAAAAATATAAAAAAAATAAGAGAATACACAAACTAATAAACTTGGAAATGAACAATACCAACAGATAACAATGGAATTAAGAGGGTCATTGGTCCATGATTTGGAAGCCTATATTCCAATAAAAGGGAAAAAGCAAAATAAATTATATATATATCACAAATATTAAACTGAACTATGATAGATTTAAACAGATCTCTAATAGGCAATGAGATTTATTATGATAAAATATCTCTTAACAAAAAACCCCAGTGGATTGATAACTGAATTGTACCAAAACCTTTTAAAGAACAAGCATCAACAATGTTTGTCAAATTAGTCCATAAAATAGAAATTGAGCTACCACTCATATTACAAAGCTAGTATTATCCTGACCCCAAAACTATATCAAGAAACACACATGCAAAAAATAAAAGAACAAGCTCTCTGGTGAATTTAGTTGTAATTTCTTAATAAAATACTAGAAAATTTAATTCAATAGTTTATTAAAAAGATTATTCAGCATAATAGTGTTGACTTGATTCCAAAAATGCTACCTTGTAAATAATGCAACAATCACATAAATTGTCTCCAATACAGATATAACATTATCATCTCAATAGATGCAGAGAAAAAAATGATAAAAGTCCAACATTGCTTCAGGATTAAAGCCCAGAAAATACTATGTCTAGAATGAGCATAGCTTAAAATAGTAAAGGCCTTTGCCCACAAACCTGTAGTCTACATTATACTATTTCATATATATGCATTTTCACTACATATTATATATATATATATATATATATATATATATATATATATATATATATATGGTGGAATATACACAATGTATCTCTAACCATTTTTACTAAAATTCAGTGAGACACAAGTGTTCACTTTCTCCACTCTTATTCAGCATAGTCTTAGCTAGGGTATTGAAACAAAAGACAGAAATAAAAGAGTTACAAGTGGGAATGGAAAAGGGATACAAAAATAGGAAAAGAAGAAGTCACACTCTTCATATTGGTCAATGTTACAGTTAACATACATATATTATGCAAAATACTTCACCAGAAAATTCTTAGAATGTATGCACACTTTCAGCAATGTAGCAGGATACAAAATAAATATACATAATCAGTACACTCCATATATACCAATAATAAACTTGTTGAAAAAGAAACCAGGAAAACATTTCCACTCATAATAGCTTAAAAATAAAATAGTTTTGGAGCAAAACCTCAAAATGGAAATGAAATAACTCTAAAATGAAATTTTAAAATACCTAACAAAGAACGTGAAGATCACACTAGATAATGAAAAGACCATATTGCCAAAAGCAATTTACAGATTCAATATATCTCAGTTAAAATTCCAATGACATTTTCACAGAAATACAAGGACAATCCAAAGTTTGTATGAAAATCACAAAAATGAAACAAAAGACAGAATTAAAGCAATTTTGAGCAAAAAGAACAATGTCAGAGGTATAACCACATCAGAGTTCAAGTTATATTACAGAGACATTGTAATAAAAACAACATCATATTGGCCTGAAACAAACATTTTGGTCAGTATAATAAATCAGAGAAACAAGAAATAACTGCACAGCTATAACCAACTAATTTTCAATGATGATTCTAAACACATACTTTGGAAAAAAGACAGTATCTTATATAAATGATACTGGGAAAATGAATTGTCATGTAGGAAAATGAAACTAGAAACTGACTTCTCACTGTGAGCAATAATCAATTCAAAATCAAAGAAATGAAACTCTGAAAATATTATATAAAAGAATAGGTAAATATATTGCATGAGAGAGGCATGGGTAAGGACTTTTGAAACAGAATGTCTGTACCTCAGGATATGAACCTAAGAGTTGGCAAAAGAAAACTTTTTCTTGAAATTGTAAAGCTTCTGTATAGCAGTGTGGAGATATTAGAGAATGAGTGGAAGTCTGCTATCCATCTGACAGAAAATTGATATCTCAAATATCTAAAGGACTGAAGAAAACGAAATACCAAATAGACAAACAATTCAATCAAATGAGCAATTCTCAAACGATGTAGTGCAGTCAGTAAACATCAGAAATATGTTCCACATCTAGCCAGTTCATACTTTACACCTATCATTTGAAACAATAAAAATTTTAGTAACCAGTATTTACTTAAAATTACCAGGAAACTCTATTCGAACTAATGATCATAACAACATTATCTCATGTTGAAGATTTGCAAAGAATGAACTTATTACAAACCCTTTAGAGCTCTATAGTAAATGTTCAGGAAAAGTTGCCATTCTTAAATTCTTTCACAGAATTTTATCTTTTCCTTCTCAAACCTCAGAGACTGTCTAGAATATTCTAAAACAAACTGAGGATGCTGCAAGAACAATCTAATCCCATAAACCTTATACAAATGTTTAAGAAAGACTTATGATAATAATCTTCTAGAATAAGTCATTTTACCACAAAATAATTGTTTAATAACATAATCTCCTTCCCCACTGTTCTTCATTGGTTTTCCCTAAACTAGGTTTTGTGGTTTGGCCAAATATACCATTCACATTTTATGTTAATTATAGATATTGTGAACTAATATCAAAATCTGGTGGTTCTATACTCTTAGGTGTGAGGAACTGTGACCCAAACAAACTTCCAATTGGTTGTGTTGGGCATGAAGGTAGACTGGAGATAAACTGGTCACATCAAGGTGGACTTGTCATATGAATTCTCCACATAGTGTTCTCATCAGTTATGTGAATATGATAACAGAAGAGCCATTCTTTACATTCTTCATTTTTACCTGATGGTTTACTTTGTGATTTCACTGTTGTCACCCAGGGGATGAATTATCTGGGCTCATTTCACAGCCAGTAAATTACAGACATAGCCATCAAATCTCTGTCTCATTGGGGAAAATTAATTTAAGTAGACAATCAACAAAAATACAGGAGGTTGGGAGATCCTGTTTAAATAGAAGATTCTCTATGTTCTAGAATGTACAATGAATTGACAGCCTCAACAGCTGCCATCACCAGAGAAAACGTTTTTAAGAAAGAAAAGAAAATTGACTCATTGCAATTTCCTTTGATGAATGGTGAATTTCCAATTATCATTTTAATTACTCAAACCAGTCTTTCAGCTGTCTTCAAGATAATAAAACCTCAACAGTGACTTTCCTTCCAAGAAGTGAACTTGACCTCCTGACTTTGAAGTCACAAGTTAAGTTTGTATTTCTCACAGGGAGTACCTTGAGCAAGTGTTCAAAGAAACTAACACCATTATATTAGGTTGCTTCCAGCACTATTTTATGTTTTTATTTTAGCCAGTGTAATATTCACTTTTCTGTATTAAAGGATATTGTTAGGATTCTAGAAACATTTTGACCTATAATTATGATATAAAATTTTAAAAAATGGATTAAGTGGGCTTTCAGTTAATTTCTATGGAGGTATCCATGATATCATCAGATTTTCTCTTGACTAACAAGCATTGACCCTTGCATAGAGTTTTAGGCTTTTTATACACATGTGCTTTGTTGTTATATATAACCAGCATTGGCAAAATTTCTAGTGTCTCATCATGATCACTTCCTTTGATATGTTCAACCTCATGTAGCCTTCTCCAAATTTCTATCATTTTGACACACCCTAGTGATTAGTCTGTAAAAACACCACAATATTCTATGCTAGTTGTTCTACAAATGAAGGACTATACTTAGTTCATATTATATCAGAGCTTATATGAGGGATGGTATTCAGTTTGGAACAGAGCTCGATATTTGGAGTATGAGGAAGACACAACTAGCAACTCAGCTTTGGGAAGATGAATTACAAAATAACATCCACATGTAATTACTGGGTTTAATAACATAGGCACATACTTTAACAAGTGGAAGATGCAGAACTAGAGGATTGGGTCAAATTCTTCACAATTAGAGCTATAATTTTGACTTACAATATTTGCCAATACCTGCCTGACTATCAGCCAAGGAAGTGATCTGGAGTTATTTCTGTACTAGACTGGACGTTGGCATACACAGTCTGTTGCCTCACTCTAATATTTGTTTTTAAATTATCCTGAAATCAAAATGATGATGTAAGTCTATATTTATTGACATGGAAAGATGCCCCTCACATATTGCTGAGTAAAAATATAAAACAGGATTTAGAACAGTAAGTTTAGTATTATTCTACTTATATAAAATCCTGTGTGTATCTCAGTGTGCATCCAAAGAGAAATGTTCAACTAAATGATTGTCTCTAGATTGTGGATGCCAGATGATGGTCATTTTTCACAACATTTAAGTATTCTGAATATATGTAATGATTATATATTAAATGTTTTCAGAAGTTTACATATATTAAAATCCAAGAAAATGATGTTAGCGACTCTCATATTTTTGTGTGTGTGGTGTGTATGAATAGTGTACATGTGTGTGGTGTAGTTACTTGTATACCCCTCATGCTCATCTGTGATCCCCATGGACTCCTGTGGTGGCTTGAAGAGAACATTGAGTGCCCCTCTCGATTACTCATTGTGGTAGTTTGAATATATGTTCCCCAATATATTCAGTGTTTTATTAGTTATAGTTTGCATCTGCAATCACCTTGCTAGAGGCAATGTCACTGGGGGCGGGTCTTAAGGTGTGGTGGTGGGTTTGAGATTCCATTATAAAGATAAGCAAAGTGTGCATAGCAGGAGTTCCTGAAGTCTGCTGTGTGACTTTTTGGCTATAGTTTTGCTCAGTGTGCTGTGTAGTGGGCGGCTTGGTTTTTCTCTCTCTTGCCTGGTCCTGTGAGAGCAGGCCACTTCTCCTGCCATTATGGAACTTCCCCTGGATCTGTAAACTTCAATAAATAATATCCCTTCCTCCATAACTGTGCCTGGTCTGGAAGTTCATCTCGAACCTGAAGCTGTCTGCTACACTCATCTACCTGCTTTTATTTTTCATTTTAATTTTTTTTGCCTTTTGACAGTCTCTTAATGATTACAGAGGTTGGTGTTTGTGAGCTCCAGTGACTCTGTTCATGACAGGACTGGGGTTACAGGCATGCATGATAATGTCCAACTGTTCATGTGAGTTCTGGAAATTCACTCTCATGTGGTCTTGGGCCCATATGCATACATAGTGAGTACAACTAACTGCTGACCTATTTTTCTCAAGCTGATTATAACCTTTTAATAACATTTCTGGAGTACAGAAAGCTGTTGATGAATATAATGCAATTGGAGTCAGGTTAACATCAGGTTGCCCATCTTTTCATCCTGTGTAAGCTTTTAGGGGAAAAAAATACTGCTTAGAAGTTTACATATCTCTTCTGTAAAATAAAGAATAAGCTGTCACATAGCTTTTTGTTTTGTTTTGTTTTTTGGTTTATCGAGGTAGGATCTCACCCTAGTTCAGGCTGACCTGGAATTTACTATGTAGTCTCTCAGGGTGGCCTCAAACTCTTGGCGATCCTCCTACCTTTGCCTCTTGAGTGCTGGGATTAATGGCCTGTGCCACCATGCCCCGCTGTCACATAGCTTTATAATGAGTATGGACTAAGCTGACTAAGTGGTCCAAATACATGTAAGTACTTAACACATGTTAAATACTAGACGTTTGTAAACCTTCTATTTGATGTTAGATGCAACTCTAAGACAGAATAACAAGATTTAATTCCCATTAGAGGATGACTTCAGAATAGTGAGTTCTCCAAGCATATAGAACCAGGTCACTCTTAGTGTACCCCACGATGCAGATGGAAAACAAATGGACTCAGTATGGTCCAAGATGGGAAGATCAAAGTCATTTATTTTGATGCATTATACTCTTTCTAATGCTGGGAGATAACAACATCCCATTCATGAAAGTTAATTAGGAACAAATTCCTTCCTTTTACAGAAAATATTTGGCAATATCAGACAAGCAACATGAAGACTTAAGAGATTTTTTTTTCCTGCCTACTCTCAAGATAGTAAAGAAATCTATTTTGGTGTATTTTTGAGCACTATGTGGATTTGAGTTCCTGTATATACTTATCTATACCCCTCTCTTAACTCACACACATGCACTTGTGTATACAAACACATACATATAAATATTACAGAGGAGATATACATATATATATGACAAAGGCTTGCACTCAGTAAGTTCCTATCCATACAAAGCAAACAGGTGTTCTACCACTGTAGCATACAATTACTGCATTGCCTCTATGTATGATGATAGAGGATGATAGCTATAAATAAAGTTACTAATACATGGGAAGTCTCAGAAAGTTATAGAGAATGTAATATATAGGTAAAATTAAGAAATTAAAGAAATTTTCCTGTTGGGTAAAAAAGGAAAATTCCAAAGGCAGAAAACAGGATAGGGAAAAATGATATATATATAATAGGTGCTACCATAGAGTAGTCTATAATACAAAATTTGCTGAAAAGTAACCTACAAAGAATATAGAAAACAAAATGTCTTCCTTACACCAAATTGTGGTTTTGAAAATGAACAATGCACCATAACTTCTTTACTCAAAGTTCCAAACACTTTCACATTCCTCCTGCAAAAAAGTTCCAGAATCCTATGAGTCACATGGCCATACATGGCCATGATTTTCACAACAGTCCAACTTTTGGTGTTGCTGCGACCAGATGTCCCACAAAATTCATCATAAAAAAGCAAAGGTTTATTTTGGCTTACAGTTACAGGGAGGATAGTCCATCATAGCAAGTGTTACAGTTACCTTTGATTTGCTGGGACAAACAGCCAACCAGAAGCTTATGGAAAAAAAAAAACAAAAAAAAAAAAAAAGGTTTATCCAGTCCATGAGATTCCAGGGGAAGCACCATCATGACACAGGAATCTGGCTCATTAAATCTGCAGACAAAACCATTTGCCAGCAAGCCTAGGCAGCCAGAGCTCAAGGTGGCTCTCTACACACCTAGTGAGGTTGGACTGAAGACTTGACCCCAATGACACATCTCCTTCAGCTGTACTCTGTCTGCTGAAGACTAAGCAGAAGATTAATCAAAAATACCTAAGGCTAGGGATGAAGTGATGACTCAGCAGTTAAGGAGCTTGCCTGCAAAGCCTAAGGATCTCAGTTCAATTCCCCAGTATCCATGGATAGCCAGATACACAAGGTGATGCATATATCCGTAGTTTGTTTGCAGTGGATAGAGACCCTGGCAAGCCCATTCTTTCTGTGTCTCTTTTTCTCTCTCT
Source organism: Orientallactaga sibirica (assembly GCA_036365145.1). Taxonomy (NCBI): domain Eukaryota; kingdom Metazoa; phylum Chordata; class Mammalia; order Rodentia; family Dipodidae; genus Orientallactaga; species Orientallactaga sibirica. The sequence goes on from JAEOAD010000034.1 coordinate 16,615,802, forward strand.
ATCCTTGCACATAAATGAATAAAATATGTTTTAAAATACCTAAGGCTATAGGGGACATATATTTACATTCAAATCGCCACAGCAAGGAAAACATGGCTTCAGGAATGGGAGAGACCAGCTGGTCACACTTCTTGTGCACTTAGGAAGCAAAGGGTGAACACATAGTGGGTCAGGTCTACTAAACCTCAATCCTTCCTCCATGACCCACTTCCTGTAGCAGTGCTCCACCTCCTGTAAATTCCACAACCTTCCCAAACAGAGTCACCTTCTTGCAATTCAAGCACATGAGCCCGTGAAGGACATTTCACACTCAAACCATGACACTTGAAGACTAAGTTTTCATGAAGAAAAGAAGGAGAAATAAGCATTACTACCATGTTCTATTTCTCTATGACATAGACTAGGGTTTTAAGTAATAATAAATCTGTTTCCTTATGTATAACTTGTAGATTATAACATTAACATCAAATGGATTTTGACGAGATAATATTTTTACACATCTAATACCAAATGAGATCTATCAATGACAAAAAATATTTTATTTATTTATTTGCAAGGAGACTGAGAGAGAAAGAGAGAGAGAGAGAGAGGTAATGAATATGAGAACACCAGGGCTTCTTGCTACTGCAAATGAATGTGCTACTTTGGGCAACTAGCTTTATGTGGGTACTGGACAATCAAACCCAGGACAGCAGGCTTTACAAGCAAGCACCTTCAACTGCTCAGACATCCCCTTAGCCCTAGAAAAGATTTTTAACATCATATATCACTGGGAAGTTGCCAATTAAAAATACAATTATATACTATGACAGTGACCTAACTGTTACAATAGCTAACATTCAAATGTTGGAAGTAGCACATGATGAAGATTTGAAGCAAATGGATCATTTATTTATTGCTGCTAGGGATACAAAATGATATAGCCACTTAACAGGCATTTCATATCAACACAATAACGTATGCACATAGAGTCCTAATGGCTTTTTCCATAATTGTCTAAACTTGGAGCATATCAGAGTTGGGAGTAGGTTCATGGAGGGACAGTAAACTTGGGTGAAAAGAGATAAGCTATTAATCCATGAAAGACATGGACAGAATTTTCATGCACATTCCTAAGTAAAATAAGTTACCTTAATAATATTTAGCAGGAATTGTTTTTAGTTATATAAAACTTTAGAAAAGCAAAACCATGTAGACAAAGGTCATTGGTCCTCAAAGGTTAGGAGAAGGGAGTTATGAATGTTCAGAACGCAGGAGATTTGGTGAAAAAAAAAAAAAACCCAAAACACTGACTCAGTAATATAACATAATTGTGAAAACATATTATTATACATTTTGACAACCCTTAGCTTATACAACATTGAGAGTGTTTGAACTCTGACACCATCCTGGACTTTGGGTGATCAAGATAAGTCAGTGCGTGTTCATTGGAGGAAGGGGATGGGGAGGAGGCCCTACATGCGTGCACAGGAGGTACCTGAGTCATCCATGTGCTTATGTTCTACATGTTTGGACCCAAAAATGCTCCAAACAGACTTTGTAAATATTAATAAGTCATATGCCTTTTAAATATGCTTATCAAGCTAGGATGATGGCTCAACAGTTAAAAGCACTTGCTTTCAAAGCCTGTTGGTCCAGTTTCAATTCCAAGTAAAGTCAACTAGGCATTAGTTTTCAGTGGCAAGATATCCTGGTTTGCACATCCAAACACATGCACACACCACACACACAAATTTAGAAATTAAATATGTTTATCAATAGCCTACTTTTATGAAATTTATGCATAACTTAATTCTATTTAAAATTATTCTTGAAAACATAAAATACTTTCAAAAATAACCTCCATCTGTGTATGGTAAAATGAAATTAAAACAATAGACCTTTAGTTTTGATAATGTGATAATTAAAATTCAATAAGCAGAGTAATGATTCTGGCATGTATTAATATAATTAAATCATTTTCTTAAAACATTTGTTTCTGACATTGTATTATTGTTGCTGTTTTCCCAGAGGAATACACTCTTCAATATGGTCATGTTATTTTCTCAGAGGAATACACACTTTAATAATGGTCTTGTTATTTTCTTCATACAGTTATTTACTAACTTTCTCAAACTTTCATGTTATCTTAAACATTTAAAATTTCTGTCAATATCTATAGAACTTACTGTGCATGTATCATAATTTTGTTGAGGAAATATTTTCTGTCTGTATGTGAGAAAACTCTATCTTGAGAAAAATTCATTAAATCAATCTATCATTTTGTTCTGTTTGCTTTGTTTTATCTTGCTGGGTTTGACATAAGGTCCTGCACATGGTAGACAGCATTCAATCACTGTGTTGCATACCCAGCTCTCTACCTCTGTATTCTGAATACTTAAATATATGATCATTTTAGCTCTGCTTTCATATCCCTGCTGTTTACTCCTAAACTCAGAGAATTTTACATTGACATACATTTTGTAGTTAAAACTTTTCTAACGTTCTTTTGAATATTTTGCTGAATCTGGTTGCTATGCAATCCAGAGCTTCCTCAACACCACTTTGTTCCAGTGCTATATACATCTTCAACAATCCAAATTTTAAAACATTAAGGGGTTTGGCATCCATTTTTAAGCACTTTATTAAAGACTTTGAACATACAGCCAAAATTTACATGTATAATTTGTTTAAAATTGCTATCAATGTTAAACTGTTCATAATGATTTACAAAATCATTCTTTCAAGATATAAAGGTTGATTTATAATGACCTCAAAGTTGTACGTGGGTATTGCAATTCTAATTAATATTTTAAAAACCTCTTTATTGAGCACAATAATGACTTGTAAGGGAATTGACACTGATGTCAGTCAAGCCCATGTCATTACTTTAGGTGTCCAAATATAACTCTCTACTGATAATTTTAGTAGTATTAATACTACAAGTACATTTCTATCATCAGAACTAATTATTTATTATTAAATAGAAATATTGTATGGACACATCTATGTTAGTACCATCATTTTTCTCCTCCTTGCTCCCAATCCACTGAGGGCACTCCTTAGTGAGATTGCAGGTATTCACCATGGACTTGTGGGTTATGAGTTGTGACAGCAGCAATCAGTCATTGTGTGTGTGTGGAGGGGGGACAATGTCTCTGGATATTCCCTGCCACCCTGTGGTTCTTACATTCTTTCCACCCCTTATTCTGCAAAATTCTCTGAGACTTGGTGGCTTTGCTTTAAGTCTATTAATATTTAGCTCTCAGCAGCTTCTGGATTTCTGCTTTGGTGTATTTTGCGTATTCTCAGTGTCTATCTCCATCACCCTGGCCCAGGTTGACAGGCTTGCCATGAGAGAAGCATTGTTGCTCACCTCACCACTTCCTCTGTGCTTTCACTTGGGCCCTGGCTGCTGTGACAGAGGTGGTTCATCTCCTATCAGGGAGTCAGCTATCTATTTTTGTCTTGTTGATATATTTTGGTTATTCTTGGTTCTCATTGCTTTCTAAAAAAGATAAACAGATTCTCCAATGGTGAATGAGATCAGGATAGATTAAAGGGGATAAGAATTGTTAATTAAGAGAGATTTTCATGGGTGTAGACTCTTGAACAAAGACTAGTAATAGCTTCTCATTGGAGTCCATCAGCTTGGTCTCCATAGGATTCAGACTTGGTTCCTAGTTCCAGCTATAGGATCCTTTCCATGGAGCTGATCTCTTAGTCAATCAGAAAGCCATTGGTTACCCACCTAGGCTGTGTGCCACTATTGCACAGGTGTGTACATCCTGTCAGGCTGGTTGCTTTCATATAGCAGTGGCCCCTGCTAACTCACAATATTTTGCTAGTCATTTTCCCCCAGCAGCTCATGTAGTGCTTTTCAGCAATATATGGCTTAATCATCTGGTACCTGGTTTCATTCCAGATTCAGCTGGATATCTCTATTTTCTGCATGGGCAACATGTGGTATCTTCATCGATAAGGCCTTTTTAACCTCAGGCAGGTAATCAAGTGATGGTTATGTTTTGTTGTCAAATTTATCTGTTTAGGGATCCACAGACATTCCTCTAGAGTAGGTCTCTGTGGTTGAATCCAGGAAGGATTAACTGAAGGAGGAAGTACTCCCCCAGGGGGAGCCATTCTTTCAGAATGGGTGGCCCCTCTCTAAGGGGGGTGGCTTTATCTAAGGAAGCTCTCTCAGAGAACAGAATCTCTTCCTCCCAACTATCTCCTGGTGTTGCTGGCTGCCTTCCAGTGTGGGCTGAAGACCAGCGTGTTGTGAAGACCAGTGGCTCTCCAGGAAGCCTCCAGGCCTCCAGTTCCAGACTGAGGCTGCTGAGGCATTTAGCTTCATGAGCAGGTACCGGGTTCCTTGACTCTTGGGACTGCAAACTACTATTGTTCAACTGTGGTAAGATAATCCAATAACTTCCTTTTTAATATAATTAATTCTATCAGTTTGGTTCCTCTATAGAACCCTGACTAATACACATGTCATAGGTCTTTTTTTTATCAATAGCTCAACATGGATTGGAACTAGGATTTATAAACCAGAGCCAAATGTGTTAGAGTTAGGCTTCATTCCAACATCTCCAGGGCCCTTCTGACCCGATGATCCCTCCATGGTCATATACAGAGTTTTATCTTTCAGATACTATCCAGAAAGAAGGTTTCTATGGCAACAATTCGCTTTGGATTTGGTTTTGTGCATATCTTTCCCCTCCTTCTCATTCCCCTCCCCCTCAAACCCTTCTATACCTGTCTGCCAGGTAGGCCTGCAATCCAAGCTGTTCCAGTTAGGAACCACAAATGAGAGAGAACATGCAGTGTTTGTCTTTCTGTGCTTGTGTGAGTTTTCTTAGAATGAACTGTTCCTAGTCTGTCCATTTTCCTACAAATGTCATTATATCATTTTTCCTTACTGTTGAGTAGAATTCCATTATGTATATGTACCAGGTCTTTATTATCCATTCATCAAACAATGGACATCAGTGTTGATTCCATTTCTTAGCTATTGTGAATTGGGCAGCTATAAACATGGTTGAGCAAATCTCTCTGCAGTGAAGAAATTCTCCAAATGTTAGACATTTCACTGGATAAAAATAACTTTCAAATGCTTTACTTTAATTTTAATTACCATCACAAGTCATTGTCATCCTAATGAAACCAGTGTCAGAAAAATGGTGGAAGGTGAGGACCAATAGCCCAAGGTAGTCCTCTAACCTACACATGTGTTCCATGCCACACACGAGAACCCAAACACACTCATACACTGCTTACACACACACACACACACACACACACACACACACACACACACACACGTGAGGAAAGAAGTAGCTCCTTTTTAAATTAAAGTACCTGGCGATTTTAATTCATTGTCTATTATGAAACTTTTCTTATAGTAATGGAAGTAGTTTCACTTCACTTTCTATCTTATTTTGGGGGGATGGAATTCAAATAAAAAATGTGAGAAAATAAAATAGTCATTTGACTTCAGTAAAAGGTCATACACTGTTGATGAATATAGACAGTTTCTGCTGTGTGCTCCCTTAGGCTGAACAGTTACTGGATGAGCAATTTTCATGTTTTAACAGTGAACTTGCAAATCTGGTTCTCTAAAAAAATTCTGTATTTTATTTTTCTTGGTCAGTGATATCACCCTGCACTTTGTAGTAGATTGTAAATGTTTAAAAATATTTTTTAAGATGTCATCAGCTTTCTATAGTGATTGTAGTCATTTTAAATTAAGCATTCACTTTTTAAAATTTATTATGACATACTCAGTATGGATACATCATGTGTTGGTACCATACTTTCCCTCATGTCTGCCCACATTCTGCTGGGGCTCATCCTCAGTAGAGTTCAGGTATTCCCCATGGGACTGTGTGTTACTCCTTCTGGGAGCAGCAGTCAGTTGTTTGGGGGAGACAATGCCTCTGGGCATGATGTCTCAACCTGTGGCTCTTACAATCTTTCTGCCTCCTCTTCTGCAAAATTCCTTGAGCCATGGTGGGTGTATTTTAAGTCTACTTTAGTAATGAGCTCTTATAAACCTCTGCTTCTCTGCTTTGGTAGGTGTTGAGTGTCTTCAGTATTTATCTCCTTCACCCTGGTGCTGATGGTCAGTCTCACCATGAATGCTGCACTCTTGCTCATCTCCCCAGTTCCTCTGTAGTCTCACCTGTAACTTGGCTGAAGTATGAGGAATAGTTTATTTTCTCACATTTCCCTACCTTCTGTAAAAGAAAAACAGATTCTCCGACTTATTGAAGAGAGTGAAGTTAGCACAAGTTAAATGGGATAAGCATTATTATTTAGGGAGAATTTGATGGATGTAGCCCCTATGTTAGCCAAAAACTAGTGAGAGCTTGACATAGGATATCATAATCTTTGACTCCAAAGGATTCTACCCTCATTCCCAAATCTGGATATGGACTCCATTCCACTGAGCAGATTTCTTAGCCAACCAGAAAGCTATTAGTTACTCACCAAGGCTATGTGCCACTGTTGCACTTGTGTGTACATCTTGGCAGGGTGTTTGCTTCTGAGTAGCTTAGACCCCTGGTTGGTCAGGCCAGTGTTGGCCATTTTCCTTCAGTAGCTCATGTAGTGATTTTCAGCACTAAATGGGCTAACTGTCTAGGGTTTGGCTATTTTCTAGATTCTATCCAGGTCTTTCTGTGTTCTGTGCCAGCAGCATATGACATCTTCAGCAATAGGGTCTTACCTTTACTTCAAGTGGGTAATCAAGTTCTTTGACAGAAGCTTGTCTTGTTTGGGGGATCTCATAGGTCTCTTTGATCAATAGCTCATCGTGGGAAGCAACTTACTGGTAGCAGCTTACTGGTAGGGGGAGTTATAGGCCAGAGCCAAAAAAATTCTTTTAAAGTTAGGCTTTGTCCCACCCACTTCAAGGCTTATGTTTTCAGGTACTCTCCTCATACTCCTTTTGGGGGTTCAATCTTTTTAGTCTGTCTTTAGAGATAAAGTATTCATTTTTTTAAATTCAGTGTTTCAAAGTGATATTAAATGATTCAGGTAAGTAAAAAGATTACAAGCATTCTCATCAATATTTGTTTGGGAAAATAATCCTTGTTATGAGTTTGTTCAGAGGAACACATCCTGAGTTCAGTTATTGGTTTTTATGTTCACATATCCTATAACTTCTGATTGCCCTCTCACTTACTGGAGTTTGGCAATTGCATATCCTGTGTAGGCTACTCTATGGAGTACAATTCTTCTACTATTCCTAAGGCTTTCTTATCAGTGCATTACTTCAAGTCTTTGAACAGAGGCCCTGGACATGAACTAGGAAAGGGAAATGAGTTTTTACTAGTCACTCTCTATGTGTATGAACTAGTTACCTTAAAAATATGAATCAACGCTGGGGAGATTGCCCAGTGGTTAAAGGCATTTGCTTGTGAAACTAGATGGCCTAGGTTGTAGATGGGTATATGATGATACATTGGGCTCATCAGCCAGCCAGTCTAGCCTACTTGGTGAGCTATGGGCAACGAGAGACCCTGTTTCAATGGAGTTGGATAGCATTTTTGAGGATGACACTTGAGGTTGTCCTTTGTTATCTACACACATGAACACACATAGCATACACTCATATGCACAAACATACAAACACACACACATACACACACATACACATGCACACGTGTAACAAACCTAAAAACTAGAAAAACATAAGGTCCATTATATACACCTGTCACACATGCTTAATATAAGACCATGACAGATACTGCAAAGACTAGGTAGTAATAACTGCAACAATTAGTAAAATGTGTTACAAACAACTCAAAACAAATTCTATACCTGATGGAAAACCATGAAAACAGGTATCATCCAGGGCTATTCCATGTAGATTGGGAGATATGGATTCTTTGGTCATAATGCAGTAGAGATAAAAAGTACAGAAGGTGAGAGATGCAAGCTGACATAAAGAAAAATAAAATATTTTTCATGGGGGATCCTCTTTCTTAGTCTATATAAGTTACTATGATAATATAGAATATACAAGGTAGCTTGTAAATGCTGACACTTCTACTTACAGTTCTGGAGATGGCAAAGTCTGGGTCAAAGCACTCATAAATGGTGCCTTCTTGCTATGTCCTCACAATACCAAAGAGTTAAGGCAAACTTGGACCTATTTTATGAGGGTAATAGTACCATACATGACCGTTCTGATTTCATGACATAATCACCTTGCAAAGGCTACTCACTCAATATCAACACATTGGTGACTAGACTAATTATTCAGATCATAGAACTTCCAGAGTCTATCCTTAAAAGATGTTACATCTAATGATGACCATAGGGAGGCTTTCAATGGAAACAGCAAAAATTAATAAAATAACAAAATAAATTTGGCAGTATATTACCCTAAGTGTTCACAAAGGTGAGGCAAGTGCAAGGTCACACATGCTCACTAGGTGGCAGAAGTGTCTGGAGTTTGTTTGCAGTGGCTGAATTCTCTCCTCTTTCCCTCTGTCTCTCACTGTCTCTGTTTCTCTAAAATTAAAAAAAAATTAAATTAAAAATAAAAATATCAGGAAAATATTTTCTTTCTGGCCATACACTTTGTTAAAAATCTTTACTGATCCTTGTAATTTGATTTACATAATGGGACATTATGTCACAAGGAAAGACTGATAAAGTACTTGTGCATGACAGCTTTCCTAGGGAGTCTGTGGCATGACCTTTCCTGAGTACACATGACCTTTTGTGGGTTCTCATGAATAATCATCTATTCACCCCAAATATGGCAACAACCATAAACAATAGAAATGATTCTACTTAGGTCTAGATTGGTGATTCAGTGAGCTTGTTTGAGGTTGCTTACAGGATCCTGCTTGAAGGGCTACTTACAGCATGGATGACTCAGGCAGCAGAAACACTGAAAAATTCCACCTCAGCATGGGTGATGCCTCACAAAATCTGTATCACTAGAGCTCCTTGAACAACTGGTAGACAGGTATATCACAGAAGAGACTCCTCTCACTCAGCAATATCTTACTGTTTATATACAATATCTTGCTGTTTATATAATCTCAAGGAGAGCCCTTAATAGTATTGTAAGTTTCTTGTGAGTCCCTGCTTCCCCCCACCACCCAGGAGGGAATGTCAATTTGGAGGAAAGAGCAATGCTACTAAGAGTCCCATGAGTCATGTAATTCCATTCTTGGGTCCCATCACCTCAGAGGCATCAGCCAATACTGAAGCATAAAGATGAGTCTCTAGCTAATGCACCAGCAGTCTAGATCAGAAAGGTCATGAACAAACCCAAAACCAAGCCAAACTTGTTTTACCATGATTAGTTTAAATGGTAAGACCATATTACTGAAGACATACATGCTTTTGTTGGAGGCCACTGAAAAATCAAGCAAGAACTGAGCTAGAAGCTGCTTCCCTGCTGACACACTGTCATATTACTGGTATATGCTGTATACCTTTCTGGGGAGAAAAGTCATCAAAAGTCTTAAGCAGCAGTGGACATTGCAAGACACACAATCTGTCAGCTGAGCAAAATGTGCCCACTAGTACAATAGTGGGATGCTTGTTATGGGGCATCTGTTTTTCTCAGATTGAATTTAGGGTCTTCTCAATGGGAGGATGTTCAAGACTGATACTGAAAACCCAGTCAAAAGCCCATGGCTGTGTAGTTCATAAACCCTAGGTGGGAAACTCCTATGGTTATAGGAGTTTACTAACCGAATATATTATTTCCACCAAATTTCCCTCTAAATACTTGTGTTTATACTCTACTCTCACCTCTCGTTAGAGAAATTTCTCTTTTCAGATGATGGCAATGGATGGGGAGACCCATAACTTATCAAAGTGCTGAGAAGTTAAAGTTGAGCGGTCAGCACTAAATGAGACATTCTATCATATCCTCCAATGGCTCAGGGTCTATAGAAGAAGAGGGGCAAACAGAATGTAAGAGCCAAAGGATGCGGAGGAGTGCTTAGAACAATGGCGTCTAGAAAGCATTCATGACCTCACAGAAGCTATCTTTACCTGCACAAGACCTTCATACTATTGGGCCCATCAGCATGTTGTTAAGGATGATGGAGAGGGCAAACAAAAAAAGTCATCACAATAGAAGAGGTAATATGAGGAAAGATGATGGGCTTTAAGGGAGGTGTAAGGGATAGGGGCAAAGGAGGGTGTATGCAGATGGTTATGTGATTTTTATTTATTTATTTATTTGAAAGAGAGAAAGGGACAGAGAGAGAATGGGTGCACGAGGGCCTCTAGCCACTGCAAATGAACTCCAGATGCATGTGCCCCCTTGTGCATCTGGCTTACGTGGGAACTGGAGAATCGTACTGGTATCCTTTGGCTTTTCAGGCAAACACCTTCACTGCTAAGCCAACTCCTGCCCTGGTTCTGTAAATTTTTAATAAAGTATTTTTTTTAATTCAAAAAGACCAAGTTTCTCACTCATATGTGTCAGAAGCAGAAAACTTGCACTAAAAAAATAAAGTGCTTAGTTTGGGCATAGTTTTACATAGTCATCAGAAATAGGGAACTATCCATTAGTTGTGAAAAATTGAAAAAGGATAGTGCAAGGGTGTAGAAATGCAGTGACTTAAACACCTCTCCAACCACCTCTAATCTTCCCACTGCCACCTTTTTGTCTGTAGCTCCCAGTAACCAGTGCTCAATCTAAAATTTGTCTTGATTTGACTCTCTTCTAAAGATAAGCATTTACAATGAATATAGTACTGTGCTTCAAACACCGAGTGTTATTAATCATTATAATCTTCACCATGACTTTTGTCATTTGATCTTATATCACAAAATGGTGTGAGCCAGCCAATATGGATTTATATTTTTGGTATTTTCTTTGCAATTCTCTTATTTAGATATCACTGATATATCTATCATCTCTCTATCTAGCCAATGCATCAGTCATTATCTATCATTTATCTAGGTATTAATTTATGTAGATATAAGTCATATTTAAGCTTTTTAAAGTTTATTTTCTATTTTTATATACTTTCCACTCCCTTCCTTCTCACAAAATATATGCATAAGAACATGGCTGGTAACCTTTCACACTTTATGTATGCTTAAGTACCATGCAATCATATACATATGCTAATGTACATCTGTGTGCCTTTCTATATACAAAACAGTATGGGAATTTTGCCAGTTTTTTTCTTTCCAATATGAGATTTATTTTATACAATATTTTTCTTACTACATATATTTTCTACATTCTGGCTTTCCAATTAATAATACCTTACAGGATTCTCTATGTCAGGTAGTATAGTTTTAGTCCATTATTATAATTTTTTCCTGAGGTAGGGTCTCACTGTAGCCCAGGCTGACCTGGAGTTCACTATGTAGTCTCAGGGTGAGGGTGGCCTCGAACTCACAGCGATCTCCTATGACTGCCTCCCAGGTGCTGGGATTAAAGGTGTGTGCCACCATGCCTGGCTGTAATCCATTATTTTAATAGCTGTAAAATTGTCCATTAGTGTAAATGTTGTAGAATTTATTTCATTATTTCTCTTCTTTGTCACTTTGTTACTACTCTCTGCCACTATGACTAGTGCTGCAATAAACATCCATGTCTATAAATCTCTGTGTTAAGTCTTGATCCTGAGAAATTGACCCCAAATAAGAAATATTGAGTTAAAGGTTAGATGTATTTAAATTTTTAATAGTTGTGACTATATTGTTTTAATAAAGGACTGTAGCCATTATCTGTCTATATGCATTGGTGAAAATCATAGGCATTTAATGAAACTGAAGTATTACCTGATTGTTACATTAACTTTTATTACTCCGACTTTCAGCAAGTTTGTATATCTGTTTTTTCATGATCTTATTAAGCATTTGCATTTATTTTATGAGAAAAACCTGTGTAAATGCTGTCTTTTCTAATGGATTTTTTTTTGTCAGCATACACAAATCCTAATGGATACACAGTGCCCATCTTTCATTTTTGTTGCATTTTCTTAAACTCAATTGTCTTTGAATTCAATTACAGTAACTGATTATTGAATTCATTAACATTATAAGATTTTCACTAATAAGAAAATATTTTCTGCATTCCTTTTTAATTCTCACATTTTAAATGCACTTTTAAAAATATTTTTATTTATTTATTTATTTGACAGAGACAAAGAAGGACAGAATGGGAGGGAGAGAAAGAATGGGTACTCCAGGGCCTCCCACCACTGCAAACAAACTCCAGGTGCGTGCACCCCCTTGTGCATCTGGCTAACGTGAGTCCAGGGGAACTGAACCTGAGTCCTTTGGCTTTGCAGGCAAATGCCTTAAATGTTAAGCCATCCCTCCAGCCCCTAAAATGCAGTTTTTAATTATATAAAATTAATTTGTGGTGGAAGATTAAGCAGTTGCTCTCATATCAGTCATTAAAATATAATTTCTTCACTTATCAGTTATTCTACATTGAGTGCTCCTCAGACATTTGTATTATGGTATATTGAATTGCTTATTCATAACTATGAGACTGCCATATTGATTTATTGACACTGACTTCACCATATTTCCATAATTGCTAAGGCATCCTTTTCCACTCTTTGTTCACACATTTCTGGGCACACCCAGGCCATCTTTTGTTTTAAAAGATAAACTTAATCATATTTTGAAATATATTTTACATAAGAAAATATATAGGAATATGTAGTTCCCCCCCAAAACATTACCTCCCAAACCCATAGCAGTTAGTGACTAACACAACTTTGACATTGAAACCTTCTGTGTGCTCTTTCCTAGATGAAATTTCTATCCTCTACTCAACAAAAGCAATCACTGTTTTAACTTTTTATGGTTACACTCTCACTACACTTGTTATTGCTGGACTTCCTCAATGACCTCATTCTTGTGACCAGGTAATTCTTAGTACTGGACACCAGTTCTGATGTGCTCAAAACTTCCTTTTCCTTTGAAGTAGAAGGGAAAGTCTTGTCTTTTTCTTACTTTCCTCCTTTTTTCACTTGAGATGTTTCTTTTGCATAGTGATACATTCCACACTGAAAACCTTTCCCATTCATGTGTATTAAAACATCTTCCCTCAGTCTCTTCAATCATTTTGTGTCTCTTACAGTTAATAATATGTTGAAGAGGCTTCCAGTATTAAAAGTGGAATTTATCTTTTTATATGTGTTTTATTCTTTGGTATTAAAAAAAAATTCCTCTCAAGAAATAAATATTTTAACAATTTTAACAGTTTTTTTTAAAGATTTTATTTTTATTTATTCATTAGAGACAGAGAGAGGGAAAGAGAGAGAGAGAGAGTGAGAATGGGTGGGCCAGGGCCTCTAGCCACTGCAAACAAACTCCAGATGTGTGCACCCTCTTGTGCATCTGGCTTATGTGGGACCTGGAAAATTGAACCAGGGTCCTTAGGCTTCACAGGCATGTGCCTTAACCGGTAAGCCATCTCTCCAGCCCCAATTTTAAAAGTTTTTTTTTTTTTTTTTATCAGTTAAAGTATTTAAATAATATGTAAAATATATTAGCTTGTAAGCTAGAATAAAATCCTTTGAAAATTTTCCCCATTTGTAGAAGTAGAAGTATTTATAGTATAAGCAATTGTTTATTAGACAGATTTATTTTCCTCCTAAGCTATTTGCCTTTTTTATTATTATTATTGAGCAGGTTTCCACATATATGTAGGCATCTTTCTCTTGTAGTTCTCTGATTTTTTCAAAGCTATCCTTAATCCAATGCCTATGTTTTGTTGTTGTTGTTGTTGTTGTTTTTTGTTTTGTTTTGTTTTGCTAAAAGCAAATACCTGAACTTAGGAATATTGAAAGAATAGAGGCTTGTCTAATGGGTCTCGTGATTAATACTCACGTTTGTTTCCCCAGCTTCTTTTGAGGCCTCTCTTGCTGCGTGGTAACATGCACAGTGTGGCAAATGGGTCTCTTCTTGCAAAACCTCTCTTATGGTGGGATGGAGTTGGGGGGGGGCAGGAAAGACTCTACTTCCTAATACTATTAACAAAAATTTAAGGATAATGTATGTAAGGAATCTATGTCAGTTACTTTTTACACCAAGTGATAAAATGATGACAGCACTGTAGGAGAAAAGAGAGTTATTTTTTGGCTCTTGGTTGAAGAGGATAAGCTCTTCGTGACTAGGAAAGTATGGTGCTGTGGTAGCTCCATCTGTCAGCAGTGGGAGCATGAAAAACACTCTTGATATCTTGAGGTTAGGAAGCAAGATAGTGGGACTGGAAGAGTATCTGTGCTATAACATAAGGGTTCATCCCTATTAATCCATCTCTAATAAACAGGTTCCGCATCCTGAGGTTCCTACAACATCCAAACTGTCACCACCAGCTGGAGACCAAGTCTTCAAACACATAGGCTTCTGGGCAACACTTTAGATTCATTCCATAACAGTATTCATCACATGAAATTTAACAGCACATTCAACTAGAGCATTCAGTTAGGGAACTTTCTTTATTTAATGATGCTGTATGAGGTCTTTATTATAAAGGATTGTCAAGGAGACTTCCAGTCAAGATGGCATCCATCTAAACATGCCTCACCTGGCCAAGAAGGAAAGGCAAGATCTTTCGGGTTCATTAGGGTCCAGTAGGAGGGCACAGAGGAGAAAAGAAGGGCATCTTCTGATTGCCATACTCTCGGGTAGCCCACCCATCCCCAAATTGCCTCAAGCAGCCATCCTAGCTGCAGTCCCAGCTAAATGAACCCAGGCCAGCAGGCTAGCATTCCCCCCACGCTAGGTTTCACCACAGAGCTCCATAAGCAAGCTCTATCACCCTCGCCACTGCCCACTCCCAACCCCTGGCACAGGAACCCCAAATGTCAGCTCCATCCCCCTGACTGCTGCCTGCCCCCACCCTCAGCCACGGGAACCCCACATGCCAGCTCCATACCTCTCACTACTGCCTGCCCCACCCCCTGGCATGGGAACCCTAAAAGCCAGCTCCAACCCCCTCACCACCACCTGCCCTCACCCCTGGGTGCAGGAATCCACATACCAGCACTTTCCCCCTCACCACTGCCCCCACCCAGGTACAGGAACTACTAACACAAATACCATCCTGTGCCTAGACCCTCTCACCCTGTGTGTGACCCAAACCCAGGGCAACAGGCTATTCTTCACTGCTCCCTCTCCTTTCCCACCATCACACCTGGAACACCACCAATCCCCAAACCCGGTGCACGTCACCTGACCCATAGAAGTCCCATAACCCTAATCTGCCATGTCACAGGACCCTGTAGTCTCAGCCACTCCTGGAAACGTTGTCCCAATAGACCCATTGTCCCATCCCCTCAACCCTCAGCATTGTGGAAATACCAAGCATTCTCATACTACCCACCTCCACAGCCAAGCTGCAACATCAGTCTGCTTTCTCACACTGCCTCCCACATCCTGCCCCTCTGGACACCTGAACACACACTCCCACACCCCTAACCACAGAAGAACAAACCCCTTCATCAGATCCTTAGACCCTCAACAGACCCACATGGGCTTCTTCCCTATGAGCAAGCAGGCCCCACTGCCATCAGAAGCCTAATCTAAGCAAACATAAAAGGGAATAATCACTAAAGACACTTCAATGTAAACTACAGCTTCCTCCTAATGTTAACAAGATTCCTTCATTGTGATGGGCAGACCACAGTGGAAATGGAATAACATGAAAAATCAAATGCAAGAAAATCCAACAAGATTGCCAAGTCCCACAATGAATGTCTCCAATCAAAACATAGAAGAGATAATAGGATCATAACCCCAAAATGGAGACATAAGCAATGCAACCCTGGCCAAGAAAACAGCAGAACTGGCAGAAAGCCATCAAAGGGCCAATAATTGTATGAATGCTGCTCTTGCTAGATTAGACCTAATATAAAAGAACCAGGAAGGGCTCCAAAGACAGTTAAATGACCTGAAAAAGAGAGAAAAAAGAGAGGACCTCAATAACCAGCTGGCTCAATGAAGATATAAATAAATGCAAGGATGGATTCCAAGAAGCATTAAGAAAATCAGAAAATGAAGTGAAAAGGGAACTTGACAGAGGGGTGGAAACTATGCATAAAAAATCAGTAGAAAAAACAAACCAAATCGAACAAGGCCAAAACTCTTTAGAAGCTCTCAAGAATAGAGTCAGCCATGTGGAGGATAGAAACTCAGAACTGGAAGACAAAACAGAAGAAACAGGTCATGAATCTAAAAGTTTTATAAGTTCAAAAATTTTTGTGAACAGAACATGAGGGAACTGTGGGATATCCTTAAACATCCCAGCATTAGGATCATGGAGATACCAGAAGGGAAAGAAATTCAGACCAAAGGCATGGAAAACATATTCAACAAAATTATTGAAGACAACTTTCCCAATCTCTCAAAAGAAAATCCCATCAAGTTACAAGAAGCTAAAAGAACTCCAAAAAGACTGGACCAAAGGAGAAATTCCCCAAGACATATTATCATTAATGCTCTAAATATTGACAACAAGGAGAAAGTCCTAAAAACAGCTAGGGAGAAACAACCCATTACTTATAAAGTTAACCCCATGAGAATTACCTCAGACTTCTAAATGGAAACTCTGAAAGCCAGAAGGGCCTGGAATGGAACACTGCAAAGTCTAAGAATTTATGGCTTCCAACCCAAACTGCTCTACACAGCAAAAGTACCCCTCATAATAGATGGTGAAAGAAAAA
The DNA here is from genome assembly GCA_036365145.1 of Orientallactaga sibirica. Taxonomy (NCBI): domain Eukaryota; kingdom Metazoa; phylum Chordata; class Mammalia; order Rodentia; family Dipodidae; genus Orientallactaga; species Orientallactaga sibirica. Next base: position 16,632,466 of record JAEOAD010000034.1, read on the forward strand.
CTTTCCATGATAAAACTCAGCTGTACAACTGTATGAACACAAAGCCAAACCTACAGAGAGTACTTCAGGGAATTCTCCACACAGAGGAATCAAATAAACAACATCAAGAGCCTACAAGAAATATATCACAATAACCAAATTCAGAGAAAGCACAAAAAACTCCATAGTCCAAAACCAACACCAAACCACATAAACCACCACAATATGGCAGGGATTAAATCAAACCTCACAGTTGTTACCCTAAATATTAATGGCCTTAACTCACCCATCAAGAAACATAAGCTAAGAGGGGTGGATCAAAAAATTAGACCTCTCAATCAGCTGTCTTCAATAAACCCCCCTCACAACTAGACAGACACCTTCTCAGGGAGAAAGGATAGAAAATGGTAATCTAAGCAAACAGAAATAAGAAACACACAGGTGACACTATACTAATATCAGGTAAAATATACTTCAAAGCTTGGTGTGGTGGTGCATACCTTTAATCCCAGCACTTGGGATGCAGAGTAGGAGGACTGCCATGAGTTCGAGGCCACCCTGAGACTACACAGTTAATTTCAGGTCAGCCTGGGCCAGAGTGAGACCCTACCTCAAAAAACAAAAAAGCAAACAAACAAAATAGACTTTAAACCAAAAGTAATCAAAAAAGACAAAAAGGCCACTGCTTGCTTACCAAGGGAACAATCCAACAAGAGGATATCAGAGTCATCAATGTTTGTGCACCAAACACAGGTTCACCACAATTCATATATCAAAACCAACTTGACAAGAAAACAGAAATAACCACCAACACCATCATAGTCAGGGACTTCAATACTCCACTATCAGCATAGATCATACAAACAGAAAATTAACAGGGAAGTAAGAGAGCTCAACACCGCCTTAGAGAAATTAGAACTAATGGAAATCTACAAAACATTCTACCCAAAATCCACAGATTACACATTCTTCTCAGCAGCCCATGGATCCTTCTCTAAAATAGGTCATATACTGGGCTAGAAAGCCTGCCTCCATATTTTTAGGAAAATTGACATAATTTCCTGCATTATGTGAGACTACAATGCTATAATGCTAGAATTTAACAACAAAAGATGTGCTGGGAATCCCACCAGCTCCAGAAAATTGCAAACACACTTTAAAAACAATAAATGGGTAGTGGATGAAATAAAAAAATGAAATTTCAAAATTTCTAGAATTGAATGACAATGAGAACACATCATACCAAAACCTATTGGACACAATTAAGGCAGTCATTAGGGGAAAATTCATAGCACTAAATGTCTACATAACAGAGTGATTTCAAATCAATAACCCAACCATCCACCTATAGGCACTGGAAAAACAAGAAGAAGCCAACCTGACAAGCTCAGTCAAAAATAAATAATTAAGATCAGAGAAGAAATTAATGAATTGGAAACTAAGAAGATAATTGAGAAAACTGATGAAACAAAGAGCTGGGTTCTTTGAAAAAATAAAAAAGATGATAAACCCCTGGCCAATTTGATCAAGTGAAAAAAAGAGATGCTTCAAATTAACAAAATTAGGAATGAAAAAGGAGAGATCACAACAGACATAAGTGAAATTGGGAGAATCATCAGGACTTATTTCAAAAACCTCTATTCCACAAAACTGGATATTATGGAGGAAATGGATGAATTACAGGATTTGTGCCACCTACCAAAGCTAAACTCAGAGGAGATTAATCTCCTTAACAAACCCATCGAGATTGAAAATGTGATCAAACACCTCCCCTAAAAGAAAAGTCCAGGACCAGATGGCTTCTCAGCTTAATTCTATCAAACTTTCATGGAAGAACTGAAACCAATTTTTCTCAAACTGTGCCACACAATCAGAGAACAGGGAAAGCTCCCCAACTCCTTCTATGAAGTTGGTATCACCCTAATGCTAAAACCAGGCAGAGATGCCACAAGAAAACTATAGGCCCATTTCCCGAATGAACTTAGATGGAAAGATCCTGAACAAAATCCTTGTAAACCAAATTCAACAATGCATCAAAAGCATTATCTACCTTGAACAAGTAGGCTTCATCCCAGGAATGCAGGGGTGGTTCAATGTACAGAAATCTGTCAATGTAATACAGTACATGCTCATTTTAATAGATGCAGAAAAGGCCTTTGACAAAATACAACATCACTTCATGATCAAAACATCGGAGAGAATAGGCATGGAAAGTTTATATCTCAACATAATAAAGGCTAAATATGAAGCTTCCAAAACCCAAATAATACTTGATTGGGAGAGACTGAAGGAATTCCCATTGAGATCAGGAACAAGACAGAGGTGTCCCCTCTCTCCTCTGCTCTTCAATATAGTACTGGAAATCCTAGCTCAAGCAATAAGACAGGAGAATTAAATAAAAGAGATAAAATTGGAAAGAAAGAAGTTAAGTTAGCCCTATTAGCAGAAGATATGATTCTATACATAAGTGACCCAAGAACCTCCATTTCAAAACTCTTAAAGGTGATTAACTCCTTCAGCAAAGTAGCAATATACAAAATCAATGCACAAAAATCAGTAGCCTTTCTATATGCAAAAGACAAAGATACAAAGAAAGAAATAAGTGACATTGTCCCATTTTCAATAGCAACAACAACAAAAATACTTTGGAATAACATTAGCCAAGGAAGTGAAAGACCTGTACAATGAAAACATAAAAACACTCAACAAAGAAACTGAGGAGGATTTGAGAAAATGGAAAGACCTCCCATGCTCCTGGATAGGGAGAATTAACATTGTGAAAATGGCAATCTTACCAATACCAATATACATATTTAACACAATACCAATAAAAATCCCAACTTCTTTCTTCACAGATAGAAAAAAAAAAAAGGAAAAAATGATCTCAAAATTCTTGTGGAATGGCAGAAGGCCTTGGATATCCAAGCTTATTTTCAGCAAAAGAAACACCTCTGGAAGCATCACCATACCTGATCTAAAGCTATACTACAAAGCCATAGTAATAAAAACAACATGGTACTGGCATAAAAACAGGAATATAGACCAATGGAACAATCAAGCATCCAGACTTTGGGTCAAGTAACTACAGCTCTTGATATTTGACAAAGACCCTTAAAAATGTAGACTGGAAAAAAGTCAGCATCTTCAACAAATAGTGCTAGACAAACTGAACATGGGTATGTAGAAAAATGAAACTTGATCCACACATCTAGCCTTGCACAAAAATCAACTCCAAATGGATTAAAACCTCAGTATAAGACTAGAAATGCTGCTACTACTGGAAGAAAAAATAGGAGAAACTTTCCATGATATAGGAGTGGGAAAAGAGTTCCTGAACAAAACCCCAGTAGTTCAGGAACTTAAACAATCACTCAACCATTGGGATCTCATGAAGCTGAAAAGTTCTTTTTCACAGACAAATGTACAATAAGTACTACCACCAGATTACCCACCGAAGGGGAGAAAAATTTTGCCACCTATACAACTGACAGAGGCCTAATTTCTAGAATCTACAAAGAACTCAAAAACCTAAACAATAAAAAGTCAAACAATCCACTCACAAAATGGGGCAGAGAACTTTACAGGGGGTTCTCAGAGGAAGAAATTCAAATGGCAAATACACACTTAAGAAAATGTTCAACATCCCTAAACATCAGGGAAATGCAAATTAAAACAACTATGAGATTCCACCTTACCCCAGTAAGGATGGCTAACATAAAAAATAAAAATAAATAAATAAATAAATAAACTAATGAAAACAAATTCTGGTGAGGCTGTGGAGAAATAGGAACCCTAATTCACTGTTGGTAGGAATGTAAGATGGTACTAGCACTATGGAAAGCAATATGGAGACTCCTAAAATGGATGACTGCAGAGTTACCAACAGATCCAGTTATTCCCTTACTGGGCATTTACTGTAAAAGCTCCAAGCCTCAGTTCAGAGAGATTTGCTCAACCATGTTTATAGCTGCTCAATTCTAGCTAAGAGATGGAATCAATCCAGATGTCCATCATTAGATGAATGGATAACCAATATGTGGTATATCTACACTATGGAATTCTCTACAGCAATAAGGAAAAATGACACAATGAAATTTGAAGAAAATTGTCAAACTTGGAAGAGATCATTCCCAGCAAATTCATCCAATCACAGAAAGATAATCATCACATGGTCTCACTCATCTGTGGTTCCTAACTTGAATCTGCCTGATATGCTAACATACCTAATAAGCATCTTGAGGACTGGACAATAGGGAGAGTGGGAGGGGAAGGGAAGGAAAGAGGGAGAGGGTCACAAAACAGAACCCAAATGGGGAAGGTACCATAATATCCTATGTCCTGAAATAGAGACTAAAAGGTTGAACCTTTATCACATCCTTAGAGGGAATACCTGAACCTGAGTCACAGGACCCTGGAGAGGTTATGATGAAGACTAACTTTTATCTTCTCCTGTTTCCCTTTCTTTCTCTCCCTCTTATCTCTCTTCTGTCTTTCTCTTTTATATTAACTTTTTCTTCCTTCTTTTTCCTTGGCATTGGCCTGTATCTTGCAGTACCAGCATGTGGTTAACTTCCACAATGAGCGGTTGATCAGAGGGACCTGTAAGGTTTCCCAAAAGAAGATAGATTTCTGTCAGAGTAATTGATGACTCACCAAAGGTAAATGGTAAGACACCATATTCTATTGGTACATAACATGGTGTGACTTGGCTGGAATCTGGGAGAGAGTCTGTTCCCAGACAGTTAGCCTGTCTATGCCAGAAGGTTCTACATGAATGGCTGGGGGAAAATGACCAACATCTGTCCAAGCAACTCGTGGTCTAAGCTACTCAGCAGCACACACCCTGACGTGATGCTCACACAAGTACAATAGTGGCACACAGCCATGGTGGATAATCAACTGGTCTTGGTTTGGCTAACAGATCTGCTCAGTGGAATGAAACTCATAGCTGGAACCGGGAAACAAGTCAGGACCATATCCCAAAAATGAGCCTGCTCTCCAATATCAAATTCCTGCCAATTGTGGGCTACAAGAGGGTTTACACCTATAAAATTCTCTCTAAAATAATAATGGTTATCCCATTTATCCCATGGTGACTTCTCTTTCTGTTGGAGAATTTGCTTCTCTTTTTCAGATGGATACTGAACCTGAGGAGAGGATCAGCCTATTGCACCTCACCAGGGCCCTAACTGAAACTATAGAGTAATTGGGGAAATGAACAAGAGAGCTGCTTTCTTGGTGATCCTGATACCAACACAAGGGTGAGGTAGAAACACACAACTCCTACGAAACCAGATATCCAGAGACACAGAGGCTCCTAAGATCACATCACTGAAGTAGACCTAAAATGAACCCAAAATGGCTCAGGGAAATTATGGAAGAGGGGGCACAAATATTGTTAGAGCCACAAGTTGGGTCATTATGCACAGAGATGTTGCCACTTCCACATAACAGATGGTTACCTCCACAATGCAAGGCGCACATTCCTCAACGAGGAGGGTCCCTTCTGAGAGGAGAGGGCAGGGAGGGCTATCAATGACACCAACATGAATGTATTCACACTATGTGCATAATTAAATAAAGAGAAAAAGGATTGTCAAGTTTTATAATGACAGAAATAAAAGTTTAGAGAATTAAATTTTATAGATTCTTCTGAACAAAGTATCATTGACAAATCAGGACCCAGTTGGATTTAAGAGAAGTTCAGAGTTCTCCACCCAGCAATGTAAGCAATGTGGGCAGACTGTAAGGACAGAAAAATTAATTGCCCTAAAGAAACATAATAGTATGATTGGGGCTGGAAAGATGGATGAGTGGTTAATGATGCTTTCTTGAAAGCCTGATGCCTGGGTTTGATTCCCCAGTACCAAATAAAGACATACGCATCTGGAGATCGTTTCCAGGCACAAGAAGCTCTGGAGCACCCATTCTCTCCCTCCCTCCCTTTATCTTTCTCTCTCTCTCCCTCTCTCCTTGTCTCACCCTCACTTTGCTTGCAAATTTATAGATAAAAGATTAAAATATAGCTTGATCAGAAATATCTGGGCATATATCTACTATATGCTTTATCTTATTCACTGAGGAATATGCATTATATCGTTTTTTGACTGGTGATTTGCTGAATATCAACTGCTATGACTGCCTGAAATTTGGCTACTTGTTACAAAAGTGTACTCCTAAGTTATGTAGCAATTTGTCTGAATACAACATGAGGATTCATTTTGTGTTCAGAAATTCGAATTATTGTGGCACTGTTGGGGCAAATTCAAATTAATTTAATAATTGAATAATATCAGGGTATTACTTATGCAAATATCAATTTGATATTAATAACTTAATAAATGCAGCTTTTATAATATTAAACACTCCTAGAACAATCTTGTTGGCAATTATACACGTTGCATTGATTTGGGAATGTAGTTTGCTAGTTTTTATTGTGTATAAGTTTTTCATTAGTGATCTGTTCTGTTCCTACTATTCCATTCATGTTTCCTTTATTATATGGCTATACTATGTAAAAACAAAAGATAGGGGAGTAGGAAGTAAAATTCCCCATTTTGTTCTCTGAATATCATTCTATAGAAATTGAATAGTGAGTTTATTTGATATTTTATGGAAGTTTTGGGAAATCAACTGGGCCTATTAATCTATGTGAATATATTAAACATTTTAATATCACTGTTTAGAGTGATCATTTAGATGTCCTACCTCCTACTGAGGTAACTAATGACAGTATATATTGTAGGATAGCATTATATAAATGATCTTAATCTATTGAAAAGGTTGTTTACTATACAATTTTACTCTTATTTGAATTAATCTCCATTAAGCCAACTTCCCTTTTCTTATTAATTTTGCTAATTATTCTCATTTTCCTCTCACTTTCACACACAATTTATTCTCTATTACTAAATTCTTATTTATTTAAAGTTATTTTTACCTATTTTAGTGTTTTTACACCTTTGTCTTTCAAATAGAAAGATTTTTTTTTTCAAATTTTAAACTGCTTTAAGATATTTCTTTGCTGGAAGATAAGATTTTAACACATAAATTTTAATTACCTGTTCAGATTTAGTTTAATATTTTAATAAGCACTTATTTATTTCTTAAATCATCGGGCCTTTAGGTTGTCATTTTATTAAAATTTTTATGTAAATGAATTTTCCCCTGCATGTGATATCTATGCACATATATACATATGTATGTGTATATGTATATGTATTTTTATACTGACATCTAATAATTTAAATTGAGCAATGTAGTATATCTTTTGTGAAAATAATTTGCATATATTATATATATATATATATATATATATATATATATATTCATTTATTTATTAGAGAGAGAGAGAGAAAATGGGCATGCCAGGGCCTCTAGTCATACAAACGAACTCCAGATACATGTGCCACCTTGTGCATCTGGCTTACATTGGACCTGGAGTATCAAACATGGATTCTTAGGCTTTGCAGACATGCGCCTTAACTGCTAAGCCATCTCTTGGAAAGTTTTTGACATAGAAAATGATTAATTATTTAAATCACTCTAGAAAAATTAGTGTAGGTGCTATATTCTAATAATTAAGCTTGTTTCTTGATGTCTAAAATGTCCTCTACATTCGCTATTCATTTTTGAAAAATATGTTAAAATGTCTCAATATGGTCTGTACTAGTTATATTCTTTTCTTGAAGTAACATGAAGTACATAATTAAAAACTATCATTAGGTGCCTTTTTGGAATAATCCTTTTTGTATTTTCTAAACATAAATTTTAACCCTAGTACACAGGTAAACTGAAATTTTAATAACCATACCAGTCCTAAGGCTATAAGTTTTCTTGTGTTATACTTTTTTCCTAAATTGGAACTATACATTTGTGTTTTAAGTTTCCTCTTAAAAGTAGTTTATAGACATAGCTTTTTTCAAGTATACATTTTATACATTTTAGATCCTTTAAATGTGAACCGTAATTAATTTACATTTATTAAAATGAAATACTTAGATTCATATGGATGTTATTATATATATATATTATTTATTCTAATAAAGTACACATGAATATTTATACCAATCTGTTTTTTATTTTTATTTCATTCCTCTTTCCTTATTTCTTATGCAATGAGTTACTTTTTCTCTTTTACAACTTTTGAAGTTATATATTGCTGTTCTTTCCGTGTTTATCTAACATATTATGAATATTTAAATTAATAAAATTTTAAGTTAATATGCTCCCCTTTCTGGAATCATAGTCATAAAGCTTGATTCTGTTCCTAACCCTTCTGAGTTATGTTGTATGGACCGGAATCCAACATCACCACCGTTTGAGCGTCACAAAAGTCTTGGGCACGATTTTCCTTCTAGTTCATCATAACAGTGCTGGCCTCCAAGTTCTTGACTAGGAGCAAAGGATTAATCTGACCTTGCAGGACTCAGCTCCAGGCTTTCTTGTTTCTTTAGGTTCATTTTTTTTCCCTTAAAACTCAGTAATTAGACCACTAGTAAGTGGCAGGTGCTCTCAGTGGAAAATTGAAATTGTACAAAATGTAGTCATATACCTCTTAAGATGCAGCCTTCTCAGGTTCAGGGCTCAGGGTTAGATCAGCAGCCACAGCATTTTGTTTTTTATATCTTCTCATAGTCTCTGGCCTCTGATTTTTTTCTCTCATTTTTTTTTTCAGTGTGAGGTTTTATTGTTTGTTTTGTTTTGTTTTGTTTTGTTTTGTTTTGTTTTGTTTTGTTTTGTTTTGTTTTGTTCCAGTGGACTAAACTCAATGAATTAACCAAGATAACAGTGGCCACTTTGTTGCCATATTATCCTTGGGTGGGGCTGAGTTGAAGAGCTAGAAACTAGTTTTGTTCTTGGCAGGAGCACGCCCTCAGGGGATTCCCAGCAAAGCTTTCCTTTTCATTTTATTGGAGTTCTGTGCTAGAATTATAAAGCCCCCAAATGAGTTGAGATCATTAGGGAAGCTAGACTGAGCACTGGGAAAAAAAAAAAAAAGTGACAATTAAAAGCAGAAGTCTCAGAGTGTTAGATTTAAGGAGAAGTGCAAAGGAGGAGAAGAGAATGGGGATGGCTTTTAATACTTAATAACAAATAGTAATAATGGCACAGAGCTGAGAACTAATTAAAAGTTTCTAAAAAGAGAGATTGAAAGAGATAGAAAAAGGAATTCATCCATAATAGTTTACCTGAATGAAAAGAGGGAAAGGAGTGAAGGACAAGGCTGGCATTGAACTCAGGGACTGATCTCAGGTGATATAATTGACCTTGGCATGCTTTCTTGTCTCCTTTAGCCTTAGGATTTTCATTTGCACAGTAGTTCCCCACTTTCTATCTCATGGGATTTAATAAGTTATAAAAGTGGTTCTATCACACTACATAACATGAGCAATTTGCTCTCTTCTCTTTAAGGAGAAGCATTGCTAAAAGTTTTGTAAATAATATTTAAGTCCTTTGCAACTTGATAATTTTGTATTTCCACTAAAAATGTGATTTCTCAGCTGATGTAGAAAATAACGTAATTCAGAACTTAAACAATGTGCTTTGTTTTGCCCTCAGGTATCCTTATTGTCCACCTATAAGAATGTTTGAATTTTCGCATTAGACATCATCACTTTGGTATGTTCTATCAATCATGCCTTCATCATTATCAGATGAAAGAGTGAGTCGATAATAAAGTCATTACCTCCCACTAATAATGAATAGCACATTAAGTAGTGAATGCTATCTTGAGACAATTGTAGGTAAGGAAGGGAAATAAATGACAACTTGGAAATTTATAAAAACTGGTACAATGAAGCCTAGGTAGGAGATAAAATTGGCAAGTGCATTTACCTGAAAGTCCTCATAGGTTGTGAAGCATAACAAACAGAGACAAACAGTAGAATGTTGAATACTGGGAGTTATTCTCCTCCTTTCCACCACAGCATGAGAAACAAGTTAAAGGGAGGAATTCCTTATTTTGATTCATAGTTTCAGCAGGTCATGGTGAAGCAGCTTATAATATGGCAGAAGAGAAGTAAATAGAGATGAGGCCAGGTCTGAGCTGTTCTGTTCCCTTAGCTTTTCTTTTGTTATTCTACCTGAAGCAGCGAAGGTGGGGAGGCAGCCCAGGGAATAGTGTTACCCACATTCAGGATTCCAGTTAGTTCTTCCCTAGTGAGTTTATCCTAGAATCACTTATCATAGATATATTGGGGGGATGTGTGCCTTACCTATCTCCTTGGTGATTTTCAATCCATTCAAGGTAATACTCAAAATCAATGAAAACAAATAATTACTATATGCCTGCTGCCTTACATATGTTGCTCAGGTAACATGTAAAATCAAAGACAGTATTTTTCAGATAGAGATTTTAAAATTCAGACAGAATATATTATTTATCCAAATTCAAAGGACAAGAGACATATGGAGGGATTGATTCCAGAGCTGTCTTCCTTCTGCCATGGTGGCTTTTCTACTATTATGATCATAAGGTGCAAAGAACCCAAATCCATTATCAAGCACAGCCATGATAATAATTCCAGAGACAGACCATTTATAGAACTACTTAATTTCCAATTTGTATTTTTGCAGTTGAATTTTTTCTTTATCGATCCATACTAATCCTTTCATCTTCCACCATATTTTAATGTCTTCCTGATGTAAAATGATTGGTGTCTTTTTCATAAGAGGCTTTTGGAAGTAGTTTTGTGAGCCAAGAATCATGTGACCATCTTAAACCCCTACTTTATAGATGCTGATTCAGTAGTCTGGAGGAAGATGCTGAATCTAATCCTTTCATAAACCAGTGCAGCCCATCACCCTGATTCTTGCAGGGTTACTGCTGCAGTCCCTGATTGAGCACAGAAAAGCCTGAAACAGGTGTTGGAAAAAACCTCAGTTCAAGTTCTGAGTCCTTCCTTTATCAGTTCCATGAACGTAATGCTTTTTTTTTCAAAAAGCCCTTGGCATCATGAACTGAACACAAGAAAGAAAGCTCTGTCATACTAAAAACAAGATAGTAAGTTCAGGGACTATATTAACTTCTTTTTGAAAATAAGTGAATTATAGTTATAGGAAAAGAAAAACAGAGGTGACATAAGAAGATAGTATAAAAATAAAAATAAAGAAAAACAGGAGTAGACAGTCTGTATTGGAATTCCAGTTGAAATACTTGCTAGAATTTTTGTTGTTGTTGTTGTTTTTCATGTTTTGGTTTTTTTCAAGGTAGGGTCTCACTCTAGCCCAGGCTAACCTGAAATTCACTATGTAATCTCAGGGTGGCCTCGAACTCTTGGCAATCCTCCTACCTTTGCCTCCCGAATGCTGGGGTTAAAGGTGTGTGCCACCACGCCCGGCATTTGCTAGTATTTTTATTCTCAGTGAATTCTTTCATTTTTTATTTATTTGCTTGAGAGAGAGAGGGAGAGGGAGAGCGAGAGAGAGAGACTTAGGGAGTGAGAGTAACACTTGAAACAAACTCCAGAGGCATTCATTACCATATGTATCTGGCCTACATGGGTACTGGGGAATTGAACCTGGGTTCTTTGGCTTTGCAGGCAAGTGCCTTAACTGCTAAGTCATCTCTTCAGCCCCTGAATGAATTCTTAACCTTTTTCTTCCTTAGATTTCCTGTGTCCACAATGGGAATATAAGTACAAATGGGGATATTTTGAACCAAAATGAGGAAATCAAAGTCTTTTAGTGCTCAGTCATTATGAACACAAACAAAACATTTAGAATATCAAATGGAGTGACTTTGTTGATATTTAATGAGTGATAGCTGTCTGGGGGTATGTAGCCTTGTTACTACTTCTCTGCATTCAGGATCCCAGGACTGTGGCAAATAAACTTCCAATTTATAGAAAGAAAGGGAAAAAACTTAAAACCCTTAAAATCAGCACTAAGGTTTTGAGGAAGCAACTGCACAAAGTGGCTCTGACCAATGTTCAGTGCTCTGCAAGCAAGTAACAGTTCATCAAAACTTCCTCCAACAAGTCTTGTCTTGTGTTCTGAAAACAAAGAGCATTCTGAGGGAATTTAATCCATATGCTTCTTAAATTGCTCAAATATATTTGGATGAAACTATTTGACATTCAAAGAGAAATATGAGAAAGTCAGAACATGTTTTTTTTTTTCTAAAAAAAATAAATAAAATAAATAAAACTTTTTTCCCCTGACAGACAAGAAACCATATGTTGGTAAACATGTCAACTGAAATGAAGAGACAGATATTGTCATCCTTTTCTTTTCACCACTCTCAAGCTTTAATGGACATTTCCATCAGTTTTACTGTATTGTCCCTTTTTTCTTTATTCAGTCTATGTATGTGTTTATTCCTCTTCTCCTGTTTCAACAACACTGGAGAATAGGTAGATTTTGAGCAGCAAAGGAGAAAAAAAATCAGTCTCACAAATATTTCTGTACACACTTGTGCAGGAAAAAAAGATATGATACTGCAGACATTCTGGTGTTCACAGGCAGATAATGGCATATTTGAAAAATTTCAATAATGGATCTAATCTTGCTGTTTTCAGAAGATCGGCAAAAATATGGCACAAAAGGGACGTAGTGTGATTGCAGGATAGATGTACTCACTTGCACATGTAAACTTTCCTTCTATTTTGAGTTGGTGGTCAGTCAAATTGGCAAATATCTTTATATTTCAGGGCAGAAAGTAGTGAGGAATTAAAGAGGGATAAATATTCTACAGAAATACAGAGGAAGCAGGGATTAGTTCAGGGAGATTTTTTTTTTTTCATTAAATGTTTTAAGTAAAAGCAAAATATGTGTGGTCTTATATAGGAGGGAATGGATTTTTTTTCTTTTTTTATTGACAACTTCTATACTTACAGACAATAAACCATGATATTTCCCTCCCCCCCACTCCCCTCCAGAACTCTGTCATTTTCCCTCCTTCTCTCCATTAGTCTCTCTTTGAATTAGATGTCATCATCTTTTTCTCCTATTATGAGGGTCTTGTGAAGGTATTGCATAAAATGTGGGTGGCTGTTGGTTGACAAAACAGGAAGATTATGAGCCCAGACTTAGGCAAGTCCAGAAAATATCAAAGAAGTAATATGCTGTTTGTTGGATCAGAACAAACTGTGTGGGAAAAAATTACAAAATAAAACAAATTTTATAGTATCTTACTGTCAGTGAAGCCAAATTTAGCTTGGGTTTTGTCTTCAGTAAATGTGTCCTCAAAAATCTCAAATTGGGTTTGATTACCTCCAGTGATAGTAATCCTACAATATAACCCAATATTCCCATTGCCCATTGGGAAATTTCTGTGGATTGCACAGAATTGATGATTATTTTTAGCAGATATGTTTCCTAACCCACCAAGTTAAACAAAGTAAAGCAGTCTTTACTTACAACACTCAAAATATTTAAGGAAAATAACAATGTATTTATTCATTATCTCATCACCTCTAGGCTTGCCCAGCCTAGATTCTGGGCTCCGCATTCTGAATTAATCACTCAGAGGCTGATGGTGTCCAAACAGATACAAAACCTGTTCTCATAGAAACATTAACCTCATGAGGCACATAAATAATAATGCCAATACATTCCTGGTAAATGACATCTTAGACACCAAGGAGTTAAATCAGAAAGGCACATAATCCTAACTTGGGAAGTACTGATGACCTCCAAATCTGTGACTCTTATCTAGTTTAAACCTCTATTTCTTCATTTCTTTTCTTCACTGCTTTGTTTCTACTCTAAGCATGTTCTAATATCCTTTCTGCGCTTAAAAATTGAAAGTATATTTGTTAATCCCAATGAATAGAAAATATATACCATCTGCCAATGTTTGCATATTAGATCTCTGCTTACAAAACTTTAGTTTGCAGCAAATAGTCATGTTGGATGATGTGGTAGTTTTGAATAGATGTCCCCCAGTAGATTCAGGAGTTTTATTAAAGCTTCTTTGATTTCCAGCTATCTGGCTGGAGGAGGTGTCACTGGGCAGATCCAAAGTGTGGGGGTGGGTTTGGAATTCCGGTCTAAAGATATGAAAAGTGCTTGAGCTTTGCCTGGAGTTCCTGAAGTGCACTTGCTTGTGCTGTTCATGGTGTTGGTTTTTCTCTGCTCAGCTCTGTGAAAGTAGGCCAGTTTCTTTTGCCATTGTGGAACTTCTCCTGGATCTGTAAGCTTCAAATAAATTTCCTTCCTCCCATAACTGTGTCAGGTTTGGGGTTGGTCCTGGTGACCTGAGGCTATCTACTATAGACAGTCAATGCATTTGATTTTATTATTTTTGTCTTCCTACTAGCTAAGACCTCTGAAGTTTGAAACACACACAAACAGCATAAATGCAAAGAAAAAAATTTTTTTGCAATTATACAATTGGTTGCAAATTCTATTTTGAGAATAACACACACACACACACACACACACACACACACACACATATATATATGTATGTATGTATGTATATATGGGTTTTTGCATGTCTCTGTGGTGTGTGTCTTCATGTTTATATGTGTTTCCACATATGGCCATGGTATGTAGACCAGGGGTAACTTCAAGTGTCATCCGACAAAATGTCCACCTCTTTTTGAGACAGGGTCTCTCATTAGACAGGAGTGATAGCAAGCTGCAAGATTCCTTTTGTCTCACTCCCCTGCCACTCCTCAGTGTTGGGATTTTACAAGTATACTGAGGATTGAACTCAGGTCCTCCTGCTACCACTAAGCTATCTCACAAGCCCTCTTTGGTATTGTTTTTTTTTTTTTTTTTTTTTTTTTTTTTGGTGAGAGACACGGGGTGGGGGGAGAGGAAGATAGATAGAGATGGGCTCACCAGCAGTCTCTCAGCTGCTGTGAACAAAATCCAGATGCATGCGCTGCCTTGTGGTCAAGTGCGGCATTGCGCCCTTGCGTCACTTTGCATCTGGCTAAATGTGGGACCTGGAGATTGGAACTGCTGGAGATTGGAACTTAGGCTTAGTTCTTAGGCTTAGAAAGCAGGAGCTTTAACTGCTAAGCAATCTCTCCAGCCCCCTCTTTGGTATTTTTAACAGAGGTTCTAGATTCATAGCCCAGGTGTTGTTGAACTCAGGATCCTTCTGACTCAGGTTCTTAGTGCTAGGATTATGAATGTGTTAGCATGTCCAGCTCAGTATTTCTATTTATATTACTATGTTTCTCTCCATCTCTTCATCCCCAGGTGATGTTCATTCCCCAAGGCTACTGAGGTTACTTTGAATTCAGATTTGGTCATTTGACATATTCCTATTATCATATCACCCACATATTTGATGACCTGGATTTACCACTCTTCATCTAAGACATTTATAGGGCTGCTGAACAGGATGGGAAAACGGGGAAAGCCTGTGGACTGTCACTAGTCCTTGTCATCATGACTGCCATTGATCTGTTTATTAAAACTTTTGTGGACTTGTTTCAACCAGGTGAAAACCACTCCATCATAACTCCATCAAAGACCATTCCTAACTCATATCCATAAAGACATCACAGAAGATATTGTGAAATGGCTCATAGACAACTAGATATGCTGCACTGACTTCCTTTTCCTGATCTGCCATCCCCTGACTATAAATGTCCTAGAGTGAAATGAGGTCAGTCTGATTTGATGTACTCTTCAAGAGCTCATACCATGACCGAAGTGTAAGTGGTACTCCTTCTGTATAATTAGAGCCTCAGAACTTGGGGGCTATAAAGGATTGCAGAGATTAACTTGTGCAGCCTCATCATTCCACAAGTGAGTCTGAAGCTTGAAATAACTTTGCCCATGGTCACACAGCTAGTCAGAGCTTGTAATGTAGTTATAACATACATTCCTCTTTTCACACTTAGGAGGAGTGGAATTGACTTCAGAAATGCATTTCTCAAAATATATTCCAAGGAATATTACCTCAAGGATGGCAGAAAACGTCCCCATATTCAAATTGTATTTGAAAAACTTTATGCGTTGCCAGTGATTTACAAGTTACTCAGGCATTAAATAAATATTTACTAATTGCTCCATTTGCATCAGTCATATGCTAGGCATAGGGATTGTTGATGAATAAGACAGGGTTTCTTTTAAAGTCTATTTTAGATTTTTTTTTTCTTGGAGGATAGGCAATCATTAAACATCTAATTACCCAAATAGAGAAATCACTATAAATTGTGATTTACTATAAGGGATATTTGTAGTGTAGTCTGAGAAAGGAGAACTGAAAAAAGTAATATTTGAGATACTAGTTAAATATGACAAAGTACAGATAAGATACCTTGGTATATTCAACACAATAAAATAACAAGGAAAAGTTTTCAATCATGTTCCTAAGAAGACCACATTATAGCTAACAACATAATTTGTTGAAAGTATTATAAACCTATACATACAAAGTTTCAAAGATGTACTTTGGGCATGAACATGGCCCAACTTTATTAGCATTGTGAAAATAAGACATTGACAGTTCAAAAGAGACAGTGCAATTAGGGATGAGAGTGTAGGAAAATGCAACTTGTTCGAATTTTTTAAATATATATTTATTTGCAAGCAGAGAGAAAGAAGAGGACAAAGAGAATGAGAATGGTTGCATGGAGGCCTCTAGCCTATGCAAGCAAACTCCAGATGCATGTGCCTCTTTGTGAATCTGGCTTTACATGGGTACTGAGGAATCCAACTCAGATCATTAGGGTTTGCAGGCAAGTGCCTTAACTGCTGAGCAGTTATAAAATTTTGACAGAAATCTGGAGAAGAATTCAGACTTCTTGAATATTGACTTTTAGGAAAAATAATTAAGATGCAACTCACCAACTTTGTAGGATTGCTTCCCAACATTTCCAAGTTTATTTGATCATGAACCTCATATTTTAAGTATAACCTATTACCTCTATGAAATTATGAAGAAAAACTTATCAGTACAATGTGCTTTGGGGTATCTTAGGGTAACGTCCCATTCCAGCCTCCTCTGAGTGGTAACAGAGCCTATAATTTTGCTCTCTTTTTGCTTTGGAGAGTTTCATGTGTTTCCTTTCCTGGCAGCCAATTCATTTGCTTATAAGGTCACCCTGGAGCTCTCTGGTTTACTTTCATTCAAATTACCAGGTGTTCAGCTCCAAAAATACAAGCCCACATAGTAACCTCTAATATATAGCCATGTTTACTCATGTATTTGTTTATTCCTCACCTCCTTCTACTCACCCTCAACCCACAATGTCATCTGTTTTCAGAATAGAATACTAATTGCTCATTAATATTTAGAAAAACTAACTCCTACAGAAAAATTACCTTCTAGACTAATTAGCCAGCAATCAATTACAGATTTGGATACATTTCCATAGGCTGATGTAATTATATTTTTAAATAAGGAATGAGGAATGAGAGGATTGGAAGGATGAACCAAGGTGTAAATAATGAAACAATAATAACATTCAAATTACCATTGGGTTGGCTCTCTCCCATTTTGCTCTAACCACTAACAGTCAGCAAAGCCATTGATTCACTAGCACTTCTGCGCCTAGATATTGTGCACTTCTTGCAAGCTACCAGAAAAGTTTGTAGACCTTTACTCATATTTTGAGTCTTATGCACTATCTCTGTGGTTTTTTTTTTTTTGGTTTTTTTTTTTTTATTTATTTATTTATTTTTTTTGCAGGAAATCATTATACCACATGTTTTTAGCAACCACTGATAGAAAACTCCAATTGTAGTTGTCTTAAACAATGACACCATTTGTCACCCCTCATGACAGTAAATCCAGTGGGAAGGGAGCTCTGGCTCTTGTTTGTTAGTACCTTAATAATTTGATCAAAGAAGTGTTTTTTTTTTTTTTTCCCTAGTTTGCCCTCCCACACAGTCGCTACATCCTAAGGCTATTTTTGTTCACAGTATAGGTAGAGAAATAGCAATGTTCTATTCAGATATGACAACAACCAGGTTTTATTCTAAGAAAAAAAAATAACACTGACCAAAATATCCCAGCAAGTATCTGTCATATTGTATTAGCAAGGTAAGCATTGCAGTTCTCTTATGGTAACATTATAACACTGTCTATAACTGGCCTTTCCCCCAATTCCCTACAATGGTAGGTTTCCTGGTTTCTTCCTCAGGAATCTGTATTGATAACCCTAATAAGAATGTGTCTGAGTATTCTCTGGCCCATGCAACTGGCCATCCTGGAAATGCCAGAGATAAATTCTTTAGGAGCATTTATTAGCAAGATAGAATGTCAGGGATGAGGGTTAAATCCTGGTCTCTTAATTCCTTGTGAAGTGATAAATTCTGGGTTCTACATAGAATGTCTAACAGAAAAACTCCAGTAGTTTACAGAGAAAACTCATGTTCACAGGTTGGCATTTTGCTTCCCCATCTCTCATCATGATTCCTTCACAGTGGTTCCTAGATTCATGTTCCAATAAACAATTTCCATGCAATTCCTCTTCTCTTCTATTTGTGGGAGAATGAGTTGAAGTCTCATAACCAAACCAAGAGTAGATTGGGAGTTATCCACTGACTGTCTTAGATGTGTGTTTCAAAAGTGTGGTCCCTGGGCTACCTTAGAAATAAATACTCTAGGGTCCCAACTCAGCCACTGATATCAGTATTTCTGTGGGCAGAGCCCAGCAATGTGAGTTTCAAAATGTCCTTTGGATGCTTTTGATATGTGTTAGAATAGGTACAAAGTCACTGGTTTGGATACATCAGTGTGTCCCTGATTCTGGGAGAAGTACATTCTCCTTTGCATCCCATTCTTCTGAAGAAATTGCATGGACAAAGTCACGATTTCCTTAAGGAAACTCAGGTGTGCTAAGATGGGACAACAGCTTCTTCAAGGCCAAGATTTCTGCTGCCTTGTAGTCTAGTGAGTAGAAGGAAAAACTGGACATCATGAAACAAGGTTTTGCACTCAATCTATATAAAACCAAGATATTGCTACTTTCCAAATGCCCCCCCAACCCCCATGGTCAATGTGGGACTCTGGGAAGTGTGAAAGAAAAGGCCACGGAGGACAAGATTTCCCTTGCCAGAAGTCATAGCATGAATCCCTTCAATAGCAATAAATCCCATTTAAACGCACATAGATAAAGTATTCTGACATTTATATTCAGCATGAAATACATGAGAATAATAGGGGAGAGGATAATAGTGCAACATGAAGCTTTTATTAATGTTAGACTAACTCTGTAGGGGAAATGGTTCGTTTTATTGCTTTAATGTCAGGCTTTTCTCCTTTCCTCCAGTGGGCATAGAATTGGGGCTGCCCCTGATTTTCAGTGAGTAAACATGGAAGTAGGTAACAAATGCCTCAGAATGTAAAAAGTGAACCCTCACAGAAACTCATGATCTTGGGAAACTTGGGAAAACTTCATGAATTGATGGATTCAGATTTAGCATTTTTTTCAGTGATTAAGATGTCACAGAAACTATATTGGGTGATTTTACACATAAAAATGTGTTTAGGGCTGGAGAAATGGCTTAGCGGTTAAGGCGCCTGCCTGCTAAGCTTAAGAACCCGGCTCCAATCTCCAGGTCCCAGGTTTAGCGAGATGCAAAGTGATGCAAGGGCACAATGCCGCACTTGCCCACAAGGGGGCTCACACATCTGGATTTCGTTTGCAGCAGCTGAGACTGCTGGTGCACCCATCTCTGTCTTCCTCTCCCTCTCTGTCTCTCTCTCTGTGTCTCTCTCCAAAAATAAGTAAAATGATAAAAAAGTTTAAAAAAAGATTTATAAAACAATGCGTTTAAAAATACACATGCTTATTAGCAAAAGGCTAATACTATAAAGCAGAGCAAATCCAGTAGGACATAGTGTCCAATTTACACTATGAGAAGACAAGGACTTTGAAGATCTTTACTGCTATCATTAATCTGCTGTGAGGGCCTTGAGAAGAGCTCAGTTGTAGACTACTTGCTTAGTGAGATCCCAGGTTCAATCTTCAATACATCAAAATGATAACAAGAACAATAAAATGATTTATGTGATCTTTCCAAGTTTGTTCCTCAGGTTTAAACTGAACACCTTGCACCTAATGAATACACTGTATAATTGTATAACTTCAAAATTTTCTTCTGTGGACAATTTCTCCTTGGTATGCTGAAAAATGCAGCATTAAAATAAAAACATGGCCATGTGTGTCAAGGGGTGAGGGGCGGGTACAGGATGGTAACATTTAGAAATAGTAGTACTCATAAAAATTGAGAAGGTTTCCTTCTGAAGGATACTTATAACTTGATCAAGTTTTCTGTGTTTTGGGAATGTGCCTTATTTTTACCACTTTTTATATATTTTTTTTTATTATAATAGTTCCTATTACACTTTTCTGAGTGGCATCACTTACAACAACATCCCAGCATCATCATGAGCAATGCTGGGACTCACATCACAGGTCTCAGTGACCCCAAGGTTCTTAGCTAGGCTGCTCAGGAGAGCTCATTTTGCCAGTCATGGACATTTTTTCAAGTTCAGTGTGGTGAACATCAAGGGTGTTTGCAGTGGGTATAGAATCATATAGAGAAGTTCTGGAATTTTTTTTCTTATATTTATCCAGCAAGTTTAGGAGAGACATTCTTTAATTCAACCTTTCTCAGAAACTCGTTTTTATTTATTTATTTATTTATTTATTTATTTATTTATTTATTTATTTGTTGTTTGTTTGTTTTACCACAAGAGAGGAGAGAGAGATACTTGGCCCAGGGCTACAGCCAGTGAAATTGAACTCCAGGTGCTTGTGGCACCTAGTGTGTATATGCAACATTGCGCTTGCCTCTCCATCGTTGTCTGGCATACATGGGATCTAGAGAGAGATTGAACATGGGTCCTTAGGCTTTGCAGGCAAGCACCTTAATCACTAAGTCATTTCTTCAGTCCAAGTTTATTTTTTTTTATTCCTTTTTTTAAATGAAGACATCGAAGCTTGTGAAGGTAGCATCTGACTTTTCCAATATCACCCAATCTTTTCACCTCATGCTGGTTTCATTTGCTTTTGAAAATTTCAACAGTTTAAAGTGCTGTTTTCCCTACACATACACTACATCTCCCTACATCCCCCACTCCCCACATCCCCCATTCCTCACACACACCCCACACACTCCCCCACACACATACCCCCCCACACACCATACCACACCACACACACACACACACACACACACACACACACACACACACACGGTCCTACTATGTTATCTGCAGCCTAGTTCTGATCGTGCAGGAGTCTATGAGTTTAACAAATGTTGAGAATAAGAGATCCCACAGGCAGGGATGATATTGATACTGGAAACTATACTTCAACACATACCCAGTGGATCTGGCCACAGTGGAAACTAGCTAGCCATCAGCCCTCAGCCTGCTGCCCACAGTTAATCCCCCCCACACACCACGTTTTTGAGAAAGCAGAGTTCTGCCCTGTGGAGAGAGGAAGGTTTTGGGAGGAAGGCAAGCAGAGTAATCTCGGGAGGCCCTGTGAGAGGCCACCCTGAGACATAGTTAATTCCAGGTCAGTCTCAGAGTGAGGTCAAAAGGAAGGAAGGCAAGGCTGCTGAATGAGCTACCTTGGCTTAGTTCCAGGTTCTGCAGCTTCTTCGATGAAGATTTGGGGGGAGTCATGTCTCTTCTTTCTGTCTATCTATTTCCTTGTTTTAGAGAAAAAAAAAGAGCTTTCTACAGCGCCTTTCAGCTTTCATGTACACTTATTTTTTAATGTGAATTGACCAAGTCAAACTCAGCAATCAATGAGGTGCTGAGTGTCACATCAGATAGCCCTTGTGGTCATTATTTTGAATCAGGGCACTTGAAACCTTCCCACCCCCCCTTCTCCTGCCAGAAAAGATGAAAGTGTCCCTTCTGACCTGAGTACTGGCCTCTGCCTTGAACTTTGCAGTGACTTTCCCATTACCATTTCCAGCTGGGTCTTTGCCCCCTAGGCAAGGCTGGACTTATCTGAGAGAGTGTAAACTTTTCTGAATGATATTTGAAAATAAAATACAAGTGATTTCACATCTCTGTGAACCTCTCCTATCAAGAATTGATTTTTCTCCTTTACTGTTTTACAATTTCAAAGTGATTTGAGCAATGACAGGTAGAAACTCCAGTGCATAAATGTTTTCCATTCTCTCTCTCTGCCACCCTTCTTTTCTATCTCTCTGTGTGTCTAAATTGATTCTTTAGTATGCATTTGTGCATGTGTAAACTTGCTTGTGTATTCCTTATGTGCTTACATTTATATTTACCTATAAATATGACATAAATTTGTCCATCTGCCTATACTGCACATATATTTTTGTATATTCGTGTCTGTGTGTTTCACCAAGTGTGTGGCCAATGTATTTTTATAACTGTGATTTCTGAATGATTACATGCAAATGAAAGTTTGAATACATATGTTTATGGTAGTCGATTTGCACATGACTGTTTTGAATCCATGTACACAAGTGACCTAAATCAGCCTATACATGAAATGTCACTTTTGTGTCTATGTCCTTGTTATAGGCCTGTGTTTTTCTATATGAACATGCATATATGTATGGCTATAACTGTCTGTGTAGTTAGATTGGCATTCTACAGCACACATAGCCATGGTATTCCCTTTCCTATCCAAAGAAAGAATAAACAAAACTCAAGGTCTTTTTGATGGACTGGACAGCTCCTGCTGGTTTGGGAGGTAACTGAACCATGGAGTGTTCCCCTTTGCCAGCCAGGTATTAACTGTCATTTCTTCAGACAGGATAAAGTCACCCTACTGGACTGTATCCTAATTATCTGGCAAGGGAAGGAGGTGTTGCCAATACCACAGATGGACCTAGTAACCTCTCTCTCTCTCCCTCTATCAGCACAGGGGCACAGTAGTCCCCTGAGAAGCCACCCCTGGAGTCTTTATTGAGTGACACATGGCTGGCTTAATGTGGAGCTGATTGAAATGTTGGTCTTGCAGAAACAGCCAGTGTTAGACAGGCCCAGCACACCTATTTCCATCAGTCGCCTGCCTAGATTGTGTGAGGTACAGTTTGTTCTTCCTGTCAGTCAACCCGTCTTCTCTGCTGGCAGCACCATCAAAGTGGTCAGTTATAACAGTGATCGTTGCTAGAGGAGAATGGGGCTTATACTCAAATAGGTTTTAGGCTTCTTCAGCAATGAGGAGATGCTCCTGGGAAGGCACTTGTGCATTGCTTTTCACACTGCTGGGATCTGCTACCCTGACAAGAGCAACTTTATAAATAAAGGGTTTATTTAAATTATTTCATATCTTGTGATGCACACATTTGGAAATATTATGCATCTCAAGTTTCTATGGAAATATACCTAACTTCAAGGAAATGTAAGTTTGTATTCCTAAAGGATCTGAATATCTAAGCTAAGATTATATACTGTAAGAGAGAAATGTTCCTCAAGACTTGAACTATACTCCAAAGTTAATGAAAAGTCTGTTTATATCACAGTGTGTTTGTGTTTATAGCAAAATAATGCTGGAAGTCGTACCACACACCTTTAATGCTAGCACTCAGGAGGCAGAGGTAGGAGGATGCCTGTGAGTATGAGGCCATCCTGGGACTACAGAGTGAGTTCCAGATCAGCTTGGGCTAGAGTGAGACTCTACCTCAAAAAGATAAAAAGGGGGTGGGGTAATTGCTAAATTAATTGAAAAGTATATTCCACATATACCATCTGATTATACACTTTTTGTCATAGACTATATGTACATGGTCCAGCTATATAATTTCTTAGTATATGCTCCAAATAATCATACCCAATTTACTAGAGTGATTTCTGCATATCCACATATGCGAGAAGATTATGGCATCTAAGCTAAGCAATCAACCTAGGTGTCCAACAAAGGTTGAACAGGTAAGGAAAATGTGAAATTTATTTGCCATGGCATTTTGTTCAGCCATAAAGAAAATGAAATGAAATTTATTCATTTGTGTTTTCTTTTTTGCAGGAAAACAGATGGAGCTGCAGATCGTCATGTTAAGTACAATAAAAAAGGCTTACAAGAAGAATCACATATTCTCCCTCATCCATGTAAGTTACAGGGTAAAATACATGAATGTAAATTTGGGGATTATTAGGAATGTGGAAGAAATACCTAGGGGAAATAGGATAAGAAAATTAATTATGAAGATAAAGATAATCATATCATACCATATACACTATGAAAACATTGTGATAAAATTTATCTCTTTGTACAATTTATGTACACTCACAAGAATGTTCCCTGTCTAGCCATAGAGAGTCAATGAAATGTCAGGGGCTAACTTAGAATCATTCCTTGGGGTAGATCATCTGCTATGGAATATCCCAAATTCACTTTGTAAGTGTTTAGAAGATTTTCCTCTATCTAATTTGAAGAGATGTGTCATCTATACTAATGCAGACATTAACTCAAACAAAAATACCTGTTTGCATATATTTCATAGTTATTTTCATACATCCCTTGCCCCCATGACAAATGTCCTCTTACCATTATCCAGTAGTTCTTTTATCCAGTAACTTCCCTTCCACTATTCTTCTAGCTGCCAGATGTAATTGCACACACTGACTCATGCCCTCCCATTCTTTCATACATAGAACACAAAGCTTTTGAGTTCTCTTGTATTATTCCTTTATCCTCACATACCCTCACTATTGAATACCATCTGCAAATTTAATTAGCCAGCAATTTATTCCCTTTGCCCAATCATCAGAGAAGTTGAATAACTTGATGAACAGGGAAAAGAATAAACTTTTTCACATGTGTTCAGAAAAAGAACTTCAACCTTTTCATTGTAAATTTGCTTATTTTTCCCCTCTTTTGCTTATGGTGAAGAAGGACCCAGGTGACAGAGCCCAAGACAATCAGTAGTTAGGGAAATGGAAATGTGATGAGATACAATAGCAACAGTGATAAGGGGGCTCCATTGGTAAAGTTCTAGACAGGAAAACAAGAGGACCTGCGTTAAAATCTACATCACACACACACACACACACACACACACACACACACACACACACACACACACAGAAATGTGGTGAGGTTACCATGCCTAAAATCCCAGTGCTGGGGAAGCTGAGAAATGGATGATTCCTGAACTTGTAAGCTAGTTAGTCTAGCAGAATCAATAAACTCTATGGTCAGCAAATGATCCTGATTCAAGAAAAAAAATATGAAGAGCAACTGAGGGAGATCTTTGACTTCTGGTCTTTGCATGCACAGCATTCATGTGCATGTTTACTCATATACCCAAACAAACGTGTGCTCACACACATATGAACATACAAAGCAAGCATACAATATACATATACACTAGCCAAAACAACAACTGCAACAACAAATCCCACTTTAACTAGAGGAAGAGCTGGTTGGGGAGATGTCTCAGTGGATAAAGCATTTGCTGAGCAAGTGAGAGGACCCTCAAGCATTCACATACATGCTATGTGGGTGTGGTGGCCTGTAATATCAGCAATCAGCAGACAGAATCAGGGGATCCCAGGAACAAGTTGGCTGCTTAGACTGGGAGAATTCATGAGCACTGGGTTCCACTGAAAGACCTTGGCTCAATATAAAAGTTGACAGCTATAGAGGAGGTACTTGAAGTCAACTTCTGGCATACACACACACACACACACACACACACACGTACACACATGCAAAAAATAAGAGAAACAAGGATCTTTATGAAAACAATGCAATTGTTCATTGCACAGAGTTATTCAATTCATTTTGGATTATATTTTTCTTTCTTAAAAAAGCAACTATGGGGACAATTCTCAAGACTATATAGTCATTTCTATGCCACCTGGTTAGCCAGAATTATCCTTCTTAGCAAGTCCTTTCCAAAGAAGCCAAATTCCTACTTTGATTTTTAGGTCTCAAAAAGTTATTTATTTTTAAACTTATTGCAGAATATTTCTTCCTCTCTGAATCATTAGCCAGTCATCTATCCAGACGAGACTCGGTTGAAAGGGAAATTTTCTTTAACCTTTGGGAAACAATCCAGGACATAGAAACAGAGAGAAGGTTACTCTTATCTTTTTTTTTTTTTTTTTCAGATATGATTCCAGGCAGTTTGAAACAGAAGTTGGCCATATTGCCTTATGTCTGATGCTTCCTTATTGAGTTTCAAGCACTCAGAGAAAACAACATCCAACAAAAAATTCAGTGTTTTCTTTTCTTTTTTTTTTCTTCACTGTGTTCTCTTTTCCTACCACTTCTCTTGACCTTAAAGTACTTTTAAAAAATATAAGGTGTTTGTGAACTGAAAGAAAATTAAGTCATCAAAGCATACAGAAATGTGAAGCAGTGGAAAGTTTTTTGATTCTAGAACAAGTTCATGATATTTGTACAAGTAGTTAGGGTATTTAACTAATTGTGTGTGTTTAATTCACTGAATATCCTCTTCAAGTTTTGTTTTACCCTTATATGAAATATTATAATTATATATATATATATATATATATATATATATATATATAATTTCAACCAACCAAATATTAAAGGGAGTAGAGATATAAAATGTAAGTTATTGAATTGTATATGCAAAGACCTTTCTATAATGTGCAGAGTCAATCATAAATTAGTACTTATTGAATAGAATTCATTGAGTCATTTTAAAATTGACTTAGAAAAGTGCATACAAACATTATAGGAGTGGAAATAGCACATAATCATCACCTCCATCATCACTATTATTATTTATAAATATATTTTATTGATTTTTTATTTGAGAGAGAGAAAAAGAGGTAGAAAGGGAGAATGAGCATGCCAGGGCCTTCATATACTGCAAACAAACTATATATGCATGTGATACCTTGTATCTGGCTTATGTGGGTCCTGGGGAATCAAACTGGGGTCCTTTGGCTTTGCAAGCAAATGCTTTTACCACTAAGCCATCTTCTCCAGCCCCATCATAATTATTATTAATTGTCACAATTACTAGTAACTGAGAGACTCTGGAATGCCTAGAAAATGTATATTCAATAAACATTTCTAAAATATGTGTCAATTTTCTTGTTTGTTATGATTTGGTTGTTATTCATTCATATTTATTTATTTATTTATTTATTTATTTATTTATTTATTTGTTTATTTTTGGCTGATGTAAAGTGAATCTCTATACCTGGCTAAATATGTTATAAAATTCAAGGTTTTACCTAAAAATCTTCATTATTTTATTTCAACTGAGTAGCTGATTGTTGCTGAGTGAGAGTCAAGGTTCCATGTAAATGTTTTATAGCCCAAAGAGAAGCAGATGTATGAAATCAATGGCTGTAAATTAGGATATTGGGAAATCATGCACAATTGAAGCCAGGAGAGAGGAAGAATATTATTTGCACCAGCAGTGATTTCTGTAAGGAATGCCTTCACTAATGAAAGGAAGAGTGTATTTCGGGTGGGCGAAACCAAATCAGCTGAGCATTTTATAAGATGATCTAGAAATCATTGTTGGGTCAAAGCAAAGCAAAGATGTCTTCTGAAGTAGAATTAGTAAAGAGTCATAATGTGATCATGAACACGAGACCAGAAATCATGGGCAACCACTTTGAGCTCAGAGCCTTGATATCATAATTACAAACAACTTAATTATACCAACAACCAGAAATCATACGTGATCCTGGATTTCAGATGATATCACAGCACTCATTTGATTTTTTTGCCTAGCAGATCATGAAAAGAGGAAAACCAGCTACTCCAGACACAGACACTTGGGATGACAGAATCTATAACTTAATAAATGTGTATGTTGTTTTAAATCCCTAAGTGCAGTGATGTGTATCAGAGCCATGGGGAAACTCAATTGTGCTAGATTTTTTGCCCTCTTTTTTATTTGTTATGGACGTATTCAGTATGTAACAGTACAAGTTACTACCATCCTTACCATCATCCCTGCCCCTCTAAAGGACCCTCCTCTGCGGAATTCCCTGAGCCATGGTGGGTGCATTTTAGGTCTACTACACTGATGGGCTCTTAGGGGCCTCTGTGTCTCTGGATCTCTGGTTTGGTAGGAGTTGAGTGTCCTCAGTGACTGTCTCCTTCACCCTTGTGCCGATGTCAGGTTCACCAAGAAAGCAGCACTCTTGCTCATATCCCCAATTCCTCTACTGTTTCAGCTGGGGACCTTTGTGAAATGTGATGGCCTATTTATCTCCTTAAGGTCCTGCTTCCATCTGAAAAAGAGAAGCATATTCTCAAATGGAGAGTGAAGTTAGCACAGGTTAAATGAGATAGCCATTGTTAGTTTAGAGAGAATTTAGTGGGTTTTGGTGCTTTGTAGCTTGATATTGGAGAGCAAACTCATTATCTGGAAATGTTTCTGACTTGTTTCATAGTTTCAGATATGGGTTTCTTTACATTGAGCAGATATGTTAGACAATTCAAGAGCAGTTGGTTACCCACCATGGCTGTGTGCCACTATTGCCCTTGTGTAAGCATCACATCAGGTTGTTTGCTTCTGAGTAGATTAGACCTAGAGTCGCTCAGACAGATGTTGGCCACTTTACCCCAGTAGCTCATATAGTACCTTCTAGTACTAGATGGGCTAACTGTCTGGGGACTGGATCTCTTCCAGATTCCAGCCAGGTCACTTGATGTTTCTTACCAACAACATACGGTGGCTTCAGCAGTAGGATCTTATCATTAACCTTTGGTGGGTAATCAAGTGCTCTGACATAGGTTTGTCTTCTTTTGCAAAACCTTTTAGGTCTCTCTAATCAATAGCTCATTGTGGGTGTTAACTATATCCTGGTACTGGGAGTTACAGGCCAGCATCAAGAGAAAAGAAAGAAGAAAAAGAAAGAAAATATTAAGAAGTAAGAAAAAAAGGAGAGAGACAGGATAAAATTAAGTTTAGGCTTCATCTTCTCCCTCTCCAGGGCCCTTTGATTCAGGTGTTCCCTCTAAGGCCCTGATGAAGGTTCAACCATTACACTTTCTTCCAGGATATAGGATTTTATGGTACCAGTTCCATTTGGTTCCAGTTTTGAGTCCCCCCATCCTTAACCTCCCCTCCAGCTCTACCCTCCCTATTGTTGGGTCCTTGAGATGCCTATTAGGTGTTTCAGCATCTCAGGCTGATCCAGATTAGGAACCACAAATGAAACCATGAGACGATTGTCTTTCTGTGATTGGCTGAGTTTGCTGAGTATGATCTGTTCCAAGTTTGACCATTTTTCTACAAATTTCACTGTGTCATTTTTTTCTAACTGCTGAGTAGAATTCCATCATGTAGATATACCATATCTTGGTTATCCATTTGTCCAATGTGGGTATCTGGGTTGATTCCAATTCTTAACTATTATGAATTGAGCAGCTATCAACATGGTTGAGCAAATATCTCTGACCCGAAGCATAGAGCTTTTAGGGTAAATACCCAGTAATGGAATAGCTGGGTCTGTTGGTAACTCTATAGGTAACCTTTTTAGGGGTCTCCATACTGCTGTCCATAGTGGTTGTATCACCTTACATTCCCACCAATAGTGAATGAATGTTCCTATTTGTCCACATTCTTGCCAACATTGTTGGCATTGTGTCATTTGATTTTTTTAATGTTTGCTATCCTTTCTGGGGCAAGGTGGAATCTCAGTTGTTTTAATTTGCATTTCTCTGATGGTTAGGGATGTTGAACATTTTCTTAAGTGTGTGCTTGTCATTTGTATTTCTTCATCTGAGAACTTGCTATTCAGTTCTCTGCCCCACTTTGTTGATTTTTTTTTTTTTTTTTTTTAAGTATTTGAGTTCTTTCCAGATTACAGAAATTAGGCCTCTGTCAGTTATATAAATTTTTCCCATTCTTCAGGAGTTTATTGGCTCTGCTTATGGTATTTTTTTCTGTGAAAAATGTTTTCAGCTTTATGAAATCCCAATGGTGAGTCATTGTTTAAGTTCTTGAGCTACTGGTGTTTTGTTAAGGAAGTTTAATCCCACTCCTGTGTCATGGAAAATTCCTCCTTGTTTTCCTTCCAGTACCAGCAGATTTTCCAGTCTTATATTGAGATCTTTGATCCATTTGAATCTGATTTTTGTGCATGTTAAGATGTGTGGGACTAGTTTAATTTTTCTTCATATGGTTATACCGTTTGCTCAGCACTATTTGTAGAAGATCTTAACTGTCTTATCCCCAGCCCCTCTTCTTGATTCTTTAACATCAGATAAAATGTCATCACATCTGAGAAGTTTCCCTTAGATCTTGACTCTTATGTGCTTCCACATTACTCATGTGAACAATTTCAATGGTCTTCACATACAACTATCACATCTGTACTACTCTTCTGAACAGTTTCTGTGGCTTTCACATACAATGGTCACTTCCATTTGGTCCATTGTTCTCACAGGCAGAAGAGGCATCTTTATAAGGAAAGCTGCTTTATTTTTACTCCTGACGACATATGCCAAGGGTTCTTCTACCGGTCATGTTGTGTTCATCACAATGTTTTCAGCCCTTTCCATTCCAAATATGGCCCCTATATTTCCATCATACTTGGTTTTAAATAATGTGATGAGTTGAATTTTATATCTTATATTCCCCCAAAATGAAGATATGTCAAAGTCCTAACCCTCCTTGGAATTAGAATCTTTATAATATAATTACAATCAGCTAAGAAGAACACATTAATTTGGGTTCTGTCACAATAAGAATGGACATAAAATGGGAAATTTTGGATATAAACACATAGAGGAAAATGGCTTATGAAGACTGACACAGGACAAATAATTATCAAGTGAAAAGTATAGTCATGTTGCCTCAAGCTAAGGGACTTGTTGGTTACCAAATGCAGAGGCAAAAAGGAACATTTTCTTTGTCATTTCAGAGGGAACAAGTTCTATGCACATGTTGCTTTTGGACTTCTGACCACAGAACTCTAAAACAATAGATTGCTTTGATTTTAAACCGTTCATCTGTTGAGCTTTGTTAAGGCAACCCTGGGAATCTAACGCAATGGATATGCCAAACCCTTTCAATGATTCATGACTTTGACCAATTCTATCTGCCCCAAATAGAAATTTCTCTACTGTGCTTCAGTAAGATACATTTTCAGAAAAATCTCCTAAGAGAACCTCACACCAGCTTTGTTCTCTGGTTCTTTTACAACAAATGTTCTGACTTCTTTCTTTCATTTTTTGTTTCTTTTTTTTCTGAGGTAGGGTCTTATTCTAGCTCTGGCTGACCTGGAATTCACTATGTGTGCCACCACACCAAGTTTCATAGGCTTACTTTTAGATGTTTTTATGGTTTGGATATGAATGCCCTCCCCAAAATACTCATGGGTTGAAGGCTCAGTCCCTGATATAATACTCAAAGGTGGGTTTAGGGAAGGTGATTGAATCCCAAGGGCTCTGACAGAATCAGTAGGTTTATACATCTATGGATTTATACAAGTTCTCATACCAAGCTCTTCAGTTATGATTTTCTTGGTAGTTTCCTTCACTGGGTGGTAAATTCTCAAGGGTCAGGACTATGTTATATAGTATATGATATGGTTTATTCTCTTAAAGGTATATCTGTTGGGAGCTCTCTCCTCTATGTAACAATATTGAGAGGTGAGGCTTAGAAAGAGGGGATTATGCCATGAGGCATTGCCGTCAGAAAGGTTTAATACTTAACCATAGCTATAGGTTAGATTTTGAAAGATAGGAGACTTGGCTACTAGAAAGCAAAGCCAATCTTTGTAGTTGATCTCTTCCACCCATGAATTTTGTCTCTCTTGTACTCCTTCTATGTGCTATAATCTTCCTTTACTGATGATAATGGGTAGGGCTGCTCAATCTTTGATTTTTATCAACTGAAACTCTGCCCTAAATAAGGTTTATTTCTAAACGTACCCAGCATCAAGTATTTTATTCTACCAAGAAAAAATGGTATAAGATATTACATACATGTAGAATGAGGAAAAAAATAAAAGTAAATAAAATCTTTGCCAGCTTCATTTATCTAGTGAGATCTAATTTCTAAATAAAATATATTTTAGTTTTAATTCAATCATCAGAAAAAAATAAATCACGATTGCTACTCTCAATTCACAGATGAGACTGAATAAATCTTGCCCATATGTCACTTTAGTTCTCACAAGATTAAACAGCCAGAGTAAAGAGAGAGTGGGTACCATGTCTCACACAGATCTCACTATGCCCCATCCCTCTTGGGAGCTGAATAAGTACTTGATGGTGATGGGAATGATCAGCTGACAGAAGTTATAATAGGAATTTTAAAAAATAAAAAAATCATTTTAAAAGCTGAGATGAAGTATGTGAAATGATCCCTGTGAGCAAGTCCTAAATTTATCACCATTCCATTGACATGGTGAATGAATTATATATATGGCATTATAATGGTGCAATAGCTCATAGCCCTCCATGGCTTGCTGAATTGAACAGTCTGGCTGGGTGCAGTTTATGGAAGTAAAAATAAGCATAAGATGAACTCAAAGTCGTTTGACATGCTGTACAGGATTTCTACAAGCTACCACTCCTTTGTGTCATTGTAATTGTTTAAATCCAGTATTATAAGGATCCTACATTCATTTGGTCAAAGGGAAATACATAACATGAAATGAGCTCAGAGTGTAGATATTTACTTTCCTCTATTTTGCTCCAACATGTATCTCTCTGTCATTCTTTCCTTATATCTTCTTGTCCTTCTTTCTATATCATCCTTTCTGTATTTATCTATCTCTTGGAATTTAAAAGTCGCCCAAATCTAATTGATTCCAGACATGCCAATTTACAGAGTGGGAATCATGGGGCTCATATGGTTATGGGAAACCCACCATGAGTTTGCTTACATTTACATGGAAAAAAGAGATATGAGGTAGGTAGATAAAGAGTTTACTTTTTTTTTTTTTTTTTTTGGTTTTTCGAGGTAGGGTCTCACTCTAGATCAGGCTGACCTGGAATTCACTATGTAGTCTCAGGGTGGCCTCGAACTCATGGAGATCCTCCTACCTCTGCCTCCCAAGTGCTGGGATTAAAGGCGTGCACCACCACGCCCGGCAAGAGTTTACCTTTTTTATACAATAGCTTTTATGCCCAACAGAGCTGAAGTGGAAGAAAGAGCCTGAGTATCTTGTATCTAGCTTCCATTTTCCAAGTTCACACTCAGCATGCATTAGACATTGAACAAATATTGAATGAATTCAAGATTGTGCTTCAGCTTATACTCATGTATATGAAGCAGGATGGAAATTAATCTCTTGCACTAGAGCAACTTTCAACATAATTCTAGTTACATCAACCTCTCACTGCCCAGATTTAGGACACGTGAGATCCCTCCTTGCTTTTCCACTTGTTCTTCCCTCCTCCGAATGCTCTTTCCTGCACACCTGCATGGCTTTCTCTTTTATGGTGCAATTCTTTGTTGTTTAAGTCTCAGTTCAAGAGCATTCTTCACAATGTGACCTTCCTGTCTGGTCCATTGAAGGGTCTATAGAGTGCTGGAGAGATGGCTTAGTGGTTAAGGTGCTTACCTGAAAAACCTAAGGACCCAGGTTTAGTTTCCCAGTACTGATGTAGACCAGATGCACAAGGTAACGCATGCATCCAG
This sequence comes from Orientallactaga sibirica, assembly GCA_036365145.1. Lineage (NCBI taxonomy): Eukaryota > Metazoa > Chordata > Mammalia > Rodentia > Dipodidae > Orientallactaga > Orientallactaga sibirica. The sequence continues at coordinate 16,665,904 of JAEOAD010000034.1, forward strand.
AGTTCATTTGCAGTCACTGGAGTCCCTGGCATGCCTATTCTTTCTCTTTCTGTCTGCTCTCTCTCTCTCTCTCTCTCTCTCTCTCTAATAAATAAATACAATTAAAAAAAAAGTTTTTGGAAGGCTGGAGAGGTCACTTACAACCCTTGTTCAATTCCCAACTACCCATGTAAGCCAGACACAAAAAATAGCACATGTATCTGGAGTTTGTTCGCAGTGAGTGGTTAGAAGCCCTGGTGCACCCATTCCCATTCTCTTTTATATGTATGTATTTTGAAAAAGAGTTTAACAGGTTATGGATAGATTTGGTCACTATTTCCAGAGTTATAGTTTGATAAGAACAACATGATTATATGTTCTGTGGGCACACTAGGGTGAGCATAATTAAAGATAATGGATTGCATATCTCAAAATAAAAAAATAGGGTTTTTAAAATAGTTATCATAAGAAGGGTGGGTTTAAGATAATGGGTCCATTGAGTTGATCATTATCAGAGTATGTAAACCAAAAGAATCACACTCTACCTCACAAATATGTATGACCATTATGTGTCCATCCAAATATTTATTAATAAAACTGGTTGACCATTTTTGTGCCCTGAAAATATTTCTATTTTGTTGACTTACCTAGAATTTGTGACCTTTAGAATAAACTGATTTTTCCTTCCCAGTGTCTCCCACCCACAAAAATATATGACAATTTTCTTTTGTTGGTTTATTTCTAATATTTTAAAAAAATGAAAATAAGCTAACAATCATCTCTTAAATAACATCACTAAATAAATTTCTCTTTTACTAACTGCTCCATCAAAGTAAAATAATGCCATGTGTATAATCTAGTGTTGACAGCCTAAGTGTATTCTAGGGAAGAGTCTACTGAACACAAGGAGAAGACTCATTTCAAATATTATTTGGTTAAAGAATCAAGATCAAAGAAAGGGGATTATTTTGGCCATTCTGGCCATAACACATGGGATAGTTCTTTCTAATTTATTCCTCAAAATTGAATCACAGGTTTTGGGGGAAATTTTGTGCAACAGCCTCTCATATTTTATCTGAATTAGCTGATATGTGGCCATGCAATTAAATCTAGGCTTCTATCTTGGAGAGGAAAATCAAGATGAAAGAAACAAAGTGTTCTAATTAAGAAGACAAGAGAGATCTGTTTATTGTCCTTAAAAAGTTTGTGTTTAAAAAGAAAAAGATGAAAGAGAATACAAAATAAATAGCATGTTCAGAAAAGAAAAGAAAAAAAATGCCTTTCTGGAAATTATGCTTCCTTTCCAATGATGTGGCTCTCAGAGAACAGAATGGTGCTTCTTCAATGAAACCACTGTCTTCAGTGGAATAGGTGTTTTTCAGGGACCCTATCACTGATATCTCAGGTGTGCGGCCATTGTCAGATATCAAAATTTCAGTGTCATAAGAGATGAAGTGCTGTAACAATAAGTAAATTAATCTGTAGTTGTATCTTTTTAGTTTTTCAAATTAATCCTTTAAAATGGACTATAGCTTCATGGAGGTATTATCATTTATCCCCTAACTTCTTGTAACTTTAGTGTACAGATGAATGAAGGAAGCTATGTCCTGACATTCTGACCAAGAGCTCTGTGAAGATGCAGAGATGACCTTGTTGAATTTTTTTCCTTGTCCTACCAATTAGAGAATTTCCTTCTCTCTTGATGAGAGAAAAATGGGGTCAAGAATTTTTTTAAGTTTCTAAATTTTGTTCCTTTGATTATAATAAACTTTTCTCTCATCTATGAAGACATACAGAAGAGGGATTTATGCTCTGGCAGAAAATTAATCCTTATCAAAAAGCACTCTTCATTGCCTGTAGGAGAATTAATAAAATAGAAAAGAAAACTTTTTGTCGTATAAGTAGTGGTCTAAGGGTAAGAGATCACTTAGTGTCTACCACTTCATACTTTAAAATAATATGTAAGAATGTGTGAATGATGTTATCATCAATTTTAAATTAAAAGCAAAATTTAGCAAAGACATGAAATGTGATCAGTGAGCCTGGAGCTGATATGTTATCAAGAGGTTTTCAGAGAATTTGCCTTGTACACTTAATTTTAAGAACAAATACTTTTCCAGTCAATATCTGTCACTTGGCACTGAACCAGCTATGTTTCTGTGTTTATTATGAAGAAGGAAAATGAAGTCAAGCTCAGGAGAATGTCCCATTTTAATTTCAATAAAAACAGTCCACAATTGGATCCAGTTGTTGTTCCAATTACCTGGTAAAGAGAATAATGCTAGAAACTGTTGTTACTGGAGGACTGTAAAGTGGTCTTGTAGCAGGTCTAAGATCCCCCAGTCTACCCTCTACTCTTTAGCTCATCACCAGTTTTCTATTTTTCTTTCTTTCAAAAATTTTGAATTCATATTTAAGCATATGTAAATGAGAAGCATTTAAATTTCCTTTCCAGTACAAAGTAGGAAAAGATATTTCTTATTATGGAAGTGAAGGGCCTCAATGATTTCCTTCTCTGGAGTCACTAAGGGCAAGAACTATGAACACTATAGGGACCAAATCTACAGTGCATAGCACAGTACTATTTAGATAATAGGATCCAAATAAGTTCTCATGTAGCCAGTGAATGAATGCTCTATTTTAAATGTGACTATGGTTTGTGATGGATTGTAAGAGATTATTATGGGATTTTATGGGATGGCTTTAATAATCTTCATCTATACCATCACTTACATGAATTCCTTGCTTTATTCAACTTTCATTTTCTACCTTGATGGTAGGTTTGATTAGCATACAGTAATAGATAGTTATAATGAAACCTACATATTTCTTCCATTGCATTAACTTAACATTATCAATTTTAAACTTTGTGGTTTTTTTTTTTTTTTTTTTTTTTTTTTTTTTTTTTTGCAAAAGTGAATATGGAAGTGCCTACTTTTTTGGATAAATTGTGCTTGGACCTAAAAGAATAGAGTCATATATGTACTTGGCGTAAAGTCATAATCAATATAGTCCCATCTATGGCACTGACTATTAAAGGACTGAGATACAGGATGGCCATAATGGGAAAAGGGAAATGCCACACTGGAAGCATCAACTGTTGTATGGCACATGACAACATTCACAGTCCCTCCAGTGGATGTAGAACTGAGATTCAAGTATGTACAGCACATGGAATCATTTCCTGCTGCCTACCTTGTTTCAGTCCCTGTTTTCAGAACCTGGTAGACTCATTTATTATTTATCTTGAAAGATACTCAATATGATTCTGATAATTTGCCTTTTTCCACCAACATACTGATTCCCTTTCTGTTGCTTGCAACCAAAAGTCATGACCATTATAGAGATTGTTATTGGGGAATTGGTTATAGATAATGATTCTTAAGGAGAAAGGAGGAAATTGTGATAGATTTCCTGACCTAGTTGGACCTTAAAGCAGTATTAATTCTATTAGAATTCAAGGAAGGGAATTTAGCTTCCCATGACATGCAACAGTGCAAGAGTTAATTAAAGAATCACTTGCATGCACCTAATGTAAACTACCTACTACTGTCAAAACCTGGGAGCTTCATTGCCATGACCATCAAATAATATGAAGGACAGGAAAAGTGGGGTGGGGTATCTACTACAGACCACACATTGAAAAAAGATACTCTCCATGTTTAGCACAAAACATGGGCTGAAATCTAGAGAATTTCTATGGATTAAGAAAGAAAATACAAATATATTCTAAAGAAACAAAATCAAAACTCAACCTTTTCTATAGTCACAAGACTGAAAGAAATTAAAACTGAATGTGTAAAATTATGTGATGGCAAATTAAAACTAAAGTAAATATGTGTGTGTAATTTATAACAAGCAGTCTTTATTTTTATTCATTATTTTACCTTGTTAAGCCATATAAACTTTGATAAGTAGTATGTTTTTATACCCATTAGGAGTACAAATTACAAGTGTTCATATCTTAACTGCACCACTTGATAGTAGTGTGAACTTGAACAAGTCACTTAATTTCCTGGAAGTGACTCAGTGTCCTGATGACTCAGTTACTTCATCATTAAACTGGGAACAACTATATGTTCTACATTATTGATTTATTGTGATGTTAAAATTATGTAATATGTGTAAAAATTTCAGAAGAGTGCCTGGAACACAGTCATCACTCAAGAGGTAGTAGGTAAAGTTATAATGTTCACTGTGTATGTTATCACACTGATAGAATGATGTTCTGCAGAGTAGAAAATAACTAACACTACTTTTTAATGTTTTATTTATTTGTAAGAGAAAGAAATAGAGAGAAATAGAAGGGGAGAGAGAGAGAGATAATGGACACATCAGTGCCTCTTGCCACAGCAAACAAACTCCAGATGCATGGGCCACTTTGTGCATCTGGCTTTATGTGGGTACTGGTGAATTGAACCTGGGCCATCAGGCTTTGCAAGCAAGCACCTATAATAATTGAGCCATCTCTCAAGCCCAGTGGATGCTACTTTGCCAGATTAAGAAACATGCATATCAATGGATTCTAGATAAACTCCGCAGTCCTTAGTATCATCCGCAGAGTTTGAGGGAATACCTACAGAAGAGAGTCTGCATAGCGTACTTATGCTTCTATCTGTAGAAAGAAGCACAATATTCCATCATCCTCTACGATTCTGAAGTCAGAAATGGACTATCTTTACATAAGATTCTCTGGCTCATTTACTATGTAAATTAGGCTCACATTGTGTGGTTTGAGGAAGAAGATGGGGATAATTTGTTTGATAACTAGAATGGCATCCTAATCAGAGCTTATGGCCTAGCACAACTAGCACTGCTGCAGGATACAATATCTTTCCAAGTAGAATTGCTCTATGACTGGGCATTCCAGAATTGCTAGAACAGTAACTACAGACATCTACCTAGATCCAAAGGGTTATTTTCATTATTTAAATGAAGACAACTAGTAGAAAGTTTATATGAATGCATCATGTGTTGGTTCCATCATATTTGTCTTTCCTGCCCCCACTTCACTGATGGCCCTCTTTGTAGGATTGGTGGTATTCACTATGGGGTTATGGGTTGTGAGTTGTGAGAACAGCAGTCAGTCATTGTGTGTGTGCGGGGGGGGGAATGTTTCTGTATATTCCCTCCCACCCTGTGGCTCTTACATTCTTTCTATCTCCTCTTCTACTAAATTCCCTGAGCCTTGGTGGGAGTGCTTTAAGTCTACTGAAAATTTAATCTTAAAAAATGAATATCTAAATTCAATCTGATGAAAAAATGATTTTACAACTTTCAAAGGTGTTTTTTTTTTATTTTTGTTTTGACACAAACATTTTCTCTAATACAAATTCATTTCATAACACAAAACTTTTCCAAATGCAATTTTGTATGAAACAAACTTTTGTGCATGTAAAGTGCATTAACAAAATATATTTAAAAAAAAAAAAAGAACTGAACCAGAGACACCTATTGACTTCAAAAAAGTGAAATAAAAAAAAAAAAAAAAGAAACAGAAGCCAGGCATGGTGGGCACACCTTTAATCCCAGCACTCAGAAGGCAGAGGTAGGAAGATCAAGATCACGATGAGTTCAAGCCCACCCTGCGAAAACAATGAATTCCAGGTTGGAAAAAAAAAGTAACAGAGTGTTGGGTATGGTAAGCACAAGCCTTTAATCCTAATACTATTCCAGAGGAAAAGGAGGAGAATTAGTGAGTTCAAGGCCATCTGATCTAAACAACAAGACATTATCACATCAACAATTTGTGCAGGTTGCAATGTTTGTCTTCTTACAGCTGTGGGCATTCCAAAAAATGTTTTTGCAAAGAAGTATGAATCATTCCTCATTCTGCAGATACAAAGAAGGAATCTCTGAATACTGCCATCACACGTTCTTGCTCTGGCATGTCAGCAGAAAGGGAACCATTATGTCACTGACACTGCCTGGCTTCTTCCCCACATGGGTGCATTGGTTCAGTAGATCATTGCAATGATGAGGAATGAGAAGTTCCAGAAGAAAGAGACATGGAACCCATTATTAGTCACCATCCTCATGGGCTGTTTGTTGTGCTTGATGTTTTTTCTGAAGGCTGTGTTGTTTTTGTTTTTAATCTCAAGGTATATTGCAAGGCTGTAAAGAATCTCAAAAGTTAGGAAATCAAAATCCCTCCTGAGAATTGTACAGCTATACTAACTAATTACAAACTCTGAAGGTTTAAAATATCTTTTGTAATAGTGTGCTTTCTAATCAATTCATGAGAACGATGGTTCTTATATTAAGCATAGCACAAGAATGAGGACCATGCTTCTAGGAATTTTTCTGAATGCTGTTGTATCAGGCATCATGCTAGCATTTTGCATCTAGGAGCATATTGCTTTAAGTGCTGTTTGTTTTGTTTCCTAGATAAGAACTGGTATGAAAAAAGAACCCCAGATGCATACACCCACATTTTTGTGCATCTGGCTTTACGTGGGCACTTTTAATTGGTGAGTCATCTCCTTAGCTGTCATGTCTACATTCTTTTTGTCCTTCTCCATCTTCTATGTCAAAATGTTGATGGGCTTAGAATCATGCAGGTCTTGTGGGGATAAGGAAAATCACTGCGAGGTCATGAATGCCTCAGTCAACTCATGTTTAGATGACAGTGTCCTTCCTACCTGTGGCTCTTATATTCTTTCTGTCCGCTCTTCTGCAGTGTTCCCTGAGCCTTATGGGGAGAGGGGCAGTGTACTTGTGGGTGAGGAAAACAGTAATATTCTTAGCCATCTTGATGCAAATAAGCAATAATTGAACAAATTAATATATGACAAAAATAACTTAGCTCATAAAGGGAATAAACTGTATCCAGTGGTCCAAATGGGTAGCTGAGGACTAAGCTCTTTATTCAATTTTCATGGGCACTTGGTATTATTTTACAAGTGAGACCAAGCCATCACATGATTAAGGTTTCTTATTGGTTACTGGTATCTATTATTTACTATTATTATGGTAGTAAAGTTAGAAATCATAGATAATTGGCAGTGTGAATAGCACCTCTTACAATTAGCATGATAGACTACAGAAATCTTTCCAGCAATCTTGAGAAAATGAGGAATAAGTTGTTAAGGATGAGAAGATTCCATCTACTCTAACATGGTAGAGGATGTCAGGTAATTTATACATACATATATATTTTTTTTTTCTAAGAAACAGTGCCTGGATTTGAGAAACTGGAAACATGCTGGTATTAACAATGCAGAATATATTATAAACAAATGGTATTGAATAAATTCAAGGAGATTAACCAAGGAACAAAAGTTTTATTTGAGCTGCAGCCATGCCTAAGAAACTTTAAGTTAAAGAATGATGATTAGGTCTCCTCTTGAGTAAGTAAATGGGACAAAGATACAAAGTTGGACATACATAGATTTAGTATTATTTAGACATAGATTAAGTATTAACTGGGTATGATTGTTTCTCATATCCCAACTCTTCCACTAACCAGGTAGCTCTAAGTTGCAAGGACTCCATTGTACACACCAGATCTTTGTAAGTCTCTCTACATAGGAGATGTGAAATAAAGATGAGCATAATGATAGAATCAACTCATTTTACCATCCTCTCTGGGCCTGGAGGAGTTCTCCCAGAGCACACACTGAAATTTTTATTTGATATGTCAGGGCTTAATATCAGGAATCAATACCTACATGAAGGAAGGGAGAAAAGCAATTGAACAGGAGGAGAAGTTGAGTTTCTGTACTGATCCAACATTGTCCTGGACCACTCCATGAGGAGTTGTATAAGCAAAGAAAGAGGCAAACATGGAAAGACTCTTGCCTCTAGAGTTTTATAAGAGGATCACATGTCTCTGATTGCTTAGAAAAAGTCATGGACATCTGAAAAGAGACTAAGTCAAAAACCAGGATCATGAATGTATAAGGACATCAAAATGTTCCATTGCTAGAAGTCTCATTAAGTAAGCCTCCTTCTTCCATCCCTTTTCCCTATGAGAAAATGTGAGGCCTGAAACAGGATTTTAAGTTGCCTTCTGATTTGGAGATTTTGTTTCTGAGCAAGAAAACCAAGCTCAGAAAGCCCTATGTAACAAACTGTAGCTGTCTTTTTCCATCAGTTCATAATGCATCGAGATTCATCAAAATGGGTTTTGACTCACAGGGACCAAATGTCTTCATTTAGATGAGACCGGGAAGGCAGCCTTGCAAATGACACCATTTCTCCCACCTCCATTATGCTCGGAGCATTCTGCCAGCACTGTTATAGTCCAACCGCACACGGCCAATTGGAGCAGAAAAGACAATAACCTTAATGGGAAGAAATTGGGAGCTGGTAGACACTATAGTTTGTATTAGGAGAAATGAAATAATATTTAATTTCCCTAGTCATAAATAATCTGTCTGTATACATTACTAGCATATCTGAGTTGACAGGGACAATATTCACCAACATGGGAAAAAGGTCATTATTGTTTCATTATTATTGGGATAATGGGGGTGGAGGTGCATATCAAATGGACTATTTTATTTTATTCTCTGACAGATGGAACTGAAGCAGCACAGATCAGAATAACTGGAAATCCTCACAATTTGTCAGCAAGAAGCAATAACAATGATGGTGGTGATACCTCATTCATATTGTAAGAGTCTTCGTGTGCTCCCCAGTGTTCTTCTACTTGTTTTCTCAGAAGAGTCTTACTAGGAAGAAGGTATAGTCCTCTTAGAGAAAAATAAAATAAAAAAGGTTCAATAATTGATTAGTTGTTTTGCCAAGCTTGCCCAAAAAGCTTTTGTCGGAAAACTGAGCAACACTTTCACCTTTACTGTTTGCATATTTTGGCTATAACAAAAAACATGCATGTGTGTAGATTATGTGTGTGGTGTGGTGTGTGTTTTGATGTGTGGTGTATGCACATGTGTAAGTAGTTGTGCACACCACAAGCACCTGTGTGTGGAGGTCAGAGGAAAATGTTGGCTGTCCTCTTCTTGCCCTTGCATTTTATTATTTTTATTATTATTTGAGAGAAACAGAGAGAGAGAGGAAGAGGCACATAGAGAGAGAGAATGGGTGCACCAGTGGCCTCTCAGCCGCTGTGAACAAACTCCAGACATGTGCGCCCCCTTGTGGGCAAGTGTGGCATTGCGCCATTGCATCACTTTTGCATCTGGCTATACGTGGGACCTGGAGAATCAAATGGGCGTTCTTAGGTTTGGCAGGCAAGAGCCTTAGCTGCTAAGGCATCTCTCCAGCCAGCTTTGTACTTATTTTGTTGAAAGAGCTCTTTATTTGGAACTGCTGTCCTTCAGTGACCTCAGCAATTCTCAGGACTCAATGCACCAACACTGGAATTACAGACATGAGAGCAATGTCCAGCTTTTTAACCTGGGTTCTGAAGAGTAGAACTTGACAGTCTCCTGCTTTGGGGGACCTCATGCTTATGAACTAAGGGCATGTAACCTCTGGGCCATTTCTCCAGCACCACGTTTTTTGAAATGCAAATTATGTATTTAAATTAACTTAGGTTCCCATTAGTTTCTTTCTTTTTTTTTTCTTGACAACTTCTATACTTAAATATACTTAAATAAACCATGATATTTCCCTCCCCTCCACCCATTTCCCTTCAGAACTTCACTCTCCATCATATCCCCTCCCTCTCTCCATTAGTCTCTCTTTTAATTTGATGTCATCATCTTTTTCTCCTATTATGAGGGTCTTGTGGAGGTATTGCTGGGCATTTCAAGGTCATGGATATCAAGTCCAATTTCTGAGTGGACAGTTGCATTGTAAGGAGTTGTACCTTTCTTTTGGCTCTTACATTCTTTCTGCCACCTCTTCCACAACAGACCCTGAGCCTTGGAGGGTGTGATAGAGATGTTTCAGTGCTGGACAATCCTCTATCCCTTCTTCTTGGCACTATGTTGCCTTTTGGGTCACCCCAGGGGTCATCACCACCTAAAAATAGAGGCTTCTCTAACCAGAAGTGAGAGTAGCATTAATATGTGAATATGAACATTAAGTGTAGTGCTTTCAGGGCAGTTTGGGGGGAATAATATATACATTTAGCCAGACAAGAGCAGGCTTTATACCCCTAAGGCTCATGACCTCCCCTGCCATAGGCTTTTTCTCATTAGTTTCTTAAAGCAGGAGCATGGTTGAGTCTCATCCATGGGACTTTCGATCTATATTCTCCTCAGACACAAAATTAGAAAATCCATCATACATTTAGGAAATATGGAGTTAGGTTCTGGAAAGCCTCTAGCCAAATGCTGTCATCAACTAATCAGTATGAACCCTTATTTCACATATAATTCAGTGCAAAAACAATTCATTTAATATATACTGTTGATTCTTAATCACTGAACTCACAGTCAACAGCCATGTATTTCATGCTTAAAGAAGACATGTAACACATACTGAGACTGTGAGACACAACACATCATCACTTCTCTTACAGATACTGGATGACTATTCAGCATTATACTTGGAAGTTATTTTAAACAGCAAAAACACTAACTCAAAACGTTGAACAAACCTGGCACTAAATAGACTATGTAAGAGCCCTTATTTATAGGATGAGATCTGGAAAAAAAGGCAATTTTTTGAGAAGCTGTTTCCATTTTGAAAACTCTTTCAATAATCACAAGTACCATCAACAAACATTTGAAGAATACCAGGTTTATAAGTTCACCTTTGGGAAACACTAAGCTAGAACTATGAAAATCACCCAGATTTCCCAACCCTCATGTTTCTTTACAGCTCAGTGGTAGGAAACATGATAGTTGCCAAGGTTTTCCTATAATGTTGACCACTAGAGTACTAAATTTTATTTTATTATTATTTTATTTTTATTTTATATTTGTTTCTAAGAAAGTCCCCACTCATGAGATGTGCAGCAGACTGAACCAAATGTTGGGAGTTGGATGGTTTATCCTTTCTGCCTGATGTGTCTAAGAATTCTTCAGTGCTATAAAAAAATCAAAAGAGAGATTGTTCTCTTTTCAAACAGCACTTCAGAATTAAATTCAGTAGCTCATTTTCTTTTGAAGAGTTCAAGAGAATCTGAACTCAGCAGAAGAAAGTCATCTTTGCAACCAATTTATTTCCCTGTTGTTGAGCCTAGAATTCTGAACTTGAGTTTTATTTTTCTTAGGTAAGTATTCAAGCACAGATTCTTTTATTTCTTATATCACTTTCTCAAAATCTTCATTTAAAATTAGCAGCTGTGCAACCCACAGAGTAACATTTACTATGTTTGTATAGTTTGTATGGATGAGAAATGGTTGAGGAAATGAGATTTGAAGAGCTAGCCACCATAAATAGAGCCATACAAGCTCTGTGATCAGCACTTTGGCATTGTGAGCATGGGAACAAAACAGAACTATGTCAGTTTCAATAAAATAAGTTTGAGGTTTAGGTTTTTGAAGTCTTGAGGCCTAACTATACCTAGGTTTGATAAGTATTTCTATTTTTATTTTTTCAAAGTAGGGTCTTGCTATAGCCCATGCTGACCTGGAATTCACATAGTATTCTCAGGGTGGCCTCAAACTCATGGAAATCCTCCTACCTCTGCCTCCCAAGTGCTGGGATTAAAGTTGTGTGCCACCATGCCTGGGAGTATGTCCTTCTTTCTTTCTTTCTTTCTTTCTTTCTTTCTTTCTTTCTTTCTTTCTTTTTTTCTGGTTTGAACAGCTATCATGTAAGTAACCCAGTAAAAATACTCATTCTTTTCACTTCTTAGTTTTGTATTTATGAAATGGAGGTAGTATCAACCATGTAAGATACCCTTTTTTAAAATAAAAGATGTCAAACATATATTATTTATTTATTTGATAGAGAAAGAGGGGAGAGAGAGAGAGAGAATGGGTGCACCAGGGCCTCCAGCCACTGCAAACAAACTCCAGACGTGTGCGCCCCCTTGTGCATCAGGCTAACATGGGTCCTGGGGAATCGAACCTGGGTCCTTTGGCTTTACAGGCAAATGCCTTAATGGCTAAGCCATCCCTCTAGCCCTAAGAGAGCCTGTTTACTGTCTTCTTTTTATTGTTATTTTCTAATTTTTCAAATAGGCGCAATGAAAGCCTAGGGCCTCTGAGAAATTAACTCATGGAGATTCTTTTGCAACCAAGCCTCAGATTTCCTATTGTCCATGAATATATTGGACCTTGAAGAGAAAAATGGTATAGGAGAATGACAAGAAACAAAAACTTGGACATAGATAGACCTAAATTCCATGTCCCCTTATGTTGCTTAATAGCCTTGTCAAGTAAAAAATATCTAACCTCTGGGTATCTCAGAAACATTACAAAACGAACATCCCAGGAAGTGGGTATGATGATTAAGTCTATGAAGCCTGCAGCTCTGTAAGGAACCAATACTGAAGCCAACTTCAAACATGAACAAAGCCCACACATGCCTTAATGGAGTATTATAATCACAACTGTTAAAACAAACTACAACTTGCCATCAAAGGACCGTAAGTGCTAAGATCTGGAAGTTATGCTGGAGATCATTTTGTCTCCCCTGTTTCAAGCATGGATTATCAAAAATGCAAATGTCAGCCGGGCGTGGTCGCGCACGCCTTTAATCCCAGCACTTGGGAGGCAGAGGTAGGAGGATTGCCTTGAGTTCGAGGCCACCCTGAGACTACATAGTTAATTCCAGGTCAGCCTGGACCAGAGTGAAACCCTACCTTGAAAAACAAAACAAACAAACAAACAAATGCAAATGTCAGCCTTTCTTATGTTCCAGTGTCTTAGGTTCATCTGAGGAACAGAACTTTTGTGAGGCAGTCCATCCAATTGTCTTGTTGCTAAATTTGTAATGAAGTTCATAAGCAACACTAGGCATAGCTCCAAGGTAGACTGCTTTCCTATCATGCATGACATCGTTGTTTCTGTCCCAATACCTTATAACCTTATCAAGTGAATTCTGACTCAATATTTTTCACATAAGTCTTGACACTGCTGCCAAACACAGACAAAACCCCTGAGAACACTAAGCACAGACCTGAGATGATTGCTTTTTTTGTGGCAGTTGTAAATTAGGGACACAGTGTGATGTTAAAAAAAATGGCTATTTAGTTCTTTACACCTCAGTTGTACTAGCTGCACTTCAGGCTTGTATTATGAACTCATATAAACACACAATATATAACTATTGTTATAGTAAAAAAAAATCTAATGACTTTTTTGTTTCCTATTGCATATATCCCTAATTCTGACTTTTCTTCTTACACTCTAATTCCTCTCACCTGAATATATCTTCTAAACATATGAAACAGAATCAGTCTTTGCTTTTCAGACAATCTTACCAGTGCAAAGTAAATCAGAATAAACATCTGCCTCTTTTAGGAGTCTAATATCACCTTATTTCTTCAGAGTTACATCATCTCATAGTTTCAATACTTAACTTTTCATGGTCCTTTTTTATTTATTTATTTATTTATTTATTTATTTATTTTTTATTTTTTTTATTTTGAGGTAAGGTCTCACTCTGGCCCAGGCTGACCTGGAATTAACTATGTAGTCTCAGGGTAGCCTGGAACTCACAGCGATCCTCCTACCTCTGCCTCCTGAGTGCTGGGATTAAAGGCATGCGCCACCATGCCAGGCTGAACTTTAGTATTCTAACTTATTGCCAAGCCACACCTTTTTCTTCTTATGGAATTAATGTCCTTAAAACACATGTCCTCACAAACATCAGGATTAACAAACAAAAGTTACACGAGATTCCATTATGTTGTCCAAGGTTTATACCAAGGTTGGGTGAGGTTTGAGACCCCAAAGGTAAGCCTGTGAACTCCCAGAGCTCTGCTGTTTTCAGTGGAATACAAAGATTTTCACATTTGGAAACTGATTTAACAGCTTAAGTTCCTCTGTTTTCCCCTTGCCTCTGGGACCCAAAGGTCACTCTCACTGTATGAACACTGGGTGAATTTAAGAACTGTGGCTGTGGCCCAGATGGGTGGGGATTGACTCATCTCTTACTTAGAAGAGGTAACTATCATAGGAGAACTCTGAGAGCCTCACACCTCTACTATCTTCTCATGGCCAGAGTATCCCTTGGCCTACAAGTGATAAATTGTCCCAGAGACCCTACAGTGATAAACAACAGACAATGAGACCTCTAGTGATATTTCTTCCTTCTTGATGTCTCATCCACCTCGTTCAAGGCTTTTAATTATTGTGCTACATCCTTCTTCCAAGCTGTCTATCCTATGGCGCATTCTACTTGATCTTCCAGCTGCTCCTGTTAGAAACCCATGCAGCAGCGATTCTATAGGGGATACAACATGGTCACCACTGGCTGTGATGATAAAAGGACATGCAAAGTTCTTTATGGGAAACTCAGAGAGGAAGTGTTCTAGTTACCTTCTTGTTGCTGCAACAAAGCCCCTGACAAAAAGTATCTGATGGGGGCTGGAGAGATGGCTTTAGCCAGATGCAAAGTGACACAAGGGTGCAATGCTGCACTTGACCACAAATGGGCACACACATCTGGATTTCGTTCACAGCGGCTGAGAGGCTGCTGGCATGCTCATCTCTATCTGACTTCCTCTCTGTCTCTCTTTGTGTCTCTCTCCAAAAAAAAAAAAAAAGTATCTGATGGGAGGAAAGTTTTTTTTTTTTTTTTTTTTTTTTTTTTTGAGGCAAACCCAATAGACTGGTCTTTTCTTTACATTAGAGAGTGAGAGCAAGAGAGAGAGAGAGAGAGAGGGTGGGGGGAGATAATTTGCACACCAGGGCCTCCAGCCACTGCAGTGAACTCCAGATGCATAGGCCACCTTGTACACATATGCCACCTTGTGCCTTTGCATCACTTTGTGCATCTGGCTTATGTGGGACCTGAAGAGTTGAACATGGGTCCTTAGGCTTCACTGGAAAGTGCCTTAACTTCTAAGCCATCTCTCCAGCCTAAGGGAGGAAAGATTTTATTTTGGCTTATAGTCTCAAGGGGAAGATCCATGTTGGCAGGGGAAATCATGGCATGAGCAGAAGCTGGACATCACCTCTGCCACAGCAGGTGAGAAATAGCAGCAAGACAGTGAGCCAAACACTAGCAAGGGGGAGCTGTCTATAACACCCATCTTCCTGCCCCAAACAACACATTTCTTCCAGCAAGGTTTCATCTCCCAAAATTCCACCAGCTGGAGACCAAGCAGTCCAAACACAGGTTATGGGGGAGAATCTAATTCAAACCACCAAAGAACATTTTAAAATTCACAAAGGGAAGGTAAGACATAAACAATTGGTCACAGACACCTGTTATTTGACATGAAGAGCATAGTATCATACACTTATGTGTCAATTTCAAAGAATTTTTAATGATATTTTAAAAATTCAGGCTTGTGGATTCCATTCCTAGCAACCAATTTAATCCATGTATACTTGGGCCATTAGGTACAAATGATGAGTTAATTATTTTCAATGCAAGTCCACTCTCCTCTTTTATCCTACTGAGTTTTTTGTTTCCTGTATCTGCACACTTTCCATTCTATTCTTCACGTACTACATTACTCCTGCCCAAAGTACCTGACATAATATACTTGTTATATTTGGGGAAAACACTACAAGTTCTCATAGAGAGCCAAGACAAAGATCACTTATGATATTTATAGTCAAAGTGGAAGAGAAATTATGGGATAGTTCTTTACAATATATACTAACTCTCTAAGGGAGGAGTCTTCAGAGCCTTATCCACTTACTGTGTGGACATTCATTTTATTCCTAAACCTGTGAATCTGTCTTAATTTATGGAAAAGGGTGTGATTATAAATTCTCTGAAAGCCATAGACCAGAATTACAGGCTTACTAAATGAGACTTCATCATAATATTATAGAAGGTTTTCCAGCACAACTTTACCACCTTATCAAAAGGGTTTCATAATGCAACACTGCATGAAAACTGGGAATCAGCAAGACACTGACTCTCTAAAGAGGAGGAGTGAGAAAAGCCAGAGTCCACCAGAGAGTTATAAAAGGATAGTAGAGGAAAACAAAACATCTGTCTGAGAAAGCAAGCATTAACTGCAATCCAATTCAGATTAGCATTGCAATTCATACTGAATCTGATGTACTTCTGTTACTATTACCAAATATATTGTATCTGAATTTCAATAAAAATTAACAGACATTGCCAAAGTCATAAATAAAAAATAAATAAATAAGCATCTAAAGCAACAGACCAAGGCTAAGGTATGATACCAATGTTGGAATTATCATAAATAATTACTTAAAATATCTGTTTATCATATTGAGAGCTTTAATAGAAAAAATAAGTAGAATGCAAGAAACAGAAGGGAATTGTTATGGCATTGAATATGTCTCTACAAATTCAAATATTATTCATTTACTCTTCAAGGCATTAGTATTATGAGGTGAGCATTTTAAGGAGGCATAATGTCAAAAAGGCTCCATCCTTGAGAAAAGACAGCCATTATTAAAAGAATCTGTGGAAAAATGTAAGTTTGGTGTGTAGATGTGTGCATATGTGGTGTGCATATGTGCATGTGTGTTCATATGAATATACATCACAGATAAACATTGGGCTTCTCAGAAACCACTCTCTACCTTGAATTTTGATACTGGTCTCTGACTAAACTCAGAGCTAGTTAGTAAACCTCAAGGAACCCCCTGGTTTCTACGTTCTAGTGATAGAATTATGGGAATGCACCTCCATACATGGCAGTTATATAAATGGTGTGGATGTGACCTCAGGTACTTACATTTGCAGTGCAATCACTTTACCAACTGAGCCAGCTCCCCAGCCAACCCAGGTTCTTTCTTTTCTGTCATGAAAGGAACACTATTCTTCCTCTTCCAGATGATGACAATTACAAGATGCATTCTTGGACGCAGACACTGGGTTCTTATAAAACACCAGACTCTGCCACCTTGACCTTGGGCTTCTTGGTCTATATAACTGAGAGAATAAATTTCTGTATAAAAATCAGCAGTACTCTGAAGCAGCCTGCCCCAAGAACAAGGGAATGAAGAAAGCCTGAGTAGTTTGAACGTTTCCTGCCCTACCCAGGGAGTATGGTGGGTGATGGAGTTTTCGAGGGAGCCCAGTAGACTGTGGCATGTAGGTCAGGGTGCTGCCTTGAAGAGCAAGAAATGAGGACAGCCTGGTAATGATATCAGTCCCTAGAAAGCAATCCCAGCTCACTACCTAGGGCTATTTTCTTTTTGTTGTACAATACTTTCTGTTTTATTGTTTGTATCTGTTTAATAAGTAAATTATGACACTTCAATAGTATATATGAAAAATTATAAAGGTTGACAATAGACCAGTAACAAGAAACAAGAAGGTAGAAAATGAATGAAACAAATATAACACTGTTCCAAACATGATAATCATGAATCCATCTATAATGTTAATCAGCTTTCATGTTAATAACTCAATTATATCAATTAATTCACTTATCTATAAAAATCTATTTAAGTAAAAGATCAAAGCTCAGATTAAAAAAATCTACTTAAGTAAAAAATCAAAGTTCAGATTAAAAGGATAGAAAAATACCAT
This sequence comes from Orientallactaga sibirica, assembly GCA_036365145.1. Classification (NCBI taxonomy): domain Eukaryota; kingdom Metazoa; phylum Chordata; class Mammalia; order Rodentia; family Dipodidae; genus Orientallactaga; species Orientallactaga sibirica. The sequence goes on from JAEOAD010000034.1 coordinate 16,683,385, forward strand.
TCTAATCAAAGAAAGATGAAATATGTATATAATTTTTTGACAAAGCAGATTTCAAACTAAGGAAAATTATAATGGATAAAGGTTTGTTGAATAATTATCTGAATATGACATAAACACTGACTTCTTCCATTAAAATTCACAAATTTGTAGGGGCAGAATTAAATCTCAATAATTTAGGTATAAAATATTAGATTAGGGAGGAGAGATGGCTCAGCAGTTAAAGGTGATTGCTTGCAAACCCTTATAATGTGGGTTCAGTTACCCAGTACCCACATAAAGCCAGATATACAAAGTAGTTCATGTGCCTGGAGTTTGTTTGCAGTGACAATAAGCCCTGGTACATCTATTTTTATCCTCTCTCTCTCTCTCTCTTTCTCTCTTCCTTTCTCCTTGCAAAAAAAAAAATAAATAAAAAATTTTAAAGCATTAGATTGGTTTTCAATCTTTGATTTTTATTAATTTGAATATTTATCTCTATAAACATCCCTCTTAGATTTTACATGTGTCTTGTAATTTCATTTTGACATGTCTCAAGGCACATTTAAAAACAATTCTCTTTGACTCATTGTGCGCATTGGTCGTCAAAGAGTATGATGTTCTACTTGCACATATTTTCATAAGATATATGTTGGTTTGCTTAACTGTGCTCCTCGAATTCTAGATGCTTTACCTACTCTTTTTATTACTTTTTAAAATTTTATTTATTTATTTATTTATTTATTTATTTATTTATTTGAGAGAGAAAGAGGGAAAGAAAGGTGGAGAGAGACTGGAAGGGAGGGAGGGAGGGAGAGAATGGGTATGCCAAGGATTCTACAGTGCAAAAGAACTCCAGATGCATGTGCCCCCTTGTGCATATGGCTTATGTGGATCCTGGGTAATTGAACCAGGGACCTTAGGCTTCACAGGTGCATGCCTTAACCACTAATCCATCTCTCCAGCCCTCTTTTTATTACTTTTATATATCTCTGTGTAACATCTATGTTTTGCTTGACCAAGTATGCTATGGATGCTTGACAATTGCATTACATTTATTTATTTATTTATTTATTTATTTATTTATTTATTTATTTTTGGAGAGAGACACACAGAGATAGAGAGAGGGAAAGGAAGACAGCTGCTGTAAATGAGCTCCAGACACATGTGTCCCCTTGTGGGCAAGTGTGGCATTGTGCCCTCACATCATTTTGCATCTGGCTAAACGTGGGACCTGGAGATTGGAACCTTCATTCTTAGGCTTACTAGGCAGGTGCCTTAACAGCTAAGCCATCTCTTCAGCCAGCATTACCTTTTTAAAAAAAAATTATTTATTTGAGAGAGAGAGAGAGAAACACAGACACACACAAACACACACACACATGCGCGCGCAGACACAGAGAGAGAGAGAGCACACCAGGGACTCCAGCCACTGCAAACAAACTCCTAATGCAAGTGCCACCTTGTGTGTCTGACTTACCTGGGCACTGGGGAATCAAGCCTTGAACTGGGGTCCTCAGGCTTTGCAGACAAGCACCTTTACAACTAAGCAATCTCGCCAGGCCTCTTTTAACTTTTTATTGACAGTTTCAAAATGTATAGACTATGAACCATGGTAATTTCCAACCCTACTCTCATTCTCCCCCACCTCAAATCCACCCTCTGTTGTATCACTTCTTTCCAATTAATCTCTCTTCTATATTGATGCCATCATCTTTTCTTCCTATTATGAAGGTCATGTAAATAATGCCAGAAACTGTGAGGTAATGAATATCAAAGGCACTTTGTGCTTGAAAGATTGCTTTGTAATCAGTCCTACCCTTCCTTTGGATCTTATATTCTTTCAACCACTTCTGCAATGGACCCTGAGCCTTATCTCAGTGTTAAACACTCCATTGTCACTTCTTTTCAGCACAATGGAAAGTTTTGAGTCACCACAGTGGTTACCACTATCTGAAAAGAGAAGCTTTCCTAACCAAAAGTGAGAATATCATTAATATGTGGGTATAAACATAAAAATGTGGATGTAATATATGCATTTAGCTAGATAACAACAGGTGTTGCTCCCCTAGAGACTCATGACCTTCCCAAGCTATAGGCTTTTGACTAGGTTTTCAGTACCAGGCATGCAATTCCTCCCATGCAGTAGGCCTCCAGTCAAATTAGACAGTGGTTGGGTTCCCCAATAGCAGACTATTGCACTAGATGGCACATTTGGCCGAGCTGGCAAGTCATAAGGCATGTAGGGTCCACTCCCAACACTATTGAAAATTTTTCTCTCCTATAGGGTTGTATGAAGTTTTTTCCAGGTCTCTGACAGCTAGTCAACATGGAGGAGGTTTCCAGCTTAGCTCCAGCTTGATTTCTCAGTGACTTGCAGCCCAACTATGTGAAGTCTTCAGAAATAGAGTCTTACCATGTAGTTCTGGTGGGCAACCAAGAGCCTTGGAAATGGTCTGTAATGTTTTGGGGACATCAGGGACCTCCCTGGCCAACGACTCACTGGAAGGTATGATATCTCTGACACTAATAGCAACCTATGGCGTTTAGTACATCATTATCCATGTCTATAGGATACTTCTGCCCATTATTGCTCCTTTTTTTTAAACACGCACATACACTACACACACACACACACACACACACACACGAATGATAGAAAAGAATATGGCTTATTCATCTTAGCATCTTAAATTTTGATCAACTCTCTTCCCACTCTTCCTTTACTCTATCTCATTCCTGCTATCTGAATTGCATTTTTAAATTCCATGAATTATGTTTTTCCATTTTAGGATTGTTCTTTGATTATGATTTATTTCTGTATAATTAGTTTGTTCTTGCATTGTTTTCCTAATTGTGTTGAATTGTCTATGTATAATCTTACATCTTTCTAGCTTTACTTAAAATAATTATCTCAACTCATTTTCACGGGCTCTGTACATCTGCATTTCTTTGGGGACATTTATTGAATAGGTATATCATTCCTTTGCCAGTGCCATGTTCCTCTGCTTTTTTTGTGCTTCCTATGACCTTGTTATAACATCTATGCATTTAATCGAGAAGCCACTCCTTCCAGCTTTTACCTTGTCTTCACTGGAAAAGCATCTTCAGCTGTGTGTTGTCAGAAGGCACTGATGCATGTATTGCAGTGCCTCTGTTTGAGGAATATTTCCATGAGACTTATTTCAGGGCAGCATGGTCCATCTCAGACTTTCAGCAGCTGCTGATGCCTATGATATTGGAAACTTCAGTCCATACAGACTTCACAGACTTCAATAGTGGCTGTGATGTTGGGGTTCTGGACTCAAGGGCTTTAGGGATATTGTGAAAAGCTGCATTCTCAGATATAGGGACTTCAAGTATTTGAATGCGTTGACTGACCACAGAGTTGGAGATTGCTACTCTGGGACATGCCTTAGCAGTGCAGACCTGGGAAAATTGGCTGCAGCTATTTCTTAATTCATGGGAAAGAGGAAATTTCTGCCCTTGAAAAAGGCGTTGGTATAGTAGATTATTCCCTAAGGGTTTGAATAAAGTGATAGGTTTCAAGAATTATAGGATTCAGCATAAGTGCAGACCCAAGGGGAAAAGTATGGCAACTCAGGCTGTGGAGATGGAACGACTTTCATGAGGTTGTCCCTGGGGACCAGGAATCAGCAACTCAGACTCAAGAAAAGACAATACTCTATGGATTCCACAGACCTAGGCAGAGGGGCTATAGCAGAAGAAAAGACCTTGGAATAGTGGGATACAGAAGTGATTCATGTCAGGGACAGGCAGAAGAAACTCTCCTATCTGGGACAGAGGGTTGGTGCAGCAACTCTGGCCATGAGGAGCAGCGCAAGTACTGTTTGGTTCTCTTTGACAATCAGCAATGTGGGATCTGTCACTGGCTCAGATGTCTGAGCTGGGAGATACCCAGTGCTCCAGGCTATGTAGCTTGGAGTATGGAGTCATGCTGGGGGCCTTGTCATCTCTTCTCCACGAGTGACATCTGTTTGAGAAGATTCTTCTGGCTCTGAAAGTGGAGAATGGAGCATTTCAGCCAAAGTGTTCCTTGTTCTTTTCTTCAATGTCAGCTTTGCTGCTGTGCTTGCTCCTCCAGGTTTTTGCAACTGCTTTTCTGTTCTCTGGCATCTACCACAGCTGATTTTATTGGTATTTAGTGGTTTGTTCATTGCTTCTGTTATTTTAAAGGGGGTAGAAAATCAGTTTTAGGACTTTCTAGTCAGCCATCTTGCTAATATCACTCCTTTAAAACCGAGTTGACTAAAAATCATATTTTTGCACTGCAAATAACACCTATAACATATGTTTATGGTGACAGACTTGTATATGATGCTGTTTTAATACAAATCTAAAATTTTGATATTTAAAAATGTATACTTTTCTAAGACTTCATAGTTTATATTTTTCAAAAAATGTATTTAATACATGTTTGTAATTCTCTGATTTGATAGTGTTAGAATTCATATATAAGCCCCTAATACATCCTAGGTAATGTAAAGATCTAATATTATTTCCTATGTATTCAGCCTTCCCAGTGCCATTGATTAAATTGTTTCTCCCTCCTTGGTTTGAGGCACCATCACAACCATATAATAACTTACCACTTACAAATAGTTGAAGTTTTTACTCTTTTGAAAAGTCATTGAATTCTCCCACCTACTTGTCTGCATGTCCATTGCTCTTTAAATGTATCACTTTTATTACTATAATTTTGTCTTCGTGACTGATAGGAACAATCTTTCATCTGTGTTCATCTTTAGCAAAATTGACTTAGGTCTTTGAAAGTTTTTTATTTTTCTATGTATATTTTAGGGTATTTATCAAAATCCTCAAAAACTGTTAAAGTAAATCTAAAATTCTTAGAAGTCTGAGGAATTGAGATAGTTGTGTTAATGTTACTTAGTGTGGTAGTTTGAATAGATGACCCTCAATATATTTAGTGTTTCCTTAGTTTGTAGTTTGGATCTATAGCCACCTGGCTGGACAAAGTGTCACTGGGCTAGTCTTAAGGCATAGTGGAGGGTTTGAAATTCCAATGCAAAGATATGCAAAGTGCCTAGTTCCACCTGAAGTTCCTGTAGTGTGCTGTGTGGCTTTTGACTTTTGGGGCTTGTGGCTTCTCTCTTTCTGCTTGGACCTGTGAAACGGAGCCAGCTTCTTCTGCCATTATGGAACTTCCCCTGGATCTGTAAGCTTCAATAAATATCCCTTCCCCCATAACTGTGCCTGGTCTGGAAGTTCATCTCAGTGACTATGAAGCTGTGTACTAGAGAATAAGTACATGTTAATCAGCACTCTGCAAAATTGGATATTTTGGTGACTCTTCATGGCATAAATGCTGTGTAAAATATGCTTTTTGATATAAATTTCTCACATAAATTCCATACAAGTTCATGCCATTTACCTCATTTTAAAGGATATGGAGAACTTTTCTTGAGGTCTCATTCTTAGTAAGTATCAGACTTAGTGATCAAAACATCCCATGTGAACCTAGGGCAAGTTCTTAGCCTTCTGTCATATTTTTTTATTATTATTATTATTTTTATTTTTATTTTTGGAGAGAGACACAGAGAGAGACAGAGAGGGAGGGAGACAGAGAATGGGCGCGCCAGCAGTCTCTCAGCTGCTGTGAACGAAATCCAGATGTGTGCGCCCCCTTGTGGGCAAGTGCGGCATTGCTCCCTTGCGTCACTTTACATCTGGCTAAACGTGGGACCTGGAGATTGGAACCAGGTTCTTAGGCTTAGCAGGCAGGCACCTTAACTGCTAAGCCATCTCTCCAGCCCCCTTCTGTCATATTTTAAAGTTGTTACATATCAAGTGTACTATTCAGCTCATTAAAGAAGGTTCTGCTTCCTGGAGAAAGCTTCTCCTTACCCCAGAACACATGCCTTCTCTGTGTCCCTAGTAGATGTCACCATTTTCTCCTTGGAAGTCTCATAGCACTTTATCTATACTACCTTGTGATATAACAATGGTGGGAATTGTCCTTTGGGGCTATGGGTTCAGAGAATGAGGATGTTGAGTATTTACTCACATGATGACTTCAAGGTAAATGGGATAAATAGCATAAACCCCCTAAAGTTGAGTTGGCTCTGCTCGAGTTTGATATACAGTCCAGAGAGAACATTGATGTTTAAATTATATTCACTATAAGAGAGTAAGTAAGAAGAATGGAGAAATTCTTGCTCTAAGCAAAATAGCTTATTCAACCTGAGGAATTTGATCATTGCTAGTTATAGATATGCATCTCTTTATTGTATCCTCAGCTGCACAATGAATAAATTTGGCACCACAACTGCTCCAAAATCCCATAACTTCCTGGGCATTAGACTTCAGAGGGATGTCATTATATACAAATAGGGCTATTACCCTTGCCTCCCATTTCTTCATTTCCTTTTGGTACAACCACATTACAGACTTTGAGCTGGTAGCAGTAACAACTGACAAGTTCATTAAATGTAAAATAGTCCTTTGTTTCTTTTATATCAAATTTTTAAAAATATCATTTTCTGTATGCTCTCAAGTGATAAAATATACCATAGGTTACATGACTAAAGTTAGGATACAGTCTTTAGTGGCAATATTTCAGCAGCTCTCCAGAGTCATGGGAGTTTATATAATACATCACAGGTTTGATTTGTGCCCAGGTCTCACCTTTCCCAGACTGTGTGACTACATTTGATCATGATGAGACTTATCTTCACTTCATACATTATCATTCACCTCTACTTCAGCCCACCTCAAATAAGAACAGAATGTAAATAAAATTGAAGAAAATCTAACAATAAAATGTGAGTTAACTGTGCAGGATGTAACCTGTAATTACTATAGGAATTCTAAATATATAAATACCTGTACTCCATTAAAAAGGTTAGATAGGAATAAATCAAAATGAAACTGACTAACTGTAAATGATGGAATTATAAGTGGTTTCAACTTTATTTCTCCAATGTCATCCTTTGGATGTTGAAATCAGAATAGATAGCTGTTCAGAAAATACATAGATTTCCTTCCCTAAAGAAGAGTTATGCTAAGAAAGGCCCCCTCAGGGCTTTTTCCCAGCCTTCTTTGCCTCCAAGTAGGATAACTGGACAGGGTAATTCCTGCCTTGCCCATGGAATGCAGGAGGGAGAAGCATAGGAGGGCCCTGTGAAGACAAAGATTCCTCCATCATCATAATGGGAGAAACTGTGATTACTACTTGGAAGACATCTACTAACTAGGAACATCTGTATTTCCTGATTATCTGGAATAAAAACAAACAAACATGTTTCTAAGGTAAACAACTAACCCTTGTCTGAAGTTTCTCAGTGACTAGAAAGGAGATTATAATGATGCAGGTGGCATTTTAGGAATTGATACTGAGTAAAGTGAGTGAGGTGAGTTCAAGAGAAGGAAGGAAGAGAATTGGCTGATGCATTACTCAGTTTGCCCATAGGGCAGACAGCTGATTCTCAGTTCTCCCAGAACTTCTGAGGAAGATTGTGGTGGAGAAAGAGGAGTCATTCAAGTGCCTGTTCCCCGCTCACAGTGGACCAGAGCAGATCACTAGACATTGATTCTTGGGCTCGCAGATCACCTGTGATTGCATTCAGAGCGAATCATGTGGATGTTCCTTGCTGTGTAGTCAGAGAAGTTCTGATGCAAAAAAGCTAGAGGTGCCCAGTGCAAATGTGAGGCAAGGTAGTGCTTGCCTAATCCCAAATAAGGCCAGTCAAGACAGATGTCACTCAAATAAAAGATGAGGCCTACATTAGTTAGGGTTTGATTAAGGACTATAAAATATGTGATTTTTTTTTGGGGGGGGGTTCGAGGTAGGGTCTCACTCTGGCCAGGTTGACCTGGAATTAACTATGTAGTCTCAGGGTGGCTCATGGAGATCCTCCTACCTCTGCCTCCCAAGTGCTGGGATTAAAGGCGTGCACCACCACGCCCAACTCAAAATATATGATTAACTTATTACAGTATCTAGCTTTTTCTTACAAAAATTATCATTGGTTACTATTGTATTTAGTATAGTATGTATACATTTATAGATATGAACATAAACATGAATATAAATTATTTGCTTGAGCAACCCAGCATGTCACTGTGGACTTTCCAAACATAAACTCACACAATTTTTCATACTTGGATTAAACCTAGGACCTTGCACATGTTAATCAATTGACATAACACTGAGATGTATCTTTACCCCACCTTAATTTTTTTATTTTGAAACAGGGTCTTCCGAAGGTAAGTAGGCTAGTCTTAAACTCACTGTGTGGCCTACTCAGGCCCTGAACCAGTAATCCTACTGTTATGGTCACATCTGTAATTACTGGTCAGGACTACCAGGCCCAACTTAAGTCTTCCTCACTTGTTCAGTAGCCTAAGCATGTCAGTCACATCTCTTTATTCTTTCATTGCTTTCTTCTTTCTTTTTATGTGTGTGTATGTGTGTATCTGTGTGTGGTCTTTGTGTGTGGCATGCATGTTGCCATCAGAGGATACCTCAAGGTGTCTGCTCTCCACTTTGTATGAGACAAGTTTGATTGCCACTGCAAATGAGTCTGGCCCACCAGCTTTGGAATCCCCTGGCTCTGCCTTCCATTGTTGAAGGCATGCTGGGATCAAAGATGTATGTACCACTGCATGGCTTTATGTGGGTGTGGGGGAATGGAAAACAGTCCAACAGACTTTGTAATAAAGCACCTTTAACCACTGAGCCATCTCTCTATAGCCTCATCAATCACACTTCTTAATGAGGATTTCTCCTGTTTTCACATCTCTGCTTCTGTATTGGTTGGATCCCTTATTAGCACATTCCCAAATTATTGCTAGAGACTCCAAGCCTCCCCTTTATGTTTTTAATAATATCTAAATTCAAAAGAGCTATAATTTGCCAGGCATGGTGGCTCATGCCTTTAATCCCAGCACTTGGGAGGCTGAGGTAGGAGGATAGCCATGAATTCAAGGCCACCCAGAGACTACATAGTTAATTCCAGTTCAGCCTAGACCAGACTGAAACCCTACCTCAAAAAAAAAAAAAAAAAAAAAAAAAAAAACTAACCTGTAATTAGAGCCCTGTGTAAAACTTACCTCAACGTCCATGCTATCAGAAAATGCAATTTTTTTATGTGAAATTCTACACACTTCATAATCCAGCCCAAACACTGTTAGGATATTTCTAACCCTAACCCTGCTATAATAATTACCTTTGCATTGCTGGAACCAAACACTGCCTTTTAAGAGAGGAAAGGTTTCTTTTGGCTTACAGTTCCAGGTTACAGGGTTACAGCCCATTATAGTGGAGAACTCATGGTGGTAGGACCATGAGGCACCTTCAACCCACAGTGAGAAAGAAGAGAGAAATGAACACTGCTGCCCAGCCAGCTCTCCACCATTTAGACAGTGTAGGACTGCCCCATGGAAAGGTGTCACTCTCACAGTTCAAGTGTATGGGTCTTCCTGCCTTATTTACCCTAATCAAGGTTATACTTCACAGACATGCCCAGAAGCTAATATAATCTAGATTACCATTCACAGGCGATTCTAGGTCCTATCAATTTGATAGTTAGTATAAACCATCAAACCTCTCATGGCCAAGACCATACCTAGCACCTGGTAAGGACAAGAGAAATTCTCAGAAAATCCTTCCATGCCACTCTGACTTTGAGCCTTCCCTTGCTATAGGAAACACTATGGTTCATTTGTAATCTACTATCAGAGTTGGCCAACTGCAGCTTTCAGACAAATCCAACTCATAACCTATGAACTATTTTTTTTTCACTTATAATTGTTGAAAAACAAAATAAAATCTGAGAATTTTTTGTGAATTTTATGTTTTTATTTGAGAGAAAGAAGCAGAGAGAGAGAGAGAATGGGTGCACCAGGGCCTCCAGCCACTGCAAACAAACTCCAGATGCATGCGCCCCCTTGTGCATCTGGCTTAGGTGGGTCCTAGATAATTGTGACAGGATCCTTTGGCTTTGCAGGCAAATGACTCAACTGCTAAGCCATCTCTCCAGCCCCTGAGGATATTTCTCGAAATGTGCAAAATAATCATGTAAAATTCAAATATTTTGCCATTCGTATGATCCTGTTTAGAAGAGTTCTTTGTTATTTCTTCATGTGTGATGTGTGGCTACTGTGGTGTGATGAGGTTTAAGTTCAGTAGCCCTGAAGCCGTCATGTAACTTACAAAGCCTAAGGTATTTACTACATTTCTTTATATAGAAAGCATTTGTCTTGAAGTTCTACCCTTCACTACAAACCCTGCCCATGTAGGCCCATTCCAAATCTCTAAAATATTTCATTCTTACCTTCAGGAAAGCATGATTCTTTTATAGAGGCCATACATTTACTTATGCGTTCTCCACCTCCATCCCATTAACCTCTTAGAAGTCAGACATGATAGCCTGTGACGTTTTCAATAAGATGTCTTCCATGTCCTCATGTGTTTTGAATACCTGCTCCCCAGCTTGTGGCAATTTGAGAAGTGGAGCTATGCTCAAGGAATTGTGTTGCTAGGGTGGTGGGTCAGGCTTAGAGTTTGTTATGGCCTAGTTATCCCTTGCCAGTAGTAGTTCATCTCACTATTGCTGCTTCCCATAAGCTATTGTGGCAAGATATGATGTCTAGATTCTGTTTGTTTTGCCCTTTCCCTGTTAAAATGAAGCTTCCTTTCAAAACTGTAAACTGAAACAAACCCTTCCTCCCACAAGCTGCTTCTAGCAAGGTGTTTTGACCCAGCAATAAAACAGTCACTACGGAAATGCCACATGTACAATGGACGCTGGTTGGTGTTTGAATTTAACCAGATCTGATCTCTGTGCTTCCTTTAGTGGGCATTGATGTTAAAAGCATGAATCGAAGGGTTTAGAAACTGCTTGAGTTTGAGGCTGGGTCTGGCATATAAACCTGTGAAACCATGGGCATGCTACTTTAGCCCCTCTAACCCTCCATATTCTCATCTACCAGCCAAACACACTAATAGGAATTGCATTATAGGACTACTGGTGAGCATCCCATGCAATAATATGTGTGAAGTGCTAAGCACAGTGTGGGTACTTAGTGCATTTTCCATTAGCATTAGCTGCTCTGATGGAGTTTGCATAGTTCCCAAAGCTTAGATGAAGTTTCAAAGTCTCTGGAGAGACATAACTGTCCAAACGATATCCCCTGCGCACAGTGCTATAGCACTGCTTGTACTTCCAGCTATTTTAATGCACTCATTTGTTGTTACATGAATGGTGTGTTTGCTGAGGCGAGGAAAAAGATTGACTGGAAAAAAAGTGGTCTGTTCATTTTATCTAAGAATTTCTCTCAATCTTGTTTTGCTTACATCTATCTTCTTCCTGCTGGGTGTGTTTTCCTTTGTTATCTCTTTATTTCTTTCTGCTTTCTATCCTTGTTTCTCTCTGTTTTTTAAACTAGTTTGATGACTTCATTTTATTCTTCAACCTTTTAGCTGGGCTTCAGTCTCCCTATCCCTGGGCCTTTCATGTCATTCATATTATTTACTATTTTCTTGGTTTTTTCACTTTTTTCTCTCCTCTCCTTCACCTTTATTTTATTATAATCTCATCTCCCCTCCCTGCTTAATTTATCACTTTCATTATTTTTTGGTGGTTTATGTCTTTGCTTCCTTTTAATGACATATTTTTACCATACTTTCTCATCATTTTTTTTCTTTTTATCTTATATTTCCTGACTTTTCTTTCTTTTCCTTTTCCCTTTCTTTCCTGCCCTGTAAAATAACCTGCAGTGGTTATCCCTGCCCTGGGAAAAGCCAAGGCTGGGCCCCCAGATAGCCAGCAGATCAACAGAAAGCCATTAATGACCCAGCAAAACAAGAGGCTGAGCTGTCTGAGAAAGTCAGCTGCTTGGAAACACTTTGAGACTAGGCAGAGAATGAAGTGGTCAGGAAGGACAAGGAGGTGGTATTTAACGGAATAGAAATAAAATAGGTGAGAGAAAATTAGATGAAAACATGGAGATGCATGACACAAGAGAATTTAGTTGAAATGAGATTGTCAGCAGATCAGCTGGGGGGAAAGAATGGAAAAAAAAAAAAAAAAAGCTTGTTAAAGTGAATTCTTTGTCATAACCATGAGCATTTTATTCGCAGTTTGCCTGCTTGACTTCTCAATGCTATTTTGTTCTTTCTTGACAGTTTTGTTTGATTCCTTTATTCTCAGTATTGTTTGATATTTATACAGACCTGAATAATTCCAATTTGCTGTCATTTTGGATTTCCAACCAAAAGCTTTGGGAAGAGATTGTATGGTATAGTGGCTAGATCTAGGAGTCAGACAGGATTTAGAACCTGACTGAAAAAAAATCACACTTTCTATTAAGCAAGAGCTATCTTTCTCTCTGTGATATATATATACATACATACATATAGATAGATGATAGATAATAGATACATGAAGATATATAGATAGATGATAGATAAAGATATGTACATATATACATAGATAATAGTTATACATACTTATATACATACATATACATATATTACAGTAACTTTCTCATTGCTGGGACAAACACCTGACCAGAAGCAGTTTATGGGAGGAAAGGATTTATTTTATCTTGTATCCTGCTGGGGAAGGGGAAAGAAAAAGTTGAACTATTTTGCCCAGGATATTCAGTCCAGCCCATGATTGCAACACTCCCAACATAAATAGTCATGCAGAATTAAATATACATCAAAACCCCTTTTCCAGTGGATGATTTTTGTCTCCCACTGAGAGAATCATCACAAAACCCTTTTCCTTCTCCCTTCTCTCCACCCCCAACTTCACCACCCCTGCAGGCTGTCCTTTGCTAATGTTCTTCACACCAACCCTACAGATTTACCCTGGTATCTGGTGTGTAACTCAGCTAGAAACTTCCAGAGATAATTCCACTAAGCCTTTCTGAGGGCTTCACTTCAGCACAATTGGGCAGAGGCCTGTGAACAAAAGCACAAGAGCCAAGTTTACCAGATGCCCTGCAGACCTGTAGGTGAGGCTGCTCTGGTCTCTCTGTGGATATTACCTCAGTTTCCTCAAAAGCACATTGGCAGAGCATCTCTGCATTGTATTCTGGATCCTGCTTTGTAACTTTAGAATGCCAAATTCAATTCTGGGTAACACAAAGCCTTTGTTTCGACCTGATTGATCCATCTTCCAGATACTTACCTTTGTCACAATCAAATGTCTCCTATCTTCTTTGCCCAGACCTGACATACAAATTCATAAATCATGAAATTACTAACAGGGCTAGGAAGAAGAAGTATGGAAGGTAATAGCAGTATTGTTTGACAGGGAACTAGAAAGTCTCTTTCTGTTGCCAAATTATCAGATTTTGAAAAAAAAAAAAGTTGGGCATACTTTCTCAGAGAGAGCTGAGAAAGAAATCTGCAATTATGCATACAGAATCAAAATCAGGGATGACAAGGAAAAAAAGTAAAACCGTTTTGGTAAGGAACCAAAGTGATCTGGTAGAGGATTTCTCTCTTTGGTGCATATTTTATTATGGTTATCTATTTAAGGTAGGACTTATATTTCATGGTAGGGACATGTCTCATATGTAGAGAAGTCAGAGGCTGTGAAAATCTGATCCTTTTTCTCCAAATGTTTCTGTCATAAGGAAGCAGCAATGAAAGAAAGAACATAAAAATAAATGGATTGACTGAGTTATAACAAATGAATTTAAGTCCTATAAAGAAAAGAAAAAGTAAAAATTGATGAAAGGGAGTTAAACAAGGATGGTTGGTGAAATTTAAGGAAATATAGACATAGAAAAGAGATCTTGTAAGGTGAAAATTGTGTAATAATAGGAAGGAACATTGAAATGGAAATACAGAGACCTGGCATCTAATCAAAATGGCACCATACTACCCTGGCATGCTGAGAGCCTTTATCAACCTCAGTAGACTCATGTGCAAAATAGGAAAGCAAATAGACTTTCCTACCAATCCTGTCATAAAGAGTTGCTGTGAGAATTAAATGAGATCCAGGTGAAAGAGATGCTTTGTTAACTGTACCCATATAAGGGACATTTTTATTATAAAACATTGATTCCCGAGTGACTGAAACAGTAGTGACTTGAAGTTTATTAGAGTGGTGCATTGCAGAGTCAGGCTCTCAGGTCTCTAAATTAAACCACAAACTACAAATGAATATCCTTGACCCGATTTCCTCTATCTGGTCTGAGTGAAAGACTCTAGAGGATTAAAAGTCACCAAAGTGGATTCAAACTGAGTTAGGGACCTGAGTGTGCCTGACCACTGGTTTTCTCTATCACAACAGCCCTACTTAGGAGAGGTGTGGTTGCCCATAGGTAATGGAACAAATGGGTACCTTGCTTCTCTTTTGTTGACTGTCTTGAGTCTTTACTGACAAAGACAAGGATGACTTTTCCTTCCACATGTCAGTGGAACAATTCTTACATTAATAGAGTTGCACAGTGACAATGTAAACTGCCTCTCTCCAGGACCTTTTCCTCTCATTCCCAGTGGGAGTCCTGCCAGCCATCTTGAATAAGTGAAAGGCAAGCTTATGCCCCTCTCTGCTGATTGGATTGATTAAACAGAGGCATATAATCAAAACCTGCTCAATCATAGCTGCTTCCCAGTAGCTTAGGGGAGACAGAGACAGGGCGAGACAGAAAGAATTTCCTTGAGTGAATACAACTGTAGATCCAAAGTCTATGGTGACAATGGACATCTTTTTCAGTCTTCCGTTTGCGTGAACTGGAAAAACAAAATGAATGAAAGAAGCTTTTAGGAGCTTTTTAAATGTGTTTGCTCATATATGTGCATATGTGTGTTTCCATGTAATTGAGTGCACATGTGTGTAGGTACAATGTATGCACGTGCCTGTGGAGGCCAAAAGTTGATGTCTGGTATCTTCTGCAATCATTTTCCACTTTATTTCCTGAGGCCTGGTCTCAACTTGAATGCAGAGCTCACTGGCTTAGATAGTCTAGCTAGTCAGCATGCCCCAAGAAACCTATCTCCAACCCCCCAAGCACTGGGATTACATGCTAACTGGTATTTGCATGCATGTTGGAGATTCGTGCACACCAGCCCTCAAGTTTGCACTGTGAGCACTTTATCCATTCAGCAACCCCACCAGCCCCAAAGGAAGCTTTTTCTAAGGGAGACTAGGAGAAGAGCAAACAGAACAAGAAAGAGTTCAGATGCTTTTGTCCTTCTGACTGTCAGTATTACACCAATTCTGAGTTGCTTCACCGTCTCAAGGATACCTGAGTTGCTTTGTCATTCAATGCATATAATATGGGCATTATAAAGGTTTTTTTTTTTTTATTTTAAGTTATCCAGAGTCAGTTACTATTGTTGGAACTGGGGATATAGTTTCTCAAGAAAGGGAAGGGTTTTCAGAGATGGGAAATGTCAAGATTAGATCTTGCCCTCTCATGTGGTCTTACTGCTGATGGTGGTAAAGTGACGGTATCTGTAAGGTGTGAGCCTAGTAGCAGGTAATTAGGTCATGAACCACTCCTTCCCTGGTGCTGAGAATAAGATGATTCTCCAGAGAGGTTGTAATCAAGTGAGACCACACTCCAGGCTCAACTCCTTCTGCAACAGGCAGGTTGCCTTTTGTCCAAGGGAGATAAAGGACTCTCTCCAGAACACAGATGCCATGCTGTGCAAACCCTGTGTCCACCAGAATCATAATCTAAATAAGCATTTTCAATTTCTCACTATCCAGCTTGAAATATTTTATTATAGAAATACAAAATGGATTAATACTTTCATGGATCGGTAATCAGAGAAAAGGATCAGGATAATTAGAGTAGGCTCTCTTCTAAGCAGATTTGTCTCTGAAATCGTCACTTCCTAGATATAAGAAGTATTTTATGCTTCACATTGAGTTCAGTCTCATTCATACCATGTTAAGTGTTTTTGTTTTCATTAATTCTGTTGAGTCTATAAACAAAATTGTACAGAATTGAAAAGCCCAACCAGTGAACACTTATGTACAGTGTCAGAGTCTGTGGTACACTTTACAGGGCAAACTGCATCAGAAGATCATCTAACCAGGTCTTTAACCAGTTTGGAATCTGAAGGAACTGAACTTCAGAAATTCAGTAACATGTTGATTTCTTGTTGTTGTTGTTTTCTTGTTGGTATGTTTTCCCTCTAAGCCAAGAATAGCAAACACTAATTATTATTCAGGGTGCCTGTCTATTGATCTTTAATTGGTTGGATTTGCTTCAAAATGTTCCATGTGTTTCATTTTCGCCACAGTTTGGTTTGTAGATTTGGTTTTGTCTTTTTCATGATTATAGGCTGTGACTTCCACCTCCCAATATCCTGTTTTCCTTCCTACATTGTGAATACACCACAAGATTAGGGGTGATTAAGTGCCCAACTCTCATACTGTTCATAATTTATCTAATTATACTACAGTGATTGATTAGGACAATAGACTTAAGCCAATGAGAAGAAAGCATACCTCTGAGCAGTGACATTGATTTAGGAGTGGGTTTCTGTGACTGAAATTGGGTTAATAAGTCAACAGAGCAGATTTTCTATGTGCTTTCAAGAAATAGTTTCTTGCTTCTCTGCAAGAAAGGTGCAAAGCCATCCCTCTAGCCCTCCTTGGAATATGATATAAGAAACAAATTCACAATTTTGACCTCAGCAGTGGAGTTAGCCTTATAATGAAGTTGAAATTGGCCCAAAGGAGGCAAAGCAAACTGATAGAAGAAAGCTACTTTCTTTTAGATATCCCTGAGCCACTGGATCAAATGTACCTGAAGAGCTTCCTACTTCTGGATTTCCACTTTATGGGGTCATCAATCCCCTTTGTTGCCTGGGTCAGTCTGAGAGGATTGTTACTAAGAGCCACATTCAACAACACACCCAGTTCAGACCTGGGTAAGTTACGCTCTACTGACTTCCAGCTCTACATAAAGTGTCTGACTCCATCTCTCAGATCACATCAGGCCTATTTTTCTTCTTCATTGTTCTTACTTCAGTGTGTGAGTCCTCAGATCTCCACACCTCTCAGCACCTGGGTCACCTTCCTTACCACTCATTTTCATTTGTTTTACTGCTCTGCATAAGCCTCAGCTTGGCACTCTTTTTCATATCCTAACACTCTGTAGGGACATCCTTTGGAGGAGGGTTAGTATTCTCATACAGCCTCTGATTTGATTTTCAGAGTTGTAGCTGTCCACTGTCGGGTCAAACTGCCTGAACTTACAATTCATTATTTTTGCTTTCCTTCTTTCATGTGTTGTTTTAAAGGAGGTTTACAGAATTTTGTAGCTGAATGGGCCCTTGAAAGAGATACTAGCTAAATCCTTTTAAATAATTAGGGGGAAAAAAAAGGAGGTCTGGAAATGTTAAGTGATTTGTCCCATGTTGTAGAACTGAGATTGTTAACTTGGGTATGCTGACTCCTAGCCTGTAACCTCTTTTTGGGTTTCATGATTATTTTCCTGGTGACATACATATCTTAATGGGGAACATAGTTGTAGACATTCTATGCATTGGTATTACAAGTAGTTATTTCCAGAGACAACATAAAGCAGACACACATGCTAACCCTGACATTCATCCAGTGGATGGATGCCTGGTCAAACATTCTGACAGGTTCAAGACCCTCCCATAATTCCCCAGATCATGAATTTTGGAGGCCATCCAATTGTCCTGCTGGGGGGAGTGGGAATGGCAGCACAATCCAGAATTTCAATCCAATCAGATCTATTTTCAGTTGATAATGTGAAGTGAATTTTGTAAGAAACTGATTTTTAAAAAAACAACAAAGAAATTTCAAAACCCATCCCATACTATTTCACCCTAAAACTCAAAGTACTTCTGAGATTCTGACATGTCTTAATGGTTAAAGAATTTGAATCCTTGAATCAAACCCTCTGGCTTGTAACCACCTCAGACTTTTTAAAACATATTTTTATTTGTTTACAAACACACACACACACACAGACAGAGAGAGAATGGGCATGCCAGGGCCTCCAGCCACTGCAAATGAATTCCAGGTGCAGGGGCCAGTTTATATATCTGGCTTTATGCACTCAAGCACCTTAACCTCTAAGCCATCTCTCCATCCCCTACCTCTGACTTTTGTTTGTTTCATAGCCTCTAACTTAGTTTATTTTTTGTAAAAGGGGTTTAGAATAGTAACTATCTTATAGGATTTGGAAGACTATTAAATCAATTAACTTTGTTTAAATGTCTAAAGCAGTGTCTGATAAATTATATATTCTAAACAAGTAGTTGGCTACTATTAATATCATCATCATCTACACCAAGCACAATTTTTTCTTTTCTTGATTTCTTCCTTTTCTCAGGAAATGTAAAAGGATTTTGGCTGTCATTAACCTGTACCAGACCTGTAAAATATTGGCCCTATCAGCATTTGGGTACAGATGATGAAGAAGGGTAAAAGAAGGCATCAAACTAGGAGAGGGATTACTTGGGAAAAAGAAGGTGAGAGGATGGGGTGGGAGACAAAGGAAGGTAATAAGAGAGGATTATGATCAAAACATTTTAGAGCATTATGAAAATTGTTAATAAAAGGCTAAAAATATGAATGTCTAAGGTAACAAAAAATGAATGATAAAGAAGAAAGAAGAGATGAATAAACATGATGACCCAAGAGGAAAGTGATCAAAAGAAAAGATGACTGGGATAAGAGATTGGGAAGATGGAAGGGAGAGAAGACTGTTCATTTTGTGTGTGTTGTGTGTGTGTGTGTGTGTGTGTGTGTGTGTGTGTGTATTTTATTTGTTTGTTTGTTTGGGTTTTTTGGTTTTGTAAAGGAAGGATCTCACTCTAGCTTAGGCTGAAATGGAACTTACAGTGATCCTTCTACCTTAGCAAAGATTAAAGGTGTGTGCCATGACACTCTGCTTTCTTGGGTATTTTTAGTACTAATATTTTACTCCTGTATTTTGCTTATTATTATAGGATGGAACCTCTTTACAATGAAGATAAAAATGAATCACTATATATATATATATATATATATATATATATATATATATATATATATATGAGATAAACATATTTAATGCATGAATATAGATAAACACATGATCATAATCTGCTGTGCATGCTGCATTCATTACATAAGTAAGGTAGGCATTTCTGAGAACGGGGCATTTCCATGTATGAAGAAGCTTTTTATAACCTAACTGACATTCATCTGTGCATACTTTATTTATTCCATTTTTTCACTTATTGTTTTCTTCATTGTTTTAGAAACTGTAGCCCATATATGTTACATGATGCTAGAGATACACAATCAGAGGCCAAGAAATAGAGGTGTGTAAAGGAACTGGGTCATTAGATTGGATGCAATCAGAAAGCAATACATATGAATGAAGGTGGAGAATTATTCTTTTGCAATTGTTATAAGAAATAAAAACAGAAGAAAATGAGGTTTTTATGTTCTCACTTCCCAATCTGTGTTGGGTATTCTGACAACTTATAGATGCCATTCCATTTGTGAAAGTTTTATATCTGGGAGGTCATGTCAAAGATCCTGAAATTCAACATAATCCCAGAACTGGAATGCATGATCAGAATTTTTCTGCTTATGCAGCACATGGCAGGTGGGCTGGGATTGGAGTGCTGCTCTCATGGGTAGCCAGAGAAGCTTCACTATAGTGATGAGCATAGACACTGAAGCGGATTAAAATGTAAGCTGAAAGTAAGAGATTGTGGCACTCAGTGGGACATTTCTACCATGGCTTCCAAGGTTCAGGAACAATTATAGAAGAATGAACAGATATGTAAGAGTTTCAGGATGGGAAGGAGTACTTAGGGGCACTGTCCTCCCATTATGAACCAAATGGTGCATTCATGACCCCCAAGTGAGACTGGCTCAGTTCTGAGCCCATCAATATTTTGACATGGGAGATGGACATCAAAACAGAATGGGTTGCTTAGACAAAGGTGATTGCACAGGGGAACAATTTACTCAAGGTCATGCCATATAAAGTCAGTGCTAAGTGAGTGTCTAGGTCTACAGACTTTTAGAGTTGTATTGTAAACTTTTCTACATTCTTTCATGATCATGGAATTGAATTTAGAAAAAAAAAAGAAACCCCCAATATGAAGACTAAAAACATTTGAAAATCTATGAACATTTAGTAGTATGAATAAACTGCTTCATTTCTTTCACTCAGACATATAATATTCTGCCATTTTATGTGATGATGTTTTATATGCTGATAAAAAGTTAGTTTTATTATAAAACTGCTATGATATAGCATATCAAATATCAAATTAAGCACAGAAACAATGTATCATTAAGCCACCCAGAATGATAAAGCATCCCTCAACTTGGTATGTTCTGAAATATAAAAGTACATAGCTGGGCAGGACGGGACTGTCTATTTCCCAGTCCATATGAGAGGTCTGTTGTAATGATGATGGAAACTGTTTAGTGCTTTATTCCTACCCCTTCCATTTCCATCTTTTTATTTGCTGTCTTGTTCAGACTTTTCAACAATAAGGAAGTAATATAGAATGTAATGGGAAACAAGCTCACATTTGAGTGTTGGGTCTATCAATTAATGCAGTATTAACAAAAGAAGAATAAAGTAAGAATTTTGATCATGTGGACACTCATTGTTTTGTGCCTGAAATTGATTTTAATATTTGTGTTCATCCTCACATTCAATGTTCCTACTAAAGTGTCAAAGTTGGTATTATTCTCATTTTACACATGAGAAAACTAATATTGGAAATTTCTAGGCATACACACACAACAACAAGATGGTTAAACAACAATTCTGTGGTTAAATATTCAAATTCATCCTTGAACAATTCCAATTTTGAGAGATTTAAAAAGACTGATACACCGACTCATGATTTTCATTGCTACTATCTCAGTTCCTTTCAATTATTCAGTTGTTTTATTTTAACCTCAACTCTTTTCATGTAAGAAAGAAGTATTTAAAAATATCAGCTATAGTTTACTAGCTTTGTTTTCAGAAATAACAAGGGTCATGTATGGAGAATGCCAAGTCCACAGAAGCTCACTTGCAGAACCAAGATTGTTCCTTTCTTGTATCTGAACCATCCACCTACCCTGTCCTTGAAATTCTTCTCCACAGTGTTCACATCTCTATCCTTTGCTTGCCCTGCCCTGTGGTGTTGGCACAGTCAGCAAAGAAATCCAATGACACAGGCCATTGTCAATACTAGCTACATGTGTCGAGTAATTTCTTTATTTTCTTTCTTTTTTTTTATTATTACAAACAGCTTCTGTAAGAGAAAGATTCCATTAGTAAATTGATTTCAGCAGTCAGGGCGTGTAAGTTGTCAAACAGCTGAAAGAAAGATTGTCAGCTTAGCAGAAAAAAAAAAAATGGGGATCCAGTTTAAAGTAAAAATAAATAAAATAGTTTAAGGTGACTTAATGAACAAGTGAACATTCATCAGTGATGAACAAAACAAAATAAGTTTCAGGTGGTGGTGTACTTAGAGCCAGTGTAGTTTTATGTGCTCTCATGCACTGAGAGAGTTTAATCTAGATAATGTTGAAAGAAGCTTGACGTGAAACAAGAGAAATGAATACAATACCATGTTAACAGTAAAATGGAATCAAATATGAGCAAGTTGTAAATATAATTACCAGAAGTTTATTAATAATATGTGGGCAGTTCAAAGTGACCACTGAGAATACAAGTTTGCCATGTAGAAATATCCAAATTTAAACTCCAGTATGATGCTCTTGTCTTAGTTTCTGTTAATAAAATGACAGTGGTAATGTCAATACAATAAAATTGACACAGGAATTAGAGAAGCATGAGCCATTGTCTTCAGCACAATTTATATGACTTAAAAATCCTGATATTTAATGGTGACATGACAACATCACATAACATAATAAGGCATATATATGATTTTAAAATAGCATCTGTTGTTTATGTCAGAAATTAGTGAATCATTTGTCGAGAAATGGCTAAAAGTTGGTCATGTTAGAGACTGTTAGAGTCTGAGCATGTGGTGAACAAAAGGTACTGAGGGAGCTTGGAGCATCCATATCAAACAGGAGACTGGTTTACTTTGAGTACAGAAAAGGGTGGTACAGTCAGTAGTAAAGACTGTGAGCAATATTGGGATCTGGATGTTGGAAGGTGTACATCAATGACTAAAGGCTTCCTTCACATATACAATGCATTTTCATTTTATTCCTTCCAATCACTCTTGCTTACTTGTCTCCCCCTTTCATTAACACTCCTCTTCTTCCCCATTAATCCCCATCTTAGTTTAATACCTTTAAAAAATAATTCATAAGATTAAACTAGGGTTTCTGGTATGGTCATGAGTGGAAGGTTATTGAATGGGCAACTTACCTGTGACTACACCACAATGAACCTACCATCCCCTCTCCAAACCACCATTAGCTGCTATTAGGAAGTCTTGGAGGTCTGGGGTCTTGTATATCCTTTTCCCAATGATGGTAAAGTGCTGACAGGTTCAGTCTTGTGTTAGAAATCACAGCTGCTTTCCAGAGGCATCCAGTTTGTAGCCTTCTTCCCCATCCTCCTGTTCTGAACTCTAAGTTTCTTCATCAGTAGGATGAAATCATTTTAAGCATCATGGCATTAAATGAGATAATACATTCCATCATTTACAATAGGCATTGACACCATAGGTTGATCAGTTATTCACTAATGCACACGAAATGCTGGCTATTATTAAATAACCAACATGTGTAGTTAGTTAAAATGCTTCTAAGGTGCTGGGGAAATGGCTAAATGGTTAAGGCATTTGCCTGAGAAGCCTAAGGACCCAGGTTTGATTCCCCAGGACAAACATAAGCCAGATGCACAAGGGGGCACATGCGTCTGGAGTTCGTTTGCTGTAGCTAGAGGCCCTGGTGTGCCCATTCTCTCTATCTGCCTCTTTCTCTTTCTCTCTGTCTCTTAAATAAATAAATAAATGAATGAATAATAAAATAAAATAAAATAAAATAAAATAAAATAAAATGAAATAAAATAAAATAAATGGTTCCAAGTCAGTCTTTCTCCTACAACCAATGTCTTCGTCTTTGATGATGTGATTGCTGCACATATCTAGACACTTGTATTGCAGTGCTATGATTCTGGCTGGGCTGCATTGGAGATATCACAGTAGGAGTGCTATAACAGCTGGGGCATCATGAGGAAGACCATGCTGAGAAATCATATCCAGGGTGGGTAGAGGCAGGAACCAGAGTTCACAGAAAAATCCGCCTTCCAAGAAAATCATGGGTTAGTTTGTTGGAAGAAGAACACTCTCATTTGAAGTTTGGCTAAACTAGCCTTGAATTTCCCCACTGGTGTGTCCTAATTTTATCTCAGGCACTGGGCATCATTGAGTAATCTTGCAATTTTTATCCCCAAGCTATCAATGCTCTGCTGATTCTCTATCACTTTCCATCCAACTAGCCTCCTGGGTGTCCAACCTCAAAATCTACATATAGACTGAACTTAATCTTATGCTTCCATGACTGGAATTTCATAACTACTCTAAGTTAAATAAAATATATCACCTTTCTTGAAAGTGTATAACAGTAAGAGAAAATAGCTTTCTTTAAGTCATTTAATACATGCATGCATACAGAACTTCAGTATTCAGCCTGGCTCTATGAATTCTGACCCTAGTATTATATATATTGCTTCACTCTATTCCTAGAGAAAAAGAAAACTTATAAAGCTGTGTGTGAAAAAAAAAAAAAAAAAAACATGATCATGAGTTCCAAAATTAAATCTTATCAGTTATACCATACCTTTCAAAAGTATGGTTTCTCCTTACCATTCATGTAATACAACACAATATTAGTTTGTTAGTCTTACTTCAAAAGATGTGCAGCTAAAAGAAAAGTGGGCTTTGAAATAGGGCCTATAGGATGTCTTAGAAAAAACTGGAACTGTTTAGCTGGGGGAAGAGAAGGTGGATGAGTAACTCAATAATAATCTTCATGGGTTATTAAAAGACCAGCTGTTACCCATTTCCACTGGGGGTAGTGAGGAGGAAATTGCAGCCATGAGAATGTAGATACAGCTTTATGAAGAAATTTTTTTTTCTTTTAGTTACAAGGTCTATTAGACACCAAACATGTTACTAAGCAAAATTGTAGACTCTTTTCCCCTGGAAACATTCCAGAATATGGTATATAGCCTCTCGGTAGTTCTCAAGCATTACTTCTTGGAACATTAAGATCAATTCATTTGGGGCGTCGGTTACAAATACCAATTCCTGGAACATACACCAAAGTTAAGGAGCAAGAATCCCCAGGGAAAGGGACAGGCAACTATGTATTCTTACAAGGCCTCGTGGGAGTCTTCTGCATGGACACATCTGGAAAAAAATCAAATTTAGTTCATTCTGAGTGAATGGAGGAGCTACATGATGATCCTATTGCTGATGTTAGCTTTAGGGAATGACAATAATAAAATAATATAGTGCACTTTAGTCCTTATGGAACTTTCAATAATGCAATCAGACTAATGACAAATTAGAAAACTGTTTGAAGTTAGAGTGAATTAGGGAAACTTTCTGAATTCCTTTGGCCTGGAGTCCTAAACTGTTAAGTTGAATACCTTGAATCAAATTGTTCAAAAAGTTATTGTGACTCTTTATAATAGTATAACATAGATTAAAACACAAAATAACTAAATTCTGGCAAAAATATGAAGGGCAGGACAGCAGGAGAGAAACCAGACTTACCATAATCAATATTTTGAATGCCTGAAGATTTTTAACCCAGTATTAGAGGATGGATTCAAGATAGTAAGCCATTTTAATCACAGTTATTGATAAACCTGTTTTGTCCTATGCATTTAAAAATATGAAGAAACCTACTATATATAAAGCTTTGTTTTACAAAAGTAAGTACAATTTTAGATGATGTTATCATGTCAGTCAGAAGTTCCATAAGCATTAATGGATTAATAATTATTTCATAGTTCTGTCATGTGAGATGACATTTTTCTCCATCCCTTAATTCATATATTACATGGGGAATAAGAAGCAAGGGAGGGAGAAAGGTAGAATGGTAAAAAGGAAGGAAGGAAGAAGGGAGGGAGAGAGGGGGAGAGGAAGGGAAGGATAACTAGGAAATAATTACTCAAAATTATCATGTTCAAATGCAGTGTGGTGGTACATGCCTGTAATTCCAGAATTTTGGAGCTGGAAACAAGAGGATCTTGACTTTGAGGCAACCTGAGCTGCAAATAAAACCCAATCCAAAAGAAAAACCCATTCTAACAAAATTCTACCATGTTTGACTGCTGTCAGGTAAATGTGTAAGTATGTCATATCTACATATTCAGTACCCAATCATGGGAAGGGCTAGGAACAGAAACAGCCCATGAGAGGGAGCATAACCAGGGCCTGGATCTTTGCTTGAAATAACATGCTTCTGTAGAAAGGAAGCAGACATCTTAAGGGAAAGGCTGATATCATTACTGTGGGAACAAATATGCTAGATATGCCTGACACATCTCAGTAAATCAGAAAATATGTAACTGAAAATAATGCATATAAAAAAGGCATAGAAACCTTCATCAAGGACTTCCCACTTAAATAAGCCTGGCATTAAGTTCAATAATGATGGTGATGGATTGTAGCACATTTAATAATATAGGCACTTAGGAGTTCATTCCGATATAATAAGAAGGGGATATAAATGTGAACTGATAAAGAACAATGATTGTAGACAGTTATTATTTAATAACAATAATAATGATAATAATATAATTTTCCAACTAGCATCAATGGATGCTAAAATTACTGGGGAAAGGTTTGATAAAGAGTAGAATGTTTCCTTCATTTCAAAATAATAGGAACTGTAAGGTAGAAAAATTTGAGAAACATAGCCTAATGTTATGATGAAAGTTGACATCACCAGTAATGAGCAACTTGAAATCGTGTCCTACTTGATTCTATGCAAGGAGGACATGGATCTTTAAAATATATTTTTTTAATTATATAAATTTTATATATAATATATATTATATAAATTATATATATATCATATATAATATGTCTATTATGTATTATAATGGATAATATATTATATAAATACACAAACATATGTAGCCATAAATCCATAATGTAAATTTTATCACAAGAAAATATTAAAACAAGTCCACCTTATCCCATCATAGTCAACAGTGTGACTCATTAAGTCGAAGAACTCTTTCTATTTGAAAGAAGACTGTTGGTTAGGCAGGTATTTCCAAGGGGTTGTGCAAGTGGATATTTGTGTTAACTTCTTAATCTTGGATATAGTATTATGTTGGCAAAGGTTTATGATTAAGGGACTTATTGCTGCGGTCAGGAGTGATGAAATAACTTATCTATAAATCATTTTCAAGTTGTTCAGATAAAAAAACTAGACTAGCTACTACAAATACTATTCAAACTTTTCTATAAATTCAATATCATTTCATTTTTTTAGAAAATATGTTGAAATTAAAATGTATACAATTCACTTTCTCTAGTGATACAATGGAAATTGTTCCACCTCAGCTAGAACACTTTCAGTGACCTCCAATTACAGAATGTCGGTAGTAAACAATTATCATTTCTCCTAGGCTATCCATGTGAATAAGTTAATTCATATGCATAAAGTGCTTTGTACTTTTTTATTTGGGAATAATAAATATTAGTGAACTATACTTTAGGAGTATTGAGACATGAATTGAATATTGATATTCTTTAATAAACAGAGAAGGAAAGACAAAAAAGGCAAGGTTAAGGTTGGTTAATGTGAGTGGAATTAAGGCACTTATCCACATCTTCAGGAATCTTACTTTCTGTTGGGAAAGTGGCTTTATTTATTTCTGTCAGCACAGAAAAGAAACCAGCTAAGTGAAGACTAAGGAAGCCAAATTTGATTCAAAAATATGTAACTCAATAACCCATGATGTGAAAAGAAGATATCTTTGTGAGATATTGAAGTTCCCACAGTGAGATATGTCCACACTAAGCCAGCTTGACAACCTGTTAAGATTATGGCTAAGCAGACAGGACAGAGACCAAGGGTACCATGATTTCTGAATTTTTCTCAAAAGGAACACCATCTTATGTTTCACTAAGCAAGGGATCATAGAATCAGACTAATCAGTGGTGCTCTAGAAGGTAGAATGTTAAATATTTTTATCCTTGCTTGATCATTTCAAAGGTACATAACTTCTAAGATATAAGTAAAAACTCTTCTAGAGTTTCAATATCTGTCTCCTGTTGATGGGCCTTCTTCAAGGACAAAAAAACACATCCTTCAGTCCTGTGATATAAGAAAAAGAATGCAATTTTAGCAGGGCACTGACTGATCTTCACTTCATAATTGAAGGATGGGCCTATTAAGAGGACACAGCAGGCCTGAAGGAATTGTGTGATCATTTGCTTAAATGCTAATTTTGATGTGTGGTATTTCATATCTGTAACATAATATGGCTGGGGCTATCATGATGAACAGTGAGTACATCCATCCCCAGGAGGACTATGCCTCAGTGAATCAATGCCAGGAGGGTCATTTTCTTGGGGTGAGTGATGAGGTATCCATTTTCTCTTGGACAGAGACAGTCTGAAATGCCAGAATGTTCTGTTTACAAGGACAGCAATCATCTTCAAAAGGTGAGCCATCTTTCTGTGGACTAATTACACATGTCTAAATAAAACCTGGGAAAAATTGCTTCCCTTCTTTGGTCTTAGTTTCCTTTCTTAAATATGAAGAGTGTGGAATAAATGATAGGCTAATGTCCCCCAGAGTCATCTTTACAGGTAGTGTTATAAGAGAAAAAAAACTTATATTCTGGGCTGAAGACAAGGATCAGCAGTTAAGGCATTTGTCTGCAAAGGGTAACACCTTGGGTTCAACCCCAGTACCCACATAAAACCAGATGCACAAAGTGGCACATGTATCTCAAGATTGTTTGCAGTAGCTAGAGGCCTGACACACCCATTTTTTTCTCTTTCTCTCCCCTCCCCTTGCATATAAGTAAATAAAATACATTTTTTAAAGTAACTTAGAGTCTTCATTCTGGGACACATGATTCAAATCCCAGTTCAGTCACTTGTATGACCTTAAGCAAGTTCTTTGAACTGTGACCATTATTTCTCTCAGCTAAAATCAAGATAATGGCATCTTCCTGAAAGAGTGTTGGGTGTGCTACCTGGCATGCAGCCATTGCTAAAATTTGCTGCCTGGCTGAACTTTATATATGCCATTTAATATATATCAATATGTATATAATTAAGTCATCTAATATTTATCTTTATGGAAAATATGGTGGAGCAATAAAGATATGGCAAAGGGTTTAGAAAAATAAAAATTATCTACGTGAGGTGCAGTTACATCACCAATCACCATGAATGTCAAACTCCACCCTAAATTCTGTGTTTTAGCCTGATCCAATTTTATGTTATCATATTTGAACAGTAATGATGGCTTGGGTACCAAACTAAATTTACAGAAGGTCATGAAAGTGGGCTTATATGATAAGATTAATGTCCATTAAGAAGGTGGAAAAGACCAGAATGCTTACGGTTTGCCATGTGGAAACAGAGCAAGAAGGTACCCATCTTCAAGCCAGGAAGGAATACATACCAAAAGAACCTGTAGGCACATTGAGTTTGGACTTTCAGTTGTTACAACTCGAGAAATAAGCTTCCCACTTGATAGAACTTTGTTAAGGCGGTGCAATCCTACTAGGATAGCAAATACATGGCAAATGTGAATAATCCATGCATTAGCAAAAGGATTACATAGCCACTTCTGTCTTCTATATGTGGAAATTAGAGCTTTCCTACAAATTGTAGTGAAATAAAATATCAATGTGGGTGCTATACTGGCATCTATTTGCATGTGTTTTGCTTTTTTCTTCCTACCTATATTTGTCTTCCTTCTGTTTTTCTCTCCACTCTCTACTCCTTCTCTTCTCTGACTGTCTCTCTTTCACTCCACCCACTCCTCCATAATTCCAACATTACTCTAACTGGTATGTTTTTGTAACTGCATGGAAGGAATATTCCACATTGCAGTTCTCTGAACTCATTTCCTTCTAACAGACACCTTTACTGAAATAAAACCATCAGGCCTGTCCTTGGTCACACATTAGAAAGCATCCATTAAATTCAATGGAGAATGTCATGTGACAGTGGAGCCTAACTACATGTACATGCATTTATACACCTTTCATATTTTTTACTGGGAGATAATGAACTAAAATGTTGGTGAATATTCCAATTTTCTCAAGCAAGGACAAAAGAGAATTGGATAAGATGGAAAGAACTGACATTAAAAATCATACAGTATTTGATGTTTTATAAAAAAAAAAATCAAATAAAGGCTACAAATTGAATGGAATAGCTTTCGTTAATGCTGAAACTTGCAGAGCCAGTTAGAGCTCATTAAAAGGTGATGGGAAATATGCAGATGAGACCAAGTTTGGTAATTGTCTGGTTCTGAATCCATTAAAAAGGTTATAGGGTTGTTTGGGTGGGTTATGTTTTATAAAGAAATGATTAGAAGTATATTAATGGGCCACTGGGTTATAAGGCTGGGATTGGTTGGTAATATAATGTCTAAGGTGCCATTAGACTGAGGGTAAGGTTATGTGAGTAGGATAAGATTGGGGGAATAGTTCAGTTGTGATCATAACAGATGGGTTGTGGGGTTACTAAATAAGTGTCTGTGTTCATTGGCAATGAGAAAAATGAATATTTAATTAGATTTCTTTTTCATGTACTGGACTACTGGTACTCCAGTACCTTCCTATGTAGAAATTACTCCTGAGAATTTATGTGTGATCTGGACCAATATCACCCATTAAAAAGTTAATGTATGTAGGGCTATAGAAAGGGCTCAAAATTTATTGTGCTTACCTGCATTGCCTAATGATCTAGGTTTGATTCCTCAGTACCCAGATAAAGCCAGATATGCAAAGTGGCACATGCATCTGGAGTTCATTTGCAGTGGCTAGAGGATCTGGTAGACCAATTCTCTCTGTCTGTATGTCTCTCCTCTTTCTGTCTCTCTGTGCTTGAAAAATAAATACTTTTTAAGTTAATGTATCAATAAACAGCATGGATTCCTAGCAGAGATAAGAACTTCTACCTCATTGTCAACTGCCTTCTAAGACATTCAGTACAACTTCACCAGCAAGCTTGCTTTGTCTCACTTCCAGTGCATTATTGCTCCCTGACAATATGGTCATCTTGTGCTTATATTGCCAACACAGTTGAACAATTAATAAAAAAATTAAAATAAAACATGACTTTTCCCATGAGCATTCCTGCTGCAAGTTCCTGGACTCAGGTATAGACTTCTTCTGCTTGACTTGCTCCCTGTTCTTAACACTGAACACATACATACCTGCATGGTCAGCCATAGAAGGTAGGAAGGATGGCCTCTCCAGAGAGAAGAAAGAGTGGGAGATATCTGTGATGCTAGCAGAAGCAAACCTTTGACAGACCCAGGATCTGGACAAACAGAAAGCAGGAATACTGGTGATGGGCTCCAAAGCTTCCTGATCACCATGGCATCCTGTGGTGGTTTGATGACCCCAATACATTCAGGAGTTTTATTCAAGCTTGTAACTTGGCTGAAGGAAATGTTACTGGGAGCAGATCTGAATGCCAGCCTAAGATATACAAAATGCCTGAGTTCTGCCTAGGATCTCTGTGGTTTGGCTGCCAGTTTCTTGCTCTTGCTTTTGCTGGTGGGCTTTTCTTTTTTCTGCCATTATGAAATTTACCCTGGATCTGCAAGTTTCAAATAAATTCCCTTCCTCTATAACTGTGTATGGCTTGGAAGTTCATCCCAGTGACCGGAGGCTGTCTACTACAGAATTGGTCAATGTAAAAGACACAGCTCTTACCTTAATGGGGATAAGAGACAGTTTATTCTGGAGCCAATATGAGTGACCATGGCTTGGGAACACCGATTTATGTTACCCTAAGTTTCATGTTCCAATGTGTTAACAATTTCACGAAGGTTTTATAGTTATAGGATAAAAGAAAGTCATAAATCACGGTACTTTTCTAATACATTGGCTGACCATCTGGTAGGCGGGTAAGAGCAAATGGGGAGACCTCCACCATAGGCCTTAGATGTTATCTGATGACATTCTTAGCCTTTGGGTTGGTGGAAGCTGGGGTCTGTTCTTACAGTCCAAAAATGATTACACCTGATCAACTGATAGTCACCCAGATGTTAGTATTGAAGGAATATCATCTATTTAATGTTTCTACCTTATATTAGTTGAGGTGGAATATAATAAATGTATCTATAATAAATGTAAATGTACCTAGGAATTTTCAGGAAAGCGATAAATGTGGCACTTCTCTCCTCTGAAACTGCAGAGGGGGAGATTCCTCTGATGGTAGCTAACAAGAATTCCATGACTCTGAGTCTGACCTCTTTGGACAATATATAACTACTTTATCTCAGGAGACAGCTGCCTGTACTTAATCTTAATTGACAGAACGCTCCACTTATGGATGTAAATCTCTCCCCTCTCTAAGCATGGGAGAATTCAGACAAAGGATTGTAAAAGTTATATAAGTCCATCACAATCTGAGTTGAGGGCATCTATCAGGTTTTTGGCATTAGCCAGCAGAGACCTGAACATGAATAAAGGCTTTCCCCCTCTCTCTCAAGTGGATTTTGTCTGATTATACTCATAGACTTATTAATTCCTATAACATAGCTGGTGTTGATTGGCCAGGAAACTGAGCCATGAGAGTCTTGCATGTAAACTCATGGCCCTTTGAGCCATTGGCATGGGCAGCCTAACTGCTGTGGGGATGGAATCTATCAGCAATTTGGAAAGAGTTCTCCCTAGTGGTTTCCAGGGCCCAAACTCAGATCAGAGCTCTGCCCTCTCATGGCTGCTGAGCTCCCCACCAGACTTGGAAGAGAAGATGGACAGAGCAACCAGGCAAATGGCTGAGGTCAGTCCTGGGTGTAAGGTTTGTGAATGACCAAAGACCATGCAGGGCCACTCTGAGGCAGGGAAAAGGCTGTTTCTTGGGGTCTGAGCTGCCAGCCTGTCTCACGGGAGGAGAGAGACATAATAGCTGGCATGACTTCTGGATAGTTTGGGTTTTTATAGTGTTTCTCCTTTTTGGGAAGGGAATATAGAAGAAAAAGGACTGGGGACTTCAGGGAAAAGTAGGGGCCAAATGGAGAAGCTATACAGTCATAGGAACAGAGATCAAACAGCAGAGGAGGGGGTGTCACAAGGAGAAGAGCCAGACTGTCTCAGATAAGATCAGGAGAAAACTATGGCTGAGGACATTGTTAAGTCAGGGGAGTGGGGGTTAGGCAATATAAACATTTAAACGTGAATCAGTCAGGCTGCTGTTGTTCTCATCTTTCATTTCGACTACATTTTGGGACTCTAGTCCTACCTAACATTCTAGCATTTTGTTAAGGATAAGGGGGCATGGTTGTCTCACATTGCTGCTTCCTGCTCTGAGGGTCAGGTGTTTCAGGGTATGTTGGTGTCAGCGCCTGGCAAGACCCTGGGAGCAGGTGTTGGGGAGTCAGGTCTGAGTATCTGAGAAGTTGGTATTGAGTAGAAGAGGGACAGGTTAATAAAAGTTAGTTGAATGATTGATGTGTGAGATTGTGTTTGGATCTATTTTCAAAGACATGGGTCTATTGAGAGTAAAAAAAAAAAAAAAAAAAAAAAATCCCCATTAATGGCCCACATAATGGTAGTAGCCATGACCAAACAGTTTCAAAAATATCCCATGGTCCTGAGGACAGTAAGATGTCAGTATTGATTCTGTCAGCCAGAGTTTGGAGATTTTTTTTTTAATCTCTAATTCTACTTTATCTGATTGGTTTATATAATAACAACGTTCCTCATTTAGGAAGAGAGAGGTTCCTCCCTTCTCAGCTGTGATGAGTTCAAAGGCTTGGTGGTTCTGAAGGACTACTGATGTCAATGAGGTGAGCTGTTGCTGTAGCAGGTGAAGGTCCATACCAGAGTTCTGTGGAAAGCTGTTGATAAGAGATTAGGCTGTGTCCCAGCCCACCTGCAGTCAGTCCTGTAGCTGTTATAGGAGAGGCAAGACTTCTTTTTATTAGTTTAGGTAAATGGATTGTGACAAGCTCAGCCTTTTGGAATGTACTTTCCTTAGATAAAGCGTCATCTAAAACAACAGTGTATCTTGTTATTAGGGACCCCTGTGGGGTGGTAGAAGAACTTTCCTCTATATACCAAGTGTGGTTAGAGTCAGGGAAGAGAGACAGTGAAATCTTGGGATTGTGATAGGTAAGTTTGTTTAAAGTCTGTAGACAGGAGTATATAAGTTGTTTAGGTAGAGGTAGAAGGATAGCTGAGTTAGGTGGGGGCCAGGAGTTTAAGTAATGTTTGGGTTGTCTAGAAAGGCAACAAAAAAAAAAAAAGTTGAAGTTTGGAAGGGGTTAGGGTATAAGTAACCTCCATTTGAACCCAGGGTTTTCATTAGCATTTTAGGCCTTGATGGACAATCCAGCTGGCCCAAATAGACGAAGTTGGATTGTCACAGAAACATCTGAGGTGGGCTAATTGTAGAGAGGGGCTACAAGGTTAAGATTGTAGATAAATACACAATCCCAAAATTAACAGAATTATTACCAGAAATGCCAGGCATGATCATCAAGATCTAGAAATTTACAAAATGGTGTGGTTTTATCTGTTTTTGTTACAGTGAGCACTTATTTTTGGCTGTATTATTTTATTGAATATTTAAGACCAAGTAAGGGCCAAAGTTTAATTTTATATTGTAATTTTGAAGGTCAGTTATGGCTCTTTAAGGGAGACTTATAGAGACCTCGGAGGAGCTCTGTGCCTCTCTCAGCCTTTGTGTCATCTGCTGGGATGAATCAGGGCCATGCTGACCATGTGAATTCCCTTCCCTTGTAAGCATTAAAGGATTTTTCCTTTGTTCTGACTCTCCTTTTGTAGATGGGTTAGTGATTGGAATTCATTTTTTTGGGTCTCCATGTCTTTCTGATCAAGAAGATAGGTGACTCACCAAGAGCTTTAGGATACTCTAGCTAAAGAAATATCCTGTTATCTCTTGAGCCCTTTTGACCTTTACCTGGAGGGGCTGGGACCAAACTATTGGGTACCTTTCTAACCCCCAAAGTCCTCATTGGTTCTGGCCACTATATCTTGTTGTTAAACACCCAGGAGAAAAATGGGGATATTTCTGTATCTTTTGTCTTTAACAAAATAGATCTAGTTAAAACATAGTATTGAAAAACCTTAACATTTGGTTGTAACAATTATCTTATGTTGTCTGATGACGTAGTAAGCCATATTTGAAAGACAGAACACACACACACACACACACACACACACACACACACATATATATTGTATATAAAACATGTTTAAAACTCAGGTTTTTGTAGTTAAAACGTTAACATAGAAGTATTATTAACTTAATTAAACATTTGAATGCAGTTTTTATAACTGCCATCACAAGCAAAACAATATTAGTAAATCAAATTTTAGATTGTATAACCTGTTGATTTGAGACTTTTTAATCCTATGAAACACATTTTAAAAGCATGGATTTATAACTGTAGGTAAAATTTGATAACTTGCTCTGGAGATAATATAACATGCTTGGAAACTGACAGAGAAACAAATGACATATCCAAACTACATTTATGATATAACAAATTAAGATTATTTGTTTAAAGTGAACTTACACAAGAGAGAAATTGAGAGAGAATCAAATGACAAATATGAACTATATTTATGATATAACAAATTAAGATTATCTTTTCATAGTGATCTTACACAAGAGAGAAATTTAGAGACAATTAAATGACAAATATAAATTACATTTATGATATAACAAATTAAGATTATCTATTAATAGTGATCTTATACAAGAGAGAAATTGAGAGAGAATCAAATTATATGTTGTTTGTCATTTTCTCTTTTCTGTCCAGAGGCAATAGGCCAATTTATCTAAGGACAAGGTATGGATGACACATGGGTTTAAATGTACTTGGGGTCCGAGGGGGCAACCCATTTTTCAGAATCCAGCTTACCATGAATTTAAGTAGCATATCACAATTAATATAATTTACATTACAGTGAAGTAGAAACAATCATTAACAAATATCTCTAACCATTGAACAAACTACCAGTTCCTAGGTGTCTGGCTTTTAGCCTTTACCTGGCAGACTTTAGGAGCTAACTTCTTTTTGAGTTCATGTGTCTGGCTGTGGCATGGGGTCTGTCATCTCTTGCTGCTGTTTGTCATCTAGCATGGGTTATAGCCTTGCTGTGTTTGTGTATCCTATTCACAGCATATCCTCATCTGCAGAGTCTTGTCATTGTGACTGTTCATGTTTGAATCTATGTCTCAAAGCATTACTGCAGACACAAACCAGTGCAGCCAGAATCTGTATTTTCTACAGATTAGTACTAGTTATTAGTATCTGAAGTTTATGTTAATGCTTAAAATAGTTAATGTTTAAAATAGTTTTTTAGTTATTTTTGTTAATTTTTGTTTTTTATCTAAATGGGGTAAATCTTATCTTGGCTAGAAGAATCTGGTGAGTAGGGCAAGCAGAGCAGAGAGAACAGGTGTGCAGAGTGAAAGATATTTGAAAATAGGGAATCCCTAACCAATTGTCAGTGCTGTGGCAAGTTTATTTAAATCAGTAAGAATTTGGAAATCAAAAGATATGGATCTATTGTTGAATTTATATTGAGGCCAAGCTATGCTGTAATAAAAGATTACATGGTGAGGTTTGATATCATCTTGGAGCCCTAATTTCTTTAAGTGTTGAAGTAGACAACCAGAGGTGGGTGGGGTGATAGGGACAGTTTTGGAAGTCTTATTTCCCATCTCATGAGGAGAAGGAAAAGGTGTTAGGAAGAGACTCTTGTAAGGAAGAGAGAAGGACACAACTAAGATGTGTTTTTGAAGGAGTAATTATTAGTTTTGAAGAATGAGGTCTCAGGAGGAGTAGGAGGAGAGAGAGAGAGAGAGCACGCACGTGCATGCGGCAGCGCGCGATGCCCGCAGACCAGAGCAGCTTGGGAGATTAAGCTTCAACCTGGCGGGAGCGTATAAATTACAGTGGCTCAGTGCTCCAATGCTTGAGGCAGTCCGTCTGGCACAGTGGCAGCAGACAGAGAAGCTGCAGCAGGTTGCCCAAGTGCTGAGAATGGCTGAGGGAATGCAGCAGAGAGGAAGACAGAAAGGGAAAAAAAGG
Organism: Orientallactaga sibirica; assembly: GCA_036365145.1. Classification (NCBI taxonomy): domain Eukaryota; kingdom Metazoa; phylum Chordata; class Mammalia; order Rodentia; family Dipodidae; genus Orientallactaga; species Orientallactaga sibirica. The sequence goes on from JAEOAD010000034.1 coordinate 16,719,585, forward strand.
ACAGAGGGAAGGAGCAAGTTGGTCACTCTTTGAGCATGGCAGATCAATTTCAGCAGTGGGAAGAACAGTAGTTGTAGAAAACAAAGGAAAAGAAGGGAGGAGCGAGTTGGTCCCTCTTAGAGAGTGGCTGATCAAGTTCATGGGTGGTGGGAGGAGGGGCAGGAAGCTGTCCTCTCCCACAGCAGAGGCAGTTTGGTGGGGAGAGAGGGGAATGGGGAAGGAGAGTGCCTCTAGGCCAGCTAACTAAGCCGAAAAGCACCCTTCAGGGCTCGGTGGGCCTGACAGAGTCTAGAGGTGTTGAGAGTATTAAGACCTGGGGAGTTCATAAATGGACAAAGGGGTGTGGTCTGACCTACCAGTTTGGTTTAGGAAGGGAGACCTCCCTCCGAGAGTGAGATCAGGCCATGAGAGACACTCCCTGAGGGGAGAAAGGGTGGAGAAGGTTTAGAGGAGAGAGATAGAGGGAGAGTACTTCTGAGAGGAAGCCAATTTGTGGAAGACCCTTACCAGGGGTAGAGGGTGAAGGAAGAAGACGAAAGCAGAATAGTGGTGGGTGGGAGAGGCGGCATCTGGCAGATGGTCCACGGCTGTCAGAGGGTCAGTGACAGCTCGGTGGTCTAGTTGGGGAAAAGAATTCTAGCCGTCCAAGAGGGCAACCAGGAGCCGCCTATCCGAGACAGGGCACCAGATGTAAGGTTTGTGAATGACCAAAGACCACACAGGACCACTGTGAGGCAGGGAGAAAGCTATTCTTCAGGGCCTGAGCTGCTGGGTTGTCTCACAGGAGAGAGAGAGAGAACATGACTGTGACAATTTGGGTTTTTATAGAGTTTTTCATTTTGGGAGGGGAATACAGAAGACAAAGGACTAGAGACTGCAAGGAACTGCCTGGGCCAAATGGAGAAGCTAGATAATCAGAGGAACAGAGATCAAACAGTGGAAGAGGGGGTGTCCCCAGGAGAAGAGCCAGGCTGTGTCTGAGATAAGATCAGCTGGAAACTATGGCTGAGAACATTGTTAAGTCAGGGGAGTGTGTGGGGTGGGGGGGTCGATTGATAGGCAATCTAAACATCTAAACTTGCATCAGTCAGGCTGTTGTTCTCTTCCTTCATTTCTACTCTATCTTGGGACTCTTGTTCTACCTAACACTGGGGGTGTGGGGAAAAAAGCATGCTGGGATAGAGCCTGATCAGCTCTAGGGCCATTCTGAGTAGAACCCTTGTGTATCCCAGGTCAAAATGATGGCTGACCAGGGGCTCTATGTGTATGTGGAGCCCACGGGGTTGCTCCATGTGTATTCAGAGCTGACAGGACTGCTCTGTGTTTTTGCAGCTGACAGGACTGCTGCATGGGTATTCAGATTTGCCCCATGTGTATTTGGAGCTGACTGGGGGCTCCACGTGTGATCACAGATGAATGTTAAAGCTTTTCAGAGGCCCAACAGAGGTCCATTAAGAGGCATTTACATAGTGACAGCCAGGGAATTCCCATAAGGGGGGAGGGAACTGTAATTTAACCTCTGTGCGAATGTGTGTGTGAATGGGCGGCTCAATCTGCTTGCTTCTGAGTTTGAATTTGTAGCCCTAAGGCTGGGCATCCAAGATCCCCACTAAGGCCACAGGATTCGAGTGGGCTTCTTCTGCAGTACCATGGCAAGTGGCATAAGTCTCATGGCAGGATTGGAATAGTATCCAATTGCAAGTCGCAAACTGAACCCACTACAGCCAAGCACTGCCGAAGTTCCTCTGGATGCGGCCAGATGAGCCTCTGCAGGGCTTCCTTCCGACATGGCAACCCGGTCCCTTGCCTGTCGTCAGTCACTAAAACCAGGAGGAAAACACAAGAAAGGGGAGGCACTGTGATGCCTCTTAATATATGTGTGTATGTGAATGTGTATGAGAGCCCTGAACCTATGGGTATGTGGGTAAGGGGGAGCCAATGTGATATCTCCTAGTGTGGTGTGTTCATGTGGGTGTATGTGCACATGTGTCAGTATCTGAGGCTGTGAACAATTTATGCCCAGTGTCTCTGTCCCCTGAGCAGAACCTGAAAAAGGCCTCAGATCCCTTTGATGCAGCTTGTGCCAATGCTACTATGTTCCTGGACCCCTGGTCCCTGCTATTTCCCTAGTGCTGAAAGTTGATCTAAAAAGTTGGGTACTGGGCTGGGTCCCAAGCTATTACAGGATTCTTTGCAGATCCAAAGGGAACTTCTTATAGAAATTGTGAAAGAATTTATAGTAGCCATTTCAGCACCTTTTGTTTTCCTTGGCCTGTACACATGGACAATGTGGGCACTGGAAGAAGGAGGCAGTCTGAATACAGGTCTGGGGGTGGGGAGGGAAGGGGTTATGCTATCTCACTGTGCTCCCCAGTGGTGAGGTCCATCAGAAGTTAAACACTAAAGCTGTGAGGGGGCCAGTCATTAAAGTTTCTGGGTTACCAGTACAGTCCAATATGAGGGGGAAGGGAATGGAGCTAAAATTAAACTTCTGGCTGTTTACTTTTCCTTGGGAGTGGATAATGGAAAGATAAATTCTTTTCCTTTTGTTTACTAACTGCCTGTTGGGAAGGGATTAAAGATGTTCCCTCCTGATAACTCTAAGGTTATCTGTGAGCTTGTAAATTTTATGGTCCAAAAGAATTTTTCCATGGAAGTCAGTGTTTATAAATCCTTCAGTTATGTTGAAGTCTTATGATAAGGTGGTAAGGAGTACATTAAGGCATTGTTCCCTCACATTGGCTGGCTGATGCATTCATGACCTCACTAAATAAATAAGGGGAGAAAGACCAGACAAGGTAAGTAAGCAGAGATGGATCTTTAGAAGACTTGAGAGGAAAACAAAATGCTATCAAATATCAGCCACACTAGGGCTGATTAGAAAAGAGAAATTGTTACAAAATTTACAACTGAGATATATATGTTTAAGAGGTTCTTTTTCCTTTTAATGTAGTTTCCTTTTATCCTGATGGAACATAAAATTGTTTTAATCACACAGATGCATGAACAAAAGGTCATCTTAGATCTGCCAAGTACAGTATCTTTCTTTGTTATTTGTTGTGGTAGTTTGAATATATGTCCCCCAATATATTCAGTGTTTTATTAGTTATAGTTTGCATCTGCAATCACCTTGCTAGAGGCAATGTCACTGGGGGCCAGTCTTAAGGTGTTAATGGTGGGTTTGAGATTCCATTGTAAAGATATGCAAATGTGCCTAGCAGGAGTTCCTGAAGTGTGCTGTGTGACCTTTTTGGCTGTAGTTTTGCTCTGTGTGCTGTGCGCCTGGTTGGCTTTTCTCTCTTGCCTGGTCCTGTGAAGGGCAAGCCACTTCTTCTGCTATTATGGAACTTCCCCTGGATCTGTAAGCTTCAATAAATAATCCCTTCCTCCATAACTGTGCCTGGTCTGGAAGTTCATCTCAGCAAACCTGAAGCTGTCTGCTACATTTGTTATAAAATTATTTAGAAGGTACCAAAAGATCTTAACTGGTTTTGTAAATTAAAACAACAACAAAAACAAGAACTCTGAGAATTATAACCCAGAGTAACAGATGTCTCATTTGGTCACAGAGAAGCCAGGTTACATACAGAAAGACAGTAGGCAAATATAGCCTAAGATAATTAGGCTCTGAACAGACAGCAATCAATTCTCCTTAAGTGCTGAAGATGAAGTTCTAATAATATAGGTGTAGCTCTTAGGAACTTCAGTTTTAGTTCCTTTCTGTATGCTGAACAGGCACTAAAACCACTCTTCAGAAAAAGCAACCAAGGACATAATTCCCTGGATTATATTAAGTCTATTAGCCCTCATCATAGCCTGGCCATTACCTTATACAACCTTTCTGTATGTGGCTTGACATTTACAAGTAACATAAACAAATATTTTATATCCAAGGCCAGAAATGACAATTACAGGTGAGAGAAACAAGTTTTATCTATAAAAGACATTAACTTAGATAAAGAAAGTTAATTAAAATTAAGAGAATAGGGCTGGAGAGATGGCTTAACAGTTAAGGCACATGCCTGCGAAGCCTAAGGACCCTGGTTTGATTCTCCAGGTCCCACATAAGCCAGATGCACATGGTGGCACATGCATCTGGAGTTCATCTGCAGTGGCTAGAGGCCCTGGCGTGCTCATTCTCCTCCACCCTCTCTCTCTCTGTCTCTAATAAATAAATAAAAATAAAATCTTAAAAAATTAAGAGACTAATAAATAAATGTAGTCTACTCAGTACAGACAAAAGATCTGGAGATCTGAAAGGATGTCAAACTGAAAAGACTAAAAGTTTGAATATTTTTGTCAAATTTTTATAACCATAAAATTATGAGCTTTGTATCATTGGGCCTAATGTTGTCTGTTGAAATGAATTTCCCTATTAAATGAGCTTTTGTCTAACAGGAGTGATATGAAATCAAAACAAAATATATGGAGAGGAATTTATTTATTATATAAAAATAGCCAGTTTGTTCATTGGGAAAACATACAGGTTTAACATTTAGGCATAACTCTTAATGGGGCTATTGAAGGCTTCCCTGGAAAAAGATAATGCTAATTTAAAGGAAGAAATCTTGTTGTTATGAACAAAAGAACACAAAATAAGGTATTAATTAAAAAGAAAAGAAACTGAAGTTCTGTTTGAAAACAACTTTTATAAACATCAATAGAAGTATAGCACTATCTAAGAGTAAAATTTGATTTACTAAGAGTTGAACTTTGGCTATGGGAATGCCCTCTAATAATGTAATCTTAACCAGTTCAATATCTTTTAACTTAGAGGTATGTGAGACCAGTCCTGTGGTTAAAAGAAAATAGTTCTATTTAATGATAATAAGGTTGGGTCAGTCTTTGTTGCCCTTTGAACTCATAATAATTTAAGAGAATGGATGTTAACTCAGTCTCACTTCTCAACAATGGAAATGGATAATAAGGCGTTATAAAATTTTTACCCTTAGGCCTTGGACAACAATAAGTGGAAAGCCAGAAAGTCATCTATAGTTAGAAATAAATTTTACATTGGTATGTGATGGCATTGAGATTTTAGCTTTGTAGCATAAAAGATATAAACCTATAATATGTAATGTGTCATGTTAGCAAAATTTATGCATTGATCTGACCCTAAGAAATATTTAAGATCTGGGTATGGTGGTGCACTAGCACCTGGGAGGCAGAGGTAGGAGGATCACAGTGAGTTCGAGGCCACCCTGAGACTACATAGTGAATTCCAGGTCAGCCTGGGCTAGAGTGAGACTCTCAAAAAACTAAAAGAAAAAACAATTAAAATTAAAAAAGAAAAGAAATATCCTAAATGTTAAACAGAATTTACAATTTTTATGTTACAGAGGTCAGTGATCATAACAAGAAAAATAATATGCTGATTTTGGAAAACTGGTGTAAAAAATGTCTACAGAGTACTGCTTCAAAAGAGTAACTTTTAAATAAAACTTGATAAAAGATAAGTATATTTAAATGTAACTTTAGAGACATTTAAAATTAATCAATTTTAATAGCAGGATAACATATTTAAAATGTTATTAATTAAGGTGATTGAAAGATAATATCTTTATGTTTCTATCTAATATATGTATTGATAACCACTTATGTCATGGTATCCAGGTTATCAATTGTGATCGCCATGCTTGTCAAGGTTGAGACTTCAACTCATTGATGTTAACCTGTGTTTGGTAATGTTCGTAACTCAGCCAAATTAGCTATGGTCCTATGCCAACCCTTTAACTACTAAAAAAAAAAAAAAAAAAAAAAAAAAAAAAAACTTTTACTTGTTAGTATTTCATCTTCATGATTTAGTAATTGTGAACTGTCATAAATTAACTGATAAAATCATCTAATGGTTAGAGGTGCTTACTTACAAGATTATGTCTGTCTAAATGTCTCTAGTATATGTGAAATTCAAGTTGGTTTAGCTCAACAATAACTAGGTTCTGCTTTATTCTTAAGTTGTGTGTAATCAAAGGCTCAGTCAAAGTTTTCATTAAATAGTTGTTTCATTACTGGTCTCTTAAGTTCATTGCTTATAGATATATTGATACTTAAGACCTGTTCTCTGCTCTAGGACACAGCCTTGTGTCCAAGTGATTTTTATAGATGGAATTTTTTGTTTTGTTTTTTTGTTTTTTTTTTTTTTTTTTTTTCTAGGTAGGGTCTCACTCTAGCCCAGGCTGACCTGAAATTCACTACATAGTTTGAGGGTGGCCTTGAACTCTCAGCCATCCTCTTACCTCTGCTGCCCATGTGCTGGGATTAAAGGCATGCACCACCACGCCCAGATGGAAAAAAAAAATGAAACTCTGATGTTCTGTTTCTGCTTTTACTAAAGTTGTTTACAAATAATGATGCCAAGTTTTTGTAATGACTTATCTTTTCCTGACATACAAGTTCTGGATCAAATCAATTGATTTAAAGTTGTTGGTAAACAAATGTTTTCAGGGCTACTAACATGTTCTGCCTGTACTTGTAATTGACAGATACTTAAAAGATAAAATATATATGCTTTCTATTTTCCAGATATAGTTTATTGTCACCTGACAACTAAATTAAATATTAATCCAAATTAGTTAAACTTTTGTGTTATTCTTTAACTAGATCTGCCTTATTAACCAGATATGTTCTGCATTTCTTTAAGCAGATCAGTTTTGTTAATCAGATGTGTACAGTCTCTCTGAGTGATTAGTAACCATATGTAGAAGCCAAAGCCAATTGGAAACTTTGGAGCTAAAAGGATAGCCAATATGTTGGTTCCTATTTCCAGGACAGAAGGCCACAGGAGATGACAGGACACTTCTAACCTCTAGCCTCTTGTACATTACCTGTGTTCTTGGTCAGAGAGAACATGGAAACTGGGAGACCAGGAAATAGATTCTAAGTGAGTATATCTGCAGAAGGAGAGTCACTACTATGCTTCTATGCTTCAAGGGAAGTCACATGGTCAGCACAGCCTTGACTTATCTCAGCAGATGACGCAATAGTGAGAGTCCTAGAGTGTATGGCACAATACAGGCCTGGTCACATGGTAGATCACATGGTAAAAGAAACCAGGAAGTGGCTTCTGTAAACATGGCATTCTGCGCAGGCCTAGCTCCGGCTAGAATCTCTCCTACAGAGCCATAACTAGCCTCTAAAGTACGATATAGTGTTAATTATGGCTGCCTGTGTGGTACTAAACACCCAGTAAGAGAATATAACCACAAAATGTTACAATATAAATGAAAATTGAACTAATATGTTCCTTTGTCTAATGTTGGCTTACACTACTAAGTTCTTATGTTAACTTACATTTTCTTCTGCCTATGTCTGGCTCTAGTTAATTAGCCACTGTTTGCCTTAAAATAAACGAAAAATAATAAAAAAAAAGGGGGAAATGAAGGAAATAAAATGCCTAAGGGTAAAATTCACCCAGGAAAGATGCAATGAGTAAGAATACAAATTATTTAAAAGGACATAACTCAGGAAAAATCTAGACATAACCTATTCTATTGGCTCAGGATGGGATGTTTGACCATGCTGTGATCAGCCCAGTTGGATGTATAAAATAGACAATCCAAAGATTATCTTTACTGGTTATGTTTACCTAGTGGTTATCAATTTGTGTTGGTCCAGACTCTCCTCGTTACACTTAATTACAATGAAAATGCATGCTTTGCCATCATGTATTAAAATATACAGCTTGTATTGGTTTTATAGGATTCATAGTTATCAAAGAGTCCTAAATCTCAGATGAAGCTTGAAGTTTTAGAACTATCTTAAAGTTGGTAAAAGGTGATGGCGACTTATAAAGCTAATCTAAATATAGTTTACATTATGAGAAACTCATGAAAAAAATTAATGGTTTAAATGTGTGATCCCATAAAATCAGAGCCAAATCTTGTCTCCAACATGTAGAGCCCCACCAAAGATCCCAACCATAAGATTTAAAGTACTAATGATGCTGGTTGTTTGATGGTGTTCCCTTGGAATTTGTAACATGAGGAGACTCACTTATCCGTAGGAAACTGGACACACCCCCACCAGACTGGGGATATTTTCTAAATAAAAGATTAGATGATGTAGCCACTCCAGCAAGACTGTAATACATCACTTAAATGCTATTAAAGTTACAGGTGCCACTCTATGGATTCACCACACTTGGGTAAAAAGGCCCATGCAGCTGAAGGGAACACATCTTGGCTGGCACAATGATGTCCACACCAGCCACTCTAAATCACCATGCAAAGGTGCCATGAGTGTTCCAAAGATCTGCAATTCTTCTTTGGCCACACCCAGAAGCTGGTCAGTCTATGCACAATTGAAACTTGAGGATCTACAGGCCTGTACCAATTGCACACCTGGGAGCTGATTGGCCCATGTCCCCCGGAAGCTTTAGGAAGTCTCTGGGGAGCAACTCTGGATCAGGATCATGATGCCAATCCATCCAATTGGGTCTGGCAATGGCACCATTGCTGGTATTTTCAGTGGAGATGGAGACAATGGCCCCACGGAGTTCAAACTTGGGGAGAAGAATAGCTAGAACCCTATTTTACATAGTGACAGAAAACATGATTGGAAGGGCTATCTATTTTTGTAGCAGTTTATGTGATATGAAGCCATACAGTACTGGGAAGCACCCATGAATAGGAACTAAAAATGAAAAAAACAAAAAGGGAGTTTCTACACACTTTTAATATACCTTGTCTGCTAAATTCACAGATAATGTACACCAAAGAGCCAAGTTGTTGATAGACCTACAAAAGCAGCTAAATTCCCTGACTGATATTGTTATTCAGTATAAGAGAGGCTTGAATCTGCTTACACCTGATAAAGGAGGACTATGTTTATTTAAATAAGGAATGCTGCTTTATACAATCAAACCAGGAGTTACTATGAATAGACTCCAGAGACTTAAAGACTTAAAGTGTGGCAAATGAAGAGAAAATTAATAAACCCCTGTCGTGTGACAGCTTTTGGTCATGGACTAACTGGTCTATGCCCCTGATCAGACCACTAACAAAGATCTTCTTAAGATTATTATTTGAGCCCTGCATCTTGGACCTCATAAGTAGACTTATCACCACTAGATGCTCTCAGCCCAAGGGCTTATTTTAGTCCAATGAAACAAGAATACTCAGATTTAGAAAAGTTGAAGTCTTTTATATAAAACTGACAAGACTTCAAGAGGGGGGAAACTATTGAAGGAATAGCACATATTTAATGTTTCTAGCTTATATTACATTAGGCAGAATATAATCAACGTATCTATAAGAAATGTAAATGTACCTAGCACTTTTCAGTGAACTGATAGATGTTGCACTTCTCTCCTCTGAAACTGCGGGGGGGGGGGGCAGATTCCTCTGATGGTCAGTAACAAGAATTCCATGACTCTGAGCCTGACCTCTCTGGACAATATATAACTACGTTATCTCGAGAGACAGTTGCCTGTACTTAATCTTATTTAACAGAACCCTCCACTTATGGATATAAATCTCCCCACTCTGTAAGTGCAGGAGACTTCAGACAAAGGACTTTAAAAGTTATATAAGTCCAGCACAATCTGAGTTCAGGGCCTCTGTCAGGTTTTTGGCATTGGCCAGCAGAGGTCTGTGTGTGAATAAAGGCTCTCTGTCTCTCGGAAGTGGATTTTGTCTGATTATTCTCATTGACTCATTAATTCCTATAACATTAGTTCAGATGCAGAGGTGGGCAATAAATGGCTATTAAGGGGGTTAAAGGTAGCCCAAGGTAATTTGGTTCTGACTTGCAAGATTCCATCTTTCTGACCTCTCTGTGACCACAGGAGCTTTATCAGTCCATCCAGCCTTGCTGGAAATAGGTGCAACAGATACAGCTGTTTTCTGGGAACTTTATTTCACAGTACTGAGAGTGGGGAGGGCTGAAATGAATTTGATCATGTGAATTTTGGTCTTTTGGAATTGTGTACTGGAGAAATGGGAAACTTGGTGCTTGTGACTGAAGAAGGCTTCTGAAACAGTAAGCCAAGTGTTATGGATTATTCTGAGGAGATACTGAAAATGGTAAGTGTAGAGATAATTGTATTTGGAAATTTGGCTTATGAACTTTCTAAGGGGAAGGACTAGAGAGGACTTTGTTGGAACTGGGCTACTAGTATAAGGGCTGACTTCATTCTATTGCTCATGCCCAGAGAATTTGATCAAGGTTAAATATGCAATGGATTTATGTGCTTGGCTAAAGACATGGGACTGAGAGATTTAAGATTTAAATTTGGAAAAATTTAAGCAAGTTTAAACTTTCCTGGTACTGAAACTGGTTTTATGTTACTGAAGCTGCTATTGTCAAACACATTAACAATCTTTTGGAAAATGGCCCAACTGCTTTACACTAAAACAATGGAGAGAGAGAATGCCTGAAGTAATACCACCCAAGGAAGACAGAATGGTAGAAATGCAAACTTTTTATGAGAGAAGATCTGAGAACGGGAACATGCTCTTCAAGGTCACAATTTATTTTGTCCCTGAATTAAAAATGTGGCTATGTCCTGAATACTCAGTATTGATTTTGGAATGAGGAAAAATGCATGGAGTGCATTATGAACTGCACATGGTTCCAGCAGCCACTGCTGAAACACGGCAATATAGGCAGGTAGTCATAACCATGATAGACCAGTGGATCCTTTGGAAGATGGTTACAATTGAGACCAAAAGATGTTTTGGATATACTTGAGTGGTTCAAGGGCTACCCTGAAGTGCTGCTGGCTTGGAATGGATTTTTTGATTTTTTTTTTTTTTTTTTTTTTTTTTTTTTTTTTGGCTATTCAGCCAAGTTGGAGGGGTGGAGTTGGAAACTCTGGAGAATGTCAGTCACTGGTTATGATACCGGACTTGAACTGCAGATGTTTGATGATGATTGTTCAGTCTGCATTGTTTCATTCTCTCCCTATTATGCCTTATAACAGTTGGAAAAGCTTACTCTGTGCTTTTATAAGTTGAAGATACATAAGGTTTTTTTGATTTTTTAGGACTAACAACAGCTAAACAATTATCTTAGATCTCAGATGAGACTTGGGACATTAGAACTATTTTAATTTGGTAAAGACTATGGGGACCTTTAAAATTCCACTGAATGCAATTTACAATGTGAGATGATTATGAATCCGTTTGGGGCCAGAGACAGAATGTGATGGTTTGAATGGATGTCCCCCAGTAGATTCAGGACTTTTATTTGAGCTTGTAACTTGGCTAGAGGATGTGTTACTAAGGGCAGATCTAAATTACAGCCTAAGATATGAAAAGTGCCTGAGTTCTGCCTAGGTTCCCTATGGTTTGGTTCCCTATTTTTTTGCTTGCTTTTGGTAGTGGGCTTTTCTCTTTTCCACCATTATTGAACTTACCCTGGACCTGCAAGTTTCAAATGACTTCTCTTCCTCCATAACTGTGCCTGGTTTGGAAGTTCATCCCAGCAACCTAAGACTGTGGATGACACATTCCCAATGTAGAATATCTCCCCATTTTCAGTATGTTTTCTCCGAGGAAATTATGAATCTACCCAATTATTGATCCACACACTAAGGAAGCTTTTTCACCTATCTTATTTCTTCCCATTTAACACCATTTCTCTAGGTTACATCACAATTATCTCCCACCTTAAATCCTGCTTCCCAAAACAATATGTAATAACCTGCTTCCCACAATGATTTGTAACCAACTTCCTTTTAAATCTCTCACTTCTGTGCTTTAATCTTAGGGTAAAGTGCTAAATTCATCATCACCTAGTATCTGCATGCCTCTGCCTATACTCTCAGGTTCTTACTTGCTACTTGGCACCAGTACTCAGCATCAGATAAATGAACCGTTTTGGACCTGAGACCCTCTGCTAGCACAATTCCATTCATCTGAAACCTTCTTGCACACATTGTCTAATACCACACTTATCAAGAAGGTCAAAGACTAACTCATTTAATCATTGACGACACTAGATTCTGTACCCACAAGCACAAGTCAATCTCCTAACTAACATTCTGATATTTTTACCTTTGGCCATTTTCCATATCACTGAACAGAATTTGTAGTTTTATGAATAACTGAATATATATGACCTCTATCACTATTCCAGTGATCAAGTAAAGGTGGCCTTTTTTGCTGTCAAACTGTGTTTGAGCGGGGGAGGGGTGAAATCTAGTGGCTTAACTCTAGAATACTGCTACACATCTTGCAATTCACAAGACAGGCTCCTACAAGGCATATCAGGACCCAAAGGAACAGTATCAGCAATCCAGACACCCTAGCCAAAATTACAAACTCATGATCTATTCAGAATCTAGTATGTCTTCAACAATCCTATTTCCTAATGATCTAGACTCATATATATATATATATAATTTTATAAGTATAGATTAAATAAGCATATGCACATAATTACAATATAAACTTACTTAATTCATCATTGACTGAACATCTATAATCTATCAGGATTTGTGTTTGTCATGCATAATATAGTGGAGATAATGAAAAAAATTATATCAGCAACATTTGGATAGTTCCTATAAATTGAAGAAAACTGTTGTGCATTGTACCTTAAAAATATTCCTTTGAAGAATGTTCAGAAGAAAAGGTGATGTGAATCCTTTATTCATTCAACTGGTGTTCACTGAGGTCAAAACACTAGGATTGAATGAACAAGACATGTGGAATGACTACCCTAATAGTACTTCGATTCTAGAAGGAAGATATATTTTAAAATAAATGTTATGAATCAGTGTTATCATGACTAATAAAGCATATGCTTTGAAAACAGAAAGATGCTGAGATAGAACATATCAGAAAAAATCAACAAGTAATGTGATTAGATAAAGCATTTTTTGAGAAGATGGCATTTTGTAAGAGATTAAAATATTAAAAACTTGAGGGCTGGGCATGGTGGCGCACGCCTTTAATCCCAGAACTCGGGAGGCAGAGGTAGGAGAATCGCCATGAGTTCAAGGCCACCCTGAGACTACATAGTTAATTCCAGGTCAGCCTGGGCCAGAGTGAGACCCTACCTCGCAAAAAACAACAACAACAACAAAAAAAATGATAGATTTATAAAAAGTATAAAATGTTTGTTTTCCAAATAACTAAAGTGGCAAGTATAAAATTTCAAATTTGTGTAATATCGTTTTCCTAATGGAGGGATATAAAGTAGATTTAAGTCCAAGGTTCAATGATATTTAAGAAAAATTATTGCAAATGAAGTTGTAGATTAAAGGAAATTATAAAAATTTTCTTGATGATGGCAAGGTATATGGAATTTTATTCTAGAAACAATAAAAAATTGTCATTCTAATGTTCATTGTTGTTTTTTGGGGACAAAGGAAATGGAAAGAGTGGGTGCAGATGAAACTGCTAGTGCACCATTGTAATGGTCCCTTTGCCAGACAATGATATCTGGTCCAGGCTGGCAGAAGCAGAGGAGGGGAGAAGTACATGCACTTGAGATATTTACAGGAGTTTGTGATTAATTAAATGCAAGAGATAACAAAAAATGAAAAATCAAGATTATTGAACAAATTTTGTCAAGCACAAAATACTTAGGGTTATAATATGTAATTTTATAGGAAAGATTGGATAACAAATGACACTCACATGCTTCTTTACTGATGTTCCAGTACTGGGGCTGGACAGGATGCTTGCCACATAAAGCATGGAAACAGCAATAGTAAAGACAATTATGTAGTACTCACGACATGTCAGACATTCTGTGCATTTTCTTGGCTGTTTCACAGTTCAGAATAACTCAGGATGTAGGATATGATCAGTTTTTTATACTTGACACAGGACAAAAACTGTGCTGAATATAGTCATACATGCTTGTGATTCAAACACTTGGTAGGGGGTGGCAAGAGGATCAGTATTTTAATGTTCTGAGTTGCATAGTAAGTTTGAAGCTAGCCTGGACTACATCTGGGGTACATGAAATCCTGTCAAAAGAAAGGAAGAATGAATGAATGGGAGAAAGAAAGGAATAAATATAGAGGGGGAGAGCGGGAAGGAAGGAAGGAAGGAAGGAAGGAAGGAAGGAAGGAAGGAAGGAAGGAAGGAAGGGAAGGAAGGAAGGAAAAGAAAGAGGGAGGAAGGGAAAGAGGAAAGAAAAAAATCAAAGTAAATATAACTGAAGTAATTCATCTTAATTAAATACTAAAAATCATGAACAGGGAAATGTGAAGAAATGGGATCTGAAATTCAGAGTATAGATACACACTGGAAATAAGGATATGTGATATTTAAGAGATGGTCAAGGGTTTATGTTTATTTAGAATTGCAGTATTAGTTAAAGGAAGAAAGCCCTTAGGCATTGGTAATCTCATGAGTCAAACAGTGTAAAAAAGATGGATAGAAACAAGTGGGTAATTACATCTTGTTTCTGTTATATGTTCACTTTCTGTAATGTTGAAACAGTTAAAAAATATAGAAAGTTTTCATATTTTCACAGATTTGCATGATTGATATACTATGTCATTTTTTTTTTTGTTGTTGTTGTTCTATAGATAGATTTGGATGTTTGAGAATCATTACAGAAAAGAAAAAAAGTGCCAGCAGAACTGATGCTTAGGGATGACAGATCTGGGAAGGAGTAGGTAGAACAGTGAAGAGTGGGTAGTGAATAGAAGTTTTGAAATCATTTAAAAGGCGAGCACAATACTGACGTTCTTCCCAGGGACAAAGAATAAAAGAGCAGAGTAAACAATACATAATGTTAACAAAGGGGGCATCACAAGGGGCTGATGCATTCAGTTTAGCAGAATAGCCCAATTTCCCTGGGGATTCTGTTGCAAAATGATTTTTCTCCTTTATGCCTCCAATGCATCCCTTCTCTTTCACTTTCCTTGAATATAGGTAATTTAAAAGTTGTTGAGATTTTTTTGTCAAAAAAGAAACATTCTCACGGTTTCAGATTTTCAACAAATAGTGGTTGGATGAAAAACGTCAACCTTGTATAGATATTTTATGGTGTATATACCTCTACACATAGAACTGAAGATAGAAAATTTGCACATCTCAAAATCTCCATTAAAACTATACTTCAGTTTCCAAGGACTACCCTGATCATTCCTCATATTTGTTGCATTTTCTTTCTTTCTTTCTTTCTTTTGTTCTTGAGTCATTCTTATGTGACATTGCCCTGAAGAGTATGGATAGGCAAAAATAAAAATACTTAAAATAAAAATACTTAAAAATACTTTATACTTTAAGCTTTGCAATATCACCCTACAACTACATGGAATAGTATAATTGACTTCTGCTTTTCATTAGACTACAAGTTTCTCCAGGATGGAAATCAAACCTTATATAATACATATGTATGTGTGTGTATGTATACATAATACAAAAATAATAAAAAGAATAATATTAATAGATAGCATGAATATTTAGCATTATCAGATGAAAGCAGCTTCAAATAGTATCCATCCCATACCATCAATAGATGCAGTATTTTAATTTCTCATATATAGTTAATGGTCAATAAATATGTGATGCTAATATTGTGAATAAAGAAAGTCTTCTCTGGGTTTGCTTAAGCAACTGAGTTTGAAGAATGTATGTTCAAGATGGAGATGCTGAGTTTAGTATGATCGAATTAATAATTATCTTGGGCATGGGAGAGATGGCTTAGCAGTTAAGGTACTTGCCTGAGAAGCTTAAGGGACCATGTTCGACTCTCCAGATCCCACGTAAGCCAGATGCACAAAGGTGAGGCAAATGCAAGGTCATACATGCCCACTAGATGATGCAAGATTCTGGGATTTGATTGCATTGGTTGGAATCCTGACACACCAATTCTCTCTCTCTCTCTAAAAAGATAATTATTATCTTGTATTAAAAGTGGAAGGTGGGTTGAATTGAGAAAAAGAATAATCCAATTTTACAAAATATAGGAGATGAAATGGTATATCTTTTAGTAAACAACACATCATACTATATAACTCAATTACTAGTCAAGCACCCTATTCAGACATTGTAAGGATTGTGTATTTTAATTACAATCAAATGTCTTAAATATTACTCGGGAGGTATGGGTCAATTCTTTGCCTAAGGTAATAATAATAGGCCATATGTTAATAAATTTATAGTTTGAGACTATTAATTACAAATAAGAACTGTTCAAACATGAGAACACAAGACAGGTTTGTTATAAAACAAAGGCAAACTAGAGAGTGAGAAAGAATGTGTGGGCATAGGCAAAGATGTGTGTTCTGAAAGAACAGATTTTAAAAGCACAAGTAGGTGTTCTGATTTAAAGAAAACGTTTATAATTGCATTGAGTTTACAAATGGAACAAAAATAAGTATTTAGAGAAGATTCAAAAATGTGGTGCATCTTAAATGAGATGATATAACAAAGGGTATAAGTGTATGTTTGTATTTATATATATGTGTACCAAAATGAACATAGGTACTTGGAATTAGAGACAAATTTATCCCTTAAATATCAGGACAATTCTATCTTAGATTCTCAGTACTTTTCAGAGTAATTAAAAAGTACTTCTTGGGCTGGAGAGATGGCTCAGTAGTTAAAGACACTTGTTTGTAAAGCCTGACAGTCTGTGTTTGACTCCCTAGTACCCATGTAAAGCCAGATGCACAAAGTGCATTAATATGGGTATCACAGTGGGAGCACACCCATTCTCTCTCTGCCTTCTCTTTCTCTCTCTCTCTGTCCATCTGTAAATAAATATTTTTTTAATCAATATATATTTTTTATTTATATTATTCTGATTTTACATTCATAGAATTGGTTCCATTGTCCTCCTCCCCTTCCTCCCACTTTCAAAGGGGCCCTCATCAATGGGGAATGTGTATCATGCATTGTGAGTTTGCTCAAGAGTTCTGGTGGATAGGCCCCAGTCTCTGTGCATAATGTCCCAACTTGTGACTCTAACAATCTTTCCGCCCCCTCTTCCACGAGTTTCCCTGAGCCACGTTGGGGTCATTTTAGTTCTGCTTCCTTGATGAGGTTTTGGGAGCCTCTGTGTCTCTGGATATCTGGCTTATGATTGGAATTGGATGTTCTCTGTGTTTATCTCCTTCAGCCTTTTTCTGGTGTTGTGATCGCCTTGAGCGCTGTATTCTTGCCCTTCCCCTGCATTGTTCTATGGTTTCAGCTGGTGAGGTGTGGTTAGCTGATCCTCCCTTCAGGTTCGTTGTCCACCTGAAAAGAGATAAGCAAATTTTCCAACGGAGAGAGAAGTTAGTACTAGATAGAAGGGATAACCATATATGTTTTGGAGGGAACTTTATATGCATTGGCTCTCTTCCAGCCCACATTTGAGGATGATCTGTTCCATGTTTGACCATTTTTTTTTTCAAATTTCCTTATTTCATCTTTCCTTACTGCTACGTAGAATTCCATAGTATAGATATACCACATCTTTGTTATCCATTCATCTAGTGATGGACACCTGGGTTGATTCCAGCTCTTTGTTATTCTGAATTGAGCAGCTATAAACATGGTTGAGCAAATGTTTCTGATCTGAGGCTTGGGGCCTTTAGGGTAAATGGCCAATAAGGGAATAACTGGATCCATTGGTAAGTCTATGGTCATCCTTTTCAATAGTCTCCATATAGCTGTCCATAGTGGTTGAACCATTTTACATTCCCACCAACAGTGAAGACTTGTTCCTATTTCTCCACAGCCTCGCCAGCATTTGTTTTCATTGTTTTTTTTAATGTTAGCCATCCTTACTGGGGTAAGGTGGAATCTCATAGTTGTTTTAATTTGCATTTCCCTGATGATTAGGGATGTTGAACATTTTCTTAAATGTGTGTTTGCTATTTGTATTTCTTCCTCTGAGAACTCCCTGTGCAGTTCTCTACCCCACTTTGTGAGTGGGTTGTTTGGTGATTTATTGTTTAGGTTTTGGAGTTCTTTGTAGATTCTAGAAATTAGGCCTTTGTCAGTTGTATAGCTGGTGAAAATTTTCTCCCATTCTGTGGGTATTCTGCTGGCTTTGGTTATTATATTTTTGTCAGTGAAAAAGCTTTTCAGCTTCATGAGATCCCAATGGTTGAGTGATTGTTTAATTTCCTGAGCTGCTGAGGTTTTGTTCAGGAAATCTTTTCCCACTCCTATATCATGGAAGGTTCCTCCTATTTTTTCTTCCAGTAGTAGCAGAGTTTCTGGTTTTATATTAAGGTCTTTTATCCATTTGGACTTAATTTTTGTGCATGGAGAGATGTGTGGGTCGAGTTTCATTTTCCTACATATGGTTGTCCAGTTTGTCCAGCACCATTTGTTGAAGATGCTGTCCTTTTTCCATTCTACATTGCTAGGGCCTTTGTCAAATATCAAGTAGCTGTAGTTTCTTGACCCAAAGTCTGGGTCTTCAATTCTGTTCCATTGGTCTATATTCCTGTTTTTGTGCCAGTACCAGGTTGTTTTTATTACAATGGCTTTGTAGTATAACTTTAGATCAGGTATGGTGATGCCTCCAGAGGTGTTTCTTTTGCTGAGGATGAGCTTGGATATCCGAGGCCTTCTGCCTTTCCATATGAATTTTGAGATACTTTTTTCTATCTCATTGAAGAAGGAAGTTGGGATTTTTATCGGCATTGCATTGAATCTATAAAGTGCTTTTGGTAAAATTGCCATTTTCACAATGTTAATTCTACCAATCCAGGAGCATGGGAGGTCTTTCCATTTTTGTAGGGCCTCCTCAATTTCTTTTTTGAGAGATTTTATGTTTTCATTGTATAGGTCTTTCACTTCCTTAGTTAATGTTATTCTAAGGTATTTTGTTTTCTTTGTTGCAATTGAAAATGGGACAATGTTAGTTATTTCTTTTTCTGTCTCTTTGTCCTTTGCATACAAAAAGGCTACTGATTTCTGTGCATTGATTTTGTATCCTGCTACTTTGCTGAAGGTGCTAATCACCTTTAAGAGTTTGGGGATGGAAGTTCTCTGGTCACTTATGTATAGAATCATGTCATCTGCGAATAGGGCTAACTTAACTTCTTCCTTTCCAATTTGTATCCCTTTGATTTCTTTCTCCTGTCTTATTGCTTGAGCTAATACTTCTAGCACTATGTTGAAGAGCAGAGGTGAGAGTGGACACCCCTGCCTTGTTCCTGACCTCAATGGGAATTCCTTCAGTCTCTCCTCATTAAGAATTACTTGGGCTTTAGGTGCTTTATATATAGCCTTTATTATGTTGAGATAAGTGCCGTCCATACCTATTCTCTCCAATGTTTTGATCATGAAGTGATGTTGTATTTTGTCAAAGGCCTTTTCTGCATCTATCGAAATGACCATGTGGTTTTTGTGTTTCAGCTTGTTTATGTGATGTATTACATTGACAGATTTCCGTATGTTAAACCACCCCTGCGTTCCAGGGATGAAGCCTACTTGATGTACTGTTGAATTCGGTTTGCAAGAATTTTGTTCAGGATCTTTGCGTCTATGTTCATCAGAGAAATGGGCCTATAATTTTCCTTTCTTGTGGCGTCCCTTCCTGGTTTTGGAATTAGGGTGATACTAGCTTCATAAAAAGAGTTAGGGATCTCTCCCTGTTCTCCTATTGTGTGGCAGAGTTTGAGAAGAATTGGTTTCAGTTCTTCCATGAAGGTTTGGTAGAATTCTGCTGAGAAACCATCTGGTCCTGGACTCTTCTTTTTGGGGAGGTGTTTGATTACCTCTTCTATCTCGAAGGGTGTGATGGGTTTGTTTAGGAAATTAATCTGCTCTGGGCTTAGCTTTGGTAGGTGGTATGTGTCTAGGAATTCATCCATTTCCTCCATATTTTCCTGTTTTATGGAGTAGAGGTTTTTAAAATAAGTCCTAATAACTCTTTCTATTTCGCTCATGTCTGTTGTGATCTCTCCCTTTTCATTTCTAATTTTGTTGATTTGAAGTGTTTCTTTTTTCTGCTTGATCAAATTGGCCAGGGGTGTATCAATCTTGTTAATTTTTTCGAAGAACCAGCTCTTTGTTTTGTCAATTTTCTTAATTGTCCTCTTAGTTTCCAATTCATTAATTTCTGCTCTGATTTTAATTATTTCTTTCCGTCTGGAAATTTTTGGGTTGGCTTCTTCTAGCCTTTCCAATGCTTTTAGGTCAATGGTCAGGTTATTGGTTTGGGATCTTTCTATTTTTCTTATGATGGCATTTAGTGCTATGATTTTTCCCCTAAGGACTGCCTTCATTGTGTCCCACAAGTTTTGGTATGATGTGTTCTCATTGTCATTGAGTTCTAGAAATTTTGCAATTTCATTCTTTATTTCATCCACAACCCATTTGTTGTTTAAAAGTGTGTTGTTCAATTTCCAGGAGGTAGAGGGATTCCTGGTGTACTTTTTGTTGTTAATTTCTAGCATTACATCATTGTTGTCTGATATCATGCAGGAAATTACATCAATTTTCTTGAAAGTATGGAGGCAGGCTTTTTGGCCCAGTACATGATCTATTTTAGAGAAGGTTCCATGTGCTGCTGAGAAGAATGTGTAATCTGTAGATTTTGGGTGGAATGTTCTATATACGTCTGTTAGGTCTATTTGCTCAAACTCATCTCTACAAATATATGAACACAAAGCCAAACCTACAGAAAGTACTTCAGGGAATTCTTCACACAGAAGAAACAAATAACCAATCTCAAGAGCCCTCAAGAAGCAGTCCACATTAACCCCTTACCCCTCCAAAAAAAAAAAAAAAAAAAAAGACCACAACCCACTACAATATGGCTGGTATTAAATCAAACCTCAAACTAATATCTCTGAATATTAATGGCCTCAATTCATCCATCAAAAGACATAAGCTAACAGGGTGGATCAGAAAACTGGACCCCTCAATCTGCTGTCTTCAAGAAACCCACCTCACCACTAAAGACAGACACCTCCTTAGGGTGAAAGGGTGGAAAATGATATTCCAAGCAAACACAAACACGAAAAAAGCAGGCGTAGCTATACTTATATCAGATAAAATAAACTTCAAACCAAAATTAACCAAAAAAGACAAAGAAGGCCACTTCTTACTTATCAAGGGAACAATCCAACAAGAGGACATCACAATCATCAATATTTATGCACCAAACACAGGTGCACCACAATTCATAAAGCAAAATCTACTTGGCAACAAAATAGAAATAAACACCAACACCATCATATTCGGGGACCTCAATACTCCACTATCAACAATGGATAGATCATCCAAACAGAAAATTAATAGAGAAGTAAGAGAGCTCAAATAAATATTTTTTTAAAACTACCTCTTAATTCTTTAAAGAATGAGAGTTGATGTTAATATAAATTTAAAACAAATAATAATGAAGCAATGGTTGGCAGTCTCCTGCCTTAAAGGGAGTATACAGGATGGTTATAAATAGGAAATAGTAAGTTAGCAAATAGAGTGTAAGGGCTTATTTATTTAAAAGTAACCTTTCGAAAAGGCCAAATATATGGGCTTCTACTTTAAAACTAGACATCTTAGGTTTGAATTCATCGCTTTGGAAAATTCATGGCCTTAAGGAGGTTAACTCTCTATTTCCATAACTATCAAGTAGACATTACAAAATTTCTAAAACAAAAATAATTGGTAAACCATTTAAAACAATTCTTGGTAAACAGTAAACATACTTTAGTAAAATTATATGTAAACACATGCAAATGTCATTTTAAAAATGCATTCCTCAGGGCTGAAGAGATGGCTTAGTGGTTAAATGCTTGCCTGCACAGCCTAAAGACCCTGGTTCAAGGCTCAGTTCCCCAGTACCCATGTAAGCCAGATGCACAAAGTGGTGCATGCATCTGGAGTTCGTTTACAGTGGCTGGAGGCCCTGGTATGCCCATTCTCTATCTTTTGCCTCTTTCTCTCTATGTCTGTCTGTTCCTAATAAATAAATAAAATTTTTAAAAAATTAAAAATTGTCTTTAAAAAAATTCAATCCTCTAGTAAACGATATATTGATTGCTTCCAAATATTGGCAATTAAGAATAATTGTTACATGTTCAACCATGTACAAGATTTATGTGACCATGTTTTCAAACTGTTAGAATAAATCTCAAGGACACAATATTGAATCATATACTGATTATGTTTAGATTTCTAGGATCCATGTTGTTTTCCAAAGTGGTTGTATCCTTTTGCAGTTCCAGCCAAAATGAACAGAATTTCCTGTTTTCCCACATTCTCATCAGCATTTGGCATTGCCATGCCTTAAGTTTGGGCTATTTTAATAGATGTGTCATCATAGCACATCCTTTGATTTGCATTACACTGATTACACACTATGTGGAGCAACCTGTCATGGTCTACTTCCACCTTCTTTGGTAAGACATCTGTTAAGGATTTTTACCCATTTTTGGTAGGAATACTTGTAGTATTTTTGAGTTCCACATTTTATCTGTTGGAAAATAACCTTTTATCGTATCTTTTGTAAGCATTTTCTTCTAGTGTGTGACTTGTTTTCTCATTCTTACCAGAGTATCTTTCACAGAGTGAAAAATTTTAAAGAGAGTGAAATTGAGTTTGTCAATTATTTCTTTCATGGGTTGTACTTTTGATAATATGTCTAAAAATAAATCACCATCACTCCCTAAGTCACTGAAGTTTTCCCTTATGCTGTGGTCTTGTCTTTATTTTCAAGTTGAGGGCTTGTTATATGAACATTTTGATCATTGTTGATACTCCCATGAGGTTATACTCTTAGGTTCCCTGTCCTCTCATCTAATTCTACTTAGGGCCCTCTTCAGTGTGGTTATCAGTAATCACTGTGGTTTCCAAAGTTTTATCATTTTGGTTTTACATCCAGATATATCTTCCATTTTGAGTTTATTTTTTTTTTTTTTATGAAGTCCTAAGACCTTTATTTAGACTATATATTTGTTATTCTGGTACAAATTGTTAACAAGGGTATCATTATTGTATTATATTTTCTTTGCTCTTTTGCTAATGCAAGAAGACAATATTTGTATGATTCCTTTGTTGAGCTAGGCTTTTATGTTCCATTCATGTGTATATCCATTGTGTTACTAATGTCATACCATCAACCAAAATAACTTCCTTATGAGTCTTATGTAAAAAAGCATCCATCTGGGCTGGAGAGATGGCTTAGTGGTTAAGATGCCTGCCTGCTAAACCTAAGAACCCGGTTCCAATCTCCAGGTCCCACGTTTAGCCAGATGCAAAGTGACACAAGTATGGAATGCCACACTTGCCCACAAGGGGGCGCACACATCTGGATTTCGTTCACAGCAGCTGAGAGACTGCTGGCATGCCCATTCTCTATCTGTTTCCCTCTCCCTCTCTCTCTGTCTGTCTCTCTCCAAAAAAAAAAAAAAGCATCCATCTTCCAGTGTTATCCTCCTTCAGTATTGTGTTGACTAATCTGGGTATTTTGTGTCTCCATATAAATTTTTGAGTTAACTGCTTCAAACAGACAGTAGAACTTGTGTTTTTGAGTGGAATTTTATCAAATCTGCAATTTGCACTTGGAAGAATTAACATTCTAATATTAATTCATTCTTTCCACATCCATGGGTTATTTCTCCATTTATTCAGTTCTTTGCTTTGGTGCTTCAGGGTTTTGTAGTTTTTTGGATATAGATCTTTTCTATATTCACTTTGACTTTTGTCTGATTATATAATTTTGAGTGATATGTATGTGGTACTACAAGACAATGAAATATTTTATTTTTAAAAATGTTATTATATTTATTTTTGTGTGTGTGTGTGTGTGTGTGTGTGTGTGTGTGTGAGAGAGAGAGAGAGAGAGAGAGAGAGAGAGAGAGGAGGAAAAACAAACTACAGATGAATGTTCTACTTTGTGTGTCTGTTTTTATGTGAATACTGCGGGATCAAACCCAGGGTGTCATGCTTTGCAAGCAAGTGTTCTTAACCATTGAGATATCTTCCCAACCCAGTATATTTTTTTATTTTTTTAAATATTTTATTTATTTATTTATGTATTTGAGAGAGGAAAAGAGGCAGAGAGAGAGAGAGACTGGGCACATCAAGGCTTCCAGCCATGACAAATGAACTCCAGACACTTGCGCCCCTGTGCATCTGGCTAACGTGGGTCCTGGGGAATCAAACCTGGGTCCTTTGGCTTTGCAGGCAAATGCCTTAACTGCCAAACCATCCCTCCAGCCCTCATTTTTAAATTATTTTTTTTATTGACAACTTCTATACTTACATACAAAAAACACATGACATTTCCTTCTCCTCCCCCCCATTCCACTTTAGAACTCCAATCTCCATCATATCCCCTCCGTCTCTCCATTGGTCTCTCTTTTAATTTGATGCCATCATCTTTTTCTCCTATTATGAAGGTCTTGCAAAGGTATTTCTAGGCACTGCAAGGTCATGGATATCGAGGCCAATTTCTGTCTGGGCAGTTGCATTGTAAGAAGTCATACCCTTCCTTTGGCTCTTATTCTATTCACCCCCTCTTCCCCAATGGTCCCTGAACCTTGGAGGGTGTGAGAGAGGTGTTTCAGTGCTGGACACTCCTCCATCCCTTCTTCTCAGCACTACGTTGCCTTTTGGGTCATCCCAGTGGTCATCACCATCTGAAAAGAGAAGCTTCTCTAATCAGAAGTGAGAGTAGCGTTAAATGTGAATACAAACATTAAGTGTAGTACTTTCAGGGCAGCTTGGTGGGAATAATTTATACATTTAGTCAGATAAGAGCAGGCTTTATACCCCTAATGCTCATGACCTCACCTGCCATAGACTTTTGCTTAGGTTTTTCAGTACCAGGTATGTATTCCCTCCCATAGAGAGGGCCTTCAGTCAAATTATGGTACAGTTGGTTACCCCAAAGTAGATATGCCACTATTGCATCAGTTCAGTCATTGGGCCTGTATGGCCAAACTTGAATATTCAGTGTCCACTGTTTTCACTGCTGATGACTTCTGTCTTCCATACGGCTGCATGCAGTGCAGCTTTTTCCAGCTTTCAGTTGGCTGGTCTACAGGGAGAAGGTTTTCTGCTCAGCAGGAGCTTGCTTTCTCAGTGACCTTATCTCTCAGGCAAGAGATGTCTTCAGCAATATGGTCTTACTATCAGTTTCTCAAGGGAAATCAAGGGCTTTGGCAAAAGCCTTTAATGTTTTGGAGGCTACCGGGACCTCCTTGGCCAGCAACTCACTGGAAGGTATCCCATCCCAGGCACTGAAAATTTTCTAGTAACAGTCTATAGCTTCTAGATGTGCCATTATTCAAAAAAGTAGGTTTACATAAGTCTTATTCAAACAATCTTGAATTTAGATTGACCACCCCCCCCGCCCTTCTTTTACACATTTTCTTCCCATGGCCAGTATATTCTTTTTTTGATAGTAGAAATATCAATGGTTCCGAAACTCTATGGGCAGAGAAATGAATAGGTAGAACACAGAGGAATTGAGGAAATAAAGGTAAATGTTCTATGTAATTCAATATGGCACTCACTTGTATATGTATTGTGCAAACTTATAGGATATACAGCACCAATGTTAAGCCTTAATGTAAACTATGGAAGTAAAAGATTGTGATGACAATTACTCTATTAAATGTTGATTTGAGGGGAAATGAATGCCTGAAGTTTAGGATTATGTGAGAAATCTCAGTATCTTCATATTAATTTTGTTAGGAATACAGAAAGACTCAGAAGATCTTAATAAAAAAGATAATAAAGGGTACACAGATATTCTGCAGTTTGTGTAGCAATTTCCTTCAAACTGAAGTGTGAAAACCTGGTGGGAAATTCATTAAGACTTAGAAAGCTCCTTTTTAAGACTTAGGAAATCAAAAGGGCTGAGGACTCTGCAAGTCTCCAGAAACTCCCCAAACTAACAAGATCACAAGTCTCCTCACAACTAAGGTTATGCAAAGAGTAAACATTTGTTGTTGTTGAAGGGGTGACCTCTTGCCTGTGGAGTTCCATGCAATTCTTACAGTATGCTCTAGAGAGACAGCTGTTGTGAACTGTCACCTATGTTGGGATAGGCTTTCTGGAGATGCAGCTGCCTTTGAGCCATTCATTCTTCTGTAAGTAACCCCTTACTTGGGGTATATAAGTAACCCAAATATGTCATTGGTTCAACAACATTGGATTTTGGTGCAACTGAGCTTTGGTCTGTCATTTGTCCCCTATCTTGTTGGGTAAATAGACATGTGATAATGTCTCCCTGGGGAAAAATGTTTCATATAACTGCAATGGTTGTCATGTACATGTCATTTAAGATTTATGACTTGGAACTTACGCCCAAAGTCAATGTAAGAAGAGGTGGCCTTTGAGAGATGACTATACTGATATGGTCAGGTAAGAGCCTCTATAAAATGGTATGAGGATATGAATTAATCCTGTTTGCCCTTCCAGCATGAGAGGAAGCTGTTTATTTTTTCCTGTGGAGAATACAGTAACAAGGAGTCTCTTTAGAAGCACACCATGAGACTTCATCAGACATTGTAGTTTGCAGCACCTTAAACATTTCAGCCTCCAGAGCCACAGAAAGTGTATTTTTATTGTTTCAAATCAACCCAAACTATTTTGTCAAGATAGCCTAAGTTGGCTGAGACATACTCACTCTTGAACTCTGTGCACAAATTATATAAACACTCCAAAACTTGGTTTATAAATCCTTGATGTATAGAAGAACAGAGTATTGCCTCATAAATAGTCTTGACTAAATAAACATAAAAAAAAACAAAGAAAGTTCACAACATAAAATCTTGAATATGGTGATGCAAGAGGATTTTTATTATTGATTATCACTATAATAACACTAGAGAATCACATTACTTTGAATTTAAAGGTTTTTAGAGTCTGTGGTACAATGCTTGCCTAGCAGGCATGAAGCCCTGAGTTGGAGCTCTAGCACCTCATAAAACTGGCTGTGGTGGCACATATTTGTAATTCCAGCACTCAAGAGGATCTGAAGTACAAGTATCTCAAAAAGGAAAATAAAATAACTGAACTTTCATACTTTGTGAAAAAAAAAAACTCAAGTTATCTCAGAGGAATTACTGATAAATTCTTTTAAACAAATAATTCTTTAAAAGTTTGTGGTATTTCCTATTTTAATGAAGTGAGTGAAAATCTCACATGATTTTCAGATGATAGGTTGTGATTTATTAACATTCTAACCAAATATATAAGCAAGTATTTAAAGAGAAGCAAGCAGTAATAGATAGATGTGATAGAAGAAGGACCCTAAAGGAAAGGAATTCTTTATAGGGATAACTATTGTTTATTCAGATTGTGGACGGCTTCTCAAGTGTACAGATGGAGGGTACAGAGCCCAGTGATACCATGTACACTGTGCATTTTTGACACAATGCCAACAAAAACCGAAAAAAATCAGTTCCTACATCTTTCAATAAAGTAAGCCTTTCTGTTGATCAATGAAATTATTGATTACTCTTAAAGACTTATTATCAAAGATCCTAAGATACAATTTTCGCTAAACATTTAACAAATTCATGAAGAAATGAGCAGAGGTCTAAAGACAATAGCTGTCTTATATATGGAGCATGGTCTGTACAATTGAAGATGACACCATTTTGTAATCCAGGTAATATACTACTCACAGACTAATCTACATTTTTATAACTGGTATTTCTATGACATTATTAACAAAATCATCACTGTGCAGTTGTCTATATTTACTATTTCTTCCCAAAATGAGAAGATGAGTACAACCCAGCTTATATTTTACTATTTAAGGATGGAATTTTAAGATAAAATTCCCCAAACTCTCTTTGCAACAAAAATGTAAATTTCACTTCTTCCCATGTGTTTCAATGCATTTAAAATGACAACACCATCAGTGTTACACTCTGTCTCTGATAATAGTCTGTATACCTCTTCCCATATCTTCTATCCATTAATCATTGATCAACACTACATTCCTCTTGTTTTTCACTCTGTATAATGTCCATGTCTTCCCTTAAAAGTCTTCACATAATATCTGAAGTATTAATTTTTGAACAATATAAAAGTACTTAAGACTTCCCCTCATTTGCTTTTTAGTGCATTTCCTTCATCTTAAAATAGGTTGTTAAAATTCAAGATGTCTTGTAACAACTCCTTCTGTAATTAAGAGACAGACGTTTGTCTGGATGTTTTAGTAGAGAAAAAATAATAATTCAGGAAACAGCTGCAGTTCAGAGAGGAGCAAGTCTGCTCTGTCCGTGGTGCTGAATGTGATTTTCTGTGAGTATAGTAAGGCAATTAATGCCTTGTCCAAGAATCCAAACAGAAAGTGATTCTATGAATGACATGAGTTAGTCTGGAATGTATCAAAGAAAACTGCATGCATATAGATTAGAAGTGGAGTATATGTCTTAGCATTAAAATGCATGTGACATTTTTTTTTCATTGTTTTCTTTCCATAATTGGAAATGTTTTAAGTAGTACAAATACATATCATGTTTGATTTCCATCATTTGAGCTAAATATTTCCATCATTTGAGTTAAATGTTTCCTCAGAAGTATTGGATACCTCAAACTTACCTCCATAAGTTCAGCTCCAACTTTATTTCTATAGCTTGATAGACAAAGTGATCAAATAAATTCTAACTTCAAATAAATTGCATTTACTGAGGATGCATTTGTTAAAGACCTAATAATACAATGTCTTACCCTACTGTTTTGGGTACATATTTAAATGTTACAATACATATTAATAGAATTTTTTAATCTAGACTTTTGATCAGGCATTTTTTCTGCAACATAATTATCTCTATATACAACTATCTAGGTTTTGGTGGATAACAAGTATGGAACTAATAAAGCTTTGACTCAAGCATGGATGCACACTATGAAAGAGTTTATTTTAAAACTTATGCTAGTACT
This sequence comes from Orientallactaga sibirica, assembly GCA_036365145.1. Classification (NCBI taxonomy): domain Eukaryota; kingdom Metazoa; phylum Chordata; class Mammalia; order Rodentia; family Dipodidae; genus Orientallactaga; species Orientallactaga sibirica. The sequence goes on from JAEOAD010000034.1 coordinate 16,748,351, forward strand.
TTTCCCAATGCTAGATAATCCTATCAGGATCCAGGGACCAAAAAGTACAGAATGAAGAGGAAGATTTAAATCCAACTGAATGCATGGAATTTGTCTGCAAAAGGGCAGATAAGGCATATGGATGCTCCAGTGAGATCAAATGGCTTAAGGAATGTTTGATGATTGTTGCTGTGTTACCCATGGGTTCTTTCACTTTGAATTATTCCACTATGAAATACTCATCTGCTTGCTGCAGAGAGAGGATGACACAGAGCAAAGAAACATCTTTGGCTTGTCTAAACTTTGCAAAAAGGCTGTCGCATATCGAGCAGACTTGTCTACTCTCATTTATGTTAACCAGCCCTAAATCACTATTTTAGTTCAGGGCCTCCCACCATAGGGACCACAGCACTTGGTTGTTCTATGACTCCATAGTCAAAAGACATTCTTATGAATTGTTTTAGTAGGAATTTGAATACACTCTCCACTCCCACCTATTCCACTAAGTGTTAATTTACTGGCGTGCCCACCCACTCATCTCCCATCCCCCGCACACCACCTAAAAATAAAACTCAAGAGTAACATTGTCAGTTTGAATCTTATTAAATCCAATTGCTAATTAACATCTACCAATGTCAAAGGTATTGTTAACGTTACAATCAATAACTTATAAGGATGGGGACTTCAATTGTGTACATACCTTCTACTCCAGAACCTGATTATTTTTTTTATAGCATATGAACTCACTTTTATCAAGTGGTCAGTCAGTATTATTGAATGTGAGTGTCCAGGTTTCATGATGACATCACCTTTAAAAATATATGGTTAACTTAGAAAACACTTGAAGGAAAAACAGGGTAGGCAAAATCTTCAAGGAAATTTGGCAAGTTACTGTCTACCTTGTGGGATATTTAGCATTTTGGCCTACAAGTCATAACATTTTATAGAATAAAACTAGGAAAAAAGTATGAGAAAATATACATACACACTTCTATCTTCACAGCTTATATTAAGAGCCAGTGCTCAGTGCTAATCTTGCAGGAATTCCTTCAAATTAACAAAGTAAATAACTGAGGATGCTAATTAAAATTCAAGTATCCTGGGTTCAAGTTATAGTCCATCTCAATCCCATTGGAGTTACATATCCTGGCGATGCATTTAGAAAAAAAATAAGAATACACTATCTGGATAACTGGATAGATCTGGACATATAACCTAATGCAATGGGTTCATATCTCTGGGAGTGCAATGCTGAAATAAACATAAATAAGACTTGAAGGTGAAGACAAGGGGGTTTCATAATTTATTTCCCAACTAAGGCTATTCTGAAATAAAGGCATTATGTGCTTGCTATTCGGGGGACCAGTAGAGGTTCATGGGGGTGAGCCCATTTCCAAGCAATATTAGTTAATGCTATAATAAATGAAAAAGATAGTAGACATTTTTATACATGCTGAGATCAAAGTCATGGAGCATGTACATGATATTTAAATGATGCAGAGAAATATCTATGTACATGCTCAACTTGTACCATTAAAAAATGCTAAAATAAAGGAAATGATATCCTGAAGGTGTGTTAATACAGGGGTCTTCCCTTGAAGATGCACACTTTGCTTTGTCACCATAGTTATAGATTTTCTGTTTTTCATTTTAATAAATGTATACAACAGAATTTGTACAACCCAAACTCAGGGTTATTTTTCTCTTAGGGTTGGATGATGTCTGTGAGGAAAACGTCAGAAAATTCAAATAAATCTTGCAGTTAAAAATGTGCTAATTGGCTTGATAAATCTTTAGAGAGTATGCCAAAATTATAACATTTAAACTTGGGAATGGTTAACTTTTTCTGATTTGTTTGTGGTTTTGGTTTTATTAACTGTATTGTTTCAAATTTAAATCTCACAAATTAGCTAATACCTTTCCTAAGCTGTTTGTTCAAGCCTGTTACCATTAAAAGTCATCAGGAAGAAAAAAGAGCTTATAATGGTGTAGCATACAGCTTCAGGTTCACTGAGATGAACTTCCAGACCAGGCACAATTATGGAGGAAGGGATATTTATTGAAGCTTACTGATCCAGGGGAAGTTCCATAATGGCAGAAGAAGCTGGCCTGTTTTCACAGTACCAAACACAGAGAACAAAGCCATAAGCCAAAAGCCACACAGCACAGCACACCTCAGGAACTCCAGCTAGGCACACTTTGCATATCTTTAGATTGAAATCTCAAAGGCACCACCACACCTTAAGATCTGCCCAGTGACATTGCCTCCAACCAGGTAGTTGCAGATGCAAACTACAAACTAATAAAACACTGAATATATTGGGGGCTATCTATTCAAACTACCACAAATGGCTTTTCAAGGAGCATATGTCATTTTTTAATAGATGGTTATGTGGCCCAAGGCAGGATTAGCACTACTAGTGGGTGGTCATAGCAGAAGCCCCTGGGATTCAACAAATAGGATAAATAGGAGACGGGGAATGAAGTAAGATAGAAAAATGTCTGATTGACGTATGAATATATTTGTGTACATGGACACACGCACCCTTATGCACAACATTATCTGTATTTTGCTTTACATTTTTTCAGCTTTCTTAGGATTTATTCTGAAAGTCAGTTAACTTACCTTGACTTCAAATGTAGTTAAAGAAAACTGTACCTTATCTAGAGAATAATTTGTCTCTATGGCTGTTGCTATAAGAGGCCACATCTCTAGGGTTTGACAGTTAACCAAAGAAGTAGAAGACAGCCTAAGGGTTCTCAGGCTGAAATTGCTTTCACATAGAACTATTTATCAATGTGCGTACTCCACTTTCTCAACCTTTTTTCTTCTGTGGCTTACTTTTGTAATGCAAATATCCTCAAGCTACCCCTGGGAAGCCTAAATATCCAAATTGAATGCACTCATGCTAACCTGAGCCTTTGTGTCATTCAATTAGTATGTAATTGGAATAGCCAGTATTTACTGAACAACTTTAATGCTAACTACTTGAGAGCCATGATGTGATTTAATTTTTACCATAAATCTATAAGTTTAATTTTTGTCTTGTTCTTACTTCACAGTTGTAGGAAGAAAAAGCCATTTAAAGCAGTAATAATAACAACAATAATAAATTGTTCATAAAAAATAGAAACAGGTTGTTATGGTCAGGTTCACACTGCTGGCAGAAATTATCTGACCAAGAGCAGTTTGGGGAAAAAAAGGTTTACTTTGGCTTACAGACTCAAGGGGAAGCACCATGATGGCAGGGGAAAATGACAGCATGAGCAGAGTGTGGACATCACCTTTTGGCCAACATCAAATGGACAACAGCAATAGGATAGTGTGCCAAACACTGGCAAGGGGAAGCTGGCTATAATACTATACTGCCTCCAACAATACACTGCCTCCAAGAGGTGTTAATTCCCAAATATCCATCAGCTGGGAACCTTGTACCCAAAATATCTAAGTTTATGGGGGACACCTAAATCAAACTACCACACAGATTGAATGCAATTTTTCTTGGATCACAAATATTTCATTCTAATCAAGAACTGAGTTCCAAATTGGTTCCTTCTGCTTTTACAATGTGTAAGAACTTTTTGATTTGATTTAGGACCTTAGTCAATATGTCAGGAACAAAATGGTCCATCTTTCAATATTTCTTGCTTGTACTGGACAATTTGAGGAAGTACAAAATAAAATTTGCTTTTGTGTCAATCTCTGTTTTTAAGATAGGGTCTTGCTATGACTGGCCTGGTACTCACCATGTTTCCCAGGATGGCTTCAAACTATAGCAGTCCTCTTGATCCAGTTTCCTGTGTTTTGGGATTGCAGGTGAACCATCATGGTTGGACAGTTATCATGTCTATTTAACTTAGTTCATCTGATGTGTCTCCCTCATATTTAGAGAATGCCAAGAAATGCACTATGTTTGTTTGTTTGTTTTTTGAAGTAGGGTCTCACTCTAGCCCAGGCTGACCTGGAATTCACTATGTAGTCTCAGGGTGGCCTTGAACACATGGCAATCCTCCTACTTCTGCCTCCCAGGTGTTGGGATTAAAGGTGTGCACCACCACACCTGGCTTTGCACTAAACTTTTTTGCCACCCAGGATCTGCAGGTAAAGAATCCTGAAATGAGCAGTGACCCACTTTCAACCATCTAAAACCAAACTATTCTATGTATATTCTGGATTCATGCTCTTCTTTTTCACATTCATAATTTTCAGTCCTGTAACACTGAATCTGCTTGTCTTGCTATAACAAGGATGTGGCATGGTACTCTCTGAAGAAAGAATGACAAAACATATAACCTTAAATTCTCCAAGGTGAGAATAATATTTACAGGAATAACCATCCCCCAAACAAGTGACTAATAATAGAAATTCAGATAGCATTTTCTTTATGAAACCAATTTTTATTTTGTAATCATATGTGTATCGTAGCCTCTAAATCATTATCTTTCATTGAACAGCAAATTTTTATTTGAGTAGATCCAATCCAATCTCATGGGTCCTTATTTCAGGAATGGAGAGATTGCTCAGTGGTTAAAGGCATTTGCTTACAAAGCCTGATAAATTGAATTTGAGTCCTCAGTTCCTATATAAAACCAGAGGTACTCAAAGTGAAGCATGAATCTGGAGTTCATTTGAAGGGCAAGTGGCTCTGTTGTGCCCATTCTCTCTCTCTCTCTCTTTCTCTCTTTCTTCTTGTCTTACTCATTGCAAATAAATAAAAATATTTTTTAAGTAGAAAAGATTTCCTGATAGATAAAGTGATAAAGCGATGTCACATTTTTTCAAGGTGGTCAGAGAAATGCAACATCAATGGCTTTCTGATCTAGGAAGCAGCTGTGAACCTATGGATGTGGGAGAACTGGAAAAGCTGGTGAGAGATGCTATCCTAAAATATTGGGAAAGAACTGCTGCCTAGCTGACATCTTCATGTTAAGCCATAGAGAATCATGTCTTGTCAGAGTTCTGATAAACACATAGGGAGAATAGCTCATGATCATATTTTAATGGAAGGAAATCTAATAAACATGGCTAGTTAAGCATTGAGGCTAGCTATGACTGACCTTGCATTCTTCCATCTGGGCTCCCTTCAATGTCTTTATTTTTGCTTTTTGATGGATAACTCCTAGAGAATTGGCTCCAGTCCAAGTTCTCAATAAAGATCCTGTAGCCTTTAGTCTGGTAAGCAGCCTTGTACCCCAGTAAGGCCATGGTTTTATCCTTGAATTAAGTATTAGCTCCTCCAGATCATTCTATAAAACTATGAATAATTAAATTGCTTGAACTCATATATATTTTATATCTCCTATACAATTGGCACTGACTTCAGAGGCCAAGTAGGGAATACATGCAGGTTACCCTTTAGAGCAAGCATCATCAATCATGGCCCTGTGGATCAAATGTAGCCCACTCCATGTGTTTTATAAATAAAATTTTATTATATCACAGACATTTTCATTAATTTGTGCATTGCCAATTATGTTTGTTTAATATTACAATAGGTAGAGGATAATAATCATATCAGAGTGCATATCCCACTAGGACTCTAACATTAATTCTATGTCTCTATCCAGAAAAAGCATGTCAATTATTAATCTAGAGGGAGATTTAAAAGAAAACAAATATAAACATATATTATAGGTCTTATTTTTTTTTTTTAAAGTACAGGGCTGAGGAATTGAACTCAGTGATTAAAGGCACTTACTCTGCAAGCCTTGTAATCAGTGTTTGCAATCCCCATCCTCACACAACGCCAAACACAGTAGCATATATGTTTGTAACCACAATGTGCCTACAAAAATGAAAGGTGGAGACCAACAATCATGAAACTTGCAGACAAATTACACTGATGAGCCAGAATCAAATGATCTTTTTTCAAACAAGATGGAAGGAGAGTGACAAGCCCTGAGGTTGTCTCTGACTTCCACACACATGCTATGCTCACACACACACATCATAACACACATATATCCATACATATATATAAGCAACTCAATACATAGATGATAGATAGATAGATAGATGATAGATAGATAGATAGATAGATAGATAGATAGATAGATAGATAGATAGATGGAAACTTCAGAGTGCTCTGGAAGCATCTTAGAGTATGGGAATGACATTTAATCTAATCTAGTGTAACCTCACTCAGGTTACAGGTCAGTGCACCACTTTTCATGCATCTGTACTCTTGTCGGTCAGTTCCTAGTTCTGCATCCCAGAAATGAAAGAAGCTAAACAAATACATGGTCTTGAATTATCTTAACTTCTTGTCCAAGCTTTCTAGTTTCTTAGTGATATATTAAATACAGTATGACATTAAGTTGATCTTAAGGCTTTTACTTCTAGAAAGGTCATACAGTTCTTATGTTGATTAAACAGAAAGTATTTTGAGGTGGCTTGATTCCACCAGCAGATGCTACTAAAGGCATCCCTGGGTTGTCTGTACTCTTCTCCTTCTTAGAATAGCCATCATTTTGTCCTCCTTGGTCCTTACCTCTTACTGAACTATGTGACTTTCTTTGATCAATTAAAAATTAATGAAAATGGCATAAGCCAGAGAGTCTAAAAGGTTCTTATGTATTTCTGCCTTTACTCTTATTTGTCATGTATAATATAGCATGCTGGAGAAAGAAAGAAGAAGTAGAGAGGAAAGTTGAATCAGCCTACTTATCTCAGGTTAGGTACAAAAAGATTCCCCCAAATATATGCAGTTTCCTGTACAAAATACTGTTAAACATTGACCCTTAAATGAGTCTCAAGAAGTCCAACTCAGATTTATTGTACTGACTAAATGAAAGTGACTCAGGGACAGTTTATGTCTATTTTATTGTCTGTTGTTTTAATACTTATTACATAATAAATGCTATGTGTTGGCTGCCCCACCACTACAACCTGCATAATGAAAATGTCAGCAGGTGCCATTGATACTCTGTTTTCATTATCATAATAGGCTGGTTAATATGATGCTTCAGTCTGTGGGGTTTCCAGATTATACACAAAAAAGATAAAATAAACATTTTCATTCTTAAATAAGTACCTGTCTCTTGCAGTCTAAGAGGTTTTCACCAAAGTTACTACCAAGTCTCTTCTTTACTCTTAGTTGCCCACCATAGCTCCCTTATTCTCCTTTTTCCAGAAGAACTGAGCAAGCTACATCTTGTCAGGGTCAGCACAGACTAGCTTGTAAAGTAGATCTATAGATGGTTTCCAAAGAGGCATGTTATTAAGGAACAATGCCTTTGTCTGGACAGCAGGGCTAAGTGGGACTTTTTTTTTTTTTTTTTTCCAGATGCGTTCCTGGAACACAGAGGGAATGCAGCTGCACGTCATTCATGGAGTGCTGTACAAGATGGGAACAGCAAGCAGAGGAAATGACCACACATTTAGGGCTGAGTACATGATGCAATTTTCTGTTCCTAATAGAAAAGACTCAGTTTCCTTTTCAGAAACAAGCACCTGCTCTAAACTTCAATATTCCTGTTCTTATGAGTGCCTCTATCCATCTCTGTTTCCTGGTCTTCTAAAGTTTAAGAATTATTTTATTTCTTTTTTGGGGGGAGGGGGGTTCGAGATGGAGTCTCACTTTAGCTCGGGCTAACCTGGAATTCACTATGTAGTCTCAAGGTGGCCCTCCTACCTCTGCCTCCCGAGTGCTGGGATTAAAGGTGTGTACCACCATGCCCGGCCTATTTCTTTTAAATATATTTTTAATTTGTATTTATTTATCTGACAGAGAAAGAAGGAATTGAACCTGGGTTCTCTGGCTTTGCAGGCCTTAACTGCTAATCCATCCCTTCAGCCCTTATTTTATTTCCTTATATGAATATTTTCACTGTTACATTTTCTCGTGCTATTTTGTGAGTAAATATGTAAGTAGCAGACAGCGTGTGATCTGTAAAATAACTAATATTCTTGAATCTTATTTTGAGTATTTAACCTCAATCTGTCCTTGAATAATATTTTTCTTTGTTATATATTTTCATTATGATAGTAGCTTTAAAAACAGTAATTGCATTAAATATGTTTTCTAAAATGAGTAATTTAGAAGTGTTTGTCTCTAGAACTGAACTGGAAAAGTCCTCCCTACTAATTAGCTTTCATAGTGTCAGAAGGTGTTATACAGACTGCTGTGGGGGAGAACTGTCAATGACCTCACAGTAGTGGACTTTGCAAACCATACTACAGGCCTGTTAGGCAGGAGGTACCCGTTAGCGCAAATGTGTAATGAATGCTATGGTGACGGGGAGATCACCAGCTGCCTTGTGATTGGACTTGAGGTCTACTCTTCAAGACAATTCATGACAGATGCTGTAACCTGGTCAAAACCACATGGCTGGGGAATACATAAGCCTGGGTAGAGCAGGTATTACTGTTGTCTTGTGAAGTGGACGTGCTGTCAAGCTGATACCTAATTATTTGCACAGATTAGTGCTGCTCTCAGCTTTCAGTGGAAAGGCTTGTTGCTTGCAGTGAGCTGTTTAATACAGAGACTCATAACTGATCAAGTGCTAAAAATAAGTGAGTGTTGTATATGCAGCTCTATATAAGACATCTATATTGTCCCCACCCAGGCTCTGAGAATATTGAGGGAATGGAAGTGGAATGAATATAAGAGCTAGAGGGTGAGAAGGAATATTATGGAAACTCTTATGTGGACCTGGCATGGCTAGTGCACTCAAACTCACAGCAACTGTGGTTACCTGCACATTATAGGGCCAGTGAACATTTAGTCATGGATAAGAGGAGAGGTTAATGAAGCTCCACCCTTGCCCAAGGAGCTATTGACCATGAATAGTTGCTGTGAGATGGTGGGAAGCTATTTTTTTTTTTTTTTTTTTTTTTTTTTTGGGAGAGAGAGAGAGGGAGAGAGAGAGAGAAAATTGGCACACACCAGGACCTTAGCCACTGCAATCAAACTCAAGATGCTTGCATCACCTAGTGCACATGTTCAACTTTGCACTTGCTTCACCTGTGTGAATCTGGCTTATGTAGGATCTGGAGAGAAATACAACATGGATCCTTAAGCTGTGCAGGCAAGCACCTAAACTACTAAGCTATCACTTCAACCCAGAGCTATTCATTTTAATGATATATTCACTAACGAGTTCAGATAGGATTCAATGGCATTAGAAGGGGGGCAAGATCAGATAATAATATAATATAATGTTTATACCCAATAATAATATTCATTGTATAGATAAAAATACAATATATATGTATAAAATTGTCAAATATCAAACAATAGAAAAATAAGTTTGTCTCTGTGAACAAAAATTTAATAAGTTTTTATTCTATAATCATTTTATTATTTTCTTAATGTAAATTATCTGTATTATCATAGTTACTGAGTTAATACTACTAATGCTATGCTTTCTCTGCCTTTCTGTTCTTCTTGGTATGTTTTTACCACCCACTCCAGTACTTACCATACAAGCAACAGCTTTGGCTTCTTAAGAGGTCTCACTAATTTTTCTCTCTTCCTTGTAATTTTTTATCATCCACCCATTATTCCTTCCAGGAAAATCCCCATTATTTATAATATTGTGACTTAGTTTCCTATAGTTTCTAGTACAAAGAACCATAAACTAAATGGCCTATATAACAACAACAACAAAAAAAACCTACTTAATTTTCTCACATGTCTGGAGGCTACTGTTGTTGACAAGATCATGATCTCTGCTTCCTCATACTTCCTGGTAGTTCACCTGAAAATTTGGTCAATCCTTGGTTTGTAGATGCATCACTCCATTATGACACACCAATCATGTTGCCACTCTGACTTTACATGGCCATCTTCCTATGAGGATATCTACATATTGGATAGATTACAGACACTCGACTCCTGTATGATCTCATTGTTACACATGACAGTTGCAACATCTCCTTTCAAAAAAAAAAAAAGAACAAGAGAAAACTAACTCTTCATAATTTCTCCTATTTACTTGTTGGGTTCTGCCTTTGCCACTTCTCCCATGGTTTCCCTTCTGGTCATAAGGAGCACTGTCCATAAGTTGGTGGTATTATGTTCTTTCTGCTTTCCTGGGGAATTTTTATTGGCCATGAATTCTGGCTGAAGCATGCCCAATAGCCTGTCCTTAGTTGATTTTCTAACTATCTATAAAAATATATATTTTGAAAAATTTTAAGTGATAATTTTCATGCTTCTCTTTTCAGATGGGGTGGCTACTGGTGAGACTCAAAACTCATCAATATGCTGAGAAGCAGTGACAGTTAAGTGTTCACTGCTAAATGAAATACCTCTATCACATCCTCTAAGGCTCAGAGACCATTGTGAGAAAAGGGAGTGAAAATAATGAAAGAGCCAAATTATGGGGAGTGGTGCTTTGGAACACAGTTTTGCAGATCAAAATTGTACATTGAATTCATGACCTCACAGTAGCTGTCATTATCTGCAGAAGACCTGAATAATATTGGGTCCCTCAAAATGTTCTTATGGAGGATGGAGAAGGGCAAGGAAACATGATATCAACATAGAAAAGACTAATTGAAAAGAAGTTCAGTAGAGAAAAAGTGAAACAAAAGAAAGTAATGGGAGTGGATTTTGATCAAAATGCATTATGTGTATGTATGAAAACTATCTATGAAAAGTTTTAAAATTAGGGGCTAGAAAAATGGTTTAGCAGTTAAAGGCACTTGCTTGCAAAAATCTGATTTCCTGACATTCTGGGATTGAATCTCTAGCACTCAAGTAAAGCCATTGTGGTCTGGAGTTCATTTGCAGTGACAAGAGGCCCTGACATACCAATTCTCTCTCTTTCTTCTCCCCTCTCAAATAAATAAATATTTAAAATTTTTAAAACATATTAAATATTTAAAAAATTTAGAACATATTAAATATTTTTAAATGATTTAAAATTGAATAGCAAGTTATTGAGAGGAAAAAAATATAGCCTAACTAAAGTGAAGTCTTGGTGTTCATGATGCAAATTTCTTTGTAGTGAATATGTGTCTATATGAACAGTGAAATATATAATAACCTTTTGACAAGAGTAACTGATAGTTAATAATAGAAACCCATAGTAAACACACCGTATAGCAATGACAAAGTGAAGCTGTTATCTTTAAAACTAATGAGTTAATATAGTTATTTGAAAAAGACTGGATGTGCACTTAAGAGACACCTTTCTAGTTTTTTTGTTTTTGTTTTTTTTTTTTTTTAATTTCTGATAGCAAAATTTAGCTTGGACAAATTTTCCAAGTCTTTAGCATATGAAATAAGCATTTGGCTACATGAATGTTGGAGCTCTTTATTTTTTTAATTCTAAAAGATTGTATCTCTATGAAAATTCTTTGGCCAAGAATACCAAATGTTAAACCAAACAAGATTTCATAAGTTGTAAAGGTTGAGTTATTCAGCATGCCTGCGTCCATTGATCACTTCCATCATATAAATGTCACCCGTTCCATCTGTATGCATTAGGAAGCCCTTCAGGCTAGCAGCTACTCTGACTAGCTCCATAAGGCCACACACACTTGGAAGTCTGTGTTAAACATCATTAAAGAAGGAACTATGTGATAAACTACTTTGTAAATTTAATTTTTTTAAGTTTATTTGACTATTATTATTATCAATCAGAATAATAATATTTAGAGCACATGAAAAATTTATTCAGCTTAGCAATATTCTCTTCAAATATCAATACTTTTTCCCTTTTCACTTTTATATACTAATGAAGTCAATACACTTAGACCTTAAGAGTATTCAAAGCTGAAGTTTGAGTAAAACAAATGAATAAGTGAGGAACACAGAAATGTTCTACCTTACTGATTAGAAGTGGGTCAGGAGCTAAACTACTCTTGTTTCCCTGGCTCTTTCTGACTCAAAATGCTGCCTCTTTCCCAGGTTGTCATGGTGAAAGAATAATGCAGATGATACCATCTGCAGAGTTATCCAAGGCACAATGGATGGAAGCTTAGGAAAGGAAGAAGTTCCTTGTGAGGCATTTGGAATTTGCCTGAAAGAGAGGTTGGCATATTAGACAAAAGGGAAGAGAAAGAAAAAGTATGTGAGTAAAAGATAGTTGTTGTATTATACTTAACAATTAGTAATTTGCAATAACAAAAATGTTTATGACAGATCTTAACAAAGTGGGGTTTGATTTTGCATGTATGACATAATTACATATAAGAAACAACACAGAAGACAATTTCTTGGTTTTAGTATGAATAGAGTTATGAGTGAGATCTTTTTTCTGAAAATATTTCCAATACATTTAAAGCATCAGTAAGTAAAATGATAGGTCTCACTCTTTTCTCAATTTTATACCATGCAATTTTGATATGCATGCATCAGAAGGAAAGAGACCCAATATCTCAGCTCCACTATGGATTTCTGGCCAGAGTATATCTTCTTTAGCCTCAGTTTTAACATCTGTAAAGCGAGAATGAGTACACTGATCTGGACCCAATGCAAAAGCATACTTTTCTTCATATAAGTTATATATATGTAACATTTCCTTATTAAACTTACAAAGCTGTTCTTGACTTCACCAAAGAATATCTCTGTTCCCATTTTCTTAATATATATGAAGCACTCACCCTGACCTTCTTCCACACCATTCATTTACTCTCTTTTTGTTAAAAAAAAAAAAAAAAAAAAAAATCAGCCGGGCATGGTGGTGCAGGCCTTTAATCCCAGCACTTGGGAGGCAGAGGTAGGAGGATCACCACGAGTTCGAGGGCACCCTGAGACTACATAGTTAATTTCAGGTCAGCCTGGACCAGAGTAAAACCCTACCTCGAAAAAAAACCAAAAAAAAAAAAAAAAAAATCACAGATTTTCGTCTAACAGAAGTCATCATCATTCCTCCACTCTCAATCTGTAAAAGTGACTTATAAATATCAAATGCTGTGTTCTGTGTTCTCCTGGCAAGATACTTTCCAAGCTTCATATATATATATATATATGTGTGTGTGTGTGTGTGTGTGTGTGTGTGAGAGAGAGAGAGAGAGAGAGAGAGAGAGAGAGAGAGAAAGAGAAAGAGAAAGAGAGAAAAGACATGCCAGGAACTCTAGCCACTGCAACTAACTCCAGTTGTACATGTACCACCTTGTGCATCTGGCTTTATGTCAGTACTGGTAATTGAACTCAAGTCTTTTCGCTTTTAGGGCTAACACCTTAACCACTAAGCAATATTTTCAGCCCCTCAAAGCTATATGTAGAGCTAAATACAAGCCCATCAGAGACAGTGACTAAATTCTAAGAATATTTTAAACAATCTGTCTGGAAAACATTCTCTCTTTTACTATGAAAGAGAACTCCACAGCACATTAGAATCAGTACTAGAAACAATGGCAGCACAAACTCCTGAAGACTGAAAATAGAAGCAGAAAAACCAGACTAGAGATAGAAGGAAATACCAGATTGTCAGTACACTTTGTTCCTATGTCCAGCACTGTATGCAGTAACCTTAGACTTTCCATCAGAGGACCTATTAAATCTTTAGTTTAAGCTAATTTGTCCCTGGGTTTCTATTAATTGCATACAAAAGTCCAAGCTGAGACACAGCACAAAAGTTGGGGTAAAATGGTAAAACCTTCAAAGTAGTTTTGAGTTTGTTCTTTGCTTACAAACACCACACACACACACACACACACACACACACACACACACACACACACACACACACACACACACACCTTAACAATAATATGCATCATCACCCTCTAAGATAAGGATGCCTTACGTGAATCATGGCTAGGCATAATCTTACCATTTCCCACATCATTTCTAGAAGTTCCTTTTGTGATTTAACATCACCAGCACCTTCTCTTTTTACAATGGAAAAGGGAATATTATTTTTCTTTCATCCCTGTTGCCATATTCCCCTAAAGAACCATTTCAATTTAGTGAAGTTGAGAGGGACCCAGCCATTTGAATCTACTGTTATGAATGTGGTGCTTGAAATGCCAGAGTCAATGACATGAGACACAGGGCTTCATTACTCCCTGCCTCACCCAGACTGAAGTTTCTCAGGACCCAGAGATAGTTTGCTGCCAGAAAAATACATTTGAATTTTAATGTGTCAAATCTCTCTTCCAGTAAAGCAAATGGTTTTCAGAAATCTTTTGAATAGCCTAGTGACTCAGCTCTATACCTCGAACTAGTGCCTAGAACTGAACTGAATATATTTATTGCCACTTTGTTACAGTAAATGAAGGAATATGTGGTTTAGAGAGTAACATGTGTCTATCACAAAACATTTAACACATGAAAGCCTTTCAACAAGATCATTCACACTTCAGATAAGGCAGCATTAAGGAGGCGAGAATTTGTATTTTGACTGCCAGCTTTGAGACTCTTGACTGACCTTTTCTCTCCTAAGTAAATTTGGGGAAACTGCAGAAACTTTTTCTATTCTCAGTGTCCTTATAAAATTGAAATATAAATGACGTGTACTTTCACCACATTGTGAACTATATACTTCATTAAAGTGGTAGCTATTATTAATCACAAACATTTTATAATTAATAGTGAAGAATTTTCTTAAAAGAGGGAAAATTTGTTGACTCATCAATAAACATTTACAATGCAGTTTAGAGGTGTAAAAACAAAACAGAACAAGAAACAATGGGAATCAAAATTCCTGATTTAAAATCTGTGTCCAGCCTTTAAATTATCAGCTTTATGTCTATAACTTCATTTATTTTTTTTTAAACCTTTCCTTCTCTATGATGATACATCCCTATGATATTAAGATGACTATCTTTTTAACATTGTGTGAATCACATGGCGAGCACCTAAGAAGTGGTGGTCCTTGTTATTGGTTATTGATGTCATTGCTGGTCAGGGGTTGTAGCATCCTGTGGTACTTATAAAAACCATAATGGACAAAAGTAGAATATAGCTGCTTCAAGGTAAGGTTTGGAGTTTCTGTGGGACAAATTGGGTTTTTCACTCTAGCTTTGAGTCTTTGGGGAGATCTCATTGTCTTAAATCAGAATGTTAATAATGTAGAATTTGTAGGGAAGATAGATTATAAAGGACTTATTGCATGTATATCAATTATGGGAACACCTGAGGAGTAAAAACAAGACTAGTTGAGGCTGGAGAGATGGCTTAGAGGTTAAGGTACGTGCCTGTGAAGCCTAAAGATCCAGGTTCAATTCTCCAGATCCCATGTAAGCCAGATGCACATGGTAGCACATGCATCTGGAATTTGTTTGCAGTGGCTAGAGGCCCTGGTATGACCATTCTCTCTCTCTCTCTCCCCCTCTTTCTGTCTCTAATACATAAATAAATAAATAAAATTTTAAAAAAAATCTTTAAAAACAAGACCAGTTCTTTATGTCATCCTCCATCCTCCATGTCATAATGTGGAAGGGCTCAGAACCATACTGGTCTCATGGGTGGAGACAAGACAAACAACAAGACAACTGGACAGAGGAGTGGGTACCTTGAAAGAGGAGAGTCCTCTGTGGATGGGAGGGAGACAGGGGAGAGGGGACTTACTTACTATTATTCTTTAAAGCAAGGGAATTTTTCAAAATGATCTGAGAAATCAGTGTTCATATCACTACATAAGAGTGTCTTGATCAACTAAGCTATGCATTCCTATCTGATTCTAAATTCCGAAATCTTGTCATTAAACCATCTTGTTTCTTTTTAAGAAGATGAACATTAGAGCGAAGCCAAAGGCAATTTTACATTTATTTTACTGCCATTTCAAATATATCATTGTAGGGTGTCAGAACACTTTTGAAATATATATATATATATATATATATATATATATATATATATATATATATTTAAAGAAATTTAAAAAAAGTAGCTGTGATAACCACCAACTGCTTGCAAAGTAAATCGTACTAACCTCTCTGCTCCCCATTTGCAAACATATTTGGATTACATCTGGAACAAAATCATTAGTGGCAGGAAGACAGATGTTCTTCAAAGTTCGGGTGTGCATGTAGACATCGAATATTGATAGAGATGTTATTTACTCATTTGATTCTTTACTCTTTTCCAAAAAAGATGAATGTTGAGCTTTTTCAAGATTTATTTCTTTTTTCTTTAGTTCCCAAGGTGACAAATCAAAGTTCACCTCAGGAACTTACACAGTATATCATGGAGAGAGAAATCCATCAGTCATGGGAAGATATTAATAACTGGCATTGTGCAGTTGTCAATCAGCATAAAGTCTTTCCTCAGCAGAAAATTTAAGAATCTTCTTTATAACAAAGCAGCATATATATGACAATGAAGGTAAAATATATCTTGCTATTAATAGATTGATTAATACAGCAAATGTTACTCTAGATTTTAATTTTAAATATGATTCATTAAAGTTAAATACCAAATCATCATATTTACCTTGAAGGCTGATATGTAAGGAAGGAAATTCATGTGATATGAATTTCAATCTTTAGAGTATATGTAATGTGCTTTGAATTATAAAAAATAAAATAGAGTTTGATAAGGGGGGGGAATAGAAAATGTGACTATGACTTTGAGCTTCAGCTATTTGAACTGGTATAAAATCTTCACATTAGTTAGTAAAACATACTAGAATTTGTGTTATTCTTAGACAGTTAGCTACAGAAAGTTCAAATAAAAGATTTCTTCTCAATAGGAACATAACATTTGTATTGCTATATAGAGTCTATTTTTAATATTCCGTTCACATTTATTTATAAACATTAATTAATGAGTGTAATTTCCTTGTCTCCTCTGCTTCTAAAGAGAAGAACTGAATTCAAACTCACAATAAAATGTGGGTTCATATGTTAACATTCTCAAAAAAGTAACCAAGCAAATAAAAGGTTGAACACTCTGCACACGAGTAAAAATATCTTCTGTTTTAAGGAACACAACTAACAGAAAAGTATTTTTCTTGAACCCCTAAAAAAATGCTATGAAATTCAAGAAGGAAAGATGACTTTCAGTAGGATAGGCGTTATAGACTAATTGTTTGTCTAATCAAACTCTCAAGTAGACAACCTAACCCCAAATGTGGCAGTATTAACAGGTGTGTATGTGTGTGAGGGTGTATATACTTAAGTCACAAAGGGTGAAGTCTTCATATACTCAATAGAACTGTGTTGTATCTTTCCTCCATATGAGTACCCAGGGAGAAAATAGCTGCCTATAAATAAGGAAGGGGTTCTTCCCAAGACACTCAAATCCTCTAGGAACTTTGTTTTGGATTAATAGTTTCCAGAACTATATGAAATACATTTTGAAGTTTAAGCCATAGAGTCTGTGGTATTCTGGTATGAAAGCCAAAAGTCACTAAAACAAAAGGTAAGACATATTTTTGTTGTTTGGTTTTTCCATTCTGTCTTCTCTGTTGCATCCTTTCTTAGGTTGCCATTCAGTTTGAAGTAACTATAGCTGCATACAATATGAACCCCATCAAATACATAAAGCTTCCTCTACATATCTCATTTGAATTAGAACCTTCTCCATCTTTGTTCTCAAAGTCCTTCGCTTATTCCTATAATGTAAGTCTTAATAAATTGTTCATGGATTTCTGCTACATTCTAGTCTTCTGTAACCCAATAAAATAATCCATGATTTATTCAATTGATTTAGCATGAAACATGACAGAGGTATTGAACAAACACTTATGAATCAAAGAATGTATGCATTTTATTCTGATTTTATAATAAGACTTTTACAATCATTAATGCTGGTGCCTACTATATAATAGGCACATAATTAATATTGGTTAAATATTTGTGTATTAACCAAAGTCAGTTTCTTGTTTTTTTAATTTATTTTAATTTACATTCATGTTGGTGCCTTTGGTAGCCTCCTCCTTGTCTTCCCTGCTCCAAAGGGACCCTCCTCATTTGGGAATGTGGGTCGAAAGTCACTTTCTTTTGTTTCAATAAGGTCAATATGAAACTGCTTTTACAGTTCCCCCTGACCAGCTCACAAAACAAGACCTGTGGATATTTGGCCCTTCACCTTGTCACATCTACTTCCAACAGTTCTTTTGTTCCTTACAATTATTTGTTCCTGGGGAGAAAATCATGCTCTGAGGTGACTAATTATATAATAAATGGAAGGACCTAATATGGTCTTTTAAACCCCCACTCTAGCATCAAATGTTTTCTCTTGTAGCCCATTGCACTCAAACACAAAATAATTATATTAACTGGGGGTTTGTGGGGGTGATTTTTTATTTAAAGAAATGTTAATTTGCTATTAAGTCTCTTTTTGAAAGACTATAATAGCTTAATGAATGCATTAAACATGTGCAAATTAGTTTTTTTAACTGCATTACTTCATTTCAGATTGAAAGGGGGTGATGCATCATCGTCATCTCTGTGGGAATTAATGAAGCATTAGGCCATCTCCTGTCATGGAGGCTAGACTTATGAACGATTTGCTGATTTGCACATGCGAACCTTGTCCTGCTCTCTCTTTCCACCCACTGCATACATCTTTTCTGGGCCCTTTGCTTCTACAGCCAGAGCTTTGGTACTTGAAATACAAATGTCCTCTCACCATCAGTTTGGAAGTGAAAAGTAGTCTATTGCAAGTGACAAATGTTGTTTACCATAACTAGCAAAGAGGGTGGAACAATGAGTGCATATATTAGCATCACAGGGGATGGGCTTGGTCGTCATTCAATTGCCAGCTTGCCCTGAGAAGACACATAACCTCTCCTAGGCTCCCTCAATCACCCACTCACTCTTAGACATCTACATTAAAATAAAGAGCTCCAGGCAAGGCAAGCTATCTTAACTATAATAAGTGGCAAGGTGTTCTCAACTCAACAGCTTTTGTCACCAGCTCTCAATCTCTCCCCATCACAGGCACAGCTTTCTCTGCTTGCATCTGTTGATGTATTTGTCTTATCATGCAGTTCCCAAATCAGCAGTTTCAAGCCTCTGTGAACAAGCAGCATTTAAAATCCATGCCTTTAGTTCAATAGCATAAACTATCTCTTAGCCACATTTATTTTTATAATTAGCAGGTATGACATTTAATTTTGTTTCAAGTATCTTTGATACATTTTCACTGTATCTTGAGATAATTGAAGATGTCATAGCCTATTCAAAAATCAGGCATTAGATTAATAATAGAAATAGCATCTGTGAATGATATGAAAATATTTAACAATGTGAACTAAGATTTCTTTTCCACTGAAGCATTGTTTTACCCTGTATAGCTTACTTAAGAAGATTTATTCATAGATACACACACACACACACACACACACACACACACACACACACACAAAGGTATATCCCACCCTGCACAGCATATTTTTTTCCTTCCTGCCTAGCCACCATCTTAGGATTCCAGCAATAATCTGACTTTCTCACTAGCAACAAAATTTGTTTATTGTTACCCATGCTTATTTTCAAGTTATTATTAACATTTAATGCATATTGTTTCCACTTCCATAGCATAGCACCCATTCTAGCAATTCTATATTCTAATAGTAGATTCAATGTAAAGCAGTTCTTTGAAGCTTTACTGTCTTAAATCAGATTTGGTATAACTAGTTTATGACAATTCCACCCTAGATGCACCCATCTCTTTCAATGTCAAAAGCTAAGCAGGCCTGGACCTGATTATACTTGGATGTGAGATTTGAGAAACTATGTCTGTATTAGTTTGTCTTCTCATCGCTAGAACAAAATATCTTACCAGAAGCAATTTAGGGAAGAAGAGATTTTATTTCAGCTTGAAGTTCAAGAAGGCAGAGTCCATCATTGTGAGCAAAGTATTGTGGGAACAGGAAGCCAATGTCACATCCTCACACCTGCAGGAAGGAGATAGAGGGAACAGCAGGCAGGGCCAAGATGTCCTGCCTCCAAGTACACAATTCTTCCAACAAGGTTCCACTTCCTCAGTTTTCATCAACCTTCCCAAACAACTAAGGACCAAGTGATTAACACATAAACCTATGAACGCATTTTACATTCAGTCCTCCACAATGTCCATGATCATTATCTGTGTCATAGCTAACATTGTCTAATCTGATGCTGTTAGCCAAGTTGATCTCTCTTTCCCTTTTTCTTTTTCTTTCCTTCTACCCCATCTACCACTCTCTCCTCTCTTTCTAGCCATCCAGAAATGAATGAGGTAATTTAAAAAGACCTATGCTGCATCCACTGGTTACCATACCCCTGAAAAAGTTGATTACAAGTAATTGGTATTTCCCCAGGAATCTCATGATAGATGATTAAAAGCGAAATAAAGTGTGGGTTCAGCCAGAGGAGGAACTTGTTTCTGGGAAAGAACTACAACGTGTCCAAGGACCTCATAGGAAGTACTCAAGTTGAGACACTGAGTTTGGAGGGATGACACTCTGACTGGAACTGCTTTACCATGATTGCCTCTGGCAGTGTATTAAACAGGCACCTTTGTGTCAGGAGGAGTCATTGGATCTCTTTGTCCCTCTTCTAAATGTGTAAATATTTTTAGAATTTAATGATGACTTGTTTAACTGGCTTATTGAGGTCATGTTGCCAAATCAGACTTGTAAGAGGACTGTTAGTGCTCAAGCTCTGAACCCTGATAACTCCAGTAACCATTCTCTCCTTCATCTCTCCTGCTTTCCTTTTTCTCTCTTTCTTTGTCCATAGATGCATATTTTATTAGTTAACTTTTTTCTTCTGGTAAACAGCAAAAGCTGAAAAATGGGGGAAATGAAATAATTTATAACTTGTAAAACAGGACAATCTTATACCTTGTAAGTTACGAGTTAGTGCACACAGAAGGATCACAGTAACTATAGCTCTTGGATTTTCTTTCTGAGGACAGCAATACTATAGCCAAATCTCTGAATGTGGAAATTGTGTCTTGACAATTTGACCTGCAAAACCTGGAGCATACATCTATACCATCATCAAGAAACTGTGGCCACAGAGAGGATTATTCAGTAAAGACAATAAGCAAAAATAGTATGCAACATGTACCTCATGTAGGAAGTATATTGAAAATGCTTTCTCCCAGATTGCACTTAAATTCTATACTTCAGCAACTCCCACATCATGCACATATTTTCTTCACCTCTGTATTTAATATACAAGAATAGAAGCACATAAGGGAATTTTTTTTTTTTTTTGATTTTTCGAGGTAGGATCTCACTCTGGCCCAGGCTGACCTGGAATTAACTATGTAGTCTCAGGGTGGCCTCGAACTCAAGGCAATCCTCCTACCTCTGCCTCCCAAGTGCTGGGATTAAAGGTGTTCGCCATCATACCCGGCTAAGGAATAATTTTTTGAAACTGGGGAAAAAGAGTTCATTGGACTTGGAAATACCAATTTTACATTGATTCATCTGCTTCCATCCCAATTAACATATAAATAAATGCTTACATATATGATATGTAGGCAAGGTGTTGAATAAGTTCTTATCTATCAAATCCTGAAAAAACAAATGATGGAATTTGTAGAATATCCTTGTCACTAATGATGATCTTTGTTTGAAAGCATCTTTACCTGAATGATTGGTATTTTTGGTTGTGTGATAATGACATATATATAAAATATAGTCTGTTATGCATCATTGGTATATTCTAGTAGTGTTCTTCTAATAATGAAAGTCGTATACACTGAGTGTAATTATATGCTTTATGCATACATATATATGAAGAAGATAATTGCATATATATTATATATAAAAGAATATATATATCTTTCCTTAGTTTGTTTTCCAGTTAAAATAAATGAGCATAGTTGTATATGCCTATGATTCCAGCACTTGCAAGGTAGAGATAAGGTGATTATGAGTTCAAGGTGTTCTAGACCTAGCCCCAAACCAATATCAACATCAAGAAAAATCTGGAATTGTCCATTAATTTCACAGGTATTTATAAGATGACTGCTGGTCCATGCCCTCGTATTTTCTTTCACATGGTTTCCAAATATATTATCACATGTGATGCTTTTAATGGTCCTGTGGAAGAGTCAAGCAAAATATGGTCTTTCACAGTGTGGAGAAATTTCAGCCAGGACATACAATCCTTAAGTGGCAACACCTGGCATTTATTCTAGATTGTTCCTCTATGGGTTGTGTTTAAAAACAGAGTTGTTATTGACACAGTAAACATCAGGTTCTTGTCCTAAAAGAAAAGCATCGAATTAAGGTTGTGTTTATTGTGCACTTAATCTATGCCTACATTTCTGTTTGATAGAGTAGATTCATGACTTCATTTACAACCCTCACTGTGAACTTATATTATTAGTTTTATTGCCTCCTTTACATATTACAGAATAGTGGATTAGCAATTTTCAGGAACTCCTTTATGGACATAGAGCTAAGAGATATAGCCAGTTCTAGTTCTGAAATCTATGCATTGTCTTTTGACGATACCTTAAATCGCAAGACACAAACTAAAATTGTCTTCCTAGTGCTGAAGACAATGTCTGAATAAGCAGGGCTGCCACGAGGAGAGAGAGACAGAGATAGAGATAGAGATAGATACAGAGAGAGAGCGAGAGAGAGAGGGAGAGAAAAGCCCTGGGCTTTTTTTCTTAAACTCCTGCAAAAAATTAGTCATGATCAAAATTAAAAACTTTAAACCTTAGCGATCCTATGAAGGCTGTCACCTGGGGCCAAGAGAAAAGAAATAAGAGTTGGGAGTCAATGTCAGAGGCTCAAGAATTGCTGTGGTGAAAAAGTGTAACAACCAGCAGGTAGGGATTGTGGTCTGTCTACTGACTAGTTGATACCAAGCTACCATTTGGTTTCTCCTACCATGAATGTGCAAATTTACATGTTTGCATGTTTGGTTTTCAAGGACAGAACTATATGGGACCTTAATGGACAATTGTAGCAATATAATATTTTTTCCAAATAAAAATAAAATAGTTCTTGAATATTTGTCATATTTTGTATCAGAAAGTATGGTGAACTGCAGGAAAAATAAAGCAGAAATGGCTTCAAGCACATCTGGGGAAAAAAAAAAAAAAACTTGCATGCTGGTAGTGAAAAAGACATGTAAACAACTTAATATGATATATGAATGATAATAGAAACTATCCTGGAAACAGTAAAGATATATTACCATATTAAAATGATCGGCTCTACTCCAGAAGACCATCTGACTCTTCTGCATTTTGGTCTATAAATTTTGCTTCTTGTTGACATTATACAATCTACAGCAATCAAGAAAAATACCTTAAATCATCTGACAGAGTGAATGATCTGCACAATGATGTCTTATCTCTCAAGTCAGGGGCCTTCCTTCTGTCCCTCTGCTCCTCCCAGTGAGCATACTCATAATTACATTCACACAGGCTCTTGTAACTGCATTAAGGTTGTGGATAAACATAGGAACTATATTTAGAAACTTAAAAAAATTACAAATGGAGTTATTCTCATCATTTATTCATATGCAGGCTTTTTATTTTTATTTATTAATGAAGTTTAGAAAATTGTTCTAGTAGAGCATCATGAGGCATTTTTAAAAGTAAAATATTACTAATCCACTTTCCAATGGTTCTGTCACAACCTAGTGTTCATCTTTGGAACACACAGCTCATCCTCTAAGAATCTCAAAATATGATTACCATTTAGATGCTTCTGGCTATTAATTGATCCCACAAATGCAATTGGATGAGTTCTAACAAGACTAAGATAGGAAGTCTTATGTATTTCACTTATTTGAAGAAAACTCTTTGGGTATATTTCCTATCCATTGAAAGTATTGAAGAAAAGACTCAATCCATCATTTTGTACTTTAAAAATAAATGACTCATTTTTATAGAACACACACACACACACATACACACACACATATATAAGCATGATCAGTTGGAATAAATTGTAAAATGTTTTTCAAGCTACATTCTGGAAATTTTCAAAGAAATAAGAAATGTAGTACAAAATATCTGTACTATTCAAATAATTTTAGAAATAACCATACTGAAGAATTTATTCTTATTTATAGCATGATTAAATGTAACAGAAGATCTAAAATGTTCTTCAGTTAAACAGCAATTTTAAATTTAATTAGTTTGTTTAGTTTCAGCAATACGTTTAAGCCAAGGCGCACTTAATTTATGATATGTCCCTTCATCCCATGTATCACCACATTTAGATAACTGTGTAGTAGAATACAGCTAATGTTTCTCTAACAATAATGATTTGTCTCCATCAGCTCCACATCCTACTTGAGTAAGGCAGTGGATCAACCAATATAAAATCCCTAGAGTTAAAGGGAATTTATTTCAGAGGCTCTCTAGCCTTTGTTACCTCTTTTTCTCTATTTAGTCCAGCTTATTTTTTAGTTCAACATTTTTTACAGAATAATAACTTCATCACATTTAGTCATTTAAGATATTATCATTTACTTATCTCACTAAAATATTTTTCCTACTTCTGTGCTAAAATTGCCATGAGAAAGTAATTTTTCTTGTTGTTGTTTGTTTGTTTTTTTCAAGATAGGTTCTCACTATAGCCCAGACTGGTCTGGAATTCACTATGTAATCTCAGACTGGCCTTGAACTCATAGCAATCCTCCTACCTTTGCCTCCCCAGTGCTGAGTGCTGTGTTCAAAGTGTGTACTACCATGCCCCACAGGTTATTATTATTTTTATTTTTGCTAAAAGTTGCATTTACCATAGCAAGTATGATATCTGTTACATAATTTTTGATTAATAAATGTTTCTTGAATGATTAAGGCATAACAAACAAAAAAAAAAACCTAGAAGCTTAAGGACACCACCTGAGTATCTAAGTTCTGCCCTGTGCAAGTACTTAGTTAATGACTTAGATAAAGCTGGAAGGAAGTACTTATTAATTTGCAAGTGGCATAAAGTTTATAAAGTGAGCAGGGAATAATAAATGAGTGAACAAGATAGGTCTCACTGGACTGAGTCAATGGTCAGTATCCCTAGACATGGCTAGTAATAGGATAAATGGTTAGCCTGCAAAATCCTACTGAACAATTACAGACTGTGAAACACAGGGTTAAACAACAAGAAACATTTTCTTATTCATTAAGGCACACACAAATGCATGCACCAACTTTTATTGCTATTGAAATAAGCATCAAGAGTGAGACATTGCAATGTATGTCAACATAGACTACAAGGAGAGACAGACCATCAGGATTTGGAAATAAAAGGCCATATCATAAAAATGAAAATGTAGGAAGTGTGGAATTTGTATTGACTACTTACTAGTGCCATAACTTTGGTAGTTAATTTTTTAAAACATTATTTATTTATTTATTTATTTATTTATTTATTTATTTATTTATTTATTTATTTAATAGAGGGACAGAGAAAGAGAGATTGAGAGAGAATGGGCATGCCAGGGCCTCCAGCCACTGAAAATGAACTCCAGACACATACACCACCTTGTGCATCTGGCTAACATGTGTCCTGGGGAATCGAACCTAGATCCTTTGGCTTTGCAGGCAAATGCCTTAACTGCTAAGCCATCACTCCAGCCTGGCAATTAATTTTATTTTTGTGGTAGGGTATTATACTATTTACCTTCTCCTTGCTAGGACAAACCCCACAAAAATCAGCTCAAGAAGGAAGGGTTTATTTCAGTTTATATTTTCCGGTTACATGACCAAGGAAGGCATGGTGGCAAGAGCTTGAGGCAGCTAGTCACATTAAGTACACAGTGAGGAAAGAGAGACTGATGAATGCTAGTGCTCAGTCAGCTCTCTACCGTTTCTATAGTCCAGTATCCCTGTCCATGATATAGTGCCACTTACAGTTAAACTGGTTCTTACCTCCTCCATTAACCTAATCCAGACATTCCCTCAAAGATGATTCTAGGTCCTTTCAAGAAGACAAGTATAAACTCTCACAAGTCTCTTCATTGGTAAAATTAGAGACTCTTTCAAAGTTGTTACCAGGATTCAGTGCTCATAGGGTCAAGATGCTAGATCAGTTTCTCTTCCTAAATATAAACTTTCTTTATTCATCACCATAGCAAAAGTAGACTTGTTACCATTACAGTAATTCTATCTTGAGTTTGAAAGAAAATTCAATGAAAGGCACCTCAGAAGGCATACTGTTAGGTGGCTCATCAATATACCCCTGGCAACAGATAGATCTGGTTGGAAGGCCTTGTGTAATAGTTCAGTGAGCTTAAACAAGTAGTTTATTTGCCTCTGATTATACTTTCTTACCTACTCAGGGCAATTGAAAAAGTAAATGTGTGATATCTGAGAATCATTCCTAGCTGATGGAGATTGTCTGTAATAAACACCCAACCACAGAAGCATGTAAGAATTTTAAAGCATGGAAACTTTGTTAAGTAATAAAAGCAACACAACAAAACTAAGGCAAAGCTAATTCAGGGCAATATACTCAATATTTTCAAATGTTTTTCAAATGTTTAAATTAAGAGAGTGGTGGAACTCTATGTATACCCAAAGGACACAGTTTACAAAGAGGCTTTGCATATAAACAAGTTAAATTACAACAATAATAACTTTGATCAACTCTAGCTACCTCTAAATAAGACAGGTGACCTTGTGAAATAATAAACTTTGTAACTCAGGAGTTGAAGCCACTGAAACAACAATGTGCAGGAAGTGAATAATTTTTATTATTATTATTATTATTATTATTATTATTATCATTGTTATTGTAATTTGTCAACTCCTTGTTTGTATCTAGAATTCTTAACCTCTTAAGAACACTTTTGGGATGATTTTTTTTTTTTTTTCCTTAGTGTTCTGACTTAGGTGTCTTACTGCTGGGAAAAGAGAGGTTGAGAATGACAAAACAAACAAACAAACAAAAAAAAACCTTAAAAGAAGTTTCCATTCCACCATAATTTGCTGATAATGCAAACACATTCAAATGATTGATATTTATACTGATTCATTGTCTGCATGTAGGGTAAAGACTACAGCATATCTTCTGTTCTAGAAGAACATGTAAATCACATCAGGATGCCACACTTCTAAGACAAGAGGGTCAGCTATGCTCAACATCAAATCTCCCTTTAATTTAAAAAGGAGATTTGTTTGGTATTGAGGTAAAAGCTAGGGAAACAAAGGAAATAAAATGCAAATGTCAAAGTGTGATTTGCCCTTCATACTTGGTGAAGACTAGTATTTTAAGAAGACAGAACTTCAGGGTAGAAGCTGGTAACTCCGTGCCTATGACTTGGCTGAACCACCCGGCAATATCATAGTGGCTATTTTCTCTTAAGCATGGCAGGTACCTTGCTCTGCATTCCACCTGCATTAGCTTAATATCTTGCATGTGTTATGAAGGAAATATGATTTGTGATATTTTCAAGGTGATTCAACTGACTGGGATTCACAAGGAGGAGTTGCAAAAAATGAAGCTCAGATATGGCCCAGCTATTCAGTATTTGCATGATTGTGAAGTTTCTGTTGTCAGCTTAATGTCATACCACATTCAAAATCTCCACAGTCCACTCTTCCTGCTCCTCCTAAAATCCTTTCTAAATTATTTTCTCTTCTCTGGGTCACTCCAGAGAACCTATACATCATACAAAACACCATGAAGATTTGTGGGTCAGTTCTTCATTATAGCAGGACACTAGTTTTTTTTCAATAGCTTGTTTTCCCAATTAAATGACAGGTATTTGTATATTTATCAATTATTGCATGCCTACTACATAGAAATATTAGTAGCTCAACGAATAGTACAGAACAATATATTGTTACTACTTATAATATATGAATAATGCCCAATATTTATTTAGGGATTACCATGTGTCTGATCCTATTCAAAGCACTCTTCATGCATTAATTTCACTTAACATTCCAAGAAACCAACGCAATAGGTATAATTACCATATACATTATGCAAAGCTTTAAGTACCTTACATACTTAATTACATGAACATGTCTTTTCTTATCCTTGAAAACTTGCTATGATTTTAGTCTAAGTTTCGCTCATCACTTGCCTTCTGCTTCCTCTAAAGTCTCCCTTATAAGGAGCCAAGAAGCATAACAGCCAGGGTTAAATCAGGCCATTCCTGATTAGACCCATCTTTTATAGGGAAGGCATCCCCTCAGTTTGTGAGTGCAACCCTTGGGGATCAGGCCTCAAACTTTTTTTTAAGTTACTTAATTCCTTCTCTGACTTATCTTATGATCTAAATGATAGGAGGAGATGGGGAGTCCAATTCTCTTGGTTCTAAGTAATCCCTTCTTGAGTTTGTCTAGTGAAAAGTAAATACTCCCTTAAACCCATGGCCACTCATAAGCCAAACCACCTGCATCTCTTGTCTGGGTTAGGCTTTTGATTGATTTTAGGATTTCTACTCTTCACTCTGTTCCCCTGTGTGGGTCCCCAACAATAGCTTAGAAGACTAAAATTTAGAGCTTTGAAAATGACTCAGTGTGTAAAGCCATTGTTGTGCAAGCATGAGGACCTGAGGGATAATCCCAAGAATTATGTAAAATACTGGAAGTTGTGGTGTGTACCTATAATGCTGGTGCTAGGGAGGTAGAACACATAATCCCTGGAGCTCACTGACTAACCATGTTCATCAAATCTATGAACTCTAGGTTCAAAGCGATGCTCTGCCTCAAAGAATAAGATAGACAGTAACCCCCCCCCCCAGTATCTACTTCTGACTTTCTCATACATGAGCATAAATAACACATATATACACATGCATGTATACCACACACACATACATATACATATATGTATTTATGCATATATATATATATATATATATATATATAATATGCATAACACTTATATGTTAATAAAATTATGTCAGTAGTTTGCTGAAGTTACCAGTTTCTTATGATCAGATCTAGCCCAAGATCCCACACAGTATAGTTTGTACATTTTATCTGACTCCTTCATGGACTTCTTGCTCCTTCCCTCCAGCCTTCTTCACCTCCTGGTATATCATGACTTGAGTTTCCTTATTTCTCATGCCTCATTGCTTCAGTAGTCTTCTATGTATTAGTCAATCTGGATGTTTGGCTAGCTCTCTTCTGGTCTTGTATTTACATCTCTTTCAAAGGTTGTCTTTTAGACAGGTCTTTTGTGGCATCATCATTTTGAAGCTCCCCTGTTCTTTCCTGAGTTCATGAATCTCTTATGGATTGTTAAGATTCACAGTGGTTCTAGTGTATGGAATCATAGTTTGTATGAATCAATGCATGTGATTCTTTCCAGTATGTATCTTCACAAATAAAATCCAAGCTTCATTAGATTCAAGGATATGGACTATAATTTTTCTTGGCAAATAGTGCTAGACACATTGTAAGAACAAAATAAATATCTCTTAAATGAGTGAATGCATTTTTCCCTTCACTTTTACAAAAATTGTGCCTTTAAAGTCCTTTTGTCTCTTCAGTGGATAGTGTTGGCTAATTCCTACCCTTCATGTTCTGCTTTACAAAACCTTGGCCATGTTTATTTATCTTTTCATGTAACCTATTTCTCTCTATATATCACAGACTATTAGTCTAATGTATTTAGTGAGTACCTTTTTGTTTATGCATTTTGTAGGTAGGCTTGTATTTTTCAATGAATATATTTTGATTTGTATTAATGGGAATTAGTTGCCATCATTTTATTTATTTTGCTTTCCAGATATACTTGTGTTGCTTTGTGCACATGTAGCTTGGAGTGTCTAGTGGCATTCTGAAATCCATGATGGACAAGACAACATAACTTTTACCTATGTGATGCTCCAACCACGGCCTGCTATCCTCCATCCAGCCAAGTATGCACTGTGTACCTTCTCACTTGTTGCTTTATGTCCATACATTCAAAAAATTGAATATGTACTCTCAAAAGACATTTGTGATGTTCTTACATTTATATTTATTTTGACCAGAATATTCTCACAAATACATACCGATTTCTTCCATACCTATGTTCTCATATCCCCATACCTGATAAAAAATTGCTATTACTGAAATCTCTATTTTGTTCTGAAGAACTTTCTACATTTTGACATATTGTGGCATGCATTATATCATGGTATCATGTTACATTTTTTTAACCCTTAGCTTGTGTCCCCTAAGGTAGGGAATTCCATAAGTACTTTTGTATGCCAATATAGTCAAAAGTCTATTGTAAAACAAAAAATTTATTAAATAAGTTGTCAAACAAAAAAGAAAGCTGGGCTCAATCAATTCACCACATTCATGCTTAGAACATGCACTTCTGGTAACAATTCACTGTGTAAGTCTTGATTTTGATGTTGGAGATAGCTCTTTTCTAATTCTTTGACCAATGCTTAAATTTTGTTCATGTATGAGGAGACAGATTATGCAATTTTAAATAACACAACTGAGGCATTGAGGCATTTCAAAGGAGAATTTTAATAGATAGATAGATGATGGATAAGTAATGATAGATAGATGATTGATAGATACATAGATAGATGATTGATTGATAGATAGATAGGTAGATAGATAAATAGATAGATGACAGATAGAGAATGGGATTTGGTTTTGATCCCAGACTGGAGTAATTCCATACTAGAGCTCTCCCCTCCCATTTTTTAAAATAAAATTATTTTGTTTAACTTTCATGGTTATGAGATAAATGTGTCAATTGAAACTGGTTTATAGATTGTTATGGAATCTCACCCTTTCTGTACAGGTAGCATGATATTTTAACTGTGTCATGAACCATAAGTCATAAACTATGAGATGATAGTGTCCCACATTCAAGACATGTCTATAGCTATCATGACTGGCAATGATCAATCAGAATTTAGTGATGTATTTTCCTCTTAAAGAGTTCTCTCTCTAGCTCATGCTTAATCTCTCTCTCTCTCTCTTCTTTCTTTAAGGATTATCAATTCAGTTAGCTGTTAACCTGGATAAAGAACCTTGCTTATCTATAAGACATTATGTTAAATATTTAAAAATATATTTTAAAGGTATTGAAACATGTATACATATCACTTTCTTGTTTTGTGCTGAACAGTGGGCTAAATTCTGAAAATGATGATGAACAGGGAAGCCATGGTCTGTCTTGTGAACTTCCTGAAGGACATGAGCCTGTGGAAAAAAATGCAGACACCAGTAGAATGCAAGGGATGTCAGGGCAGAATATGAAAGCTTCAAGGGGCATTTACTCCAGTTCTGGGTCAGGGGGACTTCTCCATGAAAAACAATGGAGATGAATATGATCAAGATGACGTGGAAAGAGAAATCTAACTGGCTGTAAAAGAGAGACATGGGATGTACAGTAGGTAAACAAAGCATCATAAACTCAGGTAACTGAGAGAAGCAGCATAGGATGGAAGACTGATTATAAGAAGGGAAAACTTTTCAAATGAAGTCCTAGCAATAGAGCAAGGGTTGGATCATATAGAGTTACTATAAAGTATTTGAAATTTATACAAGAATAACTGAGAACTATAAGATTCATGTGGATGACATAGTCACATTTATTCTCTGAAAGATTCTCCTGGCAGCAGAGATTAGAAGTGAAATTAGGGGTGAGAGTTCATAGCAGAGGTAAAAATCTCTTGTGAGAAACATTTTCTGCGATTCACGTGAGTGACAAGAGCAGATACATTAGTGATGGCCATAGAGTAAATCAAAAAATGTTACTATCTTACATCTAGGGACTGACTGGATAATTAGGGAGGTCAAGGACCACACCTACTCCTCACCATCAGTCCCTTTATGTGTGGCCATGGGATGCAGCTCCTATGATTCTGTCTCTGGGATAAGCATTCAACAGTGTAGGTATAAAGCTAACTGACTTCTAGAAGAACACAGCAAGCATACCAGGGCACAATATGTGTTTCATCTTTTTTTTTTTTTTTTTTTTTCCAGATTTTCACTCTAGCCCAGGCTGGCCTGGAATTCACTATGTAGTCTCAGGCTGACCTCAAACTCACATTGATCCTCCTAACTGTCTCCCAAGTGCTAGGATTAAAGGTGTGTGCCACCATGCTTTGGCCACCTTTTATTTAAATTTTTGTGAAAACTAAATTCAGGATATTTGTACTCCTGAGAGTTTTACTATGGTATCATTTTCTTCCAGCTCAAAGCACAGGGAAAATGGTGGTGAATATAAACAAACAGTTTGGAGGAGGAAGAAAAATAGTTGTGATATAAATGAAGTTTCCACTGTCTTCATGTTGGATGACTCTATTGGGGCTTTCACCCATACCTCCTCATGACCTCTCCCTCTAATATCATTCTTCTGAAAGAGGAGGAATTAATTATTTAATGGTGAGTTTGATAGGCTAAATAGAGTATGTCTGACTAAGCCAGACCTCTCAGGTTCAGAATCTCTATCACTTTCCAACTTTAATATTATATGCAAAATGCACACAGCTGAGGTTGTTTCACAGCTCATTTAATGAGTTTTTCTCAAAGCTTATATCTAGATATGTCTGATACCTTTCCTCAGTTCACTCTCCCCTATACTGTTCTCTTTTTCTTTTATTTATATGTTTTTGTAAACTTCACCTTTCTTTTTCTCACTCTCTGGTTTCACTCATGTCTGCTTCTTTTGCATGGTTTTCATTTTTCTGTATTATCATTAAAAATATAAATTACATGTGATTGTCTAAAAGCAACTTTGTTGTTTAACATGCTATCTCCATCTCTTCTAAAAAAAAAAAAAAGAAACCAAAACAGTTTTCTATTCATTATACAAGTTTCATTTTAGCATTCTAAATTGCAAGGTGATCAGTGTTAATTTCCAAATAACTACCTACATTTGTAAATATGATTAATTGGAAAATATCCAAACTTTCAAAGTTCTCCTCCTTCTGCCAATTATCTTTTAGGCATAATTTTTATTGCTTTCATATATAAACCTGCTATGAAGCCAAATCAGCCTGTAGGGAATCCAAGAGTTTCTGGAATATTTCTTTGAGTATCTTCCAACCTTAGTTTTTTTGCACATCTTTCATCATTTATAAGAAGGTGCTCAACATATACCTTTCCTGAGATGCTGCCCTTGATATACTTATATATTTATATACTGTGTTGCTCTGCACATAAATATCCTATGTTAATAGCAGACTGAATGTTTTCTACCTCTAAAAAGCACTCCATTTTTAATTTGTAGAATAACATGTGGCATTTTCTCTTAGACTACTTGCCTCAATGCTTGTTTTCCTTAAGGTATGAATTGTGGATCATATAGGCATGACTGTCTTTACACACAGTTCAGAAAAGTGTGCAGGCACTTGCTCTGATTCTATCCAGACTGGTTTTACTATGGGATGCAATATGTTATTGGTTTAGCTGTTTCTTTTCTGAATGTTTACACTTTCAAAAACAAAATTCAGGAACTATTTGCTGTCAACATTCAATTTGATTTTATCATTAGAAATGATATAGAATGACAACAGATTATAATAAATAATTTTATATTTTCACTTTTGGCCATGACTGATTTCCTGTGCATCCTTCTATGGATGCCACATTATGCATATCTAATCTAACATAACTGTATCTGTACTCTCTATCTATCTATCTATCATCTATCTATCTATCTATCTATCTATCTATCTATCTATCTATCTATCATCTATCTATCTATCTATCATCTATCTATCATCTATTATCTTCCAAGACAATTCATTCTGTACTCAATAAGTGATCAATACGGGCATATTAACTGAATTGGCAAGAAATTGAGTCCTTGGCATCTGCCCATGTAAATGAGACACTTTTTCTGCCTAGAAAGTAAAAGAACTAGAAGTCCACAGAGAGGAGTCATTTGGAACCTTGGTGACTAGCATGCTGATACACTGACTCCAATCCTGAGCCTGTGATTAGGCAATGTGGGAGAAGGGGGATACCCTCTCTGATCAAGCATAAATGATGGCAAAGAATCCTCACAATGCCAGCAAACTTTGATCTCAAAATTACTATTGGGGATGGATAGATATACTTGCTCTGGGTACTCTAACTCTACTGTGGGGAATTCAGATGTGAGGAGACACATATTGAGAGTAACTGCTGTCATAATGGCTATTTCTGTTACAGGATTCCATGTCTCCCAAACTCACTAATTGTAAAGTAAAAGTGAATAAAAATTCCGTCATTGGATTCTCTTACTCTATGACCAGTTATCCTTATACTATCTGTCTTCAATCATTTTTGAAGCAATAAAATTTCATAATTTCAGACCATCATTCTATTTCCTGTAAGTAGCCATTTACCTCTCCTTATCTGTATTCTGTATTCAATTGCCTACTTCCATTTTTGCTTTTTGTTAAATTTAATTTATTTATGTGTACATGCTATTTTTGTATGTGTATGAGTGAGCAAGCACCTCTTGGTGCTGTAAGGGCATATGAAACTCTTTTCTTTCTTTCTTTCTTTCTTTTTTTTTTTTTTTTTTTTTTTTTTTTTTTTTTAAGTAGGGCTTTGCTTTTGCTCAGGCTGACCTGGAATTCACTATTTATTCTCAGGATAGCTTTTGAACTACTGGCAATTCTCCTACCTCTGTCTCCTAAGTGTTGGGATTAATAGTGTGCACCACCACATCCAGCCCAATACCAGATTGTTATAACACTTTTTGCATATGGCATCTGTAGGTGTTTTGGTAATTGAACCAGGGCCAGAAGGTTTGGCAATCAAGTGTCTTTAATCCCTAAGCCATCTTCCCAAGCTTGCTATTTCCATTTTCTACTTGTGGTATTTCTTTTGCTTTATAAATATAACTATGTTTCTCATATTTTAAACCTAAATTCATAAGAAAAATCTCTTTTCTTTTAAGGTAATAGAATGATTAGCAGTATGAACCCACAAAATTTTTCAGTGGTTCAAATCCCAACTCCTCTACAAGTAGCAATGGCTTTCTAGAAATTGCTTCACTTTTATTTGCCTTACTTTTCTGCAAGCAAGATATATGGATGTTAGTTTACCTTCCTGTTATATTGTGAAAAACAAAGGGCCATCCATATATATGTCTTTTTATGTAAATTTAAATGTCTGTATGTTTAAATACTTGTATGTATTACATACTTATATATATTAAATTAGAACAATGTCTGACACACTCTAAATATTAAGTACTTACCATGTTTACTATCATCTCCCTGTTAACTCTTACTCCTTTGTATTTGAATGGTTGGCTCAAATTCATCTCTTTTATGCCTTTTCTTCTCTACTTCCCCTATTCTTTGTGTCATGCATAGATCACATAAAAGCAACTGATGTTTTAACACACTTGAGAAGTAGTCAATATTGATATCACTTTTTGATGAAAATGATGAGTGATAAAGTAATGACTTTAGTGCCCAAGATAATTCATTAACAGTGATACAAATTTAACTTAAATATTCAATCTAAAGTCTAAAATATATCATTAGATATACTAACTCCCTCGTATAGCAATGATTAACTCTTCTAATGCAAAAATAATTTCACATTTTATTACAATTATATTTATAAATGATGAAACTTGAATTTGGATGATATAATTTTAACATAGTACTCCATTTAAAGAAAGTAAAGTATAGTAACAATATAAAATAATGCAATTAAAACATTTCTTGTTGGACCTCAAAAATCATGGTGAATATGCTTCCTTCTATGCTGTATATTGCCATCTTTCATGCTCATTCCTTTCCACATCATCCCTCTCTTCTGGGTATATTTTAGAATGTTCTAATCCAAATTCCTTATAATACAAACAAATAATATGAGGATTTATAACAAGGAAAGAACTAGCAGACAAAACTGACAGTATAGCATGAAGAATATGTGAGAAAATGAGTGAGGAATGACACATTTGTTACTTTGGAAAAGGATAGGGAAAGGAAGATGGAAAACATTTGAAATTTAATTTCTTATTTACAGTCCATCAGATTTCCCAACAATACTGTTGTGAGATAAGTATGTCTGGCAAAACTACTTCATTTTATAGAAGTAGAAACCAAGTCTTGAATACAAAGTGGGTATGTTGTTCTCCTACTGCAAATATATAAAGACCTGTACATATGCAAATATAGATTTGTAGACACGTACCCCGCTGCACTTCATTTCCCTGACTGGATGCTCAATCAAGACCCAAAACATGTAGAAGAAATGTATTCCTTGCTTGTTAAACCACATTGTAATAGACATATAGTTCTGAAATTATAGCTTCATCTTATGAGTGTGTCAGCCTCCAGTTCCTGGTATTAATCAAAGGCTGAATAAATGACAGACTGTGGCAGGTGGAGAAGGACAGCTACACTCAGGTCCAGAATTAGAACCTCAGAGATGTAACTCCACTTTGAAATTAATGAATAGAGAGATGAAAGTAGTGAGTTGGGTTCTAATGAATGCAAAATACCCTGGGACTCCCTCCAGCTGCCTTCAAGAGCTTCACTACCAAGCTTGACCACAGCCTCTTTACTGTAAGTACTCTCCTCATTTGTCAGTCATGGCCTTTTTATCTAGCTCACATTTACTATTCTTAAAATTCTAGAATTTTAAAACTAAAAATAAATAAGACTGGGTATCAGTCCAGGCAGGAGTTTTCTGTCAGATAGATTTTCTATGCACTCTCAGCAGGAATGAGATTCTGCAGGCTTCTATTCACATATACTTCCAGTACTGCTTTCATCTGACAACACGTTTGCACTCCCACTACCCTCCACTCACACAGGTCATGTGAACACGCTTATTCAGAGCATGTGTACCAACATTTCCCATGCTAGAGATTTTTTTCCTTTTAAATTTTTGTGTAACTTATTTATCATCAGTTAGATTTTTGTTCAAATATCATTTTTGAGGCAATCGTGTTCATCTTATCTAAAGGTACTGTGTCAGGGTATGCCTCCAAAGAGTAGATGCCAAGACAAAAATGAAACGTAAAAAACAACATCATGTCATATATTTGGGAGAAAACAGGAAAGGAACTAGAATGCCTTCAGGAACTAATATAGTTATAAGCCAGAATGGGATGGAAAAAGATAGGATAAATCTTGGATGAACTCATGTTGAGGACATTGCAAAATTCCAAGTGGTGACAGGAAAATTCTTGAGTTATGATTGTATGCCACTGGGTTCCAGCACTTCCCATACATTTTTCTAAGCTCAGTGAGTGACTTGGGGAGTGAGTTCTTGGTGATTACAGTGTGACTATCAAAAGGTTACAACACTTGGCAAGCAAAGTAATATATTGTCATGGCTGTCGCAGACCCCTCTCTCCACTTTCCATCTCAATCTTGTTTCTTGGTTTTATTATTTTTTTTCTGGGCACTGTCTGCAATCATGTTATTTATTATGTGTGCATTTATCATTTGTCTACTTCAAAAGGTTTAAGATTCTAGGAAAATGAGAACATTATTTATCTTCATACTTAAACTTATGTATCATGTACATGATAGGTGAAATGACTGAGCCAGTAATTGATAAGCAGATCATCACTAACTCACTTATACCTTGAAAAATAACCATAAACTATGCTTCTAACTTACCTTACAAGAGTCTCTTCTAGAAACATCTCTTCCTATAATGACATCACCATCCCACAGCTTAATCACAATGCTTTATTCTCTTTACTCACTTGCCAACATAAATTCTACAATTCTTTAACTGCTTCCATTCACATGTTGTAGAAAACTTAGTCCTCAACTAGTACCAGCCAATGAGGCTAACCTAATGACAATCTCTGGAAGAACTGTAACATTTATAAAATGCTTACTTCTCAATGAATAGCATCTTAGATCATTCATCCATCGTATTTTAGTGTGTAGTGGTTACTTTCTAGCCAGTTAATGATCCGTTTCTTTCATTTTGTTCTGCATTTCATATCCATCCAAACATTTCCAGCAATTTTAAAGATTGATATTACTCAAATTTAGATAGTAACAGGATTTTTTTTTGTTTCCACAAATTTTAAACCATTTTGACTGAGCAAAACCTTTATATCATTCACATTCTTTCAATTCTTATTAATTATTACTTCCCTGAAAGATAAAAACTTTATGAATAAAGAGACTGGAGTGAACACTAAGTTCTTCATTTAATGCTTAATTGGTGTTGTGGTGGTTTGATTTAGGTGTTCTGAATGCTAGGTTCCCTATGATATGAGCCTCATGGAGGCAGTGTGTTTGGGCGGTGGGCTTATGTTTCTGTTGTCTACCGTATGTTGGCCAGTGGGTGATGTCCACTCTCTGCTCATGCCATCATTTCCCCCTGCCATCATGGAGCTTCTTTCAAGTCTGTACGCCTAAATAAATCCTTTTTTTTTCCCCCTAAAGATGCTCTTGGTAAGGTGATTTATACCAGCAATGTAAACCTCACTGTGTTAGTAATTTTTGTACAGAGAATGGGGTTGCTACTAGACAGCTGGTTGTGTGTCTTTGGCCTTTTGGAGCTTATTTTCAGAGGACTGTGGAAGGATTTGAAAGCTTGGCCTAAGAGACACCTTGCAGTGCTGTAAGTACAGCTTGATGGACTATTCTGGTCAGAGTTGAGAGATCTGAATGCAGTATTAACTATGGACTGTGAGGTTTGGCTTATGAGGGTGAGAATGAGCTTTTCTTGGACTGGGTTAAAAGCAGTTTGTGTGAGATGCTTGCTGTTATGCCTGTGTCCTAAAAATTTGTACAGGGTTGCTTTGCATAGAACTGGACTGGTGTGAGCACAGAAAGAATTCTTTAGGCCAAAACTGCTGCCTGTTCAGCTTTCATTGTATGAGAGATTATAGCCATTGAGATTGGGCCAGAAGACCTGCATTGGGATAACAGAAAGAATGCAGTTTTTTTTTTTTTTTTTTTTTTGGAAGGGGCCTGAATGCTCAAAGGAGTGTCCTGTTCTTCAAAGTCTGTTTTATTCTGCCCTGGATTAACAAATTGGCACCCAACCTGGTATTGCGGAGTATAAGAAATGCAGAAAAGAGAGGGTAATTGGGTTTGCAACATGGTCTTGTGTTTTGGAAATGGCCATGGTCAGTATGAAGCAAGGTTGCTGGATGCCGGCATGGAGACCCAGTGGAGCCATGAAGATGGACTGTGGGTTGCAGTGGAGACCTAGTGGAGATTCCAGGATCACGAGATGGCTGCTAAGGAGAGCTGCTGCCTCTGATGAAGTTTTCCTGGATTTTCAGTAGCCTAACTGGAAGGGCTGGTAAGAATTATCAAACTTGGAGACTTTTTACTGACTAGAGTTCTTGGGACTGGAGCTACAGAGTTGATGTTTGCCCTTTTTAAACCTTGCATTGATTGAATATTTCTTTGCTATACCCAGTACCGTCTTTTGCAGTGTGAATGCTTATTCTGTGCCATTATGGGTTTTGGGGGGACTTTTGGGGGGGTTATTATGGCTCAGTTAAAAGATCTTGGACTATGGGAATGCTTGAACATCATTAGGATTGAAAAAAAATATGGGGACTTTTAAAGTTGGACTGAATGCATTACATTTTACATCATGACTGGTTATCAGTTTATGGGGGCCAGGGGTGCAATGTGGTGGTTTGATTCAGGTGTCCCCTATAAACTTAGGTGTCCTGAATGCTAGGTTCCCAGCTGATGGAGATTTTGGAGTTAGAACCTCCTGGAGGCAGTGTGTTGTTGGGGGCAGGCTTATGGGTGTTATGGCCAGTTTCCCCTTGCCAGTGTTTGGCACAATTTCCTGTTGTCCACCTTATGTTGGCCAGGGGGTTATGTCCACCCCCTGCTCATGCCATCATTTTCCCCTGCCATTATGGAGCTTCCTCTCAACTCTGTAAGCCAAAATAAATACATTATTCCCACAAGCTGCTCTTGGTCTGGTGATATCTGCCAGCAATGCAAACCTGACTGCAACAGGTATAATGTGAGTGTCAGTGGTCTCAAAGACACAATGTGCAAGGACTGTGTGAGAAGCTCGAAATCATCCTCAATATCTACCTTTTTCTGTCACACTATGCATAAGTGATGATGCCTATGCTAGCAATTAAAAGGTTTGTTTGGGATTTTGAGGCTTACTTTTTGTTTTTAAATTTTTATTGGTAATTTTCATACATGTATATAATGTATTTAATTATAATTTCCACCTATTACTTTCATTTGTTCTCCCTCCCTGTCATGGGAAACTTTCCCCTGAGAAACTGACAACATGTCTTCAACCCAAGTAAGGCTCAGATGGCAGACAAAAGTACGATTATACCAATATAACTTTGGTGAACCAATGAGTTTCTTGGTGGTCATTTAGAGAGCATGGAGAGGAGTATTAGGAACATGGAGTGCCAAAGCAGCACTTCAGTGGGGCTCACTACATAAGAATTACTCCATATAGATGGAGCTCTTTGTTCCTTGATCTTTTACCATTTATATACTCTGTCTTCCTCCCCCCCCCCCTTAGGTCATGAGACCTCATGAATTTATTGTATAAAGCTGGTACAGGGCACCTGGAATCTCAGATGGGGGTGTAATGGCACTCCCCATGACTTCTCTTGTGAGTTGTCCCAACTGCTTTTGCTTAAGCTGACAATAGTTCACTTCTTTCAATGTAGAGGAATTTTGTTATACAGCACTCCCTGACAGCCACTCCACGGAAGACTTTCCTTTTTCCAACTAGTCCTTCTACTTTTGAAATTTTTATTTTGCTTTCCTTCATCATCCTTAGAAGAGTATCGATGGACTTAATATTGTACAGATAAATATAGCCACTGTGAAGTCATGAATATAGCAGTCACTTTATGTCCAGAAGACAGCATTCCAAAACACACCTCCCCATCATCTGGCTTTTACATTCTGTTTGTTTGTTTGTTTGTTTATTTGTTTGTTTATTTATTTTTATTTTGAGGTATTGTCTCACTCTAACCCAGGCTAATCTGAAAATCCCTCTCTAGTTCCAGGTTGGCTTTGAGTTCACAGGGATTTGCCTACCTCTTCCTCCTGAGTGCTGGGCTTAAAGGCTTGAGCCTAGCTTTTATTTTAAATAAATAATTTATTTATTTGAGAGACATGAAGAGAGGAGACAGAGAGAAAGAGAGAGGGAGAAAGAGAAAGGGAGGGAGAGAGAATGGGTGCACGAGGGTATCTTGATCCTCCAAATGAATACCAAATACATGCATCACATTGTGCAACTGGCTTTACTTGGTACTGGGGAATCAAACCTGGCTGTCAGGCTTTGCAGGCAAGTGCCTTTGACTGCTGAACCATCTCTCCAGCCCTAAGGAAGTTTTTGTAGTAGAAATTTTGTATGGACACATCCTATGTTGTACCATCATTTCTCTCCTTCCTGCCCCCATTCCTCTGGGGGCCCTCCTTAGTGGGATTGCTGGTATTCACCATCAAGTTGTGGGTTATGAGTTGTGAGAGCAGCATCCAGTCATTGTATGTGCGAGGAATGCCTCTTGGATATTCTCTTCTATTTTGTGGCTCTTACAATCTTTCTGACCCCACTTCTGTTTTAAGTCTACTTTAGTGTTGAGCTCTCGGAACCTTCTAGATTTCTGCTTTGATACATTTTGAGTATCCTTAGTGTCTGTCTCCATCATCCTGGCCCAGATTGTCATCTTCACCATGGACATTTGTCATCTCTTTGTCATCTCTGTGTGTGAGGGGTGGTTTATCTCCTCTAAAAAGAAAATAGTTTCACTGGAGATTGGGCCTGTCTGGGATAAGCATTGTTAATTAAGAGAGATTTTTTATGGATATAGCCTCTCTTTTGGCCAAAAACTAGTGGGGACTTCTCATTAGAGTCCATGATTTTCATCTTCATAGGACTCTGACTTGGTTACCAGATCCAGCTAATGGATCTTTTTCTCTGGTTGCTTCTGTGTAACAATGTATCCTGCTAGCATACAATGTTGTTGGCCATTTTCCCTAAGCAGCTCATGTAGCACTTTCCAGCACAATACAGATTTCCTTCCAGATTCTACAGACTACCCACAAAATGTGAGAAAATCTTCACCAGCAATACCACTGACAGAGGCCTAATATCTACAATCTACAAATAACTCAAAAAAATAAAGCAATAAAAAAATCAAGGGGATGGAAAGATGGATTAGCAGTTAAGACACATGCCTGTGAAGCCTAAGGACCCCGGTTAAATTCTCCAGGTCCCATGTAAGCCAGATGCACATGGTGGCACATGTAGTTCGTTTGCAGTGGCTACAGGCCCTTATGTGCTCATTCTCATTCTTTCTTTCTTTTTCTCTCTAATAAATAAAAAAATAAAATGTTTTAAAAAATCAAACAATTCATTCAAAAAATGGGGCAGAGAACTGAATAAGAAATTCTCAGTGGAAGAAATACAAATGGCTAATACTCACTGAAGAAAATGCTCAACATCCTTAACCATCAGGAAAATGCAAATTAAAACAACTATGAGATTCCATCTTTCTCCAGTCAGGATGACAACCATTAAAAAACCAATTGACAATAAACATTGCCAAGGTTGTAGGGAAAGAGGAACCCTCCTTCACTGCTGGTGGGAGCACAGACTTGTACAACCACTATGGAAACCGATATGGAGACACCTGAAAAAGTTGAAAGTAGAACTACCAACTGACCTAGCTATTCTTGTATTGGTCATCTACCCCTCAAGGCTACACACAACTGTAGAGATATTTTCTCAGCCATGTTTGTATAGCTCACAAGAGTTAAAAAATGGAATCAATCCAGATGCTCATTGTTTGATGATTAGATAATGAAAATGTGGTACATATACACAATGGAATTTTAGTCAGCAGTAAGGAAAAATGATTCAATGAAATTTGTAGGAAAGTGGATGGACTTGGAACAGATCACACTAAGCAAACTCACACAAACGTCACATTCTTTCTGCTATTCCTTCTACAATGTTCTCTGAACCTTGGCTGGTATGATAGACTGTCTCATTTGTTGCTGAGCCCTAAACTGTCACTATTTCAAAACCATTTGATGAGTCTTCTATCTTACCAGTCATTAACACCATATGTACAAAAGAAGCATCTCTAACGAAAAGTGAGAACAAAATTAATCTTATAATTTATAAACATAAGTATTTATGGGGCAGTTAATCAAAAAAATAGTACATTTTCTCTCCCTGCTTTAGTAGAGGCTTTCTCTTTAATAATTATATTTATTTATTTATTTGCAAGCAGAGAGAGATAGAAGAGAAACAGACAGTGAAAATGTGTGCTCCAGGGCCTTCAGCTACTGCAACCTGACTCCATACACATGTGCCACTTTGTGAATCTGGCTTTATGTGGGTAGTGGGAACTTGAATTAAGGTCATTAGGCTTTGCAGGCAAGTGCCTTAATTGCTGAGCCATTCCTCTGGCCCTTTAATAATCTTTAAATCTATTTCATTGTGGGTTTTTTTTTTTTTTTTTTGCTATTTCATTATGATTGTTTCCACTTCGACAACTTGG
Source organism: Orientallactaga sibirica (assembly GCA_036365145.1). NCBI lineage: Eukaryota > Metazoa > Chordata > Mammalia > Rodentia > Dipodidae > Orientallactaga > Orientallactaga sibirica. The sequence goes on from JAEOAD010000034.1 coordinate 16,791,512, forward strand.
CCACATCACTTTATCCAATATTTCCCTATTGCCTTTGTCTTCAGAAAACATTGCTAATCCAGTACAGGCCTTCATCATATACCTTCCCTTCACTTCTAATTCTCTGATTTTATTTATTTTATAATGAACATATGTTGTACCATGCTGAATTTACATTGCATCTTTAGCCCTTCCTTTGTGGAACTTCTATCATTACCCTCACCTTTAATTTGGTTTCTCCTCACAATGCATCAGATGTCAGCAGAGCATTGGTTATTGTCATTCTCCTATGGAAGACCTCGCTTCTTCTCCCTGGCCTGTACTAAGTGTACTTTCCTGGATTGTCATGATTTTCAATTTCCTATTAGTGAATTTACCATGTTACAATTAATTTAATCCTTTGCACATAAAGGTTAATATAATTTTCTTTTGTTATATTGTATGGTTTGCAGAGTTCTTGATGGTAAATTCTTGATAGTAAATTCTTGATGAAGAGAGGAGAAATGTAAGGAAGGAAGAAGTAAACAAGAAAGGACAAAAAAAGGAAATGGAAGAGTGAGGAAATGAGGGAAAAAGGAAAAAAGAGAGATGGAAATAAAGGAGGCTCTCCTGTACAATCAACTTCCTTAGAACTCTGAGTAAATCTGCATGTGTTTAGCCTTAATTTGACATAGTTAGAGAAAAACAAAGTAAGTATGCATTTCATATGGGTCATTAATAATCTCTGGCAATTTTAAGGAACTATGATTGTCCTTTTGGAACAAGTAGATAAAAAAATACTACATGTATAATTCTCCCCTGCTTGTCCCATAATGCAACCAGTAGACGAGTCAAGCACTACAGTAAGAAAGAAAACAAGCCCAGCAATGTGCTATGCTTTGCTGTGTATTGCAGGGATGCAGAGCTGATTTGAGCCACAGGGCCACCCCTCTCATTCTTTCAGCCCAGTGACTGTCTTAGTACATCCTCAGGTAAAAATCAAATCCGTGAGCCAAAGAGCACTGGGTGGTGAAACAGACATCACATGCTGGACCTTTAGCATTGCACCCCCTCTCTGGAAGTTGATGTTAATGTTCATAAGAGTAATGAGTAAACAAGATGATAGCTATGGCTCTTCTGGCTCCAAAATTCAGTCCTCCAAGGTTTCCTACACCCCATGTACTCTGAGTGAGGAAATTCACCCCTCCTTCTTTGCTTTCATCTCATGGTAATGCTTTATCCCACGCCCTCAAAATGGTATCAGACAGCTTAATATTCTCATTTACCCAAAGCACTCCCCATGTTCAAAACCCAGCATATCCAGTGGCGATTTACCACACACTGTTAATATGTTTGTTATATTCTGTTGACGAAATATGAAAGTTCATGAGCAAGGCTGCACACAGGGAAAGCATATTGAAATGAGCATTATGGATCTGTCAGGCTGGAGTTTATGGCCTTTTTCAGTATTACACTGTAAGTAAAACAAGCCCTGATTGAGTCAGCAGCCTCCTGGGTATTCATTTGCCAAAGTATAGGGAATTTTAATGCTGAGTTTATCTGCCTGCATTAGGCACACAGGGTTAGGGGGGAGGTGGGTAGATTGCTTTGGCTTAGGGTTATTATAGACAAGCCTGCTTGTTTCACAGACACCAAAACAGAAGCTTTCAGAGGGTTTGGCTCTTATCTTCTTATCACCTTATAGATTTTGGAGATGTAGTACCCTGGAGTTTTAATACTCAGGTTGCAAATCCTCCTTTTAAAACCATTGCATTGAAGTGCAATGGAAAACAGGAGGGGGGGAGATAGAGAGAGAGATATTCACAAAGGAATGACACAGCAATAAATAAATAAGTAAAGATGAAGGGGGGGGGGAGAAATGAAGATTGATTGACTGTGATGCAAATATTCTCACACTGTTATTCCTTTACAGGCAAGTTCCACGATGGGTTCAGGCTCTCTCAGGATGGAATTACATTCTCCAAAAAAGACTTTGTAGCTGCTGACACCATCTAAAGAGATTACTAAGATTTGTAAGTCTAAATTAATGCGCTGGGAAAATAAATTTGGAAACAAGATTTATGTTTCTTCTCTTAGGCAAAGTATAGGATGGAGGAATGGAGGAGCCTGTTCCCAAGCATGGGCAATAGAGCTTTTTCTGTGGTTTGGGGAAAGTCTGGGAATTTTCAGAGGACGGTTCAAAGACAAAAGCTGTCTCTACTCAGGTGGGATTAACATTAACAGATAGTTGTGTCCAAGCAGCAAAGTCAATCACACACTTCTTCTTCTTTGAAAGAATACTTTGTCTATCCTCCCCCCACATACACTTTTTTTTCTAAGCAGATATTTGGTATTCTAGAAGTCAGACTGTTTTTCATTCGAGTGGTGTGCTGCTGTGGGTCACCTGGCTAATGCTGGGGCCATTTCACATTCTACAGGCACAGAGCTGTGGTCATTTGGCATTCCACAGGCATTCTGAAGCTGCAGGTCATTCATTATGCCAAGGTTAGTTTGTCGGCTGTGGAGCCAAGAACTGTATTCGTTGCTGGCAGAGATTAGAAACTGCAAGGAAGATGTAACTCTGCTGGTGTCAGAAGGATGAACATAGACAAAAAAGAGGGAAAAAAAAGCCAAATGCAGAGAATTCCTAACAAATTATCAGAAAGCACAATGATGGTAGTGACTGGTACACATAAAGTCAAAGGTCAGGAATTTTTTATTTTTCTGAGAAGAGACAGCAAAGGACAAATCCGTGACACATAATAAGCAACATGTTCCACCTTTGTAAGCTGGGTGGCAAGGTAGCTATCAAATAGTCCTAAGGTCCACCTGCTCTAAAACCAGTCAAAATTTAGTCCAAGTCCCAGGACTACTGTTAATTAATTGCCAGACTTCAAGTGATTTACTTATTCTTTCTATTTGTCAATTTCAGCTACACAGTTGGATCAACCAGATAAATTATCAGTTTAAGATAACATCCTAAGAAGAATTTAGCATAGTCCGTGCCTAAAAGAAAATGCATTGTAGATTTACTATTATTGTTTATCTTCATTATATATGATAATTAAAAAATATTTGATATGAAAGGATGAAGACAATGATAGCATTTTAAATTTTATATTTATCTATTTATTTATTTGAGAGAGAGTTAGAAATAAAGAGAGACAGAGAAAAAGAGACAGAGATCTCCAGCCACTGCAAACAAAATCCAGATGCATGCAGCACCTTGTACATGTGGCTTACATGGGTCCTGAGGGATCATACCTGGGTTCTTTGGCTCTTGCAGCCAAGTGCCTTAAATGCTAAGCCATCCCTCCAGCCCCTCTTAATTAAAGTATTTTTAAGACACACTCATTCTTTATGCATTTCTTGTACTATATGCTAAATTCTATATGAGCAATAGATACCCTCTTGCTAACTAGAGAAATTTAGTCTGGACTAGTTAAATGTAAAGAGATTCAGTTGAATAGGCACTCAGTGAACATCTCCTGTATGGAGTTTGGAGAATGCTGTCCTTCAGCTATGTTATGGCTATTGCCCTTGTGAACTCTTAGCATCTGTGATTACTAAGAGACCAACACAAGATTGTGACTGCTAACTTTCATTTATAGCCAGAAAGGATAAGCTCATGAGTCAGTACACTAACCAAACTAGGCTCTCCCTCTGCAAGGATATGTCAATGGTTAACAGTGGCTGAAAGAGGGTGAGGGATGAGATGTTTTTGGTTGTATATCTACGAACTGTTAAACTCAATGGCTCACCAAGCTCGACTTGGATGGAATCATTTCTTGGGTTTATACTGGGTCTGGAGAGGACTAATGTTTGTTCATGTCTCCTAAGAAAAATTAATATGAATACAGAATACATGTGTGTACAGGCACACATGTGTCATAGTGCTTGTGTAAAGGTGAGAGGACAATATGGGGTATCTGTCTTTGACATCTATTTTGTTTTTGAGACAAGGTCTCTTGATGTTCACTGCTGCTTTTACTAAGCTAACTAAATAAAGAGATTCTCAAGTTTCTACATCCCTTCTTGCCATGGGCATAATAGTATTACAAGCATGTGTATTGTAACATCCAGCTTTTAGAGGTTCTGGGCATATGTACTCAGGTACTCATGCTTGTATAGAAAGTCCTCTATTTACTAAGCCACCTTGCCATGCTTTTCTAATGTCCATGGCACATACAAAAATAAAAGGATGTTATGGTTTAGGCAAAAAGAAACTAAGATGTATTTAGATAAGTACAGATGCCAAGGAAAGGTAAAATATATAAAATCTCCATTACATGGAATTTGGATAATCATTATTAGCATTTAGGTGAGCTGGACAGTCCCTGGGTCCAGAATTTCAGATACTACTATAATAGCAGTGAAGGCTGTGACAGCTTCCAATCACTATTATAAATAAATGTTGACAGACAGGTAGGAAACTACATAGGAATAATCTTTACTTTTATACTTGGCTTATAAAACTCATTCTATAAGGAAGGACTAAAGAGAATAAATAAAAAAGTTGCCATTTGCTTTTGTTGTTGTTGTTGTTGTTGTCATCCCTAAAATTGAGTGTCAACACTCATATTGTTATATCCTTAGGGATCTCACAACTGAAGTTTCAAATAGTGGAGAACAACATGAATGTATAAGAGAACAAGATCACATCTACACAGGAAATCTGCAGTGCAGGTTTTCAGAGGACAAAGAGGCCAGGAAGATGCTGGGAAGTGGGTGTAGTGGTGGGGATATTGCCATACTAACATATAACATGATTTACTGCTGGGGACAAGGAGCTTTGGGCTGTGCCACCCACAAAGAAGCCTGACCTTTGCCTTAGATGCTAAGCGTAGACAAGCAGGAGGAGATACCTGTGTATCCATGGAGCTTGCAGAGTGGCTTACAGTGTAGCTTATGTATGCACTCTCATGCTTATTAGAGTGGATTCTGTAATATTCTCCAGAAGCAAGTCTCCTTGCATCAATCCGTAGTGGTCTAAAAGAAACTGAGGTCAGAGTTTCTATCTATGATTCTCAAGAGAAACAGAGAACCAACTTGAAAAGAAGTTCTTAAAGAACATTCTGTGTGGGCTGGCTAGATGGCTTAATGGTTAAGGCATTTGTCTGCAAAGCCTAAGGACCCTAGTTCGATTCTCCAGGTCCCACATAAGCCAGATGCACAAGGGGGTGCACGCCTCTGGAGTTCATTTACAGTGGCTAAAGGCCCTGGTGCGCCCATTCTCACTCTCCTCTCTCTCTTTCCCTCTCTCTGTCTCAAGTAAATAAATAAATAAATAAATAAATAAATAAATAAATAAATAAATGTAAAATCTTAAAAAAAAAAAAAAAAAAAGAACATTCTATGACTCTTCCAACCACAGGTTGCCTCTATCCTTACTTCTAAATCTGGGCATAAAAACTTTGGGGGGAAATCATGTTTTCTGCCAGGATGAGGCTATATTTGATAGGAATAAGCTTAAATCTTCTGTGGGGGTACTACCAAAGTATAATATTGCCATGCTACCAATGTTACCTGCTTTCCTGTTGGAGGCTGGGACCTTTGGGGCCTTTGTGGAGGAGCTTTAAGAAATACTACAAAACTAAACATTTAGATATGAAAGCATTTTTTCTTTGAAACTAGCAAATACATAACAAGTCACAATATTAATATAATGCTTATCTACTAACAGTGCTGAAAGGCTGACAAATCTTACAAAGATTTAAACCAAACAAAATATGTATCTTATAGCATAACACTTCTATAATACTATTTGATATATCAAATATCATATGATGATATGAAATTTTCCTTTCTAAAGATTAGGAAGTTACTTCATTTTCTCTAGCTAGATATTTCTGTATTTTACGTGTGTGTGTGTGTGTGTGTGTGTGTGTGTGTGTGTGTGTGTGTGTGTGTGTGTTATGTGTGGTATGGTGCTTGTAGTATATGCAAAAGTGTATATGCTGATGTGACATCCTTGGTGGGCTTGCCTGAAGTGGCCAGGGGGAGAAAATTGGGCATCTCCTTCCAACATTCGCCTGTTTTACTTTTTGTACCTCCCCCATTTGGCATGGAGTCTTTCAGGAGAGCAGTGATTCTCTGGACTCCACTTCCCACAGTACTGGGCTTATAGGCATGTGTGGCCACATCCATGTGTTTAGAGAAGTTATGGAGATTTGAAATAGGGTGGTTTTGGACCTCCTCAGACCTTTTTACTTATGCTGAAAACACACTTAACTGCTGAGGCATCTCTTCAGGCCCGACTACATATCTCTTATTCTACAGTATTTAAAAATGTTTTATTTAGGGCTAGAGTTTCTTCCATCCTTGCAGAGACTGATTGAGGCTTCTTGGCCCCGCATGAAGAAGACCTTCAGCAGAATTGGGACAAGGGAAATGGGGCTATGTGTGCAGCCTTTTTATAAAGCATTCAATAAATTAAACCAAAAAGTCTAAAGTGTCTATACAACTAGATACATAATAAAGTGCAATATGTAATGATGGGAAAGGCAGAGTAAAGTGTGACTTTTTTTGAGACCAATTATATAATATTTTCTTTTTGAAAACTCTGGAAAATGACCCCAAACCCATAACCACAGGACTGCATTGCTAGGGAAAACCTCTGAGTTCCTGAAGCTTAAATTTCATTGGTCTGTTGCTATAGCTGCTTGTGTGTCTTGCCGTTTCCATGGAGTTCACATTCTAGTTAAGGCAGAAAGACAATGAACACCTTAGTATAGTAAAGGGCAGTTGAAAATGCAGTATGTGAAGATAGGATATGAGGAGAGCAAAGTCATACATTTGATAAAGTTAGATTAAACAAAAAGAAACATCCTTTAGCCCTGGGTTCAGGGAAGACCTAGATGTCAAAGCCTACTTTAAACTGATTTCTGCATTAGCAGAATTCCAAACATTTACATGAGGCTCGGAGTTTTGGTGTGGCTGGTCCAGCCTCTGTCAGTCAATCTGTGTCAGATATTAAATAATGTCATAAACATCCTTTAGGATCACCAAGATAAAATTTTTCACTGTTACTCTTGGGTATTATAGTAGTTTGAATGGATATCCCCCAAAAGATTCAGGTGTTTTATTAAAGCTTTCAACTTGGATTTCCAGTCAATTTGCTGGAAGAGGTATCACTGTGGGTGGATGCTAGAGTCCAGCCCTAAGTTGTTACTGGGAGAGAATTTGAATTCCAACCTAAGGTATGCAGAGTGCTTGAGCTTTGTTTGGGGTTCCCAGAGTGTGTGTTTGCTTTTGGTGGTGTGGTGGTGATTTCTTATCTCTCTGTGTGGATATGTGAAAAGGGGCCAGCTTCATCTGCCCTTATGCTACTTCCCCTGGATCTGTAAGTTTCTTCAAATAAATCCCTCCCTCCCATAAACTCTGTCTGATCTGGAGGTTCATCCCAGCAACACGAAGCTGATTATGACAGGTATAATAAGAAGCATCACATTTGATATTTTTGAAATGTAGAAACTAATACAGCTCTTTCTGCCTCCTCTAATTTCTTGGTATTTGTTAATTAAGAGTTAATCAGTTTTTTTTGTTTTAATTATCAAAAAGCCAAAAGCTGAGCATTCAGTTTGATAGTCAAGCTTGCATTCACTCTTAGAGATAATCACAATGATTAAGATAACCAGTTTCAGAGACATAACTCCTTTAAACAAATAGAGCAGATCAATTAGGCGAGTCTTTCTTACATTATTTTGATTGCATATTTCTATCAATCACTCAATCAATCAATCAACCAATAAGAAAGTGACATGCATGGAAAGAAGACACACATCATCCAGTCTAGACTTATTTACTTCTCCACTTGCTTCTTAGTATGCGCGCCTTGTACAAACATATATATGGAATAGAAATTTTTAAAGATACACCGAGAAAATGAAAACCAAAGTCCTCACATTTTCTCTCCATATCTCATGGATTATTTTTATGTAATTCAATTGTCTGTCCCTCTTTGGAAACAATGCAACTAGTCCATTATTTGCAGTTTATGTATAGAAAAGGCCTACAAAGGGGGGATAGAACAATGTGTATAAATGCCCAAGTAAAATAAAAGGGATATAGGACTTAAATAGAAGCTTAGTTCCATATATATGCAAAATCTTTTGAACTTCCCCTGCAATTTGTTAAAATTGTAACTTTTTATATGCCATGATTTATTCTTTGTAATCCTTTCCCTCATCCCCAGAGATGTGTGCTTTACTTCTGATATCCTCTCAACAGTGAGAAATCCAGGATCAGCAAACCCCTGTCACCAGACCCAACAAAGCAGCGCTCTTTCTCACAGTTTACAGGCACAATATGATCTCAGTCCATTTCTCTAAAGGATTCCCAGAGCACTCAGCCTCTAGCCTGCTTATGATGCAGCACCTCACTTCTCAATAGCATTTTATGACACATTTCTCAAATCAAATTTAAAAGCATAACTGAGTGGAATTAAATTAATGCCGTCTGGTAATGTCAGCAGCACCAGAGCTGCAACAAGCTGACTTACCTCCTAAACTTCCTAGAATTACAGTATGTATGTTCAGTCTGTATTATTTTGAGAGATGCTATGAACAGTGTGGGCATTATCGTGAGTGTGTGTGTATGTGTGTGTATGTGTGTGTACGCAGTGGATAGGGATGAGTTGGTACTGAAGTCTTTAAAACCATAAAAGTAGCAGCAGGTACTTAATGAACAAAAATGCCCCATGACCTTGAAGTCTTTAAGCAGACATTTGCATGTCCCTTCATGTCCTGCAGAGTACATTTAGCTTCAATATATCATTTGATTATCATAATCACCTATTGTGGAAAATGCTCATGTTTTTATCTCCTTTCATTTATTTCTATCTATTAGGTGAAATTAGATTTTCTGACTTTAAATTTTCAGTATTTTTTCCACCACGTAAGCTTAATAATAATAGTACCACTGGTTACCTTTCCAAGTTTCTTCAACCTCCCTGTTGCTGAGTCCAACATTCTTATCTTCACTGACTTAAGAGGAACATTTACTCATTCCTTCCTCAGTATTGAAACATGTTTGCTTTACTTGATGTTAAGAGGCTCACACTTAAATTGTCTTCCTACTACACAAATTCTCATAGGTGGCTTTTTTCTGGTCTTCTTTTTATCTTTATCTTCATATATATATATATATATATATATTTTTTTTTTCTAAAAGTGAACTGTCCTAAGGCTCCTAGTCTTTCTCTACAATCAATCCCCTGGCTATCTCATGCTACATGCAGTTTGTAGTGCTGTTTTGCACTAATGATTTTTACATTTATATCTCCCATCAATATGCTTCTCTTCAGTTCCAGCTGCCTATATCTAACTCCATGAATCATCACCACAAGAGTATATACGTGTGTACAAAGTATAACCCATTTCTAGGCCTCACTCCCACCCAAGTTCCTCCTCATTGCCTTATTCATATTTAAAAATATTTGCTTTGCAAAAATACATTCTAATGCTTGCCTAAGTGTCCATGCTTCCCTGTGTCACTGAAAGCATTGTTGCTTGTATAGTCCATACCTTCCTAGACAATAAATCTTTAGAAGGATGTCCAGGACCTAGCTACTGCATGCTTATCTATGACTCTTACCATATCACAGGATATCATCAACTTTTGATTCTATATGCACACAATTCTTTTCCAAAGGTGAATTGGTAATATTGCTCCCCTACTGAATGCCATATGACCTACAGCAATAGTGCAAGCCTGTGTGGTGATCTATAAAGTCTTCCTCCATCTTTCTTCTTGCTCTTGAATTGCTCCTAGATCTCCTCCACAAATCCTTTTTTTCTTTTTTTTTTAATATTTTATTTATTTATTTGAGAGAGAGGGAGAGAGATACAGAAATAGGCAGGTAGGGAGAGAAAGAGAGAGGGAATGAGCATGCCAGGGCCTCCAGCCACTGCAAATGAATTCCAGATGCAGGTACCCCCTTATGCATCTGGCTTACATGGGTCCTGGAGAATTGAACCTCAAACTGGGGTCCTTAGGCTTCACAGGCAAGCGTTTAACTGCTAAGCCATCTCTCCAGCCCTCCTCCACAAATTCTTTATGTTAATCCACACTGGCTTCCTCGCTCCTCTACAATACATTGGACAGACTCTTACTTCAATACACATGAACGTGTTGTTGTGATGTAGTTCTGTTTTGAACCTGGAATAAGATGCTTTTGTATGTCTGAAACACTTGCTGCATCTTCGTCAACCTTATGCTCAGTGCTCCTCACTGACATGTGCTCCCAGCATCCTACTTAACACCCTGTGACCTTCTCTGGCACGTCCTACTTGGTCAGTCCTATTTTGTTCTCATTGGGCTGTGATTAGTATATTAATCACTTTCTAGTACTGTAGTATTTTCTTTATGTTTCTGCAGTCCAACTCTCCCCCCCCAAGATATTATACTCTCAACTAAAGCAGATTTTAAGCACTGAGCCACAGTACTTACAATAATTTTAGTTTGTAGAAAGTGTACAAAATAGATTGATTAAGAGAATGAATACTTCAATATTGTGTCAGGATTTAGTCACAAAATGTCATTCACATACATTATCCCATGTTGGGCCTTATAAGCTATTCTAGGAAAGAATAAAACTCAACACTTTTACATTCACAAAAAGAGAAAGAGACCTCGGAGAACCAGTGAATTGTGACTTAGCCAAATTCACTCATATATTAGAGGAAGAAATCAAGATTAAACTCCCAGTTTCTGCCTTTGAGAGCTGCTCCTCTTTCACTATATAATGATTTCTGCCACAAAGAGTGTGAACGTGCATGACAGCATGGAGTAAGGTTCAGCATACAAATTTTAGTATCTAATTGCTCAGGTGTAATTTCTAGTTGCATGGGTTTTGACATTGGCTAGTTATTTAAGCTTCCATCTCCTATAAAAGGAATATAATAATCACAGTGTCTTCCAAAATGGGTCATCAAAACAATTTGAACACATGGAAAAATTGTTGTGTTAACATTCAAAAATATGTAATTACTAGCACGTGTGAAAAATTGGAATCTAATCTATGAGTTTGACAATAATATAATAAATTCATCTTGAAATATTACCAATAAAATTGTGGAAGAACTATCTTAGTAGGAGAGAGATATCAGTATGAGAGGCTTCCTCTCCTGCTTGTGTTGCTGAAACAACCAGAGTGCAGCCAAGATAACCTTAAATTTTAATGCAACATGCAGAATTGAAAGCTGTGGGAATCTAAAAGACTTGTGTACCTACAAAACTCCAGGGATGTATGCTCAACCAGGTAGAAATAGACATGATGTGAATCTTTCAGGTTTTGAGAGTTCTGTCATGTCATGACCATATATATAGGTGGTGCAAACAGGTTTGTTGAATGAAAATAGGTATTTGGATAAATGAAAACTAGAGATGATTAAAGAAAGCAAAGAGTAAGAAGGTGACAATGTGGAGATATGAACAGTATTTTAGGGCTTGAGAGATTGCTCAGGGTCTAAAGGTGTTTGCTTGCAAAACTTGATGGCCCAGGTTCAATTCCCCAGTATCCACATAAAGTCAGATGCAGAAAATGGCACATGTGTATGTATTTCATTCTGGTCCTCCTCTCTGTTCTCTCTCTCCCACCTCTTGCAAATAAAATGAGTTTAAAGAAGTATTTTAGTCAGGTATTGCTACATGATAAATAGTCCCTCAAATCGAGTAGTTTAATAGAAAAAACATTATCTCTGGAAGGTAGGTGAGATTACAAATAATCTTCAATCAAAAATAACATCAGGACTAGTTACAAATATAATGCTGTATTTATAGAAGTGGTTTGTCTTTCCATATCATAGACCAGGAAGTTTTAAAATACTTCCATATATTACATAAATTAGAAAAATTTAAAATATATGAATAAATATGTTCTTAAAATACATAAATATATGTAGATCCTAAAAATTCCAATGGCATAGATGTTATTATTTTATTAATTAATTCATTCTTAATCAGTGAATTTTTTAATACATTTATTTATTTAACAAAGAAAGAAGGAGAGAGAGAGAATGGGGAAGCCAGGTCTTCCAGCCTCTGCAAACAAATTCCAGACACGTGCACTCCCTTGTGCATCTGGCTAATGTGGGTCCTGGGGAATCAAACCAGGGTCCTTTGGCTTTGCACGCAAATGCCTTAACCACTAAGGCATCCCTCCAGCCCAATCAGTGTATTTTTAAGCAATGGTTTAGTAAAAACTTTAAAGTATGCTTGGCACTGTGCTAAAAAGTAAACAATACAGATGTATCACCTTGCCTTGAGTTTTACATTGAAGAAAGAGAAAAAGGGAAATTTAGACTTATTTATTCATAATTATACAATATATACATTTAGTAAAATACAATATTTTGTCTGAGGGTTAGGCAATAAATGCTAAGAAAGTAGATGAGAGAAAAAAGTGGTCCCAAGAACAAATCTATTAAGTAATTTCTTTAAATTGCATAGCTAGTAATGGTCAGAAAAAAAAAAAAAAAAAAAAGATCTATTTTAAGTATGATCCTGATATATCTACTGGTACAGTACACTATAGCCATAACAATATGACAGAATTTCTTTAGGCCACCCCACCAGTGAGGATACTTCCAGTAGCTAGTTAAAGAAAATCCTAAAAAAAATCAGAAAATTCATGTACTAAGAAGTCCCAAGCCAGGCGTGGTGGCACACACCTTTAATCCCACCACCCAGGCAGAGGTAGGAGGATCACCAGGAGTCCAAGGCCACCCTGAGACTACATAGTGAATTCCAGGTCAGCCTGAGCTAGGGTGAGAACCTACCTCAGAGAAAAAAAAAAAAAAGAATTCCCAGATGTCTGGATCTAGAAGGCCAGATCCAGCTTTCAGTGGCAAGAAAGCAAGTATACTTTTCATTTTTCATTTGGATATTATAATCTAGAGAACAAGGAAGTGGAAGTGAACATATGCATGAGTTAGTTACTTTACTAATTTCTGTGATTTCATACCTGATAAGAAGCAGCTTAAGGAAGGGATGTGTTTATGTCAGCTTAGAGTTTGAGGCAATGTGAATACAACATGGTGGAAAGGTGTGTCAGCAGGAGCAGGTTGCTGGCATCAACAGTTAGGAAGCAGAGAAATTAATGTCTTTGCTCAGCTCATTTTCTCCTTTTTATTCAGTCCAGGGCCCCAGCCTGTGGAAAGTTGCCTGTCACAGTTAGGGTGGATCCTCCCACCTCAATTAACCTGATCTAGACATTCCCAGAGATTTGTTTCCATGGTAATTCTAAATTTGGTCAAATTGACAAACAGAAATTAACTATTATGATAGCTATTCTGGAATCTTTTTGGCAGTGTAAACTTTACCCAGAAAACCTGAGTAGACCACTTCCCACTGGCCAAAGCTTAATCACATGACCCTAGCTAGAACACATTTCAGCAAGGAAATGAGTATCTGATAATACTGTGGTTTTATACTTAGGCTTTTGGATAGAATTAACCTTACATGATAAGCAGAAGAAAAATAAGTATTTGAACAACAATCTGCTCTAGAGAAAAGTTAAGATGAGGCAGACAACAACATTCACCATTAAAATGCTAATTAAGGCCTAATGATCAATAGTGAACAAACTGAAGGAGTTTCATAAGTTGTTGTCAATCTAAATTAAAACAAGATACAAAAATAGTAGAAGATTCAGGGAATACAGACAAAAGGACAAGAGATATGAGTAGGAGAAATAGTGGCATTTTTTGATCCTAATGAAAAGGGAAGTAGTGCATAACACTGAATTAGAAGTTGGGAATTCTTTTCCTCGTCATTGCCCAAGCAGTGGATAGCTGTGTGACTTGGGGCTAATCACTTAACCTCTCTGTGACTTAGTTTAATGAACAGCAATTCCAGCCTAATATTGCTCCTAAGTGTGAACACCAGAGAATTTAATAAGATGACTTTATTCAGCGAAATAAAAAGCAATATGTGTGCATTCCAGTTAAAATTGGAGATGTTTTCCACTCACAGATATGCAGAGAATTTTTACAAAGAAAAGACAAGTCACTCAAGCAGATGATTCAGTGTGAAAACACACACAGATATATGCACTAGCATCCATGCCACTACAACCACAGCTAATTTCAAAAATATTATTATTTATTGGTTTTTGAGCCATTATCATTTTCCAGGCATTGAATAAGTAATTTGTGAGCATTGTCTCATTTAATTTCACAACCCACGAGTTAGGTATTACTACAGAATAGTTTTTCTGACTGAATTATCTGGATAGAATTCTCAAATTTCCCCTTCACTGAAACTGCACATGCTTGCTGTCTACTGTTCTGTGCATGCCCCTTCAGCGAGTGATAAAACCCCAATCTGATTCTGGTCATCTTACTGGGGTGCTTCAGTGGTCTCCGTGCACCAATGAACAATTCTATTGTGCTTGATGTTGACCAGATCAAAATCCCTCAGGAAAGTTGGGACCTGCTGGTTTCTATGTGCCAAGATGATCCCCTTGCCTTTGCCCTCCCACTTCCAAGAGCAGCTCTCAGGGCCCATCAATCAATCACTTGAAGCCGGCTCCTCTGCTTTTCCTCAACAACAACAAAAATGAAACAGAATAAAATCTTTGAGGAATCTTAAAGAAAAATCACAAGCTAGTATTTCACAACACATTCCTCTTCAAAGTATCTTCCTTGGAGAAGGTGCACATCTCATGTGGGACAGAAAACCCAGGGTAGAATGTGATTCAGAGAAATGCATGATTTGGCAGGTGTCCCAAGAAGAAGCTGGCAGAGGCCATGCGCCATCATCCTGGAGTCAGGTGAGGGCAGGTGGTGACATAAGTATTGTTCTGCCAACACCATTCTGGGTGTTCATGGGGGAAATATTTCATAGCCCTCAGTGTCATTTTTGTCTTTGGTTAAAAAAAAAAGAAAGAAAGAAAGAAAGAAAGAAAGAAATGTAAAGAGAAAAGCAAACTGAAGTGGCAAAGTGTTTGGTATCACTGCCTGCTGCAGACATCAACAACCAACACTGGGCTTTTCTCCCAGGGAGCGAGCAGTGGGTCCCCATGCTCTAAGCACAGTCTCTAGGAAGCTTTGAATGATGAGAATGTGCACATTATTTCAAGTGTAAGGCTCATTTGTGGAGAAAAGTATCTATAACATCCATTTTGGATCTAATATTTTAGCAATATCTTATCCCTGGGGAAAGAATCATGAAGTGAGGATCAGAAGACATTGTTTAACGTTGGGTTCTGACATTTATTACTTCTGTGACCTTAAGCAAGTCAATCCATATCTTTGATCTGCTATATTTTTTTTCAATCTGAAAAATGGGAATAAAATATAAATGCCCTAATGTCAACCTGAAGGTCAAAAGTATATTTAAAAATGTAACCCCAAACACATAGAACATCCTGGCTTCTAGTAGATTTTCTGTTACCCAATTACCTACATATCTGTGAGAAAAAGGCATAGGAGAAGGATCTCTCAAGAATATTGGAAATCTGATATGGTTCTGACTTGTTTCCCCATTCCAGGTAAGGGTTCCATTCCACTGAGCAACTCAAAATTAACAATGGTTATCCTATTTAACCAGTTGGAGTGTTCTCTGTTGGAGAATCTGCTTCTCTTTTCAGACAGGAGCTGGACCTTAGGAGATAAATGACCCAGTGCACTCCACCCCAGCCCCAACTGAAACCACAGAGGAACTGGGGGAATGAGCAAGAGTGTTGCTTTCTTAGTGAATCTGATAGCAGCACAAGGGTGAAGGAGATAGACACTGAGGACACTCAACACCTGTAAAAACAGAGATCCAGAGGCTCCTCACTGAAGTGCCCATCACTGAAGTAGACTTAAAATGCTCCTAGCATGGCTCAGGGAATTTTGCGGAAGAGGGGTGGAAAGATTGTTAGAGCCACAAATTAGGACATTTTGTACAGACATAGCCTCCCCACCTCATAATGAATGACCTATAATCCCCATTTGGTTGACTTGCAGCCCCAAGGACGAAGGACTCCTCAGAAAAGGGGCAGGGAGGAGGGAAAGGATGGTACCAACATGTGTGGTTTACATACTAAATATGTCCATATATGATAAAAATAAAACCATACTTGCATACATACATGCATACATACATACATACATACAAATATAAAGAGAGGGCTGGAAAGCTGTCTTAGCTGTTGCACTTGTTTGTGAAGCACAAGGACCCAGGTTCGATTCCCAGTACCCATGTAATCCAGATGCACATGGTGGCACATGCATCTGGAGTTTCTTTGCAGTGTATAGAGGCCCTGGTATGTCCATTCTCTCCCTCCTTCTCTCTTTCTCTCTCTCTCTCATAAATAAAAAAAAAAAAAGAATATTGGCAGCTATGGGCTGAAGAGATGGCTTAGAAGTTAAAGACACTTACTTGCAAAGCCTGCTGGCTCAGGTTCAATTCCCCAGTACCCACGTAAAGCCAGACACACAAAGTGGTGAGAACATGCATCTGGAGATCCTTTGCAGTGCAGAGGCCCTGGTGTGCCCATAGCCTCTCTCTCTCTCTCTCTCTCTCTCACAAACACACACTCACACACACAAGTAAATGAATAAATATAAAAGAAGAATATTGGAAGGTAAAGGCAAAGGGGAGGAGGAAGGGAGTTATTCCTTCTAGGAGATTTTAGCTTTCTTTTTCTCTACTACTGCTGCTATGGTCCTGGAGTTAAATTCATTGACCCACACTCATCCCACATACTCACTCTAATGACAAAGAATATCCTTTATCTTCTGATTTAAGTATCTGGTCCTCAAGTTACCTTCTTAATAAGGGCATCATGTGAAGACCCATTAGTAGCTGTCAAATATGTCTCTCTTCTCCCCCGCTCCTACTCTGACATTCTGTTATTCCTCCACTATCAATGGGTACACCTAGCATCTATAATTATATGTGATTATATGTGATTGGGGGAAGTGTAGTTTGAGTCAAAGGGCTTTTCTAGGAGCTTTGTCTCATCTATAACAACATCCCTATCCTGAGAATTGAGGGCTTCTATCCATTTCCCCAAAGTTTATATCATAATTCTATGGAGAGACAGCTACATGCAGCATAATCATCAATGTGTGCACCTGTGGGGATGGCTGGTGTTAGAACATCAGATTAACCCCCCCAGGCTCCCTGATCAGTTGTTCATCGATTTGTTGGTGACAGTTCTATATGCTCCCTAGAATTCCACAACAAATGTGAAGTATGCTATTTACAAAGGCATTGAGATTGGATTGTCTTTAGCCCACACACCTCCCTGAATATGTGGGACTTGTTAAATCTCAAGCTAAACAGGACCATCTCTTTGCTACTATCATGTGTGTTTACTCATCTTAGACAGTCTATATGATATATGGTTGGGGTGCTTTTTATAAGGAGTAATATTAATTATGCATGCACAAATTTTATTCTTTTGTTCTTATGCTAGAATTTCTTTATGTATTTGCTATCTATATGCAGTCATCTAAAGCAAGAATGGGCTATGTCCAGGAGTGAGTATTCTGAAGAGGATTAGATCACTGTCCAGATCTGACGAGTTTCTAGATAGGTATAAAGCACTTCAATTAATACTTTAAAATACTTCCAGTTATTTACCTTGGACACATCAATTTTGGTATAATCATTAACACTGTAATTACTATATTCATCAAAATGTATTCTAAGAAAGGCATATATTACATAATGTATATGCATAGTCAAGGTGGCCATGAAGCTGAGTGCAAGTCAGGGTCTGGAGAGACAACTTATCTTGCAACATAAAAGAGACAAACTGGCTGGAGAGATGGCTTAGCCATTAAGGTGCCTAAGGACCCACATTCTACTATCCAATTCCCACATAAGCCAGATGTACAAAGCTGAAGCAAGCACAAGTTCAGACATGCCCATTAGGTGGCGTAAGCATCTGGTGTTCAATTGCAGTAGCTGAGGCCCTGGTGCACCAATTCTCTCTCTATATATAAAATAATAATAATAAAAAATAATAATAATAAAACAAAAGAGACAAAATTAGAGATTCCTGAATAAGTGTGGAAAGAATGGGGTCTAGAAAGGATATGTAAAAGATAGGACATTGGGATATTTCCAAGAAGATATCAAGCCTGGAAACCTTGTAGCATAAAGAAAATGTAAAGATAAATCCTCAAGCAACATAGGGAGTTTATCATCATTAAATTTTAATACTGTGATGAGTGGTTTAAATTATTGTGAAGTAAAAATTTTCAGCTTCAACTTTTTTTCAGTAAAATATTCCTTCCTGGGGGTTGGGGAATGCTCAGCATTTAAAGATGCTGGATGAAGAGACATGGTTCACCAGTTAAGGCACTTGACTGCAAAGCCTAACCACCCTGGTTCAGTTCCCAAGTACCCATGTAAGGCAAGGTGCACAAAGTGGAGCATGCATCTGGAGTTTGTTTGCAGAGGCTGGAGGCCCTGGCATGTCCATTACTTTATTCTGTCTCTCCTTTCTGTCTAATAAATGAATAAATAAATATTTTTAAAATATTCTGGAGGCTGGAGAGATTGCTTAGTGGTTAAGACGATTGGCTACAAAGCCCAAGGATCCTGATTCAATTCTCTAGCCAAATGTACAAGGTGATGCAAGCACCTGGGGTTCTTTTACAGTGGTTAGAGGCCCCCACCAAACCTATTTTCTCTCTCTACATCTGACTCTCTCTTTCTTTCTCAAATAAATGAATAAATAAATAAAATATTAAAACTTGTCAACTCAGGCTCACTTCCCCTGTCACTTACTTATACTTGAGTGGGCATTTGTTTGCAACAGCAAGGGACTCTGCCATGCCCCCATGAATACATAAATATATTTTAAATATGAAAAATCTAATATTCCATTCTTAGACATTAATCTGTGTAAGTGGTGTATGCCTGTGTGTGTGAATATTTATGTATGTAAAAGAAGTATATAGATGGAGTGTAGTGAGCAAGAAAGAAGTATGGTTGTGACAGTGTGGAAGTCACCAGGTAGATGACATCATGAATGTGATGTTGAGATACTTGTAAATTGGTAAGACATAGATTAAAATTATAAATTTCAGAAACTTGCAAAAAATCATGAGACTTTTATACTTCCAGGGGCCCATAAAATTTTAGGACCAGAATCAGTTTCATAAGGATCTCTAGGGTCAAGAAGTTTCATGGTACATCTAGATTTGAAACTTTCCATATTACAAAACCATAATATTTTCTTCCAATTCCATTTAAGAGATACAATTTCTTCTCTGGTCTTTTAAATAACTTTGTTTGCATACCTTGTGATGGATTTTGTTACTGAAAACTTGGTATTTGTAGTTACCTTCTTGTTGCTGGGATAAAGCATCCAACCAAAAGTAGCTGATGAGAGGAGGGGTATATTTTATCTATTTATGTATTTTACTTTTTATTTTGGTTTACAGTATTGAGGGACAGTTTTATGATGGCAGGGAAAAGCATGAATGTCATGAGCAGAGTCTAGACATAACTTCTTCCACGGGAGAGACAAAACAGCAGTAAGAGAGTGTGCCTAGTTTCTACCAAGGGGGAGCTGGCTATAACATAGCTAAGACTTCCTCCAACAACACAGTTTCTGTAACAAGGATCTACCTCCCAAATTGCCATCATCTGGAGACCTAATATTCAGAACATATGAGCTTATGGGTGGCATCTGAGTCAAACCATCACAGCTATGTTGTTCCCAACCTACTCCACAATACTATTTCTAGTTTTTAAAAATATTTCTTCAGAACTTTCTTTTATATTTTCATATATATATATATATTTTCATATATATTTTTTCATATATTTTCATACCACATCTCTCTTACTTATAAAGAGATGGTGACCACTGCATTACTCTGGACAAGGAAAACAAATTTCTATTAGAGAGAGGTAGAAAGTCCGAGAACATGTGCAGAAGTCACTGGTGTCTTCAAGAAAAGTAATGAGCCAAATGATATGAACATCAAAAAGGAGCTAAAAATTTTGGAGCCAGACCCTCCATTAACACTCTCTATACCTCAAAAGTGGCACCTTCCCTTCTTTTCCCTGTGTCTGTCCTTATCCTGTTATATCTGATAGTACTCCATATTGCATATCCAAGTCATAGTCCCCAGTCATAATAAATCCTGGGTGTCATTGCATTGGGGAAAACATGTCAATGTGGAAGTCCAAGTTGAAAAACATCAAACATTGTTTCTCAGTGGCTCTAGTGACCTATATGGTTAGGTTGGGAAGAACTAATAATGAAATGTACACGAGTTTTGTTTGGATGTCATTTTAAATGATGAAATTAGAAGCAAACTTCTGGAAAAAAATACTCTTTTGATCCTGTGGTAGTTTGACTGTATGCCCCTCATATACTCGGGTGTTTTATTAAGCGTGTAACTTGAGTTGTCCGGCTGGCAGAGGTGTCACTGAGGAAGGATACTGGGCTCTAGCCCAAAGGTGTGTTTAAGGGCTGATATGATTCCAACTCAAAGGTGTGGAGAGCAGTATGAGCTCTGCCAAAGACCTTGTTTTCTGCTTTTTTGTGTTTGCTTGTTGCTGCTGAGTTTTCTCTCTGCTTGGAAATGTAAAATGGAGCCAGCTTCATCCACCATTGATGGAACTTCCACTGGATTTGTAAGTTTGAAATAAATCCCATTCTTCCCCTAAACTGTTTCTAGTTGGATGTTCATCCCAGAAACCCATAACTGACTATACCAGTTTCTAAAAATGTTTCTTTGTCAAAAAAAAAAAAAAAAGATCAACTGTTTAACTGTTATTGTTATATCAGCCTCTGTCCCCCTCCCAAGCCTTAGGGAGCTTCTCCACCATTCTCTGGGCTCCATACAAATTTTATCATTTTCATTCTCAGGGTTGT
This sequence comes from Orientallactaga sibirica, assembly GCA_036365145.1. NCBI lineage: Eukaryota > Metazoa > Chordata > Mammalia > Rodentia > Dipodidae > Orientallactaga > Orientallactaga sibirica. Next base: position 16,812,306 of record JAEOAD010000034.1, read on the forward strand.
TTATGGAAACTCTCTGTCCCTCTTTATTCTAATTTGGTCATGGGAAGATGTTCAAATTGATTGTTCAAAATCAATTTAAGGGACCATTAGTCATCCAGAGGCTAATTGCTGTTATTATCTTATTATTCATCATAATCTCAACAACACAAGAATAATGCAAAACTGAAAAGGTAAATCCAATTTGCTATGCAGTCACCAGAAAAGATCATAGTGATTACTGAGCAGAGCCCTTGAAAGGGAGTTTCAAGTCTGTTTGCTCTATTCCATTTTGTAACTATTACTAAGCCTGTCTCAATGTAACAAGGCCTAAATTTGCCATTGAAGTGGGAGTAGTATTTGCTTGATAATGTGATGACAAAAAAGGATACCAGAAGAGGAATGTGGATCTTGAAAAGACGAATCTTTTTATCTATAAGGTATGACGTTTCTCCTTACAATTACAAAGAAGACAAAACTCACATACATGAAAGAAATCACTCATTATTCTGCTAAATAGAATAAGGTAGAGTTGCCTCACCCCCAGAAGTCTAGATGATTTCAGCTAGGTCTTTAAAGACATCTACCACTTCATTTGAGCTAAAAAGAAAACTGAAAACATTTTACATAAATTAAATTTCATAAACAAAGGCCCAAGAAAACAATGAATGTTTTTTTCAAGAGTGGTGTAAATCCTGATGTTCTGGAAAAAACAGTTTATGGCTTGACGAAGGTGGGATAGCTAGAATTTTTAGTTGGAGATGAAACTAGGTACAATATTGTCCTAGCTTATGATGGGCCAGGAAGACAGCTGAAATTTAATATTGAAGGCAGAAAGGAAACATGGAGATATGAAAATGGAACACTATTAATAAATTCCTCTGAAATGTATTCAGGAAGAAAACTTTGGTAGGCACTGTACAACTTGACTTACAAGAAAAGGAACCAAGAATTTTTTTTTTTTTTTTTTTTTTTTTAAAGACAGCCTCAATGAATTGAAGAACTGGGTGAAATGAAACCACATACTGGGATGCTATGTAGTAGTGAAAATGAATTATTTTCACAAACATGTTTAAAAAAATTGAAGACAACTGTTAGAAGACTATCTTCAAACAAATAGCTCAACAATAAGAAAACAAAACAAAGCAAACAAAAAACAACAACAACAAAAAAGAACTAAGTAGTAATATGTGCAGGGTTAGTGTTGTCTAACAAGTTCCTCTGAATTCTAACATTCCCTGCTGAAGGCAGGAAGGAATAAGGAAGGAAGGAAGGAAGCTCAGAAGACTCAGGAAGTAAACCAGTCTGGGGAAAGTAGATCTACTAGATCCTTCCCAAATGTAATTATCAACTGTAAGGTGAAGAAGTTGTAAATAACCGTGAAGGAGAGACTCTCCCAACAGTGAGCTGCCTGCAAGGTGTGCAGTGAGCTTGGGAGAAGCAGCCTCCAGTGACTCATCACCCATGTTCCAGTGGACATTTGGGCTATACAGTTCCTTTTGAGTTATTCATGTTCTGTTATTAATCCCTAACCCTGCTCTCTAAGTAACCCATTAAATGCATTGGTTCGTGCATAATTTGGACTTTGGTGTAATTGGTACTTTGGTCTTTTGCCAGTGCCTTATCTGAGGGTGAATGGATGATTGTTCACTTATCCCCAAGAAAAATTAATGAAACAGGTAAGCACATATGTAGTAAAATCATTTTTACAATTGCAAGAGGAAATCCTAAACATAAAAGTCAGGACAATGATTACTTCTAAGGAAGACTCAGACAGAATGTACCTGAGTGTGACACACGCTCAGATGCCTTGATGGTGGTGGGGATACTATCTAGATCTTAAATTAGTTGTTAGGTTTCCTTTATCATTATTATAATACATTTACATTCATACATACAAAGTCTCTTTTTGCAATAATAATGTATCAGTACCAATACTGCATTAACAAAATTGTCTGTTTTTTTTTTTTTTTCCTGCAAATATAAATTTCAGGGAGTCATTTCCCCCTAAGCAATAAGGGAGTGAGTAATTGAATCGAATATCCTTCTGTCCCCTGACCTATTCTTATTTCAATATTCCAGTTTATACAGGGTACATTTCTGATTGGATTTTATTACTCAATAAACATAATTTGGAGGCAGATATGATTTATGATGGCAACCACACTGCTTTTGGCCTTTCAAATGAAGTCAGCTACTCCACTTAACTTATGGGAATTCATAGAATACCACTGTGGTCCAGAAAGATTTACCATGCTCCAATTTCACATTCTATCCATTGCTCACAAATCTTCAGCTCCCTGATCCCTGGTTCTGGGCCTTAGCTTTTCACATCCGTTCCTATGGCATGTATGGGTGGGTTGCTGATGAGCTCATATGAACCAGACAAGCTTTTGACCCTGGTTTACAAAGTAGGCAGTATTGCATTTATGCAGCAACTCCGTTAGACTTGATTTTGTAAAATTTACTGAACAAGATGCTGGTATTCATAAGCAGGCAAGTGGTTAATGGCAAGACCTGGTTTTCTGAGTCTATTTTCAAGCAGAGAGGAAAAGTGAGAAAGAGAAAAGGAGAGAGAAAGTGAGATATAGAATGGACATGCCAGGGCCTCTAGCCTCTGTAAACAAATTCCAGATGCATACACCACTTGGTGTATCTCTCTTTATGTGGGTATTGGGACATGGAACCCTGGGTTGTTAGGCTTTGCAGGAAATTGCCTAACCTCTGAGCAATCTCTCCAGTCCCAAGACTTGGATTTGAGCACATGTCATCTGAGTTCAGAGATAAGGTTTATAGCCACTTTGGTACTTGTTTGGTTAAAGTTCATGTCTGATTCTTATTACAAACTATTCCCTACCTTTGGTTTTGGTGGCCCTTCACTATATTTAGACTGACACTATCCTCTGTACACTGAAAAGTATTGACTCTCATGGACAGAATAGAAGGATCACATAACATTATCAACAAAACCAAAGACAATATAAGTGTACCTGTCCCATATTCTCAAATCTACTTTGTAGACAAGTCTGCAAAAAAAAAAAATAATAATAAACCAGATAGTAGAAAGGAAATCTCAGATATGGTCTGGATTGTAGTATTGTAAGGAGAGGATCATGGCACCATAGAGAAGAAGCCATCTACATCTCTCTTGGAACATTCCCAAGAGAATGGGAATGATTCTTTTGAAGGTGTATTAGAAAATGGAAGAATCAAAATTCTGTGTATAACCTGTTCATTGCAAAGCAGTGACACAGCTGTGATGTCTTGCATTAGGAGCAGAGCTTAGGGGTGGAAAATAAAGTTCATTAAGAATAAGCAGAAAGGCCATGGGGTCAATTTCAAGCTAGCTAGAGTTCATAGCTCTAATCTAATTTTATAACTAAGAACATAGACTACACTGGCAGACTGCCCGGTTCACAGGTCAAGCTTAATATTCCCTAGTAGGTGCCTGAGTCACTGGCTTAAGGGAAAATAAAATAATATAGTTTGCAACTTCATATAGTGATTGATGCATGGTAAGTATTCAATATAGTATGCTAAAAGAAAGTATGAAAAAACATTTAGGATTACAGACTATTCTATCTATCTGTCTATCTATCTATCTATCTATCTATCTATCTATCTATCTATCTATCTATCTATCTATCTATCTAACTTACCTATCTATATATTTTAGCTAGCTTGACTGGAGACATCATCCTAACTTTTCTAGTTTAGGGCTAAATCTTTCCTCTTTGGCTCCTATAGGGAAAAAAGAAGAAAAAAATCTGTGGGTGGAAGCTCCCTGGGTCCTTACCAATCTGTGTGGGGCTGGTGATGGCATGGACAAACTCAGGCCAGGGCTGGAATATCGCACCAGGGAAACAACGAGGATAGAAGTGAGCTCTAGTAGAAAGGGGTGTTCTCTCAAGTGTGTTTTATGCTTGTGGGCTGCTTTGAAGTAGTTTGTTTGGTTGGTTGGTTAGTTTAATCTCTTCACATTGATGAATCTAGTGGAAATGCCCCCAGGGCCTTGGTGGAGTGAACACTTAAAAGCTTAGGAAGGAGATTGTGCTTCTGTCTAACTCTACTGATTGATGTTGGCTCAATGCCATTAGTCAAGTCAGGAAAAATTATTCTTAGTGGGGATCTTATTACATTTGTTCACCATTCACTATGTCCTCAGAGCCTCTGTCTTCTGGAGGTCTGGATAAGAATGAGAATACTTGCAAAAGAGGCAACATCTAGAGTTTGTTCTTTCCTATTCACTGAACTGGTATAGCTTTGACTTTCCAACAGGAGCTGGGAAATCAGGGGAACACTGTCCTAATTAAAACCTTCCTGACTGTGATGACTGCTGTGATGAGGGATCGCACTGCCGAAGAAGCTTTCAGATGAAAGGAGCCAATTTCAAGGGTTGAGTGAAATGGAAGGCTTCATGGAAGAAGCACTTTTAGCTGAGATTCAGAGGGCAGATTGATTTGAACATGTTCAGATCATTGAACATCTAGGAAATCATGCCAAGAGTTTTATTTTTATCATCAAGGGCAGAGGCCAGACATTGCTTAGGAAGCACAATTAGTTACATTGGACAACATGGAATCCTAATTGTCTGTGTGACTGGGGCAAGCCATCTATTTTATTGAATGAATATTGACAATGACCAAGTTAGATTGATATTCCTGTGATTCAACTGTATTTGGAACATATATTTTATATGTTCAAATGTGTATGTGCTCTCGAGATAGGTAGTGGCCCTAACTTTTAAGCCATAAATCATCCTTTTTATTGCTATTCAACTGTCCATCAAGGGCAGAAGGATGCTCTCACCTGTCAGATGGCTGCTTCATCCCTTTGTAATTGGCTACCGGACATTCTGCTATATTGGCAGCCATGACCCTGTTGCTACTTACTTACAGGAAAGCATGGGATGAGGGCAGACAGGCAAATTGGCATTTTAAGGAGATAAGAAGAGGAACAATGTATTTATCATTTTCTAGCTCTGTGGCTCCATCAAAAATCAAGATAGCAAATCAGTTGTTTTTAAAATACAATATTAGGTGAGGGAGTATAGATTATAAGAGCTGGGGCTGGAGAGATGGCTTAGAGGTTAAGGCACCTGCCTCCTAAGCCTAAAAACGCTGGTTCCAATCTCCAGCAGTTCCAATCTCCAGGTCCCACGTTTAGCCAGATGCAAAGTGACGCAAGGGCACAATGCTGCACTTGACCACAAGGGGGTGCACGCATCTGGATTTCGTTCATAGCAGCTGAGAGGTTGCTGGCGTGCTCATCTCTGTCTGTCTTCCTCTCCTTCTCTCTCTCTGTCTCCCCAAAACAAAAAAAGAGTTGAAGAATCATCACTAGGATGCAAATAAGCCATGATATGACTGCACTGTAAACACATAATCTACCTGAGGATCCATGATCATGGTGTCAGAGTGTCTGCTCTCAAACCCTAGGATCCTTGTGTGACTCTGATCAATATCTTATCTTCTTGAAGATTCAGGTTCTTATGAAATGGTCATTGCAATGTACATGAAGAAAAATTTCTAGGGAAAGTTAATGAGATAATACATGTAAGGCACACATTTGGCATATGAAACAAACAGCTTCATCACTTGAGAGTAATGATGGTTGGAGTTCTTTGTGTACAAAAGAACAAGGACTTAATTCAACATAAATCATTGGGGCAGATGATGGATTTTAACAGTAATAATAAACAAACAACATTGTCAAGACATTGCAAAATAGAAAGCTTAGCAGGCTGGGCTATTAATATTTTGTGGTTCCTCTTTTTCGGATATATACTTTGTTCTAGTACTTTTAATCTGCATTTGTGAGGCTGTGTTTGGTATGCATATATGTGTGTTTGTGTATGTGTATGTTTATGGCAGGTGTGGAGGCCAGAGGACAATATCAAATGTCATTTTTCAGAGACATCCACCTCTTTGTAAGACAGGGTCACTCATTAGCCTAAAACTCAGCAATTTTGCTACACTTGCTAATAGTGACCTCTAGGGAGCCATCCTTCTCTGTATCCACAGTGCTGAGATTATAGATACTTGTCCCCATGCCTGGCATTTTACGTGTGGACTAGTGATCAAACTTAATTTGGGTATTGGGACTGAACTCAGTTCCTCACACTTGTTTCTACATTTGTGAAACACTTTACTAGGTGAGCTATCTCCTCAGCCCCGTTCTAGTTTTCATACCTACTACCTTTTTTTTAAAAGTTTTTATTTATTTACTGGCAACAATGAGAAAGAGAGAGAGAATGAAGAAAGAAGGGAGAGAGTTAGAGAAAGGGATTCCAAGGCCTCTTTCCTTTGTAAATTAACTCCAGATGCATGTAAAACTTTGTGCATTGGACTTCATGTGGGTACTGAGGAACTGACCCCAGGATTTGCATGCAATTTTCTTAACTGCTGAAGCATCTCTTCAGCTCTCATACCTGTTTCTTTATTGTTGGTTTATTCTCAGCACATATAGAATCCATCTTCTGAATTTACTCAGTTCTAGAGGATGATAAGAACTCCTTGTGGATGATCTTGTGGCTTCCAGTTACACAGTTCATCATTTACAATCACTTATCTACAAAGTCTACCAATATTCACCACATATGTCATGTGGTAATAAGATGACACAAGAAGACATAGAAAATAGCTCCCACTTATGGAGACTTTGCACTCTACTTATAGAGAGGCAGTAAATAACCTACAGGACCTGAAGGTGATCTTTGCCTAAGAGACAAATGAAACAGCAACAGGGGATTAGCAGTGACATAAATGGGTGTGAGTGTTTTCAACTTTTAACAGAGTGGTCAGAAAAGGTCTCACTGAGAAGCTAATAAAATAAATCATTCAGGATGTATAGGAGTGAGAAAGAAGGATATTTGAGAGAAGAACACACAGAGGAAAAAAAAAAAAAAAAACTAGTGTGAAGATCTTCACAGGACATCAAGTATTGAGAATGTCAGGGAACAAAAACAAGACCAGTCTGTCTGTGATCAGATGACCAGTTGAGGATGCAGTAGAAGATATAGTTAACAAAGTTATCACAGGGCCCCAAATTACAGGGCCCCCTTGCACACTATGTTAAATCTTTTGGTTTATTTTGAGAATCATGATGAACAGAAGAATGATGTTCTGGTTCCTGTGTTAAAAACACATCCAGTGGACGAAGATAAGGGAATCAAAACCAAAACAATCCCCCACTAAATATCAGGGAATACTGATGGCTACACCGAAAGTAGTCACATACCAAGTGGGCAGATGTGAAGTCAGATTTACCAGCTATTGGTGAGGAATTGATTGTATCACAATAGAGAAAAATCAGTGTATCAAATGCAAGATTTAAACTGAATTCCAGAACATATGTCCAAGCACTGGAGTTTGAATATCTAATTATGACTTTCACTACCAAACTATCTCAATCTCTAGGCTTTAGTTTGGTTTTTCAACGTACGGTCTCACTCTAGCCCAGGCTGACCTAGAAGTTACTCTGTAGCCTCAGGCTGGACTCTAACTCACAGTTATCCAGCCTCCTACCTGTTAGCTTGGTTCAGAACAACTGTCACCATGAAGTACAGAGCAGTATATGCCTGTTGCATGGATGTCAAGGCTATGTGATTAACCTGTTAGAGTAGGCATGGATAGACATAGCTCTCTATAGGCGGGACAGAGAGAAGTATGCTTCCCTTAGGGATTGAGGTTTTCCCCTCATTATCTGGCATTGTTACTAATTTAAAAGTCCTCTTACCTGCCCCAACATGCAGACTGGAACATGATAGCTAGGACATTCTCCAAAATAAACTCAAGCCACATAATAGCTGAAATAAGCTTGAAGTCTTAAACCCTCTACTTTTTTCTATTGCTATTTCATTATGATACTCCAACATTCACCTTGAAAAAGGGATTCTGCATCTCCCCCTCGTACCTTTACTTTTTGAGTTACAAAATCATCAACTGATGCCTTGAGTTTTAAAGTCAGCACCACACAAATGTATGTACAATGGCTTGGAGTATGCTTCTTACACCATTCAGGTAGGGTTCAGAGCAAACATCTTGCAGTTAATAACTGTGTTCTCTTGAGCCAATCAATGAATTGTAAATGTGGGGGAGAATGGATAGTGCAACTCACAGATGGAATCCTTAGACTGTGAAAAATACCTGCACACATTTCAAAGGGTTATCGTGTAAATTAAATGAGATGAGGTGGCCTCCTCAGCACACTATTCATTCTCCATAAACACATAGTCTTAGTAAAAATAGTAATAGCAGTAATAGCCTTATGTTTACTGGGTAGATGAAGAGGCACACAAATGCATAAAATAATATTATGTAACATCTTTTTAATATTTTCAGAATTAAATGTCATTTTCCCTCAATAAAAATTTCTTGTATTTTGATCTTTTTTTTGGCAGCATTGCTGAAGGGTAGGGAGTCTAGTTTTAAACTATACCCCTCCCTCAGATTTTCTGAATAGAATGGATGAAGCATAGAAAATGGACAATGATGTTAAGCAAAGAGTCCAACTAACAGAAATGTCTCCAGCTGCAAGATCATCAGCTCCGGAAATTATTTACACCATTGTTGATCTAGAATCCACTACTACAATTTTAAAATTAATTTAGTCTAATTACTCCCACTTAATAAGATAACTTGTCAGTTATCACCACTCCAATCTTCTTCTGCATTTCCATCTCTTTTTAGCCTAAATTATCCTCTTCTAAGCTTGCTTTTAATGTATTGGGAAAAAAAAAAAAAAACAAGATCCTTGGAGGTATAATTAACTTTTTCATTCAGAATCCTAATTTCCTCTTCAGCTCTGTTGCTGCAGTATTTAAGCTATTTATTATGCAAACTTGCAGAACTTAATCTATGAATTATGTACAAATCTCTGAATGCAAGCTCTGTCCTCATCATGACATTTTGGTGCCTCTCTAGTTCAAGGTAAGCAAATGTGGGAGAAAATGAATGTGGAAATTCATAATGACATTACATTGATGACTAGGCTATTTAAAAATAATTTTTCGTGAAGCCGAAGGACCCAGGTTTGATTGCTCAGTACCCACATAAACCAGATACACAAGGGGGCACAGGTGTCTGGAGTTCATTTATAGAATGGATACCCCGTCATGCCCATTCTCTCTCTCTCTTTCTCACTATCACCCATCTCTCTCTCTCAAAATGGATAAATAAAAATTTAAAATGATATTTATCTGATAGTTATTACTTTTCAATCATTAAAAATACAAAAGTTACTTAACTCCTCCTATAAATTTTATTTACTTTTTGCTCTTTCAGATGATGGGTAGTTTGGTATAGATTTTTGCATGCAAGTTTAATATCTAGCACAGTTTTCCATCCATTCATTCATCCACTTACTCATTCTTTCACATACAATTTATTAATTGAAGAACAACTCAAGGTCCTCTGAGCTAGCTGTAGAATTAAAATAGTAATACAATGTACTCAGTCTTTGCTCTCAAGAAGCTTCTTATAATTTAGCAAGACACAGATACTCACAAAGCTATAATATAGGTTGATGAGTTTGATATTGGGAAGGAAAACCAAACAATATCAAAGAAAGAAGAAAGGTATTTCCAAAGATGGAGAGAGAGGCAGGGAAAGTCAACTTAGGATGTTGCTGGGACAAAACTCCTTACTAAAATCAGCTGATGGGAGGAAAGGGTTTATTTTGTCTTAGACTCAAGTGGAAGTTTAATCATGGCAGGGGAAAGATTATCCAGTCCAGGCATCACATCTTTCCACAGCAACTGGCCAAAACCAGCCAGATGAGCCTTCTGAGGAATGGCAATCTGAGTAATAAGCCTCAAGGTCCACCCTAGTGATGCATTTCCTCCAGCAAGGTTCCATCTCCCAAATTTCCACCAGCTGGGGACCAAGTATTCAAAAATGCACGAGGCTGTTGAAAACAACTCATTAAAACTGCACACACCTACCTAAGTTTCTCTGCAAGGTGTCCATCACCTTTGAGCTTCAGCTTCCTCTTGCATTTATCAATGGAAGCTAGGAGTGTTTACAGAAACTGCAGTGAGTTGACAAAGTCTCCAAGTTCTGCATTAACATTTGAAAAGGCATCGATAAATGCTTGCTTCTTATCACCTTCAGCCATCTTTTAGTCACTTGCCTCTGAAGTGGAGGAAGACACAGCAGAGAACACCATTCAGGTTATCCTTCCATAGGGTAACATTTTCCAAACAAGATTCTGACTCGTTTTCATTTCCTATATGGTTGATGTCTTAGAAAAACTATGAGGGAGATGTTGATATTCTCTCTACTTTATAGATGAAGGATGGAATCATGATATAACTTGCTTAAATTGATTTGTGTTAGAGGCATGATTTGAACCCAAACCGTCTGAGTTTGTAGCACTCTTGATTAGCTGAACATAATGGCTATTCATTGATTCAGAAGTTAATACACAAAAGACAGCACCTTATGATGTAAAATGAGTGATCAGTGACTGCTGACTGCATTTTCACATAGGTTCTGATGATGTCTGAATACCACCTTGATCACATCTTGATTCCTACTTGCAATGACCTATAACATAGTGCTGAATGTTTTTCTTACAGGGAAGAATGTATAACATAGATATATGATCTAGAGGACAATCTCACTAAAATAGTAATTAGGTTCAACCAGGTGTCATGTGACCTGTGCTTTAATTTTAATTACTCATAGATCTATCCTTTCTTTTGAAAAAAAAAAAAAAAAACTATTTTTCTGTCCAGTAGTTTAGTTTGTACTAATGAAAAACAATCACTGAGTGTTTAAAAATAACCACTCAGGTAACATTCATGATGGACATTTTATTTTAATACCCCGGAATGAGTAGTCCAACTTCTTAAAATGATATTCTTGAGATATAGCTCAATATTCAAGTAAACATTTCTTGGAAACTTGCCTAATAACATTGGAGGCAATTAAAACTAGAGTATTTTTTTCTTGAAATCACATTTTATTGCGCCAGCTGTGGAGTTTATTTGTTTGCTCAAGTTCGCCCAGTTGGAGTTAATATCTTTGCTTTATATCCCTACTGCACTTTCTCAGTCCCTTTGTTATAGAACTTATAACAGTCTGGCTAATATTAGGACTGTTTGTGTACATGTCTGTCTCTCCCATTGAATTAGAGACCCCTCAAGGCAGTGACTGCTCTTATGATCTCCTTATCTCCCACTGTGCCTAGCATTGTGCCCAGCATGGCATACGGACTTAGTAAATATTCATTGACTCCAGTGAACTCACATTTCTGCAGCTTGACTCGATTTAAATTTTAGAAATGGTTTCAATTTCCTTTTTGTAAGTTTTTATATGATAGCAGAAACCAGCTTTCATTATACAAAAGCTTTGCAATCGAATTTACTTTTTCCATAGTTGTCAAAATCTATATCAAAAATTTGGACAAAATTTCAAAATAATGTAGTGAAAATGCAATGGCCTTAATAGGATTAACCTACTCAAGCAGCAGTAGGACCAACAACACAAGTGTTGTTAAATGCTAACATGCACAAGAATGCCTTAAATTTATCTGTAGCTAAAGTAAGTAGTAGTATAATCCAATAGACCCAATGGACTACGTGTGTGCAAGCTGATTTATTTATTTATTTATTTATTTATTTATTTATTTATTTATTTATTTATTTATGAGAGCAAGAGAGAGAGGCAGACAACAGAGAGAGAGAGGACAGAGAGAGAATGGGTGCACTAGGGCCTCCAGCCACTGCAAACGACCTCCAGACACATGTGCCACCTTGTGCATCTGGCTTACGTGGCTTACCAGAGTCCTTTGGCAAGTGACCTAACCGCTAAGCCATTGTTTTTCAAGTCAATGGGACAAGTCGTATTCGTTTTAGGATATTCTTAGCAAATAAATGTGTATATAAAATCAGAAAACATGTTTTCTATTTTATACTTCTCTTTGATTTCTTGGGTGATCGATCATGAACCTATAATCTATAAATATGAATGGTGACACTTGTCCTGTTCAGTCTGAAATTAGATCTTATGGTCCTGAATGTCTACTTTCACCACAAATTCCATGAATGACTTTGATCAATTATTTAATATTCCTATATTTTATTTTGTCATCAATAAATTATGGATGATACTGCCATTTCCAAAAAGTAAATGAACAATTTAATTATAATTGTTAGTATAATGACTATTAAGAAATAAGTGCTCCATGAATTTTAACTATTTTAATTTTTTGTATCTTTATTAGGTTACAATAGGAATCAAGATAATTTATGTCAAAACTTTAAATTATAGAAACACACACACACACACACACGTGTGTGTATGTATGTATGTATGTATGTATGTATGTATGTATGTATGTATGTATTAGAGAAAGAGGCAGGTAGAAAGAGAGAGAATGGGTGCACCAGGGTATCTAGCCACTGCAAATGAACTCAGACACACATGTGCTGCCTTGTGCATCTGTCTTGTATGGGTACTGGGGAATCAAACCTGTGTCTTTTGGCTTTGCAGGTAAGTGTCTTAACCACTAAGTTGTCTCTCCAATCCTAGAATGACAAATATCTAATAGTATAAAAATAGGAGAGAATATCATTTTTGGAATATTTACATGTGTTACATAGTTATCCATTTTGTAACATCTTTTCTTTCTGTATTTTTGTTTTTGAGCCATGGTCTCATTGCATACCCTAGAATGGCTTTGTACTCCCTTTGTAGTCAAGCTAGCCTTGAACATGCGCTCTTCCCTGTCTTAGCTTCCTAAACACTGGTATTGTGAGTGCCTCCATGTCTGGCCCATTTTTTTTTTTCTTAAGAGAAAGTAAATCTCTCTCTCATTAATGGGTTGAGTATGTCCATGAGAATATAGATTTATGCATGCATCATTGGTTAAAGGTGCTTGATTATAATACCTGATTGCCCAGGTTTGATTTCCCTTGCACCCACATAAAGCCAAACAGACAAAGTAGCACATATGTCTGGAGTTAATTTGCAGTGGCAAGAGGCCCTGGTGCTCCCATTCTCATTTTCTCTTTCTTTCTGCCCCTGTCTTTCTCTCTCTCTCTCAAATAATTAAATAAAAATATGTTTAAATAACACAGCCTAGCAACTGGAGGGAGGCAATATTTGTGAATGATTGGCCTACCAGCACTATCCAGCTCCCAGGTAGTGGATAGTTATAGGACAGTGGGTGTGTTCTATTGTGCTTGATTGACACAATTGTGAGAACAAGGCTGGAAGCAGGGAGACAATGAGACTGAGTAACAGTGGTCTGTTTCTTTCTCTAAATAGGGCAGGGATTAATAGGTACAAGTAAACTTTAGTCTAGTGGTCAGTGATTTCTGATCTTCCCATCTCTCATGAACAACTTGATGGATAGTTTCTCAAGAAGCTGAAAGACCCAGGGTGCAGTCAAATCATCATAGCAGGACAACTAATGGGGCTTGAGGCTAGATGGAGGGAAAAAAATAGAGAACAAAATACAGAGGTGGAGAAACGAAACATCAGTCTAAACAAATAAAGCATTATTGAATAGATGTATATATTTACACACTGTGTCATCTAATCAAAAGATATACAAAAGACATGTCCTTGACTAAGGATATTTAATACTGCAACATGTCATTTTCTTCATTAATTAATACAGAGAACTATATCAAGTCACAGTGTATGAAACAATAAAATCAAAAATACAGTTATAAAAAATTAAATTAAAATGCATGATTCTTAGTGTAAAAATAATAGAAATCCCAAAGGGAGAAAAACATGGATGTTGATGAAAAGCATTTAGTTTTTTTTCCCAAAACCATTATCAAGTAGTATTTATTTTCCAAATGTAAGATTTATCCAATATTTCAACATTGTCATACATGTATATGTATTTATACAAATACAAACATATATCAAAAATATTGAAGAAACCAATACAGAATAAAATATCCATGAAAACATAAAATGATCAGAAATAACTTTAACATGAAATAAGCATGAGCCTCAGGCAAAACATCCTTATAATCTCCTTGAATGATACAGGATAGATAAAACAAAAATCTGTTAAAGGAAATGAAATCTAATAACAAATGGTCCAGTGGTCAAGTAAATAGTAGAGAAGATAAGAGAAAAGTATTTTGCAAAATATCAATCATTCCCAACTTAGAATATAGCAAGAATTTTTATCTTTAGTGAAAATATAACCTATCATGTATTTGTTTATGATTTATTGTGCAAAGAAGATGATTACAATGATTTTAATGTTTATATAAAGTCCTATATAGGGGCTGGAGAGATGGCTCAGTAGATAAGGCCCTTGACTGTGAAGCCTAAGGACCTAAGTTTGATTTCTCAATACCCATGTAAGCCAGATGCACAAACTGGTGCATGCATCTGGAATTTGTTTGCAGAGGCTGGAGCCCTGGCACTCCCATTCTCTCACTCAATCTGCCTCTCTCTCTTATTCTTTGTCTCAAATAAATAAATACATAAATAAATAATTTTTAAAGGCCTACATAGCATGAAAGAAGAGTATCAAAAGGGAATAACTGGAGGAATGGCTCAGTGGTTAAGGAGTATGCCAAAGGACCCAGGTTCAACTCCCAAGGCCCCACATTAGCCAGTTGTACAATGGGGCACACACATCTGGAGTTAGTTTGCAGTGGTTAGAGGGCCTGGCATGCCCATTCTCATTCTCTCTCTCCCTACCTACCCCCCTCTTTCTTTGTCAAATAAATAAATAAATAAATAAAAATAAAATATTAAAAAAAGAGAAAACAAATTAATAAAGATTGCCTTGTTAATACTGGAACATACAGTAACACTCATGGGTTCAGTTCAAACTAGTATTTTAAATAGCTTTCATCGGGGTGGAGAGATGGTTTAGCGATTAGGGCATTGCCTGCAAAACCAGATGATCCCAGTTCGATTTCCCAGGACCCATGTAAGCCAAATGCACAAGGGGTACATGCATCTGGGGTTCTTTTGCAGTGGCTGGAGGCCCTGGTGTGCCCATTCTCTCTCTCTCTCAAATAAATAAAGAAATAAAATATTAAAAATGTTAAAAAGTAAATAGCTTTGCTGTTTGTGGATAAATGTGCCAAGTGCATCATTTTAAGGACCTTTTTACATGCATTGTTTGTGCTTATACAAATGCTCTCCTATGAGATATGCATGTAGTGTGTCCGTTAGCATTGCTCAGATATCCACTTAAATGTCTTTCTGTACAGCAAGGCAGGAAGACCCTCAGTCTAAACTCACTCTGTTCTCTATTTTATTTGATTGTCTTCAAACATTTATTTATATACTTATTTAGTTACCTCATTTTTATGTATTATTTTTCCTTTTCCTACCAGAATATAAACTCAATGAAAAAGAGGATGCCATTGTTTTTTCTGCACTATAACTGCAGGACTTAGGAAATTTCATGGTGAAAATATACATTCAGAGATCCTAAAATAAGTCACAATATTTATATGAGAATTTTAAATGGAACAAAGGCAGCATTTCAATGTGGGAGAAGAAGATGGTTAAACTAAACAGAGCTGGCGCAACTGTCTACCCATCTGGAAGAAAATTAAGTTGGAGTCTATCTCACGTCAGAGAAAAAAATAAATTCCAGATGGTTTAGAAGCTTAAGTACAAAAATAAATGATTAAATAAATAAAACAAAAGTATCACAAGACATCTCAAACATAGGAATACTGTTCATTATCAAGAAAAGCAAGAAATATATAAAATGAATATATTTACTTACAAAACTAAAATAGAATATATAAAATATTATTTCTTCATAGAACAGATGTCATTTATATTTCCATATATGAAAACATCTATATCTGTAATATACATATTAGGCAACTATACCATAGAATAAATAAATTAGAAACTAATAACTTTAGACCAAAAAAAATAGAGAATATTTTTTCAAATATCTATCATAATTGAAATCACAAAACTAAAGAGAAATATAGTCTTAAATATCAAGTTGAAAGAGTCAGTATCAATATAGATGTCTATTCTTAGTTTCTTGAATCAAAAAAATAAAACTTCTGTGCCAAATAGGTATATATTTATGTTCATCATATTAGGAAAATTTAGCAGGTGATCCTTTTGTGCTATAGCGACGAAGAGAAGAAGAACACATTCTCACTGTGCAAATGAACTTGCCATTTTCGGGGAATGAATTATCTACTAAAGTTGCTTTATATTTCCACTTTACATTAGACAGATTTGGGTATAATACAAGATAATCCCAAAGTCACAGTGACTTGGAACAGCCAACACATATGTACCTTAGTGACAGGTCTCAAAATCACAGGCTAGAGAGATGGCTTAGCGGTTAAACGCTTGCCTGTGAAGCCTAAGGACCCTGGTTCGAGGCTTGATTCTCCAGGACCCACGCAAGCCAGATGCACAAGGTGGCACACACATCTAGAGTACGTTTGTAGTGGCTGGAGGCCCTGGCATGCCCATTCTCTCTCTCTACCTGCCTATTTCTGTATCTCTCTTTCTCTCTCTCTCTCTCAAATAGATAAATACAAAAATATTGTACATATAAAGATCACCTGTGACCCTTCAGTTGGTTGGAGTTTTCTCTTTTTGGGAATCAGGCTTAAGTAACAATGTCTTCCAAGGGCACAAAACCCTTGTGAGGTTCAGCAAAACTGAAAAGAGTGTTAAGAGTTTATCATATACAACTGCATCCTTTTGAGTAAATCCAACCTTACTGTGGTGCAAAAATGCACTCAAATATAAGTTATGAGGGAAAAGGGTAAATATGTGCTGAGTCATAAAGAGGAATATTATATGATCCAAACCAGAATGTCCAGAATGAGATCTTTGGAACTTGCACATGAGCATGAATTGATGCAGAAATCTTTTTGTTATTTTTTTTTGTGCCACTCTCTTAAAATATTTCTTTTTCTTATTAACATATTTTGTATGGGTATGTCATATATTGGTTCCCTCTTATCCCTCATGCCTGCCCCCATTCCGCTGGGGACCCTCTTCCAAGGGGTTACAGGTATTCTCCATCAGGTAGTGGTTTATGCATTGTGGGAGAAGCAGTTAGTTATTTTGGTGGGGACAGATGCATCTGGGCATGATGTCTCAACCTATGGTTCTTACAGTCTTTCTGCCCATTCTTCCACAAAATTCCCTGAGCCATGTTGGGTGGGTTTTAAATCTACTTCAGTGATGAGCTCTTGGGAGCCTCTGGATTTCTTCACTGGTAAGTGTTGATTATCTTCAGGGTCTGTCCCCTTCACCCTGGGGCTGATTATCAGGTTCAGCATGGAAGCAGCACTCTTGCTCATCTCCCCAATTCCTTTGTGGATTCAACTGTGGCTTGGCTGAAGTGCCAGGGGTAGTTTATCTCCTTGGGTCTCGCTATCTTCTGAAAAATAACAGATTTTCAAATGGAAAGTGACTGAGCATAGTTTAAATGGGATAAGCATTGTTAATTTAGGGGGGATTTGATATATGTAACTCCTCTTTCACCCAAAGACTAGTGAGAGCTTGACACTGGAGAGCATAATCTTTGTCTCCTTAGGATTCTCATCTGGCTTCCAATTCCAGATATGGGTTCCTCCACATTGAGCAGATCTCTTAGCCAATCAGAAAGCTATTGATTATCCACCAAGGCTGTGTTCTACTATTGCACTGGCTTGTACATCCTGTCTGAGTGTTTGCTTCTGAGTAGTTTAGACCTCTGGTTGCTCAGACCATTATTGGCCACTTTTCCCCAGTAACTCATGTAGCACTTTCCAGCACTAGACAGGCTAACTGACTGGATACTGGCTCTCTTCTGGATTCCAGCCAGGTCTCTCTATTTTCTGTGTCCTCAACATATAGTATCTTCAGCAATAGGGTCTTACCTGTTGATGCAGACACCTTAAGCATGCTCTACAAATGCCCAACATGGAATCTGCAGAACCCATGACTATGCACTCTTACATGGTGTGGTGAGTGGGACTTGCATATGTGGTTACTTTAAAAGAATTGAGAGTGTGACATTATTCTGGATTGTTTGAGTGGAGCCTATGTAATTATATGGGTTCTTAAAAGAGAGAAAGAGGAATATCAGAGTTAATTCTGGGTAGGGAGATGTGATGGTAGAAAGAAGAAAAAGGAGAAATGTGAACAAGAAACTGCTAGCAGAGGAATGAAGTAGTACCCAGGATATGGAAAAGACAAGGGTAAGTATTTTTTAAAGATATTTTGTTTATTTATTTATTTGAGAGAGAGAAAGAGAGAATGGGCAACCAGGGCCTCTAACCAATGTAAATGAACCCCAGATGCATGTGCCCCCTTGTGCATCTGGCTTATGTGGGTCCTGGGAAATTGAACCCGGGTTCTTAGGCTTCACAGGCAAATATGTTACCTGCTAAGCCATTTCCCCAGCCCAAGAGTGAGTTTTTTTTAAATTTTATTTTATCTAGAGCCTCCCAGAGGAACTGCCAAACTATTGTAGGGTGTCTGATCTCCAGAGCTTTAAGAATAAATTAAAACACTGAATTTGTGATAGATTATATTGGCAACAGGAAACCAACTCTGTTCTTGTCTTATATGTCCCTTAATGAGGTAGTTGCTTTCTTAAAAACACGCTCAGGCAGTTTTGCTTTGCCGTACATAGAGTGTGACTAATCCAACTAAAATGGTCACACTGTTACTAGATCATATAATCTTAGAAGACTGCTGTCATAAAATGGTATTGCCTTAACTAAAATGTCATTATATAGCACATGCAAACAAAATATAAACATACTGAAACATTTTGAGTAATATTACAACATAGTTGAGAATGTTAAAATCTAGGTGCAAAATAAATTCCATTCCTTATCATAGAGTAATTGAGCTTCACACTACATGGTCTAATATATCTAAATTATACAATACTGCTTAATGATAAGAATATAATTGTTGGAGCTGGGGGTCATGCTTCAAGGTTAGAACCATCCCTAGGTGGTTTCCAGGGAGGACAAGGCCAGAATAAGGGAGTTTCGATGCAGGGCTGTGCGACCATTGATGTTTTCTTTTATCAGAAAGCAGCAAGAACCGAGGACAATCAAATTCTATCAACCAGACAAGGATAGCTGTCTTCATGGCAGGAGATGAATCACCCCTCGCACAGCAGCTAGGGCCCAGGTAAAACCACAGAGGAGTTGGTGAGATGAACAAGAATGCTGCTTCCATGGTCAGCTGACAACCTGGGCCAGGGTAATGGGAATACTGATACTCAAAATGCACCAAAGCAGAAATCCTGAAGCTGCTGAGAGCTCAATCTCTAATGTAGACTTAAAGCACACCTATGAAGGATCGGGGAATTTATCAGAAATGGGGACAGAAAGAATGTAAGAGACACAGAGTGGGGAGGGACTATCTAGAGGCATCCCCGCCCACAATGACTGACTGCTATTCTCATAACTCTTAACCCACAAGTCTGTGGTGAATACTAGCAATCCCATTAAGGAGTGTCCTCAGTGGAGTAGAGGCAAGGAGGAGGGAAATGATGGTACTTACATATGTGTCCATACAGTTTCTACTTAATAAAATATTAAAAAGCATATAATTGTAACTGTAAATATGTGTATGATATTCAGAATTGTATTGTTTGAATAACAAGGTCTCAAATATGCATATGTATGCCATATAGTTTTAATTTTGTAATGAACCAGGCTGATGGTACTCATTTTTAATAAGTAGAATTATCTTATTTTTATTATCTTAAATCTGTGAATTTTATAAACAAATATATATATATATATATATATATATATATGTACAATCATAAATATTCTTTCTAATATGTGTATATATGTATATAATCACATATACTACAATACATATTTACCTGTGAGATACTAGAAATTATTTTTTCCTTTTAAATATATATTTATTATATAATAATAATAAAACAATAAAAATTATATATATATATATATATATATATATATGGTATATATGCCATGATGGTACCATTGTTAGCCTTCTCCCTGTCCTCCCCATGGGTAATGTGAGTCTTGCCTTATGGGCGTAGCCATCACTTATGTGGGAGAGGCAATAACTGTGTGTATAATGACTCAACTCATGGCTCCAACAATCTTTCCACCTCCTCTTCCGTGAATTTCCTTGAGCCATGTTGGGTTCATTTTAGGTCTATTTCTGTGACGAGGTTTTGTGAATCTCTGTGTCTCTGGATATCTGATTTGTTAAGGGATGAGTGTTATTTGTGTCTATCTCCTTCGCCCTTGTGCTGGTACCAGGTTCACCAATAAAGCAGCACTCTTGCTCTTTTCCCCTATGACTCTATGGCTTCAGCTAGTGCTCTGGTGAGGTGCGATGGGCTAATTCCTCATTCCTCAGGATATGTGTCCATCTGAAAGAGAGAAGCAGATTCTCCAGTGGAGAGTGAGGTTAGTGCAAGATACATGGATAACCATTATTATTTTAGAGAGAATTTAATAGGTGTATTCCCTCTTGTATCCCATTATTGGTGGGAGCTTAATATTGGAGAGGGGGCTCATTTTTGGAAATGGTTCTGACTTGTTTCCTATTTCCAGGTATAGGTTCCATTCCACTGAGCAGATCCGTTAGCCAGATCTATAGTAGTTGGTTACCCACCATGGCTGTGTGCCACTATTGCACTTCTGTGAGCATTACTTCAGGTTATTTGCTGCTGAGTGCTTAGACCACTAGTTACTTAGACAGATGTTGGCTGTTACCCCCCCCCAGTCACTTATGTAGCATCTTTTGGCACTATATAAGCTAACATTCTGGGGACTGACTCTCTTCCAGATTCCAGGCAGGTCTCTCCATGTTCCATCCAAACAGCATATGGTGTCTTCAGCAGCAGTTCTTACTATTAACCTTTGGTGGGTCATCAAGTATATACTGATAGAAATCTGTTTTCTGGGCTGGAAAGATGGCTTAGCGGCTAAGGCGCCTGCCTGCTAAGCTTAAGAATGCTAGTTCCCATGTCCAGCAGTTCCAATCTCCAGGTCCCACGTTTAGCCAGATGCAAAGTGAGGCAAGGGCACAATGCCACACTTGCCCACAAGGGTGCTCACGCATCTAGATTTCGTTCACAGCAGCTGAGAGACTGCTGGCGTGCCCATCTCTGTCTCCCTCTCCCTCTCTATCTCTCTCTGTCTCTCTCTCCAAAAATAAATTTTAAAAAATTTTTAAAAATTAAAAAAAAAAGAAATCTGTATTCTTTTGGGAAACCTTGTGGTACCATAAAATCCTACATCCTGAAAGACATACTAAAAGGTCAAACCTGCATCAGGTACTTGGAGAGAACACCTGAATCACAGGGGCCTGGAGAGGGTATGATGAATACTAACTTCAATCTTCTCCTGTTTCTCTATCACTCCCTCTTTTCTCTCATTGTCTTTCATATTAGCTATACTTTTTCTTCCTTCTTTTCCCTTGGCACTGACCTGTAACTCCCAATAACAGCATGTGGTTAACATCCACAATGAGCTGTTGATCAGTGAGACTTACAAGGTTTCCCAAAAGAAGACAGATTTCTGTCAGAGTACTTGATCACCCTCCAAAGGTTTTTTTTTTTTTTTTTAAACATATAATGCTGCACATTTAATGCATGATGTGCCCAATTTAATGGACATGTTCATATACTAGTGAAGCTGTCAGCATAGCTGAGGTTGTAAACATGTCAGCCCACTTTTCTGAGTGTGAGTGGTAACATCTGACACCTAATTTCTTAACATGTTAGTGAAGAGTATGGTTTTTTAAAATGAATATTTTAATTTATTTTAATATATAAAGTAGTATATATGTTATTACAAATTGTTCTTATTTGTTTCCTTGCTCTCTCTTCTTTCCCCTTTCCTCTGTTGCTGGTTCTTTTCCTTCCCCTGGATAATATCAACTGGTGCTTACTCACATTGGAAAAGCTAAACTTTAAACTCACTGAGCAAATCCTTTATCTTTCTCCCTGATTTCTAGCACCCTCTTCTTATCTTAGCTTTCATAAATTTTATTATTTCATGTAATTCATTTAAGTGGAATGAAATTGTGCTTGCTCTCTGATTCCTAGTTCAATTCACTTACCATGATGACGCAGTTGATTACCGTGCAAAACTGTTCAGTTTCATGGACTGGTATTGGATATCCAGCAACATCATGCCAAGGGCTAGTAATGTGGAGTCACTGCTGATCCTGACTTAACTTCATCTTTCTACTCCATAAAATCATTACTATTTTTATTGAGTCAAGTATTTTATTTATTTATTTACATATTTATTTATTTTTTATTAACAACTTCCTTAATTGTAGACAATATCCCTAATTTTTAACCATCATACCAAGAAATGTGTTTATGGGATAGTCACAATTAATGTCATTATACATAGTTCTGATTTGTCCCCTTATCCCCTTCCCTTCCCAAACCATCCTGTCTCTTGCTGACTCTCTTTTTCACTTCCACAATTAGCCTCCCTTTCTGCCTTCATGTTTTTATATCTTCATTGCTATGTATAAGGTCATGGTAAATGTCTTTAAATACAACATAATATTGGAATCCAGGACTACAAAATCTTCTTGACATATTCCGAAATTTAAAATTCCTGGTACCAAAAGGGAGTGATTATCAAAAAAATATTTTTTGATACTTTCATATATGTATATAATGAATTTTATTCTTACTCTCTACACTTACTCTCATTCCATTCCAAATCCCAATAAATACTTCTTTTTCCCAATTATTCTACCACATCTTGTTTCAATGCATTGCTTTACCCCCTGTTTAATTTGGCATCTTGCATGATAATGGATGAGAAATTATTTACTGAAAAATGGGAAGCTTACTAGTGGCTACATCTGAAAACCATTTCTGAGCCACCATAAGCTGTAACTTGCTTGGAAGGTTTGGGATTTTATGAATCCTTTCTTCATAACTATGAAAGTTAAGAACCAACTGATGGCTGCCCTCAGAATGCATGACCCACAATCCCCATGGAGTCGTCCTGGATTACCAATGAAGAGGGCCCCTTCTGAAAAGTGCAAGGATGAGGGAAATGATGGTACAACATGTGGTGTTTACATACTAAGTATGTCCATAACTAATAAAAATAAATTTTAAAAACTCTTACCAGCTACATACATGAGAAACTCTTTATAGCTCATTATAAAAGATCCATGGGCAGGAGAGATGGCTTAGCGGTTAAGG
Organism: Orientallactaga sibirica; assembly: GCA_036365145.1. Lineage (NCBI taxonomy): Eukaryota > Metazoa > Chordata > Mammalia > Rodentia > Dipodidae > Orientallactaga > Orientallactaga sibirica. The sequence continues at coordinate 16,835,448 of JAEOAD010000034.1, forward strand.
TGCATGCCTGTGAAGCCTAAGGACCCAGGTTCAATTCTCCAGGTCCCACATAAGCCAAATGCAGAGGTGGCACATGTATCTGGAGTTTATTTGCAGTTGCGAGAGGTCCTGGTGTGCCCATTCTCTCTCTCTTTCTTTAAAAATAAATAAATAAATAAAAATAAAGGCTTTAATGAAAGATCTAGATTAAACACTCAGTCCTTAGGACCTTGATGCAAAGATATTCAATAAAATTGTCTCGCAACAATAAATGGTCTTTTTTGCCTATACTGATTAGACCTATGTATAACTAACTTTTTATGATATGGAGAAGAAATTTATTATTTACTTACTTGGGGTTCAATTTACAATAAATATTACTTTAAACATTTTTATCATATATGTAAGAGTCTCCCTTAGCCCACGAATCACACATAAACTTTTGCATGTATGAAAGGCTATAGTTTGTATCATGCTTTCATTTGCATAGTTTCATTTAATGTCAACACGTCTTTAATATGTGTTTTTATTTCCCTGCTTTTCTATTGGATTCTATCATTTAATAAATCTAGAATAGCTGATTTGTTAGAATAATATAAAAAAACTCTCAAAATGTGATTTACATTTGAAAAAGGAGGGGAGGAAGGAAAGTCAGTGCAAATGTTTAAAAATCTCCTTCATAGTTGTAAAAAATGACTTCCTCTCCTCCTCAACAATTTCCAACAAAAGCTCAATTTGGTATATCTCCTTCAAATGAGTGTCCCTTTAATTTTATGGGACTTTAACTTGCTTTTTTTTCTGATATTCCACTGAAAGAGAAAGACAGACAATGAGAATGCACTTAGCTGAAATGCTTCCTTTTCATCTTCCCTCCCACCTCCTCTCAGAACTACATATCCATCCCAGGCTTGTCATTCTTTCTTAAAAGGAAATTGCATGATTTCAGTGAGTACTGGAAGTTCTTCTGTTGGAAAATGTATACAGTAAAACAGTTCTTGGATTTAAAAGATTCACTTATAGTACATAGAGTTAAAAGATGCAGAAAAGGAAGAAGGAAGAAGAAAAAGAGGAATTATGAAAGGAAAGAAGGAATGAAAATGTAGATGAGAAGTTAGCACCTTAAATAAGTAACATATATAAATATAAATATCAGCTAACTTGTCAACTTATGTCCAGTGTAGTAGTAACCAAACATTAATGTTACTTAAAGATATCATTGGAATATTTCCTCAAGGACATTTATTGTCAGTGAGTTATTTGGGCTAAAGTTGAGGAACATAACAGAGCAGAAATCTTGCTGGTGTTTGGCATTGTAGAGATAAAAGGTCAGTAATGACAATAATGATGACTTTCTACTTTGTATGAAATATACCACAGTATTGGAAAACCCCGTACATAAACAAATATAATTTAGAACTCACAAAGTTCTCTACAGCAGGGCAAGACTGTTATTTCTCAGCCATCCCCCAAATAACCAAACCCTGAAGAATTACTCTAAACCACAAATGACTTGGATGGTGTGGTGGTTTGATTCAGGTGTCCTCCATAAACTTAGGGGTTCTGAATGCTAGGTTCCCAGCTGATGGAGATTTGGGGTTTAACGCCTCCTGGAGGCAGTGTATTGTTGGGAGTAGGCCTATGGGTATTATAGCCAGTGACCCCTTGCCAGTGTTTGGCACACTCTTCTGTTCCTGTTGTCCACCTTAGGTTGTCCAGGAGGTGATGTCCACTCTGTACTCATGCCATCAATTTCCCTGCCATCACAGAGCTTCCCTTCAAGCCTGTAAGCCAAAATTATCCCTTTTTTTTCTCAAAAGCTACTATTGATCAGGTGATTTTTGCCAGCAATGCAAACCTGATTGAAACAGATGATTTGTATTTTGTTAATCAACACACATTTTTTTCTTCCCTGAAACACCATTAAAAAAATCCAACAACTAAAGGAGTCTACTTATATATGCATCAGGTTTCCCTGAACTCTTCCCCGCGATATGATCACTGTTGAATCAGTGAAATGTGCCCCAAGATGTTTAGACAGCAGTTGGACTAATAGAGACCAGCACATGTCCTACCTATTTTGAAAATATAGAACAAAGTTTGACAAACTATAGGTTAGGTTGAGAAACTAACCTTAAGAAAAAATCTAGAACAATAAGTTGTTGGGAAGATGGGGATGTCCCTGGGAGACCTGGGATGACATATTCATCTTCTAACCCTTTTGGGGGTTTGGCTTTATAATCTTTAAAGGGATCATGATAGTTTCACTACATAAAATTTCTGGGGGTGTTACACATGCCCAGAAGGGATGACATCTGCTCATATTTCCCAGAATCTTCTTCAAACTCTTGTAATTATTTATTTGAAGTTTGTTGGAAAAAAAAAAAACAACTTTGTGAGAATCTAGTACACAACTTGCCAAATTAATTGCTACCTCCATATACAATTTTGGAAGTTGCCTCCATATTAAAATAACCTCATTTTCTCCAACATTAAGTTTACTAGACCAGAAAAACTTAGTAGATAAAATGTGTCTGGTACATAGTAAGACATTTGTCAAATGTCTTCCCTTATATCCATGTGGAAAAGGCTAGTATAATTAGAAGAATTAGGGTCTGGTTGAATAATTTTATCCAAATGAATTCCTACAAACATAGAGTGGAATTTCTACTTGGGTTCCCTGAGAGGTAGCAGGGAGTAAATTTATCTTTCTTTTCAATTTTCAATTATCTTTTCAATTTAGCATCAATTGGTAATTTTTTAAAAATATTTCTTTTGCTTTTCTTTCTCTGCTTGAGGAAGAGATACAACAAAAAACACACCCTTTCATTAGAGAAATACCTGTCCCATCAGTTCTAGTGCCTCTGGGGGCATCTGGACATTTGGAGGAACTCCTCATCTGGGTCTAGGATTAGAGGAGGCCCTACACTGTATTTGAAAGCCAGTACTACATTACCAGTGATCTTTATAATCTAGGAACGTTAGGCATTATTCTCCTACAGCTTGCAGAGGAAAAAGAAATGAGGAGCAGAGAGTTCTTTTCATTTACTCAAGGTCATCCATTTAAAATTTCTGAACGCAAATTCATATCCTGTGACATTTTGTTTTTCCAGCTCTTCACCCAGGGTCAGTGTTTCCATTAGGCACAATAGGCACACAGGCACTTTTAGGGGACCACAAAATGTTTTGATTTTCATTTCTTTTCAATAAGAAAAGAAAATATACTGAATGTTTGATAATGAACATAATGTGGATTGTGTCCATATTTAGATCAATGTAGCCATAAAATATATGCAAATATCTTTATGGGGGAGGACGATCTCTTTGGCAAAGTACCTACAACAAAGAAAAGAAAATGGAGCCCTCCTTTTTGCCAACCTGGCTTCCTTGCATCTTGCCAGACAGAAGAGGAAAAATGCATTTGGGGGAGTGTGTGAGCAACTGCAGAAAAATTGGAACAGAGGAAAAATGTATAGAGACAGATTAATGAAGAGTAAAATGAATGCTGTGTAAAGAGAAGGGGTTCAATAGCAAGGCAATGCCTCGTGTCCTCTCTGCTTGATATTTCTCTTACAGCTTAGCTTTGAAAATAATCAGGAAATCAAGTCAATGATCTCTCTTTTAAAACCCCAGTGCAGCCTAAAAGTATCACCAGTACCAACCACTGATATTTATTTTATATTCTTTGGCATCCAAAGAACCTTTGTCCTTACTCATGCTCTAGCCTTTCACTGATGACTCACCACCTGGACTGTATCTGTCTGATATCGATGCAGTTTTAATGTGTGGTATACTGATGTATCTTATGAAGGAAAAGGGCCACAGTTTCAGAAGCTGCTTAGTCATCGCTTTCTTGGGCTGTTGGAGTCTCAGACTGATCATCATGGAATTGGAACGCATGGCAGGTGTTTGGTAGGTGGTGGCTACTGTCTTAATTTGCAGGTATACCTCTTTTACAGATGAGAAAATAAGTTTAGATAATAAACAAATTGCTAAAGGTCACAGTCACAGAAGCCAAGTGTAAATTTGGCAAAGCGTCACAAAAATGGGAGAGACTTCTGTAAAGATGAGACCATCAGCAAGTGGAACAGATTTCAGGCTACTGGAAAGTAAAGGACTAAATGAATTCAAGAGAAAATTCTGACACCTCCCACTTCCATCCTATCTCTGCTACTATTTTCCAGTGGTCTAGAGTCCACCTGATTTACCTAGCATGTATTATAGAGATCAAAACTTCAGTTCTTATTACACTGAAAATTTTTCAAAATACCACAGGATTGTTCTCATGAAATGCAAGCATCTCTCCTTTATAATTTCCAGATAAAAATATCCAGTCAGATAGGAATAACACTTAAACCACAGGAGACTTTAGATACATATAAGATTGTATAATTATTATAATTAATAAAAAAGAATACTTAGCTTTGAATGGTCTGTGGTGTTATATAGCTTTCAAAAATCTTTTTGTATATATATATATATATATATATATATATGTATATGAGAGAGAATATGAACTCCAGATGCATGTACCACTTTGTACATCTGTCTTTATGGAGGTACTGGGGAATAGAACCTGGCCTTCTGTCTTTGCAAGCAAGTGCCTTTAGCCACTGAGCCATATCTCCAGTTCCAAAATAATTTTAAAAGCAATTTCATCCAATATTGATATCAATGTGGGAAAAAAGGTAGAATAGTTAATATTGTCTCCAATTTATAGATTAAAAAATGAGGGATAAAAAATTAAATTGATTTCCTAATATCACAATCTGTGAGCTGAACCTCATATCCCAGATTTTAACATTTATGTCCTTTGATTCAATTTGTTAAATTTCCAAATATTTCTACGGTCATTTACTAGAATGACAAAGTAAAAATGGGCACCTGCATGCATCCTGTCTGAAAGAATACAAGTAACTTTGGACTCAAAGTTTAAATGGATTCAGTCAATGTTAAATAGCAGCTTTATGCAAAACAATTTTTATCACTCTGCTGGAAGAAATGAAAACAAAAACTTTGAAATTTAGGGATTTATAGTTTCATAGAGGAGGTAAATCTATTGACAGCTCATCATCAGGGAAAACATGCTGAGGTCAGGGTGCTGAAAATTGGAAACGTGGGAGTAACAAGAGAGAACACAATTACTCTAGCTGGGATGTTACTGGAAGCTTATTAGAGAAAGATATTGTTAGGGCTTGGGATAAAAAAAAATGTTAATTGTCAGAGAAAGAAGACAGAGAATAGATTCAAAGAATCATGGGGATATTCATGCCATTATTAAGTATACTTGTAAATTATCAAAGGTTATAATAGTCATTTTATGCAGTGATCAAGTAATCACAAATTTGAGCTGTTGCTCTCAGATTTTAGTTCCTGGAAGCAATAGAAACAGCTTTATTTTCAATTTGATATTTTTCCATTGACTTTAGTCAGCTCATGAAGAGTCTGATCCATCTTTATTTGTATGTATAGTCTACTCTGTCCTTATTTTTTACTAATCTATTAAAATTTCCAATTCCTTTTCTACTATTTCTCAGTAGAGCAACAGTGACTAATACATTTTACTCAGATACTATCTAGTTCCAAGTTTAAGGCATATGTTCACACCAGGGAAGGAATCTGTACCTTATTTCTGCTTGCTCCCACAGAGCAAATGGCCTCTTTATAGGGTTACAATTGACAATACAAATACATTGTGTCTGCTATTCAGAGTCTTTATAACTAAGAACCACTAGGTGGTTTAAAAAATATCCATCATGTGTTAAAATGCTTAATCACTTGATGTGTCTTGTGGGTACAGAACACTGGACAAGGATAAACATAAGAAGAATTGGGTCCTTATCTGAGTTCTCCAGTGTGGTCAGGTTTCTAGCATCTATCAGTAAGTAAAATAATAATCATGAACCAAAGTCCTTTCACTTTCACATTCTTTGTTAATTATCTAAAAGAAGGATTCCAAGGGCATCCAATATGAAAATTTGGTTACATTTCAGATATCCTTGACAGGCTCAGAATAAATGGCCAATCTTTTCAAAAGAAAAATTGCTTTACCCTTTTGTCCTATTGACCCACTGGGGAAAAGTATTCAGGGACAGAGACAAAGAAATCTGTCTTTGAAGTATTTTGTCCTGATCAAAGTCCAAAAATTCATTTGTGTCTCTGATCTGTGTTTGGAGCTAGTTTTGTCCCTTGCTAACTCATTTGCTCCTTGTTTCTGCCTTATGAATTAGGTATTTGTGACATCATGTCTTCTAGACCTTGACATCAGACAGTCTTTGAAACACAGGGTTTTATCCAACATTTGTTACTTATTTGCTACTCAGTCTTGGCAGAATTAAGTTGCTTCTTAATTTTTTTAATCAATGACATGGATCCGGTAATATTTGTTTGAAAGTTGCATAGATTGAATAGTAAGATATATTACTGATCTAGACTAGTACCACACCCCCCAATAAAAAAAAAAAAAAGGCCCAGTAAAATTACAGGTTCTCCTTTTGGTTTTGGAGCCAGTCTGTAAAACCACTACCAGAGGCAGACTCAAAATATGGTCTTGGCATTTACATGTAGCCTCCCTACCTGGGATTCTCTGCTACAGGGTGATTTCTCTTTTTAATAGGCCTGCTGTGAGTGTGAATGAGATAACTCACATATCACACTGTACATGTCTGTATGTTTGGTAAATATTGATGCTTCAGTCATTAATTCATTTGAAGCTTCCATCATCAATAATCCTGACCTATAAGATGCACTGGGATTCTACGAGACTGTAAACACGAGACAAGAGTTGATGCAAAAGGAAAAACAGGGAAATGTGCTATGAAACTGGACAAAAGGCTATGGTAAGGAAAGAATACAAAAGGAGAGAAAGAGGGTGAAAGGAGAGAAGTGAAACAAAAAGCATTTTTGTAAATACAACATAATACAACATAATTCTTTGTATACAAATAGAATTAAGTAACATTAAAAAAGATATTAAGTTAGCACTAATCAGGAGCTAAGTTCTCTGGTATGCTGGGTACGTAACAATTTTATTTCATTCAGTAGCTTCATTGGTATATATTTTTTTTACTCTACAGACCAAAAACATAAAAAGTATAGATGTTTCTAATCCAACAATCTATAGTGTACACAAGAACTATGAAATGTAAGAGGTACTTCTCTAACTTGGCTAAGAGGGTTGTATGGTCCAAGGTGGTTTTTCAAGGAGATGATTAATGTGTTCAGTCAGGAATGATTGGCAGTCACCATTTGCTCAAAATGGGATAAGAACATGTGTGTTTCTAGAAATTGCATGTCACAAACTCATTTTGTGTTCCATTAGAAATACTTGGGAAGCTTGAAAAGCCTCTTCCCACTTCACTGAGAACACGAGCCCTAGGGGAGGGACACAAACTTTAGTATTTTAAAGGCTCTCCATGGGCTGTGGTTAAGTTGCTTGCTAGCAAAGCCTGATGGTCTGGGTTTGATTCCCCATTACCTATGTAAAGCCAGATACACAAAGCGGCACATGCATCTGTAGCTCATTTGCAGCAGCATGAGGCCCTGATGTGCCATTATTTCTCTCTCTCTCTCTTTCTCTACCTGTTTGTCAATAAATAAACAAATAAGTAAATAAATAAAAAAAATATTTCTTATAAAGCTCTCCAGGCAATTTCAACAATTTCAACAACTGACAAAGCAGAAAAATCACCATACAGTATGGTGGTATGATGACATATGTAGGAGGGGATAGGAACTTCCTGTGTCCTGAAATGAGCAGAGTCAAGAAGGATGGACATAAGATATCTTCAGATAATGTAAAATCAGTCTCATTCTGGAGAAGGCTTTCCAGATATTTCTCAGGGACACACAGAATTTAGAAGCTCCATCACTAGTTTCAGGCTACCCTTGATTATACAGCAAGGACTTGTCTTCAAAAAACTGAAATTACTATGTAAATAACTAAAAATAAGTAAAATAATGAGAATATGACACCTGGCATCAAACTCTGGCCTCTACAAGAACATACATACATGTACACATGTACTGGCACAAAAACACCAATATGTATGCACACACGACACATACTACACACATATACACTTAAATAAAATAAAACGAAATAAACAGTTAAGTTTGTAAAACACTTGTGTCTCAGGCAAGGGTAGGAACAGGGACAGTTCTCAGACAGAAATTCACCTGGATTCCTAGCTTTCTCATTCTTGATGCTTCCATCTTTTGGTCAATTGTCCTCCTTGCCCTTCAAAGAAATAGGTGCCTACAATTCTGCTTGTTTTTATTTCTATTAAAATCAGAATTACCATTAATAACAAGTGACAGAGAAAAAGTGATTATTGTATGCTTTGCCCTAAGTGGGACAACTATATCATGCATGTTAAGAGCCCCATGGAATAGAAGGAGTGCTGTGGAATGCCATCTTCTGAACACTTCATGGCCATTGCACTCAGGAACTCACAGCAGCTTTGGTTTCCTGCACAAGACTGAGCCCTTCAATGTTCCATCATGGATGGGGGAGGAGTCACATGACCCTGCTTCTATTAGCTATTAGCAGTTAAAGGTTGCTGAGGTAGTGAAAGTCATGTTCTTCAGTAGCTGTTAATACTTGAGTAAGTAACCTCCACCTATCTCCATGCAAGCTATCCTAATTTAAGTGACTTGGCCACAAAAATACCAAAGAAACATGAAAGTAGAAAGAGGATTAGTTAGACAAAAGAAGGCATTTAGTGCGACTGGGAAGGAGCATAAGAGAAGATAACGGGAATGAATGTGATCTAACATACTATATATATGATATATAATGTTAGTTATATATAAAACATATATAATGTTATTTATATATATATATAATATATTTAGTATGTAAGAAAACATATATATGGTATATTAGATCACAATCATATATATATATATATATATATATATATATATATATATATATTTGCAATTGCTTAAAGTAAAATAAAAAATGAAGTAACTGAAATGTATCATTGACTCTTGATTGAGTCTGGAATCACTGAGAATCTAAATAAACTCGAACCGTAGGATGGAAAGGATTATCTGCTGTGAAGAGAGCTGTTAGGCTCAGCAAGTCCTATATTGACTGCTGGCAGTGGTGTGATCACTTCCTGCACAGATGCCTAAAAGCAGACACTGGTTACATCACTAAAGTACATCCGTGCCACAGTGTTGCTGATCATAACCAGGACAGGTCAGGAACTCAGGTCTACACTGACATGCACCCATCCCACCTGACACTTCTCCCAGGGATCAGGGAGAATGACCTACAGGTTCCCAGTAAATAGACATAGCTAAGGTAGAGACAGTCAACAACCCCAAATTTATCGCTCTCAGTTTCTTTAGGAAGCCAGACCTCTACATGCAAGCTGATAGTGGCTTTGTGTGACTCAACAGTGACACCCAGTGTCTCTCTCTGTCAATCCCTGGTGGCTGTTCCCATAGGATCTTCTGAAGAATTCATTTGTATCTCCAGCACCTTATACTGAAGCAACAGCAGGAGCCATGTCAAATTCAGTCCTGAATAAGACAAGCATGCTGATAAATCCCAGTTTATATTAACATAATCTTCTAACTGTTAGATTATATTCTTCCCTTTTGGTCCGGGTCTTATGTCAAACATGACACTGTTGTGGAGTTTTGTAGTGCGACATTGGAATCACAAGGAAGTGATTATCTCCTTCCTATTTTGGGGCTAGATTTCATAGTATCTTGTTGTCTGTGCAACATACACACTTACCTGTACACATGCATGCATATGCACAGGCACATTTGAGTTAGTAAGATTTAGATGTTAACTATGGGAATATGACCTAAAAGCAGGGATATAATAGGCCTGCATCACTATATGTAAGGCCAGACAAACACAGACACAGAAACAAATATTAATGGTTGATAATACAACCAGAGACAAGTCACCAGCATACTCCATGACATTTCACAAATCGGCATATAAATAAAATGTGAGCTGAGGGTATTTAGCCAAAAAAACAACTGTCTCCACAGACAAGGAGAAAAGTAGGGACACTGTCCATCAAGTGTTGATATTGTATGGAAATGTCTTCATATCCAATCGTAAGGAACACTTTATAATGATTGAATCTACTGGAAAAATATTGTGCTACCAACATCATTGCCTCGGTGCAGCTATAGTGAAAATTCCAGGTCAGTAGAAAAGCAAATGGAAAATGGATATAGAAATTTTCTTGAGAAAATTTAATATAGAATACAGGGAGCTATTTGGACACAGGATCTAGGAGGTTGTTTGGAATCTTTCATAACCATCCTCATTTTAAATTCTAATTAAATAGATTTACTTCCTTTTCTTATCAGACTAAGATCCATTGCTTAGAGTCTATTAGTGGGTACAAGATGTGTCCTCCCTCCACTTATGTTCACACATCTGCTGCAAGGGAAAGAGATACCCTCTTGCCCTCCTTCATAAAGAACAGACTACTGCTATCTAGTTTTTCATTCCTCCATGGTTTCTTTCCCAAGGACAAGAGGGTTAGGATAAAGATCTGATATTCAGGAAAGTCAACAGTGACTAGAGCTGAAAGTATTGTATTATAAAAATGAATTATTCAAGGGAGAGATTGGCAGGTAAGTTATGATTGCTCAATGCACTGAATGACCCACAATCAAGAAGCTTGGAATGATGTCCTCCAATTAGAGAAGATATAACAAATAAATGAGAAGACAGACAAACTGGGATAGGACTGGCATCAGATATATTTAGAATAAGGGATGAGATCAGACCAGGTGGCAAGTGACTAAGCAAAATCACAAGGTGCTAGGCAGGTAAGGTGAAATTCTGGGTGACTCATAAGATGAAACAAGAGTTCCACTCTGGGACTGCAATAGCACACCCTCCCCTAGTTCTAAGCTTGAGTGCCCATTGAGAAAGTCTCAACTCCTGGGAATAGCCTGGGCTTTGATATATGAACTTGAATTCTACTTTAGGCACTTGTCAGTGATGTGAATTAAGATGATTCACTAGCCCTCCTGTATCCTTCTTTCCCTTATTTATAAAATAGGAACATCTGTATTGACCTGATGCCATTCTTTTGAGAACAGAAGATACAGTATACATAATGTTCCTAAATATAATGCCCCATGCATTGTAGTTATTTAGCAATGACTGTCAATGTTCTAACAAAACAAGGTAGGCCTTGAGCACGAAATGGACCATGGAACCACCTCTCAGACAAACATGAGCACTTGTGGAAAAGATGGATTCAGATGTATTGTTGATAAGTTTATTCTTTGCCCTGGTAAAGCTGATTTGACAGATTAAAGGTTTATTTATTTTTGCTTTTGTGGTGTTGTGTTTTATTTTGTTTGAAACAGGCTCTTGACAGGTAGCTCAGGCTATTCTTGAACTCGAGGTCCTCCAGTTTCAGCCTCCTGGATTCTGAGATTACAAATGTGTACCACTATGTCCGTCTAAAAGTTTTTGTTTCAGTTCTCAAATGACATGGAGAAAGGCAATAGCTTCAGTGCTTTTGTGTCAAATATCCGTTTTTTAAAATTTTGTTTTCAGTTAATATGATCGCATCCTACTGTGTGGCCTCTGATCTTTGCTGTAGCAACCAGCCAGACTCAGGTGTGACCTCACTATGCACCTCTTGCTTTTTATCCTCTTCTGCAATCACTAGTCCCCTGTAAGAAACTGCCCCAATATTCTGGACCCTGAACAAACTGCAGAGTGGTTCTTGAGAACCTGAGGTTTTTATTTTTCATCTCTTTTTGCCTGCTTCACTTTTCAAAACCTCCACTCATATACTCTAATATGAAGTATTTGAAAATCAAGTATTTAAACAAAATTCATGGTGTAAGGCTCTCATAGTTAATGGGGAATGCAAGCTATGCTGGCCGAGAGTAGGAAGGACTCTACAACATTAGCACTACAGAGCTGGTTAAGATATCAAGGATGCCCATATTTCATGGATGGTTATAGAAATAGAGGCGGGAACTATTTCACAGTTGCACATCTAGGGAGCTTTTGTAAAGGGGATTCAAAATGCAAAAATGAGAACAACTTAGGGGATGAGGCAAAAGTACCGAGGAAGGAAGACAAGCTTGCCTGGGTGATAGCAGAGAAAAAGAACAAGCCTTTAAAATCTCTTAGCACAAAGGGATGACATGTATTGAATTTGCCCTGTCAGCAAAGCAGAGTGCAATATCCACCCTGATAAATGCCAGGTTGCCTTGCTGACACTCGATAAAGGGTCCCCCCAGCAAGAGAGCAGCTGCCAAGATGGGGTGATGGTATCACTGGGTATCTTCCTATCTGTTGTTCTCCAGTGTGTTGGGGGGGGGGGCAGCAACTAATTGAGAGTTTGTAGGATAAAGAGCAAATTAGCAAGGTAAAAGGTTAAGACCCTATTTTCATCATGAATGTATACAGCTGGCTTTTTCTCTAACATTTGAGCACCTAGCTGTATAGAAATGTAAATCATTTTGTTTTTGTTTTTACCTGCTTCAGTTATTTTGTGTCTGAACATTATAAAATGGTATCAAATGTGCATCTCATAATAATTAGTGTTATGATCCTTGATTCCTTTTTGCATGTTTGCATATTTATGTGTATAAATATACACATAGATATTGTATGTGTGCATATTTGTGAATATATATATATGGTATATAAACATGCATGTCCTATATAGTCCACATATAGTTATTGAAATCATTGATAATATCATCAGATCTCATACTTACAATTGACTTTTATGATTATATTTATTTATTTATTGTTGAGACAGATTTTCAAATAGTAAAGACTTGCTTCAAATTTACTATGTAAGTGATTCTGGCTTTGAACAGATTCCTCTGCTTCCACCTCCCAAGAGCATAACAGCTTTGTGCCCACACCTTAATATCTCCTCACCTTTTTTACATGAAAAATTTGGTGACATATAACTTATTTAAAATTTATATATTTATTTTTTAGCATTTTCACAATTATTTTTATTGATAATTTCAATAGTTATAGACAATAGACCCTGGTAATCCCCCCCTTTTCCCTTTGCAACTCCACTCTCCATTATACCCCTTCCCCTTCTTAATCAGTCTCTCTTTTATTTTGATGTCATCTTATTTTCCTCCTATCATGATGCTCTTTTGTAGGTGGTGTCAGGCACTGTGAGGTCATGGATATACAGGCCATTCTGTGTCTGAAAGAGTGTATTGTAAGAAGTTCTACCCTTTCTTTGGCTCTTACATTCTTTTCACCACCTCTTCTGCAATGGACCCTGAGCTTTGGAAGGTATGAAGATTCTTGTTTTATATTCCCTGTCCACCAACCTGCTTCTTCTGCTGGTCCCCCTGAGTGGGGCTATTGGTATTTCTTGTGGGGTCCTGAAGCCCTCAATCTATAGCTGTGGGGAAGGGGCAGTGTCTGAGGCTAATCTTACCCATTATGTGGCTCTTACAATTTTTCTGCCACTTCTTTGGCAATGATCTCTAAACCTTGGTAGGTGTGTTAGAATGTTGAAATCTCCTTTAGTGTTAAGTTCTCGGTAGCTTCTGGATCTCTGTTTTGATGTGGCTTGATTGACCATGATGTCTGTCACCATTTTCCTGGAACTGGTTTTCAGTCTAGCAGTGAGAACAGTCCTCTTGTTACCACTTCCTCTACAATGACTCTGGGGCTCCTCAGATGTGGTGCAGTTGACCCATCTTGTGGTTATCAGTCAGCTATCTTTTCTTATAGTATTGATGTATCCTGGATCTTCACAGTATTTTCTACCATCTGTAAGATAATACAGATTCTCTAACCAAAACAAGACAAGCTTAGTTATTTGAGAGACTTATTGATGTGTAATCCCCCTCCTCTTAGCCAAAGAGCAGTGGAGGTTCTCTTTGGAGTCGATTTTTTTTTAATCCATGGGAATCTGGCTTGGTTCCCAGTACCAGGTAGGAGTTTTCCTCTATGTACCCCTATTGTACTCATGTGTACTTCTTACCTGGCTGGTTTACATCTTATCTGGCAGGATCTCCTGTTTATTCACACTGTTGGCAACCATTATAACACCCAGAAGCTTCCATAGCACTTTCCAGGCTATGAGGGCTAGCCAGTGGAAACTGGCTGTCCTCTCAGTTTTAGTATGGTCTCTCTATGTCCTGTAACCACAGGTTGTGGTGTGTCAGCATTAGAGCCTTGCCTTTTTCTCTTGCAGGTAACCAAGTACTTTGGCATTGGTTGGCATTATTTGGGGGACCAAGTGGGTCTCCCTGACTAAGAACTCCCTGTGGGTAGTAACCCAATTCTGGTCCTGGATGGAACTTTTTATATGCAAGTTTATATAATTATTTTACCCTTACCTCTTTTTTCAAGTTATCACAAAGTTGGTTTTTGTTTTATCACTGCAATGCTCTTTTTCACAAGATGCAAATTCTTAAATAATTTTTCTGAATAATCTGAAGAAAAAACCCAGAATGAATGACCAACCCACTAAGCCCATGTGAAGACACTGTTGTGTGTCACAACTGAGCAGATAAAAGGCAGCATTTAGAAAGTATTTGTATTTGTAAAAATGACAGTGATCAAAACTTGTCTTTATATTTCACCCCTGTCTTTAGGGAAAGGACAACATGACCTGCTGCCTTGGCTTATTAGTGTAGGCAGCAATTTTACATAATTTCTTTATTTCTCAGGACTGCACTGCTCAAGAATTGCAGCATTACAAAATCCTATGTTTGTCTCCTGAAGAATGTCTTTTAGTACATCAAATTCTTCTGTATAAAATTGTGCATACTGGGCTGGAGAGATGGCTTAGCGGTTAAGGCGCCTGCCTCCTAAGCCTAAGAATGCTGGTTCCAATCTCCAGGTCCCACGTTTAGCCAGATGCAAAGTGATGCAATGGCACAATGCCACACTTGACCACAAGGGGCGCACACATCTGGATTTCATTGGCAGCAGCTGAGAGGCTGCTGGTGTGCCCATCTCTATCTGTCTTCCTCTCCCTCTGTCTCTCTCTGTATCTCTCTCGAAAAAAATTGTGCATACTTTCTTACTATAGTCTGCTTTACATAGCATGTGATATATGAATGCCCATGATATTTTATAGCACTTAATATATATAATTATTTAGCTAATATCTTACTTTAATGATGAAGGACAGAAATGTGAGAACACATCTCTGTTTTTTATAACTATATTCTATTAATTGGTATAGGATGTACAACTCTTCTTTTGGGTTCTTCTAACATTTTTTAATTTTCTGATTAATATATATATTTATATGTTATTATATATAATTATATGAATATAATAATATTATATACATTTAACATAGTTTTCTATAGTAAATATATGTGCATAAATATATATTTTTTCACTGTTACTGAAGGAATTATAAAATTATATATCATAATTTTGAAGGGTTTTAGGCAGAATTTTAACAATAGCTAATTAGAATATCCAAGCTTGGCTAGCATTTCTAATCCTCCATCCTTTCCCTCATGAGTGTTGGGATTAGACTTGTGTGTCACCAGACCCACTCCTATATATCATTATGAGCAGTGAAAACTTTATTTTTCATGTTTTGAAGTAGGGCCTCACATTAGTCCAGGCATGCCTCAGACTCATGGAAATCCTCTTACTTCAGCCTCTTGGGCTCTGGTGTAAGACACCATGTCTATGAAATGCTTTTGTTTCCTTGAGATGGGATTTTATGTAGCTCATGTGGGACTCAAGTCCACTATCTACATGAAGGTGACCACCAACTCTGGGTCCGCCTGCTTTTACCTTCCATATGCTAGGATTACAGCTGTAACATCTCATGCCCAGCTTTGGTCAGTGCCTTTAGAACCTCAGTATGTGGGTATGTGAAATAGTATTGAAGTTATGACAATCAGAAAAAGTGAGGTTAAGAATTACCTTCCACTTTACAGATTCTTTTTTATTTCTTGATAAAATGCAGTTTGAGTAAAATTTATTGGAAAGTAAAAGTGATAGGATGCCACAAATGTACTGAAAATGCTGGTTCCAATAACTTCTTGATTCATGGACAAAACAAAATTACATGGGTTAGAGTGACTTGACCAACGTTTATTTTTTCCTATTGAACATTTAAGTCACAAACAAAGATCCCGTTATTTTTTGGGTCCTTTTAATAACAGCTTGCAATTGCTTCCAGTCATATTCAAGCTTTCTTGGTAACTAAAAAAAAAAAAAAAAAAAAAACTGATTATAACCTTAGCATAGTAACTACATTAGCTCAAAGATTTGGTACATTTACATCTTTTATTTCTTTTTGACACACTCTTGTTATATTTCTGTTTTAACAATCTTATTCTACATTTTAAATACTTTCTAGAATCATAAATAACTCAAATACAATTTAGCCATATTCATTTTTCATATGGAAGGTATATTTTTTTCCATTACTTACATACATACTTCTGATAGTTCTCCATTTTTACCAGACATTCAGTCTTTATCTGCTGAAACTGTTCAGAATCTCTAAGTTACTCTTGTCAAGTTCTATCCTAAAGGCTAAAAGCTGCGTTCCTACAACAAAGGACCAAGCTCTGCAGAAGTTCAAAATGGGGCCACAGTGCTTGCTAAATTGTCAGGGACAGGAGAAGAAGAAAGCCATTCTTGACATAGTTGGCCATGCTGAATTCTGTACAATAACTAGGAATCCCAACAGGTGACTGACATGAAACAACAGACAGTATCTACAATATGCTTGTGCTCTTCACAGTACTGATGTGCATCTCACGCAACCTTGACCTGAGGTGGATGATATCTAGACTAATTCACACATGGGGAAGTGAGATTTCAGAATGGTTACATTGTAAGCAAGAGTCTGGCTGTGATGGGAATTAAAGACTTAATGATTCCCAGACACTTGCCCTAGAAAGGATGGTTCTAAAGATACAAGTCCAATAGCAGCCAAGAACCCCAAAATACAGAAGATGAACTCTCCCAAAAAGGGAGCAATAATGTTATGATCTTTCAGTGAAACTACTGGTGAGTTTCCCAGTAAACTTATACTGATGTCCACATAACCCATCTGTGAATTTGAACAATGAAAAGGTACGGCTTGAAGCCACAAACCGTAATCATCAGGTTTAGATTGGATATGGCCAAAACTAGAAGTAAGGGATTCAACACTAGTTTTTGTTTATTTTCTTCAGACATATTTGGCACACATGTAAATTACAAGTTTAT
This sequence comes from Orientallactaga sibirica, assembly GCA_036365145.1. NCBI lineage: Eukaryota > Metazoa > Chordata > Mammalia > Rodentia > Dipodidae > Orientallactaga > Orientallactaga sibirica. The sequence continues at coordinate 16,852,624 of JAEOAD010000034.1, forward strand.
TGTCATATTACTCTTCTAGAAATCAGTTGTCCCATGTCAATACACACAAGTACTCCCTCAAGTGTTTTTTCACATAGGCAGCCTTCTCATCAGGACTGAGATAAAGACAATGTGACTTCTACTCTAGCATCTGTATCACTATAGGAATGAGATCTTTATTGCCCCTTAATTGCCCTCATCTCTCTGATTTCATGACTAACTTCATTCATAGCCCCAAAGATTTTCTCAGTATGTAGCTAGGGCACCCTGAAAGTGTCAAGGAGCTGCTGTTCTTTGGCAGTAACCAATGAAGGCCACTAAAACTGAGGGTATTTCTGGCACTAACAAATGAGATTCACTAAACAACAAGGGATAGGATTGGTGGGTGCCTTCCCCAATACCCTCACACCTTGGTGGGATAGCTCTGAAGAACATTCTACATCTACTCAAAAAGTGCCAGTATCCTATAGAGGTTGTTGTGGTTTGATGGTAAATGTTTTCCAGAGCTGGTCCCCAGCTGATGGCTCTGTGAAAATTGTGAAAACATTAGTCATGGGGAGCCTTGTTAGAGGAAGTGGAGCACTGGGAGTGGGCCTGGAGAATTTACAGCTTAGTCCCATTTTCTGTTTGCTCTCTCTGCTTCCTAACTATGGATGCAATGCAACCAGCTGTCTCTTGCTACCATGCCTTCTCTATTATGATGGACTAAATACCCTACACGTATAAGGTGAAATAGACCCTTCTTTCCTTAGGCTGTTTCTTGTCAGTTAATTAGACATAGAGATAAGGAAAAATAAGTATTACCAGTGTGTTGCAGTGACCTTCTTAATGCTGGAACAAACATCTGTCCAGAAGCAGCTTAAGGGAGAGAAGGGTTTATTTCAGGTTTCCAGATTCCAGGAGAAATTTCATCATGGCAGAAGAACCTGGCTTACTCCAACATACATCAACAGCCAAGAGAGGAAACCAACACTAACAAGCACAAACAACCAGACTCAAGCTGGGCTGTGCACACCTAGTAGGACTGGATTCAGGATCCATCCCCAGTGATACACCTCTTTCAGTCGGGCTCCACCTGCCAAAGACTAAGTAAGAAGCTTACTCTTAATGAAAAATACCTCAGACTACGGAAAACATATATTTACTTTCAAACCATCACACAAGTTTAAGCTGTGAATCAACAAATTATTTGTTCTTACCTTGTCATTTAACTTCACACCTTTTCTGGCAAACTTTCTAATATTGTCTCCCAAAGGAGCTTCCTTTTGCTAAGTCCAAATCTCAATATTTGATTTGATGAATAGAAGTGAGTTTAGAGAATAAGTTTCCAAATGATTTCTGAGATGCTACAATTACTGGTCAGATTAAATAAAGGAATGATTGCTGCTTTAGGAGATAATGATTACACGGGGTGTATTGTAACATCTTACTCACTAAGAGTTTCTTAGGTGCTGAATTGAAGACAGATTCAGGGAGCTGAAGATAAAAAAAGATGGCCTTTGTAACAGCTCTGGAACTTTAAAGATATTGAGACAATGGTAATAATAAGGTGTTGGAATCAGGAATCAGTTGAATTTTGCTAAATGTCCTAGAAGTTCATATTTACATATATAATTAGTTCAATCACTTTCAATTCACAGTGCCCTCCATGACAGCATTTCTAAGCCATAAGAGGCTGACTGACGAACAAGTGAAAAGTTAGACTGATGTTTTTCTCCTAAATCAAAGCTCCCTTAAATAGAGAGCAGGCAGCAGGAAGCAGCTCATCAGTATCAGCAGCCAGAGGGGAAAAGACCATGAAAATCAGGGCTAGTATTAAATATACAGCTATGCAAAGAAGCTAAAACTATGACTATGTAGTCCCATTAGGATGCCTGTAGTAGTTATGTGTTATCTTAAGGAACAGAACTCAGACTTGGAGAAAGAGAGACTATATGAGTGCTTTGAGAATGTAAAAATCCCTTGATTATCATGGATTCTCCAAACTGAAGATTCTAGCTTTGTTCACCTGCTACTGTCCACACCTAGAGACTCACCTAGGGCAGATGTTTCTCAGGAAGTTGTCCTCAACAATTTGGTTTTCTTTGCTCTCTGTGTGTATACAGATAATTCTAGAGTGACAGCTTGGGAATGCTGAAGTGAGGAGACAGTGGAGGAGCAGCCAGGTTTGATTAATATAATCAATGAAGATGCAGGAGAGAAATATGGGAGTCAATCTTGAGTGTGAAATGGTGTTCTCTGTAAGAGGAGTTTCACTTTGTGAATCTTGGGTACTTGCACATGACTAAGGGTTTCATATAAAAGAAAAGTAAAACTTGCACAGATCTTAGTAAAGGATGAGTCATTTGGACATAGACATGCTAGTTTAAGAGAAATAAGCAAGATGCACTAGAACTGCCTTAGTAAAGTGTTGAAAAGAGAGTTAGAGAGCTATGTGGAAATGTCACAAGGAATACATCAGGTAAGGACAGAGAACTGTTCTGCAATGGTGCTTCCAAGATGATCCCACAAGAAACAGTCATTGAGAAATCCATGCTATATGTGTAAACAATACATGTATATAGTCACTTTAAAATTATGTTTATATATTTAAATAAAGAATAAACTGTGGGAATATTGTGTTAATAGCATTAAAAGGGTTAAATTTGGGTTGGGGAGATGGACCATCAGTTAAAGGCCCTTGCTGGCAGAGCCCGATGGCAAAGGTTTAATTCCTCAGTACCCACATAAAGCCAACTGCACAGTGTGGCACATGACCTGAGTCTGTAGTTTATTTGCAGTGTCAGGAGTCCCTAGCATGCTCATAATATCCTCATTTATCTTGTTCTCTCTCTCAAAAAATAAATATTTTCTTTTTTATTAAGTAGAGACTTTGTATGGATACATCATATGTTGTACTATCATTTTTCTCCTCCCTACCCCCATTCCACTGAGGGCTCTCCTCAGTGGGATTGTTTGTATTCACCATGGGATTGTGGGTTATGAGATGTGAGAGCAGCAGTCAGTCATTGTAAGTGAAGAGAGTGGGAATGCCTTTGGACATTCCCTTCTATTCTGTGTCTCTTACAATCTCCCCGCTGCCCTTCCACAAAATTCCCTGAGTCATGGTGGGTGTGTTTTAAGTCTACTTTACTGCTGTGCTCTAAGAAGGTTTTGTATTTCTGCTTCAGTAAGTTTTAAGTATCCTCAGTTCTATCTCTATCACCATGGTGCAGGTTGTCTGGTCTCCATAGGATTCTGACTCAGTTTCCAGTTTGAGGTATGGGTTCCTTTCCACTGAGCAGATCTCTTAGTCAATCAAACAACCATTGGTTTCCCATATGAACTAGGTGCTACTATTGCACAGATGTGCACATCTTGTAAAGCTGGTTATTGTCTTTTAGCAGTGTCCTCTGCTAGCACACAATGTCATTGGCTATTTTTCCCCAGAAGCTAACGTAGTACTTTCCAGAACTATACAGGCAGACCATATGGAAATTGATTTCCTTCTAGATTCCACCAAGATTATTCAGCATTCTGTGTCAGCACCATGTGGTGTCTTCAGCAGTAGGGTATTACCTTTTACCTCAGGCGGATATGGGAAACCTTATAGGTATCTCTGATCAATAGCTCATTGTGGATGTTAACTGTATCCTGATATTGGGAGTTATAGGCAAGTACCAAGGGGAAAGAAGGAAGAAAAAGATAGGTAATGTAAAAGAGAAAGAGAAAAAAGAGAGAGAGAGAAGAAGGAGAAGATTAAGGTTAGTCTTCATCATATACTCTCCAGGGCCCTTTGATTCAGGTGTTCCCTCTAAGGACCTGATGAAGGTTCAACCTTTAAGTCTGTCTTTCAGGATATAGAATTTTATGGTACCAGTTTCATTTGGGTCCACTTTTTTGACTTTCTTGCCACTCTTACCCTCCCCTCCTATCCTACCCTCCCTATTGTCTGGTTTTCAAGATGCTATTTGGTTTGTTAGCATCTCAGGCAGATCCAGATTAGGAGCCGCAGATAAGTGAGACCATGTGATGATTGCTGTTTTGTGATTGGGTGAGTTTGCTGAGAATGAGGAAGACTTGTGAAAATGGAAAGACCTCCCATGCTCCTAGATAGGCAGAATTAACATTGTGAAAATGGCAATCTTACTAAAAGCAATACACAGATTTAATAACAATAAAATGCAGTACCAATAAAAATCCCAGCATTTTTTCACAGATATAGAAAAAATGATCTCAAACTTCATATGGAAAGGCAGAAGGCCTCAGATATCCAAGCATATCCTCAGCAAAAGAAACTCCTCTGGAGGCATCACCATACCTGATCTAAAGCTATACTACAAAGCCATAGTAATAAAAACAGCATGGTACTGGCATAAAAACAGGAATATAGACCAATGGAACAGAATAGAGGGCCTGGATTTTGGGTCAAATATCTATACCTATTTGATATTTGACAAAGGACTTAACAATGTAGACTGGAAAAAACCATCTTCAACAAATGGTTCTGGACAAACTGGATAACCATTTGCCGGAAGATGAAACTAGATCCACACATCTCACAATGCACAAAGTCAAGTCCAAATAGATCAAAGACCTCAATATAAAACCAGGAACACTGGTTATACTGGAAGAAAAAATAGGAGGAACTCTCCACGATACAGGAGTGGGTAAAGATTTCCTGAACAAAACCCTAGTAGCTCAGGAAATTAAATAATTGCTCAACCATTGGGATCTCATGATGCTGAAAGGTTTTTTCACAGACAAACATGCAATAAGCAGAGCCAATAGATTACCCACAGAATTGGAGAAATTTTTTGCTGGCTATACAACAGACAGAGGCCTAATTTCTAGAATCTACAAAGAACTCAAAAACCTAAACAATGAAAATCAAACAACCCACTCACAAAATGGGGCAGAGAGCTGATCAGGGAGTTCTCAGAGGAAGAAATACAAATGGCAAACACACACTTAAGAAAATGTTCAACATACCTAACCATCAGGGAAATGCAAATTAAAACAAATAGGAGATTCCACCTTACCCCAGTAAGGATAGTAGTAAGGATAGTGGAACAATAGAACTCACATTCATTGTTGGTAGGAATGAAAGATGGTACAACCACTATGGAAAGCAATATGGAGAATCCTAAAAGGTTGACTATAGATTTACCAACAGACCAGTTAACCCCTTACTGCTCCATGCTTCAGTTCAGAGAGTTTTGCTCACACATTTTTATAGCTACTCAATTCATAATGGCTAAGAACTGAATGCTTAATTTTAAAGGGATATACTATATGACCCTAGCCAAGAATTTTGAGAATATCATGAAAGAGGGGATATAAGCCACTTAAGAATTCAAGTGTAATGAGAAGCTTTCTTTTAGACATGATAGGGCTGTGCACTTTTAAACTTTCAGCAGATGTACTGCCTATACCTGACCTGTAGAAGATTGGGCCCATCAACATTCTATTACAGAGGAGAGAGGAGCTCATGAGTGTTTTCCCTTCTCTGAGGATTTATAGCTAGTTGATCATTTATGGAGAAGGGAGAGACATTTTTGTCAGTCGTGCAGACACTAGTAAATTGCCATGCTCTTTAAAATAACCCTTCATCCTAGCTTCTGCAAGCCAGCCTAATTTAATGCATTAAGTAGCCAGATTTATTTATTTTTCTTTTTATTTATTTACTTATTTTGGTTTTTCAAGATAGGGTCTCATGCTAGCTCAAGCTGACCAGGAATTAACTATGTAGTTTCAGGGTGGCCTTGAACTCACAGCAATCCTCCTACTTGTGCCTCCTGAGTGCTGGGATTAAAGGTGTACACCACCATGCCTGGCTCCAGATTTGTTTTTAAAAGGATACCAAAGTAGAAAGGGCATTAATTTGGAAATAGAAAGGATTCAGTGGAAGTGGGAGGTGGACAAGAGAGGGGAATGGGATATGACTAATATACATACACACACATATATATTATAAATATGTATGTGTGTGTGTGTTTCTCTGTGTGTGAAAATCCAATGATGAAACACATTATTATGTATAATTAATATATGATAATAGCAATGCCAACTCACAACACTGTTTTATTGGGATTTGTTTCCAACATATGAAATTCATGAACTTACACATCACAGCTATACCAGATGGATATAGTTAAAAGTTCAACTTTGGAGTAAATGTCACTAAGATATAAAAGGTCAAGCATAAACCCCTGAAATTATCCAACACTGCTGGCCAAGAGAGTGACTTGGAAGGAATACCAGATACAAGTGAAACTCCAGTCATTAGTGCTACCCAAAAAGACTTACAGGATATAGTGTGAAACCATCATGTTCCCAATTAATTCACTGAGATGTTCCTGGCAAGGACTTATGAGTCATCTCAGATATTGATATATTTATCCCAAACTTAATCAAAGAGTATACTCTAATCATAGATATTCTGTATAAATTATGATACACAGAGGACACCAACAATTAGTTTAGTTTCTCAAGAAATCCAATGTGTCACCATGAGTGCTTTCACTAAAGTGACAAGGATCATAAAAATGGAGGTAGATATGGTAATAATCAACTCAATTAGAAAAGTATCTGGGGGTCTGGAGAGATTGCCTAGTGGTTAATGCATTTGCCTGCAAAGCCAAAGGATCCCAGTTTGATTCTCCAGGACCCATGTAAGCCAGATGCACAAGGGGGCACATGCATCTGGAATTTGTTTGCAGTGGCTGGAGGCCCTGATGGACCCATTCTCTCCCCCTTCCTGCCTCTTTCTTTCTCTCAAATAAATAAATAAATTATATTTTAAAAAAGAAAAGGTGGGTGGGAGAGATGGCTTGGCATTTAAGGTGCCTGCCTGCCAAGCCTAAGAATGCTGGTTCCAATCTCCAGGTCCCATGTATAGCCAGATGCAAAAAGTGTCTAAAGGGCACAGTGCCACACTTGCCCACAAGGTGGGTGCACGTGCCTGGAGTTTGTTCACAGTGGCTGAGAGGCTGCTGGCATACCCATTCTCTCTCTCTCTCTCTCTCTCTCTCTCACACACACACACACTCTCTCTCTTTCTCTCAAAAAAAAAAAAAGGATCTAAAGTTCATTCTTAAAGATGGAGCACTGAAGAATGTATGTGGAACAGTGGACATTATCTACTGTACATTGTCTATGGTATTTTATAGCACTTCTGTGTCTGCAGCTCCAGCAGCTATAAATGAAAAATCAAAACCACCAGATTCTGGCAGGTGTGCTGTACATTAGGCCCCTTTTCATCATGGATTAATGTTAGCATATCTTTCTAGGGCAGTATATGTCAACACAGAGAAAGAAATCTGTGATGGGTTACAGAGGGAATGTAAGAAAGAACATGTATGGCCTTCAGAACTGCTTCAGCTATAGACAAAGTTGATTCCATGAATCCTCATCTCTTAAATATTTTACAGAGATTTGGTTGGCCTTCATGTTAAGGCATAAGGTGAATAGAGTGGACACACTGTAGCTTAAATGATTGTTTGGGACAGTGCTATTCCAATGTTCTTTATGCTTTGCTCCACAAACCATCACTCTACAAGTGGCTTTAGCCATAGCTTTGGTACCTATTTCCTGGCATTTTGATACATTTAGTTCCTGAATTTCTTTGTTCCTCTCATGTTTGATCTTCTATAAGAAAAGTTTTAGCTTTAAACCAAAGTGAGATGATATTTAGAGTATATAAACCCTAGTTTTCTTATGTCTTATTGGAATAATTTTTAGACAATATCTGTATACATTCTAAAGTAACAAGACTGAACATTTGCCCATAACAGTATTATATTCATCAATGAGTGTTGTTTTCTGCATTCCTTGTATTGCATCCTTCAGTATATCCCTTATGCTTTTAGGCATCACTTTAAATATAATCAACCTGTACCCTAATGTTATTGTGAATGCCCCAAGGCTTAAGTTCAATTCTAGTACAATCCCAGAATAACATGTAGAAAATAATAAGTGTTCAAATATAGTACACATAGTCTCACCACCTTTAAGTCACAGAATTTTCCAGCCAAAAGTATGAGGATGTGGAGGATTAGAGTCAAACATTTTTCTTTATGTGCTTGATTCATGAAAATACAGATTTACCTGAAGAACATTGACATCCATGTGGTTTCCGAAATAAATATTTTCATTTCTGGATTCAATTTTGAGCAGTTTTAGATCTCCACTGGACCTCATGCACAGGAAGTGCATGTCTCCAGTCATCATATATATACATATATACCTATCATATATAACAGGGTTTCTTCCCCCTGTAAATGAGTGCCTGTCTGGCTTTATGTGTATAGGTGAGAAAAAATATATATATATATATTGGAAACTGACAGTCATATATCATATTGCTACTAGAGCTCATAAAGAAGCTTGAACTCTTATTGACTAAAGAGTTATAAGTCAGACATTGAGAATGCCAGTGACAGGACTTCAAAACAGAAGTGCTTAAACAAAGATAGAAAACAGAGAGAATACCCAGTAAGCTACACAATGCCCTTTGAACTTTTACCTTTCACAGCTGAAGTGTGTAGGTATGAAGTGGAACTCCAAACAGCTATTAGTTGAAATAGCAGGTGCAATGGTAAGAGTGAACCAGATATTTCAAGCATGAGACACAGATTGCATGTCAGTCCTATATAGACAAAGAACCTTGGTAAGTACAGAGTTTTTAATTGAGAATGTAGAAGAACCACATAGAGTCATACAATCTATATCCAAAACAAAACTGAGTTGCTCTGACTCAACAAAATGAAACAATATCTGCTACCAATGAAAATAAAAATAATTGAGCTGGGGTGATAGTTCATCATCAAAAAAAAAAAATATGTACTTGAAATATTATTTGAATATTTCCAAATTTTACCAAAATAGTAATTTATATGTTCAATTCCAATAAAGCTCAAGAGGTATAAATGAAACCTAATGACATTATGATAATAAGCTAAAGATAAATTTAAAACTTTTGAAAGGACCAGAAAAGAAGTAAGTTTTTATTTAAAGAAAATCATGATAAACATGAAGACATAGGAAAAACAAAAACATGTTTCAAAGTGCTAAAAGAAAAACAAAACAGGATGAAATATAACAAAATAAAATCTCATAACTTTTAGCCAAGTATTTTCCCTTTAGTGAAAACATTTTTGAATTAAATGAAATACACATATTTTTTCTTAAACCAAATCTGAGAGAATTTATCATCAGCCAATCCACACAAGAAAAACTACAGGCAATTCTTATGTTGATAGAAAAATAATACCATCTGGAAGCTCGAATCACCAAAAGTGAAGAATACTTGTAATGATAAACATATGGGTAGAGAGGATATTTATGCTTCATTGCTTTAAGCCTCTAATATCAGTTAAATGTTTAAAAGAAAAAGAAAATCAAAATTTATATCAGGATTTACATTCCATGTAGATGGGGCATATATACAATGAGGGGGCAGAGGCTTAGAAGTAGGTCAAATTACACTCTTATAAGTTTCCTGAATTACATCTGAAAGGTTTTGATATTTTTTTCAACAAAACGAGGTGGTGAGAGATGGCTCAGTGTGTATAGCACTTGTGATGAAAGCTTAAGTGTTTGGAAACTTCTGAATATCTCTGAATATCTGATTTGGTAGGAGTTGAGTGTTCTTTGTGTCTTCTCCTTCACCCCTGTGCTGATACCAGGTTAACTGACAAAGCAGCACTCTTGCTCATTTCCCCAATTATACTATGGCTTCATCTGGTGACCTGGTGAGGTGCTATGGGCTGATTCCAGAGACACAGAGACTCACAAAACCTCCTCAGTGAAATAGACCTAAAATGAACCCAACATGGCTCAGGGAAATTAACGGAAGAGGAGGCAGAAAGATTGTTAGAGCCATGAGTTGGGTCATTATGCACAGAGTCATTGCCTCTCCCGCATAACTGATGGCTATCCCCATGAGGCAAGATCCACATTACCCATGGGGGGAGGACAGGGAGAAGGCTAACGATGGTATCCTCATGGCTGTATATATACTATATACATAACTAATAAAAATTAAAAATGAATAAATAAATAAATAAAGAGTTTAGAAACTAAGTAAAAGGCCAGACACAGAAGCACTTGTCTGTAATTCCAGTGTTCCTATGGTGACATGGGAGGAGGAGGCAGGAGAATCCTGTGAGCTTTCATGCAAGCCAGATTGATATACCCAGTGCAGAACAGCAAAAAGATTCCGTATTATACAAGTGGATGGCAAGGAAAAATAGCCAAGGTTGTTCTCTGAGCTCTGCACGCATGCTATGGCATATGCACATGCACACCTGCTTTCATACCAACAAATGCATGTATACACACACTTCTACACAAAAAATTTAAATAACTAATATATTTTTTGATATAATTTTACCATATTTTAATTTATTTTGGCATTTTCATACACACATTTGATCTATCTATCATCTTTCTTTATTTCTTTCTTTCTTTCTTTTTGTCTTTCTTTCTTACATTTACCTCATATGTACTCTACATTACCCTTATACTCTCAGTCCCACTGTACTCCTTCTTCTCATCATTTAATAGTGGCTACTTTGTAGAAAATGACTCTGCCTTCCCCACAACCATTAACTCTCATTAACTTATCAGAGAAGGGAATGGCTTCCCCAACCCATTAATGTCTGGCCCATTAATATGCAGGTTTTCTGGGGGGTAAACACAGCTTCTGTGACTTCATGAGTATAATGGCCTTGTCACATTCAGACTCTAGAGTTCCACAGCACTTTTTCCCATCCTTCAGCTTTTACTTTATTTCCATTCCATCTTCTGTGATGGCCCTTGAACCCTGGAAAGTATGATGCCTGTTAGTAACGCAACAGTAGTAGGTTTTTCTCTGGGGTCAAAATTTAACCAGACATTGGCTTTTGATGAGTATCTTCATCTCTAGAGCATCCTTTATGAGAAAATAATGACTAAGTATACCTAAGTAGCTAGTATATCCTGACCCAAAATAAACAAAATTTAGAAAAAGGGAAGAGAGTAGCATATAATATAGTCAAGGGAAATTTAGAGAGACAGAAGAAAAAAGAAGTAGGAGGAGAAGTAAGAAGAAGGAACAGGAAAAGAAAGAGGAAGAGCAGGAGGAGGAAAACAAAGATAAAGAAAAATGTTGTTGGACAGTGCAGGGTGTGGTGGCACATGTCTTTAATCCCAACACTTGGGATGCTGAGGTAGGAGAATCACTGTGAGTTTGTGGCAATCATGGAGCTACAAAGTGAGTTCCAGGTCAGCCTGGGCTGGAGTGAAACCCTACCACAACTCACCCCCCAACCACTCTGTATATATTATCAATCAATTAATCATGACATGAAATCCAAGCAAATTCACTAAATAGTTCAATTTACTGAGTCTAGAAACAGGAAGAGATTTAGAAAGTAAAAGAATAAGTAAAAACAAGCCAGGTACCAATAATAACCTGTTTATAAGAGGCAAACTTTAAAAAGACACAGACAGTCTGAAATTAAATGACAGAATGTCAATATGCTATGAAACCAACAAGCCTGTGAAAGCAGATGAAAGCTATATTAATATCATGTATAATAGTCTTCAGGATAGAAGTATTATCAGAAATAAAGTTAGCCATGTTATAATGATGAAAAGAAAATGCAACAATCTTGAAAGCACAAAATTACAAATCTCATGTTAATAAGTCTCCATTAAATCTCAGTCTTAAAGATTAACATGCCCATTTCATTATTTAATAGAAAAATATCACCCATCACACACACACACACACACACACACACACACACACACACATACACAATATGTATATGTATATATATTAGACATGAAAATCACTTGTGTAATTTAATAGAAACTTCCTCAATATCAATCTAACATTTTACAATGTTACTATTTTTTCATGCGTACATGAAGCATCCACTAAGGTATGTACAAATTAGGCCATAATGCATGAATCAATAAACATAAATAATTAAAATCACACAAAGGATATTTCTTTGCTATGAAGAGTTAAAGTAAAAACCAATAATAATGTTTCAAACATTTCCAAATATTTGAAAATCTTGAAAGACAGTCAAAGTAGATGTAGGTCAATCAAAAAATATAAAGCAAGCTAGAAAACATTTTAAAATACTTAATAATGAATGTCTAATCCATTAAAATTTATAAAATAGAACTAAAGGAGTTCTCGAAAGCAATGAAATAGCTTGAATGTTTATGTTATAAGGAAAATTTTATATTGATTATATGCTTTTTGCATGAAGACCCCCCCAAATAATATAACACTATGGAGAGATGGCTTAGCTTTTAAGGGGTTTGCCTGCAAAGCCTAAGGACCCAAGTTCGATTGCACAGGACCTACATAAGCTAAATGCACATGGTGCTCATGTGTCTGAAGTTTGCAATAGCTGGAGACCCTGGCACATCCATTCTCCTCTCTCTCTCTCTCTCTCTCTCTCTCCCTCTCCCACACACACACACACACACACACACACACACACACACATCTCAAATAAATAAGGAAATAATATAACATTAATTAAAGGAAAATGAAATGTTAATGAAAAAAATAATTAAAATTGGTGGTACAGAACTATGATCCCAGAAATCCAGGTTACAAATCTTCTCCTAACAACATAGGAAATAGATTGATAAAAAGACAAGATAGCACATAAATCAGACTCAATTTTTTATTTTCAAATTTTTATAAAATATTTTATAAATTTCAATTTTATAAATTTTTATAAAATATTTTATTTTCTAAAAGTTATAAAATAGAGCTGTTGGTCACAGAGAACTATGAGGTCCCCAAACAAGACAGGCTTCTGTCAAACACTTGATTACCAGCCTGAGGTAAAAGGTAAGTCCCTATTGCTAAAAACATCATATGCTGCCAACACAGAACACTGAGAGAACCTTCTGGAATCCAGAAGAGAGCCAGTTCCTGGACAGTTAGGCTGTTTAGTGCATTACATGAGCTACTGGGGGAAAGTGGCCAACATTAGTGTGAGCAAGCAATGGTTTAAGCTACTCAGAAATAACTGGCCTGACAAGAAGTACACAGCAGTGCAATGGTTGCACACAGCCTTGGTGGGTAATCAGTGACATTTTGTTTGGCTAAGAGATTAGCTCAGTGGAAAGTAACCCATATCTAGAACTGGGAACCAGGTCAGAATCCTGTGGAGACCAAGATTAGTCTCCAATGACAAGCTCTCTCTAGTTTTTGACTAAAATAGAACGTACATCCATCTCCCTAAATTGGGGGCTGGAGAGATGGCTTAGTGATTAATGCTCTTGTCTGTGAAGCCTAAGGACCCAGATTCAATTACCTAGTACCCACATAAGCCAGATGCACAAGGTGGTGCATGTGTCTTGGGTTCGTTTGCAGTGGCTAGAGGCCCTGACATGCCCATTCATTCTCTCTTTTCTCTTCTCTCTTTTCTCTCCCTCAAATAAATAAAAATTAAAAAAAAAGAATTAAAAATCTTCTTCAATTAACAATGCTTATCCAATATAACCTATACTGTCTTCACTCTTTTTTGGAGAATCTCTTTGTCTTTTTCAGAATGTAGAGACCTGAACAGATCAACCACCCCTTACTCTTCAGCAAGAACTAGGTGAAAGCATAGAGGAATTGGGGAGATGAGCAAGAGTTCTGCTTCCTTGGTGAGCCTGACAATCAGTGCCAAGGTGAGGGAGACAGACCCAGAGGATACTCAACACCTACCAAAGCAGAAATCCAGAGGCTACTGAGAACTCATCACTGAAGTAGACTTAAAACACAACCACCACTGCTCCGGATTTTGCCTAAGTAGGAGTGGAAAGATTGTATGGGCCACAGGTTGGGACATCATACCCAGAGGCACTGCCCCCCTCCCCCCCAAAAAATCTGACTGCTGCTCTTACAATGAATAACCCCCAACCCCATGGGGAATAGTAGCCACTCTACTGAAGAGGGGCCTCAGCAGAATGGGGGCAAGGGGAATACATGACATGTCCATATAAAGTATATTCTTTTTTTCAATATTTTATTTTTACTTCTTTATTTGAGTGAGAGAATGAGGCAAAGGAAGAGAGAGAGGGAGAGAGAGAGAGGGAGAATGGGAGTGCCAGGGCCTCCAGCCACTGCAAACGAACTCCACATACATGCACCACCTTGTGCATCTGGCTTACATGGGTCCTAGGGAGTCAAAACGAAGTCCTTTGGCTTTACAGGCAAGTGCCTTAACCACTAAGCCATCTCACCAGCCCCATATTCTTAATATATAACTGAAAAATATCATTCACAGAAAACTTCCAAATTACATTTACACTGATAACTTCTACCAAACATTAAAGCAAATAAATAATATTAATATTCAAAGTATTTCAGAAAGATAAATGGCAAAAGAGAAAGGATAAAGGAAAGAAAGAAAGAATCAAGGAAGGAAGGAGAGATGGAAGTTGGGAGAGAAAAAGAAAGAATAATTCAATTTTGTGAGGTCAAGCTAATCCTGTCATTAAAATTGACAAGAAAATGGCAAGAAAATTGCAGTCCAGTATGAAAGGTAATTAAAATTAAATACAAAGGAATTCTCTCAAATGGATATTTGTATGTCTATTTAAGTAATGGGTATGTATATAAAAATATTTAAAGATTACATCTTAAGTAAGATATTAAATGCTTTTGTTTCAAGACAAAATGCCAAATATTAATTCTATTATCACCACATTCCTTGAATATACACTGCAAGTTTGATAAGGCAAGAGAAAGAAGAAAAATGATGGTCAAAAAGGAAAGAAAAGCTGCAAATACATTCAATAATAATGTGATTATATAGGAAAGCATGAGGAATTTATAAAGTACAAATACATACATATGCACAGAAATAAGCATGGTTACATACATGACCAATGCTTAAAAATCATTTGATTATTTTAAAATTTAAGAATGCATTATAAAATGAAATTAACAAAAATAATACCAATTAAAGCACTACACAATTATTATATTTAATTAAACATTAAAATCAAGGTACAGGATTTCTACACTGAATCTTGTTGCTATATAACATTTCAGTGAGAAATTAAGACCAAAGGAAATTTAATATTCATTTGATTCAAGGACTAAATAGTGTTAAGATCTTATTTCTCTCCAAATTGATTTATTTTTTAGTGAAATCCCAGTGAAAATTCCTTTATAATCTCTGCAGAAATTAACAATCATACTTCCACACATATTGTGAAATGATTTTCAAAGTATGTTACAAAAGCAATTTATTGGGGAAGAATTTTTTTTTAAGAACTGGTGTTATAAAACCTGATCTGAGGCTGGGGAAATGGCTTAGTGGTTAAGGCATTTGCCTGCAAAGCCTAAGGACCCCAATTTGATTCCCCAGTACCCACGTAAGCCAATGCACAAGGGGGCACATGCAACTGGAGTTCGTTTGCAGTGCCTGGAGGCCCTGGCACGCCCATTATCTTTCTCTCAAATAAATAAATAAATTTTAAAAAACTGATCTGATTGAAACACAATATATACATATGTATCTTATTTACATAACACATAAACTAATTTTATATTTATTACAAGCCTAAATGTAAGCAAGACTAAAAGTATGAAACTTTCAGAGGCAAGTATAAGAAAAGAATCTTTAATGTCCTAAACAAGTATTTTTTAGAGTTAATATAAGTTTCATTATTTTTATTTCATCAAAAATAAATACTTGCATTCTTTAATGTATGCTTGTAAACCAAAAAATAAGCAAAAATTTGGGGAAAAATACAATGTATACATGTGGCCAAGTACTAGATTCCAAAACTCTAATAACCGCTCTGAAATAATAAAATAATCTAATTTTCTTGGATAAATTACTTGAGCAGACATCAAAAGAAGATGATGAATAACTAATAAGAATAATTATCATCCTTCATTCATCATCAAGGATTACAATTAAATACACAATTGAACTTTTCACCCAGTAGAATGGCGGATATTAACAGTCTCATAATATCAAATGGTTATGAGGCTAAGGAACAACTGGATTTTTTACACACTACTAGTAAAAATACAAAAAGTACTGCTACCTTTGAAAGTAGCTAGAAAGAAAGGTAAATCACATGCCTAAGCTGTCTCCCACAATTCTAGCCAAATGAGAACTAAAACATAACCACAAAAACTTCAACACGCATATTAATATTAGCATTACTTGTAATAGTAGAAACTGCAAATAACTCAAACTCCTTTCACAAAAGATTAAAAATATATTTCTAAACGACTGATACAGAGGGATATTCAGAAATATAAATATTTGTTACATATATCATAGGTGAACCACAAGACAGACGCATAGAATGCAAAGCATATGAATTCCCTTCAAATTAATTTCTCAAGTTGGCAAAATAAGGCTATACTTTAAGAAATCAGGCGAGTGATTGGCTGGAGGGAAAGATAGTATGACTCAAAAGAACATGAGGAACCTTTCTGATGATTCAAATGTATTTTGATTTGGGTGTCGGTTATCTGGGAATAATCATTCTTAATATTCATTATTGTACACTTGAAATCTGTGCACAGGATAAAAATTCACCTCAACTCAAGAATTTAAGTGAAATAGTTTGGGCTGCTTTCACTGATTCTATTGGGTTAGCCAATTATCCTAAGTATTCCCTTGTGCATGTGACTTACTTCTCGGAGCAATCTTGTGCAAGTTCTTTCTCATTTTACAGGGAGGCAGTGGAAAATTTGTCAAGGTCAAACAGCTAAAACATTCTTGAACTGAGAATCAGTTCCCATCAGCCTTATGCTACAGCAAGGACATCGCATGTCTCTCCTGCAACCAAACACATCCCAAAACTACAACCGTTAATACTGGTTCTCAGTTCAGATGGGTCAACATTCTCACTCCTCACTTGCTGTTTCAGAAAATTGTCCACCATATATTGTTTCTTAGAAAGGCAACAGATATGAGACTATGTCTAAGATGAATGGTGAGAGAAGGTATTCCACTTTTAATTGGAGACTAGAGCCTCCGAGTAGCATCCCTTCAATTCAGGCAGTGAAGCAGGCAGTCAAGGGCATCAAAGGGAGAAAACAGTTCAGTGTGAGGCTGATGAGGCAGCACCTAGAATATTGTAAACAGTTCTGGGCATCTCAACATGGGAAAGCTGTAAAGAAACTGGAAAAGATTCAAAGAATATAAGGGAGCATGATTACAGGACTGGAGGGATTGATTTATGAGAAAAGATTTTTTAAAAACTAGGTACTTTCTACTTAGATGGAGCATAACTAAAGGTAGATTCACCAACGTCGTAAATATTTGAAGGATCATAGGTAAAGAAGCGGGGGAGAGATTTGTAACACTACCTACCTCAGAGGCTTTAAATAGATTTACTAGAAGGGAACATAGAAATGAATGCTTAGTCCAGATATCAGGAAACATATCCTGCCTACAGGATCGATTAGAATACGAAGGAGTCCCTTAGAAGTAGCATAGAAAATGCATTTGTCCAAAACATTGAGACTCATGATGGCAACAAACTATGAGGTAAATAAAGAAAAAAAAAAGTATAAAGAAGAATAAATGGATCTGTTCTGCATTACAGGTGAGAGATTTTGTAGCCTGGGCCAGAGGTGGTCCCCTTGGATGTACAAAGAGAATATATGATTTGGGGTGTGTTCCTCACAAAATTTGTGCAAAATGTTGTAAAGACATTTATAATTACATAAAAAATCATTATATGAAGCTGAGGCATGATGGCATGTGCCTTTAATACCAGCACTCATGAGAAGAATCACTGTGAGTTCAAGGCCAACCTGGAACTACAGAATGAATTCCAGATAATCTTGGACTATAGTTATCTCATACCTAGGATAAACAAAACAAAATAAGAATATTATCAACTGAAATTTCCATAAATCAAATACACCAATATACTTGGAGACTTACAAATGCCCGGAATGTGTTATCAGATTGAAAATGTAAGTTTGTTATACAAAATTTGTATTTTCTTTTCTTTCAATGTCAGGACTAAGGCTGCCTACTATTAAATCTTAGCTCTGTAATTTATTTGCTATCTGACCTTCATTATTTTATAGTCCCTCTATTCATTTATCTCACAAATGAGCAATTCTCACAGAAGCTCCATAAAAGTCTTATGAGTGCAGTTGGACTAATATGGACAAAAATCTGAGCTTTGACACACACTAGTTTTATTGAAAATAATTCTACCAATATCAGCTTATATATTGGTTATTTAGTGAGACTACATTAGAGGAAGTGAATGATAATGAAATATATAAAATATTATGTACAGTCTTTTTGAATGGAATGTTCATGGAGTCACTCAAAACCTTAAAGAACTTGGGAATGATGCTGGCATAGAAGCATGTGCTTCAAAGAATTTTGAACAGTAAGCAGAATTTATGCTCTCAAGGCTATGTTATGGGCTTGCTTCCTCTTACCCTCCTTTTTCTCTTCTTCCTCCTCCTACTTTTTCCTATTCTCCTCCTTCTTCTTTTACTTATCCTTCTCAGTCTTCTGCTCAGCTTCACACAGCCATCCTATTTGTGGCAGTTGATGGTGGTATTAGTGGTGGGATGTGCAGTGTGTGTACATGAATGTCTTATTTGGCACCCCTTGGTTTTGACTGTGGCAGTCAGAGGAAAACCTTAAGTATCCTTTTATCTGTTATTTCCATCTGATGAAATCTCTTACTGATTCCATGACATGTTATCTATGAAGCTCGGTGATTCTCAGGCCTCTCAGAACCATAGATGTGTATGGCTTTGACCAGGTCTTTAGTGAATTCCTGGGATTAGATTTTGTGGGTTCTGGAGATTCAAACTTGGGTGGTCTCAGCCTACCTTGAAGGGCCCTTATGCTTGCACAGGAATTTTACTAAACCACTGAGCAATCTGTCAAGCTGGGACTTATATTCTTATGTTGAGATTAATAGGACCCTTTAAGTTTAGGTACTTTTTTAAAAAGAGTATTGGATTTCTGAAGTCATACTCAGTGTTATTAATCTTATATGTATATGTAATTCTTCTGAATTATTTTCATCATTTTTTACAAATAACCCATTTTACTCAAATAAAACGAAACAATGTCTTAAACTAAGTTTTGATATCCAAAAACTAAGAACCACTGGTTATGACTGAAATCACTTCTACCTTTCTTACCCTATATTTCTATTGTTTCCTCTGTAATTTCACAAATATAACAGGTTCTATTGTACTGCTATTTTTCTTATAACTTTAAAATGAAAATGAAATGTTATAAAAGTGTTTTTAAAAAGTGCAAGCAAACTAGTTTTCAGATGAATGATAATATAAGGAAACATTCCTCTTTCTACATGAAAATTGATTAAAATGAAATAGAATGTGTCCTAAACTGGAAAAAAATCATTCAGTTATATGCATGTGTATTTCTACTATTGATTTTCTCTTAACAGATAAGTTTGTTGAAAGAGGAGTTTGGTTTAAAGACGAGTCTGCACAAAAAACAGACAGTTAAAAATGTTTGAGGATCCTGGTCACTGCAAATCAATCAGAAGTGAAGATAAGGTATTTCTACCATTTCAAAGGAAGTCAATAGCAATAGGAGTCCGTTTATGCAATTTGGTTTCGTAGCAGGACTTTTCCATCATAGAAACACCTGAGGTCTATTTCCAGCTCTATCATAAATCAGTTATGTGATGCTAAAGAAAAGTCAACTCAGTTATTCTAAGCCTCAGTTTCCTCACATGCAAAATCAGACTTAGAACTATAAAGCCAATGGAAGTATATTTGATTGTTCAGAACCACATTTCTACTCTCTAGAACACCATAGGCCACAGTTCCGAAACATATGACTGAATTAATATATGAGAGGATGGATAAAGCTGTGATATAGTGGTATAGAATAAAGCACTTGAGTAACTAAAGGAATAGAAGATATGAACTGTGCATCCTACCTTTTACAATTATAATGAGTATATATAATTTTTGATACTCAGTGTTATTATATTGAAATACATGAAAGGCATTTGTCAACAAGGAAATATGTATGTAATTCTATCAATTTAGATGTGATCTCTGAAACTTATTTCATCTCTATTATTTTCTAGCTACTCTTCACCAATCTTCCGAGGGAAGGACAAATCTTATTAATTTTCTATCTTAGGAGTTAGCCAACAATCAGACAGTGAATTTCAACTAATATCATTCAGAAAAAAAGACTTGAAAAGTACTGCTAATATTTAGGCCTAATTTTTCATACACACACATGCACGCACACATGCATGTATGCACACACACATATGCACACATACACATATATGGTTTGTGTGTGTAGCAGACAGCTTCAGGTTCACTGAGATGAACTTCCAGACCAGGCACAGTTATGGAGGAAGGGATTTATTTATTGAGACTTACAGATCCAGGGGAAGTTCCATAATGTCAGAAGAAGGTGACCTGTCTTTTACAGGACCAGGCAAGAGAGAGAGAAAGCCACAAGCCAAAAGCCACACAACTCAGGAACTCCAGCTAGGCACACTTTGCATATCTTTACAATGGAATCTCAAACCCACCACCACACCTTAAGACCCACCCAGCCTAGTGACACTGCCTCCAGCCAGGTGGCTGCAGATGCAAACTACAAACTAATAAGACTACCTTTTTTATGCAAGAGAGAGAGAGAGAGAGAGAGAGAGAGAGAGAGAGACAGAGAGAGACAGAGAGAGACAGAGAGAATGGGCATGCCGGAACCACCGCACTGAAATTATACTCCAAACTCCTGTGCCCCTTTATGTGCCTGTGAGCCCTTGCATCAATGTGTGTTTGGCTTACTTGGGACCTGGGGAGTCAAATGCGGGTCCTTAGGATTTCCAGGCAGGTACCTTAACCACTAAGCAATCTATCCAGCTCTGGTGTGTATGAGTGTGTGTTCACATAGGTTTTAGTTTTGTGTCCCCTCAACCCTGAATTTTCTTCATTTCTCCCAGTTTTGCTCATGGAGAGTTGTCTCATGTCACATAAAAAAAAAAAAAAAAAAAAAAAAAAAAAAACTTAAAAATACAAAAGCATTTTGAAACAGTGACTGTTACCTGAATTATGTTAAAACATACCAAATATTACAAATGTATACTGCTTTGTTGTGATCATTGCCAAAGATGTTTTGGGGTTTGACTCAACTCGAACTTCCCACTGAGACATAAAGATTTTTTTTTTCCATGTAGTTTTTCAAGAGAAGAGGAATTAGTTTTATATACTATGTTTCATACTCTGGGTTTTCAAAAGAATATCATACAGCAACACATGAGTTCTTCACTTGTGGAGACTGCAGTGAGACTCCAGGGCCTCCAAGAACCTAGAGATACATCACACCAGGCTCGGATCAGTTGTCTTTCTTTCACAAGGCAACAGTGGTGTGTTCATTGAAGCTGGTGCTATTGAGAGGGCTCAAAAAGGGCAGTCAATTTACAGAAGGCATACATGTTAAAAATAAGGCTTCAGAGATTAAATCAGCTAGACAAGGGAAAAGGTTAGAGATAGTGAGAAATGAAAAATATGCTAAAAGTAGTCACAAGTAAACTGACTCATCTCTGTGATATCTGCTGTTGATCTAGCTTAAAGTTTATGTATGGGCTGGAATTGATCAGCTTTTCCTATTCACTTGTTTGTGCAATGTTTCTCACAGGGGCACATCTAGATGACACAATACAGCGGAGAAGCACTTACTTGGTTCCTCCTATGCTGTTAAACATTTAGTCAGAACCTCTTCTCACATATATTTGCCATTTTGAAATGTTTCACTGGTTCTTTCAGTGTATTTTTGTTGCTAAATTCACAAGACACTAATCATGAGCCTGGGCTAATCAAACCACTTTGCAGTGAATTGCAGTCCAGCAAGCACATGGAGGAGGTGTTACCACCTCCATTCTATGAAATAAAGAACAGATAACACATTCTAAACTGAGGGGACAATTGACTCTACTGACAATGTGCTCTTATAGCATCTGTTTCCATATGATAGTACTTACTACATTGTCTTTTCATCTATGTATAAAAATGTCCATTTTAAGCAGGGCATGATGGTGCACGCCTTTAATCCCAGAGGCAGAGGTAGGCAGATCATTGTGAGTTCAAGGCTGCCCTAAGACTACATAGTGAATTCCAGGTCAGCCTAGGCTAGAGTGAGACCCTACCAAAAAAAAAAATGTCCATTTTCTAAAAAAGTGAACATTATCAAGACTGAATCAAGATCTCATTCACTTTTATACTGCCAGTGCTCAAAGGGATAAGCATTAAGATTTTTAAAAATTATTTATTTGTTAATATTTGCAAGTAGGGAGAGAGAGAGATTGAGAGAAGGAGAGAGAATAGGCATGCCAGGGTCTCTCTACACTGCAAACGAACTCCAGATGCATGTGCCACTTTTGTGCATCTGTCTTCAAGTGGGAACTAGGATTTGAACCTGGGCCATCAGGCTTTCAAGCAAGACTAAGCACTAAGCCAACTCTCTAGCCACAACAATAAGATTTTGAATACTATATAAATAAAAATATGCATAGCTGTATACATAAATAGATATATAAATAAGTTAATTAAAATAGGAATAATTCAGATGGATTTTTGATTAAACTCTAGTTTAATGTGATGATATATGGAAAACTAGTTTCCTACTCCTTTGAAATTTGGAAACTGACACAGCATGTATTAAATGTCTTTTCTTTTGGTATGTTTGTGGATGCTACATACCTGTGTGTGTCTACAGTTGTGTGCACTCCATGCATACTGTCTGAGGAGGACACCAGATTTCATTGATTACTCTTCCATCCTGTGTCCCAGAGACAAAGTCTTTCACTGAAACTGGATATCTCCATTTTGTACTTAGACTAGCTGACCAGAAAGCCACACCAATCTTCTTGTAGCCAACCACCCAGGCTTTCGACATGGGCACTGGGGATAGAACTCAGGTCCTCAGGCTTATGTAGTAAGTACTTTTACTCACTGACCACCTCCCCAGCTCCATAATATTTTTAATGAATATTCTCATCCAGCATTAGGTAACAATGTACAGAAATGTGATTAATGTCATTGAATGCAGGGATTTGCAATTTTTTCTTTGCTATCAAGTAATTATTACCAAATATAAACTGAGAGGAGCATGAGATGGCTCAGCTATTAAAGATACATGCTTGAGAAATCTGCTGACTGGAGTAAGATTCTCCAGCACCCTCATAAATCCAAACACAAATTTCATGTGCTTCTGTGATCCCCCACACCTATGGAAATGGGAGGCAAATCCAGGAGAAATCTGAAGTTCACATGCTGGTTAGACTAGCCTTTGTTTTCAGTGGTAAAAGAACCTGTTTCAAATAAGGTGGATAAAGAGCACAGACACCTCAAGGTTGTCCTCTGGCTTCCACATGTGTGCCGTGGCTTGTGTACACCATCCCTCCATGTAAGTTAAAAAAAAAAAAAAAACACAAAATACATTCACACATGCAAATAAATAAATGTAAATGTATTAAATGATAAAAAATTCAAAATATAAACTGATCTGGGGAGGTGGCTTAGCAGTTAAGGCATTTAGCTGGGAAGCCTGTGGACCCAAGTTCCATTCCCAGTACCCATGTAATCCAGATGAACATGGTAGCACATGTGCCTGGAGTTTATTTGCAGTTGCCGGAGGCCCTGATGTGCCCATATTTACACACACACACACACTCTCATAAAATATTTAAAAAACACATTAGAAATATGCACTGAGAATCACCAGTTCAAGTTTAGTCTATTTTCTGAGTTAGTGTATGCAGGAGATAACTGAGAACTATAAGAGTTCACAGAACCAAACAACAGAGAAACAGATCACAAGTTCACAGGTTCAGAGCTGTGGCAAACTGAATCATTTGTCATGTTCTTGGGAGTTTAATATAAGCTTTTGACAAGGAACTCTTTTCCATTGGTTGGAAGGTTCCAGAGAAATTTTAATATATCCCATCTGAAGGACTGAGGTTGGAGGTAAGACATATCACTTGTTACCTGTATCAAATAGTAGGAATGTTTTATTCGAGATCAGAGACAGGCACAGGGCTGTGTGCATTCTGAAACCTGAGCAAATCTAAAGAAATCACAAGTCACTTCTCAGCACTGACTCACAGTCCCTGAAATGGTGATGATGAAAAATCGCTGCTTTGAGTAGCAGCAAAATGAAATATTTCTGAACACCTTTTCCTGACAGGTTTAAAAAAGGAAGGCAAGCATAGGAAGGTAGCATTGCTGCCTGTGAAAGTCGTGGATGAATGTATTGAGGGCAGTTATTTTAGTAGTACTGGTGATAAAAATTAAATGGGGACCTTATGGGAATGTACATTTCCTCAGAAAGTGTTGGGACAAATGTACATTTTAAAGGCACACTCAGTGGCTGGGCAGAGATGGCAAGGAATACAAAGCCAGAATAGGGATGGGTTGGGGAAAAAAGAAACTAAAAAAAGACCCAGTTTGCAAAAGCATTTAGGGACATCTGGGAGAGTCTGTAGAATACTAAATTCTAGCAAAGCAAAAGAGGGAGAAAGACAGATTTGGGATGAAAGAATTAAAAAAGGGAAAGAACAGAAGATAAAATATAAATAGGCAAGAATTAGTGGGAAATCACATAATGTCCAAAAGAGAATACAGGAAAGCATGAATATAAGTCAATGTTAATTAAAGAGATATAGTAACAAATCTACAGAAAATTTCGGTCAAACTGAACCAGCTCCAAATTCAAATGTGCCACTTAGTAGGAAAAGACCTTAAATAAGTGATAAAAATTCTCCGAACATTCATTTCTCATTTTAAATATGAGAATAAGAATCAACTTCACTGAGTTGAAATGAAATAATATTCATATCATCACCCCTGACATATGGATGGCATTCAACTATGAAAACTTAAAATAAAACCTAGCCAGATTCATACCTTTAATCCTAGCACTCAAGAGACAGAGGTAGGAGGATCACTATGAGTTTCAAGCCAGCCTGGGAAATACAGAATGAGATCTAGAGTGAGACCCTACTTCAAAAACAAGCAACACAACAACAGAAAACTAGCAACACAAATACCTAGAGAAAAAGGAAAACAGTAATGTTCCTACCATGATGAGTTCTGGGAAAATGTCAGTTATTATTTGCAGTGGTATCATAATAGATTATTCTAAATTCTCAAATAGTTCTATAGTTGTTGATAGTTTCCCCCAAAGAAGAAAAATATCACAATGCATGGATTGACCTCTCCTTTACATTAATAGTGCAATGGTTAAGTTCTGTTGTCAACTTAGTTGTATTATAAAACCTACAAACATTCCTCTTGGACAGGTCTCAGAGGCTGTTTCCAGGATGTGTTGATTGAAAGAGGGAGTCCATCCTCCAGAATGAGCCCTTTCTGCAGAGGAAATGGTCCTCTTGGCAGTGAGCAATGTAGAAGGAAGATCTGAGAGGAAACTGTACTTTTCCCCACTCCAGGCTGCCTGTGCTGCTTGTTGGTGGGTACCTTCACTTGTTCATGCAACTGTCCTGTTAGGCTCTCCTTTCTTGGCATTTGAAACAAGATCCCCCAGTTTTCCAAACTGGACTAAAGACCAGAAGCTCTCCAGGAAGCCTCCAAGCCTTCAGTGCTAGATTGGGACTGCTGAGGCACCCAGCTTCATGTGCTGAGCAGCTACCAGGTTTCTTGATTCTCAGGCCTGAAGAAAAGCTGTTGTTGGACTGCCATAAGGTAATCCAATAAATAGCCTTTTTTTGGGGGGGGGGGCGAGAGATACGGAGAGAGACAGAGAGAGAGGGAGAGGAAGACAGATAGAGATTGGCGTGCCAGCAGCCTCTCAGCTGCTGAGAATGAAATCCAGATGTGTGTGCTCCCTTGTGGTCAGGTGCAGCATTGTGGCCCTGTTGCATCTGGCTAAACGTGGGACCTGGAGATTGGAAACACTGGAGATTGGAACCGGTGTTCTTAGGCTTAGGAGGCAGGTGCCTTAACCACTAAGATGCCTCCACTAAGAGATGTAACCACTAAGAGATGTCTCCAGCCCATAAATAGCCTTCTATCAGATCTGTTCTGTAGATAACTGTGACTAATACAGATTGTGGTAACAGGAGTGGTTCTAGAGAAACATAATTTTAAGGCTGGATTTCCCTTCTTGGGCTTGGTATGATCTGGAGCTGGCTCCCTAATTTCAGTGCTACTAAAGGCTATATTGGTAATAAGGAAAGCACTGATAATCCATACTGTGAACTATCTAAAGAACTCTGTGAGACAGATAGATTTGGTGATACTGAGTCATGCCTTGTAAAGATTAAGGGATTTGTTGACTTATATTAAAACTTTGGAATATTTTTGGGAAAGTGAGACAAATGTTAATGATGCTTGGTTGCTTCTAGCATGTCTGGATAAATTATTAAGGGAAAAGTAGAAAGGATAATTCCTAGCTCAAGGCACACACACACACACACACACACACACACACACACACACACACACACACAATCTGAAGTTTTGTCATTGTGCCTTGGAAAAGAGTATCTTTTTTTATCACTGTAGGGTTTAAGTTGTGGAAAACCAAACCCAAGCCCTCACTGCATGACTGGATAACTTGCAATGCAAGTTTAAGTCCCAGTTTCAAAGGCTATAAGATGTTAAAGTGATGTTACTGATTGGAAAAGAGTAGAATCCTGTAATGTGGGATGGAGATGTGTGAAAAGACCCTAATAAATCTGAGGATAATAAACTCTTGGATTGTTATGAACTTATTTTGCCTAAGAAAGCCACAAAAACTGAATGTTTCACAATGGGTCATCAAGTTATCATGTAGGCTGAGTGCCCATTATGAGTTGAGCACTATCTGATCCACCAGGCCATAACGTTGGATGTGAACAGGAGCAATCCATCATCAAGTGGAGTGGTATATATATGGGATGAAGATCAAGCAGGCCCTGAAGTCACAAGTAAGTTATATAAGGAAGTTACCCAAATGCCTATGTCTGATATTCCTGTTAAATTCCTTCTGCTACTGAGTGCTAAACTTGCTAGCAGCCAAGACCAATACAAAGCCCCATATATGGTAGCAATCCTCAGGACGTCCAGCCAGCAACTTGGTGGCAGGTTATCTACATTGGACCACTTCTATCATGGAAAGGGGAGCACTTTTTCTTTACTGGAATAGAAACTTACTCTGCATATAGATTTGCTTTTCCTAAATGCAGTGCTTCTTCCAAAACTACCATCCGTGGGCTTACAGAATGCCTTATCTACTGTCATGGTGTTCCACGCAGCATTCCTTCTGACCAGGAAACTCACTTCACTGCCAAGAAAGTGTGGTATTGGACTCATGTTCATGTAATTCACTGTTCTTACCATATGCCCACCATCCTGTAGCAGCTAGCTTAGTAAAATGTTGTAATGGCCTTTTAAAGAAACAGTTACAGTGTCAACTAGATAGCAAAAGCCTGGAGAGCTGGGTTCTCTGGAAGGCCATATGTGCTCTGAATCAGCATCCAACATATGGGACTATTCTCCCACAGCCCAGATTGACAGGTTCAAGAATCAAGGGGAGGAATTGGGGATATCATTTATCATTATCCCATATGACCCATTAGCCAGATGTTTGCCTCCTGTTTCCACAACCTTATGCTCTGCCATCCTAGAGATCTTGGTTTCAGAGTGTGGAGTGCTTTTGCCTTGAAGAACACACAAAAAAATGTCATTGACCTGGAAACTAACACTTTCTCCTGGCTACTTTGGGTTCCTAATCTCCTTGAATCAACAGGCTCAGAAACGAGTTACAGTGTAGCAGTGGTGATTGATCCAGACTATCTGGGGGAAATTGGACTGTTCTTCCACAATAAAGGTAAGGAAGAATATGTCTGGAGGGCAGAAGTTCTGTTTAGGGGCCTCATGGTGTTACCATGTTCTGTCATTAAGGTCAATGGGAAACTACAGTAACCCAATCAAGGCAATGTGATAAATGGCCCAGATATTCAGGAATTAAGGTATGGTCACCCTTCCAGGTAAAGAACCAAGACCTGCTGGGGTGTTTGTTAAAGGTGGAGAAAATACAGAATGAGTAATAGAAGGTAGTTACAAATGCCAGCTAAGGCCATGTGACCAGTTAGAAAACCAGGATTGTAATTGCCATGAGTGTTTCTGTCCTACTTTGATAAGAGTGTTTGTGCATATGTACACAAATATGAGGACACCTTGGTTATCTTTCCTCTATTTCTATGCAGTGTAATTATCATTGATTGAGGTAATATTAGTACATGTTGTTTTATGTAACTTCAAATAAAGTTATATAAATAAAGTTATAACTTATTTATTTATTTAATAAATAAATGCCTGTGTTTGGATGAGAAATATTATGTGTTTCTAGTTGTATGTGGGATAGTTATATAATATTAGGAAGGCTTATGACCTAGTTACTATCTTAATTTGAAATTAAATATGACGTAAGGAGATATGATTTGGTGTCAAGTTGACAAGTGGTGGACTTGTAATGGCTAAATTTTGTTGTCAACTTGGTTAGATTAGAAATCCACAGACAATCCTCTTGGGTAGGTCTCCAAGGTTGTTTCCAGAAAGGATTAATGAAGGAGGCAGTCTTTCTTCCAGACTGAGCCCTTCCTCTTCCAGAGTGGGGAAATCTCTTGGTGGTGGGTGATATGCTAGAACCTCCTAAGAGGAAACTGTCCCTTTTCCCACTGGACCACCTATGCTACTTGTTGTTGAGTGCCTCCACTTGCTTCTGCATCTATCCTGCTTGGCTATCCTTGGTCAGCATCGGGACCAAGTTTCCTCAGCTTTCCAAAGTGGACTTAAGACCACCTGCTCTCCAGGAAGCCTTCAGGCCTTCAGCACTGGGAGATGCTGAGGCATCCACTCATGTGGGCTAAGCAGATACCAAGTTTCATGATTATCAGACCTGAAAACAGCTAGTCTGGTAAATTCCCTTTATAATGCCAATTCATTTCAACAGTTCTGTTTCTCTAAAGAACTCTGACTAATACAAATAGTGTGTTAGGAAAAATACATTTCTACTGTCCCTGGACAGGGGGGCTCTAGGTAAGGTTTGTAGAGAATTCCACTTCAAAATGAAATGTTGATGCTATGATAGCTCAGAACCCTACTCTTATGGGGGCCTCCAAACAAAGCAAGTTCTCCTCTCCGAAGCTTGACACACCATCTCACATCATCTTCTCTTTATGCACACTGATTTTTGCATTTAGATACAAGTGTTCAGAATACTGCTGCTCTGCAATTTTAGTTTCAATACCTCTGAAGCAGTTACCAATTCCTTTCTAGAAGAAAGAACAATTCAGCTCTAGTTTCCTATCTCAAAGAGCATGAAACAGGAAAATGTTATGGCTTTACAAACCATAAAAATCCAAGAATAAGATGACTTAGGAAAAAAAGTTCTCAAGGAAGAATAAGAAATATGGAAAGCTTAATTAAAAAAAAAAAAAAAAAAAAAACTTGCCCTGAGTGATCTAGGGTCATTATGGCTATTAATATAGTAAATACAGGAAAAAAGTTCACTTCAAAAAAGAGATGGCTTAGCTGTTAAGGCACCTGCCTCCTAAGCCTAAGAACGATGGTTCCAATATCCAGCGGTTCCAATCTCCAGGTCCCATGTTTAACCACATGCAAAGTTACAAAAGGGCGCAATGCCACAGTTGACCACAAGGGGGCAGACACATCTGGATTTCATTCGCAGTAGCTGAGAGTTGGCTGGTGTGCCCATCTCTATCTGTCTTCCTCTCTGTAGCAGACAGCTTCAGGTTCGCTGAGATGAACTTCCAGACCCCGCACAATTATGGAGGAAGGGATATTATTTATTGAAGCTTACAGATCCAGGGGAAGTTCCATAAAGGCAGGAGAAGCAGCCTGCTCTTCACAGGACCAGGCAAGAGAGAGAGAAAGCCAACCAGCCACCACAGCACACAGAGCAAAACTACTGCCAAAAGGTCACACAGCATACTTCAGGAACTCCTGCTAGGCATATTTGCGTATCTTTACAATGGAATCTCAAACCCACACCTTAAGACCGGCCCCCAGTGACATTGCCTCTAACAAGGTGATTGCAGATGTAAACTATAACTAATAAAACACTGAATATATTGGGGGACATATATTCAAACTACCACACTCTCCCTCTCCCTCTCTCTCTGTCTCTCTGCAAAAAAAAAAAAAAAAAAAAAGAAAGAAAGAAACAAAACAGCCTTGTAGGGCTAGAGAGATCAGCTATTGAGGGTTGTCATAGCTTCATTGGGCTAGGATGAGCCCTCCAAACTAGACACCATATATGGGAGGAATGGCATTATTTCAAGCTTACAGATCCAGGGGAAGTTTCAAAATGGAAGAAGCTGGTCCCCTTTAGCAAATCTATGCAGAGAGAAAAACCACCATCAGTACCACAAGCAAGCACACTCTGGGAACCCCAGGCAGTTCTCAAACACTCTGCATACCTTTAGGCTGGAATTCAGATCTGCCCCCAGTAGGAGTCGGCTTGCTAGGGGCAGAGGCTACATACCCAACTTTAATAACACCTGAGTATTAAGTGCAAAGATTCAAACTACCTCAAGAATGATTTTTATTTTTTTTTTTTTTTAGAGATAGGGTCTCACTTTAGCCCAGGCTGACTTGGAATTCACTTGGTAGTCTAAGGTTGGCCTCGAACTCACAGTGATCCTCCTACCTCTGCCTCCCATGTGCTGGGATTTAAGTCGTAAACCACCATGCCTGGCAAGGATGATTTCTTACAGAGCTGAGTTCGATCTCCCAGTATCCACACAGAGCCAGATTCATGGGGTGGTGCATGTGTCTGGAGTTTGTTCAATGGCAGGAGGCCCTGGCACACCCATACTTTTTGTCTTTCTCAAATAAATAAATAAAATTATTTTAGAAAAAAACAGTTTTATCTTCTTAAACTTTTAGCTCCATGAAGATTTGTGTGGCATATGGAGCATGTGGGATAAGAGAGCTAAGGAGAAAGGAACAGTAAGCTAGCAAGGAATGGTGGCTTTACACAGACTCATTTCAGAAGTGAGGACAGCTTATAATCAAAGAAATGTAAATTTATATGGTCACATATGTAAGGAGCAGAACCCTAATTCTCTAAATTCCAGATTTAGTAATGTTGTCTTACACCATGCTGAGTCACAAACTGCTGTGGTCCACCATGTCATAAAAGATGCCTACTCCTGAATTCAGAACTCATAAACTCTTAGGGACCAGAATATTAAGATTACATTTTAAGAAAGAGTCAGTGGAAAAACCACATCCAATACAGATGGATGAGACAAAGCTATTATATAAAGGAAAGGACATTTTGTGAATGAACCCATAATAATGTTCTTCCTAATTACAAAATCTCTCAGTGTTTTTATTCTTTGAAAGCTTTAAATTTCTGTGAGACTTGTTGGGGGTGATTATCAATCACTAGTGACCTTTCCTAACATGAGTGATGAGAAAGTGAGAAGCTGTGGAAGGAGGCTGAACCTGGGATGAAAACCATCTCCTTCTGTCACTCACCCTCTCTATTCACACACCCACAAAAAATCATTCCCTATTCTGGTTTCTTAATTTTGTTTTAAACTTTTGTCTTAAATCTTTAAGTAAATATCCTGCAAGATCAATCTTTACATAGATATTAAATATTTCCATTGTAGCCAAAAATAGATCTATAGGATATGGGTATGAGTGAACATTTTGAGATATAAGATGAAGATAAAAATGACATAATTTTGGCATGTTCAATTGTTTTATGTGATGTAGTGGTTGGCACCTACTACCTGCCATATCTTTGCTTTGGTGACTAACCTAGAGCCTAGAATGCAAGCTTAAGCACATACAGGAAGCTGAGTGTAATGATGTGTTATTTTTGCCATTTACAGTAGTATACATCAAGTTAGTTTTGCTGGTGTCTGGCTCTATCTAGTGTGTTTCCTTTTATTAATAGAGTGCTTGAGTTAATGATTTGATTGCATATTCAACTCATTTATTGGTTCCAGTTTCTTGGTCTTATTTTTCTCCTAGTGTGCCTGATTTATGGTTGGATAGCATGCTTCATAGTGTTGTGATGCTGCTCTTGGAATTGGACACTTACATTTGAACTCAATAACTAGTAATTTCTATCATTGTAATTTACATTTTGAAAAATAAGGCTGATTCTATTTCTCATACATGAACTTAAAATAGTATTGCATATGAAATACCTGGTGTTAAAAAATATACTTAAAAGTGGTAATTATTGATTTCAGTAGGTAGACAGGTCCTTCATAATTGAATTGTGTTTATCCTTGTCTGTCTTCTGAGCTTCATTCCTATGATTTACCTAATCTTTGTATGCCTGTTGACCAGGTCTTCTTTAACCTTCTTAGTGTCAAATGCTGGCAGACTCCCTGAACACGATTTATTTATTCTCCATTGTTTTTTTGAGATTTTCATTTGGCTTCCTTCTAATGGGGTGTGACTATCTGTGGACAAACCTAAGCATGTCTACTCTTCTATCTCAAAATTTTCCAATCTAGACTCTTTATCTGCATTTGCTTCCTATTCTTAGAATTGATGTTGAATATGTACCACCAAACCATATGCTATTATCTGAGTTCATGCAAGTCTAGAAAGTGCTTGTCTCATAAAATGTATATCAAGATTTTAAGAAATTAAAATGAATAAACATGCTATTCATAACACTTCAGATTAATTTTCATACATACTCTCTAAAACAAAATGTTATACAACTAATATTGAATTGAATATTGGAAATATGGAAAAGAATTACTATCAAACATTAGAAAGTCTACAGTCTAATGTTGATGATTAAAATATCAGTTAAGGGCTAGAGAGATGGCTTAGCGGCTAAGTGCCTGCCTTCTAAGCCTAAGAACGCTGGTTCCAATGTCCAGCGGTTCCAATCTCCAGATCCCACATTTAGCCAGATGCAAAGTGAGGCAAGGGCGCAATGCCGCACTTTACCACAAGGGGGTGCAAGCATCTGGATTTCATTCACAGCAGCTGAGAGACTGCTGGTGCGCCCATCTCTGTCTCCCTCTCCCTCTCTGTCTATCTCTCTCTGTCTCTCTCTCCAAAAATAAATTAAAAAAAAATCAGCTAAAATGAATCAATTTAGAAGAATAGGGAAAGGAGTATGCATAAGTTGCAAAGACAGTAGGCATGTTTAAGAGAGGGTACGAGTCTCAAGAAGAGAATAAAGGGTCAGTGATTGGCTTCATAACACTTCAAGGATACTCCAAGAACAAAGAGAAATATTAAGGACAGAGGAATGTTCAGTCATTGTAATATGAAAAAAACAGCCTATTTTATAATGGTATCTGTGATTTATTCAGAATTTCTGTAAATAATATTTGAGTTCATGCTATGAAAGCTACTTATAATATATTTTATCTCAATAAATGTCAGGGGAAACCCAAAGGGTGTCAATTAAAAGCAAGTGTTTTGGGCTGGAGAGAGGACTTAGCAATTAAGAGACTTGCCTGTGAAGACTAAGGACCCAGATTAGATTCCCCAGTGTCCATGTAAGCCAGATGCACATGGTGGCACATGCAGTGGCTGGAGGCCCTTGTGTGCCCATTCACTGTGTCTGTCTGTCTCTTTCTCTCTCTTAAATAAATAAATAAATAAAATATATTTTTTAAAAGTAAGTGTATTTGGGAATATACATTTTTATATTTTCTTTTTCTTTTTTTATTTGAGAGAGAGAAATAGCAGGGAGAGAGAGAAATCTAGAATGGGCATGCCAGAGCCTCCAGCTGCTGCAAATGAATTCCAGATGTGTGTGCCCCTTGTGTATCTGGCTTATGTGGGTTCTGGGGAATCGAACCTGGGTCCTTTGGCTTCGCATGCAAGCGCCTTTAACACTGAGCCATTTCTCCAGCCCAGAAATATACATTTATATATAAAATATATAAAATATAATGTACAAATATATATCATTTTAAAATTTATATACATATAATAAACTATAAGATATATACTGCATGTATGTATACATTATATATATATGAAAATGTATATTTCCAGTATGAAGAAATTATATATATATATATATATATATATATATATATATATATATATATATATATGATTTTAAAACTTTCATGTATCTGAAGGACAGTAGCTCCTTGAACATTGGACAGGCTTGTTACATCATGGAGGACAATCTCTTTCCACCTTTGTAACAGTCAGTCATGTGTAGTTTCTGATTTAAGTTCTTTATCACTGACCTGAGGCTGTGACCTTTGCACTACTGAATATGACTTTCTTACTTGCTTCTGGTCTCATTGTACAAGACCAGGACACAAGTTCAAACTCTATGAGCATCTTTTCCTAAGAATCATCTAAGAGTCATGAAAGAATAATGAACTTTCATCCTTGTCACTCCCTTTTGCTGTGTTTTAATGTCAGTCTGAGTTAAACTATGATAAAGCAAATGAGCAGGACTTGGATAAAGATGGTTACTCACCATGCTTGAACAATATCTTCAAAATTTGACAGAGGCATTAACATCCCCAAGGGCATTAGTTCTTTTCTGCGCAGATTCTGCCCTCATTTTTCTTCATTCTCTGACTTACCTCTCAGTCCCCTTTGCTAACTCCTCTTCATCTTTCTAAGTAACATCATTCAACTTCTATACTCATTCTTGAAGCTTTTCCTGATATCTGCTACTATTTTGATGATCTGACTTCATGGCTCAGTAATACAAATGTTTCCAACTTACTCTTTTAATTTTCATACTGGCCCTTTTTATTTCCTTTTTGTTGTTATGAAATTATCACATTTATTTAGGGAAGGATGGAACCAAGAGAAGGAAAAAGGATATACCTACATGAGTCCAAGAACCCATGTGGCAAGTAAACATGGGCCTGAAACATGAAAAATAATTTACAGAGGATAGAGAAGAATGTGCACAGAGATACTGCCATGTGGAATGCAGGAGGGGGACATAGTCCATCTGGGAGTAGAAGAGGTTTACCAAAACAGGAACATAGATGTCCAGCAGAGATGAATATCCAACAAAAAGCAGCTTCTTTTTTAAAAATTATGAATTAAAATGCATGAACATATTGTATATTTGTCATATTCACATCAGATTATACTCTTATATCCCATTTTCCCTACCCATCAGTGTGGTTACCAATAAACACTTTGGGGTCATGTATGTGCCAGACCATCTCTAGTTATGGTGGCAATGACTCAGCATCCACCTTCCTGCCCCGTGGCTCTTTTAGTCTTTCTGTCCCCTCTTTTACAATGTTCCCCAAACATTAGTGGATGTGTTATAAGTCTCCTTTAGTGTGAAATCCTCTGCATCTCTTTTATTGCTAAGCACTCTGAATTTCTGTTTCTATGGGTTTTGAGTCTCATCATTGTCTACCACCACCTCCTTGCAGTAGGCCATCAAGGTAGCAGTGAGTGCAGCAATTGTGTTTAAATCACCACGCCTCTGTAATATCTCCTAGGTCTTGGCAGATGTGATAAAGATGACTCATCTTGTAATATTGATGGATCTTGGTTCTCTCCAGCATTGCTGTCATCTGTAAACAGCAGATTCTCTAACCAAGAGTGAGAACATGGATCAGTGGGAATAAGCATAGTCATTTAAGACATATGTTGGGCATACCCTCTCTTGATAGCCAAAGAACAGTTGGGGGTTTTCTTTAGAACCTATGACCTACCTATGCACATGAATCAGGCTTGATTCTCAATACCAGGTATAAATTTTCTCTAAGTGAGTAGGCCTCATATATGAAGTAGTTGATTACTCCATAGCCTGTGAGGCACTACTGTATAGATTCTGTACATCTGTAGCTTGCAGGAACCCCTACTTGTTCACACAGATGATGACAATTATCTCCCAGCAGATGGCATACCACTTTTTAGCACTATGTGGGCTAGGCACCAAGGACCTGGCTTCCTTCTCAATTCCATCATAGTCTCTCCATATCCTGTGACTGCAGTCTGTGGTGTCTTCAGAAATAGTCTTACCATATAACTTGGGTATGTAACCAAATGATTTGACAATGTATTGT
The DNA here is from genome assembly GCA_036365145.1 of Orientallactaga sibirica. Classification (NCBI taxonomy): domain Eukaryota; kingdom Metazoa; phylum Chordata; class Mammalia; order Rodentia; family Dipodidae; genus Orientallactaga; species Orientallactaga sibirica. The sequence goes on from JAEOAD010000034.1 coordinate 16,888,639, forward strand.
TTTAAGGATTTGTACCAACATCTCTCTGATCAATAGCTCGCTATGTGTGTGTGTGTGGGGGTGGTGGTAACCCAGTTCTGGCAATGAGATTTAACAGCCAGAACCTATGGTTTTAGAGTTAATCGTTGTCCACCCCCTTCAGGCCATGAGTGCCCAGACTATTCCCTACCCCTACTTATTAGTTATATCTTATATTTATCAAATGAGAAGGAAGGTTTCTATGGTACTGACTCATGCCATAATTAGTATTCTGTACTTCCTCTTGAAATCCTTCTTTACCTACATTTCCCCCCACTCAAGACCTTTTCACTTTATGTATTGTCCCTCCACTTGCATTGCCAGTATCCTTTCCTCTCATTCTTTGCTGTTTCCACTCTCACCTAGCCTCATTCTAGCTCCTTGCCAATGTTAATGATGCTTACTCTAACTTACAAGCAAATAAAAGTGTTCCATGTTGGGAACTGCTTCTGAGGAAAAAAAAATGCAGTGTTTATCTTTCTGTGCCTCTGTAACCTCGTTTATCATGATATTTTCTAAATCCATCCATTTTCCCACAAATTTCATTATTTTATTTTTCCTTCATGTGAGTAGAATTCCATTGTGCATATACACATCTTCATTATCCATTTATCAGTTGATAGGCATCTGGCCTGGATTCTAGTTCTTAGCTATTGTGACTAGAGCAGCAACAAACATGCATGAACATGTAACTCTGAAGTAAAAAAGTAGAGTCTTTAGGGCATATGCTCAGGAGTGGAATTTATGGATCAAAGGATAGATCTATTTTTAGATTTTTTTGAGGAGGTTCCATACTAATTTCCTTGGTGGCTATATTAGTTTGCACTCCCACCAGTAGTGGATAATGGTTCCTCTTTCCCCACTTCCCTCGCCACATTTGCTGTCATTTATTTGTAGGTGATTGCCATTCTAACTGGATTGAAAATGAATCTCAAAGTCATTTTAATTTGTATGTGCATTTCCCTGATGACTAAAGATCTTGAGCATCTTTTCAGGTGTTTATTTGTCATTTGTACATCTTTCTTTGAAAACTCTCTTCAGTCCTCTGCCCCAATTTTTTAGTGGATTGCCTGATTTATTTTTTATTACTTAGTTACTTGGGCTCTTTCTATTTTTTATATTAAAACTCTGATGAATGCATACATGGTAAAGATTTTCTCCCATCTTGTAAGCTGTCTAATGACTCTGTTGAGGGCTTCATTATCTGTTCAATAACTTTTTTAATTTGAGGAGATTTTAATATTAATTATCTGGGTACTTTCAGAACATCTTTCCCTATGCTTATATCTTTGAGTGTTCTTCCAATTTTTTATTGGCGATTCAGTTTAAAGTCTTGTATTCACGCCCTTGATTCATTTGGAGTTGATTTTTGTGCAGGTGACTATGGTAGGTATAGACTCATTCTTCTGCATGTGGTTATACAATTTCTCCAGCACCATTTGTTTCCAGTGAAGCCCTCCATGTGGGTTTTTGGCCTTTTCTTTAAAGATCAGGTAGCTGTAGTTAAAAAAATATAAGCCTGGATCTTCTAGTCTATTGAATTGAAATGTTTCTGTTTGTATACCAGTAAAATACTATTTCCATTACTATGGCTTTGCAGCATAACTTGAAATCACATATGGTGATACCTCCAGTAGTATCTCCATTTTGCCTATCAGAGGCCTCTTGTTCTACCATATGAATTTTGAGACAATTTTTTTCTAACTCTTTGAAGAATTTTATTGGAATTTTGATCAGAATTGCACTGGATCTGTATATTACTTTTGGTAGGATGGCCACTTTTGCATTAATTTTTCTGATACATGAGCATGGGTGGACTTTTCATCTTTCATGGCTTCCTCAATTTTTTTCTTCAGTTTTATTCTTTGTATATTTGTCTTTGGTATATTTAAAGGCTGTTTATTTTATTTTATTTATTTATCAATTTCCTTATTCAGTGTGTGTGTGTGTGTGTGTGTGTGTGTGTGTGTGTGTGCTGATTTTTTATATTCTCCTACTTTGCTGAAAGAAATACCTCTAGACATCTTATCATTTTATGGTGGAGTCTTTTGTATAACTTATGTTTAGTCTTATACCATCTGCAAGTAGTGTTAGTTTGACTTCTTCCTTTCCAATTTGGATCCCTTTTATTTATTTCTCTTGTCTTATTGCTTGAACTTAGGCTTCAAGTACTATGTTCAGCCATGCTTGAGGTGGGTATGGGATGAAATTATAACCAAAGGTTTGGGCTGGGTAAACTTGAATCTGACCAGATTCCTTCTGTGTGTGCAGCCTGAAGGCAAGGCAGTGTTGGGAGTAGGTGGTTGTATGTGAAAATGGTAGGTGGAAACTGTCCTGGGCCCTTGTCTCCCAGTGATATTCATTCCCCTGGGTCTTTGGAATGAGATCAGCTCAGGGTCTCTACTTGGAGGGGTGATGGAGGTCTGGGAAAGGGGGGGGATATGGAAGGAGTTCTATGAGTAGTGTGGCTGATCCTTAATCCCAGCAAGTGTTGGGGGACAGGTATCCACGTAGGGAAAGGGGTGAACTCACCTGGACCTGGTTGCCCAGTGCTACTCACTGCCCAGGGCTTTGGTTGTGAAATCAGTTCTGAAGTTCCTACTGGTGGTAACAGAGCCTGGGGGGAGAGGTGACAGCCCACTTACTCTTTAACATCATATTATTATATACGATATTTATACATGCTGATGTGCACCTATTAATGCATACTAATACCTACCAAAAATTTCTGCCTAACATTTTAATCCTTACCACAGGCATAAAAATCGTCTAAATTTGAGCAAATATGCTACCACTCCTCTCCCTCCAAGATCACTCTAATCTGAGGCTTTCTGATAACAGATATCACTCAAGCCATATTTTTTCAGACTGAGAATTTAGGGCCAGTTCTGACATATCTCTTTCCAATCTATTCCCAATCTTCTTGATAATTTTGTATATTTTACATTCAAAGAAGATACAAAACTTTTGTTATTTCTTTCAAAGTTTATTACTTCCTTGAAGTTGCAAGCTAACATTATTCCTACAGATGATTAGAATACTCTTCTCTCCCCTCTCTTTCCCTTTGCACTTACCATTCTACTATCTCAGTTCTTAAAAAAAACTCTATATTAGACTTTATATAATTTGTTTAATGAAATTTCATTAATCTGATCATATCTACCAACAATGGGGTCCTCATCTCACAAAGATAAAAGAGATTTACAAGGTTACATATGATCCAAAGTTTACATCTTTTTGCTGTTTGTTCATTATGATTAGTTGCCATGATGGAGACCCAGTTGCTGATTAAACACATATATGTGCTTTTTAATCTCTTGGATTTGTTCCCATTGCCAGAAAGACTCTTTTCCCAGATATATAGCATTTATTACCTTGATACACTTGCTTACATTTCATCTCATTTTTTAGTGCCTAACCTATCATAATGGCAGTTTTTCTTATCTGATCATTTGTCTGTACTTAATTTGTTCTTATGGATTTCCATTTAACTTATTGTAATTAATACTGTCATATCTCTTTCATGTATAATTGCCAAAGAAGTGTATACTTTCTGAGGGGAAAAAAAAACAACTTTTTACTTTTGGTGTCAATTTAACACAGTGCTCAAACTGTGCCTAGAGAGTACATGGTATGAAGTTAATAAATATTATTGAATTAATAAAAAAAATGAGTGGTACATCATAAGCCACTCTCTTACTTTCATATATAGTAGTATTCTGTGTTTAAGATAAGTAATATTAAGAATCACCTAGAACAATTTAATTAATCCTTTAAGAAATTTGCTCATCTATAACAAGAATATAGTTTTCCAAGTGGCTTAACTACAAGTTTTGTTGTTTTAGATACAGAGCATATGAAAATTATTGACTTAAGAATAACTTTTTAATGAGTTTTTTCTTCATAATGAATGTCTCCAATTTATTTCCACCATCCCATATTACCTGGGTGCTTTTGCAATGGTTATATAACACACCCTGCCAAGAAATGAATATAAAAATAATTTTTTACTGATAGATGAAGTAACTATTTTCTTAATGAAATTTATAGTTGTGCATCCCTATTTAGCTGGACCAGATGAAGAACATAGCATGTAATAAAACACGTATTTACATTATCAGAATCTTAAATATATGATAATTTTAGTATCATACAAGACAGAATTGTCTTTTGAAATTTGCCAATTAAGGACATATAATGTGATAAATAACTATAAACTGTGGCAATAATAATAAATGACAATTTATGATCATATGTTACTCCTCTGGGGGTGGACTGTATCACAGCAAAGCTACAATTAAGCTACAATGAAAGCTATAGAAATTCTATTAGGGTTTAGTAGTTAACATGTTTGCCTGCAAAGCCAAAGGACCTAAGTTTGATTCCTCAGTATCCATGTAAAGCCAGATGCACAAGTTGACGCATGTGTCTGCAATTTGCTTTCAGTGTGTGCCTATTCTCTCTCTCTTTATTTTCCTATCTCTCTCTCAAATAAATAAATAAACAAATAACAAAAAATTTTAAACTCATATTGGGGGGAGGGGCAGTGCAAGAATAAAAAGAATTTTATAAGCAGAGATGAAAATGCAAGTAAATATTCTGAAGGCTGATAGGAGAGAGGAACAGTTTTCTTCATTGCGTAACTGAAGAATATTTTTTTCTGGAGTACATATCAAAGAGAAGGCAGGGATATATTTGAAGGAAGGAATAGATTTGTAGTCTTAAGAGCAATGCTAGGACTTCAGATGAAGAAGGGTGAGTTACCCAACCCATCCCCACAATAAAACAATGCACATGAGTTAACATATTTAGTTAGAAATTATGAAAAGAATGAATTTTTAGTGGCTAAATTTGGGAACTTTTTTTCAATTTTAAATTTTCTAGTGTATTTCTTTTTCTCTGAGCCTAAATATGGCTATTGTCTCCTACACGCATCTTAGGTGTTTTGTTTGTCTTCTATAGAAGCTCAGCTTAACAAATTTCTCTGTTTTTATATTCCAGAAAGCTCTCTGAGCATTTTTTAATTAGTTCAATCTTAGTTCAGTTTGAAATTTCAGCTCTAAGTTCAAACCGGGTCTTGATTTTCCTGTACCAGTATCTTTTCCTTGGCAATATTAGTCTTGCCTAGATCTGTTCCGTAGAAGAAATAGAGTTGGTAGTTTCAATTTCAGAAGAACTCATATTAGAAGCTATTTCTCTTTTAAATAATAACAGAATTACAAGAAAAGATGGTCAGGCAGGAAAGTTTCATAAACTGTGAATAATAGGCCCATGCTAGAATTGATTCAAGTGTTTAATTATTTGTCGAAAGAAGGTTGTCTGTAGGCTTCACATTAGAAGAGACTATATTGATTTTATTATTCAGGAAAGGTAATAATTTTGATATAGAAAAAAAAAAAAAGGACCAGTTACTCTCCTAAGCAATAATGACAAAATGTTTGTCAAGATACCACTAGTGACTGAGAAAATGAAAGGGCCAAAGAGCCTTTCTTCTTTATTTCATGTCATCAATCATGTGGACTCTAAACCTTCAGGGAATGTCACAATAATGTAGGTTGCATTCTAGACATTTTTGAAGTAGAGAAAAGATACACCAATTTCTTTTATATTTATGTCAGTACCATACTAATGTCTTTGACTGAGTGCCCTGTAATAAGAAAACCTGCAGCTTCAGACATCAACCTATATTTTTAAGGTGTATGCAGTCATTCAACAGAGGTATATAAATGGCCATCTGAGGTCCAACATAACAAGGTCAGACAGTAAAAAGATTAATATATTTCATATGCTATGAATGAAAAAAGCAGATGGAATTTAAGGTGGTTACTCATAGGAACTAGATAAAACAATAATGTAACAAATAAACTGAATTATCAGAAGCAGCACAATGGAAAGGAATGAACATTCAGAGAGTTGAATTTAAAAACCTGCACTTTAGTTTTATGTCTACTTCTAATGGATTATCTGACATGGGAGGAGATAACCTGGTTTCTATGGGGCTTCAATTTCTGCATGTTTAAAATGGATAACAATAAAATGTATATGTAAATATTCAGGAGCTCTTCCAGACCTGTGGTTTCATACCCTCATTGTAAAAATGACAAGAGCATTTAGGAGCTAAGAGTAAAGTTATGTTGAAGAAAATTAGAAAAAAATAGTAAAACAGGAAACATTTCTGAGGAAGGTTAGAGAAAAGTTGACTAAGAGGTGATAAAATGGGTGTAAAGGAAAAGTTCTTTATAAATAACTCATTTCAGTGGTCATCCTGTTAGAATATAGAACCTCCAGGATTAATGTAATATGTAAATACTCACAATGCAAAATCTCAAATGGGATTATAGTTATTATGCAAGAATTAATGCTGTATATGTTTCACCCAGTGGTAAAATATGATTTAGGAAATCAGCATCTCATGACTACAGATACTTGTATATTTATCAGCTCTAGATGAATCAGGATTGAGAACAGTGTGCACTGTCCCCTCCATATTTATTGAACATCCAATAAGTCCTTTATGTCAAGAGTCTCTCATATAGTTGAAATAGTCATTTGCATTCTACATTTATTCATGGATAAATGAAATGCCAAGGTATTATGCTGTGATAGAGCTGAAATGTCAATGCATACAACATGAAGCAAACCCATAGCTCTTTCCAGATCTGGGCATTAACAACCTTCAAAGTGAATTCCCCCTTTCATATTTGGTTTGCAGTGAATTGTCTAGATCTGTAGCTTTTTGAGACATGGAATCTGTAAATCTTTAGTGAAAAATAAGTGTGCTCGTATCTAAAAAATCAAGAGGTCCTGAAACATTCCGGGAGCTATAATTTATGATGTTCATGTTGATTTTTCTAAGTGGTTTTATTTTTCCCTTGGCTTCCTTTCATGTGAAATATTGAAAAAATATTGTAAGACCTCAAAGGAGAATAATAAAGGGGGGTCATGAGTCAATCATATTCTGTACAGATATGGCAGTAGCTTTGGACATGTGGTAAAATCTCAGGCAGATAATTTAAAGATGATGTAACTAAACTTCATTGACTGGATCTGCGAAAGTGTGAAGAAACTTCTTGATTTGGAAACTGAGCAGATAGTATTTATGAACAGGAAGCACTAGTTGGTATTGTTAGATAACCTTTCCTTACAGGCCATTATGCCTTACCAAGGTGGCATTGCTTATGTGCTAGTCTGAGTTACCTGAAAATGCAAACAGCTTTGCTGATTTCCTCTCTGGGTAAATACAGAGCAGCCTCACTCTGGCCATAGTACTGGCTTTGGCTTTTCCATTAAGTCAAGAGAACCAATTTAAAATTTTGGCTTCTTTTATTTGGTTAACAAGGAAGGCAAAGCAATTTGTCCTTGTATATCAAGGTTAGATCTGTACATTTCAGGATGATATAGAGGGGGTAATCATCCCATAAATCAAACAGATCTTAAATTCATTTAAGTAATTTAAATACAATGAAACTCTTACTACCATGAATTAAGACTTTTGGGTTATTTAGGAATGCATTTTGCTCAATTCTTTAGTTTTTTGTTCACTGTGTGAAATAATGTTTTGTGTTAGGTGCTCAAAGATGACTGCCTAAGATTGTCAATCTTTAATCACTTGAGATTATGCAAGGGTATAGAGGGATCCTTGTTTCTCCAGTATTTTAGAAGATATCTTTGGACTCTGGGGAATAAAATGCATTCCTTCTCAGTTCCTCACCTCCCTGCAAATTGATGAAAGTCCTTTGCAGTGTACACAGATACATTACATGTGAAATGCACCTGCCCTGTTCACTCATTATTTTGAGGGATGACAATATCCAGGAAATGAAAAACAATCTTCCTGTTATCACTGGGCATTGATATGACATCAAGGCTTATGGTAGGTAATAGCTTCAAGGAAGAGGGCATAGAAATAAAGAAAAATCATAATAATCTGGGCTCATGTGCTTTGGGAGAATGTAAACAGTTTGAATTATTAAACTGTCAAGTTGTCAGGTAAGAGACAAACTCAAGTCTGGAGTTGAATTCCTCTGTGGCCCTAGCCCAGGCAGTGCATTGCACAGGAGGAAGGGGGCAGAGAAAGATTAAAATTCAAACACCTCTTGTCCTGATTGTGATTTTCTATTGTAATTCCCTATGAGCCAGATAGCTAGTCTGCCTCTTTCAGTCATAGGTGTATTTACTTATTCTGAGTACAATCCTTAGGGAGAAAACCTACTAAACTAGATTGGAAGTAAGTTCTGAAAGAGAAGAGGAAAGGGAAGTACTATACCAACTTAACTAAAGTATGTAGAAACTTAAAAATATAACTTTTATTATCCTCTAAAAAATAAGTAGTGTTTATTTAGATACCCAAGAGTTCATAACATAGAGTCCCATAGTAACATATCTCATTAAATGTTGTAAAATGCATTTTGAAACTTTTAGAAAGTAACACCTAGCTGTGAGATTTGTAATGCTTAGGGCCTCATAGAATCCTGTTCTAATAAAGCATATATATGCGCGCGCGCGCACACACACACACACACACACACACACACACACACACACACATTCATGTACAAGTTAGCTAGCCTGGTAGATAGACAGATCTTGTATGAGGTTAAACAATAGCATTTTGGACCAGAGCTCTTATTATCTACTTTCTGTATGAAGACTCCCCACACAGTAAAGGACTGTGATTATAAAAATTTATTTATTACACTGTGTCAAGATTTTCAACTCCTGTATAGTATATATAGTTAGAATATTCATTGGGCTGTTTCTACATTTGCCTCCTTCTTTACAGAGAGAGAGGGAGAGGGAGAGAGAGAGAGAGAGAGAGAGAGTCCATAATCTGGTGGAGGAATATGAGCTTTTCATTGTGACATCAAGATTTTGACAAGTCTGTCTTCATACCTTTTTAAAAAATATGCCACCTATAATCTTCTTTTTCTGAACTTTTTTATAGTTTATATCTAATTGACTTTTTAACTTGACCCAAAAATAGATAAAAGAAGGAAGAGAGGGAAGAGGAAGAAAGAAAAGAGCCATTCGATGCTGTGAAATTATTTGTTGCATTTGAGGATTACAAAACTACATATAAATAAAGTACTAGGTATTATAGTATTTTATTGTACATCCCACAAAGCCATTCTCAATATTATGTTAAATGAACAGCACCTACTTATTTTATTTTCTATAGAGTTTCTCATGTCAATACATCAATACATGTGGCATATTGAAGAATCTCGATGAACATCATCCAACTCATGCATGAATCTTGAGGCTTGAGATTGGGGTAGTCTGTGGTGACTTTGTGTTTATGGGTTTGAAATTCTGTATTTCTCTTCAGTTTTCATAGAAACATATTTCTTGTCAGGATAATCCGATCATATCCTTTTTATTCTTTGTTTGTTCTATATAGCTTTTCATCCCTGTGTTATCCTTCCTTGCTGGAAATGTAATTACCTGTCTTGTATTATTGTCAAAATATAATCAAGTATGTTTGATCCAGAAAAAGGGAAAATTCAGCCGCAACCACTTTAGTATTAATATGAGAAGAATCTTTCCTTCAAATATTATTTGACTTTCTTTTTAAAAAGTAACACTCTTTCTCTCTCCTTTTGTTTTCTTGTCTTTCAGTTGAATTTATCCTTTTCTATAATTTTTGTTTGTCTCATTATCTCTTGGTCTTCTTGCAATCTCTTCTGCTTTGTCTGGTTTAGCTTGCCAGATGATTCATCCCATTGTCTTCTGCATCAGACATAAAGACTATAAGTAGCTATTCACTTACTTGCCTCCTTTGCTAGAGACATTTTAAAGTATCAGTACTATCATATACTTATGAAAAAACAATCTCAATACCTTGGAATTTCTAATAAGTATTGACTAAATACATGGTATTCATGAGACCCTGAACATCAAATCAGAAAACTGTATCTGATAGTGTATGGATATTTTTGAACTCTGGCTTATATACTCTGACTTATTTTTAGCCCATTACACAACACACATATGACAAATATAAAATAATATGTTATTCCTATAACTTAGCTGTTTCACTTAGAAATATGCTTGTGCTCACTTAGAATCTCCTAATTGTTAACACTATTTTATTTATTTTCTTCAAGAAAATAAGTTTCTTGTGAGTATGAGTATCACAGCAAACTGTGGGTGTTGTATTTCTCTGCTGATAAAAATCACCACATAATCCTTTATTGTGTTTTTTTTTTTTAGAAAGCTTTCACATAATATTTTTTAAATGATTTTTTGTTAAATTACAAAGTTTGTGAACAACTCTATGAATACATATACATATGCAATAAAATTCAAAGCTATCTCTCTATTTGCCTACTCTAATTCATTTGCCTTATGATATTTCTTGTATTAATGAAAAGACCTTAGTTTCTCAGTATTTTGAATAAGTATAGACATATAGACACATTGATGGAAGTAATTACTGCCTGATAGTATCTTTGGTGAGGTGTGTCTTTATGAAAAAATAATATTTGCATTATATATAATATAAATATAACATTGCAATATATATGAATAAAATATGAAATATTTCATGGATATTGCTTGCCCATGAAAAGCAAAGATGTGGCAATTAATGTTAGGTCAAGTAGTTAAGATGACTGAATGTGATTGGAACTCACAGACAGTTAGACACAAGATTTTTTTTTTAATTAAGTAGAAACTTTGTATGTATACATCATGTGTTGGTACCATCATTTGCCTCCTCCCTGCCCCCATTCCACTGAGGGCACTCCTCAGTTGGAATGCTGTACTCACCATAGGGTTGAAGGTTATGAGATGTGAGAGCACTAGTCAGTCATTGTAAGGGGGGAATGAGGGTGGGCAAACCCTATGGACTTTCCTTTCTACTCTATGGCTCTTACAATCTTTCTCCTTCTCTCCCACAAAATTCCCTGAGCCATGGTGGGTGTGTTTTAAGTCTACTATAGTGTTGAGCTCCCAGCAGCTTCTGGATTTCTGCTTTGGTAAGTTTGGAGAATCCTCAGTGCCTGTCTCCATCACTCTGGTGCTGGTTGTCAGGCTCATCACTGAAGCAGCACTCTTACTCATCTTGCCAATTCTGCCTTAGTTTCACCTGGGCCCTGGCTGATGTGCGAGGGGTGGTTTATCTCGTCAGTTCTCACTGCCTACAGAAAAAGGAAAAGCAGATTCTCCAATGGAGACTGAGGTCAGCCTAGATTAAATTGTATAAACATTGTTCATTGTTCATTGTTCATTTTGATGGGTGTAGCCTCTATTTTGACAAAAAGTAGTGGGAGCTTCACCTTGGAATCCACGATCTTGGTCTCTATAGGATTCTTAGTTGGTTTCCGGTTGTAGCTATGGCTTCCTTTCCACGGAGCAGATCTCTTAACCATCCAGAGAGCCATGAGTTACTCACCAAGGCAGGATGCCACTGTTACACAGGTGTGTATATCTTGTCAGGCTGTGTACTTTTATATACCAGTGCCCCCAGCTAGCACACAATGTTGTTGGTCATTTTCCCTTGTCAACTCATGTAGTGCTTTTCATCACTATACATGAAGACCATCTGAAAACTGGCTTCCTTCCAGATTCTAGCCGGATATCTTGATATTCTGTGACAGCAGCATGTGGTGTCTTCAGCAGAGGCCTGTACTGTTTGGGGGAATCTTGTAGCTCTCTCTAATCAATAGCTCAATGTGTGTTATAACTGATGTCTGGTTCTAGTAGGTATAAATCATCATGCAATGTTTTAGGGTTAGACTTTATCCCATCCTCTCGGGGCTCTTATTTGCAAACAATCCCTGCATAGTCCTGATGAGGATTATATGTTTTTTTTTTTTTTTTTTTTTTTTTTTTTTTTTTTTTTTTTGTAGAGAGACAGAGAGAGAGGGAGAGAAAGACAGATAGAGATGGGTGCACCAGCAGCCTCTCAGCTGCTGCAAATGAAATCCATATGGGTGTGCCCCCTTGTGGTCAAGTGCGGCATTGCACCCTTGTGTCACTGCATCTGGCTAAACATGGGACCTGGAGATTGGAACCTCTGGAGATTGGAACCAGTGTTCCTAGGCTTAGGAGGCAGGAGCCTTAACCACTAAGCCATCTCTCCAGCCCGAGGGTTATATCTTTTAATCTGCTATCCAAGAGAAAGGTTTCCATGGTTCATTTTGGGTTTTGTGTGTGTGTGTGTGTGTGTGTGTGTGTATCTTTCCCCTCCCTCCCATTCCCCTTCCCACAAACACTTCCATCCCTATTATCTATCCCTTGAGTTCTCTGACAGGTATGCCTGCAACTCAATCTGTTCCAGGTTAGGAACCACAGATGAAGGAATACATGCACTGTTTGTCTTTCTATGCTTGTGTGAGTTCACTTAGTATGAACTGTTTCAACTCTGTCATTTTCCTACAATTTTCATTATATCATTTTTCTGAACTACTGAGTAGAATTCCACTGTGTAAATGTCCCACATCTTTACTATCCAATCATCAATGTGCATCTGGGTTGATTCCAGTTATTAGCTATTGTGAATTGAGCAGCTATTAACATGCTTGAGCTAATATCTCTGCAGTGAAGAGTGGAGCCCAATAGGCAAATAGCTGGGCCACTTGGTAGCTCTATTTTCATCTTTTTCATGAGTCTCCACTTTGATTTCCATGGTGTTTGTGAAAATTTGCACTCCTACCAGCAGTGATTGAGGGTTCCTCTCTTCCCACATAATAGTCAACATTTATTGTCCACAATGCTTTAAAGCTTGAAATTAACAATAAGAGAAATAACAGAAATTACACTATTAAACAAGGAATAAATCAAAAGTGACATCATAAATTTCTTGAACTAAATAATGATGAAAACACAACATACCTGAACTTATGGGACCAAATGAATACAGACCTAAGGGGAAAATTTATAGTACTAAATGCCTTCATAACAAACATAAAGAGATCTCAAAATAATAAACTAACTACCCACCTAAAGGCATTGGAAAAACAAGAACAATCCAATCCTAAGAGTTCCAGATGAAAAGAAATAATTAAGATCAGAGCAGATATTAATGAATTGGAAACTAAGAAAACAAGAAAATAGATGAGAGCTGGAGAGATGGCTTAAGAGTTAAGGCACTTGCCTGCGAAGCCTAAGAACTTATGTTCAAATCTCCATATCCCACATAGTCAAATGCACAGTGACACAAGCACACAATGTTGCACATGTTCCACAAGGTCCTGTCACACACATTCTCTCTCTCTGTCTGCCACTTTCTCTATTTCTTCCAAAATTAAAAAATTAAAAAGAAAATAGAGGAAATTAAGAGCTGGTTCTTTGAAAAGATAAACAAAATTGATAAACCCCTGGTCAATTTGGTCAAATGGAAAAAAAAAAAAAAGAGTAGTCTCAAATTAAAATTAGCAATGAAAAGGGAGAGGTCATAACAGACATCAATGAAATTGGAAGAATCATCAAGACATATTTCCAAAAACTACTCCACAAAATTGGATTACCTGGAGTAAATGGACAAATTTCTAGGCACATACCACCTATAAAAACTAAGTCCAGAATGGATAAGTCTCCTAAAACTTAGATGCAAACATCCTGAACAAAATCCTTGCAAACCAAATTCAACAGCACATCAAAAGCATTATCCCCCTTAATCAAGCATGCTCCTTCCCAGAGATTTAGAGATGGTTCAACATACAGAAATGACTTATTGTAATGCACCACATAAATAAACTAATACAAGAACCACATGATCATTTCAATAGAGGCAGAGAAGGTATTGAATAAAATACAATATCACTAGGCATGGAGGGTTTATATCTCAATATAATAAAGGCGTGCCTTAAGTCCAAATAGTACTAGAAAAGACTCAAGAAGTTCCCCTAAAGATTAGGAACAAAATGGGGGTGTCCACTCTTACTAGTCCTCTTCAAACCTAGTACTAGCAATACTAGACCAAGCAATACAGCCGTAGAGCCCATTATAAAAGGCATACAAATTGGAAAGGAAGAATTCAAAGTGACAAGATATAAAATCCACACAAAAAATCAGTAGCCGTCTTATATGAAAATGATAAATATACAGAGAAAGAAATCAGCAAGGCTATTCCATTTTTAATAGCCACCAAAAATCCAATACCTTGGAATAACAGTAACCGAGAATGAGAATTACCTTTTTAAAGAAAACATAAAAATACTCTGGAAAAAAATGAGGTGGGCATGAGAAGATGGAATTATCTTCCATGTTCCTGGATAGGTGGAGGTAGAATTAATATTGTGAAAATGGCAATCCTACCAAAAGCAATGTATAGATTCAGTGCAATATAAATACAAATCCCAGCATCATTCTTCATAGAGATAGAAAAAGTGATTTTGGAATTTCTATGGAATGGTAGAAGGCTTCAGATATTCAAAAATATCCTCAGCAAAAGAAACACCTCTAGAGATAACACCATACTAGATCTAAAGTTATAGTACAAAGCTATAGTAACAAAAGCAGCATGGTGATAGCATAAAACAAACAAATGTAAGACCCAGCCCTTAGTTCAAGCAACTAGTTACCTGATCTTTTTATTTATTTATTTATTTAACAGAGAAAGAGGAAGAGAGAGAGAAAGAGAATGGGCACACCAGGCCTCTAGCCATGGAAAATGAACTCCAGGCCTGTGTCCCCCCTTGTGTATCTGGATGGCATGGGTTCTGGGGAATCAAAGTTGGGTTCTTTGGCTGTGCAGGCAAACACCTTCAGCACTAAACCATCCCTCCAACCCCATGGTTTCTTGATCTTTAACAAAGGAGCCCATAACATACACTGGAGAAAAGACAGTATCTTTAAGAAATGGTGCAAATCAAGTTGGATGACCACATGTAGAAAAATGAAACTAGACACACTCCTCTCATGATTCAGAAAAATCAACTCCAAATCTATTAAATACTTCAAAATAAGAATTTAAACTCTTAATTGCCTGGAAGAAAAAATTAAGGGGAACTTCCAAGATATAAGAGAGGGGAAAGACTTCTGAACACATGTTGGTACCATCCTTACCCTCATCTCTGCCCCCCATCCCCGAAGGGACCCTCTTTATTGGGGATTCCAGTTATCCCCATGGAGATTGTGCATAGAGCATTGTGGGGGTAGCAATCAGTTATGGGGAAGATGAAATGTCTCTGTGCATAATGTCCCAATTTGTGGCTCTAGTATTACATGAGTTTCAGAAAAAAAATTAGAAATGAGAGGGAAAGAAAAAATGATGGTGAAAAGGAAAGGAATAAATTAGGTAGTTTCTTGTTTACTCTCCTCTGGAGTGTCTTTCTCATGAACAACTATAAGCTTCCTGCTCCTTCTACATGATCTAGTTCAAATGTTGCATTCTAACTTCTAGAAATGACACTAATATTCACAAAAGGAACTGTTTCTACTAGATATCTCATAATTCATTTCTTATGCTTATACTATATAAACTTATTTTATTTATTCATCTTACCAAAGAGGTAGAAAAGTACCCTGAGGACCAGACAATAGGGAGGGTGGAATGGGGGGAGGGTAAGTGTGGGAGGGAGAAAAAGGGTGGGAGGGAGGGTAGGGGTGGGGGGACACAAATAGGGATCCAAATGGAAATGGTACCATAAAATCCTATATTCTGAACAACAGGCTAAAACTGATCCTTCATCAGGCACTTAGAGGGAACACCTGAACCACAGAGACCTGGAGAGAACATCATGAAGACCAACCTTAATCTGTTCTTGTTTCTCATTCCCTCCCTCCCTCTCTCTTTCTCTTCTTCCTCTCTCTCTCTCTCTCTCTCTCCCCCCTCCTCTCTTCCTTGGCACTGACTTATAACTCCCAGTACCAGCATGGGATTAACTTTTGTGATGAGCTGTTGATCAGAGATGATCAGAGAGACCTACAAGGTTTCCCCAAAATAGACAGATTTCTGTCAGAGTTCTTGATGACCCACCAAAGGTTAATGGTAAAACCCTACTGCCAAAGACATCATACATGGTTGAGACAAAACATGGGGTGATCTGGTTGGAATCTGAAAGAGGGTCAGTCCCCAGACAGTTAGCTAGTCTAGTGCTACATGAGACATGGGGGAAAATGACCAACATCTGTCCAAACAACTTGTAGTCTGAGCTACCTAGCAGGAAAAAACCTGATGTGATGCTCAAACAAGTGCAAAAGTGGCACACAGCCATGGTGGGTAACCAAATTCTCTTGATTTGGCTAAAATATCCACTCAGTGGAATGGAACTCATTGCTGGAATTGGGAAATAAGTCAAAACCATTGTCAAAAAATGAGCCCATTATCCAATATCAAACTCCCACCAAATGTGGGCTAGAAGCGGGCCTATGCATATAAAATACTCTGTAAAATAACTATGGCCAATCCATATATCTAGTACTAACTTCTTTCTCCATTGGAGACTTTGCTTATCTTTTTCAGATGGACCACCAGCCTATCATACCTCACTAGGGCCCCAGCTGAATCCATACAGTAACAGGTGAAAAGGGCAAGAGTACAGTTTTCTTGGTGAACCCAACACCAGAAAAAGGCTGAAGGAGATAAACACAGAGAACATCCATCTCCTACTAAGCCAGATATCCAGAAACACAGAGGCTTCCAAGAACCTCATCACTGAAGTAGAACTAAAATGAACCCAATGGGGCTCAGGGAAATTCAAGGAAGAGGGGGAGGAAAGAGTGTTAGAGCCATAAGTTGGGTCATTATGCACAGACACTTTGCCTATCCCCCATAATTGTTGACTAACCTCATAATGCATAACCCACATTCCCCAGTGAGGAGGGTCCCTTTGGAGGGGGAGGGGAGTACAGGGAGGAGGCTACCGGAGTCACCAACATGAATGTAAAATTGGAATAATATAAATTTTAAAAAAGAGAAAGAAAAAAAAAAGAAAGCCAAAAAAAAAAAAAAAGGCTATTCTTCATTATGGGTATGTGAGATTGGTGAGGATAAGGTAATTGTCATATTAATTGTAAGAAAAGGAAATGCAAAAGCATGGAAAATAAGGAAATCTCTAAAAGCAAAAAAAAAAAAAAAAAGAAAAAAGAAAGAAAGAAAGAAAGAAAGAAAGAAAGAGAAACAGAAAGAAAAAGAAAAGGAAGTTATTAGAAATTGATTTTTCAGGAAATAAACACTGATAATTATGTTGCAGTAAAATATAGTATAGGTATAAGTAACTAACAGAGAACATTTCAATAATTAAGGTACCTGAAGTATTTTTCAAAATACCCATTGATCAACTATGTGGAAAACATGGGATATCAAATTATCACTATATAGGTTATAACATGGATTTCTAATTGTTTATATACCAGTAGAAACTAGACCACTGAAGCCAACATTCTAAGTCTAAACTTTGAAATATTCTAATTAAATTTTAATGACTGTATTTTCTTGAACGTGTGACAACACTAGATTTCTGTTCCCATATGGAAACAATTGTCTGTTATATATATTGATTCTTACTTTTCAGAGCACATTATTCAGTTTCTAAAAGTCTCTACAAGGCTCAAATAATAATAATCTAACTTTTTTTTGCTCCAAGTAGATTCTGAGTTTATGAAAATCAGTTTAGAAAAAAGAATTTTCAGAAATTAGAAGGATATTTGCAGTCCTATGTCTTATGTCCTGTGATGGGCCTCAACTATAAAGGCTCATTAATGATGACTAAGATTCAAGATATTTTCCTAGAATTGAGTATATCCAGAAAGATGGAATAATTAAAACATGATTTATGGGATATCCAGTAGAAACATTTTATTTCCTTTTGTGGAGATTAGTATATATATATATATATATTTTTTTTTTTTTACTTAGATTGAAGCATTTGAACTAGATCCTGAAGGAGGAGACATGGCCACCTAATTTCTCATGAGGAAGACCTTTCAGAGGAGAAACACAGCACCTAAAGACATATCATATATATATATATATATATATATATATATATATATATATATATATATATATGAAAATATATAACATATTATCAAGTAAAGGTATAAACACTGTAGCATGTTGAGAAAGGAATAGTCATTGAATGTGACTTGAATATTCCATGAAAAGTAAGGAAAAGGACCAGTGAAAGATGAATGAAAAGGCACAATGACTTTGACAGCCAGCAATGGACACACAAAGTATTAGACATTACCCAATATTCAGTGGTGACTAGGAGAATTGGTGTCCAGAAAGTTAATTTATTTATAGAGTGAATAGGAAAGACTTAATGTTTGCAAGAGGTGAGAAGTAATCATGAGTTCCTTCATTTCAGATTTTCAGACAATTCAAATTTAATACTGAACTTATTCAAGTTAGTATCAGAAATAATATATTATCTAATTTACCATATATATGTATATATATGTTATATGTGTGTGTGTGTTTGATACCAAGATGCTAATTGTGTATAAGTCAGAGACAAGCTAGCTACAATGTTGTTGAGATTCTAGCATAGTGTGATGTAACAGACAGCTTCAGGTTGGCTGAGATGAACTTCCAACCAGGCACAGTTAGGGAGGAAGGGATATTATTTATTGAAGCTTACAGATCCAGGGGAAGTTCCATAATGGCAGGAGAACTGGCCTGCTCTTACAGGATCAGGCAAGAAAGAGAAAAGCCACAAGCCACACAGCACAGCACACTTCAGGAACTCCTATTAGGCACACTTTGCATATCTTTACAATGGAATCCTAAACCCACCACCACACCTTAAGATCCGCCCAGTGACACAGCCTCCAGCAAGGTGGCTGCAGATGCAAACTATAAACTAATAAAACACTGAATATATTGGGGGCCATCTATTCAAACTACCACATGTTGGATGAAAATAATGGAAAGAACTGAGAGTGTGAAGTGCGAAATAAACAAGTGGTATGGAAAACTCCTAAATATTTTTTAGGTCCACTAAAGAATTTGGAAACCACACCTTTGTAGCTCTCTTGAATTTTCAGTGCAAGACTAAGGTGAAACTAATGAAATATTGTTTATTTGGTTTAACAGTTCCTAGGCTTGACAGCACATGTAACCTTGGATATGTTCTACAATTGATCCCAGAACATTGTTCAACCCAGTCATTTCTGCCACAGTTTTCCTTGTCATCAAATTTTATCTCTAATTGATGACTTACATATGAGTGGTGATGCCATGGCATGTTATGGTATGCATGTTTGTACCATGCGGTTGTGTTTGTGTGTGTGTGTGTGTGTGTGTGTGTGTACATGTATGGAATATGCACATTTTCCTTGTGCACATATGCAGAGGCCAGAAAAAAAAAAAAAAAACATCATATGTACTTTTCTTTGCCCTTCTACCTTATTGTCCTGAAATAATCTCCCAAAGATCCTAGAGTGCCTTTTGCTCCCCTCCCCCACATATTTTAATTAGACTAGCTCACCAAGGAGCTCCAGAGATCCTCTTATCTGTGCCCTGTCAACACTGGAGTTACAGGTATGTATGGCCATGACTGACTTTCCTTGTTTATTTTTTTGAATTTTTTTAAATTGACAACTTATATACTTACATGGTAAATGAACTAAGACCCTCATGTTCGTGCAGAAAGAGCCATTTCTTCAGGTCCATATGTTTTCCTTTTTGTTATATCTCATTATTCACTTCTATAACAGTACCATATTTTATAAAGATTGAAGTCTTAACTATAAGACCAATACTTTACTGAATTTACAACTTTTGATATTTGTAGGCATGCAAAATTTAGAGGAATAAAGAAAGAAGAGACAATATTTTTAACTTTTCTTGTTTGAGTTGTATTTTTTGGTTTGTTTGTGGGGAACAAGTCTTAGAACCCTGAGTTACCAATGTTTCTGTATTTCTATTTTTTTTTTTTTCTCAAAGTAGAGCTTTAGAAATAGGTGTAGACATGTGGGATAAAAATGTTAAAGCTTCTGGAAAATTTTACTCCATTCTTTCTCAGCACTTTCAGATAGAAAACGGTAATGATGCTATTGTGATAAATTGTAATAGGGACTTACTTCCTGGTGAGTTATGTTCAGAGCCCTGTGTGGTTTCAGTTCTGTGGTGGTTTGGATAAAATGTCTCCCATAGGCTCATGTGTTTTGAATACTTGTTCTCCAACTGCTGGGCACTTGGAAAAGCTGTGGTGTCTTTCAAAGGTAGAGCCTAATGGAAGAGATGTGTCACAGTTAGTCTTTGGGGTAATATAGCTCTACTCCAAGCTTAGTACTTAAACTACTTTCTTCCTGCTACTGTGGAGATGTGAAGCATGTATGGCTGGCTGCTTCTGCAATAGTTTCACTCCTTGAAGACACTTCTTCAAGAAGCTATAAACTGAAATAAATGTTTTCCTCTCATGTTCTGCTTCTGGTCTTATGTTTGAACTGAGCAACAAGAAGGTAACTGCTACATAAGATGAGTACCAAGAAGTGGGTTCATTGCTGTGATAAACCTATTTGGTTTTAAGTCTTTTGTAACTGGTTTGAAGGAGGGTTATAGAAGGACTTGGAGCTTTGGACTAGAGAAAAAGAGCTGAATGGGCCATTCTGATAAGAGTTCAAAAGACTGCAATGTAATGATAACTGTGGCTCGAAAGGCTTGATTTATGAGGTTTAAGAGATAAAAGAAGACTTTTGGAAACTGGGCTAGAAGCAGTTTATGTGAGTGACATTCTAGCAGAAAGGCCAGCTTCTGCTGTCCTGAGAACTTGAAGAAAGTTAAATTTAAAAGTAATGGGCTGTTTGGTGGAGAAAAATATAGACAAAAGATATGAAAGGTTTATGGGACAGAAAGATTTAAAAAATCTTAGGCCAGAGATTGCAGTAGGCTTAGTTTCAATTGTTTAAGAGATTTCCACCTTTAAGGGTGGGTTAGTTGATCTGTACAACATCAGAACTGCTAATACTTTAATTTTTTTTAGTATTGACAACTTCCATAATTACAGACAATGAACTATGATAATTCCCTCCCTCGCCTTCACTTTCCCCTTCACCACTCCACTCTCCATCATATCCTTTCCTCTTTCAGAACTGCTAATTTTTGGAAAGCCTGTAGGAAACTGTTGGATATTTTGTTCCAACAATGAAGGTAACTGCTATAAACTGTGTAACACTAGCAAGTCACTTTCCTACTTAGGTGGCAGTTTCCTTATCTCTGTGAGGGAGAAGGAAGCTAGTTGACCTATGAGGTCATACATGAGAATAATATAAGACTTATCTGATATGGGAGAGGTCCTTGTGCCAAATAGAATTGATGATTTGATAGTCATTTGGTTAAATGTGCCAACTCTCATGTTCAAAAGACCTGTTAGAAACCATTGCCTAGTCATCTATGTGAAATTACACTTAAATGCTTGTTAGATTGATAAATTATTATTTTAAGTTTCTAGAACTATTGATAGGCCATTAACTAGTCTCACTTTAATTATGTTTTGTTATGATAGTACTGTAAAGTGTTAGTATTCTTATCTCTGTAATTTTCTGTTTCAATCTCATTTGTTAATGAAATTAACAAAACTAGTTGGTAGGAAAAATGAATGGGTTACTCTGTGAAAAATATCCAAGAGCAAAGTATATTAAATGCATGATATTATCCATTTATTTCTTATTACAGTTTTTGTACTAAAGCATAGCATTTATAAAATTTACTTTAAAAATTAGGTGACTTTTACCATGTTTATTCCATGTCACTGGATTTGTACATTTGGAGGGTAATGGGGGGTAATGAGCAGGTAAAATGCTGGGAGGTTAGAATTGCTGGTAGTCAAACTATATATGAGTTTGACCAGTGATTATTACCCTTGATAGATATTTTAATAAAATGAATAAAAGAAGTTCAGAAGATGAATTATATATTAGGTCAATCAATTCTTTAATAAATAAAATTTTAGTTTCACATTCAAAAGAACATTAGCTATCACTAGCTTCTGAATTGTTCCTCTAGTCCACAGACTCTAACACAGCATAATTGCACCTGAATATCAGCAATGGCTGAATGACCTAAGACTTTATCAAAATTTAATTTGAGGAATGTTTTCCTGCCTAACTTCAAAGATTCTTAGATTCTTTGTACTCGTAGTTTGCTTCTAATTCAGTTTTAAGTGAATCTCCTGTCATATAAATTTATAAGTAATTCAGAAAAGCCAAATATGTTTGGTTTTCCTTTTAAATATTCAAAGCTTACCGAGTAGAATGAAATCCAGCACAGAAACCATGTATTGCTCTTGCCTTTTTTTTTGTGCAAATATCTTTTCCAATAAAGAACAGGTATAACCTGAAAGTTGAATTTAGGTGGAGTTACATATATATCAATGAAGATACAGAAATATTTAAAAAAATGAGTCCTGGGCTGGAGAGACAGATTAGCAGTTAGAGCACTTACTTGTTAAGCCTAAGGACTTATATTTGACTCTTTATATCCCATGTAAGCCAGATGTACAAGGTTACAAAAGCATTCAAGGTCACACATACACACAAGGTGGCACCTGTGTCTGGAGTTCGATTATGGTGGTTGGGGGCCCTCGTGCACCACTTCTTCCCCCCCCCACACACACACACATAAAAAGGCTAGTCTGTTGGGCTTGCCTCAAAAAAAATCATGTCATCTAACCTGTAAGTTAAGGAGCTATGATTTAAATCCAGATATTTGATGAAACAGTCCATCTTATCTGCTACTTAGAATGTATTCGCATTGTCTGTAAAAGTTGTTTGCGATCCTGATTGTCATCAGTTAATAATACAAACTCTTATTCCAGATGTTCTGAGTGACAAAACTTATAGGAGAGATCTGCCAGTCAGTCTGTTCAGTGAATAGGCACAACCTGGTAACTATAATTTTACCACTAGCTGAGGGATTAAAAAATAAACTTCAAACATTGATCGATATGCATCCATTTCCAAATAGGCAAATTACA
Source organism: Orientallactaga sibirica (assembly GCA_036365145.1). Classification (NCBI taxonomy): domain Eukaryota; kingdom Metazoa; phylum Chordata; class Mammalia; order Rodentia; family Dipodidae; genus Orientallactaga; species Orientallactaga sibirica. The sequence continues at coordinate 16,911,528 of JAEOAD010000034.1, forward strand.
GATGCAAAATAACAGCATAAAGTTTAAAAATCATACTTAGAAGGAAAACACCAAAATTTGAGTCACATCAACTCAACAATAGTGTGAAATTGTCTAGATTGTTTTCATAAGATCAGCCAGTGAAAGGAAACACAAGTTTTTTTTTGGGAGGCACCAGGACAAAAGCCTTACACACCAAAGGTACAACTGAAATAATGCTTCAAGTGAAGAGTATATAAAAATGTGTCCCAAAGTGAATTTCCAAGCTGATGATGTGGCTTTAAAGGAGGGGTGAAACTCATTTTCAAACCAGTAATTCCCCTTGCACAGCCACTGTGAGCTGTATGAATCACTGAGCACATTTCAGGGAATGGCTGTCATGTGTCACTAACTGATTCTCAGTGCAGATGGGCTCCAGGGTGCTCAAGATCTATTTTGAGAATGCTGCAAGTGGTGGAAGCCTGCTGGTTCCACTGTAAGGAAACCTCAACCATCCTTGAAAATGTAAAGAAATAATGCTCTCAGTGCAAGCACATTTTCTTCTTGTTATGGTTCACATTGCTTGCATTTCTTTTGCTAAATCTCACATTCTCTGGGCTCCGTTTTTCCACAGCTGAATCATCTTTCATCTCCCCTAAGTCTGCAGGCATAGCATGCAACTTGGAGTTTTCCACATGCCTTAAAAATAGAATGAAGCAATAGTTAGTGAAAATTGCGTGTTTTTGTAAAGCTAGTGGCTTACAATATTATCAGGTGCAATAATTTCTTCATCTCCATTTTTATAGCTGTATCTTGGCACCATGGGTTACCTTAGAAACTTCCTTCAATATGGTCCTTTTGCTTTTCAGTTTAATAGGAAATACCTACTAGAGATGAACGTGTCCTAGTGTCTAGAATCTAAGAATACATTGTGATCCATAACCAAGGGACTTGATGGATGTGACTAAATAAAGAATCTAGACATGAAGGAGTAGTTCTGGGTTAAGCCCAAGACAATCACATGGTTCTTTAAATGAGAGAGTGGGAAGTCCAGAGTGTGAAAAGAAACTGTAACAACAGCAATAGAAAGTGATTAGACTGAGAGTGATGCGGGAACATCAAGAACTATGGACAGCTTCTAGATATAGGAAAAGGCAAGGAAATAGATTATCAGATGAAGGAACATATGCTTAATAGCCTCCTTTGGATTTGCAAGCTTCAGTATAATGAATGTATATTGTTTTAAAGCATTACATTTTATGTATTTTTGTGACATGAACAATAAAAATCTACTAGTATTTGAAATAACTAAGATCAGTATTCCTGGTTCATTAATCATTAATACTTGTATTGGGCCTTTATATGAGAGAGAGCACTAAAGGTTTTGTTATTGTTGCTATTAAGCCATTAAAATGCTGATGTTTGACTTTAAAATTTGGTGTGCCATCATTAATATTATACAATTAAAAAAAGGAAACTTCATGATAGCATAAGATCACCAAATTGGATGTTCCTTTCCCTTCCTACTTTTATTCTAGTCCTCTATTTGTTCACAATTTTTCAGTGTGATGTACAGTTTACCTCTGTTTCTCTGTACTCTTTCTGTGACTCTGTCAAGCTCAGGATGAGTTTTCCAAAAATCTTTAAGCAATGAATTTTTCCATGAAAATAAATAAAATGGATAAATATAATAAAATACATGGAGCATCTGAACAAGAGATTGCCTAAAAAAATGATTTTAAACACAATTACCTATAGTGCATCTGTTCAAATACCTTTTCTGCGATTTTTCTCCTTAAAGTTTGAGTGTTTTGACTTCCCCTTCTGGTGGCCCAGTTTTATCCAACTTTGAGTAACTCACTGGCAACACAGTTGGAGTTTCAAGCATGACAATCTCTTCTAATGTTTTCCTGCTTTTTATGAATATGGAGATAGAGGTTTGCTATCAAAATGAAGATATATTTTCAAGGTCTTTATAATTGTTACTATCCCCTTTTCCATGCTCTCTTTTTGCTTTGTCTTTTCTTTTTTGGGGGCGGGGGGAGATAGAGTTTCACTCTAGCTAGTCCAGGCAGACGTGGAAGTCACTATGTAGTCTCAGGGTGCTCTCATACTCACGGTGATACTCCTGCCTCTGCTTACCAAGTGCTGGGATTGAAGGTGTGCACCACCATGCCTGGCTTTCCATGCTCTGTTTTACTTTACCTTCTGTAGCTATCCTTTTCTGTGAAAGAAAGTTGGAAGCAATGCATGCCAAGACTTTATGTAACAGCAGTGTCACTATATAAGATGCCTGGGTAACCAAGTCTGACTTTCTCGGCATAGTGCTAGCTTCTTTGTTGAAATATTTGTAAGACTGACAGCTAAACTTTCCAGCTCAAAATGAAAACTTTAGTTATTTGTTATAACAGTTGTCTTGCTTCCCAATAAAGGTGGGAGGAAAGGTGTATAGGGTTGTTTAGACAGAACCTTTAAACAATAAACATGAACACATATAACATCCCTTATTTCTCCAACATCATTGCATGATGACTAATAAACAACAAAACAATCACAGAAAACTAATATTATTACTTACTTAATTGCTAGTAAACAGTATCACGAGGAATGTTATGACCCTAACTAACACAAGGCCCTGGGAACAAGAGACAATAGTAAATTGAGGAAATCTGGTGGTGTGCTATTACTTCACGCACCATTCATCATTTGGAGGGAGGATGTGAGGTAAGCTCTACCAGATCAAAGTTCAAGTAATACTTTCTTGTCCTACCAAGAGTTCCTTGGGGGGCGGGTATGTAGAAGTCTACATAATGATTTAAAGTCAAGAACAAGCATAGAACATGGGTCCAACAGCAGCATGAATGTACAATGTTTACATTATTAGCAATGTAATGCTGTCCAGTGAAAGCTGAAGAAGGGAAGAGTTGGAGTCACACAGAGAAGAAGTAAAATATATATATTTTGGGCAACAAGACAAGTATTACATAAGAAATACATAGGAAAATAAAACATACAACTGAACTTGAGAGCAATTTATTATCTCAAGGCCTTGGTAAAAAATATGAAAATTGAACTCAAACAGATATGGACTGAGCAAAGGACCAAAACTTCATGTGTATATCCAGTTATCTCATTCTCTTTTGCCAATAACTTTTCCTTGAAAAGACTATGGCTTGATTCTAAGACATAAAAATATTGCTTGCTGAGGTTTGCCTTAGAGATGTGTCAGTTTTAACTACAACTGAAATCAGTTGCTGACTCCAACAACAACAACAACAAAATGAATTCAATTAAAGATGAACTAATGAACAGCCCAAGCCAAAACTCAGGATTCTTCTCCTCATTTCATTAAGTGATTACCTTACTTGGAAAATGATATGGATTTATTGAAAATCTTGCTGTACTGGGGAAATAATAATTAGAGAATTGATAATTATTATGATATGTATAACTAGCATCAGCTCATCACCTGATTGTCTCCTAGAAACAAACATACTTATTTCAACTACTCAGAAGAGTAAGTTCAAATTCCATGATTTTATATAACTTGTCCATATTTTTAATAATTAATCAGTAAAACAAGTGTCCAAATAAGTTGCCTATTTCAAATTGTCTGATTTTAAACAAACCATGTAATGAGCTATCACCTTCACAATTCTAGAAGAATGAAGATGTTCAAGCAGCCAAGTGTTCCACTGCTTAGAATTGTATTGTGAACACTAGCAAAGTCATTAGATTGTGTCTGGTATAAACATACATCATTATAATATGGAAAGGCCAAAATAAAGTGACTTCTATGAAGTCATATAACACTGGTGCCAACTCAAGTGCTCCCAAGTCTTTTGACTTCCTTCAAACAATTTACTCACATGTCCAATGCTGGAGTTCTTCATATGATCATTTTACAATCCTTTCTACTTTCTACTTCTGGAGTGACTGCCATGCACATAGCCCAGACATAGCCAGGGAAATGTCTTCAAGCCAAGCTCATAGCATTTTGTGTTGTATTGATTTTCTAGAAGATTTATAGCATTGACCTGATCTCAATGAAGAAACTAAATCCAATTCAATAAGGAATTACAAGTCTGTCTGATCAATAATCTATTTATCTCCTTCACTTTGCCATCTTCAGACACTCCAAACTTGTCATTGGAAATTGAATGCATTTTAAAACTATAATTATGCAGCTCCAAAAAAAGATTTCAACATTTCTGAAGAGTTTCAATTGCCTTTGAGAAAATACTACCCTGGACTGGGTAATAAAGATCTCAATCTGGTCACCAACCAAGTATTTAACCTGGGAAGTTAATAGAAATACAGTGCCTACAGAAGATGCTTACCCCCATCACTGAAGTAGACCTAAAACTATCACAACATGGCTCAGAGAAATTCGCAAAAGAGGGGCGGAAAGATTGTTAAAGGCACAAGTTGGGACATTATGCACAGAGACACTGCCTCTTCCCCATAACTAATGGCTACCCCCACAATGCGTGACTCACATTCCCCAACAAAGCAGGTCCCTTCAGAGAGGGGAGGACAGGGAGAAGGTTAATATTATATATACATTGAAAGTAATAAAATGACACAGGATTTGCTCTATAAAAAATAGAAAAAGAAATTTAGTATCTGTATAATATGAGCCCAAGATCATAGCATTTTCTGTACTATGCAAGATTCAACACGGGCTATTAGTTTCTCTTGTGGGAGCCTAGTTTTAGAAATATCTAGTTGAACTAAGACATATCTAGAGGAAAGTAATTCAAGTGTCAATGAAAATAAAATAATTTGGATAAAGGAAAATTAAAGAAGGTATATATTATTCTGGAGTAGAATAAAATGAAGAAACCTGAAAGAAAACCTTAAAAAGTCAAATGCAATTACTAAGGGAAAGCAAGTGTTGCAGATCCAGATGTTAACCACACAATGCATGTAGAAAAGTTAGCTAGGAGATTTTAGTTTTCTATAGGAGAAAACTTTCTAATGAATGGGACTCTAATAGTATGAAACATCCTTACCTGGAGGTAGCTATCTGTATGGTATAAAAGAGACTTAAATCAAGTAACAACCTGTCAGAAATGGATTGTAGATTGAAATGAGATGTGGTAAGTTTGAAATGAAGATGAGATTTCCAGATGTTCCTGTTCTACATATTGATAAAGACTTCTAATCTATGAGACTTGTTATCTCTCATTCATATTCTCCTACTCATCTTTATTCTCTTCTTCCTGAGTGTTAGCTTCACATTGCATACTGTGCCTTTAAAACTGATTTCTGACCCCTTAAAAGCATGATGCTTCAGATTCAATTTCATAGTTTGCTCTGATTTCTCCCATAGTTACATGTATTTTTATGCATGTGTTTGAATTCTTTAGTATGAGAATCACTGTTCTCTCAATAAGAGCATGGAGGGATTGTCTGGTAAGAAGGGCCCTGGAGAGTGGGATGAAGCCTAACCCTAAACCATTTGGCTCTGGCTCCTCAATCCCAGGACCCAAAATTGTTACAACCCACATAGGTCCCCAAAACAAGACAGGATTCTGCCAAAGCACTTGCTTACCTGCCTAAGGTAAAAGGTAAGACCATCTTGCTGAATATAGTACATGCGGTCAATGTAGACTATTGAGAGATCCTACTGAATCGGAAAGAATGCCAGTGAACAGATAGCTCTGTGACTGGCTAACATATCTGCTCAGTGGAAAGGAACCCATACCTGAACTGGGCACCAAGTCAGAATCCCATCGAGACCAAGGTTATGGACTCCAGTGAGAAGTTCCCACCAGTCTTTGGCCAGAAATGAGGCTATGCTCATCAAAATGCTCTAAATTAAAAGTGTTTATCCACTTGAGCCACATAGTGGGCATGTACAACCTTGTGCTTGCCTCACCTTCATGCATCTGGCTTAAGAGGGATCTGCAGAGTCAAACATGGGTCTTTATGCTTCATAGGCAAGCACCTTAACCACTAAGTAGTCTCTCTAGCCCAACAATGCTTATTTCTTTTAACCAATGCTGATGTCACTCTCTGTTGGAGAATCTGTTTTTCAGAAAGCAGCAAGAAACACTGACAACCAAAATCTATCAAGAGAAGAATAGATACCTGACTCCCTTCCAGGAGTTGAACTACCCCAAACATAGCAGCTAGGGTCCAGGTAAAACCACAGAGGAATTGGCGAGATGAACAAGAGGGCAGCTTTCATGAGAAGCCTGTCAACTTACATCAGGGTGATGGAAAAATATACTAAGGATACTCAAAACGCAGAAATTCAAAAGCTGCCAAGAGCTCACCAGTAAAGTAGACTTAAGTAATACCCACCAAAACTCAGAAAACTTTGTGGAAGAAGGGACAAAAAAAAAGAGCCACAGGGTGGAAGGAATATCTAGAGGCATTGCCCTACCCCACACCCCAATGACTGGCTGCTACTCTCACAACTTTTAACCCACAAATACATGATGAATACTAGCAATCCCATTAAGGAGGGAACTCAATGAAGTGAGGATAGGGAGGAGGGAAATGATGGTGCTGACACATGATATATCCATATAAAGTTTTTACTTAATAAAAAAAAAAAAATCTACCTCAAAGTTATTTGAGAAAATAAATAAAATAACTATGTAAGTTGTAAATAAAAAAAAAAAAAAACAGTCAGAATTGTTAAACTAAAACCACTTGTATCGATTAAAATGTTCATGAGTATTATCAAAACTTAAAGATTTTTAAAGAGATATTGTAAAAATTTGTTAACAATAAATATTGAATTTAAAAAAGTTTTAGATAAACAATAGAATGCATCAAAAAGTCAGTTAAAAGGATACTGGGAGCATGAAAGCAAAGCAGGAAAAGGAAGACAGAACAGAAACATTTGGGGGAGTGTGTGTGTGTGTGTGTGTGTGTGTATCAAAATATGATATTAAAAATAAGATGTTATTTTGCATGCTAATTGAAAAATAAAGGAAAAAATGAAATAAAACAGAACTACAAAGGTTGTGTAAATCTTCATACAAGCATTAATACAATGATCTCAGAAAACATTGATGTGTTGATATTGTCATTCTTTCAGATTTGATTTGGATATATATTTTCACATTCCTTTTATACAGCATTTCATTACCTACTCCTTTCACTCACTTGATTCATAATAGTGTGATCATTACTATTAGAGGAATTACATTAAAACTATTATGCATCAGTGAAGTTTTCTACTTAAAACTTTGAGAAGAGGTCTTGCTTTGTAGCTCTGGTGGCCTGATAATTGTTATGTAGATGAGGCTAGCCTCAAACTTTAGGTGATTTTCCTTGCTTTAGCCTGTGAGTACTAGGACTACAGACATGCACCTCCAGGCCAAGTGACATTAATTTTTAAAAAACTGTTTTCTTGGCCAGGGTTGCATTGCTTATGTCTTCATTTTGGGATTCTGATCCTATTATCTCTTCTATGTCATTATTATTATTACTATTTATTATTAAGTGAGTCAGAAAGATAGAGAGTGACAGAGACAGAAAGGAAGAGGCAGAGAGAGAGAATGGGCACAGCAGCAGCCTCTCAGCTGCTGTGAATGAACTCCAGATGTGTACACCCCCTTGTGGACAAGTGTGGCATTGCACCCTTGTGTCACTTTTTACGTCCAGCTAAATGTGGGACCTGGAGATGAAACGGGCATTCTTAGGCTTGGTAGGCAGGTACCTTAACCACTAAGCCATTTCTCCAGCCCTTTTCTATGATTTCATTAGGCACATCCATTGTGTGACTGGGCAATATTGTTGGATGTACTTGCATTTGATTTTTCATGTTATTCCTTTTGTGCTGTGGTCTGCCCATCACAGTGAAAGAATCTTGTTAAATTTAGGAAGAAGCTGTAGTTTACCTTGAAGTGTCTTCAGTGATTATTCCCCTTTATGTTTGCTTTGATTAGCCTGCTAATGTCACTAGGGCCTGCCTGCTCAGAGAGTGGGAGTCCATGAGCGTCTATTGAGTGTCTGAGGATCTGATGAAGAGGCTTGTTCTCCAGTGGTTTGGAGTATGGAAGGGTGTGGTCAGGTGGCTGGAGGGGCAGGTTGTGGGGGGCAATGGGACAAAGCAGACTGGTGTTGTGGCTGGGCTGCAGAAAGGGGAGAGTATGGGAATGTATGGTAGTTCCATGATGCTCAGGGTTGAGGGGATGGGACAGTGGGTCCATTGGGACTATGTTGTGGGGAGTGGCTGGGACTGCAGGGTCCTTTGACAAGGCAGAGCAGGGACATGGGATTGCTACAAGTCAGGTGAAGTGCATGAGGAGGGGAAGGGGAGGGAGTGGTGAAGAATAGCTTTCGGCTTGGGTCCGGGTCACACATGGGGGGAGGGAGGGCTGGGTGGTGAGAGGGATGGCATTTGTGTTGGTAGTTCCCTCTCCCAGGGTGGGGTTCCTGTGCCCACGGGTGGGAGAGGGCAGAGGCAGCAATAGGGATGGAGCTGGCATGTGGGGGTTGGGGAGGCAGGGAAAGGGATGGAGCTTGTGTGTGCAGGTCCCACACCAGGGGTGGGGTGGTGGAAAGGGGGTAGTTCTTGAGTTGAGTTTCTGTACTGGGGGGTTGGGTAGCGGCAAGGGTGGAAGGGAGTTCATGAATGGCATTCCTGTGGCTAGAGATTGGGGGCAGGGTGGTAACAAGGGGGCAGAGTGAGTGGAGTTCCCATGTGCAGGGAGGGTGGGCGTGGCAAGGGGGACAGAGTGAGTGGAGTTCCTGAGGGTGGGGTGGCATGGTTGATGGAGCCTGCTTGTGGAGCTCTGTTGGGCAGGGGAACCCTACTGTCCTGGCCTGGGTCTGTTTAGCTAGTGCAGGAGGATCCTGAGGCTGGGACCATGGCTAAGGCTGCTATTTGAGGGAATTGGGGAACTGGTGGGCTCTCTAAGAGTGTGGGAATAAGAGGATTCCCTACTTTGCTCCTCTGTGCCCTCCCACTGAGCCCTAATGAAACCTAAACGTCTTGTCTTTCCTTTTGCACCAGGTGAGGCATGTTTACACAGACACCATCTTGACCGGAACCCATATACCTTTCTGAATCAAGCTTTCTATTGAAATATTGCTTTCTTAGAACCCATTCATTGAAAGTATAACTTAATTGTGAAGATGGAACATTTACCATCTTTCCAGTATGCAAAATGTATGATATAGGTACTGTGTTTCTGTTAATATTATTCTTTCCAGCGTCCTATTCCAACCAAGCCAGGCAGTATTCACAACCAATATTATGCTCAATAGCTACTCTCTTTTTGAAACATTAATGACTCCTGGCTCTTTACATATCTTGCCCAGTGATTTTATCAGCTGATTTTATAATAATAATTGTATGTGATTCCATATTTCCTACAAGATGCCAGGACAGTGGTTGTCAAATTTAAATATATCAGGATCACATAGGTAAGTTATTGAAACAGATTCCTATGTTATCTCCCATGCATATCCATACATACATTCTGTTAGGTCAGTAGTGAGGACAAAGTGTTTGTACAAGGAATGCATTCTGAGTGGATGCCAAGATTATTCTTTAGTTGTCCATACGTTAATAATCCAATCTTGTCTAGACTTCAAATGTTTGGTAAGGGAGGGTCCATGGGTTTGGATGAGATTGGGGAACTAACCAAGGACACACTTAGTGTTGTGAGCTATAGAATTCTCTATGTTAAGGATATGGCCTATGCATTTCAGACACTTTTTGAAAGATCCTTATTCTTTACCCCCTGAATGCCAGTTTCAACCCTTGCTTCCTCACGACAGTTGTTATAATCTCACTATGCTTTGCAAATGTTACTATATCCCCAAACTGAAAAACATTACATTAGAGAATATAAAGATACCTGATTATTTTTGTTACCAAATAGCATTTATTCAAAGAATAATATAAACAAAAATTAACATCCAATTAAAATAAGAGAATATTTTTAAAGCATTCACCCATTTTATATTCATTTCAACACAGGGCTAGGCCACAGCCTGGGTGGATTCACAGTGTTATTCTCACGTAAGCTGAATGCTGGATCTGAAGTTTTCTAGTATTATGATTAATGTTATAGTATAGAAAATATAGTATAGTATAGCATACGAACTATGCTAAGTACACTTATGTGGTCTTACTAAAAAGTAGGGATAGTCTGCTTTTCTGGGTCAACCCAAGATACTTCCTGGACATTTTATTATCAGTGGCAGAGATATCAGAAGGCATCAGGGAACATGCACAAAGCACTCAGAATCATGGCTCAGGTCTATAATCCTCACTTATGGGTAGAGGTCAAGAGGATAAGAATCTCAAGGTCATCCTTAGCTACACAGTGATTTCAAGAACCAGCCATGACTACATAAGGCATTTCCTCATAATAAATATTAAACAATAAAATAAAAAAAAATGCATCTTGAGCATGAAAATGAGCACAGCAACTCAAAACACAGTCGTCCTGTCAACTTGCAAACAGAGCCCTGCAATATGACAGATTATTGTTTATGTACTCTGAGGAAGAAAAACAGGTAGGAAAAGGAATTGAAAAATTTCCCTTCTTTGCTCCCTCTTCTCCTATGCTTTGCATAGAGCAAGTATTTTGTTTGTTGCATCAATAATTTAATGATCAAACACCGATAAATGAAAGCTATGAAGAAAGCTGAGCACTTTACAAGTGGTACTCAAACTGAACATCAACTATTTCTATCATCATACTGTAGGATTTTTCAGGCCCATATCACATCTAATTGAAGTCTGATTCCTGAGACCATGATCCCAGACCAATTTCCAACTAATGAGCCAGTACAGAGGTGTACTGCTCATGACGCAGATAAGCTGAGGGTGTCCAGAATCCTACCTGGAAGCTCTGTGTATACATGTTTTCAGTAAAGTAAGTGTTCCTTTGAAAATGTGCTGTTCTGCTTAAGCACACAAAGATTAAATACAGATGTCCATAAATTCTTCTTAAACCATTGTGTACCATGCTTTGTGTTAACTATTTTCCAGTTCATTTTTAAACGCACATAATAAGGTTAGTAGCAATGCCTATATTTTAACAACTCAAAGAAGTAATGGGACTTTCCAAGATTAGATAATCAGCACAAAAAAAAAAAAAAAAAGATCTGGGCTTAAGATTTCTTATTCCATAATATTGTTTCACCCACCATAGAATTCTCTGCGATCAATTTCAATGAGCAATACATATTTCCCAACATGACTGCATTTTCTCCACTCACAAAATATGTTACTGGGTCATTTCTTGTTTTCTATCTTGCTATAAGCTCTGTTTCCTCAATCTTGACCTTACAGCTCACTTTGAAAATTTCTAGACAATACAAGTATATTCTTACAGCTACAGTTACAGTGTTGCAGTTGTTTCTTGATGGGGAAAACATCCAACTAGAAGCAGCTTGCGTTTTATTTCATGCTTAGGAAGCATCATCCTGGAGGAAGAAGCTGGCTTACTCTATCATACATCCATAGCAGAGACAAAGCTGCCAGCATCAGCAAACACAAACAGCTAGAGCTCAAGATTCACCCCCAGTGACATACCTCTTTCAGCAGAGGTCATCAGTATGGATCTGAATCTTCTTCAAAAATACAACTAGGGATACAGATTTATATTCAAATAACCATAGGCTATCAGTGCCTTTAAATGCATCAAAGGGCATATAATTTAAGACATTACTGTCCAGGAAAGTTCAGAATATGACTCACAAGTATTAAAAAAAAAAAAAAAAAAGCTAAGACTTACCTAGTGAGTCATTATCACAAGACAACAGTGAGATTTTACATGAAAGAGCTTAGATAACTCTCAGGATAAGCCTATAAAGTAGGCATTGTTAACCTCTCTACAAACAAGGATAGTGACTTTCTGTGTTGTGGCACCATGTACCATTTATACACTATTGGTCAGGGTGGGTGATTCAATTGCTTGGTCAAAGTCAGAGCTAAAAGGAAAAGCTAAGTTTTTAGATGCCAACTATCCCCCATTATTCCCCAGGAGGATAAGGCAAGTTACTAACTTGTGTCTTCCATTTTCCTAGGGAAGTGTGTGTATTATATGAGTAGGCTGGGGGGTTTCATGCTCTTGCTTGGGGTTATGCGTGCACTTATGTTTGTGTACAATTGGATATTAAGGAACAATTTTCGGTGTTGATCCTAGAGAATGCCATCTGTGTATATATATATTTTTTATAGTATCTTTACTACTCAGTGCTGGATTGCTGGATTACAAGTGTGTGCCACCACATCTGGCATTTTGATATGTTCTTGGAATTGAACTCTGGCTCTCATGCTTTCATGGAAAGTTCTTTACCAGCTGAAATATCTTACCAAATCTATAAATATATCTTAAAATTACATGAATGACAAAGTATTTTAACCCTGACTGCTAAGGAAAAGGTGCTTATATGATGTGCTTAAATGTGACTGAAACAATTTTAGTTTTCAAAAAGTGTTTTAGAGGATTTTTTTGCCCAATCTTAAGTAAGGAGACTGAGTCTTAGATATAAGCATATATATTAAAAAATTGCTTTCTTGCTATTTTATTGCAAACTAATGGCTGCAGAGATTTGGATGTTCAGTGAAGATGCTGTGGAAGCAATGTACTTAAAAGATGAGCCATGTTTCTCTCAGTACCCAGGTACTGTTTGGTTCCCCTGCTGCTTGCTTAGGGCTGCCTGGACAGTGCAAGTTGCTGTGGAAGCAGGTCCCTTGCTCAGCCTTTCTGACTGAAGGGTCCCCAACTCATGGATACCCTGTTGCACAGGGTGCATGCATGGAGTGAGTAAGCCAGATCTCCCTGTTTCCCCCACTAATGCCAGTTCTCTGGTCCCAGAGGGTATGTGTCACAGAGTGAGCTGTCTAGAGCTCCCAGTTCCTTCCCCACCTCCCAGTTCCCTGCTCTTGGCATCTCTGCTGCTGGCTAAAAGATGCGTGGACCCTTAAAGTGTGCTGCACAAGCAGGCCCCTGGCTCTGCCTTCATGATTGAATGACCCCTGGGTCCCCAACTGCCTGCTCTGGAGATTCCCTGCTCTGGAGAATGCCCGCTTCAAATGAGTAGGACAGAGCTCCAAGTTCCTTCCCCATTGCCCACTTATTGGGTCCCAGTAAACCTGGTGCTGCCATGGGGCAGCCAGGTCCCTGCATGTGGACTGGGGAAGAAGGCCTTTGGCTCAGGTTTCCTGATTGGCCCCTGGGTACCTCAATCCATATTCCCTTGAGCCAGAGGGAGCATGGGCCACTGTAGGAGCTGGACTATCGCCCCTGAATCTCCAGCCCCTGATCCCTCTGTGCTGAAGAGTACATGCAAATAGAGTGAGTAGGCCAGAGCTCACAGTTCCCCACTTCCCTGTAGCCCAAGTATCTTTGATGCACTATCAATTTCCACAATCTACATATCTGTGGTGATAACCCCATCCTACACCAATCCATTTCACATTACAAACAAAACACCCATTGAAGATGCTACAAAACAAATAATGTTTCTTCCTCAATAGAATAAAATGTTTCCCCAAGATTAATAGATTACAATGCAAAAAAAAAAAAAAAAAAAATGTCAGAAAACAGAGATCTCCACCAGCAAGGATACCATGTCCCATAATGGAAGCCTGCAATGAAATCATAGAAAAAATAAAGAGAATTTGAATCCCAAAATGAAAACACAATAACCAATGTGAAACTGATTGAGAGAATTGCTGAACTGAAGCAAGCCATCAAACACCAAAAAATTGCATAAATGAAACTGAGCAGAATTGTCTTTTAGATCTCTCAGCTTTTAACACTAGGTTTAGCTTAATTGAAGAAAACCTTAGATGCCTCAAAAGAGTTATAAATGAATTGAAGGTGAGAAAATAAATGGAAGATCTCAATAAACAGTTAATTAACCTTAATGAAGTCATGCTCAAATGCAAGAATGATTTCCAGGAAGCATCAAGAAAATGAGTATTCTAACTGAAATTGTACCTCAAACAAGAGATTGACATGATTCAATATAACACAACAGAAAACACAAATTAAATAGAGCTTTTTTTTTAAAAAAAAAAAAAAAAAACTCTCTAGAACCTCTCACTAACAGAGTTAATCATGTGTGAGACATAACATATGAGCTGAAAGACAAGGCAGAAGAAATTGACTGGGAGGCCAAAGACTCTGCTAAGTTCAGAAAATCATGTGAACAGAATGGAGGGGAAATGTGGGATGTCCTAAAACAAGCAAACATCAGGATCATTGCTATACTAGAAGGAGAGCAAGTCAGGACAGAGGCATAGAAAACATATTCAACAAAATTACTGTAGAACATTTTTCTGAATCTCTCAAAAGAGAGGCCCATCCAGATATAAGAAGCTCACAAAACACCAAACAGACAGGAACAAAGAAGAAACTCTCCAAGGCACATCATAGTTAAAACAATGAAAACAAAAAGAGAGTGTGAAAAGCAACAAGAGAAAGACAACTCAATACAAAGGAAATTCCATCATAATTACCTCAGATTTTTCAGTAGAAACCCTGAAAGCTAGAAGGGCTTGGAATGGAACACTTCAAAGTCTAAAAAACTATGTCTTCCAACCCAAGCTAATGTACCCAGAAAAACATATCCCTCATAATAGAAGGTGAAAAGAAAACTTTCCATGAAAAATGTGTATTGTATGATTATAGGATTACAAAGCCAAACCTACAAAGAATACTTCAGGGAATATTCCATACAGAGGAGTCAAACAACCAATCTCAAGAGCCTACAAGAAGAAGTTCACAATAACCAAACTAGACCAGGCTCAACATAGTACAAAACATAAGAAAGCACCAAACTCCATAACACACACCATCATAGTAGGGATTAAATAAACTCAGATATTAATAGTCTTAACTCAGCCACCAAAAGACACAAGTTAACAGGGTGTATCAAAAAATTGACCCTTCTATCTGATGTTTTCAGGAAACTCACATCACCACTTATGACAGATACCTCCTCAGGGTGAAAGGATGGAAAATGATATTCCAAGCAAATGGAAATAAGAAACAAGTAAATGTTGCTATATGAATATCTGATAAAATAGACTTCAAACCAAAAGTAATCAAAAAAAAAAAAAAAAAGGACAAAGAAAGGTCTTTTAACTCATCAAAGGAATTATCCAAAATGAGGACATTACAATAATAAATCTGTATGCACCAAATACAGTTTTTAAAACAAAACCCACTTGAAAAACAAAACAGAAACAAATACCAACACCATCATAGTCGGATACATCAATACTCCACTATCATCAATAAACAGATCATCAAAGCAGAAAATCATCAGGGAAATAATAGAGCTCAACAATACTACAGATCAACTATACTTGACAGAAATCTAAGGAACTTTCCACCCCAATTCTACAGAAAACACATTCTTCTCACCACAGAATCTTCTCCAAAATAGACAAATATTAGTCCATAAAATATGCCTTCCTACATCATATCAAATCACAATGCTTTAAACCAGAAATCAACAAGAAGAGATACATCAAGAACTCTACCAGCTCCTGGAGACTGCACAACACACCTTTTTTTTTTTTTTTTTTTTTTTTTTTTTTTTTTTTTTTTTTGAGGTAGGGTTTCACTCTAGTCCAGGCTGACCTGGAATTCACTATGTAGTCTCAGGCTGGCCTTGAACTCTTGGCAATCCTCCCACCTCTGCCTCCCAAGTTCTGGGATTAAAGGCATGCACCACCACACCTACTTACAACACACTTTTAAACTATGAATACATTGTGGAAGAAATCAAAAAAGAATTATAAAATTCCTGGAATTGAATGATAATGATAACACAACTTACCTGAATGTATGGGACATAATGAAGGCAGTCCAAAGGGGAAAATTCATAGTGCTAAATGCCTTCATAACAAAGAGAGAGATACCAACTTAATAACTGTCCATCTAAAGGCACTGGAAAAACAAGAAGAATCTAACCCTAAGAGCCCAGATGGAAATAAATAATCACTATCAGAGCAGAAATTAATGAATTGGAAACAAAGAAAACAATTTAAAAATTGATGAAATGAAGAGATGGTTCTTTGAAAAAGTAAACAAGATTGATAAACTCTTGGCCAATTTCATCAAGCAAAAATAGAGAGAAGAGAGAGAGAGAGAGAGAGAGAGAGAGAGAGAGAGAGAGAAGTCTCAAAATAACAAAATTCGAAATGAAAAAGAAGAGGCCACAACAGACATCAAGGAAATTGGAAGAATCATAATGGCATATTCTAAAACCTCTACTCCACAGAATTGGATAATCTGGAAGAAATGGATGAATTTTTAGCCATATACCACCTACCAAAACAAAACTCAGAGCAGATTAACCCCTAAACAAACCTATAACATCCATAGAGGTTAAAAAATAAGCAAAAATCTCTAAAAAAGAAAAGTCTGGGACTGGATGGCTTCTCACCTGAATTCTATCAAACCTTTATTGAAGAAATGAAAACTTTTTTTTTTTTTTTTTTTTTTTTTTTCAAAATGTTTCACTTAATTGGAGCACAGGAAATCCTCCCCAACTCTGTTTATGAACTCACAGCATCATAATATCAAAACTAAACAGAGATATAACAAGAAAAGAAAACTATAGGTCTATATACCTGATGAATTTAAATGCAAAGATACTGAACAAAATCTTCACAAACTGAATTTCAGAACATATCAAAATTATTATCCACCTTGATCAAGTAGGCTTAATCCCAGTGATGCAGGAATGGCTCAATATATGGAAAGCAGTCAATGTAATGACCCACATAAATAAACTTCATCATAAGACCCACATGAGCATGTCAATTGATGCCAAGAAGGTCTTTGACAAAATACAGCACCACTTCATGATCAAAATACTAGAGAGTAGGCATGGAATGTTTATCTCATTGGAAGAAATAAAAATTGCTAACACACAGTTAAGAAAATGTTCAACTTCCCTAACCATTAGGAAAATGCAAATTAAAACAATCATGAGATTCCACCTTATTCCAGTAAGGATGGAAAACATTAAAAAAAAACAAAAAAAAATGTTGATAAGGATGTGGGAAAAGAGGAAACCTCATCCACTGTTGGTGGGCATGCAAACATACAACCACTATGGAAATCAATATGGTGATTCCTGGGAACACACAGAGCTATAAACAGGCCTAGTAAGGGAATAACTGAGTCAGTTATTATTCCCTTACTGGGTATTTTTCCTAAATGCCCCATGCTTCACTACAGAGCTATTTGCTCAACTGTGTTTATAGCTGCTCAATTATTATAGCTAAAAACTGGAATCAACCAGGGTTCCCATCATTAGATGAATGGATAACAAAGTTGTGGTACATTTACACAAAGGGATTCTATTCAACAGCAAGGAAAAACAATCCAATGCAATTTGTAGAAAATGGGCAGACTTGGAACAGATCATACACAGCAAACTCACACAGTCTTAGAAATTCAAATGCCACATGGTCTCAATTATCCGCGGTTCTTAATGTAGACCAGCTTGATTTGTTGACATACCTGATAGATAACTCAAGGCCCAGAAAATAGGGATGGAAGGGTTTGGGGGGAGGGGGGGCAACCACAAAATTAAATCCAAATGAACTGGTACCATAGAAACTTTATCCTTGGAGAGATACTAAAAGATATAAACCTCAGCAGGAGTAAGTGGGGAAGACCTGAAAACCAGGGCCCAGAGATGGTGGGATGAAGCCTAAGCTCATAATAAATAAATAAATAAATAAATAAATAAATAAATAAATAAATAAATAAATAAAATTATCTCTGGCCTATAACTCCAAGCACCAGAAATCAGTTGCTACCCACATGAGCTTTTGATCAGAGAGACATATGAGGTCCCCACAACAAGACAGGTTTCTGTCAAAGCCCTTGATTACCCACCTGAGGCAAAAGTTAAGACTCTATTGCTGAAGACACCATATGCTACCTAAATGGAACATGGAAAGACCTGGAATCTGGAAAAGAGTCAGTCTCCAGACAGTTAGCCTGTCTAATGCTGGAAGGCACTACATGAGCTACTGGGGGAAAGTGGCCAACCATGGTCTGAGCAATCAGAGGTCTAAGCTTCTCAGAAGCAAACACCCTGAGAGGATATACATGCCAGTGCAACAGTGGCACTCAGTCTTGTTGGGTAATCAATAGCTTGCTGATTGGCTGAAAGATCCACTTAGTGTAAAATCCCATATTTGGAATTAGTAAGAGACCAGAATCCTATGGAGACAAAGATGATGCTCTCCAATGTCAAGCTTTCTCCAGTCTTTGCCTAAAAGAGGGGTTACAGACATCAAATTCTCCCTCAACTAATAATGCTTATCCCATTTAAACTATGGTGACTTCACTTTCCATTGGAGAATCTGTTCTTCTTTTTCAAGAAGTAGCAAGACCAAAGATGATAAACTATCCCTCACACTTCAGCCAAGTCACAGCTGAAACCACTGAGGAATTGGGGAGACCAGAAAGAGTGCTGCTTCCATCGTGAACCTGATAATCAGTGCTAGGGTAAAGGAGACAGACCTGAGGCTACTCAACACTTAGCAGTGCAGCAGTGCAGAGAATCCAAAGAGTTCACTACTGAAGTAGACTGAAAACTGACCCACCATTGCTCAGGGAATTTTGTGGAACAGGGACTGGAAATATTGTAAGAGCCACAGATTGAGACATCATTCCCAGAGGTATTCCCTTCCACCCAAAATAACTGACTGCTGCTCCCTTAGCACATAACCCACAAGCCCATACGGAATACCTGCAACCCTACTGAGGAGGGTCCCCAGTGGAATGGTAAAGAGGGTCTGAACTCATGATGTATCCATACAAAATATGTTGTTAATAATAATAACAAACAGAGAAAATTTTAAAAAGATGAAATGCTCCTTGAGCACAGAATTCTTTATGTAGACACTCCACATATGAAAAAAATGCACTTAACTTGTCCTTTGTTAATTTCCTTGTTTACTTCCTTTCCCCATATAAATGAAAATGATTTTAATATTTTCTGAGTAATCTATGACTAAATATCATATGTATCACTTAGTTTAATTACAAACACTGTAAGCTGAGTATTTTGCACATTTTAAAGGTAAAGAATGTAAGGTCTAGATATGCAAAAACACTTAAATTATGCCATAAATAACTCCTGGATTCTATCTTCTCTAAAATTCATGTCTTTTCAAATTTTTTCTCCTTCACACTACAACCTTCTCTTGAAATTTTCCAAGATACACAGTTTCTTTGGCCAAACAGCATACTCTGTTTTGCTTCCCCCCTCCACCATTTTTGTATGTGTCCTCTGACATATCCCATTTTAATCTCGGAAAGAGGAGATAAAAGACACTGGGGAATTGATGAGGAGGGATGGACGAAGGAAAAGAAGGAAGGAGAGAAAAGTAGGAAGGGGAGAGCAGAGTTTAATCATTAGGACTCCTTCTTTATCCACATGTAATGACATTTTAAGGAGAGGGATGCTGTGCAGGTTGTTATAAGCACAAGGACATATGGAGAAAACTAATGCTGAATCGCAAGAAACACTGGGGAACTCTATGATAGCCTATTCAGATCTGCAAAAAAAGATGGAAATTCAAAAAGTTTCCAATGATTTCTTCTTGACTTCAGTATTGGACACATTGTGCAGTGTATATCCCAAATTAGATCACATAGCTTATGTATCATAAGTTTGTGTGAAGGATAATCTTATTTACAAAGTGCCAAGTTAACATAAAATGGTATTGCTAGCCTTCAATCAGAAATATACTAGATATCTATTGTAATTCCTCCAGATGAAAGGAGTCTGTAGGGCTGGAAGTTAAGGTGCTTGTCTGCAAAGCCAAAGGACACAGGTTTGATTCCTGAGGACCCATGTAAGCCAGATGCAGAAGGTGGCATATGCTTCTGGAGTTCATTTGCAGAGGCTGAAAGGAGTGTCTAGTAATTAAAAGGGAAAGTCCATAAGTTTTAGTGTACAATAAAAACATTCTCATCTTTCAGTCATTACATATTCCTATTTCCATTTGCACACTTAAAGCACAATGATTGCAATCATTCTCATCCTGTGAGATCTCATCCTTCTCTCTTGTTTCTTACCATGTATTATTGAAGGTGAAAATGAAAGGTATAATAGACAAGTTTTAAACTAATACATTCAATTGGGCTTCTTACAACTTTACATATAGCCTTATTGGATAGGTGTATTTTTTTTTTTTTTGCAGAAAAAAAGTGTTTAAGTTAGTTTCAGAGCATAAAAAAATGGTCAACACTAAATTACTAGGAAAATCCCATAGGAGTTATCAGTTACTAATATTACCATAATTGTCTTAGAATGGGCACCTTTCCCACAGTGTTTCAATTATAAAACCATTTTCATCACTTTCAGAGCTATTGCAATAGATTATTGTGAACTCAGTGGTTGAAAATCTACACAGAAATTTATTCTCTCACAGTTCAGGGGGCCAAAAGTCTACACTTTGGATGTCTGCAGGCTTGGTGACCTTGTGGGAGAAGCAGTTCTGTGCCTGTCAGAACTCTTTCTCCCTCTTAGAAAACCTTTTGGCTTCCTTGGTAGACAAGTTCACAATTCTGGCTCCAATACCCCATGACCTCCCTCTCTGAGTCTTCATGTGTCCATTCCTCCTTTGCTTTGCTCTTGTCAAGATTTTAGGCCTCAGTAATCTCATTTCATGTTGTCTTACTTCATTTTATGTGCAAAGACTTTTTCCTGCAGATAAGGGAATACTCAGAATGTCTGAGTAGATAGATCTTCAGTGAATATTCACAATTTAACCCCCTATACAATTTATTGGGATATAGAAGGAGAAGCTACTAATCCGTAAGTTGTATGTTGGGAAAGCAACAATGTATGCTTTTGACATTGTTATATATAAATTGCAATCTCCTGTGAAAGGGCAGGGAGAAATGCCTCCATTCCCACAGGTTCAAGATTATATAACATTATAAACTTCTTTGCCTTCTTTTGGTACTTATAGCAAAGACTTAGCAAATCCAGTACTTTAAGTATATGGCTTCATAATATACATAATCACTGGCTCATCAGTAAGACCCAGGTTTCTCCTACCTTTGCTTCCCCAGTGCTGGGATTATTAACACATGCCACCATATTTCACATTTTGCCTGTGCACTGGGAACTGAATCAAGGTTTTCATGCTTTCATGGCAAGCACTTTATGAATTGAGCTGTATCCTCATTCCAAGTTGAATGCTTCATGAATTATAGACATTTTACACATATTCTAAATATTAATTCAAAAATATAACTTACAATTATTTTCTGCCATTCTGTAAAGTGGTTTTGCACCTATGTTTTTTTTTTTATTCTTTTGATGCCTCAAAGATTTTTCTGCTCAATTCAGTCCCATATATTTATTTTTGCATTTGTATGCTTTCGGTATTTAATAAATTATTGCCAGATACAATGTTTAGAACTTTCCCTGGTGTTTTCTTCTAATACTATTACAGTTTTATATTTGTATCTTCATTTCGAGTTGATTTTTTTGTGCAGGGAATGAGGTAAGTATCTGACTTATTTATTTGCATGTAGTTATTCAGTTTCCCTATGCTTTTGCTGAAGAGTGTTCATTCCTGTTCCACAGTAATGTTAGCACTCCTGCAAAATTTAGTTGACAATGTGTGCACAGAGTTTCGTTTCTGAGATATTTTATCCTACGCTATTGGTCTCTATATGCATCATTGCATTACTACTCTATTGTAGTATAGTTTGAAAAAAAGGAACTATGAAGGCTCCCAAGTTATCCTTTATGCTCACAATAAATTTCATTATTCATATTCCTGTGAGCTTATTAATTATAGAATGAGATTTTGATTTTGGGGAAAGATAGATATTACATTAATTTTTACAGGTATTACATTGAGACTGTAGGGTACTGTTATGTATAAATCTGGAATATCTCTGACAGATTCATGTTTTAACAGTTGGTGGCACTATTTAGGAAGATTGTGGAACTTTAGTGGGAAATGTAGCATAGCTAGCCGGCATGATTCAATATGAGTGGACTTTGAAGGTGATGTTGGCTTCTAGTTCTGACCTGACCTCTCTGTTTCCTGGGTCAGATCCAATGGGAGAAGGCAACACCGTACATGAAAGGCTGGTACAGATCATGCAGCTCCTACCACCACACATTCTCAGCCATGATAACCTGGATCTTCTGAAACTGTGAGCCAAAATAAATACTGCTCCTCTATGTTGCTTCTAACAGGGACAAGAAAAGTATATTTAGAATCACTACAGGGAGGGGAAAGAAATATGGCTCAGCTGTTAAAGGCATTTACTTGCAAAGTCTGATAGCCTGGGTTTGATCTCACAGTGCCCACAGAAAGCCAGATGCTCCAAGGACCACATGCATCTGACATTCATTTGCAATGGCAAGAGGCCTTGGTAATGCCATTTCTTCTCTCTCTCTCTTTCTCTGTCTATATCTATCTATCTATCTATCTATCTATCTATCTATCTATCTATCTATATAGATCATTGTGAATAACCTACACATTTTAGCACTATTATGTCTTTAAGTCTAGTTATATATGATTTCTTCCTATTTGTTTATAAGTTGTTTAGTTTTAATAGTGCTCTATAGTTTCCTTTGTGCCCATCTTTTTCATTCTGAAATAGGTTTATTCCTAAGCATTTTGTTCTTTTTGTGATGCTATCAATGGGGTTATCTTCTTCATACTTTGTTCAAATTGGTTGTTGTTAGTATATAGAAAAATAACTGATTTTTTGTGTGTTGATTTTGTATCCAACAACTTTAGTGAAATTTTTGATTATTTTAACTATGTGTGTGTGTGTTCTTTAGGATTTTCTACAAGTAAGAACTTTTAGTAGCTTTGATAAAATTATGATATTAGTAAAGAGAGTTCTCTGTTTCAAGACATTGTGGATTTTGGAGTTAGACTTTTAACATGAAAGCTACTTAAAATTTTATATGTGAAAAGCCAGGCGTGGTGGTGCCTGCCTTTAATCCCAGCACTTGGGAGGTAGAGGTAGGAGGATGGCAGTGAGTTTGAGGCCAGCCTGAGTCTACATAGTTAATTCCAGGTCAGCCTAGAACAGAGTGAAACCCTACCTCGAAAAAAACAACACAAAAAATTATATGGGGCCTATTTTCCTTGTTTGCTTTCTGTTTTTTTTAATTATCTTAACTTATTAATTTATTTATTCATTTTTACACTAGGTTATCAAGCCAAAAACCTTATATATTATTGGTAAGTAATGTACCTATATCCACAACCCTGGTTACTTATTTCTAAATATTTCTTATTCATAATTAATTGCTTAGCATCAAAAAAATTTAAAAGAGAGCCTTTTTGTTCTGTTCCTGTTGTTAGCACCATATATTATATTCTAGTTAGTATCTTTTGAAATATGCTACCAGGAAAGATCAACCTACAGGCCTTGGACTGGCCATATGTGTTTCAGGATAGCTATGAATACAGTCTATTATATGTTCAGATGACAATGTCATGTCATAATGTTAAAAGGCTCAACACTCTGAAACTCACATTTTCTTTTATGTATAATCCTATTCAACTAGTTCTACTCCCTAACTAAATCCTTTTTTTTTTTTTTATTTACAGGGATATGATTGTTTTACACTTAATAGACTTTACATTTAATGTTCCTAAAATATCCTCAGTTTGTGCCAGCTACAGTCCATGTGTCCTTGGAAACTGAAGCATGAAAATCAAAGCCAATATGATTGTGCCACTCCCCTTAACAAGTATATTTCACCTATAGCCATTTACATTGTTAAAGCTAAATGGAACAATCTAATGTAGAAACTTCTGGAATAAAAAGGAAATTATTTCTTATTAAGAGAAATCCATAAAGCTTGGAGTGCTGTGTAAACTGTAGTACCAGCACTCTAACTTCTGAGACAGGAAGATCAAATATTTGAGGTCAGCCTGGGGTATATGGTGAGACATTGTTTGAAAGAAAAAAAAAAAAACGATGAACAACAAAAATCCCATCCTCTTTCACCTGTCTCTTGTCTGTGGATGAAGTCTATAAGAATGACTTTCAGACAACATGGGTATGTGAAAGGAATTTTTGTTTTTGTTATGTTTTGATTTTTGACAATGTGCCTCACTATATAGCCAAAGATGGACTGCCAGTCACTATGTAGCCCAAGGTATCTTTGAACATATGATCCTTCTGCTTGAGCATCCTGAGTGCTGGGATTACAAGCATATAGCACCATTTCTGGCTTTTGAGAGGAAGTTTTAAGAAAACAAACATTAATGGTGAAGGTAGCCAAGTAGGAATGTGTTAAGAAATAAAATAGTGGTTCTTAATAAATCTGTTTATCTACTGAAATGAACAAGCCAATTCCTAAGATAATGACTTTATTAAGTGGAAGAATCTGCTAATTAAGTTACTTTGTTCAAGGTATTTATTTACTTATAGCTCATAATGTATCATCTCATAATGATATAATTTCGATGTGTATTAATCCTATGCATTGATAAAGTTATCAAAGTTTGACCCTAATTCTATATTCCATTAAACAATTCTCTGACTCGCATAGTTCTCTGAACCCAAATATTGCAAATAAAATATATTTTTATTCATACTCAGGCATACTAAAGTTAAGAACTGTGGTCATAAGCACTGAATTCTTTCTTTTTGTTCTAAATCTATCTTTGTTAACTCTTTGTTACAGGATATTATGTAGCCCAGAAACTTCAAACTTCCTATGTAGCCAAGGTTGACTCCAAACTTCTGATTCTGCCTCCACTTCCTGAATTTTGGAATTGCAGGCATTCACCACTATTCTGTATGGTGCTATAGATTGAACCCAGGGCTTCATGCATGCTAATGAAGCACTCTACCAACTATGATAGAGAGAACTCGGATTTTTTTTTCAACTTTTTAGTACTAGCGCTGGACTCTAAATATTTACCCTGTTATAATTTTTTTATTTATTTGTGTTATCTTTATCCCTCTCATAGTTAATCCAATTACTGGTTAATGATAATTTACAGCTGTTTGGTAGAAGTGGTTGTGTGTCCAATCTCTACTACTGTCCTTGATATATAGTTGGGTTGTTCTTTATTCAAGAAATATAAGTTAGGGGCTGGAAAGATGGCTTAGCAGTTAAGGGATTTGCCTGTGAAGCCTAAGGACCTAGGTTCAATTCTCCAGGTCCCAGATAAGCCAGATGCACATGGTGTCACATGTCTGGAGTTTGTTTTCAGTGGCTAGAGAACTTGGTGCACCCATTCTCTCTCTCCCTCTCTCTCTTTCTCTTTACCTCTCTCTGTCTCTAATAAATAAATCAGAAAAGAAATATAAATTAGCAGCTTAACTATAAGCAGAGGTTGGATGCTGGAGATCAGTTGATGAACATGCAGACATAATCATTGTGACATTATTCTTGCCTCCAGTCCATCAATATTCAAGCAATCATTGGGGACAATGTAGTATTCTAGGTTTTGGGGACAGAGTGATCCAAAAGAGCCACACATGCAGATTTAATGTATTTGTAATAAATATAACAATAAATATGTTCTTTAAAATAAAGGGAATAATAATAAAGGGAAACATCTGAGTCCTGAGGCAGAAAATACCATAGGGAATACAGGCGAGGAAAGGCCTTGATGAGAATTAGAAAACATATCCCTGAAGGAAAGACACTGAGGCTGAAATTAGAATATATAAACTGAAGTCAAATAAACCGGGGCAAAAAGCATTCCAAATGAAGCAAAGAAGATGTGAAAAGACTTGAGAAGAGGATGCTTATATTTCCTAGGATTTAGAATTAGTATGGGGGAAGAGCATTGTGAGATGTAGTTGAAGACGGATCATGATGTAGACAGACAGGCTATGGTAGCTCGTTGTTAGACACTGAGAATTTACTCTGTGCTTGGAAACTTCTGGAAATTTCTCAGGGTAGGCTGCTGTGATGATGTAATAGAGATTTATTTGTTTTTATTTTTGTTTTTGTCAAATCACAGGTTATTTTGTAGTGTATGGATTGAAAAATAAAAAAATATATAAAAAGGAAAACTTATTAGAAAGTTACTGAAAAGAAGTAGCCTTGGAGACAGTAGACAGAAAGGATGGGAAGGTATGTAATACACATATAGAAAAAATTCAGGCTTTATTCTAAAGAAGTCTACATAAGCTTGATTATGTAATGTAGACTGCCTGTGTAACCACTCAGAGGATGCTAAGCAAAGACAAGATTAGCATCAGAGAGCATCACAGGAGGACTGATACAGCAGCTTGTTCTCACACTGGGGGAGGAAGTCAGTCTCCACAACCCAGGGAGGTGCAAACAGGGTTTGCTCTGTGTTTTTCCTCCACAATAACAGGACTCCCTACAGAAGCAATACTGCTTAATATGACTGCCTTCACTTTATTCACGATTGTTTGTGGTTCTGATTAAACAGCCTCCTGGCAGGAGGAAGGCATTTCTGGGAAGGGCAGTGAGAGGTTTGCCATTTCTCAGAAAAACCTGGCAATCTTTAGGCTATGCTAAAAGTAGCTGATGAGTTAATTGTCTTCCCAAACAAGCCTTCCTCCAAGAGGTAGAAATAAACCCTGGTAGGGAGTTAGGTGGAAATAGCCAGGTGTTCTGTCCCAGCCTTCCCAGGTCAGGAAGAGATAGGCAATTTACTGTTCTTGCTCAGTGTGTATTTGCTGGTCCAGGTCAGCAAGTTCAAGATGGTGTGCAAAAAGATTTAAAAGTGAATGAAAAGCCATAGTTTTCTCTGCACATGGTACCAGTGCACCTCTGTTGAAGTCACTCCTGTATTGTCATTTTAGCATCAGGTGTTCCCCTTCCTGTGCTCTCCTGTTAGCTGCCATCCACAACAGAGCAGTAGCAGAGGGGCTCAGCTCAATTCCAGTGACCCACTTTGCTGAGCCTGGCTTCTGCTGCCCCCTTTTGGCTAATACACATTGCAGACTCTACTCAGACCCTCAAACCCTTCAAACTCCTCCTCCATGTCTCCCACATAGAATGAGAAAGGTCTCTCCTTGGATCTCAGAACTCCATTAATTATTTCCGGTTTGCTTTAATGTCTTAATATGAAAACTGGCCAAATGGCAATTACTTTCTGATGTTGGGTTTGAGGACACTAAGTAATTTTGTTTAGTAGAGACTTTAGAGAACATTGTCCACAAATAGAATACATAACTTTTGTGTGTATCATTTATGTCACTTCATGTGCTTATAAAGATCATTTATTTTATGTATTTTTATTTATATATTTGAGATAGAGAGTGAGTAGGAATGTGCCCAAAATGATCATCGAGGATCTTACCTGTATTCATTTGAATATGCAATCCTCTCTCTCTCAGTGACAGGGAAGAATGACTGGTTCCCTGACTTTGCTCAGGAACATCCCAATAATTGCGACAGTGAACTGTGAGCAGAAGTGATAACTTTGGCTGAGAAACTAAAATCCCATACACCTTTAGGTCACTGTAACATTTTCTTCCACAAAGTTCTTGAAAACCTAATAACCTTACATTTTTAGAGCATTATCCTATTTTTTAGATGGACAAATTTAAGAATAGGGCAGTTAAATATTTTATTCATGATCCAATTACTTTCTGTACTACAAAAATTAAAACTATAACATTATTTACAGTATTGATTATTTGGGAAAAGCTAATTACCATATTCAACTTTATGTTCTTTTTGGTAATAGGGGTATAACAATATCCTCTATATTAGCAATTTCTTTGATCAGAGAGTAAGGCAAGATTTAAAAATCTCATAGATGCTTTGGCAGTTGACATACAAATGTTGGGAATTACTACGAATATTTTTTATTAATAATTGTTTTGTTACCTAAGTATTTTAGCACTATTCCCAAGCTCTAACAGTTCTGAAATACTGATAGTATCTAATATTTTAGATGATTTATGGGATCACGGAAAGTGTGGTTAAGATCTTTCAAAATAGAGTATATCATTCAATGAAACTACTACCTTTTTAAAATTAATTTATTTGCAAACACAGAAAGAAAGATAAAGAGGGACAAAGAGAAAGAGAAAGGTGGTGTGCCAGGGTCTATATCCCTTGGAAACAAACTCCAAGTTCACTTTGTACATCTGGCTTTACATTGGTACTGGGGAATTGAACCTGGACCATGAGATGTTGCAAACAAGTGCCTTAAATGCTAAGCCATCTCTCCAGACCCACATTTTTAGCATTTTTGACTTTAATAAAATACAAGATTTTGTAAGAGGCTCACTACTCACTGTTATCTCTGCCTTGTTTTGCTTTGAATAATTGCATAACCCTATAAGTTCTAGAAACCTGATATTAGTACAATTATTTTTGTCCATAGTGTGGGAAGCCAGAACATGTTACTCCAAAACATAAATTGTTATTGAACTGAAAACAATTAAATAGAATCAGGTAGGGAGCAGATTTTTGCCCTTCAAGTATTTTCCTAAAAGGAAAACATGTATTTATCATTAGAAATGGCTTCCTTCTGCTGCCCACCTTCCACCAGGGATAACAAGGTTTATTCATGTAAGAAAATCTTAAATCTTCATCTGCCTGAAAAGAAAAATCTGAAGTGCATACAAACAGGTTTTACTAAGTAGCCTTTATCTATAACAAAATAATAATTATGCTTATCCACCTTTTTTTTTTTTTTTTTTTTTTTTCTCTCTTCTCAGAGCTAGAATCAAAATCCTTTCCCTTTTTATTGTCACTTCTCTTGAAAACTACTTTTCTGGTTAAAGCTAGAAATCAGTCACCTCTTTGAAAGTTATTACTTCTCTAGATGTCTTCTGTATATATACAAGAAATATGCATGATAATAAGCTTGATTTTTTATGGCTATCTTTTTTTTCACCCTATAAAAATGTAAGTTATATTTTGGAGATGACTTCACTCCTGGGTCTGCACAACTGTGCCAACTGTCCATAGTAGGGACTGTCAAGCTGAGCTCACTCTGCAGCTCCAGTCACTGAGTAGGGTAGGCTACCCAATGCCATGGTGAATTCTCCACGAGCCCCCAACATTGAGTAAAAGACCTGTCCCCATCAATAAGAATGGGAATCCATTCTATGCTGCCTTACTCCTCTAGTCTTCCAACCTGAGTAGGTTCTTCCATGCAGACCCAGGTACTGAGTAGGCCAGGCTACAAAGGTGCCATCCCAGACCCATGTGGAGACCCAATTCATAAAAAAGAACCTACTTAGCTAGTCAAAACTTGCAGATAGACAACCATTCAACATCCAACTAGAAAAAGGCTGACCAGGCCAATCAACACAGATGCCACACGATAGGCAAACCCCAATGAAAACAAGACGTGCATGTGTAAGCACACACACACACACACTCTACAATCCAAGATATCCCCACCAAGAATGCATACCCCCATAGTTCAAGCATCCAATGAAAACTATCTAGAGAAAACTTGAGACATAAAAATCCAAAATGCAATTAAAATAAGCATATCCAACAAATTTAATTAGGCCATGAATAAATAGCTATATGAAATAGAAGAGAACAGAGTAATAACTAAATATATAGATGAATAAAAGGGAAGAAAACAAATAAAAACTCAATATATGGCTAAAGGAACTTAATCAACATGACAACAAAAAAGAACTCAATGGACAGTAGAATGAAAAAAATGAGGATGTGGTGAAATGCAAGCATGAATTCCAAGACACAGTAATAAAGTCAAAGAAATGAAAATGGGACACAATAAAGAAAAATAGATGTTGAAGAAAAAAAGCAATGGAGAACAAATAAAAATTAAATAATTTTTTGAAAGTCTCTCAACACTGTCCCACCAACAGAATAGATCTTGTAGAAGAGTGACTATCAGAGCTTGAGAATAAGACACAGGAAAGCAATCAGGAGGCAAAAATAAATGGCAAGCTCAAAAAAATTATGTACAGAACATTAGTGAAATGTGGGAAATTTTTAATCATGTGCATAGACGAAAGGGTAGAACTACAAGGCAAGGGCATGGAGAATATCTTCAATAAAATGATAGAAGAAAATTTTCCTAACATGAAAAAAAAGACCCATACAGGTACAGGAATCACACAGAACATCAAATGGACCAGTGAAGAGAAGAAATTCCCCACATTAAATTATAGTTAAAACATTTAACATAGAAAAAAAAAATAGCAAATATCAAATGCTACCAGAGAAAAAGAGCTAATCACCTACAAAGGTAAGCCCATTAGAATTACATCAAATTTTTCAATGCAAACTCTAAAAGTCAAAAGCACTTATAATAGAACATTTCAAATTTTGAAAGATCACATCTGCCAACACAGCCTTCTATATCTAGCAAAATTATCCTTCATAATCAAAGGTGAAAGAAAAACATGTTTCTATAATAATAATAAGCTTTATAAATATATAAGCACTAAACCAGCTGTACAGTGAATACTGGAAGGCATCATTCACACTGAAGAGAATAAACATACTCAAGAGAGAATAGGAGGTTAAAAAAAAAAAACTCAGATGTGAAACTATGTGAAGATCAAAGAAAGAAAAGAAAAGAAAGAAAAAAATACCAAGTTCACAAACTCTTCAACTTACAGGGATTTACTCATACCTCTTAATTATAACTCTGAACATCTAAGGACTCAACTCCCCAATCAAAAGACAAAGCTTATCAGGCTGATTCTGAAAACTGAATTCACCCATTTGCTCTCTATATGAAACTCATCTCATCATTAGAGACAGATACAACCTTAGGGTGAAAAAAAAATGAAAAAAGATATTCTAAGCACATGGAAGGAAGAAACAAGCAGGTAACAAAAAGAGATAAGAAAGGTTACTTTATACTCACCAAGAGAACTATTGACAAGAAGATATTAAAAGCATAAACTTATAGACACAAAAAATAAGGGGCACAAATTTTAAAAATGAATATCTACTAGATATTAAATCATAAATTAGTTCCCTCACAATAGTAGGTGGTGGCAAAAATGCTATATTATCAGAAATAGATCATTTAAACTGAAATTAGAGAAATAATGGGTCTACAAAACATCATAGATCAAATGGATGTAACAGACATCTACAGAAAATTCCACACAAACTACACAGTACACATTCTTCTTTGTAGCTCATGAAATCTCTCTAAAGGAGATCATATATTAGGACATGAAGTTACTCTCCACAAATTTAGGAAAATCATCATAAATCCTTGCATTATATTTAACCATAAAGCAATAAACTAGAAATGAACAAGGGAAAAAATAACCAAAATATAACATTTCTACAGGATTGAACAACTCACTATATAACAGTGAATAAGACACTGAAAAAATCAAAAAGCAAATGAAAAATACCAAGAACCAAATGAAAATAAAAATAAAACAAAACAAAATTTTTGGGAAACCATGACAGCAGTCCTAAGAGATATTTCTATAGCACTAAATGCCCACATCAGAAAAATAGAAATATGTCAAATAAATATTTATACATCTGAAAGCTTTGAAAAAAATAAGAAAATTCAAATCCAAGATACCAGATGGAAAACAATAATCAATATTATCTCAGGAGTCAATGAATTGGAAATGAAGAAAACATTTTTTAAATTATTTTTTATTAGTTATGCACATAATGTGAATTCCCATAATGTGGGAAATGTGGGTCCTGCAGTGTGAGGTTAGTCATGGGGAAGAGGCAATGACTCTGTGCATAATGACCCAACTTGTGGCCCTAACAATCTCTCCCACCCTTCTTCCGAGAATTTCCCTGAACCATGTTGGTTTCATTTTAGGTCTACTTCAGGGATGAGGTCTTTGGAGCCTCTGTGTCTCTGGATATCTGGTTTAGTAGGAGTTGAGTGTTCTCTTTGTCTCTCTCCTTCACCCTTGTGTTGGTACCAGGTTCACCAAGAAAGCAGCACTCTTGCTCATTTCCCCAATTACTCTATGGTTTCAGCTGGGACCCTGCTGAAGTGTGATAGGCTGATCCTCTCCTCAGGTTCAGCATCCATCTGAAAAAAGAGAAGCAAATTCTCCAACAGAGAGAGAAGTCAGCACTGGATAAATGGGATAACTATTATTATGTTAGATAGAATTTTATAGGTGTAGACCCCCTTATTGCCCACGATTGGTGGGAGCTTGATATTGGAGAGTGGGCTCATTTTTTGGATTTGGTTCTGACTTGTATCCCAGTTCCAGCTATGAGTTCCATTCCAGTGAGTAGACCTGTTAGCCAAATCAACAGCAGTTTATTACCCACCATGGCTGTGTGCCACTATGGCACTTGTATGAGCATCACAGCATACATAGCTTAGACCATGAATTGCTTGGACAGATGTTGGTCATTTTTCCCCAGTCACTCATGAACACATTCTGACAGTAGACAAGCTAACTATCTGGGGACTGACTCTCTTCCAGATTCCAGCCAGGTGACTCCATGTTAGGTACCAACAGCATATGGTGTCTTTAGCAGTATGGAATCTTTGGTGGGTCATCAAGTACTCTGACAGGAAATCTGTCTTCTTTTGTGAAACCATGTAGGTCTCTCTGATCAACAGCTCATTGTGGAAGTTAACCACATGCTGGTACTGGGAGTTACAGGCTAGTGCCAAGGAAAAAGAAGGAAGAAAAAGATAGGTAATATAAAAGAGAAGAGAGAGAAGAGGGAGAGAGATAGAGAGGAATAGGAAAAGATTAAGGTTATTCTTCATCATATCCTCTCCAGGGCCCTGTGATTCGGGTTTTCCCTCTAAGGATCTGATAAAGGTTCAACCTTTTAGTCTCTCCTACCCCATCCTCCCTATTGTCTGGTCCTCAAGATGATTATTAGGTATGTCAGCATCTCGGGCAGATTCAGGTTAGGAGCCACTCATGAGTGAGACCATGTGATGATTATCGTTCTATGATTGGGTGAGTTTGCTGAGAATTATCTATTCTGAGTTTGACTATTTTTCTTCAGATTTCATTGTGCCATTTTTCCTTACTGCTGTGTAGAATTCCATGGTGTAGATATACCATATCTTGCTTATCCATTCATCTAATAATGGACATCTGGGTTGATTCCAGCTCTTAGCTATTATGAATTGAACAGCTATAAACATGGTTGAGCAAATCTCTCTGAACTGTGGCATGGAGCTATTAGTATAAATTCCCAGTAAGGGAATAACTTGATCTGTTTGTAACTCTATAGTCATCCTTTTTAGCAGTCTCCATATAGCTTTCCATAGTGGTTGTACCATCTTACATTCCCACCAACAGTGAATGAGGGTTCCTATTTCTCCACAACCTCACCAGAATTTGTTTTTATTAGATTTTTTAATGTTAGCTATCCTTACTGGGGTAAGGTGGAATCTCATAGTTGTTTTAATTTTCATTTCCCTGATGATTAGAAATGTGGAACATTTTCTTAAGTGTGTGTTTGCCATTTGTATTTCTTCCTCTGAGAAATCTCTGTACAGTTCTCTGCCCGATTTTGGGAGTGGGTTGTTTGACTCTATTGTTTAGGTTTTTTAGTTCTTTGTAGATTCTAGAAATTAGGCCTGTGTCAGTTGTATAGCTGGCAAAAATTTTCTCCCATTCTGTGGGTATTCTGTTGGCTCTGCTTATTGTATGTTTGTCTGGGAAAAAACTTTTCAGCTTTATGAGATCACAATGGTTGAGTGATTGTTTAATTTCCTGAGCTACTGGAGTTTTGTTTAGGAAGTTTTTCCCACTGCTATGTCATGGAAAGTTCCTCCTATTTTTTCTTCCAGTAGTACCAGTATTCCTGGTCTGATATTGAGGTATTTGATCCATTTGGACTTGATTTTTGTGCATGGTGAGATATGTGGATCAAGTTCCATTTTCCTAAATATGGTTGTCCAGTTTTTCCAGTACCACTTGTTGGATATGCTGTCATTTTTCCAGTTGACATTGTTAGGGCATTTGTCAAATATCAAGCAGCTGTAGTTACTTGATCCAAAGTTCAGGTCCTCAATTCTGTTTCATTGGTCTATATTCCTCTTTTTATGCCAATACCATGTTGTTTTTATTACTATGGCTCTGTAATATAGTATTAGTTTAGGTTAGTTCAGATGCCTCCAGAGGATTTTCTTTTGCTGAGTATATGCTTGGATATCTGAGGCCTTCTGCCATTCCATATGAATTTTGAGATCATTTTTTTTAATCTCTGTGAAGAAAAATGTTGGGATTTTTATTGGTATCACATTAAATCTGTATATTGCTTTTGGTAAGATTGCCATTTTCACAATGTTAATTCTACCAATCAAGAAGCATGGGAGGTCTGTCCATTTTTGCAAGTCCTCCTCAAATTCTTTCTTGAGTGTTTTTATGTTTCCATTGTATAGGTCTTTCACATCCTTGATTAATATTATTCCAAGATATTTTATTTTATTTTTGTTGCTACTGAAAATGGGACATTGTCACTTATTTCTTTCTCTGTATCTTTGTCTTTTGCATATAGAAAGGCTACTGATTTTTGTGCATTTATTTTGTATCCTGCTACTTTGCTGAAGGAATTAATCACCTTTAAGAGTTTTGAAATGGAGGTTCTCAGGCCACTTATATATAAAATCATGTCGTCTGCAAATAGGGCTAACTTCTTCCTTTGCAGTTTGTATTCCTTTCATTTCTTTCTCCTATCTTATTGCTTGAACTAGGACTTCTGGTACCATGTTGAAGAACAGAGGTGACAGTAAACACCTTTGTCTTGTTCCTGATCTCAATGGGAATTTCTTCAGTCTCTCCCCATTAAGGTTTTTTTTTTTTTTTTTTGGCTTTAGGAGCTTTATAGCCTTTATTATGTTGGGGTGGGGTGGCGAGGGGGATGGCTTTTCCATGTGTAGTTTCCATGCCTACAGTGGGGGCAGGGTGGAGATGAGGGGGATGGAGGTAGGAACTCCTGTGTGTAGTTCCCAAGCCCGGGGGTGGGGGAGGTTAGTGGCAATGGGGACTGAGGGGTTTTCAAGTGGAGTTCTGGAGCCTGGGGGTGGGAGCGGGGCAGTGGCGATGGAGTCAGAGGAGTCTGTGTGGAGTTCCCATGCATGGAGGGTGGGAGTGGGGTGCTGAGGGGGATGGAGGAGTTCGCAAGTGGATTTTCCATGCCCAGTGGTGGCGGTGGGTTGGCGACAAGAGCAATGGAGGAGTTAACTATTGGAGTTCCAGCAGCCCTGGGTGGGGGAGGGGCGGCGGTGAGGTGTAGGAAGGAGTTTATGAGTGGAGTTCCAGCCCCTGGGTTAGGGGCAGGGTTTTGGCAATGGGGATGGGGGAGTTTAAGAGTGTAGTTCCTGCAACTAGGGGTGGGTGCATGGCTGCGGCCATGGGGTGGGAGGTGTTAGCAAGTGGAGTTCCCCTGCACTCAAGAAACTGAAAAACACTAGAAGATTAAAACACCTGCCATGTTCACAGATCAGAATAATTAATATCATGTGAATGGCCATCCTACCAAACAATATACAGGTGCACTGCAATTCCAATCAGAATTCCACCATCAGTCTTCAGAGAGATAGAAAAAAATATGTGTCAAACTTCATTTGAAATCATAAAAGGCTTCAGATAGTTTAAAAAAAAATGGCCTCCAATAAAAATAACATAACTGATACTATCATCATACTTGATTTCACTGTATACTATACATTGATAATTATAATGGAATAGAAGATCCAAGCCTATTACTAAACAGAGTAGTAGAAAATCATTAGTAGAGGAGCAGCTCTTTGCCACCTGAACATCTTACCAAAGTTTAACATCTCAAATATACAAAGAGCTAAAAAAATCTAAACAATAAAAGATTGATCAACCTCCTCAAATATGGAGTAGGACAATGAACAGAGAGTTCTCAAAGCAAGAAATACAAATGGTCAGCACGCATCTAAAAAGATACTCTCTATATTTAGCCATCAGGGAAATGAAAATTAAAACTACATTGAAATTCAGTCTGACTCTTCTCAGAATGGCTATCATCAAAAAATCAAATAACAACAAATGCTGTGAGGGTGTGGGAAAAGAAGAAACGTCATTCACTGCTGTGGCAAGGGCAAAGTTGTACAACCACCATGAAAATCAGTATGGAGGCTCCTCAGAAATCTGAAAATTGATCTAGCTATTCCACTCCTGGGCATACACCCTAATGACTCTGTTGTTTACTATAGTGATACTTGCTCAGTCATGTTTGTTGCTGCTCTGTTTATAATAGCTCATAAATGCAATCAATTCAGATGGACAATGGATAATGAAGATGTGGTACAGATAGAAAATGGAATAATTCTACTCAGGGGTAAAGCAGAAGTAAATAATGAAATTTGGATAAAATGGATGGACCTGGAAAAATCACACTAAGCAATATTCCACAGGATCAAAAAGACAAATGCTGTGTATACTCTCTCATATACAGATCCTAATATGGGTTTGATTTGCTTATAAGTTGTAGTAAGCATCAGAAGCACTGGTAATGATGCTAGAATGAGGTTTGATGAGAGGAGAAGGAGGGAGAGAGGGAGGAGAGGAGGGGGTACTTGACAGGCAAGTTAAGGGTCATAATACAAAGAGTGGAAGGGTCTAGGGAAGAATGGGATAAGGGTGGAAGGGGAGGAGGAGATATACCAACCTAATGATGACATGATTCAGTCTCTAGAAACCTTCCTCTTGGTTAGCTAGTTAAAAGATATAACCCTCTTTATGAGGGAAGAGTGATAAAATAGTTTGGGGAGAATCACCCTTCAGGGGTGGAGACTATTTTACCTTAAAACCACAAATTATTACTGGTATATTCCAGTGAAATTATCCATTTTCCCCCATAATGAGCTGTGGGTCAGGGAGCGCCACAAGGTCCCCAAAACAATGTAGGCCATTTCCAAAGCACTTGGTTACCCACCATATATAAATGGCAAGACCTTATTGTTGAAGACACAATGAGCTGTGGTTGCAGGACATTAAGAGATATTGTTAGAACTGAAATAAAAGTCCACTCCCTACTATACAACACTCAGAGCTGGGAAGTGCTATTTGAGTTGCTGGGGAATAATGGTCACAAAGAGTTTGAACAAGCAGTGGATCCTACAAGCCACAAAATCTCCCAGCAAGGCAAGATGTACAAACCTGTGCAATAGTGGCACACAGGCTATGAGGATAATCAACTCTCTGATTGTGAGGCCCACTCAGTAGGAGTTAATTCATACCTCATTCTGAAAACCAAGTAAGAAGTTTATGGATATGAAGATCACAGTCCCGAGATGAAAGCTTCCACTATTAGTTGGCTAAAATAAGAGGTTATGCCCATAAAAGTCTTCTAAATAATTATATTTTTCCATTTGTTCCATGAGGTATGCTGTTCTCACTCTTAGTTAATAAATGTTCTTTTTTACCTATGGCAGCAAAGCAAATATTGAGGAGATCCAAGACCCTCCAATATGACAAGGAAAGATAGCAAGTGCTTAACATGAGAGGAGTCATCTCTACCCCATCTGCCAGAGCTCAGGAAACATTGCAGAAGTGTTGGATTCACTTTGAGCCCTGTTCTCATGGCTATTCTGAGAACCTCCTCTAGCAAAATGGCAGTAGACCTCAGGTCATCAAAAAAGAAAATCAAACTGTGCTGAAAACTCAATACTAAAGGATGCCCTCCACAGATCATGGAACATTGCAGAAGAGGCAGCAGCAAGAATATAAGAGTCTCAGGGTGGAAAGGTGTATTCTGGGCCATTATCACCCACACAGAGACCAGTGCATTCATGAATACCACAGTGAATACTGAATACTCTAATGAAGAAGGCCCTGACTAGAATGGGAAAGGGGGAGAAAAAATACAAGAATATAACCTAATTTGTATATAATCAATTTGTGATATGTTCATTATTAAAGTTCTCAAAAAAATGAAGAAAAACCTAAGTTATTTAATGGAATGTCAAGTGTCATTATCTTGAAGATATTGGACATTTTCCAGTAAATTTCAAATCCATAACTTTATATAAAAATTCATTTCAGCATTAATTTCAACTAAATATGAGAAACTGTTTTTTTCTTTTAATTGGTCTTTCTAGTTCCTCTATTAATGTGTGAGAGAAGATATATAACATTGTAATTATATATTTGTATGAAACATGCATTTAATTGTAATAAAAGGTGTTCAAAAATATATTCCATAATTTACTACAGTGTAACCTTAAGAAATCACTTAATTTACTATCATGTGGATTTTCTCTTCAGCTAAATGGTTAAAAAAAATCTCTATGAGATGCTTCTCTTCTCATGTGGATAATTCTGAGTAATGGCAAAAAAAAGCACAGGAAGGCTGGAGAGATGGATCAGGGGTTATATGTTCTTGCTTGCTAAGCCTGACAGCCAGGGTTTGAATCCTCAGTGCCCATCTAAACTTAGACACACATTCATTTGTAATGGCAGGAGACACTGGCATGCACATACTCACTCTTTTTTCTTTGTGCCTCATTCTTTCCATTTCTCATAAATAAATAAATGTGTATTAGGGAGCTGGAGAGATTGCTTAGTGGTTAAGACACTTGCCTGAAAAGCCTAAGGACTCAGGTTCAATTCTCCAATACTGAAGTAAGCCAGATGCACAAGGTGGTGCATATATCTGGAGTTAGTATCCAGTGATTAGAGAAGCTAGCATGCTCATTTTCTCTGTCTGCTTCTTTTTCTCCCCCCTCGAATAAATAAATAAACAAATAAATAAAATATTTAAAAAGTATTTTATAATGAGAGAAACAGCATAGGAATGTGATTTAAACTTGATTTCTATACAAGGGTCAGGATTGGAATTATTCTATTTGGTGAGTCAAAGTGGATCATAGCAGTTTGTTAGTGGCATAGGAGTAAAACAGGCTGGTTGCTGCCTAATTTCTAGTATCATGTTAGGGTCACTATGTTTTTTGCATAAAGCTCAGAACATGCTGGCCTAGAACAAGAGGAAGCTGGTAGCAAACTGAGTGTGTGTTATCAACAAGATAATAAGCTCAATAACGAGTCCATTAGGTAGGACCTGCCAGGCAAGAAGTGGATTTCCTTTGTAAATAATCCCTCACAGGCTTCAGTAAAACCATTTCCTTCTACATGGCTCTAGCCCACAGCAAGCCCTGATGGAAGAGCCAATTATGAGGGAAGGAAGATGCTGTATTCAGAGCTCACACATGTAATTTTCAAGTTTATAAAAAGCTTACCTTATCTTCCACTTCTCTTCATCTTAACAGCTTGGAGCTTCTAAATTTAGTGATACAACTTGTTCAGAGTAGTGACTCTTTAGGTCAGAAGAAAGTTTAAAATCCTAACAGCCAGCATCTCTCTGATGGGTACTGATGAATATAAAATTCACTAGCTTAGCCTGCATCTGACAATTTTTTTTCATCAGATGCTTTTTATTTAGTTCCTTTTTTAAAAAAGAGATGGAAAATCTTAGATGCATATAGCATCTATTGTTTTATAAATATGTTGGATCCTAAAACCCAGGAGGTTTAATGCAGAGTCAAGATTAGATTTCTACGTCTCAATCATAAAAAATTTTTCCCATGTTCATTTCCTATTGAATCCTGTTTTCATTTAGATTTGTAATATTATTTATGCCAAATTAGTATACCATAACCAATAGTGAAGTCAAGAAAAGTGACTGAGATAGGACAGGGGAAAAAAGAAGGGGGATGGAAGTATAAGGTGAATGAATAAATAAATTCTAACACATAGCCCAAAGTACTCATCTTAGATATCTAAGCTGAGGACAGAATCAGCAATGATGATTCCTCTTGAATTTAGTCTCCCCATTGAACCAGAAGAGCCCTCAGTTTGGATATGGCTTTCAAGTTCAAGTCTAGAATGTGAAATGATTTTTTTTTTTTTTTTTTGTCTGCAGCAGTACACTTCAGTGAGTACTCTTCCAATGAGGAGAGGCTTTCTCCACAAGTGCCATCAGGAGAGGCATATTTATTACCTCTGGGTGTGGAAAGAGACCCCGGCTCTACAGAACTCACCAAACACTAAATGGCTTACTGAAGTTCCTTGTGGGCCGGCCTCCTGGCTGCTAATTTATCAATACTGAATTACCCTTTACATTACATGACTGTGTGCATAACGCAAAATGC
The DNA here is from genome assembly GCA_036365145.1 of Orientallactaga sibirica. NCBI lineage: Eukaryota > Metazoa > Chordata > Mammalia > Rodentia > Dipodidae > Orientallactaga > Orientallactaga sibirica. The sequence goes on from JAEOAD010000034.1 coordinate 16,951,504, forward strand.
TATGTGGAATGAAAAAAATGAATTGCATTTAGGGAGCATTTTAATAGTGGAGTTAAAGAACTACTATGTATCTATTTCAAAAAAAAAGTATTCAAAGGACTTAGAGGAATACAGTGGAAGGTTGAAATTGAGAGGAGGAGTCTACCTCTACTTTCACTAGGTTTAGACTTAAATTCTGGAGGCAAACGACTGGCAAAGTGGAGGAAGGTTTAAGGGTAGCAGTGGAAATGGTTTTTCCTCCTGTTCCTCTTCCTTCCTGTTTGTTTCTCCTCTTCCTTCCCCTCCTCTTTCTCTTTATGAAGTATCTTTGTCTTGATTAATGGCAGTCATTCTAGGCTACCTCCTGGATAATATTTTTCAAAAATTATAGCCTCCATATTCTCAGTTTCAACAGTGCTATAAAATATTTTCTTCTAATAACCTTCTTCCCTGTGCCTAAAGTTTATTCCCAATTTGGCTCTGTATTTTAAGCTTTTCTTATACCCTCAAAAAAGGAACTTTTACTATGACTGGTCTATGAATAAAGACGTTTAAATTAAGTTCATTTATTACAGTCAAATCCAAGTTGCTTGTACCCGTCAATCTCCTGCTGTATGCTGAGAAGCATTCCTTAACCAGTTCAGAAAAAAAAAAAAAATCTTTCCTTCCTCCACTCTTTTACAATATTCCACATTTCTCAAACGTTAATGTAGGTACATGCCTCTGAAGGATCTTTTGAAATTGCCAATGGTGTTCAGTAGGACTGGGGACATTTTTGTGTTTCTAACAACATGTCATGTTGTACTGTTACCACTGTTTCAGAGATCATGCTTCAAGCAGAAATTTCCAGACTATGTTCCATTTGTATGGTTTCTGTGACCATTACCTGATTTCAACAGTTTTTTATTTATTTATTTTTTTAGTAAAAACAAGGGTTCATTTAACTGAAGTGCTTAAATAAATTTAACCAACATGTATGAATTAATATTATCATTATTACTCTGAAATTTAAAATTTATTTCACTCAGAAAAATAGTGTTCGGCAATTTTATGTCTCCAAAAATCTCTTATAAAGTTTTTTCTATATATTAGGAATAAAGGTATTTTGTTGCATCAATGAAGTATAAGGTTAGATAGGTAAAGGTTCACTAGTGATAAAGGTGATAAAGTTTGAAAGATGATACCGGTCCTTATCTCAGCCTTTATGATCTATTCTTTCAAGGAAACCAGCCCTTTCTTAAACAAGTGCAGTTCTGGAAATAAGACTCAAGTACTAAAGAAATAAGAGAGAGTGTATTGCAAGGAAATATAAATGATATGATTAAGACTCCAGTGTTCTGGCATCTGGTACTAACTGTTCTTATTTCCTGTGTGATTAGCAGAGTGTCACTTAACCTCTCAGGACCTCCTTTCCTCATCTGCTAAATGATGAGTTTGGACGACATTAGGCTTCATATAACTCCAGCTATCAATGAGCCTCCGATGCCTCTTGTTGTTGAGACAGGAAGGAAAGGAAGACAGTCAGGGCAGAGTGCACTACAGCAGTTCATTCTGTCTCTTTCATTCTCAAAAGAGGTAAAAAGGGCATCCTGTGCTTTGGGCATCCAGGCAGCTGCGATTGCTATGCTCTTTTTGGACTTAATCTGTCACAGCTGCCTCTAAACGACAACTGAGTAGTGGGTGAGGGGTCTGCTTGAATAAGCTGCATCAGCGATCAATTTACTATCTTCCAGCTATTCAAGATTGCACCTCATTTACTCAAAGAATGAACTGTTGCAAGACAAAATCTCTGCCAACAGCACTGAAGTAGGTCATGTTTCCACTGTTGCTCGAGCAGCAGGTACTGTCGGATACCCAATCACTGCAAGGGCAGCATTAGAAGACAGGATACGGATAAATCAAGGTACATGAATTGCAGCTAAACTATTCTAAGCTCCAGATTGGGATAAATACACTTGATGCAGGGTCAAATGATTTATATATAGTCAAATGATTCCTAAGTGAAATAACTGAATTCTATCATAATCTAAAAATTAAAGAAGTCATCTCATTTTTTTCAGTACACATGACAGTGCTGTTCAGCACAGTGCTGTGTTCACTAAAAGAGTGTGTGAATGTATGAACCCCACAAATATTCACTGAGTGCTAAATTAGGTATTCTCCATACCCATATTTTACTTACCTATTGTTTCTTCACAAATCACTGTAAAGTTCATGTCCTAATTATTTTATTATGTCCTTAATTTGTGGGTTAAATATATTTAGATTCCTTTTATAGTATGTTCATTGGAAAACTTATCAAGGCTGGAATATTAATGCACTCATATGGTGTTGGCAGAATACTAAGATCTGAACTAGGGCGATCACCCACAGTATCTCAGTTCTCCATAATATGGTCACTGTATTGGTTGGACTTCTAATAACGTGATGCATGAAATTCTAATGAAGGAAAATGGAAGTTTTCAGGCCTCTTGAGTCTTTGTTCTTAAAGGCAAACACTTCTGCTGCATTTTCTGGATCACAGCAAGTCAAAATGCCATCCAGATTAAATAAGAGTAAGAAATAAACTGCATCTCCTGATAAAAAGAATGGTGTGTACATTACAAGGAGGGAAAAGCATGTACAGAGACTTGATCAATTGTTTTCATCTCCTAGTTATTTTCTTTAATTTGTGTAAGGTTCTGAAATTGAATACACAAAGACATGCATCCACACAAATGCCTGCAATTAAGAAAAAATGACAGTCACAAGTATTGATGAATTTTTGGAATGATTGGAATTTTCATCCATGCTGATAAGAATGTAAAATATCACAGTCTTAGAAAACTGCTTGGCAGGAGCTTAGAATATCAAATGAAAATGACATCTAATCTGTAATGACAAAAAGAATACCTGCAGTTGCTAGGTACCATGGGGGAATAGGAGATGGGTGATTGACAAGGAAGGGCACAAGAGAAGTCTTTAGAAGTGAGGAGAAAGTTATTTTACTGATTGTGCTGTGGTTGCATGGACATAATTATTAATTAGGAATTGTCACATTGCACACTTAAAATTCATACATTTTATTGCATGTAAATTATAACTCTGGGGCTATGGAGTTAGAACACTTCTGCAATCATGAGGACCCAAGAGGCCTAAGACCACCTTAGTTTTACTCCTCAGGATGCACATAAATAGCGGAGTATGGCCACATCTGTATCCAAATCCTGTTAGGACAAGAGACTAGAGAGTTGCTGAGGCTTAAGAAAACCGCACTACACATAGAGAAGTAATACATGGATTAGTGATTTCAGAAGAAATACATCCTAATGTTCTCCTCTGGCTTTCATGTGGAACTACATATACATGAACTTACACAACACACACAAACACACACACCACAGATATTGCACAAGTAAGCAAATATAACTCAATAAAATTGATTTTGAAAATAAGACTCTAGATCTACTCTCTTAGGTATTCAGTTGTTAATGTCTCCCAACTTTGGGGAAGCTGAAATCACCATTCTTGTGAGTGTGTTTATCATCTGGCTTCATCAAACCATTGGATAATTTACTACTTCGTTTAGTGGCACTGTCTCCTATCATTGTAGCCCAGAAGTTTAAACAACCAATAGTGTAAAAAATTCAAGATGACGTCAAATCATCTGCCATACTGTCTATAGAAACCCTCAGATATCAGAACTATATACTCAGTATTTGGAAGTTATTCCCATGAGTCCATGTTTACATGAATAAATCTGCTTCTCCACTTGATCTCTGGTGCCAGCTCTGTGTGACTCAGTTTCCTGTAGCAATACGACATCTCCATATTTACAATGAATGGTACTTGCAACTTTCATCTACTATCACTCAGACTATGATAATATGCATTACACATTTATACCTACACATTAAAGTGTTTTTCTTTTTCCTGTCCTAAATAGTCCTTATCTTAAAAAGGAATTAAGACATATTACACAAGAGAGATAAGGTCAAACTCTTAGCCTACAATAGGGCTAACAGTTCTGAGGAAAGGACAATGACAAAATAATAAGCCCTATACAATAAAAGTCGTAGGGTCAAGTGCTCAGGAATGATCAAAGGTAAGAGCAAAAGTGGAAGAAGACATGAAAAGGGTAGGTAGGGAAGACTTGTGGAGCCCATAAACAGACATGATGATCATGGAAAAGATAGAAAACATAAACATTTCTGTACATATATGACAGCAGAATCCTCAATTGCCCCTAGCTTTACTTGTAGCTAGTAGAGGTAGATCTGATTTTTTTTTTTTCTTTACATTCTCTTTTCTCCTTCAGGTGGATCCTTCTATGAGAATACTAAAGACTGTTGCCTTTGTAGACACGGCTTCTTTTCTGCACCATACAAAGCATTGCTTACATTATTGGCTCTGTATTGGAATCACTTGGTGCACTTTGCTTCTCCATGGAAAATTGAGATTTTAATATTTTATTACTTAGTTACATAAATGTCTTTGTGTCTGTCAGATTGTTTTCCTATTTTAGGTTTGAGAGGAAATTATCTAAAATATTTAAAATTTAACAGTAAGGAGCAACTGAGCTATAAGATATATACATTTGTGTGTGATTATGCATATGGGCGCATGCATGTCCATGCACACACACACACACAACACACCAACCATAGCATCTTGACAAACAATTGCAGTTTAGAGCCACTTATGTAAGGGAAAAAACATAAACATACTTAAAGATATTTATCCTCACTTTTAACACAAAGCATGTTAAATATTTCTTTAATCATTACATTGATATAAAATATGATAACATTTTCAGTGATCACATTATGCTCCAGCTGATGGTCTCACATATTAAGATAAGCATAAATATTTTGGAAGGAAATTTGTTGATTCTTTTTTTTTTTTTTTTTAATCTAGTGAGTGAGAGAGAGACAGAGGGAGAAGAGAGATAGAGAATTGGCCTGCTTCAGCCACTGCAATCAAACTCAGATCTTTGTGACACCTACTGGGTGAGATCTTGTGCTTGCCTCACTTTTGCGGGTCTGGCTTATGTGGGATATGGAGAGTTGAACATTGGTCCTTAGGCTTAGCAGGCAAGTACTTTAACTGCTAAGCCATCTCTCCAGCCTGGAAACGTTGATATTTAATGAAAACATATTTGTCTTTTCAAGTCATCTAATACATAGGAATCTACCCTCCCTGTTTTGTAGAAATAAAAAAGGTTTGTACATAAGTTTATTCACTGAAATATTATATCTTTAAACTATTGAATACAATCATCTCAAAGGCCTTATTGTTGTTGAAAGGACCAAATGAACTATGCAATATATACCCATGGATTGTTAAAGTAGGCACTTAAGGAAGACTGGGGGAGATCTTTGTGCATTTAAAAGATTCCATGATATATTGTTAACTTAAAAATCACAAAATGCAAAAACAATATAGAATTATAGACTCTTCATTGTGTATAATAAAGAAGAAACAAGAAATCACACATAGTTATGTTCAATTGCACACAATTATTTAAAAAGAAAACTATAAGATTTATTGCCATTTGAATTAAGTGGAATTTTGTGAGGATAATGTGGGTATAAGTCTAATTCTCTCTGGACAGCTGTATAACTTCACTTTTTATTTTTAGATTTACATATCATGTAACCAAAATTTAGTGGTTGGAATGTGAATATATTTACCCAACAACATCAGGGATTTTTTGACCAAGGTTGAGCTTTAAACTTAAATCTCCAGCAGCCTGGCTGGAGGAGGTGTCACTGCGGCCAGATTTTTGAGTCCAGCCCTAAAGTGCATTCAAAGCCAGTTTGAGTTTTGGCTGTTTTTGGTGTTTGCTATTTTGTGGTGTTGGCTCTCTGATCTGCTTGGATCTAGGGAAAGGAGCTAGCTTATTCATCCATTGATGAATTTCCCCTAGATTTTTATCCCTGAAAGAAACCCTTTTCTTCCATAAGCTCTTTCTGATTGGATGTTTGTGCAAATATCTCATCAGGTATTTTGCCCAGTAGCAAGAATCCAAATGCAACGCAACATATTATCAATGATGGAAAATAAATATTAAATACACGGAGAAACAAATTTCCCTTACTGAATTTCAAGCAGATAGTATAAACCCACTGAAGTATCAAAAAAAAAAAAAAAAAAAGAAAGAAAACAACTGTCCCAATTAATTTCTGAGGAAAGTCATTTAAGATAATCAGGTGACTTTCAATGTATAAAAGAAGAGTATAAGCCATTGAGCAGGAAATAGTAGCATATTTTCCAAGATTTGCATGAAAATAAGTTTTTCATAGTCAGCATCTTTCACAATGTCTCTTTATTTTCCCTTGACCAAATGACTAGCAGTCATCTTTTGACCACTGGGTGTTGAGAAGGAAATGGAATGTATTTATCAATCTCTGATATACACACTGTCTCAGATACCAAAGTTGGGGGAGGTTGCAGCCCATAATTATGGATACTAAAAGAACAAAGATAATCCTCTGCAAAATAAGAACAATATTGCTTAGGGAATGAAGGGGAATGAGGAAACATTTTTAACAGATAATAAGACAAAGATAAATAGATCCGACCTGAAATGGCACACTGTAAAGAGCAGCAGTCAAAGGAAGTCTAGTCCAAGAGGTCATGTGCACTGTAGTTTAAATAAATGCCCACAAACAATGGGTGGATATCAGAATAGTATACTTTATTGGGTCTCAGTTTGGATTAAAAAAATGCCTGGAAATGAGAGTGAATATGATAGGAAAACAAAGGTAGAATTTATAGAGACTAGACAGACAAGAACTAGAAATAGTCCAAGTAAATATATGGAAGAGATCACTTGTCTGGTAAAACCCAGACAGGCTATAGTTCTAGAAGAGGAAAGGATTTCCAATTCTCGCTACCCAGCAGGATAAGCTGGGACTTTTTATATGGTAAAGTTCTTGAGCTTTCCCATAGAAACTGAGGGGGTGAGAAGAAACCCAAGACATGATTTTGAACATAATTTTAAGGAGACTCAGAAGTTGGTGGTTTGACTACACTTTGAGGAATTACTGTGATGGAAAACAATATGATATCATGTTTTCAAGCCGTGTAAAGAAAAAAAGATATGCTTGAAGTTTAGGCAAAACTAAGAACTTGACCGTGGATTTGGCTAATATTATCTCTCCAAATATAATGTTACATAACAGTAAAATTGTGGGTTAGTGCACACTTGCATTTCTTCATGCCAGTTAAATCTCATGCCAAGCATATGTGGAAACTAACTGAATAAAGATACTCTGTGTTCAGCTTTATCTCAGTGCCTGGAAGGGCTGAGGATTGAGCCTAGTTCTGAAAATCAAGAGTTTCATCATGATGCTATCTGCTTCCTACCTGAGAGTATAGAGTGCAAGAAGAAATGATCAATGCTCAAATCTCCCAAATCAGAGGCTGTATAGTGTGTAATAAATCTACTAATTCAGACCTGTCTTGTCCTCATGAACAAGTAGGTATGGGGCTCATTGTAAGGACTGACCTTCTAAGGAAAAATGACAAGCATTGACTAATAGAAGAGTAATATGTTGCTGAAAGTACTTTATGGTGGAAGTGCAGAGGGTACAGCTATCCCTAAGGGGAAGAACATTATCATGAACATTGAATTCTCTATTGATCATGGGTAATTCATGATGCTAGGTAGAGTAGTACTTCTGATTCTCAAGCTTTTCATTTACAAAATGAGTGCCATCCTATATATTTTGTTGGAGGAAAATGAAGAAAAATCAGGTGATAAATGTACTATGCATTATTGAAAGAAGGTAGGATTTAAAAGATGCTGGTGGTTGCCTTTAGTTCTAACTGCTAGAAAGTGAAGACAGCTTGAGCAGAGTTGTTTCAGTTGAACTTGAACAATGTAGTGAAAGCTAATTTCAAATTAAATAAAAGCAGCCAAGAAAGATAGAACCCTACCAGTTCATAATGTTACTGGACTGGAGGAATTCTGGGTTATATAATTCAATGTGTATAATAAAACATTATTGTTTTAATTACTTTTCTCATCCCTGTAGCCAAATAACTGACAAAAAGCAACTTAAAGGTGGAAGGATGTACTTTGGCTCACCTTGGACTGAGAGCACAATCAATTCATTATGTAAGGAAAGGCACAAGAACAGACACAGCTCATGATTGTGGTATGCACTGTGGGAGCTTCCACACATCTGACTGGATCAAGAATAAGGAAAAGAAGAATGATGGCACTCACCTGGATTTCTCCATTCCCCTTTTCATTCAGACTGAAAAGGACCCTAGCCCATGGGATGATAAGAACTTCCCATCCACAGTGAATCTGAAATGCTCTCACAGGTCCACCCAAAGTGTACCTCATTAATGCCATGGACATTTATTAATACACTATTGGCATGAGAAACTAACCATCATAGTTGTTAGAGCCATATATAAATAAAAATTTAAACTGGAAAGCTTAAAAGGTGATTTGAGTGCAATATGATCAATAAGAAGCATCACTTTTGCATAACTATCTCTAAGCCTTCCCTTTGCAGGAAAAATCCTCCCTCAGAACATATCTCCAGCCACTTATTTGATACTCTTCACTGGATGTCATTTATTTTCAAGATAAAACACTGAACCAAATGTCATTTAAGAACAATTTTTTTAAGACCTCAATATAAGACCAGAAACTCTGCTACTACTGGAAGAAAAGATAGGAGGAACCTTCCCTGATATAGGAGTGGGGAAAGACTTCCTGAACAAAACCCCAGCAGCTCAGGAAATTAAACAATCACTCAATCATTGGGGTCTCATGAAGCTTAAAAGTTTTTTCACAGATAAATATACAATAAACAAAGCCAACAGATAACCTGCAGAATGGGAGAAAATTTTTTTCAGCTATACAACTGACAGAGGCCCAATTTCTAGAATTTACAAAGAACTCCAAAGCCTAAACAATAAAATGTAAAACAACCCACTCACAAAATGGGGCAGAGAACTGCACAGGGAGTTCTCAAAGGAAGAAATACAAATGGCAAACACACACTTAAGAAAATGTTCAACATCCCTAATCATCAGGGAAATGCAAATTAAAACAACTATGAGATTCCACCTTACCCCAGTAAGGATAGCTAACATTAAAACAACAACAAAAACAACAGAAACAACAACAAAACTAATGAAAACAAATGCTGGCGAGGCTGTGGAGAAATACAAACCCTCTTTCACTGTTGGTGGGAATGTAAAATGGTACAACCACTATGGAAAGCAATATGGAGACTCTTGGAAAGGATGACTATAGACCTACAAACAGATCTAGTTATTCCCTTACTGGGCATTTACCCTAAAAGCTCCAACCCTCAGATCAGAGAGATTTGCTCAATCATGTTTATAGCTGTTCAATTCATAATAGCTAAGAGATGGAATCAATCCAGATGTCCATCATTAGATGAATGGATAACCAGGATGTAGTATATCTACACTATGGAATTCTATGCAGCAGTAAGGAAAAATGAAACAATTAAATGATTTTTAAAATTTATTTTATTTTTAGAGAGAGAGAGAGAGACAGAGGGAGAAAGACAATTGGTGTGTCAGGACCTCAGCCACTGCAATCAAACTCTAGACACTTGTACCACCTAGTGGGCATATGAGATCTTGAACATGACTCACCATCAAGCGTCTGGCACATGTGGGATCTGGAGAGTCGGAATGCGTGCTTAGGCTTTGCAGGCAAGCATCTTAGCTGCTAAGCCATTTCTCCAGCCCCAAAGCAAAAAAATATATATATATATTTTTTTTTTTTTTTGTAGGGTCTCACTCTAGCTCACGCTGACCTGGAATTCACTATGTAGTCTCAGGGCAGCCTTGAACACATAGCGAACCTCCTACCTCTGCCTCCCAAGTGCTGGGATTAAAGGTGTGTGCCCAGTCCTGTCCTGGTCCTGGAGAGATGGAAAGAGCAATTTCAATCTGGGTTCTCAAAACAGACTAAACAGCATGCAAGTAAATAAACAATGACTAATAATATCCCTTCCAATTGAAGTTCATCTCCACTTAGAACTTTAATATGCCTAGCTAAATATCTAAGATATTGAATCATTTTGTATAAATATACTCATTGAATGGTAAAGAAAATACCCATTGTCCCACTGATATTAACATCAGTTATTGAACACATACAACAGCCACTTTGTGAGCATTATTATATTTATGTAAATTGGCTCTGTCTTTTATTTTTCTTGTTTCCTTGACTACCAATCAGGAGACCATCATTATCTGTCCTCTGATGCTGTTTACTGAGATTTTGGTCCTCAAGAATTGGTGTTAGCATTACAGACCTTGACCATTACTCTTAGAGAATTTAAAGTATAAAAGAATAGATATGTGATGGAATGGTGTGATAGATTTTCATTAGAAAAAGAAAGAAAAATGAATCATGGAGTCACAAGGGGAAGATGAAAGTCACTCTTAAAATAAAATGTTCAGAGTAAGTATGGTCAATAGTGACATCTGACCAAAGGCATAGGTTCTAGCATCATGCCTTAGATGCACATAGCAACAACACAGTGCTGTTAAGCAGGCAATATTTAGTGTGACTTTTACCATTCAGCCTTCCCAACTTCTCATCTCCCCACGTCTCACACTTTGAAGAAACCAGGGTTCACTCACTATAATTTTTGCACTAGTTACAGTTCAATTTTTACCAAGTTCAGTGGAGTTTCCTGAAGATTATAAGACACATATCATGATAGTAATGACAAGGACCCCCTATTAAGTTACCAGTGAGAAAATTTGGGGTATGCCAATATTGAGTCATTGCTTTTGCAATTCTGTTTCTCCTCTGGAAATCTATTTTCACTGGGGAAAGATGAGTAGTTTGAGAAATCCATAAGGAATTTATGATTTTTATTTATCTCTGCCTCTCTCTCTTTATTTTATTTATTTATTTTATTTTTTTATCTCTCAGGCAGAGGGCAATTTGTATAGTAGCTGAAAGAAAAGCATCTTAACAGATGAAAGCCATGGTCAAGGCCTGTGGACATCATTGAGGAGTTAATGAAATTTCTGTGCCTAGAACATATTATTAGGCAACAGCTGAGATTGGAAAAAGATTAAGCTACTGAATTGCTGGCAGAACCATAGGAAGGAGTCTACAGTCAGCATTCATCATGTCCCATAGACAATGAACAATTCAGGAAATAGAATTGGGTGATTTGTTCTGAGCTTTTAAGCTTTTGTGCCCTGCTCCTCTGTGACCTAGATGAGTGGACATTGTTTCTCTTGCCCAATTCTTTCATTCCCCTTGTTCTAAGACTTTCAATAGCTCCTCTGTGCCAAGGTGCTGATAGCCTAGCATTCTAGACCTCCCGTACCCTTTTCAAGTCCCTTCCCACTGCATATCTCATTGTTGCCCTATAAAACTTGTTCCAGTTGTGTGTGTGGGGGGACAATAATTGTTCTGCAATCATTAAAATAGACACCCAATCACTGATCTTTGTTTCCACATATTTGTTTAGGTGGTTGTCCAATTTGCAAATCATCCTTCCCTCCTTTGTGGTTGCCTATGAGGCAAATGGCCCACGGGGGATTTTACACTAAAAATAGTAGATAGAATTGCTTGCCAGAGTACCGCATTGCACACTCCTGTGTTGACACCCTGATTAATTAGAAACATTTTCAGTTCACAATGAAACCGGAGTATTAAGATCAGGATAAGTCCATGAGAATGAAACTCATATTTCAACAAATTTCATAACATCTTATCATCAGCTTCCAAATACTGAGTACTTGTTATGTATCAGTTACTTTCTCATTCTTTTCTCATACCAGAAACAACGTATGAAAGGTAAAAGGTGTAAATCGGCTTAGAGTTTCATAGGTTCTAGTCCATAAGGGAGGAGAAGCATGGCAGGAACAGGAAGTTAGTGGGGTCACACTGTCATAGAACAGCAAGCAGGCCTGGCTGTAACATCCCAAGACCCACCTTCAACAGAGACACATTTACTCCTAAAGGTTCCACAACTTTGCCAAACAAGTGCAGCAACCTGGGGCTTAAGTATCAAATACATGAGTTTATTGGAGACATTTTATATTCAAACTATTGCAGACACCACACTGCATACTTTGCATGTGCTGCATTTGTTTTGTATCATAAATATTTTGTATAAGAGTCTATAAGCCCCTCCTCATTTTACATATGGAAAGACTATGGAATTTAAGAATTAAATAACTTTCTCCAAGCCAATAAGCAGCAAAGTAGAGATATAAAATGAAATCTCTTTGACATTAAATGATGTGTGTGATCATCAGACTCTGGTTGTCAACTTGACAGGATTTAGACTCACCATAGAAAAAAATCCCTAGGCTTTATTTTATGGGATTTCTTTTTAAATTTTTTTTTAAAGAGAGTGAGAAAGAGACACACACAGAGAGAGAGCGAGAGAGAGAGAGAGGGAGAAGGAGAGGGAGAGGGAGAGAAAAAAAATTGGCATACCAGGGCCTCAGCAACTGCATTAGAAATCCTGATGCTTGAACTACCTAGTGGGCAAGTACAACTTTGCGCTTTCTTTACCTTTATGTGTCTGGCTAACGTGGAATCTGGAGAGTCAAACATGGGTCCTTAGGCTATGCAGGCAAGCACCTTGACCACTAAGCCATTTCTCCAGCCACTTTTTATGGATTTTTAAATAAGATTAAATGAGGTGGGAAAACCCACCTTCATTATAGGTGATGCCATTCTATAGGCTGAGGGTGCCAGACTGTATAAAAAGGAAAATTAAGCTGTGCACTAGCATTCATCTCTCTACTTCCTGTGGATGTGACAATATGACTGTGGCTTTCTGCTCTTGCCATGTTTTACCAGCTACTATGAACTTTATCTCTAAACTGTAAGCCCAAAATAAACCCTTTCCTTTATTAAGCTGTAGCTGGTTGGGTATATCATCCTAGCTGGGAGAAAGAAATTGATAGAATTCATTCATTTCATTGATGTGCTGAAGACACATTCAATTTGAACGTGTAGAACAAAATGAAGATGAGAGTAGGACTAGAAAAAAAAATGCAGTATTAAATGACCCTGCAGTATTCTTGGGAACAGTTCATGAATAGAAAGATTGTTAGCATGGGAAATAGTTGTGGAAATGTTAACAAAGTCCTGTGTGAGAAAGTACTCAGAGGGGACACTAAGATTCAACCCCAGTGAACAAATGTTCATGCACAGAAGAAAACATGCGTTGTGATATAACAGCTTTCCTGAAAATTAACTGGCCCAAACATTCCTGCTTATAAATGTCCTAAGTTATCAAAAGAGCAATAAGCAACATGTATTTAATTCTTTAAGCTAATGAACAACAGACACAGTGGTTAGTTGTCACATGTCAGAAGCTTCAGTCACTGTCCCACATGACTTCTGGTCTTTCTTTAAAGAAGAATAGGAAAGGATTAGAAAAGATTGATGAAGAACAGTTCCTCTCCCTTCTGTTCCAGGCACAATGGGGTAAAGTCGATTGCCATACGCTTGGTTTTTTTCTTTAATTTGTTTGTGTAGTAAAATGCTTTGGATGCAGATTAAGTTTCCTCGCTCAATATTGCCTAATTGATTAACCTACCTTGGAGCACAAGCTTGCCAGGCTTTTGATAAATAGATTGAACGGTTTCTTTGCTTCATAATTGCTTCAGTAAGCAATAGCTCACATAGGTTGGGGAATCTAAATATATGGACAATATTTAGATTCCCAACTGAAAATATTCTCCACTATGGCAATTAAGAGTAATAAAATCTTCCTATATCATGGGTGCTATCCTCTTGTCATTCGACTATTTGTCCATTTGAAATTCTATGACAAAATACCCAAGGCAGGGAAATTTGTATATAAGAGAAATTTCTCACAGGAAGCAAGGCCTTTTACAGTATGTGCTACCTTCACTTTATCATGAGCCTTTGTCTAGTTATACCACTGTGGCAAAGCATCTGAGAAAGCATTATCTGTAAAAATTAGAAATTTATTTCTCATAGTACTAGTGTTCAAGATCAAGTTGGTGATAGCTTTGGTCCCTGTTAAGAGCATGAGATCTGGCCTTTACTTCAAGGTTGCATCCTGTCTTCATGTGGCAGAATGAACAAAGAACAAGGGGTGACACGTTCAATCATGAGTCCTTTCATAAGAGTGTTCCTGTTCCTGAGACTAGAGCTTTCATGATTTAATCACTTCTGAAAATGGACAACTCTTAATACTGATACAACATTATTTTTAGAAAGAAGTATTATTCAGCTTCAGGACTGGGTGGTGAAAAAGCTATGGGGCAGGTAGCCCAAAGACAGACAGTAAAAGACAATGTGTTCTTCATACTATTGACTTGAAACTGTAAAATGACATAATATCATCTTTATCCACCAAGAAGTTCTCATGGGTTAGAAATTGCCCTTTAGACTTGTGATATGAAAAACAATGTACAGAGTTATTAACTAATTGGTTCAAAGTAGAACAATTAGGAAATGTTGGACCTAAAATTCTAACCTAGCATTCTCAAGTCCTAATTCCATTCTCTTACCTGACTGATTCTCTTTTCACCAAAAAAGAGCCATGGATCATTTGTCTCCAAATAAATAAAAACTCACATATTTGAAATATGATTTAAAATTAAAATTAAGCAATGTATGACAAGATTAAAAGATTCTCAAAGTTAAATTCTACCACATCTCTTCCAGGTTAGGAAATATCATTGGCTTAAACAGGAGGAAGGGGCCTCCCTCCAGGGGCCTGTGAAGAAGGTGTTACTGCAGAGTGGACCATGGGAAAGAGACTTTGATCACTGAACAAAGGCATCACTTTCACAAGAAAGGGCACTGAAACAATGAGCCCCTGTCCAGTCCTCTGAATCAGAAGCAGCCTCAGGGCCTATCTCCAGTACAAAGCACACACCAGGTTTCCTCTCCAAACCTGACATGGTTGTTCCTATTTGATCACCAAATGGATCCACCTCCTGCAAAGAGAAAAGGCATCTTGTAGACTTTGCTCACAGTAGTTCTTCTGGCTGCCTGTACTCAGGCTCATCTCCTACCTGCCCCTGCTGGGCTCTTTCTTGACTGCATATGCACTCAAATGCACAGGTATCCTGCTTCAGCTATTAAGTCATTTCATATACAAGAAACAATGCTTATTGAGGAAGTTACATGTGCTGGGAATCTTGTGCACATCCTCTACTGTTAATCACTATTCATCAATAAAATACCCAATAAACTATTATAAGCCATGTAATAACATGTGACTTTGACCTTCAAGGAGCTCACATACTAGTGAGAGAAAGTAATGCAATAACACAGTTCTCAATGCATTGGGCATTTGGATACATAAAGTAGGAAATCTCTTTAGTGGCTGGGATGATGCAAAGATTTAGAATATACAAGGAATTACAAAATTCAGAAAGATGTTGCTGTTGCATACTATGTTCTTACTCTGTCAGAGGAAAAGAGAACAAATCAGCTCAGAATTCTGTTCTAACAGGTGGGAAAGGCATGTACTCAAGTACATGATATAATGTAAGATGGTAATTAAGGCTATGCAAAAAGTAAGTTAGAGTAATCTGCTATAGAATTACTTCCTCAGGAGCAGCTGCAACATTTAAAGTTGTGGTCAGAGAAGACTATCTGAAGAACCAACATTGATTAAGTTTTTTTTTCTTTTCTTTTCTTTCTTTCTTTCTTTCTTTCTTTCTTTCTTTCTTTCTTTTTTTTTTTTTTTTTTTTTTGACTTTTTGAGGAAGGGTCTCACTCTATCTCAGGCTGACCTGGAATTCACTATGTAGTCTCAGGGTGACTTTGAACTCACACTCTTACCTTAGCTTTCCAAGTGCTGGGATTAAAGGCATGTGCCACCATGCCTGGCTCTGGAATTAAATTGAATTAAAGTTTAAAGTTTTAAAGAGTGAATAAAAGTCTGTGTAAATTTGAATGTCACATAGGGAAAGTCATGAGAAAAGATTTTGGGTCAAAAATACATCCCATAACAATGCCTAAAATTCTACTATTATTCATTGGACAAGTGAACACTTAGATATATGTAAGTTTCCTTTCTTCTGCCATAGGACACAGAAGACTGATGTCCCCAGATAAAGCCCCTATAAGTCCACTTAGTGCCTTCCAATAGCTGACTTTGTCTTGAGATCTCTCCATTGGTAGGGGATATTGATGATTCCTGGAAAATCTCAATCTCTAGTCTTCTTTTCCTCTCTCCTGCACACGTGTTGGATCTGTGTCACACTGATATAGATAAGGAGGCATGTAGCTTTTAATGGAAGGCAGATAGCTAGGGGCCAGTCCATGGAAACATGGGTGGTGCCTTGTCTGCCCTGGCATGACTAGAACCTTTGTGTGATCCAATCTCATCCAAGACGGCTGCAAGCAAGAACTCTTGTTTCTTCCCCAGCTCAGCACAACTGTGGGCTGGCCCTCCCTGAGTCAGCCTTTTGAACTCACCAACCAATTAGGTCTCTCCCTTGCACACCTGATTCTGATGAGGAGGATATTTGAAACATATAACAGGGCTGGAGTGCATGTGTAAACCTCTTGGTCCCTTATGCCCTTGCTTCTTCTTTGCTATTGGTCCATTTGGTAAGCTCTTGGCTCTTTCCCAAGGGGTTGGAAGTCTCTTCCATTTGCCTTACTTCCCCCTAGCAACACTGCACAGAGGGGTGTAATTCTTTGAGCAGAGCTATCCTGTTTTGTTTTTGGGTGCTCTCATGCTTTGCTACATATGTAATCTCTCTTTAAGCTCTGTGCCCCTCACTCTCCCTTAGTCGTCTCTGACCTCCTATGCTAGTATATTTTGCAGGGATAGGTGTTTCTCTGTCTCCCCTCCCCATTCCCAGCCAGGCTGGGAAGGGGGAGAAATTCTTTTGGCTTGGACTTGAATGATAGCTCTCCATCTGGATCCTAACTGTGAGGGTTTGAATCATATTTCCCCCATAAACTCATGAGCTTTGAATGCTTGGTTCACAGGTGATGGAAATTTGAGAGGTGGAGCCTTACTGGAGAAGGTGTATTGCTGGGGCTGGGCTTTGAGCAGTTATACCCAGTTTCCGTTTGCTAGAGTTTGGATCAATCTTTTGCTGCTGTTTGCTACATACTATGGCAGAGGTGATGTCAATCCAGTGCTCATGCAATATCTTCCTTGACCTCATGGAGCTTCCCCTCCAGATCATAAGCCAAATAAACATTTTTACTTCCATCAGCTACTTGTCATTGAGTGTTTTGTTCCAGCAATGAGAAAGTAACACTAGAAAATTGCTACCCAGAGAAGGGTGGGGGAGCATTGCTACTAGAAACCTGGTTGTGGCCTTTTAGAACTTACTTTTTGGGGAAATGTGGAAGGACCTAAAATCTGTGTTAAACAGATGGCTTGCAGTGCTGAAGGCAGAGTTTGATGAACTAGTCAGGTCAGAGTTGAAAGACTTAGTTGTAAACAGAACTATGGACTCTGCAGGCTTGGCTTATGAGGGGAAGAAAGAACTTTGTCCGGACTGAGCTAGAAGCAGTGTGTGTGAAATACAGCATTCTTCATGCAGGCTTGAGCTTGGAACAAATGTACTGGTGTGAGTAGAAGGATATAACTCAGAAAGAAATGTTCAGTTGTACTTGTTAAAGAAATTACAGTCACTTAGATTGTGACAATTGTTTCTGCATTGAGACAAAAGAAATGCTGGTTTTAGAGTGGGGTTCTGAATGTTGAAGGACTGACCTGCTCTTTAAAATTGCCTTTATCTCCCTCTACTAGTTTAACAAATTTGGCAACCTACCTGGTGTTATGGCAGTATAATAAATGCAGGAGATAGAGGGTCACTGGATTTATAACAGTTTGCCTTTTGGAAATAGCGACTGGGTAATTTGAAGCAGGCTTGTTGGAAGGTATATGTGGAGGTCCAGTGGAGCCAGGAGGATGAACTATGGGTTGCAGTGAAGACCCCAGGATCTGTCAGGACTATGGGAGGGCTGCCAAAGATAGCTGCTGGCTCTGCATGGATTGTTTCCTTATTTGTGAGCAGCCAAGCTTGGCTGGGGGAGGGCAGAACTGGAATGCCAGAGACTTCATCACTAGTTACAGATGTCAGATGTGGAGCTACAGGGTTTGATTTTTTTTTCTCTCTCTCTTTTTTTTCATGTTCATTTTAGACCTGGCATTGTCTCAATATTTTCTTGTAATGCCATATTTTGCAGTGGGAATGTTTATTCTGTGCCTTTATGTTATTTTGGTTTTACAGGCTAACAGTTAAGAGACCTCAGATTATGAGCATATTTGAATACTGTTGGGATTGAAACAAACTATGGGGACTTGTAAAGTTGGACTGAATATATTGCACTTTACATAATGGATAATTATGCATTTATGGTGGCCAGGGAAGGAAGGTGGTTTTTTGAAGTCACTGATAACTTGGGCAAGGAATCAATGTTGGGGTTCACTGATCTGGATCTCCTGTACTTTAATGGATATCTAATCCATCCCAGAAGTCTAAACCCCATCAGCACTGCTTCCAACACCAATGAGTCTTTCATGTATCTTACCTTTTGGGGAGCTCCTTCTCTTTAGGGGAAAATCAAGCTAAAAATGGATAGACAAATGCTATGAGCTACAAGGTATGCAGAATTAATCAACATAAAGAGAAAAAAATGAGCAAAATATGTATTTAGATAGAAGATAATAAAAGTGCAAGGGAAGAATAAAACAACTATGGGACTAAGAGACAAAGAATTAGAATCCAGAATTAAGCAGATTAGTGAGGAAGAAGGCCAAATTCAGAAGCAGAAGATCAAGTCAAAATTTAGAGGAAAATTAATTTTTTTAAAAATAATTTTATTGGGGACAGTTACTCAAACATTTAAAAATGGTAATTTGAGTATAATGGTTACACTTATGAGAACTATAAAATACAATTCTACCTCTCATTTATTCTATAATCCTTTCAACATGAATTGTACACCTAATTAAATTCAAATTTTTGTTTCACAATGAACTCACCAGGGTCATGAGTGTGACTGTACTATTTGGATGCTAGACTGGTATTCAATGCAATGTAAGACCTAAAAGAAACCTTAAGTACTAATATCTGTAATGTCACCAAAGTTTAGAAAGCCACTAGAATTGAAAAGTAAAGATCTGTTGCCATGGTAAAGTTGCCGAGACAGAAAGAAAATCAGCAATGCATCAGAGGGCTTCCTTCATGGTGTCAATCATAAAAGTATAACCAAAATGTCCTAATATTGACAAAATCACTATTGTCTATTGTGGTTTATTTTTAATGAATGAAAGCACAAGACAGGTAGTATTAGGTACTAATACTAATGATTGAGAAGGCTATGGGAAAGTACACATACATAGAACATGATTGCAGCTTGTCAGGCAAGCAAATATTCCTGTGAATTGTAGGTCAAGAATACATAGACAGATAATCAAATTCTGAGCTCAGTTAAAGCCAATCAATCATCTGACTTGTAAGCGTGAGGATATGAGTTCACATCCCCAGCACCCACGGCTGTGGCTGCTTGCCTGTAAGTCTAGTGCTCAGTAGGTGGCAACAGGAAATCCTCCAGGCAAGCTGGTTAACTAGATTTGCAAGATCTAATAAACCTGGGTTCAAACAAGTGACTGTATCTTAATAAATAAAGGAGGAAGAAATAGAAGACACCAAATATCTACCTCTGACCTCCACATCCATGACCACACATATGTGTGCCAGGCCACCTACCCTATCCATACTAAATAATGAACTGTAATGTGCTAGGTCCAAAAAACAAGGTGGAAGGTGAGGGGCTACAGTTAAAATTAAAGAGGGTGAGGTAGTTCTTATCAGATGTGCAATTCCACCACTTGGGTTTCAGAAGCAGGAGAATATTGAACTCAAGGCACATTAGTGTTCACAATGAGTATCCTGTCAGTCTCAGCTACATAACTGACTTGAACATACAGAGATATAGGAATTGAATAAACAACAACAACAACAACAACAACAACAAAAGACTCTTAATAGCCAAGTGGCAGAGAGTTTGGGACTTGGATAGGAGTACAAAAAAGAATAACAATTAGAAGACCATAGCTAGTGGCTACAGATGTCTTTCCCCCATGTTTTGGCTTCCAGAGAGTTAATTTACTTTTATTGGTTTTATTTATTCCTCTTACTTCTGGAAACCACTTCTCAGAAACATCCTCCTATGTGTTCATTTCTACTTTCTGTTTACTTCTTTATATTGTTTTTTTATTTTTTATTTTTTATGGTGTCTCTGATGTAGATCAGGCTGACCTTGAGTTTATAATCCTTCTACCTCAATTTCCCAAATGCTGACATTAAAAACATGTATCACTATTTATTTCAGAAAATTGTAATTTTAAACTACATAAGATTATGCAAGGTTAATAATTTAAATAATGCTTTTTAAAGTGAAAAAAAAGAAAGAAAACATGTATAACCACACATGGCTGAGGAATCGTCTTCTTGATGAATGTGACAGGTACACCTGTTCTAAGAATTTCCTTACCCCTTCCTCATGGAATGCAAAAGGAAGGAATAATTTACTCTCAATTTTACATAGGTACATACACTTTTGTTTTCTTTGACTCACTTATATTTTCTTTTATTTTCCAAGCACACTTACTGAAGGATCACTGGCCTCTCCAAAAGAGTATGAACCAGGCAAGCCCTTTATTTATTCATGATTTATGACAGAAGCTTCATGTTTTTATAATAAGGGTACCTAACAGCACACTTGTGTACTGAGAACCTATCCCAGCAGACGCATCAGATGGCATGCCTAAGTCCCTTTGGCTACAACTACAAAGATAGATCCTGGAGGTGATACAGGACTGATGGAGCATTGAGCTGAGAGGCTTGTGCAATACTGACCTCTTGCTACCAGTAAGAAACAAGGTACAGGAACTGTCAGATGAGCACTGTCCATGAGCAAGAAATGTTTTCTGGCATTTACTGAAACACTTGAGTACTTAGTCTCATGAGATTTTGAGAAAGTTCTACAGGGCAATAAACACTTCTCTTCAAATAGCAAGGAAATGCCAAAGGGTGATGGAGAAAATGGTGTAATAACTGTGGATGTTTTTATAGACTCTGTGAGACTTTGTTATACCATGGAAGTGATTATGTTGTAATTGCCACTGACTTGTTTAGTATTATTTTGAGACCCTTTGAGACTTCAAGCTTGGCAATAGAAATTCTGGTATTTTAATGTATTCTGCAAAACAAAATTTTCTCACCATTCTCTTTATTCAGATTTGGCCTGAGTCATGTGTTTGTCTGACTGCCATTCCTTTGAGCCACAGTATATATGTGGGGCTAAGCACTTTTAATAAGATTGTCCAACCAGGATCACTTGAAAATGGGAAAGCTGTTTGCTAATGTTATTTACTGCAGAACAGAGGTTTTGTGGACTAGAGACTGAAACAAATCATTCTCTTAAATTATAACTTGAAAAGAATTCTGAGAAATAAATATTCCTAAATCAGTGGAAAGAGACATAGGACCACATAACTTGATGACAAGATAGGGAATGGGGATATTTATGAAGTGTTCTTACCTTGAATTAAATATTAAGATAACTTTCACATGTTATAATACTTTAATGGACTTACTACACAATTACATAGTGAGGTAGATATTGAATTATAATATTATTCAGGTTATCATCACAGAAGTTGGAGCTATTATCCAACCATGTTCTGTATCAAACATTCCTCTCAGTCTGGCTTGCAGATAATAGCTCAGAATGAATCTTGGTTCTCACCAGACTGTGTTTCCCTACATTAACAATATTGTCTGCCATATACTCTGGGCACCAGCCTAAGTTATTGCAGAAATCATCTCAAATTCTTGAGACAGTCAAATAGTATAGGTATTATGTTTTCACAATTTTAAGTGAAAAACTAAAACAAAGAAAAGTTATATGATGTGGAAAATTTTACAATGCATAAATGTGGCAAAATCTGAGTTTGAACTTCAAATTGTATAGTCTTAAAAACATACACATTTCCTTCCTTTTCATTATCTTTTAAATCTCTGCTCTCTGAAATCTTATTTTCACAAAGGTACTATATTTGTTTGTATATGTTGATTATAGTTTTAACTATTTTTTTCAGGAATTAAGGGAATGCAATCATACTTTAGGTCTGGCAGATGGAAGCCTGAAGTAACTCAGAGTCTTAGTCCAAGAAGGGCTAGGGAATTGAGTTGTTTATTGACTTTCAATGCACATATGAAGATGTACAACAGGTACCTAGTTATAGGCAAAAATCACCATAAGCTTAGAGATCAGTCAGATACTAGAAATAATTCCAGACAGAACAGTTTGGCATACATATTTGGACAAATCACATCACAGTTGATAGACTGCTTTCATTTACCATGGCAGGGTGACCGCCTGCTAAGGCACATGTGTAATGTCAGGATAGCAGTAGACTGGACTAGTGTCTGTGTTTGATCATGGAGCCCTGTGAATAACTGCCAGACAAGAATGTTTGGCATTTCACTGAAAACCTTTTGCAAACCTCCAGGGGAGAAAAAAAATAGCATTGTTAGAGAGAACTATGTCAAAGCTTACTTCCATGGAAGAAACAGAAAGATAGAAGAATCTGGAAATACTGAGAAAGGTGGATTCAAATGGAAGCAACATATTTGAGTCACTGCAAAGAGGATAGGAGAGAATAGGTCTCCAAGGAAAAATCTGTAGCTTTGTCAATTCCATTCCCTTTTCTTGTCATAAAATGATAGAGATTTGCTGAACATGGCACCTGCTGCTCTGCCTTTTGGATATGAATGGAGAAGCAAAAGAGGGAGCTAATTGTTTACTAGACATTGAAGTTCAATTTGATGTTGTTTTATTGATGCTCTATGGGGACTGGAAGTCAGCTTCTGCTGCATAGGCAGCACCCAACAGCAAGTAGAGGAAAGTGGCTATAAGGGAAGCCATGAAGGTCACTTTGGCATCAGGGTAACAGCCTCATGGAATGCTGGAAAATATCAGCTCTGATGGCAAAATATAAAAGGTATTCGATTTGGGATTCAATATAGAGGTTCTGAGAAAAATGATTTGAGTTCAAGAAAATTTTATCAGACAGAAGAGAGAGGAAGGAAAGAGCATAAGGGAGAAAGGCAGAGAGAAGAGCAGTAGAAGAGAAAGATGGAATGCATGCCAAGGAAAGAGCAAGAGGGCACACAAGAACAAGAGAAGGTTATTAGGATTATGGAAGAGGAGGAGAGAAGTTGTTCTGTGAAGGAGGGTCCTTGGGTAATATGTTGAATTAGAGGTTGGGAAAGTGATATTTCTCTCTTCCCAGCCCTCATAGCCACAATTACTATAATAGGAAATGGTTCCAAAATCCCAGAGCTAGTCTTCGCATGGCCACAGAGGAAGAAAGATAAGTCTAGTTTGTAATGTATCTGGGCTTAGTCTACATGAAAGAGGCAAGTAGGTTCAGAAATGGTTCACAAATATAATCATCGGCAAGCAAGAAAGGAACTCACATTTATTATGCAATTTTCAGGTGTCTTAAAAGCACAGAGCCATAGACTAGAAGCTTTTTGATTTTTATCATTGACAGTATCTGCTTTCTTCACATCTATTTGCAAATATGAAAATTAAGAGTGTGTAGTAGTAATTGACTTTCCTATTTTTTTAAAAAAATCTAGGAAGTACTAGAACTAGGCATCACACTTGACACAGCATCCTTTCCAAGTTCATGTTTTATTCCCATTTCACAGAGTTTCCTAGCATTATCTCTAACACTATAATTTCTGCCTTTTTAGTAATCACAGAAAAATATATTGTTTCCATTTCCAAAGAGAAATTATGTTGGTTTTATGTATACATTACCAATGTAATTTATTCATAGATTTTTGTTTTAATTTATTTATTGCTTCCAGTTATGAATTTAACTTTTTGATTCACTGTATAGTACTTTCTTGTGAAGAATGATATAGTGGTATAGCAAGGGACCGCCTGGTACATAAGATAATGCCCTCCTCTAGCACTCAGAACCATTCACATGTTCTGTATGGATATATTTTCAGAATAACTGGAGGCAACACCTGTATGTCCCTTTTACCTAAAATTGCAAATGTTAACATAAAAGTAATATAGAGCATTACAAAAGTTTAGCTATGATGACCTCTTAAGTGTCTGGATGAGGCTGTGTTAAGGGAAGCAATTGTGTAGCTAGTAATGGTTTTTATCTGATTTTGCCTCAATAAACAAAAGTCATTGTGTTTTATATATAAAATGTGAAGTAGTTCTAAGTTTGGTGCCTCCACCTAGTAAGCAGGTGTTTAGCTTTTAATTACACATAGTCTATGCATCCCCTTAGAGAATTCCTTCCAAATGACTTCTCTCTGGAGAGAGGTGATCTGTCTCTGGAGAACAAGGGGAAACCCTGCAAGCTTTCACCATCATGCTGCAGCAATTTCAGTAGCTCCCTATTTTGATTCCCTGATCTTCACACTTCCTCCTCTTTAAACTAATCTCATTTTACTAAGGAGCATGTTTAAATATTTTAGTGTAAAAAACAGATACAAAACATATTAGGACTGGAGAGATGGCTTAGTGGTTAAGGTGCTTACCTACAAAGCCAAAGGATCTAGGTTTGATTCCTCAGGACCCACATAAGCCAGATGCACAAAGAGGCACGTGTGTCTGGATTTCATTTGCAATTGCTCGAGGCCTTAGTGCACATATTCTCTGTCTGCCTCTCTGTCTGCTTTTCTCTCTCCCCTCTCTCAAATAAATTAATAAAAATAAAATATTTTTAAAAATCATAAATAAGATAACAAATTGTTACTAGGCAAACAAGTTTGAAGCCATTAACAGGAATAAATACTGAACTTTTTAACCCACGTGTCTCTAATTCAAATTCCTTCCTCCACCAAAACCCATCATAGCTCTTACAAGTAATCCCTTGTTAGTGGTTTAAAATATTTTGCCTCTAAGCTTTCACAAGTACTGTTGTTCCATTTTAACTTATGTGTTTTAAATAGTGTTTAGTCCACAAATACCACTATCGCTTTTCCTCCATTTTTTCTTGCAATTTGTTCTTGGAATGTTTATGTATACATGTTTGTATGTGTATACACATATGTGTGTGTGATGGGCAGAGGTTGATATTCAGAGGCCTTTCTTAGCCACACTACTCTTTGAGACAAAGTATCCCTGTGAAATTTGAGCTCACCTATTCTGTCAGACTAGCTCTTGAATGAGCCCCAGGAACTCCTTGTATCCAATGCTCCAGTGCTGGGATTACAGGTTTAAATTGCAATACCCAGCAATTGTATGTGGACAGTGGGGATTTTAACTCAAGTCCTTATGTTTGTATAGTAATCTATTGTGTTATCTAGCTTATGCAGGTCCTAATTTAATTTAATCTACTGTGCTATCTCCCAAACCCCTATCTTTAACACAATTTGTCTAGTGAAGAGCCCAGGGAATGTGATTTGTAGAGTTTTCAGTGATCTGGCTTTTGCTGATTACCTGGTCATGTGCAATTCAGCACCTTCTCTGAAGCTTCAAACTGGCAGCTAAATCAAGAGGCCAGATTGCTTTTACATTCAGATTCTCTGGAATATTATGGGTGTTGCTGGGTGTTTCACTGGGAGACATTGCATATCTATTTGCATCTCAGTGCTTGGATCTACTCATCCATTTAGTTGACAAATGTTGATATTCAAATTACATTATGTCTATTTTATTTTTAGATGGAATGGTTTATATAAAGAGACACATCAGCCATCTACTGTTTTATGAGCATTGGTACAGTTCATATGAGAAACATAAGATACAAACTTAAGCTTTCACTTGCAAAAGCCAGATTTCTAAATAAAGATTTGGATCCTCTACCCTCCAAATGTGACCAAGTAATTATGTCATTTTGTTTTCTTTAAAATACCATAATAAACTGATTAGCTTAAACATGTGTGATAGAATTTAATAGACTGCAATTGCCAAATATTTTGAAGCTCAATAGTTCAATCTTTGTCCAGTCGGTTTCCTTATGAATGGCTTTTGGTAACTAGTGAACATGCCATCAGCAATCTCTTATTGCCTGTCCAATATCTCCAATGGCAGCATGTTCTAGAAGCAACTTGAACAACCTCAAACCTGGCACTTAAGGAATCTATATAAAACCTGGAACTTAGGGTGTTTATATAAGTAGTCTTAATGCCTCCTCCTTATCATCTTCTTTCTGTCTTTCTTCTCACTTGTTACTCTCTCTTCCCCTTCCTCCTTCTCTTCGTTAATTGAAAAAATGGTGTAGTATTTGGACTTACTATTAGTGGACTGATGATTGTTAATTCTTTTTCATTGGGCAGAACTAAAAGAAAAAAAATACAGATATAGACATTGGTATATATAAATAGCTGTACAGAGTTAAGTATACCACTGGCACTTCCAATTTAATTTTATAACTACAGGGTTGGAGTAATGGCTTAGCAGTTAACAAGTTTGCCTGCCAAGCCTAGGGACCCAGGTAAGCCACATAAGCCAAATATACAAGGTGGCACATGCTTCTGGAGTTGTTTGCAGTGGCGAGATGCCCTGGCACACCCATAATCTCTCTTTCTCTCAAATAAATAAATAGTTTTTTTTAATAAATTTAGAACTGCAAAGCTTATTGTTCCTTATGAGAAGCACACAATTTTCTATGTAGTATGTATTATACTTAATTTTTAAATTCTATATATGTATGTATTTGTGGTGTGTTCATGTATGCACACAAATGTGTATAT
Source organism: Orientallactaga sibirica (assembly GCA_036365145.1). NCBI lineage: Eukaryota > Metazoa > Chordata > Mammalia > Rodentia > Dipodidae > Orientallactaga > Orientallactaga sibirica. Next base: position 16,978,216 of record JAEOAD010000034.1, read on the forward strand.
TTACACATACATGTGTATGTGTGCATGAGTCTGGAGGGCCAGAGTTAATGCAAGGAAATTGAGTCTTTTTCTATAGCTCTCTACTCTTTATAATCTCCTTCTTCTTCTTCTTCTCCTCCTCCTCCTCCTCCTCCTCCTCCTCCTCCTCCTCCTCCTCCTCCTTCTTCTTCTTCTTCTTCTTCTTCTTCTTCTTCAGAACATATTTTGTACAGATACATCATGTGTTGATGTACTCTTTTTCCCCATCCCTGCCTCCATTCCCCTGGGGACCTTCCTCAGTAAGGTTGCAGGTATTCCCCATGAGGTTGTGGGTAGTGTGTTGTGGGAGCAGCAGTTAGTTATTTTGCAGAGAGGGAATGCCTCTGAGCATGATGTCTCAACCTATGGATCTTACAATCTTTCTGCCCCCTTTTCCACAAAATTCCCTGAGCTGTACTGGGTGAGTTTTAAGACTACTTCAGTGATGAGCTCTTAGGAGTCTCTGAATCTCTGCTTTGGTAAGTGTTAAGTAGCCTCAGGGTCTGTCTCCTTCACCCCAGCAAAGATTATCAGGTTCAATATCAGGTTCAGTTCATGCTCATCTCCCCAATTCCTCTGTGGTTTCAGCTGTGGCTTGACTGAAGTGCTAGGGGTAGTTTATCTGCTTGGGTCTCGCTGCCTTCTGAAAAATAAGAACAATTAATCCAGTGGAGGACATAGTCAGCATAGTTTAAATGGAGTAATCATTATTAGTCAGGGGAGAATTTGGTGTATGCAACCCCTCTTTTAGCCAAAGACTAGGGAGAGCTAGACACTGGAGAGCATAAACTTTGTTTCCATAGGATTCTGATCTGGTTCTTAACACCAGATATACATCCTTACACTGAATGGATCTCTTAGCCAATCAGAAAGCTATTGGTTACCCACCAAGGCTGTGTGCTACTATTACACTGGCATGTACATCCTGTCAGGGTATTTGCTTTGAGTAGCTTAGGCCTCTCATTGCTCATACCATTGTTGGCCACTTTCCCCAGGTAGGTCATGTTAACTTTTCCACACTAGATAGACTAACTTTCCTGGGACTGGCTCTCTTCTGGATTCCATCCAGGTCTCTCCATGTTCTGTGTCAGCAGCATATGGTATCTTCAGCAATAGGGTCTTACCATTTGTCTCAGATGGATAATCAAGTGCTTTGACAGAAACCCATTTTGTTTTGGGGACCATGTAGGTCTCTCTGATCAACAGCTCATTGTGGGTAGCTGATTTATGGTACAGGGCATTACAGGCCAGAGATTTAAAAAAAAAAAAAAAAAAAAAAAAAAAAAAAAGAGTATAGGCTTCATCCCACCCTCTCCAGGGCCCTTCTTTTCAGTTGCTCTCCCATACTCCTGTTGAGGGTTATATCTTTTAGTCTATCTCCAAGGATAAAGGTTTCTATAGTATGAATTGATTTTGTATTTAGTTTTGTGCTTTCTTTGCCCCACACTCTTTCCCCTACCCCCAGACCCTTCCATCCCTATGGTCTGAGCCTTGATTTAACTATCAGGTATATCAGCAACTCAAACTGGTCCAGGTTAGGAACCATACATAAGTGAGACCATGTGACATTTGTCATTCTGTGATTGTATGAGTTCATTGAGTATGATCTGTTCCAAATCTTTGCATTTTTTCTACAAATTTCATTGTATCCTTTTTTCTTACTGCTGTGTTGAATTCCATTGTGTAAATATAACATAACTTTGGTATCAGTTTATCCAATGATGAGCAACTGGGTTGATTCCAATTCTTTGTTATAATGAATTGAGCAGCTATAAACATGGTTGAGCAGATCTCTCTGCAGTGAAGCATGGACCATTTATGACAAATGCCTAATAAGGGAAAAACTGGGGTTGTTAGTAGCTCTACATTCATAATTTACAGGAATCTCCGTATTGAGTTTCTTAGTGGTTGTACAAGTTTATATTCCCATCAACAGTGGATGAGGGTTCCTCTTTCCCTTCATAGTCAGCAATATTTGTTGTTGTCAGATTTTTTAAATCATTTCCATCCTTAGTGGGGTAAGATAGAATCTCATAGTTGTTTTAATTTGCATTTACTTAATGGTTAGGGATGTTGAACATTTTCTTTTTTATTTTTTTTGAGGTAAGATCTCATTCTAGCTCAAGATGACCTGAAAATCACTATGTAGTCTCAGGGTGGCCTCAAACTCACAATTATCCTCCTGCCTCTGCCTTCCAAGGGCTGGGATCAAAGGCATGCATGACCACACCTGGCTTTTGAAATTTTTCTTGAGTGTATGTTAGGTATTTGTATTTATTCCTCTGAGAATTCCCTGTTCAGTTCTCTGCCCCATTTTTGGTGTGGGATGTTTGAATTTTTTTTATTGTTTAATGTTTTGAGTTCTTTGTAGACTCTAGATATTAAACTTCAGTCAGTTGTATAGATGGAAAAAATATTCTCCCAATCAATGGGAAATCTATTGGCTCTGTTTATGGTATGTTTGTCTGGGCAAAAGCTTTTCAGCTTCATGAGATCCCATTGATTGAGTGATTGTTTAATTTCCTGGGCTTCTAGGGTTTTGTTCAGGAAGTCTTTCCCCACTCCTATATCATGCAGAGTTCCTCCTATTTTTTCTTCCAATAGAAGAAGAATTTCAGGTCACATATGGAGGTTTTTAATACATTTGGACTTGATTTTTGTGTATGGTGAGATGAGTGGGTCTAGTTTCATTTTCTGCACATGGTTATTCAATTTGTCTAATGCCATTTATGGAAGATGTGTTCTGTTCCCAATCTACTTTATTGGCACCTTTATTAAAGATAAAGTAGCTATAGGTACTTGACCTAAGGTCTGGGTCTTCTATTCCATTAGTCTATGCTTATGTTTATTGTGATTATTAAAATCGTATTTCATATGGATACATCATATGTTGGTACCCCGTTTTCCATTGTCCTGTCTCCATTCCATTAGGGACCCTCCTTAGTGGAGTTGCAGGTATTCCCCATAAGGTTGAGTTTATGTGTTGTTGGATCAGCAATCAGTTATTTTTAGGGGGAGGTAACGTTTCTGGGCATGATGTTTCAACCTGTGGCTCTTACAATCTTTCCAACTCTTTTCTGCAAAATTCCCTGAGACATGGGGGGTGAGACTTAAGTATATTTCAGCAATGAGCTCTTAGAATCCTCTGGATCTCTGCTTTGGTAGGTGTTGAGCATCCTCAGGGTCTGTCTTCTATATCCTAGGGCTGATTATCAGGTTCAGCATGGAAGCAGCACTCATATTCACCTCTCTAATTCCTCTGTGGTTTCAGCTATGGCTTGGATGAAGTACAAGGGTTACTTTTTCTCCTCAAGTCTCATTACCTTCTGAAAAAGAAGTACAGATTCTCCAACCAACAGTGAAGTCAGCATAGCTTAAATGGGATGAGCATTATTAATTTTGGAAGAATTTGATTATGTAACCCCTCTTTTAGCCAAAGACTAGTGAGAGGTTGACACTAGAGTACATAATCTTTGTCTCCATAGGACGCTGATCAGGTTCTCAATTCCAGATATGGGTTCCTTTACATTGAACAGATCTGTTATCCAACCACAAAGCTATTAGTGGTGTGCAGGCGAGGTGCAGAGTGTAATGAGTAGGTCAAATCCCTGTTTCCTGGCTCCTCCCAGTTCCCTGGTTTAGGTTCCCTACACATGGAGGTCTGTGGGCATGGTGTAGAATGAGTAGGCCAGATCCCAGTTTCCTGACTCCTCCCAGTTCTCTGGTTCTGGATGGTGTGATGGTGGACAGAGCATGGAGTGAGTAGGTCAGATCCCTGCTCCCTAACTCCTTCCAGGTCCCTGGTCTTGGTAGGTCACATTGTGCCTTGCTTGGGGAGGCCTGGTCATTATGTGGGCTATGGAATCAGGCCTTTTGCTCTGGTATCCTAACTGGCCACTGGGTACTAACATCTCTGTTTATCTGAGTCACAGGTTGCATGGACCAAAGGACAAAAACTTGCTTACTCCTCAATAAAATAATCTCCCTAAAATGGGTAGACCACAATGCAAAAAAGCCAATGAAAGTCAGAAAACAGAAATATCTCCACCAAGGGTGTGTAGTCCTACAATCGAAGCCTCTAATGAAATCATAGAGATATCAACAGAAAGCCAATCCTAAAGTGAAAACACAATGACCAATGAGACCCTGATTTAAAGAGAGAGAGAGAGAGAGGGGGAGAGAGAGAGAGAGAGAGAGAGAGAGAGAGAGAGAGAGAACTGCTGAATTGGAAGGAAAGCATGAAAGAACCAAAAATCGTAGCAATGAAATTGAACAGAATTCTCTCTTAGAGCATTCAGCTTTTGATAGTAGGCTTAACATGATTGTAGAAAACATTAGAACCCTCAAAAAAAGATATGAAGGAAATGAAAGTGAGTCAGGAAATGAAAGAGGCTTGGACAATAGAGAGGGTAGGGCTTGAGGGAAGGGAAAGGGTGTCAGGGGAACACAAAACTGAACCCAAATTGAGCTGGTACCATAGAAACCTATGTCCTGGAACTTAGTCTAAATGGTTGAACCCTCAATAGGACCTTAGTGTGAGTACCTAAATCAAAGGGCCCTGAGAGGATGAGATGAAGCCCAACCTTAAATTTCTCCTGTTTCTCTTCTTTTTCTGTATTTTTCTTTTCACTTGGTGCTGGCTTGTATTTCCATGTACCAGGACACAGTTAACATCCACAATGAGATATTTATCAGAGAGACCTATAAAGTCCCCCAAAACAAACAAGACACACTTCTGTCAGAGCACTTGATTACTCACTAGAGGTTAATGGTAAGACCCAAATGGTGAAGACACCATATACTGTTGGCACACACCATGGAGAGTCCTGGTTGGAATCTGGAAAAAAGAAAGTCCCCAGAGAGTTCATCTAGTGTTGGAATGCACTACCTGAACTACTGGGGAAAAGTGTCCAACATCTGTCTGAGCAACTCACAGTCTAAGCTACTCAGAAGGAAACAACCTGACATGATGCTCACACAAGTGCAATAGTGGTACACAGCCATGGAGGGTAACCAACTGCTCTTGGATTGGCTAACAGATCAGCTCAGTGGAAAGGAACTATCTGGAATTGGGAAACAATTCAGAATCATATCCATGTAACAATATTGCTATCCAATATCAAGCTCCCACTCATCTTTGACTATAAGAGAGTTGAAACCTGTTGCAGTGAGGCTTGCATTGCTGGTAGAAATCACCTGACTGAGAGCAGCTTGTGGGAAAAAAAAAAAAGAGGTTTATTTTGCCTTACAGGCTCGAGGGGGAAGCTTCATGATGAAAGGGAAAATGATGGCATGAGCAGAGGGTGGACATCACCCCCTGACCAACATAAGGTGGACCATAGCAACAGGAGAGTATGCCAAACACTGGCAAGGGGAGCTGGCTATAACACCCATAAGCCCACCCCCAATAATATTTTGCCTCCAGCAGGCATTAATTCCAAAATCTCCATCAGCTGGGAACCTAGAACTCACATCACCTAAGTTTAAGGGGACACCTGAATCAAACCACCACAACACCCTTTAAATTCTCTGTAAATTAATAATGCCCATCCCATTTAACCAGTAATGACTTCACTCTCCACTGGGAAATCTGCTTCTCTTTTTCAGAAGGGAGCTGGACCTGAGGAGATAAGGGACCCAGCACACTTCAGCCTGGCCCTAGCTGAAACCACAAAAGAGTTGGGTAAATGAGCAAGAGTGCTGCATTATGGCTGAACCTGATATCAGCCCAAGGGTGAAGGAGATAGATGCTGAGGATACTTAACAACTAACAAAGCAGAAATCCAGAGGCTCCTAAGAGTCCATCATTGAAGTAGACTTAAAATGCACCCAATTGGCTAAGGGAATTTTGCAGAAGAGGGGGCAGGAAGATTGTTAGAGCCAAGAGTTGGGACGTTGTGCACAGAGACATTGCCTCTTCCCCATAACTGACTGCTTTCCCCTACAATGCATGAACCATAATCCCCATGGGGTTGACCCATACCCCCAACAAGGAGGAGAGCCTCTTTGGAAAAGGGGCAGGGATGAAGGAAAGGATGGTACCAACATATGTTGTTTACATACAAAGTATGCCCATATATAATGAAAATAATTTTTTAAAAAAGAAAGCTATTGGTTACACACCAAGGCTGTGTGCTACTATTGCACTGGCATGTACATTCTGTCAGGGTGTTTGCTTCTGAGTAGCTTAGACCTCTGGTGGCTCAGACAACTGTTGGCCACTTTACCACAGTCCCTCATGTAGCACTTTCCAGCACTAGACACGCTATCTGGGGACTGGCTTTCTTCCAGATTCTAGCCAGGTCTTTCCTGCTAGGGATGTTGAACATTTTCATAAGTGTGTGTTAGCCATTTGTATTTCTTCCTCTGAGAACTACATATTCAGTTCTCTGCCCCAGTTTTGGAGTGGGTTGTTTGATTTTTATGGTTTACTTTTTTTGAGTTCTTTGTAGATTCTAGGTATTAGGCTTCTGTCAGTGGTATAGCTGGTGAAAAATTTCTCTCATTCAGTGGGTAATCTATTGATTCTGCTTATGGTATGTTTATCTTGTTTTTGTTATTAGGGTAATGCTAGCTTCATAGAAGGAGTGGGGGAAGATTCCCTGTTCTCCAATTAGGTGAATCAGTTTGAGAAAAATGTTTTCAGTTCTTAAATAAAGGTTTGATAGAATTTGGCTGAGAAACCATCCTATCCTGGTCTTTTCTTTGTGGAAGGTTTTTGATTACCTTTTCAATCTCCATGGATGTGATAGGCTTGTTTAGGAGATTAATCTGCTCTGAATTTAGTTTTGGTAGGTGGCACAGAGGTAGGAATTCATCCATTTCTTCCATATTATCTTGTTTTGTGGAGTATAAGTTTTGGAAGTAAGTCCTGACAATTCTTCTGATTTCATTGATGTCTGCTGTGATTTCTCCTTTTCCATTTCTAATTTTGTTAATTTGAGAATTCACTTTTTTTTTGTTTGATCAAATTGGCAAGCGTTTGTCAACTTTGTTTATTTTTTCAAAGAACCAGCTCTTTGTTTTATTGGTTTTTAAAAACTGTTTTCTTAGTTTATAATTCATTAATTTCTGCTCTCATCTTGATTATTTCTTTCCATCTGAAGCTCTTACTGTTGGATTATTTTTGTTCTTTTTTTTTTTTTTTGCTTTTTTATATTTTTTACCTTTTATTGACAACTTACTTAATCGTAGACAATGTCCCATGGTTCTTCTCTCCCTCCCCTTACTTTCCCCTTTGAAACTCCACTGTCCATCCTATCCCCTTCCCCTCTCAGTCAGTCTCTCTTTTCTTTTTTTTTTTCTTGACAACTTCTATACTTACAGACAAAAAACCATGATATTTACCTCCCCTCCCGTCATTCCCCTTCAAAACTCCATTCTCCATCATATCCCCTCCCTCTCTCCAGTAGTCTCTCTTTTAATTTGATGTCATAATCTTTTTCTTCTATTATGAGGGTCTTGCGAAGGTATTGTTAGGCACTGCGAGGCCATGGATATCGAGGCCAATTTCTGTCTGGACAGTTGCATTGTAAGGAGTCGTACCCTTCTTTTGGCTCTTACATTTTTTCTGCCCCCTCTTCTGCAATGGACCCTGAGCCTTAGAAGGTGTGACAGAGATGTTTTAGTGCTGGACACTCTTCCGTCCCTTCTTCTCAGCACTATGTTGCCCCTTGGGTCATCCCAGTGGTCATCGCCATCTGAAAAGAGAAGCTTCTCTAACCAGAAGTGAGAGTAGCATTAATATGTGAATATGAACATTAGTGAAGTGCTTTCAGGGCAGTTTGGTGGGAATAATATATATATTTAGCCAGACAAGATCAGGCTTTGTACCCCTAAGGCTCATGACCTCCCCTGCCATAGATTTTTATTAGTGTTTTTCAGTACCAGGTATGTATTCCCTCCCGTAGAGAGGGCCTTCAGTCCACTTAGGGATCAGTCGGTTTCCCCAAGAGCAGACATGCCACTATTGCACCTGTTCGGTCATTGGGCCTGTGTGGCCAAACTTGGATTTTCCAGTGTCCACTGTTTTCACTGCTGATGACTTCTATCTCACATACGGCTGCATGTAGTGCAGCTTTTTCCAGCTTTCAGTTGGCTGTTCTACAGGGAGAAGGCTTTCTGCTCAGCACCAGCTTGCTTCCTCAGTGACATTGCCTCTCAGGCAAGGGATATCTTCAGCTATAGGGTCTTACCATCTGTTTCTTAAGGGAAACCAAGGGCCTTGGCAATAGCCTTTAATGTTTTGGAGGCTACAGGGAACTCCTTGTCCAATAACTCACTGCTGAGTATTTTCACTGATGTTTTCTCTTTCCCGCTGAATTGCATGCAGCATAGCTTTTTCCAGCGTTCTGTCAGCTGGCTCTTGTTCTTTTAATGTCTTTAGGTGGACAGTTAGGTTATTAGTTTGTGATCTCCCTGTCTTTGTTATGAAGGCATTTAGTGCTATGAATCTTCCACTTAAGACTGCCTTCATTGTGTCCCATAAGTTTTGTTAGGTTGGGTTTTCATTATCATTCAATTCTAGGATTTTTACAATTCCTTTTTTTTTTTTTTTTTTTTTTTATCTCAACCCATTCATTGCTTAAAAGTGTGTTGTGAAGGCTCCAAGAGATGGTGGATTTCCTGATGTATTTCTTGTTAATTTCTAACTTTAAAGCATTGTGATCTGATATGATGCAGGACGTTAGTTCAACCTTCCTGAATTTATGGAGACATGTATTATAGCCTAATATGTGGTCTATTTTGGAAAAGGTTCCATGGGTTCCAGAGAAGAATGTGTGTTCTGTAGCACTGGAGTGGAAAGTTCTGATCTATTATTTCCCTGTTGATTTTCTGCTTGCACGATCTGTCTATTGATGACGATAGTGAAGCATTAAAGTTTTCTGACTTTGATGGGGTTGGTGTTTATTTCTGATTTGTTGTCAAGTAGGTTTTGTTTTATAAAATGTAATGCACCTATGTGAGGTGCATGTAGATTTATGATTGCGATGTCCTTAGTTTGGATCATTCCCTTGATGAGTAAGAAGTGACATTATTTGTCCTTTTTGAGTACGTTTGGCTTGAAGTCTATTTTATCAGATATTAATGTCGCAACACCTGCTTGTTTCTTATTTCCATTTGCTTAGAATATCATTTTCCATCCTTTCACTCTAAGGAGGTATCTATGTTTAGTGGCAGTGTAGATGTTTTGAAGACAATAGATAGAATTGTCCTTTTTTTTTTTTTTTTTTTTTTTTTTTTTTTTGATCCACCCTGTTAACTTGTGTCTTTTGGTAGGTGTGTTAAGTTTGTTAACTTGTGTCTTTTTATGGGTGTGTTAAGACCATTAGTGCTTAAGGTTATAACTGTGAGGTTTGATTTAATCCTTGCCATTATGGTGGGCTTTATGGAGTTTGATGTTTTCTTGAGTTTTGTACTTTTTTTTTTGATACTGGTCTGGTTTTGGTTATTGTGGTCTTCTTCTTATAGGTTCTTGAGATTGGTTGTTTGACTGTTCTATGTGGAGTATTCCCTCAAGTATTCTTGGATATGCACTGTACATTTTCAGTATATAGTTAAGCTACCTTTGAGTTCAAGAAATTTCTACTGTCCTAGTCTCTCATTGTTTTGTCCCTATGATTTGTTGTTCTTAGTGACTCCCATACATATTCAAATACTAATCTTGAACAACTATTACATTACTTTTACATTTGTTTATTAATTTGCTTTTTCTCCTTTACTGTATATATTGCTCTTAGATTAGTGTATGCCATTTTCACGGAGTTGGTATTTCTTCTAATGAAGACTTCATGAACAAATTAATTCCTTTTAATTTTGTCCCCGTTTTGTTAACTCAATTTGTGTTCTAATTTTGACTTTTCTCTTGTACTTGCCCTTACATAAGTTATGACTTTCTTTTATCCTATGATTTACAAAAGATTACAGTTTATACTGTGTTCCATGTACATGTATCTTGCTAAAAAAGCCTTCATTTTTAAAAAGGATGCAATTCCCTCAATTAAAAATACTTTATTTATTTATTTTTATATTTATATATGAGAGAAAGAGAGAAGCAGATATGGAGAGAATGGGACCACCCAGCTTCTAGCTACTGCAAATAAACTCCAGACACATGTGTCACCTAGTGCATCTGGCTTTACTAGAGAACAGAACTTGGGTCTTTAGGCTTTGCAGACAAGTGTCTCAAATGCTGAGCCACCTCTGCAGCTCATATTGTTCATCTTTTTTTCAATATTTTTTTTATAATTGCTACTTATGCACAACCTTTAAAAGTGATTGAATTTACATATTGTACATACATTTGTACACTTAGATATCAGCAGTCATATAAGAATATTTACTATTCCTTTGATACAGTTATAAATCTCACTGTACTTTACATCTGAAACATATTTCAAACTGTATTGAACCAAAGATAAAACATTTAAATAATGCATTCATCTTTTTATGTTTTAAAATGTTTTCTCCCATCTTCTAATTCTTTCTTTTTTTAATTTAATTTTATGTTCATGTTGGTGCCTCTGGTAGCCTCCTCCCTGACATTCCCCCCCTCTGGAGGGACCCTCCTCATTGGGTAATGTGGGTCATGCATTATGGGGTAGCCAACAGTTATGGGGGAGAGGCAAATCTCTGTGCATAATTACCCAACTTGTCACTCTAATACTCTTTCCGCCCCCTCTTCTGTGAATTTCCCTGAGCCACATTGGGGTCATTTTAGTTCTACTTCAGTGATGAGGTCTTGGTAACCTCTGTGTCTCTAGATATCTGGCTTAGTAGGAGTTGAATGTTCTCTGTGTTTATCTCCTTCAGCCTTGTGCTAGTGTTGGGTTCACCAAGAAAGCTGCACTCTTGCCCATTTCCCCTGTGACTCTATGGTTTTAGCTGGGGCCCTGGTGAGGTGTGATATGCTGATCATCCCTTCAGGTTCATTGTACATCTGAAAAAGGGAAGTAAATTCTCCAACACAGAGAGAAGTTAGTACCAGATAGATGGAATGGCCATAGTTATTTTAGAGAGACTTTTATAGGTGTAGGCCCTCTTCTAGCCCACATTTGGTGGGAGCTTGATATTAGAGAATAGGCTCATTTTTTGTACATGGTTTTGACTTATTTCCCAGTTCCAGCAATGAGTTTCATTCCACTGAGTGGATCTATTAGCCAAATCAAGAGCAGTTGGTTACAAACCATGGCTGTGTGTCACTATTGCACTTGTTTGAACATCATGTCATGTTATTTACTGCTGAGTAGCTTAGACTGTGAGTTGTTTGGACAGATGTCAGTCATTTTCCCCCAGTCGATTGTGCAGCACCCTCTGGTACTAGAAAAGCTAACTGTCTGGGGACTGACCCCCTTCCAGATTCCGACCAGATCACTCCATGTGATCTCCATAACACAAATTGACACTCCATATGGTGTCTTTGGCAGTAGGGTCTTACCATTAACCTTTGGGGGGTCATCAAGAACTCTGACAGAAATCTATCTTTTTTTGGGAAACTTTGTAGGTCTCTTGGATCAACAGCTCATTGTGAAAGTAAATCCCATGCTGGTACTAGGAGTTACAAGTTAGCACCAAGGAAGGTGAAGGAAGAAAAATATAGGACATATAAAAGAGAAAGAGAGCATAGAGAGGAGAGGGAGAGAGAAAGAGAAAGAGAGAGAGTGAGAAAGAGAGACAGGGAAAGAAACAGGAAAAGATTAAGGTTAGTCTTCATGAATTGTTCATCTAATAATGAATCCTTTTCTATGTTTCAAACTTATGTGAACTTTTGTTTACCTGGACTTTTAAATGGAGATGTGATTTATAGTAGATTTTATAACTTACCTAAACTCTCTTAACTGTAATAATTATGAAATATTCAAAACTGTTTTGGCTTTTTTGTTTTTGTAGACTTTCTAGTTTGATGTAACACTCTAACTCTTATCTTAAGTTACCTTTCCTTCACCTCTATTGTCATTGTTCTGCACAATAATTCCATTCTTCGAATGTGCCTTCAAAGGGGCCTCTGGTTCAGTTTGGATTACCCCTTTAAGCTCCTTGTCCTTACTACAGATACATCGCCTTCATCTAGTTCAAATCTATTCATCAACTTTTCTTACATTGACCTGTTTCTAATGAATGTCTGTTGACTTTTGTGAATTTTGTTTTCTTATTGCTCCCCTCTTTTTTCATGCAAATGATGTTTATTTTAAATGAAATATAGATTAATTTATTGTCATAGTTGTGTTTTTGCTATCTTGTTGGTCCTTTTTAAGTGGAGATTAAAAGAAAATAAAACCTGTCATTTAATTATATCTATCTTCCCAGAAACTTCTATAGTGCTTTTCTGATGTAAAATAATTGTACAGCTTTGCCTAGGATTTTCCTGTGTCCTTAGGTTATTTAAAATGAAATTAAAACTTATAAATTCAGCTCCTGTAACATCTCTCTGTTTGGTTCTTTTTCGTTGATAGGATCTAAGAGTTACTCCTCTAAGCTCTTTGCATTCTCCCTGTATGCTTTTTTTTTTTTCTCTTATTTCCATCATCTCTTTCTCCCTCATTTCACTAAAATTTCAGCTGAAGTGCCTTCTTCCCCCACAAACCCATTGTATCAATAAACCTAAAATCAAAAACTAACAAAAAATATCTCACTATCTGTTCAATTACTTATAGTAATTATTTACTCAACCCATACCATTAATATTATTGGTTTTTGTAAATTTATTTTTATTTGTGTCAGAGAGAGGAAGAGAGAAAGAGAGAGAGAGAGAGAGAGAGAGAGAGAGAGGGAGAGAGAGAGAATGGGCATGCCGGGGCCTCCAGCCACTGCAAATGAATACTAGATATATGTGCCACCTTTGTTTATCTGGTTTACATAGGACCTGGAGAATTGAACCTGTGTCCTTAGGCTTCACAGGTAAGCACCATAATTGCTAAGCCATCTCTTCAACCCAATATTATTAGGTTTTATATTCATTTATATATAAAACCAAACATGATCAGCCACCTTTTATCATAAATAAAGTTTCATTGGAACATACCCCTTCATTTTAATATCATTTCTGATTGCTTTTCATACCGTAATGGTAGGGTTGTATAACTATAAGAGACCATATGACTCTAAAAGCATGAAGTACTTATTGTCTGATCACTTCTAGTATTAAATTTTCTAACCTCCTATTAAGTCACCATTCATACTCTTCCACCAGAATATAAGATCCATGGCAGCTTAAACTTTTATATCTCCCCATTACTTTCTCTCTCTCATCAGGATTAGCACATAGCATATAGTTAGCAAACTCTAAATATCTTTACATGAAGTAACCCAGGCCTACATTGTCCATAACATTTAGTAGGTTATATCCTATTATTTTAATAGGACTATAGTGATGATAATATTTAATTCAACACTCAAATAGGTAGCAAAATCTTAAGTTTAGACTCTTAAAGGCAATAATTCAAAAATAAAGGCTTTAGGGATTTTTTTTTTTTAGATTTCAATACAGTTTAATAAATATTCTTTTTTTCCCATAATTTATTTTTATTTATATTATTCTGATTTTACATTCATAGTGTTGGCTCCCTTATCCTCCTCCCTGTCCTCCCTCTTCCAAAGGGACCCTCATCAATGGGGAATGTGAGTCATGCATTGTGGGGGTAGTCAAGAGTTCTGGGGGGGTAGCCAAGTCTCTGTGCATAATGCCCCAACTTATGGCTCTAATATTCTTTCTGCCCCCTCTTCTGTGAATTTCCCTGAGCTGCATTTTTCTTGATTTAATTAACCAATATGTAAGTGCATAAATGTTTGAAAGTATGCCAGGTCTGAATTCAAGATGCTTAGCTTGAATGCCTAGAAAACTCGGTTTTCATTCTCACTTGTTTCATGAACAAATGTTGGTTGCATCATGCATCCACATATTCTTCATTGAAATATTGTTGATGGATATTTATATTAGAGGACTGTGATGCATATCAAAGAGTAACAATGCCCAGTTCCTAAAGGATACATGTATGTTAGAGGGTGGTGAATATTATGATGATTAAATAAAAGAGGGTCATGTGGCACAATGAAAATAAGACAGAAGAAAATGATAATGTTGGTAATCACAAACTGAATAAACACAACTCAATAAAAAAAAAAACAATGTATGTCTCTAGCCACTCTGAACTATGGAAAGCATATTTTGTATAACATAATCTTCACAACAGCTTGAGCAAGTCATATTAACATCACATATCACAGAAGAGGATTCCATACCTATTTTAAGCCGAATTAATTTTAAAAGAACATATTTAGAATTTAGATCTAAATGTGTGTTCCTGACCTATGTAACATTCAAATCTAAAGTTCTAACAATGTATCCTCTTTTTCTTTAAAAGGTGAAATGCATAAATTTTTGCCCATGGATATACCCACTTTCTCTTTCTAATTGTATTTAAAATACACCAAACTTCATTTTTCCATCTTACAACTCTGCTGTAATTTCAGAACCCTGTCCTTCCCCTAGAAACTCACATTCCATCTCTAGACCGTAGCCAGCTGACAGAAGAAATCAATTAAAGAGACTGATTTCCGCTGATCTGTTCACAAGGAACCTTTTTAATTGATGTTAATTATCTGCTCCAAAATAAGCTCTTGTAAGTTTGGGTTTTGCAAATTCAAACTTGTTGGCATAGGAAATGTGCCAACCCACTGTCGCGGTCTATCAAGAACATTGATTGCTCTGAGTCAGAAGTCATTGTACCCAGTACACCCTCAGGTCTCTCACTCTTGCCTTACACTTCATACAGTGGAGATGTTTGTTAATAGAAATGTCAGTAGTATTAGAGTAGAAGTGGTAGAAATTCTTATAGTAGTAGCAACAGCTGCAATGACATCAGTATCCTTAAGCCTAACAATGATAATCATCGACTACTGAAATGTCAGGAAGTGTATGAAGTATATTACATTATTATATAATGATTTCTCCACATTTTATAGGTGGGGGCATGATAAAGAAGACTGTGTAACTGATTTCTCAAAGGTTACATTGCTACTAAATAACTGATCCTGGCCCCATATCCAATTTTGGTAGATTGTGAAATTTATTTCACTTAATAACTATATAATATCTCTTCAGAAGTCTCTATTTATAAAAAGTCAAAATCTGAGAAATGGATAATGCATCCACTTTACTTAGGGAAAACTTGAAATCCTTCTGGAGTAAAGCTTTTTGTTTTGTTTTGTTTTGTTTTTGTTTTTGCTAGGTAGGGTCTCACTCTGATCCAGGCTGACCTGGAATTTACTCTGTAGTCTCAGGGTGGCCTCAAACTCATGGCGATCCTCCTACCTCTGCCTTCCGAGTGCTGGGATTAAAGGCGTGTGCCACAACGTCTGGCTGGAGCGAAGCTTTCTTATTTTTCATCATCATTTACTTTATTATATACTCTGATACTCATAAAATACATCACCATCTTGATCCTTAGGTGAAAATTTCAACATAAATTGTAATTCACTCATACATAGACATATATACATGTTCATTCTCTCTCTCTCACTCTGTGTGTGTGTGTGTGTGTGTGTGTGTCTCCCTCTCTTTCACACGTGTGTCTCCCTCTCTTTCACCACTGACAAATGAATTAAATTTTGTGCAAATATTCACATGCCGAAAGAGTTTAGCCTAATAAATCAATCACCTGAAGACAGATTTGGAATGTGTTGTTAATAGGTTTGTGCCAGTTGGTGCCAGCATGTGTTATGTTTATTTTCCAAGTCTATACTTTTTTATTATATGCCATATTTTCAGAATGTAAGAATCTTGGAGTATAGGTTAGAGCTTAAAAATATCCCAAGGCTAACACTGAAATAAACCCACATAGATGCTTAATACAATAGCGAGTATAGTTACACAAGAGTAATTTCAATGCAGGTTGCTCAGTTCCTGAAATTATACATTAAAAAAAAAAAAACTATGAAAAGTTATATTTACATCTGCTATGGACAGAATGTTTTTGTGACTTGAAAATTCTTCTATCAGAATTCTAACTTCCTCCCTTGTACTTTATTGTATTTTAAAACTGCACCTCCATGGAAGTAATTAAGGTTAAATGGGGTCAAAAAGGGTAGGATGAATGACCTCATTAAAAAAAAAAAAAAAAAAAAAAAAAGAAAAGGCATTTGAGCACTTTTTCACCTATACTCTATCCAGCCTTGCAGGCCACTTAAGGTAGTAGTGAAAAGTGCCCTTTCTTCATGAAAGGTAGTAAACTCTAAGAAACAGTGTTATCTAAGGTCTTGATCTTGGACTTCTAGGCTCTAGGACTATGGGAGTAAAAATGTATGGTTCTGTTAACCACTTAGTCTATATTTTATTGTGGCATCTCAGGAAGCTGAATGCATCTTTTGACAACATCACTATGTAAACTTGAAAAATGTCTTATTTCTCCTGAGCCACAGGTCAAAAAGTGATTGAACTAATAATTTATAAGATGTCTTGTTATTTCATTTCCATGACCTTGTGTTTATAGTATTTTCTTTGGAGAATGGGCAATCCAGAGGCTCCAGCCACAGCAAACATACACAGATGCATGTGCCACTCTGTGCATCTGGCTTTACATGGGTACTGAGGAATTTAACCATGGTCATAAGGCTTTGCAGGTTAAGAACCTTAATGCTTGAGCCATCTTTCCAGCCCTGTTTATAGTATTTTCATTTGTCTTTTCTAGCTATAGTTTAGACTATTGAATTGTTATTACACTTGCATATAAACATAAATGCAATATAGTAGTCATTATTCTTAAATTCCAGTAGACAGAAAAACATTTTTAAATTAAAGAAAAAGAAGTAAGCAGGGGCTAAAAGGTGACTTACTGCTTAAGGTGCCAGCCTGTGAAAACTAAGGACCCAGGTTTGATTTCCCAGTACCAGCCCTACGTAAAGCTAGATGCACATGGTAGGACATGTGTCTGCAGTTTGTGTGCAATGGCTGGAGGCCTTGGCACACCCATTTTTTTTTTTTTTTGTCTTTCTCTCTCTCTTTTACTTTCTCTCAAATAAATAAATAAAAATGAAATAAAACACAAATAACCAATGGTATCATTCAGCCTCTGATAAAAAGACAAGAATGGAGTTGGGATTCTCCATCATTGTGGATTACCATCTGTGCATAAAGGTTAGAATTGCTAGGGATAACTTAGGAGAATATAAATGAGATGTGGTGAACCACAAGACTTAACCTTGAAAATTAATGAGTACATTTGTCACTGCTAATATATAATACCTTGGAAATAACAGTAAGTGGAAAGTTTGTGGACAAGGAAATAGAAACTGAGTGCTGAATAAGAGTAAGAGCTATGCTATACTTAGAACTCATGACCTAATGATTATTGTAGATAAGCCATTTCCTTTATCTGGGTCTCAATTTTCTCACCTATAAAATCAATGATCTAGCTTATATGGTTTTTAATCTGCTATATAGCCCTCACCATTAACTGCCTAGTGATTTATATTAAGATACTAGACACTTTCAATGCTAAGGTAGAAAACAGTTCAACAAGGAATGAAATAGTGACAATGTTTCAAGTCTGGCAGATCAAAACATATTGACAGTTGTATACTCTACCTAATATTCTATCTGACCTTGGCTTAATATTCACCTTTCTTCTGAAAAAAGAAAAATTTAGGTTCAGGAATTTTCATCATCTTGAGTCCTATATCAAGACATAGTAAGTTGTCTCTTGTTTTCATGAATTAAAATGTCAAGAGGCAACCAGGCAATCAATGTCATATTTTCATAGCCCTACCCAAGCAGCATTAAAAATTCTGTAGTTTATGTTATTATTGGTGTTTATGTTGCTTATGGGTCTCAAATATCAGAGGTAAGATAAGTGTCTTCATGGTTTGAAATTGGAACAATGATAGTCACCTAGTAAGTAGTCCCAGACTATTTGCCAATTGGACAATTGAGGCTTTTTCGCCACTATCCCAGCATATGCTATGCTATCTAGAATTGTAAGGAGTAGGATGTAAAAAAGGGAAGTATCCATAGAATCTTGTTGCATAGCTATAAAGACCAACCACAGATGACATTACAAATTACAAAACTGTGTAAATTTAATTTGTATGTTATGACTATGTAGATATTTATCTCTCACTCTCTTTCTTTTCCATTGCCTTCTCTTATTCTTTCCTGTCTCCATGTGTGTATTTTGTGCAAATGATAGTGCATGTGTTCCTGCATTGTTTGACAGACCGTTGTAAATGGAGAAAGAGAAATTCTTTCTTTATTGAGAATTAGGATTTCTGGCTATAGAATTACCATTGAGGTAGCTGCGTTTCTAGGTATATTTTTAATTTTTTTATAAAAAATTATTTACTTATTAGAGAGAGAGATAGGGAGGGAGGGAGAGAGAGAGAGGAGAGAATGGGCATATCAGGGCCTCTAGCCACTACAAACTCCAGATGCATGTGCCACCATGTGCATATGGCTTACATAGGTCCTGGGGAATGGAGCCTCGAACTGGGGTCCTTAGGCTTCACAGGCAAGTGCTTAACCACAAAGCCATCTCTCTAGGCCTTAATTTTTTTTAGGTCACTATTAATGAGATTATCTTTCTTGTTTATTTCTTTATTGGTGTATTTTTTATTTTTAATTTTTTATTGGTTATGGACGTACTCAGTGTGTAAACTGCACATGTTGGTACCATCCTTATCCTCATTTCTGTCCCCACCTCTGAAGGGACACTCCTTGTTGAGGATGCTGATTATCCCCATGGGGATTGTGGGTAATGCATTGTGGGGGGTAGCCATCAGTTATGGGGAAGAGTCAATGTCTCTGTGAGTAATGTCTCATCTTGTGGCTCTAATAGTCCTTCCCGCCCCTCTTCCTTGAATTTTCCTGAGCCATCTTGAGATTGTTTTAGTTCTATTTCATTATGGGCTCTTGGCAGCCTCTGTATCTCTGGATCTCTGATTTGGTAGGAGTTGAGTGTCCTCTGTGTGTATTTCCTTCACCCTTGTGCTGATATCAGGTTCAGCAACCAATGCAGCACTCTTGTTCATTTCCCCAATTACTATATGGTTTCAGCTGGGGCCCTGGTGAATTGCAATTGGCTGATTTTCTCCTCATTTACTGAATCCATCTGGAAAAGAGAAGCAGATTCTCAAATGGAGAGTGAAATCAGAACCAATTAATGGGATAACTATTGTTAGTTAAGAGACAATTTAATAGGTGTAGGCCTTCTTGTAGCCCAAGATTGGTGGAAGCTTGATATTGGAGAGCTATCTCGTTATTTGTATATGATTCTGACTTGTTTCCCAGTTCCAACTATGGGTTACTTTCCACTGAGCAGATATGTTAGCCAATCTGAGAGCAGTTGGTAACCCTCCATGGCTGTGTGCCACTATTGCACTTGGGTGAGTTTGGGTCAGTCTGTTTGCTACTGAGTAGCTTAGACCTCAAGTTGCTTGGACAGATGTTGGGCATTTTCCCCCAGTAGCTCATGAAGCACCTTCTGGCATTAGACAAACTAACTGTCCAGGCACCAGCTCTCTTCCAGATTTCAGGCAGGTTTCTCCATGTTCTGGACCAATAGCATATGGTGTCTTCAGCAGTAGGGTCTTAACATTAACCTTTGGTTGGTAATCAAGTTCTCTGACAGAAGTCTGCCTTCTTTTGGAAAACCTTGTAGGTCTCTCTGATCAACAGCTCATTGTGGATGTTAACTGCATCCTGGTACTGGGTGTTACAGGCCAGCACCAAAGAAAAAGAAGGAAAAAATAGGTAATATAAAAGAGAAAGAGAGAGAGAGAGAGGGAGAGAGAGAGAGAGAGAGAGAAACAGGAGAAAATTAAGGTTAGTTTTCATAATACCCTCTCCAGGGACCTTTGATTCAGGTGTTCCCTCTAACATCCTGATGAGGGTTAATCCTTTTAGACTGTCTTCCAGGATATAGGATTTTATTGTACCAGTTCCAAATGGGTCCAGGTTTGTGTGCCCCCCACCTTTACCCTCTCCTCATGCTCACCTTTCCTATTGTCTGGTCCTGGAAATGCTTATTAGGTATTTCATCATCTCAGGGTGATCTAGGTTAGGAGCCACAGATGAATGAGACCATGCGATGATTGTCTTTCTGTGATTAGGTGAGTTAACTGATAATGATCTGTTCCACGTTTGACAATTTTTCAACAAATTTCAATTTGTCATTTTTTTTTTCTAAATGCTGAGTGGAATTCCATCGTGTAGATATATAACATTTTGGTTATCCATTCTTCTAATGATGGACATCTGGGTTGATTCCAGTTCTTAGCTATTATGAATTGAGCAGCTATAAACGTGGTTGAGCAAAACTCTCTGAACTGAGGCTTGAATCTTTTAGGGTAAATGCCCAGTAAGGGAATAACTGGGCCTGTTGGTAACTATAGTCAAAGTTTTTAGGAGCCCTCAAGCCTCCATATTGCCTTCCATAGTGGTTGTACCATCTTACATTCCCACTAACAGTGAATGAGGGTTACTATTTCTCCATGTTATCACCAATATTTGTTTTCATTTGATTTTTTTAATGTGTGCTATCCTTACTGTGGTACAATGGAATCTCATAGTTGTTTGAATTTGCATTTCCCTGATGGTTAGGGATGCTGAATATTTTCTTAAGTGTGTGTTTACTATTTGTATTTCTTCCTCTGAGAATTCCCTGTTCAGTTCTCCAATGCACTTTGTGAGTATTTTTTTCTTCCAGTAGTAGCTGAGTTTCCAGCCTAATATTAAGGTCTTTGAGCCATTGGACTTGATTTTTGTGCATGGTGAGATGTGTGTGTCTAGTTTCATTTTCCTGCATATGGTTATCCAGTTTTTCCAGCAAAATTTGTGGAAAATGCTATCTTTTTCCAGTTTACATATTAGGGATTTTGTCAAAGATCAAGTATCTGTAGGTACTTGTCCTAAAGACTGGATCCTCTATTCTGTTTAATTGGTCTATAATCCTGTTTTCTTTATTATTATTATTATTATTATTATTATTATTTTATTTTATTTATTTTTGGAGAGAGACACAGAGAGAGAGAGAGAGAGAGAGACGGAGAGGGAGAGGGAGACAGATAGAGATAGGCATGCCAGCAGTCTCTCAGCTGCTGTGAACAAAATCCAGATGCATGTGGCCCCTTGTGGTCAAGTGTGGCATTGCACCCTTGTGTCACTTTGCATCTAGCTAAACGTGGGACCTGGAGATTGGAACTGGGTTATTAGGCTTAGCAGGCAAGCACTTTAACCACTAAGCCATCTCTCCAGCCCTATAATCCTGTTTTTATGGCTGTACCATGTGGTTTTTTTTTAAAACTATGGCTTTGTAACATAGCTTTAGATCAGGTATGGTCGTGTTTAGAGGTATTTCTTTTGCTGAGGATATGATGGACTATCTGAGGCATGCTGCCATTACATATCAATTTTGAGATCAGGTTTTCTATCTCTGTGAAGAAAAATGCTGAGATTTGTATTGGTATTGCATTAAATCTCTATATTGCTTTTGGTAAGATTGCCATTTTGATAATGTTAATTATGCCTATCTAGGAGCACAGGAAGTCTTTTCATTTTCTCCAGTCCTCTTCAATTTCTTTCTTGAGTGTTTTTATGTATTCATTATATGTCTTTCACATCATTGGTTAGTGTTCTTCTAAGTTTTTTTTTTTTTTTTTTTGGTTTTTTTTGGTTGCTAAAATGGGACAATGATGCTAATGTCATTATCTGTATATTTGTCCTTTGCATATAGAAATGTTACTGATTTTTGTGCATTGATTTTGTAACATGCTACTTTGCTGAAGTAATTAATCACATTTAAGAGTTTTGAGATGGAGGTTCTCGGGTCACTTATGTATAGAATCATGTCGTTTGTGAATAGGGCTAACTTAACTTCTTCCTTTCCAATTTGTATCCCTTTTATTTCTTTCTCCTGTCTTATTGCTTGTGATAGGAATTCTAATACTATATTGAAGAGCAGAGGTGAGAGTGGACACCCCCATCTTGTTCCTGATATCAGTGGAAATTCCTTCAGTCTCTGCCCATCAAGTATTTTTTGTGCTTTAGGTGCTTTATAAATAGCCTTTATTATGTTGAGATATAAACCATCCATGCCTATTCTCTCCAACATTTTGATCATGAAGTGATTTTTTTTTTTTTTTTGGTGTTTAAGCTTATTTATGTGGTGTATTACATTGAAAGATTTTATTATGTTGAAACAAGCCTGCATTCCTGGGATAAAACCTACTTGATCAAAGGGGATAATGCTTTTGATGTGTTGTTGAATTTTGTTTGTGAGGATTTTGTTCAGGATATTTGCATCTAAGTTCATCAAGGGAATAGGCCTATAGTTTTCTTTTCTTATATCTCTGTCTGGTTTTGGTATTAGGATGATACTAGCTTCATAAAAGGAGTTGGGGAGCTTTCCCTGTTCTTTGATTATGTGTCACAAGTTTGAGAAAACTTGGTTCCAATTCTTCCATGAAGGCTTGATAGAATTCGTCTGAGAAGCCATCTGGTCCTGGTTTCTTGTTTTGGGGCAGGTTTTTAATTACCTTTTCAATCTCAATAGGTGTGATAGGTTTGTTTAGGAGATTAGTCTGCTCTGAGTTTAGCTTTAGTAGGTAGTGTGTGCCCTGTGACATGAAGAGGCAAGGGGATGGGACTGTGGGGTCTGTTGCCAAAGCAAAGCAGGAAAGGGATTGGGATTGGACTGTAAGGCTGGTGACACAATGAAGTGGGAGGGTGTTCAGATTGCAGGTTCTGTAGACTGGAAGAAGCAAGAGGAGATGGGACTGTTTGTGGTGTGCTGACATGTTGAAGCAGGAGAGGAATGGGAGGTTGTGGGGTCTGGGGCACAGTGAAGGAGGAGTGGGGAAAGCCACCAGGAATGAGAGTGGGCTGGTAGTACAAGAGCAAACCTGGTGTACAGCATGGCCAGGAAGGCAGAATGGGACAGTCAGGTGGTGAGAAAGCCAAGGGAGGGAGGGAGGGAGAAATAAGAGCCAGTTGACCTGGATCCATGGAGCCTGTAGATAGAGTAGGAGTGAACCTGGTCTGCTTAAATCAGCAGGATGGGGCAGAGGTCCAGTTTGGGGGAAGAGGGAGGAAAGCCATGGGAGGGAGGAAGAAAGAAATGTCCTGGATCCATGGAGCTTGTAGGTAGTGCAGTAGCAAACTTGGTTGGTAGCATGGCGGATTCCCTACTTTGCTCCTCTGTGCCCTCCCACTGGAAGTCTGCTAAGACAAGCAGACCCTAAAGGCCCCACCGATCTTCCCTTTCCTTCCCTGTGAGGTGAAGTGTGGTTAGGTGGAAGCCATCTTGACTGGAAGTCTATTGGTATATTTTCTTATGTTGATTTTGTGTTCTGCTATTTTGCTGAAAGTATCTGTCATGTCTGAAAATTTTCTGGTATATTATTTAAGATATTTTCCTTATACCATTATACCATTGGAAAGTAGAAATAAACTTAATTATTACTTTTTAGTTCATTTCCCTTTTGGTTCTTTTATTTATGGTACTTCCTAGGTATGTAAGTGATCTATTGAGTAAACATGATAGGAACGGACAGTTTTTATTCTTTCTTGATTTTAGAGGAAAAAAATTCACTTTCTACCTTTTATATTATTATCCGTGTAAAATTGCTCACACTGTTGAATTCATAGTTTTGGAATTCCAATATCACTTTATCATTTCCAACAACATATCTGATGAGTTTGGGCTGGTGGTGGCTGGGGAAGGTCCTGGTGAGATATGGTACACAGAACTTCTTCAATAATACATTTTTAACAATCACTTTTAGTTCCTATCTTTTAGAATAAGAACAATTTAATAAGCAATAAGAAATGAAACAAGATGTATGGAGGGCTCTATAATTTTGTGTTTCTTCCCAGGTCCTCAGATCCCATTTTCCTTAATACCGGTGTCTAGGTCTGCTCTTCAATAGGTTCTGTAACTTCTATTCCACAGGCTGATCCAGCCCTACTACTTTATCCCAAAGAAAAAAAATTCTTCAGTCCTCTGTTAAATCCTTACTTTTTATATGAGATATTTCCTAATAATCTTCTACTATGAAAATCCTAATTTTATTTCTGATGCCATAAAATTAAGCAATTCATCACATTCTAACACAGTATTGTTCTGTATTTAGTTTGTACCAGGAAGAAGTAGGATATAATAGAATGAAGAATTACATTATAGTCATAAACATTCAAGTCAGGTCAAATGCAATCTCTTTCTGGGCTGTATGATTGCTTTCTTATAATCAGGCATAGTAGCACTTGTGTAATAGAGGTCTTTTCTTGCTTATATTCTGAGGTGTACACAAAAACTTTTGCCATACTTTTTGGTTGATACTTAATAATTGCCAATTTATTCTTAATGTCTTTAGTTATTGTATTTCTATATTTAGTGTTGCATGAATGCTAAACTTACCTAATATTAATATGGAAATTCTCAGTTCCTAAACTTTTATAACTATCTGGAGTATGTATTCAATTTTACCCTTAGAATAGTGAGGAAATCCCAAAAGTTTAAATACCTTCCACATACCAGAGAATTTATGAGAAATTATGCTAGAGGTTACATACATAATACATAAATATATTGTAAAAGTTACTTATATAGCATGTGGCCATCTTCCCTCCATGGTATATCAAATTTAAAACAAATATTTTATAAACTGTTTGCAATAGTTTACTCTCCCAAATCAAAAGACCAACTTTTATGTGTGAAGCACTCAGTGAAATTGTCAGTTTAGAGTAATGAGAGATTTAAACTGTTTGCTCATAGAACTTAGTGGCCAAAGTGATGACAATGTAACATTGATATGAATGGATTCATCAGTGTTGAGGCCATAGTTTCTGGCTAATTCTAACAATTGAGGCAGTACTGTAAATGCAGTGGGATAGCTGAGTCAGAAACCTCTAAGAGTCATGACTTTAAGATAAACACTACACACAGAAAGTATCAGTGGTAGGAAATTAACTTACCTCTAGGTCCAACAAAATTGTCACCCTGTCTTCATTAGCAAATGCCACAATTTTCAGAAGTTAAGTAGTCTATCAAGACATTGCTACAGTTATAGAAATAATAATTATTAGGTATACTTCTTCTTAATAGGAGAATTGTCCTTTGGTTCACATATAGAACTTCTCACACATATTATCAATTTCCCTCAGGCAAAAGTTCATTCTCACCTATAAAATGTCCTCGTTTGTGATTGGTGATTTCTGACAATGTGACTTTGAAAGACCCACAGCACTAGGCATTTTAGACAGCCTTGATTCAACTACAAAAATATTAGGGTTCTGCTGGCATAGTAGCCTCGGGAAACAGGGAGAACTGGGTTTCAATGTGCCTCTCTTCAGTCCTGTTTGCACCATCAGTTTTGGACACTTGTGTTCCCTCTGAGGACTGGGTTTAGGTGCAGTCTCTGTTCCCACTTCCTTAACATGTATTTCCCTATATTTCTGTGCACATAAACACAATTGATTTTGTAAGTTGGTTTTCAAGGAAATTTAGAATTTCTAGAAGTACATGATTTATTTCTTGAGCCATTATGAAGTATTTAATGATATTGACTGTTTCCCCTTAGTTCTGTATTAAGAGTGAAAGACGCATGTCCACCAGAGGCAGAAAGAAAATGTGAGGTAGGCTAGAGTGGGGATGTATCTACCACCAACCATTACTGAGAGTAGTTTAAGAACAGTGTGGTGGGGGATATCATGAGGGTCTTAGAAAAAATAAAGCCTGTTTATCTAGCTGAGTCAGTGGTATCACATAGTTGAGCCTCTGGAGATCAATGAGCTACAGTGGTTTAATCAGCACACTTGTAGGCAGGGCACATTGATGGGTCTTGCACAGCTGGTGTGCTCAGCACCATGCTGTGAAGGAGCAAAATAATCATTTTGCACTCCACTTGGTTCTTCCTAGCACAGTATGCCCATACCTTCACCAAGACCACTGAAATTCACAGAACTATGAATCTTCTCTAGGATTCACAGGGATGAAGTCAGATGCCATCAAGGAGTCCCAAAAGGCATCATTATATACCATTATAACATATATTGAAGCCCTTCCTATACTAAAAGTAATTGAGATGGATGACAAATGCTTACTATTGTGATTTGAATATGAAATATATATATTTTTGAGCATGTGGTCCTCAGCTGGTTGACAGTGTTTTGCAAGGTGTTGGAATCCTTAGGAGGTGCAATCTCTCTGCAAATGGGTCACTGAACAGAAGTGAGGCTTACAGCCCAGCTGAACTCCTGTTCTCTACATCTGCTTCCTGACTATGGATGGATGTAATGTGAGCAGCTGACTTCTCACTTTTTGCCCCATGTGTTATCTGCCATGGTGGAATAATCCCCTGGAACTGCAAGCCAAAACAAACCCTTTCCTCAATCTGTTTCTTGTCATCTATTTTGCTACAGGAATGAGAAAATTAACCAATATACCAAATCAAATTCACACTTATGGCCCATTTAATACTGCTGACCAGCAAACTTTCATCTAAAATGACCTCTTTATACTTCATATTCAGCATAAATAAAACTAAGCTAGTAATGTATTAATCTTCTATACTTGTAGTCTTGTGTGAGTGTGTGCGCATGCGTGTGTGTGTCCATGTTTCCTTGAATAGCTTTTGTTTCAATTGTAAATTCCTTTTCCCTTTGCCATGTGAATTTCAGGAGGAAAGTTACTCAAATATTCATTATCATCTTAGGAAATCAAAAAGAGATGCTTGTAAAGAATGGATGATTAATCAGAATTTTAAAATATTTAATGTATGAAACTGTATACTACATACAATTTCATTAAGAAATACCTTAACGTGAAAAACTAAGGATACAGGGCTTATCTAGGTAAAAACAAAAAGTATCCAAACCCAAAAAGAAATCACCCTCATCTGTTGTAGCAGACAGCTTCAGGTTTGCTGAGATGAACTTCCAGACCAGGCACAGTTATGGAGGAAGGGATATTATTTATTGAAGCTAACAGATCCAGGGGAAGCTCCATAATGGCAGGAGAAGCAGCCTGCTCTCACAGGACCAGGCAAGAGAGAGAAAAAATCCAACCAGGCACACAGCACACAGAGCAAAACTACAGCCAAAGAGTCACATAGCACATTTCAGGAACTCCTGCTAGGCACACTTTGCATATCTTTACAATGGAATCTTGTGATGGTTAAGTTTGTGTCAACTTGATTTGTTTAGGAATCCACAGACATTCCTCATAAGTGTGTTTCTGAGGCTGCCTCTAGGAAGGATTAACTAAAGGAAGAATCCTGCCCCCAGGGGTAAGCCTTCCCCCAGAGTGGGCGGCCCAGAGTGGGCGGCCCCTCTTGGAGGAGGGGGCTGGTTGATAAAAAGGAGCTCTGGGAAGAAAGGCTCTCTCTCTCCCACCTGGCTGCCGGTGCTACTAGCTGCTTGGTGTTTTCTGCTTGGTACCTGCTGCTTGGTGTTGCTGCTCTCCAGTGTGGACTGAAGACCAGGGTGGACTGAAGAGCAGCGTCTCTCCAGGAAGCCTCCAGGCCTTCAGTGCCGGATTGGGACTGCTGAGGC
This sequence comes from Orientallactaga sibirica, assembly GCA_036365145.1. NCBI lineage: Eukaryota > Metazoa > Chordata > Mammalia > Rodentia > Dipodidae > Orientallactaga > Orientallactaga sibirica. Next base: position 17,005,772 of record JAEOAD010000034.1, read on the forward strand.
CTCCAGCCTCGTGCACTGAGCAGCTACCGGGTTTCTTCACTCTCGGACCTGCAACCTGCTATTGCTGGACTGTGTAAGCTAATCCAATAAATCCCCTTTTAATACAATTCATTCTGTCCATTCTGTTCCTCTAGAGAACCCTGACTAATACAGATTCTGGTACCAGAAGTGGTTCTAGAGAAACAGAATTGTAAGGATGGATTTCCCTAGTAGGCTTGGTGCTCTGTGGAGTTGGTTCTCCAACTCTAGTACTACTAAAGGCTCTGCTGGTAATAAGGAGAGCACTTTAAGTGGTAATAAGGAGGGCACTAATAATCCATGGTGTGAACTATTTAACGAACTCCGTGAAATAGATGTATTTAGTGATTCTGAGTCATATCTTGTGAGGAGCAAGGAATTTAGTGACTCTGTATCTAGAACTTTTGAATATTTGTGGAAAAGTAAGACGAATGATGATGCTGGATGGTTTCTTCTGGCATCTCTAGATAAACTGTTGAGAGAAAAGCAGAAGCTCCAAAAGGAAAATTCCAAGCTTAAGACCCACGTACATGATCTGAAGGTTTCTAAGGGTGCCCTGGAGGAAAATCTCCTGTCTAGTCAGAACAGGGCTCGAATTGCAGAAAACCAAACTCAAGCTCTCATTGTAAGATTGGCTAACTTGCAGCGTAAGCTCAATTCCCAGCCTCACAAACTATCAGAAGTTAAAGTGAGGGCATTGGTTGAAAAGAGTGGGATCCCATGACTTGGGATGGGGATGTATGGGAAGACCCTGAAGAATCTGGGGACATTGAACTCTCAGATTCTGAAGAAGTTGTTTTGCATGAGAATGTGGCTTCCCCTCCTTTAGCTGCAGGTGCACCCCACCCCTGAGGGAATCACTCCTTCTTTGTCTGAGGAAGCTGTAATGACCCTCCCTGCAGGATGTGCTGATGCTTCTCAGAGCCCACCCATCTTTGCCTCAAGGCCTATAACTAGGCGTAAGGCTAGGCATGCCCCTAAAGGGAGTTAGAAAGCGTGACTCAAGAGGAAGTGAGATACACCCCTAAAGAACTTCAGGAGCTTTCTAACTTGTACAGGCAGAAGCATGGGGAATATATGTGGGAATGGATTTTAAGGGTGTGGGATGATGGAGGAAGGAATATAAAATCAGATCAAGCTGAATTTATTGAAATGGGCCCACTAACCAGAGATTTTAGATTTAACACTGCAGCTCATGCAGTTGGAAGAGGTGCCAAGAGTTTATTTGATTGGTTGGCTGAAGTATGGATCCAAAGATGGCCTACTGTGAATGAGCTTGAGCTGCCTGATATCCCTTGGCTTAATGTTGATGAAGGGATTAAAAGGCTCAGAGAACTTGGAATGCTGGAGTGGATTTACCATGTAAACTCATCTTTAAGCCCGCAATGGGAGCGTGCAGAAGATGTGCCCTTCACTAAGACTATAAGAAACAGATTTGTGAGGGGGAGCACCAGCACACTTAAAGTCCCCAATCATTGGTCTTTTATGTAAAGAAGACATCACAGTGGGAGCCGCAGTTGCTGCATTAGGTGACTTAGATGCAATGGGTCTAACTGGCTCTCGGGGTAACAAGGGCCAAGTATCAGCACTGAATCGCCAAAGGCAAGGTGGGCGTGTTTACCGTAATGGACAGCGCAGGCAAAACAATGCTCGTAACAGTATGACTCGTGTAGACCTTTGGTACTGGCTGCTTAATCATGGTGTTCCCAGAAGTGAAATAGATAAAAAGCCTACTAAGTTCCTGCTTGATCTGTATAAGCAGAAAAGTTCCAGAGCAAAGAACCCAAAGGCCACTTTGAATTATAGCAACAGAGAATCAAGGCCTCTTAACCAGTTTCCAGACTTGGGCCAGTTTACAGATCCTGAACCCCTTGATTGAAGGGGGGCCGGGTCCCTTTGAGGAAGGACCCTCCCATAATTCCCAAAAGTTTCAATATTAAGCTTAGTCCTATCCTTCCTCAGAGGGACCTACGGCCTTTTGCTAGGGTAACTGTACACTGGGGAAAAGGAAATAATCAGACTTTTCGGGGCTTACTGGATACTGGCTCTGAATTGACATTGATTCCAGGAGACCCTAACGGCATCGTGGCCCTCCAGTTAAAGTAGGTGCTTATGGAGGTCAGGTGATCAATGGAGTTTTGGCAAATGTTAGACTGACAGTAGGTCCAGTGGGTCCCCGAACTCATCCTGTGGTTATTTCCCCAGTCCCAGAATGCATAATTGGGATAGATATACTTAGGAGCTGGCAAAACCCCACATTGGTTCTTTGACTTGTGGGGTGAGGGCCATTATGGTTGGAAAGGCCAAATGGAAGCCATTGGAGCTCCCTCTACCAAGGAAAATAGTGAACCAGAAACAGTATCGCATCCCTGGAGGAATTGCAGAGATTAATGCCACTATAAAGGACTTGAAGGATGCAGGGGTGGTGGTTCCCACCACATCCCCTTTAACTCCCCTATTTGGCCTGTTCAGAAGACAGACGGATCTTGGAGAATGACAGTGGATTATCGGAAACTTAATCAGGTGGTGACTCAATTGCAGCTGCTGTACCAGATGTGGTTTCTTTACTTGAGCAGATTAACACATCTCCTGGTACCTGGTATGCAGCTATTGATCTTGCGAATGCCTTCTTCTCCATACCTGTCCATAAGAACCACCAGAAGCAATTTGCCTTCAGCTGGCAAGGTCAGCAGTACACATTTACTGTGTTACCTCAAGGTTATATTAACTCTCCAGCCCTGTGTCATAGCTTAGTTCGCAGGGATCTTGATCGTCTGTGCCTTCCACAAGGTGTCACATTGGTCCATTATATCGATGACATTATGCTGATTGGATCGAATGAGCAGGAGGTGGCAGCCACTCTGGAGTTGCTGGTACAGCATATGCGCATCAGGGGATGGGAAATAAATCCATCCAAAATTCAAGGACCTTCCACCTCCGTGAAATTTCTAGGAGTCCAGTGGTGTGGGGCTTGCAGGGACATTCCTTCTAAGGTGAAGGATAAGTTGTTGCACCTGGCCCCTCCTACCACTAAGAAGGAAGCACAACGTCTAGTGGGCCTATTTGGATTTTGGAGACAGCACATTCCTCACTTGGGTGTGTTACTCCGTCCCATATACCAAGTGACTCGAAAGCTACTAGTTTTCAGTGGGGCCCAGAACAAGAGAAGGCTCTTCAACAGGTCCAGGCTGCTGTGCAGGCAGCTCTGCCACTTGGGCCATATGATCCAGCAGATCCAATGATACTTGAGGTGTCAGTGGCAGATAGGGATGCTGTTTGGAGCCTTTGGCAGGCCCCATAGGTGAATCACACGGAGGCCCTTGGGATTCTGGAGCAAGGCCCTGCCATCATCTGCAGACAATTATTCTCCCTTTGAGAGACAGCTCTTGGCTTGCTATTGGGCCTTAATAGAAACTGAACGCTTGACAATGGGCCATCAAGTTATTATGCGACCTGAACTGCCCATTATGAGCTGGGTGTTATCTGACCCACCAGGCCATAAAGTTGGACGTGCACAGCAGCAGTCCATCATCAAGTGGAAGTGGTATATCCGTGATCGGGCTCGAGCAGGCCCTGAAGGCACAAGTAAGTTACATGAGGAGGTTGCCCAAATGCCTATGGTTGCTACTCCTGTTTCAATGCCTTCTGTCCCCAAGCATGCACCTATGGCATCATGGGGTGTGCCCTATGATCAGTTGACTGAAGAGGAGAAGACCAGGGCATGGTTTACAGATGGTTCAGCACGCTATGCAGGCACGTCCCAGAAGTGGACAGCTGCAGCGTTACAGCCCCTTTCTGGGACAACTCTGAAGGACTGTGGTGAAGGGAAGTCTTCACAATGGGCAGAACTACGGGCAGTACACATGGTTGTGCATTTTGCTTGGAAAGAAAAATGGCCAGATGTGCTTGGTTATACACTGATTCCTGGGCTGTGGCCAATGGTTTGGCAGGATGGTCCGGGACATGGAAGGAGCATGATTGGAAAATTGGTGAAAAGGACATTTGGGGAAGATGTATGTGGATAGAGCTCTCTGAATGGGCAAAGGATATAAAGATACTTGTGTCCCATGTTAATGCTCATCAGAAGGTGACCTCATCAGAGGAGGACTTTAATAATCAAGTAGATAAGCTGACACGTTCTGTGGACAGTGGTCAACCTCTTTCCTCAGCCACCCCTGTCATTGCCCAATGGGCCCATGAACAAAGTGGCCATGGTGGCAGGGATGCAGGTTATGCATGGGCCCAACAACACGGACTTCCACTAACTAAGGCTGACCTGGCTACGGCTGCTGCTGAGTGCCAAATCTGCCAGCAGCAGAGACCAACTCTGAGCCCCCGATATGGTAGTATTCCACGGGGTGACCAGCCAGCAACTTGGTGGCAAGTCGACTATATTGGACCTCTACCATCATGGAAAGGGCAGCGTTTTGTCCTTACTGGAATAGACACTTATTCTGGGTATGCATTTGCTTTTCCTGCACGTAATGCTTCTGCCAAAACTACGATCCGTGGGCTTACAGAATGCCTTATCCACCGTCATGGAATTCCACACAGCATTGCTTCTGACCAAGGAACTCACTTCACAGCCAGGAAGTACAGCGGTGGGCTCATGATCATGGAATTCACTGGTCTTACCATGTGCCCCACCACCCTGAAGCAGCTGGCTTGATAGAGCGGTGGAATGGCCTTTTAAAGAAACAGCTGCAGTGCCAACTAGGTGGCAATAGCTTGGAGGGCTGGGGGCGTGTCCTCCAGCAGGCTGTATATGCTCTGAATCAGCCCCTATATATGGTGCTGTTTCTCCTATAGCCCAGGTTCACGGGTCCAGGAATCAAGGGGTGGAAATGGGAATGGTACCACTTACCATCACCCCAAGTGACCCATTAGCCAAATTTTTGCTTCCTGTACCCACAACCTTACGCTCTGCTGGCCTAGAGTTCTGAGGCTGCCTCTAGGAAGGATTAACTAAAGGAAGAATCCTGCCTCAGGGTAAGCCTTCCCCAGAGTGGGCGGCCCAGAGTGGGCGGCCCCTCTTGGAGGAGGGGGCTGGTTGATAAAAAGGAGCTCTGGGAAGAAAGGCTCTCTCTCTCCCACCTGGCTGCCGGTGCTACTAGCTGCTTGGTGTTTTCTGCTTGGTACCTGCTGCTTGGTGTTGCTGCTCTCCAGTGTGGACTGAAGACCAGGGTGGACTGAAGAGCAGCGTCTCTCCAGGAAGCCTCCAGGCCTTCAGTGCGGATTGGGACTGCTGAGGCCTCCAGCCTCGTGCACTGAGCAGCTACCGGGTTTCTTCACTCTCGGACCTGCAACCTGCTATTGCTGGACTGTGTAAGCTAATCCAATAAATCCCCTTTTAATACAATTCATTCTGTCCATTCTGTTCCTCTAGAGAACCCTGACTAATACAGATTCTGGTACCAGAAGTGGTTCTAGAGAAACAGAATTGTAAGGATGGATTTCCCTAGTAGGCTTGGTGCTCTGTGGAGTTGGTTCTCCAACTCTAGTACTACTAAAGGCTCTGCTGGTAATAAGGAGAGCACTTTAAGTGGTAATAAGGAGGGCACTAATAATCCATGGTGTGAACTATTTTGAACTCCGTGAAATAGATGTATTTAGTGATTCTGAGTCATATCTTGTGAGGAGCAAGGAATTTAGTGACTCTGTATCTAGAACTTTTGAATATTTGTGGAAAAGTAAGACGAATGATGATGCTGGATGGTTTCTTCTGGCATCTCTAGATAAACTGTTGAGAGAAAAGCAGAAGCTCAAAGGAAAATTCCAAGCTTAAGACCCACGTACATGATCTGAAGGTTTCTAAGGGTGCCCTGGAGGAAAATCTCCTGTCTAGTCAGAACAGGGCTCGAATTGCAGAAAACCAAACTCAAGCTCTCATTGTAAGATTGGCTAACTTGCAGCGTAAGCTCAATTCCCAGCCTCACAAACTATCAGAAGTTAAAGTGAGGGCATTGGTTGGAAAAGAGTGGGATCCCATGACTTGGGATGGGGATGTATGGGAAGACCCTGAAGAATCTGGGGACATTGAACTCTCAGATTCTGAAGAAGTTGTTTTGCATGAGAATGTGGCTTCCCCTCCTTTAGCTGCAGGTGCACCCCCACCCCCTGAGGGAATCACTCCTTCTTTGTCTGAGGAAGCTGTAATGACCCTCCCTGCAGGATGTGCTGATGCTTCTCAGAGCCCACCCATCTTTGCCTCAAGGCCTATAACTAGGCGTAAGGCTAGGCATGCCCCTAAAGGGAGTTAGAAAGCGTGACTCAAGAGGAAGTGAGATACACCCCTAAAGAACTTCAGGAGCTTTCTAACTTGTACAGGCAGAAGCATGGGGAATATATGTGGGAATGGATTTTAAGGGTGTGGGATGATGGAGGAAGGAATATAAAATTAGATCAAGCTGAATTTATTGAAATGGGCCCACTAACCAGAGATTTTAGATTTAACACTGCAGCTCATGCAGTTGGAAGAGGTGCCAAGAGTTTATTTGATTGGTTGGCTGAAGTATGGATCCAAAGATGGCCTACTGTGAATGAGCTTGAGCTGCCTGATATCCCTTGGCTTAATGTTGATGAAGGGATTAAAAGGCTCAGAGAACTTGGAATGCTGGAGTGGATTTACCATGTAAACTCATCTTTAAGCCCGCAATGGGAGCGTGCAGAAGATGTGCCCTTCACTAAGACTATAAGAAACAGATTTGTGAGGGGAGCACCAGCACACTTAAAGTCCCCAATCATTGGTCTTTTATGTAAAGAAGACATCACAGTGGGAGCCGCAGTTGCTGCATTAGGTGACTTAGATGCAATGGGTCTAACTGGCTCTCGGGGTAACAAGGGCCAAGTATCAGCACTGAATCGCCAAAGGCAAGGTGGGCGTGTTTACCGTAATGGACAGCGCAGGCAAAACAATGCTCGTAACAGTATGACTCGTGTAGACCTTTGGTACTGGCTGCTTAATCATGGTGTTCCCAGAAGTGAAATAGATAAAAAGCCTACTAAGTTCCTGCTTGATCTGTATAAGCAGAAAAGTTCCAGAGCAAAGAACCCAAAGGCCACTTTGAATTATAGCAACAGAGAATCAAGGCCTCTTAACCAGTTTCCAGACTTGAGCCAGTTTACAGATCCTGAACCCCTTGATTGAAGGGGTGGCCAGGTCCCTTTGAGGAAGGACCCTCCCATAATCCCCAAAAGTTTCAATATTAAGCTTAGTCCTATCCTTCCTCAGAGGGACCTACGGCCTTTTGCTAGGGTAACTGTACACTGGGAAAAGGAAATAATCAGACTTTTCGGGGCTTACTGGATACTGGCTCTGAATTGACATTGATTCCAGGAGACCCTAACCGGCATCGTGGCCCTCCAGTTAAAGTAGGTGCTTATGGAGGTCAGGTGATCAATGGAGTTTTGGCAAATGTTAGACTGACAGTAGGTCCAGTGGGTCCCCGAACTCATCCTGTGGTTATTTCCCCAGTCCCAGAATGCATAATTGGGATAGATATACTTAGGAGCTGGCAAAACCCCACATTGGTTCTTTGACTTGTGGGGTGAGGGCCATTATGGTTGGAAAGGCCAAATGGAAGCCATTGGAGCTCCCTCTACCAAGGAAAATAGTGAACCAGAAACAGTATCGCATCCCTGGAGGAATTGCAGAGATTAATGCCACTATAAAGGACTTGAAGGATGCAGGGGTGGTGGTTCCCACCACATCCCCCTTTAACTCCCCTATTTGGCCTGTTCAGAAGACAGACGGATCTTGGAGAATGACAGTGGATTATCGGAAACTTAATCAGGTGGTGACTCATATTGCAGCTGCTGTACCAGATGTGGTTTCTTTACTTGAGCAGATTAACACATCTCCTGGTACCTGGTATGCAGCTACTGATCTTGCGAATGCCTTCTTCTCCATACCTGTCCATAAGGACCACCAGAAGCAATTTGCCTTCAGCTGGCAAGGTCAGCAGTACACATTTACTGTGTTACCTCAAGGTTATATTAACTCTCCAGCCCTGTGTCATAGCTTAGTTCGCAGGGATCTTGATCGTCTGTGCCTTCCACAAGGTGTCACATTGGTCCATTATATCGATGACATTATGCTGATTGGATTGAATGAGCAGGAGGTGGCAGCCACTCTGGAGTTGCTGGTACAGCATATGCGCATCAGGGGATGGGAAATAAATCCATCCAAAATTCAAGGACCTTCCACCTCCGTGAAATTTCTAGGAGTCCAGTGGTGTGGGGCTTGCAGGGACATTCCTTCTAAGGTGAAGGATAAGTTGTTGCACCTGGCCCCTCCTACCACTAAGAAGGAAGCACAACGTCTAGTGGGCCTATTTGGATTTTGGAGACAGCACATTCCTCACTTGGGTGTGTTACTCCGTCCCATATACCAAGTGACTCGGAAAGCTACTAGTTTTCAGTGGGGCCCAGAACAAGAGAAGGCTCTTCAACAGGTCCAGGCTGCTGTGCAGGCAGCTCTGCCACTTGGGCCATATGATCCAGCAGATCCAATGATACTTGAGGTGTCAGTGGCAGATAGGGATGCTGTTTGGAGCCTTTGGCAGGCCCCCATAGGTGAATCACACCGGAGGCCCTTGGGATTCTGGAGCAAGGCCCTGCCATCATCTGCAGACAATTATTCTCCCTTTGAGAGACAGCTCTTGGCTTGCTATTGGGCCTTAATAGAAACTGAACGCTTGACAATGGGCCATCAAGTTATTATGCGACCTGAACTGCCCATTATGAGCTGGGTGTTATCTGACCCACCAGGCCATAAAGTTGGACGTGCACAGCAGCAGTCCATCATCAAGTGGAAGTGGTATATCCGTGATCGGGCTCGAGCAGGCCCTGAAGGCACAAGTAAGTTACATGAGGAGGTTGCCCAAATGCCTATGGTTGCTACTCCTGTTTCAATGCCTTCTGTCCCCAAGCATGCACCTATGGCATCATGGGGTGTGCCCTATGATCAGTTGACTGAAGAGGAGAAGACCAGGGCATGGTTTACAGATGGTTCAGCACGCTATGCAGGCACGTCCCAGAAGTGGACAGCTGCAGCGTTACAGCCCCTTTCTGGGACAACTCTGAAGGACTGTGGTGAAGGGAAGTCTTCACAATGGGCAGAACTACGGGCAGTACACATGGTTGTGCATTTTGCTTGGAAAGAAAAATGGCCAGATGTGCTTGATTATACACTGATTCCTGGGCTGTGGCCAATGGTTTGGCAGGATGGTCCGGGACATGGAAGGAGCATGATTGGAAAATTGGTGAAAAGGACATTTGGGGAAGATGTATGTGGATAGAGCTCTCTGAATGGGCAAAGGATATAAAGATACTTGTGTCCCATGTTAATGCTCATCAGAAGGTGACCTCATCAGAGGAGGACTTTAATAATCAAGTAGATAAGCTGACACGTTCTGTGGACAGTGGTCAACCTCTTTCCTCAGCCACCCCTGTCATTGCCCAATGGGCCCATGAACAAAGTGGCCATGGTGGCAGGGATGCAGGTTATGCATGGGCCCAACAACACGGACTTCCACTAACTAAGGCTGACCTGGCTACGGCTGCTGCTGAGTGCCAAATCTGCCAGCAGCAGAGACCAACTCTGAGCCCCCGATATGGTAGTATTCCACGGGGTGACCAGCCAGCAACTTGGTGGCAAGTCGACTATATTGGACCTCTACCATCATGGAAAGGGCAGCGTTTTGTCCTTACTGGAATAGACACTTATTCTGGGTATGCATTTGCTTTTCCTGCACGTAATGCTTCTGCCAAAACTACGATCCGTGGGCTTACAGAATGCCTTATCCACCGTCATGGAATTCCACACAGCATTGCTTCTGACCAAGGAACTCACTTCACAGCCAAGGAAGTACAGCAGTGGGCTCATGATCATGGAATTCACTGGTCTTACCATGTGCCCCACCACCCTGAAGCAGCTGGCTTGATAGAGCGGTGGAATGGCCTTTTAAAGAAACAGCTGCAGTGCCAACTAGGTGGCAATAGCTTGGAGGGCTGGGGCGTGTCCTCCAGCAGGCTGTATATGCTCTGAATCAGCGTCCTATATATGGTGCTGTTTCTCCTATAGCCAGTTCACGGGTCCAGGAATCAAGGGGTGGAAATGGGAATGGTACCACTTACCATCACCCCAAGTGACCCATTAGCCAAATTTTTGCTTCCTGTACCCACAACCTTACGCTCTGCTGGCCTAGAGGTCTTGGTTCCAGAGGGGGGAGTGCTTTCGCCAGGAGGCACAAAGAACATTCCATTGAACTGGAAGCTGAGATTTCCCCCTGGCCACTTTGGGCTCCTGATGCCCTTGAGTGCACAGGCTGAGAAAGGAGTTACAGTGTTAGCAGGGGTAATTGATCCAGATTACCAGGGTGAAATTGGACTGCTCCTCCACAATGGAGGTAAGGAAGAGTATGTCTGGAGTGCTGGAGATTCTCTAGGGCGTCTCTTGGTATTACCATGCCCTGTTATCAAAGTCAATGGACAACTGCAACAACCCAATCAAGGCAGTGTGATAAATGGCCCAGATCCTTCAGGAATGAAGGTATGGGTCACCCCTCCAGGTAAAGAACCAAGACCTGCTGAGGTGCTTGCTGAAGGAGGAGGAAATACTGAATGGGTAGTAGAAGAAGGCAGTAACAAATACCAGCTAAGGCCACGGGATCAGTTACAAAAACGTGGACTGTAATTGCCATGAGTGTTCCTGTCTTACCTTGTTAAGAGTGTTTGTACATATGTACACCAATATTAAGATGTTTTGTTCTTCCTCTATTGCTCTATTAGGTAATTAATACTGAGTAAGATCATATTGCTAGTTAATCACTGTTGAATTTATATTTGACTTGTTATATGAGACTAAGCCTTCCTCAAGGAACTTGCTTGTGTGTGTGGGGATGATTGTGCGTTTCCGGTTGTACGAGGGATAGTTATATCATGTTAGGCGGAATTATGACCTTGTTACTGTCTTCATTTGGAAATTAAGTAGAATGTAAAGATATATGGTTTGGTGTCAAGTTGACAAGGGGTGGACTTGTGATGGTTAAGTTTGTGTCAACTTGATTTGTTTAGGAATCCACAGACATTCCTCATAAGTGTGTTTCTGAGGCTGCCTCTAGGAAGGATTAACTAAAGGAAGAATCCTGCCCCCAGGGGTAAGCCTTCCCCAGAGTGGGCGGCCCAGAGTGGGCGGCCCCTCTTGGAGGAGGGGCTGGTTGATAAAAGGAGCTCTGGGAAGAAAGGCTCTCTCTCTCCCACCTGGCTGCCGGTGCTACTAGCTGCTTGGTGTTTTCTGCTTGGTACCTGCTGCTTGGTGTTGCTGCTCTCCAGTGTGGACTGAAGACCAGGGTGGACTGAAGAGCAGCGTCTCTCCAGGAAGCCTCCAGGCCTTCAGTGCGGATTGGGACTGCTGAGGCCTCCAGCCTGCACTGAGCAGCTACCGGGTTTCTTCACTCTCGGACCTGCAACCTGCTATTGCTGGACTGTGTAAGCTAATCCAATAAATCCCCTTTTAATACAATTCATTCTGTCCATTCTGTTCCTCTAGAGAACCCTGACTAATACAAATCTCAAACCCACCACCACACCTTAAGACCAGCCCCCAATGACATTACCTCTTACAAGGTGATTGCAGATGCAAACTATGAACTAATAAAACACTGAATATATTACATAATTAAAACACAGAATAGTCCAAATTCAAAGGTTCTCACAGTCTTGACCAAATAAATTAAATACTTTCAACATGTAAAGGCACAGAGCAAACATTAACTAATTAAAACAATATTCAAACTACCACATTCCCCCCAGGGCCCCCAATAGATTTATAACTATCACGCATTGTGAATTGTACTCAGTCCAAATTCAAAGGTTCTCACAGTCTTGACCAAATAAGTTAAATACTTTCAACATGTAAAGGCACAGAGCAAACATTTTTAACTGGTATAAGTCATAGCAAGGAGAGACGAGAACAATGCAAACTCAACCATCATCAGCAGTCATCAAACTTCCGCAGTTCAAATTCAATATAACCAGAGACTGACAGTCTCCAGGTTTTCCAATTCCGTCCTCCAGCTGGGCAGAGTAGCCAGGGAAAACTTTCATTCCATGCCAACACTGCACCCCATGGTAGCCCTTGCATAGTCCTGGTATATCCAAAACATCTTCAGGTCTCCATGCAAACCATCTTCCAAAGGCTCTTCCAGCCTATTCCTGAGGGTCTTCATGCCCTGCCTCATGCCGCATCTCAGCAGCGGTTCCTGGAACCTTGTGCAATTCATGACCACTCCATGCATTTTTCATGCTTCCAAAACTAAAACCAGGTGTGCAGGACACAGCCATATTCTTAATCCAGGGACAAAATAAATCATAGCCTTGAAAAGCAGGTTCCTTCTCCAGTCAACTCTTTCCAAGAGTTTGCATTTCTAGCAGTCTTTCCTCAGGCATCCCCTCCATTGTTTTAATGTAAAGCAGTCAGGCCACCTTCCTTCCACCTTCCTTAAGATTGCTAATGTATTGACAATAGCAGCTCCTGTAACCTAAAACCAGTCTCAGTGCCTCTAATTTTAAATTGCTTGAGGTTTTCCAACTTAAAATCTTAAATATCTCAGTCCTGTATCTTTAGCCAAACACATCAGTCCATTACAAATTTAACTACGATCAAACTTTCTGGACCTGGATAGCAGAACATAGCCCTCCCTTATGCCAGTAGCCCAGTTCCAACAAAGTCCTCTGCAGTCTTTCCTTCCCCTTAGAAAGCTCATAAGCCAAACCTTGAAGTTCAATACTGTCTGCACTTAGCATTCTCAAACTCTCATCAGAATAGTCCATAAAACTTGGCTTACCACTCCATAAGGCATCTTCAGTTGCAAGCACCAAGTCCAGGGACATTCCTCCAAAACAAAGGTTCCAAAAGACGAACATCCACATGGTCTGGTTCATCTCACCCCACACTTCTAGGTACCACTTTACTGTAGCAGACAGCTTCAGGTTCGCTGAGATGAACTTCCAGACCAGGCATAGTTATGGAGGAAGGGATATTATTTATTGAAGCTTACAGATCCAGGGGAAGCTCTATAATGGGTAGAGAAGAGGCCTGCTCTCACAGGACCAGGCAAGAGAGAGAAAAAATCCAACCAGGCACACAGTACACAGAGCAAAACTACTGCCAAAGAGTCACACAGCACACTTCAGGAACTCCTGCTAGGCACACTTTGCATATATTTACAATAGAATCTCAAACCCACCACCACACCTTAAGACCAGCCCCAGTGACATTGCCTCTAGCAAGGTGATTGCAGATGCAAACTATAAACTAATAAAACACTGAATATATTGGGAGACATATATTCAAACTACCACATCTGTCTATGCCTCAGGTCCCTATTGCTGTTGTAAACACTACCAACTTTGTTGCCTATAATGTCTTTGCCTCGCCTTATCATTCTAGAAGTCACACTTCTGGAGAATTTCACTGATAGAGGACCAAGAGGTTTTTGTAGCCACAATCCTTTCTAGAAGCTCCAAGGGAATATCCATTGTGTGACTTTTCTGCTTCTGAAGTCTATCCAAATTTTTTGGTTCATGGACTCTTCCATTTTCATAGCCATTATTGGCTGAAGAAGACATTTTAATGCATCCATCTTTCTAGTTCTGGTGGTCAATTTCCTCCTCTATCAACCATCATCTATAGAGGGGACATACGACCTAGCCATCCAAATAACCCAAGATAACATTTTCTTAAGGCCACTGACTATGAAATTTAGGATGATCATAAAAAATTAACTTGGGATGGAGAGATGACTTAGAGCTTGAGGCACTTGACTACAAAGCCAAAGGAGCTAGGTTAGATTTCCCAGGATCCATGAAAGCCAGATGCACAAGGTAGTGCATGTGTCTGGAGTTCATTTCCAGTGGCTGGAGGCCTTAGTGTGCCCATTTTCTCTTTACCTCTCCATCCTTCAGATAAATAAAGTGAAATATTTAAAAGAAATCTTAATTATACATTTTAACTTAGGAGTATTAGGAGAAGGGCATAGACATGTTTGTGAAGCCAAAATTGTGGTGGCCACATTTGACTTGACTGACAGCCACAGATTTCAGACTATCCGATAAGAAGACATCTGGGCTGGAAAGATAGCTTAATAGTTGAGGTGATTGGCTGCGATGACTAAAGACCAAGGTTTAATTCCCCAGTAACCACATAAGCCAGATGCACAAGGTGGTGCATACATCTGGAGTTCATTTGCAGTGGCTGGAGGCCCTGGTGTGCTAATTCTCTCTCTCTCTCTTTTTCTATCTATCTTCCTCTCTCTTTCTCTCTCAAATAAATAAGTAAAATTTAAAGAAAAGAAGGCATCATCCTATTTTTTTATGAGAAAAAGCTTCAGGGAATCTGTGCTGCCAATGACCCTTCTGCCCATCTTGCTTAGAGTTGCATTAAGTGACTTCTACTCCTCTGTGGTACTAAGTTTGTCCTTTTGGACATCCATTACTTCCTCCTTGAATTTCCATTATATAACAAAGCACATGAAATATTTTGTAATGGATAGGTAGGCTGATTTAATGCATTTCTTCCTTGTGAATTTAAGCTTCTTGAAGAAAAGTTAATTTCTAAACCAGTATGAGGTAATTTCTACATAATTTTTTGATACTTTGGTTTTATGTTTCTTGCCATATTTTTTCAGCTTTATTTATAACATGCAGCAGAAGCACAACTCAGGCATGTAAGGACCTCTTGGTGAATGCCATGTCTCTTCCCTGAATTGGTTTGTGATAAATTTGCATATATTTGGTTAAGTTACTAGTACAGGACAGATACTTCATGGCTGCATTTTTAACTGAAAGAATATGTTCCAAAAATGCAGGGTCCTTACATTTCATATCCACTGTTACTCTTCATGCCCAGTGTACCTGTCAGTAACACACATTTGCTAAACTGATGAATAATTTTCAGTGAAATCAACAGAAATTTCATTTTGTCTTCCACTTGTATACATTCTTAATTATAGATCTTGCTACCAATTTACTTGGTGCATAGTCCTCAACTATTCACTTGTTTAATGGAACAGACTTTGGTGAAGTTAAGAATATTTTGTGTAGCTAAAGCAAAAGGTTTCAGTCTGCCTGCCTCATGCTTCCACCACTCCTGCCTGAAGATATCAGCTATTACTCCTTTATATTAAAGCAAAGACAAAGGAAAGTGTGATTCCTAAAATGAGTAATTAGTATTTCTGTAGAGCAACGTGCCCAATTCTACTTGTTCTCTTAATTTACTTGGTTTACACCAAGTGAAGACAGAAGCCCATTGTTTTGCTGAGACATTAACTCCACAAAGTCATTCCACTCCCATCTGCAGCACTAAAATTAATGATTCCCTCTGCAACATCTGTTTAATTAACTATCGGCACCATAGAAGAGGCATCCAAATACCCCTGTGACTAAATCAGGCTCAAATTAGGGAAATACGATGTTAAATTGTATCAGAGAGAAGCTGAGTTTATCCTTCTGAGTGCTGGCATTCATTACTTACTAGGCACCACATGCATCTTTATAATGAAGTAATTTTTGAGTCGTCTAGATGTAATGTTCTCATTTAGGGGCGGCACAGATTCCTCTAGTCTTGGTCATGTTAGGGGAGCAAGGAAAAAAAAAAACGTTTTAGAAATCCTCAGAGGCCACATATCATCCTACCATCTTTATTCCTGGGAAGAGCAATAGAGTTTAGCTGGGCATGTGCAAGTTGAGGGATGCTGAGAAACAGTAGTAGTGCTGTTAAAGTGACAATTTCTGAGTCATTTATACTTAGAGTACTCCATTGTCTCTGAATCTTTTTTCAGTATATTTCCATGATATTTTTATGTGTCTGCATAAGCAGTAGACATGTGCAGCCTCGTTGTGTGCACTGGAGGGTCTGTATTTGTTATTCCTAAGAGGAATCACCTAGCAATTGTTGATAAAGAACCTTCTCAGTTCAGAGAATTTTGATAGGCATCACAGAAATGTAAATTGCATACAGACCCTGCACATCACATTTTTGCCGTAAGAGAGGAGACTAGCTATGAGTATACATCTATATGTACTCATTTGTATATATGTAAAAAAACTAGCACTGTGCTAGCTCTTGGAGTGAGAGTGAATAAACTTCCACTTTGAGAGAGCATGGAGTATAGTTTACCTCCACACAGAGAAATTTGAATAATAGCTCAGTTATAATGACTAAAGTAAACAAGTTATAAGAAAAATAAAGATGAATAGTTACAGGAATTCAGTAGATATGTTTAATTCAGAGGGTTGTGTAAAAGAGAGTTTACATTCTATTAGCTGTTTTTTGTTATTATTTGTAAAATAGTAAGATTTGCACAGGTCTTTCTACAAAGTTTGGTCAATTCAGAGATAGGGAAAGGGGGAAATCTGTTGTACCATCTGGGAACAGAGTATCATCTAGCTTTATAGATATCTAGAAGTTTTTTTTTTTTTATTTAAACTTGTTTATTTATTCAGCTATTTGACAATGTCATACATATACACAATGTATTTTGATCATATTTACCCCCTCTTACCCTTTTATCATCATTCTACTCACACTGAATCCTTTCTTCATCCTAGTACTTTCCCCCTCCTACTTGTGTGTGTGTGTGTGTGTGTGTGTACATGCACACATGCACACAAGTGCATTTGTGTGTCCCCAACTGAGTTGAATTAGGGTTGGTTGCATGAGCATGGTTGGAGAGCTACTTACTGGGACAGCGGCAACTTACCAGTGGCTTAACACTGGAGGACATGACGTCCCTCCCCACAGCAACCATTAACTGTCAATAAATAGCTGAACAGGAAGGGGAAGGTCCATGAACCCGTTCCTTACACATGATGGAATGTTGACAGGTCCAATCTGTACCTGAATTGCATTGAAGATATAATACACATGATGTGTGACAGTTTCATTATGCCATCACTGATCAATGACTTTTAATTGTGTCAAATCTTGGCTATTGTAAAATATAAATTTGGCTTTAAAGCTTTAATCTATCTTTAATCTCATCTTGATAATTAAGAATAAGTTAAACTTAAAACATAACACATTTTTAAAATATTGTTCTAACTTTAGACTGTTAATTATTTTTATATAATTTTTATTAGTTATGTATATAGTATATCTACAGCCATGATGGTACCATCATTAGCCTTCTCCCTGTACTCCCCCCAAGGGTAATGTGGGTCTTGCCTTGTGGTGGTAGTCATCAGTTATGCAAGAGAGGCAATGACTCTCTGTATAATGACCCAACTTATGGCTCTAACAATCTTTCCACCCTCTCTTTGGTGCATTTCCCAGAGCCATGTTGGGTTCATTTTAGGTCTATTTCAGTGACGAGGTCTTGGGAGTCTCTGTGTCTCTGGATATCTAATTTGGTAGGAGTTGAGTGTTCTTTGTGTCTATTTCCTTTGCCCTTGTGCTGATACCAGGTTCACTGATAAAGCAGCACTCTTTCTCATTCCCCCTATAACTCTATGGCTTCAGCTGTGCTCTGTTGAGGTATGATGGGCTGATTCTCTCCTCAGAGATGTCTAGGATGTTTGAAGAGGAAAACTTCTACTTTCTCCTACCACATATTCTCTGATATGAAATTTACCTAAAACAACAGAGCTAGTTGGTCAGAACTGTAGTCAAGCACAGGTGCCAGATATCTCTAACCTTTCAGTATGCCACCCTGTAATGTCAAGAACACCCAGTATCCCTACTTTAGCCTGCCATTTCAGTCGGTATTTCTGCCTGTCCTCTCCCTGACTCTAGACCTCATATTCTATGTCAGTGATATACCAGACAATGACCTTGAAATGCAGCTTACCTAGCTGATTTCTTACATGCAATTTCAGCTCTTAACCGAGTAGATTTCATAAACTATTCTCTCCAATTACAGCATTCAGTTTTGGATTCAAGCATCTTAACATTGTGAGGGGCAACAGAGAGGCTATGGTAAGAACAGCTTTTCAAACTTTGGTAATTATGAATGTTATTTTCTGTTCCATAGAAAGTACACTGAAGACAGGATTGGATGTGTGGGAGGGAGAATGGTCTTTTATTTATTTTTTTAACCAAGAGCTAACTTTGGACAAGAAGAATACAAAGCAGTAATTGATACAGGTGGGACTTGAAGAACAGGCTCTGCCATCCTCTATGGAAATATCAGTCCACTGTGCAGATACCATAAGGAACAATGAAATTTGATACCAACGAGTCATAAATCTGGTGGCTAACTTAACAGTTTTGCCACTTGTAAGTTATTTTTCTTTTTTTTTTTTTTTTTTTTTTTTTTTTTTGCTATTATGGCAAATGTAATGTGAAATTACAAATCTGCAAACAATATAATCAGGGAGAGTTGAAGCCAAGGGCTAAACAAAGACATGTGAGAAGAGAAGTGAAACAAGAACAAAGTGGACTACAATTCACTACTTTCTCTTTCTACAACTGCTGATAGCCTCCACATCGAAGTGAGAAAGAATATTGGATGCAAATACAGAAATCTGTGATGTATATCATATGTATCATGTGTATCATATGTATGTTAATGTAATGTTCTGAGTAAATTTCTTAATCAATCTCAGATAATCAGGCATTTTGTGTTCTGCAAGAGAAATACTAATGCATTAATATAATTATATTATTGTTGTTGTTTAGTTGTTGCCTACAGGAAAGTGTGATAGTTTTATCTTTCATTTTCTTGCTCACTCCCCTGGTCTGAAAATCATTGTAACTCCATGACTGTGTTGTAGCTAAATTGACCAAGAGGTAGGCTATTTTGGTTAGTAGAGGTCTAACTCTAATATCAAAAAACATGAAGTTTGAGATCTGGCTATGTTGTTTACTCTTCATATCAATTTTAAGCCATTGACCTGATAGTTCTAAAGTTTGCATTCTGATTATTTAATTTTCAAATTTGAAAAAATGGTGATTTAAAAAAGTATCTATGTCTTAGGATTATTATATTAAAGGTGATAAGCATCAGAAAGTATTTGGTAATAAAATTTTCATGAGATAAGCACTCAATATATTTTAGTTATGGTCATAATCAACTAATTTTTGCTGTAATTTTTAAAGATATTGTGTGTTTCATTTTTCTCTTTTGAAAATAAAATGAAAAATCAAGCTGTACTATGATTTGTATTATGGAATAAATAGGGAAATGAATGATAAAAATTATTTTTACATCTCATCACTAAAAGGTTTAATTGCATGTCTTTGGCAACATGCACGAAGGGATGATCCAGGCACAGACAAGTGATGTAATAGTGCATGACAGCTCAGACAATGACTGGAGTCAGAGAGACAATCTAGAAGAAATGCTAACATCAAGAACATTCAAGGGAATATCCAGAGACACACATATTTGGAGGACAAACTTGGACAAACTATAAAGCTTTCTTGAAAATTTCAGCATAGACAGAGATAAGTAAACTCCAGGAAATTATCTGCAGATAAGTTTCAGAAAGTTGTGTAGGATTCAAAGCACATTTCTATAACCTGAACACATTATAGAATGAAAGTTTGTGAGGCTGGTACTGGAAGGTAAACACAGAGAAGGAACATAGAACATCACATTCTCAAAACAGGTTAAAAATGTCTGTTAGAAATATTCTAGAAATGATCATTAGGTTTACAAATGATTAAATACAAGCTATAGTTCTATTTTTATATTACTATGAAATGAAGATTTCTACAACAAAACAGAATTATGTCCATAATAATTATACTATTCTTTGGGGTGTGTTGATGTACTATATTCAAGCATACTGAGATGCCCAGTAATGTTTGGCACACTTTTTGTTGAATGCTCAGCTACTTTGATAGGAATATTGAGACTCAAATTAGTTAGAAGTCACAACGGTCTGCTGTATAGAATCTTAGAGTACAAAAAGGAATCTGAAGAATCACACCAGAGAATATATCTGAAGAATCAGGGAAAAACTACTCTTGGGCCATGAGCTTAGGTGTTCTCAACCAGAAAGCCAGGCTTGAAATTGCTTCCTACATCCTGGAGATTTTTTTTTAACACCTTCCAACAGAGGGTGGGACTGGATCCAAAGTCTGTAATCACTTGAATATTTTGAAGTTTCCTGTAGATTATATAAGAAAAAGCAAAAATACCAAAAGAGATATTTTTGAAATGCTGTATGTTAAGTTTACATTAAAATTTGTTATGTGAGAATTATATTTGAACTCGCTTATATAAGTATAAGACATTATATGAGGATAGTATTTACAATAATACAGCAATTTCCTTAAATTATATAAAATTTACTTTTAATTTTATTATTTTATTTTTTTAATTTTTTTACTGTAAACTTTTTAATACCCAAGGTGTGCAATATGACATAATAAATAAGCCATGAGGTAGATAGTTTTGAAAATAAAATGAAATTTATTTGCTATGATATATATATATATATATATATATATATATATATATATATATATATTTTTTTTTTTTTTTCCCACAGATGCTCTGTAGGTACCTGAAAATTGTCTAATTTTGCTCTTCTAAGGGCAGTTGGCCTTCCTCTCCCCTTTCCTCTGTACTTCTTTGATGCTCCCCAAATAATATCCCCTGACCTTTGCTTGGATATCCAAAGCTTCACTCATGCATAAGTTAATAATAGAGAACCAGAGAAGTGGCAGATCATACTTGGAAAATATCATCACCCAGGGGACTTCATACGGTTTTGTTCCTGTATATTCCAGTGTGTGTTTGGGGGGTTGGGATTGAACCTAGGGCCTTGTGCATCCCAGGCTTGTGCTTTCCAAGAAAACTATACCTCAAGAATTTTCTTACTCCTCATTTTATGAAAGCAGGGACATAGGAAATAGGTACATGAGAATGAAGTTGCTAACTTTCCTTCTTTATGGAAGAATGTTCTTTGCTCCAAACATCAAAACAGAAGGTTTGTGGCATGGCTGTGGTAAACAGAAACATTGGTCAATTTAGAAATCTTAACAAGACATAGATAAGAGCTCAAATAATGGCAGAAGATACTGATAGATAAAGAGAAGACAGAACATTCTATCAAAAGACACATGGAAGTTCCAAGCACACAGAGGTCTCAAAGCTATGAGGAGTATTATACTGTCAGCAGACATCAGAGAGACTTTGGTAATAATAGCTGTTCCATCCACATGATTTCCTAAGAGGTCAGTTTGATTCTATAGTCTTCAAAGTAATGACAAACTGAAGCTTAGAACAGCAATTTCTATTTAGACATCTTCCTCTGGGTCTTTTCTCTCACTTTCTTTCTCTTTTTCTCTCCCCCTGCCCTCCTTTTCTCCCTCTCCCATTTCCTCAGCCTTCCCATTCTCTTCTTTATGTGTTTTATAATGATACAAGGTGCATCTCCGCCTTTCATGGAGATTACTATAATTTTGATAATGTGGAAGTTTGCCTTCAGAAGCCCATGCTTGGATAGGCTTCCTTTTCAGTATGAGGTATTTTGTTCTGTATTTTGTTCAGCTGAGTTTTTTTTTTTTTTTTTCATATGAGTAGATATGGAATACAAGAGAGGATTGTATTATTGGCTTGCTGATATTTGAAAAGTTTTGAGAGAAGTAGGAAGATCTCCCCTCATGCATTCCTAGAGAAATGTTAGCCAGATGATAGGGAGCTATTGGACTCTGATATCATATAAAGGTAAAACACTGAATGAAATAAATTATAAAAGCATCTGGCTAAAATTACAATGCATAAAATTTATTTGGAAAGAAGCACTTTAGTCATGTTTGTGTTTAAAATTAAGATCACACTTACCTTGAGCTATTGCTAAGAGGCAACTTTTTAAAGAAAGTAAAATTATCTAAAAATCATAGATTTATTTAAAGTCCACTTACCTGAGAGCTATTAAATAATAATAAGTGGTCAAGGGTCATGATCTTTAGAGATCCTGAACAGAAAGAAATATGATCACTTCCTAACCACATCTTAATCATAGGTTTCAGTCACTGCCGAAAGTAAAACTTCACATGGACAGGAAAGATGAATTGTTGAGGTATTACATCTCTGTGATGATAGATGTGAAGTTCACACAAGAAGACCCTGAGACATTTAGCATTTATTCTACAGGTTGATCTCATATTTTCCCACTTAATATTCACTATTACTTTTTTATGATATACATATATATCAACATGTCTATTGATTTGTTCTACATTCTGCATTTTATAGATGGACAGATATGCACCAAGAATTAGTGGAAGCTTCTTGGCTAGTAAATGCAAGAAACATGAGGCTGAAGAGGTGGCTCAGCAGTTAAGGCACTTGCCTGCAAAATATAATAACTCAGGTTTGATTCTCCAGTACCCAAGCAAAGTGAGATGTACAAATTGCTTATACATCTGGAGTTTGTTTGCAGCAGCTGAAGGCCATAGCATGCCCACTCTCTGTTGGACTCTTTTTGTTCTATCTCTCTTTCTGCGTGTAAGTAAATAAATAAAATAAATGTAATGAAAGAAACACATTTCTGTTTATATCAAGTGTTTATTATATTATATATTATATTAATTTATATATATATCATATATAGTATAATTATATAATTAATTGTATTAAAATTTTACCTGAACTAAGATCTTAATACATGAGATTATTATGTAGCTGAATAAATCAAAAATTAGATGCATTTAATTTAATAAAAATATTTAACAAACACATTAGGCATAGTTTTCAGTGCCTGTAATATATTAGAAATAGAGATATTGCATATGCAATCACCATTGTGAACTTTGCTATATATGATGATGATCTAAACTAACTCAATTTACTTATAACTGAGGAAGTGTGCTTGATAAAAATATTATACTTAATCTCTTTTTCATTAGAAATTGGCATTTTATAAAATCGGTGAAATATTTTTCTATTTGAAAGGTAGTTGTTATTGAAGCCATTTTTCATAGATTGAATTTATAGAATCACGAAGTGCTCACATTCTGGTGCTTGAATTTTTTTGTTGTGTTATTCCACCATTTAATTCCATAAATCAACATTTGGTGAACCATGATATGCAAATTGATTGAAGGCAGGAATATTGTGTTCTGAGTTATGAAGTTTTAGAGTTAATAAACAAATGCCTGTTAAGTGTCTTGATTGTGAAATGGCTTATTTTTATGATATTCTATTAGTAACTATTTATGTGTGAAAAACTACACTTAACACAATAAAATGAGTACTGTTTCACAATCCTGTCTTGAGATAGGCTAATGAGATTTCCTGTTTATTAAATAAATTATCAAGTCATCAGCTCTTCTTTATATTTAATTACTCCCAAACTATCAAAATGAGCTTAAATTTTCCCATGTTAAGGAGAAGGAATATATCATACATTGGCCTACAATATCTCATCTGTGTCAGCAGTGGGCATCGTTAATGTATGGGGACATACACACATTGTCTGAGCTCCTAGTACTTAATAAAGGAATTCAAGAGACTTACTACCCATTGATTAAAGATGCCACAGAATTGAAATCTACTTGCCTTTCTAGTGTAAAAAAAAAAAAAAAAAACAAATTGGTCTGGGGCAACAATATTGGACCTGAAGTTCTTTTTTTTTTTTTTTCCTAAAGGAGCACTTTTAATAAACAGGAAGAATCCAAAAGTATCAGACTCTCATCTGTTGCAAAGAAACCTATGCAATATGCAGAGAGTCACAGTGAAGAATGTGCAGGATCCAGGTAGCTTCTTATAACCTTAATGTTTGTTATTGGTCTCATTGAAGCTGTTGGGAACATTTTTCTTCCTGGTGGGAATTACAGACCTGGCACATACCAAGAGAGTCATAAAATCCCCTCTTATATCTTTAATCAATCATGACTAGTATATCTACCATACATTTTCTAAGTTTAAAATAGAATAAAGTCACATAATAATCTTTCTCCCTGCAGCTAGACTGCTTTCAGCACAATGACCCACACTCTATTGCTGTATTAACAGATACGATCTATTCTTTAATGGAGCTCAGCCATGGGGATTAGCTACCTGTAATGCAGTTTGGGCTGTCAAGCACTCTACCAAACTCCTAACACATTACAAGTTACAGGCATCAATTCTTTCTAAGTGAAAAGGCATTTCACATTCAAAACACTTCAAACTTAATAATGGGAAATTATCATGATAGATCCCCTTCAGCTGCTGAAAGTAAAGAGATGGAGAGAAAAAAGACAGACACCCTATCAAAAAATTCATATCAATGTTTTTGATCTACCTGAGACTGATTAAACCCAAGTAGAGGTGGATAAGGCTGTCAAAAAGATTGCAGGAGTTCAGGAAAGATCAGAAGTGTTTCTTTTTGGTGGAAGGCGGAAAATCTTAATTGAATAGGAACAAACTGTGGCAGAAGGAATGATGGCAAAACACAGAATGGTCTGGCCAGTCCAGGAGTTTGAGGCAATGTAAATATATCCGACTTCATTTCTATCTTGTGCAATGCTGCTCTGGACACTAAAATGCCCAGGAAATTTGACCTGGGACAGGATCCTGTAAGAGAGGTACAAACAGGAGGGAAAATCTGAACATTTTATTTTCCCTTTGTGATTTCAAAGGGACAATTTATGTGATCAGATGATTTTGTTGAACACAGAATAAACTAGGGGACAGGGTATTTATCTCCACCACAGTTAGGATTATATGACAACATTAAAGACAATGTTGCCATTATTATTATATGACTCAATGATATCCATTAATTATTAACTCTATGTATTCAATAATGTGTCCAATGTTATTGATTATTCATAGATATGTAAATCAAGTGGGAGGGTTTAAGAATTTTTGTTGGCAGGACTCTGAGGCTAATTTTTGCTTAAAGTGAAAGAGATTAGAATGTCAGCTGTGGGAAGAAAGAGTGGTATTCCCACTTTCAGTTCTCCTCCTTTTAAACACTTGGAAATTACTACACTTTTATGATACATCATTTGATCCTTAATGACCAAAACAGGGTGATTTTATCAATTTTAATCATAGTATGCAGAATATTAAAAATGTGTGTCTTCAATAAATGTTTATTCCATAGCTGCAAGATATATTTATCTCTAGGAAAGGAAGAAAATGTTTAACTGAAAAGACACAATACCTTCAAGGTAAGGAATTTATGTTAATAAAAGTAGTTATGCCTGATAAAATTTCTAACTATATTCTAGGTAACTTAAATTCCGTATCACAGATACAAAGTAAAAACATAAAAATAAGGAGAAATTAGGAAGAAAATAAATTTTAACATTTCAGTTGACTGAAAATGAAAACAGAACATATTAAGAACTATTCAATACAATGAAATCAGCCCTAAGGAAAAAAAAGTTTATAGCTGTGAATGAATATAGTGAAAAGTTGGAGATTTTGCTTGGGAAGAGAGCCTTACTTCCAGTGGCTGGTTCCCATTAGAAACCAATCCCAGTTCACCCAATGGGACCTTTTCTCTTGTCTGGGGGAGCCATATTTGTATCCCAGCATTCAGTGCTCTACAAAAGCTCTCTCTTCCCCCCGCCCAGCTGTCATTACACAGGAATTGGTGACATGAATGCTGACCCCATAGTTAGCCTAAAAATCAGTTTCAGGGAAATGGCAATAGACAACTTCATCAAAACACAGATTCAGAATCTACAGAGAAAGCAACGCTAAATCAGTTCTCTACCTTTTCCACCTAGGCTCATGGAACATTGTGGAAGACGGGAAAGGAAGAATAACCCCACTGAAGAGGACCCTCAGCACAATTGGGGCAGGATAGAGGGAGTCTACAGATATAACTGTTTTATGAAAAAGCAATAAATAATAAAAATGTTTTAAGAAAAGAAACCCATGCTGGAGAGATGGCTTAGCGGTTAAGGAGCCTGCCTTCTAAGCGTAAGAACCCGGTTCCAATCTCCAGGTACCATGTTTAGCCAGATGCAAAGTGATGCAGGCATGCAATGCCCACTTGCCCACAAGGAGGCGCAGGCATCTGGATTTCGTTCACAGCAGCTGAGAGACTGCTGGAGGGCCCATTCTCTATCTGTCTCCCTCTCCCTCTCTGTCTCTCTCTCCAAAAAAAATAAATAAATAAAATAAAAAAGAAAAAAGAAAAGAAGCCCTATCTCCTTCACAATGTGCAGTGCATAGAACTTCCCATCTTGCCTGGGACCTGATTCGGACAGAGTGTTTAAGTTACAAGGTATCCTATTCTCCACATGGTGAGAGACACCAAAGATTTCCCTTTTCAGCTGAGGGCCAAGTGTAAGTTCTACATCAGCTGTAAGTGAACTTTGACCTCCTCATCAATTAAATAGTACCAAGTACTCCTAAGATTGAATCCCAATCACCACAAAGCAGAAAAAAAAATGACCCATACAAACAACAAGCACTGTTCCAAGCACTCAACTAATAAGTATACCAGAATATACAAGAGTGCACTAATAAAAATGCTATTTCTGGAATGGATAAGTCTCACCATTACATGAAAAACCAAGCTGATGTGTCTCCCCAGCAACAGCAAGTCCAGAGCCATGGACCCTCATGAGAGGTGCCTAGGAAAAAATCCAAGATCTGAAAAGAGTGAACATAGGTAAAACCATGAATCACATCTTCAATGAGTATAAAGAGGGCTCAAAAAAGGTTGATGGAATGAGAAATCAACAAAGAGATATAAATCCTGAAGGAAAAATAAGCAGTAATACTGTTGGAAATGAAAATTCAAAAAGGCAAACATACTTCCTTGAAAAACTTTACCAATGGCATCAACGAAGGCCTGAAGACAAAGGACAGGGAATGGATAAATGAGTCAAATCCAATAAGAAGTTCAAAATAATATATGAATGGGACATAAGTGAAATGTATGACACCATTCAAAGGCTAATGTTTGAATGATGGGCATTCACAAATTTCAAGCAAAGGCTGTAGAAAATGTTCTAATAAAATTATAGAAAAAAAATCCTAAAACTATGGACAGAGAATCTCATCCAGCTACAATATGTATACAAGACAAGAAAAAACTCCAACCCAAACTTCTGTAGCCTTCAAAATTTTCTGTTGGAATAGGAGAACATAAAATGTTCCATGATAAAATGGGCTAAGTTTTTTGGAGAACTAAGCCAACCCTACAGAAGGAAGTAAACTGAATAGTACATATTGCAGAGAAGAATAAACATATTAATGAAACTGAAGGAGGAACTAACCAGTTGCCAGAGCTGGAACAGTTGTTAAAGCAAAAGAAGACCAAGAAAACATCAAAATACACAACACAATCAACAGGTCTAACATAATTTTCAATACTAACTCCGAATATTAATGGCCTCAAGTCCTCAGTCAAAAGATATAGACCAACAGGCTAGATCAGAAAACAGGATCCATTCTTTTACTGCCTTCAAGAAACTCTCCTCACCATCAAAACCAGATACTACCTGAGGATGAAAGAATAGACAAAGATATTCCAAGCAAATGGCATTAAGAAACGAGTGGGTCTGGCTATTCTGATATGTGACAAAATAGAAGCAAAGTCAAAATTAATGAGAAGACATAGAGAAGGTCATGTAATACTGAATAAAATAACAATTCACCAAAAGGACATTACAATTCTAAACATATATGTATCAAACACAGGTGCATCCAAATTTATATAAAATTATAAAATATAGAAGATGAAAATTTAGACACAAATCCTATCTCAATAATAGTGGGTACCTTTAATGCCAAACTATCACTAATAGCTGGGTCTTCTAGACAGAAAATAAAGAGAAACAAGAGAGTCAGTGTTTAGTACAGATCAAATGGACCTAACAGATATTTCCAGAATATTACATGGAATCACTACAGAATAAACATTTTTTTTTTTCTGAGCATCTCATGGAACTTTCTCTAAAATAGATCCCACATTAGGACATTAAGTAAGACTCCATAATTTAAGAAAATTGAAATAACTTTTTTTTATCTGACTACAATACAATAAATCAAGGAATTAATAACAAAAGAAATTACAGACAACAAATAAGGTGCTAGTAAAATGCATGTGGTGCTGAAGAAATTGAAAAGATGATTAAGGGGTTGAGAAATGTGTAGGCAGGTAAGTGTACTTCAGCCTAATAATGAAGACCTGGGGGAGGGGCTGAGAATGCCTGAGTTTGAATACCAAAATGCTGGCAAAAAGGAGAGCCCAAATATCAGTGAGAGACTCTGGCTTAAAATAAGAAAAGGAAGAAGAACAATGGAAGGAGACAGCCAAACTAATGTCTTGATCCAGAGATTATAGACATGGGGCAATGTGAAAGTATATGCATGTTCATAAACTATATATAAAATCACACACACATGCACACATATATACACATATGCATTCAAGCAAAATGGAAGGAAGGAAGGAAATAGGAAAGAAAGAAAGAAAGAAAGAAAGAAAGAAAGAAAGAAAGAAAGAAAGGAAGAAAGGAAGGAAGAAAGAGGGAAGACAGGAAAGAACAAAAATGTATGGTAGGGGAATACTATGGTAGGAAGAAATCAACAATCTTTCTAGAACTAAACGAAAATGAACAAAAAATTTACTAAAATCTATGGGACATGATAAAGAGAGTACAAAGAGGAAGGCTTATAGCTCTTAAAGCTTGTATTGCAAAAGTAGAGTGATCTCAAATAACTCTAATGAAACACCTGAAGGCTTTGGAAAAACAAAAACAATCACAACCTAAAAGTAACAGATGGAAAAAAAAAAAAAGAAAAACAAGATCAGGGCAGAAATCTGTGAAATTAAAGAAATATTAAAAGAATGAAAAAATGTTTCTTCCTAATGATAATATTGAGAAACATTTTGGAAAGTTAGCCACACCCTATTCAATTAGATGAGAGATGAAAAAGGAGGTATAATATGAAAAGAGATGCCAATGAAATCAAGAGAATTTAAAAAAGCACACATTTCAGAAAAACCTTATTCTAACAAACTGGGAAATTTAGAACAAATGAATGAATGTCTTTTTAAATATTTTATTCATTTATTTGATAGAGAGAGAGAGAGAGAGAGAGAGAGAGAGAGAGTGGATGATGCAGATAGAGAGAAAGAGAGAATGGGCACACCACAGCAGATGAACTCCAGATGCATGTGACCCCTTGTACATCTGGTTTATGTGGGTCCTTGGGAATTGAACTGGCGTCCTAAGGCTTTGCTGGCAAACACCTTAACTGCTAAGCCATTTCCCCAGCCCTGAATGAATTTCTTGATGCATATGATCCACCAAAATTAAAACAAGAAGAGGTAAAGAATTTAAATATACCTATTGTAAGTAATGAGATCAATGCAATAATCAAAACTGTCCAGATACATTGCCACCCACAATGACTGACTGTTGTTCTCATGACTCATAACCCACAACGTGACCAATCCTACTAAGGAGGGCCCTCTGTGGCATGGGGGCTGGGAGGAGGGAAATGATGATACCAACACATGATATGCCCCCCAAAAAGTTCCTACTTAAATTTTAAAAAAATGGACTTGACCAAGATTATCCTTACCATAATAAATAAATAAATAATAAATAAAATACTGCTGAAAGTATCACCATACCCAACTTCAACATACAACATATATTGTAGAGTCATAGTAATTAAAACAGCCTGGCACAGGAACAAGAACATATATGTAGATCAATGGACTAGAAATGAAGAGCCAGATATAAGTTAATGTATTTATTGTTACCCAATCTTTGACAAAGATACCAAAAATACACATTGTGGAAAAGAGCATTTTCAACAGGTGGTGCTGAGAAAATTGGATATCTACATGTAGAAGAATTAATCTACACTTTTTCTTATCATACACAAACACCACCAAATTAATGAAAGAGCTCAATTAAAAAGAAAAACTTGAAACTGTGAAATGACTGGAGGAAAAATTAAAGAGAATGCTTTAAGATTCAGATGCAAGGAGCCAGGTATGGTGGCACACACCTTTAATCCCAGCACTCAGGAGGCAGAGTTAGGTGGACTATTGTCAGGTAGAGGGCACCCAGAGACTACATAGTGAATTCCATGTCAGACTGTGCTAGAGGGAGATCCTATCTTGAAAAAAAAATCTTCAGATGTAAGGAATAACTTTCTGTATAGCGCTATTGCAGCCTAGGGAATAAGAAAATCAATCATTGAATAAGATCTCATAAAACTAAAAATCTACTGTACAGATAAAGAAAACATCAACCAAGTCAACAGAAAACTTACAGCATGGAAGAAAAATTTCAGTATATGCATCTGCCAGAGGACCAATAGCTAGAATATGTAAAAAAAAAAAAAAAAAAAAAAAAAAAAAAAAAAACCTCCAAAAACTGTGTAATAAAGTCAAACCATCCAATTTAAAATGGTCCGTAAAACCGAACAGAGAGTTCTCAAAAGAAGCAGTGCAAAGGGCAAATAAATATTTGCAAAAATGTTCACCATTTTTAACCATCAGGGAAATACACATTAAAACAACTGTGAGAAGGCTGGAGAGATGGTTCAGCAATTAAATGTGCTTGCAAAGTCTGTTGGTATTGGCCTGGGTTTCAACTCCCCAATACCAATATAAAGCCAGATGAACACAGTGGTTTGGAGTTTGTTTGCAGTGCCAAGTGGCCCTGTTTCAAATAAATATAGCAAAAATAACAGCTATGAGATTCCAATTAATCCAGTCAGAATGACTATCTTAAAAAAAAAAAAAAATCAAATGACAAGAAATCCTGGCGAGGATGTGGAAAAAGGGAATCATCATTCACTGTTGGTGGGGGTTTAAATCAGTCCATCCACTATGGAAATCATTATGAAGGTTTCTCCAGATCCTACAAATACAGCAGCCATATGACCCAGAAATACCACTTCTCTTCATATACCCTAAGGTCCCTACTTTACTATTGAGAACTTGCTCAGTTGTTTGCTTGCTGCTCCATTCAAAACAGCTAAAATATTGAATCAGACCAGATGCCCAAAAAACCAATGGATGAATAAGGAAGATGTGATATATATACATAAACTTTTATCCAGCTGTAAAGCAAAATAAATCTCGCGTGATGTTGGATGGATGTATAAAACATTATACTCAGTAAAATAACTCAAGAAAGACAAACAATATGTTTCCTTTCATGTACAGATACTAGTATAGAATATCTGTATGTGCTTGTAAGTTGGAGAGAGAGACAGTAGTAGAATCCAGGAATGTTAAAAGAGACCTGGATGAAGAAGAGGACTGGATAGCAGACAGATGAGTAGAGATAAAGAATACAATTCCAAGGGGACACATAGAAGAAAGGGAATGATAAGTGAGAAGAAGAAGGATAAACAAAACTAAACACATTGTCAATAAGTCAAAATCAGCTTACTTCTTTGATGGATAATATAAAAGTAGGGGGAGGGTAGATAAAGAGAGAGAGAAACAGAAGTATCTTGCTCAGTGGGAAAAAGCTTTACCTTGAATCCATAGGTTGTTGCAGTTAAGTCCCAGTTCCAGGAATAGGCCACGAACCCAGTGACTTGTTTATCAAGGAGCCCCATGAAGCCCCCAAAATAATATAGGCTGTTGTCAATGCCCTTGGCTAACTACCAGGATTAGCAGTAAGTACCTATTGCTGAAGACCACATATACTGAGGTCACAGGATATTGAGAAATGAAGCTGGAAACTAGCTGGAAGCCACATCCCTACTGGCTAGCTGTCTGTCCTGTGAAGTGTGTGAGCTGCTGAGGGGAAATGTCATCAACTCCCTGAGTAAGCAGTAGATCCTGCAAGTCACACAATCAACCACAATGCAAGATGTGCCACTGAGTGTCCCCATCAACATTTTGACATAGAAAACAAAGGAGGACAAAATAATGAGACATCAAAGCAGATGAAGGACTACGTGGAGAGAGGTGATTGCTCAGGGGAATAGGGTGAGGGGTGAATGGGGGAAAATAAGGGTAATAGAACAGGAATATGATGTAATAATAGTATATTCGTATATTAAAATTATCAATAAAAGTTACAAAATTGGGGCTGGAGAGATGCCTTAGCAGTTAAGAGACCTGCCTGTGAAGCCTAAGGATCCTGGTTTGATTCTGTGGGCCCCTCGTAAGCCAGATGCACAAGATGGTGCATGCATCTAGAGTTCTTTTGCAGTGGCTACAGGTGCTGGCCTGCCTATTTCTCTCTCTCTCGCTCTCTCGCTCTCATAAATAAATAAAAATAAAAATTTACAAAATCGGAGAGGTCTTATATAAACAAAAAGGTGTGCCTTGGGAGTACAAAAACAAGCCCAGCTAGAAATCACTAGATTGACTCAATGATTATGATATGGGCAGATGTTGATGAAATGGAAATGAAAACAAAAATGATACAAAGAATTAATGATACAGGGCTGGAGAGATGGCTTAGCAGTGAAGTTGCTTTCCTGCCAAGCCTAAGGACTCATGTCCAACTCTCTAGATCCTACATAACCCAGGCACACAAAGGTGAGTCAAGCACAAGGTTGCATATGCTCACTAGGTAGCATAAGCATCTGGTGTTCGATTTCAGTGGCTGAGGCCTTGGCACAGCCAATTCTCTCTCTCTCTCTCTCTCTCTCTCTGTGTCTTTCTCTAAAATAATAATTAAAAAAAAAGAATCAATGAAACAAAGAATTGGGTATTTGAAAAGATAGCAAAAGAAACAAGCCCTTAGCCAAACTAACGAGGAAAAAGGGAAGGGAAAATTCCTAAATTAACATTGTATATTCATGGATATATAAGATAAGAGAGTTGGGATTTTAGAGCTGTGATTGGAGAATTCTGAGGCCAATCTAGGCTTACCTGAACAAAAAAGTTTACTGAGCAAGCCTACTAAGTGTTTGAAATTCAAAAATTATTAGGATATGCCATAAAAATTATATTCAATCAATTTGAAAAAAATGTAAAAAAATGGAATTTCTAGATGCATATGAACTACCCTGATAGTGAACCAGATAAAGTCACAACCACAACAAAGAACATTATATACCAATCTCCCTAATGAACTTACACCCCCACACACACACAGTAAATTCCTTACAAGCTGAATTCAAGAACATTTCAAAAAGATCATTCACCATGATCAAGTTGGCTTGCAAGTCAATAAACGTAGTATGTAGCATAAATGTACTCGAGGACAGAAGATTCTTAATCATAACAATTGATTCAAAAAAGGCTTTAGTCAAAATTCACTGTATCTTTATCATGAAATTTATGAAGAAATTTGGTACAGAAGGAACATATCTCAATGTAACAAAGCCTAATATGGCAAATTAACAGCCAAAATTATGACAAAATGGGGAAAAACAGAAAGCATTTCCATGAAAATCAGGAATAAGAGAAATGTGTCCACTTTCATGAAGAACTGGAAGTCTAAGATACGTCAATGATACCAAATAAACAAATAAAAGGGATGGAAATGGCAAAGAAGAACTCAGATCATCCTTATTTGCAAATTATAGGGCTCTGTACATAAGACATCAAAATTTATACCCGAAAATTGTTAGATCTAATACACATATTCAACAAAATGACAGGATGCAAAATTAACATAAAATATATAATTTTTCATATACCAATAGTAAACATGGTGAGGAATAAGTCAGGTAATAAGTACAAATTAAAATTGTCACAAAATAAATGTAAAACAATTTAAACATTCATGAAATAAAAGTTGAGAAAAAAACAAGAAAATTGAATATTTTCCATTGCTCATTTGATTTAAAGAATCTATACTGTGAAAGTGGTTATCTAATCAAAAGCAATTTACACAACCCACATAGTCAATGTAATACTACTGTATTCCACACAGAAATCGAAAGAACAATCCTTAACCTCATTTGGAATACCAAAAGACTCTCAATACTCAAAACATCCCTGAACAGAAGAATAATGCCAGAGCTAACATATACCTGCTTTCCAGTTACATCATAGAACCATATTAACAGAAACAACCTGGTTCTAGCAACAAACAAACACACAAACAAACAACAACACAGACATATAAACCAATGTAGCAGAAAAACATCCAGATACAATGTCATGTGGCTATAACCACTTAATTTTTAATAAAAATAACAAAGACATCTTCTTTAATAAGTGGTGCTTGAATAATTTAATAGAGACATACTGAAAAATGAAACTAGATTTGTATAACTCACACTGCACAAAATCACTGCAAAATATTTCAAAGATCTTAACATAAGATCTGAACCACTGAAACTGTTTAAGGAAAAAGGAATGAAAACACTTTGAGATACATGCATAAGTAAGAATTTTCTGAACAGGAATCCAGTCACTAAGTGGGATAAAAAGAAAAAAAAAATAAAGAAAAGCTAATAATCAACAATAGGTCCCTCATGAAATTAAAAAAAAATTCTATGCTGCAAAGGATAGTTGAGACAAGAATAGCTCTAAAGAATAAGAGGAGGTCTATGCCAGCTACACATCACACAGAGGAATAATATCTACAATATACAAGGAACTCAAAATATAAAAAATAAAACAAGCTACACAATTAATGAAGGGGTTAATGACATGAATGGACAATTTTCAAGTAATTAATTGCATGGTCCAATACACACATTCAAACATGCAGTGCCTTACTGGCCACTGAAAAAATGAAAATAGTAACCCCAGTGAGAGTCTTAGCTCCAGTCAGAACTGAGAGGGGAACCCATGGACAGGAAACTCATAGATGTCAGAAAGAACCTCCACTGTTCTTTGGCTAGGAAGATCTGGTATGACCCTCAAAAAGCCTTTGAAGAGCCAGGCCTGGTGGGGCATGTCTTTAATCCCAGCACTGGGGAGGCAGAG
Organism: Orientallactaga sibirica; assembly: GCA_036365145.1. Lineage (NCBI taxonomy): Eukaryota > Metazoa > Chordata > Mammalia > Rodentia > Dipodidae > Orientallactaga > Orientallactaga sibirica. The sequence continues at coordinate 17,040,578 of JAEOAD010000034.1, forward strand.
TAGGAGGATGTGTGTTCAAGGCCACCCTGAGACTACATAGTGAATTCTAGGTCAGTCTCAAAACCTTACCTCAAAAACCCAAAAAAAAAAAAAAAAAAAGCCTTTCAAGTAACTACTTTAATCCAAAGTAATCCAAAGTGCTTCCACTCTTGGTTGGCAAATGTCTTTTATCTTACAGATGTAGAGAATGCCAGGGAGATCCAGGATATATCTGTACAAGAAAAGAAAGCCAACTTCCTGCCATGAGAAGGGTCACCTCTACCACATCTGCCAAGGCTCATGGAGTCACTGCAGAGGAAGCAGTGACACAAGTATTGCTCTAATGGCTAGCCTGAAAATCAGCTCCAGGGAGATGACTAGAGACACTGCATTCACTGAAAACTAAAACTCAGAGGCTACAGAGAATTCAATACTAAATCAGATTTCTATCATACAACCAAGGCTTAGGGAACATTGTGGAAGAAGAGGTGAAAAGATTGTAAGAGCCATAGTGTAGGTAGGAGTAACTGAAGTTATAGTCCCCTCTCCCCACAGAGACTGTCTGAGGCATTTAGGGTCCTACAGTGAATCCTAATAATCCCACTAAGAAGGGCCCACAGTGGAATGGTGGTTGGGAAGAAGGTGTATAAGAGGACAACAAAAGGGGAATGAATGGAGCCAACTCACAATTTCTGCATAAGGTTCCTAATTAATAAAAAAGAAGAAAATAAAATGAAATCAAACAATAAGCACAGGTGCATACTTTGACAATAAGGAACCTCCCAACATTGCTGATGGGAAAGTGACCTGGTCCAGTTGCTACAGAAATCAATATTAAGATTTCCCATGAAACTAGAACCACATCTTCCACATGACTTAGCTTCAGTACTACTGGATATTTACTCTAAGAGCCCCAGTCAACATAATACAGATATTTGCATATCAATGTTTATTTAAGCAATATTAACAGTAGTTGGGTTATGGAACCAGCCTAGAAGTGCTACCAAAAAAGGAGAAATGAACAAGGGTGCTGCTTTCTTGGTGAACCTGATACCAACACAAGCTTGAAGGAGAGAGACACAGAGAACATTCAACTCCTACTAAAGCAGATATCCAGAGACACAGAGGCTCCCAAGACATCATTACTGAAGTAGAACTAAAATGAACCCAACATGGATCAGGGAAATTCACAGAAGAGGGAGTGGAAAGATCGTCAGAGCCACAAGTAGGGTCATTATGCACAGAGACATTGCTTCATCCACATAACTGAGGGCTACCCCCACAATGCACAACCCACATACCCCAATGAGGAGGGTCCCTTCGGAGGGGTGGGCAGGGAGGAGGCTATTGAAGGCACCAACCTGAATGTATTCACATTATGTGCATTACTAATAAAAATAAATAAATTGAAAAAGGATAGTATATGAAAAATGTAAAATATATATATATATATATATATATATATATATATGAATTTCTTTCACAAATAAAGAACATTGAAGTTATACCATTTGTAGGAAAATAGATGCAACTGGAGATAATCATATTACTAGAAGTAAGCCAGTTTCAAAATGGTTAGTACCATATGCTTTTTTCATCTGTATTTCCTAGATTATATCTCATCACATAAAATTGTACATGTTCATATCAACTGAAAGTGGAATTGTCCAGATAAACAAAGAGAATGAACATGAATGAGGGTGGAAAGTTGCCAAAGGGAAAAGTCGGTGAGGATATGGTGGAGGGGACTATATTCACATTCAATATATACCTATAAGAGTTTTAAAACACACTATTGAAGAAGTTTCTTTGGAATTAATGACATTTAAATCGATATTATGAAAGACATTAACTAGGCAAAGGAGATGAGAGAATAAATAGCATTGCAAAGGTGCTGAGGTAAGAAATAAAGTGACATCTTTAAGATATAAAATTAAGCATTGCTAGAGGTCAGAAGGAAGCAGGAAATGAGGAGCATCCCAACTCATTGATTTTGTTTGCTATTTGAAGAGAAACTGAAATGCTTTGAAGGATTTTAAACTTGGGAGAAGTGTAGGCAGAGGAATGTTTTTGAGGGACAACGTTCATATAATTAGAACATATTCAGGATGGTGCAGTGAAGGATGAGCTTAAACCAATGTGTTCTGTGCTTTACATCCTTACTTCTCTCCAGTAGTATGAGGCAGAAAGGACAGGACCAGATTATTGTGAGGCTTAGGCCAATGGTGATTTTAATAGACAATTTTCATGAAAATACAGGATTTATTTTAATTACAATCACCCCCCATAACCTCCTTCACCCTCTCCTACACCCTGTTCCTTTGATGCTCTTTCCTACTGGCCCCTCTTTTTTTTTTTTTTAACCCTTCTCCATCATCCATTTGAAATGTTGACAGACCCAGTATTGTCAGGTCTTGTCAGGTAGCTGCAGCCTCTGTGAGGTCATGAATACAGCCGCTACTTCATGTATAGAAGATTGTGTTCCAAAGCATGTCTCCCCATGCTCTGGCTATAACATTCTTCATGGCCTTCTTCCATGGTGTTGTTACTTGAGCCTTGGAGGAAATAATACAGGAAATTGTCAATACTCTTTGCTGCCCACCAGAACTAACTAGTAACTTATTGCTGATGATACCACTTTGCTTTGGTTGCAGGACACTGAAAAATTAAGCTGGAACTGATCTGGAAGCACTGGAAAATGCTATATAGCTTCTGGGAGAACAAAGACAAGAACAGCATTAACCAGCACTGGATCCACTCTATGTGATACAAAACCAATCAGTCAAGGAATATGGGCCCCAGAGTACAGTAGTGGCAGGACAAATCTGATTGGATTTGCAGCCCGCTCTATGGAAGGGTATACATGCCTAATACTGAAAATATATATAGCCCAAGAACTAGACTATGGCTAGAAGATCTAGAAGATCATACCCATCATTATGGTATGTCAGAAGATTAGAAGTAGGGGGAGTTACTACATTGTTTGGCTACTTGTATATGTCATTCCCATAAACTCACCCTTAGGTATTTATGCTCATGCCCACAGAAAAGTGCTGCTCTCATCTTTGATCAGAGAAGCTTCTTTTTGTACACGGTGGTAACTACTGGGGAGACTCAAGCCTCATGACCGTCCTGAGAATAGGTGACTATTGAGTAGTCAACATTAAATAAGACATCCCAGTGATGAATTTTAAAGTACACAAATTGATTTGAATATAAAAATTGATTTCTAATACACACTCTGTCTCTCACTTTCTCTCTCTCTCTCATATATATATACATATATATATATATATATATATATATATATATATATATATATTTAAAACATAGAACCAAAAACCAATGTATATATTATTATTTACCATAGCATCCAGATGTTCATATAACTCCTTAAAAGTCCCGATTAGCCATTGCTATAATCTCTGATATATAAAATTGAAAATTGAGACTTAAAAATGCTTTCCTGCAGAGATGGACTGAGGCCTTTTGGCCCCCACAATGAATATCAATAACTGCACAAAGAACCTCAGCATACTTGGGGTTGAGGAGGGGATCTAAGAGTACAACCTTTTAATAAAAATAGATATAAATAAAAATAATAAAAAGAAAAATATGTGCCCTATGGGTAGAAGACAAGATGGCATTTATGTATTTATGTTCCAGGAGGTGGAAATAATTAAACACAAACTTTTGAATGGGAGTGCTGTACCATTCTTGTGACTGTCTAATTTATCTCTGCACACATTTTTAATATCATATTTCTCTGATCCAGCCCTCTGTTGGCTATTCTTTCCTGCAGAGCTGTATGTATGACTACTTTAATCCCATTCCTGATATCCTCACTTGTCCAGTTTCCAGAATAAGGAAAAAGAAGAAGACAAGAGCTAAAGAGAGACACAAGGGATGAAGATATTTTTTTCTCAGTGCTAATTTTCTTAACGTCCCCATGATTGAAACACATATTACATTTCTCACTCTGCCATGAGCCTGGAGGGAAGGCCACATATTCATTACTGTCAAAAAGGGGCTGAGGAAAGAATGGCTATTTAGTGGAAATAGAGAATCCAGTTTAGGCAAATATTAGGAGTATCTAATTAGTCTCCCAGCGTTTGCACATTGATGACTAAAGGCAGAATATGGCCTTAATTACATTTTCCTACTAAAAATGATGCCTTACTTGAGGGCCAACAGATCCAGAAGCAGGTATAGGCCTATAACTGAAAATAGCAAGATATTTTGTGACTGATAATTAAGGGAACTGGCAGGCACATGAAAAGGAAAAAAAAATAGATATTGAGTTTATTTTGCTACCAGACAAAAAGGCACTAAGCCATGTGTATACATACATGTCTGTACAGAGTAAATTTGTAAAACTAATTAATAAATCATCAATAAGTATACATTTTCTATTTCTATTTCTATTTTTATATCTCTATTTCTTTGGATTGTGCAAAGCATTTTGGAGATCAGAAGGTACTATTGTTATAGCTTAAATAAGCCAATAGTCAAAAACCTTTCTTTCACTTCAATTCAGAAAAACTTTTGTATTACTAACATTTATAAGTAAGTAGTCCTAGAAGGCAAGTTGATAGGAAAAAATCATAAGTTTGTTGTTAAACACTGTCTCCTATCTTTCTGATTTAACCTCACCTTCCAAGGTCCAGGGTAAAAGGCAGTTAATTCAAGAGCACCTCAAAGCCCCATGTTTTAAGGGCTGGTTGACCTTCTACCTTCCCATTATTCAAGTTTGACTCCTTCTTTGAGGAGACCTGACATGTTCCACTAGAGAAATTACCACAGGAATTGACAACATGACAATTTCTCAGAAAACATGGACGCAAAGGAAATCAAATGAGGCAATTCATACATCATATTTAAAATTTTTCTAACTAAACAGGGAGTAATCATTTGTTGTCATCTTGTTGAGTATCTTATTGTATATTTTGTCAGATACATTATGGTATACAGTATATGCTTATATACTGAGTAGCAATCAGAAAAGTATAATAGATATTTCCTTCTGTTCAAACATGTGTGTGTGTTTGTGTGTGTGTTTACATCAAAAATATAATTTGATATAATAGGTTAAGGAGGAAGGTAAAAAGAGTTTATTTTTTATTTCAGGTAACATAAACAGAATATAAATTGGGTATGAAATGACAGGCCTGGTTTGGCCAATATACCCAAAGAAATGCACAGATAACCTAAGTTTGGGAAGCTTCATAATAGACAAATGCTTTAAGATAAGTGGCAAATGATGAAACTCACATAGAGACACAAACATAATTAGATATAACTGAGTGAAACCAGTAATTCATTCCAATGGCTGGATTTTTGGGAAGGCTTTAATTGGAAATTTGTCCAGATCTTAAAGGCTAGGAAGCTACCAGAAAACAGAACTTATGCCATTCTCTAAATTTTGTGGTCCAAACTGCATGCTGCATTTTATTCTGAGATCTAATTCTGTTTTATTTCAGCTAAGCACATTTCCAGCCATATGTGAAGAGCTGGTTGCATTTCTAATTGCTATGACAAAATATTTGTGTCATACATTAAGGTCACCTATATATGATGGCAATAATTTCCCCCATCTCTTTTAACATTGCCTGATTGTCTTCTAAATTTGTTTATGATGCTTTTATAGACTAGAACACAATTAAGGCTATTCATACCCCACACAAGTATGATCAGCAGCACCTGGAAGTAATAATATTGTGTGCCCTCCACACCCTTTTCCTTGTAAACTTTATACCACAAAATGAAAGTCAGTTACAGATCCATTAAGTGAGGGTGTGATGGGAGGAAAACACATTGAGCTCTATCTGGGTTGAAGACGATAAGCTGCATAAATCAGTGCACCTTGCAGCTGAACATTTCTTTAAATAGATGAACAGGAAAAGAACATGCTTCTTCTATTAATAGTGCCAGCACTCACTCCTATCTTTAGGAGAAACCTGCCAGGATGTCAGCATTCAGGGGGGCGGTGCACATAGTGCTGAGGCTGTTTGAATCTATCCATGGTTTTGCATGATAAACCCCACGGCTCAAAATTGTCCTGAGGACAGAACTCACCCTCACATATATCCCTATTACTTTCACATTTACCATTTGCATTTCACTCATAAGTTGCCGTTCTCTTACTTAGAAAAAGGGAAGATAAAAATCTTAGGGTTGGTTTGTTTTAAGTTGGGAATATATAAGAAATGTTTGGTTAAAGCAGTAGCCATCAATTTTTAAATTCCTCTTTGTAAGCTCAAAAATCTCATGTGCAATTTTAATTTAATATTATTTGTTATTTTATAGACTGTACAAAACATTTAGTCACCTCAACCAAAGAAATTCATTTTGGGATGACAGGCTTTGCAAGCTATCACCTTTAAACACTAGGCTATCTCCCCAAGTTCATTTTGCCTGTATGATAATCACATATCTCAGAACATCCAAATGGAGATGACAAAGACACAGTTGGATTGAGGAGAAATTCCAAGCTGCAGGTATAAATTTAGTTTTTCTCAGATTTTTTTTTTTTGAGGTGTGGTCTCATTCTAGCCCAGACTGATCTGGAATTCACTATGTAGTCTCAAGGTGACCTCAAACTCATGGCAATCCTCCTACCTCTGCCTTCCAAGTGCTGGGATTAAAGGTGTGCACCACCATACCAGGCTTTTTCTCAGAGTTTTATGTACATTGAAAGATATGAGACTTGATAAGAAATATTTTGTTAAGTCATTGTCAACCCTTTCAGTTCAAGTGTTTGAATCTTTCACTGACATAGAGAATAAATGTAAACATTATACACATACATTTGAACATGTGTGTTTAAATATTTTCTTAGGTCAATATCCTTTCATGCATAGTTACTTGATAAAAAGCACCTGCAAATGGATAAGGCAAACATGGTGAATGATGCATTATATTGAGGTACTTTTCTGGTTGCTGTGACCAAATACTTGACAGCAAGCAGCTTAAGGGAATTAAGGTTTCATTCTGGTTTAGTGTTCCCAGAGGATACATCCCATCCTAAAAGGGAAAGCATGTAAAGAAGGCAGAGGGCTGGCTGGTCACGTGCTATCTGAAGACAGGAAACAGAAAACAACAGAAATTGAGACCTGGCTCTAAAACTTCAATTCTCTCGTTCAATAACCAACTTCCATCAGCAAGTCTCCACCTCCCACTGGTTCTACCACGTTTTCCCAAACAGCACTGTCAGCTGGGGACTAAGTGCTTAAATACATAAGACAATTGGAGACATTTTACATTGAGACATTTTACCATGAGATCTATATCAGCAGGGATAAATTTTGTTCTCTAAATACAATGAGAAGAAGTGGTGGTGGTATCTGGAGAGTTAATGAAGGTTTGTATGAGGGGTTGTCGTTTAACATGAATCCTAAAAGCTGCAAAGAAATTTTGCTCATGGCAGAAATGAAAGAGCACACATTCAAGGCACAAAGGAAACAATATGTTTGGTTGTGGGATGAAGAAAATATAAAATTATCTTTGACAACTACTTGCCCACACTGAAGAAGAACCTAGTTAATAACAGTATAAGGTAAATTCAATTAACTTGTGGTCAGATACTCCAAGCTGGAGTGACCTATCCTTTCTTTTAACATCAGTACTTTTCTAATAGTGGAGTCAGGAATTTCAACATTAAGAGAAATTACCTTGATTAGTGCAGTATATGCATTCAAGATATAGTTTTTATTTTTAGAGTCAGAGTGCTATTTCTTTTAAACCATGCATAGCTCTCAGTGGAGTAGACTTGTGCAACACAGATAATTGTGGACTGTGATCTGAGCCACAGTTGCCCTGTATTTCTCATTTACATGACTGGCTTCTGAAAGTCTTCAAGAGTATCTGACGTTTGTGTCTTGACTTATGAAATGGGCTATTAACAATCCTCTCCTTCATACTTCTGGTACATTTGCAATATAAATTAATTGGGAGGCACCTATGGAAGTTCTATGTAATAAATTCTACAACTATATGGTATTCCACTGAATCATGTACAAACATTGTTTTAGTTGCCTAAATTCCTTTGGGGTCAAGGCACAGCATAAGAATATAAATTTTCAGATAATGGCTACTGTATATATTAGCAAATGTGATTAAGTAAAGTAAATATCTCTTTGCATTATTATTTTTGCAAAAGAATATGTGTGTGTGTGTGTGTGTGTGTGTGTGTGTCCCCATACATATTCTTTCAAATTATGTCTTCATACCCTGAGAAGGTAAGTATCACTCCAGCTAAGACTACATTTAAAGAAAATCTGAATTCATGACCTTTTACTATCTAATCACCCATTTTATGGATTGATATTTTGTTATAGTCCTGTTTATCACATTTTAAATATTTGAAAGACACTGACATTCTGAAACAGAAACTGACACTTGAGGAATAAGACCTTCTACATCCAAGAAAATTAATTCTCTCCATTGAGAGATGTAAAGTAGATTAATTCAGATGGATGCAGAGAGAGGTAAGACCCAGAAGATTGAGTTGGGTTTTCTGTCTATTGTAGCCTGAAAAAAGTATGATTGCATATAAGAACTTTAATAAAAATCTGGAATTTAAATGTCACTATTGCATAGCCTACAATTGAAAGTCTGTTCACTTGACTTTTTTCATTAATTCAACAAATGTGTTATGAGCATTTATCTACAACAGACTTTTCACTAGGTCCTGAAGATATATATATACAAACAGCTCAATTCTTCAAGTATAACCTTCTTTCCTTCTTTAGCAGTCTATAAATTGTTTGATGGGAGGAAATAAATCCCTCCAAAGTATAACAAAATAATGAGATAATAGTAAATGATCATTGAATTAAATTACTCATGTCCTATGTTTGTAATAGGGATTAAGGGTATTTCTTTGCTTATTAGGACTCATATCTGATTACCCCATTATGTGAAATTTTCACACTTAACTTACCTATTTCTCCATCCTCTCTAGGAACTAAAATGATCTTCACCTCAATAAATCCTTTCTATATATTATCTTTCAATGTTTTATGAGTTAATGGGGGGAACAAGGTTTGTAAGATAATAGAAGAATAAATTTATATTTTTCTTTAAATTGAAGGGACATAGTGCTGGAGAGATGGCTTTAAGGTTAAAAGAGTACTTCTTGTGCAAACAACAGAGCCTGAGGAAGACCAAGAAATTCCCTCAATTTTATCCCCATGACCCACATAAACAGCTGGGCATAGTCACACATGTCTGTAACCCCGGCCCCATAGGGATATAAAGACTGAAGAATTTCCAGGACTTGTGAAAAAAAAAAGGTAAGCTTGGGGATCAGTAACAGACTATGGCACAAGTAAGAATCATCAAGGTAGATGAATAATTCAGCAGTATATTTGACATCCCCTCCAGGTATTGCATGTCAGCACACCCTGTAATACACACACACACACACACACACACACACACTGCTTATAGTGCAGAAATGACTTTCTGGATATTGTAAACACTATGTATTATGTGCCATAATATAGGCAGAGAGATGTTCTAGGAGATACTAAAGGTGAGAACCAGGATAGAAGCTCCTGTGGAAGATATAGCCTGTAAGTTTCCCCTTGCTGAAAGGGACAGGATCTAGGTAATTGTGAAGACCTTAGACCACTGGGACATTCCATGATCAGGTTTAAATTATTCTCTCTTGATCTGTGTAAAGTCACTATTCTTCTCTAGATCCAGTATCTTCACCTACTACATAAAGATAATGACAGCCTCTACAGTGCACAACCTGTTAAATAGCACTGTTTATTAACTTCTTGCCACATTAGAAGAATATATTAAAACCTAAAAACATGTAACCTACTAATATTGCCTTAACTTGAAACATCATAATAGTTGGTTTATCATATATTTCTCCACTGTATGTTACATGACCTTTGCCTCTCTGACATTGTGCTTGGATCAGAGAAGAAAATATCAGACAAAGGCCATTTCTCTTACATCATTGAACCAATGCAGAAGAGAAAAGTTAAGAAAATGACCCAAGGAAACCTCTCCACAGGAGATTCCCAACTTAGTTTGAGGGTCTTGTGGATGTTCAGAACACATCTCAAAGTTTAAGTTGTGAAGATTTGGCTTCCTTGAATCAAAGACACATTCAAAACTGTTTAGCATTCAGACACCACCTCCAGCTGTTTCCTCTTGGAGCACGTTATTCACCCTCTCCTTCTATTATTCTGATGGCCTTTGCCTCACTTTGATGGTGAATCTGTGAGCCTGGGTCATGTCTCCTCTGTAATCTCCACAATGCCAGAAACAGCACTGTAATCCATTAAAACTTGCAACAATTGTGATTTTAGTTATTTGAAGTCTCTAAAAAAGTTTGAATATACTTACTGAACTTGGTTTTCTTTTATTTATAGAAAAGGAAGATGCTGAAAAATAACACATGTTCACTCACTCATTAATTCCCTCATTAAATGCAGTGAGTCTTAAATGAAAAAAAAAGGTATATCTAAAGCATGAAAGAGTTATGTTGAAATCAGTCAATATTTATCTATTCATTCATTTACTCATTCACTTAGTCTTTCATTCGTGAATCTGCAATGGAGAAAACTCCAAAAAATTTTCATGGTATAATGGGATTTATAAAATGTGTCCAATATTTAACTTTAATTGAATGGTCACTGTGCTCTTTTAAGATAGTATGAATCATTTTAACCTATTTCTGACCATGCCTGACACATAGTACATATTCAATATTATTCATCAACTAATAGTATAAAATCATGTAAATTCTTTTGACTTCATTTTTCATGTCTGTGAGTTGAAAACAGAGTGGCATGAATTACCTCCCAAGACCACTTTGAAGATTCAATGGGAACTTACAGGGATCTCTAAATACTGTAGCTTGTTTTTCAGTAAGACCACATAAAAGTGATCAAATCATTTATTGATGTATAAGTCATGAAATCAATGGGAAATATGTGTGAGAGAGAAAATGCCAAAGTACTTTAAAAACACACAATCATTCTGAAATAGTTTGGGAGTTTACTGGAAGATAGAAACATAACCACAGAAAGAGTATACAAAGTAGTTCAGAAACATTCTGCAATGGAAGCATGAAACCATCATTAGACTTGATCTGCACAGGACAGAATACTCAGAAGCCTAAAAATATCCCCTACCTGCTTCTGGTTGCTGAAGTATGCCTATTGTGAAGATGGACACATCGGTGTCTATTAAAGAGAACCAATTAGGAATTTGTGTCATACATACTCATCAGCCTTTTTTCAATACTGTGCTGAGCAAGCATTCTTTCTGTTAATTTATCTTTTCACTTATCTGGTCTACTGGGAGAGGACGTACTGTCTAGTCTGACATAAAACTTAATCTACAGTAAATTCATACTTCCTAGTGTAAATTAGCATATTGTTCTTGTCTTATTAATCAGTATCATAAGGTGACATACTGTAAACTCAGAAACACTTTCAACAATGAATTATCTAAGAAAATTGAGTCAAGGGGTTTTAATCTATCAGGGTTGTGGCACCCTATGGAGACTGACATGCCCTCTAGCCACCATACTCCTCTAGTGATTTATTTTTAGACCCTATAACACCTACTGGATGACTGTTATATGTTCTGTTGTTATCATTGCATCTTGCTATCATATTAGGAATAAAACATTTCAACATGAAATAAATATCTTTTCTTAAGAATTTACAACTAGACCTTCTTTTCTGTAAAAGGAAGAATAGAAACAGGGTTGGTATGCCCATTATGGCTCTCTCTCTTTCTCCTCAATATTTTTCTTAAAAAAATCAGTTATGGGGGAGAGGCAATGTCTCTGTGCATAAAAATTACCCAATTTATGGCTCTAACCATCTTTCCTCCCCCTCTTCCACAAATTTCCCTGAGCCATATTGGGGTACCCCCACAATGCAAGACCCAAAATCCCTATGAGGGGAAGACAGGGAAAATGTTAATGATGGTATCATCATGGCTGTATTATACACTATATACATAACTAATAAAAAACAGCAACTAAAATAAAATAGTTGCATTAAAATAATATTTAAAATTTACAATACAAATAAGAATCATGTAACAATTATGCATTTAAAAATTACAGAACATTGCTAAAAGGAATCATGCAGCACATTAAATAAATAGAAATGTTAGAAGTGAGGGTCCTTCAGTCCTCATTCAGAATTTAATGTCAGCTATTACTGCTTTTTTGGGTGGGGATATTTTTTCTTTTGACAATTTATTTTTTTCTCAATATTGCCCTCAATTTCCCTGCATAACTAATAATGCATTCTATTCTTCTCCTGGTGCCCCGAGGTCTCTGAGCTTCAGTCTCTGTTGCCAGCACTGATTCACTTTATTATCATGACACTCCTGGATTTCTGTCACAAACAGAAAATGTTGTGTTTCTATAAGGTATTTGTTTGGGTTAGTTTTATCACTATTATCACCACAAGCCTACACAATTCCAAGGAGAAAATATTAATTTTAGTTTATAGTTTCAGAGATTTCAGTATATAGTATTTGGGCCCCACTAATTCTGGGTCCTGGCAAGACAAAACATCATGGAGCAGGTGAGTGTGGGCAGTCAAGTGGTTTGTCTTATGGTGGGCAGAAATGTGAGAGAAAGAGAAAGTGGGAATGATATAGTAAGATCAGGGACCAGGTAAGGTATAGGCCAACCAACTGATCTAAATTAAATAAGGATGATCTATTACTTAAATCTAATCTGATGAAAAAATTGTAAGTGAAGAGGAGGAAAGAATAAGTGTGTGACTCATAGAGATAGTGATTGCATATTGGTTGTGAGACATGCTGACGAAGATTCCTGTAGTCTATCTTCAACTATCAAAAATAACCTTAAAAGATGTATACGACATTTCCAATTTTTTAAAAATATGATTCATCTCAATCAAAGATCCTAGAGATAACCCACATTATTATCACTCCACAACGCTGTTCCACTTATATAATACATATATTTTAAATGATTATAAGATTTATTGTTTATAAAAAATCAGGGTTGGGGCTGGAGATAGTTTCCCCTTTGATAAAGTGCCTACCTTAAAAGTATTAGCACTTAGCTGGGCATGCTGGAGCACACCTTTAATCCCAGCACTCAGGAGACAGAGGTAGGAAAATCACCATGAGTTTGAGGCTACCCTGAGACTACATAGTGAATTCCAGATCAGCCTGGGCCAAAGTAAGAATGTAGCTTGAAAAAAAAAAAAAAAAGAAGAAAAGAAAGAAAGAAAGAGAAAAAGAAAGAAAGAAAGAGAAAAAGAAAGAAAGAAAGAAGAAAGAAAGAAAGAAAGAAAAGAAAAGAAAAGAAAAGAAAAGAAAAGAAAAAAAGAAAAGAAAAGAAAAGAAAAGAAAAGAAAGAAAAACAAAGGAAAACAAAAAGCACTTGAGTTTGGTCCCCAGTATAGCATAAATGCTAGGCATAGAAGTGCCTATAATCTTGGCAATGGTGACTTTTGTCTGGAACTTACTGGTCAGACAGTCTATCATACTTGTTGGCCTTCCAGCTACTGAGAAACCTTATCTCAAAAATAGATGGACCAGGCAGGTGTGGTGACACAAGCCTTTAATCCCTGCACTCAGGAGGCAAAGATAAGAGGATTGCCATGAGGTCAAGGCCACCCTGAGACTACAGAGTGAGTTCTAGGCCAGCCTGGGCTACAGTGAGACCCTACCTCTAAAAACCAAAAAAAAAAAAAAAAAAAAAAAAAAAACGTGGACCACATTCCTAATAAAAACAGCTAAGAGTGTCTTCTGCTTTACATAAAAGTGCACATACACATTTGCATGCATGCACACACACATACACATACATACTTTAAAACCATCTTTTTATGGCCTGAGGGAATAGCCCAGTGGATAAAGCCTTGCCACACAAATGTAGTCAGTGAGTTCGAATCCCCAGCACCCATATAAAAGCTAGACATCTTAGAAGTTGTGCCTGTAATTCCAGCATACCTATGGCAAAAAGGAAAGGAGAGACAGAAAAACTGTATGAAAGCTCATAATGCAGCTAGCATGGAAAACACATGGGAGAACAACAAAATGAGACTCTGCCTCAAAAATAGGGTAAAAGGTGCTAATGTGCATCCATAGCTGCCCTCTGACCTCTACATATTCTCTAAGGCATGCATGTATAATTTTCACTTACACACATGAACACACATACACACGTGTACACGCACATACACACAGAACAAAGAAAAGAAAATAAAGTCAATGTTGCCAATCATTGACTGAACAAGTAGATATCTACTAAGGATATGTGATAGTACAGTTGGAAATGTCCTGGAAAGCCCATGAGTTAGTGGTTTAGTTCTCACAAAGTCTATTGCAAAATGGTAGAAACTTTAAGATGTGGGACTTATTGAAAGGCATATGCTCTTAAGGTTGATAGTGAGAAATAGCCCCTTTGTCTTTTACATCAACCTTGATATGTGAGCCATTTCTCTGTTACATCATGCTCCTGCCATGATGGGCTATTTCTTTATACACCAGTGAGGCCTATATAAAATGGAGCTATTTGGCTGTGGACAGAAATCTCCAAAACTGTGATTCAAACTAAACTTATTATTATAATTTTATTATCTCATATATTTTTTATAATAATCCAGCAATTGTTATCAATTTGTGACTTTAATTCATGATGAGGAAAACATTCTGGAATTTACTGCAAGGAGGAGCCTGGAAGAATGGGCTGGACAAAGGCTAGAAGAGTGTAAGTAGAGCTGAACAAGTCATTATGATGAGAGTTAAAAGATGCAAATCACAAGTAGAATGCAGATAGAAAAGTAGATGCTGATAAACTTTCAAGTGGAAATAAGGATTTATTGGGAGGCTAATCTTGTTACACACTTGCAAAGATTTTTCAGGAATTTTGTTAATGTCCAGATAGTTTCAAGGAGGCTAAGTTTAAACTGACAGGCTGGTCTAGATGGTAAAAGAAATGTCAAGGCTGTCCAGTATTTTGGCTGATATATGCATATTACTGGACATTTTTAAACATTTTACAGAGATAACCCAATGCAAAAAAAAAGTAGAACAGAAAGATTTGAAAACTGCATACCCTGGCAAGAAAAGGACCATTCACATGTAAAGCCAAAAAAAGGCATAGTTATTAAAGAGATTAATACTATTAAAAAAGAAGCCAGGGATGGAGAGACTGCTCAGTACTAAAAGGAGTTTGCTTGTAAAGCTTTATGTCCCTGGTTCTATTCCCCTGTACCCATGTAAAGGCAGATGTACAAAGTGGTGCTTATGGCTCTGGAGTGCCTATACTCATCTCTCTCTGCCGTTGTCGTCAAATACATATATTTCTTTTTTTTTTTTTCAAGAAGTCAAGGGCTGGAGAGATGATTCACTAGTTAAAGGAACTTTCTTGCAAAAAATATATAATATATTTTTATCAAAATATCTTATTTAGCTCGGCATGGTGGCACATGCCTGTAATCCCAGCACTCAGGAGGCAGAAGTAAGAGGATTGCTGAGAGGTTGGGGCCACCGTGAGACTACATAGTTAATTCCAGGTCAGCCTGGGCCAGAGTGAGACCCTACCTCAAAAACAAAAAAGAAAAAAAAACAAGAAAAAAATCTTACATTTTTTCCCCATCTCTTATGTGCCCTTCCACATAATCTCTTCTCTTTTCCAACTAGTTCTTTGAGTTTGGTGTCTGTTTTTTGTCCTCCTCCATTATCCATTGTGATATGTCAAAATGCTGAGAAGTGTGAGTGAAGTGTTCAGCACCAGAAGAAAAATATTTTTCACATCTAACAGAGCTCAGGAGATATGGCAGAAGAAGTGGTGGAAGAAATGCAGAATCCAGAGGATGGGGAGAAGTGGTTTGGTACACTGTCTTCTGGAAACAAAATGGCTTTTGTGTTCATGAAGTCATAGCAGCTGGTATTATCAGCACAATATTGGGTAAAGTCTTTTTTAGGGCAGAATATTTTGAGAAAATAGTCAAGGGATGCCCTTTGTATTCCAATGCATCTAGAATGATTCCCCCATGTTAAGCCTCTGAAATACTGAGAAGCCAATATAGCGATGGTTCAAGCAGGCTCAGGTGCTGGTCATACTGGGACAAAACTATGGTATGTGAAAAAAGTTTACTTTGCATTATGGAAAAATACAACATTTGTAGCACATTGTAAGTTTATAAAAAGATTTGAAAGGAAATCCTGACAAACCATGCAACAAATGGCAATATTGGGGTCCCTGAAAGTACCCACAGAGGGGGAATTTTAAAGGAAATAAGCACAAGAAGATAAGTCATCATGTGCTATGAGAAACTACAGAGAACTTGCAAAGTCAGCACAAGAGAGTATCCATGTAGGGTGCAAACAGAAATCTCATGAAGGCATGGTGAACCAAGTGTTGGGCAGCCCATATCCTTTCATAATGTTCCCTACAAGCAACCACAGGATTTAATAAGAGGATTCGAAATTGATTTGCAGCAGCTATTTGGGCTACAGAAAACTGAGAAACCTTACTGTGTTGTCAACTTTATTTGGGGTTGATTACTTTTTTTTTTCCAATTTGAACCTTTTTACTATGAGAATATGACTGAGTGTCACTTTGTCTTAGAGTATGTAGCTTACATTTTGATTTTCAGAGAATTTACTGTTTAATTGGGTTTGAGTTTCAGAGGTGACTATGGACAATGCTGTCATACTTCAGACTTAAGAATTGTCAAAATGCATTTAGCATTATGAGATGGACATGGGCATGCACACCTCCCTGTCTTTCCCAGACTGCTGCTTCCATCCAAGACCCCTGTGCTCTTCTCCTTTCCCCCAACTACTGCTGTGCTCCTGCACTCCCCTGTCTGCCTCCATGTTCATGCGGCAATCCAGCCACACCCCCACAGACACCCAGGCCACCCTGTCTCCCACCATGTTCCCACAGGCATAGATGCTCCCCTATCTGCGATAGCACTTCAACAGGCACCTGAAATTGAAGCCTTCTGCTGTACTCTCACAGGCTGCACCAACTGAACCCAAAGCCCACTTGCACTCCCCTGACTTTTGGGCTCCCTCTGATCACAGACCTTCCACACCCTGGGCTTCCAGCAGGTGCCCTTGGGTGCACCCCTTGGCCAGTGCCCCTGTCTTCCCACAGCATCCAACTCCCTGATCCTGGACTGAGGTGCCCAGTGAACCCCATCATCTCTCCAGTGACTACTTGGGGCATCACCTCAGCCCCAGAAGAGGGACACAGAAAAACCAGGCCAGGAGAACCTGTGTGTCCTCCATAACTTGCCCATCTGGGTAAAGTAGGAGATCAAGGGCAAGTGTTATGACCCCTGAGGCCCACAAGCAAATCACAGCTGAGACCAGGTCAAAGTGATCACATACCTCCAATCCCTCCTTTGGAAGTAAGTACCAGCCCAGAGCAGCTGGTGCACTTTCCTACTGCACAACCTGTACATCCCCAAATACAAAGCCACTACAAGCACATTCTATTCAAACATAGAACAAAACACTCACTGAAGACACTACAAGGGAAAACTCTTGCTTCCTCTTTAATTAAGATTCCCACACTGAGATGGGTAGAACACATTGCAAAAGAAACACCATGAAACAACAAACTAGGCGATCTTCAACAAGGATGTCTCATCCCACAAGTGATGTTTCTGATGAAAACACAGAGGAGGCAACAGGAATAAAAACCCAAAATGAAAACAAGATATGATACCCTGGCCAACAACAACAACAACAAAATGCATCAATGAAATCCACATAGCTGTCTTCTTTAGGCTTAACCTAATAGATGACAACAAGAGAACCACCCCCCCCCCCAAAAAAAAGAAATAAATGAACTCAAGGTAAGCCAAAAAATAGAGGATTTCAATAACCCACTGGTTAAGCTTAATAAAGACTTAAGTAAAAAAAAAAAAAAAAAAAAAAAAAAAGAATTGCAAGTAGCATTAAGAAAATCAAAACATGACCTGAAACTGGAAATCAACAAAGGGATGGAGACTATAGAAAAAAGGTAACAGAAGATATATTTGAAGTTGAACTAGTGAAACTCTCTCTAGAAACTCTCAAGAACAGAGTTAATCATGTGTAGGACAGAACTACAGAGCTGAAAGATAAAACATAAGAAAGAGCTTGGGAGTCCAAAAATTTTGATCAATTCAAAAATTCTTGTGAACAGAACATGAGGGAACTGTGGGTTACCACAGAACATCCTAATATTTGGATCATGGGTATACCAAAAGAGGAAGAAATTCAGACCAAAGGCATTGGGAACTTACTCAACAAAGTTATTTAAGCTTTAAATATTTTTTTTTTCCTATCTCTGATCTATAACCCCCAGTACCAGAGATTGGTTGCTACCCATATTGAGGTGTTGATACGAGAGACCTACCAGGTCCCCCAATCAAGATAACTTTCTATCAATGCATTTGATTACCTGCCTGAGACGAAACCTAAGATCCTATTGCTGAAGACACCATATGCTGCTGACACAGAGCAAGGAGAGACCTAGCTGGAATTCTGAAGAAAGCCAATCCCCAGACAGTTAGCCTGTCTAGTGCTGGAAAGTGCTACATGAGCTACAGGGGGGATATGGCCAACAACAATCTGAGCAACCAGAGGTCTAAGCTACTCAGAAGCAAATATCCTCAAATGATGTAAATGCCAGTACAATAGTGACACACTGACTTAGTTGGTAACCAATAGCTTTATGATTGGCTAAGTGATCCACTCAGAATAAAAGAACCCATATCTGGAATTGAGAACCTGATCAGAGCCCTATGGAAACAAATATTTTGTTCTTCAGTGTCAACCTCTCATTAGTCTTTGGCTAAAAGAGGATTACATACATCAAAATTTCCATAAATTAGTAATACTTATCTCATTTAAACTGTGTTGACTTCACTTTCCACTGGAGAATCTGTTCTTCTTTTTGAGAAGGTAGCAAGACCAGAGTAGATAAACTACCTCTTGCACATCAGCCAAGCCAAAGCTGAAACCACATAGGAATTGGGAAGATGAGCAAGAGTGTTGCTTCCATGCTGAACCTGATAATCAGCACCAGGGTGCAGGAGACAGACTCTGAGGATACTCAACAATTACCAAAACTGAGATCTAGAGGCTCCTAAGAGCTCATCACTGAAGTAGATTTAAAACTCACCCACCACAGCTCAGGTTTTTTTGCAGAAGAGGGGTAGAAAGATTGTAAAAGACACACGTTGAGACATCATGCCCAGGGGCATTCCCTCCTTGCAAAAATAACTGATGACTGTTCCCACAATGCATAAAGTACAACCACATAGGGAATACTTGTAACCCCACTGAGGAGCATGCCCAACAGAATGGGGGAAGGGAATAAGGAAAAGAGGGTACCAACACACATGATGTATCCATGTGAAAAAAATAATAATAATAAAAGTTGCAGGTGGAAGCGAGCAAAAAAAAATATATATCTAAGAAACATTCCTACCCTCTCAAGATTCACAAAACAGAACTCCAAACAGACTGGACCAAAGAAGAAACTTTCCAAGGCACATCATTTTTAAAACACTAAACAACAAAACCAAAGAGAGGGAGCTAAAAGTAGCAAGAGAGAAATAACACATTACCTAGAAAGGCAATTCAATCAGAATTAATTTATATTTCTCAAGGAAAATCCTAAACATCAGAGGGCCTTGAATGGAGCACTTCAAAATCTTCCAACCCAAATTACTCTACCCAGTTTAAGTATCCCTCACTTTTGATGGTGAATACTTCAAGGAATTTTCCATATAGAAGAGGCAGACAACCAAACTCAAGAGCCTTCAAGAAGAAGATCACAATAACCAAATCTAGAACAGGTTCAAAAAAGTACAAAGTCCAAGAAAACATGAAATCCCACAGAGCACCCCTACATGACAGAGATTAAATCAAAAGCACAGTTATAACCTTAAATATTAATTGTCTTAACTCAGCTTTCAAAAGACACAAGTTAACAGTATGGATCAGAAATACGAATGTTTTGATATACTGTCTTCAAGAATCCTACTTCACCACTAAAGAGAGACATTTCCTCAGGTTGAAAGTATTGAAAATGATATTCCATGCAAATAGAAATAAAAAAGTAGGAGTGGCTATATTAATATCTGATAAAATTGAGTTCAAACTAAAAGTAACCAAAAAGAATTAAGAAGGCCACTTAGTACTCATCAAGGTAATGATGGGTATAACAATTCTAAATCTATATTCACCAAACACAGGTACACCACAGTTTATAAAACAAAATGTACTTAACAACAAAACAGCAATACCATCATATTTGTGGGTTTCCATATTGCACTATCATCAGTAGATTAATCATCCAAACAGAAAATTAACAGAGAAATAATATAGCTCAATAATACTATCGATCTGGTACACCTAACAGATATTTAAAGATCATTCCATTCAAAATATGCAGAATACACATTCTTCCCAGTATCCCACAGAACGTTCTCCAAAATAGATCATATGTTAGGCCATAAAGCACACCACCATAAATTCAGGAAAATTGATGTAACATACTGCATCATATCAGATCACAATGATGTAAAGTTAGAAATTAACAACAGGGGACACATCAGGAACTCCACCAAGTCCATGTGACTGAACCATACACTTTTAAACAATGAATGGGTACTGGGAAAAAAAAATCAAAATAATTGTAAAATTTCTAGAAGTGAATGATAAGGAGAATTCAATTTACCAAAACTTATGGTATATAATGAAGGCAGGTCTAAGGGGAAATTCACAGCACTCAATGTCTTCATAACATAATGTTTTCATAACAAGTACAGAAATATCTAAAATTAATAACCTAACCACCCCCCTGAAGTCATTGGAAAATAAAGAAGAATCCAACCCTGAAAGCTCCAGACAGAAAGAAATAATCAAGACGCTAAAAGAAAATAATGAGTTGGAATCTAAGGAAACAATAAAGAAATGGATGAAACAAAGAGCTGGTTCTTTGAAAAAAAAAATAAAGAATACTGATAAAACTCTGGCCAATTTGATCAAAAAAAGAAGTCCAGAATTTACAAAATCAGAAATGAAAATCTTGAGGTCACACCAGACACTGAGGGAATTGGAAGAGTCATAAGAAGTTACTTCCAAAACCTCTTGTCCACAAAATTGGCTAATCTGGAAGAAATACATGGATTCCTAAACAAATACTATCCATTAAAATTAAACACAGAGCAGATTAATATTCTAAACAAACATATCATATCCATCAAGATTGAAAAGGTAATGAAAAACATCCCCCAAAAGAAAAGTCCAAGACTAGATGGCTTCACAGATGAATTCTTTTAATCCTTCATTAAAGAATGATCCTTCAGCAGGACTGCAAGGGGAACACCCGAACCACAGGAACCTGGACAGAACATCATGAAAGCCAACTTTAATCTTGTCCTGATTCTCTTTCTCTTCTCTCTCTCTCTCCCTCTCTTCTCTATACTCACTTTCTGTTTTACATTATCTATCTTTTTCTTCCCTCACCTTCCTAGGTGCAGACTTATAACACCCAGTGCCAGCATGGGGTTAAATTCCACAATGAGCTATTGATCTGAAACACCTATAAAGTTTCCCCAAAAAGACAGACTTCTGTCAGAGTTCTTGGTGACCCACCAAAGGTTAATGGTAAGACCCTACTGTCGAAGACAGCATATGTGTGTGAGACCAAACACAGAGAGAACTGGCCAGAATCTGGAAGGTCAGTCCCCAGACAGTTAGCTAGTCTAGTACCCAAGGGGGCTACATGAGCAACTGGGGGAAAATGTCCGACATTGGTCCATACAACTTGCAGTCTAAGATACCCAGCAGGAAACAACTTGACGTAATGCTCATACAAGTGCAGTAGTGGCACACAGCCATGGTGGGTAACCAACTGCTCTTGATTTGGCTAACATATCCACTCAGTGTAATGGAACTCATTGCTGGAACTGGGAAATAAGTCAAAACCAGGTACAAAAAATTAGCTCAGTCTCCAAGATCAAGATACCACCAAATGTGGGCTAGAAGAGAGCCAACACATATAAAATTCCCTCCAAAACATATATGGTCATCCCTTCTATCTAGTACTAACTTCTCTCTCCGTTGGAGAATTTGCTTATCTTTTTTCAGGTGTATAATGAACCTGAAGGGAGGATCAGCTAACCACACCCCACCAAAGCCCCAGCTGAAACCATAGAACAATGCAGGGGAAGGGCAAGAATACAGCTTTCATGGTGATCACAACACCAGAAAAAGGCTGAAGGAGATAAACACAGAGAACATCCAACTCCAACTAAGCCAGATATCCAGAGACACAGAGGCTCCCAAAACCTCACCACTGAAGCAGAACTAAAATGACCCCAATGTGGCTCAGGGAAACTCACGGAAGAGGGGGCAGAAAGATTGGTAGAGTCACAAGTTGGGGCTTTATGCACAGAACTGGGGCATACCCCCCAGAACTCTTGACTAACCTCACAATGCATGACCCACATTCCCCATTTAATGAGGGTCCCTTTGAAAGTGGGAGGACAGGGAGGAGGACAATGGAACCAATACTATGAATGTAAAATCAGAATAATATAAATAAAAAATATATATTAAAAAAAAAGAACCGAGACCACTTCTTCTCATGTTTTTTTTTTTTTTTTTTTCAAATAATCAGACAAGGGTCTATACTCCTCAATTCATTTTATGAAGCTGACATAACCCCCATGCCAAAACTAGGCAGAGATACAACAAGAAAAGTAAACAATAGGCCTATATCCCTCATGAATTATATGTAAAGATACTGAAAAAATATTGTAAACGAAATTCAACAACACACCAAAATTATTATCAGCCTTGATCAAGTAGGTTTTATCCCTTAGATTTAGTGATGCTTCAATAAATGAAATTGGTCAATGTTATAAACCACATAAAGTAACTGAATCACAAGAACCACATGATCATTTAGACAAAAGAAAACATCATTTCATTATCAAAAGACTGGAGAGAATATGCATGGAAGGTTTATATACACAATAAAGGCTATATGTAAAGCACCTAAATCCCAAATAATACTTGATGGGAAAAGATTCAAGGAGTTCTCATTGAGATTGGGAACAAGACAGGGGTGCCCACTCTCACCACTGCTCTTCAACATAGTACTAGAAGTCCTAACCCAATCAAAAAGACAGGAGAAAGAAATAAACAGGATACAAATTGGAAAGAAAGTAATTAAGTTAGACCTATTTGCAGATGATATGATCCTATACATATATGATCTGAAAAATATCCATCTCGGGCTGGAGAGATGGCTTAGTGGTTAAGGCATTTGCCTGCAAAGCCAAAGGATCCTGGTTCGACTCTCCAGGTCCCATTTAAGCCAGATGCACAAGGGGGAGCATGCGTCTGGAGCTCGTTTGCAGTGGCTAAAGGCCCTGGCACACCCATTCTCCCTATCCGTCTCCTCTCTATCTCTCTCTCTGTATCTTAAATAAATAAATGTTTCATATATATATATATGTATCCATCTCAGTAGTTCTAAAGGTGATTAATTTCTTTAGCAACATGGCTTGGATACAATATCAACACACAAAAATCAATAGTTTTTTGATATGTAAAGGACAAATATACAAATAAAGAAATTAGAAAGACTGTCCCATTTTCAATAGTGACAAAAAACTAAATACCTTAGAATAACACTAATTAATGATGTGACAGTCCCATATAATGAGACCATAAAAACACTCAGAAAGAAATTGAAGAGGACTTGAACAAATGGAAAGACTCCCATGCTCCTGGATAGGTAGAATTAATATTGTGATAATGGCAAGTCTACCAAAAGCAATATAGAGATTTAATTCAATACCAATAAAAATTGCAGCATCATTCTTCACAGAGATAGAAAAAAATCATCTCAAAATTCATATGGAATGGCAGAAGGTCTCAGATATCCAAACATATCCTCAGCAAAAGAAACACCTCTGGAATTATCACCATACCTGATGTAAAGCTATATTACAAAGCCATAGTAACAAAAACAGTATGGTAACTGGTATAAAGACAGACAGATAGACCAGTGAACCACAACTGAAGACCTGAACCTTTGGTCAAGCAGTTATAACTACTTGATATTTTGGCAATGGTGCCAATAATGTAGACTGAAAAAAGACAGCATCATCAAAAAAAAATGATACTGGATAAATTGAATAACCACATCAAAAATGAAACTATACCCACTCAACACACCATAAAGAAAATCAATTCCATGCAGATTAAATACCTAAATATAAGACCTGAAACTCTTCTACTCCTAGAAGAAAAGAATAGGAGGTACTCTTCATGATATAGGAATGGGGAAAGACTTCCTGAATAAAACCCCAGTATCCCAGGGAATTAAACAATCAGTCAACCAATGGGAGCTCATGAAACTATAAAGATTTTCCATAAACATACCATAAGCAGAGCCAATAGATTACCCACAGAATGGGAGAAAACTTTTGCCAGCTATACCATTGACAGAGACCTAATATCTAGAATATACAAGGAACTCAAAAAACTAATCATAAAATTTAAACAACCCACTCAAAAATGGGGCAGAGAACTGAACAGAGAGTTCTCAGAGGAAGAAATACAAATGGCTAACACACACTTAAGAAAAAACTTAAACATCCATAATCATGAGGGAAAATTAAATTAAAACAACTAAGAGATTCCACTTTATTCTCATAAGGATAGCAGTCACTAAAAAAAAAAAAAAAATCAAATAACAAGAAATGTTAGTGAAGATATAGGGAAAGAGGAACCTTCATTCAATCTTGGTGGGAATACATACATGTACAACCACTGTGGAAATCAATATGGAGATTCCTGAAATAAATGAATATATAACTTCCAATGGACCCAGCTATTCTCTTAATGGGCATTTACCCTAAATGCTACATGCTTCACTACAGAGATACTTGCTCAAACTTGCTTGTAGCTATTCAATTCATAATAGCTAAGATCTGGAATCAAGCCAAGTTCCCATCTTCGGATGAATGGATAGTGAAGTTGTGGTACATTTGTACAATGGAATTCTACTCAGCATTAAGAAAAAAACTATACATTGAAATTTTTAGGAAAATAGATGTACTTGGAACAGATTCATACTCAACACACACACCAAAACACAGGATGACAAACGCTGCATTTTCTCACTCATATGCAATTCCTGTCATGGTTCAGCTAGAGTTACTGGAATACCTGATAGGTAAACTTAAGGCCAAGACAATAGGATGGAATGGTTGGAGAGAGGGAAAAGGGGACATTTGATGGAAACAAACATAAAACTAAACCTTTATCCATGAAGGTAAACTAAAAGATTTATCCTTGACAGGGATATGGGGGTGGGGGGGCAGCGCCTGAAACAAAGGGCCCTGTAGAGGTTGGGATGAAGCCTACCCTTAAAAGAATTTTTTGGCTCTGGCCTATAATTCCAACTACCAAGAATTGGTTGCTATCCACAATGAGCTGTTAATTAAAGAGACCCATAAGGTCCTTAAAAACAAGACAGGCTTCTGTCAAAGCACTTAATTACCTGCCTGTTGTAGAAGGTAAGACCCTATTGCTGAAGATACCTTGTGCTGCTGACACAGAACACCAAGAGAACCAGCTGGAAACCTGAAGAGAGCCAGTCCCTAGGCAGTAAGCCCATCTAGTGCTGGAAAGTGCTACATGAGTTACTGGGGGAACATAGCCAATAACACTATGAGCAAGCAGGGATCTAAGCTACTTGGAAGCAAACATCCTGGTAAGATATATGTGGAAGTTTGAATATATGACCCCCAATATATTCAGTGTTTTATTAGTTTATAGTTTGCATCTGCAGTCACCTTGCTGGAGGCAATGTTACTGGGGGCTGGTCTTAAGGTGTGGTGATGATTTGAGATGCCATTGTGAAGATATGAAAAGTGTGCCTAGTGGGAGTTCCTGAAGTGTGCTGTGGTTTTTTGGCTGTAGCTTTGCTCTGTGTGCTGTGTGGCTGGTGGCTTTTTCTCTCTCTGCTTGGCCTTGTGTAGACAGGCCAGCTTCTTCTGTCATTATGGAACTTCCCCTGGATCTGTAAGCTTCAATAAATAATATCCCTTCCTCCATAACTGTGTCTGGTCTGGAAGTTCATCTCAGAGAACCTGAAGCTGTCTGCTACAATATACAAACCAGTGCAATAGTGGTACACAGCCTGTGTGGGTAACCAATAGCTTTCTGATTAGCTAAGAGATCGCTTATGTGGACAGGAACCCATATCTGGAACTAAGAACCAGGTCAGAATCCTATGAAGGTAAAGACTATACTCTCCAATGGCAAGCTGCTGCTAGTCATTGACTAAAAGAGGAGCTACATCCATCAAATTCTCCCTAAATTAATAAGACTTATGCCATTTAACATATGCTAAATTCATTCTCAATGAGAGCATCTGTTTCGCTTTTCCACAAGGTAATGAGACCCAGGTAAATAAACCACCCCTTGCACTTCAGCCTTGGCCCAGCTGAATTCACAGAGGAATTGGGGAGATGAGCAAGAGTTCTGCTTCCATGTTGAGCCTGAAAATTATCACCGACATGAATGAGACAGATGTTGTGGATTTTCAAGACATACCAAAGCAGAAACTCAGAGGCTCCTGAGAGCTCATCTCTGAAATAGACTTAAAACACTAAACAAGGCTCAGGGAATTTTGGGGAAGAGAGTGTGAAAAAATTGTAAGAGCCAAAGTTGGGACATCATACCTAGAGACATTACCCACCCCCCACATACACACACAATATCTGACTCCTGCTCTCATAAGTTAAACCCACAAACCCATGGGGAATACCAGAAACCCCACTGCCCCACTGCTCCACTGAGGAGGGTCCCCAGTGAAATCAGGGTAGGGATGAGGGAAGAATGGTACCAATACATGATATATCTATAATAAGTATGTTCATAATAAAAAAGTAAGATCCTACAAAAATAATAGTTAAAGAAAAATAGTTAAAAGAGGATTAGTTGGAAGAGAGAAGTGGTCAGTTGGAGGGAGAGAACAAGAGAGGGTAATGGGGTAGTGAATATGATCAAAACGTATTATATAAATGTATGAAAATGTCATAGAGTCATTATTATGTATAATTAAAGTATGCTAATAAAAAACTATATATCTTCAGAAAAAAAACATAAAATCATTGGTTGAAACCTCCAACACTATCTAATAAACTGTTCTTATAAGTAGATTTCAAGCATTGGCCATATTAGTAGAAAGCTGACTGTGGTGGTTTCAATGTGAATGTATGGCCTCCTTAACCTCAGGGATTTTTGACAGAGATTAAGCTTCGTATTTAAGTCTCTAACAACCTGATGAAGGAGATGCCACTGGGAGAAGATCCTATAGTCCAACCCTAAATTGTATTCAGAGCCAGTTTTTAGCTCTGGCTACTTGTATTTGCTGTGACTGGTGGTTGTTTCTGCTATAGATGATGCAGTGAAC
Organism: Orientallactaga sibirica; assembly: GCA_036365145.1. NCBI lineage: Eukaryota > Metazoa > Chordata > Mammalia > Rodentia > Dipodidae > Orientallactaga > Orientallactaga sibirica. The sequence continues at coordinate 17,068,041 of JAEOAD010000034.1, forward strand.
CAGATACTTCTGCCATTAATGGTATTTCCCTTGGATTCTTTGAACCTGAAATAAACCCTTTCTTATCATAAGCTGCTTCTGGTTGGATGTTTTTTTCCAGCAACAAGAAAGTAACTGTGGGGCTAGAGAGATGGCTTAGTGGTTTAGGCCATTGCCTGAGAAATCTAAGGACCCAGGTTTGATCCCCTAGTACCCATACAAGCCAGATACACAAGGTGTTATATTTGTCTGGAGTTCTTTTGCAGTGGCTGGAGACAGTTGAATGTCCATCCTCTCTCTCACTCTCTATCAAATAAATAAATAAATAAAATATTAACAAAGAAAGCAACTGCAACACCGAGTAACATAATGATGAACCAACCTGTCAGCCGAGGACCTGATTCCCTCAGGATCAGGCCAGGGGAACACCTTGGTACTTTGGAACTTGATCAGTAGAACTCTGATCATGTCCTAAGAGTTACATATATTTTCATAATAGAACTTAATTTTCCCTCAACACTGATTTTTTGAATCTTATATCAATAGTCAAATAAACACTTTAATCTTTTTTTGTTTGTATATTTCATCCACCTTCCTAAGTTTCTTTGCTATACAATGACATAGCATTCATGTACTTCTTTCAAAATTACTTCTTATCACCTCAGTTTCTCTGCAAGCATTTCACAAAGGCATCTCATACATAATAATAGCTTCTCACCTCATACTGGTAGGAAGTACAGAGTCAACTTCTGCGCATTTCTGCACCTGACTTGCTACAGTGTATATGATTCTAGTTGCATCCATTTCCCAGCAAATGACATAATTTTATTTTTCTTTATGACTGAATAAAATTCCATTGTGTCTGTATACCATATATTCTTTATCTATACATCTGTTCATGGACTCCTAGAGTGATCTATAACATGACTGTTAAAAACAGGACTTCAAAAATACATGGATGTGCAGGGATTTCTGTAATATGTTGTTTTATCTTCCTTTGGGAGTATACACAGAGGTGGTGAATTATTTTTTTTTTTCTGCTGGTGTTTAGGTGAACATAATTAATTTTAATCATCAAATGACTAATGGCTAAATATATTCCAGTATGTTGCATTATGCCCTTTGGTGGGTAACAGAGTCTTTTTGCATACACATAACTAAATACATTCTTACTAGAGATCACTTTCTGCCTGAATACATTTTTTGATGCTCTTGAAAATGAGTTTATGATTATGGAAAGGTAAGATGTTACACAGAAAAAGTTTGAAGACCATGGGTACCTTATTAATTTTGGAGGATACAGTCTAATAATTCTCATAAAAATACTTTGAGCTGCTTAATATATTAAAAGAATTATATTTCTGTCCCTACTTCTGCATAAGCCTGGAGTTAAGGCATCCAAAAGTTATCTTTTCTTTCTTATTTCAAGTTACCCAGACCTATTAAATTCTAGCTGCAGAAATAGCATGATCCTTGAGTAACTAAATGTCATACCTGAATATCCCTTGCCATCCAGCGCTTCCTGCTCTTGCTTTTAACCCAATCTTGCTGCACCACGATGTTGGCATGCTTTTTGTCTTTACATTCATTTGAACTCTGCAAAGGTGGAACCTACTTCTATCTATGTAAGATGTGTTTCCTTGCTTCCTGCCAGTTTTTAGTCCATCTTTTTCCCTAGCCAAATCACACTTAATTTTCAAATTGTTTGTGTCAATGCTTCTTAATAGCCTGTTAGAATTCTTCAAAGTCATATGGCTATATTAGGCCCACTATTGCATTCTTTCTCCCATACTTAGCCAACTGATATCCTCTAATATATATAACCTTTCCCCCATTAAATTATCAGTCCATTTTTGTAAAACTTTATGTTAACCATGGTTGCATATTCCCATGCCTAAATGACAGTCAGATACTTTATGTTCAGTGGTGTGGTTGACATCAGATTCCTAGTTTAGCTTCTAGTCCAGGAAAAATGGGGAGCAGAAATTAAGAGGAGCAAGTAGTATCTCAGAAATCCAGGAATATGTCTACATCATGCAAGAACAGAAGAATCAGTTTAAACTAAAATTGCTTTAATTAATAATCAGGAATGATGTTAGAACTAACAAGCCAAAACATTTCTTGATAAGTTAAAAATATAAAAATATAAGGGAACCACATCAATAAAAAAATCACCCTTCAAATCCTGTACACCAATCTCCTAAATAATGAGTCTGAATTTTTCATTCTAAGATTAAAAACAGGTTCAGGATGTACTGTGAGCAAGAATTATGTGAAGTTTTGCAAAGTACAATGAGATTACATTAAGAAACAAATGCTCATTATATTTAACCAAGAAATACTTAGCCCTGTTTGTAGAAGATTGTGCAGGAAAGTACAAGTAATTTATTAAACAACACTAGAACTAATGGTTTTGTTAAGCATAGCTACATGATGCAACACTAATGCAAAAGCAAATAAATAAGAAACCTTTTTGTGTATACTAATAGTGAACTTACAGAAAAATAAAATTTTAAAAATAACATCAATTACTAAGAGTTTTATTTATTTATTTATTTATTTTTTTTTAAATATTTTATTATTTATTTATTTATTTATTTGAGAGAGAGAGAGATACAGAAATAGGCAGGTAAAGAGAGAGAGGGAGAGAATGGGTGCGCCAGGGCCTCCAGCCACTGCAAATGAACTCCAGATGCATGCGTCCCCTTGTGCATCTGGCTTACGTGGGTCCTGGAGAATCAAGCCTCAAACCGGGGTCCTTAGGCTTCATAGGCAAGCGTTTAACCGCTAAGCCATCTTTTCAGCCCCCAAATTACTAAGAGTTTTGAAATTTGGGACTGGAGAGATAGCTTAGTGGTTAAGGCACTTGCCTATGAAACCTAAGGACCAAGGTTCAATTCCCCAGTGCCCAGTATGTCAGCTGCACAAGGAGGTGCATGCATATGGAGTGTGTTTGCAGTGGTTAGAGGCCCTGGCATGCCCATTCTCTCATTTTCTATCTACCCCCTCTCTCAAATAAATAAAATATTTAAATTTCTAAAAATGATAGTTATCAAAGCTGAAAATGCAATATTTAAAGATATTTTATTTCTATTCCATTTTAATTAAATTCTGTTTTTTAAAAGGCTGTACTCTTCTATCTCCTTTACCTCTCTCATTCCAATGAAGGCTGTGCTCAGTGGGGTTACTGCTGTTCACTGTGGGGTCCCGAATGCCTCAGCCAGTGTCTGGGGAGGGGTGGCAGGGCCCCTCAGGCTAATGCCACCCATCCTGGAGCTCTTACAATTTTCCTTCTCTTCTTCTGCAATGTTATTTGGCAGGAATGTTAGAAATCTGTTTTAGTGTTGACTTCTCTGTAGCCTCTGGACTTCTGTTTTGATGTGATTTGAGTGATCATAGGGTCTGTTGCCATATCCCTGGAACTGGTGACTTAAACAGTTTCTAGGATTTCTATGCTAAAAATTATAAGATGTTGAGGAAATAGATTAAAGAAAACCTACATGAATATCAATGCACAGTGTGTTTATAGATTAGAAAATTCAGTATAATAAAGACGTCAATTTGATAAGTTCACAATCAACTAATTATTTCTACCTTCAATTTAATTACTATTAAAATACCATTGAAAAAGGTGTTTAAAAGTTTATGTAGAGAGCTGGAGAGATAGCTTAGCAGTAAGGTGCCTACCTGCCAAGCCTAATAATGCCCATTTGAATCTCTAGGTTCCACATTTAGCCAGACTCAAAAGTGACAAAAGCACACAATGTCACACATGTGAACAAGGGGGCTCACTCATTTGGAGTTCGTTCACAGTGGCTGATAGGCCACTGATGCACCCATTCTCTCTCCGTTTCTCTCTCTCTCAAAAAAAAAAAAAAATGAAGAAGGAAAAAAAAAAAAAAAGGTTATGTGAGAAAACAAAGGCCCAGGAATGACCAAACAGAATTCTACTAAAATAAATTTCTGATCCTGATGTTAGGAACCTCACAGGACTACAATAATCATGGTAGTATCATCATTGATTTAGGGATGGATACAATGGCAAATGGAAGTGAAAAAAAGAGCTCAAAAAGGGCCTTTGTAAGTATGATCAACCAATTGTTTTTACAAATCATAAAGACAATTTAATTTAATTTAAAAAATCAATAAGTTGTATATTAAAATAATTAGATATTGATCAGGAACACTACAAAAGAAGAAGGAACAAGAGAGAGAAAAAGTGAGAATAGAGAAGAAAAAGTGGATGGGCAGAAAGGTGCTGAGTGAATTTGGTGTCTTGTACACAAACTAATTCATAACCAATACTGGTTTAAATGTAGTTTATTACATTTTAAACTTATTATCACTAGTATGACATATGGAAGGAAGTAAATAAATTGGACCTAATTAGAATAAAATAATAAAATAAATATAAAATAGAATAAACAGAACACAAGAAAAAATAATAAGGTAATAAAAAAAAAAAAAGAAAAAACTTCTGGAAACCAGAAGGATGGCAAAGTAGCTAAAGGCACTTGCTTTCAAAATAGAAGTAAATAAATAAACTTTTAGGAGCTAAATAAATTGGCTCAGATGTTAAAGGTGCTTGCTAGAAAAACCTGCCTTCATTGGTTCAATTCCTCAGCACGCAAATACAGCTGGATGCAAAGTGACACATGCATCTGTGAACTCCATGCACAGATCCAGGAGAACAAAAAGATCATATCCCAGCTAGTCTGGCTTCATTTGCTATTTTTCTTTTGTTTGCAGTGATAAGAGATTCTGTCTCAGAGAAAGTGGAATACAAACACCTCAAAGTTGCTCTCTCTTCTACAGTAGCATGCTACAGTATGAGCACCCATATACACATACAAAATAAAATAAAAATCTTTGAATTATTCACAGTTTGGATAAGATGACAAGTAAGCTATGGTGACAAGTAAGCTATAGACTGGAATAAATATTGGAAAATTAAATATCTGTGATCAACAAAAAGTGTGAAATATAGAATGAGAAAATTTAGGACATTCCATGCCATCATGATTCTCTCCATCCTCATCTCTAATCATGTGTCACATTCATATATTCCCTCTCTTCATCCTTTTTCCCATAGCACAAGATAGAAGGGTGGAAGTGATTGCTTTTGTTTGTTAATAGTTCTAAAGAGGTAAAAGAATTGGTGGCATAAACATGAAAGATGTTTCAAGAATTTATTCTGTTAATACTTTAGAATCCTGTCTTTCTGTATTGTTTTATTTTTCCACTTTTTTTTTTTTTTTTGCTACTGTGCATCATGTTCCAGTTTGTAGCTTTTGTCATCCTCTCACTGTGATGGACTTCTGAATTCTAGTTTCAGCATTTAGCCATAGCCATGAGCTAGTTTCTCTCCCCCAAATTAAACATACAGTGGTGCCTACCTCTAGTCACCTTTAAATTGAAGCTTTGTGGAGCTGGAAGATTCTCTTCATTGAACTTGTTTTAAACAAAACGCTATTCTGAGTATATAAATAGGACTCTGTTGTGTTCTTCTTAAGTTGTGGGTATAGCTAAAATGTGCATCCCAAGCAAAGATTCTAGACCTTATAGCTAATAATGAGCAGGATGAATTGACTGATTAGCTACCAAGACAAAAGAGCTGGATAGAATAAGTAAAACAGAGTAAAATAGCTACAAATCCAATGCTAAAAATTAAGCAAAAGAAAAATAATATAGCTCAGGTGAATTTTCTGACTATTTGATGTCCTTCACAGTTTGAGATTTCTGATAGGCAAGTCCTGATAAGCATTACAAAGATATATTACAAAAAAATAGATAGACAGACAGATAGATTTGGTTCTCAAAGTTCATAAGGCTGGTGAATGAGGCCATTTCAATAAAGGAAGGGATGTGAGGAAGTAGATTCTCTGTAAAAATTATCAGAAATTTAAGAAATACACCCAAGAGGTTAGCATAGCAGACCTTCCATAATCTTCATGGCTAAACGCAATCACCCATATAACATTTGTATCAAATCAAATTCGTTCTCCAGAAAACAAAGCTTAACAGATTGAAAATTTATTAGCATCTGCTGTGTTGTGATTATGGATTTTAAAATGATTCACGTCACACGTGTAAAATGCACAAATACATTTCACCGTTGCAAAATGCATGACATTTTGGTAGTATATAATGACAGATTTTATCTAGCACAGGATGCTACTTGCTTTATTGCTCTCTGCCAAGAGAACTTTTAGAATGATATTATTGGTTTAATATAATAATAAAATGAAATTGCACCCAATGCAGAAGACAGAAGGATCCCCATATTGAAGAAGGTAGATTAACTGATTTCTCTGAGGACATAAAGTACTCTTGTGAATTTAAGAATAAAGGCAGTTTGAGTAATCAACTTTGAAGTATCTGTTCTTCAAATATAGTTTCATTGACACAAATAAGAAGTATTATTTTACTCAAGAAACTGAAAGGATTATATTTGTTTTCATGGAACCCATAAGTTCAGGGGTGACCCATAGGAATAGATAAGGCCATGGAATTGACAATGAAACTCCCAGAAGTATCTGGGAATCACACAAGTATTTGCATTTCATAAAGAATAATTCCCATTGGTTCATCAGTAAATAAATCCATAGAAATTGTGAATCTGTAGTGATTTATACTGCACAGTGCTTGCTATCTCTCTTAGGGAATTGTAACTCTACCATATAATGAGTTTCATTGAAATAAAATGATTTTTATTAACTTTATTTAAATGAATATGAAGTGAAGAATGAGATCCAAGTGCTGTTATTCCACAAAGGAAGTATTCAGTCAATGATTGGCAAATGAACAGATGAGTAAGTAAATGGAGTGTACCACAGAGGGAGAAGTGAGTAAGGATTTACATTGCTGTTTCTACAGAACAATTATCCTGTTCCTCAAATAAGAAAGTCATGGCAGGATAGCTCTTACTTTAAGTACAGTTTGTGCAAGAAGCCTGCAGGAATTGCAATCACCAGCCCAGCAGTGTATTAGCCATGTACCTACAGGCAGGATGTTTAACCTTTCTGTGCTCCTATTCTCTTATTTGCAGAATAGGAAAGATTAAGAGTATCTGCTCTCTATACTATTGTGATGATTATATGAGTCATTATATGTTTGGTACTTTGTATGTCATTTGACATATAGCAATATCCATGCAATGTTAGATGTTATTATATAGAAATGTTGCAACTGCCATCTGATCCTAGGTCTACTTCTTAATCCTCTTTCCTGGTTAGGACCCAATTATTTTTAGGTTACTTTACAAGATAAATTGATACTCAAGTTATTTCTTTCTAAACTTAAATTTGTTATATTTATGTTATTTTAATAGAGATATTGCACAGAGCTGGGGAAAGGAGTTTAATTTTAACTTTGCATCATTTTGCATAATGGAAAAACAAATTATATAAGATCTTATATAGCAACTCACATATTAAGCACACAAAACTGACTGCCTTCTTTAATGGGGAGTAAAAGCCTAGGTGTTTTAGTGAGCTTCAACTTTGTCTCTTGGATTAAGTCATGATATCTTGCTTAGAATCTTCCATGGACTTTTTCATTGGAATAGTAGGGAAGGCTGTCTTCCATTCTTCCAATGAGGAAGTCAATACTTCAGGAAAGCAATGTCTTGCACAAAAAATAACTACAGAATAAAAATAAAATAAAAAATATATATACTTTCCAATGTAACCCATTATACCCAAGCATATTTTAAATATCAATACTGTACAATATGACTTAATAATGGATAATTTCAAGCATTAAAGGCATTTTTAATATTGAAACATTGGCTGGATTTTTGGAAATACTAATTTTTATTTAAAATTTATGCATAAAGAGTAAATGTTGATGTAACTCAGCAAAGCAAAGCAATTATAGTTAGCAAATAACTTCTCTATACATTTTAAATAATTCTAAGAAGAATTTTGAATATTTTCACCTTAAAATTGATTTGTTTCTCTTTTTCAGATGGATGTAGAACCTGATGAGAGAATCAGCCCATCTCACCTCACCAGGGCATCAGTTGAAGCCATAGAATAATTGGGGAAATGAGCAAGAGTGCTGCTTTTTTGGTGAACCTGGTATCAGCACAGGGGTGAAGGAGATAGACAAAGAGAACACTCTACCCCTGCCAAACCAAAGATCCAGAGACACAGAGACTACCATGAACTAGTCACTGAAATAAACCTAAAATGAATCCAACATGGCTTATGGAAATTTGCAGAAGAGGGATGGAAAGATTGTTAGAGCCATAAGTTGAGTCATTATGCACAGAGAGATTGCCTCACCCCGATAACTGATGGCTATCCCCACAATGCAAGACCCATAATCCCCAAGGGGGAAGACAGGGAGAAGGCTAACTATGGTACCATCATGGCTGTATATACATTATATAGATAGCTACTTAAAAAGAAAGAAACACAAAAACCTGATAAATATTTAAGGGATATATGTACCATTAGCCATTACACACTACATATGTGTGCATAGAAACATTATATAGCACACTGTATTTATTTATATTTTCTATATGATTTTATGTATCCATTAAAATGTGCTTGAATTATAAAACAGTACATTAATATCAAAAAGAAGCGGAATTTGTTTTACTGTTTTATCTTGGGCACAGAAGCAAACAAAAATATCTTATTCATCTTGTCATGATATTATGAATTCTCAGCCTGTCTGTTTCTTGTCAATTTCCATATCTCCTGTGTTCACAAGAGAACTCAATGGGTTCTGCTAATTAGTCACTGAAATTCTATGTCTTCTTTGTCAGTTCTATGAATCTTACCTCAAGAGCCCCTACCTGTTCTCTGTTAGCACCTGGGGCCTCTTCCAGTGGTCACAGAGGTCAGTGAAGTAAGAAACTTGGTCCCTGTGCATTTTATTAACTGGATACATTGTGTTCCTAGTGTTCTATGGAGTTGGTGTTATTCCTGTTCTGAATACCTTTCATATCCTTGGGTCAGATATTTTTTCCCTGTTGATGGTGTCCACCCTTCTTATCTCTAGATATATAAAAATAAACCAAGATATACCTGAGGAACTCAAAGATTACAGAGACAGTTCTTAAATCCTGTACACTGGTCCCCAAAGTCCCTTGCATGCTCATTCAATAACTAGTCTTCAATTTTTATTTTTTGTTTTATTTATTTATTTACTTTTGAGGTAGGGTCTCATTCCAGACCATGCTGGTCTGGAAGGAATGTACTCTCAGGATGCCCTCAAATTCACAGCTATCTTCCTACCTCAGCCTTCCAAGTACTGGGATTACCACCACACTGAGCCAGTTTTTAATTTTAAATTTTGAAATCTTGATCTCTGAGTCTTGCCATAAGATGTGATCTAATTCCTGAATCTCTGCACTATTCTTTCCATCTCTGATGTAGCTATGGTGAACTCAGGAACACACACACACACACACACACACACACACACACCAGACTGTCTGTTTTGAGGAGTTTAACACACTCATCTTTTCATTAAAGCCAGCAATGTAAGTACAGTGATAGAGAAATATCAGAAGACCACTGATATGGATGGAGAATCAGATTGTAATGAACAAGGCAACTTTCAAAAGCACTTCACTGCAGCTTGGTTGGCAGCATAACACTTATGCTGTCTCTGGGATGTCCTCATTTAAGGAGAAAGTGTTATGGCTTAAGAGACCCACAAAGAATTTATGTCACTACTGCCCAAATGATAAGACTAGTTAAATACACTCATATGGCCTCATACTAACACTTTTGGGCCATTTCTCTTTAAAAACTCAGAATGGAAGCTGCTCTAAACAACCACAATTAAAATGATACATCTCAGTTGCTCATTCTTTCACTATTATTCATGGGGAGCTAAGGGATACTGAAGAAGAACTGAATGGGTCAAGCAAAGGAAAGAAGACTGGCATATTAGCCCTTTTCTTTCTTATTCAAAGGGGTCCTTTCAGCATAACCTGCATGACTGGGTATTCTTAGTTCATAAACATTTCCTCTACAGAAAAGGTCTGTGCTTGTCTTTCAAGCATGGATCCAGACATCACCTTTATAGGTCCTCTAAGACTGAGAAATGTGTAAGGGAGAAATAAAAGTTATTGTCTACTTTATTCTAACAGATTTTATTAACTATTAGGTTTAAACATATATGCTTATTAGTCATTAGCAACATTATTACAATTATTTCATTCACTTCATCCCCTCTTTACTATGAATAATATTATAGACATTGTATTCATCTCATTCACCCACACATCACCTGTATCTAGCAGACTATCTGTCACAAAGTAGAAGATTCATAGATTTTGCTTGTTTTGATGAATTCTTGAAAGTGTAAGTGAAGATATTTTCTTGGGATCACATGATATAGGAAGCTTCATAAATCAGTAAATCAATTAAATGATCTGAAAATCAAATAATAGTAATTTCTATTTTTAAGACTTACAATGTCCCAGGCTAACATTTTAGGAATAGTATATGTGAATATTCCTAAAGGTAAAATTTTATCTGGATATATTATGAAAGAAATGAAAAACAACATGTATTGATTTTAAGGAACTTTGCCTGATCTTATATCTTCTAAGAAACAAGTTGAGATTCAAAGTCAGATGTGCTTAATTTCACAGTTTTAATGCATTATCAATATTAAGAATGGCATGGAGTTGTAAAGAATGAACTAATGTAACAAGAAGAAATGTAATGGTGAAGAAACAGGGCTTAAATTTTGACATTATAATATTCAAATGCAGAAGAAAAGGGGCTAATAGGTAATCATATATGAAATAAATTAAATAAAAATTGCCAAAAGCACTCTAAATTGAAGTCAGCAATATATTATATCTGTCCAAAAAAGATAAAATAATTAAATCACTGATTAATTAATACACTGAGGGCAATAATAAATTTATTGTCTAAGTTTCTTAGGCCAGAACTGAAGAATCAGTAGCACAATTGCAATAAAAATCTATCTTGCCCTTCAAACCTCAGGGATGATTGAAGGAGGCATGGAAAAAAAAATATAAGAGCAACAGAGTGCTTAGGCACTTTGGGGCATTGACTACCTGGTGATCCACCTGGTGCATTCAGGACTCCACAGGGATTACTGAAAACCTCACAATGGTTCCCAGCTCATCTACATTTTAGCATGGAGAAGAGAGGAGGCAAAAAGAATACCACAACAGAACAGAGGAAGGGCTACCTTGAAAGAAGAGGTTATTCAGAGGTTAGGAGGCAGGAGAGAGGGGACAAAAGAAGATAATGGAATGGGAACATGATCAAGTTTTTGTATGTTCATAGATTAATGTTCTCAATAAAAAAATATCCAATTTAATTTTGCCTTGGGACAAGCATGGACCACCATTTTTCCAATGGGATGAAGAGTTTCATTCATGCAAATAATCAATATGCTTCAGGAAGCACAGTGGGTATAATCTGGAGTAGTATAGTCCCAACCATATAAGGAGGAATTGAACATCCTGAGCAGATGGGATAGACTGGTTGTATCTTGTGCTAAGGAATACAATTTTGATCTGAATAGAATCTTTTTTTAACCTTTTTATTGACAATTTTTACATGTGCACATGTTTTTGGGTCATAGTCCCCTCCCGTTCCTTTCTTTTCACCACCTCTCCCATCCTCCTTCTACTGAATGAAAGATTCCTGGATGGAGTCTTCAAACTGGATGTTTTATTTCAAATTGGAAATCACCATAAGAAGATGGTCTTTGTTACCCAGTGAATATGTAACTTTATTTTCAATGGAAACCTCCAAAAGACTAATATGTCACAATAGAGGGGCAGTGTAAAAAGAAATAAAGTTGTATGGCTAGGCTGCAATGAAGTCATGAGATGCATGGATCCTCTGCTGGGCAACCTCATTAAAGACATCAGTTACAGCTGAATTTTCATCATGCATCCTCAGTGTCTAGGAATATAAAGCTTCAAAAGACCATTCCTAATGGACATGTTGGCACGTGGAAAAACATCTTAGATGTGTGTGGTATAAACAGAGTTGCTAATGTCTCAGTGCTCATCAGAACTATACAAGGAGCTTTCAGAGCTTTTTATCATTTTATTTATTTATTTACAGAGAGAGAGAGAGAGAGAGAGAGAGAGCAAGAATGAGAAAATTAGTACTCTAGAACCTGTTGTCATTGCACCACATTGTGCATCTGGCTTTACATAGGCACTGGTGAATTGAGCCTTGGGCCATCTGGCTCTGCAAGCAAGCACTGTTAACTACTGAGCCATTTCTTCAGCATTCAGAACTTTCAGAACTACAGATTCTCAGGCTCTATGCAAAGTCATATGAAGAAAAAAAAAAAAAAAAAAAAAAACTCAGTATCTGAGTTCCAAGCTCAGGAATCTGTTGATGAAACCTACCCCCCAGATGATTCTACATGGTCAAGTCTAATAGAGATTTACAAATTGCAATACCCATTATAAACTTCTAGATCTATCACTCATATCAAATCAAATGATTAAAAATGAAAGTGTCTAGGTGTCCTTGAATATATAGGACAACTCTACCATTGTTTCTGTATGCATGTGTTATCCACTCATGCAATAAGCATGTTTTTCAGCCTAATGAAATGCTCTCTGCATCTCATCCCAAATGCAGATTTATGTACACATCAGACTCCTGACTTATATGGACTGGATGAATCATGCTACCTGTTAGAATATAAAAGAGCAAACATTAGTAAAACTGATAATACGCCTTGTGGTGGTGACTCAACCAAAGCAAACACATCTGTCACAGAGAAGCAGCCTGCCAGGTCTTCACCAGGGGAAATGCAATTGAATAATAATGTGCTATGCATAAAGCAGCTCAGATAATGCTCTACACTAAGTTAAATTCCCCTAAGTGGGAAATGTGCACATAAAGGGCCAGTGCTCAGTCATAGGATATAAACAGGCCAAAAAGTTTGTACTCAGACTACAATATCATCAATTCAAAGAGTCAACCAACAAATGCCAGGCATAGTGTTCAGAGCTGAGGGTTCATGATGAATACAGCATAGGATGTATACAGATGGTCCTCCAAGTACAGTGGAGGAAGCATGATCTGCTATGTTTGGAACTAAATAAAATGAGTCCTAATGATCAGATGCAGCAGAAACAAACATGTAAAGACTTGTAAGGACTTTAACCTTGAACTTGGGAATGAGAGGAATGATGAGTCTAAAAGGCTTCAAACTAAATAATGACTTTGTATTTTAGAATGAACACTTTTAATCTACTGTTGGGAAAGCAAATAGCCAAGACTAGAGCAAAAATCACCTATATTGAGATTGGATGATATCAAATCATTGAAACACACTGTGCCCTTGAATACATAGGTCAACATTATGGTTGTTTCTGTTGTATGAGTCAAGCATGCAGGCTATAATCATTTGTTCATGCAGCCTAGTGCATCAAGTCCACCATTATGGTTAAAAAAGATGACTGTCACCATTTATATCCAATCTGAATTCAGTGACGGTACCTTGCCAGTGTGAAGTAGGCATGGTGAGGGTGTTTATGTTATAGAAATTGGCAAATACTATTATCTGGGTCTTTCAGTGTCGGACAGGTATTTACTAAACTTTCTTTCTTTTTTTTCTTTTCCTTTCTTTTTTTTTTTTTTTTTTTCAGTAGAGTGTCACTCTAGCCTAGGATGATCTGGAATTCATTATGTAGTCTCAGGCTGGCCTTGAACTCACAGTTGATCCTCCTACCTTTGCCTCCCACATGCTGGGATTACAAGCATGTGTCAATATGCCAGGCTGTTAGCTAAACTTCTCCCTGTACACCTCATTCACATCAACCAATAACCAAATTCAAAGGGCTAATTCATGGGAATAGACTAATTCATCAGGGGAGAACAAATTGATTGATGAGAATAACTATTACTTACAAAGTCCTTCATTCACAACATTATTTTATATTGGTCTTATGTTTATAGTTCAACTTTTTTTTGGAGAGAGTCAGAGAGAGAGAGAGAGAGAGAGAGAGAGAGATACAGAGAGAGATGTAGAATGGGTGTGCAACAGCCTCTCAGGGGCTGTGAACAAACTCCAGACACATGTGTCCTCTTTGTGGGCAAGTGCAGCATTGCACCCTTGCATTACTGCATCTGGCTAAACGTGGGACCTGGAGAATCAAATGGGCATTCTTAGATTTAGGAGGCAGGCATCTTAACCCCTAAGCCATCTCTCCAGCCATATAGTTCATCTTTTATGAAATGAAGATAATTATTATCCATACTTTATAAACAAACATGAAAAATATAACAGCAGTAATATAATTTTTGAGAGAATTGAATGAGACATTCACACAAGATAATAAATACAGTTCTAGGTACATAATAAGCCATCAATATATTTTTCGCTATTATAAATGTTATTTATAATGTTTCCTTTACTATCTAAACAATCTCGTAACCTGGGCCTTAAAAAAATTAACTGTATTTCCTGCATGATGGACTTAGGACTCTAAGAATTGAAGGAAAGTGATTAGTGACTAAGACCCAAATTAGAAATGACAGAAGTGGCAGAATTGTGAATTAAAATCACAAGTTATTTTGACTCCTGGCTTAATGTTATGTCAATAATATATGTTATAGCTTAACTATTTATTAATCATTTCATCTTTCAGCAAGGGTGTACACAGAACACCTTCTAATACAGTTGCTATGTTCAAGAAGCTGTATCAAAACATAAAATATCTTTGATTTCATTGAGCAAATAATATAGTAATGAATTATAGACTTAGCATACAATAACTTTTAGGGGATGACAAGTCCTGTGATGTATAAATTACCTATGGGAAACAAATAGTCGAGTGATATTTTTATTAGGTAGTGTGCTCCCCAATAATTTTTGGAGGTAGGCCAAATGATATATGTAAGTGACTTAATGAAGAAAAAAACATCTTATATTGACTATTCCAAAGAGAGGACACAGAAAATGGAAAGATCTTGAGGTGGCAGAGCAGTTGGTATTCTTAAGAAATGCATGGAGGTCATACTGACTAGTATGAAGAAAAGTGGTAGCAAATATAACTGAAGAAATGATCAAAAGATAGAACTCAGAGGTCAAGGTGTGCAGCCCTCACTGACAAATGTGTACCGTGGCAAACGTTGACTGCTTAGGGTAGGAGTGGAAATCTTTGCTCACACTCTGAGTACCTTTCCTGCAAGCTTATAGAATTCTCCATCACAATACAGAGTTGGTCTTTCTATATGGTTTATGATAATCTTTTAGTTCTAATTTTTATTGAATCATGTAGTTTTTTAAATTAATGAAGTACATAATTGTTTATGATATTTCTACTATGTGCCAGATATAGTGCTAGTCCCTAGAATAATATCAATGAACAAAACCACAGGAATAGTCTCCTGGGGACATTGACAATTTAATAGGTAACACAAGCATAATAATAGGAAGGAAAGCACATCACTGAAGGGGTGATGGCACAAAAATATTTAGAAAATATATGTGTGTTCACCATCCAGTTCATGCTCATACCTATGCTGGTAACATCCAGACTATGCTACAGTTCTGTGATGTATGGGGTGAGACTGCCTGTGAATGCACCACTTGCCTTTTTGTGCCATTTCTGGAGAAATTAGCAATAAAGAGAGGAAAACATTTCTTTGATGTTTTTAACTAAACTCAATAACTTGAATAATATTACCTTTCATGAATCTGGGGAACTTCCTCTGGGGCATCTAAAGCCTTTTACCAATGCTATTCCATTTATTCTCCTTAGCTCTGGAACTTGGCACCTGAAGCACAATACATTATGCAAAAGCCAAGCACACAATAAACAGAGAAAGAGTTGTGATGCCATGTTTCCCTCTTGCTCAACTTCAAAATGCTAGCAGTTCTGCCATCAGGGCTGTTCCTATGCCCATGCTCTTGATATTGAAATCATCCTAAGTGGAACACACATTCAAGATTCTATACATGCAGAGAGAGTGTGTGTGTGTGTAGATGGGAAAAGAGAGAGAGGGGGGAGAAAGAGAGAGAGAGACAGAGAGAGAGTGATACAGTTGGCATGAGACAGAAAGAGATAGCAAAAAGTTGAGTTGGCACACAGAAGAAAAATGTTGTGTCTCTATTTTAATATTAGAGTGTAGAATGGAATGGTAGGAAATATCTTACAGCACTGTTTAAGAATAACTTTTGTGACTTAGAGAGATGCCTTAGTAGTTATTGCACTTGCCTGCAAAGCCAAAGGACCCAGGTTCAATTATTGAGCCAGATGTGGCACATGCATCTGGAGTTGGTTTTCAGCGGCTGGTAGCCCATTCTCACATTCTCTTTTGGCCCCTCTCTCTCTCTCTCTCTCTCTCTCTCATGAATAAGTAAATTAAAATATTTTTAAAAGAATACTTTTGTGAAGTTCTGTGAGATTACTGAATGATAAAATGCTACATAGATGAAAGTATGAGTTATTAGATTTTGAGAGAAACAACATGCTACTATTCTGGTGCTAGAAATTTTAGAGATGGAAAATAAGACTGAAAGGAAGTCTTTGTTTCAGGCAAGAGGAAATAACTGCAATGCAAAATTATAGCAAGAGATAGGTTGGATGGCTTAGTCTTTAAGTGCTTCTTGGAGTTCAAAGACTGTCTGGATCAATGACAACTGAAAAGATAAGAAAATCCTTATGAAGAGCCATAGATTTGAGCTGATCTTTGAAGATTATAGAGGATTCAGAAAGGTGTTTTTGCAATACACTTACAAAGATGGAGATGTTGTCTAAAATGTAGATATTCCTAAATCTGTGAACTGCCCAGGACACCTATTCTCTCTGATGATAGAAAGAGGCAGACTCCATAACATGCAGTTTCTAGGGCTAGAATTCATCTCTTAATTCTAATATTTCCTAAATGCTGATAGGATTTCAATAATCCTGCAGGCTTCTTGTCATCATCCAATGTTAAGTTCTTTTGTCTACTTTTTTTTTTTTTTTTTTCTGCACTGGGTATTGTTTGAACCCTATTTTTTTTTCACAAAAATTCACCCACTTTCTCTCCTTACTACCTTGTTCTCTCAGTTTCTCTTCTCCTTCAGCTTCCTTCCTCTTCCCTTTAGATTTATTTCAGACCACAAATAAATATGGCCTTCAATGCCTCACTATGAGAACTACCTTTAATCCAGTGCCATTGGGGATAACATCCTTCCCCATGCCTGGAAGTTTACAGATAATTGAGGGGATGAAATCACTAAGAATGAACTTAAAAATGATATCAGCAATCATTGCAGCTACAATTAATAGGCAGCTCATTGCCTCTTACACTGGAGACTCTTGGAAACTTCCAGCTCTGTGAACCCTTACTTGTGACCTTTCCACACGATACTACTCAGGACAGGGAAGGTTGTAACTAAGGGCTTTCACATTCAAATTGTGAAGACTTGAAAATTTCTTAACTCTTGGGGTGGAAATAATAACACCACAGGAAGTTGTGCTAGGGAGTGATTGAATTCATATAGATAAAGCCCTCAGTGAGCAGGTGTTTTCAAAAGACTATTAGTTATGGACACTGCCATCTCTTTCAATAAATTTCTGGCCCCTAATCTGTATTTCCCTATAAAACCAGGAAGAACACAAATTCTTGTCATTTTCAAATTCCAAGAAATTTGACTGTTTTCTGTCAAATTCTCATGTTAGTGATACCCATCTGTTCCTTTTAATCTTTCTTAAGGTCCATTTAAAGGAACTCAAAAGAAAAGAAGTTTCATCCCTAAAATGAACCTATCTTCCCTAAGTGTTTTTGTAACCAGCAGAGAGTATAGAGCCATATAATCATAGAAAAGCAGAGATCTTAAAAGATCCTTTAAGGTCCACAGAGGAGAACAGGCTCTTTTTACAAATGAGATTGAGATTCAAAAACATGAATGCAATATCCAAAAATACCCATATAATTTATTAGCAAAGATAAGACATGTTACTTTTCATGATTTCTCATTGTTACATTCTATTAGTAAATAAAAAATAGATATACTTAGAGGCCAAAGAAAGCTATATAGAGGTCATGGTTATTCAAAACTCTTGAATTATCTCATTTTTTCCAAATATTTTTGAAGACAAATGACACAGTTTGCTTTAATGTTTTCTTTAAATTATCTAATTTAGAAAAGTTTCTTCCTTGAGTATAGGATCTCAACCTCACTTTCCTTAGAAAATTTCATTGAGAAGCACATTAGTTATTTTTATATGAAGTTCTAGCCTGTTGTGAATTTTACAACCCAGGAAAACCTACATAGACTTAGAGACATGTGAACATCAAGGAAGCAGATGGCTAACTTTAGTCAGGGATGAGCAGGAAATGCAAATGATCTCATCCAGACTTATCTTCCTGCTAATTTTGTGTAGTAATCTCTAAGAAAACACAATAGTGATGAGGGGCAGGGCGCAGCGTTTGTTGCATCACATCTGACCTCCCTTTTCTGAAGGAACACTTTCTTTTCTGTTGCAGCAGCCTGAATAAAATTGGTCTTGCCATTTTTAACACATGTCATAACTGATTTTATTTTGAAATCTCACAATCCAGGGCAAAGAGTTACTCCAATCTAGCTTTTTTGTTTGGGAAAGTGTATGCAAGTTAACTGGACAGAGCCCAAATATTGCCAATTCATTTGCATTTAAATTATCCGAAGAGGCTTTGGAGGCTTTTAAACTTCAAAACAGAAGGTCAGAATTGATTAGCAGGAAAAGAACCTAGTGGTAAATGTAGTCCTGGGTCCAAGCTTCTGAGCTGGGGAGCTGGGCTCAGTTTGATGTCTGAGAGAGAAGTGAATCACAGACTTCTCTCCAGAAATGGAGGTCAGTCAGGTCTGAGTGGCTGTGATTTTGGGTTTACTTTTTAGAACATTATGATGTGGCCAGCCTCCTGTCCCTTTTCATGATACCCTGAGAGAAGAGGAAAATAACACAGGGAAGTAAATTAACCATATATATATATATATATATATATATATATATATATATTCCAATTATTATGTTTGTTAGACATTAATTTTATTGTTACATATTTAAAATTATTTGTTACATATTTAAAATTTAAAAAGAGCCTCAAAAATATGATGGTATATTCCTATAGTTTTAGCTGTGGGGAGGCTGAGGATGAAGAAATGCACGTTCAGTTTCAGCCTAGGATACATGAGTAGTTCTAGGCAAGCCTGGGCTATATAGAAAGAAACTGTCCTTATAAATACATAAGTAAATACATGAAAATTAATTAATTAATACTATATAAATCTGTTAATCTTTATTAACTTTAAACCAATTTCATATACAATGTAAAAAAGAATAGTATTTTTTTATTTGCACAATAAGAATGTAGGAATTCTTATCTACTAAGAATGTCATAAACAATAATGATGATGGTATTAATAATAATGTGAAGATGATGATGGTGGGTTTGGTAGTAGTGATCAAAGTAGGCATTTTCTACGTGACATTAACTTGTAACACCTTTGAAAGATTCAGGATAAGGAAGCAGCTCCAAGAGGCTATTTCACCTTACCTCCTTCTATTCTTTGCAACAAATCTTTATGTTTAATTTTCCCCATTAACAATAAATGAGGGTACATAAAAGTTATATAACTTGACAAAATCCTTATAGCTAATAGAAACAGAACCAGGGCACAATTAGGTACATTAGCTACAGAATTCATACTTTATACAAAATATTTAATCCTGCTATTTTCATCAATTAAAAGATACTTAAGAAATAATAATATCATCATTATTTAAAATAAATTACAAGTAATTTCTCAACAAGAGTAACATTGCCCTGTCTTCTATTGCCAAAGGTCATATTAACTCTCTAAATAACTATTTTTCTCTATATAACTATCCCACCCAAACTCTAGGTTTTGTATGACCCTTCTATAGTCACAGGCTTGACTATAATTCTTCACTTCTTGACTCCATAGAATCATGCCCTCCTTACTGATTAAATCCATACAGAAGTAAAGTATAAAAAAATAGTGAGAGTGAGAAATCTGGAAAATTCAAAGGGCATAGGTAGTCAGTGAAAGTTCAGGAATGGTTATTATCAGATAATGTGTTACGGGAAAAAGGAATGGCATAGGTAGAAGCATTAGGACAGGAAAGTGCAAAGCAGAAATGAGATATAACATGATATTCTGATGGACATGAAGGCAGGGAATTGGGACAATACATGGGAAAGAGATGGACTAAGAAATATTCTGCACACCAGAATCAAGATGAGAAAGATTAAAGCATGACTCTCCCAAACATGACATGATTTATACAAACATCATACATAGAGAAGGGGAGATTATCTAATCAGGTTCTAGCCTAACCTTCACATCAATAAACTATTTTAAATTTCTGCAATGCATAGTGCATGGACCTGTCCAGTTTGTATATTTTACATTTTATTCCATCTTGGCTTGTAGACTAACTGTGCTAAAATAACTCTTAGAAAGTATCTAGTTCAATGGCTTTGATTTATTAATAAACATCATTTAGTTTAGTTTAGTTTTAGTTTAGGTTAGGTAATGATGAAGTTTACCAATATCACACAGCTATCTGCTATCAGACCTGGAATTCAAAAAGAGTTAGGCAATTAGTGACCAGTTTGAAATAATATTCAGTGTACTTTTTTTTAAAAAGTGGCTTAATTTTTCCATGAACTCATGAAACATTTTTAAAAATATTATTAAAGCATTTTACCAAGATGCATAAAAAAGAAGCAAATAAATTGTCGTAATTATTTTCTTTGAATCATTTAAAAGCTGTAATGGGAAAAGAAATCTGAGAAGCAAATAGACCAATAAAAAGAACAAAACCTTTCTTGAGGCCCCTGCAGTTAGATGAGTGAGAAATATTTATTTTCTAGAAATTAGTACTACAGTCACACAGAAAAGACATAAATAAAAAAAATGGAAAGATAAAGGACAAGAAAGACAAGAGGGAGGAGGAGGAAGAGGAGGATTGCTGCTGATGCTTCATTTACCATCTTACTGTGTAAGTATCTGAGCTGTCAATAATTAGATGCATCCTGATCCCACAACCCCATGATTTCACTCCTGACCAACTCTGCTGTCACTGAAAAGCAAAGCTTTGTCTGGGTTATCTCTCTTCTCAAGAAGACTCATTCATAATATAATAGACAGTAGAAAAAGAACCTGAAAAAGAACCATTGAGTCTATATGAAGACAAATGCTGAATCTTCTTTCAATTCAATTTGATATATATATTATACTGTATATATACATATACTGACCTTGAGGAACCACTTTTTGTATTTATTTGTATTGTAATTTTAAAAATAATTTTATTTATTTATTTTTAAGAAGAGAAAGGGAATAAGAATGGGCATGCCAGGTCTTAGTGTGCCACTTTGTATATCTGGCAAGGAAGTGCCTGTAATTGCCGGTACTTATTTGTTCTATTTTTTTCTTTCATTCAGAAATTAAAACCTAAAATCCTTATTTTGAATCAAGTGAATTATTTGTGTATGTCATCCTAAGTCATCAATGGGTTACTAAGCATTCATTGCAAAGTTTGAAGAAGTAAGTTCTTAAAACAGGTTTGCCATGGTAATGGAGTACAAATGGCCGAAATGTTTTGGTCTAGGTAGATTTTCTTGCCCCACATTATAGATGAAATGGACACACAATGAGGCAGGTAAACAACATACATAGTCAAGTAGCTCTAATCCCAAGAAAAACTCAAGATGAATTTGTTTGCAAAACCCATGTACAGCCAGATGTGGTAGCACACGCCTTTAATCCCAGCACTCAGGAGGCAGAGATAGAAGAATTGCCATAAATTCAAGGCCACCCTGAAACTACATAGTAAATTCCAGGTCAGCCTGGACTAGAGTGAGTACCTCAAAAAACCAAAAAACCAAACAAACAAAAAAAAAAAAAAAAAAAAGCTGTGTGGAAGTGTGGAAACCTAAATTATTGAGATAACTTTTTGTCTTTGTTTATAGTTTCCCTTCTGTCTGAAACACATTTTCAACATCTCGTTACAAATACCCATCTCCAATTTTAGACACTTGTTTCTATGTCCATTCTGCTTAAATAATTTTTTGCTTATCTTACATTTAAAACTTAATGATATTTTATATCTATATTTATTACAATTGTATCTTACATGTATCTTACATCTTACTCTCTCTCTCTCTCTCTCTCTCTCCACACACACACACTCACACACACACACACACATATGGAAATCAAGTTAGTTGAATTGGTAAAATATGCATTTCATCAGGTGAAAAATAAAAGCAGGCCTGGAGAGATGGCTCTGCAGTTATGGTGCTTGCCTGCAAAGCCTAACAACCAGGATTTGACTCCTCAGTACCCATGTAAAGCCAAATGCACAAGGTGGCACATGCACCAGGGGGCCCTGGTGCACCCATTCTCTCCGTCTGTCTCTCTTCTCTCTATCTCTCTGTGCTTGCAAATAAATAAATTAAATTTTTTTAAGAAGCTAAAAATAAATATTTGCCTGTTGTTAAGAAACAGACTCCTTGTTAAAAAGTCCCAATGAACCTGAAAGTTTGTTCTCTCATGTGAAAGAGGCAATTACTATCAGGCTTGAATTTCTTGTTGGGTATGGCTCTACTTTATGAAGTCACCCATGTTTTATGTTTTATTTTATGTTTTATTGCTTGATCAACGTCATTGAACTTTTCTGTCCATTGTGAGCTGAGTCATGACCTCATCCATGTTTCAACTAGTGGACAAAGGAAGGAAGGTACATGAACCAGATCCACTTTTACCTAGGAATCATACAGAAGCCACCCACAGAATTTCTGCCTATATTCACGTAGAAAGAGCTTAACTTCTGTGTCACACCAGCCCCTTACAAGGGGCTCAGAAACTGAGTTCACAGCCTGGTCATCAGGTATCCTACTTGAACCCATTGCTGTAAAGAAGGGGTTAACAAATATGGATGGGAAATGAGCAATTCCTAGGATTGGAATTAAAGTGAGGTGGTAGACCAAGCACCCATGATCATTACAGCACAAAGGCTAGTACAGGCCTGTCAGAGAGATTTTGTGTGGGCAGAATGTTGGAGAAGAACTTTATCAGACCAAGTTTACATGTATAATGAGATGAAGGTTTTAAAGAGATGATGGGGTTATTTGGATATTATTGTGGGCATTCATGAACTGACATAAGAGCTCAGGGAGAAAGTACAGCTGTAGGAGATAGTATGCAATCAAAGCTAATGATGTCATGCAGTTATCAACAGCAATTTTTAAAAAAAAAAGTAATCTGCAGGAGTAAAGTGTATCCTTCTCCCTTTAAAAAAACTCTTAGTCATCCCATGCCATCTGAGTCTATACTTAGATAATTAGCATAGTAAGTATAAGACACTCAAAATTAGTAAAAAAAATAAAATACGTTTCAAGAGCAGTTCAGTTAAACACCAATGAAAACCCCCTAGTTAAAGTATGCTGAGAGGCAGTAATATTGCCTTATTGCAAAATATGACATACATTCCTCTGGTTGGAGGAAGAGGGATTCAGGAGACTATCACATGAGGACTTCACATATTATTTGAAACAAGCAGCAATATGGGCCTGATAAGATGGAGACATACTTTTCCAATAAGCCTAAGAAATATGATGAGACAAACAAGCAGCTGAGAGCAACTCTATATCCCACAGTGGAAACAGTTACTGGTTATTTCTTATTTATTTACAATGAATGAGTATTTTTGGAAACTGCTTGGTAAATTTTAATTATTAATGAAAGTAATAAAAATATTTATAAGAAAACAGCTATAAAGTAAATGAATAAGCCTGCCAATGAATTAGTACTTAATTACTAGGCATTGCCAGAGGCAGATAAACAGAGCAACCTGACCTGAGTGAAAGGTCTTTCAAAGATCACCTTAAGGCACAGGGGACTGATTTGGGATTTAATTTTTCTTTTTCTTTTTTTTTTTAATTTCATACATGTATACAGTATGTTTGGATCATATTTACTCACAGTTTTCCTTTCTTATCTCCCTTCAGCTCCTGCTAAACCCTGTATTCTCTACTAATCTCTGTTTAATTGTAGCCTACTGAATTAATTAGGGTTGCTTGCATGTGGTTGCGTGAGGGATGATTAACTGGACCATGAGGAATTTACTAGCAGCAACACCAGTGAAGAACATGGCTTCCCCTTCCCAGCAACCATTGCTGACCAATAGTTCCTTAGGGAGGGATGGGGACTTATGGGCTCCCACCCCATCCATGATTGAGTGTTAACTGGGTCAATATTGTTCAGGAAACCACAGCTACTGTGAGTTCATGAATATAATGACAATGTCAGGTCTGGAAGACACAATTCACAGCATTTCTCCCTATCTTCTGGCTCTTACAATCTTTCTCTCTCCTCTTTCTCAATATTCCTTGAGCCTTGGCATAGAGATGTCCATTTATGCCATTTATTGCTGAGTAAGTAATAGCAACTCATTTCTATAACTTTGGCCAGATATGCGGTGGTTTAAATGGCTCCGTAGCCTCAGGTATTTTTGATAAAGCTTCCTGCTGAGTATCCAGAACATAGAGGCCTGCTAGAGGAACATGTCACTGGGGGTAGATCTTGAATCTAGACTTAAGGTGTTTTCAGAGACAACCCTACCTGCTCATATTGTCTGTTAGTACTTTCTCTGCTGTGGATATAATATGAAGAGAGAGGGCTTCTTCTGCCCTGATAATGTTCCCACTGGCATCTGTAAGCTTGAAATAAACCCTTTTGTCCCATCCACTGTTTTTCATCAGGTGCTTTCTCCCAGCAATAAGATGGGAGCTGCAAGGGAAAAAAAAAAATCATACTGAGAAAGGGGTCATTGCTGTGATGATTCTGACCCTGCGTATTTAGTCTTTTGGAACTTGTTTGAGGGAGGAATATAGAAGGAACTGGTACTTTGGCTGTAGAAGCCTTGCAGTGTTGTAAGCAGAGTTTGATAAGCTATTCTAATGAGAGTTTGAAAATACTAAGTGCAGAGAGTATTGTGGTCTGTGAAGTCTTGGTTTATGAAGTTTCAAAATGGAAGAAAAGAACTTCATTAGAACATGGGATAACAGTGGAAAGACTGGCTAAATTCTTTCCATGCACTGAGAATTGGAACAAAGCTGAGTTTAAAATAATATAATGATGTGCTTTGCAAAAGGTGTAGAACAAAAATATATAAAAGATATACAGTATAACAGAGAAAAAACAAACAATTTTGAAGTTGTAGGCAAAGAGACTTGCTTTGATGTTAGCTACATTTGTGAAGGAGATTAAGATCCTTAAAGGTGGGCCAACTATTTTGCATTGGGACAATGATAATGATGACCTGGTGGTGAAAATTCAACTCAATGGAAACTATTTTGAAAGAAGGGAGCTTGAAGGAAGACTGGTGAGGGAGTATACTACTCTTCAAGGTCAAACCGTATTTCCTCTTGGGTTTACAATTTGGCTATGTTGCCCAGCTGCTACATGTTTTGGAAACAGTAAAAATTCATGGAATTAAGCCATGAAGTTCACACAGTTCTAGGACCATCTGAGATGTGGTAATGTGAGGCAGGGTTGCTATCCCTGAATGGGGAACTCATATGGCCATTGTATGGAGCTATAATAATAAACTTGGGATACAATGGAGACCCATGGAACATGGAGATGCTAGGACTGTGGACCTGCTGCCAAGAAAAGCCACTGGCTTAGGATGGAGTTTTCCTTGGCTCTGAGCAGCCCAGCTAAAGGGGTGGAATTGGAACCCAGAGACTTTATCATTGGTTATACAGGTCGGAGTTGGAACTACAGATGGTTGAAGTTTGTCTGCTGATTATTGATTTTGCACTGATCTGTTATCTCCTTATCACCCCTCCTTTTTACAGTGGGAATGTTTAGTTTCAACCATTATGTGTTTGAAGTATATAACTTGTATTTTGATTTCACAGGGCTCACAGGTAAGAGACAGTCTTGACTATGAGACTTTGGGCTTTTAAACAGTTTTAAAGTTGGTGAAAATTTTTGAGGACTTTTGAAGTTGGATGGATTACATTTTGCATTATGAGATGAGCATGGGTCTCTGGGGGTAAGGGTCAGAATGTGATGGCTTGAAATTAAATGTCCCCATAGCCTTAGATATTTTTGGTTAACCTTTATTCTTAGTTCCTTGAAGGCATAGACCTGTTGGACAAATCTATCACTGAGTGCTGATCTTCAGTCCAGCCCTAATATGTGTTCAGAGTCAGCTCTGCCTGTTGATGCTGGCTGTAGTTTCTTTCTCTTTTATCAATGCATGATGAAGTTTACCAACTTCTTCCATCATAGTGAAGCTTCCTCATGAATCTATAAGCTAAAGTAAACATTTTCCTTCTATCAGCTGGTTTTGGTTAGGTGTTTTATCCCAGCACCCAAAATGTAGCCACAACATGTGCATTTCTCATTAACCTCTGCCCACTGCCAAATCAAGCTTCTCTGAACCAGGTTGAGTAGTACTAATCTATGTGCATAAACATATTTTTAGAAGGCAGTTTGACATACTGTCCATTTAGCAAAACAACAGTAGTATGTTCTATAATTGGGCCTATGACTTCCTTAGCCATGAGCTTTTGATCGATTTTTATAGCACCAGGCATACATTTCCTTCATATTTGCTCCCATCATGCTGGGAGGAAATTTCAGTTTCTGTTAATTTTCAGCTAAACAAGTATCTATCATCACAGTTCAAAGTCAAATTTTTATTTGCAGTGATTTATCTACTAGAGATAATTTAGGACATTTTGCACAATAAAAAAAAAAATAATTCCATGACTCTGTGACTCTGGTTTAGGGACTTGCCTTCATTCAGTCTCTGCTCCTGCCCTCTAGAAAGATGCTGTATGCAGTAAAGTACTTACCTTGCAGAAGAGGACCTGAGTGTGCTTTTCCATAACCCACACAACATATTTGGCATAGTTCATATTCCTATAATCCCAGCTCTGTGTAGGTAGAGCCAGGAGGATCCCTAGCGTTCCTTGGCCATCTAGTCTAGTTAGATTGGTGAGTTCCAGTCCATGATAGACCCTGCCCAAAAAAAAGAGAGAGAGAAAGAAAGAAAGAAAGAAAGAAAGAAAGAAAGAAAGAAGAAAGAAAGTAAAAGAAAGAAAAGGAGAAGAGAAGAGAAGAGAAGAGAAGAGAAGAGAAGAGAAGAGAAGAGAAGAGAAGAGAAGACAAGGAAAAGCCTGGAGCATGGCAATTATGGTTTTTCTATGGCCTTCATGCATGTATACATACACATCCATAATTAGAATAGGAGAGGTAATGCAGGGACTAAAGATGATAGTTAATTCAGATTCTATGTTTTGTCAAATATGTCAATCTTTCTGTGCAATATTTTAAATAAATACACACTTAATTCTTGAATGTTTCAAAGTAATTCACTTGGATCTTAGCCTGCCAAAGTTTCAGTTCAATGTTTCTGTGGTAGACATTCCCATATGTATGATAGATGTTCTCATGTAAAAGCTAGAGGTCCCCATGTGTATGTTATTCCTCTTGTATTTGGCAGAAGGACCCCCATGTGTATAGTAGAGGTTTCCATGTGTATGATAGAGGTCCATGTGGATTCTCAAGAGTTTCCATATGTATGGTAGAGTTCCCCATGTGTATGGTAGAGGCCCCATATGTATGATAGTACACATGTATTAGGTAGAGAGTCCCATGTGTACAGTAGAAGTTCCCATGTATATGGTAGAGGTGCCCATGTATATGTTAGAGGTCTCCATGTATATGCTATAGATTCCCATGATTATGGTAGAGGGTCCCAATAAGTATGGTAGAGATTCTCATGTGTATGGTAGAGGGCCTCATGTATATAGTAGATGGTCTCCATATGTATGGTAAAGGGCCCCTAGGTGTGTGGTAGAGGTCCCCATGTGTATGGCAGAGTGTCTCCATGTGTAAAGTAGATGTTTCCCGTGTATATACTAGAGGTTCCCATATCTATGGTAGAGTTTTCCATGTGTAAGATACGTGTTCCCATATGTATGATAGAGGTTCCTGTGGGCATGGGAGAGGATCCATTGTATATTGTAGAGATGCCAATGTGTACTATAAACTATACAAACTATAAGAATCCAATTGCCACTGTGTTTTTCTGAAGCTGTAGAAGAGGGAATGTTTGTCTCGTAATAGCAGTGAACAACTATAGCTCAGGATGGATTCATAAAAGTCAGCAAAGAATCCCTATAAAATTTTCACATTCTAACTTTTTCTTCTAAGCTCACAGTCACTCTAAATTCCATGGATACTGATATCTCCAACTCAATGTACTAAACAATCAATATTCCAGTTTCTATAGATACCCTTTTTACAATGCCAATATTTACTTGTCTCTAGGATAATAGGTCAAAGATCACTTATTTTCAGTGGCATGTGCAATTGGGATTGGGTTTCACTTTTAACTGATCTCATAATATAAAATTTTGGAGCTGAGTATATACATATTTTCCAACATTTTGACCAATGAACTAAAATGATGTCTGTATAGATAAAAATTCAACCTGAAAATAGTGATGAAGCAAAAAATAAGTTTTAATCCTTTCCCATTTCTGATTCTAATTTAGTGGTTGTTAAATATGTCTATTAGGGGCTGAGGAGATAGCTTAGTGGTTAAAGCAGTTGCCTGCAAAGCTTAATGACCTAGGCTTGATTCCTAAGTACCCTCTTAAGACAGATGTACAAGGTGGTGCATGTATCTGGAGTTCGTTTGCAGTGTCTAGAGGTCTTGGTATGTGCATTCCCTCTCTCTCCCTCTCTCTCTTTATCTCTGTCTCCCCATATATCAAATAAATAAATAATTTTAAATATGTGCATTACTATCTTCTAAGAACATTTTAAAAACCCTGATATCCAAATCACACTCAATCCCAATGAACTTCCAACATCTAAGGACAGAATTCAGGCACCTGAATTTTCAGCCCCTCCAGGTATTTCCAATTTTTGTTCCAAAAATAATTAACTAACAATTAACTACACAAACTAAAACTACAATATTATTATTTATATATTCATTGATTTTCACTTATATATTAGTTTCATTAAGAAATCATATTGTATTTAATGTTGTAAAATATTATAATATATAATTTATGTTAGTATGATTAAAAATTAGGATTGAAAATTAGAAATGAGGATAAACAGTAAAGATAAGGAATATGGATATATAATGCTAATGTTTTCTACATTTTTCAGACTATACATGGTATCTAGTAGAAAATAGCCACTAAATTAGTCACTTGATGCAATTTCCATGTAACAAAGGTAAATTACTTGGAAACATAAACCTTTTCACTTTCAAAAAGCAAATATATGAATTTTTTTTTAAAAAATTATTGACAACATCTATACTTACATACAAAAACCATGATATTTCCCTCCCCTCCCCCACCCCATTTAGAACTCCATTCTCCATCATATCCTCTCCCTCTCTCCATTAGTCTCTCTTTTAATTTGATGCCATCATCTTTTTCTTCTGAGGGTCTTGTGAAGGTATTGCTAGACACTGCAAGGTCATGGATATCAAGGCCAATTTCTGTCTGGACAGTTGCATTGTAAGGAGTCATACCCTTCCTTTGGCTCTTACATTCCCTCCACCCCCTCCTCCACAATGGACCCTGAGCCTTGGAGGGTGTGACAGAGATGTTTCAGTGCTGGACACTGCTCCATCACTTCTCAGCACTATGTTGCCTTTTGGGTCATCCCAGTGGTCATCACCACCTGAAAAGAGAAGCGTCTTGAACTAGAAGTGAGAGTAGCATTAATATGTGAATATGAACATTAAGTGTAGTGCTTTCAGGGCAGCTTAGTGAGAATAATATATACATTTAGCCAGAAAAGATCAGGCTTTGTACCCCTAAGGCTCATGACCTCCCCTGCTGTAGACTTGCTTAGTTTTTTCAGTACCAGGCATGTATTCCC
Source organism: Orientallactaga sibirica (assembly GCA_036365145.1). Lineage (NCBI taxonomy): Eukaryota > Metazoa > Chordata > Mammalia > Rodentia > Dipodidae > Orientallactaga > Orientallactaga sibirica. Next base: position 17,097,942 of record JAEOAD010000034.1, read on the forward strand.
TCCCATAGAGAGGGCCTTGAGTCCAATTATGGAACAGTTGGTTTCCCCAAGAGCAGACATGCCACTATTGCACCCTGTTGCAGTCAGGTTCATATTGCTGGCAGAAATCACCCGACTAGAGCCGGGCGTGGTGGCACATGCCTTTAATCCCAGCACTTGGGAGGCAGAGGTAGGAGGATTGCCGAGAGTTCGAGGCCACCCTGAGACTACATAGTGAATTCCAGGTCAGCCTGAGCCAGAGTGAGACCTTACCTTGAAAAACAAAAAAAAAAAAAAAAAAACAAAAAAAAAAAAAAAAAGAAAGAAAGAAATCACCCGACTAAAAGAAGCTTGTGGAAAAAAGAGGTTTATTTTGGCTTACAGGCTTGAGGGGGAAGCTCCATGATGGCAGGAAAAAAGATGGCATGAGCAGAGGGTGGACATCACCCTCTGGTCAACATAAGGTGGAAAACAGCAACCAGAGAGTGTGCCAAACACTGGCAAGGGGAAGCTGGCTATAATACCCATAAACCCGCCCCCAACAATATACCGCTTCCAGGAGGCTTTAATTTCTAAATTGTCATCAGCTGGAGAGACTAGCATTCAGAACACTTAAGTTTATGGGGACACCTGAATCAATCCACCACATTCCAACCCTGGCCCCCATAAACTGATAACCATACATGATGTAAAATGCATTGCATTCATGCAACTTTAAATGTCCCCATAGTTTTTATCAATTCCAATGATGTTCATACATCCCCATAATCCAAGGTCTTTTAGCTGAGCCATAATACCAAAAACATCCCCCCCCAAAAAAAAACCCACAATGACACAGAATAAACATTCACACTGCAAAGAATGGCATTGGGCAAAGCAAAGAAATATTCAACCAATACAAGATTTAAAACAACCAGGGCAAATGTCATACTCTGTAATTCCAATCCAACAACTAGTTAGTGACAAATCCCCAAGTCTGATAATTCTAACCAGCAACAAGTCTCTGGAGTTCCAATTCCACCCCTCCAATTAGGCTACTCACAGTCCTGGAAAACTTCATCCATGGCCAGCAGCTTTCCTCAGAAGCCATCTCGTGGTCGTGGCATCTCCACTGGGTCTCCATTGCAACCCACAGTCCATCCTCATGGCCCCATGGGATCTCCATGCAGGCATCCAGCAAACCTGCTTCACACTGCCCATGGCCATTTCCAAAACACAAGACCACATTACAAACTCAATGACCCTCTATTTCCTGCATTTGTTATACTCCATAATACCAGGTAGAGTGCCAATTTGTTAATCCAGGGGGGAATAAATCAGACTTTTAATTAATAGGACACTCCAGCATTTAGGCCCCTCCAAAAGAGTCTGCATTATTCCTGTTGCCCCAGTGCAGATCAGCTGGCCCAATCTCAAAGGTTGTAATCTCTCAACTGCAGCTGAATGGGCAGAGTTCACCCAAAGATTTCATTTTTTTTTCTGTGCCATATCCCTCTGCTTACATCAGTTCATTTCTACACAGCAACCCTGCACAACTTCTCAGGACACTGGTGTAACAGCAAACTTCTCACACAAACTGCTAGCCCAGTCCAAGTAAAGCTCTTTCTCACTTTCATAACCCAAACCTCACAGTCCATAGTTCTTACTCCATTATTCAGCTCTGAGCAGAATAGTCCATCAAGCTATACTTACAGCACTGCAAGGCATCTCTTAGGCCAAGACATGAAGTCCTTCCACATTCCTCTTGAAAATCAGCTCCAAAAGGCCAAAGACACACAGTCAGGTGTCTAGCAACAACCCCACTCCTGGTACCACTTTACTGTTGCAGTCAGGTTCACATTGCTGGCAGAAATCACCCGACTAAAAGAAGCTTGTGGAAAAAAAGAGGTTTATTTTGGCTTACATGATTGAGGGGGGATCTCCATGATGGCAGGAAAAACGATGGCATGAACAAAGGGTGGACATTACCCTCTGGTCAACATAAGATGGACAACAGCAACCGGAGAGTGTGCCAAACACTGGCAAGGGGAAGCTGGCTATAATACCTATAAGCCCACCCCAACAATACACTGCCTCCAGGAGGCTTTAATTTCTAAATTGCCATCAGCTGGAGAGACTAGCATTCAGAACACTTAAGTTTATGGGGGACACCTGAATCAAACCACCACACACCCGTTCGGTCATTGGGCCTGTATGGCCAAACTTGAATATTCAGTGTCCACTGTTTTCACTGCTGATGACGTCTGTCTCCCATACAGCTGCATGCAGTGCAGCTTTTTCCAGCTTTCAGTTGGCTGGTCTACAGGGAGAAGGTTTTCTGCTCAGCACCATCTTGCTTTCTCAGTGACCTTGCCTCTCAGGCAAGAGATGCCTTCAGCAATAGGATCTTACCATCTGTTTCTCAAGGGACACCAAGGGCCTTGGCAATAGCCTTTAATGTTTTGGAGGCTACAGGGACCTCCTTAAGCCCATATACAAAAGAGGCAGCACAGTTGGAAACAGGAACTTGGGAATATGAATCTAAGGCAGTTTTGACACATTCAATGTTTCCCTTCTCCTGAGACACAAGTAAGTTAAATCTCAGTAAAATCCCGGTTGCATTCTCTGTTTCACTAGTTGGATACCCAGTCACATAGTTTAGTTCAGCCCCTTAAAATGTCTTAGCTAAGCAGTTAACTTCTTTTGTCTTAGGACCTCCTCTTCTATAATAGAAAACTTCCTGTATGCACTGAAGGAAATAATGCATAGTCCCATCACAGGAATTTGATGCAATTGGTATATAAGGGGCTATAACAAAATATTACAAAATGAAATTCCAGAAAAGATTAATGAAATATACATTAGCCATGGAAAACTCTACCTTCAGAAGTCCTCCATGTGGTATTCACTGCCTTTCCTCCTCCATCTTTATTCTTACCTGCCTGCTACATTTTCTGTTTATTGTCATTTCAGCACTGTCAATGTCACTTTCCATAAATCATTTAATAAATTTTATAAAAGGTTTTTATGATATTGTTTCCTTCATTTCACAGGAGAGCCTCAGAAGTCTTAAAACTAAAGTTGATGTTTCAAGGTCACAAAAATGAAAATTATAAATAAAAACAAAACTTGATTTTATTAAAACAAAACATGAAGTTTAGTGGTGTTGGAATTTGTTTACCAGAGAGTTGTGAATAAACAAGAATCATAGAGGTCAATCAATAACTCATGCCTCAGTTTCTTCATTGTCAAATTAGAGATAACATTGGTTTTAACGGAAATTAGAAATCTTTAGGAAAACATGGCTTCCAAATGAAAAATAAGATTAGCATGACAGGAAGCATAACAAATTGTTCAAACTGCTGGTTAGACACTCACAATTCTCACAAAACATCATCTTGAAGTACTAAATGCCAATCAATGAGGATTAAATGGATTGAATTTTCCTTGGAGAAACATGAGTTTTTAAAATGAAAAGGAAACAGACTTGGATTAATGACTGCTAAGGGTTTTGTACACACAATACTGAGGAAATCAGTCATTTGATAAACTTGCTGCTGGAAATACAAGCATTGAGCTCAGAATCATGGAAGTATGAAATATAAAGTCTGGAAGGAACTACAATGCAAAATATCATAATTCTGAAACCAGATTGTCAGTGCAGTGCAGTGTAACACACACACACACACACACACACACACACATAATCTCTTTTGGAAAAAGAAGGGATTTACCCATTTTATCATAGTATCATAGTTTAGGCCTGTTATGCAGTGCTTAGTCATTTTCAGGCTATTAAAGTTAGGCATAGTGGATGACACAAACAGCACCACACAAGAATAGAGTTATGCCAGTTGATGAGACTAATTCAATTATGTCAATATATCCATTGACTATATTCATCATAAAGTCCTTGACCAAAAGCTTTTCAAGTTATTCTCAGTATTGGGAAGGGTCTTTGAAAACCTTTGGATCTTAACCAATAAACATGGCAGAGGTCTATGTGGTAGAATTACCTCTGTCCTCTGTGAGGGTGGTTAACATGGTGCTTGTCTCCAAGGCCACATTGTCTACCCAGCCCTTTAGTCTTGAAGTTCTGTTTTTCCTTTGCTATTCCCAATGTGAATTGCTGATGACTTCTTTTTTTTTAATTGGATGGCTTCACCTGGCTGCTAGCAGCATTTTTGCTTCCATGAACATGAGCTGTATCCAGCATCTTCATATTTCTTCCTGTTCTTGACCTTGCAATAACTTTAGTCTTTATTCTCAAAAACTGAATAATTCATTCTACAAAATGTGCATATTTATTGACTCTTCAGGGATGTTGGGAGGGACACTCTTGAGATACCACATGAGCAAGATTAGCATATTTTCTGCCCCTGTGAAACCAAAAGTCTAATAGGAAAGACAGTTGATGAAACAACCCGTTCCCATTAGTGCATTGAGCCATCTTGTGGGAAGGATAAGAGAAGGGCACCTGACATGCTATATTGGAGTCAAAGAAAGGATTTTGATGAAGGTGAAATTTAATTTAAGACTAGAGGAGAAAGGAAAATTAGAGACAGCAGGAATAGGTGTTCAAGTTAAAAAAAAAAAAAAAGACAGCAAACATCTAGGCATGGAGGCCAAGGGAAGTTACTCTCTCTCTTAAATGCAGAAAAGGTAATGATAATCAGTGGAGAGGCATTCAACGAGAGACTTGGCTGAAAAGGAGGCAAAAGTTTGGGCAGGGAGCAGATCTGTACAGGCCTTGAAATCAGCACTAAGGAATTTATACCTCAAGAGTAAAAAAAAAAAAAAAAAAAAAAGGCAACTGAAAGGATTTTATGAAGGTCAACTAAGGTGGTGAGAAAAATCATTTGAAAACTTATTCTTGTATTATGAGAACAAAAGAACCTTCCTTTTTCCCTGCTCTGCAACTGACAGTGTTAAAGAAAATCCAAATAAGCATCCCTTTGGAAGGTGCTAGTCTGTTTTGTACTCTGGCCCTGCTGAACTCCTCTCTGGGTACTGCTATTACAGGACAGTGATTATGGGCCTGGCAGAATTCTTCCATCACCATTCTGGTGATAAGACTGGAAGACCAGGTAAGTAACATCTCTGAACAATAATAATCCCCCAGTGAAGTAAACCAAGCAAGACAAGATTCAGACAGTAACTGAAAACCAGACATTTTATATATCATACCAAAGAGTGCTGAAGGTAAGTAAAGCTCTAAGAAATGTCATCCATCACCTATCTAGACAATTGTCTGTTCTGTCAACTTGTGGAGGGACAAAGGACATATTGCTGGGAAGCTTGGGGCTGCACAGGTGGATTCTTCACAGCTGTGTCCCTATAGGTGAGCTTTAGATCAGGATCTTCATTCAATTTTTCATTTGCAAGGATTCATTCATGTAATGATCAGTTAAAGGTTTTCACAGCTGATTAACACGTTTAATTTCAGTGAAAAATATGTGAAAGAATCACAGATTTACCCAGTGCATTTCCAAGAAAGATTTTCAGACACTGTGTTTTAAGGAGTATGTTTTAGTGCTGGATCCCTAGTACATGCTTTAGTGAGAATCATTTCAGTTGAGGTATGGCAACATATTCCATTAAAAAAAAGTTCTACTATGTGAGGGGAAATGGTAAAAATAATTGATATGGTAAAACAAGGAATTGGGAGCTAGAAACTAAATTAGCTGTTTGATGTTTAAGAAATACCTTCTACTTTTCTGAACCACCATCTTCAAACATGAATCTTACAAAAACTAACAGGTAAACACTAGAGTTACTTTTAAATTCAGACTTCTGATATATTACTTAAAAGCTAATGGAAGGCTGGAGAGATGACTCAGAGGTTAAGGCACTTGCTTACCATGCTTAATGATCCAGGTTCAATTCCCCTGTACCCATGTAAAAGCCAAATGCACAAAGTGGTGCATGCATCTAGGGTTCTTTTTTTTTTTTTTTTTTTTTTTTTTTGCAGTGGCTAGAGACCCTGGCATACCTATTTCTCTCTCTCTCCTTGCAAATAAATATTTTTTTAAAGGCTAATGGAATACAATTTAAAGATAGACCAATTTCTCTTCTAAAGCATCCCATTCTGGGAAAAATATCTTATTCTTTATTTCTGAAACACCCTTTTGCATTAAGCCTGTTTATTCCACAGAATCTGCCTTTCCTTCATGCTATGTTTCTCTTTATTTCAAGCCAATGAGAATAATCACAGTTACTTTTTCAGTCAGTGGTTTTTAAGATGAAATTGTGAGCTTGTTTCCTCAGGTTGTTGATATATTCATTCAGCTTCACATGACACCCCAGATTCTCTTCACCTCCTAGATGAAGCCTTATTGAAAGAACTTTATGGAAGTCCCTAAATTAGCATATTTATAGCCTGCCAATTGTTGACCTCACATTTTGCTTGTGAAGAATTATAGCAAAAGTACACAATTACTTCTGTTTATTTTAGCATCACAGGAGCTCACAACTAACAGAAACTCAAATTTGTAAACAAATAAATTGTCAAATAGTGGCAGTGCAGTGATGGAGAGCACATATATGTGTGTGTGTGTGTGTGTGTGTGTGTGTGTGTGTGTGTTTTAGAGCAGAGAGCTGACAAAGATCATAGATAATCTCACCTAATATATTGTAGAGCTGGGGTCCAAGTCTGCTGGGTTTTGCCTAATATACTTTGTTTTAAATAATTAAATATCACAACAAAAGCACTGATAATTTAAGTGTACTTCTTTCTCTCTGAAGGACATCAGAGGTTTTAAAAGACTTTTGATGGCTCTTGACTAGAAGCATGAAGAAAGTGATATGTCTGTGAATCAACAGATGAATGTGATCTATGTTGTAGACTACTATGAACAGGACCCATCAACTATGTCACCCACCAGGACCACATTGGAGATTTTCAGGCTACCTACAGGGCTCCTGTTAATCATGCAAGTGCTTCTTCTTGCCCAACAAGGGAAAAATGAAGAAAATATTTCTTCCATAAATCATACTTAAGATCATTATAAACCTACACTAGTTCTAAAGCCTTATTTGGGTTTAAAAGCAGGGTTGTCAATGCATATTGTGACCTTGAACACCTTACTTTATGTTAATAGACACATTTCCTAGGCTGAGCCTTAAAATTGAATGGAATGATGTGTGAAATACTTAGCTTCACTCTTAGTAAAGCAGCAGGTTAGAGATATCATGAGCATATGATTATAATGACTGACATTTTTAGGTGAGTAGGTGGAAGGAGGGTAGAATGAAATAAGACTAGCTATATTTTAATCACTTGCATTGTTGAGACACATCAAACATTAATTTTATGTTCTTTGTAGGGAACATCTCTGCCTTATCTTTATTTGGTTCATACTCCTGTCATCTCCCTTGCCACACCACTGAAACGTTCTATTATCAACTTTAATGTCCTCACTTCAATCCTAACCTTACTGGTTAGGCAGCATTATAAATTTGATAGATGTTAAAACTGAGTGGCTGGAGAGATGGCTCTATGAAGCCTAAGGACCCATGATCAATTTTCCAGGACCCACTTACGCCAGACGCATGAAGTGGGGTATGCATCTGGAGTTTGTTTGCAGTGGCTAGAGATTTCTCTCTCTCTCTCTCTCTCTCTCTCTGTGTGTGTGTGTGTTTCTTTTCCTGCCTCTTTCTATCTCTCTCATATAAATAAATAATAATAATGTTTTAAAAACTTAGGCACAGAGATTATAAAATTGTGATAATAGCAATCATTATGTAACTGTATTTTCTACATATTCTGTAAAACACAAATTATTTTAAAAGTACATGTGGGCTGGAGAGATGGCTTAGCGGTTAAGACACCTGCCGCCTAAGCCTAAGAATGCTGGTTCCAATCTCCTGCGGTTCCAATCTCCAAGTCCCAGGTTTAACCAGATGCAAAGTGATGCAAGGGTGCAATGCCACACTTGACCACAGGGGTCACATGCATCCGGATTTCATTTGTAGCAGCTGAGAGGCTGCTGGCGTGCCCATCTCTATCTGTCCTCTTCTCCCTCTCTCTCTGTGTCTTTCTCAAAAAAAAAAAAAAAAGTACATGTATGATAAAAATCTCAAATGAATTCTATGGCATAACTTTTCCTCAGATGAATATATGGAAAGCCACAGCGATTATTCACATCATTACTTATAAAGTCAGCATAAATACAAATATAACTCTGTCCATTCTTCCAGCCTTTAAGACCTGAGAAATTTTCCTCCAGCTTCCCCAATAACCTAATGATGATGCTGCACTTTGAGTCCTAGATATCTGCATTTTTTTTTTTTTGCTTCAACATCCTAGAAGGCTTGGAGTAAGTTAATATTATGGAATTTCCATAAGAAAGAAGCATAGGCTAGGCAAGTAGACAGTGAGAGTGCATTTTCTCCCAGTGCTGGAGGCAAGGTAGACATGTTGTAAGGGTTTTCCTGTGCTATCAGGCCTCTCTCCTTAGAAATTAGAGTGCCTTCTCTGAATGTCTTCTTTGCGTTTGTGTTCATACCTATGCTACTATCCTTCTAAAGACAGCTGCCATTGAAGATTTTGGACTTAGTAAATTATCCCGAAATACTGTGCCTCTGAATCTAGTAATGAATTGAAGAAATTTGTATTAGAACTTAAATATATAATGGTCTGAGTCAAAGCCATGACTCACATGGGAGAATGAGAACCTTGGCTGCAGGTTGCTCTCTGAAACTGTCTATCTGCCAAGAGAAATGTTCCACTAATTGCAAAGGTGGTTTATCTGCATACACTATGACATTCCTCATCCCAACCAAAAAATTAAAATGATAGCCTAAAATCATATCAAAGAAACAGTGGTATTGAGTTCAAGAGTTTCAACATTAATAAATTTAAAGTAAGATCATGACATAATACAGTGATCTTAAACCTATAGCCATCATTACATGTGATTTTCTGTGCACCATGTTTCAAGATGACATGATTACCACCATGAATGGCAGAAAAGGAGAGAAGTAGCCTTATAATCAATCTACTTTGAAACATTTCCCCAGCTAGGAGGTGTGACTTCAGCAATTAGACATGTATTGAGCACTTATGACACTTTGGGCACTATTTTGAGGTGGTTGTGGATTCTTAAGTATATAGTACAATAATTGGGATTGAGATAATTAGGGTGAGAATAATGACAGAAAGACAGTATATAGGAATTTCCATTCACTCCTAAGAATATGTACAGAAATAATGGGTAATGAATCAATTAACCTTAAATAGTTCTATAGCAAGTATTTTTAATGCTAATAAATTGAGGCACATGATATAACATCTATTGTGTTCTTTCAAATTTGTAGGAAGGTTATTTTTAGGACTTATTTTTCTTTCTCATAATCTTCTATTTGCTTATATTGATTCAAGCTATGTTTATACCTATCTAAGCTCCAAGGTTAACTGTGATGGCTCATGGTAGGGTTATATCTTTTTCATCTATATATAATTGTTGACACTGATTGCCATTTTTGCTTTCAGATGGTGACAGATATAGGACAGGGGCAATTCAGCAAGATGTGCATGACAAGACCTCCAATTGAAACGCAAACTGTGACAGTGAAGTCACCTCAGACAGAATGAAGCAGCATCCAGATGGTAGGGGTCAGAGAATCAGTGAGATGTAGTAATTAATGGGATTAGGAATGTTTAGTTCTTGGATGTAAACAATTCACTTGATATCTTGGTTAGGTGTCTCCATCTTTCAAAAGAAACTTGGAAACATTCAACATTCTTAATCAGAAGTATAAGATATTTGCCTCAAGATTAGGATTCCTACTTTAGTATATTAATCTGGTATTGAGTATCAAATGGCTTAGAATTCCCTCCTTTCTTTTCAATGCCTGTTTATATTCAAAGTAGTATTGTGTATTTTTTTTTTGCAAAGCACTCTGATATTTACTTATGATCATAGATTTTTTTTTCTGCAAAACTTTTATTTAATAGCCAATTTCACCTAGCACAGGAAGTTTTCTAGGTCAGCCAGCACTAAGTACTCTGAGATTTTCCTTGTTATTAAATGGTTTCGTATCAGAGAAAATTTGTCTTTCAAATTGGTCAAGGTTGCTTGCTATTCTAATATGTCTCTCTAAGACTACAGCAGTAGTTTTCCACATTTTCTGCATCAAATAATGCCTTATTTTAAAAAAAAAAATGAGCAAGCCTCATTAAGAACGGGATAAATAGATCCTTGCTGAGGAGGTAAGTCACTCCTATGGGAACGAGACGTTTATGATCTGGCATATGGTGAGTGTTTCCTTCAGTGCTAGTGATGGGAGGCACTGGTTGGGTGTAATTCACAATTAATTGTGCCCAACAGTTCAATAATAATTTAGACAGAAACGGAAATGCAAAAGCATTCTTGGTTCCTAGGACCTTATAACTAGCAACAAATACACAGAAACTAAGTTTCACTTGGTAGGACTGTGCTACCATTTTTTATTTTTTTCTCTTCTTATTCATTTTAGTTCTGTCCCTCCACCCTTGGCTTTTATATACTTTCTTTCTCCCTTTCTTTTTCTCTTTTTCATCCTTCCTTCTCTCCCATTTTTGGTCACTCTGTGCTTCTCTTTTACCTTCCTACTCTCATTGTTCATCTCATGAGTGAGCCACTGAGCTGCCTCTGCCTGAAGATTTTCCCATTGGAACAAGACACCAAATATTTCAGCTACAGCTTATTTCATGGTGAGATAACAGGGAAGTGGGGAGAATAAGGCTTTTTTTTTTTTCTGCCTTCATCAACAAAAAATATAAACATGTAAAATTACCTGCTTAACAAAAATTCTTTCTGAAAGTCTTCTATAAGGTGGTTGGCAGCAGTTGAAAAGTGGTGGGTAGATTTTCTGTTCTTTATAAGGGGTGATAGACAACCAACAGACATCCTTTTTTCTGTCTACAATCTGTTGTGAGGAGAAGAGCAAATTCAGCAGTTTTTGCAAAATTACTAGCACAGCAAGAAAGGCAGGCAAACAGATTGCTCAGATGGACGGACTTTTAATAACTGGATCTATCAAGTCCTAGATTTGCTGCTTGCTGGGAGACTTCAAAGTGGGACTGCTTTTAAATATGTGATTTCTCCAAATTAGAGAAAACCCTGTGAAACATTTAGCAGTGCAGTTTGTACTTTGAAAGACTCCAGGAGGCTGGCTTTGATGTCATCTGCAGTGTCCACTCCACAATTCCTCCAAAAACTCATGTCACTGCCACTTTTTCATTTTATTAATTTTTTTTTATTAAGTAGAAACTTTGTATGGACACATCATGTGTTAGTATCATCATATACCACCTCTCTGATCCCAGTCCACTAAGTTCCCTCCTCAGTGAGATTGCTGGTATCCCCCCCGGGGTTATGGGTTATGAGACATGAGAACAGCAGTCATTGTAAAGGAGGGAGCAGTGTCTTTGCATATTCCCTTCCACTCTGTGGCTCTTACATTCTAACCCGCCCCCCCCAACCTTTTGCAAAATTCCCTGAGCCATGGTGGGTGTGTTGTAAGTCTACTTTCGTGTTGTGCTCTCAGCAGCTTCTTGATTTCTGCTTTGGTACATTTTGAGGATCCTCAGTGTCTGTCTCCATCACCTCTCATTGTCAGGCTTACCACGGAAGCAGCACTCTTGGTCATCATGTCAATTCTTCTGTAGTTTTACCTGGTTGATGTGCTTTGGTGCATGTGTGTACCCACTAGTGCAGGGAAACCAAGAGTTGGGGAACCAGGATCTGTGGGCTTATTAATTTTATTACTTTTTTATTAATTGAGAACTTTACTGTCTGGAGGTATTGCATATGGAGCATTTTGTCACCAGGATATACTCTTATGCTTCCTCCCCCCACTCCCTTTTCACTAAGGGCCCTCCTCAGTGGGGTTATTGGTATTCACTAAGGGGTCATAAATATACTCATCAGTCTCTGTGCCATGGGAGAGGGGCTGTGTGCTTCAGAATACACTCTCCCACACTGTGGCTCTTATGTTCTTTCTGTGCTTTCTTCTGCAGTGGTATGATATAAGCCTTCTTGAGTGTTGTGCTCTCAGCAGCTTCTGATTTTCTGCTTTGATGAGTTTTGAATCTCCTAGGTGTCTACTGCCATCTCCTTATTTAACTGTGAAAAAACCAACTGTTTGTAAAATCATCCCTACTCTGTATTCTTTCCAACCTGTTCTGTGCCTCTGAAGACTGACTGATACTGACTGCACTGCATCCATGTGTCTTCCTGTGCCTGCTTTAAACTTTATCATTTAGGCTCCTAAAATGCATACTAATTTAATATCTTCATGCCAAGGACTTGAGTAGAACCAGACTCCTGCATGAATTACAGTACTTTCTCAATTTCTTTTGGTTTCTTTTAACTCAATTCACTTATTTATTCATAGACCTTACACTGAGCTCTTCTTTTTCTTACTCACTTTTTAGTACCCTACATTATCCCTAAAACAAAATGTTGGATGATTAAGAAAAAAAATTTTTATAATAAAAACTGAGGAAATTAAATGTTTCAACCAAGGACATAAGAAAGTCATTAGTAGAATTGAGTTTGAATTCCATTTTTTGAATCTATAATCAGAAATTAATTCCATAGACAACCAGTGTTGTGGGCATGCGTGATTCTAAGAGTGGAAATAAACATATTTACTATATGCATCTTGAAGAGTCAGAAAGCACATTATCACTTTATAAAGCCTATAGGCTTTGAGAAATTATATAGTAGGAAAATAAGTTAAATTAAATTGTATTTAAACTAGGAGAACCAAGTTTCCTAAGACCCACACATCTCATAGATGTAATGGTCTGTGAAATCCAGATTGGACTTCTCTACTCGCCTAAGCATACTTCAAAACCTGTATACTTCAGTACTCTGGAAACCAAGTTTCCAGACACAAACACGCACGCACGCACGCACGCACGCACACACATGCATATGCATACGCACATGTACACACACACACACACAGAGTTTTGCTCAGTCCCTCTTAGATGTTGTTCTCTATTCCTGTTCCCTGCTGGTTAATAATACCACTTAGCATGACGTAATGCAGCAGCTGCTTTGGTCATCAAAACTTAAAATGAAGGGAAAAGGATGAGAAATGGTCAAGATTGAGTTCTCATATATGCCAAATCCTTCACTTTTCGAGTTTCTTCCTCAGATTTCCCTACATTAGAGAACTGAGGCCTATCACATGTGTTGTACAATGTTGTAAAGCAAACACAGGTTTCCAGTCTCTGGCTGCCTTATCCGTGATCATTTTTTCCATCCTGCAGATCTTCAAAGATGCCTGTAGTTAGCCATTCTTTCTTGCAAATGCTGAGGACAGATTGGTACTTTAAAAATGCAACAGCAGGGTTTGAGAGATGGCTTAGCAGTTAAGGTGCCTGCCTCCTAAGCCTAAGAACGCTAGTTCCAATCTCAGAGGTTCCAGTCTCCAGGTCCCACATTTAGCCAGATGCAAAGTGATGCAAGGGTGCAATGCCACACTTGACCACAAGGGTAGCATGCATCTGGATTTTGTTTGCAGCAGCTGAGAGGCTGCTGGCCATCCATCTCTGTCTTCCTCTCTCTCTCTCTCTCCAAAAAAAAAAAAAAAAAAAAAAAAAAAAAAAGCAACAGCAATGACCTAAATTCAAATGCCAAAATATTTCCATGGGATAAGAGAGACCACAAAATGTGCAGAGGCTAACTTATAGTTGCAGTAAAAAAAAAAAAAAAAAAAAAAAAAGTGAATTATAGTAAGTCTTAGAAATACAGTGTGTTGGTTGAATGTGGTAAGTCAAGATGTTCCAACCAGAGGGAAAAGCATAGACAAAAACAACTGGTAAGGTCTTGCAGCTGTGTTTAAGAAAATATGATACATTTGAGTTGATGGAAATAGAAAATGCAAGAGCAGCAAGGAAAGAAGTTAGTTCTGTAGACCGGATCCTGAAGACAGAGGGGTTTACTTAGACACCAAGCCAAAGGTAAATAAAATGCAAAGTGCACTCAGCTGAAAAGAGCCAACTGTATGATTACCAAGAGGACCTGGGAGTGTGAAGTGATGTGATAGTATTCATAACTTAGCCTGATATGAAAAATAAAGAAGGAAGGTATACTAGCATACCTTTCTGTTGCTCTGGCCCTTGGGCTGAAAGTGCACTCATAGGGAGCCAGGCAGCAAAAGCATGTATGACAATCAGAACTCATTCATTTAAAATAGAGGATTCAGGGGCTGGGGAAATGGCTTAGTGGTTAAGGCATTTGCCTGCGAAGCCTAAGACCCAAGTTCGATTCCCCAGGACTCACATAAGCCAGATGCACAAAGGGGCACATGCATCTGGAGTTCTTTGGCAGGGGCTGGAGGCCCTGGCATACCCATTCTCTCTTTCTGTCTGCCCCTTCCTGTCTCATAAATAAATAAATAAATAAATAAATAAATAAATAAATATTTAAAAAATAGACAATTCAATGAACTGTAACTAAAAGACCTGTCCATATTAACATTGTGCCATCATCCACTTTATATATCTACTTAATGAGTTTTTATTATACAAATTTTTTTAACATCCATAGAAAACCCCCCTCCCCTCTGCAATACACACAAGTGATGCTGCTTTCTAAATGAGTTTAAAGGCAAATAAAGTTGGATTGCTTTAGGACCACTATTAGTAAGTTGATTTTCTCTGCTCAAGTTCCCCAAATGGGTTGTAAACTTACTTGTTTAGTGCTCTTCCTGCCTAGAGGCTATTGGGCTCTCCTAGGACCTGTTATTCAGAATAGCTTCTACTTCTACTTCTGTATGTAATTGATAATACTTACTTTTCAGTAATGCTTCTTTGCTGTCACTTGAATCAGATGGACTGGAAGTTTGAATGAGTTAGTGAACAGAGCTAGGTATTTGTGGTTCATATAATGTTAACAGAAAGAAGCATGCCTCAAACCTGCTTATACATTTAGCCTTTGTCTTCAGGTTTTCATCTCACAACTGAAATTAGGTGTTTTATGAAACTTACGTAATTTCTCAACTTTGCAAAATGGAATTTATAGAAAAATGACAATAAAATATTCATTAAAATAAATTACATCTGTTCATTAATGACTCATCTGCTCTTGTTGCTACCCATAAATATTTAATTACTATTCCTAAATTCTAACACACTGAAGCAGGCAATAATACCATGACATAATCTTACATCAGTGCTGCCTTTCATCACTGCTTCCTCTGAATGTAAGTTTCCTGGAAGGAATCACTGTAGCAGTTTTGGCTATTGTTAAGTGTCTACAGTTTCCCAATTAGCTTCCTATACAGTAAGTGTTGGGGATTGAGATGAGGTATGGTAATCTACCACACATTTTCCTTCATCAGAAACAGGATCAAACATTTCTACATAAACCTATCTGAATGTTTGACAAATGTAGAACAATGATAACTGACTGCTAAGAAAGTGCATTTTAGTTAACCTTCAAGGATGCATCCTACAATGCTCTAAACAAAGCTTTGAAATAATCGATTGGGACAATTGAAATTCAGCTGCTTTACTCTGAGTTTAAGGTGCCTTCTAGTGGGAGTTCATTTTGCCTCTCCAAAAACAGGCAACACAGTTGAAATAAAGAATGTGAAAGCAACAAATCCATCTCCATTTTCTAGGTCTTTATGGAGCATTTTTGAAATGCCACTTGCATGGAGACAAAGAAGGTGACAGAATGTGGAAATGCTTATCAATATTCTCCTAAATTTTCTTGCCTCACTAGATAGAATGAGTTTAGCAGGGGCTTTATATCTAGACATGAATCTCTGAACTCACAGTGACTCTGCCTACAGGTAAATCAGGGCCAAGTAATATCTTAAGCAGTGTTTGTTAAACTTAAATCCTTCTTTGAGAAGGGCCATGAATAAGAGGCTTAGAAGTTTGAACTTTATCCTGCAGGCAAAATAGAGCTATCACAACCCAGTATGACAGATGAAATGAAGGGGCAGTATAGAGCAGTGTTTTTGTAATGGCTGAACAGTAGAGTTGTCTTGAGAATAGTCACGGTTACATGCATAGAGACAAGAGATTTAATTACACCGAACTACACACACACACACACACACACACACACACGTCATAACAGAATAAAGTACATAGTCTAGGCAGTATCAATGTGCCAGTGATGGAGTTCTGGGTTTGTCATAGTAGTAAACTTCTACCACATTTCACAACTTGAATATATTCTTGGGTATCTATGAACTATAAAACTCTTTTTTCAATCTCTAATTATTCCAGAATGAAATCTCTTGAAAGGAAAGAAGAGAGTAGAGATTACTTTTCCCACTTCAATTATATGCTAAGAACACTGCTTTAGGAAGTTCCGACCATTGTCTCATGCTGAGTTGGGAAAAGGAGAGATGACTGAGTGGCGGTCTCCATATACAATCTCAGGCCCCTTTCCTTCCATTAACATACTAACAAAGTTCTATTTTTCTAATTTCAAAAATTTGACTGCAGGGCAGGGAGAAAAAAAACAAAAACAAATATACCACCAGTCAGATAAAATATTCGAAGGAAAAGATAATTATTTGCATTATGTGTTCAATTTTGGTACACTGTACCGGAGAGCAGCTTGAAGCCACAGTAAATCTGCATATGATAGATTCTGGGGAGAAGCATTTTGAAATCTGAGAATTAATTCTTCTGAAATTAAAAGATGAAGGGCATTCAGTTGTCAATTTTTCTTCATCCCATTCTTTACTACTCTTTAATAACATGCTAACTTTAGTTAAATGCTTTATAGACCCAGACAAAAACAACCCAGGGGCATACAGCACAGAAGAATAGCATCTTTAAGCAAAAGGTTCTTAACAACTTAATGGGCTGCCATGCATCTTTTCCATTTTTTACAATTACAATAATTATTTAAGGGAATTACTGACCGATTCTTTAATTATCTTGGTTATATGTCATAATAAATTGGTTCTTTATTAGCTTCATTTTACTCTGAGGAAAGCAAGGCACAAAGTGATTAAATAACTGTCACTTACATCAACCTAAACTAAGATTGTGTGGTGATTAAATCTCTGATCTCTGCAAAAACCAGAACCTTTACCATTATCCTCTGTGACCAGGCTGAACTGTAGTTTCCAATAATCACCAGGACAAATACATCATCCCTAATAGTGTATGGTGAAAGTGAACCTAATCTATGTGTTTTCAGAAAAAAAAATGTGAAGATATGCTTTTTTACACATTTAAAACATAAATTCACAGCCATTAATACAGACCTTTCAATTAGTTCCCTTTCCAAGGATAGTAAAATAACAGAAGTTCTAATTTGTTGAAAATAATGTTGCAAGCCAAATTTAGGCTTGTTGAAAACTGAAGACTTGCCTTAGGAGCACTGACACCATCATAAGACTGTCTTTTTCCAAACATTCAAATTTCCTCCTACATGTAAAATACTGACAGTTTTTTTATAAGATGACCAAGAGAAGAGAATATGATTTTAGAAACTTTAGCACATATTTGACTGGGTGGATGACTTTGCAGTGTTGGTGGGATGGACTCTATTGGTTGTCAACTTGACAAAACCTGGAAATACCTGTGAGTGGTCATGTAGACTGTATTAACTCCTGTGCCTGTCTGTGAAGCATTATTCAGATTACATTAATTTGAGTGGGCATATCCACCATATCCTTGGATGCCACTATTACATGGGCCAGTGTCCACAACTTTATAAAAGGAGAGAGCTGACTGAGCACTAGCATTCATCACTGTCTGTCTCCTCACTGTGGAGTGAATGTGACCAGATCCTGCCACTGTGTCTTCCCTGCCATGATGAACTGTAACCTCAGACAGTAAGCTGAAATAAACCTTTCCTCCCTTAATCATATTTTGTTAGGTATTTTGTCATAGCAACAATAAGATAACTGATGCATTTAGGAGAAATATGATCAAACCAATGAAGAGCAGTCAGTTAATTACATATCTTCATGAAAATAAAAAAATCACATATCTTCATGAAAATAAAAATACAATTATTTACTATATCTACTAAAATTAAATTCCAGATGGATTGCTGACATAAATGTAAAAGGGAAACAAAAAAGATCTAGGATAAATCAAAGGAGGACATTTTTAAAACTTTGGAACAGGCAAAGAATTATAAACAGAAAAATAAAATAGCCATCAAAGGTAAAATGTAGCTTAAACTATGATAGGATATTTAGTTTTCAAAAGATGGCATTGGAAAAGTGTATAATGCATGTGAGTGTGGGATAAGGCATATTTCTAGTGCTATATATAATACACAGTTCTCCACAGTCTCTACATGAGGACATCTGGAAATAAAAGAAAGGCAGAATAGCTAATATATGTATGGGAAATAAGTTCAGTTGGTACTAACAAATTAAGATATCTAGGTGGTCAATAAACAAGAAGAGCTGATATATTTATTAATAATAAAAACATGTAAAATAAAACAATTGTTACTACCAGGTAGGCTAAGGAAAAATAAAGACAGGAAATATTAAGCTTAGTGAGAATATGGAACAACAAAAGTACTCAGACTCTGCCACTAGCAGAATCCATTTCACCAGCCACGCTAGGTTAATGGTGGTTCCTGATGTTACTGAAAGTAGGGATCTTGGATGACCCAGCAACTAAAAAGTCAGATACCCCTTATAAATCCACATCCATCTACCCACTGCAACATGTCTCTGAACATTCATTTTGTCATTAACTACAACTCCAAATAGAAAACTATCCAAATAACTATTATCAAACTGAGTAAAAATGAATCCAACAATATACTTTGAAGCAATGAGAATGAAAGGTCCATTATTTCACGTAAAATGTAGAGTCTCATAGGTATAAAACTGAGAAAGAGAAATAAAGTAGACTCAAATCACTTTATATTCATAAGCCTCTATTTTTATGAAGTATAACAATGAATAATAAAGTAAAATAGGCACTTTTCATGTCAGCTGCTATAAGTCAGGACAGTGACTCCTCTGAGTTAGAAGTAAGGACATGTACACAAAATAGTTTGATGGGATAGAGTTAATTTTGTGGTTTTTCTGTTTCTTATATTTCAAAGATGTTTTCATGGGTTTATCCAATGTGAAAGCTATAGCACATATTACACTTAGGATAAGTGAATTCTGGCTACATATCTTATTCTAACTTTATTTTATTTTATATTTGTGTGGGTATGTATTTATGTGCATATATACATGGGAGTACATGTGTGTGTGTGTGTGTGTGTGTGTGTGTGTGTGTGTGTGTGTGTGTGTGTAGTTCAGAGGAAAACCTCAGGCTCTCACTTCCCCACGTATTCAAGAGAGGACCTCCCTTATTTTCTGCCCTGGAAAACCAGATTAGTTGGCCCACAAGCTTTAGGATTCTCCCAGCTTCACCTTCTATTGTCATATGCTTGTTGGGATTACAGACAAGCAAACCACTCTGCCTCTGACTATCTGTGGAAGATGGGGTTCAAATTTGAGTCATCAGGCTTGAATAGCAAGACACTTTGGCTTCTGAGCCATCTTCCTAAACCTTCCATATTTTAATTTAAGATTTTTTTTCCTCTGGAAATTTTTCAGGTTTGTAATTCATTCATTTACTCATCAGATATTTTTGAGAAACCATTCTGTGTTGTGTGTTTTTCTAGTCAGTGGGATTACTGTGGTAAGTGATATATTATCTTTATTTATAAGTCTCTTCTTCTAGTCCCATACCATCACAACAATATCGAGCCTGGACTCTTTGTTATGTTTCTTCTGCCCCTCAAATTCACTCCTACAATAAAGATAATTGATATTTCTAAAATGTAATAACTTTCTTGTGTCTCCTGGCACACCAGATAGAATATCAGCTTTTTGAAAAAAAAAAAAAAAAAAAAAAGGAAAGTAATTACCTGTCATTCATTGAGTCACTATTATATTCAAATAACCACTTTTGTATTTATTATTTCAATTAGTCATGAAAATAAAGATCAATGTTGGAGTGACATCACTGGCCACTTTAACAGATTGGGTAACAAGAGTGTAGAAAGGATATTTTCCTTGCCTTAGGTCACAAAGCAAATAAGTGGAAGAATGAGAATTAAACATGAGCTGGGGCTATCTCCCTGTGCAGTTCATGCTCTTAAACTAACCTTACCCATTGGACAGTTTTTGCCCTGTTACTATTTAAGTTTCTCTCCTCAACCCTTCCACTCTCCTAAAAATGCTTTGTCTTGCAGTTCTGTCCCGATTGTAATGTCAACTTGTCTCTGCTGTTCCAGTTTTCTGGTTAGCAGTTCCTTGGCAGGACGAGAGACCTGGTCTCAAAGAAGGTAGAACACTGACACTTCAAAGTTGTTCTGACATCCACATGCATATCATGGCATGTTTTCCCCTGGAAACACACACACACACACTCTCTCTCAAACACACACACACACATACACACACACACACACACACACACACACACACACACACACACACACACAAGTAAATGCCCAGAGTTTAGCATTTAGCTGTATCAGGCCTTCGTGCTGTGACACAAACTTTTTTTTCTGTACACATGCTTAATAATTCCAGAACATTCATTATATCCTATCCAGTTTAATATACTCTAAATTCTTTTGATGCCTTGCATCTTCCATTGTCACTTTTCTTGAACTTCTTTCTCTCATTTTGAGGTTGTCATGTTTTATTTCCTCCAAAATCCACTCAAATATTGATTTTATTGTTTGATTATGAAATGTCTGGTAAGGCTCATATGTTGGAAATATGATCCCCAGTTTATGACACTATTAAGTAGTAAGTAGCTCAAGACTTGGACTGAAACTGATGAAATTATAGGGACGTGGTATAAACTAGAAGATCAAGCCTAGTAGGAGTAAATGGGTCACTGTGGATGTGTCATTGAGGGAATACCTTGTGCTTGGTCTCTCCCTCTCTTTTCCAGCCCAGATAATGTGAACAGATCTACTCATCTACATGCTCCAGTGATGTCTGCCAGTACATTGGAGCCAAGTGACCCAAGTGACCATAGAA
Organism: Orientallactaga sibirica; assembly: GCA_036365145.1. Lineage (NCBI taxonomy): Eukaryota > Metazoa > Chordata > Mammalia > Rodentia > Dipodidae > Orientallactaga > Orientallactaga sibirica. The sequence goes on from JAEOAD010000034.1 coordinate 17,118,900, forward strand.
GAACACATATAAAACCACATGTCAAAGTAGATCTTTCTAACTTTTAGCTATTGTCACACTGATGAAAAGCTGGTTAATGTAGTTGTCTTATTCACAGTCTTCATTTAGGACCACAGGTATCCTTTTTTTCTTGTTGGGCTGGCTAAATGAATCTTACCTTTTTTTTTTTTTTTTTTTTTTTTTTTTTTAGATTTTCTGACAATACTGTGTTTTCTTTGTGTCATGGGAGTATAGCATAGGGTCTCTACTTCCGTATAAATCATGGACCTATTTTTCTCCACACAAATACATTTATACTTAGTTCCTAGAATGTAGTTCTATTGTTCTAGCTCAAGATTGTTGAACTCAATTGAAATGGAAGAACTCTAAGAGCCCAATTTCAGTACCTAATGGACAAAAATGGGCTTATGCTTTTACACAGTAAGTAATGATTTCACAATTACCTAACCATGACTGCTTTCATCTGACCTTCTTAAGAACTCTTACCATCATTTATTTGATTGCACAACTAAATTTTTGGCATATGGATTTGCCCAACCTTGAAATACAAACTCTAGAAAAGAAACTCATGTCTATATGAGCAGTGAATTTGTCTTCAGGGAATTTACACTTGACTAGAACACACAGAACAAACTGAGGATATCTGTTGTTGTTGTTTTATGTTTTAATTTTCAAATATTATTTTCTTGGGAAGGACACTCGCATGTGTAATTATAAGGTTGTGGTAGTAGAGTCACTGTAATTTAGAGGCCAGCCTGGGCTACAGAGTAAATTTGGGGTTAGCCTAGGTTAGTATCAGATCCTGACTCAAAATAAATAAATAAATAAATAAATAAATAAATAAATAAATAAATAAATAAATGCATTAATTAATTAAAAACCAAAATAGTTTGCTTGCCTTCAGTTATTATCGGTCTTGTTCCCACTCTTAGCCGAGTTTGGTGGTGCACACCTTTAATCCCAACACTCAAGAGGTAGCCATAGGAGGACTGCTGTGAGTTCAAGGCCAACCTGCGGAGACAACATAGTGAATTACAGGTCATCCTGGGCTAGAGCAAGACTCTACCTCAGACAAACAAAAAAAAAGGATACTATTGTCAAAATTACTTGTCAGGTCTTGATTTTTTTTTATTTCTCTTCAAGCACTGTAGTGTAAACTCCCTAGAATCAAAGGATGGGGATATCATAGCAGCAAGAGAACCTGCAGAAGACAAATGATCCAGAAGAAAGGTTCACAGGAGTCATCAAAATCTTCATACCATTCTTTCTGCCCCCTCTTCTGCAAATTTCCCTGAGCCACATTGGATGAGGTTTTGGGAGCCTCTGTGTCTCTGGATATCTGGCTTAGTAGGAGTTGGATGTTCTCTGTGTTTATCTCCTTCAGCCTTTTTCTAACTCTTGACTACCCCCCACAATACATGACTCACATTCCCCATTGATGAGGGTCCCTTTGGAAGAGGGAGGACAGGAAGGAGGATAATGGAGTCAGCATTATGAATGTAAAATTAGAATAATATAAAAAAAGTTATTAAAAAATCATACCTCTGTGTTCGTACCTGTAATAAATCAGAACATGTATATGCTCCAGAAGACAAAGGTGAGACTCCAAATTTCCAGTGAGGTTTTCAAGGCAGAATAACCACTAATACCAGTGTGTTGAAATTTCAGAAAGTAAAATATACCTATACACAGGTTTTTTTGTGGGGTGAGAGGTTTTTTTTTTTTGTTTTGTTTTTTTTGTTTTTTTTTGTTTTTGGAAGTAGGATTTTGCTATGAAGCCTCAGGGTTGCCTCAAACTCATGGCAATCCTCCTACCTCTGCCTCCTGAGTGCTGGAACCAAAGGCATGTGCCACCATGCCTGGCTTTTTTTTTTTTTTCTTTCAGAATTCCCTCAGTGTAACAGTATTATCTGGGCTGAAGAGATAGCTTAATGGTTAAGTCACTTGCCTGTAAAGCCAAAGGAGCCAGGTTCAATTCCCCAGTATACACATAAAGCCAGATATACAAGGTGGTGCATACATCTGGAGTTCATTTGCAGTGGCCAGGGGCCCTGATAGGCCTGTTTTCTAATCTTCTTCAAGGTTATGGCAACCTCATGACTGAAAGACCTCCTAATAGGCCACACCTCTCCAATTCTATACCACACCCTAATAGAAACCAAAGCTGCAGACCAACCATTTAATATATTGACCTGTGAGCATAAATGTATTTATTTAATAAGAGTTAAATGCTATTCATAGTTTTAGATTTAACGTATAGCCAGTGATAAGCCCTGGGTTACTGATCTCACTGCCATAATTACATATTAATGCAATCACCTTAAAACTTACAGCATGAGGCTGGAGAGATGGCTTAGCAAAGGACCCAGGTTCAATTCCCAGGACCCACATAAGCCATATGTTCAAGGTGGTGCATGTGCCTGGAGTTTGTTTGCAGTAGCTGGAGGTCCTGGCTTACCCATTCTCTCTGTCTCTCCTCTCTGTCTCTCCTCTTTCTCACTCTCTCCGTCTTTCTATCTCTTTCTTAAATAAATAAAAATTAAATATAAAAATATTTCCCTCCAAAACATGTATGGTTATCCCTTCTATCTAGTACTAACTTCTCTCTCCGTTGGAGAATTTGCTTATCTTTTTTCAGGTGGACAATGAACCTGAACGGAGGATCAGCTAACCACACCTCACCAGCTGAAACCATAGAACAACTCAGGGGAAGGGCAAGAATACAGCGTTCAAGGCGATCACAACACCAGAAAAAGGCTGAAGGAGATAAACACAGAGAACATCCAACTCCAACTAAGCCAGATATCCAGAGACACAAGGCTCCCAAAACCTCATCAAGGAAGCAGAACTAAAATGGCCCCAATGTGGCTCAGGGAAACTTGCGGAAGAGGGGGCGGAAAGATTGTCAGAGTCACAAGTTGGGGCATTATGCACAGAGACTGGGGCCTATCCACCAGAACTCTTGAGTAAACTCACAATGCATGACCCACAGTCCCCATTGATGAGGGTCTCTTTGAAAGTGGGAGGACGGGGAGGAGGACAATGGAACCAATACTATGAATGTAAAATCAGAATAATATAAAAAAATATATATATATATTTATTTAAAAAAATATTAAGCATGGACAACCACAACCACCTCCTTTTTGTTAAGAGTTATATCTTTTAATTAGCTAAGCAGGATAAAGGTTTCTATAGTACTGATTAATGTCATCATTAGTTTTGTGTAATTCCCCTACATCCTTCCTAACCCTATCCCCAGCTTGACCCTGCCATTCCTTGCCACATATCTCCTCTTCTCTTCCCTGGCTGTTTCTATTCTCCTCTAGTCTCACTCTAGCTCCTAGCCAGTACTACTCATGCTCAAACAACTTTCAAACATATCAAGCTGTTTGAGAACTACACAGGAGACAGAACATGCAGGGTTTATCTTTCTGAGCTTGTGTGACTTCACTTAGTATATATTTTTTCAACTCCATCTATATTTTCTGTAAAATTTCAATTTTCCTTAATACTTAGAATTCCATTATGTATGTGTACCACATATTTATTATCCATTAATCAGTACATGGGCATATGGCCTGTTTCCAGTTCCTAGTTATAATGAATAGAGCAATAAGAAGCATCACTGAGCAAGTAACATTGTAGTAGACTAGAGTCTTTAGGGTATATGCACAGGAATGCTGTATATGGATGAAATGATAGACCTATTTTCAGACTAATGAATGTCCTTACTGAGTTCTGTAGTGGCTGTACAAGTTTTTACTCCCACCAGCAGTAGATGAGGGTTTCTCTTTTCCGCACACCCCTCCCCAGAATTGACTGTCATTTGATTTTTTGATGATAGCCATTCTGACTCAAATGAAGTGGAATCTCAAAGTCCTTTTCATTTATTTCTCCAGGTTACCTAAAGATATTGAACATCATTTTAGGTTTTTATTGTCCATTTGCATTTCTTTCTCTGAGAACTCTATTGAGTTCTCTGTCCATGTTTTTGAGTGGTTTGTTAGGTTTCTTTATTGATTAGGTTTTTTTTTTTAAGTTCTTAATGTATTATAGAAATTAACTTCTTTCAGATGTATAGCCTGTGAAGTTTCTTTCCCATGATATAGGTTTTCTATTGACAGTGTTGATATTTTGTTTAGCTGGACACTAGCTTTTAAGTTTCATGAGATCCCAGTTGTTGAGTGTTTGCCTAATTATCTGGGCTATTGGCATCTTATTCAAAAGTCTTTTCCTATGTCTACATCTTGGAGTATTTTCCCATTTTTTCTTTGAATTGTTTTAAAGATTTATGTCTTATATTGAAGCCCTTGATTAATTTGGAGTACCTGTAGGGGGTTGAGAAAACTTAACCCAAAATCATAGGCTCTGCCTGGTAAATACCAGTGCTAGAACTGGATTATCCCCACAGAGAGCTATTGAGCAAGTAGGATGATGAGGTCCTACAAATAAATCAAACTATTGCCATATCACTTGGTTACCCACCAGACTTATGCTAAGACCCTATTACTGAACACACCACAGGCTATGAGTGCAGGATAATGAAAGTTCACATTGGAAATGAGAAGGAAGCCACCTTGAGGATGGCTAGCTCTCATAGTGTTAGAAAGTGCTATGTGAGCTACTAGTGGATAATTTTCATCAATATGTTGAATAAGCATAAGACTCTGCAAGTACAAAATCAACCAGTTGGGTAAGATGTGGACACTTGTGCAATAGTGGTACACAGGCTATGTGGGCAATCAAATGCTCACCAATTGGCTATGATGACCAACCAACAAGTGGGAGGGATTTTTAGCTAGCACTGAGAACTAAGTCACAATTCTTTGGACATAAGGTCACAAACTCTACAGAGCTTCCACTGTATTTTGCCTAAGAGAGGGTATATCCATCAAAAGGTCTTTGACAGCATTGTGTTTACCCACTTTGATCTATGCGATGCTCACTCTTGATTGTATGATCTGCTCTTTCATACAGGTGGTAGCCAATACTGGGCAAACCAAGATCCATAAATACAACAACAAAGCTAGCTGACTGCCTAGCTGGAGACATGCCATCTATATGAGATCTGCTAGGGCCCATAAGACACTACAGAGAAAGTGATAATTTAAACTTAAGTACTGCCCTAACTGCTGACCTGACAACTACCTCCAGGCAGATGGTAGTGGACGCTGAGGAGACTCAAACATCATCAAAGCAGGAATTCAGTTAATGCAGAGAGCTCAGTACTAATGGAGATTTATAATAGCCCTGACAAGACTTAGGAACATTGTGGAAGGGGGATGTTGTAAGAGCCTCAGAGTGGAAAGTTTTATCTTGAGACATTGCCCTCCCCCTGAAAGTGACGGGTGCATTTCATGACCCCACAGTGAATAGCAACAACCCCACTGATGAGGGCCCTCAATGGAATGGGGCTGGTAGTGTGGAGATATAAGATTATAACTAATGGGAAGCAGGGCGTGGTGGCGCACGCCTTTAGTCCCAGGCATTGGTAGGAAGAAGTAGGAGGATTGCCATGAGTTCGAGGTCATGAGACTACATAGTGAATTCCACAGCAGCCTGGGCTAGAGTGAGACCCTACCTTGAAATACCAAAAAAAAAAAAAAAAAGTTTATAACTAATGAGAATATGACCAATATGCCATATGTTCATGCTGTAAAGTTCATAATAGTAAAAATAATTATACAAACTTTAGGCATGTAAAATAAATATAGGACAGATTTGAGCTATCATGCTAAAGAAATATCTCCAGCAGAAAGGGCATTCCCTCTAAAGTCTGAAGGAAGAATAAATGTTATACATGACACAGTGAAGAGATATTGACAAGAGTAGGTATAATAATTCTTCCAACTGAGAGCAATTTATCATAGCAAAAATATAAAATAATTTACCTCGATATCCATGACCTTGCAGTGAATAGCAATACCTTCACAAGACCCTCAAAAGAGAAGAAAAAGATGATGATGACATCAAATTAAAAGAGAGACTAATGGAGAGAGGGAGGGGATATGATGGAGATTGGAGTTCTAAAGTGGACTGGGGGAGGGGAGGGAAATGTTTTTTTTTTGTATGTAAGTATAGAAGTTGTCAATAAAAAAATAATAATTAAAGCATATATAAAATAATACATGATAAACTGAAGAAGTAATTGAAATCCCCTTTCATTTAGCACATTTTGTGAGGGTTAATTATTTACTGAGTAGTCTTAAAATCTTCTTGTATAATGAATGCATAGGTTATTCTGGGTGATGCCAATAATTCAAACAATCTCCTGGAGAAATAAGACAGAGATGAATCTAACTAGATTTTTTTAAGTAAAACTTTGTCTATGTATGTGTATGTGTGTGTATTCATGCATATCAAAATGTGCATGGAGGTCCTAGGTCAACCTTAGTGGTGTTGCTCCTTACCTTCTACTATGTTTGAGATGGGGCCTGTTGTTATTTTTGAGCATGTGAGTTTTGGGATTTTCCTGACTCTACCACTCTGCTCCCCATTGTCAAACAGAGAAACATGTGTATTTATAGATCTATGTGCAACTTGTGTTCAGTTTTACATTAGTCGTGGAGATCCAAACTCTATTTATCAGGCATACACAGCAAGCATAAACCACTGAGCCATCTTCCCACCCCATAAAAAAGTTCCTAAATTATTTTTCTTTTATATGAGAACAAGACATACACACTGCGAATGAGCAAGGGTGATATGAATTTTTAAGTTTCATCCTGATTTTAATGAAACAATAATAAAAGTGTTTGTAATATTCAGGATTAATGTGGAAAAGGGGTCAGTTTGAATTTTAGAAAAGAATCTAAATCAAATCATAGCATCTTGAGCTAATGTAAAGAAGTGTTCTATTGAGTCATTGCAGCATTCTGATTGCAAAGTCCTCAAATGTGCTGAGTGATAAAAGGTAAGACATCAACACAGGATTTCAGGCATCTTTCCTTGATCCCTCATCCCCAGGATTATCCCTTCAGTTGGGTGGATGAGGCCTGTCTTAGTGGGTTGCTTTGCACGCTACTCGTTGTGTGTTGTGCTATAAACACAAGCCCTTCTATTAATTTCAAATGATGCATTTCTATCTCTGGCTATGAATAAAACAGATCAATGCCACCCGCATGTTTTATTGGACCTCCTGTGTAATGAATCTGTAGAGAGACAGCCAGCAGGATGGAGTTGACATGCAGATGAGATTTGTAAGTGAGGACATATTGATTATTTCCATCTCAACTCAGGCAGTAATTCCACCAACTCCACTTCCCCTGTTTGAGCTCATTATTTATGCCATAAAAACACTATCTCAATGATAATAACAGGCTTCATTTACAAGCCAGAACATAAAGTATCAGCGCTTAAGTTTTTCAGGAAGTAGAGGGAGAGAGAAATTTAAAATCCCCTAAAGAGATACATACCTGCCAAGGCTTATCTTGTGGCTTTTTTTTTCAGTCAAAAAGCAAGAATAAGATCAGGGACTGGATTGCCAGGCTCCTTGTTGATAACCCTTTATCAATAACTCTAGACATGCACAAGGGTTGGATGTGTGGCATCCTCCGGACTTTATCCATGGTGAACACTGCTGTCATTTATTTACTCTTATTATTTTTGTATATATGTGTGTGCATATATGTGTCTATGGGGTATGTATGTGTGTGTGTAAATAAGTGCACATGTGTCAAGGAAACATGTATAGGTTGAGGACAAGCTCTTCTTCTTCTTTCTTCTTTTTTCATAACTTTTAAAATATTTTATATGTGTATATTTAATCTCACCCCATCTCTCATTTTTTTGTTGTTTTTGTTTTGCTTTTCAAGATAAGATCTCACTCTAGTCCAGGCTGACCTGGAATTCACTATGTTACTATATAGTCTTATGCTGGCTTTGAACTCACAAGGACTCTCTTCTCTTTTGATTTTTCTGTTTCTCCCTTTCATTGCTGTAGGTATGTTGGGGTTAAAGTCACATGTACTACTTTGCATACAGCTTTACTTGGATGCTGAGCACTATTAAAGTTGGGTTGGCAGGCTTTCAAGTCACTGCCTTTAACTACCTACCCATTTCTCTGGTCAAGAATACTATCTTACTAAACATATAAATTTATTTATTTTTATTTATTTATTTATTTATTTATTTATTTATTTATTTATTTTTGTAATATCTCATTCTATAGCCAAGACTGGCCCATAACTTACTCTGTACAACAGGTTAGTTTAGAACTCATAGTCCACTTTTCTTTACCTTCTGAGTACTGAAATTACTTGCAAACAACCCCAGTTCCATTTTCAGACCTCTGGATTTTACTGTGTGCTCCACTGCCTAGGCTCAGTATGTGAAGATCCTCTTAGGCAGTGTCCTTTTGATTTTAAAATTGGAAAGTCTCACCAAACCAAAGGAAATCAGTTCAGACACTAAATAATTCCTTGAGGTAGAATTTTATTTTTATTTTTTTTTTTTAATTTGAGACAGAGAGAGAACGAGAGGGAGGGGGGGGGTAGAGAGAATAGGTGCATCAGGGCCACTAGCCACTGTAAATGAACTGCAGATACATGTGCCACCTTGTGCATCTGGCTTATCTAGGACCTGAAGAATTGAACCTGGGTCTCTAGTCTTCACAAGCAAGCATCTTAAACACTAAGCCATTTCTCCCTCCCTCAAGGTAGTATTTTAAATGGAATATTTTGTTACTTGACATGACATGTGTGCATGGTAATTCATTTAATACATTTGTAATTCCCAGTATTAGGAAATTCCAATACAGAAGTGAGAGTGAATCTCTGGTTGTCAACTTGACAGGATTTAAACTCACTATGGAGAAACATCTCTTGGTATATCCCTAAAGGATAGTCATGATTAAGTTTATTGATGTGGGAAGACCCACCTTACCTGGGTAGCACCACACCCTGGTCAAGATTCTCTAAAATATATATATATGAGCTTTCTGAGCACAAACATTCATCATTGTCTGTGTCTTCACTGTGGACTGAATATAAGCTGCATCAAGCTCCTTAAGCTGTCATGATGAACTTTAACCTAAAATAAATCCTTTGTTCCTCAATTGCTTCTTCTCAGTTATTTGCTCTTAGCAATGAGAAAATAACTAATACAATAGGTAATCCCATTTAGGTCATTAATTAAAGTGTACAGAGTTTCCTTGTTTTGCTTCTGGAAGCAATAAAGTTTTCCCAGTTAGATAAGTCACGGACCCTGCAATCAAATATCTCATGGAGGTGTCAATAATGCAATAAGAATCATGCTCTATCATACCCTACAATACCATATCATAAGATATCATACAATACCACAGCACAGCACTTCACTCTATACCATACCATGGAGTAAACCTAAGAATAGACAGCCCAAGGGCATCCAAGAAATAATGACAGTAGGGACAAATTCAGAGACTTCTGGAATATATAACTCCTTTAGCTGGAAGTTGTATTAGTAATCTTTTCTGTTGCATATATGTACATTTAAATGGTAATTTACATAAGTGCCAGAGTAATATTTTTAAGGAAAACTGGGAAATTATCTGTGTATGGAAGTAAAATAAGTGGCAATAGGTCATTATCTTATACAAGGTAAATTCTATTAATGCCACACTGTATATTTTATAACTTTGGCTAGATTTTACTTATGTAAGTAGTTATATATTTCACATACTATTTTACCAACATATTTGCCAGCTAAAGGCATGTCATGAGTCTCTCATTGTATCAGTGTGCATTTTTCTCCATCATTCTAATGACTAATATTTTTTTCTATTATAGGGATATTTCATGCCTCACTCCAGATGCATGTGCCACCTTGTGAATCAGGCTTTATGTGGGTACTGGGGACTCTAACTTGGGTCTCTTGGCTTTGTAGGCAAGTGTTTAACTGATAAGCTATCTGTCCAGCCCTGTAACTATTTTTCTAACATTAAACACTTAGCATTGAAAAGGTCCTCTTTGCTAAAAACATTATTATAATGAGTATCCTAAAAAGTAACTATTTATTCACACTTATGTTGACTGCTTTAGAAAAAAAAAAAAAAAAAAAAAAAAAAAAAAAAAAAAACTTCTGGGCCTTCTCTCCAGCCTGGAATAAAGTACTAAATAGATTGGCATTGTTCTTATAGAGAGATACAACAGCATCATCTTTGAGAAATGTTCCATCAATCTTTTTGCCTAACAGTGGTATAGGCATGTGATTTTTTAAATATTTTTATTTTTATTTTTATTTTTGGAGAGAGACAGAGAGAGAAAGAAAGAGAGAGAGAGAGAGAGAGAGAGAGAGAGAGAGAGAGTAAGACAGAGATGGGCACGCCAGCAGTGTCTCAGCTGCTGCGAATGAAATCCAGATGTGTGTGCTCCCTTGTGGTGAAGTGCGGCATTGCGCCCTTGTATCACTTTGCATCTGGCTAAACATGGGACCTGGAGATTGGAACCGCTGGAGATTGGAACCAGCATTCTTAGGCTTAGGAGGCAGGTGACTTAACCCCTAAGCCATCTCTCCAGCCCTAGCCATGTGATTTTTATAGGCAGATAGTTCATTGACAAGCAGAGTTGATGGGTAGTCCTTGATTAACTGACCACATAGCTTTAGGTTGTGAATATAAATATTTGGAGGTATTCTGACTGCATTTATGGGTGTGTCCCAGGTGTGCAGGACACAGCCATATTCTTAATCCAGGGACAAAATAAATCATAGCCTTGAAAAGCAGGTTACTTCTCCAATCAACACTCTTTCCAAAGTTTGCATTTCTAACAGTCTTTCCTCAGGCATCTTCTCCATTGTTTTAATATAAAGCAGTTGTCAGGCCACCTTCCTTCCACCTTCCTTAAGATTGCTAATGTGTTTGACAATAGCAGCTCAGTAATCTAAAACCAGTCTCAGTGCCTAATTTTAACTTGCTTCAGGTTTTCCAACTTAAAATCTTAAAATCTCAGTCCGATATCTTTAGCCAAGAACATCAGTCCATTACAAATTTAAGTTTGATCAAACACTCTGGGCCTGGATAGCAGAATGTAGCCATCCCTTATGCCAGTAGCCCAATTCCAACAAAGTTCTCTGCCATCTTTCCTTCCCCTTAGAAAGCTCATAAGCCAAGCCTCGAAGTTCAATACTGTCTGCACTTAGCATTCTCAAACTCTCATCAGAATAGTCCATAAAACTTGGCTTACCACTCCAGAAGGCATCTTCAGTTGCAAGCACCAAGTCCATGCCCATTCCTCCAAAACAAAGGTTCCAAAAGACGAATATCCACACGGTCAGGTTCATCTCACCCCACACTCCTCGGTACCACTTTACTTTAGCAGACAGTTTCAGGTTCGCTGAGATGAACTTCCAGACCGGGCACAGTTATGGAGGAAGGGATATTATTTATTGAAGCTTACAGATCCAGGGGAAGTTCCATAATGGCAAGAGAAGCAGCCTGCTCTCCACAGGGCCAAGCAGAGAGAGAGAGAAACCAACCAGCCACCACAGCACACAGAGCAAAACTACAGCCAAAAGGTCACACAGCACACTTCAGGAACTCCTGCTAGGCACATTGGCATATCTTTACAATGGAATCTCAAACCCACACCATTAACACCTTAAGACCGGCCCCCAGTGACATTGCCTCTAGCAAGGTGATTGCAGATGCAAACTATAACTAGTAAAACACTGAATATATTGGGGGACATATATTCAAACTACCACAGGGTGTTAGTTGGAGACAAGGTGAAAACAGTGAATTTGGAGCAAGTGAACCATATAAGAACATCATGTTAATTTTTTCTTTTAATTTTTTAACAATGATCACATAGAGACAAATGTTTTAAATTGGGTTTTATTGTTATCATCATTTTTAAAACATAATGAAAAATGAGTCCAAACCATTCCCAGGTACACTGTGAGAAAGAAGTTACTCCAACATTGATCTGGTTCTGTTCCATGAATGTTATCAGTTTGTAGAAATAGACATACCATTCCTGAAAATAATTGAGCTCCTTAAGTATCATTTGTGAACTAGTAAAACTACTAAAACTAAATAATGTCTTTGCTCTGAATTTGTGTTTAACAAATTTCTTGAACGTCTTTATTCTTTGCACATACTTGTGATTTGGGGTAGAGGACAAAGTATGACTCCTATCTCTGGAGATAAAATAGAACAGTATTGGCCTATTCCTACTTTTTATTTAGGCTGTATCTTCTTCTTTTTCTGTATACATGCATATATGTGGGAATACAGTATATATGTGAGTGTACAGCTATGTGTGTACACTTGTATGTATGTGTGTGCGCATGGATATGTGTGATGGTAAATCTAAGAATACATGAACATAGACATCAGAGGTTGATATCAAGGATCTTCATCACTCACTCCCCACCTTCTTCTTTGAGACAGAGTCTCTCATTATATCTAGAACTCACCAGTTCATGTAGAAAAACCAGCCGTTCAGCCCCAGGAATTCCTTGTCTCTGCCTCCCCAGACTTGAGATTAAAGGCACATGCCACCATGCCCAGCATTTTATGTAGTTACTGGGGATCTGATCATGGGTCTTCATGTATGCATGATAATTCCTTTACCCACTGAGCCATCTTCTCAGCCCTCATATTCTCTTGAATGTATTATTTTAAAAATTGGGCATTCATGCCTCAGCTTCTTCCTTTTGGTTTTTAAGGTGCTGACTGAATGAACATCTCCACAGAAGCACAATGTGCTTGCAATGACCTAAAGATATATTTTGGGAGCTCAAGGAAGTAAATCAGCTTGTTATCAACAACAACAACAACTAAATACTGCTTTTTAAGGTTGAGTTTTGTCCTTGTCTTTTTCATCACCTATGAACTGAAGAAGGTGAGGATGTTCTGCTCTTTGGAAAATTCCTCATAACTCAGCACTTAAAATTGGGTAATTTAATTAGCCAATTATCGATTTGCTACCCACAAAGCTGCAAAATATTCTCACCATAAATATGAGTATATATGCAGTATATACATAAGAAATAGAAATATTCTTTTAAAGGTTATGCTGAGATGCTGTTGTAGTCAGCTTCACATTGCTGAGATGAACTTCCAAACCAGACACATTTTAAGGGAGGAATGGATTTATTGAAACATACAGATCCATAATTGTGAAAGGTGCTGGTCCATCTTCACACCACCACAAAACGAGCATACTCCAGGAACCCAGAGTAGAGCTCAAGCTCTCTGCATACCTGTAGGCTGGAATTCAGATCCATCCCCAGTAACATACCCCCTTCCCAGCAGGAGTCTGTCTGCTACACATTCAATTTACATAACACCTGATTCTATCAGGGAACATAAAATTAAACTACCACAGTTGGGGAAGATAGCTCAGCTATTAGGTGCACTTGATGCTCAGTCATGAGGGTTCAAGAGACCCTGAGACTACCAAGAGTTCATTCAGTTCCTCAGCACACATGACAACAGCTGGACATGAGCAGTCTGTAACTCCAGTCCTGTGAAGGACAAAGACTAGAGAATCTCTGGGGCTTGCTTAGTGAAAAACAAAATAAACAAACAAAAACTAATGAAAAAATAAACTCTAGGTTAGATGAGAGATTTGCTTCAAGGAAACGGGAGCATTAGTAAAAAAAGAAAGCATACTGCATTCTCCTCTGGCCTATGCAAGTATACACACAGGCCATGTGCATATGCATGAACACCAACCACATACACATAAAACCAGCCAAACTACATATACACATGCCACAAATAAATAAAATAAAAAGTGCACATTTTTATATGACCTCTTAAGAAGTATTTTTACAAATTTATAATCACATACATAGTTACAGAAGATTTTCTCAGTCATTTCTACTATGCAGTATTCTCAAATTCTGATCTATTCTGACAAATGACAGATAATATCTCATTAAAACTTTAATTGCTTTTTCTTAATTACATGTGAGATTGTGCTCTTTTTCATGTTTATTTGCCATTTGTATGATGCTTTTAGCAGCATGCCTGCTCAACTTCTTTTCACATCTTTCTATGAGGTCATTTATCTTTCTTTTATTGATTTTCCAAATCTCTTTGCATATTAATAAAGTATTCAGGTTTTCCCTGTATTGTGTACTGTGAATAATTTCTCCATTTATTACTTATTTTGTGATTAGGTGTAGGCCTTTTTGTCTTTTTGTTAATTATCATATGTTAAATTTTAAATTACTTCCATGACATGCATATTGAATTATTACTGACCAAATGAGCCTTAAGAGCAGCTATCATTTAGAACAAAGAATGGAAATACTGGAACACAGAAATGAATTCAAAGATTGTAGTCATTTGGTAAGTGAACAATACTACTGTAATATAAAAGAAATGAGAAATATATGAGTATGAAATCCTCCAGAACATGTGCACTCGTAAGGGAAAACCAAAGATCAGTAGAAATTAAGAAGGGTGACATTCTAAGCCTAAGCAAACTGTCAAATGGGAAAATGATAAATGCATCTTTCTTCTTTCTAGTCTTCCACATAATGTTTTAATCAGCAAATGGAAACAATTCTATTTTCTTTTTCTTTCTAGTTATGAGATGCCTATCATATTTTCTTATCTCTTTAGAGAATGAGTCATTGACTAGTTCAATATTGACAAAATAATATAATGGAAGTTTATCCTGGGCTAGAGAGATGGCTCAGTGGTTGAAGGTGCTTGCTTGCAAGACCTGTCAGCCTGGGTTCTATTCCCCAGTATCCACATAGAGCCAAAAGGAAAATGTGGCTCCTGTATTTGGAGTTAGTTTGCAGTGGCAAGAGGCCCTTGAGCACCCATTTTCTGTCTCTTTCTTTCTTCTCTTTCTTTCTCTGCTTCTCTCTCTCTCTCTCAAATAAATAATTATAATATCACACTCTTTTAATCCCAACATTGGGAGACAGAGGTAGGAGGATCGCCATGAATTCGAGGCCACCCTGAGACTACATAGTGAATTCCAGATCAGCCTGGGCTAGAGCGAGACCCTACCTCAAAAAAAAAAAAAAAGTTTACCTCTAGTATAATGTCAGTTTTCAAAGCATGGTTATTTTATTTATAAATAAATTAATATAAATATTTATTAACCTCTTATAGTATTACTTTTCAATTTTTTTCTCAAAGTAGTAATGACACATTTGTGAATATTTAATATTTTTCTCTCACTGAGACTAAAATCACCATGAAGACATGAATTGTGTATGTTTATGCTTGCTTTCTAATCATTTAGGTGTCGGAGGTTTAACCCAGGACCTTGTATTGCTGGGTAAATGCTCTACCACTGAGCCATGTATAGCTGATGGTTTTCACGGAGTATTGTGTATAACAAAAAGACTGCACATGCCAGGTGTCCAGTAATGCTTTTACATGAATGGAGGGTCCTATTCTTGTTTGAATATTCTTTTAATTCACACCACCACAAAACGAGCATACTCCAGGAACCCAGAGTAGAGCTCAAGCTCTCTGCATACCTGTAGGCTGGAATTCAGATCCATCCCCAGTAACATACCCCCTTCCCAGCAGGAGTCTGTCTGCTACACATTCAATTTACATAACACCTGATTCTATCAGGGAACATAAAATTAAACTACCACAGTTGGGGAAGATAGCTCAGCTATTAGGTGCACTTGATGCTCAGTCATGAGGGTTCAAGAGACCCTGAGACTACCAAGAGTTCATTCAGTTCCTCAGCACACATGACAACAGCTGGACATGACCAGTCTGTAACTCCAGTCCTGTGAAGGACAAAGACTAGAGAATCTCTGGGGCTTGCTTAGTGAAAAACAAAATAAACAAACAAAAACTAATGAAAAAATAAACTCTAGGTTAGATGAGAGATTTGCTTCAAGGAAACGGGAGCATTAGTAAAAAAAGAAAGCATACTACATTCTCCTCTGGCCTATGCAAGTATACACACAGGCCATGTGCATATGCATGAACACCAACTACATACACATGAAACCAGCCAAACTACATATACACATGCCACAAATAAATAAAATAAAAAGTGCACATTTTTATATGACCTCTTAAGAAGTATTTTTACAAATTTATAATCACATACATAGTTACAGAAGATTTTCTCAGTCATTTCTACTATGCAGTATTCTCAAATTCTGATCTATTCTGACAAATGACAGATAATATCTCATTAAAACTTTAATTGCTTTTTCTTAATTACATGTGAGATTGTGCTCTTTTTCATGTTTATTTGCCATTTGTATGATGCTTTTAGCAGCATGCCTGCTCAACTTCTTTTCACATCTTTCTATGAGGTCATTTATCTTTCTTTTATTGATTTTCCAAATCTCTTTGCATATTAATAAAGTATTCAGGTTTTCCCTGTATTGTGTACTGTGAATAATTTCTCCATTTATTACTTATTTTGTGATTAGGTGTAGGCCTTTTTGTCTTTTTGTTAATTATCATATGTTAAATTTTAAATTACTTCCATGACATGCATATTGAATTATTACTGACCAAATGAGCCTTAAGAGCAGCTATCATTTAGAACAAAGAATGGAAATACTGGAACACAGAAATGAATTCAAAGATTGTAGTCATTTGGTAAGTGAACAATACTACTGTAATATAAAAGAAATGAGAAATATATGAGTATGAAATCCTCCAGAACATGTGCACTCGTAAGGGAAAACCAAAGATCAGTAGAAATTAAGAAGGGTGACATTCTAAGCCTAAGCAAACTGTCAAATGGGAAAATGATAAATGCATCTTTCTTCTTTCTAGTCTTCCACATAATGTTTTAATCAGCAAATGGAAACAATTCTATTTTCTTTTTCTTTCTAGTTATGAGATGCCTATCATATTTTCTTATCTCTTTAGAGAATGAGTCATTGACTAGTTCAATATTGACAAAATAATATAATGGAAGTTTATCCTGGGCTAGAGAGATGGCTCAGTGGTTGAAGGTGCTTGCTTGCAAGACCTGTCAGCCTGGGTTCTATTCCCCAGTATCCACATAGAGCCAAAAGGAAAATGTGGCTCCTGTATTTGGAGTTAGTTTGCAGTGGCAAGAGGCCCTTGAGCACCCATTTTCTGTCTCTTTCTTTCTTCTCTTTCTTTCTCTGCTTCTCTCTCTCTCTCTCAAATAAATAATTATAATATCACACTCTTTTAATCCCAACATTGGGAGACAGAGGTAGGAGGATCGCCATGAATTCGAGGCCACCCTGAGACTACATAGTGAATTCCAGATCAGCCTGGGCTAGAGAGAGACCCTACCTCAAAAAAAAAAAAAAAAAAAGTTTACCTCTAGTATAATGTCAGTTTTCAAAGCATGATTATTTTATTTATAAATTAATTAATATAAATATTTATTAACCTCTTATAGTATTACTTTTCAATTTTTTTCTCAAAGTAGTAATGACACATTTGTGAATATTTAATATTTTTCTCTCACTGAGACTAAAATCACCATGAAGACATGAATTGTGTATGTTTATGCTTGCTTTCTAATCATTTAGGTGTCGGAGGTTTAACCCAGGACCTTGTATTGCTGGGTAAATGCTCTACCACTGAGCCATGTATAGCTGATGGTTTTCACGGAGTATTGTGTATAACAAAAAGACTGCACATGCCAGGTGTCCAGTAATGCTTTTTACATGAATGGAGGGTCCTATTCTTGTTTGAATATTCTTTTAAAGTTTAAATAAAGTTTTACTTCTTATAAAGTATACCTATTTATGATATTTTGTTTGAATTTTGAATGTCACAATAATTCTATGGGTTACTTTTTATTTCTATTTTATTGAGAAAAGAACTTAGGTTCAGATATGTGACATGACATTTCCAAGATCATAGACGAGAATGAAATAATTACTCCAATCTACAGTTTCCTTCAATGTTATTTCCACTGTGTCATTCATCAAGTTAGAATCATAAAAACATCAATATGAAAAGGTTAAAAACTTTCTAAACACTGCCAGGCTTGTTAATTGTTAAGAATATATACAGGCTGTGTCCAAATAATGGAATGATGATACACTTCAATTAAATTATTTATCCCAATTGAAACAGCAATTTTATTATTAAAGTCTAAAGTGTCATTTACTAATAATTAGTTCATAAAACACACTGCAAGAGTCATACTGGATTTATTTCTTTTTTGAAAAAATTTCTGGGATTATTATGAAAATAATTTGGTTTGATAAAGAAATAGGTATGGGGGCCTTTTTTCCTATAGTGAGGAATGTATTGTGAAATTGATTGTGATGCTGGCTGCATTATTCTGTTAATATACTACTACTACTGAACTGTACAGTTTAAGTGGGTGAACTCTGTGGAAAATTAATCATATCTTAATGAAGCTATTGTAGAAAACAAAAGACTGAATCTTGTCAGCAAGATGATGATAGATATAATCTGATATGACTAAGTACAAGTATAACTTGTAAATCCATCATATTTACTACTAGGACAGCATTTCTTATAGCTTGTTAATTGGACAAGAAGTATTTCTGATGTCAGCAGAGCTGGGCCATTTAGGAAAGCCACAATACTAAGTTACTCTTCCAGTAACTGCATAACATGCTGATACAAACTGATGAGAGCCATGCCTTCACCATGGTGACCTCATGTTTGATTTGGGTGGTACAGCACAGGCAGTGGGTTCATTAGTAAACATGGTCTTTTGATTTCTGCTGCACATGAAATATGCTGAATGATGAATAAAAGAGGAATATAATATAAAGGATAGAAAAGGTAGACTACTTAGGGAAGATGTCTCTGCAAAGGTGACCGTCAAGCTATAATGAAGGACTGAGCTAAGATCTCTAGGAAAAATACCCAGGGTAGGACAAAATAAATGCCTGAAGGGGGTAGAACGTCTTTAATTAACAAAGCAGTGAAACAGAAGAGAGGTTTGAATCTAGGGAACAAGATAGAACAGGACATGATGTGGGGGAAAATGCCAGCAAGGGAGAGTGATGTAGGGCACAGAACTTGAGGAGGATCTAGCTTGTCTTTCAAATATGAAACCATTGATTAGTTTTAAGTGTTGCCGTCTCAAACATCTTTGAATCTATGACACTTGAAATAATTAAAAAAAAAAAAAACAACTAAGAGTGTTAGGGTTGAGAGGCATGGCCATTAACAAAGTTTGATAAAGATCCTTGATTTCTGAGAAGCACAAAAGTACACAGGAAATTGGCAGAATTTAAAAATAGATTAAAGGATGAGATGGAGGAAGGGTGACCTGGCTGTGAGGGATTTACTGAAGAGGAAATATAGCTGATTGTGAACTCCTTAAAACACCCATGTTTTGGAGTCATTTGTCTAAAATGATCACATTGCACTGGCCACTCACGTCTGAAAAAACAGAGTAATAATTGCAGGATTTTTTCTAGGTATTTTTAACTAAAATGAATGAACGGATGAATGAATGAAGAAAAGCACATACACTTGTGTGAACAGAACTTCTCTTGGCATTTCAGCTAAAGATAAGGCATACATTAGAGTTATTATTTCCAAACTTAGCTGATCATCAAAAATAATTGGGAATTTTTGTGAAGATTCAATGTTTCAAGTCCCACCTGTAAAGCTTCTAACCTACTGACCACTGAGGTTCATGCCCAGGCATCTGTATTGTTAAAGATCCCCATTATATGTTGATGCCCAGCCAGGTTTAGGACTCATTGAATTAAACAAGCTCGCCAAGTCCCTTTCAGCCCAGTGAGTCTGTAAATTATCAAACTGCAGTAGAACCAGCATGGGACTGTTGCTTGATGGTGATAATATGGATTGCCAAACTGTTTCATTTTAAATTTCATTTGTGGAGAAAGCCAAATTATATTAGAAATAAAAAAATATCTGGTAATAGGTGCCAAAGTTTCCCAGCTGCTATTCACTGGAGGCACACATGAGTATATATGTATTCTAATTGTTTGGCAGAGTAAATGTATCTTGACTTATGGCTGAGGTGACCATTTAGCCACAAGGAGAAAATGTGTAGAATAATGAGACACTAGATTGTCACTTTGGACAAATTTTTGGTCATCAGCTATTGGGTTTTCTGTTTATGAATTATGCAACATGATGAGAGAGGAAATAGATGTCATGGGATGACATGGGATCAAGGTCATTGACAAATAGGTTTCCAGATATAGGTTCTATATTCTTCAATAAATAATTAATATTCAAGAGAAAACAATAGCTCAAACCCAAAGAAGAGGAAAGTACCAATCATTCTATATGGATATTAGTTTTCTGTGCCATGGTAAGCTCTGTTAACAAAAAGGATTTGAGGAAAAAGAGTATTGAAAACCTTTTTTGTTCATAAATATTTTATATCTTCACACTGATACCATCATTTTAAAGAATTCCTGAGCAAGATAATACACTAAGTATGGTACATATATTGACTGAAATACTTTGTCCATAAAGCACCAGAGAATTTCTTTACTCCACAAACATTGCTATAGCACTTACAATCTGCCATCCTGTGTATCAGGCACTAAGATGCACATGTGTCTATCAAGGCGGTCTTGGTCAGTGGGGTGGATAGGTCCCAGGCTTATGTAAATATTCCTTCCTATGGTAACATAAGACTCTTCAGATTTTATAGCTGTTCAAAAGAATAAACTTTGAATAATATTATAGGTGCTTTGCAAGCATGGATATTTGAATTCAGATCCTGAGCATCCACATAAAATGCCAGCATGGCACTTCATGCCTATAATCACAGAACTAGGGAAGTGTCCACAGGGAATCCACAGGGCTTAGTAGCCAACTAGTCCAGTATATAGGTGATCTCCAGTAGCAGTAAGAGAGTCTATCTCAATGAATAAGATGGAGTGTGATTGAGGAAGACATCTCATATCTACATCTGACAGAGAGAGAAAAGAGAGAGAGAGATGCACATGTACTCCTACACATTTGAGACCACACATATGAATGACACACACACACAAACACACATACACACAGAGGCATACATGTGCATACATATTCTTACACATTTGAGCCCCACCAACACACTGGTTAAAAAAATTAAACATAAAGAACAAAATTATCTTATAATCTTGCAATATATTTTAATTTCCCCAATTTTATAAAATAATCCACTGTCATGCACTATCACTTAACAATCAGTCTAGACTTGATTTAATGCTGTCAGATAAGAGTTAGAGTCACATGGCAGGGGCCAGCTACTCTCAGTACACATTGACTGTTCAAAAATAATAATACCAGTGTATTTTTTATTATTTCTTAAAACACTGTGCCATGAAATTTACATAACTAATCCATTGCTTGTTTCATTTTGAAATGATCATGAGGTGTTTGTCATTTTTCCTATCCCCTTCTTACAGAATATGAAACAGAAGCATTGCTTCTATAGGTGAAGCAGTTCATAAACTACAAAGGTTAAATCACATTACAACTGTCACCATACTACCACTGTACTTTACTTTGATAACAAACTTAGTTAATCCAATTGTATGGCTTTTCAGAAGAAATGGTTAGTATGCTATACCACAATATTTGGGTGCAGGTTTTCATTCAGTTGTTAAGCCAAATAATTATATGACATTTACAGGGAAGTGGATGGAATTGGAAATGATTATGTCAAGTAAAACAAATCAAATACAGTCAAACAAATACCACATGTTTTTTGTGGTATACATCCTAGATTTTAATTTGTATTTATAACATGAAATTAGGAGGGGGGACATGAGAGAGGAAGCGCTCATCACAAGAATCAAAGGAAAAAGAGATGGTAATATAATACATGTGCAATAGAAACAGAAGGGAGAACTTTTGAGAGGGTGAGTAAAAGGGGTTCAGGGGTATAAAGAGAGCAAATGGGGGAAGAGCATATATAAAATAAAGCATTTATGAAATGCCACAATAAAATTCATTACTTTGTATGGCAATATTCTAATCAAAAATCATAAAAAATCTTTCACAATAGCATATAAAATCCAAAACTGAATAAGAAAATGTTTAGTGTGGTATACTAAATATAGAAGTAGTATATATGAAAAGCAATATTCCAAAAAGAGTCAATGAGAATAAAATAGACATGATATTTTAGAGAAAGAAAAGAGGTGATCTCTTTCCTATACACTTAAGGGATTTTGGTGACATCTCTATAACAAAGGGAAGATTAATAGCAACATAGCAAATGTGTTTGATAAGAATTCCATAGGACACACTAATCTTCAAAATGAAGATCCAAATATTTCAATAGACTATCCACTTTTAGGTTTAAGGATTCATGGAAGCTATGTAGAAATATCATTCAAATAAGGGAGCATGATATAAGATTACTACACTGAGCAAAATCAAAAAGACTCTGCTTGGATTCCTTTTGGCCCTTCAGCTATAGCATTCTTTTCATCCCAAGTACAGGGCAGAATTAATTCTGGAATGAGGATCTTAAGACTCATAATCAAACAAAGTAGGTGAGATTTTTTTTAAGTCCAGATATTATTTAAAAAGGAGGGGCAAAATTAGAGTTATGGTTGTGGGTTTTATGGCTGGCTTTGTGGAAAGAAAGGTTCAGATTTCATTTCTTCATCTTGATGAAGAGACCTTCTAGTTTCTATTACTTTTCTGGGAAGATAAAGAAGTACTGAGAGAGGAGAAGGTAAAAAGGCAAAATTTCAGAAAGAATCTTTGCTTCAGGGTATCATTTTCTGATCTTCCATAGTACCTTGGGCTTTCTCTTGGTAATGGGTAAAGCATGGGTCAATCTCATTCAACAGAAAAGGAAGTAGGAGAGGAGTTTAGGAATCCATAAAGAAGAAATGTAGTTAGGTGGACTATCGTAAGTAGCTCAATTCCCCCTTGAGGAGCTGAGTTGTAGTGAAGTAGGAGGAACCTCTAAAAACAGCACAGCAACTCTCATTAATTAGAAGCAGAGCCATTGGAGACCAAGGAACTATTGTGTCTCATCTCCCTGGAGCCTGGACTGGGATGAATCCCCACAGGGGCATTTCCATTATGCTGGAGTTAATGATTCCAGTGTAATCAACCTCAGCCAAAGAGAGAACAGCATAAAGAACCAACAAAAGAAAATTGTTGGTATTACACATAAACTCCCGTTGGACATATGCAGGCTCACAAAGCTAATGAGCTCCCCATTCAGACTCTCAGGTGGCAGTCTATTGTAATAGCCCTGAGCATTCTGAGAAAAGTGTTGCCAAAGATGGTGGCTATAAGGGGAGGGTGGTGCTTCCATTTAGAGAGGAAGGCCATGCTCCTACTGGCTGCTTTTCACTGATAGGAAATTAACAGCACAGGGAAGGCACACCAGATGCTTGGTGAGACCCATTTTAGCTTCTATCAAATCACAAAGGACATGGAACAGGACATGGGAGAGGAACAGGAGCACAATTCGTATGTGTGCCAGGAGGACAGAGGCCTCCCTGCTGGATTGAATAGGGTATTTTCAGAATAATTCAACTGCACTGAAGGAAGGGCAGCAAACACACAAACTTCATTACAAACAGCAAATAAAAATGGTACCAGAAAAAGAAGAATACAGTGATTACTTATGACATTGCTTGCAAAGAGATTTGAGAGACATTTTCAATACATTAAGTTTTATTTTTCCATCTGGATGTAGCAAGACAGGGCAATATAGTGCAATCGGTTCCACAATTTTTAAAATATCTGTAGCCATGCATTTGAAACAACTGGTTTGGAACTTCAAGTTGTAAAACACATTTTAAAAGGCTTACCATATTTGGAGAGAAAATAGGGGCTCTACAGCTGATCTTCCTTCTTTAGACCCTAGAGTTGCCCTGAGATGTCCCAGAAAAATAACTTGATCTTCACACTGGCTTGAACTCAAAATATGCAGAAATAATAACCAGGCTGCTTGAAATTTCTGAGCCTCCAAAATAACAATAATGGATCCTACCAAAAATGTAAGAAACTAAATGAGATAGGCAGGACAGCATTTGGCAATTAATCAATCTCTTAGCCAATGTTTTTTTCATTTCTCCATACAACTCACCACAACCTTTGTGTTTGACTTTAGATAGTGCAATATATTACAGCTTGGTCATCTGCAATTATTATCACTTTTAGTTTTTTTTTTTTTAAACGATTACAACAGCCAGCGTTTCATTCATCAAGTGTTATAAGCATGCACAGCAACAACAAGTTAGAAGAGTTGTGTTCTTTTTTTCAGATCCAGAAGAAATGGAATCAATATGTTAATTAAGGGATTTAATGATCGGTGCAACTATTCACTATCCCCATAGTAGGGGAGGAGCAAGGCTCATGATATTATAACATGTGGAGGTAAAGAAGATTGAACGAACCTACATCCGTTTGTATCTGTTATCTAATGACATCCATTATAACGAGTGGGATGTGAGATCAAGAGCAGAAGCAGAGAAGAGCTGAGTCACGTTATTAACTTCTCATTGCCTAAACCTCCCCCAAGTAGTGTTCCTCACATGATCTACAGGTCACAACACTATGATGTGAGTAATGATTTCATTAATTCTTCCCAGGATGAAGCATACACATGACATCCTAGGTCCATGGGAGAAAAGTTAGTACATTCCATAATAATGATTCTTGGGAGCATTAGGCACACAGGCATATAGTAATGGTGTTTCCAGTACATTGCTTGACAATGGTTGTGAAGTATTTCTCAGGATACCAGATCAAAAGGGGGGGGGATAAATGGCAATGATATACATTCTATAAGATTAGAAAGTGGGTCATAAAGAAAGAAAGCAACCATGCAGCAATGCAGCAGGATAAAAAATGAATAAAGATACTGGGGCTGGAGAGATGGCTCAGTGATTAAAGCCCTTTCTTGTAAAGCCAGACTACCTGGGTTTGATTCCCCAGTAGCAAGATAAAGCCAGATACACAAACTGGTACATGTGTCTGCAGTTTGTTTTCAGTGGGTAGAAGTCCAGATGCACTCATTTTCTCTCTCTCTCTCTCTCTTTGCAAAGAAATAAAAGTATTTTTGTCCAGTCCTTGAGATGCCTATTAGGTATGTCAGCATAGGAAAGGTGTGGCTGGAGGGAAGGGTAAGGGGGCACACAAAAATGGACCCAAATGGAACTGGTACCATAAAATCCTATATCCTGAAAGACAGACTAAGAGGTTCAACCTTCATCAGGTCCTTATAGGGAACACCTGAATCAAAGGTCCCTGGAGAAGGTATTATGAAAACTATCCTTAATTTTCTCCTCTCTCTCTCTCTTTTCTCTTTCTCTTTTATATAACCTTTTTCCTCCTTTTCACTTGGTGATGGCCTGTAACTCCTGTACCAGGATGTGTTTAACATCCACAATGAGCTGTTGATCAGCAAGACCTACAAGTTTTCCTAAAAGAAGACAGACTTCTGTCAGAGCACTTGATTACCCACCAAAGGTTAATGGGAAGGACCCTATTGCCAAAGACACCATATGCTGTTGGTACGTAACATAAAGGAACCTGGCTGGAATCTGGAAGAGAGTCAGTCCCCAGACAGCTTGTCTTGGGCCAGAAGGTGCTACAGGAGCTACTGGGGGAAAATGGCCAACATCTGTCCAAGCAACTAGAGGTCTAAACTACTCAGCAGCAAACAACCTGAAGTAATGCTCACCCAAGTACAATAGTGGCACACAGCCATGGTGAGTAACCAACTGCTCTTGGATTGGCTAACGGATCCGCTCAGTGGGATGGAACCCAGCTGGAACTGGGAAACAAGTCAGAGTCATATCCAGATAAGGAGTTTGCTCTCCAATATCAAGCTCCCACCAGTCTTGGGTAACAAGATGGTCTAAACCTATTAAATTCTCTCTTAACTAATAATAGTTATCCCATTTATCCAGTGCTGAATTCACTCTCTATTGGAAAATCTGCTTCTCTTTTTCAGATGGATGCAGAACCTGAGGATAGAATCAGCCCACCACACATTACCAGGGCACCCACTGAAACCATATTGGGGAAATGAACAAGAGTGCTGTTGTCTTGGTGAACCTGATATCAGCACAGGGTGAAGGAGATAGACACAGGGAACACTCAACTCCTACCAAACTAGAGATACAGAGATACAGAGGCTCACAAGAGCTCATCACTGGAGTAGAACTAAAACAAACTCAGCATGGTTCAGGGAAGAAGGGGTAGAAAGACTGTTAGAGCCACAAGTTTGGACATTATGCACAATGACATTGCTTCTACCCCGTAAATGATGGCTACCCCACAATTCATGACCGACTATCCCCATTGGGATAACTGACATCCCCAATGAGGATGGTCCCTTTGGTGGGCAGGGATAACAGTAAAGATGGTACCAACATGTGCTGTTTACACACTGAGTATGTACATAACTAAAAAACATTTTAAAAAAATTAAAATAGTTTAAAGATGTCATAGACTCTTATGATATTAATCAGAAAATGCACAAATCACACATACCCAGAACATGTACTACAGTAAAACATTCTTTTATTTTTTTATAAAATTTATTTATTTATTATTATTTCTTTGTTTCAGCATTCTTAAGGAATCCTCTTTATTTGGCTAATTCTATCACAATGTGATTTCTCTAGCGTAAAGCATGTATTTGAGCTGGAGAGATTGTTTAGTGGTTAAGGAACTTGCCTGTATAGTCTAAGGACCCAGGTTTGATTCCCTAGCACCCATGTAATACAGATGCACATGGTTGCACATGCATCTGGAGTTCATTCGGAATGGCTAGAGGCCCTGGCACACTCATTTTCTCTTTCTCGCTCTCTCTTCTCCCCTCCTGCCTCCTTCTGTCTCCCTCTCTCACAAATGAATAAATAAAAATTTAAAACACTTTATGTGTGTGTGTATGTTACTGCATATGCACATATATGCACTTATCAGTAAGCTTCCATTTTATGCAATAACTTTGGATGAAGTTCAGAGACAAATCATCTAATGAGGTTAGTAACCTGAACAAGACGTGTGAGCCATGCATTTTCCTATACAACTATTAGCCTTCAGTAACTGGATCTAACTTATTGTATTAGTTACACTTTTGTTACTATAACCAAACACCCAATCAGAAATAACTTTAAAAAGTAAGGGTTTATTCAGTTTTGAGGGTTTACATCCCATCATTGGCATGGAAACTATGGCTTAATTACTAGGAGCCTAATTGGTCATATTGAATCCACAGCCAAGATATAAAGGACAAAGAGGAAGTGGGTCCAGGCTATGAAACCTCAAGGCAAGCCCCTCAGTTGATTCAAGTTCTCTAGAAAGGCTTTAAGTGCTAGAAGTTCCACAAACTTCCCAAACTTCACCACAGCTGGGATAGTGTTCAGATACATAAGCCAAAGATTGCTGTGGTGGTTTGAATGTGAAATACCTCCCCAGACTCAAGTGCATTAAATATTTTAGCAGACTTGGAGATTTATTAGTCCAGCCCACTGGGCACTGGGAGTTTTCTCACTTTTGCTGTTTCCTTGCTATTGATGATTTATGAAGATGATGTGAGCCTACTTTCTGCTCTGCAATGGTTTTCTAACCATGAGAAAGCTACCCTCAAAACTGTAAGCCAAAATCTTCCCTTTCCTTCAATCAGCTGCTTCTGTTTGGGTGTTTCATGCCAGCAATGGGAAGGTAACTGCTATAAGAGCCATTCCATATTCAAACCACATTTGCTCAGTTCCTACCTGCTTGGAGGGCCATACAGATCTCTGTATATTGTGAAGCAAATGACATGCATCTAGTAGCAAAAATACTTAAGAGAACATTATCCTGCGGTTCTTTGAGTAGGGACCCCAGCTGTGTCCTTCCAGTTACTTTGCTTATATAATGACATAGACAGTTTTCATTAATTCTGACACTGATTCACTATTTACTGCTAATGTTGTTAGAAATCAACAAGAGTACTCTGAAAGGAGGTCTGTTATAAGAAAAAGTATCTCTATACTTTACATTCTATACAAATACCTTTGAGATGCCATGGGTGGAAGTCTTAGTATATGTATATTTAACTGAGTTGAAATTTCAGTGACATAAATGCCTTTGCTAGTAATAACACAATGTGCACTATTAATTATGTATTTTTATTGATTGGTTGTCTGTCTTCTACAGTAGAATACATCCTACATATATATGCCAAGTTTAGGGAAGCTTGTTCTCAGGAGATTTTAAATGCCCAGCAAGCTTCAAGGCAATGATAATGTTGCTATACCACATATTCATTGTCTTTTATTTTACAGAGAAGAACAGGGACTGTGTATGCTCAACAATATGTCCAAGGCCATCCAACTAATGATTAGGAGAGTCATATTTTTAAAAAGTCACACTCCTCACACACAAAGCAATCCTTCCCATTTCCTACTCCATTCTCTAACAGTGACTACTGTGCTTTGTATCTCTATAAATGAATCTATTCTGGCTGCTTCTTTAGAAAAGGCATCACACATCATGTGGCCTTTTGTGATAGCTTCTTTCACTCAGCACAATGTTTCAAGGTTGTTTGTATTGCAGAATATATCACTGCTTTATTTCTTTTATGGCTGAAAAATATTCTAACATATGAATACATGTCAACCTGTTCTTTTAATCAGGTAGAACACCTGAGCTATTTCTTCCTTCTGGCTATTGTGAATTTCCTTTCTATAAAGTTGTGTATATAGCTTATTTTTGGGGAACATCTAATTCCAACTATTTATTTATTTATTTATTTATTTATTTATTTATTTATTTTTGAGGTAGTGTCTTACCCTACTCAGGGCTGACCTGGAATTCACTATGTAGCCTCAGAGTGGCCTCAAACTCACAGTGAACCTCTTACCTCTGCCTCCAGAGTGCTGGGATTAAAGGCATGTGCCAAAACACCCTGCTAATTCCAGTTTTTTATATTATATATCTAAGAATGGATAGACCTTAACACAGTCTTACTCATGCACATTTAAGAGAAATATGCACACCTAAAGGATATCTTAGGTACATATGTAGATAAAAATACCATGTAAGGGAGTAGTCAGGTGATAGCCCTCTGCATCCAAGAGAGAGGCCTCAGACAGACCTCATATTATGTGCAAACAATTTTCTATTTTTTAAGCCATCCAGTTGTGATGTTCTGTTACAATGGCTCTAGAAAGCTAGGGCATCCTTCTGGTGGGAGGCTAGAAAGAAAGCCACCTATTCCATCACTCGGCAGCTCATGGGCTTGGTGATTACTGTGCTATGGGATAAATGTCTGTCTCTCACCAAAATTCAAGTATTGATGTCCAGTCCCTGGCACGGTCTTTGAAGATGGGGTGTTTAGGTTGTAATTAGGTTACTAAGGCTCCTCCTGATTAGCATCAAACAAAAACATGCTTTCTCCTTTTTTTAATTTAATTTTATTTTTTCAAATGAAGAACTATGCCTTCACCAGACAACTTGATATTCTATGGCTTGTTCTTGGAAACCCCAGATGTCAGAGCTGTGGGAAATGAAGGTTTGTTCTTTAAAGCACACAATCTCAACTGACTAGAGTGACAGACTCCGGAATCCTATGCCTTTTATTTTGGGCTGATTTTAGCCTTTACTAGCTGGGTCCCCTTGGGCAATTAACCTTCCTTTTCCAAAATTTTTCCACATATATAAAACAAGGATACGAAAGGGGAAATTGTGGTTGTCCTCTGCTACTACAGAAAGGTTTATATTGACATACAGCCATTCATTTGGGTCTCAGTGAGTGAGACATGAGTCTCACTCCAAGCTTTGAAGGATTGTGAGGTTCAGAGGAGAGAATCCATGTGAAAGTGCTTTCTAATTCTAAAGTGATGTAAAAATGTTCATTAATACAATCACAACATCTACAGCGTTGCTAATGGGAGGGAGATGAAATCAATTGGCATGTTATTTTGTTTTGAGTGCAGGGTCATGGTGTAAAGTGGCATACACGCCCTTCTGCCTGTCAGCAACCAACAATTAATCAGTCTCGGGGTATTTTTAAACATTAGGAATCATGTATTTTCCATTTTCTGGCTGGAAGACTGCCATCAAAAACAGCCAGCATCAGCGAGCAGTTGAAGTAATACTTGCTGCTACTAAGAATTCAGTGCCTACAAAACTTCCTTCATTTCTAGCCCATGATAAGTAGCCAATATAAGGTTCACCAGAGCTGAGCTCAGGAATAAATCTGAATCCATAATCTTTATATCTATATTCATGGGATCACAGAACCATCATCTATTGAGTGTCCATATGTGCTTGAAAATGTGCAAGACATCTTACATATATTTTCTAACTTAACAATCATGACAAGCCTTTGCAGCAGGGGTTAATAATTCCATCTCAAGTTTAAGCAAATTGAAGTTTAGCAAGATGAGTGACTTGTTATATGACATGTTATTAATGGGGGCATCCTCTTTTTGCTTAATACTGAATATATGCTAGATAATGCAACAATGTACTTGACATCTTGTTGAAAATCAGACTGTGAAAAATAAGCAAGCATGGGCTGGAGAGATGGCTTAGCAGTGAAGTGCTTGCCTGCAAAGCCTAAGGACCCAGTACCCACATAAGCTAGATGCACAAGTTGTCACATGCATCTGGAATTCATTTACAGTGGGTAGATGTCCTGGCATGCTCGCTCTCTCTCTCTCTCTCTCTCTCTCTATCTATCTCTCTCATAAACTTAAAAAAAAAATAAGCAAGTGAATATTAATAGAATGTCCTGACATAGAGACAACCTGGACTTAAAACCCTCAGAGGAAAAAAAAAAAAAAACACATAGAAGGAATGATAAAATTCATGTGAATGAAAGTGGATGTGAATCACTCAGAAAACTGAAAGATGAAAAGGAGCCATAGATCCAAAATTATACCATTCCGTGGAGGCATGGCCCTAATGTTTTAATGTCAGCCCCTGCATTCAATCACTAAGGAGCCTTATAAGTTTCTGGATAAGTTGTGTTCCATAATTTTGTTGATTAATTATTTACTGCTTGAGTGTGCACATGTGGAATTATGATATCATGCCTGTATGCAGGTTCATATGTGTGTGCATGCACAGATGGATGTAGGCACTGTGTATGTGTGTGCAAGTGCATTTGGAAGCTGGAGACCAATATTGGGCATCTCTTCAATTGCTTTCGACCTTTTTATGAGATAGGTCCTTTCACTGTATCTAAAGCACATCAGTTCAGTTAGACTAACTAGCCAGCAATTCCCAGAGATTCTTCTTTGCCCACCTCCCTAGACCTGAAATTACAGATGCATTCCATTGTGGACAATTTATGTGCTGAGGTCATCATGTGTGCTTGAAAAAAATTATTGAACGAGCTCCCTCTCCAGATCCTCATATTCCTTTTTATAAATTTTGGAATCTTTATACAGGTGCAAATAGAAAACTATCAAGTGAGAAACCTTTTTTTGTGTGGGGAAACCAGCTATTGTCTTGGGGAATTCATTTTTTGTATGAATTTCAGATCTTAAAACTACATTGAATATTGTGGTTAGGATCATAGAGGATTATATAGAAGAAGGTGCTTTGAAATGTGATACAGATCTATAATAGATTACTGAAACACCAAAAGCAGCCTATAGGGAAACAATTATGACCCATATCTGACACTTAAGCTGGTGGTAACCCAATAGCAGACTTCCCAGAAGAGAGCTTACCAACTTAATTTCCA
This sequence comes from Orientallactaga sibirica, assembly GCA_036365145.1. NCBI lineage: Eukaryota > Metazoa > Chordata > Mammalia > Rodentia > Dipodidae > Orientallactaga > Orientallactaga sibirica. The sequence continues at coordinate 17,150,456 of JAEOAD010000034.1, forward strand.
GACATTGTCCTGATCACATTTCCTGATAAGTCATTCTTAGTTCCCAGTTGTTTCTCAGCTAGGAATATGCCACCAGCTCATGTCATTGATATTCTACCACCATATAGCTTTTTGTTGTCCACATAACCACAGGTATTTTTTTTAATCTTTTGGAAGCTCATAAAATATTAGCAAGGATTCACATTTCAAGACTTAGTTTCTGAGTTACTGAATCTAGAGCCACAAACATATGTATAATTAATAAGCAACATAAGTCCTTTTTCCTGTGACTAGCTTATTTGGAAAATACAACAGGTCTTTGACCACAAAAAATACATGTAAATAAGCATGGCCTAGGGAGCTTATGAAAAAAAAATTCCTTGAAATGATATTCAATGAAATTTCTATTACTCTGTGTCTGGAATGCCAAACAGAAGTTGCATATTTAACAAACACTCTCCAACTCTTGTCTGTGGTTCCTTCCTTGAGAAGAAATGACTCGTCGTCTGATCCTCTGAATGTCTCTATCCTCTCTCTCCCTCCACACTCTCCTACCAATTTCAATTGAATTGCTTGCCCATTGGTTTGAAATTATTGTTCTCCTCTCCACTCTCTTATTTTTTGAGGTGATATGAACAAAATCAGAAGTCTCTCACTGTTGTGGCTTGAATTCTTACTAATTAAATATTAGAGGGAAGGAACAAGAGAAGACTTAGAGATAGAGACATAAGGTGAAAAGGAATCAGGGAAGGAAAAGAGAGAGAGAGTTGGAGGGAAAAAAGTAAAGACGAAGAGAAGTAGAGAGGACAGCTCCAGAATAAGGAACAGAGAATGAAATGTATGCATTCTCCATGTTTATGGGGAAAACAATAATGATGTTTTCTTCTGGACTCTGGTATAGGAAGTAGAGTGGTCACATAATATGGTGAGCAGTTGGCTATGTTTTCTTGCCAAACTGATGGATCTTGGATCTCCCCAGTATTCTCTGCTATCTATAAATAAAATAGATTCTCCAACCAAGGGTGAGAGCAGCTTTGATTAAGGGTGATGCACAAATAATTTTGAGAGACATTTTCATGAGGGTACCCACTCAACTTGTCCAAAGAACAAGCTGGGCGTGGTGGCGCACGCCTTTCATACCAGCACTCGGGAGGCAGAGGTAGGAGGATCACCGTGAGTTCAAGGCCACCCTGAGACTACACAGTTATTTCCAGGTCAGCCTGAGCCAGAGTGACACCCTACCTCGAAAAACAAAAACAAAACAAAATAAAAAACTTGTCCAAAGAACAATGGGGGAATTCTCTTTGGGGCTGGTGAGTTTCCTGCTTGTGGGATGCTGACTTGGTTCCCTGTATCAGTTAAGAGTTTTCTCCTACTGAGTGAGCCTTGTGTCCAACTGGAGGGCAGTTGGTTACCCACAAAGCTCTGTGCCATTATTGCACAAGTATGGGCTTCCTGTCTTTCTGGTGGGTTTTATGGACTGTAGAATCTTCTGCTTATTTGTGCTGATAGTGACCATTATTCATTAGCAGGTCTCACAGCACTTTCCAGTGTCATGAGGACTTGTGATTGTCTCAGTTCCCTCATGGTCTCTTGTTGTCTTGTTGTCCTGAAATGTTAGACTGTGTTGCCTTTAGAAATAGAGTTTTACCTTTTTAGCTCTTTTGGGTAACTAAATACTTGGCAATGACCTACACTGTTTTGGAGGCCCTCATGGATCTCCTTGACAATTGCTTACTGTGGGAGGTAACCCAGATCTGGTACTGGGATTCACAAGCCAGAGCCTATATTTTTTAGGATTAAGCTTCCTCTGCCTTCTGCTAGGCATATTGGTCACCTCTGTCCATCTACCTTAATTGGGGGTTATATCTTTTCTTAATTCACACTTATAAATATTCAAACTCTAAATAATATATGATTATTTTATTAAAGAAGAACCTGGATAAAGATAGATGAATAGGCCAAAGCTGTTAGTGGAAAAAAATAAAAGCTTTTTCTTCAGTCCACCAATAATGTTTTTTTTTTTTAGATTCCATCCAGCCCAACTCATGCTTGACTTTTCTGAATCATTAAGCCTCCCAATTATCTGTGTGCAACTTCCCAACTCAGCTATAATCATCAGTGAGCATAGTGAGAGAAGATTGTACAGTCAGCACCAGACTAGTTTCAGGGAGGAGAGGTGAGAGTGGCTAGGAGTGAGGATGAAGTCCAACTGCATGACCACGCTGTTCTGCCAGTGGCATTTTTCTACTTACATTAGATTTAGGCCTGCCCTCAAGATCAACTGTGATGACTGGTGATACCCACACTCCTGGACTCATTTCACTTCCTGAAAGAGCTCCATGTTTTGCCTCATTGGTGCTGGTTGTTCTATTCTTTCTCATTTTTTTTTTTTTTTTTTTTTTTTTTTTTTATGGAGCGAGACACAGAGAGACAGAGAGAGAGGGAGAGGAAGACAGATAGAGATGGGCACACCAGCAGTCTCTCAGCTGCTGCGAACGAAATCCAGATGCTTGTGAACCCTTGTGGTCAAGTGTGGCATTGTGCCCTTGTGTCACTTTGCATCTGGCTAAACATGGGACCTGGAGATTGGAACCGCTGGAGATTGGAACCAGCGTTCTTAGGCTTAGGAGGCAGGCGCCTTAACCGCTAAGCCATCTCTCCAGCCCTCTTTCTCATTCTTAAGGTCCTGAGTATCCTAGGAAAATAGTGTCTGTGCCTGAGTGCTCATTTAGACTCTTTATTCATTCAATTCAAATTTAAAATATCCCTATTTGCTATGGGCCACCTAGGCATACAATGTAGGGGTTGCTTGTGGTCCAGACCACAGAACTGAAGACCAGACATCACACTGATTAGTCTTTTTGTGGACACATCTATGTTCATGTCATACAAACAGACTCCATTTTCTTCTGCCCCAGATAAATATAACATTTTATTGGGCTTCAAAGCTCTTTCAGTTAAACCACTGAAGGTCTTTCCAGGGCCTGTATAATATGGCTTCTACAGCATTAAAATGTTCTCACCCATCTTTCTCCATTCCTCACCTATGCCCTTTCATTTCCTGGGCTTCCCTAAAGACCACCTGTTCATCTGCCAATCAATCACCATTCAGCAGTCACTCTAGTCATTGCCTCATTAAGTTGCCCCATTACAGAACAGGTTGATACTGAGAAGCTTATGGTCTCTTAGATTACTTTTTTTTTTTTTGTCCAGACATCACATATATCAATAAAATAATAATTATAAGATATGTTGTTTAATTATGATTAATAACTTTTCTGGTTCAATATAAACTATATGAATATGAGCACTAAACTTACCTTTAATATCCCTGGAGTTTGCTACAACCCAGGGACACAAATGGATATCTGTTGACAGAGTATAAAATATAAGTGGAGAGTGTTTGTAAGAAAAGCTGATATATTTTCTTTGTCTGTTCATTATTAAAATGGGGGTCAATCAGAAAAGCAGGAGACCTCTCTGATCTTCCATCTCAGAGGATAATTGCCCAGAGCACATTTTACATGTTTCTTATACTTTATAAATTATGTCATATATATATATATATATATATATATATATATATATATATATATATATATATGCCATTTTTGTCTTCAGCATCCCAGCCTTGAATTCTTATATCTGGCACCTTATCTTCTTTGTACCATGCTGATAAAATGAAATATTTGCTTCTTCTACCTTTTACTTCATAAATATACAGATGTTCCTACAATTTTTATAGATATGGACAATAGTATTAGAGATTTCAAGTGTTCAGAGGATGTAGAATAGCTGTTCATATGACAGGAATATACACAGACTTCAAAAGTATGACTACCTATCCACTAATATAGACTTCTATACCCACTACGTATATTCTTTAGTATCTTTCTTCTTCATATTTTTTCAGGAACATTCTTTTGTCCTTATCCACATTTCCTATTTATTTTCAGAAGTTTCAAAAAATATCAGTTTATATTCATCAACAGATAGAATTCCTCCATGTCTCAGTATCTTTTTTTTTATTAGTTATCTATATAATGTGCATAGAGCCATGATGGTACCATTGTTAGCCTTCTCCCTGCCCTCCCCCTTGGGTCTTGCATTGTGGGGATAGCCATCAGTTATTGGGGAGAGGCAATGTCTCTGTGCATAATGACCCAACTTATGGTTCTAACAATCAGTATCTTTATACATTACAAAATTAATTGGGTCTATTTCAAATATTTACAGTTATTTCTTCAGAGATAGGTTCTTCCAAGGACAGATCTTATTGCCAAGTAGTGAGACAGGGTTTGTTGGTTTCATCTTGCCATTTTTTAGCTCTTTAAAAAAAAAGTCTGTAGTGTTATTTCCTTCAAATTATATTAAGACATCTGAATGGATTCTTCCAAGTAAAATATGAAAGAATAATTAGATCACATAAAATACTTAGAATTAACAAAACAAAACATAGGCTAAAATCTAATTATATATACAACCCATGGAATTGCAGGTAAGTTATTTAAACTTTCTAACATTCTATTTATCTCCTTGTAAAATGAGAATAATAGTGCTTCTAGGTTTTTCACTTACATTAACTGTCAACCAACCATATTTTTAAAACAATTTAAAATTATTTGTTTTTTTGCTTGTCATCAAAAGCCTGGGTAAGTTACACATTGTTATTAGCTCATGTATTAAAGCTTCAGACCATCTTTTCATTTCATTTGATCAATGTTTCCATTTTGATTAATAGCACAGCTTAGACTTGAGTAATATATGCATAAAATAATATGTAAACTCAGATAAAAGTTTATAATTACCTTTCACTTGTATCCATCTTAAATTAATAATAATAATGTATATAGTTGTGTACTATATACATATGTATACATGCACCTGTATTTGTACATGAAGTAGTTACCTTCTTGTTGCTGAGTGGAAGAAATGAAATCACCAGAAGCAACTTAAGGAAGGAAGGTTTACCTTATTTTACAGTTCTATGTTACAAACCTTCATGGCAGGAAAGGCATGGCAGCAAGTGCTTGAGGCAGCTAGCTGGTCATATTCAGTCCACAATGAGAAAGCAAAGAGGGGTGAATGAAAGCTCAGCTATTTTCTCCTTTTATATACACTCTAAGACTCCAAGCCATGTGATTGTGCAGCCCACAGTTGGGTGAGTCCTCCCACCTCAAAAACCTAATTTAGAAACTTCCTCACAGACACTCCAAAAAATATGTGGTTTCCTGACAATCAGAAATTAGCCATCACAATAAATAATATATTCATATTTGCACATATGTATTTGTAATTTGTTTACTCACTGCTCATCAAAATGCCATCTCACTTCTCCGTTCTATTCCCTGGGAAGCTCCTTTGTCTTGTGGTACAGCAACACAGGCAGAGAAGGACTGACCTAAATTCCAATCAGGGGCAGATGGGTGACATTTTCTGGCCATGATGTTGGTTCCAGCTAGAGTTGAAATAGAATCATAGTTGACACCTTCCTGGTTTATTACATTGTTATGAATAACAAAGCAAGGAGCCTTGAGAGGGTATGATGAGTACTAACTTCAATCTTCTCCTGTTTCTCTATCACTCCTTCTTCTCTCTCTTCTTTCTCTTTCATGTTACCTATACTTTTTATTCCTTCTTTTCCCTTGGCACTGACCTGAAACTCCCAATACCAGCATGTGGTTAATATCCACAATGAACTGTTGATCAGTGAGACCTACAAGGTCTCCCAAAAGAAGACAGATTTTTGTCAGGGTACTTAATGACCCACCAAAGGTTATTGGTAAGACCCTACTGCTGAAGAAACTATATTCTGTTCAGATGGAACATGGACATACCTGGCTAGAATCTGGAAGAGAGTCAGTCCCTAGACAGTTAGCTTGTCTAGTGCCAGAAGACACTACATAAGTGCCTGGGGGAAAACGAACAACATCTGTCTAAGCAACTAGTGGTCTAAGCTACTCAGCAGCAAACAACCTGACATGATTCTCACAGAAGTGCAGTAAGTGGCCATAGTGGGTTACCAACTGCTCTGGATGTGGCTAATGGATCTGTTCAGTGGAATAGAACCCATACCTGGAACTGGAAAACAAGTCAGAACAGTATCCAAAAACGAGCCTGCACTGACCTTACTCTCCATTGGAGAATCTGTTTCTCTCTTTCAGATGGATGCAGATCATGAGGAAAAAATCAGCCCATAGCACCTCAACAGGGCAACAGCTGAAGCCATAGAATCATAGCGGAAATGAGCAAGAGTGCTGCTTTATTGGTGAACCTGGTACCAGCACAAGGGTGAGGAGATAGACAAAGAACATTCAACCCCTACCAAATCAGATATCCAGAGACACAGAGACTCACAAAACCTCGTCACTGAAATATACCTAAAATGAACCCAACATGGCTCAGGGAAATTCACTGAAGAGTGGGTGGAAAGATTGTTAGAGCCATGAGTTGGGTCATGATACACAGAGTCATTGCTTCTCCCGCATAACTGATGGCTATCCCCATAAGGCAAGACCCACATTACCCAAGGGGAGGACAGGGAGAAGGCTAACATTGGTACCATCATGGCTGTATATATACTACACACATAACTAACAAAAATATATTAAAATTAAAAAAAAAACAAGAAAAGACAGTAATTTTTTTGGAATTTTTTTAAAAATTATTATGGACATACTTAGTATGGATACATCATGTGTTAGTACCATCCTTTTCCTCATCTCTGCCCCCATTCCACTGGGGACCCTCCTCAGTGAGGATGTTAAGTATTCCCCATGGGGTTGTAGGTTATGCCTTGTGGGAACAGCAGTCAGTTGTTGGGGGTGAGCCCAACCTATGGCTCTTACAGTCTTTCCATGTCCTCTTCTGCAAAATTCCCTGAGCCTCAGTGGGTAAGTTTTAAGTCCACTTCAGTGATGAGCTCTTAAGAGCCTCTGGATCTCTACTTTGGTTGGTGTTGAGTATTTACAACCATGAGAAAGACTGGTCTAAAATGAAGATGATATTATAAGAAAAAAAAATCAAGTTGGGCATGGTTGTGCATGCCTTTAATCCCAGCACTTGGGAGGCAGAGGTAGGTGGATTGCCATGAGTTTGAGGTCAACCTAAGATTACATAGTGAATTCCAGGTCAGCCTGGGCTAGAGTGAAACCCTGCCTCTAAATAATAATGATCATAATGATAATGAGTAAATATAAAAATTAACAAAAATAAAAATCAAACAAAAAAGAGAATTGCAAAGAAATGCTGATGATAATTTTCATCAACACTTTCCCTTAGCTCATCTGTTACTTAATTTTTTGATATGTGAAGTAAATCGGTTCTTTATGATTGAAGCTAGTCACAAGTAGTTATAGCAACAGCCAACTGATATATTACCTGTATGATACCATATTTCCAATTAATTATATTTTCTTGTTTTTATAATATCAAACCCATTATTTTTATCTGATATTGCTGGAATTATTCCTATAGATTTTTCTTCTATTGAATATCAGAACTTTTACCTACTTATATTTACAAGTGAATATAAAATCACTTAATTGAGTTTTAAAGAAAAAATGATTTGGATTTTAACATGAATTAAACTAAATCTAAAAATCAAGATTAATTGATAATTCCTCAATAATTTTCTTTCCTTTAAGGAATGTTAAGTATCCAACCATTTAATCAAATCTCCTTTTAAACTCTCTCCAATATTATTTTATAGTGTTATTTATGACTGCATATTGCTTATTCAATTTATGACTCAATATCTAAATTTTATTGCTATTATGAAAGGATTTTTCAGTATGTTTTCCAAATGGTAATTGTTATTATGATAGTATTCTTGGAAGCAGATCATAGCTCAACCACTAACTATTATATGTCCTTGGACAATATCTACCCCTGACTGCCTTTGAACATGCATCAATAAAATGGAATATACTACATGGCGATGCTATTAATGGGAACTGAGTAAGTGGATAAGAAACACTTAAAATGGAGGCTGGAAAATAATAAGTATTTCAAAACCATGACTACCATTATTTTGCTGTTATCATTACTATTATTTTTTGAAGTAAGGTATATCTCTAGTGCAGGCCAACCTAGAATTTATTCCCAAGTGTTGGGAATGAAGGTTTGTGCCACCATTCACATTCTGCTGTTATTATTCTTGTTTCTATGATCCACTTCATTCCTTTTTATTTTAGAAATGCAGTTTCCATTGATATTAGCAAATATTCTCTCATATTGCACATATTATGAATAATATGTGTTTAGAGCACATGTTATATTCATATATCTCCATATATAAAGTAACACTAATACTAAGTTTTTATAATACTAATTTTAATGGACATGGTGTTTTATTTGTAAAATTGAAGTAAATATTTGTGAAATTTCTTCATTGGCATATTACACATGACATTTGGTTTTGCAGCAACTTTCTTATATGGAGGGTAATTCCCTTTTATTTTCTCCTTTCCTTTTGATTTCTTCACTTCTTATTGCCTAAGTAGGATGTGTTTTCCTATAAAAATTGAAACAAATTACAAAAATATAAGCTGAAACTTTTATTCAATATGGACTACATCATTAATACATAACCTACATTTTTCTATAGAGAATCCATCTTGTACTGTTTAAGTCATTAACTGAGTACTCAATTACATATATGCCTGTATACTAATAAATTGTGGAGAAGTTGATATTCCTGATAATTGGTTGTTTTAAAGGTTTATTTATATATAAACTAATCTATGAATTCTTCTTAGTTACTGCATAATATTCTGTAGTCACTACAGAATGATTTATAGCAGTTTACTATATTTAATAATCAGTTTTTAGTATTATACATACTGATAGAGTGAATGTTCTTGTATAATGTTCAGATAACACAGTTATGAGAAAAATGTAAACTTTTAATAAATAGAGAATGAATGCAGTCATTTTTATTTGGCAAATACTGACATATTTCTGTCTGAAATTTTTCTATAATTATGTTTTCATTTTCAAATTTATTTTAAGAAATAGTAATATATATTTTATATATATGTATATTTGCCATGCAAAACATGTTGTGTTGAAATTTATGTGCAATGTATTATATTCATCTTGTTCAAGTCAGTTCTTTATTTGTTGTATGGGCATATGATGTGTATGCATGCGTGTTCATGTGAGTATGTGAATACCATGGCAAACGTATAGAGGTCAGAGTACAACTTTCAGTTGTACTCACCTTCCACCTTGCTTGAGGGCCTCTCTCTCTCCCTTGTTGTTCGCTGTTGCATTGCCAAGGCTAGCTCTTATACAACCTCTGGAAAGTCTCCTTTTTCTCTGTGTTGCTCAGAATGCTGGGATTACAGACACCATCACAGCTTCCAGCTTTTACATGGGGTCTGGGGCTCCAATTTGGGTTCGTGTGCTTGGACAGCAAGTTGTTTATCCACGGAGAAAACTTCCCACTACCAAAGTCAGTACTTAAGAAGAAAATTATCTTTGAATTTATTTATTAGCTTCCTTTTAGCATGTATTACTAGAATTATGTGCATTTATTGGTTTCTCTTTTCATGGTTTATTATGTCAGTATGTTACTTATTTTATCATTAGCATTTCCCTGTTCAATAAATGTGAATTTTGAAAGATAAGAAAGTAACTGAAACAATGAAGTATGTAACAAATATTAAGAATTTTTATAAAACTATAAGTAGAAGTACTTATTTCAATTCTAAGAAAAATAGAAATTATTTTAAAATAAAAAATGCATACCACTAAGATATGTCAATTACCTGTGCAAAATTAGAAAAGGTAAAAGACAAAAACATATAAATTTTAAGAGTCATATTGGCATATGATGGTTTATAAGATGATTTATATAATGCTAATTGGTAAGAGCCTTACCAGTGATTTAAGATAATGATGAATAATTCTGTTATGTAACATTTAGTCTGCAAATCATTCTCAAACATAAAAAGCACAAAAATCTATATACCCAAAGGCACTAAAACAATAAACAAAAATGCGTTTTTAGCTCAGTAAAAAATGATTGTTGACATATGGTTATAATAATCTGTAAAATATCCTACATTGATCCAAAGGGGTGATGAGTGTGATTGCTTTGAATAAACCATTCATTAAATCATTTATCAGGATTTTTTTTCTAATTCAAAAAGTCACAAGATTGCTAACAAGAACCTATAGATATGCTCTCACAAAATGAAAACAAAGCAATTTAGAAAATATGTTGAACAAAGAGAAATTTATTGTCAAACTTCCACATAGCTATACCACATTATATGTGGAATTCTGAAGTTTTTTGTACTAGGATATCCATAACATAGATGTCACGAAGGAGAGTCCTGAAAGAATTCCTTGAATTAATTTTGGTGATGCATTATTCACAAAGTGAGTGGTGATCTATGGTGACAAGTTCATATTGGAACAATAATTAAGAGACTACTTTTGTTGTGCCGTTGCCACAAAACAAAATAATATGCTGAATTCTCACCCTTCTCTGTCTGATACTCAATTACACTTTTACTAATTTGAGCTAAAGGTAGCCCGTGTACGGTGATAAAAGGGACAATTAGAGACTGTCATGTGATATTGAAAAATCCTCGAAATACATCTATAAGGAATAAACACAAACATAGCTATAATTGTCAGACTTATTATATTCACTACTGAATAACAACCACACTAGAAGATAAAAATACTTAGAGATGGTGTTCCTGAGGCAGGCCTGTTTTATACCTAAATACACTTTACATTGACCAATCGGTATCATAGCTCATGTCTCTTCTTTATCCTGGAATCCATGACTGAAAATCTCAATGTGGTGCCTGCCTGTCATAGTCACTGATGCTAAGAAAAATGTGGCAGGAAGAGTTAACTTGGTTTTAAAATGTGAGAAGAATAAAAAGTGTATCAATATCAGCAATGCATTCCTTTCCAGGGAACACATATTTTTTTTTTCTCTAAATAGAGCTTAGACAAAGACAATGGAAAAATTTCCCACTAAATTGTACATTTATATGTACTTTAAACTCTACGCAAACTGTTAGGACTTAGAAATTAGAAATAAACAGCTTAAATACAGAACAACATCTGAGAACATTTGTGTGCAATGAACCCCAAACTAAGAATCAAATTAAAGGTGATCTTAGCAGGACAATGAATGAAAATTATAAAATATTAGTAATAGTCAAACCTATGTTTCTTAAAAGTTCACAGTCATCAAAAATAGGCTTTAGGGGGCTGGAGAGATGGTTTAGTAGTTAAGGTGCTTGCCTGCAAAACCAATTCCCCAGTATCCATGTAAGCCAGATGCACAAGGGGGCACATGCATCTGGAGTTCATTTGCAGTGGCTGGAGGCCCTCATGCTTCCATTCTAGCTATCTCACTCTCTCCTTCTGTATATATATATCAAATATATAAATAAATAAAATATTTTAAAATAAGCTTTAAATTTCAAAATTACTTTTTTGTTTACAAAATTAAGCAGATAATCCATAGTATTTCAAAAAGGGTTTTTATTAAATATGATAGAAAATATGAAAAGTCTAATCCAGACATGGTGATGCATGCCTTTAATCCCAGCACTCAGGTGGCTGAGGTAGGAGAATTGCTGTGAGTTTGAGGCCAGCCTGATACTATATAGTGAATCTAAGTTAGCCTGGGCTAGAGCAAGACCCTACTTCAAGAAACTAAAATGAATAAATAATAAATAAAATAAAAAATAAAAAATCGCTCATTAAAATTTTATGTTAATGGTCCGTCAGGCCAAACTTTTATACCTGATTGAGAGTACCTTAAACATAATTATCTAAGGGGTAGGGTGGAAGTGCTTTCCTATAATCTCAGTACAGAGATGAAAAAAGTATTGCATCACTGGGAAGGTACCCAATGAACACAATGAACAATGAGACCCCAGCCCCTTTACTTCAACTAAGTGGAGAGAGAAGGACTATGAAGGAAAGCTAATCCAATTTAAACATCAGGAAGTTTGACACCAATCTCCCTATGCCCTGAAAGTAACCCTGTATCCAGCATACAAGCCAGAAATGGCAAGTTCTTTAATGACACATTGAATAATTGCACTAAGGACCACCAGAGATTCAAGGAAAAGTCTCATGAAGAAAATAGACAAAATTAAACACTTAGATGAACTCAGATGAATAGGGAATTCCAGAAGTAAAATGAAATATCAACTTTCATGAACATATATATATATGTATTAAAGCTATATAAATAACTAAAATGAATTGCATGGCTGAAGAGATGGCTTAGCGAGTTAAGGTGCTTGCCTAAAAAGACAAAGAACCCAGGTCCAATTCTCCAGGACACACATAAGCCAGATGTACAAGGTGGTGCATGTGTCTGGAGTTTATTTGCAGAGCCTGAAGGCCCCAGCATTCCCATACTCTCACTCATTCTCTCACTCTCTGCCTCTCTCTCTCTCTCTCTCTCTTTCTCTCTCTCTCTGCCTCTCTCTCTCTCAAATAAATAAATAAAAATAAAATAAAAGTTTTCAAAAAATGAATTGCAAATCCAAAATTTAAAAACTGGTGGAATTTCAAGCTAAGTTGGAGGAAATGTAAAAGTAGAATGTGTTGATTTAGTTATTTCTGCATAACTATGACCAAATACCTCACTAGACAGGTTCAGGTGGCAGGGTTGACTTTTGGCCTTGATTTGAGAAGTCTCATCCTCATGAAAGGGGTGTCCTGATAAAGTAGAACACTTCACATCACAGCAGGCCAGGAAACCAAGAAGGAGGAATACCTGCATATTTCTGGCTTTTTTTCCCCCTTTTCATTCAGTTCAGGCCTATACCCTATGGGATAGTGTACCAAATCTTCAGGTCATGTCGTTCCTATGTTTGACAATTTTACACATGTATATATATATATATATATATATATATATATATATATATATATATATATATATATAATGTATTTTCATCACATTCATGTCCATTATCCTCTCATCCCTTTCCACACCTTCTAATGCCATCCTTCTTTCCAACTAATTCCCTTCCTACTTTCATGTCTTCTTTTTTCTTTGACTGACTGTAGTAAATTGGGGTTGCTTGTATTAACATAAATTGGGGATTATTTACTGGAGTATAGGCAATTTGCTACGGACTAGTCCACTGATGATGAACAGGCGAAGAGCTACTCTGGGAAAAGCAGGTTCTTGTAAGTCTCACCCCATCCATTATAGAATGGAGAAGGGATAACTTTTATGCATTTATCTCAAGCTTTTGTGATTTCATGAGTGTATCTGCCGTATTGTATCCAGAAGACATCATTCCTCAGAAGTCTTCCCCACCCACCAGCCCTTGCATTCTCTCTGCTCCCTCTTCCACAATATTCAGGGTGGGTCTTTTAACTTAAATCAATTCTCTGTCAGATGAAGAGGTGTGCCTCAATCTTCTAGGTGCTTCCAAAACCAGTCAAGTTGACAACAAAGAGACACAATCATTCATATCCAATAGTAATGAAAATAATTATAATAACTGATAAGAAGGAAGAAAAATATTATTTATTATTATTATTTATTCAAAAATATTTGAAAATTCATTTTTTCCTGGAAGTAATTAGAATATATTCTCCACAAAAAATAAATGAATAAGTAAACTGAGTGAGTAAAGGGCACAGTTAAGCAAAGTCATGATGAAACAGTTTAGATTGAGAAAGAATGTTGCTCTAAGAAGAGCTGGGGAACTCATGTGTCACCAGATCCATGATGTGATCAAGAGCCACTGTAGTAGTTATATTTATAGAGAAAGCTAAATGACCCCACAGTATATAATTAGTAAGTTGTAATTCAAAGAAAAAAGTTGTGGAAAGGAAGACATTTTACAGTGTTATTTGGTTTAAATTTGCAAAAGATTTTCATAAAGATCACAAAATGGTTTAAGACCACAATCTATAATGTAAATTTTCTCTGTTGTTGGGGGGAAAGCATACGTTTAATGCTTGGGAACAAGAGTAATAAGGCTAAATCCTCAAATCTTATAGATGGAAAACAATAGAAATTCAAGTAGCATATCATCAACTAATAGCATAAATAGTTTGACATAGGGAAGAAGGGAATGATTTAAATAAATTTCCTCAATCATGAGGGGAGGGTAGGCTGAAGACAGATACTTTGGAAGCTGGACATATCTTGTACATATATTCAAATACAAAGAAATGTGTGAAGCATATGCAATGTGTGTACAGGAATCCAGAATGCAGTGGTATTGAGAAGTGGATTTGTAACTGAGCTTCCTGGAGGTCAAAGCATTTACAGAACAACTGGCTAATTGGTGAAGAAAGTTCTCGGGTTTTGAGTACTGGTGAGGAATATGAGTGAGTTAAATGCACACATATACACAACACACACACACACAAACACTTTCAATTTTTTTATTACAAATGGGAAACATTGGTTAGCACAGGAAAATATGATACAAATGAGAATGAGAGATGCTGTTCAGATATGCCTTGAAATATAGAGACTTTTGTCAAATAAACCATTATGATAAGTATCTCCAAAAGATGTTAGGTTTTGGCATGTCGAGCTACAAGCATGAAGTGTGACATCAGCATGAGATTCATATTAAAATGTTCCTTAGCCCTGAAATAATTGTGCAAATGGCTGTGTTTATCTGTGCATTATGGCATCAAAAAATAAGAAAGTGGGAGGAAGAGAGGCTCAAATGCCCTAATGCTCATATAAAATTAATTCAAACCATGAAAATCTATGTCTTTCCTTTTTCACAGCTCACTTTTTCAGTTGACACAGAGGCAGATCCATTAAGGACAAGATAAGATGTTGCCATCAATACAGAACAAGGAAGAGAAAAGTAGCTTTTCCCCTCTTCTGGTGTCATGGAATGTGTTCCTGTGCCACAAGGACACTTACTTTTACTTTATATTTATATTTTTGACATGATTCTATTGTAAGAACACTTAAACATGAGACTTGCTCTCAACAAATCTTAAACCACTCACTACAGTCATGGTGGACAGGAGCATGTGTAAAGATGTGTGGTCCTCCACCATGTACTGGCAGTCTCCTCTTTATTACTTTCTCCTTTATCTGAGTCATGTGTACCTTCTGCAGTAGCATTTTTGATATCCTCCCAAAAGCACAGCTTCTTCACAAGGGAATATACCTTTCCAGGATTGTTTAACACTCTCTCATTCCCCTTGCTTTCCTTCTTCACTGTAGGAATAAAACAAGCTTTGGTGTGTGTGCATATGCATGCATACAAGCCAGTGCAGGCTACCACACACATGAGGTAATCTGTCAGAGGACAACTGTGTGTGTCAGTCCTCACCCTCCACCTTGTTTGGATCTGAGTTTCTTCTTTACCAGGTTAGCTGACCCAACAGCTTCTGGGAGATTGTCCTGTCACTGTCTTGCTTCTCAATGTAAGCCCACTTGGATTACAGAATCTTGCACTACAATGCCCAGATTTTTCTGAACTTTTGGAGATCCAAACTCTGGTATTTATTACACTTGTGCAGGTAGTTTTTTATCCACCAAGCCATCTCCCTAACCCTTAAATAATTTGTTTCTGTGTCAATTTGATATAAAGTGAAAAGGGGGATGAAGAGATGGCTTAGTGCTTAAGGTGCTTGCCTGCAAAGCCTA
Source organism: Orientallactaga sibirica (assembly GCA_036365145.1). Classification (NCBI taxonomy): domain Eukaryota; kingdom Metazoa; phylum Chordata; class Mammalia; order Rodentia; family Dipodidae; genus Orientallactaga; species Orientallactaga sibirica. Next base: position 17,166,075 of record JAEOAD010000034.1, read on the forward strand.
TGGACCAAGGTTCGATGCCCCAGAACCCAAGTAAGCCCTATACACAGGTGATACATGTGTCTGGAGTTAGTTTGTAGTGGCTAGAGGCCCTGGTGCGCCCATTCAATCTCCCTTTCTTTCTCTTTCTCATAAGTAGATAAATAAATGAATAAAACATAAAATATTAAAAAAGTGAAAATGTGCTCCATGAAGACAGGGAATGTGCCTAGCCTGTTCAAGGCCATATCTCAAGGCTAATGATATTTATGTGTTTTGTTGAATTAGAGGAAGTGTGCTCACAGTGCATTGATTCACACAGAGATGGTTTTATGCAAGAAAGCCCGTGGGTTGAATAATCTAAAGAATGATGTTATATCCTCTGCAAAAGGTTACTAAAAGGTTATTAACACTTCAAAGGTTAGTATAAAAGGGGTGCCACTAATTTGAGACTAGCTTGGGCTACATAGTAAGTTCCAGCAAAAAGGAAAAAAAAAAGAGGAAAACTGAAAACTGAAATGAAAAACAATTGGAAGATGAAGAGTAGAAAAAGGTCTGAAGGAATGAAGTAAGGAAGGGAGTGGTGGTGGAAGGGAAGGAAGGAAAAGGAAGGAGGAAAGGAGAGGTAAAGAGAGGGAAGGAAGGAAGGAAAGAAGGAAGGAAGGAAGGAAGGAAGGAAGGAAGGAAGGAAGGAAGGAAGGAAGGAAGGAAGGAAAGAAGGAAGGAAGAAAGGAAGGGAGGAAGGGAAGGAAGAGGAAAGAAAGAAGGAATTAAAAGGAAGACGGAAGGAAGGATTGCTAATTAAAACATTTTATTCATGCATTCATGAGCAAGTAACCAATAAAATTGAGAAGAAGAAAACATGCAGCTATCAGGCACCAATGTCATACCAACCACTTTCAAAACTGCTGAGACATAACAGTGAATAAAACAGACATCTCTCCCTTCAGGGAACTTAGACTTTATCTTCAGAGATAAGTTAAAAAATTTATAGCCTATTTCTTACCATGATTTACTCGGGTTGCCAGTAAATATTATCTGATATAAAAATGTTAAGTTTCTAGAAAAATGAGAAAAATCTACTTTAAGCACAACTTTGTCTTCCTGTTGAATCAGCCCTCCAAGGATAGCAGAGGACTGATGGCTGAGTGGGTGTCGGACATAAGGTCGACTTCAATGCACTGAGAGAAAACTATGGAGCTCCCTCCTGAAGCACCTTTGGACCTGGAAAGAGTTCTGCCTGCGTCACTACTGATTAATCCTTGCCTTGGCTTTCTGTTGCCTCACAGTGAGCTAACTGTTACTTTAAATATTGATAACCAGGCTCGTACATCACAGAGCTGAGAGAATGACAGTTTCAGTGCATAATGACTAAAGCTTTCTACAATAATCAGATATTCAATAATTCATGAAAATATATCCCCCAAATCAAATTGGAAGCTATTTTGTGTAATATATTATTTAAAATTCAATATTATAATGCATACAACTTCTTCTTAGCCAGAGGAGCAGCGTTTCAAAATGTGATTATGTGCAGACTCTATTTCAAAGTGACAATTTTGCTTTTCATTTGTTTAACGGCTTAAGCGGAGGATTTCAACTGGAACTAAGTCACCTGACAATGAAACCAGGGCAGTCATAAGGAACTTTGCAAAAGTGACATTAAGGTCTGAAAACTGCACACATATTTGAATGGGAAATACATGCATATTTGGGGGAGAAATTTTAATTTGTTCAGTTCTATGTCAACTTGCTCCCAAATAGTCTTCTCAAAATTAACTGTACATTGCCATCATGTTAAAATGAAAAATGACATTCTAAAATTTACAGTCAAGAAGCCTTTGTCACATCCCAGATCTGAAGCCATCTCAGGAGCATTTAAAGCCATCAGTTCCAGTGTTTGCTGCAACTATGTTGTTGGGGATATTGTCCCAATCACCAGGTAAGTCAATATTCTGGCTTCAGGTTATTTTCTTCTTGGAAATAGGTCATTTTACTCCCTTACTTACCTAAACCTCTATGGAGATGGTGGCAAACACTGAGGAGATCAAAACTCCATCAAAGCAGAAATTCACAGGATGCAGAGAGCTTGACATAAAAGAGACTTATGCCCACCAAGGGTCATGGAACACTGCAGAACAGAGGCTAGAAGGATTATAGTATCTACAAATCCAGGAAGCAGTACCTTGATGCACTGTACCCTCCAACAGAGACTGACTGGTGTGGCATGACACCACAGTGAAGTACCAATAACCTCAGGGAAGAGGTCTCTCAGGGGAATGAGGATGGCAGAGAGGATGTAAGAGTATCATCCACTAAATATGACCCATTGGGCTGGAGACATAGCTTAGTGGTTACAGTGTTTGCTGACAAATCCAAATGACCCAGGTTTGAATCCCCAGTACCCACATTAAGCCAGATGCACAAGGTGGCACATGCATCTGGAGTTCCATTCTCTCTCCATCTGAACATTTCTCTCTCTCTCTCTCTCTCTCTTAATTAAATAAATAAATATTTTAAAGAGAATATGGCCCTTTTGCATTATGTTCATAGAGGAAAGTTCACAATAAAAAAAAGGATATGTGATACTAAATTCAGCTTTACCTGGTTTTCTAAATACAGCATAGACCATAACTCTCTGAACACTTTCAATGATGGTTATCTGCAATACTCATATTACTCTATTGTCACTTGTGGGCACTCAGCATAGATCAGGCCTGGGATGAATGTTGTAAGCTAACATGTTTTGTTTAGACATTGGACGCCATATGCTATCTCCATTTTACAGTGGAGAAACCTAAGGCATCATAGCACGTGGTGAATTTTCCAAAGATACAAGGTAGCAAGAATTAAAGAATCAAAAGATTATCTGTTTGGTTTAGTAGTTCTATTGTTTTCAGGATAAAGTATGATATGCAGTCAGGGATCTATATCTGCAAATGGTATGAATCTATAATAAATTTCTGAGCTCTCAATTATGTACAACTTTTTTTTTCTTATCACAGAGGAAACCTGGTTAGGAAAGACCAACATCCTTAGGTTTGGTGAAAAGAATGAAAAGTGGTGAATGAGCACTGACTGTTTGTATTTGGATAGCCTTGTGTAAAGAAACTGGCAGGTGACCTTGGATTTGCCATAATAAGATTTCCCTGAAGTGAAAATACTTATAGTGAAGAATATATGATTTTGAGTTATCAGATTCAGGACCAGATGACATCTCTGACCTTCAAGATCCTGGGAAAATTACTTAAAGTTTCTCTACCTCAATTTCCTCATGTGAGATATCTATATTAGTAATGACATAACAGAGCTATGAGAATCACATGGTTTCCTAAATGCAGATCCCAAGAACAAGTCCAACTACATAACAAGCTTTCAATCAACCTTACTGGTCTTGGTCATGTACATGTGGCTAGAATAAAGCACCCCACAATGTAGGGCCTCAGGGTTTGACTTTTTTTTTTTGACCATCTTGGAAAACTCACTTAACTATAGTTATTCTTTTATTATTCAAGTTTTATTTGTTGACAAGTTTTATATATGCATATCATATATTTTGAGTAACATCACCTCCCATTACCTTCTCTTTCTGCCTCCTATATCCTCTTTTACAGAACCCCTTCTTTGCATATGTAATCCCCTCCTATTATTTTCTTTTTTTAAATATGAAGCCTTATTTTAAAATGTTGTAATGCTCAAAAATGGTAGCTGTCTCCCATAAATGTAAGAATGTTTAAGATATCAACACATTATTTCATAAGTTATATGTATAATGCTTTCAACTGTTTCACCAAACTTCTCAAATAACTGTCAAGAGTTTTGTTTTGCTATAAACCCAGCACAGTAGAACACACAGCATTTGAGCTAAGAGGTAACCATGAAATACTTATGTGATTAAAGTTACATGAGCACACAGATTTAAAGACAACTGAGTGCTAAACCAGAAGTACCTTCTTGCTTTTACTTGGGGATGGGAGGGAAAGAAACTGATCTGCCCTAAATTGAGCAATTGTTTGGGAACTATGAGAGCTGAGAAATTAATTTTTGTTCTTTCCCCCATTATTTTCTATCTATCACCTTCTTCCACATTCCACAAAGCCCCTTCTTTCCAACTAGTGCCTCTTCCATTTTAATTCTTTCTCTCTCTCTCTCTCTCTTCCCCTCTTCCATCATACATGTTGATATGATGATGAGTAAACAATAGCCAGCAGCCACTGATGGTTTAACTATCACAATTTTGTTTGCTCATTTATTAGATGGCATTTTTAGGAAATTGACCTTTCTGAAAATAGGTTAATGAATATTTTAATAAAATGTTAAAATCTAAGATGGCAATAGCACGTCTTTGGTTTAGCACTCATTGGCTAGGAGAAGCAAACATGGTGCCCAGTGGAAGAATGTTAGAACAGAAGAGCTGATTATGTTGTCACATGCATATGATGCCAGCATTTTGGAGACAGAGGCAAGGGGACCACAAGTCTTAAGCCATACAACAACAATGAACAGGAACAACAAACTGAAGCACACACAAAAAGGCAGAAAAGAGAAAGATTTTTTTTTTTTTTTAACCTTGAAAGAAAAATAAAAACACTCCTGGACAGGGTAATTAAAAATTTACAGGAATTTTAATTAAACATGTTCCTAACCTAATAGGATTTAAGATCAAAAATTGGGGCTGAAGAGATGTCTCATTAGGTGAAATTTTTGCCATGTAAACATGAAGACATGAGTTCAAATTTCCAGAACTTATATAAAAGTGCCACACCTGTAAACCTGTAAACTGAGGAGTCAGAAACAGACAGATCTTTAAGGTTCACTGGCTATCCAATTTAATGAAAGACACTGTGTCAAAGAATAGGGTAGAGAACCACTGACAATGATCTCTGATGTCCACCTCTGGCATCCACAAACACATGCATGTGCAAGTCACACATGTACACCCCCTACAAATATGTATACACACATGCATACATGCCATACAGACATATACACAAATAAAAAGAAGAATAGGAATTATAAAATGAATTAGAAAGTTATGAAAAAAGGCCTACTTCAAATATTTTTCTGTTATAATTTTGTAAATACTAACTAGTTTAGATAATTTAAACTGTTCAAAGTTTTTTGGCTTCAAAAAGTATAAAAGAAAATTCAACACAATTCTGATCAAGTAGCTGTTCTCTAATATTCTTAGGCATCTCATCTACTTCATGTTAAGTTCAGACTACATTGAGATGTTAGGAAAAGGAGTTTTGCAAGGTCAGATCCCATGGCCACAGCCCCTCTCAGTGACAGTGACCACTGTCAAAGCCAGTTTACAGTCATCCCTCATATTCTCCCCTTTTTAGTCCATGTGCTGTCTAAGCATAATGAGTTTAATGAATTAAAACAGCATGAGACGAACTCTCCCCTCTCTATAAGACTCCATTAGCATAATGAAATATGCAAAATGTTAATTTTTATACTATCTAAAAACAACAGCCACATTCTTTTTCCTACAAGAAAATATGTCACCTTAAAGAGATTGAACTGATCAGTACAACAGATGGATTAAATTAACAAAAGAAAGAGAAGTAAAGCCAGCATCCAAGTTTCAAGAGTATGCTGCTGGCTCTACCCCAGGACTTGAAATTCCACAGTATATCTGTGGAAATCCATGCAATTTTCAGCCCCAAACATGGGCACTGTTATCAACTGCCCACTCACATGCATATGGTATGGTTTGAAGGCCACTGACTTTTCTCATTAGTCTAGCACATTGTGTAAATGTCTGAATAATTTATTTTCTTCCTTCCATGCTCCTTGCCTTCTTTTTTTCATGTAATTCTTTTTTTAAATGTTTATATTGACAAATTTCATGCATGTATCTAATTATTTTGATCATAATCCCCTTCTGTTACCTTCTTTATTACTCCTTCCATGATCCTCCCTCCACTGAGCCCCTTCCTGTCCAAGCAGCTACTCTTCTATTTCGATATTTTGGTATTCATTTTTCTTTTTTTTTCCTCCACCATCATACATGTTGAAATGTTGATAGACTCTGTATTGTGTAGGTCTAATGTAGGTAACAACAGCCACTATGAGGTCATGAATACAATGGCCACTTCTTGTCAGGAAGACAGATTTTCAAAGCACTCCTCCCCATCCCCTGACTCTTACATCCCTTTTACCACCTCTTCCTCAGACTCCCTGAACCTCACTTAGTATGATGTAGATGTATCAGTCAGTGCTGAGCTTTTCCTGCCCCTTCTTCCCAGCACATAGATTAGTTTTGAGTCTCCCTATTTGTAGAATGAAACTTCTCTGGCTAAAGGTGAGTCTTAACCTCCTACACTGTGCCTGGCCCTTGCTTAAGACAAAATCTAAGTTGATTAGAAATAAGGATGTGGCTGCTAAGTGCACTGAGTATATCATCTCCTAGGAAAAAGGGATATGGCATATTGCTCATAAAAATCACTTGCATAGTGGGGCTGTGGAGATGGCTTAGCAGCTGAGGTGTTTCCTGCAAAGCCTAAAGACTCAGGTTTAATTTCCTAGTACCAACACAAGCCAGATGAACAAGGTGGCACATGCATCTGGAGTTTGTTTGCAGTAGCTGGAGGCTCTGGTATGCCATTCTCTCTCTCTCTCTCTCAAATAAATAAATATAATATTTTTTTTAAAATTGCTTAGTAATTGAAAGTAAGTACAGACCTGATGGTTGAGAAGCAGAAAATGAAACTGTGTGTGCATTTGTGTATGTGTGGGTTTTGGAGGGATGAAATAATGTATGCACATGCAAATTCTTGGCAATGAGAGAACAGTAGATGAGAAGAGTTCCAAGATGATTTCCTCTTATATGTGCAGTAAACCTGTACATGTCAGTTACTGTGGGCCAGGTAGAGGTAAGTCTAGAAAGAATCCTAAGGAAGTGATCATGGGTCATAATGGGATTTGACGAGGAGGTTATGCTTCATTTTGAGGGCAATAAGAGACCCTTAGAAGAAATGTTGTCAGAAGGAGAGGAAAGTAAGTATTTGTATATGAACATTATCTCTGTGGCTACAAATAAAGAAAAATTGTGCATGCATGCATTACATAAGCATTCATGAGTTAAGTCACTAAAGAACATAGGTGAGATGCAAAGAGAAGGTAGAGCTTTTATCAAGATATCTCCCTGAGATATCCATAAAGGAGATATGTAAGGAAGCCATGCAAGCTCCCTTTCAGTATCTGGGATTCTGCTTGTGTCTGAACTATCAGGGCATCCATGCTGGACTTAAAGGCACAGTTAAAACCACTGGTCAGAAATCACAAAGCCAAAAATTTTATGTTGAGAAAGGTGATATATTCCTTTTGGCTACCATCTGGCTTTTTGATTGAGACTCTGGATCTTTGCCTTATAGTTGCCCATGTTGTAACAAAAATTCCTTGCAAATGAATTAGACCCCTTATATCTTCATTTGCCCAAGCTGTCAAGAGTATATCAACCCAGTAGTTTCCCAGTATCATTGACCTTGTAGTAAGGAAGAAGTCCTTTGGTCAGGGCTGAATAAGAATCAGAAACCTTCCTCTATGCATGTGCAAGATGACCACCAGTCCCAGCTGTGGGAGATAGCATGCACACTGGGTGTTCCAACCAAAACCATTCCAGCTCATTACATTAAGCATATCATCCTTGAAGATATTTATCCCAACCATCTGTCAGCTTCTCACTTGATTTTCACCTTCAAGATTAAAGGTATTTCCAGAGTCACTGATAAAAGACACTTTAGATAAATACATTTACCTAGTATCTTAGCCTGCTTTAGCCACTGGAACAAAATACCACAGGCTGGTTAGCTTAAACAATAGAAATTTATATTCTTATAATTCTGAAAATAAGTCCAGAATAAAAGTGGCTGCAAAATCAGCTCCAGGTGATGGCTTTGTTCCTGGCTTTCAGATATCTGCCTTATATCTAGGTAGGCTTTCTTGAATAGATTAGATACATAGAAAGATAAATGATAGATGGATAACAGATAGATGGATGGTAGATAAAAAGAATGAATAAACATGTGTATATTCTCATAAGAAAATATATGTGGGGCATATGTGGTACACATATGTGTATTTGTATGTAATATTCAAGAGTGTATGCAGATGTGTATGCCCTGTGAAAACATGTATGCAGGACACAGGAGGATATTGAATGTCCTTTTCTGTCATTCTTCCCCCTTATCTCAATGAGACCGCATATCTCACAGAGTAGGCACCTTGCCATGTTTCAATTAAACTGGCTGTTAACCAAGACCCAGCAGTCCCCATGACTCTGTACCCCACATCTGGGGTTAGAGACATGTTAGGCATTGTAGTTTGAGTGTAATAGTTTGAATTTATGACCCCATAGAATCAATATTTTATTAAAATTGAGCTTGTAACTGGAGCCCCTAACAAGCAGATCCCTGCTCTGGGACCATGTCACTGGAGACAGATTTCAGTCCAGCCCTACTGTGAGTTTGTAGAACAGTTTGAGCTCTGCAGTGTTGTGGTGCTGGCTATTGCTGGTGTCTCTCTGCTTGGATCTATAGAAATGAGCCAATTCCTTCAGCCATAGATGGTGTTCCCCTAGAATTTGTAAACTAAAAATAAACCCTTTCCTCCTATAAGCTGCTTCTGCTTGGGTGCTTTTCCCAGCAACGAGAAGCTTACTTCAGCACTCCACTATGTCCCCATTATTACATGGGTGCTGAGAATCAAACTCTAGTCATTATGCTTGTGCAGTAATCCATCTCTCCATTCCCTAGAAGCTTTATTCTTATGACTTTATTTAGCTTTAATATTTTATATTTTGCAAATATAACTCCACTGGGGATTTTGATTTCAATACCTGCTTTGGAGACAAACATATATTGAATCCATAGCATCTACTTTTATTAAGAGGCCTTAAGGTCATATCCAACTGCATTTTCTGTAATACGGATTCACCATCAGAAGTGTAAACATTATCAAATGAACATTTTTTAGTCTATGTATTGGAAATCAGTCCTGCTTTCCACTCTTGTCACCTTTTTCAATCCCTTTACAATATCCTCTTCACTCCTGGTTATGTTGTAAGCAGATTCCCCTCCATCTCTTAATTTCATGAAGTTCTTTTCACATTAATGATGCAGTCATTTATTTTAATGTACAATTTCATCTCTTTTCTGCAAATATTTCAAGGAGGGCTCAGATGTGGCAAATTGTCCTTATCTCTTCCCATGCTAGCTTCCAAACTTCTTTGTTTTGCTTTTTACAAATTGTTTCTTTTAAAGAAAATCATCAAAGAGTTTATTATCCCTTATTCCTCTTTGCAGTCATGGTCTGCTTTATGGATATGGCAACTGTTTAGTCACTCAGGGTTTTGTGTTTAGGAGGTTAAGGCATATTTTAATGATCTGTCCAAATTATCAATGATATTCATATTGAACTAGGGTTTGGAAATTGTGGAAATTACCCCATATCCGAATCCTGTCATCTATTGACCCTAAACTTACTCATTGTCATTATAACACCAAATCATTCATTTCTCTGTGCCGTTATCACATTATTTTCTAGTAACTTCAACATCTATGGAGCTCCAGATCAAGTACTTAACTTCTGAGTTCTTTAACTTCCTTTTCTTCCTCAGTATTTTATGTTCTCCTATGGTTACACTGCAACAAGGTTATACTCTTGACCTTGTCATAAAGATTCATCACTCTGTAACTTTAGCTTTGTGATATAGAAATTAAACACGTCAATTCCTAGCTCCTACTTCCCATCATTCTTGTAAATGGTGCTCTAGTTCCTCCCAAAGCAGCAATTCTTAAACATAGTCCATATTCCTAATTAGTCACCATGCCACATTTCATTTTTCAGTTATTCAGTACTTGATAACAAAGAATATAATTTACATAACATACCAAGTTAAGTTGCAAGGTGAAGAGTATTTGGGAATGTGGTGGCTTCAGATGTCTCCTATAGACTCATGTGTTTTGAGTGCTTTGTCCCCAGCTGATGGCAATTTGGGATGTGGTGCCTTGCTGGAGGAAGTGTGTTTCTGGGAACAGGCTTAGAACCCAGCATTCCTTTGCCACAGTTCAACTGGCTGATATCTTCTATCTGCTGTGGTAAGGAGTTATTTCCAGCATATGCTCATGCCATATTTCCCCCTGCCTTCATGAAGCTTCCACTGGAGATAATAAGTCAAAAATCAATCTTTTCCTCCCATCAGGAACTTTTGATCAAGTAATTGGTCCAAGTAGCAATATGGTAACCATAACAGAAACTGGTATTAGGGTCATTAATGCTAGAATCCTGACTGTGTGGCTTTTGATCTTTTGGGACTGATTTGTGAGAGGAATGTAGAAAGATTTGAAACTTTAGAGTAATGGGCACCTTGAAGTTCTCTAAGAAGAAATTGCTAGACCATTTTGGTGAGAGATGAAAGACCTAAATGGAGAAAGAACTGTCAACGATGGAGGCACAGCTCTTTAGGGGAAAAACTTTCATGTAACTGGGCTAAAAGTAATCTCTGTGAGAGGCTGGTTGTGTTCTGTCTGTATAGTGAGAAAGTCAGAAGGACTGAATTTAGAAGTGATGGGCTGATTATCAGTAGAAGAATATAGCCATGAAAGAAATGAAAGTTTCAGTCAGAACACAGACCAGTTCGGGTGAAATTATTTGAGAGATTACTACCAGTGAGATTGGCCCAGTATTCGGACAGTAGCAATGATGCTGAAGAGTTTTCCTGCTCTTCAAAGTTGGACTTATTTCCCCAAGAATTAAGAAATTCTATAGTCAACTGGCACTATGGGAGTATAATAAATTCAGGAAAAATGGTGCTGTTGGATTTGTAATGGGGTTTTGGGACATGACACTTTGTTGATGTAGAGCAGAATCATAGTCCATGAATAGAGGCTATGAAAGACCACAACATGGAGCCATAGATTACAGTGGTGACCCCAGGATTTTGGAGATGCCACTACTATGGTACAGATGTCGAGAGCTACTGCTCAGCTTAGATTTACCCTGGGTCTTAAGAGTCTGTTTTTGGAGTCCTGAGGACTTCATCATGGTTCTCATATACTTGACAAAGAACCTAGGGATTTGATGTTTGCCCTGCTTATTATGGATCTTGCATTTGTTCACTGTTTCTTTGATAAGCTCAGTGGCCTCTTTTGCATTAGGAATATTTACTTTGTGCTATTATTTTCATTTCATCTTTTTTAAAAAATATTACAGGCTTACAGTTAAGAGGCTGTCATGACTTTCAGATGAGAATTTGGACTTTGGAATTTTGATCAGAGTTGGGATTGATAAAAAAGGCAAGCACTTTTCAAGTTGTAATGATATTGCCATGAGTCTATGAGGGCTAGAGGTGGAATGTGGTGGTTTAAATCAGATATCCCCCATATACTTCTCTTTGGAATTCTTGGTTGTGAGCTGTTAGCAATTTGAGAGCCTTGCTGGAGGAGGTGAAATTCTTTGGACAGGCTTAGGAGTTTCACAGCCCAGTTCTACTTATCCAGAGCTCAGAACACTATTGTTGATATCTTCCACCTGCTGGATCAAGGAGAGATGCCCAGCCTCTTGCTCATTCCATGCCTTCCCCTGAAATCATGAACAGGAAACTTTCCCTCAAGACTGTAAGTCAAAATAAACCTTTTTCCTCCAATAAGTTGCTTTGTATTGGGTGTTTTGTCTCAGAAGCATAAGGTATCTACAACAGGGAAGAATTACATAACTAAAAATGCAGCATGCTTCTAAAATTACTGCTTATCTATGTATGGCACCTGGAACCCAGCTCCTCACTGCAAAGAAATTGTTTTGTCAGAACTCTATGTATAACATCACTTCTATTCCTTTATAACACTTTCCAGTTTATGCACACTGACCAAATTATCCTCAAATATTTTTCTGCAAAGTATTTTATCTGTTCAACATCATATTTCTTAATTCCTTTTATGTTATGAATAGCTGTCTTTAAAAAATATTTTATTTATTTTGATTTATTAGAGAGAGTGTATGAGAGTGAAAGAAGCAGATAGAGACAGAGAGAATGGGTGTATTAGGGCCTCCATTCAATGCAAACAAACTGCAGATGCATGTGCCACCTTGTGCATCTAGCTTACATGGGTACTGGGGAATGGAACCAGCATCCTTAGGCTTCACAGGTGAGCACCTTAGCCACTAAGCCATCTGCCCAGACCATGAATAGCTATTAATATTAACAAGAGTTAATATTAGTACATGCATGCAACATGAATGACAGGGTTATAAAAGTCAGGTTGGTTCCACGTTAAATATATACATATTGCTTCCTAAACTCCTTATGAAAAAAATACATTTGTTTTTAAAATATGTATTTCCATTGATGTAGATTCTTAATGCTGAATAATAGATATAAAGTTACCTCATTTTGATCACTATTTGACAATTCATCATTATTGAGAATAGACATGTTTACATAAGTTTATTTTATGTCATTTTCCCCTTTTGTTATATGCTTGCTCATATTTGCCAATAATTCTATTGATTTTTTTGTCTTATTCCCTAATGATTTATGCAATACCTTATGCTTTCAGAATATTTATTTCCTCAGCAGGTATCATTTTCTAGTTTGTGGATTGCCACACTTAACCTTATGATCTATTTTGACTACCAAGAATTTTTAATTTCATTGTGGATAAATTTCCAGAAAAGCTGATTAGGGCTTATTTAAGGTGATATTCTCTAAAAAGTCATTGTGATACTCATTTATCATTTAAAAGTAGATTTAGGGTGTTGCCTTTCATATTTAAAGCTTTAATTCATTGGGATTAACATTTCAAAGTCAGGTTTATTAAAGTATAATTCAGTAAAAGAAGATGAAAACAATGATATATATATATATATATATATATATATATATATATATATATATATATATATATATATATATATATATATATATATATATGGGCTTTCATTATTATGGCTTTGTCCTAACATAAGATAAAATCAAAGATAATATATTTGTTGATGAATATTTTGTTTGTATCCAATTTTTGGTAATAGTAAATAAATCTGCTATGAACATGTGTACACCCTTTTCTTTGAACAAATCCCTTCATTTCCATGCAGTAAATGTATTGCTGGTTCATATGGTATGTGTACATTTAATCTTACAAATGACTGGCATATTCTTCTAGAATATGCATATTCATTACCAGTACTTGAGGATTCTATTCACTTTGTACCCTTCCCAGTGACCACTATGAACAATGTATATGTACTTTAGCCATAGGTGTAGCCATAGATCTTTGTTCTCTGAATTAAACTTTCATGACAACAGAAGATAGTTCTCCTAATCTCATGTATATACTGATCATTTGTATCTCCTTTAGTGAAATAATCGTTCAATTATTTCATGATATTTTTAGCGTGGCTGATTATTTAACTGTTATTGAGCTAGAAGAACTCTTTGTACTATTATACTAGTGGTGACTTCTTTATCTCAGACATGGATTTTCATTTCCTTTATTGTCTCTTTGGAAGAGCTACAGTGTGAATTTTTGATAAAGTCTAATTTGTAATATTTCCTCTTATCCTCATTATTTTTATCATTCTAATGAATCATTTCTTAACCCAATGCTATGAAGACTTTTTAACTCTTTGACTTCTTATGAAATATATCTTTTATATTTTAGGTTTTATAATTAATCTCACTTTTATGTTTTGAGTGATTTTTTCATGTTTAGGCTATGTTATTTCTTCTTCTTCTTTTTAGTATGAACACTGACTTTTTAAAATGGCTTCAGGAGATACTATCCTTTCACAATTAAATTGCCTTTGAAAATTGCTCAAAAGTGAAATAAAGTTAGAAGTAGGGATGTGGGTTGTGACCTTCTCATCATGGGGAAGCACTTTATTCTGTTGATGGGAAAGAAAGTTTTCATCCTTATAAGATCTTCAGTGGGTGTTGTGTTTTAAATGTGAACCAGATTGGTGTATGTTGCAGTCAGTTTGCATTGCTGGCATAAATCACCTGACCAAAAGCAACTTGTGGGGGAAAAAAAGGGTTTATTTTGGCTTATAGGCTCTAGGGGAAAGTCCATGATGGCAGGGAAAAACAATGGCATGAGCAAAGGTGGACACCACCTCCTGGCCAACAACAGATGGACCATAGCAACAGGAGAGTGTGCCAAACACTGACAAGGGGAATCTGGCTATAATGCCCACCTCCAACAATATACTGCCTCTAGTAGGTTTCAATTCCCAAATCTCCATCAGCTGGGAACCTAGCATTCAGAACACCTACGTTTATGGGGGACATCTGAATCAAACCACCCACAGAGTATGATGGGGTTATAACTACAGATATGTATATTATGGAGATTACAAAGACATCAAAGGTACCTGGGGAACTGGGAGCTCTGGCCTACTCACTCCCCTTGCACATACTCCTCAGTGCATGGGGATCAGGGATGTTCCTAGACTTTCTGATGTGCACCACTTGCCTATGTGTTAATAATTAGTATGAGTAAAACTTGTTTTAAGATAATATTAATATTTAAGATCAGATACTTCATGTCTGGCAACCGTATATTTAAAAAGTTTTAGCTTTCCTAGGCCTACTCTTTAATCACATAAATGCCTTTATTGTCAACTTTTTTTCTAAGTATCATAATTGCCATGGCAATTACATAGAAACTAAATCCCAGTTTTGTAAAGATCTTGATAATTATTGTTCCAATCCATCATAAAGTATCATATATATATATATATATATATATATATATATATATATATAAAATATGTAGATAAATTTGAGATACAATTTGCATTCTAGAAGTACTGAGCTTTCTGTGTTGAAATGTCAACTATATGTATATGCTAGAGGGTGTATAGTTGCATGTTCATCAGCAAAAATCAGATTGAAATTGATGTCCAAATACTCTAGTACAATGTTTCAGTGACATCAGGGCACACATACACAGAAGTTAGGGAGGAAGACATAACACAATCATGGATTCCAGTAGTTCATAGAAAAACCTACCTAGGAGCATGCTGGGTAAATGTAAGGATCACATACAACTAAATAAAAGGCATAGAATATACTAATACTTTGGGTTTATTTCTTCTTTCAGTTTTTTATTGCAAATGAAATCAAAGATTTCTTGCAAAAATGGTAATTTCTAACCTCAGAAGCAATAAACATGTATACAAATGAGAAAAGTGGCTAGGACTGCTGAAGTCCAATGACAAGCTCTCAAATTCATATAAGACCAGAACAAATAAGACATGTTCAGAGAGTCAGGCCATTGACCATGGAGAACATTGGATAAATGAACGTCTTCTTAGAGAGCAAAAGCAGAGTCCAAAGCAGAAAGCAACATTGCTATCTGTGGAGAGTGAATTTACAATTATCAGCACATACAGTTTAATTATTGCTATCGAGATAAAACATGCATTTGTTTTCCCTTCCACTCTCAGAAGTTGGTTTTCTTCTGGTGCCAGCACTATTGTACTACTTTATAACAATGAATTTGGCATGTCAGTAGAGGGCAGACAATTCTGTATCCATTAGTAAGTTCTTAGAGCTACAAAAATATGATTAAAATGGATATTAGGTTGAAATGGGAATGACTAAAGTATTGTCCTATAGGCCAATGGTGATTGCATAGGGTGTACATGGATACTTGGGTGGCTTGAAGAGTGGGGTATAGTAAAGAATACATACTTTTCCTCAAAATATAGTCCTGTTTTCTATTATCAATAGATGTCCCCTTCCTTCCACTTTCTAGTTGGGTTCATTACTGTAATTCCATAAATTGCATGTCCTAATTTCATCTACAGTTATGTTTTTGGAACTGCAAGATAGATGGCAAAGAGAACCCATTAGTAGAATATTTCTGAAAATGAAAGTTTTTTACAATGACATCCTCCATCTTTCTTGTGTTAGGAGAATAATAATTATTTGATTTTTGAATCCAGATATAAACCCCATATTCTGAGACTAGGATACTCAACAAACTACCCCAAGTCTATATTCATGTGAAAGCACAGAGCCACCTGGCAATTAGGTTAAGTCAGACAAACATAAACTTATGCAAGTTAAACAACTGGGGAAAGATGGGAATTAGTTTATGATAAATGATAAGCATCTCTTTTTTAAAACTTTTTAAAAAATTTATTATTATTATTTATTTATTTTTGGAGAGAGATACAGAGAGATACAGACAGAGAAGGAGAGGGAGACAGACAGAGATGGGCAGTCTCTCAGCTGCTGTGAACGAAATCCAGATGCGTGCGCCCCCTGGTAGGCAAGTGCGGCATTGCGCCCTTGTGTCACTTTGCATCTGGCTAAACATGGGACCTGGAGATTGGAACCAGGTTCTTAGGCTTAGCAGGCAGGCGCCTTAACCGCCAAGCCATCTCTCCAGCCCAAGCATCTCTTTTGGGACTAGAGAACTCAACTATAAACTCTAGGGAAAAACTGTGAAAATCATTGTGTAAAGACATTGTTGCATGAACCAACATATATAGATACTAGATTAAAGCTTGGGTTATAGGAAGAACAGTTGGGGACTTACTCTTGATAAAATTTCAGTTTAAAGATTTTCCCCAAATATCATTCCACAGAGATGCTAAGACTTCAAACAAAGGAAAATTGTACTGGGAAAGTTAACCCCGTGTTGGTACAGGGAGTTATAAGTCAGCACCTAGGAAAGTGAGGAAAGAAAAAGATAGATAATGTAAAATAGAAGGTGAGTATAGAGAGGAGAGGAAGCGGGGAGAGAGAACAGAGAAAGAAGCAGGAAAAGATTAAGGTTGGTCTTCATGATGTTCTCTCCACCATTATGAATGTAAAATTAGAATAATATAAATAAAAAATAAATTTAAAAATCAAAAAAAAAAAAAAAGAAAAATTGTACTGCCTTAAAGAACCACAGAGTGGAAATGGAGCCAACCACATGGTAGGAAAGAGTAGAAAAGAATATCAAACAGGAATAATTAAACTCAGAGAGCAACAGTGTACATAGTACTTTGTAATAGCTGAATGAAACCTGAACTATAAATGTGCTTAGTAGGATCCCAGCAGCCCAATTAAAGATGAAAATATGCTGAAATGGAACAACTAAACTCTGGAACTTAAGTTCACATTAAAGAACTACCTAAAAAATATAGCTATACTTATAACAAAAAAACAACATTTTTAAGTAATATATCAAAATTAAGGACCCCAAACATACTGTTGAAGTGTTGAAGATCCATGTGCAGAAATAGAAGAATTTAATTCAAATATGGGACGTTGATTCCCATTCAGTGAAAATGGCAATAATACTACATATAAATATTTTGGAAGAATTCCAGTAGACTTTCATAGACTGGATCTCAAAAAGTAATCTATGAGTTTAATATAAAGGAATGGGTAGAGAAATAATCAATTGGTTAATAATATATAACAGTTTAGTAATGGAGAACAAAAGGTCTTTGGACAGTATCTTCACACAGGCTATAAAGATTAATAAATGCCAAACTTAACTTATTTTATTTAATTACTTGAGAATGATAAAAATATGCTTTGTTCTAAGAAGCTGTAGGAAAACAAAAGAATTTGGGATGTCACAATGTGATGAGATGAGAAGACAGTGCACAGTTACTCCACTCCTTGGTTAATAGATATTAATTTCTAGTAACCACATGGAATGTTTTTCTGTGACAGATTAGGCATTTACAAATTGTCATAGACTAATTATCAACAGAAATCTTTTCCACATTCTGATTTCAACAGTAAGTTACAAAGTGAATATTTTGCTGAGCATGTACACCACATCTGTATAAAATATTTGATAAGATATTGAAAAAAAAAAAAATCCTCATCAGTTACTATAGCAAATTCTCATGCAGTGAACTGCAAATCAGGAGAGAGAATGATGTGATTCTTGGCTCTATCAAGTTATCTTTCCTGCTCATAGTTTATTCTTTTATCAGATGAACTGAAAGAATTAAGTACAAACTCAGAACACTATGACTACCTTTGCATTACACTCTATATCTTCTTTGTTATTCTAAAATGTCTCACAAATGGCTAGTTCTGAGATTTTTTTTTTCCTACTGAAAATTTTCTCCTCTCTGTATTCACATTATATCTTCTTGCATGTTGAACTTATTTCCCATCACATTCATGAAACCTTCCACTTTCTCAACTCAATAACATCTTACTTGAAGTCAGCATATATTCAGTGATGTATTTCATTGACTCCATTTATACTATCTGTAACAAGGTACAGTCATAAGATTTGAGGTCTGACTGCTCTTGGATATTCACTTATTTTGGAGAGGATCATCGAATATTTTTGGAGACAAGTCTGTGCTTAACCACCTCACACAAATATCTGAACATTATTTTAAATCAGCTAACCAAATTATAATTTATCAAATTAATGTATGAAAAACTCTTTCTGAAAGCATCATGAATACTATCTTTTTCATCCTGACAAAAAATGATTTATGATATATAGAAAAATCTTATATGTACTGTATTTAATTATTTCACATATTAGAGAACTTAGAATCAATGTTATTCAGCAATTTAAACAAGATTTCCTAGTTATTAACTAGTAAGTAGACAAGCAGAATTTAAATATGAGTCTGTTCAAAAGCATGATACTTCTATGCTAGAATTTACACAGCCTTGCTTTCTTAAAAGGTTCTCCATTTTCTGTAAAAGAGATGTTTCCAACTGGCTTTGATAATAAATTCTCCTCCTCTATGCTAAATGTCTGGTTTGGTCAGGCAGAATATCAATTTTCTTCAAATATTCTTAAAATTTCAAGAATAGATGGTCACAAGAAAGTTAAATGTAAATTAAGAAATGGGAAGATCATGAATCATTGTGAATAAATGCTTACTTATGAGAAAGTCTTTTATATTATTAGTTTATAAAATCTGTATTTTCCATCCTCAGTATATTTTCTTAACTTTTGAAGCTGAACTAGGAACTACATAGTTTTTATGTATTTGGGGAGTCTAGTTCTTGAATTCTGACACCCTATTTTTTCTTTTTTTCTTGTAAGTGAAAACTGAAATATATAGGAAAATGTTTTGGTGATTATCAGAAATGTGTTTATCTCCTCTTTTTATAACACATTCTTTTCATTTCTTAAAGACAGCCAGATTTGTAGCATGTATGGTTGCAATAAAAAATCTCTTCCATATTCCAGCCAGGTCACTCCATGTTCCACCCCAACAGCATATGGTGTTTTCAGCAATAGTGTCTTACCATTAGCCTTTGGAGGGTCATTAAGTACTCTGATAGAAATCTGTCTTCTTTTGGGAAACCTTGTAGGTCTCACTGATCAACAGCTCATTGTGGATTTTGAGCACATGCTGGTATTGTGAGTTACAGGTCAGTGATATGGGAAAAGAAGGAAGAAAAATATAGGTAGTCTGAAAGAGAAAGAGAGAGAGAGAAGAGCAAGAAGAGAGGGTAAGAGAGAGGAACAGGAGAAGGTTGAGGTTAGTCTTCATCCTACCCTCTCCAGGCCCCTGTGATTCAGGTGTTCTCTCTAAGCACCTGAAGAAGGTTCTGTCTTTAGTATGTCTTTCAGGATATAGGATTTTTTGGAACCATTTCAAATTGGGTCCAGTTTTTCTTCCCCAGACAGTTAGCTTGTCTAGTGCCATAAGGTGCAACATGAGCTACTGGGGGAAAATGACCAACATCTGCCTAAGTAACTCGTGGTCTAAACTACCCAGCAGCAATCAACCTGACTTGACAAGTACGATAGTGGCACAAGCCATGATGAGTTACCAACTGCTCTTGGTTTGGCTAATGGATCTGCTCAGTGGAATGGAACCCATACCTGGAACTAGAAAACAAGTCAGAACCATATCCAAAAATGTTCTCTGTCCAATATCAAGCTCCCACCAATAGTGGGATACAAGAGGGCCTACACCCATTAAATTCCCTTTAAAACAATAATGGTTATCCATGTTTCTTGCACTGACCTCACTCTCCTTTGGAGAATTTGCTTCTCTTTTTCAGATGGATGTAGAACCTGAGGAGAGAATCAGCCCATCACACCTCCCCAGGGCACCAGCTGAACCCATAGAATAATTGGGGAAATGAGAAAGGGTGCTGCTTTCTCAGGGAACCTGGTATCAGCATGGGGTGAAGGAGATAGATACACAGAACACTCAACCCCTACCAAACAAGAGATCCAGAGACACAGGGACTCCCAAGACCTCATCATTGAAATAGATGTAAAATGAACCCAACATAGCTTAGGGAAATTCTCAGAAGAGGGGGCAGACGATTGTTAGAGTCAAGTTGGGTCACTATGCACAGAGACATTGCCTCAATCCCATAACTGATGGTTATCCCCACAATGAAGGACCCACAATCCCCAAGGGGGGAGGACAGGGAAAAGGCTAACAGTGGTACCATCATGGCTGTATGCACATTATATAGATAACTAATGAAAAAATTAATATAAAAAATTCTCTGACCTTTAACTCCTGATTTTCTGGATACTATTTTAAATGTGTATACTTTCTACCAAAGAACCTGGTATTGAGTTTAAGGAATAGTTAATGGTGAATAGCAGGCCAGGAGAGGCAGTTTATAGTCATTGCAGTTACAAGAGAATCAAATTTCAGTGTCTGTTTATGGTGGAATTAATGCATGGGAGAAATCATTTTAAAAGTACATGACTGGACTGGAAAGATGGCTTAGCTGTTAAGGCACCTGCCTGTGAAGGAGTTTGAATCTCTAGGTCCCACGTTTAGCCAGACACAAAAGTGATGCAAGAGCACAATGTTGCACATTCACACAAGGGGGCACACACATCTGGAAGTTCATTCACAGAGGCTGAGAGGCCATTGGTGAGCTCATTCTCTCTCTGTCTCTGTCTCTCTGTCTCTCTCTCAAAAAATATTGTGTGTGTGTGTGTGTGTGTGTGTGTGTGTGTGTGTGTGTGTATGTATGTATATATATGCCTCCCCTTTCTTTTCAACCAATTTTTCCATGTGCCTTAACCTTAACCTACAGTCATTGGGTATCTATGCTTCCAGTGATAGAAATAAAGCTGTACTTGTCTGACTGTCATTATAATACATATTATTTTTTATTATTTTTAAAGATATATTGCTTCTTTAACCCAGCTAGGATGTATATTCTGATACTCCTTATGAAGGTTAATTTTATGTGTCACATTGACTATATCACAGTGTTGCAATTACCTTCACATTACTAGTATAAACATCTGACCAGCAGCAGTTTATAGGAGAAAAAAACATTTATTGCAGGCTTACAAATTCCAGGGGGCAATTCATCATGATGGAAGAAGCTGGCTCACTTTATCATACATCCATAGCTGCAAGAGAAAACCAAGGCCAGTAAACACTAATGACCAGAGTCCAAGCTGGCTTTCTCTACTTTGAGTAGGGCTGGACTCAAGAGATGCCTCCAGTAACACACTGCCTCCAGCAGGACTCCACCTGCTGAGACTAAGTAGGAAGTTTAATCAAAAATACCTAAAGCTAACCAGGTGTGGTGGTGCATGCCTCTAATCCCAACACTCAGGAGACTAAAGTAGGAGGATCACTGTGAGCTCAAGGCCAGCCTGAAGTTACAGTGTGAGTTCTAGGTTAACCTGTACTAGAGTGAGACTCTGCCAGGAAAAAAATAAAATAAACAAAAAATAACAAAAAAAAAAAAAATCTAAAGCTAACATAGACACACATTTACATTTAGACCAACACTTTCCAACCTTGGCCCCCATATACTCATGACCATCTCACAATGCCAATTGCACTCATTCAAACTTCACAGATCCCCATAGTTTTTATAAACTTTAACACTGTTCAAAAGTTCATAGACTCAAGCCAGGTGTGGTGGCGCATGCCTTTAATCCCAGCACTCGGGAGGCAGAGGTAGGAGGATCACTGAGAGTTTGAGGCCACCCTGAGACTACATGGTGAATTCCAGGTCAGCCTGAGCCAGAATGAGACCCTACCTTGATAAACCAAAAAAAAAAAAAAAATTCCATAGCCTCATCTGAGATTGAGATTCAAGATTCTCTCTTAACTTTGAGACTTGTAAAGTGAAAGCATATGCATAACGGCACAGAGCAAAAATTGCCCTCAGTAGAAAAGTATAACAAGGAGAGAATGGAACAATGCAAAATCATTCACAAGCAGAAAAACATCAAACATCTGCAGTTCCAAGTCCAACATCCATTGCCAGTGATGAAATTTTTGGGTTTCCAACTGTACCCCTCTAGTCAGGCTAGTCACAGCCTGGGGGGGGGGGAATCTTCTTCCTGAGCCAACAGCTTTCCATAGCAACCATTCTGCAATCCTAGTATTTCCAAAGCATATCCTGCTCTACACGGCAAACCATGGATCATCTTCATAGCTCCATAAAATGGCCTCCCTAGTTCTCCACACACAGATTTCAAGCCTCCTTAATATTGCCACATTCCAACAGCTCCTGGAAGCCATCCATCTTCACGGTTGCTTTCCTTCAATTTCCATGCTTCCACAACCAGTACCATGTGGGTAACATAGCCAAATTTGTAAGTCCATGGGGGGAATAAAGCTTGATCTTGAAGATGAGAATACTCCTTCACCAGTCTTTCTTCAAGCCATCTCTAGCTAGTAAGAATTTGTATTGTTACTCACTGGTGCTATCCATAGGTGGGTTTCACCCTAAGGGAATATCTTTTCCATTGTCTCATTATAAAACTGTTGGACCACACTTTATTGTGTAGTTATCTCCTTTAACAATTGCAGCTTACCTAACTTAACACCAGTCTCTGTGCCTGTAACTTCAAACTTGTGTGAATTTCTTTCTGTGATAAATGGTATCTCTAATATCTTTCTGTTCTTTACATTCCACCAAGCACACCAGTCCACTACTTTTAAGTTCAACTTGCTCAAATTCTCAAGGTATGGATAGAATGTAGCCAGCCTTTCCACCAGTAGCCCAGTCAGTACCAACAAAATTCTCTCCTTCCCCTTTGAAAGTTCACAAGCCAAGCCTTCATTGTCCACAATTGTTTGATAAGATCAAACTCTCACCAAAACAGCATATTTCTGATTGCAGCACCACAAGGCTTCTCTAGTTCAAAGCACCAAATCCTTCTACATTCCTTCCATAATCATTCCAAAAGATGAAAATCTACATGGTGGGCTGGAGAGATGGCTTAGGGGTTAAGGTGCCTGTCTCCTAAGCCTAAGAACACTGGTTCCAGTCTCCAGCTGTTCCAATCTCCAGGTCCCACGTTTAGCCAGATGCAGTGATGCAAGGGCGCAATGCTGCACTTGACCACAAGGGGGAGCACACATCTAGATTTCGTTGGCAGCAGCTGAGACACTGCTGGCGCACCCATCTCTGTCTTCTTCTTCTTCTTCTTCTTCTTCTTCTTCTTCTTCTTCTTCTTCTTCTTCTCTCTCTCTCTCTCTCTCTCTCTCTCTCTGTGTGTGTGTGTCTGTGTGTCTCCAAAAAAAAAAAAAAATAATAATAATAAAAGAAAATCTACATGGTCAGATTCATTCATCAATAAATCCACTTCTCAGTGCCAATTTTGTGTTGCAGTTAATTTGCATTGCTAGGGCAAACATCTAATGATGTGGCTTATGGAAGGAAAGGGTACATTTCTGTTTGATAGATTCCAGGGGAAGCTTCATCATGGCAGTAGAAGCTGGCTCAGTTTATCATACATCCACAGCAGTGATAAAATTCAACACCAGCAAGCATGAATGGGAAGATCTCAAGCTGGCTCTCTAAATATCTATTAGACCTGGACTTAAATCTGCTCCCAGGTACACACCTATGCCTACTGAAGAAATAAGTAGAATGATCAAAAATACTTAAGATGATTTGCATTCAAACCATCATACAAGGAACACCCAGACATCTGGTAAAATATTATTTCTGGATTCATTTGGGAAGGTGTTTAATATTAGTACTAGCTATTAGAACAAAGAAGATGACTGTCACCAGTGTGGACACATGTTATCCAAATACAGTTAGGTTCACATATAAGAAAAGCCAGGGGCAGTATGAATCTTCTGTTTGGGTAAGATACCCAACTTCTGCACTTAGACAATAATAGCTCTAGTTTGGACCTTGAGACTCCTGGATTCCATTACAATGGAGTGTTCTTGTTCTCCAGCTTGTAGACAGTTTACCCTGTTAACTCTTAGCCTCCCTGTTCATGTGATCAAATTCTCATAAGACATTTCTTCCAATATTTCTGTATCTACATCTCCTGCCAGTTCTGCTTCCTCTAGCTCTTTGTTTACTTTGTCCACTAGAAAATTCAGAGATGAGTTTTAACTACCTGTTTCCATGTGCTTTCTTAGCCATTTGTTTTTGCAGTCTCAATGGAAAAGTGCTACAAAACAATACAAGTTGTAGTAATTTATTGGATTAAACAATCTAAAAGTTTTTATCTATTGATATGTAAAATGTGAGAATGCAGGTTTTCTGGAACTAATGTAGAGGTCCATAAAGTTCTTTGTAGTTCTTTTTCCAGCTCACTATTCTACCATGCCTGGCTTGTGGTTGAGGAAGCTCTTACCCTCACAGACCAAAATTGCTGAGAAAGCTCTGACATGAAATTCGTCTTCAAGAAGCAATAATAAGAGAATGGAAAATCAATGATGGGTTCAGTTACAATAAATGTCTCTCATGGGAAGTTTTGGAGTTGTCTTTTACACTCTTCTTGTCGTTCTCTTTCACATGTACACACAGACACACACACACACACACACACACACACACACATACACACACACTTGGTATGGTTTGTCTCAACCCTTATCCTCATTCCAAAACACAGTATTTTTGAAATGAGCTCACTTTATTTCTAAGTTCAGAGTATGGATAGCTAGATGAACTATTGTTAATGTATTCTTCATTGAGGATTTTGGTGCCTAGAGATGAGTGAAGAGAAATAAGTTTCCTGAGCAATTTCTTGACTTTTCTACTACAGAATTTCTCTATTTTTCTTGGTGCTTTCAGTAAGTCTTTCCATCCACACAGTACATCTGCTACTGAAAGAAGGTGTTTGCTCCATTCTACCTCCTTATCTCTATATCCAGTGTGACAGAATTACTATATGCAATTCATTCGATTGCAAAACTTTTCCTTTTTAATAAGAAGAAAGTAAGGCAAGAAAATTGAGGTGGCATGAAAAAGGCCATGCAAACAATTAAAGGTAGATGTCAGCCTGTAATACCCCTTCTTACTTAATACATGTGTGTTAAAGTTAAGACAAGTTAAGACCGTTGCATTACCAGAAGTCAAAGTCTCTGAGGTCAATCATTTTCTTTAGCTTGCTATTAAATTGTTTTATTGTATATATTATAATAGGTTATACTCTTTTATCCATTCATGTCTGCTCCCATTACTATAGGGGTCCTCCTCAGAGGGGTTATGATATTCCCTGTGAAATTATGAAGGCCTCAGCCAGTCCCTGTGGGGTAGTGGGGGACCATGTCTCAGGATATTCTACCCACTCCGTAGCTCTTATTATCTTTCCATGTCCTCTTCCCCATTGTTCCCAGAGACATGGTGGGCCTGTTGCCAGTTTGATTTATACTGATTTCCCTCTAGCCTCTGGATTTCTGCTTTGATGGGTTTTGACTGACCATAGTGTCTGTCACAGTGCTTTGAAGCAAGCCCAATTAAGCTCTTTGTGGCTTTGTTTTCCTCCTTTGTAAACATGAATTTGATTACAAATCTCAAAGGTGTTGGGGCAAAAATTAAGATATGTACAAAGCATTTGTCATAATGCTTGTCAAACAGTGAATGCCTTATGAATTTTGTTAAAAATTTCAAACTGGTAGATGATGTGTCAATGAATAGAATATCTGAGCTATGACTTTGCTCTGAATTTAGGGACAACAGCCACCTTTGTGAGCCCAGAAGATATGAGGAAGCATTTGCAGAGGACTCTGCACATTATCTTTGGCTGAACATGCTTGCTTAGTAACATTAAAAAAAAAAAAAAAAAAAAAAAAAAAAAACTGCTGTCCAGGCTGCTAGCTGGAATTGAAAGATATAGTGATGGTTAGAGGGCCTATTTAGAACAAGCAGAAAAGCACACTGGAAGAGAATCATTTGTCTGGACACAGAGGCTGAGTCAGGGAGAATGAACTGTCACATAGGCAGGCTGAGGTAAAGCCAAAACCGCTGGGTGATGATTGCCCTGAGGGACATTTTTTTCCAGTGTTTTTTTTTTTTTAATTATTTATTCTTATGTATATTATTCTAGTTTTACATTCATAGTGGTGACTCCATTATCCTCCTCCCTGTCCTCCCTCTTCCACAGGGACCCTCATCAATGGGGAATGTGATTCACACATTGTGGGGGTAGTCAAGAGCTAAGGGGGATAGGCCAAGTGCTAAGGGGGATAGGCCAAGTCTCTGTGCATAAGGCCTCAACTTGTGGCTCTAACATTCCTTCCGTCCCCTCTTTAAGCCAGGCTTCGAGACATTCTCCGTGTTCCTACCTACCCTCAAGCTCAGAGTTGTCCAAAGAGCCCCTCAGTTGGAATTCTGCAAACTCAATCACAAACTAACAATAGATATAAAGGCAATTACAGATGATAATTGAACTTTTACTTTCCTAAATGAACAATTGTCTATGTACCATGTTCAAATTGCCCCATAGGATCTAGAAAGCCATATTCACTCAGTAAAGAAAATATCAGCTAGAAGTTGCAGCTGTTCTGTGACTCGGAAGCCTTTTCCTTTTCAACCCAGACATCGTATTGTATCTCTCAGAGACAATCATTCATGCAGGATTGGCCCTATCTGGATGACTTTTAAAACCTCCAAGCTCTACCTTGATATAATTTGGATGAATTAAAAATTTTTACTCAAATATTTACATTCTTAACTGAACAGTGAAAATATTGTAGCTGAAATATATGTAAACATATTGTAATAAATAATAATAATATGTCAAAATTACTTTGTAGGAGTCATTGTACTGGGCATTTGGAGAGTTCATTGGGCATAGTCACATTTTCATCCATTAAAGTAGTGTTGAAGACAGGTGTGGTGACACACACCTTTAATCCCAGTACTCAGGAGGCTGAGGTAGGAATATCCCCATGATTTTGAGGACACACTGAGATTACAGGAATTCCAGGTCAGCCTGAACTAGAATGAGACCCTACCTTGAAAAACAAAACAAAAATAAAGGGTGAGTATTTTTATATTGTTATACTCTATATATTCATTCTCCACCAGAAAGAAAAGTCTCATTTATTTAGCTCCTTGGGATGCAATAATGAACCAAGACTATGGTCTTCAGGAGAAAGTATAGAAGGTCAAGAACTGGGTAATTAGGAATATATAGTTAGGGTAGGAGAAAAGGAATAGTATAAGAAATTTATGTATTCAGTCCATAGGTTATTAAAACAGGTGGGGAAATGTCTAGTGTCTGTAAGAATTTGACAGAAGGACTGAGGGAGAAGTATGGAATATACTTTAGCATATCATATAGGTTCTGTGAATGCCAAATCCTGATTTTTGTCACCTGTTTGTGGTTCTCTTTCTCTCCAGATGTGCTGAGTACTGACTGCAAATGACTTACTTTAAATCCTTGAGCTTATAGGAGTACCAGTGCAAAGGTGGCCTGAAAACCACAGTGAGATATAAAGATGGAGACTCTAACCATAGTGTAAAAATAGCTTTCAATGTCATTCACGCTACCTGGGATCAGGTTGACATTAGACCTCAGCTGAATGAACACCTTCTTTTAGACCTTCGCTTCTGCCTGTAATTCTTCACAGATTTCCCTCCTTCACTATTTCTTCCAATAGGCAAATTATACATCAATCCTTAGCTCAGGCTCTGCTTTGAGGGAACCCGATGTAAGGAAGTACTTATTGAGCAGTTTTGTGGTGCTTAATTTTGTTGTTGCTTCTGATTATTCTCTCAATCCAGATAAGTTATTTTCTACAACCATAACATATTCTCTTCATGAAGACAGATGATATGATTGGGCTGCATCAATGTATGTAAAAACATGAATGCATACTATCTCAGTGACATGCAGATCAATATTTTTCTTATAGTCTTCTGGTGTTCAGTGGTGTGTCAAGTTCTTATGGTCACTTGTTACCATAAATAGTGTATCAGATTAACTGTCAGTTTGTGCCTCTCCTCCTTGTACATAAACTACTGGGCACAGTCCTCTCGTTCCTACTAAACAGAGTCAGCAACGGTGAGTGTCAGCAACACACAGTCACAGAAGCAGAATCACCAGCAATATCCTGATTCTCATCCTCAAGTATTTACCACCATTTCAGTTCAGAGGAAAGTGCTGGGTGCTCATGGATTCCATCTTTCCTTTCCTTTCTTTATTTTCCCTTTTTCCTTTCCTTCCTTCCCTTTTTGTTCCTTCCCTTTCCTTCTCTTTTGATGACTTCTCTTTCCATTGCTTCCCTCTGCTCCTGTTCTGTCCCTTTGTTTGTTTGGTTGGTTGGTTTTCCCCTTTCTTCCTTTCCTTTCTGCCCTTTTTCTGTCCTACTTCTCTCTCTCCTTCTCACTTCCTCTTCCCTTCTTCTATTTTCCATTTTCCCTTTTCTCTAACCCCTTCACTCTTTCCTTTCCTTCTAGATCCAAGAATTGTGCAATTCAATTATTTTTAGTTTCTATAGGAGTTTGTATAGTTCTTAATTATTACAATTCTTACATTGTCTGCTAGATTTTCTTTGTCTTTAATTAAATGGTATTTTATTACAGATTTATTATATATGCATTGGTATACATGCTGGCTCATGTTCTGGTAGAAAGCTAGAAAGGCCAGATTGAGGAGAGCAGTGAAGGAATTATTCCAAGAAGGGCAGACGTAGAAAGTCCACAGTCCATATTCAAACTGATTACATTCTAGTCAATATCCATTGAGTGTCATTTATATGACTTCCAGAATGAACGGGGCTATGACAGTGAAGAAAATATGCCAGATTTCACAAACACTATTCTGTGGCACAAGACATTTATGTAGCATTCAATAAATTATATGCATGTTCACTGATTGCTTAAATTTTGCATGTATCAAAAGAATAATCTATATATTGATACCATAATCTAGAAATAAATTACTTTCTGGTTACATACAATTAAAATAAATTGTTTTTTTATTATCTGTTATTTATTTTTAATGTTTTTATTTGTTTGCAAGCCAAGATAGGCAGAAAGAGAGAGATTGGAAGTACCAGGGCCTTCAGATACTGCAGATGAACTCCAGACACATGTGCCACTTTGTGCATCCGGATTTATGTAGGTTCTGGGGAACTGAACCTGGTTATTAGGCTTTTCAGGCAAGCACCTTAACAGCTGAGCCATCTCTCCAGCCCCTACTCATTTATTTATTTTAGTTACCCTTTTGTCCAGGTTTAGGATCTTCACTGGCTACTTTGCTAGTTTGCTTCCACCCTCGCTGCCTCCTGGGAACCATAGCATACTCATTTTCTCCATGGCTACAACACTTCCCAACAGCAAAGGGTCAGGTTAGAAGGTGAGCCACTCAACCAGTGTTCTCGTTACCTTCTCATTGCTGGGATAATGCATCTGACAAACAGGAGCTCATGGGAGCAAGGGATTTATTTTGGTTTATACTGTCAAGGGGAAGATCATAATGGCAAGAGAAACAATGTGATAAACAGAGGATGGACATAATATTTTCCACAGCAGGTGGAAAATAGCAGCAGGGGGGGTGGCGAACCTGATTTTGGTCAAGGGGAGCTGGCTTGTAACCAAGCATCCAAAACACATGAGATTATTGGAGCACCTCATATAACCAAAACACACAGGATCGTTCAGGATTTATGGAACCCACCTTGAAATGTCTCTTAAGTTTGTATTTCTTTCAGTGACCTGAGATATTCTTTGTTGCAAAAGCAGAGATCATAGATGGGGCAATATTAGAACTTTTGATCCCAATGGGTCTGCTTGTATTGGGCCAGCCTAGAGGTTATGCTGAGGGACTTGACACAGGGGAAGAAGAGATTCGGCTGTTCTGTAAGGTAGGCCTTCTGCTGGTTAGAGAAAGCTCTTGCTAAGACAAGGGACAATGGAGATTGAAAACTTGAGACTTGAGTGCTTCACTGAAGGAGAACTTGGTAAGATATTTAGGCAGAAGGCTCTACTGTTAGGGTTCTTCTTCTTTCATTCTCCCTCCTCCATTCCTCCCCTCCTTTCCATCTTCTAAATATCCTCAGTTGTTTAATATGGATCTTAGTCCCATATTCTTACTTCTAAATATGGCTCCTGGGTCTTGGCTATGAGTGTATGGTTCACAATTCAAGCCCCTGGAATGATCCCTAGCACCTGAGAATGGATGTCTAGAATCCAGTTTTTGTGCATTGAAGTCCCCACAATGAACTCCTTCTTTTAAGCCACTAATTCCTGATTTTATTGTATTTTCTCATAGAAGTTATCCTCAGACTGGACTTGGAAGGGCATTACATACAAAGGTCTGAATAAGGTATAAACTCAGATGAATATATATCAGTCCCAGGACAGTGCTGAAACTTCACAGTTGACCTTGATACAGAGTGAGCAGCAGAAAGGCCTCTCCCAGGTGCCTGATACTAACTGAGGGCCATGTGACTCCAAAAACATTTACTCACTAGCTGCTAGCATTAGTCTTCTTGGAGCTGCAAATTAAGTGGTAGCTATGGAGATTTCTTGCTCAAACACTACTCACGGGTGTGCAGTTGCATGGTCTAGTTTGGGACAAGGAGGACACTGAGGTCTTGTCCATTCACCTAGCCAGAGTAGAGAGAGGGCTTTGACCTGCTCCTCTAGAAGCAAGGTAAGCCTTTTAATCATTGCTAGTCACATCATCATGTAGATTCTGACTTGGCACTTGATCTTCCTTCTCCTTGCCTAATGAAGGGGAAAAGGGGAAGGAACAGTTGCATTCTGAGAACAGAGACCTGCTCTCCTCTCCCTCTCTTGCTCTCTCTGTCTCTCTTTCCTCTTCTTGCTCAATCTTGGTGACCATCATTTCAATGATACTTTCCTTGTATATGGGTTAACAGGACCACAAGCATAGAAGGGAAATATCCTTTCATAGATAAAATCTGTCTAAAGTTAAGAAAATTCAGGCTGGTTTGTTTTACTTGTATACTATGCAACTAATTAATTTTGCTAAATGGTCAAGTGGCTTAACTATTCTGATACATGAGTTATTTTGAATATAAAATTAGATGTCAAGCCAGTTGATCAAGAATTATATCTTTTTGAAAATTTTGGTTGAATTTTTGATGACCTCTTGAAATTTAACATCTTCTGAATTGAACTAAAGTCCTATGCTGTATAGAAGTTTTCTTGGGGCTAAAAATAATTTCTCTGGGACATGCCTTCCACTGAAACATTGTCTGAAGTAAGTGCGCATTTCCCCTATGTATAGAGGTTGGTGATGGGCAGGTTGCCTGAAAAGATATTTCACTGCAATTAGTTTTCTTTGCTCCCTGACAGAGGGTTTAAGAGCCCAGAGGCATCTTCCACCAGGATAAAAATACTCTGCACAGTCAGTAAAAGATATTCTTATATAACATGCACCGATTTCTTTTCCTCATTTTACAAGTACTCAGAGGATTGGTAGGGATTGCTGACATTGCCAAGCAGGTCAACACACATTAATGCTTTACTCACTTGTCTGATGTAACCAGAACATTGCTGATGTCAACTTTTCTCTTGATATGTTATACAACAAATGCCAGTCTAAGGATAAAAACTATTTTTATTTTTATTCATAGGCATTGTTTGTTTTAAAATGAATATTGGAAAAATAATAAAAGTCCTTCATTAAACAGTGGTTCATATGTAGTTGTGATTTTGCGCCTTGACATGATGGTATTTAGCAATATCAATAGACAGTTTTATTTTTGTCACTGCTGGGGAAATACTTTACATTACTTGGTAAAAAGTGAGGACAGGAAAAGGGTTAAACATCCCACATGCGCCCAGCTCCATCAATAGAATAACAAAATTTTAAATTCACTGTTGAAAAAGACTACTTAAAAATAACATATGTTTATGTATATTTTTATTATAGCACCTAATTTTATTTTGTATTATTCTC
The DNA here is from genome assembly GCA_036365145.1 of Orientallactaga sibirica. Lineage (NCBI taxonomy): Eukaryota > Metazoa > Chordata > Mammalia > Rodentia > Dipodidae > Orientallactaga > Orientallactaga sibirica. Next base: position 17,198,135 of record JAEOAD010000034.1, read on the forward strand.
TTCTTATTTTCCCTCATAAGCAATGTGAATTACATAGCCATAATGGTGATTTACATATAATTAGTATCTCCTTATTTTTAATAATAACATACTCTAAAATCTTCTACCTTCATGTTTATGTCTTTGTAATTATCATGTTAATGGCTTCCCAACAATGCATTGTTATATTCAAATCCACTCTCCTATTGCTGCTCATTTAGGCCATTCCCAACATATTTCTTTATTTTGAACATCATGGCAGATTATTGGGGATGTAACTATCTGTGTTCTCAAAATGATTGTAATTTAGAGCTCAGCTTTTCAAAGATATTTTTGGTTCAGTTACTCTTGAAATCTAGTACATCTTTCAACTGATCTAACCAACATCGTAAAAAGAGTACACAGCAAATGACATCATTTGGACTTAAATATTTAGTGATTTGGGGTATTTTAAAGATGAAATATATTTTAAAAGCCAAAACATGGATTATTTTCTGCTTCTAATTACTAAAATTATGCATATTTCCCAAACAAAAAGGAAAGTAACTTCAGTATCTTGTTCTCATCTCTCAAAAATTTCCAGAGAGCCTATTGTTATCTCTCTCTCTTCTTCAAAATGGGGTACAGCTGAGACTATCCATTTAGTGTGTGAATGCTATAATCCATGAAACATTTAAAGTATCCCTATATATAATTTCCAATTCCCCAAAGAAAAATAATGGAAAATGAAAATCATGTTGGAAATAAATAAATAATAGATTTATGGACAGAAATTACTTTTCCCAGAAATAATAGTTTTTGTTTCTCCCAAAATAACTTTTCATATTCTACCATTGTATTATTCTATATTTAACCTATTCTGACCTCTATACTGAGACAAAGGGAACAGATTCTTTCACCTTGACTTGTATTTTTTCTAACTGGTTAAGGGAGGAAACAAAGACATGATATGTGGAATGTGTGAGTATAAGAACTTAGAGACAGGGCTGAGGAAGTTTAGGTTAGGCCCTGCATTCGAAATAGAAGAGTAGACAACATCAGCAGTGGAAGTAAGTTACCAGAGTTTTGAATGTGCATGCTGAAATCCAACATTGCTTTGAACTTGGCCTGATCATCTAGGATAAAATTATCTTGCTTAACACAGGAAGACAGCTGAGAGTATTCCTTTATTGTGTGAGTATGGACTTGTGTGTAGATGCATGGGCCCTTGTAGATACCATTTCCTGGAGCCAGTATCCCTCACTGAGCCTGGAATTTGTGCCTTAAGATACCATATAAGGTACCATAAGACACTGAAAATGACAGGCACAAGCCTGCATTTCATAAGTGTGTTGGATAACAAAATTATGTCCTTACTGCTTGTGCCCAATGCTCTTCAGCACTTAATTTTCTTACCAGCCCTCTTGTGGAATGTTTATTGTTTTACCTTTTCAATTTTCCCCACACATCTGTGATATCAGTTTCCAACAATTTGCTTTAATTTGAATGACTTGTTCTAATAGATGTTCATGGATGCAGGGATAAAAATTCTGTGTCACCAACATGATGGCTTTTTTTTTTTTATAGCTTGAAACTTTTGAAGTTTATCCTCAGTTTATATTGAACTAGGGATGTCCTTTAAGTGCTTTTTTACAATATTCTTTACTCTTTAAAAATAGTATACAAAAATGAGATCTATATACTTCCTTGTTCTGTTTGACACTGCAACAGAGAAAACATATTACAGATAATGTCCAAGAAACGTGTGTGTGTGTGTGTGAATATATATATATATATATATATATATATATATATATATATATAGAGAGAGAGAGAGAGAGAGAGAGATGATAGATGATAGATAGATAGATGATAGATAGATAGATAGATAGATAGAATAACTAAAATAAAACCAAGGATGATGACCTTTCCATGGCAGATACATAATTTGCTTTATAGGTTACAGGCAGAAAGGTTCTGTTTCCTGTACCTTTTCAGTGTCACACAGAAATTGGAATCCCTTGTATTTCAAAACTAATGAATTCTAAAAACAAAAAGTACAGGAAGTGGATCGACATGGAAGTTATATGGGCTACATTACTACATTAATTACCTTTGCTGTGTAACACATTGCCCCAGTACTTAGAGGCATGAAATAACACATACCAGCTCATGAATTATACATGTTATGCATCAGGGCAGGCTTAGCTGAGTGCTCTGACGGGGCACAGAGTTGAGTTCAAGATGGAAGCTCAGTGTCTGTCACCCCAAGACTAAAGTGTGAAAGCATCTTCTTCCACACCTACCTCATATCTGTGAAAAGATACATATCCTCAATGGCTGGGTCTGGAATGATCACTTCCTTGCCACATGTAACTCTTCACAGTCTCTGGTGGGGGGCGGAGAGGGGCAGATCTTGAGCAAGATGAAATCCATTCCATTTATGCACCTTTCTCGTGATAGTGATATCATATAATTGCCTTCACACTGTGCTTATTAGAAACAAGATGTTAAGTCCAGTTGTTACGGGAGACCTTTTCCTTGGGACGATGCAAACACACATCTTCTCCCTCAGATAGGGCACAGACAACAGTTTGGTGAACGAATAGGATTATTGAGCTTACTTACAGAACAGGGTGAGGGGTTGTTTCCAGGAACACTAGATGATTCAAATACATCAGTGCCATGAGAAGTCATATCTCACCCTAGATGACACCCTCCCCATAGCTGTTTCAATTCAGACAGCTGAATCACTAGAAAGTTCAGGAAGCTGCTTCTCTGGGGCATACTGCTCCACTTGCAGGCAGCTCCATCTGAGAGTCTCTCCCCACCCCCGCAACAGTTTTTTCCTCTTTGTTTAGCAGTAGGGTGGGTGGTCTCATCACACTTTCCCAGACTTGTTGACTGCCTTAGTCTCTTGTATTTCCTTTGTGCCCCTCTCCCCTGGAAGGGATGTTTCAGTTTCTAGCTGACATAACCTTGGTGAGTGGAAGTGTGACCTTTAAATTTGAGGTCTCCCAGATCTGACTCCTTAAATCCCCAGAGCCCCTTTTCTGTCTTCACTTCAGAGGAATCCTCTGCGCAGCAACAGTTTACAATCAAGGAGGGTTAGTTGCACAATGACAAAGATACTGGAGGAAGTATTCCTGTGAGTGAGAAGAGAGAATGCTGACTGTATAGGTCAACAAAGCAAAATGTGAACTCTAACCATAAGACTGATTTTAAAAAATTGAGTAAAAAGACAAAAAGAAGTTGAGAGCAAAACAAAAATGAAAGGAGAGAGCAAAGTTAAAACAGAAGCTACATGGAACAGCATAAACTCTCCTATCTTTTCCCACACACTTTCTGGGTTAAGTCAAACTAGCCTGTGCTCCTAAAGCCACCTCAGTGAGAGAAAGGCATCTGTCTGAAGAAAGTCCCATCAAAGTCAACTTCCCATGTGGAGCATGAGCAGTCGCAGTGGACACACTGCTTATATTCTGCATCACGGCTGAGTGTCTCATTGGGCCTGGAACAACCTTTTAAAAAAGAAATTTTGATCCTGTAGCCTGGGGAAGAACGTGCTGCAAAATTCTTGACCTTTTCCAGTGTTCCTAGGGGCCAAAAGTGTTTAGAGAAGTGAAAAATTCAATTTCTCTGCTTGACTTGTCATTCAGACCTCGAAAACAATAGAGAGACAGATAGGCCATTGCACATATCCTTATAGCTTTGCTCCAAGTCCCCAAGTGAAGGGAAAAACTGGGAAACTGAAGACATGATGCAGTTCCCATGCTAGACAGAAATAAGTCCTTGGACATGCATGAAAACTTCCCCTCACCCATGGTTAAAAACAACATTTTTAGTTGGATTACCATTATTTATTATGTCACCTATGCCTTTTTATACTTAAAGTTTTAAACAACTTTAAATATTTCTAATATGAAAGGGAAATCAATGAATCCAAACTCTCATTCTCATGTCAGAATTTATCCCTTATTATTGGCTGTTTCTCATGTCAAGCATGGAGCTAATGTCCTGCTTGCTCATAGTTTTATGCAGTAATAACAATGCAATAGATGTCTGGCTTTTTCTGTTGTTACTTGTTTTCATTAGGCTAGGGCTAAGTTGGAATGTAGCAAAGAGTGGCCTTGGATTCATGGTGATCCTCTTACCTTAGTCTTGGCAGTGCTGCAATTATAGGTGTGAACCACCAATCCCAGTCTCAAGTTTGTATTTTAAGTTGGTGCATACTCTGTTTAAAAAGGATCCATGGTCCTACCTGTTTGTACAAAAATTAACAAAAAGTCATCTATTAATATCTTTCACTAAGACTTTTTCCTTTGTCAGAACTTTCTTCTTATAGCTTTCTCTGTTTGGATTCTTATTGGGGTTCCCCCCAAGGCCAGCTCAAGAGGGACAATAGGGTCTCTGCCGAATTGGGGTGAGCAGAGCAGAGTCACGACACAGACTCCGGGAGTTGGGTGAAAGCGGGAGCGAGAATCCACAAACTCATTTATTTAGCACAATGCACATAGGGTTTAAGGGGCTGCTAATCCTTGTATGGGGTGGTCCCCTTTTGGTGACCAATGACAGCCTGTCTCTGGACAGGACATCTCGTAGTAGGCTTCTCGCGAGCATGGGACTGTAACTGTTGTCACATCAAGCCTGCACAAAACGCCATTTTTACAGAAGCCACTTCCTGTTTTTTTTTTTTTTTTTTGCCATGCGGTCTGGCTAGGGCCAGGCCTGTATTGTGCCATACATATGCTCCTTTTTGTTTTTATTATTGGCAACCCTGAGAGGTATGGTTTATTGCCAAGCCATTGTTGAACCCAGGCCCCAAGGGATCATCATACGTGACGGTGCCTGTCTTAGGTTGTTCCATCTCATGGAGTCTTACCCATCATGGGCCAATCGCCACCTAGGTGAGAAAACCCGAGGGGGATGGCCTGGTATGGTTTTTGGAAAGCCATTGTTGAACCCAGGCCCCAAGGGAACATCACATGTGACGGTGCCTGTCTTAGGTTGCCCCATCTCATGGAATCTTACCAGTCATGGGCTAGCTGCCATCCTGGTGAGAAAACCCGAGGGGTATGGCCTGGTATGGCTTTTAGCATGAGGTCTGGCTAGGGGCTAGACCTGTATTGTACCATACAGATTCTGACCATGTTTCACTTTAGAAATAGTTTAGCATTTGTCCTTATCATCAAGCCTTTCTTTCTTAGGCCCTGCCTTTGTCATTTAGTTTTCTGTATTTTGTTTATGAGAAATGTGAGTATACAAAACATATCACTAAAATAGCACTATGTCTTTGCTATGTATATTTTTGGCCATTAACTTATTGGCTTATTTATAATATATGCTGAGTAATGAGTGAACCATAATAGATTCCTAACTGGTTTATAACTGATATGCTAGAAAATATCCCATCTTTCCTAGATTTTCTGGCCCAAAACTCTTCCAAAAGATTACCTGCTAATTTGGCAATGAGCAGGTAAACGCTAATGGTAAGTAATTTGGTTAGTTTATTAGAAGCCAATAATTAAATCCAGCTTCAAGGGCAGATTATTCTGGGGTAGAAATATCATTCATCTGGGAAAGGTATCAGACCTTAATGAGTTATTTTCCATGAGAAATGCAGATTCAGGCTTCAAGATTAAGTGTCTGTTGAACCTGAGCAGTAGCAGCAGCCATTGTCATCCTATGTGTGACAAGAACATGGGGATTCTCCTGTTTCAGAGGCATTGAGTAGGACTGGAAGCATCAGAGAAAGCTCTGTTGACAAGAATCCCATAATTAGAGTTTCCAGTCATCTTCCTTTCATCTGTTTACAATGTTAGCATGCCAGTCAATGGAGATCAGAAACAGCACCCTTTCATGTCAGCAGAGCAAAAGTAGATTCAAACCCTTTTTATCATGGGCAATATGTATCTTAGTTGTCAAAGTAAGAGCATATTCAAAAGCCAGACAGAAACAGAACGAAACTGAAGATAACATACATACACACACACACACACACACACACACACACCCCTTGCAGAACTGAAATGAGGTAAAGGAGAGATGGCTCATTAGTTAAAGGTTTCTTGCTTGCAAAGCCTGATGGCCCATGGTTGATTCCAGGGTGTACCAATGTAAAGTCAGATGCACTGCTACATGCAGCTGGAGTTTGTTTCCAATGGCAAGAAGCCCTTGTATAGCCATTTTCTCTATTTCTCTTTCTCTTAAATAAAGAAAACATTTTTAAAAAAAGAACTGAGGGCTGGAAAGATGGATTAGTGGCTAAGGCACTTACCTGTGAAGCCTGAAGACCCAGGTTCAATTGTCCAGTACCCATTTAAGCCAGATGCACAAAGTGGCACATGTGTCTGGAGTTCGTTTGCAGTGGCTAGAGGCCCTGAAATGCTCATTCTCTGTCTCTCATCTGCCTCTCTCTCTCTCTCTCTCTCTCTCTCTCTCTCTCGAACAAATAAATAAATACAATATTAAAAAGGAACTGAGATGGAATAAAATTTCCTTTGTCAAATTTGAGTAAACTTATAACAGTAACATAACAATAATGAAAAGAAAAATCTGTCAGAGAATATTATATTCATTTTGACCAACATCTGTCCAAACAACTTGTAGTCTAAGCTACTCAGCAGTAAACAACCTGATGTGATGCTCAAACAAGTGCAGTAGTGGCACACAGCCATGGTGGGTAACCAACTGCTCTTGATTTGAGTAACAGATCTGCTCAGTGGAATGTAACTCATACCTGGAACTGGGAAACAATTCAAAACAATGTCCAAAAAATGAGCCCATTCTCCTATATCAAGGTCCTGCCAGTCGTGGGCTATAAGAGGGCCTACACATATAAAATTCTCTCTAAAATAACAATAGCCATCCCATCTGTGTGGGGCTGACTTCTCTCTCCTTTGGAGAATTTGTTTCTCTTTTTCAGATGGATGCCAAACCTCAAGGGAGGATCAGCCTATCGCACCTCACCAGGGCCCCAGCTGAAACCATAGAGTAATGGGGGAAATGAGCAAGAGTGCAGCTTTCTCAGTGAACCTGACACCAGCACAAGGCTGAAGGAGATAGACACAGAGAACATTCAACTCCTACTAAACCTGATATCCAGAGACACAGAGGCTCCCAAGACCTCATTACTGAAGTAGAACTAAAATGAACCCAACATGGCTCAGGAAAATTCGCAGAAGAGGGGCAGAAAGAGTGTTAGAGCCACAAGTTGGGTCATTATGCACAGAGACATTGCCTCTTCCCCATAACTGTTGGCTACCCCCACAATGCACAACCCACATTCCCCAATGAGGAGGTCCCTTTGGAGGGGGGAGGACAGGAAGGAGGCTATCGAAGGCACCAACATGAATATAAAATTAAAATTAATTAATTAATTAAAAAATATTCTTATTTTTGTGTATGGTCACTGAGTTTGATATTGATGATAATATAGTTCTCTAATTTGTAATAGATAAATATATATAATACATATACATTTATATCTATTGTAAATATGTGTGCATATAAAATATCTATCATGCATGTATTTATATATGAAATTTATATAAATTTCTATTCATCAAATACATTTGCAAGGTATGTGTGTATGCAGAGACTGAAAGACAAGAAAAGATACCAAAGAGAGAAAAATCTGGAGAAATGGGTAGAGTTAGAAAACAATCTTTTAATTGTTTGTATTTGGCTGTATATCAAATGTATTAGGAACTTAAGAATTCTGGCATATATTTAGGCTAAACAGATTCCCACTACTGTAAAATGAGCTAAATAGCCAATTGGAACAATTTGATAGGACATGTAGTCATTATCAGTCTTTGATAAAATGAAGATAATACCCAGAGATATAACCTGAGGAGGAAATATTCAGAGGACTCTTAGATTCATGATTTTAGGTCAATTATGAGAAACACCATTTATTTATATTAGCAACCAAGGAGATATTATATAGAGTTTGAGAATTTTATTTCTATAGCATGGAAGTTATATTTACAAGTTGAATTTGCCATCTTCAAGCTTTCATAAATTTATGTAGGCAAGTAATAAAGACCATATGGCTCTTCCTCTTTTGATCTCTACTTGTAGGTTTAGTTTGATTATCTCATATCCATAAATAATTTAGTATATTCTTATACATATTATATGTTCAGTTAGTATAATCTATATTTCTTACTATTGTTATCATAACAATTGCTATAGTTTCTTAAAGCAATGGTCATAAATAAGTAAGTACTTAAAGGTAAAGTGATTCAATAAATAAATAGCATCACACATTATTTATTCTGAGAATTTCTTCTAGTTTTCTTTCCACACATACTTTGCAAATTTTTGCTATGGTAAAAATTATGTTATCTTTGCATACTGATAGCCTCATCAGAATGTATGCTACTTAGGATAAGGACTGGATTTTCTTCTTTAAGTTCACCAGCACTGATAGGCCCTAGCAACTGTTCTATACTCACTTTGCCAAGAGTTTCTCAATGGTATGATGGACAAAAATGGGGAGGGCACAAGGAGATGGTTTAGTATTTAAAGATGCTTGCTCTAAAATCTTAAAGACCTGAGATCAGACCCCCAACAGTAACAAAACTCTGGACAGAAAGTGGTAGACATATCTGTAATTCCAACTTGCCTATGGCAATGATAAGTAGATCTAGGATATCCAAAGATCATGGGCCCGTTATTCTGGCATATCTAGCACTGACATAACAACAAAAAGACACTGTTCAACCATGTTGGAGGAAACTGCCAATACTCCACAGTTATCTTCTGACTTCCACACATGTTGGCACACAAACACACTCATGCACAATTAAGGATTTCAAAGGAGTTCATGATAGTTTCAGTAATGGGTATCATTAGAGAAATTCCAAATAGTATTTGTGATGGTTAATCTGGTTTGTCAATTTGGCAGGATAATAAATCACTGTGGAAACAAAATTTTGGGTATCTTTGTGAGGAGTTTTCTAGATTAGCTTAATTGAAGTGGAAAAATCCACCCTAACTGTTTATGGTACCATTTGATGGGCTAAGATCCTGGACTGTATAAAAAGGAGAAAAAAAATGAATTTGCCACCAGCACTCTCTGGTTCCTGACTATGGGTGAATGTGACCAGCAGCTTCATGCTCATACCACCATACCTGCCTCATCAGGATGTATTGTGTCTCCTTGAACTGTATGCTGAAACCAACATTTTTCCCCCTATTATGTAGCAGGTTACTATCTATTGAAATACTCTCATCTGAAGAGACAAAGGAGGTTCTGATTCAGGAATTCAAGTCTTAAAACCCAAAACTTAAAAGTCACACAGCACCTGGCGTGGTAGTGCACACTTTTAATCCCAGCACTTGGAAGGCAGAGATAGTAGGATCCCTGAAAATTCAAGGCCACCCTGAGACTACATAGTGAATTCCAGGTCAGCCTGAGCCAGAGTGAGACCCTATCTCGAAAAACCAAAAAAAAAAAAAAAAAAAAAAAAAAAAAAAAAGTCACACAACAACTCCCTAAGGTTATGTTAGTTAGAAACTGAGGCATTCTTTTCTGGGGGAAGGAGGGAGATAGGAAGGAATTTCTGGAGACTAATGGAGACTAAAAATTAACAATTCTGGGAAAGGATTGCAAAACCTCACTTTGAGTTATGTAAAGGGGAAACAACTGGTTGAGATGCCTACAAGTGGGGCAGTATGCTCCAGAGAGGCAACTTTTGTGAGTCATCACCTATGCTGGGGTGGGCTTTCTGGTAATGCATCTGCCTTTGATTTGAAGAAGCAATGGGAAGGTCATCATCCACCATAGGGTGAGACATCAAATATAGCTGCCTTTGAGACAGCAGTTGCTCCTGTAAGCAACCCTTCACCCTGTTCTGTAAGTAACCCCAATAAATTTGGTTTATGAAAACTGGTTTTGGTATAATTGTCCTTTGGTCTGCCTTCCGTGCCCTATCTGAGAAGAATATGTGTGTAGCAGACAGCTTCAGGTTCACTGAGATGAACTTCCAGACCAGGCACAATTATGGAGGAAGGGATATTTATTGAAGCTTACAGATCCAGGGGAAGTTCCATAATGGCAGGAGAAGTGGCCTGCTCTCACAGGACCAGTCAAGAGAGAGCAAAGCCAACCAGCCACACAGCACACAGAGTAAAACTACAGCCAAAAGCCACAGCACATTTCAGGAACTCCCCCTAGGCACAGTTTGTATATCTTTACAATGGAATCTCAAACCATCACCACACCTTAATGCCCACTGACATTGCCTCTAGTAAGGTGGCTGAGGATGCAAACTATAAACTAATAAAACACTGAATATATTGGGGGCCATATATTCAAACTACCACAATGTGTCACCTCTAGAGAAGGTTTCCCATGACATTTTCTTAAGTTGCTTTGGTCAGGATTTGTTACAGCAATGAGAAAAGTAACTATTGAAGTTGCTTTCATATCAGTATCAACATCACCATGACCCTAGCATTAGTCTCACTGTAAAATCTATTGAGAACTTGTGATGTGGAAAGAGTAACATCACATTATGGTTAAATTATTATAAAGTGTTAAGAATCATTTTCCTTCCATTAAAATGAGAAATGATTTTAGACTGTCTAGCTCAGCTATTAGTTTTCTTAATTATAATTTAATAAATTATTTTATATTGTAAATATTAATTTTTAACTATCATGCCATGTTGCCTGTGATCCCCTTATCTGTTTACATATTTGTCTAACCATTCATTAACCAGTGTGGATAAAAATTTATTTAGTGGTAGGCTTTGTCCTGGAGCAATGTTTGATAACATTTCATCTTTCATACAACTGAGCAATTTTTCAGACAAATAGTCTAAGATATCCTCTGGTCTTCTTGGCTCAGATAGATAATTCACCCATAATCCTTACCTCTGCCTCTAACCATCCGATTCCCCGTGTCCTCATTTTCCAACTTATGAATGGGGAAAAAAAAGAAACCCAATAGCCCTGTTAATTCTCTTAGTGACAGAGCCAAGTTTTCTTGGCTCTGAAGGACTTGCCCTCCTGACTCAATACACCATGTACCAAAGGTAATTAGGGTAACTTATTTAAAACTTACGATCTAATTAGTGGCTTTTAATGGTAGTTAATTACATCGAGAGCAACAAAGCAGTTACCTTTTCAACCAAGCATTTTCCCCTGGTCTGAGACAGGAGCAGGTATTTATTCAGAGTCATAAAGGAGAGGGGACACTAGAGTTAACATCTAATTACATAGAATTGTCCCTGGTAATTATGAGCAGTGTGATTTTATTTATCTGACAATTATAGGGGCTTTGCAAAATCTTTGACCTGAGAGAATTGGAAAGGAGACAGAGAGGGAATTAAATGCCTTATAGAGTCCAAGTTTATTTTTTTAAATTACTCAGGAACTGAAGTTGAAATGGCCAGGTGAGAAAAAAAAAAAAAAAGGAGAGAAATGTTCTCATTTCCATTAAAGATATAAAAGAAAGTACTCAGCAATATGGAATATAAATAATGTCAAATTAAATTAATGAATGAAGACTAATTCAAATTCGAACCTCACTATTTACTAGCTTGACAGAAAACTAATTGCTAAAAACCTTGGTTTTCTAAAAATAATATTTACCCTGACTATCTCATGAACTCATTTGCCTCTTAACTGTTTACTTCATAAATGTTTATGCTACCACTACTTTTTAGAGCAGAGCATGTCATATGTTTTGCCCTCAAGACTTTTCAAGTTTAGTAATAGAGGTAAATATACAAGTAAACACCATAAATAATTTCATGTTCTAGTGATAATGTTCTGAGATTATTTGAAAGTGATTTAATATATAATAATTATGTAATCATAACATTTTAAAATTTCAGTTTAACACATCTTTAAAAATATTTTATTTATTTGTTTGAGAGACAGAGAGAGATACACAAATAGACAGGTAGAGAGAACTCCAGATGCATGCGCCCTCTTGTGCATCTGGTTTACGTTTGTCCTGGAGAATGGAGCCTTGAACCAGGGTCCTTAGGCTTCTCAGGCAAGTGTTTAAGCACTAAGCCATCTCTCCAGCCCAGTTTAACACATCTTAACTGAGAACTTAGTACATGCTGGATATTTTAGTTATATGTCATAAGAAGGCACCACATTCATTAAAACTTATTTATCAAAATGTATGATGTCAAACACATTGTAAAAGAATGTTCAGTTGAGTGTGCTTTATATAATTATATATTTATCCCCACTTTCCAGTGTGTCTTCCCTAAGGCAGCTATGTTATTTTTCTAAGGAAAGGGTTTGATAGTGAAGAAATACAGACTCAAATACAGACCCACTTCTTTGTGATTCTCATAGCATCAAAAGGCAAAATTCCTCCTTTGAAAAATCAGTTGTATAGCTGAGATAAGTGCTCGTCTTTCCAAGCTTTCTCAATATTTCTTCATTTTTTGTAATTTTTAAAAAATTATTGAGTAGAAACTTTGTATGGACACATGATATGTTGGTATCATCATTTCCCTCCTCCCTGCCCCCACTGCACTGAGGGCCCTCCTTAATCATATTGTTGGTACACATCATGGAGTTGTGGGTTATGAGTTATGAGAGGAACAGTCAGTCATTGTGGTGGGGCAGCAATGTCTCTGGATATTCTCTTCTACTCTATGACTCACACATTCTTTCTACCCCTTCTTCTGCAAAATTTCCTGAGCCTTAGTGGGTGTACTTTGTATTCTTTATGGTCTTTGGATCTGTTTCTGTTGAAATAGTAATGGCTATAACTATACCTTCTAGATTTTGATGCAATATAATTAGTGAGAAAAAGGACTAGACACAAACAATGTGAGTATTAATTATTCTTTCAAGTACTATGTTCTCTCAACTTACCTTTACATTACTTGATTCCTTTATCTTGCTATTCACAGTTACAGCATCAAAAATGCACCTATCTCTTCTCTATGTCTCTTCTGTACTTTTCTTGAATGTAACACGTAATTCTTCTTTAAGAACAATGCATCTTGATGGACAGACATATCCCAAAGCTGAGAAGAGGCTTCAGATGAATCATATGTTATTTCCAGTGGGGATTGATACCAGACGTGTTTTTATCCTATACTTCTGCTACTGCATTTCTCATTAGAATGATAGCAGGAAACTTTGAAGTATTTCCATTGTTAACAATCCATGGTTCTAAAATATTGACTTCATTTCCCCAAACTCTGCAGTCTATGTAGAACACCAAGAGAGGTTTTCCCCTGTTTTGGCTCATCTGTGACTTAAAGAAAGTTAACATGTCAGAAAATCCCTTTACTTACTCCAACATGTCTCAGGTTTATACTGATGGTTCCATTAACCCATGATAGAATGTGATGGAAGAGGCACTAAAATGACCCTTTGAATATCAAAATTAAAGGATGAAAAATACACATGGAGAGTTTGCTTTAGTTTCCACATTATATTCACCAGCTTCTCACTGAAATATCTATGTATTCTTGATTTCTGAATTTAGGACTAAAACATTCTAGAAGCTGATAATTTTTTCATGGTAGATGTATATATCTGTGGAATTTCTTGCAAGTATGGTGGTAAATAATGGGAGGTAGCTCTTAGCTTGGCTCTGCCACTAAATCACTCAGTGATCTCGAGGAAGTCACTTAACTTCTGAGTTCAGTGAACTAGCCATGCAGGGCACTGGCCCAATAAGAATTTCCATTTATGTTCTCCAGCAAATCTTCTCTTCTTGGAGTAAATAAAAGTTGTAGCTCCATGGTCTAGCTTCTCTCCAGTATTCCTTCCTCCTGCTCCTTCTTTTTTTTTTCTATCCAATGAACTGTTTATACAAAATACTGTCTTCATGTATCTTTTATGAAGTAGGCATTCCTCCTAGCACTAGACCCACAATAAAGTAAAAAAAAAAAAAAAAATCCAAGTTCTTGAGTATACAAGCTACTTTACTAGACTGTAAATTATTGAAGTCTGTATAACTGAAGAGAAAGCAGACATAGAAAAGGATCATGTCTGTATAGTGTGCTTATAAAGAAACACACTGCAGATAAGGTCAGAAGAGTGATAAGCAGCAATATCTGCAAAGTTTTCCTAAGAACAGGAAGTGAAACCCATGGTGGGCTTTCTAAAAATGTGCTGCAGGATCTGCTGACTTTGTAATTTAATTATTTGCAAGGAGAGGGAGAGAGTGAGAATGAAAATAGGCACACAAAGGCCAAGTGCCACTGCAAACACACTCCAAACACAAGTGCAGTTTTGTGAATCTGGGTTTATTTGAGTACTGGGGAATCAATCCCAGGTCCTTTGGATTTATATGCAAGCAACTTTCACTATTGAGCCAGCTCTACAGTCCAGGATCTTGACTTTAATAGCAATATTCAGACTGCTGTAAAATGCGGTGGCCATTTGGATACTTCTGGAATGAATCAGAATGGAAATGATGATGATATAGATTAAGGTGGCAGCATGGACTTGATGGGGGAATGTTGGATTGTTGGCTTTGATATGTATTCTAAAGAAAGGATTCCATCATGTTATCCACATCATGTTAGCTATACACCCTAGGTCTTAAATACTTGCTTGTTAGCATGAGAAATTACTAAATTGCCACTAAGTAGTAAAGATGTGGAATTTCATAGGAAGTATTTCCTAATCTTAGCGATATATGTCTACAGATTATACATTCATTGTCCTTTGAAACTTTCTGTTGCTTTTTTACCCTCTCTCCAATCATTCATTATTCATTTTAATAATTTTTCACTATTTAGATGTGTCAGTCTTGATTTGATGATAAAATTTTACAAACTTTAATATGTTAAGTATATAGTACATATAGTTGTTAACTACACACAACCACTCAGGGCTTTTTTTTTCTTAAACATTTACTAAGAGGCATATGCTTAGACTTAGTGACAACCTAAGCCATGCAAAGCTTTCATTGATTTGAGGCCTTCAACGACCTTATCCCATGGTAACCATGTCCTCTGTAGCCTCTATGTTCCCTGAGAGTTATTCCAACAGGGAGTCCTCAAATCCAAACAATATAGTGTCTAATGAGAATGATTTCTTAGGAATTACATGGTGTAACTCAGAACCAATTATGAATAGAAATCTAGTCAAATGTTAGCCTAGGGACGATCTGTGACCCTCAACATTAATGTAAGAGTAGCATATTGTGAATCTCTGGTAAACAAGCTCACAATCTTAGTTCCAAGGTGAATTATTTGTCAGAAGAAAATGTTCCTGGTTACAAATGTACACTAAAGTGTAGGAAATCTATAGACATTCTTGGTACAAACTTGAAAAGTGTATGTCTGTGTCATTAGTGTTTAAGCTGCAGCAGTAATTCCAACATCTCAAGATAAGAAGTCCTGTGTAAAAAATTCTTTTGAGTAGGCATTTTCCACACTCAGCTCAGGTGCAAGGAGAACCCTAAATAAAAACTGATCCCTAGGCAGGGCATATCGTAGACATTATCACAAGCTTGGCATATGGAATTGTCAGCATCTAATGTGGAGCTACTACACTTACATTATTTTGCCCTATGGCACTATATGGAACATCAGCCCTAATAAGCTTATAGCCACACACAGGGCATCCAAAAGACAAGGAAGTCCTTGTAGTTCTCATGGTAATATATGAGAGAAATAATTAATTTGTTCTTCAAATTCTAACCTCTGCATACTCATAGTCAAAGTTTGATTTTCTGATCTTAAAATTCATCCCCTCAGGATACTTCTCTATTGCAACACATCACTTCCTGAGAAATTAGCTCTAATTTTAGATTAGCTGTAAACATATGTTGATGTTATTTTTATTCTCCTAATAATCCTACTATGTTCAGAGAATTTTCTGATTGTCAGGGCATTTCTTTTGTTGTAGTTTCATCTAGTCTGACGAGATAGACACATGAACGTATACATGCACACATGTCACACATACATATTTTAGACGACACTTGTGCTCTCATTAGTTCGTCAAGTTGAATTTAAAGAACCAGCATTTCACTACAGCATATTCAAGAACCCTGAGTCTGTAGATACACTTAAAGAATAGGAGGGGACTGGAGAGATGGCTCTGCAGTAGAAAATGCTTGCTTGTTTGCCTAGCCTGAAAGCTGGATGATCCTTGTTCAATTCCCCAGTACCTGCATAAAAACAGATGCACAAAGTGGGTACATGTGTCTGAAGTTCATATGCAGTGGCAGGAGGCCATGGTGTACCCATTTTCTCTCCCTTTCTTCCTTCTTCTCTTTTTGCTTATAATTGAATAAAAATACCTTTTATATAAGAGTAGGAGACACATTCCCAGATGTATTAGCAGATGAAACAAATATTTTAAGACATTAAATATAATCCATTGTTTAACACATACCCTTATAGTTTAGTAGGGAATACATATTCATTGTGAGGCTTTTTTTTTTTTTTTTTTTTTTTTTTGGTATCTCTCAGCACTGAACCCAGGGTTTGAATGTCAAAAGGCTAGGGAGGCACTACACCACTGAGCTATAATCCCAGCCTATCATCTTATTTTTTTTTAATTTAAAATTTTTGAAGTTACTTATGAAAAGTAGCCTTTTGCCTCTTCCACAGTTGTAGAAACTGAGGATTACAAATAAGTTGACTTTTTAAATACTTTCTCATTCCCTTTTAAAATATTTTCTCATATTCAGATTATTATTGCTTTTGCCTAGGAAGTTCTGATTTATAAGGTGAAGTGACATTGTCTATGTGTATTTGGGACACAAAATAAACATAATCTATGAGTGAGTAAAGCATTTGGGAAAAATAGCAGGCATTTGAATCTCAATAAGTTTGTGCCTATGAGTCATAATGGATTTGTCTGAAAAATGTCAAAAAAAAAAAAACCAGGACTGCCTTATTTATTCCTTCCCATAGCCTATCTGTCTGTTGATGCTGGTTTCCTTAGTAGTCTTTTGGCCCCATTTTTGAAAAATTTTGCTCAAATATCAAGCATGCTGGTGGCACTCCTTCTGTGATGGTTTGAGTGCAAAATGACCCATATAGCAAAAAGTATTTATGCTCAAGCCTTATCCTTAGCTGGTAGTGCTTTTAAGAGATGAAGGCTTGCTGGAGGTTTGCCACTAGAAGCTGGCCTTGAGTGTTATTATTCAAGCCTCATTGGGTGTTCATCAGGAGCTCACTCTCCCTGATTTCCCCATGTTGATGTGTGGGGATATGATGCCTGGCCATATGCTCCTGCTGTGCTTTCCCTGCATGGTGAAACTGTAAGCTAAAAATAACCCCATCTTTTTTTTTTTCATAAGCTGTTTCTTATCAAGTATTTTGTCCCAGCCGTGAGAAGGTAACTTCTATAGCTTCTATGTTCATCATCACATTTCTACTCTCTCTGTGTGTAGAGACATAGGAAAAAGTAATAAAGACAACATGTCAGACAGGGGAGGATTATGAAGATCATCAATCATATCCTGCAAATGTCCATGTGAAATCCCAGAGGGTTTAAATAACCATCCCTGTGGAAAACTTTGAACTAGATTGAGAGGGTTTTTATTTTTCACCCATTGGAAAATAAATGCTGTGAGATTTTTCATACACACTTAAGCAACCAGAAAAATGGACAAAATACATGATATGATTATTTCCAGATCGTGGACAAACAAGCTGAACAAATTGTGATTCCTGAGGAAAGTAACCAACAAGCTGTTGTCTATTATCACCTACAATTTCTGTCTGGAGGAAATTTTAGGATAACCGTGGAAGCTATGGCCACTCTATTGATTGTGTTGTGAAGATAGGGAAAAATCAAGAATGACAGCAAATTATACTAGATACAGCACATGGCAGTGGTATTTTTAAAGCAAGGAGATAAATAGAAACAATCAAGAATTCTGTATCTGTTAAAATGTAAGACTTCTTCCAGATTAGTAAGCATAGAAAATTTGCCAGTAGACTTGCCCAATGATACTGGTTAACTGGGTTTTCTTCTTTTCAGATGATAAAGGGGGATAGATGGAAAACTAGAACCACACATAAGGTAAAAATGAAGAAAAGTATATTTATTGAGTTTTGAATATAATTGATTTCTCAAACAAAATTATTGCTGGGCCTAGTGGCCATTAATCCCAGGACTCAGAAGCTGAAGAGGAGGATTGTCATAGGCTACAGAGTGAATTTAAGGTCAGCTTAAGCAAGAGTTGCACTCTGCTTCAAAAAAACTTAAAAAAATAAAGAAACAAAAGTCAACAAAATATTTCACTCATAGTTCTAATTAGTGCAATATGAAAAGAAGAAAATATTTTTAAAAGCTACTATAACTTTTAAGACATGCTAGCAAGCAGTAGGATCCAAGATCAATACCAAAAATCAAAAGTGTTTCTATTAGCTAGTAAAAATAAAATTGAAAAACTACCATATTGCAATAATGTGAATGTTAAATGCTCCCCATAGTCTCAAGTGTTTGTGATTGATTAAAGTCCCATTCTCAATCCCCAGCAGGTGGGAATTTGTGAGGTGGAGCCTTACTGGAAGAATGTGCCACTGTGGGTAAAACATTAAGTATAGTAGTGCAGCCACACTAGGTACAGCTAGCTCACTGTCTTGCTGCTTCAGGCCATCTGCTATGTGAAGATGTGATACCCAGCCTCTGCTATGTCATGCGTTCCCTGCTACGAAGAAACTCCCTTCAGAAATGTAAGCCAGGAACAAATCCTTTCATCCCACAAATGGCTTCTATGAAGGTGTTTTCTCCCAGAAATGAGAAGGTAACTGCAATAAACAACTAAATAAATTATAAATGATTTTAATAAATTTAATTAAATATGTGTAAAATCCATAAGATAACTTACAAAACATTACTGAATTGATGTAAAAAAAGACCTACATGAATGGACTGATACACAAAGTTAATGGATTAGGAAACAATATTGTTAAAATATTAACAGTCACTAATTTATATGAAGTGATCATCCAATCTCAACAAAAACCTTAACAGGCCCTTCAGTAGACACTGGCAAACTGATTTTGAAATTCATACTATAAAATAAACATGAAGATAGCTTAAAATTAAATTCTAAAAACAAAATTTGTACTTCTTGATTTCAAAGTCATTATTAAATTTCTATAAATAAAATCATGTGGACTTTACAAATGAATATATATAGAGATTGGAATGGAATAGATGCTCATAATTATGGCCAGTTTATATTCAGAATATTCCTGAGGGATTTAATCAATGAAATTATGGCATTTTAACAAACCCCCTGGGGACAACTAAGTTTTCTTGTAGAAAATTGTAAATCTTGATTCTTACCTGATGCCATACCTCATACCAAAAAAAAAAAAAAAAAAAAAAACACTGAAAGGGAAATCAAATGACCTGGCTATGAATGAGCCATATGGAAACTTACATCCTGACTAACTTATTTACATATATGCCTTTAAGAAAAGAAAAAAAGAGAGTTTAGAGAGATGTATACTGTAGAAGTGGCTCAGGTTTGTTGGTTTGTTATTGGACAGTTTCAGTGCCTGGGTGGGATGCTTTCCAGCAAGTTATTTGTCAGGGAGATCTTTGATGCCCCCAAAATTTTACAGGCTACAGTTTGGGCTCTTTGTTGCCCACCAGATCTAGATGCTAAGACCCTGTTGCTAAAGACAACATATAGTTAGGGCTGTAGGTCACTGAAAATCAAGCTAGAGCTGAGCTGGAAGTCTCCTCTCTGTTGTTGACTAGCTGCTGGATGCTGGATAGGAGCTCTGCAGCCTGTTGGGGGAGAAAGGTCATTAGTGGTCTTCACCAGCAGTGGACCCTGCAAGCTTTATGTCTACAAACCAGGACAAATGTACGGTTTGGCTCATTGGTGGTATGCCTGTTTGGGGGAAAACCTCATTAAAAGTCTATGGATGGGGTGGTCATAAGTACTTTGAGGAAATGTACTACTGTTGTCTGTCTAAATGTATGTATTATGCCCACCAAACTTCCCTCTCTATATATTTATAATCATTTATTAACATTACTCTCCCTTTTGGTTAGATAAGCTTCTCTTTTAGATGGCAGTTTCCACTGGGATGACTCAAAACTCACCAGAGTTCTGAGAAGTGACATTGGAGTGTTCAGCACAGTGTGAGACATTTCTGTCACACTCTATAAGGCTCAGTGACCATTGCAGAAAATGTGCCAGAAAGAAGAGAAAAAGCAAAGGAAGGAAAGGAGTGCTTACATTACTGTCTTCCAGATACACCCCCTCACACACACACAGCATAAACACAAACACACAATATGCCCTTGATATTCATGAGCTCAGAGTGGCTGATGCTATCTACACAAGACTTGCAAAGAAGATTGGTTTCAATGCAGAGTGGACTTGGAGGGGAGAAAGGAAACTCTAAATAGTCTTTGGGGAAAATCTAGCCTGTATAGGAATTAGAAGATAATCTAAAAATAGGACTTCATGAATAGCTTCCATGAAGTTACCATCCATTGTGGGGTGGGACTTTGTGGTGATGCAGCTGCATTTGATTCACCCGTTCTCTTATAAGCAACCCCAATAAACTCATTGATTCACGAAAAATTGAATGTACTTTTCATAGGAGTGTAAATATAATTTGCACCAAAAGGTTTTGAACAGCGACTGGTGACATTGCACAGTGGTTATAGGCACTTGTTTGCAGAATCTGACACAAATTTGATCAATCCATCACCCACATAATGCTGGATGCAATGTGGAACATGTGTCTGTGGTCGCAATGCACCTACAGCAATGAGAGGTGGAGCAGGAGAATCTGAATTTCTCTGCCCAGCTACTCTGCTGTTCATTGGCTATGAAGAATCCTTGTGTCACAGAAGGGGAAAGAAAATCACAATACATAGAACTTGTTCTCTGACCTCTAGCTTAGTTGTATCTAGTCCTGGGAAAATTCCATTTGATGCCAACAGCTCTCCTTGGCAGCCATCTCATAGTTCTTGCATCTTCACTGGGTCCCCTGCCTCATGATTTGAGCCCTTACACAGGGACTTCCAACAATCTTGCCTCACATTGGTCATGGTCATTTCCAAAAAACAAAGCCACATCGCAAATCCAATGACCCATTTTTCCCTGCATTTGTTATACTTCATAGTACAAAGTGGGCTACAGATTTTATTAATTCAGGAAAACCAAGTTTGAACTCAAGGACACTTCTTCAGCATCCAGGTCCACTTCTCACAAAAGTGTCCACATTGTTTTGCTTTCTCAGTGCAGACCAATCTCAATGTTTGTAATTTCTTGAACAACTTCAGCTGAATGGGTGTCACATCCATCTGTTCATACCAGCCCAACTCCATGCAATGTAACCCTGCCCAAATTCTCAGGATATGTTCAAGCAGAAAATAGCAAGCCTTTCACAGAAACTGCCTCTATATCAATTCCAATAATGTTCTTTATTCACCTAATAAGCCAAACATCACATTCCATAGTTCTTACTGCAACCAGATCTTTGTCTCTGACAACAAGGGTCCATGAAACTCTGTCATCAGCACTGCAAGACATCTCTTAAGACAAAGTTACGGATCTTTCCAAATTTCCTCCTGCAAATCAGTTCCAAGGAGCTGAAAGATACAGGTGAGGTTTAGAGCTGCAATGACTCTACCATATCCTTTTTTATTGTAGTTATATTTTCATTGATGGCATGAAACACCCAATCAAAAAACAGCTCATGGGAGGAAAGGACTTATTTGGGCTTATAGACTTGAGGGAAAGCTCCATGATTGCAGGGGAAAATGTGACATAAGAAGAGTCTTGACATCACCTCCTGGCCAACATCAGGTGGACAACACCAGTAGGAGGGTATGTCAAACCTTGGTAAGGTGAAGCTGGCTATAACACACATAAAATCCTATCCCCAACGATATACCTTCTCTAGAACAGCTACAATTCTCAAATTTCCACCAGCTGAGGATCTAGCATTCAGTACAGATGACTTTATGAGCCACCACACCATACAATCATTTATCTCTGACACATTCCATTTTTAACTTGCTCAAGTCCTTTTTATCTTCCATTACACCTCCCAGAGACATGAGATTCTTTTTGTACCTCTCCTAAAACATTATTCAGACATTATCTTTATGAGTTATGTCCTAAAAACCCAACCTAAAATGCTCAACTTCCTCTTGAACTCAAATTATCCTGGCCTAATTCTTCAATTTGTTTTTTCTCTAGGTTTTGTAATTGAATATGCTAGAAATTTTATTTCCTTTCCTGTCTATAGTACTAAAATGTAAAACTCATAAAGGTTGAGGCTATTACTTCTGCTTGCTAGCTTACCCTTGTTCCCTGAACAAGGAACAGCACAAAATAGGTGTTCAGTGAGTACTTCTACATGAACATATGGACATTGTCATTTCTTTGTTGTTCTCATCTCCTTCACTATGCAGTCCATTCCTAATGCATTCACATTGTCTTCTGGCACATGCCTTTTCAATCTATGTGGAAGAAAATTGTAAAACTACTCACTGTGAAATGTTTTAATGTTACTTGCCAAGGAATTGGTTTTGGAAAATAGGGGTGAAATGCTACAGAGGGAGGCTATGTTATGGAATGTCACCAAGAGCAAGGACATAATTTAATATTTTCCAACACTGTAGAAATATTTATAATGAGTTTTTTTTTTATTTTGCTTTTGTATTTCAAAGCAGTGTCTTGTTCTAGCCCAGGCTGATCTGAAATTCACTATGTAGGGTGGCCTCAAACTCATGTCAATCCTCCTTCTATCTCTGCCTCCAAAGTGTTGGGATTAAAGGCCACCATACCCAGCTATAAATGAGATTTTCAAAGAAAATGGGCAGTTCACCACAGATGATAGCATAGGTTATTCCTCATTGAGGAAGTTGTTGGTGGCTAGGGAATGAAAGACATTTTTTTGTAGTGATATAGCTGGAGGGAGAACCCATATGCTCTTGTAATCCCCCACCAATATCTATGTAGGCAACCTTATTAAACTCATTGGATCATACCTACACACAAGAAAAATAAAAATCAAAGTGGAAGAGGGACTAGTTGGGAGGAAGAGTGGTTTCATTGGAAAGAGTGTGGAGGGGAGGTCAAGAGAAGGTAATAGAAGTGGATTATGTTCAAAATACATTACATACACATGTAAAATTGTCAAATTGTCAAAAAAACATAATTTAAAGAAAAGAATATTAGTATGTACAATCCATTTTCAAATAGTATACATTGTATGACCTTATTTAGAAAGAACTCTGCCCACAGAATCTGGTAAGACTTGACTACTGGGAACATGATCTTTTCAAATACAGCTTAGTATTATTCTTTTGTTGACATAGACTGAACCTAAGATCTTTAACCTCACTAATGTGAACCAGGCCTTGCAGAGAAGAATGAGGGCAGAGCAGAACATGTATCTTTGGATGTCTGAATAGCAATAACAATGACCCTTTAACTAAGATCAAGTATGAACTTCCCTTGACTTGACCTCTAACAAATCATATTGATATTTCTTCTTGGAAAAAAAGAACATGAATTAGATGGAAATAAAATTTAAACAACCCTCAAGGTTAAAAGATAAACTGCCTCCCTTCTCTGTATTTCAAATGAAAGTTATGGAGATATTTTCTTAATGAATTAATTCTCCCAAATAATCCCCACTCACCCCCATTTACTTAGAAAACTGTATCCTAAAAGTATTAATCAGCCAACACTGTGGAGATGGAAAAAATGACCTGAATGTCATCAAGATGGGTCAATCCCTACAGGTTTTCTTGGAACAAGTTATTGTCTTTTTAAAATACTTTTTATTTATTTATTTACAAGAAAGGGAAGAGAGAGAGAGAGAAAGAGAGAGAGGGAATATAAATGCCATGACCTAGTGCCACTGCTAACATTTTGTGCATCTGGCATTACATGAGTACTGGGGAATTGAACTCAGACAGTCAAGCTTTCCAAGCAAGTGCCTTTAACCATTGTGTCATCTACCCAGTCCAAATTACTGCCTTTTTAAAAATATTTTATTTTTATTTATTTATTTGAGAGAGAGAGAGAGATAAAGAAATAGGCAGGTAGAGAGAGAGAATAGGCATGCCAGGGCCTCCAGCCACTGCAAACGAACTCCAGATGCATGCATGCCCTTGTACATCTGGCTTACATGGGTCCTGGGGAGTCGAACCTTGGTCCTTTGGCTTTGCAGGCCAGTGCCTTAACCACTAAGCCATCTTTCCAGCCCCATTACTGCATTTTGTAATGCTTCAGGATCACAAAGCAATTAACAGTGAATGAGTGAGTGTCTCCAACCTTTCCTAGCAATGGCGACTACTTATCATTTTCCCTCACTCCTGGCCGATTCAAAAAATCTAAATTTAGGGGATGGAGAGATTGCTTAGTGTTTAAGGTACTTCCCTGGGAAGCCTAAAGACCCATGTTTGATTCTTTAGTACCCACATAAGCCAAATGCACAAAGTGGTGCATACTTCTGGAGTTTGTTTACATTCGCTGGTGGCACTGGTGCATACCTTCTCTCCCTCTACCAGCCTCTTCCTCTCTCTCTCTCCCTCTCTCAAATAAATAAATAAATTTTAAAAAATAAAAATTTAACAGGGTGGCTGTAATTTTCATGGATAACTGAAGAAAATGGATCTTCTGCTTACCTGGCCCCAGTCTGATTATCTGGTCGCTAGAAACAAACCACAAGAAGAAAATGAATGAATAAAGTCTGTTTCTGAATCTTTCAACCGTAGGGATTCCACAAGCCTTGGGAGCACTGCCCAGAAGCCTTTGAAATTGACTTTGTCATATTTTGATGACTGGTTCCAATTTAAGAGGTGTTGAAAGAAAAATGGGTGAAGATATGTAAGATATATATTATGCACATATATGTAAGTAATTTATATATGAAAATAGATGATTATCCTATTCAGTTTTCAAATCACTAATGAGTGTCCTCCTAGACTACTTTAAACTCACATTATTTCTAATTGTATTAAACCAAAATTTAGCCAGCAAAGGTATATTGGTCAATAATTCAACTCCAGCTCATCTGAATTAGATAGCATGGTCTGGGTATACAGGAATCCTAAAAAATAAAAATAAAAAAGTGAAATCACTTCTTAATTATAGCTCATGTTGTAATGACTGAGGGGCAGAAAATAACTCATGTCTATGTTTATTTTTGTTTAAGTATTAAAAACTAATCACTATGGTGATATTTTTGTTCATGTTCATTGACAGGAAAGGCAATAATTCACCAAAATTTGAACAGAACATTTCACCATTTCTCACAAGCATAAATTGAGAGCATGAACAAGAAAAATAGATTGAATTTTGTACAATTGGATTAAGGGCATTTAGATTTATCTTCATAACAAAACTTTGAGAAATATATTATTTTAATCATTACACAGATGAGGAAAATGAGAGACAGGAAGTATGCTACTTTTTAAACCTCATGGACAGAAGTGAGTGATCTGGCTGTCAATGCAAGTGTCAGGCTCCAGATGTATGATTTTAAAAAGGGTGAAGCAAAACCTCTCAACCTAGGCCTCATTTAAACTCCTATGTGCACAGTTCAAGGAATCTCAGTGATATTTTTAAAAATCTTCTAGGCTTCTGTCAGTTGTACAGCTGGCAAAAATTTCCTCCCATTCTGTGGGTAATCTGTTGACTCTGTTTATTGTATATTTGTCTGAAAAAAAAAAAATTTCAGCTTCATGAGATCCCAATGATTAAGTGATTGTTTAATTTCCTGAGCTAATGTGGTTTTGTTCAGGAAGTCTTTTCCCACTCCTATATCATGGAAAGTTCCTCCTATTTTTTCTCCCAGTAGTAGCAATGTTTCCAGCATTATATTGAGGTCTTTGATCCATTTGGACTTTATTTTTGTGCATGGCGAGATGTGTGGATCGAGTTTCATTTTCCTGTTTATGGTTGTCCAGTTTGTCCAGCACCATTTGTTGAAGATACTGTCTTTTTTTCCAGTCTACATTGATAGGGCCTTTGTCAAATATCAATTAGCTATAGTTACTTGGCCCAAAGTCCAGGACCTTTACTAATTGGTAGAACTTGGAACAGATCATTCTCAGTGAGCTCACCCAATCACAGAAAGATAATTGTCGCATGGTCTCATTCATCTGTGGCTCCTAACCTGAATCTGCCTAAGATACTGTCATACCTAATAAGCACCTTGAGGACCAGACAATAGGAAGGGTGGGACAGAAGGGAGAATAAGGATTGGTGGAGGGTAAAGGGGGAGGGACACAAATAGGGACACAAATGGAAATGGTACCATAAAAACCTATATCCTGAAAGACAGGGTAAAAAATAAAAACTTCAGCAGGCCTGTAGAACCACAGGGCCCTGGAGAGGACATCATGCAGACTAACCTTAATCTTTTCCTGTTTTTCTGTCTCTCTGTCTCTGTCTCTCTCTCTCGCTCTCTCTCTCTCCCTGTTTGCTCTCTGTTCTCTTTCTCTTTTATATTACCTACCTTTTTCTTCCTTCATCTTCCTTGGCACTAACCTGTAACTCCCAGTACCAGCATGCAGTTAACTTTCACAATGAGCTGTTGATCACAGTGACCTACAAGGGTTCCCAAAAGAACACAGATTTCTGTGAGAGTTCTTTATGGCCCACAAAAGGTTAATGGTAAGACCCTACTGCTGAAGACTCCATATGCTGTTGGGACAAAACATGGAGTGACCTGGATGGAATCTGGAAAAGTCAGTCCCCAGAAAGTTAGCTTGTCTAGTGCCAGAGGGTGCTACAAGAGCAACTGGGGGAAAATGACCTACATCTGTCCAAACAACTTGTAGTATAAGCTACTCAGCATTAAACAACCAGATGTGATGTTCAAATAAGTGCAATAGTGGCACATAGCCCTGGTGGGTAACCAACAGCTCTTGATTTGGCTCACAGAACTGGGAAACGAGTCAAAACCATGTCCAAAAAATGAGCCCATTCTTCCATATCAAGCTCCCACCAAATGTGGGCTAGAAGAGGACCTATGCATACAAAATTCTCTCTAAAATAATAATGGACATCCCATGTATCTGGTGCTGATTTCTCTCTCCAGTGGAGAATTTGTTTCTCTTTTTCAGATGGATATGGAACCTGAGGGGAGGATCAGCCTATCGCACCCCACCAGGGCCCCCAGCTGAAACCATAGAGTAACAGGGGAAATGGGCAAGAGTGCAGCTTTCTTGGTGAACCTGACACCAGTACAAGGCTGAAGGCAATAGACACAGAGAACATTCAACTCCTACTAAACCAGATATCCAGAGACACAGAGGCTCCCAAGACCTCATCACTGAAGTAGATGTAAAACGAACCCAGCATGACTCAGGGAAATTCACAGAAAAGAGGGCAGAAAGAATGTTAGTTGGGTCATTATGCACAGAGACATTGCCTCTTCCCCATAACTCATGGCTACTTCCATAATGCACAACCCACATTCCTCTATGAGGAGGGTCCCTTGGGAAGGCAGAGGACAGGTAGAAGGCTATCAAAGGCACCAATATGAATGTAAAATTAAAATTAAAAAGTTTAAAAAACTCTTCTAGGCTAATTATGAATTGTTTTTAATAATACTAAGATCAACATATTATTATCTACACAAACAATGGAATATCACTCAGTTCTTAACAAGGAGTGGACTGATATTATGAATTCATGTTGTGTATGAATGGAATTTGAAAATAAGCTACATAAAAAGAAACTAGGTACTATATAAAATCATGAATATTATAATTCTATTTATTTGCAACATGTTGAGTAAGCAAATCTATAAATCTATTGATTGTCATGGTTGGTGTAAGAGAGGATAGTGGAGTGTTAGCTGGCATATATGTTAGCTAGTGTGTATGAGGTTTCTTTAAGTATGCTATCACTGATCTGGAGTAGCAGCAGAATACCTTAGCTGCACAAATACACACACACTGCTAAATTATACAGTTTTAAATACAAATTACCTCTCAATTCATATATTTTGTTTGAAGATTGAGAATAAAAAGTAAAAAAGTTATTATATGAAACTACATGTCAAGAGCTGCATATACTATCCAAGTTAATTCTCATGAAGTCACAAGAAAGCATTTATTATTATTATTATTATCACCTTAGCACACAGAGCTGTAAAAGGCTTGCCCCATGTCATTAGCAAGCAGCTGAACAGAAATAAAGGCAATCTTGTCTGATTCCTAAGATATCATGCTGGTGTACAGCCTCTATTATACTATCACAGGTTGGCAGTTCCCATACTGGATGTCAAACAAGATGTAGGAAAAACAAAAGCCAAAATAAGTGATCCTAATAAACATGTAATACCTTCCGTTTTCACAGACTGATAGTTCAATATTGAATGTCTCACACCTGGGCTCTATTGTTCATGCAGGGGAGAAAGTGATTGTCTATGAAGGAAAGAGGTAAGAGCCAAGGCTGGAAACACTAATCCTTGTTAAAGATGGCATCTGTATGTAAGTTTTATCTCAGTTGTTAGAGGTAGACTTTACCTTTGTGTTTGCTTCTCAACTTCTCAGACTTAATGGCTTACACTGGTTTTCAGTGAATGGAAACTTTTAGGGTTTGTGGAAACTCAATTTTTATTAGTAACATTCATAAAAGTTCATGTGTCAGTAACTGTAACATGTGCAGAAAATTTAATAGCCTATTGGTAACAAACATCTCTGTGAAAGAACACTTTTATTATTTCCCTTTATAGTGAATATTGATTATAAGAATGTTGATCATTGGTCACTTGTTGTATTATGAATAATAATCTACATGCTTTGCATATATTGCCTAAATTGTCAAACTGCCTAGAAACTTGAGATTCAATACAACATGTTCAAATGTGCAGAAATAATGAATGTTAGAGTCAAAATACAGTTTAAATGTACCTTTAATAAGGATTTTAACAATCTTCATGTCTAACATGTTACCACCACCTATATCAAGAAGCTTTACATAAACCAGATTGAGGAGAACCCTTCCTTCTACTATCTAAAATCACTATTGACTTCTCTCACTATTCATTTGTTTCTTTTGCTTTTTAACTATCATATATATATATGATATATATATATTATAATATAATAATATTTATCATAAATAAAACAGGTCTTCGTATATATCTGGCTTCTTTATTCAGCTTTGTTCTTTAGATGCTATTGTGTTTTTGGGTGTGCATTGCTCAATGTTGTGTTGTTATAACAGGCAATGAAATACTTAACTCGCTGTATCACCTACAGATACATTTCTTGTACCAAGATATAAAATATTTCATACACACATACACACACAGGCACACACATATCTTTTCTGAGAATTCAAACAGGTATCCATGTCACTTGTGTATTTTTAGCAGTGGATATACTGGGACATATACCCAAACACTCTTAATCATATTGCTTAAAGCAAGCAAAAACAATGTATTTCCTGCCCAAAGCAGGAATATGTCCAAATTCCAATTTGCCTACATCTTTGATGATATTCAGTACTATTAATTATTTTATTTTTCCTATTCTTGTGCCTGTGGGGTTATATCGCTGTATGGATTGGATATGTATTTCCTAATAATTTATGAAAATAAACATACATTTTTATTAAATGTCACTTTCAGAGTCAAGCATTGTGGCTGATGCTTCTAATTCTAGCACTTGGGAGACTCGTGTAGGAGAGTTTCAGTGAGTTGGGGGTCAGCCTGGGTTATAAACTCAATTCCAGATCAGCCTGTGGTAGAGTGTTTTCCTGCCTCAAAAAAAAAAAAAAAAAAAGAAATTACTTTTAGGGGCTGAAGAACTAGCCATTTAGTGGTTAAGCTGCTTGCCTGTGAAGCCTAAGGACCCCGGTTTAATTCCCCAGGACCTATAT
Source organism: Orientallactaga sibirica (assembly GCA_036365145.1). Taxonomy (NCBI): domain Eukaryota; kingdom Metazoa; phylum Chordata; class Mammalia; order Rodentia; family Dipodidae; genus Orientallactaga; species Orientallactaga sibirica. The sequence goes on from JAEOAD010000034.1 coordinate 17,227,899, forward strand.
AAACCAGATGCTCAAGGTGGCCTATGTGTCTGGAGTTTGTTTGCAGTGGCCAGAGGCCCTGGTGTGCCCATTCTCTCCCTCTTTCTCTCTCAAGTAAATAAATAAAATATTTTTCAAATTCCCTTTTAATTTTCTCTAACTTCATTAATCTAATAATTTCTCTGTATTATTTCTTTTTCAAAATTATTTTTATTGACAACTTCTATACTTACATACAAAAAATGCACGATATTTCCCTCCCCTACCCCCATACCCCTTTAGAACTCCAATCTCCATCATATCCCTTTCCTCTCTCCATTAGTCTCTCTTTTAATTTGATGTCATCATCTTTTTCTTCTATTATGAGGGTCTTACAAAGCTATTGCTAGGCACTGCAAGGTCATGGATATCAAGGCCAATTTCTGTCTGGACAGTTGCATTGTAAGGAGTCGTACCCTTCCTTTGGCTCTTCCTCTCTAGCCACTCTCTTCCACAATGGGCCCTGAGCCTTGGAGGGTGTGACAGAGATGTTTCAGTGATGAGCACTCCTCCATCCCTTCTTCTCAGCACTATGTTGTCTTTTAGGTCATCCCAGTGGTCATCACCATCTGAAAAGAGAAGCTTCTCTAACCAGAAGTGAGAGTAGCATTAATATGTTAATATGAACATTAAGTGTAGTGCTTTCAGGGCAGCTTGGTGGGAATAATACATACATTTAGCCAGACAGAGCAGGCTTTATACCCCTAAGGCTCATAACCTCTCCTGCCATAGAATTTTGCTTAGGTTTTTAGTACCAGGTATATATTCCCTCCCATAGAGAGGGCCTTCGGTCCAATTATGGAGCTGTTGGTTACCCCAAGAGCAGACATGCCACTATTGCACCTGTTCGGTCATTGGGCCTGTCTGGCCAAACTGGAGGTTTCCAGTGTCCACTGTTTTCACTGCTGATGACTTCTATCTCCCATACAGCTGCATGCAGTGGAGGTTTTTCCAGCTTTCAGTTGGCTGGTCTACAGAGAGAAGGTTTTCTGCTCAGCACCAGATTGCTTTCTCAGTGACCTAGCCTCTCAGGCAAGAGATATCTTCAGCAATAGGGTCTTACCATTTGTTTCTCAAGAGAAACCAAGGGCCTTGGCAATAGCCTTTAATGTTTTGGAGACTACCAGGACCTCCTTGGCCAACAACTCACTGGAAGGTATCCCATCCCAGGCACTGAAAATTTTCTAGTAACAGTCTATAGCTTCTGGATGGGCCATTATTCAAAAAAAATAGGTTTACATAAGTCTTATTCAGACCATCTTGAATTTTGATTGACCCTCCCCCTGCCCTTCTTTTACGCATTCTCTTCCCATGTCCTCGTTTAGGCCTTTCCCCTCCCTGTAATCTGTTCTTCTACTTACATATGTGCAATACCATCCACTCAAGTCCTTCCCTCTCCTTCCTCCCTTATAGGCTTTTACCACCTTACTGGCTTCTGGCATTGATTTTTGGTTCCAATTCATATACAAGACTATACAATGGTAGCTAGGATCCACATATGAGAGAGAACATGTGATGTTTGGCTTTGTGAGCCTGGTTTACCTCACTTAGTATAATCCTTTCCAGATCCATCCATTTCCCTGCAAATTTCATAATTTCATTTTTCTTTACCTCTGAATAGAACTCCATTGTGTAAATGTACCACATCTTTATTATCCATTCATCTGTGGAGGGACATCTAGGCTGGTTCCATTTCCTAGCTATTGTGAATAGAGCAGCAATAAAAACATAGTTGTGCAAGTATCTCTAAGGTAGTGAGATGAGTCTTTTGGATATATGCCTAGGAGTGCTATAGCTGGATCATATGGTAAATCTATTTCTAGCTGTCTCAAAAACCTCCACACTGATTTCCACAATGGCTGCACCAGATTACATTCCCACCAACAGTGTAGAAGTATTCCTCTTTTTCCTCATCCACACCAACACTTATTGTCATTTGTTTTCTTTATGGTAGCCATTCTGACAGGAGTGAAATGGAATCTCAAAGTGGTTTTAATTTGCATTTCCCTGATGGCTAAGGATGTGGAACTTTTTTTTTAGATGTTTATATGCCATCTGTATTTCCTCTTCCGTGAATTCTCTATATAGTTCCATAGCCCATTTTTTAACTGGGTTGTTTGATTTCTTATTATTCTGTTTTTTAAGTTCATTATATATTCTGGATATTAATCCTCTGTCAGATGTATAGCTGGCAAAATTTTTCTCCCATTCTGTAGGTTGTCTCTTTGCTCTATTTACAGTGCCCTTTGCTGTACAAAAGCTTTGTAACTTCATGAGGTCCCAATGGTTGATTAGTGGTTTTATTCCCTGAGCAATTGGGGTTATATTCAGAAAGTCCTTGCCTATGTCAATATGTTGAAGGGTTTCCCCTACCTTTTCCTCTAGTAGTTTCAGAGTTTCAGGTCTGATATTAAGGTCCCTGATCCATTTGGACTTGACTTTTGTGCATGGAGAGAGACAAGGATCTATTTTTATCCTTTTACATACAGATATCCAGTTTTCCCAGCACCACTTGTTAAAGAGGCTATCTTTTCTCCAATGAATATTTTTGGCACTTTTGCTAAAAATAAGGTGGCTGTAGCTGCCTGGGTTAATATTTGGGTCTTCTATTCTGTTTCCATTGATCTACCTGTCTGTCCTTGTGCCAGTACCATGTTGTTTTTGTTACTATGGCTTTGTAATATAACTTAAAATTGGGTATGGTAATACTACCAGCCTGATTTTTATTGTGCATAATTGTTTTGGCTATTCAAAGTTTTTTGTGTTTCCAGATGAATTTTAGGATTGTTTTTTTCTATTTCTGTGAAGAATGCTGTTGGGATTTTAATGGGGATTGCAATGAATGTGTAGATTGCTTTGATATGTAGTATTTTATATTTATTTTTATATATGTATATTTATTCATATGTTGGTCACATAATATTTTACATATGAGTAATATTGAAATTTAATAAAATTATTCATGGAGCAAAACTGCATAATTCCAGTGATTACACATTTAGTCACTAAGCTTGTGTTTGTAGAGTACTTTGCTCTTATTATATTTTATTCTGCACTGTGCTTAATGTCTTCCCCCAAAATTGATGCATTATTATGTTTTTCAAAATAAAAAAAAATGGTTATTGAAATCAGTTAGTTAATGGATTTAGTTCTGCATTCCATCCCCTCCCATTTTTGTCTTTATGTCTCTACAATTAAAGTAAGTGGCTGGAGACTCGACTCAAATTGTTGAGTGCATGTTTTGCATGACCATTGTCTTGGGTTTATTGCTACTACTGCCAGCCACCACTAACAAAACAACAAAGTTAAAGTTAAGCAATCTCCTTAAGTGCAGCTTGATAAATTTTGGCATGAACACCTTACTAGGATTTTTTCCCATACTGTTTAAACATTACATGATCTACTTTTTATTTTACTTCCTGTAAGAAATATCCTCTGATCTGGCACCATTCTGATACAGAATTTTATAACATCATTTGTGTATATTATTGTTTTGGTTTAAATTCTTGGTTAGATTTTATACATGCATACTTTGGTCACCAAGGAGATCTTAAGGACAGAATATGTATGAATCATTTTTCCCACAGCTATGGTTCAAACAGCACCACTCACCACATATAAGCAATGAGGCCAAACCATGGATTCCTCTCTGGTAGAGTCTGAATCACTGTGTGTGTTCATTACTTGAATGGACTGTGAAGGTAAAATGGTGGAAAATTCCACTGGATTTGTATGAAAACTTAAGACTTCATTATATTTGGCTCCTGCTGATTCTTATATTCTGGACACATTACAGTCTTTCATTACATATCTCCCTTTCCTCCTTCACCCTGTGGACAAGGTAATGCAAGTCTGCTTATAATATCAAGGTTAATGTGAATGCCAAAGGAGCCAACATACATAAAACTCTAGCAGACTTTTCAGTAGCAAAACATATTATAAAGTGTGTCTTTTTTCCAACAAAATATTGACTGATGACATGTCCTGAAGATGTTATCTTATGAGGTCAAAGGAATATCAAGGGTGCAAACATCCCATTAAAACAAAGTCCTCAGGAGTTAGTTGCCAAAGATGTCTGTCTGAGGCAGGTGCCTGATCATTTTGCCTGATTTTGCTAGAATCTTGTTCTCTGCAGTTCCACTGCCTCCTCTCCATTGTAAAGTCTCAGTAGGGAAAGGGGGAATAAGGAGTAGAAACAAGGAGAACCTGAATGCCAATTAACAGTAATAGAAATGGGAGGCAGATAGTTCAGTTAAGAGAAAAAAATCTAAATAATTGTCAAGATTAAAATATGCCCTATAAAAAATTTACCCCAGAAGAACATTTAAAATAATGGTCTTTCCCAAAAGCTCGGTTCACTTTGGACTCTACCTCTACCAGCCTGTTTCCCTGGCTACTTCCCAGTGTTTCTCATTTCTTCTTGGTCCCAGTAGATATCCCCCAGCAAGTCAGAACTTGAAGATATGAACTTCCCCATGGGATCCAGTATCTTGGCTTCCATTTTCCAATTTGTTACTTTAGACTCAGGACCAGAGTGAGAAAAGACAATCAAAATGCCTACTGTTTGTAAAAATGTTGTCCACTGGTGTTGCCACTCGACAGCTGGGGACAGTTAATGTTGTTGCTTGGAAACAATGGTCTGACTTTTATAGGCCTCAGCAAACCCGAGATGAGGCAAAGTGCAAAGCTGAGAGAAGCAGGCCTTTCTCACTAGCATGCATCAAGAAATGAAAATGGAGAAAAGATCTTGGCCATTATCAGTTTCTCGATCTTAACCTGCTTCAACATTTATTCCCCATGCCAGTTGGAAACACCCAATGACAGTAGCCACTCAGGTACAGAGAACTTTTAGACTCTAAAATCATTTTTCCCAGAGTGCCTTTCCCATACAAGTGTGACTGAGGGTCACTTATGCACCAGATGTGAGCAGATGTACACATTGCATGACTTCTCCATGCCAGCTATCAGTTAGCAGAGTAGGTGATTAGAACAGACAAGACAGAAAGAAAGAAAAAAAAGCAAGTGTATCTGTAGATTCAGCAATACAGCCTTGCAAGCTAAGCAAAGGTTGAAAAGCTCAGTAATAAAACAGGACCAGGCTTCCAAAAAACAAGGTCAAGGGAAGCATAAACAGAGACAGAATAGAGAGAAGGGTGGAAGAAGGCAGACTGGCACACCTATTGTTGTCCAGTTTTGACATCTTATGAGCATCCTTATAAAAGCAGGCTTTAGAAATTTAACAATGTAAATGGGTTCATATGCACATGTGCATTTACTTAAAAGTTGTAGATACATAATGGATCTCAGAATGGTAAGAAACCCTGGCATCACTTTCATTAAGAAATACATAGCAATAGCAAAAGAAACATACACTTGACTTTAGGGTTTATTCAACAAATACTTAATGGAAACTTGCTTATAAAGGATTTATCATAGACTGTGGGAAGAGGAAAAAGATGAAAAGGAAAAATATATCTTTCTTTAATAGTGTTCTCAATATCATGGGGGAATAAGATATATTCATAAACAATTGATGTGAGACATAATTATATGTTTGAAGGACCTGATAAATACTGAAGATTGGGTTTAGGGTCATGAGCATAGGTATAATGCTATAGCTCTTGGACCCAGGCTCCTTTGTCCCCTGAGGGTCATTTAGTCTTGTAAACAAAGATTATTGCTTGTCAAAACAGAAGAAGACGTAGTAGATAGTAGCATCTAGTGAGTTGGGAGTAGAAGCCAGAGTTGCTGTTAAATAACCTATGATGCATGGATCAGAAGCCCACAGCAAAGAATTACCCAGACCAAACATATCTGGAATGAAACACTTGAGTAACCTACTTTAGGTCTGGAATAGTAAGAGGGAATTTCTGAAAGAAACAGTTCAACAAAGTGCTGAAGCAATTTCAAACAGAAAATAAATCCCAAAACTGGAACATGGGCTTCTAGTATGGGTTCCAGACTTTTTATTTCTTTATTATTTCTTTATTTATTCATTTATTTGCCAGTGTGGGGGGACACATCAGGGCCTCTTGCCAATGTGAATGAACCTCAGACAATAGTGCCACTAGTCCAGCTGTAGGTAGGTGGTTTGGGAATTGAGCTGGAGATGGAGCACCTTTAACCTTTGAGCAATCTTCTCAGCCTGCCCTTGTATAAGACTTTTTACCACATCATCGCTACCTTATATAGGGCTTTCAGCAGCTCATACAGAAGGGGAAGAAGATTCAGCTTTGGTTAGGTAAAAGAGAGCCATAGAAGTAGCTGCATTCTCAAATCATCTGGATTCATTCATGGTTCCAATAGAGCTGTGTGCAGTTTATCAGAGAAGGAGAGAATGAAGGTAGAAAAACCAGCTAAGTGCTCACTGGAGAGCCAGGGACATGGTATCATGGGACTCTGTATTGAGATAGTGAAAGGAGAAAAAGAAACCACAAGAACTAAATAGAAGATGCTCTATGAATGTTATAGTGAGCAGATGATTAGTTGTAAGAGAGGAGAAGATTCCTGTTAGATCCCAGAAGATGTAGTGGGGACAAAGCAATTAAAACAACAACAACACTAATGCCAGTCATGTACTGTATGCCTGGTGTTTGGAATTTAGCCTCCACAGTGGCACTATGAACAGGATGTTATCCTTCTAAACCTTTGCCTTTGGGTTTTGCTTTCGTTTGTTAAAAGGTGTGGCATAATGACCAAGTACAATGTTTGTCGAGGATTAAGAAGTTCCTGAGTCATGGTATTTCTGGTGCTAAACCAGGGAAATGGAAATAAGCTTATGTTTCTACGAACTGAGCTCACAGGACTTAAGCAAGTTGGCCAAAATCACACAGATTGGGAGGATCAGAGCCATGAATCACCCTCCTTCCATCCAAAGTCCACACGTCCATCTCCCCCCATATTAAATCAAGAGAACCCCCCATAGTAATACACAGAAATGAAGGAGCAGAGGCACATTTGATTCAGATCATGGAGGAAAGGAAGGGCAAATGATCTATTGTGGGGAAATCAAACCCAGGTTTTCTTTTTTTTTAAAGTAGACACTTTCACTATATACTTTTTAGAAATCTTACCTCCTCATGCATTCCTTAATCTGGCCCTCCTCTATAGTTTTGCTTAAAGGCTCAGTGCAAACTAGGTGTTGTCATGAGGGACTAATTGTAAGATATAATTATATATTTTAAATATTGGATCCAAACTCTGAATAAATATAGATATATCTATTGAAGATATATCTGCATGGTGAACATGATCTTATGTCAGAATGTCTTCTTTATGTTCTCCAGCAAGCACTAACAGGTCAAGCATCGGTAATGCTGGAATTCAACTTGGAGTCCAATGGGTTAGACTGACTCCTCAGAAGCAATACCAAGATGGCAACTCAGTGGAGGATTATAGAATCCTATATCTTTCCTTGGTGTGAACTCATTCTCTCTGTCTCTCTCTACCTCTTCTCTCATTCTCTTTTATATTACCTATCTTTTTCTTTCTTCTTTTCCCTTGGCACTGGCCTGTAACTCCTAATAACAGCATGCGGTTAACATCCACAAAAGCTCTTGATCATACTTTAGTCTAAAGAAGACAGTGGGCTGGAGAGATTGCTCAGTGGTTAAAGGCACTTGCTTGGAAAGTGTGATGGCATGGAATCAATTCCCCATCACCTATGAAGCCAGATGCACAAAGTGATGCATGTACCTAGAGACTACATTCAGTGGAGGAGGCTCTGGTGCACCAATATTCACACTGTCTTTCTTGTCTGCCTTCCTTTCTATTCTCTCTCTCAAGTAAACAAATAAAAACAATTTTTAAAAAGAATGAAAGAAAGAGAGAGTGAATGAATGACCAAGGATATAAAGTTGCACGGGGAGCTTGCAAGCAATTCAATTTCACAGGTGCACCTAAATCTACATAAGGAGAATGCTAAATCTGCATCTAAAAAATGTGTGTTTTCAAAATGCTTTTAGGGGTTTATCAGCACCATTGGAAAAGTTTAAGGCTTATAAGTGAATATAAAAATTATCTTTCCTTTTTTTTTTATTTGAAAGTGAGAGAGAACAACCAAGAGAGAAAGAGAGAGAAAATTGGCACACCAGGGCCCCCAGCCAGTACAATGGAATTCCAGACACATGCTCAATCTTGTGCACATGTGGAACCATGTACATGTGTGTTATTTTGTGTATATGGCTTAAGTAAGTTCTGAGGAGTAGAATCTGGGTCCTTAGGCTTCTCAGGCAAGGCTTTAACCACTAAGCAATCTCTCCAGGCCCCAAATTGGGGTTTTCTGCAGATTCTTCTGTGTTATAGTCCATCACAAATATACAATTCAGACACAATAGTGTGACAGTAACAATATGTGAAGCACAAAAAGACATAAAATCAAACAAAAATTTAGTGAAGAATTTTTAAATCTTATAAATATAATGTTAAAATCATGCAGGTCATCTACAATTTGATTTGAACTTTTAACTACTAATTGGCTTCTTCAATAGTAAGAAAAGAAGGGTATTTGTTATAATATTTTTAACAAAAACAAAAAGGTTAACTAATGGGGCTGGAGAAATGGCTAAGCCGTTGAGGTGCTTGCCAGTGAAGTCTGAGATCCCAGGTTCAATTCCCCAGGACCCAAGTAAGCCAAATGCACATGGTGGTACATGCATCTGGAGTTCATTTGCCATGGCTAGAGACCCTGCTGTGTCCATTTTCTCTCTCAAATCAATAAATAAAAATATTTAAAATTACATATTATGACAGAGTATTTCTTATACACAGTATGATATATGAATATGTTAAAATACTATGAAGTAGGGCTGGAGAAATGGCTTAGCAGTTATGGCGTTTGCCTGAGAAGCCAAAGGATCCCAATTTGATTCTCCAAGACCCACATAAGCCAGATGAATAAGGGGCATATGCATCTGGAGTTCATTTGCAATGGCTAGAGGCCCTGATGTGCCCACTCTCTCTGGGTCTGCCTCTTTTCCATCTCTTTGTCTGCCTCTCTTCTATCTCTCTCTCTCTCTTTTGCAAATAAATAATTAAATAAAAATTCAAAAAGCTATGCAATGATTAAAAACAATAAGGATGATAAAAAGAAATAATACACAAAACTTCACTGATGGACACTGAAATTTGAAATTCACATAACTTCCACTTGTAATAGAACATTTTTGCTTTATTTTTAACAAAATATAAACATCTTCAAACTGTCACTAGGTCTAATAGCACATATAAAAGGGACTGGCCTGGGCTGGAATTTAAAGCCAAAGCATCTATGATTTAAGAACTAAGACAAGGCTGTCCACTTTCTTCATTCCTTCTGAATAAAATGCCAAAGTCTTAGCTAGACCAACAAAATAAGAGACACAACTTAAAAGGAAACATAAAGGAAAGGAAGGAATCAAAATATCCCTACTTCAATACAATATGATTTTATATATAAAATACCTTCAAGCACCACTAGAAAACACACTGAACTGGTCAACACTTTCAGCAAAGTGTTAAGGTACACAATTAACATACAAACCTTTGGAGCCTTCCTGTAGACCAGTAACAAACCAACAGGAAGACATCAGGGAAGCCAATATATTCTACCTCCCCACCCTCCCCAAAAAAACAACAAAACAATAAATCTAGGAATAAACATAACCAAGTAATTGGTTGCCCTCTATAATGAAAATTATATTAATATTCAAGGGCAAAAGTGAAGAAGATATTAGAATGTGGAAAGATCTCTCATACTCATTGACTAAAAGAATTAATATGTTGAAAATGGCTATCTGACCAAAATCCCCATTGTCATTCTTCACAGAAATAGAAAAAATAAACAATCAATCTAAGAATTAATTTAGAAGCAAAATGTGCTCAGATAACAAAGCAATTCTGAGCAATAAATACATCAGGAGGTATCAGCATACCTGACTTCAAGCTGCATTATAGAACCATATTAACAAAACAGCATGGTACTGAATGAAAGCATATGCAGATCAATAGAACAGAGTAGAAAATGCTGATGATAAGCCACACAGCTATAGCTACATGATTTTTGACAAAAGTGCAGTAAATACTCATTGTTTAATAGAAAGGTAGAGATCCACATCAGAATAATGAAACTAGGTCTTTATATATCATCATGAGCAAGAAAAGCTAATTTAGAGAATTTAGATCAAGTGAAGAGAGGTAAGGAGTCTTTGTTTTTTTATAAAAGTAGGCAGAAATATTCATTAAGTAAAGGAACTATGTCTGGAATGATATTTATTTCAAAATATGTAAGAGTACAAGTGTAAGTAAAACAAGGCGATTATTATATGATAATTGTAGAGGGTATGGAATGGGTACATGTGCTAGAATTTTGATGTCTATGCCTATTCTTTTCATTTACAAATATTCATAAGAATAATCCTATCCAATGAGTAATGAAGGAGATGAAACACAAAAATGTTGATAGGGATCTATGACACACTCCCCTTAGTATTGGGAGCACATTCTAAGTAATCATCACTTGGTGAATAGGTCATATACTTCACAGTGATAATAGAATAGACTACGTGTACACAAATCTACATTTTATAGACTGATGCATACCTAGGCTATCTGACACATCTTATTGCACTTACATTACAACATGCACAGCATGCTACTATACAGAATACTTTATTCAATTGTTGCATATTGGTATGTTTTTATTCAAGCCTACCGAAGCAAAGAAATCAATAATAGCTACATTTTTTGTCTCATTGCTTAGAATCAGACTCAATACTAAACTCATTTGATGTTCTGATTACTTTTTAGTTTATTTTTGTACACCCAAAGTCTTGAATCTGATCATGTATTTATTCATTTATTTGCACATATACATCCAATTATTTATTTAATAACTAGTTCATGTAATTGGTCTCCATAGATTGAGTATACTTGCTTTTGTCTGCAGGCCAGCAAAGTGCTTTCACCACATGCCTTAAAGGGGAGGCACCTATGCAAGTCAAGGAAACTTGATATTTTCCTGTCCTACTTTAAAAACAATGAGGAGAGCCACTGGCCACCAAGAACATGAAGAAAGTGAAATGTGAACTCTGAAGTAAGTGACCATAGTGGCCATCAAATATGAAGGCAAATGAAACAGAGACATTTATAAAGAACAATCTCTTTCTCTAGAGTGTTATAATTGTCAATGAAGTGAAATGATAGTCTCATGACTTTTATCTCACTTGTCCATTAACAATATATATTCCTCCCACTCTGCCCTGGCTCACCAGCAGAAATGAAAGCTAATTTCATCCTCTTCCCATGTTGATGTGATATCTATTACAATACATTGACTCTTTCCTTACAGCACCTTGGGCTATAAAGATCCTTGCTGCCTGTCTCTTTGCCTCAGCATTGCCTAGGATATCAGTACTGGGAGAGGAAAAATGAAATACAAGAAATATTACCAAACAGCAATATGCAGATTTAATGCAATACCAATAAAAATCCAAGCATTTTTCTTCACAGAGATAGAAAAAATGATCTCAAAATTCATATGGAATGGCAGAAGGCCTTGGATATCCAAACACAGCCTCAGCAAAAGAAATGCCTCTGGATGTATCACCATACATGATCTAAAGGTATATTACAAAGCCATAGTAACAAAAGCAATATGGTACTAGCATAAAAAACAGGACTATAGACAAATGGAACAGAATAGAGGATTGGACTCAATATAAGACCAGAAACTCACTGCCTCATCATTTCATAGGATATCAGTACTGGGAGAGGAAAAATGGCATACAAGAAATATTACCAAAAAGCAATATACAGATTTAATGCAATACCAATAAAAATCCAAGCATTTTTCTTCACAGAGATAGAAAAAAAAATGATCTCAAAATTCATATGGAATGGCAGAAGGCCTCGGATATCTAAACACATCCTCAGCAAAAGAAATACCTCTGGAGGTATAATTATACATGATCTAAAGGTATATTACAAAGCCATACTAACAAAAAAAACATGGTACTGGCATAAAAATGGTACTATAGACAAATGGAACAGAATAGAGGATTGGACTCAATATAAGACTGGAAACTGCAACTGCTGGAAGAAAAAATAGGAATTTTCCTTGATATAGGATTGGGAAAAGACTTTCTGAACAAAACCCCAGTAGCTCAGGAATTTAAACAATCTATCAAACATTGGGATCTCATGAAGCTGAACAGTTTTTTTCATGGACAAACATATCATAATCAGAGCTGATTGATTACCCACAGAATGGGAGAAAATTTTTGCTGGCTATGCAACAGACAGAGGCATAATTTCTAGAATCTAAAAAGAACTCAAAAACCTAAACAATAAAAAAACCAAACAACCCACTCACAAAATGGGGCAGAGAACTGAACACAGAGTTCACAGAGAAGAAATACAAATGGCAAACACACACTTAAGAAAATGTTCAACATCCCTAACCATCAGGGAAATGCAAATTTAAAAAAATATATGAGATTCCATCTTACCCCAGTAAGGATAGCAAACATTAAAAAATCAAATGAAAACAAATGCTAGTGAGAATGTGGAGAAGTAGGAACCCTCATTCACTGTTGGTAGGAATGTAAGATGATACAACCACTATGGCAAGCATTATGGAGACTGCTAAAGAGTTTGACTATAGAGATACCAACAGACCCAGTTACTCCCTTATTGGGCATTTACCCTAAAAGCTCCATTCTTCAGTTCAGAGACATTTGCTCAACCATATTTATAGTTAATCAATTCATAATAGCTAAAAACTAGAATCAACCCAGATGTCCATTATTAGGTGAATGGATAACCAAGATGTGGTTTATCTACATGATGAAATTCTAACAGCAGTAAGGAAAAATGATATAATGAAATTTGAAGAAAATGGTGTAATTTGGAAAAGATCACCCAATCACAGAAAGACAATCATCACATGGTCTCACTCATATGTGGCTCCTAACCTGGATCTGCCTGAGATGCTGACATAACTAATAGGAATCTTGAGAACCAAACAATAGGGAGGGTGGGACAGGAGGGGAGAGCAAGGGTGGAGGGGCACAAAATCGGGACCCAAATGGAAATGGTACCATTAAATTCTATATCCTGAAAGACAGACTAAAAGGTTGAACCTTCATCAGGTCCTTGGAGGGAACACCTGATTCACAGGGCTCTGGAGAAGGAATGATGAAGACTAACCTTAATCTTCTCATGTTTCTCTCTCTCTCTCTCTCTTTTCTCTATTTCTCTTTTAGATTACCTATATTTTCCTTCCTTCTTTTCCATTGGCACTTGCCTGTAACTCCCAGTACCAGAATGTGGTTAACATTCACAATGAACTGTTGATCAGAGAGACTGACAAGGTTTCCCATAAGAAGACAGACTCTGTCAGAGAACTTGATTACCCACCAAAGGCTAATGGTAAGACCTTACTGACAAAGACATCATATGCTGTTGGTACAGAATATGGAGATACCTGGTTGGAATCTGGAAGAGAGCCAGTCCCCAGACATTTAGCTCATCTAGTGTCAGAAGGTGTTACATGAGCTACTGGGGGAAAACGGCCAACATCTGTCCAAGCAACTCATGTTCTAAGCTACTCAGCAGCAAATTGACATGATGCTCACCCAAGTGCAATAGTGGCACACAGCCATGGTGGATAACCAACTGCTCTTGAATTGGCTAATGGATCTGCTCAGTGGAAGGGAACCCGTAGCTGGAACTGGGAAACAAGGCAGAATCATATCCAAAAAATTACTTTCCAATATCAAGTTCCCACCAATCTTGGGCTACAAGAGGACCTACACCTATTAAATTTTCTCTAAACTAGCAATGATTATCCCATTTATCTGGTGCTGACTTCACTCTCTATTGGAGAATTTGGTTCTCTTTTTCAGATGGATGCAGAACATGAGGAGAGAATCAACCCATTGCACCTCATTAGGGACCCAGCTGAAACCATAGAGTAATTGGGGAAATGAGCAAGACTGATGCTTTCTTGGTGAACCTGGTTATCAGTACTAGGGTGAAGAAGATAGACACACAGAACACTCAACTCCTACCAAACTAGAGATCCAGAGACACAGAGTCTCCCAAGACCTCAGCACTGAAGTAGACCTGAAATAAACCCAACATGGCTCAGGGAAATTAGTGCAAGAGGGAGTGGAAAGACTGTTAGAGCCACAAGTTGGGACATTATGCACAGAGACATTGCCTCTTCCATAATTGGTTGATACCCTTACAATGAACGATCCACAATCCACATGGGGATACCTGGAATCCCAATGAGGAGGGTCCCTTCAAAGGTGGGAGGACAGGGATGAGGCTAAGGATGGTACCAACAGGTACTGTTTACACACTGATTATGTCATAACTAATAAAAGAAAAAAATAATAAATGGCTAAATTCACATTTTCTTCTATAGTCAAACAACTAAATTACTTCTTGATGATTTAATATTTTTGTAATATTTTAATGACCTAATTTCTGCTTCTGCTTTCTAATTTTTATAGTTTAGTAGATTAGACCTAGTAATAGCTCATAGCTATGTCACATGATCTATTTGAGATCTAATGGAGGCTATCAACTTTCTCCCTGCAAAGGACAATTGCATGCACACACACACACACACACACACACACACACACACACACACTAACACACCACACCATACCACATATACACACATTATGGTGGTTTGAATATGAAATATCTCCCATTGGCTTATACTTAATCTTTAGCTGGTGGAGCCTTTGGAGGGTGGAGTGTTGCTAGAGGAGGTGTTTCACTAGGGGCAGGCTTTGAAGTTTATTAGTCCAACTTCTCTTCATTCAATGTTCCTGCTTCCTACCTGCTGATCTATTAATGTGTGAGCCAGCTCTGTTTTCATGCCTTTTTTCCTTGCCACTATAAAGTATAAAACTTTTCCTCAAAATTAGCTCTTTTCTTCTGTTTGGGTGTTTTGTCCCATCAACAAGAAAGTAACTGCTACACACACAAATAAATAGTTTACTGTATTCATGGAATCTCTAATTTCTAACCAGGTGACATTATTTGTTTATTAATAACTGCTAGACCCAGGACTCCAATATATTATGAATATTATTTTTAATATTATTTTTATTGGTATGAAATTTACATATCATATAATTGTCCATTTAATTGTACAATCACAGAGTTGTGTAAACTGCACTACACTCTGTTTTAGAATATGAAGGTGTTCACCATATAAAATATAAACTCTTAGGGTACTGCAGAGACAGCTTAGTTTTTAAGAGTGCTGCAGCATAAGGGGGAGAGACTGAGAGGGGCTGAGAACATCTGAGTTCAATTCCCCAACACCCACACAAAAAGCTGAATATGGCCATACATGCCTTTAACCCCAGCCCTGCAAAAATGGGGCTAGAAATGGAACCATTGCTAAAGATCATTGCCTGAAAATGCCAAAACTCAAAGTTGAGGGAGAGACTCAGACTTACGGAAATACAAGAATGAATGACAGAAAAGGACCCCTGCATTCTCCTCTGGCACACAGAGTATGCACACATGCAGGTATCACACAGATATCTTATTATACACCACCCCACCCCACACATACTTTGCACATGCACACCAAAATAAACAAAACAAAACCTTAAAAAACCTAAGAAACTCCTTAGCCATTTTTTCCCATCTATACCAATCCTTTCTCTCCCTAACAGCTCTCAACCTAAGCCTGAGGTTCGTGATAATGATTTATCTACCCTTTACTTTTTACATATTTGCCTATTTTAAATATAGTTGCTTAAAAATTATTAATATCTACCTGTAGTTAACTGGCTCTTTCTACAGTATTGGCTTTGCTTAATGGTATTTTTCTACTGAGTCTATGAGGTGTAGGGGGGTAACAAACTCTCCTACTCCAACTCCTTGCTCCATTTCCTTCAGTACAGGACTAAAAGCAAAGTGCTTGGCAAGCAATTGCACATCTATCCGCGATGGGCTGGGGTGGTGGGGGAAGAGAAAGAAATGGGGATTCCAGACATAGCAAGATGTATGTCTCCTGCCTGCCTTGCTGTGTTTCACTTATTGAATTAGGACAAATTGGGATTTTTATAAACTGTGATATAAATCATTATCTCGAGTTAGCAGATGCAGTCACACCAGGATAGAGCACTGTTAATAACTCTGCTGGATTAGGACTGATTGGAACAATTTGAAACTTGTTTCTCTCAGCTTGATCAGGCTCATTGTAACCACAGCAATTATCCCATTTCACTTTCAATGGCTCAGCACAGACATGTTGCTGCTTTATAGCCATCCTTCTTAATGAAGCCAGCTCAGGCTTTTGTTCTGTTATCAAAGAGCTATCCTATGCAAACAATAAATACCACAACCCCTTGGGCAACAAGGTAGATGTTTACAAGTTTGAGATTTCCTATGGGCTACACAATCACAATTCACATGTTGATTCTTTCATGAATTTATTTATTCAACAATTTTTTTTTTTTTTTCCTGTGGGAGCAGTGGGTATTTGCCAAATAATAGGAATGTGTGAATCTGTGAGCACAACCAGAGTTAGGTTAAACTGAATAACGTTGCAGGGTGTTATTTCTTTTCTCTGAGTTGGTATATTTTTAATATTTATTTTATTTTATTTATTCATTTATTTGAGAGAGAGAGAGAAGGGAAAATAAATGGACACACCAGGGCCTCTGGCCACTACAAATAAACTCCAGACACATGGGCCACCTTGTGCGCCTGGCTGACATGGGTATTGAGTAATTGAAACTGTATCCTTTGGCTTTTCAGGCAATCACCTTAACTGCTAAGCCATCTCTCCAGCCATGGTATATGTTTGTGAGGACAAGAAATATACTTTAATAATAATAATGATGGTGATGATGATACTGATAGCTATGATATATATTGCCTCTATCCACTATTCCATGGATATCTAGGAATCTCATAGCAAGGCATGTCACAGAGCCACGTACAAGTTTATTGGAGAAAGTTCAGTCATTGGACTGAAATGAATAGTAAAGATATCAAAGAGGTAGAGGCATCTGAATAGAACCTTAAAAAATAAATTACATTGAACCTAATATATGAAGGTGTAGGAAGAAAGTATATTTTGTACATAGGCAAGAGCATATAGATTACCTTCATTGTTTTGTTGAAAATACAGATTAAATATTAATTAACAGATTTGTTGGAAAATCCTCCAAGTAAGGAATCCTTTCAAAAATCTTATCTACTTGCCAATAAGATACAAGTTAAAATTAAATCTGCCAGGCTGAGGTGGTGGCTTAGCAGGTAAAGTGCTTAGCACAAGAGCATGAGGACCTGAGGTTGGATGTCCAGAATCCATGTAAGAG
The DNA here is from genome assembly GCA_036365145.1 of Orientallactaga sibirica. Taxonomy (NCBI): domain Eukaryota; kingdom Metazoa; phylum Chordata; class Mammalia; order Rodentia; family Dipodidae; genus Orientallactaga; species Orientallactaga sibirica. The sequence goes on from JAEOAD010000034.1 coordinate 17,245,259, forward strand.
CTGGTTGTGATGACCTGCACCTGTAGTTCCACTGCTAGGGAGGCAGAGACAGGATATCTGAGGTTTGCTGGTTAGCTACTCTAGCCATGTCAGGAAACTCTAGGTTGAGACAAAGCCCTTATCTCAGAAGATAGTGAAGAGGACCTGAGTGAAGAACATCAACATAAACCTATGGCCTTCGCATACATGTGCACACGTGTCCAGGTATTCCTACACACATGCATGCCGTCCTGCACATATCAACAGGCATACACACAGGCACACACACCATACATATAATTTTAAAAATAAATAAGAATATACTTGATACTTTTAAGTTACTTTCTAGTTCCCTTATTTTTTTTTTACTTTAAAACAACTTTTATTGAGAACTTTAAAATATGACTTAATATAAATTAGTAAAAAAAAAAAAAATCTACTTTATTTTTTTTTTTTTTCCTAGTGAATTCCAGGTCAGCCTGGTCTAGAGACTCTACCTAAAAATAAAAAAAATAAAAAAATAAAGTAAAAATCTTACTAGCCCAGGCTGACCTGGAATTCACTATGTAGTCTCAGGCTGGCCTAGAATTCACAACACTCCTCTTCCTTTGATCTCTCGAGTGCTGAGATTAAAGGCATGCACCATAACTTCCAGCTAGTTCTGTGTTTTTTAAATCCGTATTTCACAGAACAAAGATTTCTGTGTGCTATTTGAGTGAACACATGTCAGTTACACTCAACACTTTAATGGTTTTTTGTTCAATTAAGGAAATAAAAGAATTTATTTTGTTTTGAAATTGTATGTCAGAATGAACACAAGGAGGTTGATAAAGAATAAGTATTTAATTGTGGATTTTTCTACCCCTAATTCCCACATTGTACCAGGTTAATTTTAACTTAGAAATATTTCCATACATACATAGGGAATCTATTTCTTGCCATATGCCCCTTCTAAATCAAGCTCTCCAAATTTGAATAAATGTCATGGTGCCATTTTAACTCCTGATATCTTTTAATTGGAACATTTTCTCTTAGAATCCATTATATGTATATTTCATATTTCACATTCAAAGAAAATAAATACAAAATACCTTAAGAGTTAATTCCCTCATGATCTACTAGTTTCCATTTTGCTTGGTCTCAATGTCAGCCTGAAGTAGTACTGTTCTGAATTTGTTACTGATTACTCTCTGATTTTGGCTACACAAACTTTCATAAAATTCTACTAAAGTATAGAAATACCACATATCTTACAAATTTTTGAAACATAGCTATGTTGATAAATATCACGTTAAATTCTTCATTTTTACTCTTTCTTGATTTTCGGTGTGAGCAAAATTCGTCTTGGTGTAATTTGTGGCCATTTGCCTTCTGCGTTAGAAACAAAGCACTATGCAGACTGTCCTATCTCTACATTCACAATATACTCAGAGCAGGTTAGAGCTTCCACTGACTTAGTACTGAATGTGGTAGCATGCCCACAGGAGAATAAGAAATGCATTTTATGTGATAACTACAGAGAAAAGATAGTATTTAATGTTTTCATATATATATATATATAATTTTGAGAACAAATATAAAAAATTCATGAAAGCAAGAAACTAAAAAACTGTGGTGATAAATGGGAAATAGTGGTTTGGTATTGACTTATTTTAAAAAACTGGAGCAGGACTGCAATGGGGTGAGGATGACTGTCCTATACAGAAGGACTTTGACTTGACTGTTGTATTGCCTGGTTACATCCATTGTTTCCAGTCCATTCATATTAATTTTTAGAGATAATGACAAATATCCACTTATGCCCTTGTCAGTAACCAGGAACATTCAAATATTATAGTTATTTTTAAAATATCTAAATATTTTATTTTATTTATTTATTTGCAAACATAGAGAGACAGAAAGGATACATATGGAAATAATAGGAGTGACTGGGCCTCCAGACACAGCAAACTTCAGACGCATGTGTCTTTTTGTGCAACTGGCTCTGTGTGGGGACTGGGGAATCGAACCCAGGTCATTAGGCTTTATAGGCAAGCACCTTATCTACTAAGCCATTTCTCCAGCTCTGTATTATTAGTAGTAGTATTAATTCTGCACAGGCTGACATGGAATTTACTACCTAGTCTCAGGGTGGCCTCAAACACATGGCAGTCCTCCTACCTCTGTCATCCTAATGCTGTAATTAAAGGCATATGTTATCATACCCAGCTGTATTAATTATTTTTGTATTACTAAATGACTGATTGAAACAATCTAAGAGGAAATGGTTTATTTAGCTCATGGATGCAGAGGAAAGCAAGTCTATGATAGCAAGGATGCCATGGTCAAGTGACTCAACCCATGGCTGCAGGATCTGGTGGCAGTGTTTTCACAGCATGGTGGGTTGAAAATCAGAGGTGGGATATAATCTCCAGAGACTTTCCCTATTTACTTGCAAATGCTAGTCAGGCTTTACCTCCTTAAGATTCCAGAGTCTTCAAAATAGCACCACAAACTAGAGACAGTATACACAACATAAGCTTATAGGGGAACTTTCAGACTCAAACCATAAGTGGTACCTTGCAATTGCAAACCTCCAAATTAAGAACCAATATTTTAGCTAAACGTTTTATGCTCGTCCCATGGCTAGTGGTTAACAGGAACCTTCCTTTTCTATATGTTCTGTGATGACTCAACCAGTGACAGAGAACTTAATAACTTCAAAGATAACCTTCTCTTACATTTCTTTTTTATTTATTTTATTTTATTTTATTTTATTTTATTTTATTTTATTTTATTTTTTGGTTTTTCGAAATAGGGTCTCACTGTAGCCCAGGGTGACCTGGAATTCACTCTATATTCTCAGGGTAGCCTCTAACTCATGGTGATCCATCTACCTCTGCTTCCCAAGTGCTGAGATTAAAGGTGTGTGCCACCACACCCAGCTTTTTTATTCTTTTTAAAATTTATTTATTAGAGAGAGAATGAGAATGCATGTGCCAGGGCCTCTAGCCATTGCAAACGAACTCCAGATACATATACCATGATGTGTATCAGGCTAATATGGGACCTGGAAAATTGAACCTGGGTCCTTAGGCTTCCCAGACAAGTGCCTTAACAGCTAAGCCATCTCTCCAGCCCCTTATGGTTACGTTTCTGAACTGCAAAACTTTTCTTTTGAACATGGATTGACCAATAACAACAACAAGGGACAATGTTTAAGACACACATGATATATTACTATATTAATTATTTATCATATTAATTTCCCATAGTATCTCTATGCAAACATTGAATAGAATCTCAGTAAGTATTGACTATAAAAATATCAGCCATATTCCTATATGACAAAGGACGAAATCTAAGTACAAGAAAATGAGGGCAGGAAGTGGTGATGCACACCTTTAATTGCAGCACTTGGGAGGCAGAGGTAGGTGGGATCCCCATGAGTTTGAGGCCATCCTAAGATTATTTAGTGAATTCCAGGCCAGCCTGAGCTAGAGTGAAACCCTATCTTAAAGGAGAGAGAAAGAAAAAAGAAGAAAAGAAAATGAGGATTTTCACCTATCTATTCACTTATTTAAAGGTAAACTTGTGATTCAAATGTTGTGCTGACCACGATGATATGTGAGCTCTGAAGGAGAGGAAGTCTGTGGATAACTATTGCCCAGTGATAGTTCTTTGAGATACCAGTCCACCTGTAATTTTTCTTTCTCATGTCAATTTGTATTTTTATAAGATAGTTAACTTTGACCTTATAATGTACATTCTTCCTACTCATCCTCACATACTTTGTTCCTCAATGCTTTCCTGTTAGATTACTTCCTTTATCCATATTATTTTTGTCTGGAATTCAGAAATGAAGTAGGTCAGAACTAAATTGAGTCAGGGTTAATTAGGAGCTGAAATACTCCAACAAGAGTTGTCTATTTGGCACCTTGGCTTCTCTTATTTTATCTACTGCTGTCACAGCATTCCTACAAAGACCAGGTCTGTTCTGAGTTTCTTTCCCAATGTAATTGCTGGTTGGCCTTGCTTTCTTGAAGTAGGAAGCTTACCTTTCTGAAAGCTGTTCCATTAAAGTAAGTCACAGGAAATTGCCATCACAGTCCTGAGTCCTCAGGGGTATAGAGGATGTGATTAGGGGTCATTATGTCCAAAGTCCTGAAATAAGATCACATTCATGTATGGGTCACCATGGAAACAGAGTTGAAGTGACCTGCCTCTTTGCCCCCTCCTGGATCTCTCCATGGGCAGCTGATTGAAGAGGAGCTGTTGGATGGTACTCAAAAGAGTAAGGACCCATTAAATGACCTTTCATTTGGCAGCTGAAGCTAGAATAGAAGGCTGCAATGCAATGTACAGAGGAGGAATGACTTAAGGTGGGGAAAGCCTCAAAGCAGTACACTGCTGATTTATCGGTAGCTTGGAGCAGATTAGATGGTATTTCCAAAAATAACAATGTCTATTTATTGAAATGTTGTTGATTCCTCATAGCTTAAATATGCTAGAAGAATCATCAAGGTAAAATATCAAGTCATCCACTCCCAGTTCCTTCATCCATAAATCTAGAAATAACTCAGTAAAAAAAAAAAAAAAAATGAAGGTTTTAGTCAGAAGAACCAGAGGCAAAATCCAACTTAAGTAATCACAGATCGTATGACTAATTTAGTCTACCTCTGAGGAATTCAGTTTCTTCATCTGAAAAGTGAAAATCAGTATATTAAAGTACTATGAAAAGAATATAATAAAAAATTAAAGGAGTTTTTAGGAAAACATTGATTGGAATTTTTGCAGGTGAAAGTGATGACGTTATCTCAACAGCCCTGTGAAATTTAACTTAGTTATTAGCTAGAGAGTTGAGTGACTACTCAGCTCACCAAACTCTTTCTAATATGTCAGCTCAACAGAAAAAGAATGTAGAAGAATATGGGAAATATTCACTGAAATTCTAAGAACAATTATTTCCCACCTACATAGATAATAAATGCAGATAATCCAACATCATGGATCTGACTGAAATGAAACTTTTTCCTTTCTTTTTCTTTTAAGCAGGGCTAGAAAGATGACCCAGTGGTTAAGGTGCTTGCTGCAAGGACCCCATGTTGATTTCCCAATGACCATGTAAAGGCAGATGCACAAAATGGCACATGCACTGCAGTTCCTTTTCAGCAGCTAGAGGCCCTGGTGCACCCATCCTTTCATTTTCTCTCTCTTTCTCTCTCCCCTTCTCCTTCCTTTCCTTCTTCACTCCCCACACTCTGAATTAAATACATATGTAAATAAAATATTTTACAAAATATGTTTAAACCTATTAGATCTCAAAACTGCATCATTAGAAACATGCAAGCAACCACTGGACATTGTACAACAATGACACCAAAGTATAAAATGAAAAGCTATCAAACAAAAGATCTAGTATAGAATAAAGACTAAAGGAATTTCAAAATTATGATGATATAGGTTTCCAGAGAATAGCTGTGAATTCCTGCAAGAGTGGTACTAATAGAAGAATTTGGCAGAGGACATCAGATGGGGACATTTCTCAGCTCAAATATGCATACTGTGATGGTTGTAAAATGATAAAACAAAAAAGAAACATTATGGGCCTTCAGAAATGCTTCAGTGCTAGGAAGAGTAGCTGTAGTAGTATTTGTTGCTGTTGTTGTTGAGAATAAAATAATCTCTAAAAAGTGAATCAAAACAAAGAAGAAGGAATGATCCATTCAAAAAATGGAGAAAAAGAAAATAAAAATGTAAGCATATGGCTATGGTTTGAATGAGTTCCTCCAAAATCCATTCTGAAATTTCATTCTATGAAAGAGCTTAGGAAGGAGTCAAGCCATGGACTGAAGCAGACACAACCCTTGGCAGATACTGACCCTGTTCAAACCTCGATTTTAGATCTTATCCATAAAATAAATGTCTATAATTTAGAAACTTCCCAGTTTTCCTTACCTTATCACAGAAGCATAAGACACATAATAAATTGCATTATTCAGTTGTGCATATGTTATATAGACAGAATATATAAAATACCTCTCTTTAATTCAGTTATACATGCTACTATAAAAATATTTATGCACATTTTTTGGGACAGTGGAGACAGACACTGGAGGAGCAGTGCAGGAGAGTTTAAAACTCACGTTCATTATAAAACTTTAGTACTTGTTACCAAAATATTGAATTAAAATGATACGTTTCATGAGCATGTTATTTTGGAACTAATACAATTAAGAAAAGGAAGCTGAGTGTGTGTGTGTGTGTGTGTGTGTGTGTGTGTGTGTGTGTGTGTGATATTTGCTAAGAAAGGATTTTATTTAGAACACCTATCTAGAATAAACACTGGCAAGACATTCAAAGCAAATTGATTTTAAAAATAATAATGATGAGATCAGAAAACAATGACTAAACAGTGAGTGCATATGTAAGCACAGAGCAAAAGAACATTAGGTGAAGCAGATGTAAGAGAATCACCTGACCACTCCTCTGTTCATTCTGCTACTGTTGACTCTTATGTTTGCTTCCTGTGCACCTCAACTGACAATGCCCTCACCTGACACCTTGCTGAATTGAACCCTTCTATAGCACTGAGGCTTTTTTGATTCCTAAAGACCCATAGTGTTTCTTTCTTAGAATTGTAACTCACCCTCAGCAATATTTCTGCTTCCATTATGTGGATGTCACTTCCCCAGGTGAAATCTGCCATCAACTATGTTTCAAACTTCCCTTCCCTTTCTTCATAGCTATTGTTATAACCTGACAGTATATTCATGGCCAGAACAGGGGTTCTCATTTCATAAAAACAACAGACTAAGTGGAGCACTTAAATACATATACAAATTGGAAACTACAAAGTAATAAGAACTAGGGTATTCTTTAAGAGCAGGCAGAGGTGGGTGGGATGAGTGATAATAAAAGCACTTTCATTTTCAGTCTAATTATAGAGTTACTACATCTTTTAAAATATATGTATTTTATTACCTACTTTTTAGACAAACTCAAACAGTGTAACCTAGGTTGGCATCTAACTTGCAATGCTCTTGTCCCAGCCTCCTTATTATATTTTTCATGTGGTAAAAATGGTGATTTTATTATAGTAAAAGGAAATACTCCACTAATAGAAATGAAATGAACTTGGATGGCAAGATGGCTTAGCTGTTAAGGCACTTGCCTGAGAAGCCCAATGACACAGGCTCAAGTCCCCAGTATTCACATAAGCCAGATGTACATGGTGGTGCATACATCTGGAGTACTTTACAGTGGCTAGATGCCCTGGCACACCCATTCTCTCACTCTCTTTCTTTCTCTTCTCTCTCTCTCTCTCTCTCTCTCTCCTAAATAAATAAAAATAAAATACTTTAAAAAATAAAAATGAAATGGACCTAAAAGGAAGGAAAACTGTTAAACCAGATCAGGAAACAAGGTTCATTTCATTTCTTGGAACTTTCTCCAGTTCACAACTGTACACAGGAAGAAATCCTTCCCTAAGAGGGAACTTTGCTTCATCATCACAATAAAAAGCACACCTCTGGATTGAGAGCAGGAGTACTTGGAAACATTCCATGTAAGCTTAAGAAGGTATGTGTGGTGTCTTTATTTCCATCCCTTGTATGTGCTTCCACTTTGCTACACTTTGCTACAACCTAAGAAGAAAGCTTTCACTGCTGCACTTGAGAGTCTGGCTAATTCTTCTCATAAAGTCACCAGGATTCACAGGTCTTTAAGAGCTGTCCACTGTGTCTTCAGTGTGTCTTGCACTGTTCTCTCCATTCTCAAAGCAAGGTATTATACATTTGTGCAGTATTAGTAGACACAGATTCTTGTCTTTATTTAAGTGGCAACTTACAAAAGACTCATGAAGACATCTATTATCCTTCTATACCTCAGTTTTCCAAACCACCTCTTCCCCACAAATGACCAAAAAGAGCTTGCTCTGCTCTTTTTTTTCTAATAATGTGTGCAATAAGGAAATAAGAACCATTCACCAGGCAAATAAAACTCCATTTTCAGGAAAATTAAACATGTTATGAAAGGTTTATGGGAGGATATGTCAAAGCTTACATTCTGTCTTTGTCTGAAATGACTATTTGTTGAATATCATGGTAACCTGCTGTTTTATATGCTGCCTTGGAATACTAAGGAAGAAATAATCAATGATTTGTTTATGATGTTAAGCTTTATAGAACTTCATCTTTCCTGCACCATCTTCTGAAATAAATAGAGCAGGAATTATGACTCTCAAAAGTACCAACTACTCAGCCAGGCATGGTGGCGCACACCTTTAATCCCAGCACTCGGGAGGCAGAGGTAGGAGGATTGCCATGAGTTCAAGGCCACCCTGAGATGACATAGTGAATTCCAGGTCAGCCTGGGCAAGAGCAAGACCCTACCTCAGAAAAAAAAAAAAAAAAAAAAGTACCAACTATTCATCCAATATGGAGAAAGGTCAGGTGCATTGTCGAAGGTCAATGTAGCTGTGCATGAACCTAGGTCTGTAGAATAGGGAGGAAAACAGTCTACCTGGCAGCAGCACAATGACCTGACTGACCTGGGTGTCACTATTACAACTGCAATCCCATGAAGAACTTACTTGGGAGCAAGTACTGTATTAGACACTTGTAGTATTATTTGATTTAATCCCAACATCAACTTATACTATAGAAATATTAGACTGTGAAATAATCACTTCAAAATAGTGCTGAGTCCTGGATCCACTGACTTCCAGCTTGTTTCTCTTTGTCTTGTTTTTCAAAGAAAATAATAATTATTCATGTATGTTTGGTGTAACTCAAATCAGAAAAAGAATATGAATTAACCTATACTCTTTCTCAAAATCTGCTTTGTCCTAGTCCTCTTATGTTATGGCAACTCTGTCTATAATCTGAGATCCTTTGATCTGATGGGATAAAATGATAAAAATTGGACTGAACAGATGATTAGTATGTCAAACTTCTTGTGGAAAAAATAATATATAGCAAATCCTCAGGACCCAGGTTCAATTACTCAGGTCTCCCGTGATCCAGATGCACATAATGGTGCATGTGTCTGGAGTTAGATTGCAGTGGCGATAGGACTGGAGCACTCTTCTCACTCTGTGTCTCCATTCCTCTCTCTGTCTTTAAAGAATAAATAAATAAAAATGCATATCCAAACAAATTTCCTTTAAAAATGAACTGATATATTGTACATTAGCTAATATTTCTTAGGGTATATATCACAATCATCTATCTTTTCATACCAAACACAGGTGCACTGCAATTTATAAAACAAAACCTACTTGATAACAAAACAGAAATAGCCACTGTGGTAGTTTGAATATATGGCCCCAATATATTCAGTGTTTTATTAGTTTATAGTTTACATCTGCAGCCACCTGGCTGGAGTTGATGTCATTGGGCGGATCTTAAGGTGTGATGGTGGGTTTGAGATTCCATTGTAAAGATATGCAAAGTGTGCCTAGCAGGAGTTCCTGAAGTGTGCTATGCTGTGTAGCTGGTGGCTTTTCTCTCTCTTGCTTGGATCTGTGAAGGCAGGCCAGCTTTTTCTGCCTTTATGGAATTTCCCCTGGATCTGTAAGCTTCAATAAATAATATCCCTTCCTCCATAACTGTTCCTGGTCTGGAAGTTCATCTCAGGGAACCTTAAGCTGTCTTCTACAGCCACCAATACCATCATAATCTGGAACTTCAATACTCCACTGTCAGCAATAGATACATCATCCAAACAGAAAAGTAACAGGGAAGTAAGAGAGCTCAACAACGCCATAGAGCAATTAGACCTAAAGGACATCTACAGAACATTCTACCCAAAATACACAGATTACACATTCTTCTCAGCAGCCCATGGACCTTCTCTAAAATAGATCATATACTGGACCACAAAGCCTGCCTCCATATTTTTAGGAAAATAGACATTATTTCCTGCATGATATCAGACCACATTGCTATAATGCTAGAAATTAATAACAAAAGATATGCCAGGAATCCCACCAGCTCCTGGAAACTGAACAACACACTTTTAAACAATAAGTGGGTTGTGGATGAAATAAAAAATGAAATTGCAAAATTTCTAGAATTGAACAACAATGCAAACACATCATACCAAAACTTATGGGACACAATAAAGGCAGTCCTTAGGGAAAAATTCATAGCACTAAATGCCTTCATAACAAAGACAGAGTGATACTAAATCAATAACCTAACCATCCACCTAAAGGCATTGGAAAAATAAGAAGAAGCCAAGCAAAAAAACTCCAGACAAAAAGAAATGATTAAGATCAGAGCAAAAATTAATGAATTAGAAACTAAGAAGACAATTAAGAAAATTGATGAAACAAAGAGATGGTTCTTTAAAAAAATACACAAGATTGATAAACGCCTAGCCAATTTGAAAGTGAAAAAGAGAGACACTTCAAATTAACAAAATTAGAAATGAAAAAGGAGAGATCACAACAGACATAAGTGAAATTGGGACAATCATCAGGACTTATTTCCAAAACCTCTATTCCACAAAACTAGATATTATGGAGGAAATGGATGAATTCCTGGACACATACCACCTACCAAAGCTAAACTCAGAGCAGATCAATCTCCTAAACAAACCTACCACACCCATCAATATTGAAAAGGTAATCAAATACTTCCCCCAAAAGAAATTTCTAGGACCAGATGGCTTCTCAGCTGAATTCTACCAAACTTTCATGGAAGAACTTAAACCAACTTTTCTCAAACTGTGCCACACAATCAGAGAACAAGGAAAGATCCACAATCAGAGCTAATACCAAAACCAGGCAGAGATGTATAAATAAATAAATAAATATATATATATATATATATATATATATATATATATATATATATATATATTTTTTTTTTTTTCCCTGATGAACTTAGACGCAAAGATCCTGAACAAAATTTTTGCAAACCGAATTAAACAACACATCAAAAGCATTATCCACTTTGACCAAGTTGGTTTCATCCAAAGAATGCAGGGGAGGTTAAATATACTGAAATCTGTCACTGTAATACACCATATAAATAAGTTTAGACACAAAAACTACATGATCATTTCAATAGATGCAGAAAACGCCTTTGACAAAATACAACATCACTTCATGATCAAAATATTGGAGAAAATAGGCATGGATGGTTTATCTCTCAACATAATATAGGCTATATGAAGCCCCCAAAGCCCAAATAATACTTATTGAGGAGAGTGAAGTAATTCCCATTGAGGTCAGGAATAACACAGGAATGTCCACTCTCTCCTCTGCACTTCAACATAGTACTGTAAATCCTAGTTCAAGCAATATGACAGGAGAAAGAAGTAAAAGGGATACAAATTGGAAAGGAAGAAGTTAAATTAGCCCTATTTGCAGATGACATGATTCTATACATAAGTGACCCTAGAAACTTCATCTCAAAACTCTTCAAGTTTATTAACTCCTTCAGCAAAGCAGCAGGATACAAGATCAATGCACAAAAATATCAGTACACTTTCTATATGCAAAAGACAAAGATATGGAGAAAGAAATAAGTGACATTGTCCCATTTTCAATAACAACAACAACAAAAATACCTTGGGATAATATTAACCAAAGAAGTGAAAGACCTATACAATGAAAACACAGAAACACTAAAGAAAGAAATTGAGGAGGACATGAAAAAATGGAAAGACCTCCCTTGTTCCTGGATAGGCAGAATTAACATTGTGAAAATGGAAATCTTACCAAAAACATTATACAGATTTAACACAATACCATTAAAAATCCCAACTTCTTTCTTCACAGAGATATAAAAAATGATCTTGGAATTCATATGGAATGGCAGAAGACCTCTTATATCCAAGCATATCCTCAGCATTAGAAATACCTCTGGAGGCATCACTATACCTGATCTAAAGCTATACTACAAAGCCATAGTAATAAAAAAAAAAAATCATGGTACTGGCATAGAAACAGGAATATAGTCCAATGGAACAGAATCAAGGAGGCAATCTTTGGGTCAAGTAACTACAGCTACTTAATATTTGACAAAGGCCCTACCAATGTAGACTGGAAAAAAGACAGCATCTTCAACAAATGGTGCTAGACAAACTGGACAATCTGTAGAAAAATGAAACTCAATTCTCACATCTCACCATGCACAAAAATCAACTGAAAATGGATCAAAGGCCTCAATATACTACCGGAAATACTGCTACTATTGGAAGAAAAAATAGGAGGAACTTTCCATGATATAGGAGTGGGAAAAGACTTCCTGAACAAAACCCCAGTAGCTCAGGATATTAAACAAGCATTCACCTCTTGGGACCGCATGAAGGTGAAAAGTTTTTTCACAGACAAACATACAATAGACAGAGGCAACAGATTACCCACAGAATGGGAGAAAAAAAATGCCAGCTATACAACTGACAGAGGCCTAATTTCTAGAATCTACAAAGAACACAAAACCCAAAACACTCACAAAATGGGGTAGAGAACTGGATAGGGAGTTCTCAGAGGAATAAATACAAATGGCAAACACACACTTAACAAAATATTCAACATCCCTAATCATCAGGGAAATGCAAATTAAAACAAGTATGAGATTCCACCTTACCCCAGTATGGATAGCTAATGTTAGAAAAAAAACTAATGAAAACAAATGCTAGTGAGGATGTGGAGAAATAGGAACCCTATTCACTGTTGGTGGGAATGTAAGATGGTAAAATCACTATGGAAAGTGATATGGAAACTCCTAAAAAGAATGAGTATAGAGTTGCCAACAGATCCACTTATTTCCTTACTGGGCATTTACCCTAAAAGCTCCACACCCCATTTCAGAGAGATTTGCTTAACCATGTTTATTGCTTCTCAATTCATAATAGCTAAGAGCTGGAATCAGCCATGATGTCCATCATTAGATGAATGGATAACCAAGATGTGGTATATCTACACTATGGAATTCTACACAGCAGTAAGGAAAAATGACACAATGAAGTTTGAAGAAAAATTGTCAAACTTGGAACAGATCATTCTCAGCAAACTCACCCTATAAGAGAAAGATAATTATTGCATGTCTCACTCATTTGTGGCTCCTAACCTGAATCTACCCGAGATCCTGACATACCTAATAAGCATCTTGAAGACTGTACAAAAGGGAGGGTGGGACAGGAGGGGAGGGTAAGAATGGGGAGGGTACAAAATGAGACCTGAATGGAAATGGTACCAAAAAATCCTATGTCCTGAAATACAGACTAAAAGTCTGAACCTTCCTCAGGTCCTAAGAAGGAACACCTGAATCACCGGGCCTGGAGAGGGTATAATGAAGACTAATCTTAAACTACTCCTGTTTCTCTCCTTCTCTCTCTCTCATTCTCTTTTATATCACCTATCTTTTTCTTCCTTCTTTTTCCTTGGCACTGACCTGTAACTCCCAGTAACAGCATGTGGTTAACTTGTACAATGAGCTGTTGATCAGAGAGACCTAGAAGGTTTCCCCCAAAAAAGATATCTGTCAGAGTACTTGATGACCCACCAAAGGTTAATGGTAAGACACTATTGCTGAAGACACCATATGCTATTGGTATGTAATAATGAGTGATCTGGCTGGAGTCTGGAAGAGTCAGTCCCCAGTTAACTAGTCTAGTGACAGAAGGTACTATATGAGCAAGCAACTGGGTAAAAATGACAAACATCTGTCCAAGCAACTCGTAGTCTAAGCTACTCAGTAAACAGCCTGTCATGTTTTCAAGGCACAACTTTTTAATTCAATTTGTTGATGTGTTTTACATGCTTTGTATAAATGGCCTACAGGTGTGTTTTCATGCCTAAAAGAAAATAATCATTATTGACTTTCTTTAGAATTGTGTTTGCTAGTATATAGAATAATATACATATTCCTATTCCTTCCATTTCACTATGTAATTATTCAACATTTATTTTTTTTTCTTATCTTTCATGCTTCAATCAAGATACAATTTATTCAATTAAATATTGACACTGTTAGCACTTTTTTCTTGAAAGTGTAGATAAATTTACCTGTTAATTCATTACTTCTTGTACCTGATGCAACATGTTAATTAACCATATTCCCTATATTTTTATCAGACTTGATTTATTCACTTTTTTTCAAATTCTCAGGTTCATCATAAAGACTTACAAAGTCCCAAGAAATAATCCTTTCCTCTTAGTGTTTTTTATTAAAATTTGTAATTTTCTCAATAAATTCCTCATTCAATGATTACTTCTTCTTTTCTTAAGCTCATACATATATTTCAGGTTTATCTACATTAATTTACAACTGAAATACTGATATCCAGAAGACATTCTGATTTTTTTTTCTTCTCATTTTTCAGGAAAAACAACACATTGAGAACATTTTTTTTTATTCCTCCTTTACTTTCTATCATGGTATTATTATTGGATTTAATGTGGTTTTAATAGTTAAATTATTTATTAGCATTCATATTAATTTTTAAGATATTCACATAGGTACAGCCATGTGTACCTGCACATAGTGTAGCTGTCTTATAGAATCTCTCTTGATTTATTTGTTTTGGGATATAATAATGCTTTCTCATATATCACTGTATATGAATATATAGAAAATAAAAATTCACAGTTCCATCAGGTCACCAAAACATGTGGAGAATAATGGTTTCTTTAGTTTTAGTTTTTGATTACTATACTATCAATGGCTTATAGATTGAAAGTCATAAATTAAGTTCCAAGAGATATTTTGTACTACACTTTTGTTTTCTTAAGTGTACTCAGTTTTATCACTGTTTTTTTTTTTCTGTTAAGTGTGCAAATTGACCTGTTTTAGAACTCCATATTGAATGCCTATTTTTTTCTTTTTATGCTTACCCTGTCTATGAATTCTTCAAGACAATTGAACATTTTCATGTGTAAGTACATGAATTTCACATTTATCTATTGTAACAATTCAACTGACAGCATTCTCAAGAGTCATAGAAAGTAAAACATTGCCCATCTCTGAAGAAAGACTCATACCAACTCATGTCACCATGCTCCTCACTGTAGTTCCTTCCTTTGACAACACAGGTGGGATGAGCTGTTGATCTCTGTTTAGTTCTTGATTTTTCCCATGACTAAGAAAAAAAATCTCACTGATATGTGACAACTAGTTGACCTCCCAATAAACTTTCAAGATCTGTGAAAGCTAACTCTCTATGGTTGGCATTTTCAAGGCAGTGCTGTATAAAACTGGTCCCCAGCTTTCTTCTGGAACGGAGCTCTTCAGCTCCCACTCTTATCCTGAAAGTCAGTAAAGCTCAAAGCTTTACTTCCATTTATCTTCCTATTCTCTCTGACAAATTGTGGATACAGAAAAAGCATGCAGATTAGAATTGACATTATAAAAGACCTGAGACAACCATTAAAATGCTTTTATAATTCCTTTCACCTCAGGCTCTATTTCATTGAGAATTCTTAGCAACACTTCAAACTATATACACCAATATTCAGAAATGCCTCCGATGATTTATGGCCTCTCTCTCTCTCTCTCTCTCTCTCTCTCTTCAATTTGAGGATACCCAGAACATCAGACAAGCCTGTCTTCTATACCACCCCATGCTCCAATAGAATCATTCACTATGTTCCAAGCATCTGCATCATTGTTTGGCCCATGTTATATCTTTCATCTTGTATGTCATTCATGTCATCAGTGAAAACTTCACTCTTCCTTTCTTGTTTGTGTACAATTAATTTTATTCCCCACAGTCTGGGCTACCCTTCATTCAGCTTGAAAATATTTTGGATATTTTAATATCTCACAGTACCTAAACCACTTTGCAAAACATATGTCTTTGTGCATATGTTGTATGCATGACCTAGCCATCCCCACTGTACTGTGAAATTCCCTAGGGTTCAGATAATAACTTGTTCCATTTCTATCCAAAAGCCTAAGACAGTTAGGGGCATTGACTTTAGTAGAACACCAATGTATATGCCTCTGAAGCCATGAGTCTCACACAAAATACAGTTAAGGAGTCTGTGAGGGTGATATATTTATGTAAAGGTGACTGTACATCAATACTACTGTCCCTCCTTGCCTTCTACCCTGACCTTGCTGTCCCAAGCTCTAATAGTTTCCATTCTCTACTGTAAAAATGTCTCAAGATACAAGAGCAGATTCTGACAAGTTGGGAATTGTAGTCACACAGTGTTTACCACATAATATAACCCAGACATCTGCTACAAGCATTGCCTTCTGTTCCAGAGAGACTTCCAACAGCATGGTGGCATTCTCACCACCTTTTCTCTTCCTCTCCACTCATTCTCTCTAATTACAAGTAGCATCGTCTCTCCATAACACCATGAAAGGGGCCCTCATTTTGGCAAGAAAATGGAGAAGATTGGCTATGGAATAAGTCCTACCACAACCAAGGTTTTCTTCTCATACAGAGAAGGTGGGCCAGGCCACATATATGAATTGATTTATAGGGATTGAAAGGCCATTTTGTGACTTCATAAGCCTCTCTGAGTGACAAAGCCAAAATTATCTCTATTTCACACTCTTATTATTAAAGCTTCAAACCTTTAGAGCTACATGTCATATTTTCATCAGTCTAATTCTTCCTTGATTTTCCACATATTGCCTCCTCTTCATTTTTTTCAAAAGCTGAACTGCACACTATCTTCAACATTTCATAATTTTATACTCCACGTGTATGTGGTGTAACCTCATGGGACCCCAAATCAAACATAATTATTTCAGTCTTGCATTCTGTTCTTACTGTGTACCAGGAACCATGCCAAAAGAAGGCATGCATTGCTCTCACATTGTGCTAGCAATGATCATATAACAATCTACTATTATTTTTCTGTCTGTTAAGAGAAAGCTAGAGTTTTAAAAACAGAGTAAAATAAAATTAACTGGAATCAACCCAGATGTCTATCATTAGATGAATGGATAACTAAGATGTGGTATATCTATACTATGGAATTCTACACAGCAGTAAGGAAAAATGACACAATGAAATTTGAAGAAAAATGGTCGAACTTGAAACAGATCATTCTCAGTGAGCTTAACCAATCACAGAAAGATAATCATTGCATGGTCTTACTCATCTGTGGCTTCTAACGTGAATCTGCCTGAGATGCTGTCATACCTAATAAGCACCTTGAGGACCAGACAATAGGGAGGGTGTTATGGGAGGGAAGGGAAGGGGTGGGGGAGGGGAAGGGTATGGGGGGAGGGTGGGGGACACAAATAGCAACCCAAGTGGAAATGGGTACCATAAAATCCTATATCCTGAACAACAGACTAAAATATTGATCCATCAGCAGGCCCACAGAGGGAACACCTGTACCACAGGGCCCTGGAGTGGGCATCATGAAGACTAACCTTAATCTTTTCCTGTCTCTCTCTCTCTCTCTCTCTCTTTTCTCTCTGCTCTCTTTCTCTTTTGTATCACCTGTCTTGATCTCTTTGATGCCAATTTGTAACTTCTAGTACCAGCATGTGGTTAACTTTCACAATAAGCTGTTGATCAGAGAGACTTACAAGGTTTCTCAAAAGAAGGCAGGTTTCTGTCTGAGTTCTTGATGTCCCAGAAAAGGTTAATGGTAAGACCCTACTGCCAAAGACACCATATGCTGTTGGCATGGAACATGGAGTGACCTGGATGGAATCTGTAAGAGGGTCAGCCCCAGACAGTTAACTCGTCTAGTGCCAGAAGGAGCTACACGAGTGAATTGGGGAAAATGACTAACATCTGTCCAAACAACTCATAGTCTAAGCTACTCAACAGAAAACCTGATGCTCAAACAAATGTAATAGTGGTATACAGCCATGGTGGGTAACCAACTGCTCTTGATTTGGCTAACAGATCCACTCAGTGGAATGGAACTCATAGCTAGAATTTGGAAACAAGTCAAAACCATGTCCAAAAAATAAGCCCATTCTCTAAGATCAAGCTCCCACCAATTGTGGGCTATAAGAGGGTCTATGCATATAAAATTATCTCTAAAATAATAATGGCCATCCATTCTATCTGGCACTGACTTCTCTCTCCATTGGAAAATTTGCTTCTCTTTCTCAGAAGGATTCCGAACCTGAGGGGAGGATCAGCCTGGGAGGATCAGCCTATCACACCTCACCAGGGCCCCCCTGAAACCAGAGAGTAACAGGAGAAATGGGCAAGAGTGCAGCTTTCTCGGTGAACCTGACAACAGCACAAGGCTGAAGGAGATAAACACAGAACACTCAACCAGATACTAAACCAGATATCCAGAGACACAGAGGCTCCCAAGACCTCATCACTGAAGTAGACCTAAAATGAACCCAAAATGGCTCAGGGAAATTCACAGAGGGGGCTGAAAGTTTGTTAGAGCCACAAGTTGGGACATTATGCACAGAGTCATTGCCTCTTCCTTATAAGTGTTGGCTACCCCCATAATGCATGACCCACATTCCCCAATGAGGAGGGTCTCTTCAGAGGGGGGAGGACAAGAAGGCACCAACATGATTGTAAAATTAAAATAAATAAATAAATAAAATCCTAAATAAATAAATAAAACAGCTTTTCATATCTAGTGAATTGTGGCTGGAGTATGAGTTATAACCTTCCTTATAAATGAATGTGTAAGTACAAGGTAGTCTTCCTTTTTCTAACTCTATAGATCCCTCCCTGAAACCTGATGAATATCTCAGGCATGCCTCCTTCCCACATCAGGTTTAAGTTCTTGTACATGAAATTATTCCCATCTTGGCTCTACCCTACATCATTTTTTCTCAGTTTTTCTCTCTTGGTAAACATAAATGAAATCCTAGAATTCAGGGAATCAAAGCATTCCTCCTGTGGCTACCATTGTCCTCCTATACAAGAGGGATGTTTCCACATATAGCTTTTGTTCTTCTCCTGGACATGTGCATTTCATTTAAGATGTGTAATGTATTAGGGCCATGGTGAGGTAAACCAAGACAACTTTCACATGCACATTACTTTTGAGTCACTATTGAAATTTAACTGATATACGAGTTCCGTCTTCACTTACTCCCATTCCATATACTGAGAGTCATTGATAATAAAATTAGTTGTGATGACTAATGGATATTTGATTATTCTGAAAATATTTGGTCTTCCTTAGGATATTTCTTTGGCATTCCTTCCATGTACTCATGCATCATTTCTTTACTGAGCACCTAATATGTTCCAGGTACTGCCCTGGGTATTACAGAGTCAGCTGTAAACAGCTGAGATTTGGCCCCAATTCAAAGTTGTCTTATTGTCTAATCACATTAACAGCAAAGTTGGCAGGAAGAAAACGCATCAGATTACACAGTCTAGGCATTGTGGAGAATAACAGGATACATTCCTTCTGCTCATTACTCTGACATTGTACTTTACAAAGATTAAATTAGCACATCTTTATGAGGTCAATCCCACCATTATCTGCATCCTACAGATTACTTCTTGTGATAAATTATGTTATTATCCTTATTGTACACGTGAACAAAATGAGGTTCTGAGAGGTTAGGTGACTTAGCCAAGTTCACATACTCAGCAAAGACTGGGGTTAGGTTCTGAACTCATGTCAGTCTGAGAAGTTTAGTAATCTTCTCCAAATGGTTCAGGAGTATTGTGTTTATTGACACCAGTGACCTTTCTCTGTTTTCACATTGTGATAACAAAGAAAATTCATCCTTAAGAGAAGCCCACTCAACCTATTTCTATCAGAACCCTAAAGAGAGGTATAAATTGAGAAGTGCTGTAGTCAGCTCCATGCTGCTAGGATGAACCTCCATACTGGGCACAGTTTATGGAAGGAATGGTTTATTTGAAGCTTACCGATTCAGGGGAAGTTCTATTGATGGCAGAATAAGCTGTCACTATTTCACATATCCACACAGAGGATAAAAATCACCAGCATCCACCCACTACTGCAACCAAATAAGAAACAGGCTGAAAGAAACAGGGAACCTGGGCACAACTCACTTTGCTTACCTTAGGCTGGAATTCAGATACATCCTCAGTGACATGCCACCCTGTAAGCAAGAGTCCACCTGACAGAGGCAGAAGCTATAAACTAAATTTTAATAACACCTGAGTCTGTTGGTGGACATAGATTCAAACAACCACAGGAAGATTGGCTGTCAATCTTGGAAAACACTCTGCTCAAGATACTGGGCAATTTTGGAAGTCCTGGGTTCATGGGTGGTGGGCTAGTCTGCTTTTCATCATGTATCAAATGCCTATGTCAATCATAATTTTGGGTGTTCTCTTATGATCAGGCAGCACAGCAAGGTGGGAGCATGTGAGAGAGCAAAATTACCCATGACCCCAAAAGTAAAAGCAAGTGGTGATATATTGTATTCCCACAATCTCTTTTGTGAATATACCTCCATGACCTAAGGATTTCCCATGAGACCCTTCCTTTAAAGATTTTATCTCCTTCCCAATAATTCAACTCCACAAACCAAGCCTGTAACATACAGGCCTTTAAGGGCCTTTCAGGATCCAAACTATTACAGATGGGCACTACCATCCTTGAGAGAGCAGATGATAAAGATGCTACTATATGACACAAAATGAACAGCAAATCTCTTCCCAACATGCCAGCTTAAGAGATTTAATTTTGATAACAAGGACAACCAACCTCACTGGAAATTAGGAAATAGGTTATTTCAAGATATGAAATTTATTTGTAGAAATATTATCTTAATAAAAAAGAGTAAAAATAATGAATAAATTTTGATGAAAAATGTGTCCACATAAACTATGGATAATATCTAATACATTACCCTAGATTAATTCATAATTAATAAATTTTGTTCATTAAAATATCATTAACATCATTATAGGGTTACAATTCAGAAACCCTGGGATAGAGGAGAATTTCAGAATTTGCTATAAAATTGTAAGACTCATTTAGTGGATTTGAATTATATCTTTATTAGTTATGTCTCCCACAATATATTCAAATTTCTGTTATATCTTTACATTTGCTTCATGAAGGACTCTCATATCTGGCCTAAACTTCAGGGGACACGATTAACCTGGCACTCAGAGTGAGTATCTGCACTGATATCCTGTTGAGCTGCACACCTTTGGCATCAAATTTTCAATCATGGTTACTGCTCACTTATAAACATGACAGTCTAGTTTCTGAGACAGCCTGATGAGGGCAGATGGCAGAATAGCCTCAGGCCCACCAATGAACATGGTATGGAGGTAATCCTGCTGCCTAAATGCACACCTGATATCTGCTGTTTAGGACACAATTCTAAAATTGGTATGCATGAGCTCATCCCATTTGAATGTCTGGTAGACTGCCCAGGCTTTACACCTGGCACTTCAATTAAAAGATGAATGTAAATTCTTGACCTCTGATCTCTGAGCCCATTCAATTATGATCCTGATAACCTGCTATCCATTGGTTGAAGATTATAGCCTCTGCTCTCAATTCCTGGAAACAATTCTATAAATCAAGGAGGGATTCTGTCACCTATAACACTGCGGCCAAAAACTACAGGAAATCATATGGTCATCGCATGCACTGAATGATCCTTTTAAATATTTGTATCCCAAAGTTGAAATTTCAGAATTTGTCAAGCCATGTGTTCAATAATTTATAGATAGTAACATTTTTTAAAATTGTTTTTCTTAAGAGATTTTTTCAGACACGTATATAATGTATTTTGATTTCATTCTACTCAATTACCTTATCCTCTCCGCTCCCAAAAACTCCCTCTTTTTCCTCATGACTCCTCAGTGTACTTTTATTCCCTTTTAAATATTTTATTTATTTATTTGATAGAGAAAAAAGGGGTAGAGGTAGAGAGAGAGAGAGAGAGATAAAGAGACAGAGAGAGAATGTGTGTGCCATGATCTCTATCCACTACAAATGAACTCCAGAAGCATGCAACGTTTTGTGCCTCTGGCTTACATGGGTATTGGGGAATAAAACTTGAGTCTTTAGGATTCACAGGCAAATGCTTTAAACAATAAGATTCTCTCTATCCCTTATTTCTATTTCTTAAACCAATTTAGTTAATTAGGGTTGCTTGCACCATCATGGGTGGAAGGGTATGTACTGTGAAATGGCCAATTTACCAAAGGCAATATCACTGATGAACATGACTCCCTTCTCACAGCAACTATGAGTTGCAATTCCTACAGGAAGAGGTCTTGGGTCTCATGTATCCTTCCCCCATTGATGGTGACAAGCTCAAGTCTGGAAAGCAAAGCTGCTATGAGTTGATGAATGTAAGGATTATAGGGAAAAAAGGATGTGAGAGGAGGATGGGAGAAGGGCTTGAGAAATACTGTCTTTTTCATATAACAGTAACTGTTAATCTATACACAAATACTGAGACATACAACCTCTTTAACCCATTCCAAGAGGTATTAAAGGTCAAAAGCCTAGAAAGAGGTGTATTACAAAAATTAGGCTTCTGTGTACTTCCAAAATCAAGCAATATATCTATATATCAACATACCATCTTGAAAATAAGAGATATGCAAAATTTTATAGTTTTTCATTTGAAGCTTATTGTAGTGATCAGTGTCCATAAGTAGGCCCATGCCCCAATTTTTCTGCATGATCCCTTCTGGCTTTTCTGTCAGTTTATGTGTTACCAATGTAAGAATCCTTCTGAAAACAGAGGTACCTGTGTTACACAGACTCTAGATTGACTTAATCCTTAGTATCTACAAAATTCCTTGCTCTATACTAACAAAACCAAATAATTCCCAGTTATCTTTTTAGTCCATAAAATATGGAATTTCTATGATATATTTTGGTTTGCTGTTACCTAATACCTAGAACTATAAATGTTGAGAGTCAGCATCTTACTTTTTTATATACTTTTTATTTTTATTTCGGAGAGAGACACAGAGAGATAGGGAAAGGAAGACAGATAGAGATGGCACGCCAGCAGCCTCTCAGCTGCTGCAAACGAAATCCAGATGCATGCACCCCATTGTGGCAAGCGCAGCATTGAGCCCTTGCATCACTTTGCATCTGGCTAAACGTGAGACCTGGAGATTGGAACTAACATTCTTAGGCTTAGCAGGCCGGCGCCTTAACCGCTAAACCATCTCTCCAGCCTACTTTTTTTTTTTTTTTTAACTTATGGACATACTCATTATGTAGACAGGACATGTTGGTACTATCCTTACCCTTATCCCTGCCTCCTCCCCACAAATAGACCCTCTTAGTTGGTGATGAAAGTTATCTCCATGGGGATTGTGGGTTGTGCATTGTGGGAGTAGCCATCATTTATGGGGAACAGGCAATGTCTTTGTGTGTAATGTCCTGACTTGTGGTTCTAACAGTCTTTCCACCCCTTCTTCCATGAATTTCCCTGAGCCATGTTGGGTTTGTTTTAGGTCTACTTCAGTGATGGGCTCTTTAGAGCAGCTGTGTCTTGGGATCTCTGATTTGGCAGTAGTTGAATGTCTATCTCCTTCACCCTTGTGCTGATACCAGGTTCCTCAAGAAAGCAACAATCTTGCCATTTCCCCAATTAGTCTATGGTTTTAGTTGGGGCTCTGGTGAAGTGCAATGAGCTTATTCTCTCCTCATGTCCTGCATTCATCTGAAAAAGAGAAGCAGATTCTCCATTGGACAGTGAAATAAACACAGGTCAAATGGAATAACCATTGTTAGTTTAGAGAGAATTTAATAGGTGTAGGCTCTCTTATAGCCCAAGATTGCTGGGAGCTTGATATTGGAGACCAAACTCGTTATCTGAATATGATCTAGTACTATATTGAAGAGCAGAGGTGAGAATGGTCACTCCTGTCTTGTTCCCAATCTCAAGGAGAATTTATTGAGTCTTTACCCATTAAGTATTATTTGGGTTTTAGGTGCTTTACATATAACCTTTATTATGTTAAGATATAAACCATCCATGCCTATTCTCTCCAACATTTTGATCATGAAGTTATTTTATATTTTGTTGAAGGCCTTTTCTGCATCTATTGAAATGATCACATGGTTTTTGTGTTTAAGCTTATTTATGTGGTGTATTACATTGACAGATTTCCATATGCTGAACCAATCCTGTGTACCTTGGATAAAGCCTATTTGATCAATGTGGATAATGCTTTTGCTGTGTTGTTGAATTTGGTTTGCAAATACTTTGTTCGGGATCTTTGAATCTAAGTTCATCAGGGAATAGGCCTAT
The DNA here is from genome assembly GCA_036365145.1 of Orientallactaga sibirica. Classification (NCBI taxonomy): domain Eukaryota; kingdom Metazoa; phylum Chordata; class Mammalia; order Rodentia; family Dipodidae; genus Orientallactaga; species Orientallactaga sibirica. The sequence continues at coordinate 17,269,360 of JAEOAD010000034.1, forward strand.
AGTTTCCTTTTCTTGTTCTATCTCTGTATGGTTTGGTATTAGGGTGATACTAGCTTCATAAAAAGAGTTATGGACCTTTCCCTGTTCTCCAATTATGTGGCACAGTTTGAGAAAAATTGGTTTCAGTTCTTCCATGAAGGTTTGATAGAATTGAGCTGAGAAGCCATCTGGTCCTAGACTTCTTTTGGGGAAGGTTTTTGATTACCTTTTCAATCTCAATGGATGTGATAGGTTTGTTTAGGAGATTAATCTGCTCTGAATTTAGCTTTGGGAGGTGGTATGTGTCCATGAATTCATCCATTTCCTCCATATATCCAAATTTGTGGAGTAGAGGTTTTGGAAATAAGTCCTGATGATTCTTCCAATTTCACTTATGTCTGTTGTGTGATCTCTCCTTTCTCATTTCTAATTTTGTTAATTTTAAGAGTCTCTTTTGTGACTTGATCAAATTGGCCAGGGTTTTATCAATCTTATTTATTTTTTCAAAGAACCAGCTCTTTGTTACATAAATTTCCTTAATTGTTTTATTAGTTTCCAATTCATTAATTTCTGTTCTGATCTTGATTATTTCTTGCCATCTGGAGCTTTTTGAGTTGGAGTCTTCTTGTTTTTCCAATGCCTTTATATGGATGCTTAGGTTATTTATTTGGGATCTCTGTCTTTGTTATGAAGGCATTTAATGCTATGACTTTTTCTCTATAAATTGCATTCATTGTGTCCCATAAGTTTTGGTATGCTGTGTTCTGTAGATGATCATTAGGTCTAGTTGATCAATAGTGTTGTTGAGCTCTCTTACTTCCCTGTTGATTTTCTGTTTGGATGATCTATCTATTTGCTGATAGTGGGGTATTGAAGTCCCTGAGTATGATGGTGTTGGTGTTTATTTCTATTTTGTTGTCAGGTATGTTTTGTTTTATGAATTGTAGTACATGTTTGTTTGGTGCATAATGATTGATGATTGTGTTATCCTCTTGTTGGATTATACCCTTGATAAGTAAGAAGTGACCTTATTGTCTCTTTTGATTACTTTTGGTTTGAAGTCTATTTTATCTGATATGATTATAGCAATGTCTGCTTGTTTATTATTTCTGTTTGCTTGGAATATCATTTCTACCCTTTCACCCTGAGGAGGTGTCTGTCTTTAGTGGTGAGGTGGGTTTACTGAAGACAGCAAATTGAGGCATCTAATTTTCTGATCTACCCTGTTAGCTTATGCCTCTTGATGGGTGAATTGAGGCCATTAATGTTTAGGGTGACAGCTATGAGGTTTGATTTAATCCCTGCTATACTGTGGTATTTAGGTGGTTTGGTGTTTTCTTGGACTTTGTAGTTTTTTTCACACTCTCTGAGTTTGGTTATTTTGATGGGCTTCTTGAGTCTGCATCTTAATAGCCACCAATAACAGCTCTGCCACCATTATCGTCCATCCCACAAACATCCTCATCATAAATATTCTCATGTTTTTATTTGTCTTTATTAACACTATGATCATCTTTAACATCATCATCACCATCATCATTGTCTTTGACATCATCACTTACACATTGTAATGAACAAAGTACACAAAGTACTTTTGCCTACAAAGTTCTACATAGTATGAAATATAAGGTATGGGCATATATAAAAAATGCAGTAATATATATGAACAAGGGCTAATCCAATCAATATATATTTACAGATTATTGGGAAAGATTAAGTTGAAACCTAGGGAAAAAACAATTAGGCAGTCAATGAAGAAAATTTATAAAATGACTAAAGTAGGAGAAACTTACCTGGGTGTTAATGTTTATTTGACTTAGGCAAAACAAGGGGAAAAAGCTATGAAAGGAAAAAAAATGATATGAGCAGATATTATAAATAATGGAATTCATAAGATTTTCAACAGAGTAAATATGGGCTTGGTTTCAGATGGACATCTATACCCAGATATATAGATCTCTGCCAGGTGAGAGAACACTGATAAACTGCAAATCAAGTATGACAAGCACAAGTTGAATTAGAGAATTCTTTCCTTAGTCCTGAAATCAGAAATCAGAATAAAAATTGATAAAGCCTAATTCCTCCCTTGATAGTATAAAGTGGCCTTCTTTATCTCTTTATATAAGTTTTGTTTTAAAGTCTATTTTATCAAATATTCGTATAACCACACAACTCAGGGGCAGAATACATGTCTGGTACTGAAAACCAATCCAGAATCCTATGACTTGGAAGGTCATAGATCCAAGAGCAAAGCTTACACTGTTATTGGAGAGGGTAAGTCCATGAGGCATGATCCTCATTACCCAATGAGGAGGGCCCTTCAGAGGGGGGAGGAAAGGCACCAATATGAATGTAAAATTAAAATAAACAAAAAAGTCTTCTAAATATATAAGTTCATCTCTTTTAATCAATTCTGTTCTCATTCTTGGTTAGAAAACTCATGTTTTGCTGGGTGTGGTGGCACAGCACTTAGGAGGCAGAGGTAGGAGGATTGCCATGAGGTTTTGGCCACGCTGAGACTATATGGTGAGTTCCAGATCAGCCTGGGCTAAAGTGAAACCCTACCCCCAAAAAACAAAACAAAACAACAACAAAAAAAAAAAAAAAAAAAGAAAAGAAAAGAAAAAGAAGAAAGAAAGAAAAAAAGAAAACCTACAAATAACAATAACAGGAACAATAACAGGGAAACTTGAGACCCATTCAGTACAAGAAGAAGAAAGTTGATTGTCTAGAACAAGACAAATCATCTCTTCCAATTCCACCAGGGACCAGTGAATATTATAAAGGAAGTTTAAGATAACTGAGTACAGCTTGCACTGCTTATTCAGAGAACCTTCACCAGGGAAGGAGTTGTAGACACAGAGGCAACTCAAAACTCATCAAAGCAGAAAATTGGAGGCTTCTGAGAGATCAACACGAAAGGAGACTTGTAACATGCTCTCTGAGGCTCAGGGAACATTGTGGACAAGCAGGTAGAAAGAATGTAGGAGTGACAAGGTAGAAAGTTTTCATGGGAGGTATTTTTCCTCCCCACAGGAACTGACTGGTGCATCCATGACCCCACAGTCAATACCAGTGCACAACTGAGGAGGGTCCTCAGAGGAATGGAAGGAACATACGAGGATAATCTGAATTGGAATATTATCAGTTTGCACTGTATTCATATATTCATCTACTCTATGGTTTTAAAAACTGATTAACATTGATAAAATGTACCTTAAACATACTTTTTTTATTTCTGGTCTTGCCCAATGTTATTATTCGTTATTTCACCTGATATTCTGAACAACCTTCTGAAGTATAGATTACTGGTTTTCCTGTAAGCAAAGTGTCATTTTCAAAATTAGTAAAGGGAAGGCCCAAAAGACCGTAAACAAGTTAAGCATATCTACTACTATAAATAGTGGAACAGACTGGACTCCAGGTCTACTAGTTTCTGTTAGAAGAAATTAAAAGATTCTTGCAAATTTCAAGATAAGATATGATAATGGAATGTCAAAAATGATTCAAAGCACTGGACATAATGTTGTTTCCTATTTGAAAATCAAATAGACAGGTATATGCAGAGTGCTTATGCTTTGAAGTACTGAAGTCATAAAGCTCTTATCACATCATGATTACCCCAGCCTGCCTCACCCTTTTCCATCAGATGGTTATAAAGACTTCTCTTTCTAGGGTTATAAACATAAATACATTGGGGAAAATTGCCTAGATGACAGGTTGCTGTTAGAAATTAAACACCTATGACTTGTTTTTAAAAAAGAAATCAGCCGGGCATGGTGGCGCACACCTTTAATCCCAGCACTCGGGAGGCAGAGGTAGGAGGATCGCCGTGAGTTCGAGGCCACCCTGAGACTACATAGCTAATTCCAGGTCAGCCTGGACCAGAGTGAGACCCTACCTTGAAAAAACAAAACAAAACAAAAAATAAATAAATAAAAAGAAATCATTGTCATCTAGAGAATATTTTGATTGTATCAAATTTTATAGATTCTATTCCATGAGCATTTCTTCCCCAAAGAAAAAAAGAGTATCCCCAATAAAAAAAAGAAAATAAAGCACTTCCAAAGTGTTTCAATAACAAAGCAGCCACAGTGATTCCCCAAGGTGTTAAAGAGCATGAAACTATCAAAAAGAAGTGCAGGAAGTTCAGCAGTAACTAGAAGAGCAAGATGTATTTGGACAAGCATGGGTCAGGTACAGTTGCTGCCTCAAGTGGCTATGCCCCTCAGAGTGACACTTTCCAGTTATGAGATGGTAGCTGAGAACATTCTGGAAGGATCTGCAGCTGGTTGCTGTTTCCTTGCCCAATTTTTCACACATGGAAGGAAAACTAATACTCTTTTTCATACCCACTCTATTTCAAATAAGAAGAGGGTGGCTTACATGCACACGAATATGCTTTAATGGCAACCTCTTGTGATGCAGGTTAGTGATTATTGAATCTTATTAGAAAAAATATCATTGATATGATTTTGGAGAGTTTAGTAGAAGTATTGTTAACTTTACAAAATATAAAATATTTCTAATCTAAGACACATAATACTCAGTTTTTGAAAACTAATAATAATTTAATAATTTAATCTCACTAGTTCATAGTATTGAAGTTAGGAGGCAAGAACCAATTAGAGATAGAATAACAAAGAAGTAAATAATATTAAGTTTCTTATGCTTCTGTAAGCTATTCATCCATACCATGTAAAATTTAAAAAAAGAAATTAACCTAGTTTAGAACAGCAGCTTATTCACAATAAATGTTCTATGGATATTTGTTAAGTTAATCTTTGTTAACTGTAACATCATTAAGCATCAGCCTCTTTCTAAAATCCTATTACTGAAATTAGCATTTAAGATATGTTCTCTGAAGTCAGGAAGATTACAGCAGGCATAGAGAAAGAAAAGGAGACAAAATTCATCCAAACTGCAAAAATTCAAGATTTTAAATTAATCTCAAAATTGCAAGAAGTGAGGGGTAAAGTATACTTAGTGTATGAATATTAGAGAAAAGTTTGGCTCACAACTGGTTAAATTTCCATGGATGGCAACTTGAGGAACACAGGACCCACAAACCATGGCTAGCTATGTGGTAGAGCACAGTGATAGCAAACTGCAGACCATGAATAACTAGGTGTAGAGCACAGTGATAGAAGACCACAGACCATGAATAGCTATGTGGTAGAGCACAGTGATAGCAGACCAGACCACAGACCATGAATAACTATGTGAGAGAGCACAGTGACAGCAGACCACAGACCACTGAGTGTGCTGATAAGGATACCATGCAGAAGATTAGACAAGATTAGCTAGATAAGTATAGAGGATCCTCTGGATTTGTGTTTAAAACCAGAAGTTCCCTAGAATACTGAATTCAAGCCACCAAGGATAAAATACTGGAGAAGCTCTTCTGTAATGCCAGAGAATAAATACAATATACTGAACAAAGTAAGGAAAGGAAGTGATTTATTGGATGCTTCCTAGTGGAAATGAGATGCCTTAATTTGTTGATTAAGAAACATAGACTTATCTGTGGCTTGTGGACTCGTACTTTTGTCGAGGGTTTTATATTGCTATACTAATACACTTATGACTAAATACATTGCACAGGAAATACCTCTTGTGTCATTATTGCAGTGGCTAGAAGGCCCAGATAGCATCATAATAATATCCTGGTAGAAGACCCATCTTGCTGAATTACAGTGTGGCACAGAAATGTAATTGAAGTTAATCTTGTGTAAAAGATTCCCCAAAAAGAAGTCAGTTTTGTTGTATAACATCAAGCTCTTGAAAAAACTAACCTAACATAATATGATATCTTAAATAATCATAGCAATATTAATCCTCTATGAGGCTAGAGCCCTTATGATTTAATTACTTTTCAGTAGGCCAAGCGTATTGAAGGATTTACTAACTCAGCATCACCATAATGGGGAATATGCTTCCAGGTCATAGGCCTTTGGAAAACAAGCCATATATAAACCAATAGCAACTTGTTTGAGCATGGGGGATTTTCTCAATAAAACCATTTGTCTAAGTAATCATATATGGCTCTTCAGCCCCTTGAAATCACAGGAATTCCTGCTAGCACATTTATAAATCATTTTCTACATGCCAAGAGGTAGAAATGAAATTCTTCACCTAAATGAGCTTTTGAAAGCTGAAAAGTAATGTATGGGAACCAAACCTGCTATTGCCATTATCGTTAACAGGAAAGGGGATGGAATCTAGCCTCTGCAGAGTATGGTATGCGTTTTTAGAGACTTTGAGAACATCAGCTGTGTGAGAAGGTGAAGTACACAGAATGGTGATGTGTTATGTCATTGGAGGATCCAAAACTAAGTATATTCTCTTTCAAACCATTAAATGTTTTTTTCATAATTTCAAAGACTTTATGAGTGTTTTGTTCAGAGATGTGCATCTATGTGTATATACATAATACAATTATTTACCTGTTGATAACAATCCTCAATATAGAACTTATATACATTGAACAATAGCATCTGCCACTCCTCATGTCTAATTTTCATACTAGTGGTAATCACACAAAGAAAAGAGCATCTTGCAGTACATGAGTAAAAGAAAAGAGATAAGTAAACATTAAGTGGCTAAATTCTACTTTACCCAGTCCAACATTGTCAAAACAGAGCACCCACTACACAAATACACAGTGGCCGTGTCCACCAGTAAATAAGACTCCACCACACTGGGGTAAAAGTTACATCCTCATCCTTATCCTGAATCCTCCCATCGAAGAAGTTCAAGGGCACTATCCCTGGTTCATGCCACTGCAGTATTCTTCGGTGAAGTGTCCTTAGGCTAATGTCTGTTTGTCTACCTTTCACCCCACCCACCTTATATCTGTTTAGTTTCAGTTTCAATTTTGCTGGTGTACACATAAATAAAAATCCTACTCCTTTTAATGTCTTAGAAGAGATAAAACTTACTACATAGTGGGTACTAAATACTTGTATCTTCTATTGCACAGTGAGAATCTAAGGTATGGTACATGTAGCACCTTAGTTTTAGTTCATTAATCTCACCCGTATTTCTTCAGCTATACAATTTGCTAAAATACATGCAACAACCAGCACCAGTAAATATCATGTCTTTATCTATTTCCCTGCTCTGCATGGAATCAGATAAAATTATGTAACCAAGACGCATAGTTCAGATTATAATTATGATTATTATTAACTATAATAATAGATTATAATACCATATGTTGGCAGTGCCATCAGAGTTCTCTACCTGGGCCTAATTAATTTGATCTTATTCATTGGAAATGTGTATTTATTTAAGTATAACTACACAAAAATGCCACCCATATTATCTGTAGGTTTAATTTTTGATGTAATTCAAAAATGTGAATACACAGGTGAAAACCTGTGTATCAAACACTGAGATAGGGTCAGGTATAATAATTAAAGGGTCCGTAACTTGCAAAGTCATGTTTACCTGGATTGAAATCATGTAACTACCATGATTTATTTGTGTGAACTTATCTAAATGCTTTTGGTTTAGAAAATGGAAAAGTAGCTGAGTTGCTATGTTTTCTTATAATCACTACAACAAAACCTAGTAATGAATGTATACATAGTACAGCTATTATTTTATTGGTCCTGTCAATGATGACAAGGATGGATAAGTCAGTGAATATATATTTAACTCAAACACATAGGAACATTAATATAATTGAAGAATCATGGGCTAGAATGCTATGGTAGAAATATTGCATACTGTTGTGGGATCATAAATGAGTTGCAATTAATTCTATCTAAAAAACACATGAGAGTTGTTACCTGAGAAATGTTCTAGAGGTGTATAATTTTTCAGTGCTCAAGGAGACCACATGACTCCATATATACTCAAAAACATAATGTTACATAAAACATACTAGTCTAGTGTGATTAAGAAAAGGTAATAGTAAAGATTGTTATCTGAAAACTGGAAGAACTCAAAGAGCACATTAAGAATATAAATTTGGGCTGGGATGGTGGTGCACGTCTTTAATCCCAGCACTGGGGAGGCAGAGATAGGAGGTTTCCCATGAGTTCAAGGCCACCCTGAGACTGCATAGTTAATTCCAGGTCAGCCTGGGCCAGAGTGAGACCATACCTCAAAAAAACAAAAAATAAATAAATAAAATAAAAACAAGATGAGTTTTTTTTTTTTTTTTTTTTTTTTTTTTTTTTTTTTTTAAGAATATAAATTTGGGCCAGTGAGATGGCTTAGCATTTGAGGTGCTTGTCTGCAAAGCCTAAAGATCTGAGTTTGATATCCCAGCACCCATGGCTTAGCAGTTGAGGTGCTTGTCTGCAAAGCCTAAAGATCTGAGTTTGATATCCCAGTACCCATGTAAAGCCAGATGCAAAAGGTGCCACATTGTCTGGAGTTCATTTATAGTGTTTAGAGGCCCTGGTGTGCCCATTGTCTCTTTGTGCCTCTTTCTCTGTCTCACTCTATCCCAAATAAATAAAAAAAAACTTTAAAAAAAAAAAGAATATAATCTTTTTTTCTTCAGGCTCATAAATTTTGAATGCTTAAAAAGCCATGAATTGGTTCATTATACACAGAGTCATTGCCTCTCATGCATAACTAATGGCTACCCCCATAAGGCATGACCCACATTACCCATGGGTGGAGGACAGGGAGAAGGCTAACAATGGTACCATAATGGCTGTATATATATTATATACATAACTAATTAAATTTTTTTAAAAATCCTTATTACTCTGATTTTAAAAGTGTGTGTACTATGTTTATCATATACCTTGTCTCTCTCTAGGAAGAGACCATTTTCATTTTCCTTCACCTGCTAGCAATGAATTTGTGTTTTCCTCCTGTGAAATAAGATGAATGAACTTTCTTGAAAAGAATCATCAATCTATATGCTTTCTTTTCTTAAGGTAAGTTTTTCCCATTAGTACAGGTCAGTAGGGTTTGACCATTAAAATCATTCTAAAGTGAAGACATATATTATAAGTCACTTTGAATTTGATTTATAATCTCTCTATCTTAGTTTATTGCACTTTAAAATGGGTACTATATTAATTACTTCACCCACTACTATGAACAAATAAATATATTACAGAAAGCACTTTAAAGAAGGAAAGGTTTATTCAGCCTGAGTGTCTCAAGGGGGTGTGTTTCATCATGGCAAGGAAGATATTGCAGCAGGAATAGGAGTCAGACCTAATCAGTCACACAGCATCCACAGACCGGAAAGAGAGTAAGTGAGAAGTGAGGGCAGGATATACAGCCTCGAAGCCTGCCTCTCAGTGACCCATTTCCTCCAGTAAGACTATAATTACCAAGAGTTCCAAAATCTTCCCAAATAGTGCTAATAGCTGGAGACCACATGTTCAAACACAAGAATTTATGGGGTATATTTGAGATTCAAACCACAATAGCTATCATGGTACATATTAAAACCTTATTAATAAAAATAAGTCAAAAAAGTGTTGGTCTGTAATTTTCTTTTTGCTTCTGTGATCATTACTTTTATATGAACTCACAAAAGCAGACCTCTTATCAAAAGTTCTCTTTCATCTACAAGATCAGGCACATAATCCCAAGTCCTATAAATGCCATTTAGAATGAATGGGGTTAGTTCTGTACTAGAAATAGTAATTAACTCTATATGAATGTGAAAAGCGCCACCAAGGTGGCCTTCTTTCTAAAACATTGAAAATGGAACAAACATTCAGAAGGAACAAAGATATGTTGGGAAGGATTCATCATCTTCCACCAGCATAAAATTTTAATGTTCATTATCTCCTTCCACTGTCTCTCCTCAGATGACTCAGTCTCCGAGGCACAGATGGCTGGTTCCATGGCCATCTGCAGTTGTGTGAGGGTGGAAGGATTGTGTTTTGACTGCTGCTGGTATATGCATGGTCAAAATCAACTACTAAATGATCCCTGACTCCATGGAGTGAAGACAGATGCCACACACAAGGCAGCTCAGAGTCCTAGCCAAATCTCATCTATTGTTGTAATGGAAGAAAACAACAAGGATCACAACAAAATAAATTATCTTCATGCACTGGATGAGAGAATGTGGGATTGAAAGTACTAAGTGGAAAGCATCTCTTGTGTCTACTGTGTCATAAATACCAGAGTATAGGCATACTAATTCTGAGAGGAGGTATCTCTATGTCCCCTTCAAAGATGAGAAGAGTGTAGAAAGTATAATTTGTTGTCAAGTCTTAAGAACAGTAACTGTCAAGTACACTTCTAAAATTACTATCATCTTCCACCCTGTTATTTCCTCCTTAATACCTCTTCAAAGGAATCATCTTTTAAACTTAACATTACAATAAATATAATTGCTAGGAAATAAGTTTAGGAGGCTGATAAAAAATTTGTACATCTTAACTAATATTTATCTACAAAGAGAATTTTCAGAATACAAATATAGTTTATACACCCCTGTAATATGTTCTTCAACAAGACTATCTTTCCTTTCTTTAAGATATGTGCGTTTACATATTTATCCATGTAAAATGGTCATCAAATTATAATTAAATAATGAAAGGGTTGAGATTAAAATAGCTAAGAGAAAGTTTGTACTATAAGCAATAGAATTAATCCGTTAATAAAGAAGAAAAATCTTCAATCCATCAAGTAACATGTAAAGAAAATGTTATATCTACTCTGACTTTGCAAACCAAATATAAATTTGAAAGGAAAATAATTCAAGAACTAGTTGTCATATATATAATACATGTTATTGATTCAGACAATAAAAATTGGCTAGCAACATCTCTGGGTCAATCACTGCACTAGTGTATGAGGACACTAGTGCCAATAGCAAACCCCTAATCCATAGAGCATGGACAGAGCAAAAAGGATGGCAAAATGAATGTTTTAAAAGATGAAAATAAGCAGAAGAAAGAATAATGCATGAGTAGATGGGAGTGAGTCACTTAGACACAAGTCTTAATAAGGAGATGAAAAACGTATTCCTTGATGATGAGACATAGCTATTCCAACACTGTATCCCACACATTTTCCAACCAAGATACCCAGCAACAAGTGGGCAGGATCCAGGGTATATATGTGAACTTTTGGATAAGGAATTTGAACTCTCCCACCTGTTTAGTACAAAACCATTAAAATATATTCAACAGAAAGAGTAACATAATCTAAATCATTATGTCAAATTACACTTCCCAACTATAGCAAGTAGATTGTAATTATCTAGGAGTAAAATCAACGTCAGTAAGAGTTAAAGTGGAGATCACTGTAAGAAACAATTGCTTAAGCTGAAATGGCTAAGGTAGAGAAGGGGTATACTAAACTAATTCAGAATGCATAGTTTAAAAGTAGAGTAAGAAAGTCTGTTTAATTTCTAAATATGGCTTAGGGGATATAAAATAGGGCAGGGTCCTAAGGAAGAAGAAAGATTCAAGAATAACTCCCAGGTTTGTGAGATAAGCATGTCAATATATTATGTAGTCTTCTGGGAACAAAGGCTAAGCTAGTGGAAATGCAAGTTATAAAACACTTGATTGGAAAATATAAATTCCTACTCCATGAGTTGAGCAATACTCCATTAGAGATTTCTTAGAAGAAGTGATATTTAATATCCTCTGGATGAATGAGAATTTAGCAGGACAATACTTGAGCATATTGTAAAGGTGTTCCTGACATGAAAGAACCCCTTTATTAGCCTTGTGCCCAAGAATATGTTTGAAATAAAAGAGGCCTGGTGGGGCCCTAGAGTATCAGAAAATAGGAAGGCAATGATCAAAAAGGTTCTAGGTGACAGGTATGATGTGAATGAAATTGGTTATTTAAATAGCAACCAGATTAAAATAAATCATTTAAAAACTGCTACCAAGTTTGGGTATTATTCTATGAGCAGTGAGACAGCACAAAAGACTATTGAGCAAGGGAATGGTGAGATTCATCTACACATTTAGAAGAACGAATTCTACCTGGTTCATGAAAAATGAAGTGAGCACAAGGATTCTGAGTAATATCTGCACTTAAAAAGCAGCACCTGGAGAGATGTTGGCCCTTTACAGAGAACAGAATTCAGGATAAAGCCTAGCCTGAGGGGGCATTCAAACAATTACCATGCAAAGACACTTCAGGTAATAATAACTTTTTTAACTTTTAGCTTTAGTTTAATTTTTTATATATTTGATAGAGAGAGAAAAAAGTTAGATAGAGAGAAAATGGGCTCACCAGGGCTTTCAGCTGTTGCAAATGAATTCCAGACACATGCACCACCTTGTGCTTCTGGCTTATGTGGGTCCTGGGGCATTGAACCTGATTCCTTTGGCTTTGCAGGCACATGCATTAACTGCTAAGCCATGTCTCCAGCCCAAATATATATATATATATATACACACACAGGGTAAGTAATGAGTATCTGCTACTCTTCTCTGCCATTATGCAGATCAAAATTATCTCTTTGGTGAACTTTATGGAATGACTTTTATGAGCAGGGGATTAACTCCAGCACCTTACCATATTTTGTACCTGAAAATGGCTTCTAATACCCTCCTTTCTCCAGAAAAATTTATAGATTTCTTCCACCACATTTGTTTGAAGGGTAAAGAGGGTAGTTTTTACTCTTAATATCTCATACTATGAGCACTAGGGGCAGATTTTTTTTTTAAAAAAAAGAGATATATTGCTTAACAAATTATCTATGTTTTTTTCTTCTAGGTGAATAGTGTCAAAATCTCTGTCCGATAGTTGATCTTGGCCTTATTTCTCTCATATGTCAAAACATGTTCTGAAATATAAATATTTTAGATCATATTTAATTGCATTTCGAATGTTTGTCAGGAATATGTGAAATCTCCTGACCCCCTTTCTCATCCAAAAGTAATTAAATAAAGTTTATTTTAACTATTTTAATCAGTCTACCAATAATGACAGCTTGTGTGTGTGTGTGTGTGTGTGTGTGTGTGTGTGTGTGTATCCAGCTATCCCACTGAATAAAATAGATGCTTTACAGAAATACAATGAAATCTGAAACAACCCCTCCTCCCCTGAAAAGGGGGTTGCGGATGGTGGAGAAGCAAAAGCAAGAACTGTGAGTACATTTAATGGTGACATACCATTTTTAGACCCAATTATGTAAATTCATCCTGCAATATTGTGAGTGATGGTTGGGTGAACATTTCCCCCACTACCACCCACACACATCTATACCCTGGGATTTACAGCAATTATGTCAATTGTCCTATTTATGGTACTTGACACGTTTAATGTAAGAAAAGGACAATGCATCCTATTACCTCTTATTACAATGCAGCATGGTGATGAATGGTATAACAGTGATTGTAATTAAAATGTGTTGTGCATACTTAAACATGAAATTCAGGGTTTGAAGAAGTGTCTATTATCTCTGCTCTTTTTCTTCTAAAGAGAGACTCAATATCTTCCACTGTGCTGCTTGTCTGCAATTACTTCAGTGTCTCAGATAAACGCCCGTGTTGCCTGGAGTTGATTCCCCTTTGCACCATTCTTTATTTCTCTTTGCTATCTGTACAGGACCTTTGTGTGCCCTGAAAAGTCTCTGTCTTTAGCTCTTGTGACTGACAGTTCTCCAAGCAAAGGCCCTTGAACTCTAGAATGCAACAAAGTCATTAGACTTAAATTGTCATAGAAACATTGGAAAATAATGTTAAGTTTCTGAGTGTCAGTTTGCTTTTTCCAATTTCAATATATCTGTTCTTGCTTCATGGCAAATGTTCCTAAAACATAAATCAGTTGCCCAGAGCTTCTATAGAAGCAAAAGTTTCCTGTAAATGCATCATTTCAACTCTCTGATTCCCAGATTTTTTTTTAACAAAATGGGAAATATTAGATTAGGAGAATACTATAAACAATGTTGTCATAGAGACAACAAATCAAGACTTAACCTATGCTAATATACATAATAAAATGTTAGAGATATATTATTAATCTTTAGATGAACACATAAGAAAAACTCATAAGCTTGCCACTTTAAATAGTACATGTCAACATAAAGATTGCTTTGCACTTTAAAACTGTGACATGAATAAAATTGTCTACATTTTATAAATGAGGATATTAAGGTTCAAAGGCAGAATGCTATTAAAGTGCTCACTTTTATTATAATATCATACTTAACTATCTGGACTGGACAAGGTCTCTTGTCTCAAATGTGTATTCTACTTTTCTAAATTTTTCAGTCTTTTGTCTTGGTCCTCCACATTCCCCATAGTCATTCTCCTTCAGTCATTTATTTTGATTAATATTTTATTGAAAGGAAAATGATTGTAACCAAAGGTATTTTTATAAGGTCCCAGGTCTCTGTTGACACACATAAGTATTTGTATAGGGTTTTATTTTTCCCTGCTTCATTTGAACTGATATATATATATATATATATATATATATATATATATATATATATATATATATATATAACCTTCTCCAAGGCTTTCATACTATACAACAAACTTCACTTATCCACTGGCTTCATAGGCTAAGGCATTTGAAGAAAAATATGTATCTTGGCATTTCAGACTCCTTTATCTTTTTGCCCTTTTCATCTACAATCCGTTCCTTAAAATTAATTTGTAAGGGCTGGAGAGATTGCTTAGTGGTTAAGGCGTTTGCCTACCAAGCCAAAGGACCCAGGTTCAATTCCCCAGTACCCATGTAAGCCAGATGTACAAGGTGGAACATGCATCTGGAGTTCGTTTGCAGTGGCTTCAGGCCCTGGTGTGCCCATTCTCTCTCCCTCTCTCTAACTGCCTCCTCTGTCTCTTCCTCTCAAATAAATAAATAAAATATTAAAAAAATAATTTGTAATTTTAGCCCCCTTTTATTATTTTTTTCCTTTTTCTTCTACAACTTCATCCTACAAAATTTACTGAAAGTATCACCCATGTTGTCTCACTTTTTCTCCAGTTCCTTAAAACCATTCTCCCTTGATGTACTCCAATTACTCATGACTATTATACCTGTTTATCTGAAGGTTAATGATGATATAAACACTATAATACACAAACATCAACTCTGATGAAAAGGGTCTTGTTGACTTTGTTTAATACTATATTCAAAGCTACTAGAGTAAGTCCTACTATGGTATAGTCTGCACTCACCAAACACTTGGTGAATGAATAAATGTATGTAAAATAAATTTGGATTTGATCTGAATATTTTGTTATTCATCATTATGAGAACTTCAATCTTCTGGGAGTCTGCATTTTCTCATATTTGAAATATCATCTTTGATAGTAATATGACTTGTTATACATATTATAATGAGGAACTGAAATGAAACATGTGTAGGATGCCAACATAGTAGAATTCTTGTGATTAAACCTCTTTTTAGGGCTGGAGAGATGGCTTAACGGTTAAGGCACCTGCCTGAGAAGCCTAAGAATGTTGGTTTGATTTTCCAGGTCCCACATTTGGCCAGACGCAAAAAGTGATGCAAGGCCCAATGCTGCACTTGCCCACAAGGGGGCACACACATCTGGAGTCCATTCACAAAGGCTGAGAGGCCACTGGAGTGTCAATTCTCTCTCTCTCTGTCTGTCTCTCTGTCTGTCTCTCTCAAAAAAAAAAAAAAAAAAAAAAAAAAAAAAAACCTCCTTTTAAATGGTGTTGCATGTCATTTGTAGCAAGGCTGATTAGTAAAGTGGTATATTCTCAACTGTTTCCAACATTTTAAAAGTCTGCTTTGAGGATTAAGCAACAACAAATGATATAACAGTGTTTCCTTTTTTTTAGGTTCAATTTCTTGATGAGTCTGAGACCTCCCAAACATAACTATTGAACATGTTGAGCAGGCAGTGGTCTCCAAGGTAAGACAATGGGAACTTCACAGCATCATTATCATATGTGAGAAATAAACATAGAAAAATAAAACACATTGCTTATTAAGGCTTCCTAAGAGTGCAGTGTGGAAGGGAAGCAAGTAATTCATTTCAAGTGGGTGATGGCTGCTAACCGAGGTCTTGCTCATTTAGCAGCTTAGAAAGGGCATTCTGTCAGCATTCCATGTCATTAATGGCTTCATTGAAATGCCCTCATCCTTAATTGGTCATACTCATGTGGCATCTTTCAGAGGTCAAATGGTATGAAAACCTGCATTGGTGACGGAATTGCCTCTATAAGGCATCATAAAACTTCAATGCTTGGTTTTGCTAAATACTGGCTTCCTTATATCTTCCTTCCTAGTTTGACTATGTTGTCATTGTCCTGACAAGCATGTTCCACTTATTTAAATAATGGTCGGTGCTTTCTGAGAGCTATCTTAGAGCCCAGGAATCATCTTAGAGATGAATAAATAGAGCACTGAGTCATAGAGGTCATTGGAGCCATTGTTTTTCTCTTGTTTTTTTTTTTTTTTAATATTTAGTTTGTTTATTTATTTGTGAGAGAGACAGGGAGAGAGAGAGGGAGAGAGAGAAAGAAAAGGAGACAGAGGGAGAGAGAGAATGGGCATGCCAGGGCCTCTAGCCTCTGTAAATGAACTACAAATGTATATGCCACCTTCTGCATCTGGTATTATGTGGGAACTAGAGAACTGAACCTGGGTCCTTTGGCTTTGCTGTCAAGCACTTTAGCCACTAAGCCATCTTTCCAACCCTCATCTTATTTTTTTACTTCTTTATGGAAGGCCAAGGAGAGACTGCCTAGATTAAGAACTGCTTCATCAGAAAAAGGAAAAAGCCAAACTATTTAAAATTTGTTCTTCATCAGATATATTTTCTTGTGTTTACATACAATTATGCATGTACAATCAAAACAAATATCTCAAAATTTATACATAGTTTCTGTATGCATACTTGTCTGATTATTGGCATAAATAGATATGCACATACAAACACTAAAACATTTAAAACACATGTTATACTCACAGTATTACCACAGTTGAAGGAGATATCATTCATATTTACACACACACATTATATTACTTAAAAGACATGTACACCCTCATGCAAATGTACATCATTTACATTTATTACATAAAATATAAACACATATGTGTATTCCCCCACATATATACAAGCATGTAGAATAAAATAGAATACTCATTTTATAACTAGATCTTTGATTTTTTTTAACAAAGTACTTTGTATTGATACATCATGTGTTACTAGCATCTTTTTCCTCCTCCCTGCCCCTATTCTGCAGGTAGTCCTCATCAGTGGGGTTGCTGGTATTCCCCATGGAGTTGTGGGGTATATGTAGTGGGAGAAGTAGTCAGTTACTGGGTGAGGCAATGTCTCTGTGCATGGGGTCACAATCTGTGGCTCAATATTTCTGACCCCTCTTCTAGAAAATTTCCTGAGCCTTGGTGCATGTGTTTTAAGTCTATTTCAGCGATGAGCTCTTAGGAGCCTCTGGATTTCTGCTTTAGTATGTGTTCAGTATCTTCAGTGTCTGTCTCCTTCACCCTGGTGCTGATTTTCAGGCTCTTCATGGAAGCAGCACTTTTTAAATTTTATAAAACATTTATTTAAAAATATATATGAAGAGTGACAGAGCAGGACATTAGTAGTTCTACTCCAGCCACTTCAGGCAAGAGCCCAGGGAACAGCACAAGGGCACATACACATGTGCATACACCACGCATCATAGCCACAAGCAAAAGAGAAAGAAAGAAAGAAAGAAAGAAAGAAAGAAAGAAAGAAAGAAAGAGAAAGAAAGAAAGAAAGAAAGAAAGAAAGAAAGAAAGAAAGAAAGAAAGAAAGAAAGAAGGGAGGGAGGGAGGGAGGGAGGGAGGGAGGGAGGGAGGGAGGGAGGGGAAAGGAAGAATGGGAAGGAAGGCTTCTGGTCCTTCACAGTATCTAAGGAGAAGGGGCTGACCTGCTACTGCTGAGGTAGGGGTGGGAGAGTCAGGAAGGCATCTGATAAGAGAAAAGTTATAATTCAAAGCTGCCTTAGAGACTTTGTTTACATTGGAAACCTTTCCATCTCCTCTGATAACTGGGTCTCACTGCCCAAACTCTAGCCTTACTCACTGGATTACTTACTTCCTAGGATTTTTGTTTTGTTTTGGTGCTGAGGATTGAACCAAGAGCCTTGTCTATGCTAGGCACACACTTTACCACAGTTATAGCCCCAGCCCTCTAGAGTCACCCCCCTCCCTAAGTAGGGTCTGACTCTAGCCCAGGCTGACTAGGAATTCACTATGTAGTCTCAAGGTTGCCTTGAACTCATAGCGATCCTCCTACTTTTGCCTCCTGAGTGCTGGGATTAAAGGCATGCACCACCACGACTGGCCTTTTTATTATTATTATTATTAAATATACACATATTGGTATGTAAACAACACATGTTTGTACCCATTCTTTCCCTCCTCCCTGTCCCTTTTTGAAGAGGACTTCCTTGTTTGGAATGCAGGTCAACCCCATGGGGATTGCGCATCATGCATTATGGGGGCGGGGAGTGGAGAGGCAATGTCTCTGTGCAGAAGTCCCAACTTGAGGCTCTAACTATCTTTTTACCTCCTCTTCTGAAAAATTCCTGAGCCATGCCAGGAGCATTTTATGTCTACTTCAGTGAGGGGCACTTAGGAGCCTCTGGATCTCTGGTTTGGTAGGTGTTGAGTGTCCTCAGTATCTATTTCCATCACCCTTGTGCTGATATCAGATTCATTAAGGAAGCAGCACTCTTGCTCATTTCCCCAATTCCTCTGTGGTTTCAGATGGGGCCAGGGTGGAGTGCACTGGGTCGTTTATCTCCTTGGGTCCAGCTCCCATCTGAAAAAGAGAAGCAAATTCTCCAACAGAGAATGAAGTCAGCACTGGATAAAGGGGATAACCATTATTAATTTAGAGAGAATTAAAAGGATGTAGATCCTCTTATAGTCTAAGGTTAGTGGGAGCTTGACAATGGAAAGCAGAATCATTTTCTGGATATGATTCTAACTTGTTTCCAGATATGGTTTTCCACTGAGCAGATCTGTTAGCCAATCCAAGAGCAGATGGTTACCAACCATGGCTATGTGCCACTATTGCACTTGTGTGAGCATCACATCAAGTTGTTTGCTTCTGAGTCACTTAGACATTGAGTTGCCTGGACAGATGTTGGCCATTTTCCCCTGGTAGCTCATGTAGCACCTTCTAGTACTACATGGGCTAATTGTCTAGGGACTGGCTCTCCTCTGGATTCTAGCCAAGTCTGTCCATGGTCCATGACAACAGTGTGTGGTGTCTCAGAAGTACCATTAACCTTTGGGGAAAATCAAGTGTTCTGACAAAAGTCTTTCTTGTATGTTTTGAAAGATCTAGTATGTCTCTCTGATCACCAGCTCATTGTGGATGTAAACCACATCATGGTACAGGGAATTATAGGCCAGTGGCAAGGGGAAAGAAAAAAAGAAAAAGAGAAGAAAGAGAAACAGGATAAATTTGAGGTTAGGTTTCTTCTCACACTTTCCAGGACCATTCAAATCAGGTACTCACCCTAAGGTCCTCTTGAGGGTTCCACCTTTTAGTCTGACTTTCAGAACATAGGTTTCTATTGTGCCAGTTCAATTTAGGAGATTTGGGAAATTTGGGAAATTTTCTTCAATCATTTTGTTGAATATGGTCTCTATACCTCTGGCCTGGATTTCCTCTCTTTCTGTTATACCCACGATCTGGATGTTTGTTCATTTTAAGGTGTCACACAGTTCCCTCCTATTCTGTTCACTTGATTTTTTTAAGTTAGCAAAGTTTCTTGCCTTCTGATCAATTTCTTCTGTCTTATCTTCCATGTCAGAGGTTCTGTCTTCCAAATGAGTGACTCTGTTGGAGAAGGGTTCTAGAGAAATTTTCATAGTTTCTATTTGATTTTTGTTTTCTATTGTGTTATTTTGCATCATAGCCATCTCTTTTTTGAGGTGCAATTTCAACTCAAGTTCTTATTTTCTTGATGCTTCCTGGAGTTTATTCTAGCATTTGATCAAGTCTTCATTCAGCTTAATCAACTGGTTGTTGAGATCTTCCATTTCTTGATTCATCTTCAATTTATTCATATCTCTTTGGAGGGTTCTAATGTTTTCTTCCATAAAGTTAACCCTACTGTCAAAAGCTGAATGCATCAGCCTGAGCCAGAGTGAGACCCTACCTCGAAAAACTAAAAAAAAAAAAAAAAAAAAAAAAACCCTGAATGCTCTAGGAGATGATTTTGTTCAATTTCACTGAAACAATTGTTGGTTCTTTGATAGTTTGCTTCTAGTTCAGCATTTTTCTTTTTCTTTTACTTTTTTTTTTTTTTTTTTTTATTTGATGATGGTCTCATTGGTTGCTGTGTTTTCATTTGGGGAATTTATTTTGGTTGATTTTGCCATGATTTCATTGGAGGCTTCCATTGTAGGAGTTGGCATCCTTGGTGGAGATCTCTCAGTTTTCTGACTTTCATTGCCTTTTTTGCAATATTGTCTACCCATTTTAGGAAGATTCTTTAATTTATTGAGAAGGAAGCAAGCTTTTGTCCTTGGCACGTGTACTCTGGGACACAGGTGAACAGGGATGTTGGTACCCAGTGGCTAGCCAGGATACCAGAGAAAAAGGCCTGATTCCGCAGCTCACTCTGGGAGAAGGCCTCCCAGCAAGGTACAGTGGGACCTACCAGGACCAGGGACTACGAGGAGCAAGGGAATAGGAATCTGGCCTACTTCATGCCTAGCCCTCTAGTATACAGACCAATGCTGGGAGCCCAGACCAGGGAGGTGGGAGGATCCTGGAAACAGGGGTCTGGCCTACTTACTCAAGACAGTTGTGCCTGCCCACACACTGTCTGAGCAAAGAACACATCTTGGGGAGGGGGGAGAAGTCCAGAAACAGGGGTCTGTCCTACTCACTCCACACCACTACACCCACACACACATTGTCCATGCAAGGCACTCAGAATGGGGAGGAGGGAAGTGCCCAGAATCAGGGGTCTGGCCTACTCATCCCAGACAGCTGTGCCCACACACACACACTGACTGTGGGGCAAATGGCAGGTGGGTAGAACCTGGAGACAAGGGTCTGGCCTACTCACTCCAGACTGCTATGCCCACCCACACACTGTTCTGCAGGCAAACTAGTGGAAGCAGCACTCTAATTCGTCTCCCCAGTTCCTCTGTGATTTCACCTGGACCTTGGCTGAGATCCAAGGGGGGATTTATCTTGTCAGGTCTCCGGACTTTCTGAAACAGAAAAAGATTGTCCAATGGAGAGTGAAGTCAGCATAGTTTAAATTGGATAAGCATTATTAATTTAGGGAGGTTTTGATGGTTGTGACCCCTCTTTTAGCCAAAGACTAGTGGGAGCTTGACCCTGGAGAGCATAATCTCCATAGTATTCATCCATATCTGGTTCCCAGTTCCAGATATGGGTTCATTTTCACTGAGCAGATCTCTTAGCCAGTCAGAAAGCCATTGGTTAACCACCAAGGCTGTGCACAACCATTGCACTGGTGTGTACTTCTTGTCAGGTTGGATGCTTCTCAGTAGCTTAGACCCCTGCTTGCTCACACCATTGTTAGCGAGTTCCTCTCAGTAGCTCATGTGGCACTCGCCAGCAATAGCTAGGCTAACTGTCTGGGGACTGACTCTCTTTCAGATTCCAGACAGGGGTCTCCATGTTCTGTGCCAACAGCATATGATGTCTTTAGCAATAGGGTCTTACTTTTTACTTCAGGCTGGTATCAAGTGTTTTGGCAGAAGTCTGCCTTGTTTTGGGGACTTCATAGCTCTCTCTGATCAACAGCTCAATGTGGCAAGAACCCATTCTGGTACTGTGAGTTACATGTCAGAGCTAAGTTTTTTTTTTTTTTTTTTTTTTTTTTTTTTTTTTTTTTTACAGTTAGGCTTCCTCCCACCTTCTCCAGTGCCCTTCTTTTTCATGTGCTCCCCCTACACTTCTGTTGAGGGGTACATGTTTTAACCAAATTTCAAAGAGAAGTGTTTCTATGGTACCAGTTAATTTTGGGTTTCATTTTATGTTTACTTCCTCCACCATTCTCTTCCCCTCCCTCCAAACCCTTCCATCCCTTTTGTGTGGGCCTCACGTTGCCTAACTGGTATGCCAGCAACTCAGGCTGATCCAGGTTAGGAATGGCATATGAGTGAGAACATTCAGTGTTTGTCTTTTTGATTCTTTGTGTTCATTGAGTATGATCTGTTCCAAGTCCATCCATTACTGGAGTAAGGTAAAAATCTCATAATTGTCTTAATGTGCCTTTCTCTGATGGTTAGGGATGATGAACATTTTCTTAAGTGTGTGTTAGTAATTTGTATTTCTTCCTTTGAGAACTCCCTATTAAATGGAGCATCCTTATATTTCTCCTTACTGGCACAAAGATGGATTTTTAATATATGATCTACAGTAGATTTTTCTTGTCAGAAAGTGAGTGGGTAAGTGAACAAATTAATGAATATATAGCAAGGAAAAAATGAATTAGGACTAGGGAGATACCTCAGTGGTTAAAAGCATTTGATTGAAAAGTCTGACATGATGGGCCATGTTTGGTTCCTTAGTACGCATGTAAAGAACAAAATATTTTTTTCCCAGCAGAAAAAGCCCTGGTGTGTCCATTCTCTCCCTGTCTATGTGTTGTGTCTCTCTCTGCCTCTCTCTCTCTCAAAAATAAACAAATAATAAATATTTATTTAAAAAAATAAAAAGAAAATATCTCATAGTTGAGGCCAAAATTCTGCATTTCCATAATCATTGTGGGAAAAGGGTGGAGTTACAATGAGAAAATGCTGTGTGAAAAATGCAAACATGATGAATTTACTTTCAAAATACTGAAAGAATGTAAGTGTTGGCCATATTCCCACACAGCTATTAAATGAGTAAATCTGGTTTAATGGTGAATCCCATAGCCATTGGACATTTCTTCATTATGGTGTTATGTTTAAAATATAACCAAACCTAATCTTGTTAATAATATTGTCTTTTCAAGTAGAAAACATTGAGACACTGATGGAATTCAGTTATCACCATGGCCAAATGTATTAGGGTTAAATTACTGTGTGGTCCAGCTAGTGTTTTAAAACCATTCTGATTTTTTCCCTATCATTTAATAGGCTTGCCTAAGATGGATTCACCTGGGCTTGCCAATGCACCTCTATCTAGTCGGCCTGGGAAGTCCAAACTGTCCATATATACATGTCAAACAGCTGTCACAGATGCTCACCTGGGTCTGATAGCTTTGCTGCATCTTTCAGAATGGCATTCTAATTTTTTACATGGTTTTTGTACATCAACAAGTGGGTTTTGCCACTTCGTATTATCAGCATAAGTCACAAAGCTAGTTTGGATTCAAAGTATGGGGAGAAAAATTTCATGTTGTGCTAGAAGGAGATAACATTTAACTGTTGTTTAAAAAGCATAGAATATCGAAATATATAGACATTATGACTGCAGGGGTAGTTTCCTGGTCCCTTTTGCTTTGGTAGTGACCTAACAGTCAAGAGATCTAGGTATGCTCTCTATGAAAGTAGGCATTTGTCACTGGGACAGATGTCCATTAGAAACTGGACTGAAGCCATGGGCTCATTTCTCATAGCTCCAAAGGAGCCTTCACTGGTTATGAGTTCTGTGCTCTGGAGGCCAAAGTGACTGTGAACAAAAGACCTTAGGGTATTAAAACAAATCCACTGGATGAGTGTGAGTAAACATATATAAACATACTTGTAAATTTTTAGTACATATTGAAATAACTACAAAAATATACAAGGTACCACAACCACTTGAGATGACTTTTTATATATTTATGTGGTTTTACATATTTGTAACCAAGTTTTCAATTTATTGCTTTATGCTCTCATTTTTTTAGCTCTCTTACTTACCTTAATAATATATACAAAATGTCTTCTCTTTCAAGCTTCTGTAAAACATAAACTTTTTATACCCCCATATGGGTACATTGGTCTAAACTCTTTTCTTTATTTACATACTTATTACAATAAAATTATTTAAATTTGCAAACTCTGCTCCCATGACACTAACTTTTTCACCAAATCCCCTCTTCCAGTAAATCTCCTTTTCTTACCTACTATTTCTTATCCTATATTGACATATGTTTTTATGACTTCTTCCATTATCCACAACACACTGTTGATGGGCCCAATATTATGCAGATATTGTGCACATGAGGACATGCTGTGAGGTTAGGGATGTGATGACCACATTCTGTTACCATTCCAAAACCACTCCTTCTAATCCTTTGGCTCAAACATTCTTTGCACCACCACTATAGTTCCTAAGCCATTGGAGGATGTGATAAAGATGTCTTATTAAGTGCTGAAGACTCAACATTCAATACTCCTCAGCACTTTAGCCAGTTTTAAGACTCCAAAGTAGTCACCAAAGAGAAACTTTACTAATCAAAAGTGAGAGTGGCACTATGGTAGCTTGAATATATGGCCCCCAATATATTCAGTGTTTTATTAATTTATAGTTTGCATATGCAATCACCTTGCTAGAGACAATGTCACTGGGGGCCGATCTTAAGGTGTGGTGGTGAGTTTGAGATTCCATTGTAAAGATATGCAAAGTGTGCCTAATAGGATTGAAGTGTTCTGGCTTTTGGCTGTAGTTTTGCTCTGTGTTCTATATGGCTGGCTGGATTTTTTTCTCTCTCTTGCCTGGTCCTGTGAGAGCAGGCTGCTTCTCCTGCCTTTATGGAACTTCCCCTGGATCTGTAAGCTTCAATAAATAATATCCCTTCCTCCATAACTGTACCTGGTCTGGAAGCTCATCTCAGCGAACTTGAAGCTGTCTGCTACAGTAAAGTGGTACCAGGAGTGGGGTGAGTTGAACCTGACCGTGTGGTTGTTCGTCTTTTGGAACCTTTGTTTTGGAGGAATGGGCATGGACTTGGTGCTTGCAGCTGAAGATGCCTTCTGGAGTGGTAAGCCAAGTTTTATGGACTATTCTGATGAGAGTATGAGAATGCTAAGAGCAGAGAGTATTGAACTTTGAGGCTTGGCTTATGAGCTTTCTAAGGGGAAGGAAAGACTGCAGAGGACTTTGTTGGAACTGGGCTACTGGCATAAGGGATGGCTATGTTCCACTATCCAAGCCCAGAAAGTTTGATCAAGGTTAAATTTGTAATGGGCTGATGTGCTTGACTAAAGATAACGGACTGAAATTTTAAGCTTTTAAGTTGGTAAACCTCAAGCAAGTTAAAATTAGAAGCACTGAGACTGGTTTTAGGCTATTGGAGCTGCTATTGTCAACACATTAACAATATTAAGGAAGATGGAAGGAAGGTGGCCTGACTGCTTTACATTAAAACAATGGAGAGGATGCCTGAGGAAAGACTGTTAGAAATGCAAACTCTTGGAAAGAGTTGACTGGAGAAGGAACCTGCTTTTCAAGGCTATGATTTATTTTGTCCCTGGATTAAGAATATGGCTATGTCCTGCACACCTGGTATTAGTTTTGGAAGCATGAAAAATGCATAGAATGAATTACACTCGGTTCCAGGAGCCGCTGTTAAGATGCAGCATGAGGCAGGGCATAAAGACCCTCAGGAATAGGCTGAAAGAGCCTTTGGAAAATGGACCGTGGTTTCCATGGAGACCTGAAGATATTTTGGATATACCAGGACTATGCAAGGACTCCCATGTAGTGCAGTGTTGGCCTGAGATCAATGTTTTCCCTGGCGACTCTGCCCAGCTGGAGGGGCGGAATTGGAAAACTTGGAGACTGTCAGTCTCTGGTTATATTGAACTTGAACTGCAGAAGTTTGATGACTGCTGATGGTGGTTGAGTTTGCATTGTTCTAATCTCTCCTTGCTATGCCTCATACCAGTTAAAAATGTTTACTCTGTGCCTTTACATGTTGAAAGTATTTAACTTGTTTGATTTTACAGGACTCACTATCTTAAGTTGATCAAGACTGTGAGAACCTTTGAAATTGGACTGAGTACAATTTACAATGTATGATAGTTATAAATCTATTAGGGGCCTGGGGTGGAATGTGGTAGTTTGAATATATGGCTCCCAATATATTCAGTATTTTATTAATTTATAGTTTGCATCTGCAATCACCTTGCTAGAGGCAATGTCACTGGGGGCCGATCTTAAGGTGTGGTGGTGGGTTTGAGATTCCATTGTAAAGATATGCAAAGTGTGCCTAATAGGAGTTCCTGAAGTGTGCTGGGCTTTTGGCTGTAGTTTTGCTCTGTGTTCTATATGGCTGGTTGGATTTTTTTCTCTCTCTTGCCTGGTCCTGTGAGAGCAGGCCGCTTCTCCTGCCTTTATGGAACTTCCCTTGGATCTATAAGCTTCAAGAAATAATATCACTTCCTACATAACTGTGCCTGGTCTGGAAGTTCATCTCAGTGAACCTGAAGCTGTCTGCTACAGGCACTAATACATAGGAATAAACATGAGTATTGTGAGGGTGATTTGGTGCACATAACATATCCATAGCCAAACAATCATGGTAACCTCCCCACTAGAGCTTATGATCTTCTCAGCCATAGGCTTTGATTGTTTTGAGCATCAGGCATGAATTTTCTCCCATAGAGTGAACCTCAAATCCAATTCCAGAGCAGTTATTTACCCACATGACAAGTCAACATGGCACTAATGGGGGCATTGTGCCTAAGTGGCCAGTTGCATAGCTTTTAGGGTACACTACTGCTTGAGACTGACAATGACTTTTCTTCCCTAGCAGTCTACATAGCATTTCACAGCACTATGGTTGGAAAGTGGAGGAGGAAGAGGTCTCCTGCTGAGTTCTGGTATGCTTTCTTATTATCCTGCAGCTGAAGAATGTGGTTTATTCTGCAATAGGATCTAACCATAGAGTTCTTGTGTATGACCAAGATTCTTGGCAACAATCTATAGTTAGAGATGACTCAAGGACTCCCTGTCCAAATAACTCACTGGGATGTATCCCAACCCTGGAACAGGGATTTTTCTATTATAACCTATGCCTTCTGTGAGAAGCATTCCCCATCCCTGAAGGATAGATTTACCCATGGTTTTGGAGATTCAGAAATATGTCTGACCAGTAACTAACTGAGACCCACCTTAGCTCTGCAATAATTTTTTTTCCCCATAAAAACATTTGGCTTTTGAGTGTAGCCTTTACACCTTCACATGGGTACTTCTTTCCAAACTCATTTTTAAACTAATATATGTTTAATTAGCCAACAAATATGCATGCAATACCCTACATTACCTTAGTAGTATTGCTATCAAAGTTTATTCCACATCCTGCAGTCCTCATCAGCTTTTACATAGTCCTCATCAAGCAATCATGGCACTGCTGTGTTTACTTTGTAAACATGATCTCCAGTGTTTATGTAACTCTAGATGGATAGCTTCTGTCTACGTGTACTTAATGAAGAAAATGCAGTCTCAATGAAATTTGCTTTCTCAAAGTTTTGCCATTATCAGATAATGAAGGTGAGATTTAGTTCATAGCTGATACTGTGATTACAAGCCTATTATAAACATCTGAAGATATGATCCATATCAACATGTACCATATATATATATATATATATATATATATATATATATATATATATATATATTTTTTTTTTTTTTTTTTGGTTTTTCGAGGTAGGGCCTCACTCTGGCTCAGGCTGACCTGGAATACACTATCTAGACTCCGGGTGGCCTTGAACTCTCTGCGATCCTCCTACCTCTGCCTCCCGAATGCAGGGATTAAAGGCGTGCACCACCATGCCTGGCTCTATAAATTTTACATATGCCATAATAGATAGTTTGTGTTCTAGCATATCTAGCTATGCATGTAAGTAGCAACAAGTTGGACTATTTCATATAACCTGTCCATGTATGTGATGCTCACTGGAAATTTTACTCTCATTGTGTTATATTTGTACATGATATGATAGCATATTGCAATTACAATTGTTGCCACATACTGCCCTTGGCAATTCTCCTAATGATGGGAGTTCTGCCATATTTTAATGTTTTCTTCTATTATGAAAATAATGGTGTGGGTTCAAAGATAGGAAAACAAGCTGGATGTGATTGCAAACTCCTTTAATCCAAGCACTCAGGAGGAAGAGGTAGGTGGATCACCATGAGTTAAAGTCCACCCTGAGACTACATAGTGAATTCCAGGTCAGCCTGGGCTAAAATGAGACCATACCTTGAAACACTAAAATAAAAAAAGAGGAAAACATAACAATTTAAGGCCCAAAATATCTATGTTGCATCTTTTTACTCCTATTTTTATATTAAAACATTATGAAAATACTAACCTCTTAGGGATGCTTACATATTATTAAGCACCTAGAAGAGACTAGGTGCAGTGTATTCAACTCCAGTGGGGTCAAGTAGGAAATGTGAGAAAGTCCCTGATCACATGCAACTTGCATTCTAGGATCTCTGTGAGCAAAGCTGTGTTTTTTATGGTCAAATCAACTCATATTTTACTTAATATTTAAAAATTGGCTCAAATGTAACTTCTCTAAAGGAGATTTGGAAATAATAAAAAAAAAAAAAAACTACTTGCATTTTTTCAAAGCTGGGTTCTTTAAAATCAGTTTGTCTGACTTGATGTAATGGGGCAACACCTGTTATCCCAGCACTCCAAAGCCTGGAACAGAAGAATCATGATTTCTTAATCAAGCAAGGCTACATAATAAAACCCCACTTAAAAATAAAATGAATTAAAATATTAAAGTTTCATGTGATCAGGACTTGCTCCTGTTTCCTACCTGCCCCCACTGGAGTCGAAAATACTACACATAGTCACTACTGGGTGATTATTAATATTGGTTATAAGCATGATTTCTTGCTTAATATATACACATCCATAAAACAGAAAATTACAAATATATTCACTTTCTTTCCTAATGTAGTATTACATTTGTTTTCATGATTATTAATTTTATTCAGTTTTCTTTCCCTATACTATGTATCAATAGAAGTCATGGTTATTTCTACTTTCATTGTATCTCTGTGGAACATAGAAAATTTAGGAGATAATGGAAAATCTTAACAAATAATTCTTTATTAAATGAACATGATACATGATGGAAGTGAGTAAAGACTTTTAATTATTCAAACAAACTAAATTTTTTTTCTATTAAAATTATTGTACTTCAAGTAAAAAATTCAATTCTGTGGGTGGTCCAAAGTCTTAATGCAACCAGAAAGCCATGTAAAATCATAGCTTGGAAGACAGGAAAATCTAGATCATTTAAGTCAGTACAAAAAGGGATTTAGCACACCATCATCACACATTGTATTCAATTAGAGTCTGTAGACAAAAGTTAATCCACTACTGTCCTGAGAAAGAATATTTCAACATAATACTATAAATGATCTGTGAGAAAGTATTTAACTTATTTTGACCCAGTTCTGGTAGAAACTTATCATAGGATGTTTCCCTTGTATGAGTTAAGAATGGTTCTCCAATAGTCACATGAATGTTTGAATTAGGATGATGAATGAAACGTGTCAATTCCAGGTGGGATATTTACTGGTAAAATGTGGTATAATAACATTATAATAATTAATGGGTATGAGTTAGTATTGCCATCAGCAGATTTTATGAATTGAGCTTAGGCATCTGAATTGGGAGGAACACTCCCTAGCTTATGTTTATAAATGTGTACATATGGTTTTATAAATGAAGATTTCTGCTTATGTGAGATCTGAGGATATATGCATATATATGGTGTGCTATCTTTATGAACAAAGAAGTTATATATTTGTGATACATGTAGATATAGAGTTTGCATGGTCATATGCATGTAGATGATTGGTAAATGTTAGTGATTCAGTTTTTCATTATGACTTTCATCTATAGACAAAGAAATTAGGGAAGCTTACCACTGGAAGCAAGCAGACTTTTATCTGTTTATAATTTTCATCTCAATGTATTTTTATTACTATAAATTATTTTAATATTTCAACTTGCTTTATAGAAACTGGAAAATAAACAGATTTTGAAGTGATACATTATTTCCTGCTGTTTGTGGACCTTCAAGAACATAAAATATAGGAAGCCAGGTGTGGTGGTGCGTGGCTTTAATCCCAAAACTTGGGAGGCATAGGTAAGAAGATCGCCCATGACTTGGAGGCCACGCTGAGACTACATAATGAATTCCAGGTCAGACTGGGCCAGAGTGAGACCCTACCTCGAAAAACCAAAAAAAAAAAATACAATATATGATTTGAGAGAAACATGCTACTACTTAAATAGTCTCTGAATCATACCATGTTATTGATTACCACACATTTTAATTAAAGATAAATAAACCTGTTTATATTATGACTTGGGAAGTAAACACAGCAGTATAGTAACAGAGAAACCACAAATGAGGGACTCCGGCCGCTCTGAGCCCATTGACCGTGCTCAGCAGAATGCAAATCAGAAGCAACTTAATCTCAGGCATTGCTCTTAATTTTGCTTCTAGATGTGAGCGCCTGTACAGCTCCACGTGCATTTGCAAAATTAAAAGCATAATTTATCTCCAAAAAGCAATAATCCATCAGCCTGGTGACTTAGTCTTGATGAAAAACTGGCTCTAAGTAATGTTCATTGACTTTTGGTTCTGGTCTCAGGAACAGGAGTGGAGCAGTAATCTCTAGCATCCCAGATGGGTTAGAGTGATGTCAGTCAGTTCCTCACCATCCTTCAAAAAAATACAAGTAATTCAACCAGACTTGTCCTTTGGCCTATCCTTCACCTCACATCATCAGCCAAATGATGTAAAACCTACAAACTCCCAGGAAAAGTGGTGGGAGCTCTTGTACCCGATGACCCCAAAGGCAGATACTCCCACTTCTACTAAACAGAAAGACAGTGTCCTTTTAAGCTGTGAGCACCCAAGTGGAAATGTAAAATTATTTGTGAACTTTAGTTGACATAGCACATAAGGTGAGATATGATTAGGATTTTATTTGAAAACACAGCAGTGTTAAATGTTAGTCAGTCATTATGGCAGTGTTAAACTGAGGGTGTAAATGAAAGTAGAGAGCTGGGCACAGGTAATATATAACTCTTGGAAGCTTACTACAGAAGACGTTGAGTAGGTAATAATTCCATCTGGCTAGGTTTCTTTGTAATCTTCCTTGTCATTGACATTAACCTTCTGTAGATACAACCTCATACTGATTAATGTATTTCATTCCTTCTCATGATGAAATGATGGACTGATCAGTATATTTCAGTCATAGATATTGCATAAGGTTTATGTATATTTGTGTACATGTCTTCTGATTCATTGTATTGATATCCTAAAGTTATGAGGATTCCTAGAAATCACCAAGAAAAGAGAGTAAAATATACTTTCCTAAAGCATCAAAACAAATTATGAAACACCAACCTTGGAAAATGTTTTAGCTAATTTTTGTCCACTTGTTCATTATGGTAAATCAAGAACCAGTCTTACAGTGAGTGTGGTTATGAATTTAAGGAGACAATAGGCAGGTTTTGCATTATGGAGTTATAGCTTGGAAATGACATATGTTTTCACTAAAATGTTTTCTGAGGATTGAGGCATTTATGGTCAAGATTCAATTCAGGTTAAAGAGATAGTGATCATTTAATATAGAAATAATTCCTATTTATTATCATTATTATTATTACTAAATCACTGGTGATAGTGGACTCTCAGAGTTGAGGAATCAACTAGGGAACAGAATATTGAGATTATTTTACGAGTTCAAGCTTTTGTCCCTTTTTTCTCCATTTAATTGCCCTCATTTTCATTTAATAGGAATATGTTTATTTTTCAGTAATACATACATCTCCACACTTTCCAATGCTACTCAATCTAACTAGCATATCAAAAATCATAGTTCATGGATACCAACTTTTGATATGGGAAGAAAATTTCCTGTAGGGAAGGTTTCTTACTTTGACCAGCTTGGGAAGGAATCTGTCAATGTCTCAAACATGGAAAGAATATACTGAATTAACTTATTGAATAAAATTCTGAAATAAAACAATCACAAGTTATAACATTTGTTTATTTTCAAGAGTGTATGATATAAGTATGTATCACCTTCCCTAAATTGGTATATCACTCATGGTCTGTCCATGCCAGAACATATAACCTGAATATTGTTTTCTAGGTTATTACTAGACACTCCTGTTTTGCCCAGTAAACTTTCTTAATTGTCTTGCACCCAGCTATGTTTCAGGCTTTCTGCAAGCAAGAGATTGATCTATTCATAGTGGGCCAGACTGGAAAGTTGAAATAAAAATGTGAGAAACTGGCAAATAGTGGAAGTCAGCAGAGTCAGAAGTTATGTCCAGGAAGGTCATCCAGAGAAAGACTAGCTGATGATGTACAAGCTCAATGACAAGCAGAGGCAGAACTATCTCAATAGCACTAAACCTCACGTGGATGGCAAAGATGTGACCACAAAGATAATTTCCATATATATTTTGGCATATGGGAGAAAAACTATATTCCCCAATAGTGATGGTGATATGTGTATGTGTGTGGTATGTGTGTATGAGTATACCTATTCATGACTTACAACTTACATGTTCTATTCTGAGGACCCATGCTGTCAGTATGGATTACTATTAAACTGTCTTCAGTTCAGCAATTGTATAACTGTGTTAGAGACTATTAATTTGGCTATGATAAATTGTCATACATAGATGATGGCTCAAATGCATAATAAGTTTTCTCCCACATTTATGAAAAAAATCTGTTGCATCTAATAATTAGATACCACACTGTTATACAATAATGCAGGTTATTTATGTCTTATATAAGCCAGGAACCCCATATTTTATTCCTTTGCCATACTCTTGAACACAGGAATCATTCAAAAAAATAGCTAGCTCAATGAAAGAAAAACATGAATGAAGGGATTCTGCTTTTGAAGAGTAACTGCCTAGCGTTACTTTTGCTTGCATTATATAGACAATACCCAGTGACATGATTACAGTGACATGTGATACGATTACGGAGTGAACAATCTAACTGAACTATTGTCTCCCAAGTATAACTGTAAACTTCAGGATGTAGGTTGAATAGTACCTACATGAAGCTATCACATCCTCTTCTCTAAATTTAGTATGATTAACTTTATATGGAAAATGAGTCTTTACAATATTTAATAGTTGAACATCTATAAAAACATGAAAATAATCATCTTTCCATTTCAACTTCTGGCCTTCAAATACACATGCACAAACATGTTCACCCACACATATTGATACATATTAACACATAACATAATACACAAACACACACATGTACACATAAAGAAAACAAAATCATGTGTTGGAGAAATGGCTTAGCAGTTAAGGTGCTTGTCTGCAAAGCCTAAGGAATCAGGTTCAATTCCCCAGTACACATGTAAGCCAGATGCACACGGGGGTGCATGCATCTGGAGTTTGCCTGCAGTGGCTGGAGGTCTTGCCATGCCCGCTCTCTCTATCTGCCTCCTCTCTCTCTCTCAATCTCTCTGTCTCAATAAAATAAAATATTTTTAAAAGAAGAAAACAAAATCATACAAATCAATATTAAACAAAAAAGAAAAAGTCAAAATATATAATGAACTAAGAAAACCCAGTAAGAATAAAACAAATCAAGGTATAAAAGAAGACAAAAGATCTAGAGCTATGCATGCCCCCCTGCTTTCTGCATTTTAGACTTCATGGAACAAATTCAGCTCTTTCTAGTAAGGCATAGGGCAAGCCATGTCCAGCTATACTGCCTACAGTGTCTGAGGAGCAGGTTCACTAGTCATGGGAACCAATCCACTGGGAAATCTGGATCCTCTGTGCTCTCTCTCTCTTTCCTGTTGATATTAATAATCTGTATAGCACTTGAACCTGATGGCCCTGCTGCTGGTTCTCAGTGATTATAAATCATATTCTGGATCCTCCTTGAGTGGCAATTACTTTATCATCATATGACAATCATTTTTGACCCAAAAGCTATACATGTGAGTTAACTTCATTTAGAACATTAGAAATTTCAATGCATGACTCAAGGGAAAGGAAAAAAGTAGAATATTCCTATGACTGGTATATTTACATTTACTGTAGGGATTGTTGAATATTGACAAAGAACAGACCAAATGACAGAGCCTCGTGACTAATAAAGACAAATAATGTATACACAATATACAAATTCCCATAAAACAAGAGTGCAATGACTTCTTGACAATATCCTGACACTAGGTTGTTATCTAGTCATTCCAATGAGATTAAAAATTCATATGTCCTAGCAACCCATTGAGATGTGCATGACCCCTCCTTCCTCGATGACCTACTGACTCCATTCTTTAATGCCCTTTAAATGTTACTTTTATGTTGATTTTTCTCTCATGTTCACAGCCTGCATCATAAACTAATCCCTAGTAAAAAAACAGAGACTATTTGAAACTGGAAGAAGCTAGAAACACATCCTATCCTAAGATCTTCATAGAGAGAGAAAGCACTGTCCTGGGCATCCCTTGATCCTGTAGAAGTGATCACAGATTGGCCTGCATAATTTTGTGGAGGTAGTGACACAAAACACTTGACATGCACCCTGTGAAAGACGAAAATATATTTGGTTCAACATTTGGTTATATATACCAGAAATTAATAACCATCTCCTTATGATTATATACCAGAGATTAATAACTATTATTGAATGGAGCCATTCATAGGACAACATAGCTAGTAAGAAATCAATTTGCAGTTGACTTGTTAAATATAAACTCCAAAGTTCTCCAAGGGATTTAAATTAATAATAACAATGTCTGGTTATACAGTTGTTTTCAACCTGATATTATTCCTTGGATACAAGAGGAAAGCATGGAATTGACTTATTTTGTAAATGGCCAAATGACCATGAGAATGTATAACAAATATTTATGCTATCAGTGGGTAGAGAAACTTTGAGGACTTCTGAACGAATCAATATGGAAAAGTTAGTGAAAACCAATAAGCCATTTATAGGAAATGCTTTAATAACTGTGATATCATATTTCTTTTTCCAACTCCTTTCCTTTTCCTTCCTCTCAACAAACACACTGAAAGCTCCTGAATACATGCACTGGTTGAAAGGACAAGAGAAATGGGCACAGCTACAAAGGAAATTAGAGGTTACAATTCTCTATCGTCATTTCTCTAATTTGTGTTTCTTAAACTATTACCCTATAGAAAATGGGGAAAAATTTCTCTCCGGGGGAGATGTATATGACGTTTCCATTCCACTTGTCTCTCTGTATCTTCTCATGTGTGGATGATCACTACTTTGGTACATTTACTCCAGTCATTAAATGCACTTTTCTCAGAAATTCTCCAGTAGTGTTTCTTTAAATAATAGATAGACAAGTGTATTATATAATTGTATATTCATAATTATGCATTTTTAATATCAGCCCATGTTTTCCTTGAACTATTACCATGTACATGAACAGTTACTAAAATCCCTAAGAGTTAGCAGAGGAATTCAAGTCAAAACAGACTGTTTTCACTACTTTCATATTCAGAGTTTTAAATTCTATGCCCAAGCAAATGTTTATGTAATCTCACCAAATAAAAACAATTTAAACAGAAATATTAAAACTAAACTATAAATTACATATATGGCTCAATTATACTTTAGCTAGAAAAATGAATATAATTGATTTATTTTTAACATTGTGAAATATCTTGCTTCACTCATATTTATTTAATCACTGGAAATTTAAACTTTAAATTAATAATAGTATTCATGTATTACAGATAATAAAATTATTCATCCTTAACTCTGGGTTAGCATTTTAGTTGTGTTAGCTCATTTTTAACTTACTCAACAAGACAGCGAGTTAGCAGTTATTAAAACACATTTCTAAAATGGAAACAAGAGCCTAGAGAATTCAAGTGATTTGTCTAGGATCAGACAGCTGGAAATGACACAGTCAGTGTTTCAGCCATTAACTTCCTGACCTCACAACCTGAATTATTGACCATTTATGTAAAATTTTACAGTTTACTTGCAAAAATGAGATATTTGAGTGATGGGAGTTACAGAGCTCATCTAACACCATTAAAATTTTCTGAGAAAGTTCTCAAAATTAAGATCTGAAGTGCGTGTGTGTGTGTATGTGTAATTATACTGAATTTTTTTACATTTGATTTTATTAACAATTCTTCTTAACCATGTCTGCTTTGCACATTTCATTCTCACTATCATATTGTCATTTTCTTCAATTTTTCAACCTTGTTGACAAAAACTGAATGTACTTAGGAATTATGAACTTGTGACATATGTATACTTTAAGAAAAATCACAATTCAACCTAGATTAGCTCTTTTATTTTTTATTGTGTGTGTGTAAGTAAAAGAGAGAGCACTCTGAGATCTGCTTTCTCACCAAATTATAAGTTGTAATTCAGTATTAGCCATAGTATTATAGTAAGTATACATTAGATACCTAGAATTTACTCATTCTGCATGAGTGAAATATGTGCATATTCTCACATTCTATGACTTCTCCCTCCCCTTAAGCCCCAAGAAACACAATCCTATTCTCCATTTCTCTCATTTTGACTTCTTTAAATTCCATATATAAGTGTGAAATGGACCATTTGCCTTTCTTCTTTTCACTTTCCATTGTTTTTTTTTTTTTTTTTGTTGTTGTTGTTGTTCTGTCTCTTTTCTACTTTTTTGTGGCACTAGAAATAAATATACTATCTCTTAGTTATATTTCTACTAGGTGATTTTTACTTTGATTTGAGACAGAGTATTGCCTAATCTGGCCTCAAACTTGTGATTCTCTTTCCTTAGCTTCCTGTGTAGCTGGGATTACAAGTATGCATCACCATACAGGGCTCTCAGTCTGGGTTATTTCACTTAACATAAACTCTTCCACATTCATCCATATTATTAAAAGTTTAACTATGAATTTTACCTTCAACATGACATGAAGTAAAGAAAACAGTTATGCTCATTCATTCCTGGGTCCGGAGATATATGAATGAGAAACATGAATTGCAACACTGTTAACCTGAGGTATTTGTTCAAAAACACATTATAAAAATATCGTAAGGGCCTGATGAGATGGCTTGCTCAACGGATGAGAAGCTTGCCACAGAAATGTGAGTACAGCTCTGCAGTACCCATGTAAAATCTGTGTACCGTGGTAGGTATCTATAATCCCAACATGCCCACAACAAGAAGGAAGACAGATACTAAAGAATCCATCAGAAACTTGTGTACCAGCTACTCTGGTGAAAGGATCAGTGAACAAGATACCCTGCCTCAAACTAAGTGGAAGACAAGAATTAACAGCTTAAAGTTGTTCTTTGACTTCCACATGCACACAGCAGCAGGCACATGCTTGCACTCCTGCAAAGTAACTCATACAAACACATCAAAAAATAAAAGAAGGGCTGGAGAGATGGCTTAGCGGTTAAGGGGCCTGCCTCCTAAGCCTAAAATCGCCGGTTCCAATCTCCAGGTCGCACGTTTAGCCAGACGCAAAGTGACACAAGGGAGCAATGCCACACTTGACCACAAGGGTGCACACGCATCTGGATTTCATTTGCAGCAGCTGAGAGGCTGCTGGTGCACCCATCTCTATCTGTCTTCCTCTCCCTCTCTCTCTCTGTCTCTTTCTGTCTCTCAAAAAAAAAAAAAGAAAGAAAAAAGAAATAGAAAGAAAGAAAGAAAGAAAGAAAGAGAAAAAGAAATCGTAACACAAATATTAAAGAACTTATATTTTATCAGTCATGGAAAGCACACTACTAGATGTCCCCCATGTTACTAGAATAGAAATATTTGGGCTTCTCTAGGCCACTCTAAACATTTTTCACTTTCATGCCAGTGACCTGTATTTACAGGTGTGAGGTCCTTGTTTTGAGGCATTTTATTCCAGGCAGCTCAAAGGAGAATTATGGTGCTCATCTCTCTTAATTTTATTGCCCTTAAGGACTATCACAAAAGAATAAATTATAAATCTTAACTTGACCTAGCAATCCACAGTTATGTCAATTTCATTCTAAAGTTTTCAAGGCAAAATAGCCCTTAAATCTATTTCCATCCATCCACTCGTATGTAATAATCATATAATTCAGCCAATACTCAAAGTATTAAATAACTATACATGAAATTTTCAGATCAGAGCAGGACATTCTTTGGCTCCAGTGCTGGCTCCCCTGCTTCCAACTAGACCGATACTGGAAAGAATATTAGGTCTTAAGATCCTATGATGACTTATATGATATGGTAATAGTTACTTGTCTCCAAGTAAACTTTCAGTAAATGGTGATTATTATGGCCATCCTAATGGGAATTTACTGGTAGAAAACACTAGTAAAGTTAAACACCATTGCATTGATAGGGTGTCTTCATACATTAAGATGATAGTGCTTATAGAAATATTACATATATATATAGTGCCAAACACAGTGATTATGATATTAATGATATATAGTGTGTTCTAATTAAAAATATGGAAATCTCACCTTTATGGAAGCATCATTAATGTTTTAAAGTGAGAAGCACATCAAATAGGATAAAGTGACTTAAAAACTTCTTAAAGGAAATTTGAGTTTAATTGTCTGGAAATTTGAGAGGGTATGAGCTTTTATTCAATATATCAAGAATATATGAAACTAGAAAAGCTTGCTTGAACATAGATGTGAACTTTCCCACACTATGATGGAGTAAGCCATAATTCAGAAGCAATTTTTCCTAGGTTCATGCAATTTATATTCTCTTTTTTCCAGCTTTTCTCATCTTGGTTGTTAGTAGGAGACAATTCCTCAAGGAGATCCAGTCAGCTGTCAACATTGAAGTATGACTTTTCCATTTCAGTTCTGAGTTATTGATGGGCAAAAAAAAAATTCATTTTTTTTCAGCTAGAAAAAGGAGCCTTTACTCATTCTCTCATAATTCAGAAAACATTTTGTAGGATATGTGTATGTGGGGGTGGGCATGCACTGAGGTGTTGGCTATGTCCAGTTTTAAGCTGGTAAATACTTGGAATACTTTCAAAAAATATATAGTACTTTAAAGTTTATATCCCAGTCTGCAAATGTTAATATAGTGTTGCATTTCTATTTTGTATATAAATAAATGTGTACTTTTATGTATATTCTAACTTAAATGTTCTTTCCATGTGAAGCTTAGATGAATTTCAATATATTTACAAATATTTGTATCTCAACTTTGCATTTAACACAATACCAAGCACATGGAGTACCTATAATGAAATACTAAATACCAAATGATGAATCATTCCAACAAGACACATATTGTTTGAGATGTTAAAGACAGAATAATTGATCAAGAAATATTTTGAGGCTTAGACTGACTGCCTAGGATCATGCTGTATGCTGCAGCCAGAATTAACGAATTCCTACTTGAGTCTCGTTCAGAATGCTTCTCGTTCAGAAGCAGGATTTCATGACTTACAGGATAATTTGAAAGCAGAAGAGTTGAATAAGTAAAATAATGTTACTAACATACTCTACACTTTATCGAGAATGATAGAGAGAATGGACCAAAGAGCCAAATCAAAAGGAACATTCATTGATTTGGATATAATTTTAAAAAGTATCAATAACAAAATATTTGTACAAGGTATTCTACCCCAATTAAGATATTAGTCCTATTATCTATAAAGCTATGGATTTAAAGTAGAACATGACTTCCTCTTGCCTCTCCCCTCCTTATCAGCATAAACTAAAATATGAAAATTCTTATTTATTTTGGTTATGTAAAGCTTCACAACAGTCTGTCAAAATGTATGTACCTAAAAATAGCTACCAATTTATTTTCTTTTATGATTCTGTAGGATGACTGGGCTCAGCCAGGAAGTTCTTCTGTCCTTTGTGACATGGGCTAGTGCTCCAGTTATATCTGAGGACTTCACTGGGTATGAGACATCAAGATACCTTATCAATGCCCAGGTTGTAATGCTGGCTCTTGGCTAGTTGTTCAGCAGAATCTCCTCAAAAGTATGGTGCTACGCTGCCTTTTCCTGTGATTGGACTTCTTAGAGAATAGCAGATAGACAGTAACAAGAAGCTTCCCAAGTACAATTGTTTATCAGGGAAGAATAAAAATTATCAATAACTCTCAAACTAGTGTGTTTTCTCTTCTACCATATGCTATTATTTGAATGACCAGGCACATGAGTGGACACATTCAAAAAGATGAGAAATAACATTTTCTGCTTACTAGGAAAAAATGGCAAAGACATCTTTAGTTGACATGTTTTTTCCTTTGGCAAAACTTTAGATTATTTTCTTTAAAAGAAATGCATGTTAGAGGTAACTTTTCAT
This sequence comes from Orientallactaga sibirica, assembly GCA_036365145.1. NCBI lineage: Eukaryota > Metazoa > Chordata > Mammalia > Rodentia > Dipodidae > Orientallactaga > Orientallactaga sibirica. Next base: position 17,309,504 of record JAEOAD010000034.1, read on the forward strand.
TTCCTGAATAAATTACCTGACCAGAAGCAACATATGGGAGGAAAGGGTTTATTTTGGCTTAGAGTCTCAAGTGGAAGCTTCATGAGAATGGGGAAGAAATGTTGAAGAAGATCTTGGAAATCATCTTGCTACCATCAGGTGGACAACACTAGCAGGAGAATGAGCACATCTCACATTGGCAAGCAAGGGATACTAAACCTTTAGGTCAGCTCCCAGCAACACATCTCCAGTAAGGCTCCACCTTCAAAATTGTCATCAGCTAGGGAACTAAGCATTCAGAACACATGAGTTGATGAGGGACACCCAATTCACAGCTCCACATTCAACCTCTATCCTTCATAAACTAATGATCATCCATGGTGTAAAATGCAATGCATTCAGTAGAACTTTAAAAGTCCTCAGTTATTTTTTTTTACAATTCCAGTACTGCTCAAACATCCTCATAGTCAAAGATCACTTAACTGACTGAACCAATACAAGATCTAAACAAACAAGGTAAACATCAAATTCTAGAGGTTCAAGTCCAATATCTGCACCCAGTGACAAATCTCATGGGGTTCCAATTCTGGCCAAGCAGGCATTTCTCCTTGACAGCCATCTCATAATTCTAGCATCTTCCAAATGACCTAGAGTCTCCTCTACCACTTACAGTTCCTCCGTTTGGATCCACCAGGCTTCCACACAGGGACTACAATAAGCCTTCTTCACATCACCCAGTGGCTATTTTCAAAAACCACAAACTATGTTGCAAATCTCAGAATCACAGGCTCAAATTCTACCTGGCCCATAAAGTGATTTCACAATGGGACACTATTTCACAACAAAAGTTAAAAAGAGGGCTGGAATGCTAGCTCAGTGGTGGAGTGAGTGCCTGGCATGTGTGAAGCTCTAGCTTCAGATGTTCAATACATTTTCAAAAAATGGAGAATTTTATTTCCAACACCTTGATGAATTTTCTTAGATTACTTGAAGCTAATGATATCTTGTTCTCCCCTCACTTGAACTTGTATAGCAATCAAAGTGAGAAAATGTCTCATTTGGGGGAGTAACTATACCTAAGATTATCCTACTACAACATAAACATATTATCTATAGCATAAACAATTATCTAGGTGTATTTTCCAGTTACTTTCTCTTTATATGGAGTGTCACTGTTGGGGACAACAATAACATTCTCTTTAATCACTGTTGTCATTATAGCTAACCTCCTTCATTTCTACAGAGAGAATAGTGTTAACTTTGAATATCTGTCTGCCAAGCCTGGTTCAGCTACTTTCTAACTGATCTCGTACAAATAAATATGCTACCTTCAGCATTCTCACTTATGGTTTCTTAATAAAAACAAAACAAAATTCCATTATCAGGAGACAGCTTATGAGAATACACTTGTAAAATGCAGTATGTTCATATGAAAAACAATGGTCTACTCCTTCAGTGGAACACTCTGGGGAAACACCTTGTGCTTACATGGAATGTTGCTCTGGCTGGTTGATGCCACCCAGGTAACACTGACTATTATCACTGACAAGAAGTCCTCAGTCCACAGCTACTGCATGCACTATTGTCTTTGGGAAGAATGCCATACACCTGTGGGGTCCCCATCTGTCTCAGGCAGCCAGCCAGGCAGATCCAACCTGTCAGCAAACCACCTCCTAGAGCAGTTGGTCCTTCACATTACATTCTAAAGCCTAGTAACTTCACTCTATATTATTAATTGTTTAGGTACTTAATCTATAGAATGCCAAGTCATCAGTTTGACTAATCTGGCAATGTTTTTCTCCAGATGTGCTGGAGCCATCTAGATATTTGTTTCATATGAAGAGTCTCATGAGCCACCCTAGAGCTCTGAGAGGATGGCAAAAGCTTTCTGTAACATATACCCTTTATTGCTTCAAATCTCATCCACACCACAACTCTTGCAATATGAAAAATACAGTTAGCTATGTGAAAATAAGGCATATGTTACCAAATCAAAAGTTTAAAATGTCACTATATTCTTCTATATTTATCTTTCTAAGCTAGTCATTGTAGCAGAAGTGGTATCCTTTTGAGCACTTTGGAAATTGAAGACCACAACAAAATTGCCACTTTTTAAGATAAGAAATCATTGGGTGATGACATAATTAAGTTAATTTATTATTAAAGAATTAATGACCTTCCAATCCAATCTTGAAAAACTAAGACAGTGAATATACAATAGTATATGAGAGAAGATAATACAAAGATTTTACACCTCTGTCACCTATGATGAGGGCATTAACTATTGTGTAAGATTGTTGAGCATCAAGCAGTGAAAGCAAGGGCAGAAGAGTAAAGATATTTATTCCAGAAAGACTAATGAAAAAAGATGAAGTAGATGGGTATTAACTTCTAAATAAATAGTGAGATTTATTCCAGAAGGACTCCTGATAAGAAAAAGGAGTAGGTGGGTATTAACTGCCTAAGGAACAGTGCAGCTGATCTCTGAAAAAAAAATCACTATATGCACTCACGTTTTCCATATTTGATTCAGGCAATTTGTTCCTATAAAATTAAGAAAATAACCACAATACTTTAGGTGAAGTCCTCTTTGATCAACTCTGTTTCTTGGATGTCTTAGTGACTGCTTTTGACCAACAGAATGTAGAAGAAAAGACCATGTGTCGATTAGGATTCTAAGGCTGAAGAACTTGTGCAGTATCCACTCTTGGTATTCTTTGCACCAGTGCAAGCACGTGTATGACACCAGGCTAGCAGGATGAAGAATGAGAAACATGCTACTACAGACATTCACACTGAAAATTCTTGGTATGATACCTTCCTTACTAACTGGTACTGAACATAGATTCCGATTGATCTCAGGTCAAATCAACAGAAAAGTAAAACAAGCAAAAACAATAATAACAAAAACAGCAAAACAAAACAAAACACAAAGGCAATCCAGTCCAAGCTATCCAACCATAAGTCATGGAACATGAAACTTTGGTTTTAGTTTTAAGGTCCTAGGTGTTACAGTGGTTTGTTATATGCACTGATAGCTAAAAGGTGAAGTTAAAAAAAAATACCTGTGATTTGAGGGTTAGTTAGTATTGGGGTTTATTTGAAATTTCCTCCAGGAGCAATGCGAGCTTATTGAGGACATGGTAGATTTAGGACATGGTGAATAAGTATTTATAGTTTTCCCAAGTATTAATCTATCAGGGCTAAAGTCATAAATTCTCAGAACTTGGGCTTCTTCCTCCCAAACAAGAGACTCAGAAGAGAATATTATAAGGAAATGATCATTGACAGTGGATTTTTAATTTTAGAAGTAACATTCGTATCCAAAAGACTCACTGTCCCATTGCTGTGGGAACACAGCAGTCCAGTTTTGTGGTCAAGTCTAGGGTGAGTGTGAGTACCAACACTTCACAGTACATGGATTACTCATCTGGGGATTATTGCTGTCTGCAGTCTGTGAACAATACTAAGAGTCAGGTTGGTAACTGCAATGTAGACAAATATAGGAAGAGAGGATTGAGGAGCCTTCACACAACAATGCACAGTCCAACCAGTGGTGGGTTTACTGATGAAGACACTTTTTACCACTGGAGATGCCGGAAACCACCACAAAGGACATTGCTAATTTCTGGCCATCTGCTTCAGCTGTAGACACCCTCTTTTCCTCTACTCAGACTCCCAAGATGATTTTCCAAAATGTAAAGGGAAGAAAATAGGCAGATTCCATTGCCTTCTCACATTTTAAAGAAATATCTGTTAAATATTGTCATTTATTTGAAAGAGAGATAGAGGAAAAATAGAAAAACAGAAAGAGAGAATGTATGCTAGGTTCTCTTACCACTGTAAACAAATTCCAGATGCATACACCCACCACTTTATGCATCTGGTTTTACATGGAAACTAAGAAATCAAACACTGGTGAAGAGGCTTTGAATGCAAGTGCCTTTAACTATTGAACCATCTCCTCTGTGGTTTAAATAAAGTATCTTTGAAGATGAGGTGAATTCATGTACCTGATAAACCCAGAAAAACTTGCTTCCAGTATATACAAAAAGTAAGATACACTTGGACTGAATTTGGTGTAAAACCATAAAAGACATCTTTTTAACTGGCCCCACATGGCTCTTCTAATGGCTTCTATTGGGACTGTGAAATATATATTTAGAAAGTCACTAACGCACAGCTTACATATTTTGTCCTAGGGGAGATAAGGTGACAGATATGAGAATACATAGCTGTTTAGGGTCATTATAATGTTGAAAATCCAACCCTAAATGCACTTTCCTCTTTAGTTCCTCTATTTGCATATTTATATAAGTGAGCAGTGTGCACATATGTGTGGATGTGAGGTCAAGGTCAGATGTCTTCCTCTATGACATGTCTATGAAGCCTCACTAAAGGCAAGCTCAGTGATTCAACAAGATGACCTACATAATGTGTCCTAGTGATGCTCCTTTATCTGTCTTTCCAGCAATGGGTTTACAGGCGTGGGCCACCACACCTGGCATTTTATATGAGTGCTGGGAATTCAAACTCAGATTGTCATGCTTGCAGGACAAGCACTTTTCCCACTAAAAAATCTACCATACAGATTCAGTGATTTTGTTATAATACATAAACACCATTTGGAATTAAATGTTGAGTCTAATTTCTGTGTAAATTCCTTTATTGTGTATGTTTATCTTTCCTAATGTCTTTATGTCTAGGTTTAAGGTTCCTAAGGTAGACAATATACAAACAATCTTTCAGCACATATTTTAATATGCTAAAGAACCAACCCAGAACAAATACTCCACAACTACATGGAATCTATATTATTGTTACTCTCCAGACCAGCATCTCTGACAATCTGTCCATCCTGACTCATCTTGGAGCCTCCTCAGGTGCTCTGATAATTGAGGTATGCTTTGTCCTCTAGAGAACACTAAGTAATATGGTATTTTTTCAGTGGTAGTCACTTTATGATCTGTTAGTTTCATAATTCTTCATTTTAAAGCACCTATACCTTTCTCAATACATATCTCACCCAAGTCCTCTAAATCTCTGGAAATATGGAGAGATTCTCTTCTAATTTGTATTTTCCAATTACCTACAACAAATATTAACCACCCAATGCATATATGCTAAGATATGTGCAGGATTTTGACATGATGCTTAAAAATTGTCTCTATGCAGAAATATGCTCTGTGCATGACTACTATTCAAAATGAGATCCAATTAAAATCTATTTAAAATATTTTATTTAGTTAGTTACTCGAAAGGGGGAGAGAGAGAGACAGAGTAAGAGATGGCATGCCAGGGCCTCTACTAACTGCAAACAAACTCCAGATGCATGTGCCACCTTGTTCATCTGGTTTACGTGGGTACTGGGGAACTGAACCTGGATTCTTTGGTTTTGCCATCAAGTGCTTTAAACACAAAGCCATCTTACCAAACCTCCAAGTAAAATCTTACCTAAGAAGTGTAAGATATGCATCCAAGTAACTCTTTATGTCAATGTACAAACTCAAATAAAATATGTTGACACATACAAGAAGATGAAACTATTATAAGAAGGTAGAATTGGAGAAGTGAAATGGAGTTTTGACAGAGAAAATTGGTATTAGGCCTTGAAGTCAAACTTATATGGATGAAATAAGTCAGGAGTGCTAAAAAAAAAAAAAAATCAATGAGGAATTTAGTTATCCTGTTTCAAATACATTATTTCAATTTCTCATTATTTTTATTTATTTGAGTGAGGGAAAGTGAGAGAGAGAGAATGGGTGTGCCAGGGCCTCCAGCCACTGACTTATGTGGGTCCTGGAAAATTGAACCTGGGTCGATTGCCTTTACAGGCAAGTGCTTTAAACACTAAGCCATCTCTCAAGCCCCCTCAAAGACTTTTACATATAAACTCTTGCTTTAGGAAGATAGCAAAGAACACAGTATGATTTAGAAGATAAATTTCTATTTTTTTCCTTCTTTGATTCACTGTTCTATCATTTCCTGAGAAGCCATTCATGATTTCCCATGAACAAACATTGTCACACAGTTTATAATTCCCAACCATCTCAACAATTGTATTTATGAGATTATATACTACTTATCAATTGTCTTTATTTTTAAAAGACTGAAAACTCCAGTGTGTGTGTGTGTGTGTGTGTGTGTGTGTGTGTGTGTGTGTAGTGCTATGGATGGCTGAGGGGGTAATAGTCATGTATTGCTCACTGCTGAATCCACATCAGCAAAGAATATTCCCTCTATGTGAATATTCAGTAACAATAGGCTGAATAATGGATGGGTAGAAAGGGAGAAAAAAGTATTTCTAATATGAATGGAGCCAGGTTTGTGCAAATCAGCTTTGAGGTAATATAATTTATCATTCTACTTGTGATACGAGTGTGAAAGGTGGCATTGTGACAATGAGAATAAGTTGAATTTACCTGGCACAGCTGAGATTTAAATATTTCTACTATTTTCATGTTTCAACTATTGCTTACACTTAGCTCCATATAATTAAAAATATCACAGGACAGAAGACATCCTTAAAGATAACTCTGTAGAGAGCTCTATCAGAGATGCTTCTTCCACTCTGTTGATCATCCATTCTAAGGGAAGTATTGACAGCTTCAATTTTGAATCTTGCCAGTTAATTTAAGAAGAAGTGAAATAATAATTATTAGTATAGAAGTAATAATGATAAACTTATATTTTTTCATTTGATGTGTACAAACTGCATAGTGGCTTTAAACAAAACTGACTCATGATTTCACAATTCCTTCAGAGTGTAAGTCCAGATATGGAGTGAAGAGATTATTTCTGAGGCTGACCTCAAGGGGTACATGTAGGGTATGATCATTTATCATCTAGATTTTATGGTTAAGTGTTCACAGAGTATCTTTCCTTGTGATTATGGGTCTGAGGTCATCCTTGTTTTGTGAACTTGCATCTGAGGATCATTCTGCAAGCCAGAGGCTAATCTCTGGGATTATTTGATCCTTTTCTCTCTAGGAGTAGCCCACAGGTTTGATAACTACTTTCTTCCAGTAAGCCATCTTTGGTTTTCTCTTCTTCAACTAATCACAGAAAATATGTGCCAATTCTCTATTAGTTACTTTCTCATTTCTGTGATAACATTTCTAAGATGAAGCTACTTAAGAAAGGAAAGAATTTATTTTGTTGTATTGCTTGAGGAGATACATTCCAACATGAAGGAGAAGGCATGAGAGCAGGATCAGAAAACCAGCTGATCATATGGTCTCCATAAATAGGAAATATAGTGAACAGGAAGTGAGGCCAAGTTATGAAACTGAAAGGCCTGGCCCCAGTGACACACATTCTTCAGGAAGGGTCCACCTCCTAAGGCCTTCACAACCTTCCCAAACAGCACCACCATCTGGGGACTAAGTGTTCAAATACTTTCAAACAACCACAAATATTCCTTTTGCTGTATAACATCATATATTGACCCAAGTGATATTGCATGTTGTTCATAAAGCCCTTCCATGCATCAAAGAGAAGAGATTTTACAAGGTGGTAGGCAAGAGATTTTACAAAGAGGGAGGCAAGTGGATTCACTTTAGAAATCTGCATACTGCGGTGTCATTCTGAACAGTGGTCATAAGATCAACATTGTAGTAAGTGTTCTTGTATATGGTTGCATTTTAAAATATTTTATTATTTATTTATTTGAGAGAGAGGGAAAGAAAAAGAAAAAGAAAATGAGGCACAGAAAGAGAAAGAGAGAGAGATAAGAGTGAGAATGGGCACACCAGGGCCTCTAGCTACTGCAAACAAACCCCAGATGCAGGTTTCACTTTGTGCATTTGGTTTATGTGGGTACCAGAGAAATGGATATAGTTCCTTAGGATCCACAGGCAAGTACATTTACACTAAACTATCTCTCCAGCCCATGATTGTATGTATAAGAGTAATAGTATGTGGTAGATCATGCTGTCTTGATCTTTAAAACTAAAAAAAAAAAAAAAAAAATGAGACTTTTGGGATTATAGTTTATGCTGTGGTACCATTCACATCTCTTCCTCGATAAAGATTTGAATCCTTATTTTTCCAAGTGCTGGGAGATTTATTTGCAGATGGCTCTAACCTAAGTTCTTCTCCAATAAGACAAACAGATCTGACACATTCAATGCCACACATAAGATCCTCATAAGATTCCCATATTCATGCCTGGACCATAGGGTTATGAAATCTCAACCGCTTGGCCTTAAGAGACAAAACTAAAACATTTAGTGCTAGAAGTTTATATAGGTTCAGAGGAGGCCTTTGGTACATATATCAGAGTCTTGGTCTATTGCAATAACCAGGCTAGAGTTGAAAAAAAGATAGGAATAACCTGTTCTAGCTAGAGCTGGTGTTTGAACCCATATCTCATGCTCTACATCACCAGGCTACAGTACCTCTTGAGGACCTCTCATTATGCACTTCCACATTACTTACAGAAAAAAAAAAATTGAAAGTGAGCATATGAGTTTCCTCTGAAATCTCAGATCAATGTGGGAATTGTATTATTTACACAAAGAAGAAATGGAAGAATATTTTACTTTCTTAATCAAGTCAAATATGGTAGTTTGAATGGATGTCCAGAATAGATTCAGCAGTCATATTCAAACTTATAACTTGTTGTCACTATGGGTGGATCCTAGCATCCACCACTGAGGTATGGAGGCAGATCTGGAATTCCAGTCAAAAGTACGCAGAGTTCTTGAGTTCTGCCTGGGATTCCTGAACAATGCTTCCTTGGGGGCTGTTGGTGGTATGTCTGTCTGCATGGACCAGCAAAAGGGAGCCAGCTTCTTCTACCACAATGGAACTTTCCCTGGACCCATAAGCTTTAATAAATGCCATTCCTCCCATAAACTCTGTCTGGTTTAGAAGTTCATCCCAGCAACATAAAGCTGACTATGACAGAATTTGCAGCATATAGACAGGACATAAGATATTTGATGTTTGAAATCCAAAGATATTTTGATGGACTTACTGAGTGGGTTCAGAATGGAAGTTTTCCTGGTACAGAGAGTGAGGGTTTATGTGTGATGTATCATAGCATGTGGATTTTGATTTTTTTGGAACCTTTGTTTTGGAGAAATGGACATGGATTTGGTACATGCAACTAAAGTTGCCTTTCAGAACAGTAAGCCATATTTTACGGGCTATTCTGGTGAGAATTTGAAAATGCTAAGTGCAGAGAGAATTGTATTTAGAGGCTTTGGTTACGAACTTTCTAAGAGGAAGGAAAGATGCCAAGAAGTTTATTGGAACTGGGCTACTGGCATAAAGGCTGGCTACATTCTGCTGCCTATGCCCACTGAGTTTGATCAAGGTCATATTTGTAATCACTGATGTGCTTGGCTAAAGATATAGAAGTGAAAATTTTAAGATTTAAAGTTGGAAAAACTCAAGCAGTTTAAAATTACTGGTACTGAGACTGGTTGCCTAAGCTTCTATTGTAAAGTAAATATTACCATGATTAAGGATGGCCCCATTGCTTTACAATGAAACAATGGAAGGGATGCCTGAGGAAATACTGTCTCATCTTTGTCAAAATGTCATTGTGCATGACTTATGGCATTTTTTTTTAAACCAGGAAACAAAAGCAAATAAGGCATAATATTATTCTTATTTAATTTTACCATTTACTGATTTAGTTTTGAGAGCAACTCTTGTATGCTACTGATACATATTAGGCTTAACAAGAACAATTTTGTATATTATTTTCATAAGTCATATCTTTATGTAAAGATATTTTTAAAAATCTAAACTTAAGGCTTTAGATTCATTCTTTTTAAATTCATTTAAAGTGTTTATGCCCTACTGACATCATCTGAGATATGAATTTAAGCATAATTATTAAACTGATTCAAGTGAGTTTCAAATAATATATTAGGTTGTATCATTCAAGTACCCTGAGAATATATATGTATATTTATATATATTATATGTGAATATTAAACATACTTGGAGTGTTGAAATGTGTTGGGTTTTATGACAATTGGGAAGACTCTGAAAATATTTTAGCAATTTCTATTTATTCTATATTCCACAATATCTACTTTTGCCTAACACATACTAGAAACAGCCATAGTATGCTCTGACATATTATTATGGATAAGGAAAATTTAGTCCTTCATTGTATTAGTCAGTGGGTAGTCTGAATTTCTCTAACAGCCACACAGAAATATCCTGTCCAACCATATTCCCTTACACCTCTGATTATAATGACATATCTCTAATCCCTCTTATTATATCCTGTATGTTACATGTTATTTATTTTCATAAAATTGAGCAAAAATGGGAAGCTGAATTTGGATATCAGTGTATTTCCTAATGTAAACATAGCCATACCTAGAAGCAGGCCTTTTGACCAGTTTTAGCAGTAACAAAATTTGTAGTTACTTTGAATCTGGCAGGGGAGTTCATGTCAGAAGGTCGACTGGCAGCCTGTAAAATCAGAGAAAAGACATCAGAAACAAAATTGAGATCTCAGTTCTGGAGCATTTCTGCAACTTGAATGAGGTGCAATTGTATTATTCCCCCAAACCCTGAGACGAGGCAAGTCTCACAAACACTTTGATTTTAGTTTTGTCAAATTTGCAGCAGAGCATGTAGCCAGATATACCTAGAATTTTCCTCAACAGAAAGTAAGTAATAACAAATATTATTGTTCCAAGTCTCTATGTTGGTGGTAATTTGTTACACGGCAATACAAAGCTCATATTGTCAGAGACTGTTCAGGAAAACAGAAACAATACTGAGCTTTGAGATACAAGGGATTTTTAAAATATGATTTTTATTTATTTATTTGAGAGAGAGAGAGAGCGAAAGAAAGAAGCAGAGAAAAAGAGGCAGATAGAGAGTGGACACTCCAGGGCCTCCAGCTACTGCAGATGAACTCCATATGCATGTACATATATATCTGGTTTAAGTGGATCCTGGGGGATTGAACCTAGGTCATGTGGCTTTGCAGGAAGTGCCTTAACCACTAAGCCATTTCTCTAGCCCAGATAGAAGGAATTTAACTGGACAAACATTTTGGGGGTGGAATAAATCCAAGATGTCACTTATGAAAATCTGATTTAGTGTATGGATTAAAGATGTGGAATTCATTGCCATGTCTAAGATGAGAGATAAAATGAGTATTGAAATTGTTGGAGTCCAGAGTTGGAATGCTGCTGTGTACAAGCAAGCTAGAGCTGGTACACAAAACAAGATGACACTGACTTACTTTTTGGCTACTCAGTAGGTTAGTCAATGAGATGAATTAATGGGCAACTGGAGAACAAACTCGCTGGAATTAAATTGCAGTTCTCTGCTTCACTCACTAATGTGGGTATTCACACAGTCATTTTGTTTTCAGCACAGCTCTAGCTTGCTTACACATAGCAAAAATCATTTGATTACAGGAAGTCAAATAAATAGCATATAGTTTATAGTATGAAGAAAATTTGCTAGTAAATTAGATGAGATACTGTTTAGGTTGCCATTTATGGATGTCTATCAGGTAGTTTGTCCAGAACTTTGGATACACATCTCTTATAATTCATCAAACAACTGGAGCTGTGTTGGCCCAATTCTTCACCTCTCTCCTTCATTATTAGTCTCGTGATAGCCATAACCTGGGCTAAATTCTGTCTCAATCTTGATTTCAAGGCTCAAACATTTGATTATTTTTGTTTGCCAAAAAATTAGGACAGTTTTAATAATATACTAACTTCAAATTTGGCCTAGAGACTTGTGATGGTTAATCTCAGGTTGTACTTTTGACAAGATTTAGAATCAACATGGCAACAAATCTCTTCTCATGTCTGTGAGAGATTTTCCAGATTAGATGAGCAAAAGTGTAAGGAACCACACTGCCTGTGGGCAGCACTGTTCATGGGCTGGGGTTTCATGGTTATATAAAAAGGACAAAACAGGATGGAGAGATGGCTTAGCCCTCAAGGTGCTTGCTTGCAAATCCTAAGGACCCATATTTGACTCTCCAAATCCCACATAAGCCAGATGCACAAAGGTGAGGCAAGTGCAAGTTCACACATGCCTAGTAGGTGGAGCACGTGTCTGAAGTTCAATTTCAGTGGCCGATTGTCACACTCTCTCTGTCTCTTTCTTTCTCATAAAAAAAAAAAGGGACAGAATAGGCATGAGAGATGATTTAGCTCTTACAGCACTTGTCTGTGAATCCTAACAAGCCAAGTTCTAGCTTTCTGCAGATCCCACATAAGCCAGACACACAAAGGTTAAACAAGCACAAGGTTGCACATGCCCAGTAGGTGGCTCAAGCATCTGGAGTTGGATTGCAGTGGCTGAGGTCCTGGTGTGCCACTTCTCTCTCTCTTGTTCTCACTCTTATTCTCACTCTCCCTCTCTGTAAAGGAGAGAGAGAGAGAGAGCTGTCTGAGTACCAGCATTCTTCCAGCTCTGCTTCCTCTCTTATCCACTCAATGTAACTAGCTGCCTAAAGCGCCTGCTGTCATGTCTTCCCTGTCATGATGATCTGTGTCCTGGAACAGTAAGCTGACATAAACCTTTCCTCCCATAACTTGATTTCTGTCAGATATTTGTTCCAGCACAAGAAGTTAACAAGTGCTTCATGTTTTCCACGTGGCTTAGGTTGCCTTTGCAATCCCCAAGGAGAACATGACCTGCACTTGCTCTAAGACTGCAAAAGAGATGACACAAGGATCACAAAGCCATCAAGACATGGCAGCAGGTGGAAGCAGAGCTGCTCTCTTGCATCAGCCTGGAGATGCGCTCCTCTGCTGAGTCCACCAGCTGAACCTCTGCGGCTATGAAATCAGAGATTTTGTATATTCTAGATAATAATGTTCTGTCAGATGTATAACAAGTAAAGGTTTTCTCCCATCCTGTTGATTGCCTCTTAATTCAGTTGATAGTTTTCTTAGGTGTACAGTTGCTTTTAAGTTTCATGAGGACCAATTTGTAGGTTGTTGTCTTATTTCCTGTGTGTCTGGGGTCCTATTCAGCTAGTCCCTCATTAAACCTGCATCTTGAAGCCTTCTCCTTACTTTTTCCTCTTGTTCTTTCAGTGCTTCTGGTTTTATATTGAGATACTCAATTGATTTTTAGTTGATATTTATACCGGATGAAAGATAAGGGTCTAGTTTTATTTTGCTGCAAGCAGATATCCAATTTTTCCAGCACCCATTCAGGAAAAATGGTGTGTTTTCTCTAACATGTGTTTTAGACATATTTGTAAAAAAAAAAAAAAAAATCAAGTGGATATAGGATACTTGGATCTTCTTTTCCAATTATCTGTGTGTCTGTCTTTGTGCCTCCACCATTACTGTTTTGCTTACTATATCTGTGCAGCATAAATTGAAATCCGGTATGGTGATGAACCTAGCAGCATTTTTTAAAAAATTTGACTGAGGATAATTTTGGCTTGCTTGAGGTGTGTGTGTGTGTGTGTGTGTGTGTGTGTGTGTTTCTATGAGCATTGTTTATTGCTACTTCTGCAAAAAAAAAAAATTCCTGTATAATAATTAACTCATCAGCATTTTGACAGGAATGATGGAGAAAGGGAAAAGAGGCATAAAAATAGAAAAGGGAATAGTTTGGAAGAAGAAGGGGTTCAGAGGGCAGGGCATGAGGGAGAGCAACAAAAGAAAGTAACAGGAAGAGATTATGTTCAAATTACATTGTGTTCATGTATAAAAACTGTCATTCAAAAGTCAAAATATATAAATAGCATGCAGAAAATTGAGTTTGTTTTGAGCCACTGGGTTTTGACTTGTCCTGCTATGCAAAATTATTATGATAGAGTTAACTTCTATACATCTTGAGAATTTGCCACGGAGGGACCAATGCACAGTTAGTTAAGACATTTGTCTAATATTAACAAAGTTAATAAGCACAGAGAAGCAATTCAAACTTAGTTCTGCCCTAACCACTCATCACTCAAGCATGATGTTTGGGGTCTGACTTTCATATTAGAAGTTAGGAATAAGTATTGGTGATGATCATTTGGGAAGGCTCGCCTCTATCTACATGGAAGTACTGCTAGAGTGGCTTTTGTTTTCTTAAAAAAGTGATATATCACAAGGAAAACCCATCTTCCACTGAGGAAAAACAAACATGAATCCCAGCAGCTGCATGGGACTATATCATTCATCTTATCCTAAGCTGCTCAGAGACAACGATGCAGTGTTCCAAGTTGCCTCTGAAAGTGGAAAACAGCAGGTCTGGAGCAGGAAGCTGGTAATTTAAGGTGGTGTCTGTGTTATTCCATTCTGATACTCTGTCTTCTAAGGAAATTTCATGAGTTGGAAAAGTGTGAGCTCTCAAGGGAGGTGGTGAGGCTACTGGTTAAAGCACAGGGAAATTAATGGTAGTTTTCCAAATGGCTCCCAGCAGATAAGCTTAGCTCCAATGCCTTGGAATACAATTCCTTACTCCATTACATTCCCATAGAAAAATAGTGGTGATTCCTGGACTCTCAAGCCTGGATAGAGCAATGTTAAGACCTGCCACTCAAGCTTTAGTCTCTTTCCTCTTTCTTCCACGTTGATAGAGTAACTCACATCCTTTTGATTTCTTGGTATCATCCATCTTGATAAAAGAATCAGAGTGAAAAAATGTACAAGATTAGAAATCAAGAGTACGTATTTGAATCCTAAGTAATAATAGGCATCATTAAATAATTTTATTATACAGGTTGAACCTGTATAATAACCCAATAAAATCCAAAATCTGAAAGCTTTCAATATCTCAAATCTTTTGGTTTTGAGACTGGCATACCTTCAAGGAAAAAATTATATGCTTGTCCTTATGGGATGTAGGGAAAATGCAAATATAATGAAATGTTGAAAGGAAATGCTTTCAGCTATCCATATAAGATATATATGAAATACAAATAAATATCTTGATAGATTTTGTCTCTAATATATCTCATTACAAATATGGAAATATTATTTCTGAATCTAAAACAATCATGGTCAAAGCCTTTTTAATAAGGAGTATTCAACCTGTACAATTTTTGGCTATTGTTATTTGTTTATGCATATGTGTGTATGTGTGTGTGTGTGTGTGTGTGTGTGTGTGTGTGTGTATATGTGTGCATACAGAGGACAGTAATCTGATTTTAGTGTTGTTCCTCAAAAAACTGTCCACCTTTATTAGGCAGTCTCTCATTGGACTTGACCTATTCATGTTGCTAGGTTTTCTGGCCAGTGAACTCCAAGGATCTATGTGCCCCTATATTTTCAGTGATTGGATTGCATGTACATCACAACACCATACCTTTTTGCATAGGTTTTGTTTATTAAGTGCAGATTCTCAGGTATCCATGGGAAGCACTTTACCAACTATCTCCTAATCCCTCTTTAGTATTATTATTGATAACAGATTTCAGTCACTGTGACAAAATACCTAATTTAGTCAACTTGGAAGTAAAGTTTATGACTTCAGAGATTTAAGTTCATAGCTAGATGTGGTATTTCTTTGTTTTATTTTTTTTTTTTGTTTTTGTTTTTCTTTTTTCTTTTCTTGTGATAAAGCAGTATATTGTGGCAGGAGCATTGGTAAAACAAACCTGCTTTCTTCAAAGCAGCTAGGAATTGAAGGAGAGAGTATAGGAACAATAATCCTAACATACGCTTCACAGGTAAGCTCCAAAAGCCTACCTTCCTTCCATTTGGTTCTACATTCTTAAGGTTCCACCACCTTTCAATATTGCTACAATTTTGGATCAAGCCTTCAACACAGAAGTCTTTAAGAGAAATTCAAGATACAAAACCAAGCACCAGAGTTATTTACTGCATCTACATTCTAAGATGCATTTATTAAAACACCCATGAGGCAGGCACCATAAACAAACTGAAACGTAAAGGATCTAAGCAGCTTGCTCAAGGTCCTGCAGCTAATGAGCTATAGAACTAGTAATGAAATTCAGTTCAAATCCCACAATGTTTTAGAACTCATATGCTAAACTGCTCAGATATCTTGCTTTCTAGTAGTAAGAACTGGACAGCTAATGATATTTCTTTTAGACTGATTTCAAATGATAGAAAACTCAATATATGCTTTTGTTTAAGTGTCAAAAGAAACTTCGTTTACATAACTGACAGAGTTTTTTTTTTTTTTTTTTCTGGACCAAAGGTTTTATCAATGTCATCTCTACCTTACCTCTTAACGGTGTTTTCTTTGTTATTGGCTTTATTCCAGAAAGGTTTTCATAGATGATGGGCATTGGAGGTACAGGCTCACATCCTACTATCAAAAATAACTCCACTGACAAAAAAAGAAAATCCAGGAATAAGACATCAGCATGCAGCATGGACTACTTTGAAGGAGAATGGCCCATGGTGAATTATGTTTGTGTTGGGGTGGGGTACAAAAGATGATAATGGGATGGGAACATGATCAATTTATAGTATGTTCATATTTTGAAGGTCTCCATTAGAAAAAGGAAATATATTTTTGTTACCGTTTCAACCGCTCTGCTAAAATACATAGACTCAAAATCAGTTCAGTGGATATCAGTCAAAGTAACGTACGGATAAAACTCATTGTTTGGTTGTCTGTACTTCATGCTTCAACTTTTAGTAGAGAAGGTCATCAAACCACTAAATTCTCATCTATGAATTGAGGGGATTATTGATAGAGGAATAAAAAATCAATGTGTTTCCACTTGAATATTTAGGAAACAGGCATACTGTAAGGATCTACTAATATGTAATCCCATCATAAATATGTCTACCCTTATTACTCATACTAGCTCAATGTGTAACTAGGTTAAGTAGGCTTATTAGAGTCACTCTGTAGATGAAGTAACCATAGGTGAGAAAAACTAATGAAATTTCACAAGATCTCACAATCAATGGATTGCAGGGACAGAAATCACACCGTGATATACATGGCTCCAGATTGTGTACACTAATTTTAGAATGGAGTTTATCCTGTAATTTCATGCTGAAATGTATTCTCCTAAGTGGCAACAATCTCTTGAATAACAGTTTCTTGGGACATAAATGAGTATTTATAGGTATTTACAGAATTGTTCCCTGGCTGTATATATATACAGCAAGGTCATTCGACACGTATCAGAATTGCACCATCCTTGAAGCTCGGGGTAATTGTTGCCGCTAGTAATATTTACTATATCATCCCTTTAGACTCCCTTCCCAATGAGAACCCTGAATTATTTGAAAATGTTAAAGACCATGAATTTTTTTCTACCTATCTTATCAACTTATCTGAGCAGGACAATGAAAACCACAGAGTCCAGTCACAGGAGGATTTGTCTGATGACCATGGGTTCTTGCCTGTTGTCAATAAGAGTATGTAACAGAGACACTGGGAGGGTGGACGATCATTCAGTCGGTAAAGTACTTTCTTCACAAGTATGAGGGCCTGAGTTCCATTTGCAGTACCTTAAAAATGCGAGGCATAGTGCTATACATCTGTAATTCCATTACTGAGGTGTCAGGGACAGAAGAATCCCTGGACTCGGCTGGCTAACCAGTGCAGCCTAGTTGGTTAGCTCCAGACCAATGAGAAGCTCTATGTTAAGACAAGGTAGACATGAGCTGGAGAGATGGCTTAGTGGTTAGGGCACCTGCTTCCTAAGCCTAAGAATGCTGGTTCCAATCTCCAGCGGTCCCAATCTCCAGGTCCCAAGTTTAGCCAGGTGCAAAGTGAGGCAAGGGCACAATGCCACACTTGACCACAAGGGTGCGCACGTGTGGTAGTTTGAATATATGTCCCCCAATATATTCAGTGTTTTACTAGTTATAGTTTGCATCTGCAATCACCTTGCTAGAGGCCATGTCACTGGGGGCCAGTTTTAAGGTGTTAATGGTATGGGTTTGAGATTCCATTGTAAAGATATGCAAATGTGCCTAGCAGGAGTTCCTGAAGTCTGCTGTGTGACCTTTTGGCTGTAGTTTTGCTCTGTGTGCTGTGGTGGCTGGTCGGCTTTCTCGCTCTCTGCTTGGCCCTGTCAAGGCAGGTCAGCTTCTTCTGCCATTATGGAACTTCCCATGGATCTGTAAGCTTCAATAAATAATATCCCTTCCTCCATAACTGTGCCTGGTCTGGAAGTTCATCTCAGCGAACCTGAAGCTGTCTGCTACAGTAAAGTAGTACCTAGGAGTGTGGGGTGAGATGAACCAGATCATGTGGATGTTCATCTTTTGGAACCTTTGTTTTGGAGGAATGGGCATGGACTTGGTGCTTGCAACTGAAGATGCCTTCTGGAGTGGTAAGCCAAGTTTTATGGACTATTCTGATGAGAGTTTGAGAATGCTAAGTGCAGTATTGAACTTCGAGGCTTTGCCTATGAGCTTTCTAAGGGGAAGGAAAGAGTGCAGAGGACTTTGTTGGAACTGGGCTACTGGCATAAGGGATGGCTACGTTCTGCTATGCAGGCCCAGAAAGTTTGATCAAGGTTAAATTTGTAATGGACTCATGTGCTTGGCTAAAGATATCGGACTGAGATTTTAAGCTGGAAAACCTCAAGCAAGTTAAAAGTAGAGGCATTGAGACTGGTTTAGCTGCTATTGTCGACATATTAGCAATTTAAGGAAGGTGGAAGGAAGGTGGCCTGATGACTGATTTAGATTAAAACAATGGAGAGGATGCCTGAGGAAAGACTGTTAAAAATGCAAATTCTTGGAAAGAGCTGACTGGAGAAGGAACCTGCTTTTCAAGGCTATGATTTATTTCATCCCTGGATTAAGAATATGGCTGTGTCCTGCACACCTGGTATTAGTTTTGAAGCATAAAAAATGCACGGAGTGGTCATGAATTGCACACGGTTCCAGGAGCCGCTGCTGAGATGCGGCATGAGGCAGGGCATGAAGACCCTCAGGAATAGGCTGGAAGAGCCTTTGGAAGATGGACCATGGTTTGCATGGAGACCTGAAGATGTTTTGGATATACCAGGACTATGCAAGGACTCCCATGTAGTGCAGTTTTGGCCTGGGATCAAAGTTTTCCCTGGCAACTCTGCCCAGCTGGAGGGGCAGAATTGGAAAACCTGGAGACTGTCAGTCTCTGGTTATATTGAACTTGAACTGCAGAAGTTTGATGACGGCTGATGGTGGTTGAGTTTGCATTATTCTAGTCTCTCCTTGCTATTCCTTATACAGTTAAAATGTTTACTCTGTGCCTTTACATGTTGAAAGTATTTAACTTGTTTGATTTTACAGGACTCACTATCTTAAGTTGATCAAGACTGTGAGAACCTTTGAAATTGGGCTGAGTACAATTTACAATGTGTGATAGTTATAAATCTATTGGGGTCCAGGAGCTAAATATATTGGGGGCCAGGGGCGGAATGTGGTAGCTTAAATATATGTCCCCCAATATATTCAGTGTTTTACTAGTTATAGTTTGCATTTGCAATCACCTTGCTAGAGGCAATGTCACTGGGGGCCGGTCTTAAGTTGTTAATGGTATGGGTTTGAGATTCCATTGTAAAGATATGCAAATGTGCCTAGCAGTTGTTCCTGAAGTGTGCTGTGTGACCTTTTGGCTATAGTTTTGCTCTGTGTGCTGTGGTGGCTGGTCGGCTTTCTCTCTCTCTGCTTGGCCCTGTGAAGGCAGGTCAGCTTCTTCTGCCATTATGGAACTTCCCCTGGATCTGTAAGCTTCAATAAATAATATCCCTTCCTCCATAACTGTGCCTGGTCTGGAAGTTCATCTCAGCGAACCTGAAGCTGTCTGCTACAGTAAAGTAGTACCTAGGAGTGTGGGGTGAGATGAACCAGATCATGTGGATGTTCATCTTTTGGAACCTTTGTTTTGGAGGAATGGGCATGGACTTGGTGCTTGCAACTGAAGATGCCTTCTGGAGTGGTAAGCCAAGTTTTATGGACTATTCTGATGAGAGTTTGAGAATGCTAAGTGCAGTATTGAACTTCGAGGCTTTGCCTATGAGCTTTCTAAGGGGAAGGAAAGAGTGCAGAGGACTTTGTTGGAACTGGGCTACTGGCATAAGGGATGGCTACGTTCTGCTATGCAGGCCCAGAAAGTTTGATCAAGGTTAAATTTGTAATGGACTCATGTGCTTGGCTAAAGATATCGGACTGAGATTTTAAGCTGGAAAACCTCAAGCAAGTTAAAAGTAGAGGCATTGAGACTGGTTTAGCTGCTATTGTCGACATATTAGCAATTTAAGGAAGGTGGAAGGAAGGTGGCCTGATGACTGATTTAGATTAAAACAATGGAGAGGATGCCTGAGGAAAGACTGTTAAAAATGCAAATTCTTGGAAAGAGCTGACTGGAGAAGGAACCTGCTTTTCAAGGCTATGATTTATTTCATCCCTGGATTAAGAATATGGCTGTGTCCTGCACACCTGGTATTAGTTTTTGAAGCATAAAAATGCACGGAGTGGTCATGAATTGCACGGTTCCAGGAGCCGCTGCTGAGATGCGGCATGAGGCAGGGCATGAAGACCCTCAGGAATAGGCTGGAAGAGCCTTTGGAAGATGGACCATGGTTTGCATGGAGACCTGAAGATGTTTTGGATATACCAGGACTATGCAAGGACTCCCATGTAGTGCAGTTTTGGCCTGGGATCAAAGTTTTCCCTGGCAACTCTGCCCAGCTGGAGGGGCAGAATTGGAAAACCTGGAGACTGTCAGTCTCTGGTTATATTGAACTTGAACTGCAGAAGTTTGATGACGGCTGATGGTGGTTGAGTTTGCATTATTCTAGTCTCTCCTTGCTATTCCTTATACAGTTAAAATGTTTACTCTGTGCCTTTACATGTTGAAAGTATTTAACTTGTTTGATTTTACAGGACTCACTATCTTAAGTTGATCAAGACTGTGAGAACCTTTGAAATTGGGCTGAGTACAATTTACAATGTGTGATAGTTATAAATCTATTGGGGTCCAGGAGCTAAATATATTGGGGGCCAGGGGCGGAATGTGGTAGCTTAAATATATGTCCCCCAATATATTCAGTGTTTTACTAGTTATAGTTTGCATTTGCAATCACCTTGCTAGAGGCAATGTCACTGGGGGCCGGTCTTAAGTTGTTAATGGTATGGGTTTGAGATTCCATTGTAAAGATATGCAAATGTGCCTAGCAGTTGTTCCTGAAGTGTGCTGTGTGACCTTTTGGCTATAGTTTTGCTCTGTGTGCTGTGGTGGCTGGTCGGCTTTCTCTCTCTCTGCTTGGCCCTGTGAAGGCAGGTCAGCGTCTTCTGCCATTATGGAACTTCCCCTGGATCTGTAAGCTTCAATAAATAATGTCCCTTCTTCCATAACTGTGCCTTGTCTGGAAGTTCATCTCAGCGAACCTGAAGCTGTCTGTTACAGCACGCATCTGGATTTTGTTCGCAGCAGCTGAGAGGCTGCTGGCACACCCATTCTCTATCTGTCTCCCTCTCCCTCTCTCTCTCTGTCTTCTCAAAAAAAAAAGAAAAAAGGGAGACAGCATTCCTCAGGATAACACTCCAGCTTGCTTTCTGGCCTCTAAACATACATGTACATGTGCAGGAGAGCCTGTGTGCACAAACACACAGGTGGCCCTGCACACATTTATGCATTGAAAAGAGAGAGGGGAGGCCATGAGTGGTGGCTCATGACTTTAATCCCAGCACTTGGAAGGCAGATGTAGGAGGATCATCATGAGTTCATGGCCACCCAGAGGATACACAGTGATTTCCATGTCAGCTTGGGCTAGAGTAAGACCCTACCTCAAAAACAAAAACAAAAAAAGAGGGGGTATGGAATCTGAAAAAAAAAAATGTCAACAGGCTATAATAATTCTCCAAGAAGGGCTCCCCCCCCCAAAAAAAAAAAACACTAGAGAAATACCCTAGCAGAGAGAAGCAGATAGGTATCTCACAGTCTGTAGTTCCATTTAAATAAATGTTACTGGAATATCCTGTAATCATTTATGCAAGATTAGAATAGTATATTTATTGACATGCAAAATTACTTAGAATATAGAAGGTGTATGCACTGTACTAAGTGATTCACATATGTTATTCCTTTAAATCCCAAAAGCTTTTGAAGATGAGGAAACCCAGTGTAAAAGCAATATGTAAACCATCCAATATTTAGCATCTGATAGAGGATTACAGCCCAGACATACTCTGTCCCATGAGCATCCCTGGACGAGAACACATAAGGTTCTGAAAAAATTCATCCTGAGAATAGACTATTTCTTTAAAAAAGAAAAATTGCTTATGAACACTTTTGCTTTGTTTTTTTTTTCCTCAGATATAAGGTCTTTCTATTGCTGTTAAAATGATAAGTAAAAGACTGAAATATATATCTTTTAGTTGCTCAAATCACTACTATAAACCAAATCTTATCAAAACACATGGCAATTGCCTATGACCCATGGAATCAGAATGTGTAACAAAGTCATTTCTGTCAAACAGCCCAACATCTTGACCAAGTATGACCTGTATGAATAAAGTGTAAGAAGTACTATCATTGTGCTACAGGGATCAAGCTGAAGGTGTGATAGATGAGTAAATTTCTTTAGACTGGCAACATTAATAGCTTCTAATATTCGTAGAAATCTCAAAGCCTCTTAAATCTACTGTCAGCTATCCCATTTGATTATGGGTTACTGTTAGGGACATGAGAATTAGAGAATCAAATGACTTCCATGATGTTAAATAACACATGCAAAGTAAAGAATGACTCACTGCTAGAGGCTGGCGGCGAGCTCAGGGAGCCCTTTTCTCCTTAGAGTATCACCTCCAGGGTAGCATAGCATGCTTTTGAAAATATTTCACATTTATCTTGTTTACGTTCACTAGAGCAACTAGTTTAACTAGTTTGTGCATAATATTTACTTTATGGCAAGGGAAGTACTAGGGATACAGGCATGTACAAATTTCACAAAAATTGCATTGAGGCTATTAAACATTGAAAACATAAACAAAAGTATAACTATAGAAAGTAGAATATTAAGTAGATTTCACCCTTCATTTAGTTTTTTTCCATTGCCTCATTTTTGAAAACAATATATTTCTCAACCTATTATTTTTTCACTTAAATATATCAATAACCCTATCCTGTGCCTATACATAGAAATGTAGTCACACATTATTAGGTCTAGAAGAGACATTCAAAGGAAAAGAGAATAGACTTTCTGTTGCTTTTGTCCAATGAATGATGAAATTAAGTGTTTTTATCTAAAAGAATCTCGTGAAAATATTGAGTGCCACTTGATGCATTGTGGAAATAACAAGCTCCAGTGTGAAGTAAGCTATAGTCTCTCTGTTTTTCTTCCTAAATAATTTTTCTTTTAAATTTGGCCAAATTGGAATTTTCTTTCATATATTATATATTTCTGAAATTATTGATGTAAAATATGCTATTTGCAAAAGAAAAGCTCAAAATATCATATATAATTTACAGGTCATAATCACCTTTCACCTCATCTCAGCCACTCATTATTGGCGTATAACAACCTCAATGATGTTTCTAGATTCCATCATAGTTTTATTGTTATATGATTTAACATGTTTCTATCACATAATTATAATCAGAGACATGTTTTACAAGCACAAATTCTCTTAGAATTTATATGTTTCATTACAAATAACGTTGATTTAACAAGTTCTATTAGTTTTGAATCCTTCATGGTTACACATGTAGGCACTGAATTCAAGCAGATTCAAGTGTGACTCATCTCTACTATTTAATACCTCTTCCATCTTGCACAATTGACTTATTGTGTAAGCTTGTTTGTTCTTCAGTCTACAACACTGAATATGTATTTTTAAGAGGGACAGATTAAAAATCTGAGATGATGTCGATAATGAGCTGTACAGTTTCTATGCATAAGAACTACACCATTGTTTCCCTTAATCATAAATTTGCAAAATTAATTACTTTTGCATTGATTTACTGTATTTAACTTATATAGAAATAAACCCTTTGCAGATGTGGTTGGTTAAGATGAGGTCATATAGATGAAGTTGTGCTGTAATCTAACAACATGTCCTTATAAGAGGAGGGAAAATTGGAAATGGAGATGAGCTGGTATAAAAACACATCAGGACAACACATAGGGTGATGCTTCTGTACATCTACGATTGCCAGCAACCAACAGAAGCTGGAAAGAACAAGGAAATATTCTGTAGAATCTAGAGGAAGCATAGCCCTTACTAACACTGTAATTTGGAACTTTAAGCTTAAGAAATGTGAGTTGTTTTTGGTTATGATAGGCCATCAGTTTAGTAATGTTATGGACACTATAGCAAATGCTTACGATACATTTTATTTTAGCCATTTTAATTGATTTAACATATATGCTCTTGCTTTAGTGGTTCTTTGTAGCTTTATACAATGGTGTAGGTGTGTCTGTGAGAACAACTATGAAGTTTCTGTGTGCCAGGTACATGGACAATCCTTACACACATAATTTATTATGTACTTCATTATACTATTATTATGGACTTATTTTAGCCAATGATATGCTTATTTAAACTACTGTTATAGATGCTAAATTTCCTATATAAAATTATACTTTTCATCAGTATATGAACTAAATAAAGTAGTTAATTCATTATTAATTATTATTTGTATAATCATTATTACTATTGTTGTTTGTAGTGTTTTTAGTGGTCATGTGTTTTCTGACACAGGGTCTTACTTTATAGCCCAGGCTGTTCTGGTGCTTTCTGTTATAGCTGAGCCTGGCCTTCGACTTGCAATCCTATGTCAGCTTTGCATGTCCTGGGATTACAGGTGACTGCTACCCATGTATGTGACTTTTTATTATTATTGTTGCTGAATAAACTTCAACTTAAAAACCAAAATGACCTGTTTTCAAAAAGAATCATTTCCAATTATTTGTAATTATAAAATTTTTCATTTGGGATAAAGATAGTGTGGTCATTTTCTACCAAATAAATAATCTTCCATCCTTAGTTAGAT
Source organism: Orientallactaga sibirica (assembly GCA_036365145.1). Classification (NCBI taxonomy): domain Eukaryota; kingdom Metazoa; phylum Chordata; class Mammalia; order Rodentia; family Dipodidae; genus Orientallactaga; species Orientallactaga sibirica. Next base: position 17,334,359 of record JAEOAD010000034.1, read on the forward strand.
ACTAAAACACCACTAAATCAGCATAACATAGATAACCAGTCTGGATAACCCCTTCTGTGCATAGACAAGTACACAATCTTTCTGATATTCGTCTTTCTTTGCTTCCTTTTCCTTCTATTCCTCTCCATTCTCTTTGCCCTTCTTGCCCTTTTTCCTTTCCTCTCTCCTCTTCTTTCTCACCTTTTTCTTGTCTCCCTCCTTCTTCTTTACTTCCTTGTCTTTCATCTCTCCCTCCTTCCTTCCTTGCTTCTCTCCCTCCTTCCATTTCTTGCACTTTTTCTATCTTTCAAATCATAAACTAATATTAAAAGAGACTAGTATATTTGGGCAAGTCAACTCACTCAAATGTACACCAGCTGTACAACTGTCAACACTGATTCATGTACACTTTCTGCAATTAGTGAATATTTTGGAAGACACATAATTTTTCTAGATGGCAGCTTCACTGAATTTCTAAAATTTATTTCACAAATATTTCTTAATAACCTCCTGTGTGCTGATAAATGTGGGCAAAATACTGAATGTGAAGATGCAGCCATTTCTCCCATGGGATATCAATCTTCTTTGGAGAGAGAGATTAGCATCTAAAATTCAATTATTTGTTTGTCACTATGATACATCTGCAGTGAAGAATATCAAACCATGCAGCAAGAAAACTTACATTAAGCTGCAATGTGAAAGAACATTCCTTCAAGGAACTCAGATTGAATGCTACCTGAAATATGATTAGGAGTAACACAAGCTAGATGGGGGAGGGAGAGGAAATCAGTTTGGGAACCAAGCAAAAGGCAACATGTTTTAGGACCTTGAACCTGGGAAGAGTTTGGATCAAAACTCAGATCTAAGAGAAGAATCATAGCACTACTAGGAAGAGTGGGAAGTAAGGGAAATTAAGGTGACTGAGTGGGCAGGACTAGTTCAAACAGCTCATAGAACATGCTCACAATCTAACTTCACTTGTGGAAAATGAGGAAATGAATTTCTCTTGCCTGCTGCCAGTATGTGTCTTCTTTATGACTCAGCTTTGGTAGCTTAATAGTGTTGACATGTTTCAAGTGGCTCTGCTCTTGAAATTTCCCATAGGCATGGTATATGTTAGAAGAGGGAAAATATTAATAGAGACCCTTTATAACCATTCAAGAATGGAGCGATACAAAATTACCTCACATTAAATATTTGTCAGTAAAATGAGCTAGTCATGTGTGAGACACATTAAGAAATAATTGACTTTTAAAATATTTTGGTGGCCAGGCGTGGTGGCACATGCCTTTGATCCCAGCACTCGGGAGGCAGAGGTAGGAGGATCACCATGAGTTCGAGGCCACCCTGAGAATACAGAGTGAATTCCAGGTCAGCCTGGGCTATAGTGAGACCTTACCTCAGAAAAACCAATATGTGTGTGTGTGTGTGTGTGTGTGTGTGGCGTGCATGTATGTGTTTATATCTGTTCATAGGTATGCATGCATGTGTGAGGTGGCCATAGGTCAGTCTCTGAGGATCTACCTTAGTTGCTGATCTCTAACTTAATAATTGATATAAGATCTTTTGCTAAACCAAGAGCATCCCAACATGTCTAGACTATTGAGTTCGTGATTCCCTGTCCAAACTCAGGTACTCATGCTAACAGAGCAAGTACTTTGACTACTTAGTTCTCTGCCCAACCTCTAACTTTTTAAATTTAAAAACAAACATAAAACTGCAGCAAACATTTTCAAGCTCTACTGAATCTCACTTGACAGTTAAGCTGCCATCGTTTGGCTAGTGGTATAAAGCCACAATAAGGATACTGCCTTGACAATTAATAATAATTAGAATTTTCATTGGAGGGCTGAGACACAAATGGATTATTCATAGATGCCTTTCCTCACCAAACACTTCCCATACAGGCTAATTGAGTATCATCAGAAAGACCAAGTGAATTTTCATATTTCAATTTTATAGTTCTTGTTAAAGCCCAGGCTTGTATGGTTTTCTATTTTCCTATCGATCATTTAGTTTGTTGGTTTACATTAACTCTAACATACTTATCACCCTCATTCAACCTTGTATAACTGTCTTCTAAGAAGTTTGAATAAAATGATGGGATACTATCAGCTTTAAACTTCAAGGTAATGTATCACTCTTTATCTGAATGAAGTATAAAATTCTTAACATATAATAATTAAAATTTTTATCCAAAATAATGGCTTGACTGAGATGTTTTTTCCCATGTAAGTAAGAATCACGTATTATAAAGTACTATTTTGATTTGAACTTTATTCACTCCTCTGATTTTTATTCTTTATATTTAATTTCAGATTCCACTTAATAGAACGATACTTACATTGGTTTGTAGCACTTGTATCAGTCAGGTTATATACCTTGTGTTGGTCATAGGATTTGACACAGATAATTAAGAAAATGTATCCATATATGCAATTCCATTTTTTGATTCCCCTGTTGCCCTTGTCTTCTATCTATGATAAAAGCCCTTTGGAGTATATCAGTTACTTTCTTTGTTGCTGTGACAAAATATCTGATAAGAAAAAACTTAATGAATTTAATGAATCTTATTTCTATTTACATTTAAGGGATACAGCCTTCATGTGTGGTAGGAAGGCATGGCAGAAGGTTCATGACCTAACTGATCACACTGCATGTGCTGACAAGAAGAAGTGATGAATGCTGGTGGCTAGATTTTTTTCTCCTTTTCATTCAGTCTGTAATCCCAACCCATGGGATAGACCTGCCCTAGGGTTTGTCTTCACACCTCAATTAACCTAATCTAAAAACTCAAACACATGCCTAGAGAATAATAGTAACCCAACGGGATAGTACTGCCCACATTTATGGTCTTTACAACTCAATTAACCTAGCATAGAATCTTATAGACAAGCCCAGAAGTTTGCTTTCTAGATGATTCTATATCTTGTCAAGTTGACTGTGTTAAAGTTATCTATAAAGGGGATTCATTAGAGTAGTTTGTAGATTATGGACTGGGCAGTCCAACATTAGCAGTCTGCAGACTGAGGTACCAGAGAACACTGTAGCCCTAAGGTGTATGTGGGGATAGATATGATTCCAAGACATAGGTGTGCAGAAAGGTTTGAGCTGTGCCTAGTTCTCTGCTATATGCTTCCATGAGGTGCTGGCTTGTGATGGTTTCTTTCTGTTTTTATTTGTGAAAGGGAGTGATGATGAAACTTCTCTCATAAACTGTGTCTGGTTTGGAAGTTCATTCTTGCAACATGGAATTGGCTAAAACAGAAATTTAGTACCAAGAAATGGGAAAATAGCCAAGATAAATATGATTGTGTAGATTGTGGTGCTTTGATGCATTTATGCTGGAGGAATGGGACAGAACTTGGCACTTGCAACTGAACATGCCTTCCAGAGCAAGAAGCCATGTTTTGTGGGCTATACTGGGAAGAGTTTGAAAATGAAGTGAGAATTGTATCTGGCCACTTTGTTTATGAATTTTCTAAGAGGGAGGAGAGACTGCATACAACTTTGCTGGAACTGAGATACTGGCATAAAGACTGGCTGTGTTCTGCTGCCCATGCCTAGAGAGTTTGACCAGGTTGAATTTGAAATTAATGGACTGATATGCTTGGCAGAAGATATAGAACTAAAAATTTAAGTTTTAAAGTTGGAAAAATTCAAGCAAGATTAAAATTACTGGCACTGAGACTGGTTACTAAAGCTGTTACTGTTATGGAGATATTACCATGACTAAGGATGGCCTGACTTCTTTATACTGAAACTGTGGAAAAATGCCTGAGGTGATTCCAGCCAGAAATGTAGCCAAACTCTTTTGCAATGAGATGATTAAAAGGAAGGAAACAGTTCTTCAAGGTAATTATTTATTTCCTCTCTGTATTAGAAGTATGGTTGTGTCCTATATACCTGATATCAATTTTGAAAGCATAAAAAAGCATAAAGTGGGTGTGGTTGACACACCTTTAATCTCAGCTCTTGGGAGGCATAGGTAGGTAGATCACCATGAGTTTAAGATCACCCTAAGACTACATAGTGACATAGTGAATTCCAGGTTAGCCTGGGCTAGAGTGAGACCCTACCTCAAAAAAAAAAAAAAAAAAGCCTGAAAATGAGTCATAAAATGCACATGGGTCGAGAGCCACTGCTGAGATGCAGTACATAGGACAAGGCATTAAGTAACTGATAGAGAGACTAGTGAAGCCATTGGAAGATGGACCATAGTTTTCAATGGAGACCCAAAGTTATTTTGGATATACCACTACTGTGCAAGGGCTACCATGGAGTGACATTGGCTCAGGACAGAAGTTTTCCCTGGGTACTCAGTCCAGCTGGACAGCCAGAATTGGAAAATCCAGAGACTGTCATGCATACCAGAATTGTACTGTTTTACTGATAGATATTGATTTTCTCTTCATTCAGTCTTTTCTTGTTATGTCTGATAACAATGGAAATGCTTACTTTGTGCCAATATTTGTTGGGGGTATGTAACTTGTTTTGGTTTTATAAGACTTACAATTAAGAAGAGACAGTCTTAAAAAATCAAATGAGACTTGGGAATTTGGAATAGTCTTAACATTGTTAAGTTTATGAGGACCTTTGACTGGACAGAACACAATTTATAATGTGAGATAGTCATGAGTCTACTGGGGTTGAGGGGGTATAATGTGGCAGTTTGATTGTGTCCCACAATTGACTCAAATATTTTATTAAAACTTTGATTTCCAGCAACCTGGCTGGAAGAGGTGTCATGAGGAGTGTATGCTGTGGTCTACACCTAAGGTATGTTTGGGTGTGCCTACTTTCCTGATATTTGCTCTTGTGCTGGCTGGTGGTGGTTTCTTTCTGTTCTGATTAGTGAAAGTTTCTTCTACCATTGATGTAACTTCCCCTGGATTTGTAATTTTCAAATAAATTCCTTCCTCCAATGAACTCTGTCTGGTTTGGAAATTCACCCCAGAAATATGGAGCTGGACACCACAAAATGTATATGGCATGTGGTGTATATTAACAGAGTTTAGTAGTCACATGTGTAGAATGGCTACTGAACTAAGCACCACAGTCATAAATGAAATTTCTCATTATGACTCATGCAACTACTTCATCATCTTGGACACATTTATTTCTGTTTTACATTTTTAAAAAATATTCCCAATATTGTGAAAGCTGTAGACATATTGTTTACATCTTAGAAATGACACAGGAAGAACATGAAGGCAGATTTAAGAGTCATGTTCATAAATTCACAAGCAAAAACTAACCAGGAATGTCTCCACTCACCCATTATTTTAGACAATGATGTGTAGGCAGGCACAATTTATCAAGATAGAAAGGTCTGGGGTCATTAAAGTTCACAGATGATGAAACAAAATGGTATATTGGTAGATAATTGATGATGATGAAGATAGATGATAGAATACACATACAAACACACACACACACACACACACAGACAGACATTTGGCTTACACATAGATTTGGGTTACATTCCAATGCTGTGTCAATGTTGTTGACTTTCAAGCTAACAATTGCTCTACCTGCTCTACCTGCAAATGGAAACAAATGTTTGTAAACTTAACTGAATGAATTACATCTAGAATTTCAGGAAATAAAGATGATGTCTTATGGTCAGATCTCTGCTCTAACTCCTAATGTCAAACAGATACATGCCTCTTTCATCTATTTTAAATATTGAGGTTGGGAGCTGGACTTGTCTGGTGAGGCTATATTCACATTGTCTGACAGGCTACTTTCACTGGATTTGTATCTGCTTATCTTGTCAGTTTATTTTTCATTCATTACTTCATTCCTTCAATAAATAAGGATTTGGGCTGGAGAGATGGCTTAGCTGTTAAGGCGCTCGCTGGCAAAACCAAAAGACCCAGATTTAGTTTGCCAGAACCCATGTAAAGCTAGATGTACAAGGTGGCATAGACAACTGGAGTTCATTTGCAGTGGCTTGAGGCCCTGGTGCTCCTATTCTCTCTCTCTCTCTCTTTCTCTCTCTCTTTCTTTCTCTTCCTCTCTCAAATAAATAAATATTTTTTAAAAATAAAAAACAAGAATTAATATATGTTTATAGTAGTGTTAGTCTTATATAAAATGAAATGGTACAAAGAAAAAATCAGAAATAGAGCTGGAGGGATGGAGTTAAGGTGCTTACCTCCAAAGGCAAACTACCCAGGTTCGATTCCCAGGACCCACATAAGCTAGATGCACAAGGTGGCGCATGCATCTGGAGTTCGTTGGTAGTGGCTGGCTGGAGGCTCTGGTGCACCCATTCTCTCTCTCTCTTTCTCACTGTCAAATTAATAAATAATTTTTAAAAAAGCAAATCAGTAAGAAACTAAGCAGGAAAGGCCAGGTAAGCATGGCCCAAGGTAGTTGGAGAGTAAAACAAATGGAATAAAGTTTGGCATGGATATGTAACAATAAATGGCAAATCACAGGAGCCTCTAATAGAAGCCAATTGTAGAATCTGGGGAATGGGAAATTGTGTAGCACTTTCTCTTGTTCATGTTGGCACTGAAAGGCTTTGAAGAAAATAGAAGAACTGTTGGACTTTTCCTCTGAGAAGATTAAAGCAACACAGAAGGGCATAGGAAAAGTTCTGGGACAGCAGAAACAAAGTACAGAAGCTCCACTAGAAATTGTATGTATATGACATATTTTGGTGACAGAATACATATTCATTGAAAAAGTTGGACCTATTTTGCTTTATAATACTTATTCTAACAATAACTATATATATATATATATATATATATTCCATCAGGGTACAATTCTGATAATAATGCTTAACTCACAATGTTGTTCTAAGACATAATGGAAAAGTTTGGAGAAATAACTAGCTATAGGAAAGACCATAAAATGGTTTTCTGTCAAATAACTTCAGTTAACTTATAGGCTTTATTTCCTGGAAAACCATTCTCAGCCTCATACTCACCCATCTCTTTGCTCCCACATGCATTTCACTGTATGTAGTTACCCTGCCCTATACTACTTATGCCTTGCATCAGATACACACACAGCCAACATGCTATGCATGTTAAATTAACAATGCATGTTAAATTGATTTAAAAATAAAGAGATACTTTAATCAGAGACCACAGATACTCATTTGTCTAGAAAAGACCTGTTTTTGTTTTGTCCTTATTATCTCCCCTCAACATTTTACTGTTAAACATTGGGAATGACAAACTATATGACTATCATACTCTAAACAACCCCCTCTCCCTCCTCCCCTCCATCTCTCTTTCTCTCTTTACCTTTTTTTTTGCCCTTCACTTCCTTTTGCTTTGCAATTTCATTCTTACTCAGTTCTAACTCGTTTACCGACTTTTATAATTTATTTACTTGCTAATCTCATTTCCCCTTTTTTCTTGTCTTCATTCCTTCCTCCTCCATTTGCATTGTGATTAAAGAAAAAACTAGATGTGTTTATTACATCTATCTATGTATCTGTCTATCATTTTGATTGGAGTTAGAATCACCATGTTTTACATAAAAACCAACCTTTATTCATGTCTGTAGAGAGTTTCTAGATTAGGTTAATTGAGATGGGAAGGCCTATCCTACATGGACAATGACATTCCATGGGCTAGTGTGTCTCAGACTGTACAAAAATGACAAAGTGAGCTTAGAGGCATCATTCATTGTTTCCTGACTCTGCATGTGAAGTGACCAGCAACCTACTTTCTGTTCCTGGTGCCATGCTTTCCCTCCATGATGAAAGGCATCTCTCAAACAGTAAGCCAAAAGAAACACTTCCTCCCATGAGTTGTTTCTTTTTATATGTTTTTTATAACAACATGGTATATAATTAATTCAACACCATTTCCCTAGTCCTCCTCATAACAAATAGCTCTCCTCATGTTGCCTTCATTCTTTATTTTTTCCTCATTCTCTATTTTTTAAATTTGATATATGTTGTACTACTATGTACATGTTTGTATATAATGCTATACACAACTACAGATACATGTTACCTGGCTTCATCCACAAATCTAAGTGATTTCTATTTATAATTAAGTATGTATTACATGTGATATTATATATAACATGTATATTCAAAAATGATGCCCATACAATTATGTGTACCTATAGTGTATATAAATTTGTAATACCAATATGTAATGTACAGATTTTTCTCATTTTTTTTAGTTGTACCTAATTCTGTTTCCCTCCCACATTATTCTTGTTCCTGTTCCTTTTCACCATCCTGCCATTGTTCTGGGGCTTCCATCTTTATCAGTGATGGTAAATTCTGGGAGTGGTTTTCCAACCTGATTACCAGTTGCCTGCACTTGTTCTCCAGATATGATGGAGAAAGATCAGGGCACACATAGGGTGATAAGTAATGACAAATAAATTATGTATTTTTCACAGCTTGATGTCTAGAAAGGAAAGTTACAAATAGGATTGGAAAATCAGGAGTCATGGACACCCAGAATAGATGTCCTCAAAACACTGATGATTGCAAGATTTAATTTTACTTGCCAAATGTTTGTGGAGGCTACTCAGGCTTCTCCATAGATTCACCATCCTTCCAGAATCTAGTCACAGCATAGCATCATCAAAAAAAAAAAAAAAAAAAAAAAAAAAAAAGCTCAAATATCCCATTTGTTGTCCCCAGGAATATGGTAATCAGAGCATCCTTGAGTAATAGCCAGGGAAAGTGGACATTAAAGCAACTTGTTAGTGCTTTGCAATAATTGAGTTCAGGGTTAGGAGGGAGAGCAGGATGGCTTCTATAACTTGTGGTGCCACGTGTGACTCAAAGAGGATTCATCTTTCTGAAATGTGAGAACATCTGACTCCAAACTGTATATCAGAACTAGCAGTCATGAGGCTGACTTGACCTTCTTATCAGCAGGATATAAGGGACTGAACTATGACTTGTCCCATCTTCAGATTTCTCTGAAAATGTAAGTCAACAATAAGTTTGATTTAGACCATAATGAGTAGCTCTGACTGGAATCCAAATTCTAGATTCCTAGTTCTATGCACTTTGTATAAGAGCTGCTAACTTACTGGGAATGAAGACCTGCAATGTCACCTGAGGCTCCCATAAGATTAAAGATGACCTCAGGTGTGTGTGTGTGTGTGTGTGTGTGTGTGTGTGTGTGTGTGTGTGTGTTGTATACATGTATGTATATAGATGTGTATACTCCATTTGCAAATGTGTACAGGTCAGCAGAGGACATTGGGTATTCTCTCTTCTTATTTTCTTGACACAAGGTCTCTCACTGAACTTGGTGTTCATCATTTTTCAGTTAGACTAGCTGCCTAATGAGCTGAAGATCCAGGAATCCTCTTGTCTCTGCACCTCAGTACATTGGGTATAGACATGCTTGGTCACATTTTGTTTTTGTTTTTTATGTGACTGCTATGGCTCAAACTCAAGTTTACATGCTTACACACTAAATACTCTTACTCGCTGAGTAATCTCACTATACCAAGATCTCAAGTTTTATTATATTAACAAGTTCCACAGAGATCATGTTAAAATTCAGATTCTGATTCAGTAGGTTAGATAGGACTCTGCATTACTAACACATTCTTAAGAGTGAACAATAAAGACCTCCAGGTAAGATGGCAGCATAGGAACCATGCCAAAACAGGCTAGGGGAAAAAAAGCAAACAAACAAAAAACAACAACAAAAAAAAAACATCAAAATACACTCTTCCACTAAAAAGTGAGGTGCATAGTAAATGATCAACCGTGGCCGAGAAGTAGGACAGATCCAGAGTATCTAGAGCCCACAGAAGCAGGTAGAAGCAGCTCCAGCACTGGCTACAAGTTCCATGTGGCTGCAGCCACCAGGCACAGCCTGAGCCATGGGATTTTAAAGCCAGGTGAGGGGATTTTCCAATCACACTGGCCTCCTCACAAACTAAAGAAATGTGGAAGGAGGACAGCAGAGCCCAACAGAATGGCTTGTGAGGAAGAGGATCACTTGGATGAGCAGATGGACTTCAGCCACCATCCACAGCCTCCCCTCCCCCACCACCAGCACAAGCACCATCAAGCACCAGAGACCTGGGAAAGAAAGCTCATTTACCCAGCACCCAGGATGATCAGAGCAGTGACCCACAGATGCAGCCGGCCTTCCTGCATCCACAACACAGCAAAGAAAGACCCAAGCAGCTGTGCAGCATAGCTGAGATGAAAGCCGTCCCAAAATGTAACTGGGATTACACCAGGTCCGTACCCACCAAATAAACCCGATGTATAGGCTTGCCTTGGAAGGGCTAATTGCACCTTCCATGTCAGAGTAAAGTATATGTTAAGCCTGGTGGATGGTCAGATCTGACATTCTTAAATAAGCTATATTTTGGGCTGCTCATTTGCTTCCTGATATATAGTGTCTTTGTTTCCTCTTCTGTCATTCATTGGGGAAGGGTCTCATTTGGTCATAAGCTAACCTTAGAACTCTCTACAGACCAGAAATCTTAGCCTCCCAGTTGACAGGATTAAGGGTGTGGGGAACACACATCCTTAGGGACTGTGACTGTATTAAAGTATCTGTTTGCCACAATACCTACTTTTGCACAAATACTCTGTGCTGTATTTCATTGAATGGGTACATTGTTTAGTTAAATTTTCAGAATTTGACTATATTCTGTGTGGTAGTTTGAATATATGTCCCCCAATATATTCAATGTTCTTTACTTTATAGTTTGCATCTGCAATCACCTTGCTAGAGGCAAGGTCACTGGGGGCCAGTCTTAAGGTGTGGTGATGGTTTGAGAGTCCATTGTAAAGATATGCAAATGTGCCTAGCAGGAGTTCCTGAAGTTTGCTGTGTGACCTTTTGGCTGTAGTTTTTGCTCTGTGTGCTGTGGTGGCTGGTTGGCTTTTTCTCTCTGCTTGGCCCTGTTGAAAGCAGGCTGCTTTTCCTGCCTTTATGGAACTTCCCCTGGATCTGTAAGCTTCAATAAATAATATCCCTTCCTCCATAACTGTGCCTGGTCTGGAAGTTCATCTCAGCGAACCTGAAGCTGTCTGCTACAGTAAAGTGGTACCAGAAGTGGGGTGAGATGAACCTGACTGTGTGGATATTCGTCTTTTGGAACTTTTGTTTTGGAAGAATGGGCATGGACTTGGTGCTTGCAACTGAAGATGCTTTCTGGAGTGGTAAGCCAAGTTTTATGGACTATTCTGATGAGAGTTTGAGAATGCTAAGTGCAGATAGTATTGGTGAGGCTTGGTTTATGAGCTTTCTAAGGGGAAGGAAAGACGGCAGAGGACTTTGTTGGAACTGGGCTACTGGCATAAGGGATGGCTACGTTCTGCTGTCCAGGCCCAGAAAGTTTGATCAAGGTTAAATTTGTAATGGACTGATGTGCTTGGCTAAAGATATCGGACTGAGATTTTAAGATTTTAAGTTGGAAAACCTGAAGCAAGCTAAAAGTAGAGGCACTGAGACTGGTTAAGCTGCTATTGTTGACACATTAGCAATCTTAAGGAAGGTGGAAGGAAGGTGGCCTGACTTGATTTACATTAAAACAATGGAGAGGATGCCTGAGGAAAGACTGTTAAAAATGCAAACTCTTGGAAAGAGCTGACTGGAGAAGGAACCTGTTTTTCAAGGCTATGGTTTATTTTTGTCCCTGGATTAAGAATATGGCTGTGTCCTGCACACCTGGTATTAGTTTTGGAAATATGAAAAATGCATAGAATGGTCATGAGTTGCACACGGTTCCAGGAGCCGCTGCTGAGATGCGGCATGAGGCAGGGCATGAAGACCCTCAGGAATAGGCTGGAAGAGCCTTTTGGAAGATGGACCGTGGTTTGCATGGAGACCTGAAGATGTTTTGGATATACCAGGACTGTGCAAAAGGGCTACCATGGAGTGCAGTGTTGGCATGGGATGAAAGTTTTCCCTGGCGACTCTGCCCAGGTGGAGGGGTGGAATTGAAAAACCTGGAGACTGTCAGTCTCTGGTTATTTTGAACTTGAACTGCAGAAGTTTGATGATGGCTGATGGTGGTTGAGTTTGCATTATTCTAGTCTCTCCTTGCTATGCCTTTTACCAGTTAAAAATGTTTACTCTGTGCCTTTATGTGTTGAAAGTATTTAACTTGTTTGATTTTACAGGACTCACTATCTTAAGTTGATCAAGACTGTGAGAACCTTTGAAATTGGACTGAGTACAATTTACAATGTGTGATAGTTATAAATCTATTGGGGGCCAGAAGCTAAATATATTGGGGGCCAGGGGCGGAATGTGGTAGTTTGAATATATGTCCCCCAATATATTCAATGTTCTTTACTTTATAGTTTGCATCTGCAATCACCTTGCTAGAGGCAAGGTCACTGGGGGCCAGTCTTAAGGTGTGGTGATGGTTTGAGAGTCCATTGTAAAGATATGCAAATGTGCCTAGCAGGAGTTCCTGAAGTTTGCTGTGTGACCTTTTGGCTGTAGTTTTTGCTCTGTGTGCTGTGGTGGCTGGTTGGCTTTTTCTCTCTGCTTGGCCCTGTTGAAATCAGGCTGCTTTTCCTGCCTTTATGGAACTTCCCCTGGATCTGTAAGCTTCAATAAATAATATCCCTTCCTCCATAACTGTGCCTGGTCTGGAAGTTCATCTCAGCGAACCTGAAGCTGTCTGCTACATTCTGTTCCATTCAGCCCACTTGAATACTCTCATAGCAGGCAAACCCAAAACCTAGGGTCACTTTTGTGGTTACTCTGAGAGTCTTAAGAACCACACCTAGCACCTTAAGCTCCTACCCTGAAGATATATAACATCAGATTGATTGATACATCTAATATTACTGCAGATAAATAGAAAACCCAAGCATTAAATTAATCCAAGATGCAAAAATCTCTACATTATAATACAAGAAACACAAAAAAATCAAGACAATATACATCCACCAAAAAGTATTAATGTATCAGAAATGACCTTCAGTGAGACTGAATTAGAGGAAATGCCTGAGAAATATGTTCAAAGAATTCAAAGAGGAAATGAAAGGGTTCAAAGACCTCAAAGAGGAAATCAAAGGATTCAAAGAACACACAGAAAAACCAATTTAATGAAATAAGGAGGTCAACATTAGACATAAATAAGAAAATAGAAAAAAATAAAGAAAACCCAGTCAGAAATATTAGCAATAAAGAGCACAGTCAGTGAAGTAAAAAACTCTATAGAAAATCTCTCTAGAATGGATGAAGGAGAGAACAGAATATCAAACTAGAAGACCAGGTGGCAGATCTAATACAGTCCAACAAAGAGAAATACAAACTAATAGGAAGGTAGGAATGGGAATTTCAAGATATTTGGGACACTATAAAAAGATCAAACATAAGAATTCAGGGTATAGTAGAAGGACAAGAATTTCACTCCAAAGGCATAGTAGGTGTTTTCACCAACATCATACAAGAAAACTTCCCCCAAATTGGGAAAGAAATGCCAATGCAGATACAGGAAGCCTTTAGAACATCAAATAGACAAAACCTGGAAAGGACTTCTCCCAGCCACACTATAATTAAACTACCAAACATACAAACCAAAGAAAATATATTGAAAGCAACTAGAGAGAAAAAGTGAGTCACCTACAAAGACAAGCCCATCAGAATCAGTAGATTACTGAACACAAACTTTAAAAGCCAGAAGGGCTTGGAGTGATGTATTCCAACATCTGAAAGATAACAACTGTCAACCAATTACTTTATCCTGCAAAGCTGTCCATTCAAATAGATGGAGAAATAAGGACATTCCACAACAAAAGTAGGCTAAAGGAATATTTGAAGACAAAACCAGGTCTACAGAAAATACTTGAAAGGATCCTTCATGCTGAAGAGAAAGGCAAGAACACATATAAGGAACCTGGAAAAAACAAACCATACTCCAATACTAGTTAATACAAGAGAGCAAAGGTAAAGCCAGATGAACTACAAAACAAGAAAAATGGCAAAAATAAATACACACCTTTCAATAATAACTCTCAATATCAATGGCCTGAATTCCCCAACCAAAAGACAAACCAAAAGGTTTGAAGACTGGGTTAAAAAGCAGGATCCTTCAATTTGTTGCCTCCAAGAAACTCACCTTTCTACAAAGGATAGACACTATCTTAGGGTGAAAGTGTGGAAATCAGTGTTTCAAGCAAATGGGCCTAGAAAACAAGCAGGGGTTGCAATCCTAATATCTGACAGGGTAGACTTCAGACCAACATTAATTAGGAAAGATAAGGAAGGTCACTTTATATTGATTAAAGAAATGCTCCAACAAGAGGACATTACAATCCTAAACATATATGCACCTAACATGGGGGCTCCCAATTTCATCAAACAAATACTATTAGAACTAAGGTCACAGATAACACCAAATACACTTGTAGTGGGTGACTTCAATACCCCAGTCAGGTCATCCTGGCAAAAAATAAACAGAGATGCTTCTGGATTAAATGAGGTCATAGAACAAATGGATCTAATAGATATATACAGGACATTTCATCCAAATGCTGAAGAATACACATTCTTTTCAGCAGCACATGGAACACTCTCTAAAATAGACCATATATTAGGTCACAAATATAGGAAAAATTGAAATAATTTCTTGCACCCGATTGGATCACAATGGTATCAAACTACAAATCAATAACTGGAAAAGCTATAGAGCATACACAAAATCATGGAAACTAAATAATACACTACTAAATGATGAATGGGTCAACAAAGAAATCAAGAAGGAAATCAAAAATTCATGGAGTCAAATGATAATGAGAACACAACACACCAAAACATTTTTTTAAATTTTTTTATTATTTTTAATTATTTATTTTTGGAGAGAGACAGAGAGAGAGAGAGAGACAGAGAGGGAGACAGATAGAGATGGGCACGCCAGCAGTCTCTCAGCTGCTGTGAAAGAAATCCAGATGTGTGCGCCCCCTTGTGGGCAAGTGCGGCATTGTGCCCTTGCATCACTTTGCATCTGGCTAAACGTGGGACCTGGAGATTGGAACCGCTGGAGATTGGAACCAGCATTCTTAGGCTTAGCAGGCAGGCGCCTTAACCGCTAAGCCATCTCTCCAGCCCCATACCAAAACCTTTAAGGACACAATGAAGGCAGTCCTAAGAGGGAAATTTATACCTTTAAGTGCCTATGTTAAGAAATTAGAAAGGCTGCAGGTAAACAACTTAATGCTGCACCTTAAGGCCTTGGCAAAAGAAGAACAAGGCAAACCAAAAATCAGTAGACGGGAGGAAATAATAAAGATTAGGGCAGAAATTAATGAAATAGAAACCAAAAAAAAAAAATCAATGAAATCAAAGAATCAATGAAACAAAGAAATCGTTCTTTGAAAGGATAAACAAGATTGATAAACCCTTAGCAAATCTGACCAAAAGAAAGAGAAAACAGACACAAATTAATAAAATCAGAGATGAAAAAGGCACCATTACAACAGATACCACAGAAATTTAAAAAATCATAGGAACATACTATAAGAACATATACTCCACTAAGTTTGAAAATCTGAAAGAAATGGACCATTTCCTTGATTTATATGACCTACCTAAATTAAATCAAGATGAGATTAGCCACTTAAATAGACCTATAACAAGTATGGAGATCCAAGCACTTATAAAAAATCTCCCAACTAAAAAATTCCAGGCCCAGATGGAATCACTGCTGAATTTTACCAGACCTTCATGGAAGAACTAACACCAATGCTTCTTAAACTTTTCTATAAAAGAGAAGAGGAAGGAACCCTACCAAACTCCTTCTATGAAACCAGCATCATCCTGATCCCAAAACCAGACAAAGATAGAACAAAAAAGGAAAATTACAGACCAATCTCCCTCATGAACAAAGATGCAAAAATTCTCAACAAAATATTGGCAAACAGAATACAAGAATATATTAGAAAAATCATTCACCCTGGCCAAGTAGCCTTTATCCGGGAGATGCAGGGATGGTTCAACATACATAAATTGATAAATGTAATACATTACATAAATGGGCTGAAGGACAAAAATCACATGATCATCTCATTAGATGCAGAAAAAGCATTTGACAAAATCCAACATCCCTTCATGATAAAAGTCCTACAGAGACTGGGAATAGAAAGAACATATCTCAACATAATAAAGGCTATTTATGACAAACCCACAGGCAACATAATACTAAATGGAGAAAAACTTGAAGCTTTTCCACTAAAATCAGGCACAAAACAAGGGTGTCCACTGTCCCTACATTAATATAGTACTGGAAGTCTTAGCCATAGCAATAAGGCAAGAGACACACATAAAAGGGATACAAATTGGAAAGGAAGAGATCACGTTATCATTATTTGTAGATGATATGATTCTATACATAAAGAACCCTAAAGACTCTACCAGCAGACTGTTAAAGCTGATAAACACCTATAGCCATGTAGCAGGATACAAAATAAACACACAGAAATCAGTAGCCTTCCTATATGCTAACCACAAACACACAGAAGATGAAATCAGAGAATTACCCCCATTCACAATTGCATAAAAAAAAAAAATAAAGTACCCTGGGATAAACCTAACCAAAGAAGTGAAGGATCTCTACAAGGAGAACTTTAAAACAATCAAGTGAGAAATTGCAGAAGACACTAGGAAATGGGAAAACATCCTCTGTTCTTGGATCAGAATAATCAATATTGTGAAAATGGTAATCCTACCAAAAGCAATCTACACATTTAATGCAATACCTATCAAAATTCCAATGGCATTCTTCACAGAAATAGAAAAAAATAATCCAAAAATTCATTTGGAACCATAAAAAGCCTCGGATATCTAAAACAATTTTGAGCAACAAAAATAAGGCTGGTGGTATCACCATACCTGATTTTAACCTATATTACAGAGCCATAGTAACAAAAACAGCATGGTACTGGCACACCTGATCTTTGACAAAAATGCCAATAATACTCATTGGAGAAAAGACAGCCTCTTCAGCAAATGGTGCTGGGAAAACTGGATATGCATCTGTAGAAGGATGAAAATAGATCCTTATCTCTCTCCTTGCACAAGAATCAAGTCCAAATGGATCAAAGACCTTAATATCAGACCTGAAACTCTGAAACTACTAGAGGAAAAAGTAAGGAAAACCCTTTAACATACTGGTCTTGGCAAATACTTTCTGAATATAACCCCAATCACTCAGGAAATAAAACCACAGATCAACCACTGGGACCTCATGAAATTACAAAGATTTTGTACAGCTCAGGACACTGTGAATAGAGCAAAGAGGCAACCTACAGAATGGGAGAAAATCTTTTCCAGCTATACATGTGACAGAGGGTTAATATCTAGGCTATACAAAGAACTCAAAAAATTAAATAATAAGAAATCAAACAACCCAATTTTAAAAATGGGCAATGGAACTAAATAGACAGTTCTCAGAAGAAGAAATACAGGTGGCATATAAACATCTAAAAAAATGTTGTACATCCCTAGTCATCAGGGAAATGCAGATTAAAACTACCTTGCGATTCCATCTCACTCCTATCAGATTGGCTACTATCATGAAAACAAATGACTATAAATGCTGGCAAGGATGCTGAAAAAGAGGAAATCTTCTACACTGTTGGTGGGAATGCAATCTGGTCCAGCCATTGTGGAAACCAGTGTGGAGGTTCCTGAGACAGCTAAATATATATCTACCATATGACCCAGCTATACCACTCCTAGGCATATATCCTAAGGACTCATCTCACTACCTTAGAGATACTTGTTCAACCATGTTTATTGCCCCTCTAGTCACAATAGCTAGGAAATGGAACCAGCCTAGATGTCCTTCAACTGATGAGTGGATAATGAAGATGTGGCACATTTACACAATGGAGTTCTACTCAGCAGTAATGAAAAATGAAGATATGAAATGTGCTGGAAAATGGATGGATCTAGAAAGTATTTTTCTTAGTGAGATAACCCAGACCCAGAAAGCCGAACGTTACATGTTCTCTCTCATATGTGGATCCTAACTACAAATGATTGGACTTCTATGTGAATAAAAATAAAACTCAGTAGCAGAAGCCAGTAAGCTAGAAAGGGGATATAAAGGGAATGGAAAGGGTGGGATGGGGGACTTAATAGTATGGTATTGTATATACGTAAGTAGAAGAACAGATTAATGAGGGTTAAAAGGCCTAAGTGAGGTCAGGGGAAGAGATTGAGTAAAGAAATGGTTGAGGGAGGGCTAATCAAAATGTAAGAGGTTATAAAAAAGTCGTATAGAAACCTACTTTTCTGTACAATGGAACAATCAGAAGCTATAAATTTTTACTAGAAAATTTCAGTGCCAGGGATGGGATACCTTCCAGTGAGTTGTTGGCCAGGGAGGTCACAGATACCCCCAAAACATTATAGGCCATTGCCAAGGTCCTTGGTTTCCCACCAGGAATAGATGGTAAGACCCTATTGCTGAAGATTCCACATACTTGGGTGGCAAGTTCACTGAGAAAACCTGTTGGAGCTGAGCTGAAAGCCTCCTCCATGAGGACCAGCTGACAGAAAGTTGGAAAAAGCTATGCTGCATGCAGTTCAATGGGAGAGAGAAAACACCAGTGAAGGTACTCAACAGTGAACACTGCAAGCTTTAAATTTGGCCAGCCAGGCCAAATGAGCCAACAGGTGCAATAGTGGCATGTCTGTTATAGGGGAAACCAACTGCTCTCTAATTGGACTAGACACCTGCTCCATGTGAGGGAACACATCCCTGATACTGAAAACATATGACAGGGGTTGTCATGAGCCCTAAGGGTGTAATGTCTGCTGGTGCCTCGCTAAATGTATATACTATGCTCACCAAACTGCCCAGTAAGCACTTCTCTTAATGTCCACACCCATATATTAATGTTACTCTCACTTTTGGTTAGAGAACCTTCTCTTTTCAGATGGTAGAAAACTTGGGGAAGACTCAGAAGGCACCATGGTGGTGAGAAGAAGTGACAGAGGAGTGCTCAGCACTGAAACATTTCAAACCTACCTTCCAAGGCTCAGGGTCCATTGTGGAAGAGGGGGCGAAAAGAATGTAAGAGCCAAAGGAAGAGTAAGACTCCTTACAATGTGCTCCTCCAGACACAAAATGGCCTGGATATCCATGACCTCACAGTGCCTGACACTACCTACATAAGACCATCATAATAGGAGGAAAAGATCATGACATCAAACTGAAAAGAGAAACTGATTGAGAGGGGGAGGGGATATGTTGGACAGTGAAGTTTCAAAAGGGAAAGTGGGGGGAGGGAGGGAAATAACATGGGATATTGTCTACAATTAAAGAAGTTGTCAATAAAAAATAATAATAAAAAGAGTTAACAATTATATTTCATCCTGGAATTCCATTTTAAGCACTCAGTACATAAAATGCTTCCATTACATTGAGGGCATGTAAGGCTTTAAGACAATTGACAAGTGCCAGATTACCTGAGATGGTACTGGCACAACTTGACTAAAAGAATAAGCAGGGCTTTTCTTTGTAGTCCCCTTGTCTGATGTCTCAATAATTCTCAATTGCACTAACTTTAGAGCCACCAGACAGGGCCATGTACAAATACCAACCTGCTATAGGATAGCAAGTTTGTAACTCTTTAATCTCCTCCAACTGTTTCATTTTGCTGAGTAAATGAGAAAGAAATACACATAAATTAGTACAGTTAAACACTATACATGTTTCCTAAAACAGTCTCCTTTTTCCTTGTCATCATTATGTTAGTCAAGGACTGTGAATGAATAAAATTGCTATGCTAAACAAATATGTGGGGAAAGTTTGCACAAGGAGTAGGAGCATGATGATAGGAGGAAGAGAGTTAGTGGGGTAAGGTTAAGCAAACCTAAGGATGGGTGGAAAAGATATAAGGAAGCCTGCTAATGGCAAATTTAACTAAAAAATAAAATAGTTTAAATGGAAGGACCTGGTGTGGATGCAAAAATCTGCTCCCAGAAGATATGGGTTATTAAATGAAAATACCAGTGTCAGGGTGGATTAACTTCTTCTGAGGAGTTTAGTTTGGACCTCTAAGGTCCTCCAAACAATACAGACATTTGCCACCTCTGTTACTTGTCAAAACCACATGGCAAGACTCTATTTGTGAAGACAGAACATGCTTTGCTCACAGACATAGAGAAATCAAGCAGGAACTAGAATGGAAGCTTGTTCCCTGCTGGCCAATTCTTATATTGTCAGAGGATGCTATATGCACTACTGGGAAGAATTGTCATCCAAAGTTATTCATCTGTGGTCTCTTCAGACTGGACTCCTTACAGGCCAGGAAAGATGTACTCATTGGTGTAATAGTGACAAGTCACTAATGGTGGGTAACCAAGTACTTTTTGGTTGGAAATGTAGCCTGATCCACAGGCAAGAACCCCTATTTGTCATTGCAAACCTGATCAAAAGCCCATGGTAGAAAAGGACACAGGTTCTAGAGAGGAAGCTACTGTTGCTGTTTTGCTAAATGCACTCTAAATAAATCTGTTCATTTATACCCATAGGTTAGTGTTATGTCAGCTTTGGTCAGAGAAGTTCCTTTTAGCAGTGGGCATCAGGAAGGACAAACACTCATAACTGGTTTAAGTACTGAGAATAGGAGACTCTTCAGTTCTCAGCTTTGAAACACCCATCCAGGAGCCAGGAGACAACACAAAAGAGAAGTGCAGAAATAACAAAAGAACTGAAGGAAGGAGTAGAGTGCTGTGGCACTGTCTTTGGAAGATGACATCATAGTTGTTCTCTTGAATACACAGAAGTTGTGTTTTCCAGCATAGGACATGAATAAAACTGTCCTATAAATGTCCTGTCATAGACAGAATGGCCATGATGCCTCAACTCCTCTCTGAGGTAATAGAGGTAAATAATATTAGCCAGGAGAGTGTGGCTCAACATGCTCAACCCTTCCATGATTATTTATATGTAATAAATAGTTTCTGAGGAAGGAAGATACATTTTTATAGTGGTATAGGCGTTCGTGCCATAAATGTTCTTTCTCCCAGGTTTTTGTGGGCAACCATAATGAAATTCATTGAATCACAAACATACAAAAAAAAAAAAAGCATGGAAGTAGAAGGGGGACTGGTTGGGCAGAGAGAAAAACAGCAGAAATGAGAGGATGTCAGGAAAGGTTAGAAGATAATGTGTCATCACATACATCATATACATAAATATATTTGCAATATGACTACCAAAAATGTTACTAGGTGATAAAGGATATGATAATATGATAAATGTATTAACCTTAGAAAACCTAGAAAACCCTTCATGTTTTCAAATCCTTTTTTTTTTTTTTTTTTTGGTTTTTCGAGGTGGGGGTCTCACTCTAGCCTAGTAGCCTAGGCTGACCTGGAATTCACTATGTTGTCTCAGGGTGGCCTTGAAGTCACAGCGATCCTCCTGCCTCTGCCTCCTGAGTGCTGGGATTAAAGGCGTGGGCCACCATGCCTGGCGCAAATACTTAACAAATATAAACAAATTTCACTCTTAATTTCTGAGAGACACAACACATGATTCTGCAAAGTGGATATATCTCTGTATGCTATCATTATAGTTGAAAGGGCATATTCAATATAACTTTTTGTTGAGTAATAACAAAGCATGTGAAGTATGTAGCATATTTTTTCTGATATTTCACAAGTTGGAATAGCATTGCTTTGTTGGTTTCTTTAATAACCCATTTGATAGGATGTTTCAAGGATTCATAGTTTTTTTTTTTTTTTTTTTTTTTTGAGAGAGAGGAGGGGACAGAGAGAAACGGAGAGAGAGAGGAAGAAGCAGAGAGAGAGAGAGAATGGGCGTGTTAGGGCCATTTTAGCCACTGTGTTTTAACTCCAAATGTGTGCGCCCCTTGTGGTAAAGTGCAGCATTTGCGCCCTTGCTTCATTTTTTTCAGTCTGGCTAAATGTGGGACCTGGAGAATCGAATGGGCTTGGCAGGCAGGCACCTTAAATGCTAAGCCATCTCTCCAGCCCCAGATTCATAGCTTTATAAGCATCCTTTCTCATCTTCTTTCTCTCTGTTCCTTATTTATCCTCAATCATACAGAGCACAGATTCTATGGTCCTTATAAGTCAAATGTCATCTTAGCATCCTCACAAATCACAGAAAAAAATTAATGATTTTACATGGACTATTCCACCTCAGTTTTCTGTACTCCATTAAAAAAATATATTTTCTTACAAAATCAAATATTTTGATTAATATCACCAAACAAGTTAGATTCATCCACAAGAAATGAGGGAATGTCCTTGGTGAATATGCCTACCACTCAACTGCTAATATCAAACTTGAAGACCACCAAGCAAGGAGTATTCTCAAAATGTAGAGTTCAGGCACAAAATTCTTTCCCTTCACTGTAGATAGAGTTTTATTAATAGTGATATGCTTTTGTTCCTGATCTAATGGAGAAATCCAGTAAGATGGACATTAAAAGAACAATTTTGCTGGGCTGGAGAGATGGTTTAGTGGTTAACGTGCATGCCTCTGAAGCCTAAGGACTGAGGTTCAATTGTCCGGGGCCCACATAAGCCAGAGGCACATGATGGTGCATGCAGCTGGAGTTTGTTTGCAGTGGCTAGAGGCCCTGGTGAACCCATTCTCACTCTCTATCTATCTTCCTCTCTGTCTCTAATAAATAAATAAATATAAATAAATTCAAAAAGACCCATTTTGCATTACGATAAACCCACCTCCATTTGGTGTTAGCTATTGAACCCAAAATATTTCTGATTAATCTTTGGTTAAGTCTGATTTGAGTTTGCCACTGACCAAACCTTATTGCAGAGAATTAACATGCCTTGCTTAAAATCACTGACATCTAAGTCATAGGGCAGGGTATCCAACTTGATTTCTAGGGCTTGCCTTTCTTCTATTTTCTTTCCTTTCACAATAGGGCACCCTCAAGACATGCAGAGATTCAACAGAGCTGGAATGGGTGGGCCACAGATGTTGCGTCTTCTTCCCCACAGTCCATGCCACCTGGCACCACCTGGCCTTGTGATCCACTGCCAGGTGGAAAGGCCACCTCATTCCATGACAATCAGGGCTTGGAATGAAAGCAGGGAAGTGGGCAGCTGCCCTTTCCTGTGTTCTGTTTTCATAGCAATTGCTGCTGAGATAATCAGATGTTTGTTCCAAGTGATAATTTATTGTTTGTTTACTCTGGCCATTTGATGCCCAAGCGAGGCCATGGCTGGCAACTTGAGAATTCAGCAGGGTGGCTGGTGACATCTGAGACAGGGGAGGCAAAATTGGCATGAAGAGATGTATTGAAAGCCAGAAATGAGCAGCAGGTGAGGCTCAGGACTCTCTGATATCTAAGGAGGAAAGGAAAAATCCCAGATATCAGACATTTATTCTGAAAAGCTGGGGTCTAGTTATCAAGAACAGAACTATCACTAAACAGAAGATCAAAACTCCCAAGTATGCCTCTTGGAAATCCCTTTTTTTTTTTTTTTTATTTCTCTCATCTGTAAAATAGAAGGATCGTAAATATAGATGTGATTATTAAATAACAAAATCTACTTATTTATTTTAAAAATACCTATTTATTAGTGTCTGTGCAAAGCAAGGGTCAGTTACAGCAGAAACAATGGAATAAATAAAGTGGGTAGCTGCTCACATAAAGTTTATAGTTTTGTACATACCACAAGCCATTAAGAAATTAATGGTTTTTATTCTAAGGTAAGAGTACCAACTACTGCTAAAAGTCCTACATGCAACTCTCCCCACTCTTAGCTGCTCATGTGTCAACATCTCCTGCCTCTCCTTTTACTGACCCCTTGATGTTTCCAGACAAGTCTTACAAGTCTTTAAGGGTCTATAGGTGCTGGTCTCCATATAATCTCACTTTGTTTGCAGTTCATCCAGCTCAACACTCAGCCTGCCTCACTGTGATGTGCTTCCTTCACTTGCACCAGACAAGATCTGATGCTAGGAAACAGTATGTCTCTAAATAACTCCTCACTCAGGCTTCTAGAATTTTAGTTTACCAAGTGCTCCCTTCCCCAAACACATGAACTAAAAATAAAACTCTATTCAAAACATTGCTACCTAACCTTTGCATTCATTTTACTGAACCACCACCTCACCCTTAACATAACATAATTAACAGAAAGGTAATAAGTTAATACTCTAAACTCAGGTTCAATGAGAAGAAAAAAGTTACCATTTTAATTCTTTTTATAGTCACAATTACTGGCACAATATTAGACACATAGCAGTTTTTTAATAGATAAACATTTACTTCATATGTAAATATTTGTTTACTATACATAAGAATGAATGATTAAACAAGTGAGTGTTTAAATAGAAACAAAACTTGTCTGAGATTGTTTTGAAGCTTGGAAAGAATCTTTAGCTAAGAAAATTTGTATAATTGTTATTTGCGATGACCTTATTTATAATTATAATCATCAGTACTCTTAGAGGACCTAGATGGTGCTTACTATGTCGGATTTTGGTAAACTTGTTTAGTTTCATACTTACTGAGTCTCCCTTTCTTATACTCATCACCTCAGTCATTCAATGTGATAGAATTAATTTTCTCTGATGGAAAAATACCTTTCTCTCTTGTGTATATTATACCAAATCAAATATGGCCTTCAAACACATTTGATGATACAATTATAGTACGCTGTGCTTTAATAGGGATGGTAAAAGTTAGAGGAAGTTTATTAATATTTGCATATATTGTAGACATGCTTTGTTTTTATCTGTGCATTTTGAAAAAGATGTGTTATGCATGTAATCAGACTGTGGCTAGTCAGACACTGGAGGTCAATCTTGCTTTGCATCCACCTTCATTCCAAAGACAGTTCAAAAACACATTATATATATTTAATAAGCTGCACAATGCCCCTGTGAACTGGGCACAGATCTCAATGTTATTGCACCAGGAATGAGAGCAATTTATTTTAGAGACCAAATGGCCAGGTTGGGAATGAAAGCAAGCTCCAAAATTGTCCCTGAAACATTATTTTATCTCTCTTAGTAATTGGACTTTCATTTTCTAAAACATGTACAAACCAGTTGGAAGAATTATGGGATACTTTCTGTGAAACATATTTGTGCCTTCCTATTATACCTTTTAAATTGTCTTGGGACACAATTATGGTATATCTGTCTAATAAAGATAATATTTCTCTGGGTAAGGATATAACTGATCAAGAAAGAATTAATAGATTTCAACTCAGTGCTGCATTATAACCTATACTGAGTCGCCCACTCATAATTTCCTCAATCTATATGTACAAAAATCCAAAACAAAGAGAAATAAACAGAGCATTTCAGGTAAACATTGTCATTGATGGGGAACATCAAGTGAAACCCAGAGCAATTTGGTCTTCAGAAGTTTCTCCTGGAGACTTTTGCAATTTGACTTGACAAATGAGCACAAATGATTTTGTTGCTTTCTCTGTAGAAGAGAAATAGTGAAATTCATTTGATAAATCTCAAAGGGTAGGTATTAGGATCAGATGCAATCATGTATATGGCTTCTTTTTTCCAGTGATGATAAATGCCATATTTATGGTAAAGGGAGTGTATCATCATTTGTTAAATAATTTCTTTTGCCCAAAGTGATCTGACATATTTTTCTTCATAAACATCACCATTTCCATAGGTCTTATACAAAATAGAGTTATCCATGGGTACCAATAACATATCTAAGCTAGGCATTAACTTCAACTACAGATACAAGAATGAAGGTGATTTCAAGATCATGGTCAAGCAATGGAGTGTTATGGATAGTGACACTAATAGATATTATATGTGTGTGGGGGGTGGAGAGAGAGAGAAAGACTAGTAGATACAAAATTATACACATAGATGAACATGTTATATGGAGAGAGGGAGAAAAAGAGATGTTTAAGACTTAATAATAGTAAATGCTTTGTGCTAAAAACATGGCTCAAGGAAATTCGTGGAAGAGGGGGCAGAAAGATTGTTAGAACCATGAGTTGGGTCATTGTACACAGACTCATTGCCTCTCCTCCATAAATGATGGCTACCCCCATAAGGCAAGACCCACATTACCAATGGGGGGAGGACAGGGAGAAGGCTAACAATGACCATCATGGCTGTATATATACTATATACATAACTAATAAAAATTAGCTTATATTTTAAATACTATTATAAAACTAAAATGTATTATTTTAAATAATTACAGCTTCTAGTTTTTATAAAAACATAGCTCTGAGAATGGTTATTCCCATGTATTTTCAAGTCTAAGAGATGTTTAAAACATACTAAACTATACATGTTGGATTCAATATAGCAGTCACTCTGCCAGTAATTCAAATGTAATATTTTACTATGAACCCTTGGTCATCTCAATTTTGGGGGGAGTTCTAGTAAAGAGTTACTTGCCTTTTTCTCTGCAGGGAAGGATAGGGAAGGTTGTAAAAAACTATTATTTTAAATATTCACTCAGCAAGTGTCTTCATATTTATGAGAAAAATCAGTGAATTAATTTTTCATTGAGGAATTAAAAATTAAGATTTTGAGTGAAGATATTAAAACATAGTTATTATTCTATCCAATGTACATAATAATCCTCTTAAATGAGTATTTCCCCATTTTACAGATATGGAAATGTTTAAATTTTGCATTTTTTCTTAAAACACAACAATCAAGTAAAAGACACTGTAATTAGCAACAGAGTTTAATGCCCCAAAAAGACAGACAAAAGTTTACATTTTATTAGACAAATGAGCATATGTGCATATGTGGGAGTGGGGATTTGGGTGTGAGCATGTGAAGTATCTCCTGTGCCAAGGCCCTTGTACCACTGTACTTTATTCTCAACATAGAATAAGATAACTCCTTTTGAAATTGAGGTCACATTATTTCTTTCCTCTTTCAAGAGTGTCTTCTCATCTCTTAGGAACAAGGAATGATTTCTAGCAGTGATGCAAAGTCTCTATATGCCATTTTTTTGTTGTTGTGTTGTTTTTTTGTTTTTTGAGGTAGGGTCTTTCCTCTGTAGCCCAGACTAACCTGGATGAAATTCACTATGTCGTCTCAGGGTGGCTTTGAACTCATAGCAAACCACCTACCTCTGCCTCCCCAGTGCTAGGATTACAGGTGTGCACCCCCATGCCCTGCTTGCCATTATCTTTTAAAACCACTTACCTCTTCCTCCAATCACTCACACTACTAAGAGTCTGATGCTGTCCCCCAGATGCAGCAAGCATGTTCCTACTGTAGGGCCTGTCCACCTCAGATCCAATTTATTAAATCCTGTATCCTTTAACCTCTCTTCAAATGTCATCTTATGAAAGACAGGTGCCCTCACCACCACCACCATCATTACATGCAGGGCCTATTTCATTCTTTCACTCCACTTCTGTGTCAGTAATCTCTGATGTCCATCCATAGTCCAACTTCACTATTTTTAATTATTACCTGTTTTGTCTCATTTCAATGCTAGTCATCATAGAGTCAGTGGCTTTGGTTATTTTGATTTTTGAGACATACACAGAACCAACAACAATATAGATACCCTACTGCCATCCTAATGAATCATATATAAATGTAAGAAGTAATTTGAGATAAATCCAGCTTATCTGCTATAACAAAAAGGGGATAATAACTAATTGGGCATTATTTAGATAAATTACTGAGAAAAGAGAAGTTATTTTATAGTATTCAAACCTCAAACTATAAAAAGAAGAAATTGGGTTGGAGAGATGGCTTAGCAGTTAAGGCACCTGCCTGCTAAGCCTAAGAACCCGGTTCCAATCACCAGATCCCACGTTTAGCCAGATGCAAAGTGACACAAGTGCGCAATGCCGCACTTTCCCACAAGGGGGCGCACACATCTGGATTTCGTTCTCAGCAGCTGAGAGACTGCTGGCACACCCATCTCTATCTGTCTCCTTCTCCTTCTCTGTCTGTCTCTTTCTGTGTCTCTCTCCAAAAATAAAAAAATAAAAATAAATAAAAATAAAATTAAAATTAATTTTTTTTAAAAAAAGAAGAAATTTTTTATAATCAGTGAGAAGAGAGTATTCTACTTGGGAGGAAAAGAGCTAGTAGGAAACATTAGCAGGGACTAAACTCAGCTTGCCTGAGGGTCAGGAAGGAGGTCAGCATGGCTTACAAATAAGAGGACAAGCAGGAAAGAGTTAAAAAGGCTAAGAGGAAAGACAAAGGTCAGCACGGGGTATCAGGAACCTTCATAAGAAGATGAATTTAGTTCTGAGTGTAATGAGAAATTTCATTCACACATGTGGAGGCAAACTGCTGAAGGTTGTATGCTATCACAATGATAAAGATAACAGAGATGTGTCCTTCCTTTACCACCTTTTTAAAATGAAATTTCCTTGTAAAACCAAAACCCAACCAAGCAAAGCAATCTTGTCAGGTGAATATGACCTGCTTTTTCACATATTTGCTCATAAGTGAGCTGCCTACAGATTCCACTAGAAAAATCAATATGTTTCAGTTTTTCTCTGACATAGAGATCTTAGTGGGTTCCTTTTATTCAACTAAAAAATTGCTTAATAAATACTCAATATTTCTCTATATAAAAGAGGTACAGGCAAATTTTTATTTTAATTTTGTATGAAAAGTTTAGATCCATTGCTCATCCATTTTGTCTTATACTTTCAGAATCCATTCAATATTTACACTGCATACAATTAGATTATTATAACTCATAACATTAAGACCCTTTCAGCAAAAGAAATAATGCAAATGTGAACAAAATATCTTGAAGACCAGTGGCAAGTGCTTAGAGATATCCATATTTGGTAAGCAAACAAAGGAGCACCAAGAGTAGAAAAAAAAAACCAGCTTATTTGAGAAATAAAGAACTCAGCATTGTTTACTTTGTTATTTATTTATTTATGACAGAGAGAGAGAGAGAGAGAGAGAGAGAGAGAGAATGGACACACCAGGGCCTCCAGCTACTGCAAATGAACTCCAGATAATGTGCCAACTTGTGCATCTGGCTTACATGGGTCCTGGGGAATTGAACCTGTGTCCTTTGGATTTGTTAGCAAGTTCCTTAATCACTGTTACAGTCAGGTTTTCTTTGCTGACAAAAATTACCCAACCAAGAGCAGCTTTTGGGAAACAAGTGTTTATTTTGCTTACAGGCTCAAGGGGAAGCTCCATGATGGCAGGGGGAAATGATGGCATGAGCAGAGGGTGGGCATCACCCCCTGGCCATCATAAGATGAACAATAACAACAGCAGAGTGTGCCAAATACTGGCATGGGGAAACTGGCTGTAACACCTATAAGCCCACCCCCAATAATACACTGCCCCCAAGAGACTTTACTTCCCAATTGCTATCAGCTGGGGACACTAGCATTCCGAATACCTAGGTTTATGGGGGACACCTGAATCAAACCACCACAAGAGCTAAGCTATTCTTCCAGCCCCTTTTACTATGGTTTTGTAACCTCTTGGAAACAATAATCCTTCTAAGTGGAAACACATATAAGGATGTGTGTTTGTGTATTTGCACTTATGTACTTTTGGGTGTGTAACATTTTCCCCCATTTTCAGTTACTACCCATTAACCCATTTACAGATTCTATTGGGACCAGTTATCCTAGGACTTATATATAGGACACATAGATGCAAAGGAGACACACCTGACATGTAGGTGTGCCTTTTCTCTTATTGAAATCCATATGCATAGTCTTGCTTAAGTTTTTATTTATGTTGAGTGCATAATGTTGCCATGAGTAACTCTAGGAAAAAAAATTAAATGATTTATTTCATTCATTTCATTTCACATAGTGTTAGGTTTCTGAGTTCAGAGTGCTAACCATTACACTGTGGAACTATGGATTATTGATGGCCTTCATAAAGACAGATTATATTGAGTTCATAGTATATTTTGACTATATTATTCCTCCATAATATCCTGTTTATTTCCCCTCCCATCCATTAGTGTCATTTCTTCCCTCAGTCTACAGTATATTTTCATGTCTATCTCTCCTTATCTCTTTTTCTGTCATTATATGATTATATGTACTCATAAATGAAAAAAAAATAGTTGTAATATTTGTCTTTCTGACTCTGGCTTTATTTTACTTTAATGTAATATCTCATGTTGCAGAATTTTCTAACCAATAGCATAATTTAATTATTTTTGGCAGAATAGAATTCTGTTGTATAGATGGGCCACATTTTCTTTATCCATTCATCTGTTTGAATGCAATTAAATTCATTCCATATCTGTTATTTTCAATGGAGTTGTAGTAACATAGATGTTCACATATAAAAATTTTGAAAATATGATGACCTCATATCATACTGAGTTTCTAGACTTGTGTCTCTGATACCATTCACTAAAAGAAAAAAGAACAAAGAAAAATTAAACTTCTTGAATAAATGTCTGATGCTAGAATTAAGGCAGGACATGTAAGGAAAAACTTTAGAGCATTTTTTAGTGCAAAAAGAAAAGCCATACTCAAGAAAACAAAACAAAGAAAATAAATAGTGATAGGCTTGCAGATATCAAAGGAAACATTGGAGTCAAGTGTGGCTCCTACTTGTTAAAGCTGAAAACTTTCATAACAAACTACAA
Organism: Orientallactaga sibirica; assembly: GCA_036365145.1. Taxonomy (NCBI): domain Eukaryota; kingdom Metazoa; phylum Chordata; class Mammalia; order Rodentia; family Dipodidae; genus Orientallactaga; species Orientallactaga sibirica. The sequence goes on from JAEOAD010000034.1 coordinate 17,364,864, forward strand.
TCATACTGGACAACAAACCAAATAACCAGTCAGTAGGAATAAAAATACAGGACTGCATAGATACATTAATAAGGAAAGTGGAAAATTTTCACATGAAACAGATTTCAAAATTTGTGGAACAATTTACTATCCAACAACTCTACTACTTATGAATGTTCTGTTACTTCCAAAGAACACATCATCAAAAGGGAAACATTATAAGATTATTGTGGAACCCACTGGCAAATATGACCTTGGATAGTTCATCAAACTCAGTGTCCAAAATAGTATACAACGTTAACACTATCTGTGTCGGTCTGATATAGTGAAAGTGGCATTTTACCTCTAGTTCTCCAAACAAATAATAACCAATTCATTCATGAGACAAACATCATAGTCCTTGCACTGAAATAACTCTACAACATAAAGGTTGTGTCTAAGTCAGCTTGGCTGCAATAAAAAGAACATAAAATAGGGCCAAAAATTGCTTTTTAATTTTCTGGAAAGCTTAGTGTCCAAGACTCTGGTGCCAATATGCCCAAGCTGTAGTGAATGTTTTTCTTTTCTTTTTTTATTAGTTATCTATATAATGTGTATACAGCCATGATGGTACCATATTAGCCTTCTACCTGTCCTCCCACCTCAGCCATTGTGTGTCTTGCATTGTGGGGGTAGCCATCAGTTATGGGGGTGAGGCAATGTCTCTGTGCATAATGACCCAACTTATGGCTCTAACAATCTTTCTGCCCCCTCTTTGGCGAATTTCCCTCACCCATGTTGGGATCATTTTAGGTCCATTTCAGTGATGAAGTCATGGGAGGCTCTGTGTCTCTGTATCTCTAGTTTGGTAGGGGTTGAGTGTTCTCTGAGTCGATCTCCTTCACCCCTGTGCTGATACCAGGCTCACTGAGAAAGCAGCACTCTTGCTCATTTCCCTAATTATTCTATGGCTTCAGCTAATGTCAGCTTGTTGTTTTATCTTATTGTGGCTATGAAAAGAGAGAGAGATCTTGCTCTTTGGCACCTGTTTTTATAAAGGCATGCATACTGTCACTAGGTGTTGACCCTGAAGACCATCTAAATCAAGTTGCCTATCAAAAGACCCTTTTTATAAATACTGTCATTGGGGCACTAGCCTCAGCATATGAATTTGGGGAGATATAAATCAGTTGATTGTATTGATCAAAAAGAAGAATATCTAATAAATTGCCACAGCTGAAATGAACCGAATGAACTATGATGACTAAAGGATAAAGTATCATGAATAGGCCCATGGCAACAGGATATTAAGTAACAACTAAGAATATCTGAATAAAATGTGAACATTAGTAATCAAAGTATGGGCTCATTAACACTAGTCAGCAAATGTACAGTAATAACAGTAGGAAAAACTGACTGGAATATCTGAATTCTTTGAACTACCTTGGTAATTTTCAGTAAATCCAAAGTTAGGCTAGAATACAAGGGTTTTTTTTGTTTTTGTTTTTGTTTTTGTTTTTTTTGTTTTTAATCTGAGTAGAAAATTAGAAAGTCATTTTAAAAGCTTAAACTAAGACATCCTAGTAAAATGCAGATCCTTTTCTCATTTGGACTCATAATCCATTTTAAATATCCCTTTCCATCCATTTCCTTTGAGACCACTCTGTGGCAAATGTCTCTGTAGGTTAATTAAGTGGCTGTTGTGTTCATGCTTTGTGTGTGTGTTTTCAAAGCATTAGCATATGGCTACTAAGCACTCTTTTATTTATTTAATTTTATTCTTACTGGCTACTTCACCTTTTGCCCCTCCACTTTAAATTACAAAGTGCTGGGTAAGTTCCCATTGGCCCTTTTATCAGCTATTATTATTAGGTGGCACTTGTATTGTGGCATCTTTATCACTGTGCAGGCATTAGCTGATTAATATGTGTAGTACCCTTCTAACATGACTATTCCATTCACTTTTTTTATAGTGAAGATAACTAACAGCTAAGTGGCTTTTTCAACCCTTTATCAATGGTTCATTGGGATCTTAAGTAAATTATTAACCCTGGTTACTAACAGAGATAGAGAAGGATGCTTGACAAAATATTGAAAATAGTGTCACTCAACCCTTTCACATACTTATAACTTCTCCTTCAGACATTCTAATACCTATGGGAATATTTCCAATGCTAAATAATGTGCTCTTCATAAGATAGCTCAGCTAAAAGGTGATTATAAAAGAAGGATAATTATGGAGATTGGAAGTATTGACATAGGCATTGCTGTTCTTAACAGAAATCAGTTGGTTGGACATGATGGCACCTCCCTATAATCCCAGTACTCAGAAGGCTGAATCAGGAAGATAGATAGTTCAAATGCAACCTAGGCTACATGAGACCCTGTCTCAAAATTTTTTACCAAAAACAAAAAAGAAAGAAGGAAGAAAGAAACAAAAGAAAGAAAGAAAGAAAGAAAGAAAGAAAGAAAGAAAGAAAGAAGATGAAATCTCCATTACTGCATTATCCTGTAGTTTGAAGTCATAGCTGGTTTTCATATTCAAATATATTTTAAATGATTCTTCTGGATAAGTTTTCAATAACTGAAGCAATGGTATACATGTTAATTTTATCCTAACTTATTAGCTTAATAGTTGTCTTATATGCACAAGTCTTTTTTTCATTTTATTACAAAATTTTAAATATTTAGATGGTGGTATGGTATTTTAAAACAATGTGTTATAATTAAGTTAATAATTTCATTTTCTGGGGTTGGTTCCTTCCTAATGATATAACTGTGTTTACTAAATTTCCTTAGGATGGATCTTCAGAGATGGAGCTCTAGAGTCAAAATGTTTAGCCTGTTAATATGATTAATATGTTTTATAAATCATTAATATTTACTAGTAACAAAGTTCACATGTTTATTTTAGTTAAGTAGGAATATTTATTGTTGTTTACTGACTGGTTTCCACCCCATAAACTTACGGGAGATATACAAAAAAAAAAAAAAAAAAAAAAAAAAAGAAAGAAAGAGGAAGGAAAGAAAGAAAGGAGAGAGAGAATTCATATTTTATGCGTCTATTATGATCATTGCCTTTTCTATGTATGTGGATCTTATAAATGTATTTGGTATGATTCAAGATACAAACATCTGGATGTATATTGTTCAAAACATTCAGAAAAATATTTATGATGGCTATAAATTTTCAAGGGTATAAAATTTTAAGAAATGGTAAATTGGCTAAAGGTATAATACAGAGGTAGACCTAGCACTTAATGCGCATAAGGCACTGAGTTCAATCCCATTGCACTGAAGAGATGGAAGAGAAGGATGTGGGAGATAAAGAAAGAAAGGGAGGGAGGGAGGAAAATTAATAGTAGATAACCTAATAAAAGATGAAATTCAAAACCAAGCTGGTAGAACTCTTCAGCAACTGTCAAGCTTTGTACTGTCTATTACTGCGACATAGAAAATATATCATTCTGAGAATGATGCATATATAAATTGCTGTAACATAGCATGAACTATTCCAAAGAAAAAGGTGTAAAATTTCTTATTTGCTTAAGGGGATGAGCCCCACATCAGAACATAAAGGGGGAAGGAATTATCCCATAATTGCCAACATTAACTATGTGCAGCTCTTTCCAGTTTTGAACATGTGCCTTCATCTATAAAATAAGGAAAAATAATATCTTCCCCCAAATAGTTTATAAGGATACAAATAATAACACAAATAAAGTCTATAAAGCATGTTATAATTCTAGCTCCAATATCGTCCTAACAAATCCTACTTTCCTTCCTTCCTTCCTTCCTTCCTTCCTTCCTTCCTTCCTTCCTTCCTTTTTCTTTCTTTCTTTCTTTCTTTCTTTCTTTCTTTCTTCTTTCTTTTTCTTTCTATTTCCAAATGAAACTGCATACTTTTTAAACATGGGTATCATGTCAACCCTCCCATATTTTCTCTCTCTATGCAAAAATATAATTTTCTTTTTCTTCCATTTCTTCTTGTACATAAATTTCAAGCACCTTGCTATGACAACTCTACAGCTTCTTATCATGCCCATTGTGATGGTTTGAACAAATGTCCTCCATTAGATTCAATTTCAGTAAAGCTTTAGATCTCCAGCAACCTGTCTGGAGGAGGTGTCACTTTGGGCAGATTCTAGGGTACAGCCCTAAGGTGTGTTTAGGGAATTCCAGTTTAAAGATATGCAAAGTGCTTGAGCTTTGTCTGGAGATCCTGGAGTGTGATTGCTTGCTTGTAGTATTGGTGATGACTTTAATCTGTGCTTGGACCTGTGAAAGTGGTCCAGCCTTTCCTGCCATTATGGAACTTTTTGTAAGCTTCAATAAGTCCCTTCCTCCCATAAACTATGTCTGGTCTGGAGGTTCATCCCAGCAAGCGGAAGCATTTCCTTATTCTTGGCAAATTTCTAAAAATGCTCTATCTTGAAATTTTCAACTTCCTTTTCAAAAGCTTCATTTATTTCTTTTCCTCAGTTCCATTAAACTTAAAACATAATGTATGAGGATGACTTACGTAGAATCTAAAAACAGTTTTCTCTTTTCTTAAAACGCACTTTACCAACTCTCAGGACACTCTGGTCTATAAAGTCTTTAGTTAATTCCATGCCATAGCATAGTTCATGCATCTTCTTCAAACAAAAACCTTTAAGGAAATTCAATAGCCATCAACAGGTAAAATCATTAAAAACTATCATTTCAGCCAGCACTTCTTTTCTCATCTATGAATACTCTCCTGCTAATGCATTTCTCAGAACTATTGGCTTTCACAATAACCAGAGTAAATAACCACTTGATCTCTCTGTCCCAGTATAGGTAATATCAATAATTTCTCTACTCCCATCTATAGATTTCTCCATATTGTATTTTTCTGTAGGAGAGTTGGTAAGTCCCCTGATCATGTACCAAGTAACATCACATCCTGTTGTGGCTTTGCTTAGAGGACATGGGTGGTATGAGCACATAGTTTCTGAAGGGGGTTCTTACCTTATCCTCATTGTCCTTCAACATGGCCCCAAAACAAAGAATTGACTTTGAGAAGAGGAGAACAAGATCTTTTGTGTCTTACACTTACAGGTTTTAACTTAGGGATGGATATGGAGATGGTAACATTTGCTTTTTAAACTTGCTCACTAGTATTCTTCAAGACCAAAAGAAGGCATGATCTAATATCATTTATTTATTTATTTATTTATTTATTTATTTATTTATTTTTTTCCTGGGGGCTTGTGTCTCTCATGCTAGTCCAGGCTAAGCTGGAATTAACTATGTAGTCTCAGGGTGGCCTTGAACTCAAGGTGATCCTCCTACCTCTGCCTCACGAGTGCTGGGATTAAAGGTGTGTGCCACCACGCCTGGCTAATTTAGCTGAGAGAGCCTGCTCTGAGAGGGTAATAACAGAGGTCAAAGTATTTCCCCTACAGAAATGACTTTAGACACTTATCCATAAGGAAGATAGATCCTCCCTGTTGTTCACACCTAGATATCAAGGAGAAAGCAACTGAAGGACCAAAATAGATTTATAGAAAATGGCCCTCATCCTGGGTCTAAGGATGTGATGGTTAACTTTGGTTATAAACTTTATTGGATTAAAAACCTCTTTGGGTGTGTTTGTGAGACCATTTTCAGAAAGGATTAATTCAATGAGGAACTCCTGCTCTGAATGGGGGCAAGGCACCATCCTCATAGGCTAAGGCCTCTCAGACTGACTAGAAAGGGGTAAATGAGAACCAGCAGTCCCCAGTCACTACTTTCCAATCTGTCTAGATGTGAACGAGCAGCCACCATAGCTACAAACTGCTCCTGCTATCACATTTTCCCATCTATGGACTGAACTCTCAAACAGGAATAAATCATTTCTCCTTTAAGTAGTTTATGTCGAGTATTCGGCCATAACAATAAGAAATGACACTAATAAATACAGGTTGAGGCTAAATAGGAATTTTCTAGTAAGGTCACAATTTTAGGATATAGAGACTTTTCTCTACTGGCTTGTGTTGTGAAATTTCCATAGCATAGTGATTAAAATAATATAGGATATTGGCAAGGTTTTCCAAGCTTGGCATTTTTTTTAAGACAGAGAAGAAGGCTGAAATAAATACCAATGAGAGAGGTTTAGATAGGGTCACAGATTTGATAAACTGCTTGCTGTATTTTGATGTAATTCTTTTTTACCTTCAATACAGTCTAGAGAACAGCACTCATAATTACCTTTCACAAATAAAAGAGCTGTAGTACATATTTAAATGAGTTTCCCAATATCAAATAATTTACTCAGAATTAGAATCAAAGTCTATGTCACGCACCTCGTATGTTCTTTTTGTATAATTTTGGAATTTGAATTCTTTTTTTAAATTTATATTATTCTAATTTTACATTCATATTGGTGACTCCATTATCCTCCTCCCTGTCCTCCCCACTCCAAAGAGACCCTCATCAATGGGGAATGTGGGTCATGCATTGTGGGGGTAGTCAAGAGTTATGGGGGATAGGGCAAGTCTCTGTGCATAATGCCTAACATTCTTTCTGCCCCCTCTTCCATGAATTTCCCTGAGCCACGTTGGGATCATTTTAGTTGTATTTCAGTGGTGAGGTTTGGGGAGGCTCTGTGTCTCTGGATATCTGGCTTACTAGGAGTTGGATGTTCTCTGTGTTTATCTCCTTCAGCCTTTTTCTGGTGTCATGATCACCGAGAAAGCTGTACTCTTGCCCTTTCACTACATTACTCTATGGTTTCAGCTGGGACCCTGGTGAGATGTGATAGGCTGATCTTCCCTTCAGGTTCATCATCCATCTGAAAAAGATAAGCAAATTCCCCAATGGAGAGAGTAGTTAGTACTAGATAGATGGGATAGCCATAGTTATTTTAGAGAGAATTTTATATGCATAGGCCCTCTTCTAGCCCACATTTGGTGGGAGCTTGATCTTGGAGACTGGGCTCATTTTTTTGTGCATGGTTTTGAGTTATTTCCCAGTTCCACCAATGAGTTCCATTCCACTGAGTGAAAATCAAGAGCAGTTGGTTACCCGCCATGGCTGTGTGCCACTACTGCACTTGTTTGAGTTACGTCATGTTGTTTCCTGCTTGGTAGCTTAGACTGTGAGTTATTTGGACAGATGTTGATCATTTTCCCCCAGTTGCTCGTGTAGCACCCTCTGACTGACCCTCTTCCAGATTCTGACCAGGTCTCCACATGTTTTGTCTTACCTGCATGTTGGGGGTTCCCCCTAGGGCCAGCCCAGGAGGGATGGCAGGATCTCTGCAGAGTTGAGGGTGAGAGGCATGGAGTCACAACACAGACTCCGGGAGTTGGGTGGAAGCAGCTGAGGGTGAGCTGCCACAAACTCATTTATTCAAGGAAGTGTAGGGGGTTTTAAGGGGCTTGGCTGGCCAATTATTGTATGGGGTGGTCCCCTTTTTGTGACCTATGACAGCTTGTCTCCAGACAGATCATCTCGTAGCAGGTTTCTCGAGAGAATGGGACTGTAGCTGTTGTCATGCCAGGCCTGCGCAGGATGCCATGTTCACAAAAGCCACTTCCTGGTTTCTTTTGCCATGTGGTCTGGCTAGAGCCAGATCTGCATTGTGCCATACACCCGTGTATGCTGTCTTTGACAGTAGGGTCTTACCATTAACCTTTGGTAGGTAATCAAGAACTCTGACAGAAATCTGTGTTTTTTTTTTTTTTTTTTTTTTTTTTTGTGAAACCTTATAGGTCTCTCAGATCAACTGCTCATTGTGAAAGTTAACAGTAACCCCGTGCTAGTGCTGGGAGTTATAAGTCAGTGCCAAAGGAAGGTGAGAGAAGAAAAATACAGGTAATATAAAAGAGAAAGTGAGTATAGAGAGGAGAGGGAGAGAGAGAGAGAAAGAGAGAGAGAGAAGGCGAAACAGGAAAAGATTAAGGTTGGTCTTCATGATGTTCTCTCCAGTTCGCTGTGGTTCAGGTGTTCCCTCTGTGGGCCTGCTGAAGGCTCAATGTTTAGCCTGTTGTTCAAAATATAGGGTTTTATAGTATAATTTCCTTTTTGGTCCCTATTTGTGTCCCCTCACCCTTACTCTCCCTCCCATCCTCTTGCTCCCTCCCACCCTTATTCTCCCCCATCCCACCCTCCATATTGTCTGGTCTTCAGGGTACTTATTAGGTTTGGCAGCATCTCAGGTGGACTCAGGTTAGGAGGAACAGATGAATGAGACGATGTGACAATTATCTTTTTGTGATTGAGTGAGCTCACTGAGAATGATCTGTTCCATGTTAGACTATTTAAGTTATTTTTCCACTTCCTCTAATAATTTTAAAGCATACCGATCATATTATCTTTGTATGTTTATTGCTTAAATAAGCAATGACAAAAAACTGGAACCCCACTAGAGAAATTATGAAACATTTAGTAGCTCATGGAAACACCTTGGATTTTATGTTTTCTTTATCACATTGAGACAGTGTATTGCATTAACTTATGACCTCTACTGCTCCTTCTGACTTTGGAAGTCAATGTGAAACTACAACCTTCAGTGACCAAATTTAACATTCCATATGAAGGTCAGAACTGTTTACCTTAAATAAATAATATACTTACTGATTAACTCATGTCGGACTATCTATGGTTATCTGTGTCTGTGCTTCCATTATTTCCTAAACTCTAGTTTTCAAACTTTACACATAGAAGGGTTAAAAATACCCTGTCTTAATTTTTAACCATACTCATAATTTTCCTGAGTCATGACTTCTTCATTTTGTTATGGATAAGGCTAAGTAGATGTATCAAAATTTATATAACTATCCATAAAATAAATAAAACAACAATCAATGTCCCTAAGGTGATGGCACATTAGTGACATGGGGTCTTTCTATGTTGTTTTCATCCATGTCATTCATACCTGATAAAGATGCCTTCTTGTTTTAGATGCAAGGGGAGGATCATGAATCCTTACTGTAGAAGATATTTATAAATAAACCTAAAGTATCAGACATCATTTCTGTTCTTGTTCCTCTAAATAGTAAAGAAGGATGGGAAATGTGTGCTCAGGAAGAAGAAAGTTTTGCTAAAAATGTTATTAATGTCCTGCTTTTGTGTCAGCTTATGGTTCTCCATAGTCTATAACTCTAGGACATGGATAACTGTGCAGTGTTTGCTAAGACTGACCTATGAGCAAAACAAAATATTTTGTTATTTTCCTTGAGGTTTTTTAGATATTTCATCAGTGAATGACACAGACTATACCTATAATGCTTAAAATAGACATCCTTGACCTGAATCAACTTCTATTCCTACATCTAGCTATTCTAGTACTATTGTCCCTCTTGTAGTTCCTATTTTTGGTAGTTCTGATAAGTTACTATTATACCAGTTTCCTTGGGACTCTATGGGTTTTAATTTTCTAACTTTTCCCTTAGGTAATTTCTAGATCATTCTATTTTTTTTTCTTAAAGGTCACTGAGCCAGCAGTACCTGATATGCTCTCCAGTGAAGATGTCAAATTTAATTATAGACTCATCACAGTACTTTAGTATCACAACTTCTTCTAATGTCTCTGATGACAGCCATGTTTTACTCAACACAAAGTCAAGAATAGCTCCTTGTCTTGTAAGTTTAGTGAGAACACTTCCTAGAAGCAATTGTTTTTGGCACTGTGGAATTAATTCCACAATCTATGTCCCAATGTGACACTCATCATTACAATATTATTGCATCTCATTGCTTTCTGAGCATTTTGAATCCACAGACCCTTTTCCTTTTTCCATTTCCATTGACACATGGCTTGTAATTTAGTGGAATGTTACATAAGTAGGTTAAAATTTTAGTTGTGAGGGATTGTCCTCCTCACTGGAACTGACTGATTCAAACACGACTACACAGTGAAAACCTATATCCCATAGAAGAGGGCCTTCAAGATGATGGAGTAGAGGAGAGGGGACACAAGAAGATAACCCAATGTGAATTGATCAATTTGTAATATATTCTCATATTAAAGTTGCAAATATAATTTTAAAAGAATCATAACCAAAAGTGAATATAAAGGTGGGGCAAAAGGATAGTGGTATAGAGGGTACTGGAATTGGAGACAAGAGGAGGAGGGGCATCGAAGGAGGCATGGGAATCAACAAAAATTAACTATATTTGAAAAACTCCAACATTAAGGATACCTAAATCTTTGTATGTCAACTAAAAATCAACAGATAAATAAACATATTAAGAAGTATTTCCACCTATGTCACTTATAGAATATATGACCTTCAGTACTTCAATTAACATTCATGACGCTCAATTATATATGCACACTGTTGCTATTTTGAGCCTTATATAAAATAACAAGGTAAAAATCCCCAGAGCATTTCTCACAAAATACAGTGTGTAAAACAATATTTTCAATTTCTTCTTAGGTGAAGGTGCCCATAAAACCAAATTCATAGGTTTAATTTCTCTATACCATAGGGAATCACACCAAAATTGGATAGATAAATGAAATTGTATTGAAACATCACAAAATATTATTAAAAAATTCTGTATAATACACCTTAAAACAGAAGAGTTTTAAGTTACAGTTTAATGAAACCTCTTACCTTCAACTGTGTACAGGAGCCTTTCCTGTGAATAGTAGGAACATGTAGGTAACTATAAAGTTCCATATTTTCAGTCTATTTATAACTTAGAAAGGAGAATTGAGTTGTCAGGTGGAGTGTTTACTTGTATAAAGAGGCCAGCAGAGCTCTTGGACAAGGCTTTATGTGACCTAAGTCATGGGAGAATTAGTACAATTTTGTTTGGTATATATGGTAAATTATCTGTGAAATTTTCTTTATCTTGAATTAATGTTTAATTCAAGTAGGATTAATTGGATTCCAATGAATTCACTCTTGCATGTGAAGAAAATCTTCAACACTTCCAATATTTTGTACCAGAAACCCCACGATAGGATAATAATTAAGAGATTTGCCATTAGTCATCTTTATTAAAATGTAACAATCAAGGTATCAAAATTAACACAGCTCATGGCTAACCCTTTCATTTCTGAAGATTTTTCATCTAGGAAAAGGTTAGTTCCCCTTCCTTATTGCAAGCAAATTGATATCATCTGTATATGTGGTTATGAATTCATTTCTTATTTATTGCCTTCTCTGTTCCTGCTCCTCCTCTGGAACAAAATGACAGAGAATCAAGTTTCAGTGGAGTGTGTTCTAATAATAGAAACAGAGAAAACATAATGATAATATATGCAGTAAAAACATATACAGTATGCAGGTACATATATATCACAACAAGTCATTAAAACAAAGGTAAAAGAAGAATGTATTCAAGTTAAGATAACAGGTGTCTGGGTAGGGTAATGAAAACATCTGCAGTTTTCAGTAAAGGAATCAAGGTAGATGTCTTTGAGGAGGTAACATTTCATTAGCTTCATTACACTTAAAGATGTGCAACAACCACTCACTAGAGAATTTGTGAAAATTTTATGAAAATTGTCAAAAGTATGAATGTGGTCCTATGTCATAGAACAGCTAAAATGCTAGACAGCCTGGAGAAAAATTTAACAGGATTGAATATATCGGGGTTGCAAAGATGGCTCACCAGTTAAATATGTTTGTTTGAATAAATGACAGCCTGGGTTCATTTCCTCACTGCACACATAAAGTCAGATGCATGTTTTGCATGCATCTGGATTTTGGTTGCAGGGTCAAGGGGCCCTGGGACACACTCTCTCTCTCTCTCTCTCTCTCTCTCTCTCTAGTTCATTCACAAACTCTCTACTCATGCTAATTAATAAATAAAATGTCTCTAAAAAAGGAAATATTGGAAAAATGCAAATGTTAAAGCAATAATTCGGTGGTGATGGTAGATAAACAGTTACTTGTATATGTTTGTAGACTCTAGCTTCTCATAGGGATGAAATGTGGAACTAGTGCAGTGCTTTGAACAGTAAATTGATGCAACTTGACTTGCACTTCAGATCACTCTTATACTAAAGAAAGCCAAAGAAGGCAAGTGAAATTGGCTAGTATACTAATCAACATTAAATAATGGGGATATTGACCATGTGTTTGATGGATTTGGGACATATTACAGTGTTAGACCAATGAATTTTGTGATACATTCATTTTGATGGGTGATGTAAAATGGAGAGAGAAGATAAACATCAAACAATCCAAAGGAGGAACTATACAACTTACATGTTAATTTTGAAGGGGATAGTAGATTTTTGGAGAAAGATTGATTTATTTTCAGCATTGTCATGGACATTTGAATAGACATGACTCTGATGTCAGGAGCAATGTTTAAGATAAATTATACATATGTACATCTTCAGTGCAAATATAGTATTTAATCCAGGTATACACATTTAATCATCAGGAAAATTATGTCTAGAAAGAGAAATTCAAATACTGGGCAATGAAAACTCTAAAATCAAGAAGTAGGATCAGGGCTGGAGATATTGCATGGTGGTTAAGACATTTGCCTGCGAAGCCTAAAGACCTCAGTTTGATTCTCCAGGTCCCACTTAAGCCAGATGCACATGGTGGCACATGCATTTGGAGTTTGTTTGCAGTGGCTAGAGGCCTTGGCCTGCCCATCTCTCTCTCTCTCTCTCTCTCTCTCTCTCTCAGTCTCTCTCTCTCTGTCTGTCTCTAATAAACAAGTAAATAAAAATAAAATCTTTAAAAAAAAAAGAAGTAGGATCAAAGAAGAAGCATTGGCAAGAGGTTCAGAACTGCTATCCAGTGAAGCAATGGGCAAGCAGTGGAAGAATGCAGGTAGCCAAAGTGATGGGGTTATGAGCGGGCAACAAAGATAAATTGAGCCACCTACCTATGAAAGAGCAAGTGGGGTGAGTACTTGAAATTTACCATTGGCTTCAGTACATGCGGGGTACTGGTGGCCATGACACAATTGTCATAAATGACAGAGGCAAAGATGGCAACAAAGTGAGTTAAAGAAAAAAATGAGCAGAGAGGCATCCAAGACAACAAATCAAAACCATTTTAAGGATGATTTCTTTTTTTTATGTTTGTGTGTCATGTGTACTCATATGTGTGGGCACATGTGTGTGTTTGGATGTGAATGCATGTGTTTACATATGCCTGTGGAGGCCAGAAGACAACCTTGAGTGTAATTCTCCACCTTTTTGGGGGCCATTGTGTTTTACTTTTTTACTCTTAACTTATTTATTTATGTGAGAAAGCAAGAGAGAAAGAGGCAGGGAGAGAGAGAGAGAGCAAGAGAGAGAGAATAGGCATTCCAGGGCCTCCAGCTGCTGCAAACAAATGCCAGATGCTGTATCACTCTGTGCATCTGGCCCAGGTGAATCATGAGGAATCAAACTTAGACCCTTTGGGCTGGAGAGATGGCTTAGTGGTTAAGGCGCTTGCCGGCGAAGTCAAAGGATCCCAGTTCGACTCTCCAGGCCCCATGTAAGCCAAATGCACAAGGGGGCGCATGCCATCTGGAATTCATTTGCAGTGGCTGGATGCCCTGGTACGCCCATTCTCTCTCGCTCTCTCTGCCTCTTTCTCTCATATAATTAAATAAATAAAAATATTTAAAAAAAAAAACTTGGGTCCTTTGGATTTGCAAACAAGTTGTATAACCATTAAGCCATCTCTCCAGCTTAGGGTCATGGCTTTTCATTACCCTGGAGATAATCTGATTAGATTAGACTGGCTGGCATTCAGCAATAGGATTAAGCAGTCACACATGGCATTTATGTGGGTACTTGGTGTCAAACTCAAGTCTTCATGTATGTGAGACAAGATGTTTTCTGACTTAGTTATCTCTTCAGCCCAAGGACAATGTCTTCTAAGATAATAAACAAATAGTGAATAAAATGGGTTTTCTTTATCTTCACTTTTTATGTGTGACTTTTCCTAGGGAGATACAAACAAATATTTTTGTGTATTCATCCCAGATATACAGGGTGGAAACCAGTCAAATATAAAATCCATCCAAGTCCAGCTGGGTGAAGCAATGAGTTTACTGGGGTTACTTTCAGGAGGAACATGGGTGACTTATAGGCAGCTATATAACCAAGAAATCCTATAGAGTCCCACATACAACACAGACAACTTGTGAAAAATATACTACTGAAGAGTGCCCATTGGCAAATAGAGGCGGCAACCCTACCAAAGTGTCCCTCCCCCAGCTCCAGTCAATGATTTACCGCTTGTGTAACCACAGGGAGGAGAGGGACCACATAGGAAATCCCACAGGTTCTGAAACCTCCTGAGCTTCCCCACACAGGGATGTGAATAGTCCTGATCTCCTGAGCGTCTCCTGTGGGTGATCACAGTTGTCCTGACCCAATGCAGTAATGGTAATGTCCAATCCAAAGGAAATAGCTACACATCAGTACACAGAATTTTCATAGTGACTAGAATTATATGCTAAAACCACCTGGTTTTGAATGAAGAAAGAAAATTAAGAGTATGTCACATTTTACACATTTATGTCCATTTTTGTCCTCAACACTCACACTCACTCAGGTGACCTATATTCTGAACTCTGTCTTTTTAATATGAATTGAATTCATATGACCATGATTATTTATGTTTTTTAAACGTACAAATATAAATACAATAGAATGATCCCATTTGCATTTTTAAATGTTTTTTGCATGAGCAATGCTTTTGTATGTGTTCATGTGTGTGAGCACAGGTACATGTACCACAACTCACATGTGGAGCTAAGAGGATAACATCTGGTGTTGTTCTTCACCTTCCTGCATCTTTGTTCTCTGCTAAGCTAGCTAGCCTTTGAGCTTCAAGGTAGCATCAATACCCTACATTTCTTGTGCCTGAGGGTAGAAGGGTTGAAACATGGGAGAAGTTTTATTGGTATCTTTGATACTGAAGGAGGAAAGGAGAAAGATAGCACTTGTTTTGAGAGAGAGAGAGAGAGAGAGAGAGAATAGGCACGCCAGCAGCATCTCAGCCACTGGGAACTAACTCCAGACACGTGCACCCCATTGTGGGCAAGCTAGGCATTGTGTGCTTGCATCACTTGTGTCTGGCTAAACGTGGGACTTGGAGAATTGAATGGGCATTCTTAGACTTCAGTCAGGTGCCCCAACCGCTAAGTTATCTCTCCAGACAAGGTAGCACTTTTATAACCAGTCAGCCAGGAACAAAGGCCCAGGGAAAACATGGATGACACCTTGTCTGCCCTGGCAGGATTAGAATCATATCTGATACAGTTTTACCCCAAATGCCTGCAAGTAATTCTTCATTTTTCTTCAGTTTAGCACACCTGGGGGGAAGGGGAGGGGTGAACCTTCCTGACTCGGCATCTTGTGTATGTCATCCAATCAGGTATCTCTCTTACACACCTGAATCTGATGAAGAGGCACATCCTAATTGGATGTTTCATCCATATAGGCCTGGCAGGTAGGGGTAACTCTCTTGACTTTTCATTCACCTAGCACCTGAATCCCCTAGTCCTCACTTTAGTAATGTCCCACTTCCCAGCCTGGCTAGGCAGGAGGAGGAATTTCCTTTTTGTTGGGTCATTTTTTGTGTGCTTTCTTCATGTATTTTGTTTCTGGCTGTTTTCCTGTTTTACTACATTCATGATCTTCCTGTAAGATATGAGCCCTTTACATCTAATTCCTCATTTTGTTCTGACATCCCCAATGTGAATATGAAGTTGAAAAGATTTTGTGGCTTGTGGCTCTCATACTTTGCTCTCTGTGTGTGTGTGTGTGTGTGTGTGTGTGTGTATGCATGTGTGTGCGTGGACTTTGTGTGTTTGTATGTGCATATATGTGCATGTGTGTGTGCTTTGTGTGTGTATGTGTATATGCATATGTGTGTGCTTTGTGTGTGTGTATGCATGCATATGTGCATGTGTGTATGTGTTTGCATGTGTGAGTGTGTGTTAGTGTGTGTGCCTTCTCCAGAGGCTTTTTCCCAAGAGATTCTCTTCACTTCCCCCTCTGCCTTTCCAGGCAGGCAAGGAAGAGAATTCCCTTCTGGCTGAATCTTTCAGCTAGCCTTCCCTCTGGACCTAATTCTCTCTACAACAAACCTCATAATTCATAATTTACCCTTCTTGGAGTTCATGTTTTCTAATTCTTTGTTATTTCAGATAAAAATCCAAAAGTTGTGGTCCACAAGACTGGGATTGACTAAATCGTTATAAAATTTATTCCTTTCCTGGACCCAGAATCCTATATCAGTACATAAAGTGTCAAATTTCTTCTCTATCAGGAGCTTTCTCTACCGATTTCTTGCAATCTCTTGGCATATCATGTCTACATTTATAGCTTTTAATGAATATATGCTTAATTACATACAGCCAATTTTAGCACCAATGGGTTAATATTTTTCCCTTTCCAAAATCAAATGGATTGTACAATACCAGATTTTAGGGGAAAGTTGGTTATTTTGAGGTTTCTACACTAAAATACAAGTTATTAAATACAGAAAAAAAGACTAAACACTGACTGTAGTAGAAGGTGACACCAAATTGATATACTGCCTCAATTTTAAGCAGCTGACTTTTGACATGAAAGAGGTGGGCTAAAAGCCCTCTTCCAATATCTGTGACATCAAATATCAAGTGTTTTTTGAGGTTTCAAGTCTGGATGGTCCTAGAGTTGTATTCATATATATTAGCTGCCTTTAGCAGCTGTTTCATATTACAAGTTACATGAAAATCTGTTGATAGTTCAGAGCTGGAGAAAATTATCATATGAAAAAATGAATTGGATAGATGATATTGGGTTCTTTGTAACTTTGAATGACAATGTCTCTTAAATATTTTTATTTGATCCAAAACAAACTAATATGTATAACAAGAACACAAATACGTTCTGTTCTGGAAAAATAATCATTGGCTTACTGAAAATATTGAAAATATGTGTAATCATATGCATCTTATGACATCATAGTGTATTCAGAAAAGCTTTAAAGGATAGGTTTAAAAACTTAGTATGGCACTAAGGGATTTGGAACAGAATTTTGAATTTTGGATCAAAATAGACCTGAATGTGAATGGTAAAGTTGGGGACAGAGGTCAAAAGTAGAGGTTTTGGGATTGAGAGATGGGTTAGCGGTTAGGGCACATGCCTGTGAAGCCAAAGGATCCAGGTTTGATTCCCCAGTACCCACATAAGCCAGATGCACAAGGTAACACATGCATTTTGATTCTGTTTGCTGTAGCTAGAAGCCCTGGCCACCCATTCTCTCTCTCTCTCCCTCTTTCATTCTTTCTCAAATAAATAAATATAAATAAAAAAATATATATATATATATTTTAAAGTTAGAGGTCTTGCCCAGCAAACTTAAGGGTCTGGTTTCCATCCCAATGTTTGTTTAACCTTGAGCACTGAAACAAAGCAAAACAAATTCTTCCTATAAACCAGGTGGTGGTAACCTATCTTCCCAGCACTGCAGAGGTCAATACAGTAGGATCAGAATTTCAAGATCATTCTCAGATACATAGCTAATTCCAGAATCCTGTGAGCAACATGAGATCCTGCTAAAACATACATAAAATAAAAATAAATAAAATAAAATAAAATAAAATAAAATAAAATAAAATAAAATAAAAAGAATTGAGGGCTGGGCAGATGGCTCAGTAGTTAAATGGGCTTTCCTTAAAAGGCCTGCAGCCCAGGTTCAATATCTCATCATCTACTTGAAGCCAGAATCAAAAAGTGGTGCAAGCATCTGGCATTCTGTTTGCAATGGCAAGAGGTCCTGGTGTACCTATACCAACCCTCCACCCCCACACACAAACAATAAATAACATTTCTAAATTGAGTAAATGAAATAAATAAGTAATTTCTTAGCAGAATTACCCAAGAAAATAGGATTTTTTTTTTTTTTTTTTTTTACATTAGGCAGCATGTGTTCTTAGCTATTAAGCCATCTGCCCAGCCCTGGATATTTAGATTAAGAATCCAGATTCAAGGCTGAATAGATTATTTAGTTAGCAGATAAGATACTTACCTGCAAAGCCTAAGGACCAAAGTTTAATTCCCCAGTACCTACATAAGCCAGATGCACAAGGGGAGTTCGTTTGCAATGGCTGGAGGCCCTAGGTTCACCTATCCTCTCTCTTTCTTCTCTCTCTCTTAAATAAATAAGTAAATATTTTTTAAAAAGAATTCACATGAGTTTTGACTTCTCAGAACATTACTAGTAAGTAACCTGCATGCAACAGAATTACTGAACAGTTAGTTGTGTTGTTCTGAGTACATGGATTCTCTGGCCATTTTTTTTTTTTTTCAAGTGAGTTATTTTATTTTAGCTTTTCAAGGTAAGATCTCACTCTAGCCTAGCCTGACCTGGAATTCACTATGTAGTCTTAGGCTGCCCTTGAACTCACAGTGATCCTCCTACCTCTGCTTCCTGAGTGCTGGGATTAAAGGCACGTACCACCATGCCTGGTTCAAATGCTTTATGTTTTTTCCATTTTTAAACATTTATTTTTATTATTAAACAAGATGTTTTGTATGGATACATCATGTGGTACTCTCTTTTCCCTGGTCCCTGCCCCCATTTTTTTTAGATATGCACCTCAGTAGGGTTGCAGGTGTTCCCTACAGAGTTGTAGTTTATGCACTGTGGAGGCTGTAGTCACTTATTCTTGGGGGTAGGGAATGCCTCTGGGCATGTCTAAACCTGTGGCTCTTCCTATCTTTCTAGCCCATCTTCAGCAAAATTCTCTGAGCTGTGGTGGGTGAGTTTAAGTCTACTTCAATGATGAGCTCTTAGGAGCCTCGGGATCTCTACCTTGGTATGTGTTGAGTGTCCTCAGGGTCTATCTCCTATACCCTGGTGCTGATTATCAGAAACAAATGGAAACAGCACTCTTGCTCTTCTCCCCATTCCTCTTTAGATTCAGCTGTGGCTTGGCTGAAGTGCAAGGGGTAGTTTATTTCCTCCATTCTTGCTACCTTCTGAAAAAGAACAGATTCTCCATCTGAGAGTAAAGTCTCTGACCATTTTAACACCCTCCCTGTCACCACTTCCCCACAAAAAAGACTGAGAAAAAAATGTCCTGGGTTATTATCCACATGTGCCATGGCCACAGAAATGGGCAGCCATAGGATATATCATGGGAATATGTCAGATCAATAGAGGGACCAAGGAAATTTGTGGTTATAAACTGGCTCTTTTTTAATGGCTTTTTTAAATCTTAGTTTTAAGTTTGTAGATGAGATTTTAGGTAATCTGAGAAGACATTTGCATTTCTAAAAGTCATGCAGAAATGAAGTTTCCCAGTGATTTCTGGAAGTTATATCAGTTGTCTTGTATAAGCAGTATGCTTTCTGGTTAGGGCTATTTCTTTCCATTAGGAAGCTAAACAAGAAGACACAGGTAATAACAGGTATAATTCATAGGCTGGTTTACAATTGGGAGAAAAATTTATATACTTACCTTATATTCTGTGAAATATTCCCATTTGGATTAAAAGGGTTATAGGGAAACTGTAAAAGAAAGGTTGTTTGGAAAGGGAAACTCTCTCAGCATAAAGCCATAGGATAACTTACTTAAAACTGATAAGTTTAACTCAAAGTAAATGTTTTGTATTTTGGATATCAAAATAAAATAAATTTAAAGTGAAATGAGGAAAAATAGTAAACTTGATGAATGAGATCTGGCTATCCTTAAGTTATTCTTAAGTTTCTATAAGAAAAAAAATGTAATAAAATTTTCAAGAACCTATATATAACAAACCCAAGTGGCACAATCCAAGGAAATGCTCTATGTCTCAAAACTAAATAAAGCAATGCAATTTAAGTAACAGATGTTATGATTTCCCCTTCAGAGGTTGAAAATATTCAATCATTGTCATAGTCAACATTAATCTAGCTTTGGGAAAAGTAGAATTATTAAAATGCTAGTATTGTATTGCATTGTGTTATTTGTTCTCCATATTTGCTGGCCCTATCTACCACTTACATCTCTACAGGGCCCTGGCTGTGCCTTTCTAGGATTGAGAATTTTCTTTCCTGTAACTGTAGCCCAGTGGCCCATGTGACTTATTCCAGCCATTTGGATATGAGAACAGTGGCAGATGCCTCAACAAAGCAGCAGAATAAAAAGTTATCTTAAACTTGTGCCTCTGCACTTTTTCTTCCACAGAAGAATTGTAGATCCTGGCTGGCACTGCTGTTTCATCCTACATCCCAGCATGAAGGAAGCATACAGACAGGATTCATAAATGACACAGCATTAAAAGACTGAGATTAAGAAATCAGCAACATGGCTGGAGAGATGGCTTAGCAGTTAAGGTGTTTGTCTGTGAAGCCTTAGGACAAGTTTCATTCCCCAGTACCCACATAAGCCACATGCCCAAGGTGATGCATATGTCTAGAGTTTGCTTACAGTGGTAGGATTACTTGGTGTGCCCATTCTCTCTCTCTCTCTTCCTCTCTCTCAAATAAATAAATATGTTTTGTTAAGATTTTTTTCCAGGTAGCGTCTCATTCTAACTTGGGCTGTCCTGGAATTCACTATGTAGTCTCAAGGTGGCCTCAAACTCACAGCAGTCCTCCTCCCTCTGTCTCCCGAGTGCTGGGATTAAAAGCATGCACCACCACACCCGGCTTAAATATATTTTTTTTAAAACTAAGGAATCAGCAATGGTTGTTGAACCCACAGAGATCTTGACACTGTAGTTTTACTGGGACATGGCCCAGTGAATGCTGATGTATAAAGTAGGAGTGTAAACTACACAGTATTTCTTAAAAACTACCAGAGGCAATACATACCACATGCCTTAAAAATTAGTTGAGGCTATTGACTTACAATTATTTTCTAGGATTAGATGTGCCAAGTGGTTCACTGAAACACATCTGTTAATAATGACAATTGGAAGCCAGACAATGGTTAAAATTCAGAGTATGAATAAATAAATTATACGAAATCCACAGTGTGTACTATTATGGGACCATTAAAATGGTCTTTAAAGGTTGCATAGCAAATTCCTCCAAACTGAAATATTCCCTCCTGAAGAGAGGAGAGAGGTTCTGGAGATTCAGGAGGCCAAGTATGGGAAAACTAAAACTTAAAATGTCGCAAAACCACTCCCCAAGGTTATAGATGAAAGAAACTACTGTTTAGGGGCAGGTTTGGATCAATGTTATAAAGCAATTGAAACATTCCCTTCTGCAGGGAGTAAAGAAGCTCAGGAGTCCACACCTCTAGGGAAAAGATTGCAATACCTCTCCCTCAACACTTAGAACACTCGATGGCACATGAAAATAGTTACTATATAACGTGAGGTGACAAAGCAGTGGGCAAGTCTGAAAATGAGAAACAGAGGTTTGGGGTTTGCTTGTAATGTATGTAAATGCATAAAAAGGTAGACAGAATATCTATATATATATATATATATAGATATAGATATAATTTTATAAATGCTTATTTTTAGATAATGTGGTAGTTTGAATAGATGGCCCCCAATATATTCAGTGTTTTATTAGTTTGTTGTTTGCAGCTGCAGTCACCTGGGCCTTAGGGTCCAGCTCTAAAATGTGGTGGTAGGTTTGAGATTCCATTCTAAAGATAAGCAAAGTGTGCCTAGCTGGAGTTGCTGACCTGTGCTATGCTGTGTGCCTTTTGGCTTATGGTTTTTTGCTCTCTGTGTTTGATCCTGTGAAGGCAGGCCAGCTTCTTTTGCCATTTTCGAACTTCCCCTGTATCTGTGAGCTATAATAAATAAATCCCTTCCTCCATAACTGTGCCTGGTCTAGAAGTTCATCTCAGCGAACCTAAAGCTGTCTGCTACAGATAGTAAAATAAAGAGGTATCTTATTTGTATTTATATGTTTTTGTATTTTTAAAACATATTAAACTGTCCACATTTTGTAAGTAAGAATGAAATTTTTGTCATTAATACTTTGAACCTGGCTCTATTATAGTTTATTTATTTATTTATTTATTTATTTATTTATTTATTTATTTATTTATTTATTTATTTATGTCTAGGGGGAGAGAGAGAGGAGTTGGGAGGGGAGAATCAGTGCAACATGGCCTCTAGTCATTCCACACAAACCCTAGATTCATGTGCCACCATGTGCATCTGACTTATGTGGGTTCTGAGGATTCAAACCTAAGTCCTTAGGCTTCACAGGCAAGCTTCTTAACTGTTAAGTCATCTCTCCAGCCCTGTAGCTGTAGTTTTAATGAGTATACACACAGTGTTTTACTATTAGACCACTGTGACTATGTTGTAATAGTCAGTGTTGAGATACCTTTACCATGAAGATTTAAAATTAATATCAATTAATCCACTTATCATCCTTCTACAAAATTAAATCAAATCCCAGAATAGAATATAATCCAACTTATTTCATAATTATGATATTTTAAAGTAATTTATTTTATTTTATTTATTTTGGAGAGAGGGAGGCAGAGAAAGAGAGAGAATGGGCGTGACAGGGCCTCCAGACACTGCAAATGAACTTCAGACACATGCACCTCCTTTTGCATCTGGCTTACATGGGTACTGGGCAACTGAACCTGGGTCCTAAGGCTTCATAGGCAAATATGTTAACTGCTAAGTCATGTCTCCAGCCCCATAATTCTATTTTTAATATTTATTTATGAGATAGATAAAAGAAGGCACATAGAAATGTGAGAGAGAGAGAGACAGACAGACAGACAGACAGACCGACAGACAGACTACACTAGGGCCTGTAGTCACTGATGAAACCTCCAGACACATGTGTTACTTTGTGCATCTGGGTTTACATGGGTACTGGGGAATCAAATGTCAGGCTTTGCAGGCAAGTGTCCTAACCACTGAGCAATCTCTCCAGCCCCATAATTGTGTTTTTTTAAATTCATTCATACAAAAATTATATGTTTACCATCTCCTTGGTTCTAAGAACTGTGATAGCAGCTGAGAATAAATAAAGAATAATAAAGCAGCTCTTTCTCTTCCCTTCTTCCTCAGCTTCAAGCAAAGTAGAAGTAGTTAAGCATTCTTCTCTATACTCCACCTTATTTCATCTTCAAACATCACTCCAATTATCAGAATGATTTTATATATTTATATGTATGTTTATTTTGTTGATGACTTTACTTGTTTTATTTATTTACATTCATAAGTCAAGTCTTAGGTGTCCTAGGCTGACCTTGAATTTCCTATATTGCTAAGGGTGGCCTTGACCTTCTGATCCTCTTATCTCTACCACTGGATTAGAAGGATTACAGGTGTTATGTCCCTACTCCTATCCGATGAAGAGCTGGAGAATCAAACCTAAGCTTTTATGCATGGTAGGCAAGCATTCTACTAGCTGAAGAACATCACCAGGCCCTGTGGCTGATATTAAACAGTCATCTTCACCTATGGCTTTTCTCTGGTATTGGACACATTCCTGCAGGAGAGAAGAGGAGATGCACTTGAGTTTTTCCCACATAATTAACTATGAATTCATCAGTTCTCTAACACTTCACAGTGATTGGCTTTTATCATCTTTCAATTTTCCTTTGGAAGTAATGCTACAAGGATGGAAAATGACACAACTTTTAAGAGCACTTCCTGTTCAAGCATGAGTGCCGGGTGATGAGGCCTACAAGAGGGCTGGAGTTCAATACCCAGGACCTATATAAACAACTCTGTGTGGCCATGCAATCCTAGTCCCTTAGGGAAGCAGAGATCTACCACTCACTAGAACACACACACACACACACACACACACACACACACACACACACTCATACTCTAGGATTAGTAAGAGACTCCGGTTCAAATAAGAAACTGGTAACACATGGTAACACACTAACACACCTGCAGAGGCTCAGGGGCTGTTGCTGAAGAGGGGGTTAGAGGATTGTAAGAGCCACAAGGAGGGCAGAAACAACCTGAAGCACAGCTTTCCCCATAGACAGAGGCTCTAACTAACCCACAGTGACACGTAACCCTACTGAGGAGTGTCCTTGGGAAAAGAGGAATGGGGGAGGAGACTATTACAACCCATGTTAAAAAATTAATTGAGGGCTGGAGAGATTGCTTAGCGGTTAGACGCTTGCCTGTGAAGCCTAAGGACCCCAGTTCGAGGCTCAATTCCCCAGGACCCATGTTAGCCAGATGCACAAGGGGGTGCACACATCTGGAGTTCGTTTGCAGTGGCTTGAGGCCTGCGCTCATCCCCCCGCCCCCTCTTTCTCTCTCTCTTTTCCTGCCTATTTCTGTATCTCTCTCAAGTAAATAAATAATACATATAAATTTTAAAAAATAATTGATTAGTAAAAAATAATAAGTATAATAATAAAAAGGGGCAGAACAATGATAGAGCAGGACACCTATATTCCACTCTGGTCTTAACAAAATACCACAAGCTAAATGGCTTGGAAAGCAGAAATTCATTTTCCCACATTTCTAGAAGCTGCAAGAATGTAGTACAAATAGGTATCTCCTTGGTCTGTAGGCTCCATCTTCTCCCCGTGTTTCCTCACTTCCTTTCTATGCACGGCTTTCCTTAGTGTTTGTAGCCTAATCACCATTACTATAAGAACACTATTCTAAATGTTATTATAAGGAAACAGTTCTGGTTTGGGGCGGAGGTAGGACAAGGTGGGAGTTTCAATGAGTTGTTTGAAAACATCAGGTTCAAAGGCAAGTAGAACGAACATCACCGTGGTGACCCTACAGAAAGGTCAGCCCCTGCACTTAGAAACAGATTCCTCATAGTTCAAGCTTAAATTTAAACTCAAAAATAGTGGAACTCTATTTTAACTGATTACAGATTAAACAATTCACCCACAATCTGATTTCATCTGCAAATTTGCTCAGCAAATCCTTTCTCCATAAACTGTAGAAAAGAAAATTTCTTACCAGCATCAATTTGAATGAGGACTTTTAAAGCTTACACTTAAAAGACTCCTGAAAGCCTAGTCCTGAGTAATTTCAATTTGCTTTGTGACCTTGAGAACTCATTTCACTTCAACGAACCCCAGCTTGTACACCTGTGAAACATCAGGATTGGACAGTCCCTGTGGTTCATTGATGTCCCTGGAACAAAGAACAGGGTCAGCCTCAGCAGGGAACCTACAGGACATGCACAGTCTCAGCTCCTTCTCTGGGCCCTCTGCGCCCTCTGCAGACTACCT
This sequence comes from Orientallactaga sibirica, assembly GCA_036365145.1. Taxonomy (NCBI): domain Eukaryota; kingdom Metazoa; phylum Chordata; class Mammalia; order Rodentia; family Dipodidae; genus Orientallactaga; species Orientallactaga sibirica. The sequence continues at coordinate 17,389,892 of JAEOAD010000034.1, forward strand.
GCACCACAACAGGAACTCGGGTGACATTTACAGCAAGCAGGGTTTTCACACGTCCTCCACCTGGCCCTGATGTTAAAATTAAAGATTCACTGGACTGGAGGAAATGGAAAGCTTCTCATGCTCTGCCGTCTGTAAAGTGCTGATACCTTCTGGTCTTCCAATTAGAAAAACCAACCGAAAACCATCTTGCATTATTGGTGAGAGGAAACATGGCTTGCATGAATTACTTGGAAGTGAATTTGCTTTTGGGGGGAGAGTCACCTGGTATAGGTAATGGCTACCTATCCCTTGGGGAGACAATCCTAGGACGTGTTGTTTCTTTGGCCACCTGGAAAGGCTACTGTGACAATATGGGAGAATTCTCTAGGTGCTCAGGGGTGGGAAAAGGCAGACTGGCAATGTCTTCATTAGGGACAGCTTGGCAGGCATCATGCATCACGTATGCAAACAGAAGTGGTGTGTAATTTGGCCTCAGGAATAGGGTTCCCAATGATATGAGAACTCCCATAAGTCACGGTCCCTATATATGTTATATTTTCCTTTTAAAGATTAAGAAGATTAATTTTCAGAAAGTGGTAAATCAAAGAAAGACCAAAGAAAGAGAAACTTCACTAAACCCAGGAGGAATTTTCTGTTCCACACGTTCCAGAAGTACCTAAAATTAATTCTCCAGCAAACACACTCCTTCCAACTGGGAGGTGGGAGTAGGCAGTCTGGCCAGATGCAGAATCAGACATTGGTGGAAGCTGGAGGACTGTAAGGGGAGGAGGTAGAGGCAGAAAGGAGCTCTTGCGCCATCTAGTGTTTCAGAAGAAAAGGCTCTTCTCCCCAACTGTACAGCTGAGAATGGCTGGCAAGGAAGCTGCCTTTTTTTTTTTTTTTTTTTTTTTTATTAAAAGAAAGCCTTTAATGCGGTTTAATTGCTATTCCCTAGGGATTTAAACAAACCCCAAGCTCCCCACCATGCATGAACACGAAGTGACAGCCTGGTAGTAATGACAGAGATTAGTGGACAGGAGGCTGCTCTTGGACCAAAGGACTTTCAAAGTACTAATTCTTTTTCATTCAAATGAGTTCCACGATTTACACGTGGAATAATTCATTTCATTTCACCCCTTAAATTAACTTATATCCCAGAATGAGAGAATAGTTCTATAGATTATAAAATATGGCCAGGAAAATAAGATCCAAGGTCACCAGAAGCAAATGACAAGCATCTCAAAGTTGCTCTGGGCTTAACACCAAGCCTGTGTTCTCTACAAGTTATAAATAAATCACTTTCTGAGAAGTCCCTCATATGAAACTCATGAGTCCTTTCCTTCACAGAGCATCACATGAATGTCCCTGATACTACACTGCTTTCAAATGCCAGTAGTCAACCCTTTCTTGCTTTTCACCATGAGGACTAAAGAGGAAAGTGTTCTTTCAGTTGAAGAGTTAGGAAATTAATTGAGTGGCCAGTTTTCAAGCTTAGGGACCTGTTAGGAAAATTGATATCATGATATGAAATTCCCTAACAGATTTATTGGTATATGAGTTACTTTCCTTGTTGTTACAAAATATCTGATAGGAAGCAACTTCACAGAGAAAGGGTCTATTTTGGCTTACAATTCAAGGGGCTATGGTGCATCATCGCGAGGAAGGTATATGACAGGAGCATGAAGCAGCTGGTCACATTAGGTTGACAGTGGGGAAGCTGCATTATATGCTGATGCTCAGCTTCAAGCATCCCGCCCATGGAATGGTCTTCCAACCTCCATTCACCTCATCTAGAGACTCCCTCGCAGGCATGTCCAGAGGCTTGTTTAGTAGTTGATTCTAAATCAAGTTGACAATCAGCATTTGCTATGGTTATAACACACAGAAAGGACTGCAAATGCTTCAATTTCTCATGGACAAGAAAAAAAGCAAGGTTCTCCACTAGAAAGAAAATAAATCTCTCAGTTGGAAAGGTAAGGAACTCAAGTCACGCTCAACATCTCCAAGTGTAGTCCCAGTCAGCACGTGAGTCTTGGGAAGCACTGTTGCAGAACACCTAGGGCTTTCACTTTACTGGGCTTCTTCACACCCAATCTGTTTTCAACACAATCATGTAAAGTAGGTTGCAGACTTTTTTCTCTTGAAACATTTCAATAATTTTCCATTGCACTCTCATAAGATAAAAGTGATAAAAAGATAATGAGACCCTTGGAAAAAGTCAAGCAAAGCAACCCTAGGCATGACTCTTGCCATGTTTAGTATCATTACCACTGCCTGTCTGCCTAGTTTTTTCTCACATTCTCCAAGTGAGCCAAGACAAATGATGATTTTGTGAATGCTTGCTTCTTTTCTCATAACAGAAGAAACATGTCGTGGAAGTGGGACAGTTTCCTTCAGGTATGTTTGAATGTTATCCTCTTATCTGCTAATACAGACCTCTTCTCTTCTTCCAATTCTCTGTCACATAGTTCTTTTCCCTGATTTTCTCCTTTTAAATTGATTTTCACAATATGTTAAAGTCTTCCCATTTGGCAATTTACTTGTTTATTTCTTTGTATCACAGCTATAATATGGCCTAAAGTATACAGAGAGAGAGAGCTTATGTCATAGTTCCAGGATAGGACTTTAATAGTACATAACCAAAAAAAAAGTTATCTTATTATCAAGACTCAATACAGGAATATATCAGAATAAATGTTCAGTTGTTCAGTGGATATTGGCTGAGTACATGTTTTCATTTTCATTAAGAAAAATGTGAAACAGCAGGGTGTGGTAGCATACACCTTCAATCCCAACACTAGGAAGGCAGAGGTAGGAGGATTGCTGAGAGTTTGAAGCCACACTGAGATTACAGCCTGAGGCTAGAGCCAGACCCTACCTTGAAATTTAATTAAACTGTATTGCACATCTAGTCATTGAAAGAATATTATATAACATTTTAAATCCACTATGGGAGAATGCATTTATGTTATCATGCAGTAAAGTTCGTCATATAGGACACAAAGTCCAAAACTAAAGAAAATATTAGATGAGTACATCTATGTTAAAATTAAGACTGCTGCTTAATCAAAAGACACTATTGAAAAAGAGTGAGTTAAAGAGTTCAAGAAAATATTTTAACAAGCAACAATTTTAATAATATTTTATGTATTTATATATTTTTATACTTATTTGAGAGAAAGTGAGAGATAGAGAGAGATAACACACAGAGAGACAGAGAGGGAGGGAAGGAAAGAATGGGTGTGCCAGGGCCTCTACTCACTACAAAAGAACTCCAGATGCATGCACCACCTTGTGTATCTAGCTTATGTGGGTCCTGGGTAATTGAACTTGGGACCTTTGGCTTTGTGGGCAAATACCTTAACTGCTAAGCCATCTCTCCAGCCCTCAATGAAATAATTTTAAAGGTATATCTAATAATCAATTTCAGGACATAGAAAGAATAAATTTTGCTTATGCGTGTGTGGTTTTCATCAATGTATATATGCATATCCATATGTGTGGGGGTTCATGTGCATGTTTGGCCATATGTATATGAATATGGAGGCCAAATAACATAACTGGGTGTCATCTTTAAATATCCTATCCAACTCTGTGAGCCAGGGACTGCCATTGACCTCAAGCTCACCAATTTGGCTAGATGCCTTGACATTAAGTCCTAGACATATGTCTGTCTTTACCTCTCCTGCACTGGGATTATAGATACACAACACCATGCACAACACTGTTATATATTTGGCTACTGAGGATTAAACTCAGGTCCTCAGACATGCAACACAAACATTTTATTGGCTGATTAAACTCCCAAAGTCCCTTATAGAACTGTTTTTTAAAACTTGAAATTAAATAGAAAAGTAGGCAAGAGGAGATTCAAAAGCACTTTGAAAAACTCACTTTTGAGCACACATGTAAATGAAACCATCTCAACTTCATAAGTAAGCAAATAAAAATAAAACTGTGACTTATGGATATATATGGTAAAAAATAGACAACAACTAAGTCAATTGACTCATTTGATAGAAGAGAGATAGATCCATATTTTATAAATTATTTATTTGAAAAATTATTAACAATATTAATTTACTTTACAAGACATTCATTTATGCATTTGTTTACTATTTATTACATTTCATCATGTAGATTCATTTTATTTCATTAAATATTTATATATAAATTAACTACACATAGTTTATAATCATTTACCACTGTATTATACATGTATTTTATTAGTTCAGCATATGTAATATATGTTTTTTGTATTTTTCTAATTACAAGTAATTATAATTTATTTTATTATTTATTTGTATTATTTATTTTATTATTACTTTATTTATTTTAATTGTTAATTTCAACTATTTCATTTTGAGGCTTAACAGACTGACTTCTTTTTTATGTGACAGAGAGAGTGACAGAGTAAGACAGAGAGAGAGAGAGAGAATTGGTGTACTAAGGCCTCAGCCACTGAAATTGAACTCCAGTCATGTGCGCCCCCTTGTGCTCATGTGCGGCCTTGCACTTGTCTCACCTTTGCGCAGCTGGCTTATGTCAGACCTGATCAGTCAAACATGGGTACTTAGGCTTCTCAGGCAAGTGCCTTAACCTCCAAGCCATCTTTCCAGCCTAACTATTGTATATTAATACATGCACCACATAGGGTAATATTTAGGAAAATAAAATAGCTATTGGCACATTAATCAATCTGTCATGTAGGACTCTCCTCCTTTCTGATAAGGGCTGTATTATTTTAAACTGGCTCCTAGCTCATCTTCTGTGTAGAATCCGTGACTAGAGAAGCATTCATACAAGTGTTATACCTTTAAGTAGTCCAAATGAACTGTTAAAATCTTAGAGGTATAGATATGTTCTCTCTGTCTCAGTCCAGATCACCCAAGGAATTGTTCAAAGTGGTAAAAAATTTACTCTGTAAAGAAGAACCAAGGTATATTCACACTTGAAAGCCTACTTTCTCTTCTACCACTGAATGACCCATTTCACGAAATTTGTACCCCTCAGGTCTTCAGAATGTAGAGTTGTAGGCAGAGGATTATACAAGGATGCTCTGAATTCTGATTAGATTAGGTTATGATATCCCAAATTAGTGGGACCCAAATCTTACCATTATCAGAATTGCCTAGGGAGCTTGTTAAAAATGTGCTCTCCAAACTTTCTCCTAGATGTACTGATTCTGAACCCCAGGGAAATGATAATAGTTAGCAAGTTTCCTAAGTCATGCAAGTAGCAGAACATGCAGCAGAACTATACTTTCTGAATTATCAGATTTCTGTTGAGTTTTAACACACCTTTGTTGTGCAGAATAAGGCAATTTATTTAACTTTTTAAGTTCCTTCTTTGTTGTTAGTGACACAGAAATTTGTCTTTGTTTTTGCATGTGTATGCATGTATGTGTGTGATGAGTGTGCACTTCTGTGCATGTTAATGTAAAGGACATAGTTTGACAAAAGTTGTCTTACTCTATCACTATCTGAAATATTTTCTTTCTCTTTTCAAATATTTATTTATGTATTTGAGAGAGAGAGAAAAAAAATGGGTGTGCCAGGGCCTCTATAATGAACTCCAGATCATGTGTCACCTTGTGCATCTGGCTTTACTTGGGTACTGGGGGATAAACCTGGATCCTTAGGGTTTGCACACAAGCATCTAAAGCACTTACCCATCTCTCCAAACCTCACCTTACTTCCTAAAAAAAGAATCTCTTTCACTGAACCCAGAGCATGCCATTTTGCCTAGAGAAGCTATCGAGCAAATTTCATGGATTCTTCTGTCTGTCATCACCCACAATAGGATTGTGGGTATATATAACCATGCCCAGTGGGTAATGGGCATCTGAACTCAAGCCCTCACACTTGAATGACAAGCAGTTTATTTTCTGAGCCATGTTCCCAACCACCAAGGTTTATTTTTTTTTTTTTTTTGTTTGCTTTGAGTTTTAAATAAAATACTGAGCCTACCTTTGTGTTTGACATGAAATATTTTGCAATGTGCCCAGCACCAATGCAGATGGACATTTTATCACTATTCTTTGAAAACACTTCAGTTCCCCCACTTATGTAGGGGATATTAGCACAATGAGGAACAAGTTATACTGTGAAAATCAACAAAGTCCTATGATAGCAAAAGTTCTTTCCATGTGCCACCCACTTGGGAGTATTTTCTTTATTTTAAAAATTATTTTTTATTAGATATGGATATATTTAGTATTTAAACAACACATGTCGGTTCCATCTTTTCCCTGCTCCCTACCCTTTTTCTGAAAAGGCCTTCCTTGTTGGGGATGTAGGTCAACCCCATGGGGATTGTGGGTGGTGCATTGTGGGGACAGCAGTCAGTTATGGGGGAGAGGCAATGAATCTGTGCAAAATGTCCCAACTTGTGGCTCTAATCATCTTTCCACCTCCTTTTTCACAAACTTCCCTGAGCCATGTTGGGTGTATTATCAGTCTACTTCAGTGATGGGCTCTTAGGAGCCTCTGGTACTCTGGTTTGGTAAGTATTGAGTATCCTCACTGTCTATCTCCTTCACCCTTGTGCTGATATCAGATTCACTAAGAAAGCAGCACTCTTGCTTATTCCCCCAATTCCTCTCTGATTTCAGCTGGGGCTGGGGTGGTGTGCATTGGTTCCTTTATCTCCTCAGGTCCAGCTCCCATCTGAAAAATAGAAGGATATTCTCCAATGGAGAGTGAAGTCACCACAAGTTAAATTGAATAATAATTATTAATTTACAGAGAATTTAAAGAGTGTAGACACTCTTATAGCCCAAGATTAGTGGGAGCCTGAGAATGGAAAGTAGAATCATTATCTGGATATGATTCTGACTTGTTTCCCAGCTCCAGATATGGTTTCCTTTCCACTGAGAAGATCAGTTAGACAATCCAAGAGCAGTTGGTTACCCACCATGGCTGTGTTCCACTATTGCATTTGTGTGAGTGTCATGTGGAGAGCAAAATGGAAAGTACATGTACTTTTACTATGAAGTATCTGAATCATGGGACCTTGATTGTTGTTTTTGCAGGCATTGAGCTGAAAAGAGCATAGACAGTGATTGAGACACATATCTTTGAACAGGATACAGTTGTCTGAAAGCTAGCTATTCTTGTTACTTGGAGGAAAAATAACTCAGTACATGGGTTCTAGAGAGAAGTTAGTTGATGTCTTTTTGTCTGGTGATGATCTGTTGCAAGTTTGTGGTTTTTTCCTATATAAACTTTTGTATTCAATAATAAAGTGCCTTCTGCTTTCAGCCTTCTGCCTTCAGCCCCTCTAAAGTAATGGTTATTCTTTTCATCTTCACTCTCCCTCTCGAGAACCTCCTTGACTGACCGAGCGGGCTTGGTCAGTGTCATATCTGGTTGTCTGCTTCTGAGTCACTTAGACTTTGAGTTGGTTGGACAGATGTTGGCCACTTTTCTTTGGTAGCTCATGTAGTGCCTTCCAGCACTAGATGGGCTAATTGTCTGGGGATTGGCTTTCTTCCAGATTCCAACCAAGTTACTCCATGATCCCTGCCGACATCATATGGTTCAGCAGTAGGGTCTTATCATCAACCTCTAGTGGGTAGTCAAGTGCTCTGACAGAAGTCTGTCTTGTTTGTTTTGAGATATCTCTCTGGTCAACAGTTCATTATAGATGTAAACCACATCCTGGTACAAGGAATTATAGGCCAGCACCAAGGGAAAAGAAAAACAGGACAAATATAAAGTAAGGGTTCATCTTACCCTCTCCAGGGCCCTTCAATTCAGGTGCTCCACCTAAGGTACTCTTGAGGGTTCCAGCTTTTTTTTTTTTTTTTTTTTTTTTTTTTTTTTTTTTTTTTTGGTTTTGCAAGGTAGGGTCTCACTCTGGTCCAGGCTGACCTGGAATTAACTATGTAGTCTCTGGGTGGCCTCAAACTCTTGGCGATCCTCCTACTTCTGCCTCCTGAGTGCTGGGATTAAAGGCGTGTGCCACCACGCCTGGAGGGGTTCCAGCTTTTTAATCTAACTTTTAGGATATAGGATTCTATGGTACCAGTTGAATTCAGATTCAGTTTTGTGCCCCCCCCCCACACACACCCTTCCCCTTCCTCCAAACCTTACCCTCCCTATTGTTCAAGCCTCTAGGTGCTGTTCAGGTATGTCAGCAACTCAGCCTGATCCAGGTTAGGAACATCAGATGAGTGAGACCATGTGACAATTGTCTTTCTGTGATTGTATGAGTTTGCTTAGAATGATCTGTTCCAAGTTCAACCATTTCTCTACAAAATTCATTGTTTTTTTTTTTTCTTGTTGTTGTTTGTTACTGCTGAGTAGAATTCCATCATGTAGATATATCACATCTTGGTTATCCATTAATCCAATTATGGGCACCTGGGTTGATTCCAGTTTTTAGCTACTATGAACTGACAAAATATAAACATGGTTGAGCAAATATCTTTGAACTGAGATTTGTAACTTTTAGGGTAAATGCCCACTAAGTGAATAGCAGGGTCTGTTGGTAGCTGTATATTCATCCTTTTCAGGAGTCTCCATATTGATTTCCATAGTAGTTATACCAGCTTATGTTTCCACCAACAGTGAATGAGTGTTCCTAGTTCTCCATATCCTTGCCAACATGTTTTCATTTGATAATTTAATGTTTGCTATCTTTACTGGGGTAAGGTGGAATCTCATAGTTGTTTTAATTTGCATTTCCCTAATGGTTAAGGATATTGAACATTTTATTTAGTGTGTGTTAGCCATTTGTAATTCTTCCTCTGAGAACTCACTATTTCAGTTCTCTGTCTCACTTTTGGAGTGGGTTGTTTGATTTTTTATTTATTTATTTATTTTTTTTTTGGAGTTCTTTGTAGTTTCTAGATATTGGGCTTCTGTCATTGGTATAGAGAAGTTCTCCCATACAGTGGATCATCTATTGGCTCTGCTTATGGTATGTTTGTCTGCGCAAAAGCTTTTTAGCTTCATGAGATCCCATTGATTGAGTGCTTGTTTAATGCCCTGGAATATTGGGGTTTTGTTCATGAAGTCTTTTCCCAATCCTATATCATGGAGAATGCCTCCTATTTGTTTTCCAGTATTTGAAATGTTTCAGATAATATATATTGAGGTATTTAATCCATTTGGACTTGATTTTTTTTTTTTTTTTTTTTTTTTGAGGTTGGGTCTCACTCTAACCCAGGTTGACCTGGAATTCACTCTGTATTCTCAGGGTAGCCTCAAACTCATGGCAATCCTCCTACCTCTGCCTCCCGAGTGCTTGGATTAAAGGCATGCACCACCACACCCAGCTTGGACTTGATTTTTGTGTATGGCAAAATGAGTGAATCTAATTTCATTTCTCTACATATGGTCATCCAATTTGTCCAACACCATTTGTTGAAGATGCTGCTTTTTCTCCAGTCTACATTATTGGCACCTTTGTCAAAGATCAAGCAGCTGTAGTTATTTGACCTAAGGTCTGTGTCTTTAAGTCTGATCCATCGGTCTATGTTTCTATTTTTATTCCAGTACCAGGCTGTTTATATCACTGTAGCTTTGTAATGTAGCCTTAGGTTGTGTATGGTGATACCACCAGAAGTGGGTTTTTTTTTTTTTTTTTTTGTACTGAGAATATGTTTGTATATCCAAGGCCTTATGCTATTCCATATGAATTTTGAGAACATTTTTTTCAATCTCTGTGAAACATAATGCTGGTATTTTCATTGGTATTGCATTAAATCTGTATATTGCTTTTGGTATAATTACCATTTCACAGTATTAATTTTACCTATTGAGGAGCATGGGAGGTCTTTTCATTTTACCATGTCTTCCTTGATTTCTTTCTTGAGTTTCTTTATGTTTTAATTATATAGGTTTTTCACATCCCCGATTAGTGTTATTCCAAAGTATTTAATTTTTTTTTGTTGCTACTGAAAATAGGGCAGCGTCACTGATTGCTTTTTCTGTGTATTTGTCCTTTGCAAATATAAAAGCTATTGACTTTTGTTCATTGATTTTGTATACTGCCACTTTGATAAAGGAAGTTATCACCTTTAGAAGTTGTGAGATGGAGACTTTTAGGAGATATATATATATATATATATATATATATATATATATATATATATATATATATATATAATCATGCCATCTGCAAATATGGCTAATTTTACTTCTTCCTTTCCAATTTGAGTCCTTTTATTTCTTTCTCTTGTCTTACTGTTTGAGCTAGTAATTCTAGTACTATGTTGAAGAGCAGTGGTGAGAGTGGGCACCTCTGTCTTGTTCCCAATCTCAGTGGTAACTCCTTGCGTTTTTCCCCATTAAGTATTATTTGGGCTTTATGAGATCTATATATAGCCTTTACTCTCTTGAGATGTAAACTCTCTATGCCTATTCTTTCCAGTGTTTTGATAATGAATTGATATGATCATGTGGTTCTTTTTTTTTTATTAACACCTTCTATACTTACATACAACAAAACATAGGATCTTTCTCTCCCCTCCCCCCATTCCACTTTAGAACACTAATCTCCGTCATATCCCCTCCCTCTCTCCATTAGTCTTTCTTTTAATTTGATGTCATCATTGATCATGTGGTTCTTATGGGTCAGTTTATTTATGTGGTGTATTATGTTGACTGAGTTCCATATGTTAAAATATCCCTGCATCCCTGGGATGAATCCTACTAGATCAAGATGGATAATGCTTCTGATGTGTTGTTGAATTCGGTTAGTAAGGATTTTCTTCAGGATCTTAGCAGCTAAGTGCATTAGAGATATAGGCCTATAGGTTTCTTTCCTTGTTGTATCTCTTTCTGGTTTTGGTATTAGGGTGATGCTCGATTCATAAAAGGAGAAGCCCAGCGTGGTTGCGCACGCCGTTAATCGCAGCACTTGGGAGGCAGAGGTAGCAGGATTTCCTTGAGTTCAAGGCCAGCTTGAGACTACGCAGTGAATTCCATGTCAGTTTGGCCTACAGTGAGACCCTACCTCGGAAAAAAAAAAAAATAATGAGTTGGGGAGGATTTCCTGGTCTCCGATTACACAAAACAGTTTTGGAAAAATTGGTTTCAGTTCTTCAATGAAGGTTTCATGGAATTCAGCTGAGAAACCATCCAGTCCAGACTTTTCTTTTAGGGGTCGTTTTTGATTACCTCTTAATCTCCGTGTATATGAAAAGTTTCTTTAGGAGATTAATCTGCTCTGAGTTTAGTTTTGGTTTGTGGTATGTGTCTAGGAATTCATCCATTTCTTCCAGATTATTCAATTTGGTTGAGTAGAGGTTTTGGCAGCATGCCCTGATGATTCTTCCAATTGCATTGATGTCTGTGTGATCTTTCCCTTTTCATTTCTGATCTTATTAATTTGGGACTTCTCTTGTTGGGGTTGGGCTTGATCAAATTAGTCAGAGGTTTGTCAATCTTGTTTATTTTGTCAAAGAACCAGCTCTTCATGCCATTGATTTTTTAAATTATTTTCTTAGTTTCCAGTTTGTTAATTTCTGCTCTAATTTTGATTATTTCTTTCAGTCTTGAGATTTTTGGCTTGGATTCTTCTTGTTTTTTCCAGTGCGTTTGGTGGACAGTCAGGTTATTAATTTGGGATCAGTCTGTCTTTGTAATAAAGGCATTTAGGGCTATGAATTTTCCCCTTATGACTGCCTTCATTTTGTCCCATAAGTTTTGGTAGGTTGTGTATTCACTATCACTCAATTCTAAGAATTTTACAATGTCTTTTTTGATTTCTTCCATGACACATTCATTGTTTAAAAGTGTGTTGTTTAGTCTTCAGGAGCTGGTGGAATTATTGCTGTGTCTCTTGTTGTTAATTTTTAGCTTTAAAACATTGTGATCTGACATGATGCAGGGAGTTACTTCAAATTTTCTGACTTTATGGAGGCATGTTTATGGCCTAATATATGGTCAGTTTTGGAGAATGTTCCATGGATTGCTGTAAGAATATGTATTCTGTAGAGTTTGGGGTGGAAAATTTTGTAGATATTCAATGATGTTGTTGAAATCTATTATTTTCCTGTTGATTTTCTGCTTGGATGATCTGTCTATTGATAATAGTGGAGTACTGAAGTCTCTGACTATGAAGGTATTGATGTTTATTTCTGTTTTATTGTCACATAGATTTTTTTATAAACTGTGGTGCAGGGCTGGAAAGCTGGCTTAGCTGTTAAGGTGTTTTCCTGCAAAGCCAGAGGACCCTGGTTTGATTCTTCAGGACCCATGTAAGCCAGATGCACAAGGGGTGCACTCATCACTCATCTGGAGTTTGTTTGCAATGGCTGGATGCCTGGAGCACCTATTTTCTATCTCTCTCTCTCTCTCTCTCTCTCTCTCTCTCTCTCTGTCTCTTTCTCTCTCCCTCTTTCTCTCAAATAAATAAATAAATAAATAAGATTATATACATATAAACTGTAGGGCACCTGTGTTTGGCACATTATATTTATGATTGTGATGTGCTCACAGTCTGTGCTAGGAATCCAGAAAAAGTAGTTTGGAGGAGTCAAGAAACAGGGGTCTGGCCTACTCACTCCACATTGCTATGCCTGCCTGCATACCTTCCTCACAGGAAAATCCTGGGAGTATTTTCTAATAGGTAGTAATGCATATATTCTGTTACAAGAAAAATGAAGGAAAGGTTCAAAACTGATTATACTCCCATGATTTCAGTATTTAGATTTAGATATAGCATGGTGCCTTGTGCAAAGTATACAAAAAGTAATGTTGCATAAATGAGCATATATATAATATTTGGAGCATATATAGTCATATAATGCCAACTCTCACATTATCTGAAAATATTTAAGAAATAACCTGTGTAGTTTAGTTTTGTATAAGGGATTGAGATAGTACTGAGAATATTTGATTAAGGCTACAATTAATGCTTAAAGCTATCAAGAGAAATCTCCACATATTTTATATAATATGTGGAGAGAGAGAGAATGTGTGTGTGTGTATATATATATATATATTTATATATATATAAAACTTTTTTTTTTTTTTTTTGGTTTCTCATGATAGGGTCTCACTCTAGCCCAGGCTGACCTGGAGTTCAGGCTAGCCTTGATTTCAATAAACAACAAATACATTTTAGAATATGCCCATAATATCTGAGACATAAAAAAACTATCAATTATTTTAAAATCCATTAAAAAGATTGAATTGCCCTTCTTGTTTTGTGTGGCAACCCTAAAGTCCAGAATAGTCCGGCGGTAGAAACAGGAAAATATTAAATGTGGCAGGGGTTATTGCTTAAACAGTGAAATAAGTATTGTATTAAGAAGATATTGGCTACTATGTTATGTGAAAGACAGAGTAGGAAGTTAAGATGAAAAGGAAAGAAAGAAACATTCAGAGACAGACACAAAGAAGAATCTCAGTAAGAATTTGTCTGTATTCCAGTTTTATATGGCCACATGTTTTGAATTTCAGCAATTCTGATGGTCTTGGCACTTTTCATATCACAGAGCTTTCCCAGTTCTCAGCCAGTGCTTTGCTTTATTGGTGACTCTAAATGAAACAGGCCTATGTTTTAGCTAACAAGTAATTAGCCTTCATAGGAGATGTGTAAACAAACCACAGACTCATGAACTTTCTAATTGTTCTTACCTATTATTTGATCTAGGCTCATAATGCTGCATAAAAGACTCAACTGTTGCCTAGGGGATTGAAGGGATTATTTTAAGGTTTTCCTATTGTATATACATCTGTGTATAATCACATATGTTCAGACATATATAACAGATTAATAAGATATTTCTATGAGTAGAGATATCTTACATAAGAGACAATATCTAGGTTCTAATGAACTGTAATGACTTTATTTGACATTACTTTGCAATCTTCCCACTGCCTGCCTTCCTAATCTATATTTGTCCAGCTCTAGTATTCTTTCCTTTACAATGATCATATATATATATATATATATATATATGTATATACATATATATGTACTTTTCATATATTAGAAAACTTACTAATTTATGAATGGATATTTAATTATTTCCCCTAAGGAGACAAGTAGTTCTTAGTAGATAGTCAATTTAGGTATAAATGTCATCTTGAATGGAGAGCAAAATAGTTCAAGGTAATTAGAATATTTTATGAGTCTCATAACATGCTCCATATTGTCTTTTTCACCTTTGTCTGAAGTACATAATTTAACCTGGTCCTATAATCCTCTTACTGAAATACCCACCACTGTATTTCTGCTGCTTGTTCTCATGAATAATGCAGTAAAGACTAGATGAAATGCGGTAAAAAGGTGAATTTCAGAGTCCTGTGCTTCAACTCTAGTTCTCACACCCAAGACTTCTCCAACCTCCAGCACTCACCACATGGGGCTCATCTCCCCATCTGCACAATGAAGGGATTATGACAATTGACATGAAGATACCCTTTAGAATAAAAAGTACTCTGACTTACAGCTCCTTAGATTTATACCAATTTACAGTTACCAGGAAGAAAATGCTGAATTAAAATGCTGAAAAGAGGCAAACCAATTCAAGTGATGACACAATTGGGAACTATACAAGATTTCATTGATTTTCCCTTTGAGGTGTACCCATTCTTTGAATACCTGGATCTTTATGGAGAAATAGATTTGTATGGTTCTTACCATTAGAAGAAGCAGATGATGATTTAATTTTCCACACTTACTTAATACATAATTTTGTAAGTCAATTATTCTATATTTTATAATCTAATGGTGCTTTGTCTATAATAATGAGAAATAAAATTTAGCTCTTATTTCATCTTTCCTTACTGCTACATAGAATTCCATAGTGTAGATATACCACATCTTTGTTATCCATTCATTTAGTGATGGACATCTGGGTTGATTCCAGCTTTGTGCTATTATGAATTGAGCAGCTATAAACATGGTTGAACAAATGTCTCTGGTCTGAGATTTGGAGCCTTTAGGGTAAATGCCCAACAAGGGAATAACTGGATCTATTGGTAGGTTTATGGTCATCCATTTCAGGAGTCTCTCTATAGCTTTCCATAATGGTTGAACCATTTTACATTCCCACCAGCAGTGAAAACTTGTTCCTATTTCTCCACAACCTTGCCAGCATTTGTTTTCATTGTTTTTTTTTTTTTTTTTTTTTAATGTTAGCCATCCTTACTGGGGTAAGGTGGAATCTCATAGTTGTTTTAATTTGCATTTCCCTGATGATTAGGGATGTTGAACATTTTCTTAAATGTGCATTTGCTATTTGTATTTCTTCCTCTGAGAACTGCCTGTGCAGTTCTCTGCCCCACTTTGTGAGTGGGTTGTTTGCCAGTTTATTGTTTAGGTTTTGGAGTTCTTTGTAGATTCTAGAAATCAGGCATCTGTCAGATGTATAGCTGGTGAAAATATTCTCCCATTCTGTGGGTAATCTGCTGGCTTTGGTTATAATATGTTTGTCAGTGAAAAAGCTGTTCAGTTTCATGAGATCCCAATGGTTGAGTGATTGTTTAATTTCCTGAGCTGCTGCGGTTTTGTTCAGGAAATCTTTTCCCACTCCTATGTCACGGAAATTTCCTCCTATTTTTTCTTCCAGTAGACGCAGTGTTTCTGGTTTTATATTAAGGTCTTTGATCCATTTGGACTTAATTTTTGTGCATGGAGAGATGTGTAGGTCGAGTTTCATTTTCCTACAGATGATTGTCCAGTTTGTCCAGCACCATTTGTTGAAGATGCTGTCTTTTCTCCATTCTGCATTGGAAGGGCCTTTGTCGAATACCAAGTTGCTCTAGTTATTTGACCCAAAATCTGGGTCTTCAATTCTGTTCCATTGGTCTATATTCCTGTTTTTATGCCAGTACCATGTTGTTTTTATTACAATGGCTTTGTAGTATAGCTTTAGATCAGGTATGGTGATGCCTCCAGAGGTATTTCTTTTGCTTGGATATCCGAGGCCTTCTGCCTTTCCATATAAATTTTGAG
This sequence comes from Orientallactaga sibirica, assembly GCA_036365145.1. Lineage (NCBI taxonomy): Eukaryota > Metazoa > Chordata > Mammalia > Rodentia > Dipodidae > Orientallactaga > Orientallactaga sibirica. The sequence goes on from JAEOAD010000034.1 coordinate 17,405,792, forward strand.
ATAGTTTTTTCTATCTCATTGAAGAAGGAAGTGGGAATTCTATGTAGCAGTAAGGAAAGATGAAATAAGGAAATTTGAAAAAAAAAATGGTCAAACATGGAACAGATCATCCTCAGTGAGCTCACCCAAGAACAAAAAGATAATCATCGCATGTTCTCGTTTATCTGTCACTCCTAACCTGAACCTACGTGACATGCAGCCAAACCTAACAAACACTCTGAGGACCAGACAAGGGGGGGTGGGATGGGGGGAAGGTAAGGGTGGGAGGGAATGAGAGGGTGGGGGGAAGGACAAGGGGTGGGGATACAATTGGGACCCAAAAGGAAAAGATGCCATAAAAACCTTTACTCTGAACAACAGGCTAAAACATTGATCCTTCATCAGGCCCGCAGCGGGAACACCCAAATCACAGGAATCTGGAGAGAACATCATGAAGGCTAACCCTAATCTTGTCCTGCTTCTCTCTCTCTTTCTCCCTCTCACTCTCTTTTCCTACCTCTCCTCTCTATACTCACTTCCTCTATAATATTATCTATCTTTTTCTTCCCTCACCTTTCTAGGTGCAGACTTGAAACTCCCAGTGCCAGCACGGGGTTAAACTCCACAATGAGCTCTGGATCCGAGACACCTACAAGGTTACCCCCCCCCAAAAAAAAAAAAGAAAGAATTCTGTCAGAGTACTTGGTGACCCACCAAAGGTTAATGGTAAGACCCTACTGTCGAAGATAGCATACGTGTGTGAGACCAAGCACAGAGAGACCGGGCCAGAATCTGGAAGAAGGTCAGTCCCCAGACAGTTTGCTAGTCTAGTACCAGAGGGTGCTACACGAGCAACTGGGGGAAAATGTCCGACAATGGTCCAAACAACTTGAAGTCTAAGATACCCAGCAGGAAACAACTTGACGTAATGCTCATACAAGTGCAGTAGTGGCAAACAGCCATGGTGGGTAACCAACTGCTCTTGATTTGGCTAACAGATCCACTCAGTGGAATGCAACTCATTGCTGGAACTGGGAAATAAGTCAAAACCAGGAACAAAAAAAGAGCTCAGTCTCCAAGATCAAGATACCACCAAATGTGGGCTAGAAGAGAGCCAACGCATACAATATCCCCTCCAAAACATAGATGGTCATCCCTTCTACCTAGTACTAACTTTTCTCTCCGTTGGAGAATTTGCTTATCGTTTTTCAGGTGGACATCGAACCTGAAGGGAGGATCAGCTAACCACACCTCACCAGGGCCCCAGCTGAAACCATAGAACAACGCAGGGGAAGGGCAAGAGTTCAGCGTTTGTGGCGATCACGACACCAGAAAAAGGCTGAAGGAGATAAACACAGAGAACATCCAACTCCAACTAAGCCAGATATCCAGAGACACAGAGGCTCCCAAAACCTCATCACTGAAAAACAACTAAAATGACCCCAAAGTGGCTCAGGGAAACTCGCGGAAGAGGGGGCGGAAAGATTGTTAGAGTCACAAGTTGGGGCATTATGCACAGAGACTGGGGCCTACACCCCAGAACTGTGGACTAACCTCACAATGCACAACCCACATTCCCCATTGATGAGGGTCCCTTTGAAAGTGGGAGTACAGGGAGGAGGACAATGGAACCAATACTATGAATGTAAAATCAGAATAATATAAAAAAAATTTGGCTCTTATTGAAAACCAACTGTGTGCCAGACACTAGACTAACCATTTTATAAAAGGCATCTAATTGGAAGCTCATAATAATCCCTGTGAGGTATGGAATTTGATCCCCATTTCACAGTTGAAGAAACTGAGGATTTAGTAGTTAAATACAGAGCATGTGAGCACACAGCTGGTAAAGCAGAGTGGACGTTAAAGCCAGGTGGTGTTGTCAGGGTCAAGTTACATAACCTATCATGAACTGCTCTTATTATAAACTAGCAGTACTTATTCTTTGTATGATAAATGTGTTGTATTTCCCTCCAATGTCAGTATTACCATAGTCCTGAGCACAAGCAGAGATCCCACCTTTCACCTCTTCCCAACCTTCATATAGTCACACTAAATTAAGAATGTGTCTTTTGTGGTAATGATGTTTATTTTTCTCTTTATTCCTGCTCCTTGATAGGCAGCACAATGAGGGAAACAAAATTATATTGTTTTGTGTCAAACAATAATTAAATTACAAATAAAAACCCAGTAAACTATATTAAATTATTTAAGTGACAAAGTTTCAGAGGAGGATTGGTAGTAATAAAACTTTAAATATTGATTTTGGTAATAGGTGCATAAGAAAGGGATTGAGATAATACTGAGAATATTTGATTAAGGCTACAATTAATGCTTAAAGCTATCAAGAGAAAGCCTCTCTCTCTCCACATATTTTATATATACACACATATATATATATATATAATATATAATATGTGGAGAGAGAGAGAATGTGTGTTTATGTGTATATATATATGTATAACTTTTTTTTTTTTTTTTTTTTTTGGTTTCTCACAATAGGGTCTTGCTCTAGCCCTGGAGTTCAGGCTAGCCTTAAACTCATAGTGATCTTCCTACCTTTGCCTCCCAAGTGCTAGAATTACAGGTGTGTACCACCATGCCTGGCAGCACCCCCAACTTTAATGATCCGTCCCTTCATGGATGTACTCATCCATTCTAGAGATTGTTGTTAAATGTTGGGAATTCACCAGGCGTGGTGGTACATGCCTTTAATCCCAGAATTCGGGAGGCAAAGGTAGGAGGATCGCCATGAGTTCAAGGCCATCCTGAGATTACATAGTGAATTCCAGGTCAGCCTGGGCTAGAGTGAGACCCTACCTTGAAAAACTGAAAAATGAAAAAAAAAAAAAAAAAAAATGTTGGGAATTCTAACACAAAGAACCAAATTTTTCTAGATGTTGCCATACTTTATGTGGAATTTTATTATTTCAGTTGGAAGGAGGGAGGGGAATCATACAAGGATTATCATTTTCAAAGTGACATTAAAGCACTAGTCTAAGAAAACATCAAGGCCTATGGTCTTTAGAAGAAAAGTAGTTTCCTTCAATTTGTGGCAGTCAGGAAGGACAAAAAACGTAGTATATGTTAGCTATGGCCATCACCTCTTAGTATTTGTCCAACAGATAACAAGCCAACATATCACTGAGAAAACTTGCACATCAATGCATCAATGTTCATTCCTGGCTATTAACAATATTCAAGTCATGGAACCAACCTAGGTAACCATCAACAGAGAAATGGATGGAAAAATGTGTTTTATATATACACATTTAAAATTTTTATATTTATAATGGAATATTTTCAGCAATAAAGAATAATAAAATCATGTCACTATGAAAATAGATGAAACTGGTGATATTTTTATTAAGCAAATTAAGTCAGTGTCACAAATATAAATGTTGCACATTGTCTCTCATTCGTCAGTTCTTTCTCTTTTTTTTTTTTTTTTTTTTGTGGAGAGAGACACACAGAGAGAGACAGAGAGAAAGGGAGAGGAAGATAGAGATGGGCACGCTAGCAGCCTCTCAGCTGCTGGGAACGAAATCCAGATGCATGTGGTCAATTGCGGCATTGAGCCCTTGCGTCACTTTGCATCTGGCTAAAGGTGGAACCTGGAGATTGGAACAGCTGGAAATTGGAACCGGCGTTCTTGGGCTTAGGAGGCAGGCGCCTTGACCGCTAAGCCATCTCTCCAGCCCAGTTCTTTCTTTTTTTTAGATAAATGAAATTATACATGGGCAGATGACATGAGTATAGCAATAAAGCTGTCTTGGAGAACAAAGGCAACTAATATGAAGGAAGGGATGAGAAAGAGGAGGGAGTATGGGAGAAATAACCACAAATTACATTTTACATTTGCATGAATAGTGCCTTTTATAACTGTACATAAACATTTTTTTTTTAAAAAAAGGAACATAGAAGGACTAGAAGGTAGGAAGAGATAAAGACAATGGGTCTGACAATTATTATTTGCCTATAAAAGCCCACCTCTTTTATTGTTTTCATTCAAAGATTTTTTGTTTTACTTCTGTCCAGGGAGATATGAGGTTAAATTTACAAGAAATGAATATGGAATCCTGAAAACAGTCTTTTGATATTTGCTTAGAGGAAGATAAATACAAGAAAATGTATTTCCTAAATATTATGAATGCACTTTGTTGATTAGAGCCACTGCAGCTGTTTTATTTTTTATTTTTTTTATTTTATTATTATTTTTTTTTTACCAAGAGGTAAACCCTAACAGAATCAGTACTCCAAAATGTTCTGTACCTTTATGTCTCTGTCTTACTGAATCATAGCTTATAAACAATTGTTTTCAAACATAGCTTTAAATGACAAATAAATCTCTATTTAGCCAGTGTTTTTTATTTTTTTTTATTTGTTGCTGAAAATATTGTCACCCAAAGATGGAGTTGAGTCCTACAGAATTGGTGGGTAAAGGCTACAGGATAAAGAGTGTAGAATATTTTAGAATACAAAAGAAGTTTCCAAGTAATGGAATTATCATAGGAAGTGGAGAATAAATGACAAATAAAGAGATGTACCATAACTTTTTCTTAGTTTCCGCACATAATAATTAGACAATTATCTAATGACTAGTTGCTGTGTGTTTAAGTACTGTTCTGGAAACTGGGTTTAAGGCCCATATAAAAATGACAATAGCTCGTGTCCCAGGGATTTTGTAGCCTAAGAGTTTTGGAACTACTGCACTTAGTTCATAAATTAAAAGGTCAAGAAAGGCCTTATAGCAAAATACTTTGCACCAAAAACTAAAAGTAGTAAGAGGACAGGGTAGGTGACTACCCAGTGAAAACATTATAAGCAGATGGAGCAGGAACAATGAAACACACAGAAAAGACTGTGCTTTACACAGTTTGTGACTAACAATGCCAGTGTGACTGCAGAGGAATAAACAGGAGAAGAAATCTAGGAGATAAGCTCAGAGAGGAGGTGGGAATGGGCAGGATGCTGTTCAGTGTCCTACAAGTCAGCAAAAGTTTTGGCTTCTACTTTAAGTGATCTATAGCTATGTTGGTTGATTATATATATAATTTCAGTATTATGTCTGCTAAGTTGAAAGTAGACATCTGAGAACAAAGGCAGACATTGGCATCATTTAGGAAGCTAATGCAAGAAGGCAGACAAGTGATAGTTGTAGTTTTCACAAGGATGTGCATGGGAAATGTAATAAGAAGTGTTTAAATTGTCTATATTTTGATGGTTGAATGTTCAGAGTTGTTGATGGATTAAAAGTAAAATACAGGGCTGGAGAAATGGCTTAGTGGTTAAGGTGCCTGCCTGCCAAGCCTGAAAACGCCAGTTCCACCAGGTGTGGTGGCCCACTCCTTTAATTCCAGCATTGGGGAGGCAAAGGTAGGAGTATGGCAGTGAGTTTGAGGCCACCCTGTGATTACATAGTGAATTCCAGGTCAGCCTGGGCTAGAGTCAGACCCTACCTTGAAAAACCAAAAAATAAAAACAAACAAAAAAAAAAAAAAAAAAAAAAAAACCCGCCAGTTCCAATCTCCAGGTCCCACCTTTAGCCAGATGCAGTAAGTGGCACAAGGGTGCAATGCCGCCCTTGCCCACAAGGGGCGGAACATGTCTGGAGTTCATTCACAGCTGCTGAGAGGCCTCTGGCGTGCGCACTCTCTCTCTCTCTCTCTCAAATTAAAAAAAAAAAAAATGACTCCTAGAACACAGAACAAATGAACTTGTAAATTACAAAGGTAGAGAATGCTGAGGGAAAAAAGAGTTTTGTATTAGATTTCTCAGTATTTTGTTTACCTTACTGAAGTATAAATTGCACATAAAACTGCATAAATTTAATGTACATTCTAGAAATATTTGGAGACATACCCTGATACTTCTTGAAACTTTTCTTTCTTTCTTTCTTTCTTTCTTTCTTTCTTTCTTTCTTTCTTTCTTTTTACATATTCTGTGTAGGCAGTATCTATAAATGGATCTCTGGATCTGATATTCAGAAGAGATTCCTGAGCTGGTAGAAACATTGTGTTTCTTTTTTTTATTATTGTTATAGTTGTTGTTTTGTTTTGTCTTGTTTTGTTTTCCACACAATTGTGCTTGAAGAATTACTGAAGGAGTGAGTGGAGAGAGAGATAGTAGTTTCAAATGGTAATGGATGGCTCATTCCATTGATAAGTGTGCTTTAGAAATGAAGAGCAATGAGCAAAAGAAACTGAGACAGAGAAAGCTGCTGGAGAGAGACAAGGATAATGGCAGACTGAAACCAGAAAGAACTGCTCGAGGAAGTTAGCAGAGAGGTGATGTCACACTTTGATTTTGTTGAGATTGCTAACAAAATTTCAAATCTGTTCATTCTAATTTCAATATGGGGGTGACATTTGAGAAAGGTCATCAACATTGGATTCCTTCAGTGAATTTGACAGCATGAAGAAAGGGGCAAAATTAGGGTCCACATTCTGGAAATGAGACATACACCATAGAACTGTCAGGGTTAATAGTAGCTCATGCCAAGGTGATTTTTCTTTAAAAGAAAAGAAAAGAAAAGAAAAGAAAAGAAAAGAAAAAAGAAAAGAAAAGAAAAGAAAAGAAAAGGGAAAAAAACACAAAAAAAGCTAATACAGCTGTTCTGCGATGTCAGAGGCTGCTTTTCCAAGCAGCTGACAAGTGAAGAATGCTCAGGAAGCATAACAGCAGAGTTAACGCCCTAGCGAGTCTTTATCACAAAGCTTGTGTGTCAAATACAGTGAGAAATTCCTAAGAAACAGAAGAGGGAAAAATCCATAAAGAGATAGAGAGTTTAAAGTATAAGCTTCGTGAATCATTAATGAACAAGAAGGAATAGAGAAAACCATCTTTCCCCAGCATGGAGAAAGGATGAGTAAGAAAAGCTCCCTGTGCTTCATAAAATATGGGTAAATCTTGGCAACCAGTCAAAGGAAAATATGCACACAGTCCCACACGCACACATCTTAAGCATATAAAGGGTGAGATAGGATAAGCGAGAGCTTCAAGGCTGATTTGCCGAGGATGAGAAGGTAAGCGATTCCACATGCAGACATACATATAAAGTTCGGATGTCGGCAGCAAATGTCAAACACATTTTCCACACTGACTAGTTCATTTTTTTGCTTCATAGACTACTTTCTATTCCTCAGGAATGATATTACTTTTATCAACTGCTTTTGTATCCAGCATCCATGAATTTTAGGAGCAAGACAACGTAAAAAGAATATTTACTAAACTTTCCTGAGTTAAGAAAGTACTTATAATTCTATTTAAAAAGCAATAAATGCTATAAATATTTTAAAATTTCAAATAACTTACCATTTGAAATATTCCAAACCATATTATTAAAAGAATCCAGGAACACAGACGGTTGACAAAATAATTTTGGAGGCATACCTTGAATCACTGAAGAGGATCCCCTAAGGACTTCTATCCTAACATGCCTTCTTAGATTTACTTTAAAAAAATCTTTAAAGTTCAGATTGAGAAGGGCATATGCTACTAACTTTTGTTTTTTTAAACATGACAAATATAAAATCATTGTACCTATTAAAAATAACTTTGTATATACGATTCCCTACCACTATTATCATATGAAAATTTCCTACCATTTCATTATCAATGAAAAAAATATGATGAAACTTTCCAAAATTCTGTACAGTTTAAAGATGTTTGGTTCAAGTTGTGGTTTATGGTATGATAATGTTGAAGGGACATGTCTCACCTGAGATCTGCACTACTACTGGCAATCATAACTAATTTCAAAAATTCCAACCTTTGGTCCTAGGAGAAAAACCCAAGAGAGCATATAATCCAAAGACGTTTTTTGACTCAGTAGAAACATTTTATGGATACATCATGTACTGGTACCATTTCCCTCCTCCCTGACCCCATTCCACTGACGAGCCTGCTGGGATTCTCCATAGGGTTGTGGGGTATGAGTTATGCATGCGGAAGTCAGTCATTGTGGAGGAGGGCCTATGCCTCTGGATATTTCCCCCCACCTTGTGGCTCTTATGCTTTCCTTTCCCCCTCCTCCTCTGCAAAATTCCCTCAGCCTTGGTGGGTGTTTTTTTTTGTTTGTTTGTTTGTTTTGTTTTGTTTTGTTTTGTTTTGTTTTTCGAGGTAGGGTCTCACTCTAGCTCAGGCTGATTTGGAAGTCTACTTTTGGGTTGAGCTCTCAACAACTTCTGGATTTTTGATTTGGTACATTTTAGTATCCTCAGTGTCTGTCTCCGGCACTCTGACGCAGGTTCTCAGGCTCGCTGTAAAAACAGTACTCTTGCTTATCTTGCCAGTTCCTCTGTGGTTTCACCTGGGCCTGAGCTGATGGGCAAGAGGTGGTGCAGTCTCTTGATGGGGAGTCAGCTATCTTTCCTTGCCTTGTGGATAGAGTTTGGTTGTCTGTGGTTTTTGCTGCCTCCTGTAAAAGAAAAACAGATTCTCCAATGGAGAGTGAGATTAGCATAAGTTAGAGAATAAACACAGTGATTTAAGAAAGATTTTGATGGGAGTAGCCTCTCTTTTGGCCAAAGACTAGTGGGAACTTCTTATTAGAGTCCATGATCCTGATCTCCATAGTGATCAGACTAGGTTCAAAATATCAGCTATGGATTTTTTTCCACTGAGTAGGTCTCTTAGCCTATCAGAAAGCCATTGGTTACTCACCAAGGCTGGATGCCACTATTGCAAAGGTGTGTACATCTGGTCAGGCTGAATGCTTTCATATACCAGTGTCCCTTGCTTGGTCACAATGTTGTTGGCCATTTTCCCCCAGCAGCTCATATAGTGCCTTTTAGCACTGTACAGGCTAAGCATCTGGTAACTGGCTTCCTTGCAGATTCTAGCTGGTTCTCTTGATGTTCTGTGTCAGCAGCATGAGGTGTCTTCAGGAATGGGGACTTACTTTCTTCCTCAGGCAGGTAATCAAGTGCTTTGACAGAGTCTGTCTTGTTTGGGGGGCCTCATAGATCTCTCCAGCCAATAGTTCACTGTGGATTATAACCAATTTCTGGTACTGGGAGTTACAAACCAGATGAAGATTAAGTGATGTTCCTATAGGTAGACACAAAATTAGCACCGCCTCAAGGAGTTTTGACAACTGAGATTGAGGGCTATGCCCTTGGGAAGGCCTGCTCTGCATGTGACAGTCTGGATGGACATAACCTGCTTTTGTGTGGTATGCCAAAAAGCGAAGTGGTGTTTTTGATGGTTTGATGCACTTGCATTGATGATAGCCACTCAAGTTTGTACATAATGTCAGTTTCCATGTGCAGAACTCTCTCACATCCATTTTTTTTTTTTTTGAGAGAGAGGAGAGAGAGAGAGAGAGAGAGAGGAAGAGGCAGAGAAAGAATGGGTGCACCAGGGCATTTTCAGGCCCTGTGAACAAACTCCAGAAGTGTGTGCCCCCTTAGGCACATGCGTGACATTGCATTCTTGTGTCACTTTTGCATCTGGCTAAAAGTGGGACCTTGAGATTTGAACAAGTGTTCTTAGGCTTCACAGGCAGGCGACACAACTGCTAAACCATCTCTCCAGCCCTCTCACATCCATTTTTATCATGATTTTCTACAGGTCTATCAACAGATGGAGCTCCTGACTACAGACTTCTGTTTCTAGTCTAGAGCCAGCTGTTGATGGGGAATTAGCTTGGTAAGCAAAACACTTGCCTCATAAGCACAAGGCCCTGAGTTTGGATCCCTGGCATTTACATCAAAAGCTGAGCATGGGCTGGAGAGATGCCTTAGCAGTTAAGGAATTTGCCTGCAAAGCCAAAGGACCCCAGTTCAACTTTCCAGGACCCACGTAAGGCAGATGCACAAGGGGGCTCATGCATCTGGAGTTTGCATGCCCATTCTGTCTGTCTGACTCTCTCTGTCTCTCTCATCCTCTCTCTTCCTCTTTTTCTCAAATAAATAAATAAAATAAAATAATAAAAAAGCTGAGCATGGCAGATAATGCCTGTAATATTAAAGATGGGGAGAAGGGTAGGACAACTCCCCAGAGCTTGATGACTAGCTAGTCTAGCCAAATTGGTGAGCTTCAGGTTCAGTGAGAAACCATGTCCCAATAAAGAAGGTAAAGAGTTGGAGAGAGGTGCCTTAGTAGTTAACAGTTAAACAACTTGTGTGCAAAGCCAAAGGACCCAGGTTTGATTCCCCAGTACCCACATAAAGCCACATGCACAAGGGGGCACATGCATTTGGAGTATGTTTGCAGTGGCTATAGGCCCTGGCATGCCCTCTTTCTCTCTGTCTCTTTCTCTCTCTCTCTCTCTTATCTGTCACTTTTTCTTTCTTTCAAATACATGAATAAATAAACTAAAAAAAAAAAAAAAAGATGGAGAATGATCGAGGAAGACACCTGATGTCAACCTCTAGCTTCCTTATTCATGTGCATCCATGTCCACAGACATATGTATAAATACACATACTACAACCGCTGTCTAAATCCAGGCTGACAGTGCTTAAAGAACTCAGGTGGAGTTGGTCTGAAATGAATTTCAAATCCAAGGTTGATGATGCTTAGACAAGCTAGACACTCTCCTCTCAAGCCCTGTAGTTTAAGGTCTTCCTAACACATGCACCTACTCACTAAGCATCCCAGGCTGAAAGAAGCAGATGAGAAAGCATCTTCATTGCTCATATGCCTATAATGCATGAGCTTCATCCACATTATGCAAAGAAATGTCTGTTCTCCTTCCCCCCACACAAAGCTTCCCTTATTCAAAAGAGCTACTAAATTAGATGGTTTATTTTCAATGATAGATTGCTGGAACCCTGCTCATATATCTAAGAGCTGACATTTAAAATCTCATCTTCTTTTCCATTGAAGGGAATGAACTGATTATCATATCTTGATGTGATTGATTACTTGGAAGCAGAAGCCAAAAATCTATAAGAGTTCAACCTATAGCTCCCACCAACTGATAGCATATTATCTAACCATATTAAAAATCAAGCAAGCCTTGAAACTGCCACTCTCTGTCTAATGGGAAGTAAATATAATGGAGTTCTGCCTTCACATTGCCCTTCTGTATTAATGTGGTAGTTGATATATCTATTTATGAAGGGATTATAGGAGGTGTAAATTTTACCTGTATAAATAAATGGTATTTCCTTTGTATTTAATCTCCATAAGAGATTGAAGAAATCTAAAATAATGATGAGGTAGAAAGTTTATCAGAGGTGGATCTATAAAGAGTCACTAATAGCAAGCTACTGGTCCCAAGATAATGCCTTTTTCTGATTTTGTAAGGATACCTCCTTTAATACAAACCCTGAGCGATATCTCAGCTATAAAGATGAGTCATCAGGGGCTGAAATTTACACACTGTGGTGTAAGTTGACTTATTGAAGAAGATTTCATTCATCTAAAGTTACACAGCAGGATATGGAACATAGAGACCAGCCACTGTTTTGAGGGTTGGCACCTTTATGGGAAAATCAATGCTTAAGTTATCATTTCCCTTGCTTTAATTATAATTCCAATTTTCTTTTTGGATGGGGAAGATCAAATAAAAATGGACCATGTCCCTTCATTGTAAGCACTGCCTCATAAATCTGGGAGCTGTCCCTGCTGTACTCAACCACAGGCATTTCACAAGCTCCCTTGAACCTAGAGTTCATTTTGGTTGTAGGGTTTGCAATGTCAAGCGGCACATTTGGAGACCTACTGGACACAAAAGCTCCTCCATTAGAAGGACACTCAAAACAGTCAAAAGGAAGCCAAAAATCAAAGAAAAATTTTAAGATTTGAATAAATATTTCTTTATTTTCCTATCTGTGAGGAAGAAACTATGTCTCTTGCCTTTTTTACTATGGGCTTATTTTGCAAAGATACTTCTAAGTGACACAGATGATGGTATGCAGGAATGGTGTATACAGTATCTGTACCTTAAAGGTTCGCTGTTGAAAGGATAAACACTAACAAAAAAATAAATGGAATAAACTTAATAAATGCTGTAATACATGACAGAAAAGTTAGGATAGGAGTACAAGTCAGACTCCCTTTAAAGACTACCCCATGGAGTCAAGCCATATGTGTTGGTGGATAAAGAAAAGACATACAGGGGAATAGAGCAACTGATTTTATATGCATGCCTCAGATCAGGGATGGTCCTACAAATCATATTTGTTGTTGTTGTTGTTGTTTGCTTTTCTTTTCTTTTTCTTTTCTTTTTCTTTCTTCTTCTTCTTCTTTTTTTTTTTTTTTTTTCAAGGTAGGGTCTCCTTTTAGCCCAGGCTGACCTGGAATTCACTATGTAGTCTCAGGGTGGCTTCAAACTCACAGCAATCCTCCTACCTCTGCCTCTCGAGTGCTGGGATTAAAGGTGTGCCCCACCACGCCCGGCATATTTGTTTAAATCATCACTTTATGCTTAAGTTAATGTGAATCCATTAAAATGTTTTAGATGCAAAAGTTGGGCTGGAGAGATGGCTTAGTGGTTAAGGCGTCTTCCTGCTTAAGCCTAAGAACGCTGGTTCCAATCTCCAGTGGTTCCAATCTCCAGATCCCACGTTTAGCCAGATGCAAAGTGACACAGGGGCACAATGCCGCACTTGACCACAAGGGGGCGCACACATCTAGATTTCTTCCACAGCAGTTGAGAGACTGCTGGCGCGCCCTTCTGTATCTGTCTTCCTCTCCCTCTCTGTTTCTCTCTGTGTCTCTCTCCAAAAATAAATAAAATAATTTTAAAAAATTAAATATAAAAGTTTCTTGATTTTTTTTTTCCCCTAACAAAGGTAGAGTACATGATTTCAGAATAAGCCAATGAAAGAATGAAATCATTATTACATTTGTGGTCAGGAAGACAAACAATTTTGGTTGCTTCTAATTTTCCGTACTTTTCCCTATCCAAATTCCTCTTGCCCACCAAATGAAAATGACTTGGCTATTGCATACAAAGATGAGGAAGGTAAGATGGAAGGTGCACCTGAGATTCTGACATGCAGTGGAGCTGACATCAGCCTGGCCCTGGAGTGTATTGAACTAATCTGGGACAAATGGGGGAACTGAGTTCTGTGCAACCTCATGCTAACTAATAGAAAACAAAGCTATTTCTGTCAGTTCCAACCCCAAACTATTCAGAATGACCAAACGGCAAGCAATACAAAAGAATGGAAGGAGTGAATAACCTACAGCCGTTGTTGTCTCTAAAGGCTCAAGAAGGCACAGGGATGCATTCAACATGCACTCTGACCACATCCACCCCAGAGGAGATAATACTTTACTTGTTAATCAACTTTTAAAATATTTTATTTATTTATATTAGATAGAGAAAGAGAGAGAAAGAGAAAATGGACATGTGAGGGTCTCTACCTACTGCAAAGCAATCCAGATACATGAGCTACCATGTGCATCTGGCTTATGTGGGTACTAGGGTATCAAACCTGGGTCCTTAGGCTTTGCTGGCAAGTACCTAAACCACTAAGATATCTTTCCAGCTCAACTTTTATTTTTTATTAATTATGCACTTTACTATATGAACATATAGTGTGTTGCTTCTATTCCCCTCCTGTTAACCTCTTCTATCTCCTCTTTCCTGTTCCCATCCTACTGAGGTTCCTCTTCAGTGAAGTTGTGATGTTCACCATAAGATTGTGAATGCAACAGTCATTCTTTATGGGAGTGGGACAATGCCTCATGGTACTCCATCCCACCCTATGGCTCTTATATACCCACTTCCACAATGTTCCCTGAGCCTTAGTGGGTGTATTATAAGTCTACTTGCAGTTGTGATTCCACTATATATTGCAGACTTGTTCAGCCATGTTTGTTTCTGCTCTATTCACAATAACTAAAAACTGGACTAGGCCAAGATGTCCATTAACAGATGAATGTTAAATGAAGATGTGTTTTATGTGTATATAATGGAATTCTACTTGGTGGTAAGGAAAAATGAAAATTTCAGGAAAATAGAAAAAAAAAATGGAAAAAAGTCATACCATGTGAATTCACAAGAGGAAGCCACATGATCTCCCTCTGACGTGGTTCCTAACTTGCAATAGCTTGGGTTCTGTGTAAGTGACAGTAAGCATCAGCAGTACTGACAGGGAAGTAGAATGAAGCTAGGAGAATGTAGAACTAGAGCGAGGAGAGGAGGGTTACTTGATAGACAACCCAGGGCCAGAATCAGAGAGTGAAGGGAAAGGATCATGGGGGAAGCAGGAGATAAAAGGTGGGGAAAGATTTATGCAAAACTAATCACAGCCTCACTTAGTACTATATATACCTTGCCTCTGGATAGCAAACTTAAAGAAATAACCCATAATAAATGAGGGGTTCTCCAGTCAGATAGACCCCAAAGAGGGTGAAGAAAGACTAATCCTAAAACCATGGACCCTGGTCTGGAAATCCCAATGTGCAGGAATACATTGGGTTATACCCCACAGTGGACTGTTGGTCAGGAAGACCTATGAGGTCCCACAAACAAGGTAGGCTAAAACACTCAGTTACCTGCCATTGCCAAAGCACTCAGTTACCTGCTAGAGCTAAATGGTAAGACCCTATTGCTGAAGATGCTATAGTCTGCAGACATAACATTTGTGTCATCTTGAGTGTCCTACTTACATGGGACCTGGAGAGTCAAACATGAGTCCATAGGCTTCACAGGCAAGCACCTTAACCACTAAGCTATCTTTCCAGGCTTTAAATATATATATATATTTTTGTTTCTAGTATTTCTGCCTGCATAATTCCTTGTTGTTGGTGTTGTTAGTGTTATGAATATTGCACTTTTTCTTGATTCACACTTCAGTTCTGTATCTGGCTCACTGTTATTTGTTGTCATTACTACTACATATTTAATACTAACTACATCACTACAAGATTGAGCTGGACACATTCAGTGCATTCTATGAATATTTTGCTACTGAGCTACATTCTGATTATTTCTCCACACTCACTCCCACTCAGGCATTAGCAATATATTAACCTAAATTTAAAAAATATATAATACACAGCCAGCAAACATATGCTAAATAAACACAACTAAGGATCATGAAGACCTCTCTTTAATATCCGTGCTTAGAGCAACAGTAAAGAAAGAACTGTAAAGAAAAAAAATATGGGTAACGTATCTATTAGAAGTATCTATTAGAAGTATATGTCAGTTCCATACACTTCAAGCCATGTATTGTTGTCAAAATTAGAGTAGTAATCAGAGATGGTGTACTTCCCAACCCTGCAGTTTCCAACACATCTACCTGATCTACTAGAACTTTCTCAGCCTGTGACACCATCAAGAAATCAAGAAGCCCAGACTCTCACAGACTATGCCCTATGACAAAACACACTGATCACCATGAAAGATATAACATGGAGACTGTACTAAAAATTCCAGAAAAATCTAAAGCCTCATGCCATTTTGTAGAGAGAAGCTAGTTCACTAAAAATATCCTCATAAAAAAATGGAAAGGGTATCAATTACAGCCAATTCACAAACTTCAGCTTAGTAGTGAATTTTGAATAATAATTTATTGAATAAATCCAAGGGAACACACTAGAATCAAATGAAAAAGGAAACACAACATTTCATAATAAGTGCGAAGAAGAAGAGGCAGTTGTAAGTGAGAAGGTTAGGGTCATCAGCATCTATGTTGAAGAGAGCATTCTCAAGTGAATACCATAGGATGCATCCCAAGGTTATAGACAAACAACAACACAAACTCAAAGTCAGTAGGGGGGATGAACAAAGATCAGAGAATAAATTAATTAGACAAAGTCTAAAGGAACACTGCAAAGGGTCAATGTAACACAACAGTTATTTTTTAAAGATTAACTTGTTCTTAGGCAAACTAACCAAATCAAAGTGAGAAAAGACTCAAATTAGTAAAGATAAGGATAAAAAAAAGGAGGCCTTAAAACAGATACTACTGAAATAAAATAGTTCAGTAGAGATCATTTTGAAAAAAATATCTTTGGATAAATGTAAACTTATAGGAGAAATGAATAAGTGTCTAAAATGTAGGAATTATCAAACTTGAACAAAGAATATATATGCATTTTATGTATGTATATCATAAACATATCAATAACAAATGATAACAGCAATAAGAAAAGTCTATTGATAGAGACATGCATAAGACATATTCACTACTAATTTTAATTTTATTATGCTTGTTTGAGTGTGTGTGTTTACATGTATGAGTGGGTTTATCTGTGTGTGAGTACATGTGCATGCACATCTGTACACATACATATGTTCTCATATGTAAGGACAAGCTTACATTGCCACTTTTTTTTTTTTTTTTTTGAGAAAAGTTATCACTTTGGCCTGAAATTTGACAGGTTAGCTAGACTGCCTGACCAGTGATCCCTGTTGGGGTCTCCCCTAAGGCCAGCCCAGGAGGGACGGCAGGGTCTCTGCCGAGTTAGGGGTGAGTAGCACAGAATCACGACCCAGACTCTGGGAGTTGGGTGGAAGCAACAGAGGGCGAGCTGCTGCAAAACTCATTTATTGAGGAAGTGCAGGGGGTTTTAAGGGGCTTGGCTGGTCAATCATTGTATGGGGTGGTCCCCTTTTTGTGACCAATGACAGCCTGTCTCTGGACAGGTCATCTCATAGCAGGTTTCTCACGAGCATGGGACTGTATCTGTTGACACACCAAACCTGCACAGAACACCAAGTGCATAGAAGCCACTTCCTGTTTTCTTCTGCCATGCAGTCTGGCTAGGGCCAGGCCTGCATTGTGCCATACAGATCCCTAGGGCTCTTCTTATTTTCTCTCACCAGTTTTGGGAACACAGTCATACACCACCAATCTCTAAATTCATATGTGGCTACTAGGGGCCAAACTCCAGTGTCTATACTTGCAAGGCAAGCACTTTCATGACTGAGTTGTGTCCCAAGGCCTCACTGATGAATTTTAGCAGACCATTAGAGTCAGAAACACCAGCTTTCCTCAAACCATTGTATAACATTTAAATAGAAAGAGTAATGGACTACTTGCAAATTCATTATATGAAGATGATATTACCCTGATACCATTATACCAAAATGGTAAGTACAAGATAAAAACTAACCAACAATAAAACAACCATAACATTTAGACCAATATCCTCAAATTACACAGTCTAACCTCAAGAAACTATTAACAAAATGATGTCAAAACCACACTGAAGGGTGCTGGAGAGATGGGTTAGCATTTATGGGGTTTGTTAGCAAAGTCAAAGGACCTAAGTTTGATTCCCCAGTACCCAGGTACAGCCAGATGGACAAGATAGTCCACACATCTGGAGTTCATTTGCAGTGGCTGGAGGTCTGGCACATCTATTCTTTCTCTCTCTCACACACTCTGTCTGCCTCTATTTCTCTCTCAAATAAATAAATAAATAAAATATTTTTAAAAAATCATGTAGAAAAGTTTATATACAATACTTAAATTAGTTTCATTTCAGGGATGAAGAAAGTTTCATCATATACAAATTAATAAACATAGCACAACCCATAAGATAAAGAAGAAAAATAATTATATGCTCCTCTCAATGGAATCATAAAACACATTTGATAAAATTCTATGACTTCATGATAAAAGCCCTAAGGAAACTAAGAATATAATGGTCATGAATCAACATAATAAAAACTATGCTGGAGATGAGGTAGTCTGTTTACAATGATCCTGAAAGAACAGTATATATAATTCCATTGAAACTAGAATCCTCTACCTCTATACAAAACATAATTCAAAATGGATCAAAGATTTCAATGTAAGATGTAAAATTGCAAAATTCTTAAAGAAAAGCATACAGAAACACTTCAAGATGTAGGCCCAGGCAATGACTTCCTGAATAGGCATCCAGTAGCTTAGGTAATAATAGCAAGAATTGACAAATGAGATTGCATAGGACATAAAAGCTTCGGCACAGCAAAGGAAATAATCAGCCAAGAGCAGCCTCGGCCTACAGAATGGAAGAAAATCCCCCATGGCTATTCATCTGTCAAAGAATTAACATCCCCAAATATATAAATAGTTCAACAAAACAAATCCCAAAAGAACAGGCAGCCCCATCAATTAGTGGATAACAGGACTGAACAATTTTCAAAGGAAACACAAATGATGAAATCTTATATGAAGAAGTGGTCATAGTATTTAACCATTAAAGAAATGCCAATGAAAACTACATTGACAGGGTTGGAATGATGGTTCAGTGGGTAAAACCACTTCAGTGCAAAGCCTGCCAAGACTGGTTCATTTTCCAAGCTAACAGCATTAGCCAGACACAAAAAGTGGTGCCAGCTTCTAGTATTCACTAGTGCATGCTTGCACATACACACATATACATGCAAATAAGTACATATTTTTTCTTCAAAAAAAAAAAAAAAACTTCATTTAGTTTAATTTCACCTTCATCCAAATGGCTATCATCAAGAAAACAATGACAACAAATGAGGTGAAGATAGAGTAGAGAAGAACCCTTCACACACTTTACATGCTACCAGTGGGAATCTAAACTAGAACAAGCATATGGATATAAGTATGGAGGTGCGACAAAATTATGGCACTACAACATGATCTGGCTATACCACTCTTGGGTACATGTCCCAAGAAACTTACCAGGTATAACTGCACATCCATGTTTACTGTAGCACTGATCACAATATCCAAGGCTTACAATAAGCCTAGATGCCCATGTACAGATGAAAGGGGAAAATGTGGAACATATAAACCATATAGTATTATTTGGGCACATCAAAAACCAAAATCATGCCTTTTAATGGAAGATGACTAAATCAGGAATTACCCATTATTTCATGTTAATTTCCAAAATTTGAAGAAGAAAAACATTTTAAAGGGTAACAGATCTGCTAAGTGACTTTAGAAATTAATAGTCAATGTCAACATGTGAAACCATAATGAAGGCCAAGAGTGGTGGCACACCCCTTTAATCCCTGTGCTCAGGAGGCAGAGGTAGAGACCACTCTGGGACTACAGAGTGAGTTCCAGATCAGCCTGGGCTAAAGTGAGACCCTACCTGAAACAAACCAAACACAAACAAACCAAAAATCATAAATGAGTCAGGCAAAAACAAATATCATCACAGAAAGATAAGTTGGAAAGAACAAAGTTAAGTTCATTAGAAGGTAGAAGGGAGAGAGGGCCAGGGATTATGATCATATTACATTTTGTCTAAGTATGAAAATTTTTAATCAGGAAAAAAACGAGAAATAGATATCACTGGAGATCTGTGAAATTGGCTGTACTCAGAGAGACAAGCACAGCATGGGCTCTCTCATATGTGAAATCTAGTAACAAAAGACATGAAAGCAGAAGGGGGCCATCAGGGAAGGAGGGGGTCAGAGAGCAGGGAAGGAAGGAAGGAAGGAAGGAAGAAGCCAATAAAGAGGAGGATATATTATATTAAAGTATTCCATTTGTGTCTACAAAACTGCCACTAGTGAACTTACTATTTAGGACAGTAAGTGTTCTTTAATTAAATTTTATTTATAAGCTTAAACAATCTGATGAAATATCAAACTCTGAGAAAAAAAAAACTTTGAATGACAAATGTTAGAAAATCTTTAAATGTTCATTATTTTTGACTATATAATGAATTTCCTTATTTCTTAAAACAATTAAAATATTTTAGTGATAAAATAATTAATAGTTATAGTTCTTTTCAATGGATTTTGCTAAAATTTTGGTCTTGCCATTGGTATTCCACTTATTTTTTGTCTTACTTTGTTTCTTAAGAAGTAAATGGTTAAAAGCTGAGAATGGTGGCACACTCCTTTAATTACAGCAGTCAGGAGGCAGAAGTAGGAGGTTGGCTATGAGTTTGAGGCCACTCTAAAAACTACATAGTTAATTCCAGGTTAGCCTGAGCTACAGTGAAACCCTACCATGAAAAACCAAAAAAGAGAAAAAGTAAATGGTTGATGGAATCCATAAACATTCAAGCTTTAAAGTCTCAAATAACAAAAGTATCAAAAGAAAGCAGCTTATCTATCACATACTTCTTGTCAGAGATCATATCCTTGAGGAATTACACGAACTTTGGAGTTATACAATTTTACAGAAGACAAATTGAAGGGAATTAGTAAGGGTTCTCTAGGGTAAGAACTGGTAAAATGAGTAATTATACATAATATATACATATTATAAAGGAGAGTCTTATAGGACACAGGCTAGGCAGTCCAACAATGGCTCTTTGTAGGGTGGAGAGTCAGAGAACATGGTAGCTACTCGGGTCATGAGGCCAGATGTCTCTGTAGTCTCAGTTTCATGCTAAAGGTCTTAAGTTTTGCTGAAGAGCCACTGACCTTCAGTTTCATGCAAAAAGGCTGAACAAGCTGTGTTTTGATGTCCAAGAAGGTGGTAGAAACTAGGAGCATTTATCACCAAGTAACCCGGGCAGCCAGACAAAAGGGCCTGCCTTTCCTTAACTTAAGCTGTCTTCCAAGTGACACCCAGTCACTGAGAAGTCTCCCTACCTAGTTCATCCTTCCTGGAGAAACCCTCACAGACTCACCCAGATGGTACATATATTCCTTGAATCCTGACCTGATCATTTTGATCACAGAAATTAACTATTGGAGAAGGTTAACTTATTTAAGGCCTTGAAATGCTTAAAATATAGATGCTCTTATTATAATTGGACCAGAAAAAATGAGTCTGAGAGTCTGAAAGAAAATATGATTTGTGTCTAAATTCCCTAGTGTTTTCTCTGTAACTTGCAGCTATACTGAGACCCTCCATGGTGATGACTTACACATTTATGATACCAGCACAAACCATACCGTAGAGCACTGGATTCATGTCTGTAAGTGTCCATTATTTATCTCCATCTGTGTTTCTTCTGCTGGCCTATCCTATAGTATTAAATTTCACTCATTAATTCTTTCCACATACAAATTTGTCCTTATGGCTCTTAGATGATACTAGGATCAACACTTTGCCATCCACTGAACACATTATCATCACCTCCCTCTATACCTTCCAAGCTAACACAACCCATAACTTAAGGCATCTGTAAATCAGTTTATTCATATTAATAACTGGCTTTCCTTTAATCACTGTGTCTTAGGCTACCTTCATACATCACCCCATTGTCAAAAGGATTAGTGCAAGAACTAATGGGTTTTCTCACATTGTTTAAGAAGTACTTCAAGGGTAGTTCTTCTTAATTTCTTACTAAAATAATACTGCAGCAGACAGCTTCAGGTTCACTGAGATGAACTTCCAGACCAGGCACAGTTATGGAGGAAGGGATTTAGTGAAGCTTACAGATCCAGGGGATGTTCCATAACGGCAGAAGAAGCTGGTCTGCTTTCACAGGACCAAATACAGAGAGAAAAGCCACAAGCCAAAAAACCACACAGCACAGCATACCTCAGGAACCCCAGCTAGGCACACTTTGCATATCTTTAGATTGAAATCTTAAACCCACCACCACACCTTAAGATCCACCCAGTGACACTGCCTCCAGCTAGGTGGCTGCAGATGCAAAGTACAAACTAAAAAAAACACTGAATATATTGGGGGCCATCTATTCAAACTCCACATATATCCATATTCAAAAAGTCTGTCAATGAGCTTTCATGGTAATAACTGGTAATAACTAAGTGGAAATAACTCAAATATTTCTGTCAGTGGAATAATTGATGAATAATCTGTCCACACAATGGAACAACTGATCTAAGTTGTTCTATAAGGCTTTGTGTGAAGTCAAAAGAAAATAAGCCAATGTCAATTGTCATATATGATATTATTGTACTGACTGTTAAACACTGTCAACATTGCAGAGTTAAACTGATCAAGAAGAGATGGAAGTCAGAGGTTAAAATTGTGGGATTCGGTGACTGTGAAGAAGTCAAACCAAGGACTATCTTTGCAATGGTGGAAAAGTTCTGGATCTTGATTCTGTTGGTGGTTATATCAATACATACAAATAGCAAAAGTTCTATTAATATATACCAGAAAGATTTTTCTGGTATATATTAATATATACCAGAAAGAGTAAGAAAAGAAGAAAGAAAATGAAAAAGGAGGGAAGGAAGGAAGGAAGGAAGGAAGGAAGGAAGGAAGGAAGGAAGGAAAGAAAGAAAGGAGGAAAGGGGGATGACATTAGGAAAGAAGGAAAAAAGATAGAAGTACTAATAAAAAACAAAAATCACTCGTACATGAATAAGCTCTACATCTCTTTTAACAGTATTATACCAATATTAGTTTCCTGATGTTTTATATTATAGTATAGTCATATAACATGCATTTATGGATATTGCATGATATGTATTGAAACTTTATAATATTCCTGTAGCTTCTCATCAAGTCTTAAAAGAAAAGATTGAATTTCATTGAATTCCTTTACTCTTTGAGTCTTTTTTCTATTGGCCTTCCTTTGAATTCAGAATAAAATCCAAAGGGTGGGACTGACCATTGGGAAGAATTTCTCCCGTAGCCTTTGTTTCCTTACAACCTCCCTATAGCATTCTTTATACTCAAACTTCATTCCTTCAATATACATCATATACTTCTCTTCTGTGAATTTTGACACATGTCATCCTTAATTTGAAGTCATATTTTGCCTGCATTAGATTATAGTATCTCCACAAAAACTCTTTAATTGGCACTCCTCATCCTCACACCTTGAAACTCAAAAGCAAAATCAAAACCAACTTAGGTCACACAACTAGCAAAACAAGTATTCATACCAAGCCAGTTTGACTCCTATGTGCTGTATTTAATTACCTATTCTTATTTTTAGATTATTTTTATGCACTACTGGTATGGCCTATACCTTTTGCTTGTTAATTCTTGCATCACTCTGTGGCAAAATGTAGCTATTCAGTAAATGGCTGTGGAATGAAACTGACCTGAACCCCATGCTGTAATATTTCAGATATATTTAGAATATCAATTTGAAAATTGAGTTGAAAGGGACTGTAACTATAAATACAGATTTAAATATAAAATGATAACTTCAAGGAAACAAATTAGTTATTTGAAATCAGTATGTGAAGGCCTGAGCACATCTAGAAGCTGCTACAGGCAATGGGGGAGTTCTGTCACCTGCTGAGTTATGAGTCACACTGGAAATGATGGACTTGGCACTGAAAACATGAACTTTCTTGTTTATTGCCTCCTGTGAAGAAACTTCAATTTAACAGTTCATAGCAAATCACAGGAGCATTGTGTCAGCAAGGAGTTATCAAACGTTTTAAGTGAGGACTTTTATAACGCTTCACAATGTCTTGCATTGGACTCTGAATTAATCTTAATGAAGCAAAATAATCTCTGTCTAAAGGAACCAAATGAGTCAGTAACATCCCAATCTCAAAATGAACATTTCTGCTGGGCGTGGTGGCACACACCTTTAATCCCAGCCCTCGGGAGGTAGAGGTAGGAGATTACATAGTGAATTCCAGGTCAGCCTGGGCTTGAGTGAGACCCTACCTCAACAAAAAAGAAAGAAAGAAAGAAAGAAAGAAAGAAAGAAAGAAAGAAAGAAAGAAAGAAAGAAAGAAAGGAAGGAAGGAAGGAAGGAAGGAAGGAAGGAAGGAAGGAAGGAGGGAGGGAGGGAGGGAAGGAAGGAAGGAAGGAAGAAAGAAAAGTAACAACAACAACAACAACAAAAGACCATCTATCTGTTAATGCTTTTTAAATGATGTGATGTGGGCTGGAGAAATGGCTTAGAGATTAAGGCATTTGCATGTGAAACCAAAGGATCCTAGTTCAATTCTCCAGGAACTCCAGATGCACAAGGGGCACATGCATCTGGAGTTTGCAGTGGCTAGAGGCCCTGGCATGCCCATTCTCTCTCTGTCTGCCTCTCTTCGATCTATCTCTCTCTGCTTGCAAATAAATAAAAATAAACTTAAAAAAAATAAAATGATGTGGTGTAATGAATCTGTACCATCCAATAAAACACAAAGTTACTACAAATCCATGCATCCACACACAAACACATCACTGATATAGCTTCAGAGGCTTCATAGCACATCTTGAATTCTTAGCAAAGCATCAACTAGAGAGATTTTTTACAGAAGAAACTGTCTGGTTTGAGGATCAAATTATGGCACAAAAGCAACCTTAAACCAATTATTTCCTTACTCTTTACTTTTAGATTAACCAAACAAAACATAATTGTTAACCCTAACTTAACATGACAAAAATCATGGAATATGAATATATGGACGTTTCCTGTGTAGCATGTACATATAAAGGCCTGGAATTATAGCACTTGGGAGGTGAAGGTGGGAGAGTCAGAAGTTCTAAGTCATCCTTGGCTACATAATGAGTTGTTGTAGACCAGCCTGGGATACATAAAATCTAGACATGCATGGTGTGGTGGTGCATGCCTTTAATTCCAGCACTCGGGAGGCAGAGGTAGGAGGATTGCTGTGAGTTCAAGGCCACCCTGAGACTATATAGTGAATTCCAGGTCAGCCTGGGCTAGAGCGAGACCCTACCTCAAAAAAAAAAAAAAAAAATAAAATAAATAAATAAATAAAAATAATAATAAATATAATGATAATAATAATAATATAATAAAATAAAAAATAAAATCCAGTCATAAGGAAACAAAGTAACACTCTTTGAAAAGTATTGAACAATGAAAAAAATGTGAAATTCAATATTAATAGTTTCTTTTATCTATATTCAATATATCTCCAATATATAGGAATTCAGACAATATAGTGGGGAAGTATTAGAGCTATTTAAAAACATTCTAATACCCCTGCTATAGATATGTAGAAGTCACATTGACAAGACCTTATGTTTTTCTTTGCAAAATGGAACTAAGCTTTTTTCACTCTTATGCTGGGGCTGTAAGATCATGATGATGTACTGTTTCTACTGCTGTACAGATACTGAAACCACACCAAAATATACAGTCTTAGAAGATGGAAATCCTTTGGTCTTAATCCATGAAGAACTATAACAAAAGTTCTGCTGCAATCAGTTTTGTATTCACAATATCAACAAAAGTATTAAGATTATTTGATCTTGGGCTTAGTTTTATGTATAAACTAAACTATCTTCATCCATACACAGAACATCAAACACCATACTCTCTCTGCCCACTTTTAATACCTTACAAGAAACTTTTATAAGGTAAATAAGATATATTAAATAAGTATTATAATTTCACCACACCAAAAATTAATTGCACATTATAAGTTCCATGTATATAACTACGTATTCCTTTCCTTCTTATGTAAACATAGTGCTCACTTAACTAAGACTATTGTTTACTTCTTCTGTCCTTGAACCTGACTGAGCTGAGATTAGCTTCTTGCTTTACTAACAGAATCTGGTGGACAGAACGTTATAGGTCTTCCAAGGGTAAGTCAAAATAAGAACTAATGCTTCTCCCCTTGTCTTAACAAATCCTCCCTCAAGCAGCCCATCTTCCATGCTGTAGAAACCCTGCTCAAAGGTTCAAGCCATACCACACAGAAGAAGCAGATCACAACTCTGGTGACAATCCAGCTCAAAACTGCATCAATTTACAGCCATGTAAATTAGCCACTTGGGATGCCCAGCTATGTCAAATCTTGAGTATCTGTAGTCCTATCCAACAACTAGCTATATGAGGCATCTCCACTGCAGACCACCTAGATGATACCCAGCCAACTATAGACCCTTCAGTGATAGATAATATTTTTTTAATTCACTAAGTTCAGGCTGAGTTATATAGAAAATCTTTGAACAAAAAATTGAAATCACACACACACACACACACACACACACACACACACATATATATATATATATATATATATATATATATATATATATATATGTATCTCCATTGTGGCTTAGATTAAATTGTGCCAAATATATAATATAATTTATATGCTGTGTTCACTATAGCAGGTATCAATCAAGAAAGTCTAAGTTGGCATATGAAGTAATGGGTTTTAATGAATAGTTTGTTGTTATTCATCACCTCCACCCACTGCTCTTCCCGGCTCTCTGCTTCACCCCCCCCCAGCCCCACTTCCTCTCCCCATGACCCCTATTCTGGTTTCTGAATGGTAACTCTTAAAAGCCTAGAGCTTTTAAGTATCAGTGGGTTAAAAGAATAAGTTGCATTTGTCCTCTTTTCTACCTGTCCATTAATATTGATGTTGAACATTCAGATATGTAGGATGACTAGGTAGGGGTCACCATTTTTACTCCTACTTGTTCATGTACAAAATATAGGCATGAGCTCTGTGGGCTCAAACTCTAGCAGTTGAATATGTAAGCCTGAAGGCTATACTCATTACAGCAGCCAGCATCACAAGGGACTGTAAGTCAAATATTTCTGTTCTTTTCCTGTATCAGTTATTTTTGTACTTGGTGTGGCCAAACCCCTGAAAAGAAGAAACTTTAAAGGAATGGTTTATTTTGTCTTATATCTGGAGGAAACACAGTACATTGTGGTGTGGAAAGTATGACAGTAGAAGCATGGAGCAGCTGGTCTCATTCAGTATTCATTCAAGTAGCAGGGAAAGCTGGTGCTCAGCTAAGCTCTCTCATTTCTAGACATCTCATAAATGGTTCTACCCACATTTAGTGTTTGTTTTCCAATATCAGTTCACTTAGTCTAGAAATCTCACAGACATGAACACAGATTTCTCTTTGGTAATTCTATACCAAATAAAGTTTACAGTCAATATTAAATATCACAGTTGGTATAGATTGAAGCAAAAATATTTGGGTAACATCATGATAAAATACAGGTATTCTATCCTAACCCTATTATATATTTACTTGCTTCTTTTATATTTCCCTCAAGCAGAATGTGAGGAACATAGAGGAAGACATTTCTGTTTGTTATGTTTACCTTGGTTTCTCAAGTTCATAGATAAAACAGAGCTTGTACCATATCAGCAACCTAGTAAGTATATGGTGGGAATGTTTTTTCTTCATCATCATCGTCATTACTATCATTATTTCATCTCCATCATAGTGACATGAAAAGTTGCATTTTCAAAGACACAAAACAAATCATATGAAAGATGTAGCACAGATTATTATCAGGAAAATAAAAATTAAGTATAAATATCTAAGAAGCTTTCATTAGGGAAAAATGTCAATTTCAAATCATTATCTTAATGTCAAAACAT
Organism: Orientallactaga sibirica; assembly: GCA_036365145.1. Lineage (NCBI taxonomy): Eukaryota > Metazoa > Chordata > Mammalia > Rodentia > Dipodidae > Orientallactaga > Orientallactaga sibirica. The sequence goes on from JAEOAD010000034.1 coordinate 17,432,835, forward strand.
AAATAACACTAAGCTGGATAGATTTCATACTGCTGCGAGTACTATGCAAGCTGGTTGTGGAGAAAAGTTATCAACAATCTTCACCGGCAGAGGTCAGATCAGTCAAGCAATAGTGGAATGACTGTGGTGGGAGTAACTAATTGCTCTCTGATGGTATTTGAGATCCACTCCACGGGTATAAATTATGCATTGTGCTAAAAATGGTCAAAGCTTTTGGGGAACTCATATGCCCTAAGATAGAGGCTACTACAATTGTTTGGATAAATGGTTATGTTATACATCCATTACATTTCTCTCTAAATATATATGTCTATGACCATTGATTAGTGTATTAGTGTTATTTTCACCTTAGGCTGGAGGAACTTCTCTTTGCAGATGGTGGTGACTAATAAAGAGATACAAAATCCGTCAAAGAATAAGTTATTCTGGAGAGTGCAACACTAAAAAGAAATCTAGATCATCCCCTCGAGAGCTCAAGACACAATTTAGCAGAGGTGGTGGGAAGAATGTAGGCACCTGAGAATAGGGAGTGCTGTGTAATGCTGTCATCCAGGTATGATGTGGATATTGCACTCATGACCACACAGTGATTGTCATAACCTACAAAAGACCACATATTGAACCCACTAACATTGCATCATGGATGGCAGAGGGGAACACAAGATTTGAGGACTGGGTCACATTTTCTGCAGTGGTATAGCCACTGATAGGATCCATATGCTCTGGTAATTAATCCACAGCATATGCTTGCACAAGCACCCCTGATTAAACTCAGTGGGTCCCTTCCACTGTTGTAATTCCAATGTATAATATTCCCTGTAGCCCCATATGGAGCCTTGCTGGAGGAAGTATATCTCTGAGGTCAAGCATTGGTATTTGATAATCTCACCTGTTTGACAGAGCAAGCTACTCCTTCCTCCCAGCTGATGTGACAACATGTGACACTGGCCATGCTCTCTTCACCACGATGAGTCTTTCTCTCTTAACTGTAAACTGAAATAAACCCTTTCCTTCCATAAGTTTTTTCTGGTTGGGTGTTTTGTCCAGGCAGTAAGAAGTTAATTGCCATACCCACACATGAGGTTAAAAAGAGCGATCAGAGCAAAACAAGAACTAGTTGGGGAGAAGAAAGGGTTGATTGAAGAAGAGATAAGGTAGGGAGTCATGACAAGGTAATGACAGTTAACTATGATCAAAATACATTATATGGATGTTTAAGATAGGCAAAAAGTAAAAATAAAATAAAATTGTACACACTCCCCCCAAATAAAATTTTAAAAAATGTGGTGGTGACAGATGAACCCAAATTTGAATCTTTGTTTCTGCCCATGTTACTAATCATTATTTTGGATAGTAAGTAAAACATAACAAAGCCAACCACACTTTTGACTTTTCTCACATGTCACAAGTGTATTTTCTCATGGTGACTTGAAAGGATGAATTGAAATAGGTTGGGAATATTACTTTTTTTTTTTTTCTCATTGATGAGATTCTCTGCTCTGTCTTCAGGCATCCTGCCCTATGCTTTTGTAGAGAGGTAATGCATATCTGTGTTCCAGACCAACTTAAGTAAATAATACCAGCTGGATGAGGAGATCTGACTCCTGGTATTTAGGATGCCATGCTTTTTATACCATATTCCTCACTTCTTGGCAACACTTGAAAACAGGATAAAGGGGCTGGGGAAGTTTGCTTGCTGAGGGCAGGTAGATGCCAGTAGAGGTACTCACTGGGGACAAGTACCCACTGGGGAAGTGCTCACTGGAGCAGGTACACCAGGGAAGTGTACTCACTGGGAGAAGCTAGAAGCCTGTGAAATGCTAACTGGGGGCAGGTAGACTCCAGGGAAGCATGCTCCTTGGGGCAAGTAGAAGCCAGGGAAGTGCTCCCTGAAAACTGGTAGACACCAGACAAGCCTGCTCACTGGGGAAGGTACTCACAGGTGAACCCTCCCTCAGTCATCTCTGTTGATTGGTGCCAAACCATGTCTCCAACTTCCTCCATATTCCCGTGTTCCTGCCCCAGTCACTTTCACAGACCCAGCCACCTCTGGACACCCTCAGTCAGGCTGTGTCCCTGAATCTCAGATCCACCTTCCCCTTCTCATCCCCACCGCTGCCCACATCTGCCCACAGGTGCTTCTGATGGTGTCTTGGTGACTCCCTCCTGCCCTAAACAGGGAGCACAGGAGTATTTGGCCAGTGCTGCTAGCAGGAAACAGTTTTCCTCTACAACCTGATTAGCTGAGGTACAGTGGGGGAGTAGGGGCAAGTGCTACTTCTCTTGAACCCCAATGGCTAAGCATGACTCTGATTGCAGGCTGACAATACACAGGACTTCAAAATTTCTGCTTTGATGCTTTTAAGTACCCTTAGTATCTGTCTCCAACACCCTGACCCAAGAATACATAGCTGACTCCCTGAAAAGAGATGAATCACCCCTCACACACCAGCCAGGACCCGGGTGAAACCACAAAAGCATTTTTAGTATAGTATCTTACACGATTTCATCCTCATGGGAAAGGATGGTCTGGACTTGTAATAACGGTGGGTCAGAAACAAAGATGATGTAAGATCTAAAGGCCCCTTGGCATCAGCGTATTTCTGAGTCTTCTCCATCTTTTAGCTCTATGCCTTCAGCTAAGCCCTATTACTTCCAATTATCCCAATTACTTATTTCTGAAATTAGTATGACACACACAATTGCAAAGACATTAAATAAAATATAAAAGAGAAAACGAGACTGTTGTATTTTGCAGTAATAACCATACATAATAAATAATTTCCAATTTCAGTGCCTTACAACAAGCTCATTTCTTAACTCTATGGGTTGGCTGTGGGTCTGCTCTGAGTGACAGAGTTTGGCTCTTGGTTATAGGCACGTTCACATCTGCTTAGTGTGGTTGCTCATTCTGTGACCAGCAACTTCTCAGGGTATTGTTCTGTGACAGCTGGTAGGAGCCTAAGAGGAGAAGGCAAATCACAGAAACACACTTAGTGGCTCTGCTGCATTGTGTCTCTTGTCATACCATAGGCCACATCAAGTCACATGATAAAGATTTTTACTGAAATAGAAAAATACATCTTTCCTACCCTGGTGTAAGGCATGAGGAAATTACATTGCAGGGTTAATTGGCAAACCATATAGTTAGCACTACAATTATTAGGTTTTGTTTGTTGCTTTTTGTTTGTTTGTTTGTTTTGCTTTTTGAGGTAGGGTCTAGCTCTAGCCCAGGCTGACCTCAAAGTCACTATATAGTCTCAGGCTTGCCACAAAATTATGGTATTCTACCTCTGCCTCCTGATTGTTGGAATTAAAGGTGTGCTACCCTGCTACAGTACAATTTTGTTTTTAATTTTTATTTTTTTGACAGCTTCTATATTAACCTAAAATAAGTACAATTTTTTATCACTATAATTTGGAAATTCACACTGGGGTTTAGAATAGGATATTTAAATTAGGTAAAAGTTTTGAAATCTGATGTAACAATCTTATTGCTCTGTTGACTTCATATTCTCCTCTAAGGTCACCACATCCCCAACAGTAATTTGGCTATTAACTTCTGACTCTACTGGAACCCACTTTGACATTTACATCCTAGCTACTAAATTCTATTGATATTTTAACTCTACATACAATTTTATATTTTATTTTTTTGTTTTAATATGTTTTAAATGTATTTTTATGTATTTATTTATTTATGTGCGAGAGAGAGGGGGGGAATGTGCATGCCTGGGTCTCCAACTGCAAAAGAACTCCAGACACATGAGCCACCTTGTGCATCTATCTGTCTTATGCAGGTCCTGGGGAATTGAACTTGTGTCTTTTGGCTTTGTGGGACAGTGCCTTAACCACCAAGCAAGCCCCCAAATTTATATTTTAAAATAAATTAATATTGTTTTAAAAACAAAAAGGTACTAATGGAAATGTATTCTTATGAACACTGAGATATGCTTTTCTTTATTTATATTTTATTTATCATTTGTTTACAAAGATAGAGAGAAAGAGAGAATATGACTCCAGTGCCTTTTAGCCACTGCAAACAAGCTCCAGATGTATGTCACTTTGTGCATCTCTCTTTACATGGGTACTGGGGAATTGAACCTGGGTAGTTAGGTTTGGCAGGCAAATGTTTTTGTTGTTGTTGTTGTTGGTGGTGGTGGTGGTGGTGGTGTTTTAATTTTCGAGGTAGGGTCTCACTCTAGCTCAGGCTGACCTGGAATTCACTATTTACTCTCAGGGTGGCCTTGAACTCACAGAGATCCTCCTACCTCTGCCTCCCAAGTTCTGGGATTAAAGGCGTGTGCCACCACACCCAACTTCAGGCAAATGTTTTAACCATGGAGCCATCCCTCCAGCCTGAAATGTACTTTTTATTGATATTTGAATGAGAGAGATTAGGCACTATGGAAGATGGCTGTAATCTTTTGCCCAGATACATAAGGCTTTATGCCAAAACATCAATTGATCATATTCTTTTTTGTGATGTGTGTTTGAGTGTGTGCATATATGTGATGTGTATGTGTGTTTAGTGTGTCAGTGCAAGTGTGCATATATATTTGTGGAGATCAGAGGACACCTTCAGGTGTCAGTTGTCACATTCCACCTCCCTGACTCAGGCTTTCTTGTTGTTCTCATTTGTGTTCACCAGACCAGCTGCCCTCTGAGCTTCTGAGTGATTCTTCCTCTCTGCCTCTATAGGCATACTAGGATTACAGATGCTTACCACATCATTCAGTTTTTGCATGGGTTTTGGTATGCAAATTCAGGTACTCATGTTGTATAGCAAGCACATTATCCATTGAGCCATCTCCCCAGTCCCTGCTTTTCTTCTTTAATAAAAAGAATTAAATTGAATTCTTAACTTGTTAGGAAGGGTTATTATCCATTTCATATTAAGTCAAAGTAATTGTTCTATGTTTTAAGTCCATTTACTTAGATATCAAGATTCTACTTATGCCTTGGGAGAGAGTGAGGAGAGGAAAGGAAGAGAAAAAGAGAAGAGGAAAGGGGGCAAGGAGAGTTATAGATTCTTCATCTCCAAAGTTGGATGCACAATATATTTGAAGTAACTCAGGTGATTGCAGTGGGTCCTGAATCTTGCAACGTATCTGAATGTTAATGTACATTTCCAAGCACAATGTGATGAGGTTCAAAGGGTCATAACTACACAACAAAAACCAGAAATGCATTACATGATTAATCAATACATATTTATTAATTTTCCTTCATGTGTAAAATGGTTTTCTCAGTGGAAAAAGGCATGGAAATTGAAGATGTATAAAATATGATTACCTCAAAGCTATCCAATCTGGTAAGGAGCAAAATACAAATGTACAGTCAACACGACTATTGTTGTGACTCTCTGTGGTAATTATTTCAATTAAAAAGTATGCATCCAGTGTTGAATATGCACCAGGTGCTGTTGAATTTTTAAGATGCATCAGTACAATACAGGTATATTCTAGAAAGAGAGCCCAATAAAAGTCCACATTGATTTGTATATATTGCATGATAAAGAAAAACAAAACATCACTAGAGAGATGACTCAACAATAAATGTGTTTGCCTGCAAAGCCTAATGACCTGGGTTCAATTCCCCAGTACCCATGTAAAACAAAATGGACACAGTGGTACATTCATCTGGAGTTTGTTTGTAGAGGCTAGAGACACTGCCATACCCATTATTTCTATCTTTCCTTCCTATCTTTCTCTCTGCTTGCAAGTAAATAAAAATGTTACGAAGAATAACAAAATAAAATTTTTGTCATGTTAAGGCACTGAGAAATTCAGGAGCATTTGCTTCTATGATGTAACACAGACTCTTCTGACAAATAAAAGGCAACTTTCTAATTATCTCTGTAGCTGCTGCTAGAAAGTGACTTGTCAACACAAACTGTTCACACAATTACCTCAATCATATCATTGCCCAAGACACAGTTTTACCTGAGTCTAAAGAACATAAAAATTACTTTCTATTTGTAAAACAAGAAGGCTTTGGGAAGGATGCCATCATAGTCAGTTTCAACATTGCTGGAATGAACTTCCAAACCCAATACAACTTATGGGAGGAACAGGATTTATAGAAGCTTATATATCCAGGGGAAGCACCATAATGGTGGAAGAAGCTGGTCCCCTTTCACAGATACACACAGAGAGAAATATCACCAGCAGCACCATAAGCAAGCATATTCTAGGAACCCCAGACAAAGCTCAAGCATAATGCATATCTTTAGACTGGAATTCCAGATCTGCCCCCGAACACACCTTAGGGCTGGACCTTAGGATCTGCCCACAGTGATACCTCTTCCAGCCAGGCAGCTGGAAATCCAAGAACCTTTAATAAAACTCCCAAATCTATTGGAGTACATTCATTCAAACTACCACAGATGGTACTTGAGCAGGAAATAAGTGCGTCATTATGAGGATTATATAGACTTTAGCCTTAAATAGAACTGGGATGCTATCCACATCTACCATTATTTGAAAAAAACAAAAACAAAAAAAAAAAAAAAAACATACTGTATACCTCTGAGCAGCAACTATTTGTTTTTATTTATCTACTTTTCATATGTGTGCATGTATTTGTGTGCTTGTGGGCATAGGTGCACATGTGGATGCCAGAGGGATAGGGACACAGGTGTGCATGTGGATGTCAGAGGACAACCTCAAGGGGACTCTGCTTCACCATCTGACATGTGGGGTCTCTTGCTACTGCTGCATTTGGCTTTTTGTGGAGCTGGGGAATCAAACCTGGTCCAGTAGGTGGCTTTGTAAGCAAGAGCCATTAAATGCTGAGCCATGTCCTTATCCCCTCAATTTCTTCATCTTTATGATAGTTCTAATGCTATCCTTTTATAATACATGGTGAGAACTAAATGAGAAAACACCAGCAGTTCATTCACTGTCAGTCACAGGAAAAAAAAATCATGTACCTATTTGAATATTTTATATGTGTAGACTATAATTGTCGTACAATATTTATATTTGAGAATGGAAAGGTGTGGTCCTGTTCTGGAGTCACATATAAGCTTTTTTACTATAGCTTATAATATAAAATTGAATATTTACACTTAGCATTTATGTAACACTTTATAGTCTCAATCATGTGAATATGTGTTTTCCCATGAATTCTTCAGAGAAACACAGAGATTTTTGTGACTGCTGCCATTTCACTGATGTGCATGGGCTCAAAAGCTGGCAAATAAACATCCACAGAAATGACTTTCAGGACTGGGACCAGAGACTATTTTTTTGATAATATTCTAGGCATGTCTACCATGTCTGTCCTTGCTCAGTTTCCTCTCACAATCTTGCCCATGTCAGCTGAGCTTCTGATGAAGTTCTGCCTTAGACTGTATAAATTTTAGTGTTCAGAAAGCTTACTAAATGGACCTGTAAGAAGAAGCTGATAACTGTGGCTGGCTTCCTCTTTGTTATTAATCATCTCTGCCAATCATCTATCCACCTATCTATGTATCTATGTATTTATCTATCTATTTATTACCTGTCAAGATAAGCATCCTTATCTGAATCCAAATCAACCCATGATCTTTGGACAAAAACACCTCATTAAGCAGGATTCTTTGAAACTAACCATTACAAGGGTTCAACTTAACAAGATTATTGCTGACAACACATTATACCAGATCTTGGTGACCTTAAATTCTGAAATTCCAATAAATCTATCTAATAATAAGGACTCTTGTGCTCTTCTAATTTTTGTTTATGTCATCAGGTCACATGTCAATTTGTTCTTAGACTTGTGATATAGACAATTTAGATGATAACTACCAGTCAATAAGTGAAAGTTAAGATCTACCTGTTAGGTTATTACAGTTTCATATCATTGAGCATTGAGAACTTCTCACAAGGTGAATGCTGTGAATAATCTTTTGTGGATAAGAGAAGCATCAGAGGCAACACAAAAAGCAGCTATTAATTGTAGTGTGAACTTGATGGTAGTGCAGGATTTGGGAATCGGAAGGCATTTTACTTCCCTTTATCCTCTGTTGTTTCAATGCACTGTTTGCTTATTTTAAATTAATGACATCACCCCCTAAGATAGATGGTCTTTCTTGAGAATTCTTTCCACCTGTCATAGGCCTAGATATGTGGCTCAAAGAAGAGACATGATAGCCTGACTATCAGTCTATCTTAATAATTTCAACTAAAATATGAGAAATTTTGAGTTCATGGATTAAGTCATATTTTAGAAAAACACAAACATAAAAAAATGAACATTTTCTTTGTTGCCCTGGCATCACCTTACTTATCTGATATGATTGTTGCTTTCTTGAAATATAATCCACATTTTTATCCCAAAATTTTCCTTTTATTTGGTTAATGTTTTTAGTTGCAAGCAGAGAGAGCTAGAGAAAAGAAGAGACTGTGAGTGGGCATACCAGAACCTCCAGCTGGTACAAACAAAATCTAGAGACACGCACCACTGTACATCTGGCTTTACATGGATACTAGGGAATCAAACACACACACACACACCACACACACACCACATACACACACACACACACACACACACACACACACACACAAACACAAAAAACCTCTTTGTTGTATCAATTACAATACCTTGAAGTCTCAGCTACCTCCAGTAGTAAATAGTAAGTCTTTGTTCCTTTCCACCTGTGTGCTGCCTTACAAGCAAGTCCAAGTGTGAGTCATTCTACCCCTTGGGACATTTTTCTAATTACACATTCCCTTGGCTCCAGTGTGTGTCAGGCTTTCACCTCTAGTAACTTTCCCTCCAGCCATGGCCTGACTTCCTCTCTTCAATCCTCTCTCCTGAGAAAGAATCATTGTTTCCCTCTTCCTTGAGAAGGAGGTTCAAACAGCATTACCAAGCTGAGATTTGATCCCCAGATTTGACATTCTAAATCTTCTCATAAGGACTGCATATAGTTTTGCTCTTATTACTGCCTCTTTGGTTTGTGCATCTGTTTATTTTGTTTATGCTTATTTTACATAAAAAGAAACTGAGACCAGAGAATGTTAAGAAATTTTCTCAGAGTCATGGAATTGGCAAAAAGTGAAACATAGCATCAAAAGGAAACAGACATATCAGGGCCTATTTCTCAAATTGCTACGTTAATTTAATCAGATGTGAGCTAAAATACATTTCCAAACCCTACACGTCTATGAGGACAAACAGGAGGTATGCAGGATATAATCACACTCTTTACATTACATTCTGTCATGGGCACATTATTTCACTGTTTACTGATATCAAACAACCTTCATAGGTTGGCTCAGACTAAACTCTTTACACTTATCTCCAGTCATCTTCACTTTTCTTCTCTGTATCTTGATACCATGAAAACATTGGCTTTTGTGACTTATGTCTTCTACTTTTCAAGCAGGTAATCTCGTTTTCATTGGATAACAGCTTGGACATTTGTGAATTCAGGCTACTTTTCATGGTTACTCCAAAACATGGACTCTATGGGCATATGTATGGCAATAGTTTTCAAACTGAAGTAATAATCTAATCGTTAAATTGCGAGCATGAGCTCAGAAGAATGAGTTCTCTGAAACTCAACCTTAATCCTAAGCCTCACATATTCCTTCTTCAGATTTTCTAAGTTTGCTAATGATTTCCATTCTTTACTGTACCTCAGCAACTAGAATTCAATTCAGAATATAGTGGAACAGGTGAAACTTGAATATTCTTTTTAAATCCTGTTTGGGGGAAATTGGGGAGTGTTTTGTTGTTCATCTTCTTGGGAACATGAATATTTGAATATATTGCATATTGATCTTTCCCATCATGTGAGACTCTTATGTTCCATTTCCTCAGCCACCATTTCCCTGAGGGCCCTCCTTGAAGGCCTGTGACCCTGATTAAATGATGACACCTGTATCATATTTGTAATCTTGAACTTTTAAATATCGATGGTGTTCACTCTTAAGAGAAAGAAAAGTAGGGGACAAAGTTTTAGGAGATAACAAAATATTGGAACAAGGTCAAAGAAAGGAAGAACAGAAAAAATGGAGAAGAATGGAAAGAAAAGGGGAAGCATTAAAATACAAAGCAAAATATTTCAGGAAGAAGAACAATGTTTAATTGATTCTTACTGTACATGTTTCACATATATAAATATCTTTGATTCCTGCAATTACAATGGGAGGTAGATATTTTACCTGTTTTGCATAAGGGAAAATTGCAGTTTGGAAATGCTGAGACAGTTCCTTGAGTGGTTAAAGATGGAATTGATCTCAGTTGTCCAGCTCTGTGGTAATAACTACACTGATGTCCCTTCGATGTACCTACTCCTGCTTCTGAGTCACACTGAACCCAGTATGCTTCATTTTCTCCATGAAACTCAGATATTTACAGGATGCAGTCATATTTCTCCAGACATTTCTTTCTCTGTTCAATATCTCTATTTTTATCAATTTTTTTAAATGTCTACGGAACTTTTAGGCCAAATTCTTCAGTGAATTTCTTTCTCCCTATAGTTTTCATTATAATGATTGAGACTCGTATGTTTTCTCTTGTCCACTGTCCACTGGGTTTCCTTATCCTAGAAAAGAAGGAACATGATGAACTATTTCTCCCTTTTTTACTTACTAGAAAACAAATATAGAAAAGGCCCAGTTATAGACATTCTATTTATAGAGACAATATAGTGTGGGTTACAGTAAAATCTGGACGCTAACCTCACCTATGCTCTTTCCTGTTTCCTTGATTTTGGTTAAGCTATTTAACATATCTAAAATTTAATATCCTCTCTTTAAAACCTGAAATTAATAGCTATGTTTAGGGAGTTGACAATATTTACTAGGGCAGCATGTGCCAAACACAAACCCCATCATAAACTCAAGAAATTTCTTCATTATTTTCAGTAGCTCAGTGTCCTCTCATTATTACATAAATAACTCAAGCTCTGCTTAAAAGAAAAGCATAATTATCTATGTTCATTCCAAGTAATAATATCATTGTGATACCTATATTTTCATGAGTAATGTAATGTGTATATATACTAAATACAATTAAATTACCTCACTTTATACCTGAAGAAAAAACATCTAAAAATAAGTAGGTCATTCTCCAAGAATAATAGGAGGATAAGTCAGACTCTGTGTCTTTTTTTTTTTTTTGTAGGGATAAAGATCTACCAAAGACTGTATGCATGCTATTCAGTGCGATATTACACACCTGTATCCCGGGTCCAAAATTTTGAGAGCCAATCTAAAGTGCTTACACACAAGTCACACTGAGTTAACAATCTAAGTATTTTATCTAGTTTACTTATTTCATAAAGTCCCATGAACTAGTATAGAAAGGGTAAACAAAACAGTAAATTTGATAAGATGGGAATTTGAAGAACTTCTGCTAACTTAGCTAATGTCACCTTATCATCGATGTCAACCATACTCATTGTTATTGCAGCCACTGGGGACAGAATCAAAACACTTAGGTTCAAGATGTGACCTCCTATTTTAAAAATAACTTTATTTATTTTTGTATTTTTTGTTTATGAACACACACAGAGAAAGAGAGAGACAGACTGACTGACTAAAAGAGAGAGCATGGGTGTGTCAAGGATTTTTGCCACAGCAAACTCCAGATGCATGTGCTACTTTGTGTTTCTGGTTTTATTTGGGTGCTTGGGGAATCAAACACAGGCCAGGAGGGTTTAAAATATTCATTTTACACCCTTGAGCCAGCTCCCCAGGACCAGCCTGCCTATTTTTGATGGGACACTTATAGAGTCAAATTATCAATTTTTAGATTGTCTTTACAGATTCTGTGGCCCTCTGATTTGTTCCTTATGATGAACAAAGAATTGAGCATCCCAGAACAGACAGAAAATGTTCATAGATACAAAGAAAACAAAAGTAATTATCGGGGTTAACCCAGGCATTGGCACTGTGGCTGAAGCACAAGATACTGTATAGCCTATAGCTACTGCTGTGGTGCCAGCAGTGTGGTGGGGTACAGAGTTCTGAGTATAACCATCTTGTACTTTCTGTAGGGGCCAGATATAATCATCTCCTGTCTTCCATTGCTCTGCAGTCTGTGGGCTGAAGGCAATTACAGTACAATCACCGTGATTGTCAGCACTGCATCCCTCTCATTATCATTTGTATAATGATCAATCAAATTCAAGTGTAATAGATATGGTCAATACAGTTCAATTTGGGAAATGTTCTTCTTTTAGCTTTATTTTATATTTTACATTAATATACAATTAAGTGATTCCAATCTGAAGTTCCTAAAGTGAATAAACCACAGATCAATTAAAGCATCAAATATTTATTTATATAATTCCCAAAACTTTTCCCCATGGTGAAAAACCTACTATATAAAACCACAAGACACCCAAATGAATTTAAAAATTATACAGACAATTTTATATGAATTGATCCATGCAATATTTGCCCAGCCATGCAACATCTAAGTACATTTTCTTAGCAAATGTTTCCTTCCTTACTTTCCTTTGGTTGTACATCTATTTCCTCAGAATTAAAACATTCCTTCCTGCAAGGATGATAAATTCTGATTAGACTCAGGAAGCTCAGAACCATAAAACACATAAAAGGGCCCTCCACCAGGTTATAAAAATAATAAAGAATTGTTTGGGTGAAGACATTGTGGAGCTGTCTATAAGTGCTGCAGCAAACTCCAGGTGTAGACCTTTAGGAGTTATCACCCCTTCCAAAGTATGCTTTCCAGTGATGCAGCTGTCTCAGAGCCAGCTTTGTTTCTTTAAGTAACCCATCACCCATGCTGCATTTGTAACCTTATTAAAATCATCAAGCTAGACTTGGGAGGGATAGTTTCTTTGACCTTTCATTGATAACTGATCTGCAGGAAATGTCTCACAATAGCATTAATAACCAATCTATCCTCACTTCTATCAAGAAAATAATTCTCTTTGCAAAATCTTGAGCTTTATTTAAAAGGAATTATGCAATATGTCTTTTATGTTCAGGTTCTTTGACTTAACATAATGTTCTTAGCATTCATACATTGAGTCATATGAGCTTGCTTAGGAATATGCCAAAGTTGTCAAATTCTTTCCCTTATTGAGGAGTCTCTTTCATTAAAGATACTATGACTATGAGAGCTCTGGCAGTTTTGCATTTCTTTTTTGCTTTTGTTTTTCATAGATACTTATACTTGTGGACATTGGTCCTAGGAATGGAGTCGTTATATCATGAAATGTTTTCAGATTTCAGCAGATATTGTTCAAGTAAATAAAATTATGCACACTTCCACTGTTAAGGCATGGGAGTTGCAGGGCATCCATATTCTCACCTCTCATGATATTGTCAGTCTTTGCATGTACAGTTACCAGGTGATGGTACATTGGTATCTCATTTAGGTTTCACTTTGCATTTACTAGATTTATAGCAAGGATGAATCATTTGGATGTCCTATTTTGTAAAGTACCTATTCAAAATGCATTGCTCATTTTTATTTGGGTAATTTTCATCTTTTTTTCCACCAGGATTTTTTTTTTTGGTGTTTATAATGAAGAGAAGTCTCATAGCAGCTACTCCATCATGATCAATTTAATTGTTTTGAAACAAATTTATAAATTTTCAAGTACTATAAAATGTTTCATTATTCATTTCATTATTATTAATGATATTGTCTTTAAAATGTGAATAAAATAGTCAAAAAAGCTCTCTCACTAATTCTTACTATCCTTTCCAAAATGTTACTCTGCTTTGCAAACTATATAACAATGTGCACATTTATTTATGTAAACTACCAGCATTTGATACAAGAGTTTCTCATTTGACATTTTGGCATGGATTTATGGAAGGACAAAAAAGTCATCTGTATGGAAGAGGGGATAGGTGGAAAGAAAAGAGGTTGAGTGTCATGGTCCTAGGGAGGAGAGAAGGGAAAAGGGAAAGTCTTAGGGTCAAATTATAGTACAGTCATGTGTAAAACTCAATTAAAATGAACAAGAACAAAAATTATATCTACAGAAATTTTATATCTATTTTTACAGTGGTACTTACTTTCTAATTAAAAAATATGAGATTCAAACCCTAGATGATCGTAGAAAATAGTACCTTGAAGTTTCTAGTATGACCCTACTTTTTCTCTTTTCTTCTCTTCTCTTGTCCTCTTCTCTTCTCTCTCTCATTCTCTCTCTTTCCAGACTGTGGATGGAATATGAACAATCAACCTTTTTTTCCCTCAAGCCACCATTACTTCCTTATCATGGTATACTATATCCCTCTAAAGTCTCAATTAAAAGTAACTCTTCCTTCCTTAAGTTGCTTCTTGTTAGGCATCTGATGTTAGCAATGAGAGAGGTAATTAATAGAGAAAATTAGTAACAGAAGTGGTACTATTGTTGTTCTAAACCTGGTCAGTTGACTTTTAAGCATTTAAAGCTAGTTTGTAAAAGAAATGTGGAAGAAGTTGGAAGTTTGGGCAAGAATAAGCCCTACAATTTTAAAAGCAACATTTAATGGGTAATGATGGTGAAGATTTGGACAAGATGAATGTGGGAAAAAAAGCTACTGCATATCTACACAGAGAGATAGAACATAAAAATATGAAAATGTGATGTTTGGAAAGGAAAGAGGTATAAGGAAGTTTAATGTGTCTAGTAAGTATTGTGCTGAGAAAACAGGTGTAATTGTTAAAGAGCTAAGCACCATTGAAGAGAACCATATTGGACCTGGAGAGATGGCTTAGCAGTTAAGCTATTGCCTGTGAAGCCGAAGGACCCCGGTTCGAGGCTTGATTCCCCAGGACCCACATAAGCCAGATGCACAAGGCGGCACATGCATCTGGAGTTTGTTTGCAGTGGCTGGAGGACCTGGCACTATCATTCTCTCTCTCTCTCTCTCTCTCTCTCTCTCTCTGCTTCTTTATCTCTCTGTCACTCTCAAATAAATAAATAAATAAAATTGACAAAAACATGTTGAAATACCTCTTAAAAAAAGAAAGGGTAGGGCTGGAAAGATGGCTTAGTTAAGGCGCCTGCCTGCTAAGCCTAAGAACTTGGTTCCAATCTCCAGGTCCCACATTTAGCCAGATGCACAGTGATGCAAGGACGCAATGCCACACTTCCTCACAAGGGGGCACATCTGGATTTCGTTCACAGCAGCTGAGAGACTGCTGGCGCACCCACTCTCTGTCTCCCTCTCCCTCTCTCTCTGTCTCTCTCTGTGTCTCTCTCCAAAAATAAAAATAAAAAAGAGAGGGTATAGGATTTTATGATACCATATCCATTTGGGTCCAGTTTTTTGCTCCACCCCCACCCTTTCCCTACCTTCCCTCCCCACCATCCCTATTGTCCAGTCCTCAAGATGCTTATTAGGTGTGTCAGTATCTTGGGAAAATATAAATTAGGAGCCACAGATGAATGAGACCATGTGACACATTTCTGTGATTGGGTGAGTTTGATAAGAATGATCTGTTCCAAGGCTGGAGAGATGGCTTAGCGGTTAAGGTGCCTGCCTGCTAAGCCGAAGAACCAGGTTCCAATCTCCAGGTCCCACGTTTATCCAGATGCAAAGTGACGCAAGGGCGCAATGTCGCACTTGACCACAAGGGGGCGCACACATCTGGATTTCGTTCACAGCACCTGAGAGACTGCTGGCACACCCATCTCTCTCTGTCTCCCTCTCCCTGTCTGTCTGTCTCTCTCCAAAAATAAATAAAATAATAAAAAAAAAATTTAAAATGATCTGTTCCAAATTTGACCATTTTTCTTCAAATTGCATTGTGTCATTTTTCCTTACTGCTGTGTAGAATTCCATTGTGTAGATATACCACATCTTACTTATCCATTCATCTAATGATGGACATCTGGGTTATTTCAGCTCTTAGCTATTATGAATTGAGCAGCTATAAACATGTTTGAGCAAATATCTCTGGACTGAGGCTTGGAGCTTTTAGGGTAAATGCCCAGTGAGGGAGTAACTGGGTCTGTTGGTACCTCTATTGTCATCCTTTTTAGGAGTCTCTATATTACTTTCTATAGTGGTTGTACCAGCTTACATTCCCACTAACAGTGAATGAGGGTTAGATTTTTAAATGTTTGCTATCCTTACTGGGATAAGGTGGGATCACATAGATGGAGAAAACACCTGAATCACAGGGGCCTGGAGAGGGTTTGATGAAGACAAACCTCAATCTTCTCCTGTTTCTCTCTATATCACTCCCTCTTCTCTCTCTTCTCTCTTTGTCTTTCATATTACCTAAACTTTTTCTTCCTTCTTTTCCCTTGGCACTGACTTCTAACTCCCAATACCAGCATGTGGCTAACATCCACAATGAACTGTTGATCAGTGAGACCTACAAAGTTTCCTAAAAGAAGACAGATTTCTGTCAGAGTACTTGATAACCCACCAAAAGTTATGGTTTAGACCCCTACTGCTGAAGACACCATATGCTATTCAGATGGAACATGGACAGACTTGGTTAGAATCTGGAAGAGAGTCAGTCCCCAGACAGTTAGCTTGTCTAGTGCCAGAAGATGCTACATAAGTGACTGGGGAAAATCGACCAACATCTGTCTAAGAAACTTGTGGTCTAAGCTACTCAGCAGCAAACAACCTGACGTGATGCTCACACAAGGGCTCTATATTTGGCTAACAGATCCACTCAGTGGAATGGTACCCACTGCTGGAAAAGGGAAACAAGTCAGAACCATATAAAAAAAAAAATGAACCCACTCTCCAATATTAAGCTTCCACCAATAGTGGATACAAGAGGGTCTACACCTATTAAATTCTCTCTAAAATAATAATGGTTATCCATGTATCTTGCACTGACATCACTCTCCATTGGAGAATCTGCTTCTCTTTTTCAGATGGATGCAGAACCTGAGGAAAGAATAAACCCATCACACCGCACCAGGACACCAGCTGAAGCCATGGAATTATAGGGGAAATGAGCAAGAGGGCTGCTTTATTGGTGAACCTGGTACCAGCATAAGGGTGAAGGAGATAGACACAAAGAGCACTCAATCCCTACCAAATCAGATATCCAGAGACACAGACTCTCAAAACCTCCTCACTGAAATAGACCTAAAATTACCCTAACATGGTTCTGGGAAATTTGTGGAAGAAGGGTTGGAAAAATTGTTAGAGCCATGAGTTCGGTCATTAAACACAGAGTCATTGCCTCTCCCACATAACTGATGGCTACTCCCTTAAGGCAAGACCCACATTAACTATAGGGGGAGGACAGAGAGAAGGATAACGATGGTACCATCATGGTTGTATATATACTATATTCATAACTAATAAAATATATTTTAAAAATATAAAAAGAGAGGACCATATTGCTCTGAATTGGGACTATAGGAAACGTGTTCTGGGGGCCAAACCCCACCTTTGGAATTTGTTATCTTGTGAAGATCCAAATTTATTTGAAATGAGAGCATCTAAACTGAGAATGACACAATTTTCCCCTGTCAAAACAACTGTTCTGGAAAATGTTTCCTCTTGAAGAGAAATAAAGTTCCGTGTAACTAGAGTCCATGTGGGCCAGGTTCCTTCTCAGGTTAGCAACAGAATTTGGGAGTATCGTCTGCATGACACTGGTTTGGTAGGCATGAAAGTTGCAATATTAAAGGGGTCATGGAATGTTGCTGCACAGTTTCAGAGAGGCATTGAAGACAGGAGATCTATGATTGTACAAAATAGACAAGTGCTATACCATTGTACCACATTCCTAATTCAAAATGATTTTAGTTGGCTCAAAAATAATGTTATATATCACAGTATAAGTATTTTTCCAATTCAAGTAATTTTATTAATAAGGGTCACTATTTTCTATGGCAAATGGAATGAACTGTTGGGGTGAAATAATACTTGTCATTCTATATGAATAAGCAAATGGAATTAAAGTAATTAATTGTCTTCCCTGTAATCATTCAAGCTATAGTCCTATTCAAGAATCACCCACAGCCTGCATGTCCATAATCTGCTATTGGATTCAGCAGAATTTATGATAAGGATTATCTACAGAGATAATCAATAGTTCCATTTTCTTTTTACTTATAGTTTATCTGATATATTTTAATTGGTGAATTTAGGGCTTATATACAATATGTGAAAATGCTGGAATTTATCTGCTAAGGGTAAATACTACAGCAGAGCTGAAAATGGGGTTTGTTGTAAATTTTTTTTTCTACCCAATACTTGTATATATAGCATAGAAAGACATAATAATGAAATGACAGTAGAGTCCTGCCGGGGCTTTTTTCCCTCACCACCGGCAGGTAGAGCAAAAGAGAGAGAGAGCCGGGCCAGCCGTTTCTCTCTTGAGGCTGAGTGAGAAGACAGGTGTCGGCGACTCAAACCTCCCCAAATCACCAGGGAAAAGAAAACCACATTGAGTCGCGGAGAAACGTCTAAAGCGAAACTCGTCGTTTATTGTCAGGGGGGAGATATTTATGTGTTTTGAGGAAGGGGGCGGGAAGAGGGGATGAGAGAAAGGTATAAGGGCCAATATACTTTGAGGAAGGGGGTGGGTAGAGGGGATGAGAGAAAGGTATAAGGGCCAACAGTATTTCATCACGTCAGCAGCAGCTGGGTGGAGGCAGTTTCAGCTTAGGTGCTGAGTCAAGGGCAGGTACTCAGGCTCGACTAGGCCTTACCGGGAATAGGCCAAGATTGGCTGGGCTAACCACTCGGCTTCACACGGGCAGGGCCCAACATCTCCCCCTTTTGTTTTTGTAAGAACGGTGGATGGCATAGTCCCTGTCCTAGGTTGTTCCCCTCTGGGAACCTTACCCGTCTCTGGGCACTATGCCTCTAGCCCGTTGACCACTCCACGCCCTGTCTTAGGTTGTCTCAGCCTGTCTGAGAGCTTACCCGTCGTTGGTTCGATGGAGGGCGGGGGAGGGATGTTAGGTGGATAGCCAGTAAGTGGAAAAGCCATTGTCTTTGAGTCGCAAACCTGTGGTGCCTTGGCCTGATGAAGTTTAATTGCATCAAGCTGTTGGTGAATGAATTGTGTAATCTTATTAATTACACAGGGCCCGAGAGTGAGGATAAGAAGAAGGAGGTTCAGGGGAGGGAGATGGTAGGGTAAAGAGCAAGAAGGAGGAGGGGTCCAAGGGGAGGGAGAAGGTGGAATAAAAAGCCATGTAAGCTCGTCTACAGCAGGTTGTCTTAGGAGTCCCGACTCCTCTTCTGTAAATCTCTCTGGAGCTTTTCTGGCTTCATTCAGGTCTAGTAGCATCCATACCTTCAGTTGTTCCTGGGGAAGAAATAGAGGCATAGTTCTCAGGGGTGTGACACTCCCTGGAAGATTGATTATTATCATCCCCTTGTTGGGGTAAATATTTTAAGTCTCTTGCCGGTACCCAAATAGGTCTTTTTCCTCTTGAGGAAAGACACATCCAAATCCTCTCCCTGCTGTGAGGAGGGGGTTGGTCCCCTCCAGGCCCCAGTTAATGGGTCCCTCCATTTGACCCAGATGGAGCTGTAGGTGACAGCTGAGGTCCAATGTTTTTGAAAAGGGGACAAGTGTCTATCTTCTTTAGAAAAATTTAAAATATTTAGGGTTAATAATGCCTTTTTAGTTGGTCATGTGGGGGTAGGGATTCCCCCTTTTGTTTTTGTAATTGAGATTTGAGAGTTTGATGATATTTTTTCACGACAGGTTATATGGGATGCCTGTGGAAAGTGAGATTTTCCAGGTTTGGAGGAAATCTATAAAAGTTTTGTTTATGAAGCAGGGACTATTATCGGTTTTGATTTGATCTGGCAATCCAAGGGTGGCAAAGCATTGAAGCATATGGCTAATAGTATGTTTAGTTTTTTCCCCAGCATGTGCTGATGCCCAGCAAGCATGGGAGAAAGTATCAACTGAGAGAAAAATATACTTAAGTTTTCCAAATGGAGAATAGTGAGTAACATCAATCTGCCAAAGGTGATTAGGGCGTAGTCCTCGAGGATTGGCTCCTGTAGTTTGAAGTGGAGGTACCTGGAAGAAAGGCTTACAGGATTTGCAAGTTCGGACAATTTTTTTAAGGTCCTTGACTGGCACATGGGGATATTTATGTTTAAGGCCCCTCCAATTTATGTGAGTTAATAAGTGGAAGTGTGTAGCTTCTGAGACTGTATTACATTGAGGCTGAGAGGCCAGTTTGTCAGCCAAATTGTTTCCTTTAGAGAGGAATCCTGGTAAATTTTGATGGCCTCTGAGATGTTGAAGAAAAATGGGGTTAATTCTTTGTTTAAGTAGGGAGCGGGCTTGAATCATTAATGGGGTTATAATATTGGAGTCCAGTCTAATATGGGCCTCAATTAGGTTGGGTAACAGGTTAACAACATAAAGGCTGTCAGAAAATAAGTTAAATGGCTCCTGAATAGTGTCCAAAGCCAAAACGACAGCAAATAGTTCTTTAAATTGTGCTGATCCTGTGACCTCATGGGAGATAGACTTTATGGGTATAGACTTTTTCTCCTCCTTAAGGGAGGGTAAACAACTAGGAAGCTCCCAAGCGCCCCCATCAGTGAATACTGTAAGGAAATCAGGGTTGGGTTTAGATAAAAAAGTCTGGGGTCTCCATTCCAACCTAGAGAAGGAGCTCATCCATTTATAAGGACCATAGTGACAATCAATTATACCCAGAAACCCCTCGAGGGCAATAGCAACCCTGTTGTTATTTCTCTGAAGCCAAGTGAAGTCTGTTACCTTAAAGGGGGTGACAATGACATGAGGCTCCGTGCCAAACAATCGGACAGAGGTGTCCCTGCCCTTTATAATGCAGTCTGCAATCTGGTTAGTTATAGAGTAAACTCTGGGGACTCCACCAAGGGAGAGGTGAATCCATTGGATGGGTTCTCCTTCCTGGGCCAACAGTGCAGTGCATAATGTTTCCCCAGAGAAAATACAGAGGGAGATAGGTAAGTTAGGATCAAACCTCTTTAGGACAGCAGCATCAATGGCCCATTGTACCTTATGTAGAATTTGTTCATGACGAGGGGGCAAGGTTATCTGAGAGGAGAGAGTAAGACCCTTTAAGAGGTCAAATAAAGGGGACAGTTCCTCAGTAGTTATGGGTATCCAGGGCCTCATCCAATTAATTTCTTCCAGCACCTTTTGGAGTTGAGGCAAAGTATAGAATTTTTGAATATGGAGTTGGGGTTTGACAGGAGAGACAGTATTAAGGAATAACCTGGAGCCCAAAATCTTGAAGGGAGGAGCAGTTTGAATCTTTTTTGGAGACACCTGTAAAATGGCAACGCATTTAGCAGTGAGGTCTTGGAGATCAGATGGGTTGGAATGACCTAAAATAATAATAAAATATTAGGATGATTAATCAAGGAAGAAAAGATATGAGACATGTAATGGCAAGGCATTTAGCAGTGAGGTCTTAGAGATCAGATGGGTTGGAATGACCTAAAATAATAATAATAAAACATTAGGCTGATTAATCAAGGAAGAAAAGATATGAGACATGTATTGTTAGGGTTAATCCAGGGCTGACAGTTAGCAGTTTTTTATGATATTGAAGCTCATAGATCTAGGGGAAGTTCCATATTGGCAGAAGAAGTTGGCCTGTCTTTATAGAGCCATGAATGAGAGAAAAAGAAATTAATTAGTCATATAGTACATAGAGCAAAATTATTGTAGTTAAGCCACAGTAAGCTTTAGGAACTCCTGTTAGGTACACTTTGTATATCTTTACAATGGAATCTTAAACAATTATTACACCTTAAAATTGGTCCCCAGTGACATTGTCTTTAGTAAGGCAATTGTAGATGTAAACTATAAATTAATAAAATATTGAATATATTGGGGGACATATATTTAAATTATTACATTTTGTCCCTGGCTTTTAATAAATTTATAATAACAGTAACAATAATACTTGGTATAAGGCATAGTAAGGAGAGAGAAAACAATTTAAATTTAATTATCATTAGCCGTTATTAAACTTTTATAGTAACCAGAGATTGATAGTTTTTAGGTTTTTTTTTTTTTTTTTTTTAATTTTGTCCCTCCAGTTGGGCAGAGCTGTTAGAGAAAACTTTAATCTTAGGCCAACATTGTATTACCGATTGAGTTAGTTGGGCTTAGTATGAATTGAGGTAGGCGGGTAGGGAGAGAATGGGCGTGCCAGGCCTCCAGCCCAACATGGGTTTACATGGGTACTGGAGAATTGAGCCTCGAATCAGGGTCCTTAGGCTCTACAGGCAAGTGTTTAACAATTAAGCCATCTCTTTATCTTTATGTTAATGGGAAGGCAGCGAAGGGTGGGACAATGGTGTGTAGGATATAGCCATATAGACTTGAAAAACAGGTTTTTTTTTTTTTTTTTTTTTTTTTTTTTTTACCTCTAGCAGGGCAATATGAATGTTCCCAGCTGTTTTTTTTATTTTTAAAAGTAAATACTTTGGGCCCCGCGGGACACTTAGTTAAGAGCATAGAGGGAGCGTCTAGAGGCAAAAGGGGCGGGGACGGCAGTGGCTCGCCTCATGGCCTCATGGCGGATTGCCCGCCCATTCCTAAGATATTTTTAAAGCAAGTTAGGAGTCTGCCCATCTGCCTCCTTGCCGTTCGGTTGGCTTTTTTTTTTTTTTTTTTTTTGTTTGACAAAAGTGACCAAAAGTGACGCTTGGAGGTGCAGGTGAGGCGCAGCCAGTGAGGCTTGGGGCAGTGTTCGGGCCTGGGCTGGAGCCGCCGCTTAGGACCGTCCCACTCGGCTCGCTCCCTGCAGGAATGTCGGCGGAGCCTGGCGGACCAGTGACTTGTGCTCCACGCCCGCGAGGAAAGTTAACCTCGGTTTCTATTTGATCACAGTTTACATTCACAGAAAGCTACATGGAGGAGCTGTCCTTCACCAGGGGTTTGAGCACATTTGCCTTAGGCAGTAGTTAGGGGCTGAAAAGAGCTGAAAAGATAGCTGCTGGGTGGCGGCTTGGGTGGCGGCCTTGGGAGAAAGGAGATTTTAAAAGTCAGTTTTAGTTTTTTCTTCCAGTTTTTAAGGGCAAAAATGAACTTTTCCCTGGAAGAGCCTTTAAGGTTGGCAATTAAGGCAAGGAGGACTGAATTAATCCATGGGGCTAAAACAAAAGTTTTGTCCCAAGAGCCACACTGTAGGAGGAGTAGGGCAATAGTAATATATATGAGTACAACATAAGCATAAAGTCCCAAAAAAATAGGTAAACATGTTGTAGATTTTTTTTTTTTTTTTTAAGATGGCGCCCCACTCCAATGAGGGGCAGGACACTTTGAGAGTTCTCCAGGTTTGTCCACGTGGTGAGCCTCCTCTAGGTTTGTCCACGTGGTGAGTTTTCTTTTAGGTCTACCCACGTGGTGAGTTTCTTTTTAGGTTTGTCCACGTGGTGAGTTTCTACCCACGTGGTGAGTTTTGTTTTTAGGTCTGCCCACGTGGTGCTTCTGAAGATGGCGATGGCCCCATTCAAATCGGGCAGGACAAAAATAAAACAAGCAGAAGCGGTCTGTCGGAAACCAAAAATGAGAGGAAAGAGAAAAGAACAAAAGATGTTGAAGTTTGGGACGGAGTCTTTTATTTAAATGAGGAGGCAAAGCGTTTTAAAGTCTCCTTTAGGTCTGTCCATGGTGTGTCCGCCATGAACGTACTCGTTTAGAAATGGCGGCAAACCGGAAATGGAAGGAAAGAGAAAGGAAGTTGAAGTAAGCACAGATTATAGAAGTAAAGGTTAGAATATTAAATATGAAGATTACCTCATAACTTATGAGGATACACCCGTCAGCAGTCCGATTAGCTCGTCAGCTTAATTTTGAATTTTTTCTTCATCACGTCAGCAGTCTGTAGTCCGTTTTGAATCCTCACACGTCCTCACATGGGGCAGTGGTTGTTGTGCCCCACGTCTGGGCGCCAAAATGCCGGGGCTTTTTTCCCTCACCACCGGCAGGTAGAGCAAAAGAGAGAGAGAGCCGGGCCAGCCGTTTCTCTCTTGAGGCTGAGCGAGAAGACAGGTGTCGGCGACTCAAACCTCCCCAAATCACCGGGGAAAAGAAAACCACATTGAGTCGCGGAGAAACGTCTAAAGCGAAACTCGTCGTTTATTGTCAGGGGGGAGATATTTATGTGTTTTGAGGAAGGGGCGGGAAGAGGGGATGAGAGAAAGGTATAAGGGCCAATATACTTTGAGGAAGGGGGTGGGAAGAGGGGATGAGAGAAAGGTATAAGGGCCAACAGTATTTCATCACGTCAGCAGCAGCTGG
The DNA here is from genome assembly GCA_036365145.1 of Orientallactaga sibirica. NCBI lineage: Eukaryota > Metazoa > Chordata > Mammalia > Rodentia > Dipodidae > Orientallactaga > Orientallactaga sibirica. The sequence goes on from JAEOAD010000034.1 coordinate 17,457,015, forward strand.
GTGGAGGCAGTTTCAGCTTAGGTGCTGAGTCAAGGGCAGGTACTCAGGCTCGACTAGGCCTTACCGGGAATAGGCCAAGATTGGCTGGGCTAACCACTCGGCTTCACACCGGGCAGGGCCCAACAGAGTCCAAGAAATGATATCGTCTGGCTTGGGAAGGATTGTGACTTATCAATGAAGACTATAAATACTAAAGAAACATCATTAATTAATTAATGTAATGAATAAAATATCTAAATTTAAGTAACTAAAGTACAGAAAGTATCTAAACACAGAACATATCAACCTCTGAAGAAATCTATGAGGAAGTTTTAATTGATGATGAAGGTATATAAGGATGAGGAAGATTACAAGGCTGATATAGCTAATGAGGCCAGAACTCAGGCTCTGTGGTCCCTGTGTGAGTTCACTTCAACTATGAGTTCTTCTCGGGGAGTCCAGATAATAATCAGGTATCCCAAATAATAAATAGAAGTTAGGAAGACCAGTGAAGGAAAAGGGACAGGCTTCTGTACCTCGCCAGAGAACTGGAAAAAAAAAATCTCTTTATTAAAGGATGGAAGCAAAGGGTAAGATAAGAGTGTTATGTCCTGGTGCAGAACAAATTAGAGTGAGAAATGAAGTGATATCATGCAATATAAACAGACTGGATCAGAGATCTCCATGTTCTGCTACAGATTACTTCACTTAATTAATAGTTATTGAGTCACAAATATGTCACTCAGTGTTACTGAGCACATAGTTCTCCATGTGCAAACCTTGGATATATTATCTACCTTGATGATTTTACAGTTATGCTAAGAATTAAATTATGGCTCCAAGAAAAAATATAGTACAAATCATAATTATGTCTAAAAACAACAGGCATTCCTACTAATTCTGATATTACTGCTGTTACAGAAATAACCCTATTTGTATACATTATACAAGACACTAGTAAAATTATGAAATGTAGTAACAAAATTTGTTTCTAGTATATTTAGCAGGGAATATAGTATAAAACACATGCTCAATAAATATCTGTTTGACTGAATTTTTGCAGTTAGTGCTTATTTATTCATATTAACAATCAATGTCTACACCTTTTCATTCAGAATGCAGTGTTGTCTTTTTTTCTTACAAGTATTTTTTAATTGAGAACTTGAATATATAAACATATAACATTTTTATCATGATCCTTTATCTTATTTTTCCTGTCCCCCAACCCCATTTCCATTACCTGACTACCCTCCCTTTCTAAGGTAGTCCTTTCTCTGTTTTGTTGTCTGGTTCATTTTATGCCCATCCATCCATTCTCCTTGTGAAAATGTTGATGGCCTCACAACCGTCCTGATCTTGTGGGTCAGGTATTGGTAACCACGATGATGGGTCATTGGTAACCACTGTGGGATTATAAATGCACTGTTAGTTCATATCAGGAGAATAGTAACACAAGTATACCCACACACCCTTTGGCTCTTACATTCTTTCTTCCTCTTCTCCCATAAGATTTCCCCTGTGACTTAGAAGGTGTGGTAATGATAACCTTTATTGCTGAGGACTCCACAGACTCTTTTTTTATACTTGGAGGAGTTTTGATTCTCTTCAGTGTTTACCAGATATCAGTAAAAGCAGCATTCATATGGTTTCTGTGACTATATCTACAACATTTCCCTAGCCATGGAAGGTGTGAAAGGAATAACTTTTCCATTGGGAAGACCTGAGATTTCTTTTCTTCTTGTGATTTTGATGAGTCTTGTATTTCTCCAGTATGTGTGGCCATCTTTATAGAGACCGTTCTTTACCAAAAGTGAGTACAGCATTAATCAAAGGGCTTAAACACACACTTAGAAGATAAACTTTTCTAACCCCAGATCGTGTGTAGACAACATATCAGGTGCAAAGTCTTGACCATACACTCTTCATCCCATAGTCCACCAAATGGAGTATAAGTGGTGCTTTTCTGCAATTCTTAAAATTAGGAGCAGTGTCAAATATTGCCAGCCTTGGATACTGATATCAAGATAATTTATTCAAATTAGACTTAAATTTACTTAGGTAGGTACGACTATTGTAGTAAAATTCCTTGTTAACAGCTGATTGTTTTTAGAGCATTAGCCATTTGGCGCACGTAAGGATGTCCATGGGAAAATTCTGCAGGTCTCTCAGAATCCAATATGGAAAACAGCATGTATATGTGTATAATGAAATCCAACTCCATAAAACTAGGGACAGAATTGAAATTATGATAGCCATTTGATCTATTTGTGAGTGCCAATGATTTAGAGTAAATTAAACTGTATGAGTCAATTTCACCATAACTTAAGTTTCTAAATTCACAGAATGCACTATTGCCATAAAATTCTTCATAAAAGATGAATAAAATACTCTTACAAGAAGAAGCATGTGAGGGTGGGGAGATGGCTCCTCAGGTCAGAGCATCTACTGCTTAAACATGAGGACCTGCGTTTGATTCCTACCATTCATGTACAAAGCCTGTAAATCCTGCTGTGTTGGAGGGTAGTGCAGACACAAGAGGATCAATGGGGCTCACTAGTCAGCCAGTATAACTGGAAAGCTACAAGCTTAATGTTCAGAAAAAGACCTTATCTCAGGGGAATAAAGTGTAAGAATGATATAGGAAAACACCTAATATCCTTCTCTACCTTTAACATGTATGCATATAAGGCATTTATATATGCATCTTGTATATGAATTAAAGAAAAAGAAAAGAAGAATTATGAGTGAAAGAAGATCAGCATTATCCAGGTTTAGCTTGCACTAACAATATTTCAAAGAGCTAGTATTTTAAGATCTGACTCAGAATTTAAATAGCACTGAAAAGGTAATAAAGGGCACATTCCTTTATTGTAGAAAGATATTTCAGAAGAGGACATATGCACACAACTAAAGCCAAATTTAGTTCACTTATTCATTCATGTAGGTGATATTCTATGGATATCTTGGAAGTAAGTCTTTGTCCTGTTTGACATTACAGCTTTACTGTTTAGAAGTAAAGACCCACAAGGAATAAAAAAGAAACAAATATGAGGTCCTCAATTTTTAAAACCATATTTTCCTATTTTGTTATTAATAGATGTTACACAGTAATAGCTATGGAAACTGTGTTTTAAGGTTTAGTTATTAAGAGAATAAACAAGGCAGAAATTAGAACAGGGTGATGGGTAGGAAAGTAGGCCTGAAAGGAATTAGAGAAGCACAAAGTAGTGGAGATATTAATTAGATAGATGGAAGTATGGTTTGAAGTCAGAGGACTTACAGATGGCCTGGATGTGATATGAGTAGGAGAATAGTCAATTAGAGATCTTTCTAGGATTTATGAATTTAACAATAGATACTAGAAAACTATTAGAGAATAGAATATTATATTAAGTCAGAGATATATGTGTCATTAATGCAGGTACATTAAGTAGAAATTATTCATGAATATGCAGTTCAGAGATATGATTGCTTTGCTTTTGTGTGTATATAATATAGTTTGTGTGTATATGTTTGTGTAATGTGGTGTATGTGATATATACTTATGTATGATGCCTTGCTGCTCCCCATGAACTTGACAGCAGTATGGTGTACTCATCTGTGATGACCCAAGCAGATCAGTTTTCCCAGTCTATTGCCCTTTGCCTATTCTAATTTTGAACAGGAATCTCTTACTGATACCAGGTTTGCTGTTTGTCACAAGATCAGGCAATTTCCTGATTTCTGTTCCCATTTTCAGAAATGGATTAGAAGGAGCATGTGGCCACAGGTAACTGTTTACATGGGAGGTTTGTACACAGGCAATTCTAGGAAATACCAGGCCCTCATGCTTCTCCAGGAATCTCACTTAACCACTAAGCCACCTCCCTAGTCCAGAGGTATGAATTTTTCATAAAAAAATGAATATTAAACACACTGTAAAAAGTACTATCTGACACACACACACACACACACACACACACACACATATATGTAGTATATGTATTTCTTCATGCATACATATATGAAGAAAATACAGTGATATGCAGCAGGTATAATTCAAATTTAACAAATATCATCCCACAAGATAAATTATTAGTAGAGGTATAAGAAAACATAAAGACAGATACTGAACAGTGAATTCTGACAAAGCATTTTGAATATCAGGAGCCAAGTTCCCAGAGATAAAGAAAACCCAGGAAATAAGTCAGACCAAACCTGCTAGAATTTCCCTTCCTGTATATATCATACCCAAATCTGAAAAAACAAGAAAGTGAGATCAATAAAGAAGCTAAGACAATAAAGCTAAAAAGATGAGAAGAGTGCTGAAGAGATTGCTTACTGGTTAAGGTGCTTGCCTGCTAAGCCTACAGACCCATGTTTGACTCGCCAGATCCCACATAAGCCAGACACACAAGCTAATGTGTGCACAAGGTGGTGTATGAACACAAAGTGATGTATGAGTACATGCACCTAGAGTTTGATTGCTGTGGCTGGAGGCCCTGACATGCCAATTTTTTTCTCTCTCTCTCTTACATAAAAATAAAGATGACACCATGCATGGTGGTCCATTCCTTTAATACCAGCACTAGAAGGCAGAGGTAGGAGGATCGCCATAAGTTCGAGGCCACCCTGAGACTACATAGTGAATTCCAGGTCAGCTTGGGCTAGAGCTAAACCTTGAAAAACAAACAACAACAAAAAAACCCAAAACAAACAAACAAACAAACAAACAAACAAATAAATAAATAAAGATGAGAAGAAACTTATTTCAAAATATAAAATCTAAAAGCAATACTGTATACCCTCTAGTTTCAGCTCTGAACTAAAAAGACATTCAATATGGGCACAACTGTTCTTACAACAACAAAAAACTGTATCAAAATGACCATAAATAACTTTTTCTTTAGATCTGGGAGACAATTCTCAGGGCAATTCAAACACTGAAATAAGAAAACAAACATTTTTTTGGCAGAAAATTCCCAATAATAAAAATGTATACAATGAATATAAGATTTAATTTGTTATGGTCCAATTAATGGAAACAGTCTATGCTGCTTTGATTAATATATGGCCCCTCCAATACTTAAATATTTCTATATTTATTTTGAATTTTAGTTCTAACAAGGAAAAGACAAAAACAAATCATTGATTATTTTATTTTCTCATTCCTTTGGCCAAATAATTGGCAGTAGCAACCCAAGAAAGAATGAATTTACAGTGGCTCACAGGTTTTGGAGGTATAGTCCATAATGGCTAGGAAGTTATGGCAGTTTCTGAGGGAGACAGCTGGTAAATTTTGTCTACAATCATACAATGCTGTGCTCTACTCATGTTCTCTCTTTAATTGCTTTTATTCAAATCAGGGTAGACATGTGTCTGAAAAAAATGTAGGAAGAGAGTAGGTGGCAGCTCAGGATGAACATCAAAGAATCAAGCAGCACAAGAGGGAGGCAAGGTATGCATAAGTCCCTTTTAGTAGGGCAAAATGAAAGAATTATTATTGTGTTATACTGAGAGAATATAATACATTTAAGAAAATATAGGCAGTATGGTCCTTATAGAGTTGAGAGAATAATAGGCACAAAGAAGATGCTAATACTGGATAGGTAAAAGGAACATAGAGTGAGATTTACAGGGGCTCATGAACTCTTTCCAGTCAAAGGGCAGTCTATGAACAGTATTAGTAATATGATCAAGGTACATGTTCTGAAGACCAATCTGGCCTCAGTTGAGAAATAATTGGGGTGGAGAAACTGGAGAGTGGAAAACTAAATTGGGAGTCTCTCATAAGTAATCCAGAGAAAGTAAATGTTGGTTTTTGACCAGGAAATAGACTCCAGATTCACAGTGCTTAGTTGGCCAGGCCTGTATGGAAAGCACTGTTCACAATGCAGCTGTTTCAGCTGTTCATGTTTCCTCCCTCTTGTTTCCCACACACAATGACTGCAATGATGTATCATAAACAAACTCTTCGCTTTCAAAAAAAAAAAATCTGCACTCTCGCACCTTTTGTCATTCTCCCCTGGAAAACATCTATTCAAATCATTCTGGGGAAAATGTGTTTCAGGAAGAAGAGGATGAATATATACCCCTCAACAGATGTTATCTCACTAAATAACAATGTTGGAAAATCCCTAATTCCCCTACTTCTGTGACATACATGACCCATCACCACCCAATTTCAAACAAACAAAACATATTTCAAGGACTCCTTTGGAAAAATAACCATTCACTATGATGTGACTAGACTGTTTCCATGGCAATTTGAGCTTTTTTGCATTGCAATAATTTTTGAAAATGGAAATTTCCTTTTGTCTCCTAATGTTACTTCCCTTTATTGTGTATAGTTATTCATACTCACAAAGATCCAGCTTGGGTCAAAAAATTAAAATAAAGTAAAAATAAAAGACTTCAAACTCTTGCTTATTTTCCTACTTCTTACAGCTTACTAACCGGAAGATATTGTTGAACTTTTAAAGTATGCATCAAACTGAATGTCAATGTGGTGTTTGGAGAAAGGATAATCCTAGTATTTAAGCATCTCAAGAAAACAGAAGACTGTGCATACTAATAAATAACCTAAATTCTCTGGAGCCCACAATATCCATTCAAACTGAACTTTCTTACTAACTAAAACTGTTTCACCACCAGGGATGGGAAAATTCTCCAGCCACCATGCAGCACAGAAAATTGTTGTCTAACCAGCACTTATGAACTCCATGTACAAGTAAAAACTACATGTTTGAGAGTCAAGATAGAAGTATGTCTCAATGCCATTATTGTAAGTTGGGACTGGCATTGGAAAGACCTCTCAAATAGAGGCAATTATGACGGGCATTGAGTCCATGACTGCGTTGAGTTGACGCATGTGGACATGAGATAGGTGGACACAGGGGTGTATATAACTGGAAAACAGTGGACGTAGTGTTCATGTGCAGCTAAACATTCTACAGGGCCCTAGTCATCTTTAGAAACAGAGAAGCACCTACACTAACATAGTGCTACCATACTGCTAAATGTGAGACCTTCAACCTTTGAAGTTTGAGACTTAGAATCAGAGGAACTCTGGAACAATCATTAGGAAAGAGATTTGCCTGCATGGTTGAAAATGAGAAAATATATTTGAGTGGTTTGGTAGAATTGTATTGAAGAATCCCAAAGATTTATTCTAAATTCCAGAAATGTTAAGAGATAGTTATAAAACAAGCATTTAAGGGAAGATACCCAGAAACCCATAAGCCAGATGAATCTGTTCATTCCATCACTCACACAGTTATTGAACATTTTTTCCATAAATCAGGAGTCCTGGACTGATTACAAGAAAATCAATAATAAGTAAAATAAGTCCTGCCTTCATAGGTCTCCTAGTCTAGCAGGAAATAAATGTAAAAAAAAAAAAAACCGAACAATTAAATATTATTAATTATAGTAATGGTATGTAGAAGTAATATATTTATTTATTTATTTATTGCTCTATTTGTTTGTTTAATAGATTAGGAGGCTGAACCTATGAAGAAAATTTTCTCAAAGAAAAGTGATGAAATTGAGGTCTAGTATATCAGTTAAAAATTGCTAATTAACAGAGAAATCCCAAATCAATAACCTAACCATCCACCTAAAGGCAGTGGCAAAACAAGAAGTATCCAACCCAAAAAGCTCCAAATGGAAAGAAATAATTAAGATCAGACCAGAAATTAATGAATTGGAAACTAAGAAAACAATTAAGAAAATTGATCAAACAAAGAGCTGGTTCTCTGAAAAAATAAACAAGATTGATAAACATCTGGCCAATTTGATCAAGTATAAAAAAGAGACAACTCAAATTAACAGAATTAAAAATAAAAAAGGGAGATCACAACAGACATAAGTGAAATTGGGAAGAATCATCAGAACTTATTTCAAAAACCTAGACTCCACAAAACTGGATAATATGGAGGAAGTGGATGGATTCCTGGACACATATCACCTACCAAAGCTAAACTCAGAGTATATTAATCTCCTAAACAAACCTATCACAACCATCGAGATTGAAAGGATAATCAAAAACTTCCCTCAAAAGAAAAGTCCAGCCGGGCGTGGTGGTACACGCCTTTAATCCTAGCATTCGGGAGGCAAAGGTAGGAGGATTGCCATGAGTTCGAGGCCACCCTAAGATTACATAGTGAATTCCAGGTCAGTCTGGGCTAGAGTGAGACCCTACCTTGAAAAACCAAAAAATGAAAAAGCGAAAAAAAAAAAAAAAAAGTCCAGGACCAGATGGCTTCTCAGCTGATTTATATAAAACCTTCATGGAAGAAATGAAACCAGTTAATCTCAAACTGTGCCACACAATTGGATAACAGAGAAATCAAACCTCCCCCACTCCTTTTATGAAGCTAGTATCACCCTAGCAAAACCAGGCAGAGATGCCACAAGAAAAGAAAACTACAGGCCTATTTCCCTGATGAATGTAGATGCAAAGATTATGAACAAAACCTTCACAAACCGAATTCAACAGCATATCAAAACTATTATCCACCTGGATCAAGTAGGCATCATACCTGAAACACAGGCATGGTTCAACATGCAGAAATCTGTCAATGCAATACACCACATATATAAGTTCAAACACAAAAACCATATGATCATTTCAATAGAAGCAGAAAACACCTTTGACAATACAACATCACTTCATAATCAATACATTGGAGAGAATTGGCATGGGCGGTCTATAAGTCAACATAATAAAGGCTATATATAAAGCTCCTAAAGCCCAAATAATACTTCATGGGAGAGACTGAAGGAATTCCCATTGATATTAGCATCAAGACAGGTGTGTCCACTCTCACCTCTACTCTTCAACATAATACTGGAAGTATTAGCTCAAGCAATGACAGGAGAAATAAATAAAAGGGATACAAATTGGATGGGAAGAAGTTAAGTTAGCCCTATTTGAAGATGACATGATTCTATGCATCCCAAAACTCTTAAAAGTGATTAACTCCTTCAGTAAAGTATAACTGACATTGTCCCATTTTCAATAGCGTCAAATGCATACATATATACATACATACATACATACATACATACATACATACATACATACATAAAGTACCTTGGAATAATATTAACCAAACAGGTGAAAGACCTTTACGATTAAAACATAAAAACACTCAAGAAAGAAATTGAGGACTTGAGAAAATGGAAAGACCTCCCTTGCTCCTGGATAGGCAGAATTAACATTTGAAAATGGCAATCTTACCAAAAGCAATATACAGATTTAATGCAACACCAATAAAAACCCCAGCATTTTTCTTCACAGAGATGTAAAGAATGATCTCTAAATTCATATGAAATGGCAGAAGGACTTGGATATCCAAGCATATCCTCAACAAAAGAAACACCTCTGCAGGTATCACCATACCTGATCTTAAGCTATACTACAAAGCCAATGTGATAAAAACAACATGGTACTGGCATAAAAACAGGATTATTGACCAATGGAACAGAATCAAAATCCCAGATTTTGAGTCAAGTAACTACAGCTACTTGTTATTTGACAAAGGTCCTAGCAATGTAGATTGTAAAAAAGACAGCATCTTCAACAAATGGTGCTGGATAAACTAGATAACCATATGCAAGAAAATGAAACTCAATCCACACATTTTGCCATGCACAAAAATCAAGTCCAAATGGATCAAAGACCTCAATATAAGAATGGATACTCTAGTACTATGGAAGAAAAAGTAGGAGGACCTTTCCATGATATAGGAGTGGGAAAAGATTTCCTGAGCAAAACCCCAATAGCTCAGGAAGTTAAACAATCACTCAACAATTAGGATCTCAGAAAGCTGAAAAGCTTTTCCATAGACATATAATAAGCAGATCCAATAGGTTACCCACAAAATGGGAGAAAATTTATGGCAGATACACATCAGGCAGAGACCTAATTTCTAAAATCTTAAAGAACTAAAAAACCTAAACAATAAAAAGTCAAACAACCCACTCACAAAATGGGGTAGAGAATTACACAGGGAGTTCTGAGACGAAGAAATACAAATGGCAAACACACACTTAAGAAAATGTTCAACATCCCTAATCGTCAGGGAAATGCAAACGAAAATGATTATAAGATTCTACCTTACCCCAGTAAAGACAGCAAACATTAAAAAATCTAATGACAACAAATGCTGGTGTGGTTGTAGAGAAATGGGAACCCTCATTCACTGTTGGTGGGAATGTAAGATGGCACAACCATTATGAAAAGCAATATGGAGACTCCTAGAAAGGATGACAATAGAGGTACCAACAGAACCAGTTACCCCTTACTGGGCATTTACCCTAAAAGCTCCAAGCCTCAGTTCAGATATATTTGCTTAACCATCTTTACAGCTACTCAATTCATAATAGCTCAGAGCTGGAATCAACCCAAATATCCATAATTAGATGAATGGATAAGTAAAATGTGGTATATCTACACAGTAGAATTCTACACAGCAGTAAAGAAAAATAACACAAAACAATTTGAAGAAAAATGGTCAATCTTGGAACAGATCATTTTTAGCAAACTCAACTAATCACAGATAAGTGTTGCATGGTCTCACTCATCTGTGGCTCCTAATTTGTATTTTCCCAAGATGCTGACACACCTAATAAACAATTCGAGGACTGGACAATAGGGGTGGTGGGGTGGGAGAGCAGGGAAAGGGGGGGACAAAAAAACTGGACCCAAATGGAAATGGTACTATAAAATCCTGTATCCTGAAAGACATACTAAAAGGTTGAACCTGCATCAGTTGCTTAGAGAAAACACTGGAATCACAGGGGCCTGGAGAGTGTGTGATGAAGACTAACCTCAATCTTCTGTTTCTCTCTCTATCACCCCTTCTCTCTCTTCTAGTTTTCTCTTTCATATTACCTATATTTTTTCTTCCTTATTTTCCCTTGGCACTGACCTGTTACTCCCAATACCAGCATGTGGTTAATATCCACAATGAGCTGTTGATCAGTGAAACTTACAAGGTTTCCCAAAAGAAGACAGATTTCTATCAGAGTACTTGACCCACCAAAGGTTATTGGTAAGACCCTACTGCTGAAGACACCTTACGCTGTTTGGACAGAACATGGACGTGTCTGGCTGGAATCTGGAAGAGAGTCAGTCCCCAGAGAGTTAGCTTGTCTAGTGCCAGAAGGCACTATATAAGTGGGGGAAAATGACCAACATCTGTCTAAGCAGCTCGTGGTCTAAGCTACTCAGCAGCAAACAACCTGACGTGATGCTCACACAAGTACAATAAGGGCACACAGCCATGGTGGGTTACCAACTCCTTTAGATTTGTCTAATGGGCCCACTCAGTGACCCAAACCTGGAAACAGGAAACAAGTCATAACCATACCCAGAATTGAGTCCTCTCTCCAATATCAAGGTCCCACCTATAGTGGAATACAAGAGGGCCTACACCTATTAAATTCTCTCTAAAATAATAATGGTTATCCCTGTATCTTGCACTGACCTCACTCTCTGTTGTAGAATCTTCTTCTCCCTTTCAGATGGACATGGAACCTGAGAAGAGAATCAACCCATCGCACCTCACTAGGGCATTACTAGGAAAATAAGGTCATTTCAAAATGAGCACAAATAAAAGCAGTTTATATCCACTAAATTGCACAACAGGCAATGCTTCCACAATACTTGATACAGACTAGGAAGAAAGTCTTGATCTTGAATGGACAGGGAGAATATAATAACATAGAAACAGAACAAAGAAGCAATAGGAAAAAAATCCATCATGTTGAAAGACTTTATCCCTTTAAACCATAGGTGAGACAGGAAAGAATAAATACTAATCAAATTAACCAAAAAACAACCAACAAATTCAAAAATTAGCATAGGCCTATCAATATCAAACCAATATAAATAGTATCAACTGTCCAATAAAACGACTGAGTCACTGTAACAGGGGCCAGTAAGTAGAAAGGGCATATAAAAGCAATATAAAGGGAAGGGGAATGTAATAGGATGGTATTGTATATATGTAAGCAGAAGAACAGATTAATGGGGGTGGAAAGGCCTAAGTGATATCAGGGAAAGAGATGGAGTAAAGGAAACATGGGGGGAGGGCAAATCAAAATCCAAGATGTTATGAATAAGTCATATGGAAACCTACTCTTTTGGACTATGGAACACCCAGAAGCCATAGGTTGTTACTAGAAAAATTTCAGTGCCAGGGATGGGATCCCTTCCAGTGAGTTGTTGGCCAGGGAGGTCCTTGATGCCCCCAAAACATTATAGGCCATTGCCAAGGCCCTTGGTTTCCCACCAGGAATAGATGATGAGACCCTATTGCTGAAGACTCCATATACTTGGGCTGCAAGGTCACTGAGAAATCCTATTTGAGCTGAGATGAAAACCTCGTCCATGTAATCCAACTGACAGAAAGCTAGAAAAAGCTACCCTGCATGTAGTTCAAAGGGAGAGAGAGAAATCACCAGTGAAGATACTCAACAGTGAGTAGTGAAAGCCTTAAATTTGGCCAGCTAGGTAAAATGAGCCAATGGGTGCAATATCAACATGTCTGTTATGAGGGAAACCAACCAGTCTCTAATTGGACTAAAGATCCACTCCATAGGAGAGAATACATGCCTGATACTGAAAACCTATGACAGGGTATGGTGGAGAGTGGAGTTGCAAAGTGGAAAGTGGGGAGGGGGAATTACCATGGGTTATTGTCTATAATTATGGAAATTGTCAATAAAAATAAGTTTAAAAATCAAGAACTAAGTAACTACTACCTCCTAAAACATGTTGCTGGAAAAGAAAGTAAAAACTAAGATTCAAAGGATGGAAGTCAACTTATAAAAATAATTGAAGTCACAAATATGTAATAATAGCTATTCTGATAACAAATATTATGTACTTCAAATAAAAATTAAATGAGGAAAAGGACACTTCATATTACTAAAAGTAAAAAACATCATCAAAAAGATACTAACAGCATAAATATTGAACACCCAATATTGGATACATATGGATGTAAAAGACATTGGACTGGAGACATGGCTCAGCAGTTAAAGACACTTGCTGGCAAAGCCAGAAATCCTGGGTTTGATTCTGCAGTACCTGCATGAAGACATATCCATAAAGTAGTACATAAGCCTGGAATTCATTTGCAGTGGCACTAGGCCCTGGTGTGTCCATTCTCATTCTCTCTCTCTCTCTCTCTCTCTCTCTCTCTGCAAAATAAAATAAATAAAATAAAATAAAATTTAATAAAAATTAAAATGACATTGTTCTGACACAACAGAAGAGAGTGATTCAGTACCACGTTCTTATCTGTAGATAGGCTTTCAAAACTGAAAAATCAGGAAAAGATTCATAGTTAAGAACACCATAGCTTAAATGTAGAACATTCTGTCAGACAAACACAGAACACACTCTTATTAGCAGCCTACAAACCTTCTTCTAAAATTCACATTTTAGTAAGCAAGGTTTTAACAAATGCAAAACAATTGGATTTATTTATTTATTTTTCTATTCATGAGAGAGAGAAAAAGAAAGAGCAAAAGGCACATAAAGAAAGAGAATGGGCACACTAAGGTCTCCAACTGCTGCACACAAACTCCAGACATATGCACCACCTTGTGAATCCAGTTTTTTGTGGCTATCAAACTGAACTCAGGTCCTTAAGCATTTCAGGAAAGCTCCCAACATATATTTCCAGCCCCCAACCTGTATATTTTTTAATCTTATCATTATATTATAGAATAAAACTAGAAATCAACAGCAAGAGAAACAATATAAATTGTATAAATAATTGGCAATTGAAAAATGAGCCACTGGGTGATTAAAAAATCAAGGAGGAAGTTTTATAAAAACTTTAGAATCATATGAAAATGAAAGTACAACTTATTAGACTCTTTGGACTATAGCAAAGATACTTCTAAAAGGAAAATACAGAAGTTATGAATAATTTCAATTTAAAAATCAGAGAGATCTGAAGTAAATAACTGAATGATATATCTCAAGGTCTTAGAAGAGCAAGAACATGCTAAACCCCAAAGTAGCATATTGAAAATTTTATAAATTCAAGGCATAAATTAAAAAACTGAATACTAAGTGAACATTTTTTTTTACTATTTTATTTATTTATATGAGAGAGAGAGAGAGAGAGAGAGACAGACAGACAGACAGACAGACAGAAAGAGGCAGCTAGAGAGAGAGAGAATGGGCATGTCAGGGCCTGCAGCCACTACAGGCGCATGCCCCCCCTTGGGCATGTGGCTTATGTGGGTCCTGGGTAATCAAACCAAGGTCCTTAGGCTTCGCAGGCAAACACCATAACTGCTAAACCATTTCCCCAGCCCAACTAAGTGAACTACATTTTTTTAATGACCAAGAAACTGCTTGCCAAACTAAACAAAATAAAGAGAAGTCAAAAATTAATAAAATTAAGATAGCTATTATGGATTAAGGAATACTTTGAAAATTTATATTTCCTAAATACTGGAAAATCTAGAAGAAATAAATTTATAGACACACCATGACCTAACAACTTTAAATCAAAAAGATTCCACAAATTATTCAAATTCACAAAAAAATACCAAGTGTGAAGTATTACTAATCACACAGCAAAGATAAGCCCAGCACTGGAGTGATTAACTTAACTTCTATCAACCTATAAAGAAGAGCTAACACCAATGTTTCACAAAGTTCTCTCTACTATGGAATGAGAAGCAATGCTATAACACGAATTTTATGAATTTAGTACTATCTTAACACCAAAATCACAAAATTATACACCAATTTTCCTGATGGATCCCCATAAAAATCCTATGGCTTGGTTGGTAGAATGCATGCCCAGTATACATGAAGCCATGGATGGAACTGGAGATGACCATGCTGAGCATAATAAGCCAGACTGAGAGAGACAAATGCTACATGTTCTCTCTAGTATACTGCAGGTGGGTTAAATGCAAAAGTGTTCCCATAGCCTCAGTTATTTTTTTATTAAGCCTCCAACTTAGTCCCCAGTTGGAGGAGCTTGTGGGAAGTAAAGCCTTACTGAAGGTGTGTGTCTGGGAGTTGACGTTGGGGTTGGCTAATCTAGACTACTGTGTGTCAAAAGCTAGCACATTCAGACTGTTCCTGCCCTGCTGCTGAACCCATTACCATGGTTTGTTCACCTTGATTAAGCTACCCCTTGAAACTATAAGCTTTAAATAAATTCTTTCCTCCCATAATTTGCTTTTGATTAGTTGTTTTATTTCAGCAATGAGAAATTAACTCTCTATATAAAGAATCTAGATTACTACTTATATAAATATATCTATGAGATGAATATAGAAATCTAAGGAGAGAAGGCAATGGAACAAAGGAATTTTGTATGTTTATTGTCAGACATATTTTTTTAGGCAAGAAAGCAAAGGAACACCATTATTATGGGGGTGTGAAGATGATGGAGTGAAAGAACATGGGATAAGCCAATATGAGCAAGGTAGACTGTGTGTGTGTGTGTGTGTGTGTGTGTGTGTGTGTGTGTGTAAAAATCTCATAATGAAGCCCCTTGTTTTATAATTAATTCCTCCAATTTAAACATTCCCTTAGGAAGGGAGACCCCTTAATAACATGGAAGTAAGTGAAATTTAAGAGGCAAAGGAAATAATTAATACAAGACTCAGGAAATTCCTGAAACTTAAATTATTCACCAGGCCCCTCCCTAATGTTACACAAACAGTAACAATTGCTTGGGAAAGAATTTTGATTGGCTAAGCTGCCTGCAAGTTATATGGGGAGCTCCAAAGATACAGCTTCAGTGAGCTTTGCACTGTGTGTGGGTAAATTTTTCAGTATTACAGTTGCCTGTGGGTCACCCATTTGCCTGTTCTTAAAAGTAGCACCAATAAATTCACTGGTTCACTAATTGATATGAGTAGAATCATTTCTTTTGTCTTCCATCACTGTCCTAAGTATAATGAAGGGAAATTTGTTCATATCTCACCTGGAAAAAGTCACACCACACTCATTATTTTGTATGTTAGCTAAAAATTCAATATAATATTATTTACAAAGTTAATAGGGATGTAAATATTTTAGAAATAGGTGCTTAATAGGCCTTTC
The DNA here is from genome assembly GCA_036365145.1 of Orientallactaga sibirica. Lineage (NCBI taxonomy): Eukaryota > Metazoa > Chordata > Mammalia > Rodentia > Dipodidae > Orientallactaga > Orientallactaga sibirica. The sequence goes on from JAEOAD010000034.1 coordinate 17,473,072, forward strand.
TTTTGTATTCTAGACCTTCTTCAGAGTACATATTAATACAAAGTCTGTCACATTCAGAGGGAGAGAGAGAGAGAGGGAGAGAGAGAGAGAGAGGAGAAAATTGAGGTTAGTCTCCATCCTGTCCTCTCCAGGCTCCTGTGATTCAGTTTTTCTCTTTAAGCACCTGATGAAGGTTCGACCTTTTAGTATGTCTTTCAGGATATAGGATTTTATGGTACCATTTCCAATTGGGTCCAGTTTTTTTTGTCCCCCCACCCTCACCCTCCCCTCCCACCCTATGATCCCTATTGTCCAGTCCTTGAGATGTTTATTAGGTGTGTCAGCATCTTGGGAAAATACAAATTAGGAGCCACAGATGAGTAAGACCATGTGAAACTCATCTTTCTGTTATTGGGTGAACTCACTGAGAATGATCTGTTCCAAGTTTGACCATTTTTCTTCAAATTGTATTGTGTCATTTTTCCTTACTGCTGTGTAGAATTCCACAGTGTAGATATACCACATCTTAGTTATTCTTTCATCTAATGATGGACATCTGGGTTGATTCCAGTTCTTAACTATTATGAATTGAGTAGCTGTAAACATGGTTGGGCATATATATCTGAACTAAGGCTTGGAGCTTTTAAGGTAAATGTCCAGTAAGGGTATAACTGTGTCTGTTGGTATCTCTATAGTTATCCTTTTTAGGAGTCTCCATATTGCTTTCAATAGTGGTTGTACCCGCTTACATTCCCACCAACAGTGAATAAATATTCCTATTTCTCCACACCTTCACCACCCTTTGTTGACATTAGATTTTTTAATGTTTTCTATATTTACTGGGTTAAAGTGGAGTCTCATAGCTGTTTTAATTTGCATTTCTCTGATGATTAGGGATGTTGAACCTTTTCCTAAATTCGTGTTTGCCATTTGTATTTCTTCCTTTGAGAACTCCCTGTGCAGTTCTCTGCCCCATTTTGTGAGTGGGTTGTTTGATTTTTTATTGTTTAGATTTTTTAGTTCTTTGTAGATTTTAGAAATTAGGTCTCTGTCTTATGTGTATTTGGCAAAAACTTTCTCCCATTTTGTGGGTAATCTATTGACTCTGCCTATTGTATGCTTCTTGGTGAAAAAAATCTTCAGCTTCATGAGATCCCAATTGTTGAGTGATTGTTTAATTTCCTGAGCTATTAGGGTTTTGTTCAGGAAGTCTTCTCCCACTCCTATATCATGGAAAGTTCCTCCTAATTTCTTCCACTAGTAGCAGTGTTTCTTGTGTTATATTGAGGTCTAAATGTGTGGATAGAGTTTCATTTTCCTGCATATGGTTATTCAGTTTGTCCAGCACCATTTGTTAAAGATGCTATTTTTTTTCCAGTCTACATTGTTGGGGCCTTTGTCAAATATCAAGTAGCTGTAGTTATTTCACCCAAAGTCCAGATCCTTGATTCTGTTCCATTGGTCTATCATCCTGTTATTATGCCAGTATTATGATGTTTTTATTACTATGGCTTTGTAGTATAGTTTTAGATCAGGTATGGTGATGCCTCCAGAGATATTTCTTCTGCTAATGATATGCTTGTATATCCGAGGCCTTCTGCCATTCCATATGAATTTTGAGATCATTTTTCTATCTCTGTGAAGAAAGATGTTGGGATATTTATTGGTATTGCATTAAATCTGTATATTGCTTTTAGTAAGATTGTCATTTTCACAATGTTAATTCTCCCTATCCAGGAGCATGGGAGGTCTTTCCATTTTCTCAAGTCCTCCTTAATTTCTTTCTTGAGTGTTTTTATGTTTTCATTGTAAAGGTCTTTCACTTTCTTGGTTAATGTTATTCCAAGGTATTTTATTGTTTTGGTGCTATTGAAAATGGGACAATGTTGCTTATTTCTTTCTCTGTTTCTTTGTCTTTTGCATATAGAAAGGCTACTGATTTTGTGCATTGAGTTTGTATCCTGCTACTTTACTGAAGGAGTTAATCACTTTTAAGAGTTTTGAGATGGATGTTCCCAGGCCACTTATATATATAATCATGTCATCTGCAGATAGGGCTAACTTAACTTCTTCCTTTCCAATTTGTATCCCTTTTATTTCTTATTATTTTACTGCTTGTTTGTATCTATTTTGTACATTTAAAAAAATTGATGTATGTTTAATTTTCAGTATTACTATTTTGTTCTTTCTCAGAATCTCAATTTCATAATGACTTTTTCCTTTCATGTTTTGAATTGCTCACCTATATTTCTGGCCTTATCTTCTACCTTGCTAACTTTCATAATAAAGACACAAATTGAATTCCTTGCTTCATTTATGTAATTCAATTAGACTTGTTGTTACTAAAGCTTTTAAAAGCAGGATTTTGAAATCTTTTTCAGGCATTTCACCTATTTAATTATCTTTTGTTTCAGTTATCAAAGAATATGAACTTTAAAAGGCCTCACCTTGGCTTATTATGTTATTTTGTGTTTGTTTTGGTTTGTGGTAATATTTAAAACATAGAGTATTAATAATTTAGAGGTAAAAGAGGAGAGAATTAGGAAAGGGAAAAAGGAAGTAAAGGAGTTAATGTGATGGAAGCATATGAGGTAAGTAAAGGAGTTAATGTGATGTTTATGAGAATTAATATAGAAAAAATGCTATAGAAAATGTCCAGATAAAAAAAGAGAGGGTGGTGGGAGAGGATTGTGATCATGGTATATTGTATAAATTTATGAATATCAGTAAAATATCTTTAGAAAAGGAAATGTGCAGATAAAGAATCAGGGTCATACAAGTTATTAAAGCAGGATAAAAACTAAGGCCAACCAATTAAAGAATTAAAATACAAAAGTACAAATCTATAGAAAAAAAATGCCTAGAGAAATGCTATATCATCAGTTTTGATTCTTTACGTTTCCAATGTCTGACACCTGTGCTTGAATCTCTCTTTGTTCCTGGGTGCTATACTCCTACCAGAAACCTTGTTAGATCAGTTATTTTCACTCTAATGACCCACCATCATTTTAGGAGTCTATTTGGGTCCAACAGTCAGTCTTAGGTTCATCTCACCCTTGCTTGCATGATTGTCATATTCATTACTTGGCTTCTTGATGGAAAGGCTGGGATCCCAAATGACTGCCTTTCTTGGTAGATCAATTTAGTAATTAATTTTTTTCCTGAATTATCCCCCCCCTTGTGCAAGCATAAGGAAAAAGGAGGCCCAATAGGCAAAAAGCCTCTATGGACTGTTTAGTTCAGGATGCCCAGTCACATTTCCTGTCTGAAGTTTTGTTTGTGCAGTCAGCTTCTGCAGAGCTTCTTTCTTTCTTTTGGCTGTGGCCCCAGACAAGTATCAGGGAATGATCCCCCTCTGCCACTCAATTCACAGGTCAAAATTGGAGTCACTGTTTTCCTTTGTAACCTCAATGTTAAATACTTCTGGATTTCATCTTTTTGTACTGTACTTTTTAGTATGGCCCTCTTTTGCCTTTTCTTGTTTCTCCTCTCCATCTTTAGTCAGAGAGCAAGAATTTTCTTTCAGATTTATGGGGCATAGCAAACTGTTTGTCTATTCTGCCACATTTTACTCTTGCTTTCTTATTATTTTTACTGTTAATTAAAGAAGCCAAAACAGTCAATAGAAGAAGAGTAAAACATTACTAAAATGCAGATTAAGAATTGAGATATTGGGCTGGACTGATGGCTTAGCTGTTAAGATGCTTGCCTGCAAAGTCAAAGGGCTCAGGTTCGCTTCCCCAGGACCCAGGTAAGCCAGATGCACAAGCTGGCATATGCATCTGGAATTAGTTTTCAGTGGCTAGAGGCCTTAGTATGCCCACTCTCTCTCTCTCTCTTAAATAAATACATAAATAAATATAAAAAAGAATTAAGATAAAGATGAGCCAACTTTAAAAATATAAATTAGCACTTTCTACTATCTAAATAACAGAACCTAAGTTTATGAAGTATTCATATGCCCATTAACTTTTAACTGTTTCTGTCCTTTGAACCAAGGAAATAATTTTACCTGTAAAATTTTATGTTTTTTTGTTGTTGTTGTTTGCATTTTGGGGTGGGGGGTGGAGAGAGTGTCTCAGGTAGCTCATACTGGCTTTGAAGTCATTAAATGGCTGACTTTTAGCTATGCTCTCCAACTCCCACTTTCCAAGCACTAATATTACAAATGTCTATCATTATGACCCGCAGTTTAAATTAAAAAGATAAAAAAATACGAGCTAAGACTTGTGTGATAAGATTTAATAGGAGTCCGGTAATCCTATGAGAGTTAGATAATCCTAAATCAAACGGTTTTTTTTATGCCTGCATTATTCAGCTACACAGAAAGGAGGGTCAAAGATATGAGTGAGCACAAGAAGTACTTTTCTTGCTACTGTCACTCCTATTGCTTATATTAATTATGATTTTTTATGTCTATAAACATTTTACTTACCATTGCAAAGAAAGTTTAAGTGATTTTTCTATTGATTTACATTTGAATATAGAGTATCATATAAATCATGGATAAATGGCCTAAAGAATTTCACAAATGAACTTAGATAAGTATCAGTCATATGAAGTCAAAATATTACCAACATGTCAGAGAAGCTTTTGTAGCTTTCTCCACTCAAAATTATCCATCCAGATGCTGCTCTCTTGAGTCATATCATAATAGATCAGTTTGATTATATATTAATTACTGTTTAGTGCTGCTCTATACTATTTATTTATTTATTTATTTATTTATTTATTTATTTATATTTTATTTATTTACTTGAGTAATGGAAGGGGAAAGAGAGAGAAGAAAAAGCAGATAGAGAGAATGGGTATGCCAGGGCCTCCAGGGCCACTGCAATTGAACTCCAGATGCATGCACTACCTTGTACATCTGGCTTACATGTATACTGGACAATCAAATCTGGCTCCTTAGAATTCACAGACAAGCACCTTAACCTCTAATCCTTTTATGTATAAAATCTTTGTCTTTTTTATGAAAGTTATACAATGAATTTTTCAGAGCTCTTTGGCTCCCAGATTTGTGTGTTGAAATCCTAACTCCAAGATAAGGATGATGAGATGTGATTGGTAATAACGAAGACTCCTCCAGAAAGGGATATTATATTTAGAGAGAGGCATGAAAGAGATGCCTCACCAATACCCCCATTGTCAAAACACAGTAAGAAGACACTGTCTATGAACCAGCAAAAAGCCTTCCAAACTGGGAAAAACAGTGACCTATATTTCATAAGCCATCTAACTAATGTTTTTCTTTTCTTATAGTAGCACCTACCAAAAAAAGTATTTCTATCTGCTCTTAGTCTCCATAATATAACTACAAAAATCTACAAAACAAGTAGATTTTAGTGAATATAGTTACTCTTCTAAAGATAATTTTGCCCATATAAGACAGTGTTTTTGATTTTTCAATAACATCTAAAAGGTGTTCATTTTTTGATAGGGTCATGCAAATCAGAGTTCTTTATATTTCCAGAATCAAAAGAAAGGAAGTTCTGTCAGGCGTGGTGGCACATGCCTTTAACCCCACCACTTGGGAGGCAGAGGTAGGAGGATCGTCATGAGTTTGAGGCCATACTGAAAATACATAGTGAATTCCAGGTCAGCCTGGGCTAGAGAGAACCTACCTTGAAAAACCAAAAAAAAAAAAAAAAAAAAAAAAAAGGAAGTCGTTTAGCTTTCTTTCTTTTGGATCATGTTGTATGCTGGGACAATTTCCCAATAGTCTCAGAGTTCCTGGATCCATCTTTGAGAATCTAAATTTCAATTGGTATAGGCCACAATAAAGTTTTATTTCCACGTAGAGAATCATTACCTAATATATGAAAGATGTTATCTTATCCTAGAACAATTAATTAAACCAATGAACGAACCAAAAGAAAAAAAAAAAGTATGTAGGTGTTTATGTTGTTCTGTTTCCTGGAAACTCTGAGTTCCCTAAGGAGAAGAGGGAAGGATAAGAGAGGGTTGTAAATATGTGTTTTCTTGTGTAATCTTTTGTTGTTGTTGATATTTTTCAAGGTAGGGCCTCACTCTAGTTCAGGCTGACCTGGAATTCACTATGTAATCTCAGGGTGGCCTTGAACTCACAGTGATCCTCTTACCACTGCCTCCTCAAGTGCTAGGATTAAAGGTGTGCACCATCACATTGAGCTGCTTGCATAATCTTATTAACAACCAAACTTCAAAACCAAGAATATAAATCAAAAGGATATATGTTAATCTTATTTTAAAATACTAGATACCACACCCTCCAATATCAAGTTCCCACCAATAGTGGGATACAAGATGGCCTACATCCATTAAACTCACTCTAAAACAATAATGGCTATCCATGTACCTTGCACTGACCTCACTCTCCATTGGAGAATTTGCTTCTTTTTTTTTCAGATGGACATAGAACCTAAGGAGAGAATCAGCCTGTCGCACCTCACCAAGGCACCAGTTGAACCCATAGAATAAGTGGGGAAATGAGCAAGTGTTACCCATATACCTTCCTTTGGTAACCTCAAATATATCCATGTCATCGTAGACATTAGTCCTGCTTTCTCAGTGAACCTGGTTTAGCAGAGGGGTGAAGGAGATAGGCACAGAGAACACTTAACCCCTTCCAAACCAGAGATCCAGAGGCACAGAGACTCCCATGACCTCGTCACTGAAATAGATCTAAAATGAACCCAACATGGCCTAGGGAAATTAGCCGAGGAGGGGGCAGAAGGATTGTTAGAGCCATAACTTGGGTCATTATGCACAGAGACATTGCCTCTCCTCCATAACCTATGGCTATCCCCACAATGCAAGACCCACAATCCCTGTGGGGGGAGGGCAGGGTGAAGGCTAACAATGGTACCATCATGACTCTATGCACAGTATATAGGTAACTAATAAAATATATAGGCATAGAAAATAAAAAATTAAAAAAAAAAACAAAATGTTCAACATCCCTAATCATCAGGGAAATGCAAAATAAAACAACTATGAGATTCTACCTTATCCCAGTAAGGATGGCTAACATTAAAAAAAAAAAAAAAAAAAAAAGAAAAAACAAAAGCTGGAGAGGCTATGGAGAAATAGGAACAAGCTTTCACTGCTGGTGGGAATGTAAAATGGTTGAACCATTATGGAAACCTATATGGAGACTCCTGAAAAGGATCACTATAGACCTACCAACAGACCCAGTTATTCCCTTACTGCGCATTTACCCTAAAGGCTCCAAGCCTCAGATCAGAGAGATATGCTCAACCATATTTATAGCTGCTTAATTAATAATACTTTAGAAGTGGAATCAACCCAGATGTCCAGCATTAGATGAATGGATCACAGTGATGTGGTATATTTATACTATGGGACTCGACCTAGCAGCAAGGAAAGATGAAATAATGAAATTCGAAAAAAAAAAAAAAAAAAAGGTTGAAAATGGAACAGATCATCCTCAGTGAGCTCACCCAATCACAAAAAGATAATCGTCGCATGGTCTCATTCATTTGTGGCTCCTAACTTGAATCTGCCTGAGATGCTGCCAAACCTAATAAGTACTTTGAGGACCAGACAATAGGGAGGGTGGGATGGGAGGGAGGGTAAGGGTGGGAGGGAGTGAGAGAGTGGGAGGAAGTGAGAGGGTGGGAGGGAGGGTAAGGTGGGGTACAAAAATAGGGACCTCAAAAGAAATGGTAATATAAAATGCTATATGCTGAACAACAGGCTAAAACTTTGGTCCTTCAGCAAGCCCACAGAGGAAACACCTGAACCACAGGGAATTGGAGAAAACATCATGAAGACCAACCTTAATCTTTTCCTGTTTCTCTCTCTCCCTCCCTCTCCTCTCTATATTCACTTTCTATTTTATATTATCTATCTTTTTCTTCCTACAGCTTCCTTGGAACTGACTTATAACTCTCAGTACCCACACGGGGTTAACCTTCTCGATGAGCTGTTGATCCGAGAGAACTACAAGATTTCCCAAAAAGACATATTTCTGTCTGAGTTCTTGATGACCCACCAAAGGTTAAGGGTAAGACCCTACTGTCGAAGACAGCATACGTGGCTGAGACAAAACATGGAGAGACCTGATCGGAATCTGGAAGAGGGTCAGTCCCCAGATAGTTAGCTAGTGCCAGTGGGTGCTATATGAGTAACTGGGGGAAAATGACCAACATCTGTCCAAATAACTCACAGTTTAAGCTACCCAGCAGGAAACAACCTGACAATGCTCAAACAAGTGCAGTAGTGACACAGCCATGGTGGGTAACCAACTGCTCTTAATTTGACTAATAGATCCACTCAATGGAATGGAACTCATTGCTGGAACTGGAGAATAAGTCAAAGCCATGTACAAAAAATGAGCTCAGTCTCCAAGATCAAGCTTCCACCAAATGTGGGCTAGAAGAGGGCCAATGCATATAAAATTCACTATAAAATAACTATGGCCATTCCATCTATCCAGTACTAACTTCTCTCTCTGTTGGATAATTTGCTTATCTTTTTCAGATGGATGACGAACCTAAAGGAAGGATACGCCAATCACACCTCACCAGACCCCAGCTGAAACCATAGAGTAATGCGGGGAAAAGGCAAGAGTACAGCTTTCTTGGTGAACACACGACACCAGAAAAAGGCTGAAGGAGACAAACACAGAGAATATCCAACTCCTACTAAGCCAGATATCCAGAGATACAGAGACTCCCAACACCTCACCACTGAAGCAGAACTAAAATGATCCCAACATGGCTCAGGGAAATTCGTGGAAGAGGAGGCAGAGTGTTAGAGCCACAAGTTGGGTCATTATGCACAGAGACTTGGCCTATCCCCCATAATTTTTGACTACCCCCACAGTGCAAGGCCCACATCCCCATTGATGAGGGTCCCTTTTGAGGGGGGAGGACAAGGAGGAGGATAATGGAGTCACCAATATGATTATAAAATTAGAATAATATAAACAAAATAATAAAATATTTTTAATATATATTTTTTATTTATATTATTTTGATTTTACATTCATAGTAAAGGTTCCATTGTCCTCCTCCCTGTCCTCCCTCTTTCAAAGGGATCCTTGTCAATGGGGAATGTGGGTCAAGCATTGTGAGGTTAGTTAAGAGTTCTGGGGGGTTGGCCCCAGTCTCTGTGCATAATGCCCCAACTATGACTCTAACAATCTTTCTGCCCCCTCTTCCACAAGTTTCCCTGAGCCACATTGGGGTCATTTTAGTTCTGCTTCAGTGATGCGGTTTCGGGAGCCTCTGTGTCTCTGGATATCTGGCTCAGTTGGAGTTGCATGTTCTCTGTGTTTATCTCCTTCGGCCTTTTGCTGGTGTCATGATCGCCATGAATACTGAACTCTTGCCCTTCCCCTGCATTGTTCTATGGTTTCAGCTGGGGCCCTGGTGAGGTGTGGTTAGCTGATCTTCCCTTCAGGTTCGATGTCCACCTGAAAAAAGATAAGCAAATTCTCCATCAGAGAGAAAAGTTAGTACTAGGTAGAAGGGATGACCATCTATGTTTTGGAGGGAAATTTATATGCGTTGGCTCTCTTCTAGCCCACATTTGGTGGTATCTTGATCTTGGAGACTGAGCTCTTTTTTTGTTCCTGGTTTTGACTTATTTCCCAGTTCCAGCAATGAGTTCCATTCCACTGAGTGGATCTATTAGCCAAAACAAGAGCAGTTGGTTACCCACCATGGCTGATTGCCACTACTGCACTTGTATGAGCGTTACGTCAAGTTGTTTCCTGCTGGGTATCTTAGACTGCCAGTTATTTGGACAGATGTCGGTCATTTTCCCCCAGTTGCTTGTATAGCGCCCTCTGGTACTAGACTAGTTAACTGTCTGGGGACTGACCCTCTTCCAGATTCTGAACATATCTCTCCGTGTTTGGTCTCACACACGTAAGCTGTCTTCAACAGTAGGGTCTTGTCATTAACCTTTGGTGGGTCACCAAGAACTCTGACAGAAGTCTGTCTATTTTGGGAAACCTTGTAGGTGTTTCAGATCAACAGCTCATTGTGGAAGTTCACCCCATGCTGGCACTGGGAGTTATATGAGATACCAGTATTTTGAGTTTCATATAATTGTTTACATAAGCTATCATATTAAATCTTCACCATTGAACTTTTTAGGTAGAAATGACCAGTTTCAAATTATGGTTAGAACACTGAAAATTTAAAAATAAATAGCCTGATGGCATTTCCTGAATCTAAGTCTGGAGAGTGTTCCTAGATTCCACTATGTTGGGGGGGGGGGCAGGTTCAATTAAAAAGTGTCTACATAAAGCTGGGCCTGAAGCTTGGTACAATCAAAATCATCAAATGATTAGAATGTATAATCTATCAATCAACGCTATTCAAAAACTGCACTCTTTCTTTTCTTAAATTATGTGTTTTCTTATTTATTTCATTATTTACACAACAGTTAAATAACATTGTAAATAGCTATGCCAGTGGAAACAATAACACCTTTCATGCATACAATAATAACTTAAGATAAGCAGTGAAAAAATAATTTAGATCTAGGTTAACTACCTTCAGACTGAAGGCCTTTAAACTCAATTATAAAACTTTCTTTGGTTTGCAATTGCTCTTTGAGGAACCCAGTAGCCTACCCAGGGTTCTTCCATTCTCCAAGCCATTACCATTAATCAGTACAAAATTCTCCTTCATCTCAGGTCAAAACCACCAGGCTTTCCTAGTGTTGCTGGGCAATGACTCTGATGAGTTAATTCACACCGAGATATGTATGGATGATGATGGTTCTATACAGTATCCACCTGGGATTCTATGCATTTTAAGGAGGGCCACAAACACTAATATAATGTGAAATGGTGAGATTTCTAAAATGATTTTGAGCTGGATAAGAGAGAGACATTTGAGTACTGTTGATTTAAGTAACTCAAAATCTGTTTATATGCAAAAATAATTGGCAAGAATAAAGGACATTTGGATACTGGGTCTATGAAGAGGACAGCAGGAAAAGCTGAGCCTTTATGACAGATAATGCAGAACCATACTTGGTCTAACAAAGGAACTCCTGGTTACCACGCACCCAGGGAGAGACTGCTGCACCTGCTTGGATTCTGCTCTCAAGCAGATGTTCAGCCCATTTTCAGATCATTAGCACAGCAGGCAACAGCTCCAGACCTCCTGGATACAGCCACCATTTCCTTAGGTCTTGCAGTGCCCTTGCAGGTCTCTAGAATTATAATTTAACCTTTCATGGCTGGTTCATCTCCCTCTGTAAAGACTGAAATTAAAACCAATTAAAGTTTACATAAAACAAGCAAAAAAGTTTGCACAAGAGTTTTATTATTCAAATGCCATAGCATAGAAAATTTAAAGGTTGAAAGCCTATGAAAGTTTCTAGTTCTTTCATAAACCACACCACATCCATAGTTTCCAACTATGAGCTGATCTCAAGGGACATTTATTATATAAGCTATTGCTATTGGCAAACTGACTTGGCATAGAAATAAGGGAATCATATACCTTCTTAATATTCACTGTCAAAATGTTTAGGGGAAAGTATACTGTCATAATGGGAGGAGTCTTTTTCACTGGGATTCTGAAATAAAAGTTACCAAAAAGCAACACTACAGACTTGGGATGAAAATGGATCACTTGTTATTGGCTAAATAACTTTTTTCAATCACTCCTAATCCATTCGAACAGTTCTAAGACTAAAAGTGCTTTGAAAAAATGCAACCTAAGCTCAAAGCCCAAGTGAGAGAGCCTTCTTACATTCCTAGTGAATTTACACTTTGCTCCATGTTAACAAATGTTTGTATAACTTTTTAACTAAATTGTGGGTATTGCAAGATTAGTCCTATATAGGATAAGCCCAAGATCTAATATTTTGTCCAGGGTAGAGAAACCAAGAAAACAATAGCATGTGACCTGGGATACAATATAAATCATCATCATGAAGTGCTGGTCATTAAAATTTTAGGACAATTTAATAAGATTAGTAGCATTTCCTACCTTGTGTGAAAGCTGGGAAACTGTATAGAATAAAAGTCCAAAAATTATGTTTTCCTAAAAAGATAAAGCAAGTTAAAACACACTGGTGCATTATTTTCCTTTTTATCATATATATATATATATATATATATATATATATATATATATATATACATATACTTCTCCATTAGAAATGGAAGGAGATAGCTGGAGAATTGACTCAGAGGTTAAAGTTACTTGCTTGCAAGACCTCACATCTTTGGTTCCATCCTCTAGCACTGACATAAAGCCATATACACAAAGTGGTACATGCATCTGGAGTTCATTTGCATTGGCAGCCCTGGTGTGCCCATACTCACTCTATCCATTTCTGCTTCTTTCTCTCTATCTCTCAACTAATTAAAATATTTTGAAAAGAGAAATGAGTAGCAAATGAAGTTTATAAAGGCTAGTATGAAATCTGCATTTTTCTACTAGCTTGATGATTTTCTAGCAACTCTATAAATCATATTTTTCATTTATACTATGTACTATCTCAACATACTAACATATCTGTTAAATGAGGAGTTATTATACCTGTTTCATGTGGGGATTCAGAGTATTAAGTCCCATGATGTTTACAAAGGATGCAACACACTGCCTGGGACATTGTTTGTGGTTATCTGAGCAGTTCTGTAACCAGGTACATATGAGATAAATTTCTAAAATCTACAAATCATATCACAGTTATTTAACTTAATGCAGTAGTTTTTGCTACTTTTATCTACTAAAAACTTTCTTTGAAGAAGTCTTTGGTTTTACCTTGTTCTCTCAAGATTAAGACTCCCTCTGTTAGCTACAGGTGTTAAGACCTATTTACAATTTCCCTGATCTTTCTAATAATTATATTTCCTTATTGGTTTTTACTCTCCCCTTCACATATTTCTTGGAAATTCTAGTCTTCAGCAGTTTCCATATCATTTTGTATCTCCTGACTACTCTTAATTTCTTTTAAGGAGATGGATGCAACACAAGTATATCTCTCTCCTGTACCATTCCTATTTATTTATTTAAATCTGTCCTATTTGCTTAAATCATGTGGCCTGTATTCTCATAGAATACATCTGAGTAAACAATTTAATACATTTCTTATAGGCTTTTTAAAGGATCTCTTACTGAGATACACAGAAAGTCTTGGTATAGAATGGGGATTGTGAACACTTCCCATAAAACCCAGGGTTTATTTTCAGCCCTTTGCCTATTCACTGTTTTATTGTTTGTTTCAGTGCATGTAACAAGAGTTCTCACATCACATGCTCTGACTGCCTCTTGCCTGTAAAAACATGGTGCTGTATCTTGAACAATGCTGGAATACATTACATAAATTTCCCTTTCATACCCAGCATGTTTCCTACTCTAATAGAATCAGAGCAGAATCACATCTCCTTTCCTCCAGTGCTCCTGATGTGCTTCATAACTCTAACTTCTATGAATCCAATATCCATCTCTGAGACATTAGAAAGGGTACTTTTCAATGAAGGGTGGAAGTTGCTCAGTGGGGCAGAACAAAAGATGAGCTCAGAAGTAGTTGCACAGTAGCATATGTGGACACAGTCTGAAGAATCGGGAAGCTGTATAGTTAATCTTTTCCACTAAAACTTGCAGGATGGAGCATCCTGCTTAAATGAAGAGTGAGTTCCTGAACTGTTCTTATGTTTAGCTTGGTCATACATATTTCTAAATTGTTTGACTTACTTTCTTTAAAAGACACCATAGTTTAGTTTGCTACCCATACATTCTTTTTTTTAAAATACATTTTTTATTAGTTATGTATATAGAATATATACAGCCATGATGGTACCATTGTTAGCCTTCTCCCTGTCCTCCCCCCATGGGTAATGTGGGTCTTGCCTGATGGGGATAGCCATCAGTTATGTGGGAGAGGCAACGACTCTGTGTATAATGACCCAACTCATGGCTCTAACAATCTTTCCACCCCCTGTTCCACAAATTTCCCTGAACCATGTTGGGTTCATTTTAGGTCTATTTCAGTGATGAAGTTTTATGAGTTTCTGTGTCTCTGGACATCTGATTTGGTAGGAGTTGAGTTTTCTTTGTGTCTATCTTCTTCACCCTTGTGCTGGTACCAGGTTCACCGATAAAGCAGCACCCTTTGACTCTAAAGCTTCAGCTGGTGCCCTGTTGAGGTGCAATGGGCTGATTCTCTCCTCAGGATCTGTGTCCATCTGAAAGAAGCAGATTCTCCAATGGAGGGTGAGGTCAGTGCAAGATACATAGATAACCATTACTATTTTAGAGAGAATTTAATAAGTGTAGGCCCTCTTGTATCCCAGTAGTGGTGGGAGCTTGATACTGGTTCACCAATAAAGCAGCACTCTTGCTGATTTCCCCTATGACACTATGGCTTCAGCTGGTGCTCTGTTGAGGTGCGATGGGCTGATTCTTTCCTCAGGATCTGCATCCATCTGAAAGGGAGAAGCAGATTCTCCAATGGAGAGTGAGGTCAGCATTTTATAGGTGTGGGCCCTCTTGTATCCCACTATTGGTGGGAGCTTGGTATTGGAGGGTGGGCTCATTTTTGGATATGGTTCAGTAATGGCACACAGCCATGGTGGATTACCAAGTGCTCTAGATTTGGCTAATGGATCTGCTCAGTGGAGTGGAACCCATCGATTCTTAAACATCATGCCTTCAACCTTTAGTAGAGGCACACACTCCTCATTAGGTTCCTTCAACTAGGTAAAGCTAGTTAAGGCAGACATGTTTTATGTTCTTATGTCTTGGAAAGAGTCATTACTTGAATAGAAAGAAAATATAAAATACAAGAGTACTGCTACTTTTCCTTTTAATATTTGAATGTTTCTGTAATATCTCAAACTAAAAAAAAAATGCCTAACAATGATGAAAGACTAACGTGATAATGCACACCAGCACTAAAGACAATGTTAACTCCATACCTCCAGATATTTTTAAATGATTTAAAAAATTATTTATTTATTTACTTAAGAGAGAGAAAGAGAGACAGATGGAGAGAGAATGGGCACTCCAGGGCATCCCACCAGTGCAAACAAACTCCAGATGCATGCACCACCTTGTGCACCTGGCTTACATGAGTCCTGGAAAATCAAACCTACGTCCTTTGGCTTTGCAGGCAAGTGCCTTAACTGCCAAGCCATTTCTCCACCCCTCTTTCAGATATTTTTGCTACAAAATGGAAAAAAATAATTAAGTTCAGTTTTTATTAATTCCTTGATCATATTGTAGTAAACATATAGAGAAATATAGAGTTAACATTGGTTTGTTTCAGCTGAAAACTGGTTTATTTAAACCAGATGTACAATTTGATTTTTTAAATCAACTGAAATCAGTGATAAATATGGCAGTTATAAGTATCTTCCCTGTAGTGGTTTGAATGTAAAATGTTCCCTATAGACCCATGTATTTGAGTAATCCCCAGTTGACAGCACTGTTCAGGAAGGTTGTGGATGCTCTAGAAAGTGGAGCATTACTAGAGTAAGTATGTTACTGGAATTGAGGCATTAGAGCCCATCCCTGCTTCACATCCTCCCTGCTAGTGTGAAGATGTGACACTGTATGCTAGGCTTCCCTAGAATCTGTAATCCAAACATAAACCCTCTCCTTCCTTAAGCTGATTATTGTTGGGTATTTTGACCAGCAATGAAAAAGTAACTGATACAAACTTTCTACATTAGACTAATGTAAGATATTTACTTAAAACCTGAAGACTGTCTTGACTTTGTAGCCCTTGTTCTAAATGACATGTTTTGATACCAGACCTGGGAATTCTCAAGAGGTCATTAGACCAAGCTTCATGGAAAGGCATGTAGGAGACACAGCTTTTGAATGGAGTAGTTTATTTTTTCCTCAATTTCCGTATTATTAGAGAGTTAAGCTGAGAAATGAAATATAATCTCTTAGTCTTGAAGTCTCACAAGTACATCTCAGCACCCAGAGTGTACTGTAAAGTTTTAATTCTAAGATGTTTTTCATAGCAAGGTAGTATGTGAAGTTTATGTTATTGAGAGCCAGTAGTATTAATTCAAGGTATGAACATCATTTTCACAGTGTCATATAACTATAAATATGTAAATAAAAATACCTTGTTTTGTGGTCCTTTAGACAATGCAGTTTGCAAACATGGTACATTTGCAATTATTACTTTATTTTGTTAAAAAAGAAATGGAATTAGCTTTATCCATATATCTGAGTTCTAATTAATATTATAGTAGAATATTTGTTGGACCTAGGTCAATAGTCTTTTATTATGTAGAACAGAGGCTCTGCTGCTCTATGAAGTGTAAGACCATGTCCTCCACACCCACACTGCTTAGCACACCTACTTCATTGACTTAAGTTATGTACTTCACAACTAGTTCAATTTTTAAGCTTTAATAGATATTTATTAAGATCTAAAATTGACTCCAAAAGTAATCTATTCTCTAAAAAGAATATATTAAATCATTTGAGGACTAGGCTTATAAGCTATAAAAGATGATGTCTTAAGCCCCTGCAAGCCCTAATATTTCAGTATTCTATGACAAACTAAGTTGTTTTAAGACTTTGATGTATTGCTAAACAAATCATTGAGTAAGCTGGCCTTGAGCTGGTCTTAGAAGCCACTAAAGGGAGCAACACTCCACTTGTCACCATTGATCATGGATGAAAACACTGATAGGTTAAAATCAGGGGTTGCAGTTACACCCTTTCCTGAAGCTCTAAATAAACACAATCCGTCTAGCAGTGCTAAGCAAGTGTTTGTATTTGTAAATGTGTTTATAAAGCAAGAACTTCCAATCCATCAGCCCTCAAAGAGCTAATCAATATATTCCAATCTGATCTCAGAGAAGTTTTGCCTCTGGGAAGTTTAATTTATTTCATCTCATGGCCATGAAAAAAAAAATGAGCAGCCAAGACATTTTGACAAAGTAGAAAAAGTGGACAATGTTGTATCCAAAGCCAATTCCATTTTAATTTTCTATTTTATTTTATATGAATAAGTCATCCAACTGAGTGCAATGACCATGAAGACTAATCATACATGGAGTCACTCTATGAGCCAAGGTAGAAAGGAGTATATATGTGGTAGCAGTAAGAGGCACTGTTATAGCCTAAGTCCTCTGCTAAAATATTTATTCTACAGAGGGAATAAGAAGCACAGCAAAGGGTTTTGGTATGTATTCTACTAGATAAATTTCTTTTAAACAGCATTTGTATCTGTATATAATCACTTCCCATAGCTGGGGTGTTTGCTTCTGAAAAATAAATTTCCCTGATGGATAGCAAATGTCATTTTCCTTTTAGAGTCTGATGCAACAATGACATATACAAATCCCAGGAGAATATTTCTTATTTTTAAGCACCACAAATAGAATCCAGATCTATCATATACTGAAAAAACCATAGTTCTCTGGCTTGGCACAAGGGAAATATGCACAGTAGCAGAAATGGAGATGTGTTATCTTGGGAACTCTGCTATATTGCAGGCAGCATCAGTGGCATATGTTTGCATAAGTGATATATTAGTCCCTACTCTTCTTATGCAGATTCAATAAATAACAGTGTCCATTGTCTTTAAATTGTAAGGAGATCTGATTGGAAAAGCAAGATAATATAGACAAGACTAAAGAAGGCTAATGTGAGGGCAGCACTTAAAGCAGATATTTTAAGATGCTGTATCTTAGAAAACAAAAACCACAGTTAGAGAGCTCCAGAAAACACAATTGTATATAAGCACCTGGGCAGGGAGACCTCATTCCCCACAGACATCAAGGTGGAGAAGGGTTGAGACATTCTAATATTTAGTAGACCGTCAATAGAACCACAAGCTGAATCAAAGAAAATCCATGGAACTGGAGGTAGAGCCTATGGTGCAAAGCAGTCAGATGACTTTAGAAGCCTCTATAGATTCAAGATTAGCATCACATAGAGATATGTCACAGAGATTATATAAGCAGTGGGACATGGGAAGAAACAACTTTCAGAAGTGCCCAAAGATGAGTCCAGAATGACTGTGAAAAATGGAAGAAGGATTTGCTTTTAAAAATATTCTTTGTGGGGGATGGAGAGATGGCTTAGCAGTTAAGGAGTTTGCCTGCAAAGCCAAAGGTTCACTGTTCAATTCTCCAGGACCCATGTAAGCCAAATAAATGCACAAGGGGACGCATGCCACTGGAGTTTGTTTGCAGGGCTAGAGGCCCTGGCATGCCCATTCTCTCCCTCCCTCTCTCTCTCTCTCTCTCTGCCTCTTTCTCTCTCTCATTCTCTCAAATAAATAAAAATAAAGTAAAACATTTTTAAAAATATTCTTTGTGAAAAGAATAATATATCTCTTTCACTATGTGTGAACTCACAAGTGCAGTCACAGTTATGGGTAAGTATTTCTTTAGAGAGAACTGCATTATTTGGACAGTCTATAATTAATCAGTCTCTAATTTTCCACATAGTTAAAGTACAAGAAGTTTTACATTATAATGAAATGTTGTTTAATATAAATATCTTAAATGATATGAAAATTATATAAAGAATGTCACTCAAGCATAAGGAAATAACACATGTCATTTGTTCTGAATGTGTGACATTATAATTATACTTAGTCATTATCATTGTTTTCTTAGAAGGGTAGGGAGAAATACAACAACAAAACAACAAAACAAAACAATCTGTATACTAGTTCATTCTAACCTTGCCTACATAGAATGAGTTTGTCTCAAACAAATAAATCACAAAACCAAAAGAAAGGATGTGTGTGACCTCAACAACAGTAAGGAAACACCTTAAGAAACTTGAGAGGCAGAGAGAAATAGGGAGAAAGAGAGAGAGAGAGAGAGAGAGAGAGAGAGAGAGAGAGAGACATAGAGAATGGGCATTCTAGGACCTCCAGCCACTGCAAACGAACCCCAGATGCCTGCACCCCCTTGTGCATCTGGCTTATGTGTGTCCTGGGGAATAGAACCTATGTCCTTTGCCTTTGCAGGCAAGTGCCTTAACCACTAAGCCATCTCTCCAGCCCACCTTAAGATTTTTTTAAATGAAAGAAATTTGTCCCTAATACAAGACAGGCTTTTGTCAAATCACTTGATTGCACACCTGAAGTAAAAGGTAAGATCCTATTGATGAAGATACCATATATATATATATATATATATATATATATATATATATATATATATATATATATACATATATATATGGTTAGCCCATATAGTGCTGAAAAGTACTACATGAAAATAACCAACAAAAAAGAAAGAAAATAACCAACAATGTTATGAGCAAGCAGGGGGCACTGCTATATGAAAACAACCAACCAAACAAGATTTGCACACCTGTGCAATAGTGGCACACAGTTTATGTGGGTAACCAATGACTCTGATTGGAAAGGAACCCATAACTGCAACTAGGAACCAAGTCAGAACCCTAGGGAGGCCAAAAGAATGGACTCCAATGAGAGGATCCCACTAGCCTTTATCCAAAGCAAGGCTACATACATCAAAATCTCTCTAAATTAATAATGTTTATCCCATTTAACCTATTCTGATCTCACTATCTGTTGGAGAAATTTTTTTTCAGAATGCAGCAAATGCCAAGGACAACAATAATCTACAAAAAAGGCAAGAATAGATAGCTAACTCCCTGAGAGGAGATGAACCTCCCTCACACAGCAGCCAGGACCCAGGCTAAATCACAGAGAACCTGGCAAGATGAGCAAGTATACTGCTTCTGTGGCAAGCCTGTAACCTGGGTCAGGGTCATGCAGACAGACCTTGAGAAGACTCAAAATGTACCAAAGCAGAAGTTCAGGAGAAACTAAGAACTCAACACTAAAGCAGAATTATAGCATACCCACCAAGGCATAGGGAAGTTTGTAGAATAGGGGGTGGAAAGAACAAAAGAGCAACAGATGGAAGGAATTTCCAGAGACATAGCCCTTCCCACCATGACAGACTTGCTGCAACTACATGGGGAATGCCAGCAATTCCACTAAGGGGATCCCAACTGGACTGGACAGGGAGAAGGGAAATGATGATATCAACATATGATGTGTCCATACAAATTATCTACTTAGAAATTTATATTCAAGTGTGATTTGTCTTCATCGTTCATTTAGGAGGAAATATGGATTAAATTTCAATTTTCTTTTTGGAATGATTAAGGAACATCAAATCAATTAATAGAATATATACTAGGCAAACTATTTTTTTTTGTCCTGTGGTTCATAGAAATGTGGCAAATAAGTACAAGATAGAAAACTTCTAGTCACTCTTTCTTTGAGCTGAGTTCATATGTGTATAATTTAAGAAAAAGAGTTCTAATGAAGGGGTAAGCCTGAGAGATATTTATGAAGTTATGGATCACTATAAAAATATAAACAATAAAATATGACATATCCTACATATTAGGTCATGGCATAAAATTCACTCTAGGTGTAAAAGTATGGATTTTTCTGAGACATGAATACCTTAGTGTTGGGAGATAAATATGGCCATAAATTACCACCTTCATGTTATTATATGACAAAAATTTTTACAATATGGATAACCCCATACAGGGTTAAAAGGTTACAAAACTCAGGAAATTTTAGACAAAACTAAAATGTTTCTAGATGTGCAGAAAACAAAAAATGATTTCAAAACCAAACTTGTAATGCATCTGAGGTATTCCTGCCTGTGCTTGCTGGTGCTGCACCATGCAACTCCACTGTGGCCTTGGTGCTAATTGTTACATATGCACATTGCACACTGCACATGTAACTCCACTGTGGCCTTGGTGTTAATTATTACATATGCACATCGCTCACTACACATGTTGCTATGCAATGCAATACCAATAAATGCTGCTGAAAACACCTCAGTTCAGAATTTCTTATTTGCTATGAATTACCTGGTTTATACTGTACAAACAAAGTTTTCTGCTCATATAGAAATATAACAGTTGAATTATGGAAAACATACACACACTCTTTTCCTACTGTCACTGCTCAACATGTAAGTATTATCAAATAAGTATATCTTTGGGTTGTATTGCGTTAGACAAATAAGACCATCCCTTTTATTAGAATACAACTTTAATTTTACCTTTTGAGTAAATTATCAAATGATGCTTTGTAGATAATAAATTACATTTTTTATGATTTTTCAATTAATGTTGGATTCGTATAATTCTTTTATATACCTATTGTGTAAAATTTATATACCTGTATTTGTAAACTTACATGCTTATATGTGTAAACATTTCTAATGTGAAAAGGAATTATAAATGGAGGAAGTATAATAAGTCTAACTTAGTACTTATGACACCTTCAGAGAAAGCCTTGTTCTATCCACTTGCCACAGTAGCTGGTAGTGCCACCACAGGGAACTGCTTCCATAGTAAGTTGCTGCAAACATATTTGTCCCTAATGTGCCAACTGGATAGACTATATTGATCCCATAGCCAATTAAGTTGTAAGAAGGAAAACAGAGCTGATTTCACACAGCACAAACTACCTAAGCTTCTTCAATATAACTCAGAGAGAAACTCCCAGTTCTATTTTCACACAGTGAAATATTTTACCTTCTATTCTCTACCAGGCCCACTTCCATCCACTGTCCTCAGGGAAGAACTATTGCTATTTCAGCTTACAATGAGTCCAGGATATACATTGAGCCATGCTTCAGAAGGCAGGTTTATTCTTCCTTAAATGAAAAATCCCACTTTCCTACTATTGCAGTTCTTTCTCAGCCTTTGGTATGTTCTGCCTCTAGGGCACATTGCTCATCTTATATTTTTCCCTTTCATAGCAAGGAGCTGGTTATACAATTGGATTGTGAAATACTTACCTTATCAAAATATATTAATTTTGTTCTTTAAAGAAAAATACAGGGGTAAGATTATGTAATTGTGATTCTTAATGATGATATTTCTGATTCTTTCTTTAAAATATAACCACTATAGGATTTTATTCACATGTTGGTCCTTAGCCAACAGATCAGCTATACAAGAGTAAAAAATAATTTGAAAATGGGGCGATAAATAAATTCAAATTGGAAGTTTCTGGAAGGAGGTAATTTTGATCATGCAAATTGTTTCTTTATTTTTTTGCTTTGTAGATAAAGTCCTTAGACAAATTTTCTACATTCCTTCATACTGCTTTATTTCTACTATCACTTTAAGGTTGAATTTCATGATATTAGTTTTAATTTTTTAAGAGAAGTTTTCATGCAGCACAAGATGGCCATAAACTCGTTATATAGCTGAAACTGGCCTTGTATTCCTGATCTTCCTGTCTCCAACTCCCAAACAATTACCACATTGGTTCTAAAATTTTTGCTTGCTACAAATATTCAGCACTATTAGGTAGGTAATTCTGTAAGATTTTCTCAATACCTATAAAAACTGCAGGATTTGATATTATTATGATGTAAATTTGAAGATTGGGAAAATTGTCAGTGGTCACACAGACACTACACTGGTTATCAATTGCTGCTATAAAGCCAATAGTCTCAATTCAGTGGCCTCCAACAAGAACATTTACCACTTAGCATTTTATCTCTTCTGGCTTTGGCAGTTATTTGGATTCAACTATATAATCTTCCCTTTGGTAGAACATGCAATTTAAGGCAGACATTAGCAAAGGGTATGATCATCTTATACTTACATGTCAGACTCCTTTGCCAGGATAATTAAATCAGTTAATAACTAGAATAGTTTTGACTCTTAGGGTACCTATCTACTTTTCTTTATCTCTCCTTGCAGTCTTTCTAGCATGGTATCTTTATAGTAGTGACAAAATTCCACAAGATCTTATGACTCCAGAGATATAAGCACTGGGGAAGTTGGTGAGGCATGCACATGCATCACCTTCTAATCCAGCATCAGCAGTCATAGTGCCACTCCCATCATATTCTGTTCCCTGGAAATGAGTCAGTAGGCTAACAAATTCTAAAGTGATGGCAACTAGTATGAGTCTGTTGAAGAGAAAAGTGTCCAATACAGAAGGGTTCAGCTTTTCATTTGAATTCAGGTTCTCCTTATTCAACATCTGTTCTTAAACATCTTCACAACTTACTTGAAGAATCTGATAAAGGACAATTATCCACTTAACCTGTACCATTATATACTCAGCTGAACTTAAACATAGTCTAAATGCTCAATACCTGTTTTTAAATACTAGCATCTTTAGGAATTAAAGTTTTTTGGTGAAAGCTGTAGAAGACTTCAGTACCAGAATCTACTATCTTTGATTGAAAAGGCTCATTTCTTAATACATTTCTGAGTTCAACTGTTGCCTCTGCACATGTCTCTCTCCTTCTCTGTCCATCTATCACACATTTCCAAGCACATATAACTTATACTTAAATGTATGTTTTTCACATTTTTGATGAGGCTTATATTTACCCAACTAAAGTTATTTTTCAAGCAAAATTTCACAATACATATACTGTCTTAAAATATTCAACAGATATTGCTTTGATTTTATTACTTCTGAAAAGGGACTTTTAATTATATCACAAATGTAATTAAGATTTTCTTGCATGATTCAGTCTCTATACAGAAAGCCTTCTTATGGTGCAGGGCTCCATGATCACTGAGCCCCTAGAAGCATTCTGGTTTTATATTTGTCACAGTATTTTGTTAAACTATGAATATCTATGAAAGATGGAGAAGTGGTGATTGAATTTCTTTTCATTTGAAACATCCCACATGTCCTAGTGTCTGGCTTTGCATATTGTAATTATTCCTCATTCTTTTTAAAATAATTTAATTTTATTTGTTTATGAGAGAGAGAGGAGGGAGAGAGGGATGGAGAAGGAGAGAATGGGTGGACCAGGGCCTTCTTCCAATGCAAACAAACTCCAGACACATGAGTCACATTGTGCATCTGGCTTATGTGGGTCCTGGGGAAATGAACCTGGGTCCTCTGGCTTTGCAGGCAAGTGCATTAAATACTAAGCCATTTCTCTAGGCTCATTCCACCCTCTTTTGCACAAAAATTAATATGCTGGATAAATCTGCTTTTACTACTTTCTCATCTTCACTAAACTGCACAGATACCCTCATTATTATTTGTGCTTTGGAATCTTGTTGAGGTATCAATGCCCTCTTGTAATCTTGCCTTACCCACGTTTGTAACCTCATAGCTTGGTTCAGGATGCCTATGTATCAGGGTGGAAACTTTATCTAGGAAAAAGGGCTTGGACTCTAAATAAGTTCTTACATGCTGACTAATAGATTTGAACATTAAATGCTTCATCAATGAAACGAAAACATTTTCTCAAAGCTCACCTTAAGGGTTATTTTTGAATGAATTCTCCTAAAATATTGTTTATTCTTGGTTAAAACCAATTGTCTAATTTGTTGAACATATGATTTATATGCTTTAAACAAATGTGATTTCAAGATTTTAAGTCATGACATGGAGATAATTGGCCAGAATCTGGAAGAAGGTCATTCCCCAGTCAGTTAGCTAGTCTAGTGCCAGAGGGTGCTACACTAGTAACTGGGGGAAAATGGCTGACATCGGTCCAAACAACTCCCAGTTTAAGATACCCAGCAAGAAACAACCTGATGTAATGTTCAAACAAGTGCAGTAGTGGCACACAGCCATGGTGGGCAACCAATGGCTCTTGATTTGGCTAATTGATCCACTCAGTGGAATGGAACTCATTGCTGGAACTGGGAAATAAATTGAAACCATGTACAAAAAATGAGCACAGTCTCCAATCAAGATATCATCAAATGTGGGCTAGAAGAGGGCCTACCCATACAAAATTCCCTCCAAGCTATCTATGGCCATCCCATATATCTAGTACTAACTTCTCTCTCCATTGGAGAATTTGCTTATTTTTTCCAGATGGACAACAAACCTGAAGGGAGGATCGGCCAATCACACCTCACCAGGGCTCCAGCTGAAACCACAGAGTAAAGTGGAGGAAGGGCAAGAGTTCAGCGCTCTTGGGGATCATGACACCAGAAAAAGGCTGAAGGAGATAAACACAGAGAACATCGAACTCCCACTAAGCCAGATATCCAGAGACACAGAGGCTCCCAAAACCTCATCACTGAAGTAGAACTAAAATGACCCCAATGTGGCTCAGGGAAATTTGTGGAAGAGGGGGGTGGAAAGAATTTTAGAGCCACAAGTTGGGGCATTATGCACAGAGACTTGGCCTATCCCCCATAACTCTTGACTACCCCCACAATGCGTGAACCACATTCCCCATTGATGAGGGTCCCTATGGAAGAGGGAGGACAGGGAAGAGGATAATGGAGTCATCACTATGAATGTAAAACTAGAATAATATACATAAAAATAAATAAAAAAAGATTTTAAGTCATGAAACATGATTTTGTGCATGTGTGAGAGAATGAGATAATGACAGAGAATGAAGGAGAGATACTCTTCATACAGAGACTTTGGTTTGCCAACATTTATTAAGAAAGTACCTAAAAGTTTCAAAAATATTTTATAAAATGACAAATGGTCTATAAATACAAACTTTTAAATATGTTATCTTATATAATCACAAAATACTATGATTTTTAAAACTTTACTGCCATTTTAAATTTTTAAAATCCAGTATTATAAAGGAGTAGAATTAGTGAGCAACCTTTTTCTCAGAACATATACAACTATACCTAGTCCTCATCCAAATAGGTTAAATTGTTACATATGCTAACTATATAATATATAAAATCTGAAACAAGAATATGAATTTTTAATTTCTCATTTTTAAATTTTTCCTGAATAGTAAGACCTCTCCCATATCTATTATAATGTTTTTACAAGAAAACATATCCCATTTTCATCAATATAGGTGTGATTTTGATACAGAATGAAGAATTATTCCACAACAATCTGTGCTTGTATCATTTCATGTGTATCTTAGGCATAGTCACTCATCCCATATTCTGTCATACCTAAGCTACATATCCTTCCAAATATGTAAACATATTTCTCTCTGTGTGAAGTCTAATTTTCATAGAACAGATAGCACAGGTAACTAATAGCTGTCTCTAACGCCCTCCTAGACCACACTGATATTTGAGCAATAGAACAGGTATTTCAGATCATGCCTATGTAGCTTTAAACATGTTTGTTTTGGTAAATGATGAACAAGCATTGCTCTGAGTACATCTAGCAGATAGGGAATTCATATGCCTTGATTGCCTTGGAAATAACAAACTAGCAAGAAAAAAAAGCTTTAGAGAAACAATGCAATTATTAGTTTTCAGGGCTTTCATTTCTTTTTGACAGATAAAAGAACTATTTAGTCAACCATTCTCATAAAATCCTCACACAGAAAAGCTTGATTTTGTGCAGTTCATGTGTTCTCATTGCCTTGACAGAGGTAAGAATTCAGTTCCATCTCAAAAGACTACAAAGGAAAATTTCTGTTTATTGATGAAGTGAAGGCTGTTGTCAAATGATCATCAAATTAACTTTGAAGTAAGTACAAAATAATAATAACACTTTTCCATTTAAAAAATGTTATTGCTTTTAGAATATTCTTTCAAATTGATTGTTTTCCTTTGTTTTTCATAGCCAAATAAAACCTGACAGATTAACAGAGATTCAAAATATGGATGAAAACCAAGACAGAAATAAGAACAAAAATGACTGATATAATACATAAATTTAGAAATGAAAGTGTATGGGCTTCAGTAATAAAGGGAATATAAAAGGAGGGAGGGGACATTTAACAGGATGGTATTGTATATATGTAAGTAGAAGAACAGATTATTGGGGGTGAAAAGGCCTAAATAAGGTCAGGGGAAGAGATTTAGTAAAGGTGGAGGTAGGGCTAATCAAGACCTAAGAGGATATAAATAAGTTATAAGGAAACCTACTTTTCTGGACAATGGAACACTCAGAAGCTATAGATTGTGACTAGAAAAATTTCAGTGCCAGGGATGGGATACCTTCCAGTGAGTTGTTGGCCAGGGAAAACACAGATACCCCCAAAATATTATTGGCCATTGCTGAGGCCCTTGGTTTCCCACCAGGAATAGATGGAAAGACCCTATTGCTGAAGACTCCAAATACTTGGGCTGCAAGGTCACTGAGAAATCCTGCTGTATCTGAGCTGAAAGCCTCCTCCATTTGGACCAGCTGATAGAAAGCTGGGGAAAGCTATGCTGCATGCAGTTCAATGGGAGAGAGAAAACACCAGTGGAAGTACTCAGCATTGAACACTGCAAGCTGTAAATTTGGCCAGCCAGGCCAAATGAGCCAACGGTGCAATAGGGGCATGTCTGTTATGAGGGAAACCAACTGCTCTCTAATTGGACTGGAGGCCCACTCCATGTGAGGGAATACTGAAAACCTATGACAGTAATTTATAATAAGTAAAATTTCTTAAGTACATATGCCCTACCAAATACCTAATATAAGCTATCTCATTTAAATCTTTTAATTCAGAGTCAAATTAAATTTCCTCCACCTAATCTGTCCAAGAACATCTTCAACAATGGATACTATCTCTTGTTCTTCATACAAAATTCCCATGAGTATGAACATTGCTCAATTATTCCCTAGCCATTGATAATTAGCATCAAAATATTATAAGTTGTTGAAAAATGGGAGGTTTTCTAAATATAAATATGAAGTTTATTTTGTGAAATGGAAATTGAGGATGTTGTAATGTTTCAGATTCATCAAGCAAATGCCTTTAACCACTGTGCCATCTCTTAGGCCCTAATGTTTCACATTCATCAAGACGAATTTTCCTCCCTCTGTGTTTTCCATTAGGATTAACTCCACTTGACATGGCTACTAGAGATTTGGAAAGCAGAACTGAATTTGAGGTCATCTTGGGTTTTATATTAAAATGATACTATGAGAAAGAACTTATTTATTTACTTTTTTTAAGCTCACACATGTTGTCACTCACCTTGTGGTTTAACTTCCTAGTTTGAGACCTCAGCCAATACTGCACCTATTTTATTGGGATCCTGCTTAAATATCTCTCACATCTGGGTTTATCTAAAAAAAAAAAAAAAAAAAAAAAAAAAAAAAAAAAAAAAGATTCCAGTTTCCATGACAGGTCCCTACTCATTAATGTGGTAGGCAAGAACAGGCCTGGGTTCCATCTCATGTTCAAAGACTCAAGTTTGACCTTGCTCTTTTCACTGAAGAACTATTTTTATCTTCCCCAAATAGAAGCCTTATGGAACTTGATGAACATGTCCCACAAAAGACGAAGTCAAATCCTTATAACAAATATATCCCCATAAAACTGCATTCTTTATGCAACCCTACCTCATGCATAACATACTTTTGTAGTTCACATGTTGCCATTCTCCTGCTGGCATTAGGAGAGTTTCTAAGGGAACGGTGTTTTCAAGACATGTTTTGTTGTTGTTTTTGACTAGCTCTTTGTCTTTTGCTTTATCACCTTATCACGTACAGGGAAAATCAGAAATCTATACAATCAAATATCTGAGTGACTGTGTGTTACCATAGAATATTTTAGTCAAAAATAAGGCATATAATATAGAGTTGGTTGGTTCATTTTAACTATACTACAAGTTGTGCTGAGGAAGTGGGGTTGCTAGGGAAAGGGCTCAGTGGATAAAACTTTTGTCATACGACTCTGACTATCTGAGTTGATTCCCAGATCCCAAGTAAAAGGCAGAAATTAACCAGGATTTTATAATGCCAGTGTGCCTAAAGCAAGAAGGGAGGGAGACACAAGATAATTTCTTGGAAACTCATGAAAATGTAATGGTGAAGAGACCTTCTTTCAAAGAAGGTGGATAGTAAATACTGGGTGAAAACCGCACCCTGGCATACATATGTACTCCATGGCACATGTGAGTCTACTCTCATGCACATGGACACACATGTGCATGCACACACACACACACACACACACACACACACACACAAACTACAAACTAAGTGTGGAAAAAAAAGTAATTAGAGTAGAGGAATAATGATAATAGGACTATAATGCCTCATCTTAGATCTACATTAAAGACCTGAATTTGTCTATGTCTGTCCTAAGAGGAAAACAGAAGCAGTAATAACCTTATATGATATTTGGAAATCACATCCACTTTGTAATCAATTAAGACACATAGTTAAAATGTAAACCAAATCCTCCAAACCAGGGAGGTACCTACTATTAAAGTTTAGGCACTGAATTATGAAAGAGTAATACCAGAGCATTTTCAATGGCTGCATGGGCATATTTCATGTAATGCTGAGAATTGTGAGTCTCTAAATTCTGTAAGGTTTCAGGGACAGTAGAAATAATCCTCCCACCTCTTCCAAATTAAAGGTCTCCTCAGGAAAAGGCTACTGAACTCATTTGAGACCTCTCCTACCACCTCTCCTGGTTTATAAATCTGAACTATACTAAAATCTGGTACATGCCTCAGAGAAGAGGAAGCACATTGTGGCATACAGGCTGGTGGGATGCACAATCAATCTTGGACTTGACAATCGCTGTCCTGGAGAGCAACAAGACCCCTTGGCTGCTACTCATGCAAGGAACTATCAGACAAAAAATAGGATAACTGGGATGGCTGGGGCGAATGATCCAACTGCCAAGGTTTCATAAAATAGGATTCATTAGAAATATACAAGAAATACAGGGAACCTGGGGAACATTGAGTGTTCCTATATCTGTGAATAAAGTAAACAACAAAGAAAATGTCACAACTATCTTTAGGTGGGACTAAAAGTAGTTCAGACCCTTCAGATATGAAGGTTTAGATTATATAGCTATCTGGGTAACAAAGAAAATATATCACAGGTAATGGAAGAAAGTAAAATATGTAAAAGTTAATGGAAGAATGTTGTGACAAATGCCAAAAATAATGATTGAATAACCAGTTACAAATATGCTGGCTACTGACATTAATTTCTCTTTTTAAATTCATATTTTTTGTTTATTATTTATTTATTTATTTGAGAGCAACAAACAGACAGACAGACAGAGAAAGAGGCAAATAGATAAAGGGACAATAGATGTGCCAGGGCCTCCAACCACTGCAAACGAACTCCAGATGCATGCGCCACTTTGTGCACCTGGTGTACATGGGGCCTGGGGAATCAAGCCTCAAACCAGGGTCCTTAGGCTTCACAGGCAAGCACTTAAGCATTAAATCATCTCTCCTGGCCCCCTGACATTAATTTCTTAATTCAACTATATATGCATATACATAAACATACACACACACACACATTTTTATTTTCTTTCATTCTCCTTCCAGAAAAGACAAGATACATTATATTAATTATATTACAGGATTCAAATTATGAGATATATATGAATTATGGGAGTCTGTATGTGCTAGAACTATGAATGTTACCCAAAGACTAAGAACAAGAATTTGTATCTGCTTTAGGGGAAGAATTCTTAGCAAAATGGTAAGTAGACTCATAGTTATGAGCTTGCTAAAAGGACAAGAGTGGACTGTGGTAGTATTGTGATGTGTCAATTTGGCTAGTAGAAGTATTTCTCAGAATTTCACTATTTTAACTTCCACTTAAGCTACGCTCTCAGTGACATGTGCTGCTAAGACCTGTACAGCAGAAAGTATTTTTTTAACTGTTAGTATGTGAGTAGAAGGGCACAATACTGGTGGTAAAATGCTCTAAGGGGGTCAGGGGAAAGGTTGAAGGAGAGGAAGGGTGGGAGAATGCTTAAGCAAAATTTTAGATGTTGTGAATAAATTATGTAGAAACTTACTTTTTCAGTAGCCAATGTGTCTGTCTGTGTGTGTGTTTGTGTGTGTGTGTGTGTGTGTGTGTGTGTGTGTGTGTGTGTGTATTAAAAAGAGTGGGTTTGGGCAGAAATATCCTGTGGAGGTGGATAATGCTGTGCCCAGAAGCCATGGATTGTTATTGGAACAATTTCAGTGCCATGGGTTGGTTGGAGAGGCTTCTTGTGGCCGCAAAACATTACAGCCTATTCCCACATCTCTTGGTTGCCCACCAGACCTAGATGATAAGATCCTATTCCTGAAGACTTCACATGCTTGGACTGTAGGTTACTAGGAATCAATCTGGGGGTGAACTGGTAAGCTCCTTCCTATTAACTAGATTTCATACTGAGGGAAAGTGGTATGCAGCACACAGCCTTTGGAAGGAGAAAGTCATCAATGGTCTTAACCAGCAGTGGACCCTGCAAGCATTACAGCTGTCCAGCCAGGCCAAATGTACCAAATGATGCAATCATTGTATGTCTGTTTGGGTACAAATGAATAGCTCTGAGATTGGTTTTAAGACCCATGCCATGGAAAGGAATTCATCTCTGACACTTAAAGATTAGTCAAAAGCCTATGGCTGAAAGATCATAAACTCTAGTGGGGAAACTACTACTGCTGACTAGCAAAATACCTATATTATGCCCACAAAATATACCTCTAAACACTTATGTTTATGCCCATATATTAATATTCCTCTCACTTTTGGTTAGAGAAGCTTTTATTTTCAGGTAGTGGTGTCCACTAAGGTGACTCATAACTCACTACAATGCTGACAAATGACATTGGAGTATGCAGAATGAAGTGTCAAATTTATATCACAGCCTTCATGACTCAGGAACCATTGTCTGAGAGGTTTTAGAAAGAATGTGAGAGCAAAAGGAGGGAAGGACTGGTTTGCAATACTGTCTTCCAGACACAAGTGGACTTGATATTCATTACCTCACAGTAGCTAACACTACCTATACAGGACCTGCATAATAGGAGGAAAATAAATGATGACATCAAAATAAAAGAGAAACTATTTAGAAAGAAGAAGGGATCAGTGTACTTAGGATCTGGGAAGGGGAGAAGAATAGTAGGATGGAATTATGATCATGGTATATTGTCTATGTTTATGGAAGTTGTCAGTAAAATATTCAAAATATAAATGTATATACACATGTGCACAAATACAAACATTTTCTTATGATTGAAAAGCTAGAGTATCATCCACACAGCTGATTGACATCAGACTCTCCATAACCTATAACCACATATCTTTTATATCTGAGTGTCTTTTGGAATGAATCTTTTTTTTAAAGAACATTCTTTTCTAATGTTTTACTTTTATTTGAGAAAGAGAGAACCAGATAGAGAGAACAGGTGTGCCAGGGCCTCCAGCCATTGTAGACGAACTCCAGATGCATGTGCCCCCTTGTACATTTAATTAAAATTGTTAGACAAAACAAGTATTAGCTTTAACATAATTGTTGTTCTTATTATTCTCAGTATATAGAAACATAACATTTCTACAATGTTTACATGACATCTTACCAAAGATCTTTGTCTCCCAAGGAATGAGGGAACCTGATACAAATTCACTGAATGTGAGAACTCAAACTCATGTGGAGTATTCTGCCTGCCTAAATGCTAATTCTCTGTTTACTCTTATGTAAGGATATGAAAAAAGCAAAAACAAGTGTGTCCATTCTCTTACTCCTCCAATTGCCTTGCATCCAACTTCTCGCTTGTTTGACTCATCCTCCCTGGTCACATTTAATACAGCTGTGCAACATCTTTTTCATGTCAAGGCTTTGCTTCAGATACTCCATTGCCAGTGTGACTTGTGAAAAGTTGGAGAGAACACATTTTAAGCATTCAGCAAGCATTTTTCTGAAAAGAAAAACCACTATTTCTAATGAGCATTTGAGAGTGCAGTGGATTGCAGAAACTGTTTTCTAAGACCTGTCACAAATGATTTACTTTTATTGGTTTTAATGGCCCTCAGCTACAGGCATGGAATATAAGTGAAAATTAAGATATTTTTCATGAGATGGAAATAGATACAATCAGAGCATGTTTCCCTCCTCACATCTTCCTCTTTACTTATTTATTTTATTTGTTTATTTATTCATTTAGTTAGTTAGTTAGATAGATCTTTTTTTGTCAGATGATTCTCACTGAAAGGAAATCACTGTGAAAGATGAGCACATGCTGGTGTTCTTCCTTAAGAACAAAGCATTCCTTGTAGTGGGAGGCCCTATGTTAATTGTTTATATACTAGTTGATTTGCCAAGCTCACCAGCTAGATGGCAGAGAATGTAAACAAGGTGGCAAGTTAGAATTTTACTGTGGGTGTGGACAGGGGTAAATGCTTATATTGATTACTAAAGTTTTGCCTGTGGTACACTGCAGATACAACTATAAATTGTTTCTACTGCATAATGCCTTTTGCTCATGTCTTCTGCTTTTTTTCTCCCTGGTGGCTTTTCTTTAGGAATTTCATTTTTCTTTTCCTATCATTCACAAACGGGAAAGTACTGTGACCTGAACAGGTCTGTATGTGTCATTGTTCATAGATACTGTCCATTTGTAAAACAGCTGATAGTTTGGCAGTCTGCCCTTAGGATTTGTGTGAGGAGAGGTGTTGGTATACAGAAGCTGATGAAGAATGTGAACAGTGATATTGCATGAGCTGGCTCTAGCATTTCTTCATCCTCTATATTAAGACACCTATGTGGTCTGGAAGATAGCTCATGATGACCTGAAATAGGAACAGAATACTTTATATTGTCTCAGCTTCTTATTTACTATTGTTATAACATCAGACAAGCTATTACAATACCTCCTATCATACTTCCCTCAATCTCAAAGTTTTGATTTTAGAATTTTATTTTAAATTTTTTATATTGTGTGCATGGGTGTGTTTGTATGTGTATGCTCATGTATGTGCATACAGGTGTCCATGTGTATATTTCAGAAGACAACTTTCAGGTCAATACTAGGCTTCCATATCCTTTGAGGGAGGGTCTCACATTGTTCATTGCTCCCTTTGCCAACTTCTGGGTAAGTTTCCCCATAAGTGAACTGAAATTACAGAAGCCTTCAACAACTTCTAGAGTTTATGTGGCATCAGTGGGTCTGAATTCTGGTATTTAGAGTTCTTTGTCAAACACTATATATACCAAGCCACCTACTTAGCCCAAAGTACAGGATTTTGAAACAAACAAATTCATATATCTGAAACAAACACAAGAACAAAAATCTTGCTCTCATGGAAATTTCAATCAAGTCATAAAATCAGCAGTTTAGTAATAAACTAGATTCAAAATTAAATTGTGATATACTTTAGAGGGTAACATTTAGAGATTCTCAAACATGGATACTAAAAAGGAAGAGTTTAGGTGCCATACAGCCTTAGTTAAACAGTGAGCATATACTGGATAGAGATGGTGTCATTGCTACAAACCATGAAGGAGCAGAGAACGTGAGCAAAGAGAATGTATCTAGGAAGTGTGATTGATCTCCCAGTAGAAAACGTCAGTTTAAAAGTCCTGGAAGAACCAATTATAACCAAGGATGTTGGATTAGACTGGCCTCTCTGCATGCCTGTTCAGGTTGTTGCCTTGGGAATCAATATCAGGCCAGTGTTTTCTCAATTTGGTAAACTAATATTTTGGGCATGAAAATTCTTTGTTGTAAAATCTTGTCCTGAAAACTGGGTGTGGTGGTACGT
Organism: Orientallactaga sibirica; assembly: GCA_036365145.1. Taxonomy (NCBI): domain Eukaryota; kingdom Metazoa; phylum Chordata; class Mammalia; order Rodentia; family Dipodidae; genus Orientallactaga; species Orientallactaga sibirica. The sequence continues at coordinate 17,507,425 of JAEOAD010000034.1, forward strand.
CTTTAATCCCAGCACCCAGGAGGCAGAGGTAGGAGGATCACTGTGAGTTCGAGGTCAGCCTGAGACTACAGAGTGAATTAAAGGTCAGCCTGGGCTAGAGAAAAAAACAAACAAACAAACAAACAAACAAACAAACAAACAAACAAACAAGATTTTGTCCTGAGTCTTCTGACCATTTAATACATTTCCCAGTTTTTACACACTAGTTCTTGTGGTTCCTTATCTGACAGTTGTTATAAGCAAAAATAATTCTAAACACTGCCAAGTTTTATACAGGAGGATAAATAATTCCAAACTGAAATACACTTTTGTAGGCAAAGCAGAGGAAAAGGTGAAAGACAATTTCAGAGCTAGAAAGATGGCTTAGCCATTAAGTGCATTCCTGTGAAGCCCAAGGACCCAGGCTCAATCCATAGTACCCATGTAAGATGCACAAGGTGACTCATGTGTCTGAAGTTTCTTTGCAGTGGCTAGAGGTCTTGGTGTGCCCATTTCTCTCTCTTTCTCTCTCTCACATAATAATAATATAATACAATGAATTGTAACAGTAGTGTCTTGGATATGTTGAACGTAGAGCCACTGTCGCAGTTAACTTCTCATTGCTGAGACAAATATCTGTCCAAAGCAGCTTATTGAATTAAAACAAAAAAAAAAAATGGGATTCTAAGGTAGATTCAGACTGGATCTGCATATTTTGTGTGAACAACAGAACGGGTTCATTTACCTCTTACTCAAACAGTGAAGGCTATAGATAGAGTTATCTTAGATGGGAACAGACTTCATAGCATGGAACATGAAGGAAATTTGTTTACATGAATAACACTATTGTTATCTGTATAAAATTTGTGTTTTTATGAGATATACTTTGTGGTGATAGCAAAAACAAGATTATCCTAAAATGAGGCAGGAGGTAGTGGAGTCTTTGTGAGGGGCCAGGTTAGACAAATAGACTTTCTTTAGGTAGCTAAACATGAAATGACCCACTTATGATCTCGCATGCCTATACCTAGCCTATTTCAGTTGTGGGACTCAACATCTGCCACCCCCAACCCAATCAGATCCCTGGATGCCAGGGTAGAAAGGAACAATTTTATTTATTGCTTTTTTATTTTACTTATTTAATCTTTTGGAAATGCACACTTATTTAAAACCCTTTCTCACATATTTTGAATCCAAGTTTCATGTTCACTTCATTGGCCCTTTTCTCTTCCTCACATCCCTGTTATATTTGAATAAAATTAGGTGATTTAATAATTATTCTCCTTTCTCTGGATTGCCAAATCTCTGGTTAATTAAGAGATATGAACTTGGGGCTCAGGGTTCCAGGATCATTCCTAAATACCCTAGCACCCCATTTTAGATAAATAGCTACCAATATCAGTTTCAGAACAAAGAAAAGGTTTCACTTAATATTATCTTTGTTAAGGTATAGTTGAAAACTGACTAACTTTGATATTAATTAGCAGTATTCCATTATTCATGGAAAATCTGAGGATTAGTGATTTGCTAGAAAATAGCTACAATTTATTGAACATTTTACATCTGTTGTTTTTTATGTAATAAGTTATATCCTGTTGTCTGTATGTTTGCAATGGAGACATAATTGTACCTAGTATACAAGTGAGGAAAATGTCTGTCAGAGAGTTTACATGTTTTGAGTGAATTTTCCTAGGTAGAAATAAACCACTGTTTTTCCCAGATACAGCACAAACCACAGATGACAGAAAGAATTTGACAAACAAATAGAGCCCAATGAAATAATTATAGGAACAAGGATGCAAGGTTATTTACAGGTATGTAAATGAAAAAAGGACAACTGCATAACTGCAAAGATCATATCAGCATGTGTGGTAACACATCAGGATGCATACCTGACCTGGCCTGGACATCCCTGTTAATTTTACAGGCAGCTCCACTGGAGTGGCTTTTCATCAGTAAGTGTGTATAAGATTGGGGAAACTAGTAATTTTCTGAGCTTTCTGAGCCTTGTAACTTTCTTTCACTTCTTGAATCTCATAAGCCTACCCTTGCATCTAGTAGGGAATATATCGTGTCTGGGGAAATAGTTACAGAATGATATAGTATGCCCTTATTTCACAAAGGGATCAGATGTCAGTGTGGGACTCAAGTTCAATGTTGGATACAAAGCCAGTGTTCAAACTGGTCATGATTCATTGCCCAAGATGTTTACAGTCTAATTTCCTAGTTTATGTTGCAGCTTTTATTTCATTATCTTTGCTTGTGTGCTATAAGAATTATTTTTGCCTTTTATTGAATTATTTTTAATGAAAATATGATTTTTTCCAAAGAAGCATGCATGAATCATATGTGCTAAAATAGTGTAATCTACTGTCATATCATACATAGTATGGAACATTCTCTTTATGTCATGTCCTTTATCTAGACATTCCTATAACTGAAATCACAAGCAAGGTATTATTTTATGACTGTATTCTGTCACTTTTGACATGAAAAGGCTCCTTTATGTCAATGCATGTATCCATAATGAGATTTTTTTGTGTGTGTTTTGGGTTCTTCTATTCATCATGTGAGCATGCTGCAATCTGTCTGTCCTGTTAAGAGTCATTTAGATCACTCACAGTTTTTGGTTCTTAGGAATAAAAGTCTTATGTATACTTATGTTCAAGTCTATGGCTTTATATTTTCCTTTTTCTCTACTATTTATTTTTTTTAAAGATAGAAATTTATTCTTTTAGTTGTTGAAGGCCAGAAGTGACCTGGTATCTACACAACCATGCTCTTTCAGAAGGAAGAAGCTTTCCTCTTCCCTAGCAAGTTCCAGAAATTCTTGACATTTCTTTGTTCCTTCCTGTATTATTCTAGACTCTGCCTATATATTCACAAGAAAGTACATTTCATTGTAATTTCAAGTATTTGAAATTTGTGGTTTTTCTATTCATTTTCCTATTGACCTGAGAAGGATAACATTATTTTTTTTTCATTCCTATAGATTTGTTATTAAAATGTCCCCTGTTACAATAATTAACATTATTAGCCATAAGTCATATCTTTGTTCTGTATAAGTAATGTAACATTTTCTTTGAGTAATTTTTACATTCTTTTATAGTTGGTTTTGTTTGTTTGTTTGTTTGTTTGTTTGTTTTGTTTTGTTTTGTTTTTTGAGGTAGGGTATCACTCTAGTCCAGGCTGACCTGGAATTCACTATGTAGTCTCAGGGTGGCCTTGAACTCATGGTGATCCTCCTACCTCTGCCTCCCGAGTGCTGGGATTAAAGGTGAGAGCCACCATGCCCTGCTTCTTTTACAGTTTTTGTGTTATGTGCCTTGTCTAACATTACTTATAATAAATTTATCTATTGGTTACTGTGTGACAACACTGAAACATAACATCTTGAGAGAACAAATAAATATTATATCATAGTTGATATGAGCACAGCTCAGAAAACAAGGCAGACATCATAGGTTGCAGTTCTTTCACAGCTCAGCCAACAGAGGGGTCTTCACTGCCAAATTCACTAGGTCTAGCATGACTTGCTCCTAATTGGAACGCTGCTCTGTGTTAGAATCAGAATGACTCCATCTTTGGACTCTGATTGCCATCTCATTGTTACCCATGTGACCCCACCACCACCACCACTCCCAAATATCATGTTTCTGGAATTATCTAGACCACCCATGTCCATTATCACCTTCTTGTCTATGGTGACTCAAGCCCTGAGGCAAAGTGGATTGTTCTGCAACCAAGGAATTCCATGACCCCTACAGCCTCTTAAGTATTCCCTAGTCTATAAAGGAAGGGGCTTCTGACCTTGCCTTCTCACCTAGTCTGGTCAGGCATTCTGGAAAAAAGGCTCTCTACTGTTGAGCTGACTGTATCCTTATGTTTTTTTTTTTTTTTTTTTTTTTTCTCTTGCTTTTCCTAATAGCCTGAGGATCTAAGTTCCTTGCCGTATGATGCTCTGCTATAGTACACTAAAATACAACAGCATGTTTGGGCAGAGGTAGCTAGAAAAGCCAAGCATTTTTTCCCCTTTGAAATCTGTTGAGAATAACCATCTATTTTTAGGGAATCAATTGATTCAACCCATACTTAAGGGAGTGGATAGAATAGCATTATGACCATGAGGGGATGGGATTATTAGTCATTTAGGAGGTGGCTTCTGCATAAATGTCTTAAAGATTGCCTCCTACATTTTTATGTTGCATTCAGTATAGTCTATTTTATTTTACATTTTGGTGATTTGATTGCAATGTTCCCCATAGAATCATTTGTTTGAATACTTGGCTATCAGCTTTTTGATGTGATTGAGGAAGGTTGTAGAACTTTTAGGAGGTAGATCTTTGCTGGGAGAAGTGTGTCCCTGTGGGTGGACCTGGAGGTGTTTGTTGCAGCCTGGCTATTACACTGAGTTCTCAGAGTTTGTATGTATGTTTTACTATGCAACTCCACCATGAAGGCGACATGGGATTTTAAACAACATACAAACACTGTGAGTCATGAAAACTTGTTCCTTTCAAATTCATCACAAAATTATAGATCTTTTCATTTTCATAATAATTTTAAAATGAATTTTTAATTTTTACAAAAAGTCTACTGACGTTTTGAAAAAAAAAATGATCAGAAACCTATAAAACCTTGGGGAAAATGACTCCTATATTTGAAACATTGAGTCCCTGAAGTAGTATGAATGGTAAAACTCTCTATATAGGTGTGATTTTCTTTCATGTTTTTTAACATTTCTTTGTACAGAAGTTTATTGGTTATATCTATCTAAGTAGTTATTGGTTTTAATGTTATTTCATATAGTAATTTCAATAATTTATAACTGATAGTATTTCTCAAATGTTTCATTGGCTGTTCTAAAGATGACAATATGTATCATAAAGTTATTTTAATATATTTAAAATCAGTCTTGGCTTACTTCAGAAATAAACAATCTTCTTGAAGCAGTATAAATCCAGAGCCCATTGGGATGCTTAACACTATTATCATATATATTAAAGTCAAAAACTTTATTAAAAATGTTATGTTTTGCCATGGATAGTCATACATTTTTCTTACCTTAATTTGTAAATGCTCTCTCTTTTCCTCTCTCTCTGTTCCTCTCCCTCTCTTTTGTGTGTTTATACTTACTCTAATATTTACTATATCTATTGCAATTTAAAAATCTTTCAAATGGGGTCTAGATGTGCTTCTAAGGCTGGTCCCCAATTTGTGTGCTCAAGAAATCCTCTAACTTCTGAGTAATTAGGATTATATGTGTGTACCACTAATAAAGTCTCATTCTTTCCTGGAGAACTGAGTTTCTGTCTGCCATCATCTCCCTTCAAACACAACATCTTCTTTATTAATACCTTGCTGACAAACATGTCAGTTTGATTTCCAGGAAAATATTTCATTTTTCCTTCATTTTTGAAAGACAGGTGCATGTATGGAAAATTCTGACATGTTTCAGTTTTTTCTTTAGATCTGTTATTATGTTGTACTCTGTTATCAATTATTAATATTAATAGCTATAAATCATCTATGTTCCCTATGAATAATGCAACATTTTCCTTCAGAGTATTGAGGATATTCTTATGATGTCTGGTTTTCAATTTGACTTTGCATTTTATTTAATGTTCATTTTTTAGGTTTTATTTTGACCTTGACTACATAGTAATCACTTGGTTTGAGTTAGTCCTATGTGGCATCTGTGGGGCTTCTTGAGCCTCTGTGCTAGTATTTCCCTAACACTGATGTTCTCACAAGATGTTTCTGCTAACAATTTTTCTCACACAATTTTCCTACTCTTCCTTATTAATAGAAGTTCAGTTATTCACATTTTGGATTATTTCATAATATCTCATGAGTTTTTGAGGCTTTGTTTTTGTATAATTTTTCACTATTATGATTTGTTTATTGATTTTTCTTCAAATATAGTAATAATAATTCTTCTGCTGATGAACTCATACAGTAAGTGCTTGATTTTGGCTACTTCATAGCATTATAATTCTCATTATTCAAATTTCTGTTTTCTAAAAATTTATGTTCATTCATTGGTAGAAAATATTTATTCATAGTTTAACTTGTTTTTAAAATTATTTGTTGCAGGCTAGAGAGATGACTCATTGGTTAAGGCACTTACCTGAAAAGCCCAACAACTGGGTTCAATTCCCTAGTACCCATGTAAAGCCAGATGCACAAAGTGGTGCATCTGGAGTTCCTTTTCACTGGCTAAAGGCCCTGATATACCCTTTATCTCTCTCTCTCTCTCTCTCTCTCTCTCTCCATTTTTTATCTCTATCTGTCTACATCCTCTCTGTCTCTCTGCTGGCAAATAAATTTTAAAAAATATTTTTAAATAATAAAATTATTGCATCAAAATAATCTCTGAGGAAGTCAGATTCTGGCTGGCTATCTCATAGTGCTGGGAAGAGCTATGTATACTGCTGAGTGATAATGGTTACCAACAGTGTGAACAAGCAGTGGATCCTATAACCTACAAAATCAATCATCCAGGCAAGATGTACACACCAGTACAATAGTGACACACAGGCTATGGGGTTAATCAACTGCTATCCAATTGGATATGAGGCCCACATAGTGGGAGAGAATTCATACACTGTCCTGAGTACCAAGGCAGAAGCCTATGGCTAAAAGGAGAGGCTATGCTTGTCCTGTATTCTTCTAAATGTCTATGTATTTCCCCATTGATCCATGCTACTCTCAATCCTGGTTGGATAATTGGCTTTTTACAGATGGTATCAATAACTCAGGAGACACAAGACTCATCATACTCTATAGAAACCTATGTACAAAGATGACTTCTGTGTTTGACTTGGGTCCAGCTCAAAGTTGCTTTTATAGGTACAGTCCAATATTGCAAATTCTACAAAAATTGTAATTAGAACATTTCTTGTCTGAAGTTATTTGGTTATAGTAAACTCACTCTATTTAACATTTCTTTAAAGAGCTTTCTACTAATCAAATTATTTCAGTAATTTTCAGACTGACTTGTCCTGGGTGCTGTATAATTTAGCTAGTGATTGATTTTATTTTTTAATATTTTATCTATAAGAGAGAAAGAATGAATGAATGGACACACTATGGATTCTTGCCATTGCAAATGAACTCCAGATGCATATACCAATTTATTCATCTGGATTTGTGTGGTATTTGAACCAGGGCCTGAAGATACTGCAAGCAAGTACCTTTAACCACTGAGCAAGCTTCTCAACCTGATTTTCTTCTAATAAGTAGGAAGACAAATAATATTTAGATACCATTGGTTTCTCATGCATGGTTTTAAATTTAGTTAAGAGGTCTAGGATAGCCTTTGTCACAATCATTAAAATTTATGTTTCTGGACATTTTATGGAATATTCATAACACTTGTTAGTCTAATAAAAAGTGTTCCTTGTTGTGTGATAGGAACTTGAATGTCTTCCCAATATCTGTAAGTCCTGTAATGGCCATCTCATAGGTACTCATTCTACCGTGAATAACTGTTCTTTTCCCTGTTTTCTAGGAGTTTGACATTTATTCGTGGGTTCACAGGATCCAGTATGAATGTTAGTACTGTCCATCTTAATTATCTGCCCACAACTTCTTTCTCATTCAGCTTCTCCAAATTCACTACCATTGCTTCTTCTCAACGAAATTCTCCACTGTGCCTTGATTTGCCCTTTCTAGACTACATTTGGGTAAATTACTTGTGATAGAAAATGAAGTTAATATTTCATTTACTTTGAGCTTTACTTGTCTAACATGTGAAATGTATTCTTTCACGTACTTTGTTCAATGCATTTTTTTTTTTTTTTTTGCTATTGGAATTTAGAACTGTTCTTTCTGTCCTAAATCAAATCAGAAGCACCACTATATTTTTGAAAGGCCATATATCTGCTTTGAATATTCTTTTTTATTGTTTTTTTTGTTGTTGTTGTTTTGTATTCCTGTAGGGGTGAATCAATTGGATGAGGACAAAATTACTTTTTATTTGATAGTCTGTTACAACCAAGATTCCATAGCAAAAGAGAAAATGATCATCTATTGAGATCATTGAGTTCTCACTTTTACTTCAGAACACCAGCTGGGAAAATATAACTGGTGAGTTTTCTAATGGTAAGTAGTCAACTTGCCATTACTATATTGAGAATATTAGAAGAAAACACTTATGCTAACATTTTACTTTGTAACTAAGGTCTTCATTCATTTAACCAATGTCTATAGCTTTGCAACTTATTTGTTTTAACATACTCATAAAATATTTAAACATCTAAGTATTTTGCTTTCAAATGCAATTTCTAGGGTGGTATTTTACATATCCATTATATTAGATAGAATGATTTTATATAAAATGGCTTCTGTTTTCTCCATTGTCTGCCTGAGAAGGGAGACATAATTTATTTTACCATCAATATATCTATTTTTTCTTTCATTTGATGCCTTTACAATAGATACTTACTGTGATTAAAAAATAAAACACTTTGAAACTTTTTATTGACAAATTTTATATACGCACAGAATGTATTTTGGTCATAGTCCTCTTTCACCCATCTCTCTTGCACATACTCCCACATACTCCTCCAACTGAACCCCTTACTCCCTCCATCCAGTCCGTCCATTATTTTGATGTGCTTACTTTATTTTTGCCTTCCTTCATCATCCATGATGACATACTTGTGGGTTCAATATTAGAACAGCTACTCTGTGGTCATGAACAAAACAGCCACCAAATGTCTGGTATACAATGTTCCAAAGAACTCCTCCCCACCTACTGTCTCTTTCATTCTTTCTGCAATGTTTCCTGAACCTTGGCAGGCAAGACTAAATGTTTCCTTTAATGCTGAGCATTTAACTGCTGCTGCTTATTGTCAGAGCTTGGGTGGGTTGAATCTACCCAGTATTCACCATCATTTATGGAAAGAAGCTTATCCAATCAAAAGTGAAAGTGGCACTACTATGTGAACATGAGCACAAGTATTTAGAGCGTCATTTGATGAGCTCAACATATTCCTTTTTCTCAATAGTAGTCATAGCTTCCCCTCTAGTAGCTATGACCTTCTATGCCATAGGCTTTTGGCTAGGTTTTCAGTACCAGGCATGATTTCTGTCTTGTGGAGCAGGCCTCAAATCAGATGAGAGAGTAGTTGATGATTCCCATAACAGTTATGCCACTATTTTAACAGTGGGTTCATCTTGCCTAAATTGTCCATTGTATAATAATAGGGTTCACTTCTGGTGAAGACTGTTGATGAGATTTCTACCCCCAGCAACCTGCACAGCACTAGGGCAGCTAGCTATCCAGAGGGAAGGAGGCTGCCAGATCAGTGTCAGCTTGAGTTCTCAGTGTCTAGCACATGGTTCATGTGGTGAGGTGTACAAATTCATTAAAAAATTATTTCATCTGGGTATATGTCCCAAAATATTTCAAAGAAACAAATTTCTAAGTCAAAAGATTATCAATTTTGCCTTACATCTTCATGATGTTTGACAAGCCATTATTCACTACTTCAAATAAGGAGAACACTCTTACCTCTCTTAAATTCTTACTGTCTAACAGAAATATACATTTGAATGGAAGTCATTCCATAAAATAGTTTCTATTTTATAAAAGCATCAGTTTTGACTTTGCATTTGAATTATGCTATGAAATCAATTACTCCACACCTAAATATTCATTCTTTTTTCCCATTTGGAAGTGAAAACCTCACAAGCTGAACTGAAGATAAAGTCATATAATAAAGATAACCATAAAGTCTTATGTAATAGCAAGCACTGGCATGTGAACTAATAAAACTTTCACAGCATATTTTGTGGTACCTATCTCCTCTTAATGAGTGATATTCTTAGAAAATGCTACCAGGAAAACTCAGAGTTTGCAAAGTGAGTCACAGATGACTCTTTAAGGAAAAACACTATATAAAAGCATGGACAAAGGAATGTGGGACATCTTGAAAAGGAGATAACATTAATATTTTCAATATCTTTGTTACATCCAAGCTTTTAGTGTTCTCCCAGACTTATTTTGCATTTTGATCATTGGAATAAGGTTTGTTGTGTGAGTTGAAGATATTACCAGTATGGTAATCAGAAAGCTAGGGGCTGGAGAGATGGTTTAGTGGTGAAGGTATTTGCCTGTGAAGCTTAAGGACCAAGGTTCCATTTCCCAGTACCCATGTAAGCCAGATTCACAAGGTGGCACATGTATCTGGACTTTCTTTGCAGTGGCTAGAGGCCCTGGCATGCCAATTCACTTTCTCTCTCTGATAAATAAATAAATAAATAAATAAATAAATAAATAAATAATAGAAACCTAAATGTATACCTTGAAAGAAACAGAAGTTTGTGGAGAGGTAACTAGTCAAGTGTGCCTTGAAGAACTCAATCCATGAGTCTCTCTTTCCTTCCACTCTTAGCTTGCCTGAAAAACCAGATCAGTAATTTTTGTCTGTGGTGTTATTTCAATATTACCTACATAAGAACCAGACCTGCTTCTTTCACTCTTATAATAGCATAATTCATTCTAAAAGTAATATACTCTTATTTTCCATCAGCTTGTTGTTATGTACATCTTCATAGAGTTTTCTGTCCTTGATGTGTATAGTGAAAACCAAACCTGATATACTTCCATATAGTGCAAAATTATCAAGTACAGGTAAGTATAAATTGTCCATGGAAATCTCCTTTTCTCTGGTGTACTTTCAATATGTCTTTTTAACTGAAAGAAAAAAATTATGATTTATTTATTTCAAAGGCCATCTTGACATCTAAATACTTCCCTACAAGTCTCTGATCCAATCATTCACCCATGGCATAGTACATTGTCCAAGTATTTTAATATAACTGCCCTGTATGATGTTGGTACATATTACTAAAAAGGCAGTTGTGAGTTGAAGTAGCTAAATCTTCTCCATAATGTAATGCTTAATATAATATTTATGTTGCTCACCACTTTGACTAAATAACTGACAAGAAGAATATTAAGGAAGAAAGAGTTTTGCTTGGCTTACAGTTTCAAAGAGATGCATCACGTTGTGGCAGAGAATGCATGAAAGAAGGAGCAGGAGTCTGATGGTCACATTGAGTGCACAGTAATGATGCAGAAGATGATCAGGAAGTGAAGCCATCCTGTAAAACCATCAAGGACCATTCCTCAATGACCCATTTCCTCCTAAGACATCACCTCCTAAAGGTTCCTAAAGGCCTCACCAGTATTCAAATACATAAGCCTATGGGGTATATTTCTCATTAAGACAGTAACATATCAGGAAATATTTTCCCAGAGAGATGCAAAGACACATTTTCACCACAGATAGGGTAGAGTTGACAGACCAAAGGGCAATTAAACTAAACGTTTTGGTGAACCATTGAGTTATTAGGGCTACTCATAAAGCAGATCGAGGGGTTGTTACAGGAACATGAATGACTCAAAGGCAGCTGCATCACTGAAAACCCAGTGCAGCATAGGTGATAACTCACTGAAGCTGAAGCGCTGGAGCTGTCTGTACAACCTGCAGGTATCTTGGCTGGTTATAGAGTCTCAAATATACACTACCACTGCAGGCAGCATAATCAGACAGTCATGAGAAGACTATACGACTTGCAGGCAGCTCAGAGAGTTCCTCTTCAAATGATGGTTTTTCTCTTTATATAGCCTTCGGGTGGAATCTTGCAACCCTTTCCCAGATTTGTTGACTTCTTGAGTATCCAAACCTTACTTCTTTCCACCCTCTCCAGGAAAGAATGTTATACTTTCTAATTAACAAAAGCCTGAGGAATGATTTTGTGACCCTTAAGTTTCAGGACTACAGGAACTGACTTAATCTCCTTACTCTCTTCAAGAGTGAATATTTCACTTTGGAGGAATGTGCTATACAAAACTCCACCCCTTTTTTGGCTCTTACATTCTTTATGTCCCTTTTTCTGAGATGTTCCCTGAGCCTTAGAGGCACTGAGGTAGATCTCCACCTATGTCTGAACACTGAGTTTTTGTGCCATAGAAGCACAATCTGAGGAGTGTGACCAGTTGAGTCATTCCATGAGCAACTACCATCAAGTACAAGAAGTATCCTGTAACCAAATCAGAAAGCAATAGCAGTGCCATACTATATGGGCAAAATCACAAATGTTTAGCAGGCAGTTTGATAGAACAAGCACATCCATCTTATAAAACAATGGCAATTCCTTCCACACTGCAGCCTTTGACTTCCCCAACTACAGGATTTTGACCAGGTTTACAGAACCAAACATAAACTTCTTTCTGTGGAGCAAGCTTCAAATCCAATAAAAACGTTGTTGGCTATACCGACAACAGTTGTGCCAGTATCACACAGGTAGGCATATCATGCCTGGCTAGTTGGTATAGTATCACACAAGATCCATGGCCATGTAGAACTGTTGATGACCATTATGTCCCAATGCTTTCACAGCACATTCAGCAAGTCAGCAGAAAGTGTCCTTTTACTTCAGTCCAAGCACAATTCCTCCACATCCTATAGCTAAATCATTCCATGTCTTTAGCACTAAGGTCTTACCACCTAGTTCTGTCACACAATCAGCATCAGTGGCAATAACATTTATTGTTTTGGGGCATCTGGGGCCTCCCAGAACAACTCATAGGGAGGTTACCCACCCTTGGCACTGAGACTTATATTTAACAGCCACATGGCTTCTAGGCATACCCTTTTCCATCCATGTAGGGTCCCAATCTCTTTAACTATGGTCTTGATTGTATTCTCAGACATCTTTATTAACATGTAAGACACCAAAGGTTAGCACTATAACATTTATAAAACATTACTTACATATTATACAACCTTTTCACAGAGGGTAGGTAGGATCTCTGAACATCCATAGGCATCCATTCCAAGTAGGCATCAGTTGGTCTCAAGAGTCAAAAGCAAGGTCCAAAACAGTATGTAAAGAGTTCATTCTTGCATTAACTCAAAAGGGCACTATTGGGAACAGGACCATGGATGGGAGGCACTTCCAATCTAGTCTTGTACAATCTTCAGATATTTTTCATGGGCAGCATCTCTTCTTACCCTGTGGAATTTCCATGAAGCTGCCTTGCATTTCCCCACCCATGATGGACTCAGTGCAGCACACTCAATCTGTTTGAAACAATGCAGGGCCAAGGGGGAGCCTGCCTTTTGTATTTTATTCTTCTGTCCTTTTGGCCTGACACTGAGGCTGTAGTCTTAGCTATTGTCACTCCATCAGCTCCACCTGACTGTTGTGATGGTGTCAGGATATGTAAGCAATTTCCACCCAATTGTACCTTTTCACTGGACAGAAATATGCATGTCTTATTCTGGGAGCATTATTGTACGACTGAGTTCTTTTCACCTAAAGCCCCCAATTATCATACTTTCTGAGAACTATCCTGCAGGTCTCACAGATTCCCCAAAGTTCTGTCAATTTTATGCTTAGTGACCCCAGCTCTACACACATCTTGCCACATTTGCCTTTGAGTGACACAAACAGAATCCTTTGTCTCTTTGACCTGCCTCGCATTTCTTTTGGATTGTTTTAGGACTTTAGGAACTAGCGTTATCACCTTTACCTCATTCATTCCATCCTCAGTGACTCCTACCATAGGTTTTAAGTTTTTGGATCCCATGAAGGGCTCATCAACAACAGTCTAGTTCCTGATTTGTTCAATTTTCGGCCTGCAAGCCCTAACAGACAGTGAGCCAACACCTCTATATTATCTACTCATTTATGAAATGTATCTTCCAAATCAGAAGATAACACAGAAGATGTTAGCCATGTGAATTTTCTCCTGTATGCCTCATCTTTCACATAAATCTAGCTCTCTCTGGGCACCCATCTCAGCCCCAGCTGCATATCTTATAACCCATACCATTGGCCTGGATATCTTTGTTGCAGATAGCCTATGCTCTAGTCCCTTATTGCCAAAGTCAGACACTTTAACGCTTCCTCTAATCCTTCAGGGCATTTCCATGTTCCAGTGATGGACACTGCTCATTATGCTCACAGTGCTACTCTATACAAGAAGAAAGCCTCTCTGGGATGCCTCCCACAGACACTCTTTCTCCTAATGGTGCAGCTTTTGTCACATGTCTATGTGTAGGAAGATTCATGCACATCACCACACACCCCTTCGTGAGGTATGGCTATGTCAGATTATGTCCTGGGTGTTCCACCCTCAGCCTTGGTTGTATGCTTTGCTACCCATAGCCAGGACCATACAATTACTCCTCCCAGACTCATCATTGCTTCTGTCTTGACCCTCATAGGGGCGCCAGGTGTAGTGTAGTGTAGGAGATAGGAGTATATTTCTTCACCCCAAATAAGTTACAGATGACAGACAATTACTCCAACACCAGTTTTGGTGAACCGATGAGTTTATTGGGGTTACTAACAGAACAGAGTGAGGGGTTGCTTATAGGAGCAAGTAGATGACTCAAAGATAGCTCTATCACCAAAAAGCCTACTGCAGCAGAGATGACAACTCATAGATGATGCATGTTTTGAGCTTACTGCACAACCAGAAGACAGCTTGGCTGGTCATATTGGCTTGAACACAGTTCATGACTTGAAGGCAGCTTCATCAGGGTCCCACTCCAAGCAATGGACTCTCCTTTACATAGCTTTAGGACAAAGTCTTGCAACCCTTTTCAAGAACTTCCTATCCCATACCCCTAGGAAGGAATGTTTCAGTTTCTAATTAATATAACTTTAGGGAGTGGTTGTGTCACCTTTAAGTTTTAGGACAACCGTACTTGACTTTGTGAGCCGGAGCCTCCTTATTCTCTTCAGGACAGAATATTTCAATTCCAAGGAAAACAAGTTAGAGAGACTGTGGAAGAGAAAGAGAGAGAAATTCCAAAGGAAAAAAAAAACATTGTTATGTTTCCAAAATAGTTGGGAACTAAACAAAGTAAACAAAAAAACCTCAAGAGACAATTTGTTCTAGTAAGATTTAATGTCAGTTAAAACTGAAAATTCAGAGTAAGATTTCTACAAACTTCTGAGTCAGAAACGTACACAAATCACTCAAATAAGTGTTTCATCAATTATTTAGTAATTACTTAATTTAAAGAACAAAACTGAGACACAATCTTACAATTTTAAAATGATATAATGTATTCATAGGAATCAAAACAAAGAGTTAATTTGTGTTTTATTGAACCAAGTATTAGTCAAAAAAATCACTGGATTAGGATGTATAAGATATGAAAAAAGACAAAACTCTATTACTTATCACCTTTAGATGCCCAACACTTGTTTGCCCCATCAGTATGATAGTTTAGATGACCAATAACTATAAAATTACTTCCTAAATTTAACTACCTATACTGTGTCATGTCTAGAACTGTCTGGGGTGGTTTGATTAAAGATGTCCCCCATAAACTTAGGAGTTCTGAATGCTAGGTTCCCAGCTGATGGAAATATGGGAATTAGAGCCTACTGGAGGCAGTGCATTGCTGGGGGCATTGTTTAAGGGAGTTATAGGCAATAACCTTTACCAGTGTTTGGCACACTGTCCTGTTGCTATTGTCCACCTGATGTTGGCAAGGGTATGATGTTCACCCTCTTCTCATACCATAGTTTTCCCCTGCCATCATGGAGCTTCCCCTTGAGTCTGTAAGCCAAAATAAATCCTTTGTTTCCTCACAAGGTCCTCTTGGTTGGGTGATTTCTACTAGAAATGAAAACCTGACATGCAATACTATCTATACCTAATTAAAGTTAATTATGTGTCAGAAATAGCACAAAAAACTTTTTCTGTCCCATGATTTTCCTTATCACCTACCTTCCACTCTATATCCCAGGACTTAATTGTGTTTTTATGCATTTATTTAGTTTGTATAAAATCTGTCATTATCTACTCAGTTAAAGCTTAATATTTAATCATTATCATATTCCAAAAAAATGGAACTTAAAACAATGAAACTATAGGTTAATATAACTATTGATTATCTAAAAATCTATGCAGTGAAATTTTATGGTAAATTAAACTTTAATATGGTCCCTTGAGGTCCTCACAACGTAATCCTCTCACCCAAAGTAAATAAAAATCTATGTGAAGTATATCAAGCAGTATTTGCAGGTATTTTATTGTAATGTACAAGCCTGTGATCCATGAGTTAAGGGTACTTATGATAATGCTTGTTTCATCATGGAAGGAGAGGTCTAAATTTTTGTACAAAAGCATAGATTAAAAGCAAATTTGTACAGAATCACTGATTTAAAAGAAAGAGAACAGAATATAAAATGTGGAAGTGACGACAATTTGTGGGAAAAGGGAGTGCAGTAAATAGATATGAGTGGAGATGCATCACAAATGCATAGGATACCATAAATATAAAACTGTTACTGCAGAGAATTAGATATTGTGTATCAGTGATTAAATTCAGGGAAACTGAGAAATTACTGGAGGTCAGCAGTCACATAATATTGGAAAACAGGCATTTTGATCATTTATAGGAATAAATTACACTGAATAGACTAGAGTTTTCTATTAATATACCAAAAAAGCTGCAATTTAGGAATGAGGACAATGAAATCCTGTATTAAGAACTATCCTAAAACCACATTCTAAATTAAAATACTAACCTCAAAAGATAATGCTCAGACATAATTAATTTTCTATCAGAAGATTATTTAATACATTTTAAAATTAAACAAATCCAGAATATTAAAGTTATAGTCTTCTTTGATGTCCTTCCTATTGTCTAAAATATGATTTATAAAGAAGCATTGAGAAATGACCTAAAATGATAAAAAATATCATGAGTGAAAACAAATTCATAAAGTGTAGAGGTATTGAAATTGGAGAAGACTTTAAAATAACTACTATATGGGTAAGATATAGATAATAAAGATATAAAGGACGAGAAGATATGATGAGTGAAGAGAAAAGACTATTTGTTGGTAGATATACAAACACATTAAGGAAAACCAGGTGGGAATTCTAGGAGAGAAAACTATGAGAAATTGGGGTTGGATATGTTATACAGAGACAGAGCACTTGCTGAGATGAGCAGAAGCCTGGGTAACATATCCAGCTTTGTAAAAGAGAAAAGAAAGTTTGGTATAATGCCCTTTGCTGGCCATCCCAGCACTCAGAACATAGAAGGTCAGAAGTTCAAGATCAGCTTTAGCCGTATAGTATATTTGGTGCCAGCCTGGTCTACATGATATCCTCAAAACCATGAACAAAAGCAGAATGCAGAAAGAGAAGAAATTAAAGATAAAAATAAAATATGAGAAATAAAATGAAAATGCTGTTGTGTAGGTATCTTAGAATAATTTAAATCAAAAATTAAACAGAAGGGAAATAAAATGTTGGGTAAAAGATTAATATACAAAAGGGGAAAAAGACTGAAAATATAAGAACAGAACCCTGGGCACAATTTCATATTTGTGTGGTAAAATCACTGTTTACCAAACTATCCTTTTATGTGATGCATACTATGAGATAAATAACATTCGTGCATAATTTTAGTTGGAATGATAGAATAGATTTTTGTTAACTAATGAAAAAGATGTGCAAGAACCTAAACAAGACCACACACACACACGGACAAAAACATAAACACAAAATTTTCATACAGAAGCTATAATAGTGCTAGGGAAAGCACTTGTCTTGCAAGCATGAGTACCTGAGTTCAGATTCTTAGGAGTGTAAAACTGGATATGATAAATTTTATCTGTAATCATAGTGCTCCGATAGAGAGATAGGAAGTGAAGCAGAACATTTCTAGCAGCTTGTGGACCAGCTAGTCAGCTACACTCAGTGGTGAGCAAGAGACCTTCCCTCAAACAAGGTGGAAGGTGAGTAATGACACCCTAAGTTGTCTTCTAACGTACACATAGATGCTGTGGACCTTGCACATCCACCCTCACATACATATGCAACATTTTTTAAAGCTGTAATAATCAATTCATGAAGTGAATATTGGAAGGAAAACCTTTAATTCTTTCCTAGAGTAAGGATAGGTTATAAAGACAAAAAAGATAAACCTAATAGCCAATTTCTCCTTAGAAACAAGCATGTGTATAACAAATCAGTAATTCAATTGTTGAACGGACAAAATATATTTTAAAAGGTCATAATTCATCAGTCTTCTCTCCAATGTGACACTATCAAAATCATATACATACATATATATGTGTGTATATATATTTCATTCAAAATGATTCATTAAAATTGCTTCCCAAAGCTAAAAGTTATAAGCATTTTCAGAAAAACCATACATGTAGTCATATATTTTTCCAATAGATCTGAAACATTATTTTAAAAAATGTAAAAAAAAATTCTCTAGGCCAAACAGATAAAATGCTAGAGAGAAGCATAGATTAAAAGAAAGTAACAAATGAACATGGCAAAATGAATCCTTCAATGAATGTAAATTAGACATTTTCATTATTTCAAAATATACTCATATAGAACATAAGCGAATGTTATGGTATTGTGTGATTTGTTACATGCAAAAACTAAACATGTAAAAATGACAGCAAAGAGCACATGGAGGAAGAAATAGAAGCATATTGGTTGAAAATTTGCAAACATTTATTGCTACACTATTTTTTAAAGTAGACCATAGAAAACAAATAAACATTACAAATCTTAGAAGAAGATTTATGTAAAACTGTGTATTGTTATGTTTATGTTACATTATCTACAGAATAAGTACAGAGACTAAATAGAATTCTTGAAACAAAAGAAGACAGGAAATGGAGATAGAATAAAACATAGTAGGAAAGCTTGAAAAAACAGCATGACTACAGGCACAAATCCAATAATAGCAGTTAATATATCAGGGGAAATTGTAACAAATACTATCTTATAAGCAGATGGTAAGAAACATAATGCAACTAAATGTTTTCTATAAGGAGATGTTAAAGCATGAATTGATGGGCAATATAAAGGTAAATTTATGTTGTTTAAAATCTCATGTAAACACTAAATATAAAGAACCTGGAGTAGATATGCTAAATCTGAAAAAGATCTTTTAAATAGTTTATTTATTTGCAAGCAGAGAGAAACAGAGATAGTGTATCTGGGGACACCAGGACTTCTAGC
Source organism: Orientallactaga sibirica (assembly GCA_036365145.1). NCBI lineage: Eukaryota > Metazoa > Chordata > Mammalia > Rodentia > Dipodidae > Orientallactaga > Orientallactaga sibirica. The sequence continues at coordinate 17,526,449 of JAEOAD010000034.1, forward strand.
CACTGCAACAAACTCCAGATGCATGTACCACTTTGTTCATTTGGCTTTACATGGGTTCTGGGAAATCAAACTTGGATCATTAGGCTTTGCAGGCAAGCATCTTAACGACTGAGCAATCATGCACTATCCTCCTATCGAGGGAAACATTGTTTTATGTCAAGTGATATTGCAGATAAAAAAAAATATATTTCCTTGTACAAGAGTTAATTCATCAAGGCAACATAAGGACTTTCCTAACAAAAATTCTAGACAAAATTAAAAAGAGAAACAAAATTTTGGTCAATTTTTCAGGTTTTAGGGTGAAGTAGATGTGTCAGTGGGATACACATTATTACTTTACACAGAATGGAATAAGTAAATAAGTCAGATATTGAGTCATGAATATATTTTAAATAGTTGACTTCAAACATAGAATGTGCTGTAGTGTCAATTTACTTGGTTAGAAACCAATAACAACAATACCTTCAAAGTCTTATCATAATATGGAAATTAAACACATGGTTCTATACCAATTATCATTTTAAAAGTATGCACCAATATGTTGAAATATAACTTGAGTTGAAAGACATTAAAAACACAATAAATGAATTATGACAAAGAATAAGAATGTTCAGAGTATAAATTTTACCTTAAATATTTAAGTAGAAAAGCATATAAATTAAATAACATAAACAACATCAATAGTCAAGTTTGCATCACTATAATAAAGCAAAGACACAACTCTTCAGGAAGAAAAAAGAAAATTTTCTTGGCTCTTGGTCTATAAGTTCAGGTTCAAGATCACAGGCACCCACTGGTTTGGAACTCTACTTGCTGAAGTACTTGCTGGAATGAGTGTGTACATCTTAAGAAATTAAGCAGAGAGACATTGAAAGACTGACCCACTATTCTTCATAGATGTGCACTAAGTACCCAAATGACCATCTATAAGATCCCACCTCTTAAAGGCCCACAACACTTCTCAGAGTCCTCATCTTGTGTACCAAACCTTGATATGAAACCCTTAAAAGAACACTTATCCAAAGCAGGGCAGGATCTAATACTAGAAACAAGGGAAACACAGGAAAAAAATAACATGTAAATTCATAAAATTAATGATACATTGATAAAAATTAAGACAAAATTTAAAGTTCAAGAATGGAAAAAGTAGAGACAATATTTTTTCATTGGAAGATCAAGAAAAGAAACAAAAGAAAACTGCTTTGCATTGATCAAAAATAAAGCACACAAAACATGCATAAAATATGCAAATGAAAGAGAAATTATAATAATACAGGCCCTATATTATTTAAACATAAATCAATAAACTCTTATAAGTATATTTCTATGAAGAATCACAGTTCATGTGAAATGGCTATCCAGCTCAGGTACAAAATGGCATATATTGGATCAAGACAAAATTGAAATCATGAATAAAAGTTAGTAAATAAAAAATAAACAAGTTATATTTTCATTTTTATTAGATATGGACATATTTAGCATGTAAATACATGTTGGTAACATAATTTCCTTCCTCCCTGCCACTTTTCTGAAGAGGCCTTCCTCATTTGGGCTGCAGGTCAACCCCATGGAGATTGTGGTTCATGAATTAGAGGGCAGGGGAGAGGCAATGTCTCTGTGCAAAATGTCCCAACTTGTGGCTCTAACAATCTTTCTGCGCCCTCTTCTGCAAAATTCCCTGGGCCATGCTGGGAGCATTTAAAGTCTACTTTAGTGATCGCCACCTAGGAGTCTCTGGTTTGATAGGTGTTGAGTGACCTCAGTCTCTGTCTCCTTCACCCTTGTTCTGATATCAGATTCACTAAGAAAGCAGCATTTCTTTTATCAAAAGAACACTGACTTTCTAGGCCTTTTGAGTGAGAATACATGGATGAACAATGTGAAAATTTTTAGTGTGAGATGATGCCAATAATAATAAAATTACCTGAACAAAGAGAGATTGATAGCAACTTTTCCATTTTTTACCTGAGTTCAGAAAAATTATAATAAACACTTAAGATGGACTACAAATATAACAAATTAGCATATATGTCTCACATGCATGCATCCCTGGGTTCAATGTGCAGGGAATATATACACAAAGTGTGGTAGTACACACCTGAAATCTCAGTTGTGATGTGGAGACAGGAGTGGCAGAAGTTCAAAGTCAGCCTCCAGTGCAAACCAAGTTGTGGTCATCCTGGGATCCATTAGACCCTTTGTATAAATAAATCACTAAAACCCCCCATAAGTAAGTAATGAAATATTTTTAAAGAACAGAAAGACATTATAATGAATAGAAATTTTAGAAACAGTCTATTTTAAAATAGGTATGGAAAAGTCTTTGGCAAAACATTTGAAAACTCCCAAAAATGTAAATCAAAAATTTGAAATAGATTGATAAAATGTAGTTGACCATGGAATCCGAGGTTTTATTAACATTTAAAACATGAACCAGGGGTTAAAGAGGGTTTTAGTGGACAAGGCACTTGCCTGCAAAGCCTAATGATCCAAGTTTGATTACCCAGTACCCATGTACTTTAGATGCAAAAGGTTGGGCATGTGTTTGGAGTTTGCAGTGGCTAGAGGCTGAGATATGTCTATTCTTCCTCTCTCTCTCAATTAAAAAATATGTTAAACAATTATATATAAAAAATGAACCAAAACAATTTGTCATATCAATACAAAGAGAAACATCAAATATAGTCCATAATAAATGCAGAAAATGGTTTAATAGAAGTCTATTCTGAAATTAAAAGAAAGGCTCTCAGGAATGTAAATGTAGTCAAAATATTCCCTGAATTATAGAGATGTTTCATGGTTTCAAAAATACATTTAAGGGCTGGAGAGATGGCTTAACAGTTAAGGTGTTTGCCTACAAAACCAAAGGATCCTGGTTCTACTCTCCAGGACCCACGTAAGCCAGATGCACACGCATCTGGAGTTCGTTTGCAGTGGCTAGAGGCCCTGGCATGCCCATTCTCTTTCTCTCCCTTTCTCTCTCTCTCCCTCTCTTTCAAATGAATAAATAAATAAAAATGTATTAGAAAATGCATTTAACTGTGATAAAATGAAAGAGATCTTTAAATGTTAGGGATAGACAAATGTTTCTTAATTGATAGCATATTAAATTTTGGAACTCATATAAATAATTAACCATATTGTTTACAGAATTTAAACAAACCTTGATACTTGTTGTAAATTTTTGAATTGTGTATACTTGCCAGTAGAAAGTATTACAAACATTTTACACTCAATAATACAAACAAGCAACCCTAAATGTTTGGAAATTATGTAAATGAACTGCTTTGAAAAGAAAATAACAATAAATTCCAACATCAGTTGTAATGAAGGAAATTATTTTGAAATCACAACAAAGTACTATCACACACCAGGAATAAGTAAAAGTAAAGAAACTGGCAATCTCACATGTTGACTATAATATGTAATAACTGGAAGTTTCTAATAGGATTGAAAATTGTCCTCTGAATGAATTTTTTTCTATAATCTCTCATAATGTTAAACATTATGTAACCTTATGAACTGGAAGTTGATATCCTCAGTGCCACAGTAAATGATTCATAATACAAAAAAACCCCACAAAAATGCACATACATCTACTCTATCAGAAATAGCCATAAAATTAAAATATTCAATAATTAACTTTCATGAATGTACCAAGTTATTATATATCTACACAATGATATATACCTGAACTACAAAAATAATTATTCAAAATGCACAACCTGAATTTGCTTTACAAATACACCCAACATAATACTATTTATTCTATATTCTTCTATTTATGTGAAGTTATAGAATACTCAAATTTATTTGCAACAGAAAGATCTCACATTTACCTAGCACTATTAGGAGAGTATGTGCCCTGAAAAGGACATGTGGTAATACTGAGTGGTGGTGACAGAAGTATTGTTGTTTTTGGTAAAGTGGCTTTATCAGGCTTTTCAGTCTATCTATTTAAAATGTATTACTTTGTTATTTGTAAATTATATCTCCATTAAATTAATGAGATATTAAATATAAGGTACATATGTGTGTGTGCTATGGATAAATAAGTTATGTGGTAAGTGAAATAAAATATGATTTAATCCTATATTAATATCTTGTGAATTAGGAAATCCAATTTGTGCATGAAGCATTATTTCTTCATATTACCTTAAAAGTATTTGTGTGGGTTCTTTTCCATCCACAGAACCCCAACTTCTTACCACCATCACTAGATTTAATCCTTTCCAGCAGTCAAAGAGCAGGGATGTGGATAGTAATAGAACAAACTCTATAACACACTGTGTAATTGAAATGGACCATAATCACTAATATTAAAGACAGTGAATCATTGTAATAGAGCTGTGTTCAGCAAACAATGAAAAATTATGTGCCAGAAAAGCTAATGCTGGTTTTAAAATGAACAGAAATGAAGTGAAATGAAACCTCACTTGTTATTCACGAAGGTCAATTTAACGTGATTATTTTTCCAGCATCACAGCTTTGTGATTACTGTTGTATACCTGAGTGATATTTTATAAACTAATAAAAGTATAACATAACCAGCTGGTGATGGTTTTGTTTAGAGGCAAGTCTAAATGCTCCCCTAACCAGCATCCAAGCTAAACACCACACAGATTGCAATACCAACAAGGGAGCATGATACACTCAGTCTCTGAGGAAAGAGACATACAAGCATGGGTAACTCTTGGGTGAAGTGTTACATTTATAAACCAGCTTTCTCTGGCTTAACTTGATTTCTCATGAATTTGCCTTTAATGCAACTCTGTTTTGCATAATCAAAGAGAACACTGAAATGAGATCCTTACTTAACATGGGATGCATGCTGACACTGCAACTTGCTGATAATTTCAAATAAAGCTTTGAAATTACACACACAGAAACTTATATAAATGGTAATTAACATATGCTAAATCAATTTCATCCCAAACCTAAAGAATCCAGTCTTTCAGTGGCAACTGAGTTGGTAAATGAAAATTTCCATTTCATTTGAATTTTGCAGGGTCTCAATAGATTTTTTTCAACAAATTTATTTCGTTTCAATGAAATTAATCCCATTTTGTGCTTATCTCAATTTTAATTTTACTGAAATCCCAAAGAGACAAATTAGTAAGGTGGCAGAGCCTTGCTGAGTGCCTTCATTAGCTAAGCGCTAATAACTTCTTTCAGCACCACGGATAGCGCCTGACATCACAATTCAAGCTTATCCAAAAGCTAATTATTTTCCCTGTTATAAAACAAAGGTTCTATATCAAAGACCCATAATGCGACACAGTACACTTTCTAGATGCACTGATTTGCAAAATAAATCAACTGTGTCAGGGAGGAATTTAAGCAGAAATTACAACAAATTGCAATTATCCTTGCAATGGTACACTATTTAAATACCTTGTCAGTTGTTCATGGCAAGATGGCAGCCACGCCATTCTGAGGGCTGAGCATCAAGGATGAATTCTCATTTGTCACAGTAATAAAAATGTACCCTTTTGTTCTTTAAAGTTATAGATTCTATTATAGTGTAGTTCATGAATATTTAATAATGCCATAGTAGGGAGACACCTCAGGACTGGTTATAGATTGTAATAAGTTTAATACACACACACACACACACACACACACACACACACACACACACATCTATTGATTTTAGGAAGTTGTGATTTGTACTGTATCTTCCATTCAGTGGATCTGATTTCTTAAACAATATATAATGTGTATAACCACAAGCATTTCATTCCCAGAGGCTCAGAAACTTTCCTTTTGATCATACAATGTCCTTCAAAGATAAATAAAAAAAGAGAAAACAGACCAAGGTTTACTGAACTGAAAATTATACTCGATGCTAACTAGCACCCCTCAGAACTTCCCAGTGGATTCATGTATACAATGCTTCAGAAATAAAATAAACTTGAGGCAGATAATAATGTTCTGTCTTTCTTCTTTCCAAGACAGAAGCTGATAATTTGGAGCAATGCTTGCATACATTGATGTCTTTAGGGTGAGCTTTTTAGAGTCCTGTTGCAGTTCAGCCCATACTGAAAGTCAAGGTGAATAAAATCCTAGAAGCATATGATGCCTCTCAGATGGGCAGCATACAACCCAAGAAAGTCCCGAGTATGTTCAAATAATTACAAATATTCTTCATACCTGATAAAATGTGTTCTGGTAACATGAAATATTTAATTTCCCCTTTGATCATTTGGTTGTCCCTTTTTGCATCATCTTACACACCTATTCCATTTATTCCCCATTAAAAAAAATCTTCAAGTCAATGAACTGTCATTTGTAATTTTTTTCTTGTCTCCACTTTGAGCTTGACCTACCAAACCTATTTTCCATATTACTATTAGCTGTTTGTTTTCTTCACCACATTCTCTCTTCTTTTAACTTTTCTTGGTTTGTTTCTAAGTTGTTTATCATGAAATATTTCATTATGTGCCAGGCAGAAGCAGGCCCCTTGAGTTGACTTGCTATTCCAGGCTCACACACCTTATTGAGTTATTTTCTTTGCTGCAATCAGTCTTTAAATACAATCTAGTAAAGATACAGCAATGATTTTTGACAACCTGACCTTTCTCAGCTTTCTTACACTTGTTTAATTAGGTACTACGTGCAGCTGTGACTTGATCTTTACAGTTTTCCTCTGGAAAAAAAAGAGAGACATTGTTTAAAGAAGGTCAGATTTGGCAGGTTTTCTAGTTACTTCAGGAACTGACATTGGAGACTTGGAAGGCTAAAGGGCTTGGGAACTTGATACAGATTTTCTTAAACATAATATAAAATGGATTTTGAAAAGAGCTTTTGAGTTCAAGAATAAAATATGAAGTAAAGAGCTTTTCACTTCCGGGTTGACAGCCTAAAGTTTTAGCTAGTCATAACTCTAAAAGTAATATTTTTGGTCCATATTTGATTAATCATAGAAAAAGCTTGGAAATTTAACAGAGAAAAATTTAATATCAAGTAACTAAAGAGAAAAAAGTCATTTTGGTGAAAATATAGCAAACAATAGGGAGGGTAAGCCTTCGTACACCAGGGGAGAAAGAAGGTACAAGTATATCCTTTTCAGACTGCATCCTAGAACACAGTAAAGGTAGAGTCTGAAGGTATGGACATAAATAAAAACTTAGTTAAAAACTTAAAACTGATAAAGTCTTTGCATTGGAGTCATTTTCATACTTGATTTTAATTCTTCATTTCTGTAATTTTTAACAAATATTTATTTAATATTTATTTGCAAACAGAGAGAAAGTGTGAACAGGCACATATGCATGCATGCAAGAGTGAGACAAAGAGAGAAATTGAGAAAGAGAGAGAGAATGGACACAACAGGGACTCTTGTCACTTCAAGAAAGCAGATACATGTAGTGCTTTGTGCAACTGGCCTTATGTGGGTACTGGAAAATTGAACCTGAGACATCAGGCTTTGTAAGCAAGTGTTTCTGACTACTGAGCCATCTCTCAGACTAATTTCTATAATTTTAGTTAGCATGTGGATAGATAAATAACATTAAATATTTTTATATATTAAAATTTTTGTCTGTAATTTATGACTTATTATTCTGTTTATTTAATGAAGTTGGATGATTGGTCCAGTCAAGCATAACTAAGAACAAAACTCCAATGCATAGGGAGATTTTCCTGCCCAAATTTCCATGTTTTTTTAATCTGTTATTAGGCACTGATTTTATTTAAAAAAAATTTTGATCATGTGTAAAACATCTAGCAACATCTAAAAAAAAAAAAAAAATCTATTGTATTATACTACCTATGGAAACACAATTACACCCACCTTTGGCTGTGTCCTAATCCATGGTCTGTTTGCATGACCACCATTTTTCTTTGCTGTATCAGATATATCTTGATTTTTTAATTCCACTTTACATTGTGCATAATAAAAAATAGAAAAGCTCTATATCATGCCACAGAAAATGCTGATGTTCCAGGAGAATCAATCGAATTTCAGTTAATTCAATTCAGTAAGTATTTTTATTGCATGCTTATCTTGTAATCAATCCTATGATTGAGTTATGAGAGAAACAGAAAAAAATGTTATGTTTTCTGCCTTATAGGAATGTAATATTTCATTGTAATAATGTGATACTGACATATGCCACATCTCAATAAAACTATAGAATGGTTACTGATTATATTCCATGAGGAGAAATCCTGTTATACAATTTCAAAGCAGAAGGAATGCAATAGTAGATGAATTGGTCATGAAACAATATACAGAAAATGCTGGAGTTCAATATGTGACCTGAATGATGAAGAAAATATGGCTAGACAGATGTTGAGAGAAAGTAATTTCTGTCTGTATTAAAGATTCAGTAGTGGAACTTTCATACAATACACACAGTACAGAAGGAAAACATCCTTCCCTGGAGAGAAAAGTGCATTTGAAAAGGGAGAGAATGTTCTGTGAGTTTTGCAACAATTTAGAGCATTCCTTATAAAGTTAGTTAACCCATGGAAATAAATGACATATGCATGTGTTTTAAATTCAGCACATTAGTCATGTAACTAGAAAAGACTGAAAAAAAGCACATATTCTTCAATGATGGCTTGTCAAAATGTACCAAGGTAGATTTCTACAATGGGACAAAAGGGCAGGATGAATAAGAAAAAAAATATATATATATAATATTCGTAAAGAAAATGGCATATTTCTAAAAAAGGTTAAGTAGGACAAAGACTATGTTGATCAGTATTTCATGTACCCTACATGAAAAAAAAATTGTTTTTGAGGTAGGGTCTCACTGTAGCCCAGGCTGACCTGGAATCCACTCTGTATTCTCAGGGTGGCCTTGAACTCACGGTGATACTCCTACCTCTGCCTCCCAAGTGCTGGGATCGAAGGCACATGCCACCACGCCCATGACAACAGACATGAAAAAGTACACATATGCAGAGAAATGATGAAAGTTAAATCACATCAAATGAAAATAGCTAATTTAAAGATCCAGTAGGAAATTATTGGCAAGCACTTCTGGAGAAACATACCTTTTTAGTGTAGTTTTGTTTGTGTTTAGAGACAGGGTCTTTCTTTGTAGTCCAAGCTGGCCTCACACTCCTGATACTTTGCTTTAGATCTTCAAGTGCTGGAATTGCAGGCATGTGACACCACACCTGCATATTCATTCTAAATAACAAACTATTCAAATTAATTTTCAATCATTTTTATCTTAGAAATTTAAAAGGAGATTGAATACTGGTAAGAATTTTTTTTCCAGTATGTCCTATTCAGTTTTGTTTTGTTTTTTTATTTGGTGCATGTTCTCCCCCTTTTGTCCTTACTTTCAATTCCTTATTTAAGACACAAAACTAAAAAAGGAGACAGATGATGATATTTGAGATTTCATCAACTATAAATGCTTTTGCAAGTCAAAGTAACAATAAACAGTGTAAAACATAAGGAAATCAGACAACTCATTAACAGAGTAAAATCTCAATTAAAATACATGAAGGACTGGAATAGACATTTCTCAAGAGAAAAAGTAGAACTGGCTAACAGTTTATGCAAAGATGTTCTCCATCCCTGTCAGGGGAACAGGGGAATGCAGAATAATCCCACCATGAAACATTATTTTGTTTCTGTTAAAGAGACTAATAACAAGAGTTATTAGCAAATATTGGTGAAGTCTTGCACACTAACTGTGCAGATGTGAATTGGTCCAGACATTATGGAAAGGGGGATGGATTTTCCTTTAAAAATGATGTTTAACATTTTGTCTGCCAAATAATCTAGCATTCTTTTTCCTGTGTAGACATCCAAAAGGAATTGAGATGTGATCATCAGAGAGATAACTGCATCCTATATTAATTTTTATCATTGCAGCATATTATGAAATCAGTGAAAATATGAAGAAAAGTTGAAGGTAAAGTTGTGTGTGTGTGTGTGTGTGTGTGTGTGTGTGTGCATGTGTGTTTGTGCATGTGTAAGAAGAAAATCATGGAGCACATTGTTCTAAATTAAATAAGCCCAATATAAAGAGAGATAAACTGTATACATGTCACTTTGAATTTAGAATGAAATATGAACTGGGCATGGTGACTCATGCCCTTAATCCTAGCCCTTGGGAGGCAGAGGTTGGATGATCACTGTGAGTTCAAGTCCACCATGAGAACAGTTAGCGAATTCCAGGTCAGCCTAGGCTAGAGTGAGAACCTACCTCCTAAAACCAAAAAGATAAAAAGTACATAAAATGAACTATGAAAAGCAAAGACTCATTACAGGTGTATGGATTGGAGAGAAAGAGAAATTAAGACATATTGATAAAACATATAAAGATTTTTATAGTCATTATATATTCAATATATTAATTATCTGTAAGATATGTAGCTAGCATTTTTCCTTTCATTATTAAAGCTATCTGTTCACTCAATTAGTATTTCCTTTCCTTTTTAAGTTCAAAAAATTCCATTTGTCAATTCTTTGTTTTATTACTTAAGCCTTGGTCCTTTTTTGAATATGAAGAACAAATGACATATGAAAAAAATCACTGAACATCCATAGCCATGAGAAAAATGCAAATTTAAAATAGTTTTGAGATTCCTTCTCAAACCAATGACCATCATTACAAGTGCTGGAAAGGATGTAAAGGAAAGGGAACATTCATACACTCCCAGTCAGGAAGGGGCAAATTCTTGTAGCCATTGTAAAATAAGTATAAAAATTTCTGAAAAAAAAAACAAATAAATATTGAATTGCTCTATGATAAAGAAGAGAATCTTATTTGGAAGGTAAGTTTAAAAAAACTCAATTATAAAGGAAAACAGATTTAAGTGATATGATAAATGAAATATTTAGATGTTCAAACATTAGGAGGATACCGTGAGTTCAAGGCCACCCTGAGACTCAGTTAATTCCATTCAAAAAGTGAGACCCTACTTGAAAAACCAAAAAAAAAAAAAAAAAAAAAAAAAAAAAAAAAAAAAAATTCAAAAAATACACACACAAAGAGGAAAGGTTAATATGCATTGTATGTTCAATAACACCTTTCCAGTTTAAGAGAGATTTAAAAATCTGAGTCTGATTTGATGCTTTACTGTTAGCCAAAAGTTGGAGGTGGCCGTGTGACAAGAAATACAGGAACATGTAAAAACTAAATGCAACATCTGATTGAATGCCATAAAGTAAACAGAAAACAGTCCTACAACCACGAGGGTTGAGCTGTCAATAACCAAAATAAGTTTGTGAGGTGTTTTTGTTGGTTTTGTTTTGATTTTTTTTTCCTATTTTGTTTATTTTACTTTGTTTTCTCTTCCATTCTTTACTCACAAGTTGTAGAACAGAACTTAATCAAATGAAATCTGGGTTTTAAACTTCTGAGACACAAATCAGAGAACCACATAATGTAACTAAGTTAGTTCAGTAAACATTCAATGGAAAAATGGAATGTTTTGCCTGTGAAGCAAACTGGCTTATAAAAAGTAGAATGAGGGGCCGGGTGTGCTGGCGCACGCCTTTAATCCCAGCACTCGGGAGGCAGAGGTAGGAGGAAAAAAAAGTAGAATGAGGGGTTGGGGAGATGGCTCAGCAGTTAAAGGCACTTGCATGTAAAGCCTGCCAGTCTGGGTTCGATATTCCAGCCACCAGCATAAAGTCAGAATGTTGTTTCTTTGCAACAAACAGCAAGAGGCCCTGGGTGTGCCACCACCACATGCAAATGAATATTTTTTTAAGAAATGGGAATGTAATATTTGTTTAAAAATACTTGATATAGAAGAACATGGTAGGTTTTATTTCAGAAATACAAATAATTTGAGTCAGAGACTCAAGAGTTTGATTGAACCTGCTACACAGTATGCAGATGAAATAGATCCTGCAGAATGATCAGATGTGAGGAGAGGGATGAATAGAAGTGAAGAATGTAGGTGGGCCATGTTGACTTCAGTGTAATAGAAAGATGGTGGTGAAGAACATGGAAAATTTGAAGAGACAGAGTGGTTGGTCAAGGACAAAGTTGTGAGTGACATACAGGCATACTTGAGGTATGTGTCATGGTTGAGATGCCTGGTAGAAACAAAAGAGCATGTCAGACTTGTTGTAAAACAGATGGTACTTATCTGAATAATATTAACATATACCAAAGTAGATGGATTTATGAACACAGGTTTAATTAAAGATAGCTCCTAGGGCTACAGAGATAGCTTAGCAGTTAAGGCACTTGCCTGCAAAGCCAAAGGACCATGGTTTGATTCCCCAGGACCCACGTAAGCCAGATGCACAAAGTGGCATGTGCATCTGGAGTTTGTTTTCAGCAGTGGGAGGCCTGATGGGCCCATTCTCTCTCTCCCTCTCTCTCTCTCTCTCAAATAAATAAATAAATAAATAAATAAATAAATAAATATAAAATTTTTAAAAATGACAACTCCCAGGAATAAACTTGGAGATAGTTTGCAGAGATCTCTTGGATATGGCCTGCCTAATGCTTGAATGGGTTGTATGCATTTCTTTCTAAGCCTTGTTTAATGACTTACCTCATTGGTGACTCAATGTTAGTGAGAATACTTAAGACATGGTTCTAAGAAAACACTATACATCAGACCCTCCTCTTATCTAGCACAGTACTGAATTTGGAGCACAACTTTCTGTGTGTGAATTGTGTGTGTGTGTGTGTGTACACATGTGGTATATGCAGATGAGTGCACTTTCAAGTGTCCTCCTCTATCACTCTTCTATCTTATTTCCCTAAGACAGAGTCTTTCCCTGAACCTGGAGCTTCTCCCAGTTTTCAGTTTGATTGGCTGATCAGTGTGACCTCCTGTTTTTGTCCCCCTCAGCACTTGAGTTCCAGGCATGGGCCACCATGCCCAACTTTTTTATGTGGGCACTGGGGATTGAATTTAGGTCTTCATGCTTCCATTGAGCCTTCTTCCCAGAATGTTCAGGGACTTTAAGAAAATTAAGTATGGGCTGGAGAGATTGCTTAGTGGTTACGATATTTGCCTGCAAAGCCAAAGGACCCAGATTCAATTCCCCAGGACCCATGTTAGCAAGATGCACAAGAAGGGCACACACATCCGGAGTTTGTTTGCAGTGACTGGATGCCCTGGAGCGCCCATTCTCCCTCTCTCTCTCTCTTTCTCTGCCAGATAAATGAATAAATAATAAAATAAAATATTTTACAAAAAGAAAAGTAAACGTGATAAAAGTTCAAAATAGTAATTACACAAGATATTTTATTGTCACAAAAGAAATTACATATAATGTTGGCGTCCATTGATATAAATAATTGGAGTGTTCTGAGAAAAGTATGAATGATATGGTAAGTATGAATTTGTCATGAATAAAAGAAGTCATATTTAATAAGTACTTGCCAAATGGCTGCTGTCTTTCTATGGCCATTGTTCTGTGTGTGCATAAGCGGGAAAGACAAAGAGGGGCAGTAATTTATGTCATCTCTGATCTCTCGTTTTTGTGCAAGGACCTTAATCCTATCTGATTAAGGCATCACCCTTTGATGCCAACTTATGTTTATCACCTCTGTAAATGTCCTATGCCCAAGGATGTCACATTGGGGGTCAAAGAATCAGGATATGAATGTGAGGGTGTCACAATACTGTTAATAACATACATTGATTACTAAAATCAGAAAGAAAAATGCAGACTATTTCAAATAGTTTTTTTTTTCTTTTTCTTTTTTGGTAGCACAGAGAAAGCCTCTCCTATGAGGGTGATTGAACAGTGAGGGATGCGAGAAAGTAGGTTAGGAAGCACATTCTCATTTGTGAAAAAAAAAAAAAAATCCAGAAAATAAAAAATATTGCAATGTCTCTGATGAAGTTGTGAGTTGGATGTGTTTGAAGAAAATCCAGAAAACCAAGATAGATTACAGAAAATGATCTATTTAAAAAATTTAACTAAGCTTAAATATTTACAAACATTCTGCAACTTCCTAGGTCACACAGTACTAATGATGTAAACTGTGAGGAAGAGAGTAAAGCATGGGGTAAGCATGTAGCTCAGCTGGTAGAGTGCTTGCCTAGCACGGGCAAAGCCCTGGTTTTTATCCCTAGTACTGCATAATACCACGTGTAGTAGTGCACATCTGTAATGAAAGCATGACCAATGAAAGTAGAGGAGAAGAACATCCTTGGCTACACAGTTATTTAGAGCCCAATCTGGAATACATGACTCGTGTCAAAAGATAAGTTAAAATAAATAAAAGACAACCAACAAACAACATAAAAGACATTAAACACAATTTCTATGTTGAAAAAACTTCTCAAGAGAAAACTAATATAACAATTCAATGATATGTAAAATAATTTTCAATTGAAGGCAGTTTTTTAAATTTATTTTTATTTTTATTTATTTATTTGCAAGCAGAGAGAGAGAGAGAGAGAGAGAAGGGAGGCAGACACAGAGAGAGAATGGGCAAACCAGGGCCACTAGCCACTGCAAATGAACTCCAGATGGATGCGCTCCTCGTGCATCTGGCTTACGTGGGTCCTGGAGAATCAATCTGGGATCCTTTGGTTTCGCAGGCAAACACCTTAACCACTGAGCTATCTCTCCAACCCTGAAGGCAGTTTTATAGAGTTAACTTAGGATATCTTCTGAGGTTATCTTCCCTACTAGTCCATAAATGTTTAGGTTTGAGGAAATTACCTCATGTTCCTAGAGCTCTAATTCTAATTTATAAATGATCATGTTAAAATTATATTTATCATAAGCTGGGTTGAATATCACTTAGTGTAATTGAAGTAAACGCCATTGTAAAAGATATGCACTCAATATTTTAGAGTGTTTGTTCAGAATATGTAATCCTTGGTGCAGATTGGCATTCCACCAATCTAATCATGATTAGAGAAATTTTACCTGAAACACATTCTAAAAACACCAGATCAAGTTTCCATAAAACTGTCAAGTTCATAAAAAGGAAAAATAAATCTGATATTGTCACAACTAAGATTATAAGGACATATACTATTACATATTTCAGAATGTCCTAGATGGAATCCTTAAGAATGAAATTGGCATTGGGAGAAAATTGAGGAAATATGAATGAAACAAGAATGTTAATAATGACATTTCAATATTGGCATATTTAATAATGTGACAGAGAATCCATGCTAACATAGGCTAGGAAGGTATAAAATATGATCATATAGGAGGACAATATGTGTCAGCATTGTAATTCTATAAATATAAAATTAATTAAAAGTTTATTTAAAACACAGAGAATGACAATTTCAAAACTAGATATTAGGAGTATATAATAAAAATTTAAAGAAACATTAGTTCAGCATCTCTAAATTAGTTTTTTTTTTTTTTTAATGGAGGAGTAGCCTTTTAAAAGGCCCTAAGAAAAACAAATCATTTCTTTGGTCAAATAATAATTTTGATACAGGCTACATATTGTAAGAGCCTTTGGAGATACACAAAGAACATATGAATATTAAAGTCTCTAAGAAATCTTGCATAAGTGTATCAATGTCACATTGCTTACCATAACATTTCCCAAACTTATTATGAATTTTTAATTTTACTGTCACGTGTTCTAACATCTGTGGAGATCATTCTCTAGAACATACTTTGGTTAATGTATTTTATACAAGAATGTACACTCTTGAATTAGAAATGAGCCCCTATAGCCGGGCGTGGTGGTGTGCGCCTTTAATCCCAGCACTCGGGAGGCAGAGGTAGGAGGATCACGATGAGTTTGAGGCCACCCTGAGACTACATAGTGAATTCCGGGTCAGCCTGAGCCAAAGTGAAACCCGACCTCAATAAATAAATAAATAAATAAATAAATAAATAAATAAATAAATAAAAGACCCCCTATGGAGAAAATTTGAGGTATTCTAGAGTTGGAAGCTTTGCATAATGAGATGTGGCAGAATGAATTTGGAATACTGGCCTGCCAAAGAGAAGGCACAGATAAAGTGAAATATATGTTTCCTAAAATTTGAAGAAATAGGATGAAGACATTATGCATGGCTGAAGATAATGTAAAGAATTCACACAGTGAAAAGTTACACACACTTACCACATATTCTAATATGTGTAAGTCTCCTTAGGAGTTAGTTCTATGTCAGAATTCTTTTTGATAGGCATTGAAGTCCCAGTCACTGTATGTGTTCAAGCTAAAGTTGAATCATCCTCCATAAGATAATATGAAAAAGGAAAGTGTAAAGAAAAAGTAGATGAAGTTGGAGTAAATGATTTGCAAGATTGGTATAGGTTTTATTGGTTCACTCATTGTTCATCTGTTCAAAAATATTATAGGGTTTGCTACATGTTCATTCCTGCATTAATTTTCTGGAATGAAACATTGACCTCCGTGGTTCTCCTCATACTTATTAGAGGCTAATGAGAAATAAGAAAAAAAAATGAATGCAATGAAAGAATACAAAGAAATCCACATAGGGATTGGCAAAAGTTCTATGGAGAAATGCAATGATAGTTACTAGCACTTAGGTCATTCCATTTACCAAGTACCAACTGTATTGTCTCATAATCTTATGAATCATATTCTGTTACTGCAATTCTACTTCACCCTTGAAGACATTCTGGGAGGCAGAAGTTAAGCAACTTGCCCAAAATAAGTCATTCATTTAGTATAAGTTGATATTTCTAAAAACCTTGGACTTTTAACCACTATAAACTACTATCTAAACTAAGTCTTAAAGAAGAGTTTGTGTGAGTGTGTGTGTGTGTGTGTGTGTGTGTGTGTGTGTGTATCTGAGAAAATGACAGAGCCAAAAGGGAAAAACAAGTAAATAACGAATTCAAGAGGAGAAAGTATGACTTACCCAGTCTGTACATACTGAAAAAATAGGAAGTATTTGTTAAATATAAAGTACTTTGAATTACACTTGAAATTATAATGCCTGACATTAGAAATAAAGCATGTCTCTTCTCCCTTTTGTTTTCCTTATCTTCATCCAGACACACATTTTCACACACACACAAACACACAGACATATATAAGGATATGCACATATATACACATGAATTTGAATTTGGGAAACTAAAAGCAGTACTATCTCTTTTAAAATCATATCTTCACAGAGCTAAGCTCAATTCTTCCTTTCTTATATACTCCTAGAAGTAAAGAAATTCTATCAGCTTATTTATTCCAGATTCCTGAAGCACCGAGGGTGTTGGGGGAGAAATTATCCAGGAAGCCCACCAAGGAGTGAAGGAGGTACCTACAGTAATGATATCACAGTCCCCAAGGTCTCTGGATGCTGAAACTGCACATTGAAATGATTGAGTGGCTGCAATAATTATGAAATTGGATACCACTCAGGCTTGTGGGTCTCTTTCACACAGTGATTCAGAATCTCTAAGATCATAAATTTTATCTAAAGGAATCATTTGGACTCAGGCAGGTGGCAGTGTTTAGAAATGCAGTAAATAGTCAAAAGGTTAGCTGGTATCCAAGGAACAAAATGGTGAGGTTGTGGACCCACAGACCCCTATCTTTCCTTTGTGAAGCACTTTAACATATTTTCTTTAGTCAATTTTCACTTGAGGGAGGCATTTCATTAGGGTAATTGTGTCTCTGAGATAAAGTGTCTTTTATCAAACAACCCTGTGCCACAGGCCCAGTCATTCTAATGTTTTTTTTTTTTTTTTTCCACCATAACACTGGCAACCATTGTCAAATTCCATATGTTATTTAGATCACTAGTCTGATTCTTCACTAGGGTATAGTGAACAAAATGGGAAATGGAACCTCTCTTCTCTATGCTGTTTGCCTTCTTTGAGAACCTGCAGCTCTGACTGGTCATGTCTGTGTTGTGTCAGCTTAAACACAAGGACACAGGCACAAACACAAAAGTCATCCTACACTGAGCCTCAGAACTGTCACTATCATTTTCACTACACTTTATTGGTCAAAGGAAGTTATCTGGCCAAGTCTCTAATTGGGAGTGAAGAAGTACATTTTGTTCAAGCTGGGAGGACACTGAAGACACAGATAGAAGAGGAACTAAGTTAGGGAGAGAATGAAGGATGTGAGGGCAATCTTTATCCAGAGTGGATAAGATGATCTCAGACCAGTAGGAGTGAAGGCAATGATAAACTTGAAGCATACCATGGGAATCTTAAGATAAAACAGAGTGGGGCAGGGACTAAAGAAGTGGATCAGTGATATAGTATTTGCCTGGCCTAGCAAACCAAATACCCTGATTTCAATTCCCAAATTCAATTCTGCATTTTTTCTCTCTCTCCTCCATTTATCCCTTCAGTCATACCTGGATTCACCTTTCCACTGGGGCCTTTAACCAGCTAGTAGCCTGAAGTATCCAGTCACAGGTCCCCTTGACCAGCCTTCTTGACTTTTCATCCTCCTTGCATCAAGCTCTGCCATTCTTATTCACACTCTTCTCCAAACAGAGTCTGTAGTAAAATATTCTCAATGAACCCACATACTGGCCTCAGAGTCTCTATCAAAACCCCGGGTCCTGACATATAGATCTTATAGTTGATAGATAAATAGATGGATAGTTCAATAGAGATTGAAATACTTGCCCATTCCCAACTCAGGTTAAATACCAAATGTGAAATCATTTCACCTAAAAAAATTGCAATAGATCTTTCTAAAAATGAGGGGGAAACTTCTTTAAGATATAAGCACAATAATACTTTAGTACCGAAAAAATCTTTCAAAATCTTAGTAAAATAAGTCAAAGATGGGCGATATGGTACATGCTTCAAATCCCAGTATTTGGGAAGCTGAGGCAGGTGGGTAGAGTTTGAGGGTAGACTGGAATATTTGGAGTGACCCTGTCTTAAGAAACACACAAAATATCTAAAAATTAAAACATAGTGAACTTCTGAAGTCTCTGGACTGTTTTATGTACTTTTCTTTTTCAGATGGATGCTGAATCTGAGGGGAGGATCAGCCTATTGCACCTCACCAGGACCCCAGCTGAAACCATAGAGTAATGGGGGAAATGGGCAAAAGTGCAGCTTTATCTGAAGGAGATAAACAGAGAACACTCAACTCCTACTAAACCAGATATCCAGATGACACAGAGGCTCCCAAAACCTCGTCACTGAAGTAGAACTAAAGTGAACCCAGCATGGCCCAGGGAAATTCATGGAAGAGGGAGCAAAAAGAGTGTTAGAGCCACAAGTTGGGTCATTATGCACAGAGACATTGCCTCTTCCCCATAACTGTTGGCTACTCCCATAATGCACAACCCACATTCCCTAATGAGGAGGGTCCCTTCGGAGGGGGAAAGACAGGGAGGAGCCTACCAAAGGCACCAAAATGAATGTAAAATTAAAATAAATTATATATATAATTAGAATCCAAGGAAGCCCTATGAATTGTAACTGGAGAATGGATGTTCAAAATCAATATGACTCTATTGGAATCTCTCCATAAGTTTTTCATGCATTTGTTGAGAAAATTAGACATTTTTCTGTACAAATGCTCATGATCTAAATATTTTCTTATTAATTATGTGTTGTTGAGCATTTTTCAGTGCTTGTTGTACACTGTATGAATTGTCACTTTAATGCAGATTGATCCACTTCTAGTTGATCTTTTGGCAAGCACAGAAAACAGTGTATTGATAGAGGGAATAACATGAAAGCATCACAATGAGTAGAAGAAAAAATTCTGAGTTAAAGCCAGTTTTTGGTCATTTTTTTGGCATGTGTCTTTGAAAAATTTATAATGTCTTCCCACAAATCAATTACGGTAGTAAAAGCATGGAAATACTAATGTTAGATACTGATGTGATATTAATAGACCAATGTTCTTCTTTTTATTCATATATCAAGATTGGTGAGTTCTTACTATTTTTTATGTTCCACTGTCTGAGCCCTTCATACACCAACCCAAGTCAGAATTTTTGAGATACAGGTGTCCATGTGCCCTTAAAAAATCCCTTTGTGTTGGGCATGGTAGCACATACCTTTAATCCCAGCACTTGGGAGACAGATGTAGGATGATTACCAAGAGTTTGAAGCCAGCCTGAGACTACATAGTGAATTCCAGGTCAGCCCGAGTTAGAGTGAGACCCTACCTTGAAAAACAAAACCAGCAAACAACAAAAAATTCCTTTTTGTGCTTATACTAAATTATTTTGAGGACCATCAAGTAAATTATAAACCCCTCTAAGGCAAGAACTATTTATTTATCCCATAATTCTTTTCTTTTAATACTTTATTTATTTGAGAGGGGGGCATTTAGATAGAAAGAGAGAATGGGCACACCAGGGCTTCCAGCAACTGCAAACAAACTCCAGATACATGTGCCACCTTTTGTATATGGCTTCAGTAGGTACTGGAAAAATAAGCCTGAGTCCTTAGGCTTTGCAGGCATGTGTCGTAACCATTAAGCAATCTCTCCAGCCCCACCCTATCATTCTTTTTTCTAGCTACTACCAAGTTAATATATGTGAGTGATAGCATGACTTGCTGGATGGAAGCAAAACTGGTTGCATAAATAAATGTAAAGACGAAGGAATCATTAGGAGTATAATGATGTTCTGACTTACTAATAGATTGATGTTAATTTCAGGGTAAAAAGTAATGAATCTTGTTACATCTTAAAATGTTAAAATGTTTGTGACATGGGCCAACAAGGTACTCACTATATTTTTATTAAAGAAATATTGGATAGAAGATGAAAGCAATTGATAGAAAGACTTTCAACAAAATGAGGTTCAGGGGTTGTTATATATGAATGACAAAGTATCTGAATAGTAATATTTGGCAGGAATGGAATGTTGAAGCAAACCAAGCCCACATCTTCACCTGCTTAGCTTTTTATATAAGCAATAATCAGAGAACTGATCCAAATTCTACTTTCTGGATAGGATGAAAATTTATGACTATGACACAATTGAGGAGTGTCATCATACACATAAATATACTTCTAAAATATTACAAAGTTTGGGTTGAGAAAAAATAAGAAATAGATATTTTTCTACTTTAGCAGTACAGAAACATTCTCTGAAAGTCAGAATCTGAACAAATCACTGATCCTCTTCATCACCTCCATTGACCATCAGGCTGCTATTCAAACTACTAACCAGGGCCTGGGGAGATAGCTTAGTGGATAAAGCACTTGTCACACAAGTGTGAATCCTTGATTTCAGATCACTGGAACCCACGCAAATCCTAGTTTGGGGGAGGATGAAGCACAAATTTTGTATTCCAAAA
The DNA here is from genome assembly GCA_036365145.1 of Orientallactaga sibirica. Classification (NCBI taxonomy): domain Eukaryota; kingdom Metazoa; phylum Chordata; class Mammalia; order Rodentia; family Dipodidae; genus Orientallactaga; species Orientallactaga sibirica. Next base: position 17,547,591 of record JAEOAD010000034.1, read on the forward strand.
TTAGCCTCACAGAGAAGGGAGACAAAGAAGGAGAATCACATAGAAGCTCATGGGCCAGCTAGCCTGGGGAACAAAGCAGTGAGTAGTGAGGGACCCTGCCTCAAAACAAAACGGAAGACAAGGTCTGACAACTAACATTGTCCTCTGACTTCCACATCCATGCCATAGCACACATTTATCCATACACATACACAAGAACACACACACACACACACCCCAAAATAATTAAAACTAACTGTAAAAGCCAAGATTTAACAAACTGCAATATGTGAGGGGGCACCCAAATTTCAAATAGCTAATAAATCTTTGTATATTTCCACTGTGTCTGCCAGTGTTTGTCATCAGGCACCTCCCTGTGTTCTCACATTGCAAATGTTAGCCTTTGCTATTGCCTTTATTTGATTTTATTTTGACATTTAATTGGTGAAGATTGCAAGAATCGATCTTTCTGCTTCTCGTACTATGTGCTCTGTTTACCCAAGAGGCTTGTGTGGAAATCAAATATATAGCAAGAAACAAAAGTATACACAGTTTATTAAATATGCACAGATGAGAAGTGTTATTGACATAACTACTAATCATTGCCACAACCTATTCCTCCTCTTCCTCCTCATCACCCTCATCATCATAGCAGTCTTGCAATTAGGCAGTGTTGACAAGGAACAGCATAATCCTTTGTTCTTTGGAAGGGCAAATGTCAGTTATATCTCCATCATGCTATTATGTTCCTTATATATGGGTAAAAATTGAACTCACTATTATCGAAATGTCATAATAAAGGGCCAGGGGAAATGGCTCACTGGGTTAAGTTCCTTCTGCTCAAGTTTGAGAACTTAAGTTTGCATCCCCAGTACCCACATAAAATACCAGGTGTGGTAACATATACCTATAATCCAAGCACTGGTGAGGCACTCACTGGATGAGCTTCAGTTGTTGCTGGTTAGCTAGTCTAGCTGAATATGTGAGCTCTGCGTTCAGTGAAAGAACTTATCTTAAATACAGTGCAGTAACTGAGGAAGAAACCTGAAGTTGGCCTTTCTTCACAGGGCCAAGCAGAGAGAGAAAAAGCCAACCAGCCACCACAGCACACAGAGCAAAACTACAGCCAAAAGGTCACACAGCACACTTCAGGAACTCCTGCTAGGCACATTTGCATATCTTTACAATGGAATCTCAAACCATCACCACACCTTAAGACCGGCCCCCAGTGACCTTGCCTCTAGTAAGGTGATTGCAGATGCAAACTATAACTAGTAAAACACTGAATATATTGGGGGACATATATTCAAACTACCACATTCCACCCCTGGCCCCCAATATATTTAGCTCCTGGCCCCCAATAGATTTATAACTATCACACGTTGTAAATTGTACTCAGTCCAATTTCAAAAGTTCTCACAGTCTTGACCAACTTAAGATAGTGAGTCCTGTAAGATCAAACAAGTTAAATACTTTCAACATGTAAAGGCACAGAGTAAACATTTTAACTGTATAAGGAATAGCAAGGAGAAACTAAAACAATGCAAACTCAACCACCATCAACAGTCATCAAACTTCTGCAGTTCAAGTTCAATATAACCAGAGACTAACAGTCTCCAGGTTTTCCAATTTCGCCCCTCCAGCTGGGCAGAGTCACCAGGGAAAACTTTCATCCCATGCCAACACTGCACTACATGGTAGCCCTTTTGCACAGTCCTGGTATATCCAAAACATCTTCAGGTCTCCATGCAAACCACAGTCCATCTTCCAAAAGGCTCTTGCAGCCTATTCCTCAGGAACTTCATGCCCTGCCTTCATGCTGCAACTCAGCAGCGGCTCCTGGAACCGTGTGCAACTCATGACCACTCCATGCATTTTTCATGCTTCCAAAACTAATACCAGGTGTGCAGGACACAGCCATATTCTTAATCCAGGGATGAAATAAACCACAGCCTTGAACAACAGGTTCCTTCTCCAGTCAGCTCCTTCCAAGAATTTGCATTTTTAACAGTCTTTCCTCAGGCATCCTCTCCATTGTTTTAATGTAAATCAGTCGTCAGGCCACCTTCCTTCCACCTTCCTTAAGATTGCTAATGCGTTGACAATAGCAGCTCCAGTAACCTAAAACCAGTTTCAGTGCCTCTGCTTTTAACTTGCTTGAAGTTTTCCAACTTAAAATCTTAAAATCTCAGTCCGATACCTTTAGCCAAGCACATCAGTCCATTACAAATTTAACCTTGATCAAACTTTCTGGGCCTGGATAGCAGAACGTAGCCATCCCTTATGCCAGTAGCCCAGTTCCAACAAAGTCCTCTGCAGTCTTTCCTTCCCCTTAGAAAGCTCATAAGCCAAGCCTCGAAGTTCAATACAGTCTGCACTTAGAAATCTCAAAGTCTCATAAGAATAGTCTATAAAACTTGGCTTACCACTCCAGATGGCATCTTCAGTTGCAAGCACCAAGTCCATGCTCATTCCTCCAAAACAAAGGTTCCAAAAGACGAATATCCACACCGTCAGGTTCATCTCACCCCACACTCCTCGGTACCACTTTACTGTTGCAGACAGCTTCAGGTTCGCTGAGATGAACTTCCAGACCAGGCACAGTTATGGAGGAAGGGATATTATTTATTGAAGCTTACAGATCCAGGGGAAGTTCCATAATGGCAGAAGAAGTTGGCCTTTCTTCACAGGGCCAAGCAGAGAGAGAAAAAGCCAACCAGCCACCACAGCACACAGAGCAAAACTACAGCCAAAAGGTCACACAGCACACTTCAGGAACTCCTGCTAGGCACATTTGCATATCTTTACAATGGAATCTCAAACCATCACCACACCTTAAGACCGGCCCCCAGTGACCTTGCCTCTAGTAAGGTGATTGCAGATGCAAACTATAACTAGTAAAACACTGAATATATTGGGGGACATATATTCAAACTACCACACATGTGTACACAGACTTGCACACAAATGACCCTCCTATACAGAAACATGCATATATAAATGCATGTACACACCATAAGCATATGCAAATGCAAAAATAAATAAATCAAAAATCATACAGAAGATTGTTTTGGTGGGCAGGTGGTACAATATCCCAAATGCAAAATAAAGGGTAGAAAGAACAATGGCGGTTAACCAGCTAAGCTCTTTCTTATAATCTTCCTCTTCTTCTCATCTTCTAATTGTGATTTCTGCTAAGAGAAAATTTGAGCGATGTCCCTACAGAGTCAATGGAATGGCTATTCACTCCATTGGGAATGGATCTGTCTGCAAGCACAGGCATGTTTCTTCCACTGGCCATGGTCATTACTGGAATGCAAGCTAACAGAGCTCAGTGGAGTTTCTTCTTACTTCTTTTTGCTGCTGTACTGAAAGATTAACATTTTTTCCCCTGTGGATTTTTCTATGATTTTTATTATTATTATAAATATCCCCATGTACCTGAGTTACTATGTTTTTATGCTTCTAATTACTAGATGTGTGATCCTTGGTAACTCTTCAACTTCTCTGAACATTTATTTTCTCTAGTTTAATACAGACATACATCCTGCCTTACCTCATAAAAACCTATGTAGGTCTAATTAGAAAATATTCTTGAATTTAGTTAGAAGTTGAACAAGACAAAGAGTGTGATATAATTATTATAATTTAGTGTCTGACCTGTTTCTTTAACAAAGTTTAAAATGCTCTATAATATATAGTAAATAAATAAAAAATACATTGAATATGATGACTAAAGCCTTTGAATGTGACCACAAATTAACCAGTGTCTAGGATTGCAGACATATTCTTCTTTTGTGTCACTTCTGAATAGTTGGTAATGGCTGCTTGCAGTGCCTGCTATAAGTAATTATTGGTTCATTTCTAGACTGTGGAAAACGTTCCACGATCAATGAAGGAATCTGACATCAACACAAGAAAGTGAAGTGGGGTCAATTAGAGGATAAAATTTTAACTCTGTACAGTCTTCTAAGACAAATATCATACAGTGAAGGCACATACATGAAATTCAGTTTAAAATGAATTTCATTGCACTTGCCCTTATATATAGAAAACTCAAAATTACATATGCAATGCATTTATATTCATATAACTTATATTTAAGTATATTTGGATAAGTGTATATATATTGTTGAAAACTTTCAATATCTGCTAAGTGTGTGTTGGGAAAATTTTTCCTTGGAGAAATGTGAACACATTAATTCACCCCAACTTGGGCTTAGATAACAGAGCAAAGAGCAAAGTGGGATTGCATTAAAACAAGTTTTGGTGAACCAATGATTTTAATGGGGTTACTTTCAGAATAGAGTTAGGCATTATTTACAGGAGCCATGAGTGACTCAAAAACAGTTAAATGACTGAAAATTCCACTCCAGCACAGGTGACAATTCATGAAAGCTATGTCTCTGGAACATACTGAATAGCCTGCAGGCAGCTTGCCTAGCTGGTCTGAGAATCACTACACAGTGGTTTGCCCATTATCCATCCTTAGGGATAGCTCTTGTGACCTCTTTCCAGAGTTGTTGGCCTCCTCAGTCTTCTGAGTTTTCCTCTACCTCTGCACAAAAGGGAAGGCTACAATTGCTAAACAGCACTGGTCAAAGTCTGCCCCTGAAAGGTTGCTTACCACTCCTACGTCCTTGAGAAATGGCCCTATGACCTTTTAAATTTCAGGTCTCCCAGATTTGACCTCCTGAGTCTTCTGAGTCTTGCTTCTCCCTTTAGGAGGGAACATTTCAATTTGGAGAGATTTGCTGTATACCAAACTGTACCTGTATCCTCCTCATGAAAGTGATAATGAAAATCTTGACACCATTTTCTTTTTCTTTCTTAGTACCTAGTCCAACCACTCTAATATATCCCAATGGCACATTCCACAACTTTCCTCTATTTCCTAAGATTTTGAAAACATGGAGAATTTTTATTGCTTCCTCATAATTTCCCCAGTAAAAATTCATATTGTGTTGCATTCGTCTTTGAAAGGTTATGGCAAACATTGAGCTCTGAATGCTAAAGAGATTTTAATGTGAAAGAAGTTGAGTTGCTGCAGAGTGCAGCATGGTTCCAGTTTTCTCATTTGAAATCCAGAAGTCGAAGTTCTAAAACTGTCACTGCTACTATGCATTGATCAAGCCTTTTAGCAAAAACTTCATTAAATGAATCATGACCCAATATAATTCAGCCAACTTGAAAGTTGGAAGAGTCCATGCCTCTCTCTTTCTCCCTGTAATCTCTCAACACTGCCAGGACCCAGCCAAAAGCAAAGAAAAAGCAATATAAAATGAAGTAATTCCTCATTTGTAGAGCGAACATAAATTAACAGCTTGTTATGATGTTGCTTTAAGAAACTGAAATTCTCCACAGACATGTTTCACTTGAAGTGCATTTGTTTTCCTGTAATAAGACACACCTATAACCCCATCCTCCTACATCCTCTCTCGGATCCCCCCTAATTGAACAAATTTGACTTAATTTGAATTAAAGTGTCAAAAATTTTGCCTCAAATTGATGTATCATTTCCCCCACTTAGAATGAATTAATTTCTGTGCAGTATATAAGAGGTGTTAATGGATTGTTTTGTGAACTAGAAATATTTTGCATGGATTTCCATGTTATGAAATTCATATGTGGAAACAAAAAAGACTGTGGGAGTGGAGCAGAGCAGGATAAGGAAGAGGTTTGAAACACAGGTTAAATGAGGGTCAGGGATAAGACATGGTTCTGTTTGTATTGAAGAGGTGATCCTATAGCTCTCTGTGGCAAATTAAATATGCAAAGCCTGTATTTTAATGTTAATATAACTCCCTATGAGCTCCTACTTAGCCACACATCAGGCCTTTCAATGATGCCTTTCTTTTGCCAGTATATGCTTTTCAAACTACTTATAATCATCTATGTTAACAAGAAAATTTTAATTATCAAGGCAATTTATGAATTTAATATCAAGTGGTGACTTTTTACATTAACAAGAATGCTTTGGGGGCTTTATAGGAAAATGTCAACTTTCCATTTACCTACTAGTAAACTAGAAAGCAAATAGTACTCATATATAATGTCTTTAAGTTCAATCTTCAAAGGTATTATAATTTAATTAGAGGCCATAAAAATGCTACCATATTTGAGAAATAATATAATTCAGCACTGGCTATAGGATATAAATGATGAAACAAACCTAGAAAGTAAATCAATGTGAATTTGTATGAATCAGGAAACTTTCATCAATGAAGAGAACACTCATAAGATGGAAAATAATGTTTCATGCTTGTTCAGGAACTCAAGTACTATTGCCTAGTATGCCTTTTGACATTTTAAACAAATATCATAGATATTAAATGAAAATTAACTAAATAGAAATCAAAGCACCTGTTTATAAATCATTGACTGAAAAGGGATCTTTGGATAGAGTTCTTACAAATGAGGGAGTGAATGCACATGGCTTAGATCTGAGTTTAACCAAGGCTGTCTGAACAACTCACTCCATGAAAGAAAAAGACATCTGAGTGTAAGAAACTGTGTGTGTGTGTGTGTGTGTGTGTGTGTGTGTGTGAGAGAGAGAGAGAGAGAGAGAGATGTGGTGCCATGGCATGCATATGAAAGTTAAAGTACATTTTCAAATGTCAGTCAGTCCTTTCATTTTCTGGTAGGGTCTCTAAATGTTCACACTGCATTGGCCAGGGTAGCTGTCTTGCATGTTTCTAGGAAATTCTTCTATGTGTGCTGGGATTATAACTACTAGAACTGAGCATTTTACATGGGATTATGGATTTGATATCAAGTACTAAAGCTTGTGTAGCAAGCCCAGACAGTTTCATTTATGAAGATTAATTGTGATTACTATCTCTGCATGTTATAGTTCATTAGATCAGAATTCCATCCTTCTCATTGAGAAAAGTCATAAAACTAAAGGGCTCAAAAAGTAAAAGCATAATTACCATATGATCCATAAATATACAGATCTCTGGGCAGACAACAAAGTATTTCCCCAAATTAAAAAAAAAATTAAAAATCTTCCAGGCAACTGCCATTGCTTTGAGACTCTTAACTTGTGTTTTTAAGCATCTATTTTCCTTTGGCATCACACAATAATTTCAAGAATCTCTCCTCCAGTAAATGTTCTATGTGATGGCCATCAGAAATAGAATCTTACCATGTGTTCATAGAACATTTTAATATTCAACCACTTTGTAAGCATGGCACAAATTAAAAGACATCTCATTAGGATAGAAATTGGAAGCCTCTTTGGAGGTATTCAAATGATTGTGGGTATGAGGAAGTTTTTTTTTTTTTTTTTTTTAAACCTAGACAAGGCTCAGAAATGCATGAATGTCGAGCCAACTTACATTGCAAAGGTATAAAAATATGCAATGGGGAAAGGACAGATTTTTCAATATATGGTACTAGAAATCTGTGTAGGAAAATTCAGCTAGACCCTTATACCACATGCCATATGAAAATATTCTCAAAATATGTTTAGATATAAATGGAAGGCCTGAAACTGAAATTACCAGGAAAAGAGAGAAAGAGAGAGAGAGAGGGAAAGAGAGAAAGCCCTCCATAGCATTTGTCTGGCCAATGACATTTTAGAGACCACATCAAAAACGTAGGCAACAAAAGCAAAACTAAGCAAATGGGAGAAAATCAAACTGAAAAGCTTTCAAACAGCAAAGAAAACAATAGAGTGAAATGACAGCTTATAATCAGAGGAAATATTTTCAAGATACATATCTGATAAGATGTTAATATTCACAATATATAAGGAAATTAATTCAACATTCAGTATAGAGGAAATTATCTACTTTAAAATGGGCAAGAGCTTTTCATAGACATCTCTCAAAAAGCACATATAGGAGCTACAGAGATGGCTTAGCAGTTAAGGTACTTGCCTGCCAAACCAAAGGACCCAGGTTTGACTCCCCAGGACCCATAAAAGCCAGATGCCCAATGGGGCACAGGCATCTGGAGTTCGTTTGTAGTGGCTGGAGGTCCTGATGCATCCATTCTCTATATCTCTCTCTCTACCTGCCTATAGTTCTCTCTCTCTCTCTCTCTCAAATAAATAAAAATAAAATAAAAAATTAATTAATTAACAAAATAATAAATAAATAAAAATCATATATGGATGAATACCAGGCATAAGGCATTAGGACATGTTTCACATCATTATCCTTATCAATAGTGTCATTGAAGGTGAATTAAAACCACAATAAAGTATCATTTCACACCTAAAAAATGACTACTAAAAAAAAAAAAAAAAAAAAAAAACTTGAGCCTGGCATGGTGGCGCACACCTTTAATCCCAGCACTCGGGAGGCAGAGGTAGGAGGATTGCTGAGAGTTCGAGGCCACCCTGAGACTACATAGTGAATTCCAGGTCAGCCTGGGCCAGAGTGAGACCTTACCTCGCAAAACCAAAAAAAAAAAAAAAAAAAAAAAAACTCAAAAAGTTTAGAGAAGACATAGGGAAAATAGATCCTGGCACACTGCTGGCAGGAATCCAAGTCCCTTCAGTAAACAGTCTGAGGAGTCCATAGAACTACTATGGGATCCAGTTTTAATCAGTCAATCATCCTTGCAGAATATTTACCATAAGTGGGGCATTTTTCGGGCAACTTCTGTTCACAAAGGACACCCTGGGGTTTACATGAAAGGAGCAGAATAGGAGTCAATGAATGGAAAAATCACTATAGAAATATCAAAGATAGGGTAAGTGTTGCTGTAGAGTAAGCAGTGCAACATGATAGTAAGTGCAAGAATAGTCAGGGTGATCAAACACAAAAGTGAATTTCTCCAAACTGACTCAAAAGGGTTATTGACAAAATTAGTTTAAACAGTCTGGAAACAGGTTCCGGATTAGTACTGAGTCAGAACAGGATTCCACCAAGCTTAGTCGAAGTGTCCATATCACTCCATGTCTAGTGCAATATCTATTCACTGTTCTGAGCTACTGAAGACTAAAACAAATAACAATTCAGACATATTCCTTATCCTAATGTGGATTATGGGCCAATAGAAAATAAAGTTAGTTAATTTTCCCATTAATTGATTCATTTATTGATCAATTGTGGATTGTAGAGCATGTTAGAAAAGTGCTATAAAAATGAGGCACCCTTATTATTTTGTTTTGTTTGCTTATTCAACTGCTTGGAGTCATTAGATAAAATTGAGGTAAATAGAATTTGTAGATAGCAGTAAGACATTATAAGCAATCACTGGTAAATGTTTTGGTTAATTTGTTTTTGATTTTTAATACAAACCCCTCTGTTAGTAGAGACATCAGCCTACTCAGTACTCTGGCAATTTATTCTTCCTATTCCTAAACCTTACATATGAAATTGCTTTAAACAACCTAATTGTACACTGATAGAATAGAAATGCTGAAATGACAATGAAAAGAGACAGTAGGATGTTTGTATGCCTACCTACTCTGTGCCAAGAGCTTTTATTTGGTATCTCATTTTTCCCCTTAAAGACTCAGTCAAATTGGAAACAAATATCAGATTCTTTCACAGAGAATGAAATTATCTCAGAGATTCCATGTAGCTTGCTCACGGTCTCAGATAAACAAGTATCAGGGTGAAAGATTAAAACCCAGTTCATCTCTTTGGCCCCAATACTGACATTGGTTATATTCCATAACATCTGTAGTGTCCTTTAGTGAGACACAGTTTCTCAGTTCCATATGGAAGGGAATATTAAGACCATGGAAATAAGCCAGAGACTGAAAGAGGTCCCTGCTGTTCCAGATCAAGGTCCTTTGCAGATATTTGCCAACTGAGCTCTGTTACAAAATTTTCTTTTAAAGTCCCCTGAGACTTTCTATAATTATTCTCTGCATCTTTCCAGCTTTCTCCTTTCACTCCCCTTCCTCCTTGGCCCCTCTCAAATAGGAATTAATCCAGCCTCAAACAAGCTGTCACTAAGTGAAGATTTTACTGTGATTATTGCTTAGGAAAAAGATGCTGCCCCCCACCTCCAAATGCCTTATTTGCAGACTAGAATTCATGGGGCATGTATCCAACTGATACATTTCTTTTCAAACAGCAGACACACACTAAAGTGGGATGTGAATTCAATTATTCCACATGCACAGAAGAGAAACAGAATCTCATTGTTAAATTTGTTCTCCTATGTCGGAAAGATTAAAAACAAAAGATGTTGAAGTGGTTTGTGTGAGTGGAATATATTTGAGTTCATAAAAATGTAAGGCAATGAAACAAGGGCACCAGAGAACTCATTTCTACTATATGGAATTATCTTTATTTTTAAATGGTTCTCAGAATTTTTTTTTTCTTACCAGCACACACTCAAAATTTATTTAATGCTCTTCCCCATGAATTCCCCAAATAAGGCACTTCACACATTTTAGTTTTACAAAAATTTTTCTACTTATATTTTATAATTAATTTAAAATTAATTATAAAAAGAACTAATAAAGACATAATTATAAGATCAATTATTAAAGCCAGAACTTTTACCTCCTCCTAAAATCAAACCTTGGCTATATAGCTTAATAGTTATATGTCTTTACGCCAGACAAGTAACCTTTTATGCTTGTTTCTTCTTTTATAATATATGAAAAAGAATGGTGTCCACTTAATTTGGCATCTTTTAGAGTAAATCAGTTATTACAGATATTATTCTAGAAGAGTGTAGGATGCTGTATAAGATATCATCAGAATACATCCTATACCTGCTTCTCATTTCAGCTTATCCTGCCAGTCTGAACCAAAATGCTTCCTTTGCTACAAACCATTTTCCCAGTCAATTTTGAAATGTTTATGTCACAACAAAACATTGTATCTGATTCACCTTACCGTGTAACATGTTCCACCTTGAGTTATATGTTTGTATGTGCAAGCACTCTCAGCCACCAAACCACCTCAGGGTAAAGAGAATGGATCATCTCACTCTTTTCAACAGTCAAAAGAAAGTCATTGCAGACTAATCTATGAGAGGAATAAGAAAGTTAAGAATGGTTTCAACAGAATTTTTGAAGGTTCAGTAGGTACATAAGACCAATACTGAGAACACTTTAATCTAGAGAAGGAGACCAAGTACACATAGGAAATAGAAGGAAAATGCAGTATGGTCTTCTGAAGCTTTGTAGCTCTTCCTGGCTAAAAATATCATCTTTGCAAACCCTCCGCTATAGTCACTTAGAAAAGGACAACTACAAAATAGTGCACTACAAAATTAGAATTTAGAATTCATTTTTTTTAATGAATCCTTTCCTTTTACAGTAAGTGTGAGTAGAAGCTTTGTGAGAGTGACTACTTCATAAACTGAAGCTTGAGACAGGGCTATAGAAAGGATCGAGTGGCATTTTGTTCATCTCATCTACATCTGAAAAATGACTGTTTTGTTCATGGCTAAAAGTCCTCTTCCTTCCCACCACTGGTTGTCTCTTGGATCCCTTATTGAGTCAACACTCCTCCCCTGTGCTCCCAGCAAGAGGACTTTGGAGAAATAATTGCAGTCTGTCCATGGGCTCCCTTCTTTATCCTGGCCCTTTGGCCATGCTCATATATATCTTCAACCCCCTCCAAATTTTCTGGCATAATAATTCTCACAATGGCCATATCAACCCTGAAGAGCCTTTTCCATCATGATATGTTCTCACTGTCTTGTTTTTGCCATTGTGTCCACAGAGGCTGAGGAGAGATATGTGGTTTACTATATTCATGATGAATTTACAAATGGGCCGCTGGGCCCTTAAAGGGAATTGTACAACGGGAGTTGGAAAAGGAAAGAAAAAGAGTAAAGAAAAAGAGAAAAGGGTGGGGGTATGGAGATGATAATCCATATATGCATCTTCCACATTAGAACACACATTTGCGGAAGAAGGAAAGGGAAGGAGGGCTGGAGAATGAAATTAAGGCAAGGGAAAGAAAGGAAAGAAAAAGAAAACCATTTCCAGGTTATTCAAAGCCTTTCTGTTTTGGAGAAAAACTCCAGAATTTAGCTTGACATAAGTACATTTACTTTCAAGGTACTTCTGTAGAACACTGTCATCTGGATAGGACTCAGGCACTTTTCCCAGGTGTTGTGAGGTTTATTATATGCTAATTTCTGCATCAGATAAACTTGCTTAATTTCATCTCTTCTCTATCCTTGTCATGTCCTAAAATTTTCAATTTAATGACATATAAATTGTAACTGACCTACCTCAAAGGTGACTATGACATACAATAAACATTCTTAAAATACAATTTATCATTGTTAATTCTCTCAAAAGTAACTATGAGAGTTAAATTATTACACCCCTTTCATAGATCAAAATAAATACTATAATTTAGAGTGCTCACCTAATTCACAAAATCAGTGATACCTACACCACTTGTATATAAGATAATCATATACCTTAATCTATGGTAAATTGAAATCATTGGTATTTAGATGATGAGATTTTAGAGGTACCTATGAAATTTTGTGTAAACAATTGCAAGTTTGGAAAAAATATTATTCCTGGGCTGGAGGGATGGCTTAGCGATTAAGGCACTTGCCTGCAAATCCCAAGGAACCAGGTTCATTTCCCCAGTACCCATATGAGCCAGATGCATGAAGAGGCACATGCTTCTGGGGTTTGTTTGCAGTGATTAGAGGCCCTGGTGCAACCATTTTCTCTGTCTTCTCTCTATTGTTCTCTCTGTTTGCAAATAAATTAAACATATATATATAAATTACCACAAAAGAACAAAAAATAAATAAAACCATTATTCCTCAACACAGACTGAAAAGTCCAACCCCTCCTAAAGCACAGTCTTTGGTACCATGAAACTCTGTGACTTGATTTTCTTGCTGCTTTTTAATGGCTTTTCTGCCCAGAACAGAGAAGGCAGCTAAAAAATCATGTATCAATTATAGATAATCCTGTCTCCATTTAGCTCTGGCAAGTGATTTCTCATTGTCTCTGTCAAATAAAACCAGCCCATTGCTCAAGCCATTTCACCCAGAAAACAGCTCCACTTCCTCCCACCCTGAGCTCAGTTAGATTAACATTAATGATCTTTCCTTACAGATGGGTCCCAGAGCATCAGACCCTGCCAAACCATTTTCTACTCAGAATGATTCCTGTCCTGGCCTCTTGCTTGCATCATGGCCCCATCTCAATTTGGAAAAAGCAGTGATTTAACAGCTGCTCCTACACTGACTTGGAATGGAGTCCTTGAAAGATATGGAGAAAGGCCCTAATAAACAAGAAGGGAAAGGAAGGGGCACAGAGCTTTGCAGATACACCATGGGAGAATATATCCCAAAGGGAAATTCAGACCCTGTAAATGAAAAGTGCAATAATGCTTGATAATTGACTTTGAGTCATGAATATGGAGACAGTTTCACTTTCCCAAGAAGTGTATACCAGTTAAAATGATTTCATCGATTAATTTTTTTCTTAGTGATAATGAAGCAATAATCAAAAAAACACAGGAGACACAGAATAAAGAGTAAAGGTCTGTATATCCTAATCACCTATCTCCAATCCAGAGTTAAAACACTGTCTACAAGGTTTTGCATAATCTTCTGGAATTGATACAAGTATTGGAATATTTAATGCAACTATTCATTGTATTAAATCAATAAGGGCTTTAGACATAATATTCTGTACATTGCCTTAACATTTGCATTGATGAATAACAAACATACAGTAAAGTCCCTAATGTATTTTAACCTTGTAGTTTCTTGAAGTTAAAAAGCTGAATACTAAGATGTAGTCAGTCTCACCAAGAAGCCAAACAAAATGGAATCTCAGGATGTCTTCTCTCTCTGTGGCTTCTTTATTATATAAAACTCTTTGTAATAGTTGCAGAGTACTGGTCCATATGGAAGAGCCATTATTTATTTAATAACTTGCCTTTTGATGAGCATTTAGGCAATTTCTAATTTTGTTTTGTAAATACTGCCATGAGAATTCAGGTATGTACATGTATGTGTGTAGTATGTATGCTGTGTGGCATGTGTGTGAGTGTGCATGCATGCACTTGCAGATGCCCGTGTGCATGCTTGGAGAGGCCATAGGAAGACATCGAGTGTCTATCACTCTCTTGCCTTATTTTCCTAAGACAGAATCTCTCACTGAACCTGGACCAACCTCCCTCCCACCACGTTTTTGTTGTTGTTGTTAGACTAGCTGACCAATGATTTCCAGTGGTCTTCCCATCTCCACCCGTCAGCACTGGTGTCATAAGAAGGAATGGTCAAACCCAGCTTTTCACCTGGGTTCTGGGATTACAATTCAGCTGTTCATGCTTGTGTACCAATATCTCTTACCTACTGAGACATTTCCCCAGCCTTCAATTCGTATAAACATTAATTTACACACTTCTTGTGAATTACAATTTGAGTATATTCTGGAAATAGAATTTCAGTAAAGTATTTATGTTATTGCTTGATTTGATACATGATCTCACTATGTGGTCCAAGTTGGCATTGAATTCATAATCTTCGTGTCTCCTTAAGGCTGTGTATGTGCCATCATGTACAGATGATATCTGTATATCAATTGTTAAAAAATATTTTAAAAATTGTCCTGGGGCTGGAGAGATGGCTTAGTGGTTAAGGTGCCTGCCTCCTAAGTCTAAGAACACTGGTTCCAATCTCCAGCATTTCCAATCTCCAGGTCCCACGTTTAGCCAGATGCAGTGCCACAAGGGCACAATGCCGCACTTGACCACAAGGGGATGCAGGCATCTGGATTTTGTTTACAACAGCTGAGAGACTGCTGGCGTGCCCATCTCTGTCTTCCTCTCCCTCTGTCTCTGCCTCTCTCTGTCTCTCTCTGTGTCTCTCCCAAAAAAAAATTGTCCTAAAATTTATAGTATTTCATACTAAGTATTTTCATATTTAGAAAAAAAAAGTCATTTAAAAACTTACATGGTAACTATAAATCACTTCGATTAATCTGATTAAAAAAAGAACTGAAAGTTGCCAGCAGTCTTTTCAATTGGGAGTAACCTGTACATTATTTTTATAAGGTGTAATATTTTTATTAGCTTTAAATGAAGATGAAGGGGGTTGGTTTACAATGGCACTAAGAAGACACAGATATATCCTCAGGAAACAAGCTCAGATGACAGTCTAAATGAGAAAATTTCTTTCTTTCTTTACATTAATTTTTTTAAAGGTTATACTCATATCCCCTCTCCCTGTGCCCATTCTACTGAAGGCACTCCACAGTGGGGCTATTAGAGTCTTGAAGGCCTCAGCCAGTTTCTGCGGGGGGAAGGGCATGCCTAGGGCTAGTTCTACCAACCCTGTGGCTCTCACAATCTTTGTGCCCCTTCATCCACAATGTTCCCTGAGCAGGAAAACTTTTTTCTTTCAGTTCTGCATTAAATCTTCTTTCCATTTCATTTTGTCACTTCTACAGGCCACTTCTCTACTCTTTTTTTGGACACCTTCATGGTCTGGGAGGGAAGAGGTTTAATAGCTCATCCACAAAGTGGAAGACTGTGAAGATTCTGGGGCACCAGGTAGCCCGCTGATGTGCAGTGGTGCTGCATTTGCCTGGTGTGTAGGTGAGGGATAGGCATTATGGAGTCAGTCCATGCACTACAGTCCAGATGTTACAAAAAAGGGAATAGACGCTCATCTCCTGCTACACAAGGAAAAATTCCGTGCTCCAGCTCCTCATGCATTTCTCACTACCAACAACCATTGAATAATAGCTCCACTCTATATATACAGAGGAAAACGTTTATGAAAAACAGCCTGCATAGGACATGAGATGTCAATACACAGGAACAGATCATGTAAAAATGTGTCTTCTGTATCAATCTCGTTCTTCCCCTACCATTGGTTCCTGCTTTACCAGTAACATCACCAACTGGCAAAGGAAAGTTCTTTTGTTGTGGAATGGTTGTCTTTTTTTTTTTACCTCCATCATAGCATTCTTGAGGGGGGGGGAAAAAAAAGCAAAAGGTATTGGTTTGAATATCAAAAGGCTCCCATAGTGTTGTTCACTGAAGGCTTTATCCCAGCTTAGTGACAGCATTTTGGGACCTACTTGGTGGAAATGGGTTTGTGGAGACATGCATTTGAAGGTTATACCTTGCCTCAGGTCTTTTTTCTTTCCATGGCTGTCTTTTTCCTGTTCATGACAAAGTGAACAACCTCCTTCCTCCACATGCTCTGGCCACCATGATGTTCTGCTCAGCAGAGATTTTCTGAGGTGAATGGAGTATTACATAACATGTGGAAAGGGGATTTTTCAAACCTTCAGAAGCATTTGTGGCCTGTAATTAAATCACTGTTTCAAAAGAACCAACATTACAGAGGTTCTAAATGAGAATAAGTGGAGTCCAAAATGTGTGATTTCAATAAAGTGTATTTAATGTAGAAAATCTTCCACATAGCTAGGATGGTTTCACTTCTATTGACAACTTCATTGAATCTAGATTCACCTAAGAAACACATCTGTTGGTATGTCTGTGAAAGAGTTTCTAGATTAATTTAAATTGAGGTTGGAGAACCCACCCTAATTAAGGGTAGCACCATCCCATGAGCTGGAGTCCCAGGCTCAATGAAAAAGAGAAAACAATTGAGTACCAGCATTCATTACTCTTGGTTCCTGACTGTGGGTTGAATGTGACCAGCTGCTTCATCCTGTTGCTGCTACTGTGATGGGTTGTACCACTGAACTGTAAGCCAAAGTAAACTACCTCCCTTAAATTTCTTCCTGTCAGGAATGTGATCACAGCAACAAGAAAGTAACTGAAATAGACATTTAGGAGACATCATTTGAGTGAACAACCTTGTATTAGTTACTTTATTCATTGCTGTGACCCCATACCTGGCAGGAAGCAGCTTAAATAACCAAAGAGCTTATTCTGGCTATCAGTTTTGAGGGAGTGTAGTTCATCATGGTGTAGCAGGCATGTTAGTAGAAACAGGAGGACATTGGTCACATTGTAGCTGTGATCAGGAGGTAGAGAACAAGCAGAAAGTGAGATTGGCAAGGCTTTACCTCTTTTTTTTTTTTTTTTTTTTTTTTTTTTTTGGTTTTGTGAGGTAGGGTCTCACTTTGGTCCAGGCTGACCTGGAATTAACTATGTAGTCTCAGGGTGGCCTCGAACTCTTGGCGATCCTCCTACCTCTGCCTCCCGAGTGCTGGGATTAAAGGTGTGCGCCACCACGCCCGGCAAGGCTTTACCTCTTAAGGTTACCCTTTTCCTCTAGCAGGGCCTCACCTCTAAACTGACCTACTTCCTCTAGCAAGCTTCACTTCCTAAACTGACCCACTTCCTCCACTATCTAAAGGTTCCATAACCTTCACTAACAGTGCCACCAATGGAATCTAAGCATTCAAACCCACTAGTCCATGGGGGACATTTTAAATTGAAGCCAAAGCAACCCTGGCATTCTTAGGTGGCCCATGTCCAGTGAGTCAAAACCCAAATGTAGGGATATCTGACAAAGTAGCTGCCACTAATCTCTAAAACAATCCAAGTGTTGAAAAAACATGGTCTAAGAGAAGGCATGAGGATTCACTATTACATGTGATTCTAGACTGGATTTTAAACCAGAAAAAGCCTTTAGTGGAACAAATGGCACAATTATTCAGTAATGACATCCATATATTAGGTACTCAAACATTAGCAATGTTAACTTCCTGATTTTGAACATTGTTTACGTATATCTACACAGAAATTGTAAACCAGCATTGCAAATTACTTGTAAAGTCTGAAAGGTTTTGAAAAAAAAAAAAATAAACTAGATAAAAAAGAACTCTATTATATTCTCAGGAAAAAATTGAAAAAAAAGAAAGAAAGTTGAAGAATTTATGTACATGTTGGGTCATTACACATACTTCACAGTTTTATTTGATATCCTTGGACAAATTGCTTACCTTCCTTGGGCTTCAATATTTTACTCTGTGAAATATAATCATTGATGAAGATGATTAATGAACAACATTATTTTATTTATTTAATATTCAATAATTTTATTGGATTGTATAATTCCCTTATGTGGATTATGCTACAGATGTAGTAAAATGCATGTGGAAAATGTGTTCTGCAATGCTATACTCCACCACCACTGAAATAGTCATATTCCATTTCTTATATCTTAGGTTTTTATTTCTCTAAATATAATCTCTGTGTTAATTTTATTGGCAGCCAAAATCTAAGCAATACTTACTATCTGTCTTATATGTTTTGTTCTCTACATGTTTACTTATTACTATTTTCTTAAAAGAACTAATTTAACATTTTATTCCTATAGGGATATACCAAAAATCATTACTTTTTCCGTTTACCAAATGCTATGAATCACTCTTTTCCAGATGTTATTATTTGGTCACTGTTGTTTCTGGACAAATTTACTCATTCTTTTGGTGCTTAACAGAGGTTATGCACAGTTGTTCAGAATCAAACTGGTTATTCCAGATGAGGCGTTGTAGCAGACAGCTTCGGGTTCGCTGAGATGAACTTCTAGACCAGGCACAGTTATGGAGGAGGGGATATTATTTATTGAAGCTTACAGATCCAGGGGAAGTTCCATAATGGCAAGAGAAGCGGCCTGCTCTCCATAGGGCCAAGCAGAGAGAGAGAGAAAGCCAACCAGCCACCACAGCACACAGAGCAAAACTACTGCCAAAAGGTCACACAGCACACTTCGGAACTCCTGCTAGGCACATTTGCATATCTTTACAATGGAATCTCAAACCATCACCACACCTTAAGACTGGGGGGCCCCCAGTGACCTTGCCTCTAGCAAGGTGATTGCAGATGCAAACTATAAAGTAAAACACTGAATATATTGGGGGACATATATTCAAACTACCACATTCCGCCCCTGGCCCCCAATATATTTAGCTCCTGGCCCCCAATAGATTTATAACCATCACACATTGTGAATTGTACTCAGTCCAATTTCAAAGGTTCTCATAGTCTTGATCAACTTAAGATAGTGAGACCTGTAAAATCAAACAAGTTAAATACTTTCAACATGTAAAGGCACAAAGTAAACATTTTTTAACTGGTATAAGGCATAGCTAGGAGAAACTAAAACAATGCAAACTCAACCACCATCAACAGTCATCAAACTTCTGCAGTTCAAGTTCAATATAACCAGAGACTGACAGTCTCCAGGTTTTCCAATTCCGCCCCTCCAGCTGGGCAGTCACCAGGGAAAACTTTCATCCCATGCCAACACTGCACTCCACGGTATCCCTTTTGCACAGTCCTGGTATATCCAAAACATCTTTAGGTCTCCATGCAAACCACGGTCCATCTTCCAAAGGCTCTTCCAGCCTATTCCTGAGGGTCTTCATGCCCTCCCTCATACCGCATCTCAGCAGCGGCTCCTGGAACCATGTGCAACTCATGACCACTCCATGCATTTTTCATGCTTCCAAAACTAATACCAGGTGTGCAGGACACAGCCATATTCTTAATCCAGGGATGAAATAAACCACAGCCTTGAACAGCAGGTTCCTTCTCCAGTCAGCTCTTTCCAAGAATTTGCATTTTTAACAGTCTTTCCTCAGGCATCCTCTCCATTGTTTTAATGTAAAGCACCTTCCTTCCACCTTCCTTAAGATTGCTAATGTGTTGACAATAGCAGCTCCATTAACCTAAAACCAGTCTCAGTGCCTGTGCTTTTAACTTGCTTGAGGTTTTCCAACTTAAAATCTTAAAATCTCAGTCCGATATCTTTAGCCAAGCACATCAGTCCATTACAAATTTAACCTTGATCAAACTTTCTGGGCCTGGATAGCAGAATGTAGCCATCCTTTATGCCAGTAGCCCAGTTCCAACAAAGTCCTCTGCAGTCTTTCCTTCCCCTTAGAAACCTCATAAGCCAAGCCTTGAAGTTCAGTACTATCTGCACTTAGCATTCTCAAACTCTCATCAGAATACTCCATAAAACTTGGCTTACCACTCCAGATGGCATCTTCAGTTGCAAGCACCAAGTCCATGCCCATTCCTCCAAAACAAAGGTTCCAAAAGACGAATATCCACACGGTCAGGTTCATCTCACCCCACACTCCTCGGTACCACTTTACTGTTGCAGACAGCTTCGGGTTCGCTGAGATGAACTTCCAGACCAGGCACAGTTATGGAGGAAGGGATATTATTTATTGAAGCTTACAGATCCAGGGGAAGTTCCATAATGGCAAGAGAAGCAGCCTGCTCTCCATAGGGCCAAGCAGAGAGAGAGAGAAAGCCAACCAGCCACCACAGCACACAGAGCAAAACTACTGCCAAAAGGTCACACAGCACACTTCAGAACTCCTGCTAGGCACATTTGCATATCTTTACAATGGAATCTCAAACCATCACCACACCTTAAGACTGGTGGGGCCCCCAGTGACCTTGCCTCTAGCAAGGTGATTGAAGATGCAAACTATAAAGTAAAACACTGAATATATTGGGGAACATATATTCAAACTACCACAGGCGTCTTATTCAGAAGCTGGATGTAGCATTCAGAAGTCCTAGAGCATCTTATTTGGCTTAATGTGGCAGAGGAAACAGCAGAAGAGGAGGCCAAACAAGGTATGGTGTTAGACCCAAGAGTATACATCATAACATCTACTAATCCAGTAGACATTAATATACATGAAGAATGCATGAAGAAGAGCCTGGGACAGCTGAGATTCTGGATGAGACTGCAGGCAATGATCAACAACATGGAAAAAACATCACAGGGGAAAAATTGAAATTTTTAGTAGAATGAATGGAAATGAAAACATTATATTAAGTGATGTAATCTAGAACCCAAAAGGCAAATACTGGATATACTTTCTTATATGCAGATCCTACTTTCTAATTCATATGTATAGTATCTATGTGGGTGTAAGTATAGTGTGAGAGCTAACTATGCCAGGGAAATAAACAATGTTACTTAGGATAGAGCCTGTAATTTCAGTAAGCCTAGAGACAGTAGCATCTTGAATAGAATAAAATCAGACTCACCATTCTTATTTTCAATTTTTTTATGTTTTATTATTAAAGTTTTATAGTCTTAAGTATCACAGTAGAAGGTCTCAGATCAATTTTGGTTTAATTTTATATGGTAAGAATTAAAGATTACTTATCTATTTTAAATATAGTTATTTTATTATTTTTGGGTTTTTTTAATGGCAACTTCTATACTTACATACAAAAAAATGTATGATATTTCCCTCCCCTCCCCCCATTCCCCTTTAGAACTCCAATCTCTGTCATATCCCCTCCCTCTCTCCATTAGTCTCTCTTTTAATTTGATGTCATCATCTTTTTCTCCTTAATATTCATATTCACAAGTTAACACTACTCTCACTTCTGGTTAGAGAAGCTTCTCTTTTCAGATGGCGCTGACCACTGGGATGACCCAAAAGGCAACATAGTGCTGAGAAGAACGGATGTAGGAGTGTCCAGCTCTGAAACAACTCTGTCACACCCTCCAAGGCTCAGGGACCATTGTGGAAGAGGGGGCAGATAGAATGGAAGAGCCCCAGGAAGGGTATGACTCCTTACTTATCTATTTTAATACAAACATCTCGTTGTTCCAACATAATTTGCTGAGAAGTTTTATTTGTCCATTTATCCATTGTAAATTAAAAAACAGTTATCTAGATATGTGGTGATTCTGTTTCTGAACTTTCTATATGATGATCTGTTAACCTACTTTCACTCTAACTTGATACTGTTTTGATTACTGTAAAAGTCTTGACATTGTGTAATTCAAATGCTCCAAATTTATATTTGCCCTTACTCAAAGTAGTTTTGGCTACTTTAGACTCTGCGCATTGCATATGAAATTTAGAATTGGATTCTGAATTTTTAGAAGTATATCTACTAGGATTTTGATTATGATTTCATTGAATTTCTAAATCAAATTATGGATCCCTGAAATGTTAACAGAAGTAAATCTCCCAGCACATGGGCACTGTATGAGATTTTCTCAGTAAACGGATTTGGAGGTGGATATGTGGCAGATGCTTTGATATAAATCAAAAAAAGAACCTTAATTGTATATTACTTGATAACTTAAACTATTCAGGAAAATATTTCATAGGAGAAGTTATCAGAATACAAAAGGTTAAATAAAAGTTCCAAAACCTTCAGTAACTTGGATGAGTATGCACAAAAGAAATATTAAGCTCTGAGAACCTGCCAACTCAGTTGGTGATAAGAGGATGCCATGACAGAACTTGCTGGAAATGACATATTCAATTCCTAGTCACCACTGTAGCTTTACCTCTAACATTCTTCTCAGTGTATCATATACTGAATTATAACTAATGTGTTTTGTGTTGTACTTGCTTAAATGTACCATATACTTGTGTGTATTGTTCCATCTTTCTGGAATTATGTCCCACATTTTCTGCTTCTGGGTAACTTATGTTCATACTTCAGACCTTCGGACAGAAGAAGATACTGTCTATAGGAAGCGTTCATTGTTTCCATGATTATGTGAGATCCACTTCTATGATGCCATAACTTGATTCTTTACTCCCTCAAAGCACTTTTTTCCTGATATTGTATTGATCTCCATACTCCCTGCTTTTTCTCCTTCATTTTACTTCAATGCAATGAATGGCAGAAACAAATAGCAGAAAAATGTCTCAGTGTAGTCATTACTGAATCGAGAATAAAGAATCTAGAACCTTTGCTCTTGTGCTTAGTAAATAGTGTTTATTACCCATATGAATAAATAAATTTCCTCAATTGCATGTTGAGTTGTTTGATTTTTATTAAGGTATATCAAATGCTTCTCAACTCCCAGATAGTTCCATTATACTTTATTATTGAAATCTCTGACTAATTTAAATCTGAGATAAGCTACACTGGGGTAAGGTATATTTCATTGTATGATTTCAAAGAAATGCTTTTGTGTTGCTTGGAAAAAAGAAGCTCTCATCTAGAAGTGAGGTGACTTGGATTCATATTAAAAGGTCTATCAACCAATTCTACATGATTCAATGACAGTGAGCTTTCAGTAGATGGTAAATATTAGCAATCTCACCAGAAATCAGGGATATAAACCAGTCTTGGTCTCAGATTAGGAAAGTATATTTATTTGACCAAATGGGGATGAGTCTATAAAGGCATAGCTATCAATAGTGTCCTGCTTTGGATACTCATAATCTATGCCACATTGAGTTAAACACTTAACCATTTAGAATAGTTCTTATCGTTGTGATTTCAATGAAAAAAAAAAATGTCCCCAACAGGCTCATGCACTTGAGCACTTGGTCTCTAGGTGGATACATTATTTGGGAAGGTTGCAGAACATTTAAGAAGCAGGGCTTTGCTGGAGGTCACTGGCTATGGAACTTGAGGTTTTATATGCTATTCCCTGTTTGCTCTCTCTGCCTCCCAAGTCCAGTGCAAGGTGACAAGTGCTACTTCCTGAACCTGCTTGCCATGCTTTCCCTGCCCTGAAAATCCCCCTTGCAATCTTAAGCAGAAGATTAACTCTTTCCTTCATTAAGTTGATTTTGACAGGTATTTGTTCAAAGCAACAAGAAAATAACTAACTCACCAGGTACAGCAAGTCCTAAATTACAACAAGAAAGAAAATGTACTCAAAATAAATATCCTCCCCAAAAGGAAAATCCAGACCTGGAGGGATTCTCAGCCATATTAAAGAAAACTTAACCAAAGAACTGAAACAACTTTTTCCTGAAGCCTTTTCACATAATTGGAGGAGAGAAAATGTTCCCCAACTTCTTCTATGAAGCTAGCATCACCCTAATACCAAAATCGACAGAGATACAACAATAAAACTATTGACCTATATCCCTGATTAAGTTAGATGGAAAAAAATCTGGAACAAAACCCTCTCAAACTTAATACAACAACACATCAAAAGCATTATACACCTTGATCAAGCAGGCTTCATCCCAGGGATGCAGATATGGATCAACATACGGAAATTGATTAATGACATGCAATGAAATATACGTAAACAAGGCCTTCAACAGAATACAACACCACTTCAGGATCAAAAACCTGGTGAGACTAGGCATGGAAGGGTTATATCACAACCTAATAAAGGCTATATACAAAGCATCTAAGGCCCAAATCATTCTTAATGGGGAAAGATTCAAGGAGGTCCCATTAAGATTGGGAATAAGAGGGTTGTCTACTCTCACCACTTCTCTTTAACATAGTAATAAAAATCCTAGACCAAGCAATAAGAAATGAGAAAGGTATAAAATGGATACAAAACAAAAAGGAAGAAGTCAAACTAGCCTTATTTGCAGAGGACATGATCCTATACATAACTGACCCAAAAAAATTTTCCATAAAATTTCTAAAGGTCATACATTCCTGAAGCAAAGTGGCAGGATACAAAATCAACACACAAAAATCAGTAGCCTTCCTATATGCAAAAGACAAATATACAGTGAAGGAAGTCAGTGAGACTGTCTTCAATAGCCACAAAAAAACCCAAATACCTTGAAATAATACTAACCAAGGAAGTGAAAGACCTATATAATGAAAACATAAAAACACTCAAGAAAGAAATTGAAGTGGACATGAGAAGACGGAAAGACCTCTCATGCTTCTGGCTAGGTAGAATTAATATTACAAAAATGTCAATTCCACCATAATCAGTATACAAATTCACTGCAATAGCAATAAAAATCCCACCATCATTCTCACAGAATTAAAAAAAAATCTCAAAATTCATATGGAATATAGAAGGCCTTGGATATCCAAAAATATCCTAAGCATGAGCACCATTCCTAGAGGTATCTAAAGCTATACTGCAAAGCCACAGTAACAAAAACAGCATGATGCTGGTATAAAAACCAATGGAACATAATTGAAGATATGACCCTTTGTTCAAGGAACTAGAGATGTTTGATGTTTGAGAAAGGAGACAAGAAAGTACACTGGAGAAAAGACAGCATTTTCAACAAATGGTGCTGGACAAATTGGATAACCACATGTAGAAAAATGAAATTAGACCCACTCATCTCACCATACACAAAAATCATCTCTAAATAGATTAACGACCTCAATACAAGAAAGATATTAAAAATATAATGAAACTCTTAAATTGGAGGAATGGTGACAAAATTAGTAAGGAATTTCAAAACAGATGATAAGACTTCCCAGTACTTATCTCCCATCTTATGAGCAACTATTGACACATGAAAGTGTCTTTCCAAACCCAAAGAGAACTTTCAGGTGTAGCACAGAAATAGATATTCAATAGAAAAGGGCATTTAAATTTACAAAAAAGACCTCTCCATTCATGACTAGTAAGAAAAACTGCCTCATGTGTGGTGATCTCCATTTAGAGGACTTCTGAGAAGTGAGGGAAAAATCTTTACTACTTGCCAGGCACTGACACCAATTCATGACCTTAAGGTTTAAAAATGATTAAGAGTGCTAGAGTGTAGTTTAGTCATAGTCAATTTGCCTAGCCTATGCAAAACCCAGGCCTTTATCCCCCACATCATACAAACTCAACACTCAGAGAAACAAGGCAGCTTAAAAGAACCCACAGACATTGGTCCAAACAACTTGCAGTCTAAGATACCCAGCAGGAAACAATCTGACGTAATGCTAATACAAGTGCAGTAGTGGCAAACAGCCATGGTGGGTAACCAACTGCTCTTGATTTGGCTAATAAATCCATTCAGTGGAATGGAACTCATTGCTGGAACTGGGAAATAAGTCAAAGCCATGTACAAAAAATGAGCTCAGTCTCCAAGATCTAGAGGCCACCAAATGTGGGCTAGAAGAGAGCCAATGCATATAAAATTCCCTCCAAAACATATATGGTTATCCCTTCTATCTAGTACTAACTTCTCTCTCCATTGGAGAATTTACTTATCTCTTTTCAGATGGACAACAAACCTGAAGGGAGGATCAACTAAGCACACCTCACCAGCTGAAACCATAGAACAACGCAGGGGAAGGGCAAGAATACAGCGCTCAAGGCAATCACAACACCAGAAAAAGGCTGAAGGAGATAAACACAGAGAACATCCAACTCCAACTAAGCCAGATACCCAGAGACACAGAGGCTCCCAAAACCTCATCAAGGAAGCAGAACTAAAATTACCCCAATGTGGCTCAGGGAAACTCGCAGAAGAGGGGGCGGAAAGATTGTTAGAGTCACAAGTTGGGGCATTATGCACAGAGACTGGGGCCTATCCACCAGAACTCTTGAGCAAACTCACAATGCACGATCCACATTCCCCATTGATGAGGGCCCCTTTGAAAGTGGGAGGACGGGGAGGAGGACAATGGAACCAATACTATGAATGTAAAATCAGAATAATATAAATAAAAAATATATATTTATTTTAAAAAAAAGTAGTACCATTAAGTCGCCATAAAGAAATGCAATAAGAGTTGTTTGGAGAAGATCAGCAACCTCCAAGGAAATACAGACACAAGGAAAGAAGAAATATGCCAAATTAGATACTTGACAGGAAAATCAATGCTTTAAGTCAAACATAAACTCAGGAGCTTAACAATACTGTGAAATAGATGGAAAATGCAATAATGTGAATAAAATACATAATTGATTGGACATAAAATCTGTGATGCAATATTGTAAATGTTTGAGCTGTGGGGATTGAAGAAGGAAGAGAGAAACAAAGAGGCTGAAAGTGTACTTAAAGAAACAATACCAGAAAATAATACCAAATTTGACAAAAAAAAAAAAATACAAGTAGCTGGGTTCAATAAGGTCAGAAGTCTCCAGTGAGATTCAATCCATAAAAGGTGTATGATAACTGATGCATCAAAAAACCAAGAAATACATCACATATAAGTGTCTTTCAATGAGGCTAGTAGGGAATTTCTCAGTGTCAGCCATAAACCCAGGAGAGAGTATCACTTTCTATCACTGAAAAAACTATCACTAATGAAGAGTACCTTATTAATCAAAGCCATTCCTCATAAATTAATAGGAGATAGACATGAAAAAGTAATCTGGGAACCTTCATCACCACCATCATAAAGAATTTCCATAGAAGAAATACTAAAGGTTTCTTCCAGGTGAAAGAAAAGGATAATAGTGTATGTAATATAAAATATTTAAAAGTTAAAAAGAGCATTTCTAAATATAATTTTACAGTTAAAATTAGAATTATTCTATAATGGTTATGTATAAGCCACTTTGATATTTAATATAAAGGATAAATATAAACGCTATAACTAGTAAGTTATAATAATATTATAAGGGACTTATAATACAAGAGATATAAATTATAGCTTTAAAGTATAAAGTCTGGATGATTGCAGTATAAGTGGAGAGTTTATTTTTTTTTAGTGCAATAAAGGTTAAGTTATTAGTGTATAATAGCTTCCTAAACCTCCAAGCTTCATGGCATTTTGTTAGCATATTGAATATACTGCATCTATGGCAAGTACACAAAAGATGGAAAGCAAGGGATAAAAATGCTATTACAGAAAATAGTTATGAAAATAACCTGACATGAAATCTACAAAACAGAAAATAACAAAAGGGTATTTTAAGTCTTTACCCATCAGTATAAATAAATTCTCCAAACAAAAGTCATAGAGTGACTAAATTATTTTAAACGAGTTGCCAATAAGTGACTTCATATTTAAGGACTTAAATAGACTTAAATAGATCACAAGTAAAGGGATTGAAATAAGATATTCCATGGAAATGAAAATTAAATTAAATAAGGGTTAACAATATTTAAAACAGAAATTTTAAACAAAATAATAATGTATAGCAAGATATTAAGCAAGTACAGAAGCCAATTCACCAAGAGAAATTAGAATTTGTAAATATAATATGCTCACAAAATATGAGCAACTCAATATATGAAGCAAACATGGATGGAACTGAAGGCAGAGATAAACTTCACCCAAATAATTATAGAAACCTTTGGTACACACCTGACAGCAACTGGTAATTCTTCATCAACAAGGAAACTTTGGACTTAAAAAGGACGTTATACAGGATGGACCTAACAGACATTTGTAGAATATTTCAGAAATGTAGAATACACACTCTTCCCTAGAGTTAGGCCACAAAATTCATAGCAAGAATCTTTCATGACCACAGTGGAATTAATATCATGGCAGAGCAAACTGAAATTTCACAAATATATAGAAATTTAGCAGCATGTTCCTGAGCAACCAATGGTTCAAAGAAGCAACTTAAAGAAAATATAAATATGATAAAATTCATGTATGAAAATGAAAACTACATTGAAAGGGAAAGCCTTTAGTTGGAGAGAGATTCACAAAATAAAACATTAAAGATGAAACATTACAACTTCTATCACATAATACAAATGATTATATGATATTATAGTGAAAAATTACATATCAATAATTTGTGTATCCTAGATGAATAGATAAATCTCTTGACCCTCATAACCTTTTAATATTGAATAAAAAACAGAAAATATCAGAGGATAAAATTTGAATCACAAGTATAAAGTTTTCTAACAGCAAATATTACAGGATCTGATGGCTCCACTGCTAAATTCTACAAAATACTTAAATAATATATAGTAAACATTCCCTTAATATTTAAAAATGGGAAGAGATAATATTTCAAAATTCACTTAATGAGGTTAACATTGATTTGACATCAAAAACAGACAAGGAAAGTAAAAGAAAAGTATAGGCCAATATCTCTGAAGATCATATATGAGGACATTCTCTGGAAAATAGTAACAAACTGAATTAAAAATAAATTTTGAAGGTATGATCATGATACTTTAATATATGCAAATTATAGATGATGTTGCAGTCAGCATCATGTACCTGGGATGAACCTATAAGCCTGACATATCTTATTGGTGGAATGGGTCTTTATTGACACTTACAGATCCAAGGGAAGTTCCATAATGGCAGAAGAGGCTGGCCCCTTTCAGAAGTCCATGCAAAGATAAATCCCATCAATAGCACCATGAGCAAGCACACTCCAAGAACCACTGCTAGAGCTCAAGCACTCTGCATATCTTTGTCTGGGATTCAGATCCACCCCCAAATATACCTCAGGGCTGGATCCTAGGATCCACCAACAGTGACATCAAGTTATAAGCTTGAATAAAACTCCTGAATCTATTGTGGGACATCCATTCAAACTACTACAGATTCCACACACCATATTAACGGTATAAAGACAAAAAAAAATAATTTGAGCCTTGAAGTAAATGCACAACAAAAGTATGTGACACAATTTAACATAGTTTCATTATGAATATTCTCAATAACATAAATATATAAGGAATATTCCTCAACACAACAAAATCCAGATATAACAAATCAATAGAGAATATACTCTCAAAATTAAAATGTAGAGATCCTTTCCTTTGAATTCAACAACATGACAAGGATGTCTACTCTTATTACTTCTAGTCAGCATAGTATTAACCATTGTAACTATGTAGTTGTGTGTGTGCACATGTGTGTGTATAGACAGAAATTGAGAGAGAGAGAGAGATAAAATGAGAGAGACAAAGAAAAAAAAACACAGAGATAGAGCCTTATAAACTGGAAAGGAAGATGTTAGTAGACCATCTTTTCATTCTGTAGAATACTCTAACTTGCTACTAACATTGGTAGAACTAATATGATGAGAAAGTGGCAGGATACAAAAGCAACATAAAAATTTCAGTAGTGTTTCTATATAAAATGAAAAAGCTGTTTGAAAAAAATAAAAATACTTCACATAAAATCATACACAAGAATAAATTTAATTAAGGTGTTCAAAGTAACTCATATACATTGCAAACTATAAAACATTGATGAAAGAAATTAAATAAGACACCCACAAATTGAAAAGTAGCCTGTGTTCATGAATTTTATTTTCATATTTTTAAAATGTCTACACACCCCTCTCACCATGTACAAAAATCAACTCCAAATGGATTAATGACCCTGATAAAGACCTGAAACTCTCAAAGTGCTGGATGAAAAAATAGGGGAACTTTCCATAATATAGGAGTAGGAAAAGACTTCTTGAAAAATACCGCAGTAGCCCAGGAAATGAAAGAATCACTCAACCAGTGGGATCTCATAAACCTAATAAAGCATTTTATGGACAAATATACTGTAAACAAAGTCAACAGACTACCCACAGAATGGGAGAAAAATGTTTGCCAGCTATACCAGTGACAGAGTCCTAATATCTAGACTCTACAAAGAACTCAAAAAATTAAATAACAACAACAACAACAACAAAATCAAATAATCTACTCAAAAAATGGGACAGAGAACTGAATAGGGAAATATTAAAGGAAGAAATACAAATGGCTAATACACACTTCAGATAATGTTCAACATCCTTAACCACCAGGGAAATGCAAATTACAGTAACTATAAGATTCCACATTACTCCAATTAGGAATACAATCACTAAAAAAATCAACCAACTATAAATGGTGGGAAGGAAGTGAGGAAAGAGGAGCACTCATTCACTGTTGGTAGGAGTGCAAACTTGTGCAACCACTATGGAAATCAGTATGGAGACTCCTGAAAAAGATGAAACTAGAGCTACCAACTGAACCAGCTATTCTTCAACTGGGCATCTACTCTAAAGGATACACCCTTCACTGCAAACTCACACAAGCACAGAAAGACAAACACCACTTGTTCTCCCTTATCTGTGGTTCCCAACATAGAACAACTTAGGTTGCAGGCATACCTGACAGACAATTCAAAGGACAGATAATAGGTAAAGTGAAAATGCCTATGTTTAAGAATAAGTTTAGTCTACATATGCACACCTATTTGTGTGTATACTCTCACAAAACACAGAAATCAATACAGCATGCACTAATAACCTAATTTTAAGACTGGAAACTAAAATTTCTAGGATAAAATGTAAAAGCAAAATCAGTAATATTTATCTAGCAAGAATGTTTTGGATATGATCCCTAAGCTCTGGACAACAAAAACAAGAATAAGTCTTCATAGCAAAGGAATTAATCAGCAAAGAGTCAGACTTTGGAACTGTATGATGTATGAGAACATTTGAGAACCATGTGTCTGATGAGGGGTTAATATAACATACATAGAAACTCAAACAATTCAATAGGAAAATATAATAACTCAGAAAATTATATAAACATTCTTTTGAAGGAAAGTTGTTATATACTATTTTGTGTTTTGTTGTTTTGTTTTGAGGCAGAATCTTCATTAACCTAGCTTGGCTAAGATGTGGAGATGTTGCACAGGCTAGCTTCATATTTACTGTGTAGCAGAGACTAACAAGATCACTAAGATTCTTCTATCTCAGCCTCCCTAGTGTTAAGATCACAGGTATGTGCCAATATGCCTTAACAAATAATCTTAATAAACATTTATTAATAAGAAAACGTACAAATGATCAGTAAGTATAGGATGAGGCACTTAACACCATTAATCCTTTGGAAACTTGAAATTTAAAACCATACTGTCACTTTGCACCTGCTAGAAAGGCTTTATCAAAAATGAAAATAATAGAAAATTGTAACCATAATATGGATAAGATATAATCTTTGTATATTATTACTGGGAATGTTAAAAAACTGCAGCCATTATATTTTCCTTAATAGAATCATAGAATTTCTCAAGAAACTTGACTACAAACTACTATTAGCCAAGAATCCTACTACTATATATCAGAAATAAAATCAGCATGTTGAAGAGATATAAACAAATTATGGTTCATTGCACCTTATTTACAATATCCAAGATATAGAATCAAACTAAAAGTGCATCAGTGTCGTAAATGAATAAATAATCATGGTATATAAAGTGAAATTTTCTGATAACACACATTATTTCTCAAAACATGGAGGTATCTGAAGAGCAGTAAGCAAATCAAAATAAGTCAGGCTTACAAAGACAAATACCACATAATCTAATTTATAGAATATTGCACTTACATTCTTGTTGCTCACACCAAGCACCTTACCAAAAGCACTTTGTATGAGGAACGTTGTTTATTTTGGGTTATATTCTTAGCAGAAACTTCATGGTTCTGGTAGAAAATGTGGCATGAGCAGAGGCTATACATCATCTCTTCCACAGCTGGTGGAAATAGCAAGAGGAAAGTGAGCAGTAACATTGGCAAGGAAGCTATCTATAACACCCATAAGCCCATCCCCAATACAGGTCTTCTAGAAAGGCTCCAACTCCCAAATTGCTTCCACGTGGGGACCCAACATTCAGAACACATGAGGTTATGGGCAACACTTAGTTCAAACCACCACATATGTGTAATCTGAAAAGTTGAACTCAATGAAGCAGCAAGAAGAATATTACCAAGATGTGGAAAGATGTAGGTCAAGGGCTTAAAAAATTTCAATTACATAGATGGAGTAATTGCAAGAGACCTCTTATATGGTATATTGCTTAGGTTACTATTGATATATTGAGTTCTTAAAGATCACTAATGGGTAAATGTTAATTGTTAACCCAAAGACAGATAATACACATGTTGATTAGTTCAGTTTAGTCAACCTACCATATATATATATATATATATATATATATATATATATATATATATATATATATATCAAAACATCATGTTATACATGATGAATATCTACTATTTTTATTTTTCAATTTAGAATCAACTCAAATAATTTATAAATATAAAACTATGACTTATAAATGCTACAAAATAAGTAATTCTCTAATAGCATAGGAAATATTAGGAATATAAGGAGAATATAACTAAAAGCAACTTAAGTTATAAGTGAAATGAATGTGTTCAGAGATGTTGGTTTCATTTGTAACTTAATATTTTCATGGCATTTAAACACATAATGTTCTGTGTAATTTTATTTGTCTTCCTCCTCATCATGGTACTATGTCCTTGGACTTTTAATTAGGCATAGTTCCTTAGAGCAGTGAAAATATGTTGGAAACCATTGTTGATGGTTGTAAAGTAGGCCATTCTTAAAAAGTAAGACACTTTTGTTATAATGTTGACATCTTCATCATTTTCTACCAAAACTTACAAAAACTTTCTCCCAGTAATATTTTCTACATGAATTAGCTTAAGATAGGTTAAACACTATCCCGCTCTTTTACTAGAGGGCCTCTTCTCACCGTAAGCTATGTTTAATTGATGATATTTGAGTACCTGTCCCTGAGAACAGACATGAACTGGCCATCAACACGTGAGGTTAGATGGCAAGTCCATTCATCAGCATACATCATCAGACAAAACTGAGTAAAGAAGAGTGAAAACAGTCTTTCATTAAAAAGCAAGAAATAGAACAAGCCAAAGTAGTGCCCATATGCAATCGTAACTAAAGAGTGACAAGTTGGAGGACAGCCTGGACAACAAACCGTTCAAGACTACCCTGAGGAAATTAGCAAAACTTTGTCTCAAAATAGAAATAAAAAAGTACTTGGAATTGAATTCCATGGTAGATGGCTTGCCTGGGTTATACAGTTCCTGAGTTTTACTCTTCAATAAGTAAGTAATTAAGTAAGTAAGTAAGTAAAATAAAATAAAATGGACAGACCCAGAAAATCCCATAATCATACTAATTTTAGAAATTCAGAGTGGGAGTCTATTATATCCTGCTGCCAGTCTCTTGATGCTTACATTGGCTTTGTTCTTCTAGAGGTTGAGAAAGCATTTCACTATTGTTATAAGGGAATTCACCATTGCAGGTGAGGCTAGGCTTGATAAATTGTGTTTTCTTATATTACACTCTCCATTTGGGACCCTAGAGTCAACTGTGCCCACAAACCTTACATTTCACTAATGAATTGCCTTCAGCAGTGACTTTACTTCCCTAAAAAAATATCCCCTTGGAAGATTCAAAGATTGAAAAGTATTTGTTTATTACAGGTTCTTCAAAAATTGTATAAATAAATACAAAATAGCTAAGTCTATCTTTAACATCATACTCTTAGAGCCAATAAGTGCCCCCAATCCTTATCAACTATATTAGTACACCTACTAAGACATCATGAAACTTCATTCAAAGGCCCCAAGTTTCATAAATAGCCTATCTTTATCCTCCTTACCCCAAGAGCTTAGCAAGTCTCACAAAATACTAAAATTAAAGGGTAAGTAGTAATATTTTTCTTATGAATAGGTTATCATTCAATATCATATAGCAAAAAATGAAAAAATATCAGGTTACAAACAAACAAAATATGCCACATCAGGCATCTGGAAATTTCAGACTGTAATCACACTGTTCACTGTATCATGTGTAGTGAACTACTATAATCAGGATTTTTATTCCATCTACTCCCATTTACCCTTTCCACAATTCTATGTCATGTCAATAC
Source organism: Orientallactaga sibirica (assembly GCA_036365145.1). Taxonomy (NCBI): domain Eukaryota; kingdom Metazoa; phylum Chordata; class Mammalia; order Rodentia; family Dipodidae; genus Orientallactaga; species Orientallactaga sibirica. Next base: position 17,581,766 of record JAEOAD010000034.1, read on the forward strand.
TTTCCTCTGGAAATGGAGGCACTGATGCTTCCATTTCTTATTTTATCTTCTCTCAGCTGTGTGAAGGAGAGATTCTTTTTTAAGTCTGATAATCTATCTGTATTTTATTTTCTTTTAAATGTGTAAATATTTGAAAGCTGTAAAAGATCACACCATTGTTCAAATGCTTTTCAAATCATATTAACATTAAGCTGCAAAGCACAGAAAAGATTATGTGGCTTTTCTCTCTGAGTGTGCATGCCCCTGTGTGTGTTTGTGTGTCTGCAGTATCAAAAGGGAAAGACAAACATGCAAACTGTCTGGCAACAGCAGCCCTTTCATCAAATAGAAACCAAATTAAAAAGAAAAGCAAAGATAAATTCAAGTCCATATTTCAGAAGAAGCAAATGAGGACCTCTTTATTTTCAATGCAATAGAAATGCAAAGCGGAGGAAATCAATGCAAACTAGTATGTCTTGGATCAGCACATTTTAAAACAAAATGTACCTTTGTATCTAAAAATCGGAAAGCCATGAATATTTAACAGAGAGAGAAAAGAATGATTTTGTCAGCATGTAAAGCAAGTCCCAGGGAAGTCTAAATTCTGCTGCCTTCTATTAGCTTCTCTCTGCTCAGTAAACAAAACAAGTCATTCAGGAAGAAGAAGGAGATGAAGTCCAGGGGAGGCTGAGTGAGTGCAGACTTCTGAGGCTGGGGAAGCACAGACTCAGGAGTGATAGTGGAGAGAAGAGAGTGGTTAGGTTTAATGCATCCAGCAATCAGGAGCTCTCTGACTATAGACAGAGCAGCTGGAGAGAGTCCGTGAAGAGAATTTTTTAAATCCTGGCAGGTCTTGGAGTCAAGAGAGGCAGGGAGTGGCTACTATCATTAAGGGGTCTAAAAGATTGATTTTGCTACTCCAGGATGCATGTCTTGTTCAGCTAATCTCTCCAAGGCTGTCTTTCTTCATCACTAAAAGAGTAGTGATTCTAGCGCCCTGCTTTAGAAGAATATTTTTGGGAATAAATGAAGCACATTAGCCAAAATCCATCCTAAATATTTGATGGCTGTGTCTGAAGCCACACAGGGGAATATTTGAGCAGCTTACCAGCTTCATGGGGGGATGATTCTTAATGTGTCATAATTCAAACTTTTATTACTACCCAGCCCTTGCCATTATGACTCAGAGAGTGCTCCCAGGAGCCTGACTGATACCAGAAAACAACATTCTGCAGGATAATGATGTACTGATTCTTGACTGAAGTCTGCATGAAAGGAAAATGCTGATCAGTGACTGGGATGGAATAAGTGGGTGCCTAGTTGTATTAGACTATACTAATCAACAAGTTTGGCAGTTCCTCCATCCTTTCATTTCCCCCCATAATCCATTTAAGCTTCAAAGTAGCATTTTATCATCCTAATTTTTAACCAAAGAGTTTTGCAAGAAGCAAAAGTATGCTGTATGGAATGAATTTTGGACAGGGAATCAAAACCCTAGGTTCTAATCCTATTTGGAATGAATGCTACTCAGGAATTTGAGCTACTTTCAATTCTTTTATTTTTATTGTGTTAGATTCTCAATTTATAGGAAAATTACTTTCCACAGGATTTTGTATGATAGGAGAAGGGAAGATATTTTCATACTGGATAATACACATTACTTCTCTACTTATGATTTCTTTCCAACTACTCTGGGCTTTGAGCCTATATTTTAAGGTTCTGAGCCTTGAGCATAAGCTGTAAGCCTTGCTGGATGCTGTCACAGCCTGTACCAACCATCAACTAATTAAGAGGGAGCAAATCAAGTTGTCAAAAACCTCTAAAACTAATTAGTCCTAGAATATTGTGAGAGGGTTTTCCCCCTTTTTTCATTTAAGGAGATATACAGAAAATGCAAAACTTCAAGGCCAGGCATGCTTAGCACAAGTCCATCAGCAGAAGACCTTTAAAAAGAAAATTGCTCATTAAATGTACTAGCCCAGAGGCCATCCTTTCATTCAAAGCTTGTCCTTGATACCTAGATTTTAAAGGAAAAGGCATATATTCAGAGGAAATGGAAGAAGACATCCAAGTTGTCTCCTTGGAATCTCTTGAGCCCTCAGGCAATTAGTCAAGGAGCAAGTCTTTTATACAAAGGGACACTTGATACTCATCAATTACCAACTAAGAGGACTAATTCCTCTTTATGGCTTCTTGGTGATCAAACCAGAGCAAAGGTGCCATCTCTATGAAGGCTGACTTTCTTATAAGCTGAAATGTGGGAGCCAGCAAGGAATCACAGAATAATGGATGCCTGGGGTTTGTCGTCATAGAGACAGAGACTAACGGCACAGAGGCATCTAACTGGGACCAAATCCAGAATTAAGGCACTCATCCTCTATTTAAATGGAATTGTTCTCAGAGTGTTGAATGCTATTTCACTTTGTATTGCTATAACAAAATATCTGGCCCTGGTTCATATTTTATTAAACTGGAGGTTTATTTGACTTACAATTCTAGTGGCTAGAAAATTCAAATAATATGAAGTTAGTATTTGACAAGGTCATAAAACTATGTCACACATGGTAGGAAAGTGGCAGGGAAAATGGCCACTTGAAGAAAGGGTGAGCATGAAGGGCAGTCTTGTTTTAAAACAATTTGATCTTGAGAAAATTAACCACACCCAACAAGACCTAACACATGACTAGGAGATGGGCATTAATCCTTTCCCTATGAACTGATTCATCTCCCAACAGGCACAAACTCTTAATTTTTCTATCAGTGAAATACTAGAATTTAGGGACCAAGCTGATAGCAGTTGTGTTATAGGTGGACACAACACATCCAAACCATAGCACAAAAATTCTGTTTTGGAAACTCAATTCTGCCCTTCTATGTTATGAATGCTATGCTCTCTCTTAGCACTTACACACAAAAGTTGAAAACTCAGGGTCCCTTCCAATCAAGTACCTAAACAATTGGATGGGTATATGAAGATACAAACAATCTCTGTACCACAGACAATTAATATAATTGAAAATATATCTACTATTCAAAAATTTTAAGACCATTAATAAGATATTTAAAAAGAACCAGGGCTGGGGAGACAGCTGGTTCAGCAGTTAAGAGCACTTACTGCTTAAGTATGAGGATTTGTGAGGGCCTGTAACCACCCCAAATTTGGTTCCTCAGAAACCATATAAAAATCTTGGCATGACCATACACATCTGTAACCTTACTTTGTATAGGGTAGACACTGAGAATTTCCAGAGCTCTCTGACTGAAAATAACGTGTCTGGGTTGAAAAAGAGACTTTCTCTAAAGGACACAAATGAACAATACCAAAGTTTTCTTCTGGCCTCTGCAAGCACATTCATTGTGCTCATGCATCTGCACACACATGTTCATACACAGCATATGATACACCACACCATACATACTTTAAACAGACAAAAAAGAAAAAGAAACTAGTATCTGAGCTGAGGCTTGCGAAATAATAGGAGTTTATTGGAGTTCACAAACAGAGGGTAGGGCATGCAAATTGGAGAGATCATATGCCATAACAGAAAGATAAATCAATAAACAAGTTTTTTTTTTTTTTTTTTAAGAAGCTCAGTATGAAGAACTACTAGTGAGGTATTTGTTTTCCTACCATTTTTGTAAGATTTGATGTCATAGTTGAAGGTAGCCATTATCAATATTGGGCAGGTACAAATATTCAGCTGGATTGGATATAAATGGTATATTTGGATTTTATAAGTTGCAGGGCAATGACATAAAAAATGCCTGGCCATGGTTAGGAGTAGTATCAAGACAGTATGGATATGTGAAGAATAAGAGTTCACTTCAGTATCCTAGGATAGAAGGTGACATGTTAAAACAGGATAAAGGCTATTGGTATAAATAATAATATATAAATAAAATCAAAGATATTTAGGTGATAAAATCAGTGCAGAATTGTGTAATTTATTTGGTGACATACATAAGGAAGACTGTACAGTCATTTATTTGGATTTAAGATCCTTTTGGAACTTCATCAATGTAAATTTTCTAATTACCCAAGTAAATGGGGTTGCTATAAATGTTTAACAAAGTTGCTATCACCATAAAACTGGAAGACAATGTACTGTATGTACATTAAAGTTAACAAGAATTGAATAACAGGAAACTTTTTAATAGTGTTTTCAATATTCATTCAATTTCTTTAGCCATTTGAAGTACAGCATATATATTTGGGAAGTAAGTTGAGAAGGCCACACACTCCGACCTATCTTCTGCTATGGAGGCTCCGCTAACCTGTGTGTTTTAATTCTCTTCTCAAGCATTCAGATAGGAGCATTAACTAGGAAAAGTGCATTTCCAAAATATATAGAGTAGCTGAAGAAGAGAACTCTCTGCATTTCTTATTATTTTATGAATTTGCATTTAAAAAGTAGAACTTTCTAGGCCAGTAAGAATAAGTCAAATTATATATATATATATGTGTGTGTGTGTGTGTGTGTGTGTGTGTAGAAGACAATGGAAAGACCTTAGGTTCAAAATGTGTAACCCATAAAGCAAGATAATTCATCATTTATGTATGCTTTAATTGAATAAATATTTTGAACATTGTGGAAGATGCAGGGGTATAATGATATCAGAGATAATTATTTTGGGTGAATTTCAATACTCAACAGTACTATGGTTGAGGTCAGAAGTGGATAACATATGGACCTAGACATGAATTAATTTCCATAGTAAGTTCAAGCAGGAAATGAATACTAGTAGTTCACTTTGTGGGAATTAACTATCTGAGCAAACTGTGGGAATGAATTATAAGAATTTAAATATAGTAATGAATTATGGGAAATAACTATGGGAATATTTTTTGTGGACCTTAAAAATAACTTCTGAGGATATTACTATGAGTTACTTTTTTGCTAAGTTCCTTATTTGTAAGTTTCTCTTTGAAGAAGTTAACCTTATAATCATGTAATTCATTCATTTAAAGCAATGTGATGAGGTTTCCTCTGACTTTATGTACCTTTGGCCTGAACAGGACAGAATCCAGTATTGTGACAATAATATGGCAATATTTAGAGATGCTGACTGAATTTAAGTTATAGTCTTTGCCATATTTCCTTAGTGACTTGGTTGTACTCTTGACCCAGAACAAATGTGCATGCATGAGAAGTGTGAGCCATAGCACTGAAGAGAAGATAATACAGTCAGTTAGAATTGCCTTTAAAATTGCCAAAGATCTATTGAAGACAACAGTTGGGCTTAGTGGGTTTACACTTGTGAAAGGAGTGTGTGTGTGCATGTGTGCGTGCATGTGTGTGTGTGTGTGCTCTGAAGCAGCAGAATCCAACAACTCATACTGCTAAATTCCTTTCTTTAACAAATGTTTAAAGATTATTCAAAGTCAAAAGTTCCTTGCCCTTCACTCACATGTTGCCTGTCCTTTTCACATGAAATACTGATTCGTCACTTGTTACTGGTTTCTGCTGATCAATAAAAGCTGAGATGAGTGCTTTTTAGTGGAAGCTACAAATACAGAAACATCAGAACAGCAGCCAATAACAGAACTTATATCTTGGTTAAACAACTCAAAGGGTCAATTTTTCTTCCTGTGCTGCAGGTATTAAGCTGGGTTTTTGGTGAATTTAAGAGAAAAATAAGCACTGATCCTCTCCTCTAGGTGGTAATACACCCACCACTGTGAGGCATGGACACTACCACCTTCAGAGGCAATGAATCCTTGTGCCTTCAAAGAGGATATGCAATGGTCTTCAGCATATTATGATCCTGGTTGAGTGACTAACTCAGATTGATGACCCAATCAATCAAGATTGAGGAAAGTGTCTTTAAAATAACATGGGTTCATATTATTAAAATTAAGTTTGCTGAGATTTTCTGTGAGAAATAAAGCTAACTAATATCTAAATTTATTTTTTCAGACTCTTTTTTTATTGTTGTGGTTACTATTATTATTTTTTGTATTCTTTTTTTATTTATATTATTCTGATTTTACATTCATAGTATTGGTTCCATTGTCCTCCTCCCTGTCCTCCCTCTTTCAAAGGGACCCTCATCAATGGGGAATGTGGGTCATGAATTGTGAGGTTAGTCAAGAGTTCTGGGGAGTAGGCCCCGGTCTCTGTGTATAATGCTCCAACTTGTGACTCTGACAATCTTTCCGCCCCCTCTTCCGCGAGTTTCCCTGAGCCACATTGGGGTCATTTTAGTTCTGCTTCAGTGATTGTCACTCTATGTTAATTACCACTGTCCTGAATCAAGCTTTCAGCATTCACTTCCAGGACGAGCAGCCATTCTCTTATCTTTTCTTCCCTGAACTCAGAGCAGTCAAAGGCTCTCTCTATAAGTCAGGCCTTTGGTTGATTTAACTAGATACCTTCAATGGTTGTTTTGGCTAAAGGACACATGACAGTCTCAGACCAATGACTTCATCTTTTCCCATTTCACTTCTGTAACTATAAAGTTTTTAACTTTTCCTCTAAATCATTTCCTAATTCAATACACCTTATATACAGATCCATTTTTTATAGAATTGGTCCCTTGCTAGTTTGGAGACATAAAGTCCTATTTGTCCTAATAATACTCAACTTTTCTATGATATAGTCTTTGATTCTGTTTTCCCCCAGATTCCTCTCAACTATAATAAAAATATTATCAACCTATCCAGCTACTTCCTCTATCTACCATCTATCTACCATCTATCTATCATCTATCTATCTATCTATCTATCTATCTATCTATCTATCCATCATCATCATCTATGTATCATCTATCTAGCATCTATAATCAGCCTTTCTCCATACACTGTGTGCATAAAATAATAGGTTTATCATGACATCTTCATACATGTGCACAAAGTACTTTGATAATATAATATTCACTGACCCCCTTAGCCCTTTCTGTCCCCTTCCTTCCTCCCACTAGTCCCCTGCTTCTTAGCATTGTCTATCATCACTCCACTGAATGTGTGTGTATGGAGTAAGGATTCACATGTGTATTTTGCATATTTAAAGATGCTTTCAACTTTCATCCTTCATTTTTTGATATCCTAACAATCCATATATTATAAGTAAAATAATCTTTAAATGTTCTGTGTTTTTAACTTCATTGAATCATGAGAAGAAATATAATATAGATTAGAATTAGCTTCAAACCGATTTTGATTACACATTCTCTGTGTAACTACAGACAACTTTTTTGACTTGTTCCAAGTTTAAGTTTATTATCCATAAAATGTGAATAATAATAGTTAGCTCATTGTGAAGACATCATGATTCTAAAGTATTTGGCTCAATTCCTGGATACAATGGCTCATGATAAATTATTTATATTGAGACCATTGCCATTAATTACTTTTTAATACTGAGCAAGGATTAACATCCATAAACTTTATTTTTCCCACATTTTAAAATAAAAATGAGAATACAAATTTTCATTTTTCCCTCTTGATATTTTAGTGATTATGAAATTTATTATGATATGGTACTTTAAAAATTTTACAAACCAAATGTTAATAGTAATTACTACTTTTCTCAGAGTTTAGGTAACTTAAAAGGAATGAAGATGTAAAGTTTTTGTGAGTAAAATGGATAATGATAAGAAAGTTGAGAATATTGCAATGGTTGGTTCAATATCACATAAACTTAAAAAATTTGGGGAGACTGATACTGTCAAAAGTTTCTTCTCAATCATGGCTCCTGTTACTAATTAGTAGCTGCATTATTCTCTTGGCCCAGTAACTACTCCATAAAACAGGTTGAACTGCTGGTTACAGTTCTGTGTCAAAATATGTGTTTATACCATTCTAATTGGTCTGCTTTAAAGCAATATGATGATTAAGGGACATTTCTGACATTTGTCATTCAAGATTTAAAGGCGACAATTTCTTAATACCTTGCCTGTGTCATTTTAAAATGTTTAATATTATGAAGCAGAGAGTATGGTACTTACTTCTTTGATCAATTGCAAAGGACTCTCAAACATTTAGCACTAATGTTAATAGTGAAAGTATTAAGCCATAAATATCTACATAAAGCTGTATCTCCTAAGGGACCCATAGCAGTTCATGAAATACCAGACATTTTATCCATGAAGGTTTTGATAACCACTGTGTTACAGCATTTCTCTTTTCTCTTATTAAGCCTACATTGCATTCTGTTTGGATTCTTTCTTAATTGAATGGCTTACAATGTAGTTGGAGAAGCTCCAGCTGTGCATTCAGCTGGATGATTTACTAGCCAAAACAACTTAAAAATTATAAGCCCCGTTTCTTTATGTAGGAAATGAAGATAATAATGTTGCTCTGCCCACCGGAAGAAATTCATGTAGTTCAAATGACATACTGAAAGTAAAAATCATTTGCAAATGTTGGCTAGGGATGTGACTTGGTGTTACATCACCTACCTAGTATATATGGAAGGCCTGGTTTTGATCTTCAGAATCATGGAGGGGGTATCAATAATTTTTAAAATGAAAATAATTGTTCAGATATTGTATAACTTGATCTGTAACCATTTTTAGTCTTTATCGCTGATCACCTTATTTTGCACACTCTCTCTGGAAACTCTTGTTTTATGTAAGCCTAAATTTCACTTTGAGAAGACAGTTCAGAAATTCCTCTTTTTATCTCATCTCTATGAGTATGAGGTAAACACACATACATGATTTTGGATAATCTCAAAGTTATCAACTTCAATATCTCCAGATGTTAGCTCATCTTTTTTTCTTCATATGCACTTTTTGTGTGTGTGTGTGTGTGTGTGTGTGTGCTTTCTCTACGCCAATGGATAACAAGTAATTTAACCACCTGATTATGTTGGCCAAGTGTTCTTACTTTCCGATTCATTATTGCTTCTTCCACTAAATTGGATCAAAGATACCTTCATTTGGATTGCTCACCCAGCCCTAGTATAACCAGCCATAGAACTAGTTTCTCATACCTCATAAATGACTTTCTCCAGTACTTCCCATGCCTTATGAATAAAGCAAGAGCTTTCTCCTGCCAACAGCCAATAGCCATTGTTCCCAGGGAAATCTCCAGACTCAATCATTGGTCAATGATCCTTTACAGAAATCCCCATGGACTTCAATGTACCCACCCATCACTTTGGCAACTTGTTAAAGCATAACTTCTGATGCAGTAGGCCTGGGTTCTAGGATGCAGTTCCAGGACCACGCTGAGGTGAGGGAGCCACTCCCCATGAGAAATTGAAGGAGCCATACACCATCAGATGTTGGGGACCCCCTAGGGCCAGTCCAGGAGGGACAGCAGGATCTCTGCTGGGTTGGGGGTGAGAGGCACGGAGTCACGACACAGACTCCAGAAGTTGGGTGAAAGCAACAGTGGGCTAGCTGCCGCAAACTCATTTATTCAAGGAAGTGTAGAGGGTTTTAATGGATTTGGCTGACCAATCATTGTATGGGGTGGTCCCCTTCTTGTGATCAATGAAAACCTGTCTCCGGACAGATCATCTCATAGCAGGTTTCTCGCGAGCATGGGACTGTAGCTGTTGTCACACTAGGCCTGCGCAGGATGCCATGTTCACAGAAGCCACTTCCTGGTTTCTTCCGACATGCGGTCTGGTTAGGGCCAGACCTGCATTGTGCCATACATATCACATGTGATTATCCCTTGAGGCCTGGGGTCAACAATGGCTTGGCAAAGAACCATGCCTCCGAGGGTCGCCAATAATAAAACATCCCTTGGGTTTTCTTACCAGATCTGCAGGTAGTCGATGACAGGTAAGACCCCATGAGATGGGACAACCTAAGACAGGCACCATCACATGTGATGATCCCTTGGGGCCTGGGTTCAACAATGGCTTGGCAAAGAACCATGCCTCCCAGGGTTGGTAATAATAAAAACAAAAGGAGGATATGTATGGCACAATGCAGGTCTGGCCCTAGCCAGACTGCATGTCAGAAGAAACCAGGAAGTGGCCTCTGTGAACATGGCATCCTGCACAGGCCTAACATGACAACAGCTACAGTCCCATGCTCGTGAAAAACCTGCTATGAGATGATCTGTCCGGTGACAGGCTGTCATTGGTCACAAGAAGGGGAGCATCGCATACAATGATTGGCCAGCCAAACCCCTTAAAGCCCCCTACACTTCCTTGAATAAACTAGTTTGTGGCAGCTCGCCCTCAGTTGCTTCCACCCAACTGCCGGAGTCTGTGTCATGATTCTGCGCTGCTCACCCCCAACTCGGCAGAGACCCTGCCGTCCCTCCTGGGCTGGCCTAAGGGGGGACCCCAACAGAGGAGCTCCAGTGTCAGGTCTATACTTATGTGACCCTGATAGTGAGTTATTCCCTAAATGATACACATTTGGTGACTCACTGGCAGCAGGGGAGATGGATGTTGCAGCTCTAGGATCACAGGTTGGAAAGAAATTTTTATGTGATGTGTTAGACTTCGCATCACTGTGGTAAAATACCCAGCATAACCAACTTAAAGAGGGAAAGATTCATTTTGACTTACATGTTTAGAGGTTTCGTTTCAGAGTCTTTGGCTGTGGGATGTGGGGACTACAAGTGAACAGGAATCAAAGAGGAAGAAACAAGACTCAGCCTTTAAGAACACATTCCCAGTAACCCACTCGCATTAGCAAGGATTTACCTCCTAAAGTTCCCAGAAAAAGTTCCCAAGGTAGTGCCACTAGATGGGAGCCCAACCCTCACCACATGAGCCTGCAGGGTCCATTTCATAGTGAAACCACAACCAGTGTGGTAGTTTAAATATATGTGCCCCAATATATTCAGTGTTTTACTAGTTATAGTTTGCATCTGCAATCACCTTGCTAGAGGCAATGTCACTGGGGGCCGGTCTTAAGGTGTTAATGGTGTGGGTTTGAGATTCCATTGTAAAGATATGCACATGTGCCTAGCAGGAGTTCCTGAAGTGTGCTGTGTGACTTTTTGGCTGTAGTTTTGCTCTGTGTGCTATGGTGGCTGGTCGGCTTTCTCTCTCTCTGTTTTGGCCCTGTGAAAGCAGGCTGCTTTTCCTGCCTTTATGGAACTTCCCCTGGATCTGTAAGCTTCAATAAATAATACCCCTTCCTCCATAACTGTGCCTGGTCTGGAAGTTCATCTCAGTGAACCTGAAGCTGTCTGCTACAACCAGTGTCACTATTTATCTACTACCTACTTTCATCTCTTAGGATTCTTCAGGTCTAATTCTGCCTTCTAGTTCTACCAAATCATTTAGTTTTTTTGGTTTGTTTGTTTAAATTAATTACTTATGAATTTTACCAAATGTACATATCATAGGTTGGTCATATTCAAATTATGTTATACTGTTATATCTCCCTTTTCCCACACCACATCCATTTTACTGAGGGCCCTCCTCAGTGCGATTATTGGTATTCACTGTGGGATCAAGATCCATCAATACAACAAGAAAAGATAGCCAACTGCCAAGCAGCAGAAGAACTACCTCTACCCCATCTGCCAGGTCCCAGGAGACATTATTGAAGAAGTGGAAATGTAATCACGAGTGCTGCACTCATATCCTGACAATAAGCCCCAATAAGCTCCCACAATAAGTGGGAGTAGACACTGTGGACATTCAAACTCACCAAAGCATAAATCCAGAGGTTTCAGAAAACTTAATATTGACATAAGCTTATAACACACCTGTCAGGTATGTCAGTTTGTGTCAACTTGATCTGTTTAGGAATCCACAGACATTCCTCATAAATGTGTCTCTAAGGTTGCTTCTAGGAAGGATTAACCAAAGGAAGAATCCTTTCCCCAGGGTGAGCCCTTCCTCCAGAGTGGGCGGCCCCTCTCGGAGGAGGAGGATGGTTTATCTAAAGAAGCTCTCAGGAAGGAAAGTATTCCCCCCTCCCAACTGGCTGCCAGTGCTGCTCACTGTTTTCTGCTTGGTACTTGGTGCTTTCCAGTGTGGACTGAAGACCAGCATCTCTCCAGGACACCTCCAGGCCTTCAGTGCTGGATGGGACTGCTGAGGCATCCAGCCTCATGTTCCTTGACTCTCAGGCCTGCAACCTGCTATTGTTGTGCTGTTGTAAGCTAACCCAATCAATTCCCTTTTAATACAATTCATTCTATCAGTTTTGTTCCTCTGGAGAACCCTGACTAATACAACACCCTTCAAGGCTCAGGGAACATTGTGGAAGAAGGGGCAGAAAGATTGCTATAGCCACATACTGTGAGTGAGAATTCTGAGACATTACCCCTCTTCTTCCCCCATATGCATATAGACTGTTTTTTTAAAAAATTATTTCTTGGTGTGTGTCACTTTTTGTACTGAAATGATTTGTGCTCCTTAACAACTTTGCTTTTGATCATTACATATTCATAGTTTCTGTAGGTATTGTTTCTGTCTCAAAAGCAGGGATTGAAATTTACCTTTCCATGTTCTTTTCATCCACAGCCCATTTATGTTTTTTACTTTAACATTAATATACTGTTACACTGAAATTATAATTTTCTCTTTTGTTGTATATCTATGGACGAAATTTAGATTAATAAGAGTTGGTTTGTTTTTGAAGGCCAAGCAACCAGTACATTTTTTGACATAGCATATAAATTTAAAATATATATTTAAAATAGTTAAGAATAATTGAATGCAAAATATTACAATTTTTCTATCTTCATAAAACTACTTTAAATAAAATCACTTAGTAATTTGTTTGACTTATTTAGCAATATTTACTTACATTGCAGTATTTATATTCAATAAATATGATTTCATATCAATATAAAAGACAATAGTTCAACTTTACTGAAGGTACTTAATGAGCAATTATTAATTATGTGAGTACTAGGTCTTATGAGTTCAGTAATGAATGACAAAAAGTCTTATTTTCAACGATTGCTGAGAAAGAATTCTTAAATATTAAAAATACACACATGTTTAGCTAGCAAAAAAAATTAGCATGGGTAAATTTATTTCCTCAAGTGGCTTACCCTCAGTCTGCAAGGTTATTATGGCTCTGCCTAACACCTGAAATTACTCTGTGGTGTGAATGACCTTAACTCATTCAAGCCATTTGCCTTACTACTTATTGGTTGCACCTCAGCAGGCTGCAGTAGGTAGTTCTACATGGCTGTCTCTATATCATGTCACCCTCCTTAAGATAAAGACATTTAGCTACATTGGAATAGATGAGTTTCTTGGCAGTCAAGACTCAGGTGGCAGCTCAGCAATGCAGGAAGCAATGTAAAAGGCTGAGAGAAGCAGGCACATATGTAGTGGCAGCACTAGGTCACAGGAAAGGCAGCCACCCTCTCACAATCTAATGCGTATAGACAGGGGTGTGATACAAGGGCAATTGGGATCTGTCTTCAGTGTTAATTAACCTTTCTCACCCTTACATGGCAACAGACAGTAGTGGTTCTCTTACTCCCAAGAAGGAGGCCTAATTAAAACAGATGGAGAAAATATAGATGAAAAGAAATAGAGAAATTATTCAACCCAAGAGATGGCTGATGTCCATGTTTCTTAGACATGGGGAGGGTGTTATTTACTCAATTTGTCTTTATATCCAGGTTTTTCTCTAAGGTCTCTGAATGAAACAGATGCTAAGACTAGGAAGACAGGTATGCAGCAGCAATATGAGATCACACCTCTTAGCTTAGTTTGCATCTCCAAAGCCACATAGCTTCTGAAATGTTAAGGATGTTTTATAAGTTTGTATACATGGCTTCTTCCTTCAAGACTATAAAAGTCAAAAGCAAACAAGATAGTAATATTGACAATTGAACATAGAATTTTAGAGTAATAAAAGTCTAAAACTACATAACTTATTAATGAAAAAACTGGAAATAGAACCTATTTTGTGCTTATTTATTACAGAATAACCTCTTGGTCAATTCCACCAATAATAAATTTCAATTGTACAATTAGAAAGATGCAAGGAACAGTACCTGGAGCAAATATACATGTCACTAAGAGAAATAGATAGCAGCTCAACCTAATTCCATTGAAAACACATCACAAAGGGAGCTGTATCAAACTCTTTCCTGATTTGGACCATTGTAGCAGGAGGAGTTGGGCAGCCAGGACATATATGAGAATGGCTGCAGCAGAGTGATGGTCTACACAATTCCTCAGACTTCAATTAAGAATGTGAATAGCTTCTAACAGGAAAAGCGTTCTCTGGGAAATACAACATCACTCCATACAATTATCCCAAGAATTAAGAGAGAATTTCTATCTCATGCAAAAATGTAAAATTAGAAACTGTAAGTAGAAGTCAAAAACCAAATCGAAGCCTTTACCTGTGGTGTCATTTATCACCAGTAATTTACTAGATTCCAATACATGACACTCTCTGAGCCTGTTGGTATATGCTGCTGGACTACTAATAGTGTTATTTCTTGAAAAAATTTTTTTTTCTGGAAAGCATCCCTGCTTCACAGAACAAGAGATGAGGACACCATGCTGTGCCATGTGCCCACTCCACTGGCCAAAGTTGATTAGCAGTCAAGAGCAGGTGCTTACCCCAGGAGAAGAAGAATTGCAAGATTATTTTGGACCCCTGAGATATTGAGTGTTTCTTCCAGTATTCTATAGGATAAAGTCTGGAAGTCTTTGATCATATTTTATATCATGTGGAGAGAATTAGCTTAAAAATGCAGAAAACCTTTAGAAGAGTTGGACAAATAGCAGTTCCTAATAGAATTTGCATAACTAGTGCCACTATACACTAGCTTTTCAACATCCTCCCCCATTCCAACAGTTTTGTTACTAAAACTTTGTAGATTGGCTTCTCTTAAGCTATTTGACATGTTTCCAATCTTCTTCAATTGAAAGGAGCCTATATAACATAGAAATGAGAATGTAAAAAATTTAAATAGTTCCATTTACATACTGATTTATTTTAAATCATATGCAATTAATATGTGTCATTTACATATATCCCAGAGAAGCTGTTATCATTATTACATTTTACAAAGGTGGAAAAGGTCATGACATTATCTTTTCCAAGGTCACATGCTAAAAATACACACAATCTGCAGTGTCAGTCTAAGGCAGCATGAACATTTCTTAGAAGCTCAAGAAAATATAAACAAAATACAGAAAATGCCACAGTAGACAGGAAAAAATACACATTTAATTGTCCAAAATGAAAATTTCAAACTATATCATAAAACATGATAAAATTCATTTCCATGTGTGAACTCAGCATGAAGAAATTACTGAGTAAAGTCCAAAATGTGTCAAGGTATGGTACTTATGGAGCACTATATGGAAGGAAAACATAGACATACTTAAAAATCTTGTGAATGAGAATTTTTTTAATGGCCTGAGGAATTGGTAATTTATTCTATTACCACAAATAGCACCATGGAGAAGGGAGCTAGCAAGAACCTCACACGGTGTAGGGTAGGTTAGATACGTAAGTGGAGCCATGGTAGTACTAAAATATACTAAGGATCTTTATTCCTCCTGAACTTTCATTTTAAATATCAAGATGGAAGGACATGCTCTAGGTCTAGACTAGGAGCTTTTTTAACATATATGTATTTTATAAAATCAATCAAAGTTCCAGCTCTTTAGTAAAATGAGTGACACTTCTTTATTTTTATTTTATAATATGTGTGTGTCTATGTGTGTTTAGTGCATATTCATATGTGTGCATGTGTGAGAAGGCCAGAAGTCAATGTCAAGGGCCTTCCTCAACATATCATCATCTTCATTTTTTGGGATGGAGGCTCTAGCTGAGCTTGGAGCTCACCAGTGGGGATCCCCTTGGGTCCCGTGACAGTTGCATCCCCAACCCACAGTTTCTTGAATGAGTATGAGCAATCAAGATCCTGAGGTCCCCATGCTCAACATGCAAAAACATTACCAGCTGAGTAATCTTCCCAGTCCTAAGCTTTTTAATATTTTTGGCAATATTAGAAACTGAGCCTAGGACTTCACACATACTAGAAAAGAGCTCTACTATCAGGCTACAACCCTCACTATTTTAAAAATAAAAAGCAATTATAATGGGTGATTTATTTAAAATAAAGAAAGGAGATGAAGAAAAGATAACTGCAAGGGTAATGGTGGATCACTATGAAAATCATCATGTTTGGAGTAAAAATAGAAAAGTCAGAGTATGAACAGATTCTGGAAATTAAAGGATTTGTTAAAATTATAGAAGTTTTTATTTTTTTCTCCATAAGTCCTATACCACCATTAAAGCAGACAATAGATACCTTCTCTCTGATACCTATAAATTAAGTTCAAGCTATATTTTATTTGCAATAACCTTACTTCCTTATTACTACTACTATTGTTTAATTTTGCCTGTTTTGGTGTTCATTGTCTAATAAAATAAAATTAAGATAATGATTTAGCCCTACCTGGGTCTCAAAAACTCAAATAAGGATAGACTGGATGCTTAGCACTGTTCCCAACACCAACTGAAAAACGTAATTCCTCACAATTATATACATAAGACAGCATACAAGAAGAACTTGAATGCTTATCACTAAGGTTTACATGTCATTCACCCTCACAGCCTACTGAAGACTTTTAGATATCCTCTGAGAAAACGTATTATGTCTTGTTGAGTCATTAGCTGCTATGATCTTTAGCACCATGTTATGATTATTATTATGTCCTTAGAGAGGAAGTTCAAATTAAGATTCAATTAAAACAATTTTACAAAGTGTATGCCACATTTTAGGAGTGCAAAATTAGAGATGCACTTACACAATGGAATTCTACTTGCTTTTCTTATTCTTGAACAATTTATTTTATTTTAAGCCACAACCTGAGACCACATCTGTAACAGTAACTAAACACAAGATTAAGATTCCTGGCTCACTGTGAAGGATTTTCAGAGTGTGCTTCTGCTGTGGGTCCACTTTAAAAAAAGTTGTTTGTTTTTTTTTAATCCCTTCGTAGTCTCATTCTGATCCATGCCTTTGCTCTAAGATTTTCTTAAGTTACTCTCAAGGTATAGGAAAAATGTTCTTATTCAAAATAGGTATGAAAACATATTAAGATAGTTTCATTTTGCTTACTTTCTTAAGTGTTACCTTTGTAGAGTAAATTTCTGTGTTTTTTTTTAAATCAGAGAATAGTCAAAATACCTTTTATTTACATTACCAATGCTAAAATGGAAAAAGAAATTGAGAAAAAAATCCTGATTCTTTTTATCCCAAAAACTCTATCTTGGTACACAGTGTTCTTATTGCCCTTACTATTGATTGTTTTTATGACAGTATATAAATTCTTGGGTCTTGTGACAGTTTGCTTTAAATGTTCTTCAGCCCAGTTAGACAGTATGCTAAAAGCAGATGCTATGTTTCATATTCATTCAGTCAATAAATGAATTAATCTATCTAACAATTCATTTAATTGATGTCTTACTATATTGCTTAGGCTGGTCTACAACTCCTGGCTTCAAGCCTTGCTCCTGCATCAGCCTCTTTTGTAGCTGGGGCCACACATGCCAGCAAGTGAAGTAGGCTGTGTTTTATTGAATCAGACCTCTTTTAAAGTGGCCACTAAAGTTTTATTGATTTCTTTAATTTCTAGGAGTTTTTAGGTGTAAGACTTAATTGCCATGACTATATTATCTGCCAGCACATCTCTGACCTTGGTATTTTTATTCTTGGGTGAAAGGCTAGTGAAATTAAATAATCGGATCCTCATTTCTGGTAAATTATAACCTGAAAGGTTAAGATATATGTATCTTATGAAGAACAGTATCATGGAAAGAAAGCAATGCTCATTTTTCTCAAAGAACCCTGAATTCCCCTGCACGCCATTTCTCCCGAGTCTTAGTCATCCAACCAAAGTTTTCCCAAACTATAACTCTCAAAGCTTAGCCTGCTTTGACTTTTACTATTTTAATCAAAAGATTATTTATTTTATTTATCACTACCTTTCCATAACACAAATCTCAGAAATCTACACATAGTAAATATTTACAGCATATGTTAAATTAATGATCTTAAAAACATTGACACAAATATTTGCTTTAAGGTTTGAGCAACTGAGTGGGTACTCAGCAAGAATCCAGTGCTGATTATGACTCAGACACTAACCCACAACCTTACCTTGAGCATCTACTTCCTTAGACAATACCCTGTGTGAGTATCTTAAATGCAAGAGATTATATCACATGACCTACACTGTTCCTAGACCCTATATCATCTTCTGGTTTCATATTACTCTGTAAAAAGTATGCAAGACCTGACATTAAATTCAACATGTTTAGTGTGACAAAATTTGTTTGGTGATCATTTGTCTTAATGTTACCTCCGTATGTGCAGGTCTTTGCACTCAGCCAGAGAGGTAATTATGTGTAAGTTCCCTATGTGGGAAAGGGCAGGCTGGGATGGAATCCAGGTCTTGCAGATTGCAGTTCAATGTACTTTTCAACACCCCAAGCTCTGCCTCAGCTCCACCAACACATGTGGAAACATCTGTCCAACAGTCACCCACACAGACTTGCCAGATTGCTTTCATTAGTCATTTACCACATATCAAACTCTTCCCAGCAAAGTAATCCTTACCTGTGAGGCTCAAAGTTTCATGACTGTTTTAGACAACACGCAACATTGAGTGGAACCTCGGTAAAAAGAAGACATCTCTTACCCTGAGACTATCTAGTGAACTCCAGGTCAGCCTGGACTAGAGCGAAACCCTACCTCGAAAAACCAAAAAAAAAAAAAAAAAAAAAAAAAGACATCTCTTGGAACAAAGCTGGCTTGAAGTGAACCACACATTTTGGCTAGAGTTCAAGGTATCTTGCTCACACCAGACAGAACAGGGGCACTGACTCAGTAGTTAGGGATGGAAGGTTGAGCCTAGATGGTAGAACTAAAGCATGGGGTTGATAAAATGCTGGGTCTACCCTGGATTTTGACACAACTCCTCAGATGCTACAAGTGGCTTCTGTCCCAAGACAGATTATCTTCTGCTTAAGACTAAACATTTCCAATAGGTTTCATGTGAGTTCTCAGGAAACTTACATTCCTTTTCAGGAACATGAAAGTCATACTAAGCAAATTTAAAAGCATTCAAACATTCTTTTCTAGTATTTAGTAGAGTGTCTCTCTCTCTCTCTTTTTCTCTCCCTGTCCTTCAACCAACAATCTCATACAGGACATACTGTGGACATTTCTCACATGCTAACCATGTAATTCCTCTAAGAGATTTTTTTTTCCTTTTTTCTTTTTTTTTTTTTTTTTTTTTTTTTTTTGGTTTTGCGAGGTAGGGTTTCACTCTGGTCCAGGCTGACCTGGAATTAACTATGTAGTCTCAGGGTGGCCTCGAACTCTCAGCGATCCTCCTACCTCTGCCTCCCGAGTGCTGGGATTAAAGGCGTGCACCACCATGCCCAGCTCCTCTAAGAGTTTTAAACAAAGCATTTTTTTTTTCATCCTGGAAACAATAATGGATTTATCTCCATTGACTGAATTTTACCACTCTGAATTCCTCACAACCCCTTTACAAATTCAGAATTAGTATCTCGCTGACAAATCTGCTTCTCAGGTAAGTAGCTCTGGACTCAATGAAAAACTTTTTTTTTCCTTTCTTTTATTTATTTCCTGGTTGCTCAGCAATAAAATCTGAATTATATTTAACATATTTCTTTCTTTAAAGTGGAACATACACTTATTCTCCACACTATGTCAATGTTGTTGGTTGATTTTAAATTTTATCCACATTTGTTTCTTAATTTCAAGTTATTCCTTTATAATCCTAACTCAGTGATGCTTCATATTGAATGGTGAGCTTACTGAAGATCCCCAAAAATTCCCCACCCTATGAAGACATTTTAAAGTGGTTCTCTACTCTTTTGCCTCTCCACACAACAAATTTTCATTATGATTTAACACTTCTAGTACACACACACACACACACACACACACACACACACACACACACACACACACCAGAACATGATTGTGGTAATCCAACGTTCTTGTAAAAGATAATAAGGCTCTCAAAAATCTATCCCACTCTATGGCTCCACGTATTTTATCCAAAGTCTCTTTCTTTTTTGTATTATTTATTTATGTTTTAACAGATAATACTCTTGTATTCCATATACCCTTTTCTTGTTTCCCTGGGACCTTGCTCTGTGGGCTATGGGATTTACTGTGCTGTTATAAAGGCCTCAGTCAGTCCCAGTGGGATAGTGGGGGGCCTTTGCCTCAGGGTGTTCCCACCCATTCTGTGGCTCTTATAATCCAAAGTCTCTTTCTGATTCATCTTATACTTTTGCTCATTCCCTGTACCATATGCATACATTATTTAGATATAAATACAGGTAGGCTGACTTGCATTTTCAACTCTTAAATTTAGTATGACTGTTGAGTTTTTCAAATTCAGAATGGATATTATAACTCAAAAAATTCCTTTACTAGGAACTATGGAGAATTAAACAAAATGGATAGAAGCCACTGCCCATCCCACAAAAAAGAACCAACCACCAATACAATCTGAAGCCTTCAAAAATACCCTATAACATATGAAGACACATTTCACACTTTTCATCTTTGTAATTTTGCAGGCCCTCTCAAAATCACAGGTGTAAAAATGAACACATTACATGACTTGAGGTAGTTCTATTATGTCTCCTACATTTCTATGACCTCATCAAAATACATTGTATCTTTCACAAAACCCTCCCCTAATCTAAAGTTTTGGCTGTTAATTCCTTTATATGTTTATCAACTATATATTCTCCTCTCCAACTATATCACTCTTCTATTTCAGACCCATATTTTAAAATTTATTTTCAATGATTTGTCTTTGACATTTTCATATATATATGAATATATATATATATATATATATATATATATATATATATATATATATTGCATGTTGATCATATGTACTTCACATTACCTTTCCAGTCCCATAGGGCTTCTTCCTATTTCTCACATTTTCCAGTGGCTATGCCATACATGAGAATGACTAGCCTTCCTCAGTAAGTATTCACTGTCATTAGCTCACCAGAGAGGGGCATGACATAGTAAACTCCTACCAGATCCATAGCAAATTATTGACTGTTCCCATCATGTGCAGGGCCTTTGCAGTAAACCACAGATGCTGTTAGATCATGAGCTCAGTGGCCTTGAATTTCTGGATGAGAATTCCATAAAATTCCTCTCTACTCTACAGCTCTTGCATTCTTTTCATCCCATAATCCATGATGTTCCCTTAGGTCTATCTGGGGACAAACACTCATCAGTCACTTATTTTTAGTACTATGACCAAATGTGAGTATATGTGTGCATACACACATTCTTTCCTGTTATTTTTTTTTTCTCTCTCTCTCAAATAAATGAATACATAACATACTTTTAAAAAGAATCATTAGGGCTGGAGAGATGGCTTAGCAGTGGAGGTGTTTTCCTGCCAACCTAAGGTCCCAGGTTTGATTCCACAATACCCACATAAGTCAGATGCACAAGGTGGCCCATGTGCCTGAAATCTGTTTGTTGTGGCTAGAGGCCCTGGCACACTCATTCTCTGTATCTGCTTCTTCCTCTTTCCCTGTCTCTCTTAAATAAATAAAGAGATAAATAAAATATTTTAAAAGAGATTAAAATAAATATATAAAAAGCTTTTAAAGAAGAATTATTAATTAATGTTGGAAGAA
Source organism: Orientallactaga sibirica (assembly GCA_036365145.1). Classification (NCBI taxonomy): domain Eukaryota; kingdom Metazoa; phylum Chordata; class Mammalia; order Rodentia; family Dipodidae; genus Orientallactaga; species Orientallactaga sibirica. Next base: position 17,603,336 of record JAEOAD010000034.1, read on the forward strand.
CAAAAAGTAGATTATCAGAGAAGATACTTCCCATTAAAGAGCCTCTGACTTCTGTGAAAGATATACTTGGACAGTTCCCACCCACTATGACTTCTGAGAAGGTTAAAAGAAGCTGTAATATACAATTAGCTGTATTCACAGGGTAAAAGTGACCCATCAGATCATTCCTGGTAAGAATGTTAAAAGATGCTGAGTAGTCAGCCCCTCCTTTCTGATGGTCATTTGCCTTCTCCTAGTGGCCCTTAGTATAGAAATTTCCAGGCATTCTTTTACATAAAGAAGATGTCTATTTTCTGAGGTCCAGTTCCAGCCTCAAAACAAGACTAGAAGATGAAGGTAGAACTCAAAGACACCAAAGTTTTCCCATTGAAACCCTCACTGGGCTTGATGAATTCTCCCTGATATCGTGATAAAAAGTGTCATAGTCTCATTTTCTGTTGACACATGCAGGCATGCTATTAACCAATACTATCCCAAACTCTCCATTAAGGCTGAAAAATACTCACCTTCTTTTCCTTGCATCTACCCAATCCACCACACCCATTTTCCTGTTGTTTTTCTAACAACCCAGGATCATGTTACAACCTTCCTGGAAACCTTTGCAAATCTCTTATGATTCCTTTTCTAAACTGACACATCTTTCCTGAGGAGCTTGAAATAATCTTTACTCCATCTTTATTTATAGAAATCCTCTGGGGAAAAATATCACATCTGCAAAAGGAAAAAAAAATTCTACTTTGGACATGGTAGATTCTTTTTCTACTTCTCAGCACTCAGTGACTCCTTACTATGTTGCTGAGTATAAAGGGCAAATTTTAAATCTATGTACCTATTGCCTTATAAACATCTGAATTTCTGAAGGGTAGGTTTTATATTTTGATTTTAATAATATTTCTTTATTTATTTAATTTTGAGAGAGATTGAGTGAGAAAAGGAAGAGAGAGATGGAGAGAGACAGAAAGAGAGCAAGAGATAATGGGAACACTAGGTCCTCTAGCCATTGCAAAAGAACTCAACACATGTGCCCCCTTGTGCTTACCTGGGTATTTGGGAATCGAACCTGGGTCTGCTGGCTTCACAGGAAAACACCTTAACTACTAAGCCATCTCTCCAGCCCAATTTTAATCTTTTCTAACATGGTGAATTAATGAATGAAATGAGCAAATGGCAAGCATACAGTTTTAATTAAAAAAATCAGCCATTTGTTTTCTTATCCTGCTGAATTTGTAACAGTCCACACAGAGGTTTCCAGGAGTTGAGGATCAATGCTGCTTAAAGAAGACATTCTGAAAACCACTATACACACAGTAAGACAGCAAGGTTGGCTCAAAGGTCTTGAGGTACACTAACACCATTGAGTTCAAGAAGAAAACTGAACTTAAAGTTAGGGGTTTTCTACACAGAAGTTTGTCCTGTTGCCCTTTTATCATTTCAAAAACTGGAAATTAGTTGTTCCCTCCCTTTGTCCAGCCTCCTCTCCATTTCCACCTCCTCAGTTTTAAACGCTGCTGTTTTGGAGTGCAGTTCCCAGCTGCAGGCACTAAATCATTGCTGTACTTTGGACGTGTGCTGTGGAAGGAAGCCCTTTGATGAATGGGGCTGTCCATATTTACATTGGGTGTGCAACAGCTGCGGGGATAGTCTTGTGCAATGAGCATTCTGGGTGAACTTGGCATGTCCCCACCTCACTGCCACCTCCTCCACCTCCTCTTTGCCCAGTGACAGTGACAGATTGTCCACTTCCAAGGAGAGCTGCCCTGTGGAACAAAGGAATCACAGTGTCCCCTCTCGTTGAAGCATATTCACACATGTGCTCTTACAACACACATGCACACCTCGCACTCAGACTGTAAATGCCACATTCTTTCTTGGCAATTTCATATTTCTCTGTTTAACCTTACAAATAAAACTGTTCACGTGTAGGCAGGAGGTACTGGAAAAATAATCTCTGTCTTTGAAAACAAAAACTCCTCATGGGCTTACAAAGACATTGCACTGACATGATGCATATCACACCATGTCCAAACTTATTGCCAGAGGCAAGTAGTGTCAAATACAGTTCATGCTTAAGCCCCATGTAACCAGGGCTTTGTGCCTGTAGGCAATCCACCTTGCTGACAAGGTTGACTTGAATTGTAGTGCTAAACAAAGAGAAAGAGAAAAGGAAAAGAAGGGATATGATTGTAAAGATACATCTCATCGATAGAGTTCTTTGCAGTTCATAATGTACCATTCTCCTTGATATGTTTTCAAATCTGAAGGGAGTACAGAGTTATCTGAGGGGAATCATAACTAGGAAATTACAGAGATGCACATGTGAGGTCAGAGAAGAGAAAGATTATTTTGTGAATATCAGAAAGGCTGAACAAGGGCTGGAGAATGGCTTAGCAGTTAAGGCACTTGTCTGTGGAGCCTGAGGATCCAGGTTCAATTCCCCACTGCCTCTATAAACCAGATGCACAAGGTGAGGATTGCATCTGTAGTTTGTTTGCAGTGGCTGGAGGCTCTCTCCCTCTCCCTCTTTATCACTCTCAAATAAATAAAATATTAAGAAAAGAAAGGCTGAGCAAATGGACTCATTTAAATTCCTAGGATAAGTAGATTAAAAACAGAGTCCAGACTTCAAGCTTTTAATCTTATACTGTAATCCTTTTTTTTCATTTAATTTAGTCTTTATTTTATTTTGACAATTTTGTGCATGTCTGTAAACCATTTTATCATACATAGCCATCACCCTTTCTTACTTCCTGCCCACTCCGTTTGAGCCTTCTCTTCTCAAATACTCTTCTTCCTACTTTCATTTTTTTCGATTTACTTATGGATTCATTTATTTTAGTGACCCAGTGTGTTTAATCAGGGGTTCTTGCTTGAGCATAAGTGCAAGTTATCAACTTATCTAATATATAAACCACTGAAAAATATGATTCCCAGTCACCTACCAGCCATTAAGTACTAATTGGAAGGGGTGAGATCTCATAATCTCCTTTAACATCTATGGAATGTTTGTGGACTCAGTCTTTTGCAAGTAACAATTTTATTATTTATTATAAGAATTAATCCTAAAGTTATTAAGATGCATGTATTATTTTTTATAAATCTCTTTGGGGTCCTAGATTAGTTCATATGTTCTGATAATACAACATCAAGACATAGAGATCATGACTTTAATGATTTTATAGGCAAGTATCAGGTTCATTCCTCCCCATATTCTGTCTCTGGGTGGTAACCAAATAATCATTGCTATGACAAGACCAATTCCAAGTTTTCACATGACTCATTAGGGGTTTAAAATTTTCTTTTTAGAGCACATAATCACAGTACTATTTTTAATTTTTCCTTCATCTCTGTCATCCTGTTCAGGGACACCTACAATACCAGGTTACAGAGACTATTACAATTGTTTCTAAACTGTACTCCAAAAATTAGATCAAATCATATAACATTTGGAAGAAAACATACTTTATAAATTGTAAAACATTGAAAAATCTCAAGAAGGTGTTAATGATAGATATTAAATTTGTTCTAAAGCTGCTTCTTTGTTTCCTGTCTTCCCTAGGACAACTATCACAAAGATAACATCAAGACAAAGTTGGAGGACTCTGCAGTATCTATGACCATAGGAATACATGATGGGATAGATCCACCCCCTCACTGAATATTCATAATGACTAAAAAACAATTCAGAGTATGGTGGTCAAGGAATTATGAAGCAAGTGTTTTTCTTTTGTGAATATTTCTTAATAAAATGAACCTTGATTTCTCCTGTATGAAAGGAGATTGCAGACTTAATTATATATAATTATTAAGAGGACTATGAGGTAATACAAAATTTGTATATTAGCTAATAATTTAGAAATTGCTTTTGTATTTGTTTTTTAAACATATTTTATTTATAATTTATTTATTTATTTGAGAGAGAGAGAAAGGCAAAGAGAGAGGGAGAAAGACAGAGAGAGAGTGAGAGAGAGAATGGGAGCACCAGGGCATTCAGTCACTGCAAACAAACTCCAGACACATGCGCTCCTTGTGCATCTCACTTAAGTGGGTCCTGGAGAATTGAACTGGGTAGGGTCTTTTGGCTTTGCAGGCAAGCACCTTAACTGCTAAGCCATCTCTCTAGCCCTTATTTGTTTTTATGTAGGATTTATGAAGCAAAGCAATAGACAATTGTGATTAAGAAACAACAAAAATTCAAAGAAACAAAAAGGATAATTAAAAAGAACAGAGAAGAGTATTCAATAACCCATTAGCTTTAGGCAAACATGGGTCAAATATATTTTTGCTTGTGAGAATTTTCACACTTAATGACACTGATATCCAAATTATATATGGTGTACAGAATTTTCCAATATATATTATGCAGAAGCTTCTACTTACTAGATGTCTCTAGAGTGATACTGTTCTGTATACTCTCTGTGATAATAAGTAATGTAGCAGTTGCCTTTACATTGCTGGGACCATAAGCAGCTTATGGGGAAAAGGGGTTTATTTCTGATTTACATTTTCAAGGAGACATTTTATTATGCTGGAAAAAGTATGGCAGGAGACGAGATGGGTGTCACTTTCCACAGCCACATGGAGAAAGTAGAGAAAGTGAGCTTTCTGGCACCAGCAAACAGAGCTGGGCTATAAAATTCTGAAGTCTGCCCCCAATGACATACTTCTTCCACTAAGACTCTACCTACAAAAGAGTCCACCACCAAGAGATCAAGTATGAGGCTTAATCATAAGCACCTGAGACTATAGGGGAAAATTTACCTTCAAATCACCACAATTATATTCTAAATCTGTTTTAACGTATACAGTGACCATTAGGTACATGTGGCTAGTAAGCCCCATAAAAATTGATAGAACAATGAGAAGCTGTGTTTAAGTATATTTAAATTAATTTTTAATTTAAATTTAAGTAGCCATATTGAACAACAGAGATCTAGAGACTAGCATTTTAGGAAATCGATTTGGACAATACTTCATTAGTATCAACAGCTGGGCAAATATAATTTGATAATGCATGGAAGGGAAGATAAAATATGCAAGAGGTCTGTCTATTTACTTGAAGAAAATGACATAAAAAAAAAAAAAAGCTACTAGCCAGAGAATGTTTACCAAGAAGCTAGTGTGTATTAAGGTGCAGACTGTTTTCTTACATAGGTTCAACCAACGTCCCGGGAAATTTTTTCTTGTTCATAGATTTCATTGCACAATTTTAAATAGTAAGAAACATTGATAATAACTGATTTAAGCATCTTTTCCCACTTGGACTTCCACTTTGTAATGTCTTCTTCCATGGTGAGTGGTGAAATTGGTCCATAAGTTTAATTCTCCTCAAAATGCATATGCTAAAGCCTAATAGCTGAAATGGTGGAAGTTTGAAATAGTACCTTGGGGAGATAATTAGGTCATGAGAGCAGAATTCTCATCAATGGGATTAATACCTTAATAGAAGAGGCTTACGAGATGTGTCTTGCCCCATCCAATATGTGAGCATTCAGCTAGAAAATGCAGCTCATGAGGAACGTGACTACACAATACACCACCTTCACTAATGACTGCTGGTCCTTAGCCTTCCTAAATGTGAAAAGTTAATGTCTATTATATAAAAAGAATCCAGCTTTTGATATTTTTGTTATGCTAGATGAGTGTAGCAGATAGCTTCAGTTTGCTGAGATGAACTTCCAGACCAGGCACAGTTATGGAGGAAGGGATATTATTTATTAAGTTTACAGATTCAGGGGAAGTCCCATAATGGCAGAAGAAGCTGGCCTAACATCACAGGACCAGGCAGTGAGCAAAGCCAACCAGCCACACAGCATAGCACACTTCAGGAACTCCCACTAGGCACACTTTGCATATCTTTACAAAGGAATCTCAAACCCACCACCACACTTTAATATCCACCCAGTGACATTGCCTCCAGCAAGGTGGCTGCAGATGCAAACTATAAACTAATAAAACACTGAATATATTGGGGGCCATATATTCAAACTACAACAATGAGTTAAGTGATGATATATAGCAAGACTATTTTGTCATTTGTAGATATTAAGTTTATGATCTATACTGTTTAGATTAATTAGAATAAATTTATACAACTGAGTCCCTTTTACACATGAAGAAGATGGTTTTAGCATTCCAGGATAGAAATGACTTTTGTTAATACTCTGAATCCTGAACCCATAAATGATATAAGATTAATTTCTCCCAAAGGAGATATAAAGAGTTTTTAAATTTTATAACTCATATATGAAACAAATATACTAAGGATATGCACAAAATTAACAACTTTAAAACTTATAAGACATTATGATAATTAGTGAATCCAAAAAGCACTTCTCTCCATTCTTTTTTAATGAAAAGCAGATTTTTAAGGAACATTATTCCAGGAAAGACAAAAATTACCTTTTATTCTCTCTTTAGAGAATATTACAAAAGCTTTGTCATAGAGAGACATGATCAAATGAAGCCAATAGAAAAATAATATGAAGAAAATTATTACAGGAATATATCAGAAAGTTAATTACTTTGTAAAACAGATTTATACTTTTTTATGGATTTGGAAACTAAAATTTTGAGTTGGTACTGAGTTTCTTCCTTTACAACTAAATATTACTCTTTTTTTTTTTTTTTTTTTTTTTCATTTTTCGGTTTTTCAAGGTAGGGTCTCACTCAAGCCCAGGCTGACCTGGAATTCACTATGTAATCTCATGGTGGCCTCGAACTCATGGCAATCCTCCTACCTTTACCTCCCGAATGCTGGGATTAAAGGTGTGCACCAACACGCCAGGCTAAATATTACTCTTAATTCTTTATTGTGAGCCTGCAATTTTGAGTTCTCTTTTTCAAGCTATAATCTTGGCTATACACAATCTCAATAACTTAATATTTTATTTGATGGAGCTATTTTAGCTAAGTTCCTCCAGTAATCATATCCTAACAGACACACCTATTAGTTAAGCTATTCACTCTTCAAACTAACTTCCTAGGAATTAAGGGATCCAGGTGAGTAATCACAGTGCTTGCTTTTAGTATAATAGAGAGATCACTATAGATAGCAGAAAGAAAAACACTAGTGGTACCATCAGCTTCATGCAACATGGGGAGAGGGGCTCCCTTTGTGGGAGTGGAATTAAGCTTAGTTTGTAGAACTGAAATCAAGGGCCAAATCCTCCACGGTCAGATTCACTGTTGAGTGGAACTCCACAACTTCCACTTTCAATCCGATATATACATATTAAACTCCTAGGCCCAAATTAGTCAGTGGCCAGGCACTGCTTCCATCATCCATTCCCCAATCTCCTGCAGCAGTGTAGGAAGAAAGACTCCACTCTCTCTCTGGGGAACAGGGCTGAAATATTAGAAATGATTACAGGAAATGAAATTCAACCTTCTTAGAATTTTCAAAAGATAGGCAAACAGAAGCCACATCAGGAAGGCTGGGAATAAACACATCATCCCTCAATGCTTACAGGTTGTTTCCCACCAAGCACCAAGTGCTTACAGGAAAACACAATCTCACCTACTAGTCAAAGTCAGCCATCAGAATGCTCCAGTTTTAAGCACACGCACACACACACACACACACACACACACACACACACACACACACACAGATATATACACATATATATATATATATCCAATATGTAAAGCAAAATCTCAGACGAAAGAGGGACATACTTAAATTTAATAATAGTAAGGGACTTATATTCAGAGATAAACAGACAGAAAATAAGCAGTGGAGTTAACTGTACCATAGACCAAATGGATGGAACAGATATCTACAGAACATTCTTCCCAACAGTGGCTCATTCTTTTGGTGAGCATCTGCAACATTCCTCAAGCATATAATATTATGCACCCCAAAACAAGTCTTAACAAAGCTTAAAGAGTAAACAAAATCAAATCAAGGATCTTTTAGAATAAAATGTACATACATATACATACCCCCACCCACAAAATAACCAACCAAATAAATAAATAAATAAACAAGAAAAAAAGCTGAACAAGATATGAAGACATGAACCAAGAGGAATATTGTGACAGTTAATTTCTATTGTCAACTTGATCAGGTCAGGGATCAAGTAAGAGACATGTCTTTTAGGCAGGCCTGTGAGGGTATTTTCAGGAAGGATTAAGTGAGGTGGAGGGATATAACGTATAAAGAAGTTCCAGGGAAAGTGGATTCTGCCTGGCTTTTTAAGATCCTTGCTGGTGAGTGCTTCTTCCTAAACTATGACTGCCATCCTTTGCTCATGTTGGAACTTCTTCAGCCTTCCAATGTGGACTGAACACCAAGAGTTTTCCAGTAATCCTCCAGGCCTTTCCCATTACTTTGGGAATGCTGAGTTACTCAGCCTTGTGCTTTGGCCACCTACTGGGCTCTCAGGCTCTCTAGTCTACAAACAGCTTTATTGGATTGCAAAACATGTATTGTATGAATAATTTAATGAGTATAATATATATATTCATTCTACTCATTCTGTTCCTCTTGGGAATCCTGACAAATGTAGAAATAATATTTCTTAATACAAATGAAATAGGAATATGCATACCAAAACCTATGGAGTACAACTGCAATGCCTAAATGAGAAGTTTAAGAAACATGTGGAGTTAATTCAGTCCCTAATGTTTTACTTGATAGTAATAAGGATGTCAGAACAGACACAGAGGTGGACAATAAATGGTTATCAAGGAGACTAACATTAGCTCAAGGTAATTTGTCCCTGAATCTGCAACATTCTACTCTCTTCAGTTTCATCATTTCAATCAGTCAGTCAGTCTTGTAGAATATTTAACATAGGTGTGGCCTTTTTCTGGGAACTTCTGTTAGCAGTAGATACAAAATTAGCATATATAACATCATTACAAATCAATAATGAATTGCCTGAAGTAGATATCAAAATCAATTCCATTTAAAATAGCTCCAAAAATACACAGGAATAAATTTAATAAAGAAGTCAAAGTATCTCTAAAAGGAAAACTACAAACCACTAAGGAGGGGCTGGAGAAATTGTTCAGTGGTTAAAGGTGCCTGCTTGCAAAGCTGACAGCATGAGTGTGGCAGTTTGAATGTATGGTTTTAGGAGCTGTCACTGGGGGCAGATCTTGGAGTCCAGACCTAAAGGTGTGTTGGAGACAGATCAGAATTCCAGCCAAAAGATATTCAGAGAAGTCTGAGCTCTGCTGGGGACCCTGCTGTTGCTGCCAGTTTTGTGTTTGTTGCTTTCAGTGTTGGTTTTGGATGGCTGGTGATAGTTTCTCTCTTCTTGGATGCATGGAAGCAGTTTTTTCCATTACTGGTGAAATATCCCCTGGAGCTGTAAGCTTGAAATAAACCCCTTCTCCCCATAAACTGTGGCTGGTTTGTTCATCCAGGCAACATGAAACTGTCTATAACTATAAGCCTAATTTTCTCCAGCACCCATTTAAAGCCAGATACAAACTGGTACATACATTTGCAACTCTAATATGTTTACATCAGTGGAAGGCAGAGTCAGATGAATCCCAAAGCTCACAATCAGTGAGGTAGGAGAGACTATGTCTCACAATGTTAGAAGGAGAGGAAAATACACCATTTTTTTAAAATCAGAACTCCTGTGAAAAGTGCACACCCATACAAATACGCAAACCTTACACACACGCACGTATACATACACATAATAAATAATAAATAAATAAATAAAAATTAGTGAAAGAGATTGAAGAAAATACCAAAAAAGAAAAGATGTATGGACTGGAAAACAAAATACTGAATATAAGTACTACACAAGCATTCTATAGAATTAAAAGAAATACTGTCCAAAGGCCATTTTCTTTCTTTTCAGAATAAACTTGTACAGACCTAAAACTTGTACAGACCCTCCCATCTAACCTTTAAAGGTAGTAGGAGGAGAACATGGAGGAGGAAGAAGAGGAAGAAGAGAACATCAACAACATGGGGGGAAATTAACAAAATCAGAGACATTATACTTTTTTTTTTTTTTTACAAACTATATAAATGCTTAAATTATTAAAAGAGCATAGTATTTTCATAACACACCAATAGGCAAGTGGAACAGATTAGTGAGCCTTGAAGAAAGCCACACATCTCCATCCAACTGATGTCCAGTATATTTGCCACCACATATTGGAACAAGGATAGTCTTCTTTAGAAACTGAACCTGCAAATACTCCGAATGGACATGGAAAACATAACTAGCTCCCTAGCGGTGGAAACACTCCAGGAAATTGGAGAAAGCAAGGAGTCTTTTGGGCAAGACTCTGAAAGCACAAGAAGCAAAAATACTACTTAAATTATAGGAAATCAGATTCCATAACACTCCAATGCTACTGCACAGCAATGGAGGTAAATATCAGAGTAAAGAGAGAGCTTATAAAACTGGAGAAAATACTGACAAATCATGTATATGACAAGGGATTAGGTTCCAAGATATATGAGAAATTCAAAGAATTCAATGAATTATGTGGATAAATGACACAGGGAAGGCATTGGATGTGATCCTGTGGCCTCCTCCACATGCCTGTGAGCACATCTGCATAAACATATGCATACATCACACACACACACACACACACACACACACACACACACACACACAGTTACCACATTCCTATAAAGTATTCAACATCTCTAATCATTAGTATACTGCAAATAGAAACCATAGTGTAATATCTCCTGACTCCAGAAAGAATTACTGTTATCAGAAAGAGTCCATGACTATCACCCTACCTACTCAAGGAATATAAAGTGAGAGGGTGACTTGAATCTAGAATTCAAAAATAGTCTGGGCAGCATAGAAAGACTTCTATGGTTAGGATGTGAAGAAAAGGAATACTGTTGCATGGTGCTGGTGAAAATATAAATTAATACTGCCATTTTGAAACAGTTTGGAGTTATTTCAAATAACTAAAAACTAGAACTGCATATGATACAGTAATCTCACTACTGGCTATGTGCACAAAAGAAATGAAATGAATTTGGTGATGAGACATCTACAGCCCCCTGTTTATTGCAATGCTCACAACAGGCAGGAATAAAAAGGGAACAACCAAGTGTCCATCAATTGATGAAATAAAGTTAAAGAAAATATGATACCTAAGCACAGTGGAATATCTTTGTGTCAAAAGAAGAATGTATTCCTTCACTTCTGACAACATGGATGAAAAGAAAGATTATTATGTGAATGGAATAAATCAACCACAGAAAGGCAAGTACCACATGATTTTATGTGCATTTGAATTATAAAATGTAGATCCTATAGGAGATAAGAATTGAATGGTGATTATCAAAGGCTGGGAAAGGCAGGAAATGGAAATAAATGGTTAGTGGGTACTAAGTTTCAATGAGGTAGAAGTGAGGCATTCTTATCATGAACTGTACACTAGGAAGATCATAGATAACAACAATTATGTGCCAAATGTTACACAAGGCAAGGAGAAAAACATTTGCTACAGAGAATTATAAATATTTAAAGAGATAAATTTGTTAAACCTGATTTAAGCACTATAGAATTTATACTTTCATTAAAACATCACATGGTCCCCTATTGCATACAATTTACACGTTTTTAATATACCAGTTTAAGTTAATTTGAATTAAAAAATTTTAAAGCATTTTTATTTATTTATCTGCAAAGAGAGAGGCGGGGGGATGGGAGTGCCAGGGTCTCCTGCCCCTGCAAACAAACTGCAGACACTTGTGCCACTTTGTGCATTTGGCTTTACATGGGTATTGGGGAATCAAATGCAGGTCATCAGTCTGTGTAAACGAGGGCCTTACCTATTGAGCCATCTCTTCAGCCCTAAATTAAATTCTTATTTAGCCATTATTGAGATACTGTTGCATAATGCTGCATTAAAAACTTCTACATCTCTATAAAATTAGTTGGATCCTCTCTTTCTTTTAAGTTTAGAAATTAACATTTGTAGATTTGACCTAAGTTTACAGTGTTCATAAGAAAAACTGAAATTTAAACAGAATTGTAGATAATGATCAAAAGATGTGCAGTCCTCTGTTGAATGGTGGAGGCTAAAACTTTAAAATTTCCTTTAAACTTAGCTTATGACAAATGTGCATAAAGAGATTTCATTTAATTCCTATCTGCATCAGTTACTTTTGCTATTGCTGAGACAAAAGATACAACAAATCAAATTAAGGAAAGAAGAATTTATTTTGGCTCACAATTAGAGAGTACACATGTATCTCTGCAAAGAAGTAGTAACTACACATTAATGTGGTGGGTGGCTGGTCACATTGTATTCACAGGAAATAGCAAGGGATAAAGGTTGGTCCTCACCTCGCTTTCCCCTTTTTCGTCAGACAAGGACTCCAAACCATGGGATGTTGCTGCCCATTTTCAGGGACAGTCTTCCCTCATAATTTAAACCTCTTTGGAAACAGGCTCATGGACATACACACAGGTGTGTTCATAGTAATTCTAATTCCCATCAAGTTGACAATGAATATTTTCCATAACACTGTATAATTTGCGATCATGTTATCTAGTGTTTTGTGGAATTACAGAACAGTGGTTCCCAGATGAAACTGAAAGTGTCATTTTCTCTAAGATTTCCCTATACTGATGAGAAAGATGGAGCCACACAAAAAGGAACATGGCTGAAAGTGAGACTACAAACCTAATTCTTGATCTCCTCTCTGTCCTAAAACTCTGTAATTCCATCTGACCAGATACTTTTGGCAATATTTCTTCTGAGCAGGATATCTCCATAAACATTTACTGCTATTTGGATAATTTCCTAGTTTCCTATTGTACTATGTCCAACCTTGTTTTCTCTTGTCTTACTGGATCTAAGTAGTATGGACTATTAAAAATGAGAACAGGGCCAGGTGTGGTGGCGCACGCCTTTAATCCCAGCACTCGGTAGGCAGAGGTAGGAGGATTGCCTAGAGTTCGAGACCACCTTGAAACTACATAGTGAATTCCAGAACAGCCTCAGCTACTGTGAAACCCTACCTCGAACTCCCCCCCCCAAAAAAAAGAGCAGTCATATGTTCTTGCTGCTGTTATAAGAGGACTGACTTGTAATTGAGATAGAATTGTTCAAATTTATTTATTTATTATAAAATTTATTTTATTATTATATATAATATATTATTATATTATATATTATTATAAAATTTACTTATTATAAAATCTCAAGATACAAATATACTTGGAAAAAAAATCATCTGTTTTAGACATAAGAACACTGAGCTTAGAGAATCAAAGGATCTGAACCAAGTAGACATACCCAATAAATATTTAAAAACTTATGTTAGCACTCCAGAACAGTCTTGATTTCACAAGACTGAATTCAGTTTTGTACCATGTTTCTAAGGAGTAAAATTTTAAGAAATTGTTCTTGTAGAGGGAATATATATATATATATATATATATATATATATATGCACATATATATAGGCTGCCCCCTCCAAAACATGAGCTCAGTAAAAGTGAGCCATGTTCCTCAAATATAACATTTTTATGAAAAGTGTTGTGTGATCTTGGTGAACTATAAACAATAGAAGAGAAAATATAAGAGCATCAGTGTGCCTATGTGTGTGAACACACACACACACACACACACACACACACACACACACAGATGTGGCGATTTAGGTGCACAACTGAATGTCCTCTAAGGTACCTGTATACAAGAAGCCCCGTGGTGATAGAGACACCCATGTTTCTGACTCAATTAGTTCACTATTTAGCTAGGATAACACACCAAAACATTTTGAGAGATAAGTAGAAAACAGAGGTTTGAGAATACTGAGAAACAAATGATTAAGGGAGTCTTGCTATGTAAGTTTGTTGAAGGTAAGACTTGGATGAAAAAGGGGAAAAATAGGATGCTTTTAGGAAAAGGAACATCAAACACGTGCAAGCATGTTCAGAGGTGCTGCAGAGTGAAGAGGAAGAGCTGTCCAAGAAAACCTCCTTTCTCCATCACTCTCAGGTTGCATGTTGCTATGCTGTGTGCACACACAGATAAAGTAGTCTCTTTTTCATTCTCTTCTCTGTGGGTTTCATTTCCAGTCACATTCTCAGCTGGTTAATTCTCTTCTTTCTGAGATTAGAGATTAGATACAGCCTGGATTTATTGCTAGAACACATAAAAAGAACTATTCCTATCACGGATTCAAATGATTAAATATCACACCACAGAAATCCTTTTAAAATCCCATATAGAAGAACTTCACTTGCCTTCAGATACTAGGGCTGTTGCTACTTCAGTGTTCTGAGTCTTGGGGAGCAAAGCAGAAAGCTGCCAATGGAGATAGCAAAGTGATAAAGAATGGTCAGGAGTAAGAAATAGGGATGGATGTGGAAAAAGATGTAGTGAGACAGTAAAGATGAAGGAAAAAGAGAAAGTCAGAAAACATGGGAGAGACATGAATGCCATTGAAGAGGCTTTGGACTAAAATTGGGAAGAGTAAAGCAATCAAACACAGGTATAAATAGCAAGGATAGAAAATTAAATGTTGAATATCTTCCTTTAATTCACTCCCTGCATTATTGGTCCTTAATTTTAATAACCTGGGACTCATGAATCCCTATGTACCTGAATCTGAGAATCAGAAAGAACCCAACAGTGATTTTTAAAGAACACTTGCTCTAGATCTTGTGTTCTGCAAAGTATTTTCTCAACTTGCTCAGGTGGAAGGAGAAGTCAAATGTCAGCACTGAGCTCTCCTTCCACCTTACTCTGTGATGTGCTATGCTCATCTGTCAAGTTGGATGACACTCCAGGGATTGTTTTTGATGTTACTACCCTTGCATATGTCATTCCAGAACTTAGACCTAATATATATGGAGTACTCAAGGCACATCTCTTGTCTGACCTTTTATATTTATTCCAGTGTTTCTTCTAGCCTCCCCTTACCCCACAGCCTCTATAGTTCCTCATTGCCCTCTGTCTCAGTTCTCATCTGCCTGATGCCTCCAACACTTCCTACTCTTTTTATTCCATTGCATTTCAATTTGCCATTATTTCCTCCCAATTTTGTATTTAATCTGATGACTTTGCCATGCTATTATTTTCCATGATCCTTCATTATGCACTTACCATCTGTCATAAGAAGTTAAATAATTCCATTTTCCTTTAATTTGCACTACCAGTAATTTCTTTCTCAGTCCCCTCTTCAGCTATTTGTTCTGGTCCATCTCTCTCTCCTTGTCTCTTTCCTCCTTTCAACCTATGTGTTTCTCTCCCCCACTTCCCCTAACTTTTAATTTTCTCTCTAGGTCCTTCTCCTTTCTTGCTGCTATCTGCTTTTTTTTTTTTCATCATAATTTTTCTTACCTTGCTTTCCATCTCTTTCAAATCCCCTCTTCCTGCTTCTCTCCTTCCTGTATGGAAGAGATACCTTTTCATGTTCCAGGTGTGACATATCATCAGCTTCGGGAGTGAAGAACATGTTCTCAGCTTCAGGTCTGCTTTATGTGGGGTGTGGATGTGTGTGGACACTACTAAACAAACCTGAAGGCAGATACTTCAGTTCTCTCCTTTCCTACATAGAACACTGATCTTTGGATGTCTTCTCTTTTTGGGCTTGTGATTCTCCCAGAGTTCACCACCAAGGAGATCCTGTGAGGTCAGAATGCACCCAGTTGTGTGGTATTACTATAACATTGGATAGATGTGGAAACCATCCTAAATTTGCAAATCATATAGCCTGCCCTAATAGGATAATAGACTAAGATTATATGGAGAGATTTAAAAGGAGCTAAATAACAAACAAAAGTGAATGTGAAATGTTTTATAGATTGAAAGCACTGAAATTACCTTTTTCTATTCCGCCACCTTTTGGATTTTAACAACTCAATTTTATCTCTATAGGAAAATAAAGAACAAGGAAACAAGACAAATAAAGGGACACAGAAGGAAAAAATAGAGGGAAAAAATGTTGTCTTCAACTGTATTTTGCTACTGGAACCTAATAAGTTAAACAGAGAAAATAACTGAAATCGTTGTATTAAGCTAAAGATTAAATATCACATATTTTCTCTTTGCTGTTCAAATATAGACATGGGAAAACTAATAATTGTTTTTTTCAACTTTCATGATACTGAGATGGTATAATTACCAAAACTATATTTGAAGAAAAATTCAGAACATATGAAGGGAGGGTATATGCAGCTGTAGTTTATTCTTTGTCATGGTCTGACAGATAAGGTTAAAGGAAACAGGGGTAGGTTCTCCATACCCAAATCCTGGATTTTGAGTGCATCGATTAAAAAAAAAAAAAAAAAAACTTTTAGGGCTGGAGAGATAGCTTCATAGTTAAGGCATTTGCCTGCAAAGTGAAAGGATCCTAGTTCAATTCTCCAGGACCCACATAAGCCAGATGCACAAGGGAGCATATGCATCTGGAGTTCGTTTGCAGTGACCAGAGGCCCTGGCACACCCATTCTCTGTCTCTCTCTCTGCCTCTCTCTCTACCTCTTTCTCTCTCTCTCTCAAATAAATAAGTAAATAAAAATACTTTTTACAAACTTTTATATTGGTCATAAATTTATGGAGCAGTTTCTAAACTCAAGTTTCCAAGTCCCTCAGAGGGAATAATACAAAAATGGGCCCATGGAGTTGGTAAACTGAAAATGTTCTATGCTCTCAGGCCCAGACAGTTGGAGATTAGCTTCATAAGATACTTCCAGAGGCTGTTTTCTGCATAATAATCATGTCCTCTGTCATTTATTTAATGGAAGACACACAGGCACACTATATTTTCACTCATCATTAAAGATTTTAATAACCTAATATTTGCATATGATATATTGAGGTTCAGAAAGGTTAATTGATTTGCTGAGGTCAAACTGCCAATAAATGGTGATATTTTAGTTCAAACCAAGGTCGGTGTGCTCAAAATTTATTTATTTTTCTTATAATACCACACTGTCTACCTTCTAGGAAAATGGATTTAGGGATAAAGTCTAAAATATGACTTCATATTGGATTCTGTCATGTGATTTTTCATGTCTTTTTATTGTGTATATGTGTGTGCATGTGTGGCGTGTGTGGGGGGATTCATGCATGCCAAAGCACAAGTAAGTGTAGAGGTCTCAGGAGAGTCACAGATGGTGGTGATCATCCCTTACCTTGTTGGAAGCAGGGTGTCTGGTTATTGGCTGCTGTGTTTGTCAGACTAGCTGGTCCGGGAGCTGAATGTTTCTCTTGTGGCCACCTCTGTTTAGCTGTAGACTACCTGGGATTACAGATGTTTGCAGCACTTTGTGCCTTTACAAGGATTCTGGGGTTCCAAACTAAGGTACTCACACTGGCCCCACACATGCTTTATCTACTGGGCCACCTCCCAGATCATTTTTTCTCTTGTTAATCCTGTAATTTTCTTCTATTGTCCATAAACAACTCAGCAGCATAGGATGAGAATCCTGTGATGGGTGCACGACAGAGTGAGTGAATGCTAACATATTTGTTGAGGCTGCTCTCTCCAGCACAACTTGGACTAGTTCTTTCCCATGGAACTTCAAGTTGAAAAACTGCATGTGGATTTTTGGGGGAAGATATGTAAAATGTGCCCTACAGAGGAAAGGAAAAAAATCCACTCATTAAGTCATTCTCATCCTATCAGGACACCTGCTGGATTGCAGTCAAATTGCCAATGAATAATTAAATGCTCATTTCCATAAAGTGATTTGCCATCCTTTATTAGTTCCTGAATCATCCTCTGGTGAGCCCCTTCATTGAGGGATACTGGCTGGCATGAACTAGTTTAAAGCCACCCTGGATGGCCAAGCAGGGTTCCCAGAGCCTGGAAAAGGGAATCCAGGTGCAGGATGTACCCTGTATGCCCAGTCATGGAGTTGATGGAATAAATGGTAGGCTGGAAAAGGCAACTTGGAAAGGGTTTTTTTTTTTTTTTTTTTCCTGTTCTTGTTGTTGTTATTTTTAAATCACAGATTGTTCAGGGAACTCTGAAGGGGATTTGAGGTAGGGGTGTGATTCTGGCTCAATTCTTCAGCTGCTATGAGCTCTGCCAAAGCTCTAAGAGTCCCTGGGGTCACTCAGATTCTTGCTGTGGTTAGTCTGAGTCCCAGGATCTCTTACATCTTAATTTTTGACTAAAAGCACATTTCAAATCCAGTTAATTGAGACAGATAGGACTACAGATTCTTTTTTCTTTTTTTTTTTTTTTTTTTTTTTTTTGGTTTTTCGAGGTACGGTTTCACTATGGTCCAGGCTGACCTGGAATTGACTATGTAGTCTCAGGGTGGCCTCGAACTCTCAGCGATCCTCCTACCTCTGCCTCCCGAGTGCTGGGATTAAAGGTGTGCGCCACCACGCCCGGCTCTGGACTACAGATTCTTTGGCTAAGCAGAGTTATGCCTTTTCTCTTTGAAGCAACTTTTTAAAAATATTTTACTTCTTTATTTTTTTGAGAGATAGAGAGAGGGAAAGAAACAAATGCCACTGCAAGTGAACTCCAGGTACTTGTGTACCTAGTGCATCTGGCTTTACATGGGTACTGAATAATCAAACCTGGGTCCTTAGGCTTTGCAAGCAAGTGCCTTAACCACTGAGCAATTTCTCCAGACCCCCAGATCACTTTATTTTTGTCAAAAAATTGCATGGACATTTTCCCTAAGATAAAAAAAATATTTTTCTAGTGTTTTAGCCTTTGGCAAAGTTATCACCTGCATAAAATATATAGTTTTCACAGCATTGTTCATAATAACAAGAAGGAGAAACAAATTATCATGAGAAAAAAGTTCACAGAGTTTTTTGCTATACAGTATTTTTAAAAAGAGCAAAAAAAAAAGTAGAAGGGAAATGTGAGGGGATTATGATCAAAATACATATATATATATATATATATATATATATATATATATATATATATATATTCAAGAAAAAGATAAAGTTATTACTTCCCCCCCAAAAAGTTAGCAACATTTATGTGTCTGAACATACAAAAAGACATAGTATAAATTGCTGCTAAGTAAAATATTTTCTGTAGATATGAGTTACTATTTTAATATTATATTAGCTGTGTTTAAAACTCTCTTACACAGAGATTCAACATTATTACCTATGGAGTAGAATGTAGGCTTAAAGTAATGTATATGCTCAAACATACTGTCTTATTTATTTATTAAGACAGGATCTCATAATTATAGCACTTTTCTTTCTGTCTTCCTAACCCCACCTCAACAATGCTAGTAGTGCCTCATGCACACATAGCAGGTGCTTTCTATCACTGAGCCACATCTTTGGCCCTATATACTTTTTCTCCCTTAAGAGTCCAATTTTTGACACTGAGTTTTATTTTATGCTTACTGGATCATCAAGTTATATCCTGGGATTATAGCTTATAGGCCTGCACCGCAATGCCTGTCCATTTAAAATAATACAAAGGATGTTGCAGAGATGGCTTATCAGTTAAGGCACTTGCCTGCAAAACCAAAGGATCTTTGTTTGATTCCCCAGGACCCACGTAAGACAGATATATGAGGTGACACATATGCCTGGAGTTTGTTCACAGTGGCTGGATGCCATGGTGTGCCCATTCTCTCTTCCTCTCTTTGCCTCTTTCTCTATTTCTCAAATAAATAAATAAAATAATATATATATATGTATATTACATAGACTGTTAAAAATTACAAATAGATTTAACCTATTAAATAAAGATTTTGTCCATTGGAAATATTATTGTTTTGTGAGAGTCAGTATGTCTGGATGATACCCAGCATGAGATCTCTACAGGTCATCATTCTATGTAGAGAACCTTGAAAATGTGACCCTTAATTGCCTGCCACCCAGATATCTTTACTCTCTGCACTTCTTATCACTTTTTTTCAAACTGACTTCCTTGCTACCTACTTTTACTATTTTTCTTAGTTATCCCAAATCAATTTATCTTCATTGTAATTAAAGAATCTCAACTGATGCATTTTGACTAATGTTATCAGAAATGCACTGTAACTTTATATTTATTTGCAGACTTAACATTTTTCTATTTAAAAACTTTAGCAATCAGCAAATTAAACTCCTCAGAATGGCTAAGAATGAGGAAAAACTGCAAACTTAGTGAATATATGGTGGGACTGGCATATTCCTTCCCAGTATTGACAATGTAAAATAATTAATAATGTAAAATAAAACTAATAATAATAAATAGTAATAATTGTAAAAGTTAAGCATCATTATACTTTATGACTCAGGTCTTGCATAAACATTCCAGAGACATATTTTATATTCTGTCATCATGTTCACAAAAAGGGCAAAAGATATATCCAGCAAGGAACTTTTGAGTCTCTAGATCAAGTTTGATGTACAGGACATTTTATGTAATACCTATAAAATAATGAATATACTAAGACTGAGATATGAATGAGAGCTAAATGGGAGGATTCTGTGTCCACAGTATTAAGCTTGTAGGGAATCTAAAATGATATCAAACATATATTAATGTTATGTAATCATAGGGAGGTCACTGACAGTTGATAGAAACACTTGCAATATTATAAGAAAATCTCCAGTAAATATTATCAGTCATGTTATAGCTACAAAGCATCATTTTCAAGAAAGTTATCCATGTGAAATTTATTTATTTAGCTACTTAAGTCTCACTATATGCTGATGGCAGTAATGGTTAACTTACAAAATAACAATTTTTATCATGCTATTCATCTCATCTCACAATTAGTTATTATTCAATATTTAGCTAGCTGTATACAAGCTTCAACAGAAAAACATCATTTCATGCCACAGAACATTCTCAGAACATTTAACAACCAAATTAAAATAAAATGTTTTTATGAAGACATTTCTGCAATGATTTTTATGTAAATATGTTGCCCAATATGATAGACACTAGACACTAGTTTTTGAGCATTTAAAATATAACATAGAGCTGTCTGCCTGTTGACTAATCACCATAGTGCAGGGAAGTCCTGTACAGTATACTGGTGAAGAAAAATCATCAATAAATTTAACCAGTAATGGACCTTACAAAGTACATGGCTGTCCAGGTAAGCAAAACCTTCCAACTGATGTAATGGTAGCAAGTCTATTATTGGGGTAACAAAATGCTCTCTGATTGGATTTGTGGCCCTTTGCATGGAAGGGAATAAATGTATGACATTGAAAACTTAGTCAAAAGCCTATGTCTGTGTAAGCCCTGGAAGCTACTACTATTGTTTAGATAAGTGGACGTATTATGCCCACCAAATTTCTGTTTATGTCTATGCCCAAATACTTATGCTATTCTCACTTTTGGTTAGAGTAGCTTCTCTTTTCAGATGATAGTGACCATTTATCCAAACACTGAGAACAAGTGACAATGGTTTGTTAAACACTAAGTGAGACATCTCTAACACACTCTCCAAGGCTTAAAGACCATTGCAGAAAAGGTGGTAGAATGAATGTAAGATCCAAGTGATGAGAAGGAGTGCTTTGGAATGCTGTCTTTCAGACACAAAGTGGTCAGTGCATTCATGATCTTACAGTGACTGTTATTGCCTACAAAGACCTGCATAAATAAGGACAACAAATATAATTACATAAAAATAAGGTTCAGTGGAGGGTACAAACAGGAGGGGGAATAAAGGAAGTTTATGGGAAGGAGTTATAACCAGAGTATATGTATGGAGTTTCTCAATAAAGTTTTTTTGTAATATAAATGATGCACCTGAAAATTTATTTTTTCATTTTAAGTTTCCATCTATTAGAATTGGGGTAAGGGTTTGGATTACTTAATATTTAATACAGGGCTTACTGCTAGATAAATGTTTCTTTCCACTAAATTACAGGACCTCTCAACTGGAATTTACATAGCTTCCTCTGGCTACTGTGTTCAGCATTTGGTCTGAAAATACCTAAAAGTCTCCCAATGGACATCCTTTTGCTAGATGGGCTAAAAAGAGGAGATCAGGGCTGATTTTGAAGTATGAACTTACCAGTAAGTATGCCTCTGGGTTGCTTGACATCTCTGTTCGCACAGGCCCTTCTTAAGTTGTATCTGTCCTTATCTACACATATAAAGCCACCTTACTCTTGGATTAAGAGATTATTGGGGCCAAAATTTTCACTCCACATAAGTTAACATAATCCACTACGTTCTTGCTTATGTGATAAAACATGATAAGATACTGAATTCCCTATCCCTGAAAACTTCCAGATTCTTAGTATTTTTTGAGACAGCCAAGAACTCATATGACCTTGCTACATTGTATCCATATGTGGTAAAATTCTACATTCAGATCCCAATTTTTAAATATAATGAAAATCTCCTTGAACAAAATCTCTTTGAAATACAAGAATGTTACTTAGAGAATGAACAACAGGAAGTAAGGAGATTCATTTAACACAGGGGCAGTGATCAGTTTGTCAGGTTACCTGGCTTCTAGGAGTGTGATATAGTACTGGAAAATCGCTCCACTATTTCTGACACTTCCAGAAAGTTAGTGCAAGAAGTGAACTTAACAATTGGCTTTTATTATATAAATGAAGAGGGTACACCAACAAGAAAAGTGAATGGCTCAACCCAAAACAACTAGCAATGGCAGCTTGTAGTGTGAAATGCAGATTTCCCAAAGACAATTCTTTATTTTTTTAATATTTTACTTTTATTTATTTATTTATTTATAAGTTTATTTATTTATTTATTTATACTTTTATTTATTTATTTATGAGAGAGAGAGAGAGAGATGGAGGAAGAATGAGCATGCCAGGGTCTCTAGCCACTGCAAATAAACTCCAGACATATGTGCCACAATATTCATCTGGTTTATGTGGGTTCTGGGGAGTCCAACGTGGGTCCTTAAGTTTTGCAGGTGCCTTAACTGCTAAGCCAGCTCTCTAGTTCATAATTCTTTATTTTAATGGCATTATTTTCCTCCCAGAAATACCCAAACAAGATGAGCAAGTGATAAGAAAGACTCTACAAACCTAGGGAGATATTCGGTGGATGAAGCACTTGCAATGTAAACCTGAGTCAGGAATTTAGAGCCCAACAACAAATACAGGTTGGACTGAGTGACACCTGTGTATTCCAGTGTACCTCTGATTATGTGGAGAATTTGAAGTTTGCAGGTCATTCATCCTGGCCTATACAGCAGCAACAGAAGACAAGAAAGATACTTTGCCTCAAAACATGGTGGAGGGCTGAAGAAATGGCTCAGAGGGTAAGTTACTTGCCTGCCAGGCTTAATGATCTGGATTTGATTCTCCAGTTTCCATATAAAGCCAGATACACATATTTACCCAGAGTTTATTTGAAGTGGTTAGAGGTCCTAGTGCACACCCATTCTCATTTTCTCTCCCCTCCCTTTCTCTCTCTCTCTCTCTCTCTCTCTCTCTCTCTCTCTCTCTCTCTCCCCCTTGCAAATAAATACTTTAAAAAATCAGGTAAATTTGAGGTAGTGAGAGTCATAAAATAAATATTTAACCAGAGTATAGAAGGAGACCCATCTACTGATAATATCTTTTTTAGACAACACTGAGTCAGAAGTTATACTTTTCTAAGAAGGGGGCTTTCTTTCATCACAAATCCAAAATGTGCTTGCTATGTGTTTATGGAAGAACAAATTGCTTCCTTGCTGCCCAAATTCCAAATTTACTACTTCCTTTTGACATTTCCTGGAAGAATCAAATGAAATTGATAGCTTTAACCTATCTGGGTAATACAAGGTCTTATACTGCATAGTAGTTACTTAATAAAATACTTCCCTTTCTCCATATTCAACTACAAGTTACACAAATATACGATCTGCATGAAATAATGTCTTTTTTCAATTTTAATAACTATTTGTCTGCTAACTAATGATGTTGAGCACCCTATTTGTTTTATTTTATGCATGTGTGTATGCATGTGAGTATGTGCATGTTTTATGTGTGTGTGTATGTGTGTGCGCACAAGCTCACCTACACGACACAACCTTTAGTGTTATCCCCAGGAAAAATGTCTACCATTTCTTTTTGAGACATGGTCTCTCATTGGCTTGTGGCACACCATATAGTTTAGATTGTTTGGTCTGTGAGTGCCTGTCTCTACTTCCCCAGCACTTGCTTACAGGTGCATGCTAAGACACCTAGCATTTTCACAAGGGTGTTTGGGGTCAAACTCAGGTCTTGATGCTTGCACAGTGAGAAACTTTATGGACTGAGCTATCTCCTTCTTCCCTATTTTTGTTTATTTATTTCAAAAATTAAAATGACATGTAATTGTGAGGTATATACTAATATTTGAAGATTATATAGATATATATTGAATTAAAATTAAAATATGAGAATATGAGTCATCTTAAATACCACTGTGCCTTTTGTGTAACTGAAGATTTCTATCATTAACACTTGCCATGCCCCCTATTCTCAGTTCCTGCCAACTTTTATTTTACACTCTGCTCCTAGGTGTTCAATTGTGTAGATCCCACATAAAATAGTATGACATGGTTTTGTCTTTCTCTGCCTGGCTTGCTTTACTTAGTATAATGTCTTCCAGCTACATTCATATTCTTAAAAATTACCCAACTTTTTTAAAGTATATTTTATTTATTTATTTATTTATTTATTTATTTATTTATTTATTTGAGAGAGAGAATGGGTATGCCAGGGCTTCTAGCCACTGCAAATGAACTCCAGATGCATACACCCCCTTGTGAATCTGGCTTACGTCGGTCCTGGAAAATCAAACCAGGATCCTTTGGCTTTGCAGGCAAATGCCTTAACCTCTAAGCCATCTCTCCAGCCCATATACAACTTTCTTTTAATGAATTATATGATAATTTTACATAATGAAATGACATAATTAATTAGTTATTATGCTCCAAATCCACTCACCTCTGGACTCCATCCTACACCATTCATTGATACACAGGCATGCAACACAACCAAAGTCTTTGAAAAGAATTATAATGTATACCAAATAATTAATAATGAACACATACTACCATTGTTTCTGACAAAATCCTAATCTACATCAAATAACTTATCATAAACACATAATGTGTATTTCCAACTAGTGAGATGAAAAACCTAAAGCTCCCTGAGTTCCCCATTCTCACCTTTGAAAGGCACTTATGCCACCCGCAGTACTAAGGAAGAGAAAACCTCTCCCCTCTGTATCTTTTCCACTGCCCTTTCTATGGTACTCCTTGATATGGTGTTGGTGCTCTTGATCATGCTGGGACCCCCATTTGAACATCACCTTGTTTGTTTGCCTAATTGTTATTTAAAATCCTTTGTGAAATCCTGCACACTACGTAGAGGTACAGATGTGATGGTGGTGGACACAGATATGGCCTCAAAGCTCCCGAAACTGAAGTCCAATGAAGAAGAAATTAAATGAGCTTGAAGAATATAACACATCCTCACTTGCATCTTTGATCACTTGGGGTACTGAATATTGTTTTGTCTCCCTGAAATTTCAATAAGTGGGAGATAGAACAGCATTATCTCCTTTCCTTTTATATCTCACAAGCTTTTCATCTCTCATGCACTACCATCTGTCCATTTTTTTCTGTACAAAATCCTTGTTAAGATTTCTTTCAAAACAATCTACTTACTCCTTGGATTTGTTACTTTACTTGTGCTGGGATCAAATATCTGACAGGAAGCACTTGAAGAAGGAAAGGAAGAAGGGATAGATTCTACCATGGCAGGGAAGGCTTGTTAGCAGCAGTATGAGACCAGAGATGACCTCGTATCCACAGTCAGAGAGTGGAGATGGGACATAAAACGTCAAGTCCTACCTCCAGTAATCCACTTCTTACCTAAGCAAATGTCTACCTTTGATAGGTTCCACAACCTTCACAAATAATGTCATCAGTTGGAGACCAAGTATTCCAACAGAGGAGCCTATGAGGAATATTATACAGTCAAATAACAACTCCTCTCCAAAATAACTCCTGTTCTAGAAGGTATTAGCTATGGTTACTGCTGTGACTGCTTAGTATGAACACGGCCTCATTACAGGCATATTCTGTGCACTTCTCGGTCTTGATCAGGGAACCCCAGGTCGCTTTTTATTTATCAAGAGAGAGTGATGCATTATGGGATTGATGCTCTAAGATAATAACCCTGGTATTGTGCAGGCTTTCTGTGGGGGAACCTTCTAGGCTTATTCTGGTAATAGAGCAGAACATTAGGAACAGCAGTCCCTTGATAAGACAGCCAAAAAGAAAATAATCAGTGTTTAAAATGAAAAACAAATGCACAGTAGAATTTTTTCCCATGACATCCAAGAAACACTTTCCTTTTCTTTGTAGAAAGCCTCACCTGTGCTGAATTGGTGGGCCAACACCATTACAAGTTTATTTAGACGTGTGTGAGGGAGCCATCTGTTCCAGCTCACAGGAGGCTTGGACCCGCATTGCAGGCATCCCCCCTCAAGGTCCAATCACAGCATCTGATGCAAAAGTTTCCTGATGTGATGCTTGACTGAAAGCTAATGACAAGGAACACTTCATTTTTCAAAGTGTGCTTTTTCTCAGGAGCCAGTGTGCTCTGTTGATTGCTTTCTCCTCCCTACAGCCCTCAGACACAGCATGAAGAGCAGAGTACCTGGGAAATGAGGACAGTTCTCCATCTATCCAGTCTTATGCTTATTCCTTCATCCATTCACTAAAAATCTATTGCTGCGTGCCAGGAACCAGATGGGTTTTGTGGTGCCACAGACATACTGTGCACAGGGCAGATAAGATGTGCAAGTTGTGCAATGTGAGAAGAGCAGATGATAATCAAATACACACTATCTTTCAAAAATATGATAAAGTAAACTGCACATTGATGAAAACGAGTTAGACTGAATAAAAAGACTGGATGGCTGTTCTCAGTGTGAGGCCACAGACCCTCTCTTTCAGCTCAAGCTCTGTTATCAAGGAGTTAGTTGTACATATTTCTAAAAGACACATCCTAGACAAAGATAACACCATAGACAGCTTCCTAGAGACAGAAAGAGTTTATGTGTTTGAAGTACTAAGAAAACCAGTGTGGCTGGAATCTAGAGAAAGAGTGTTTGCAATGGAGATGGAGGGACTAGCAAGGAGCAAGTCATGCAGGACCATGGATGTCACAAAAATGACCTGACTGTTCTTCTATACAATGTGAGTCTATGGTTGAGGAATGCTGTGATATGATGTAAATGGTGCCAAACCCCAATCTAGATATCTGTTACTTGGTTTCTCCCTTATATAAATGAGAGCATAATAACAAATTTCGAACTCCCCAAATGGAAAAGAAATACCACGATTAAAACTAACACTCCACTACTCAAATCTGCAAGCTTGTTTTCTGACTTCCTCTCCTTTTTTCTGAAGTCCAGGGTTGGTCTGTCATTACCTTTTACACCTTGAGTACTGTGTCACTGGCACTTATTAGCACAGCTGACTGGCTGTCTTATTGCCATTTAAATCATTTACTAAAAAGCATTTATTGAGGCCCCACTAGGATAGGCACTTTGATATTCTCGTGGGTTTAACGCTAAAAAGATATTACTATACACCTGAGAATAACCAGTGGAGAGACTGACTAGGATCAAGGAAGGTTGGGTATAAGAGCAAGAGAGGTTTCAAATCCAGCCAACATCCAGGCACACTCAGGCTGGAATTACATCTCTCAGGCTCTTTCATATCACTAACGTCCTTGAATTTCTGATTAAAGTGATACAGTGCTCTGGGAAGGTGCTGTGGACTTTAGGTCTCTCCTATTCTTCCTGAGTTTCTACTTTGATACACATATACTATTTTAAGATGACAGGATTTAAAACATATATGTTGAGCTAATTCAGGGCCAATTTCCATATTCTAACAAAATACTCCAAGAAGAGGACAGGTGCCAGAAGTTCGGGAAGAGGAAATAAAACACATCTACATGGGAGGGTGACAAAGGCAGTTGTAGAGAGTTATTCACAGAAAAATAAAGAGGGAGTCTGGGAAGGGGGGAATGAGATACACAGAAAGTCACTGCAAAGTGTTTTACCTGCCAAAAAATTAATTTCACCTGCACATTTACACTGCAAAACTTATAACTGCCATCAAGAAAAGGAAAGCTCTTTTAAAGGAAAAAAATCAAGGCAGAATCTTTTGCTTGTTTTTCAAAAATAATCTGTAACACAGACAAACAAGTACCCCACCAGAGGACTGATCTGAGATCTTTTGCATTCTCCCACGTTGTGTTAAGATAAGGTAATGCATGAAGTCAGGTTACCTTTATTCTGACTATAATAAGAACAAGAAAACATGAAGCAGGTGCAGAAGGGTAGTGGGAATCTTACAGATATAATTTACTTCTTTCCTGCTTTCTTATTTAAAGCTACATCAATTATTATTATAAAAATAGAAATATGTTCCTATGCATAAATCTCTTAAATTCTTATTATATATTGAGCAAAATGTTGTATCATATATATGCTAACAAATTCAGTCTTCACAAAACCCTATGAAATAGATGCCATTACAAGCATCCATCTTTATTTTACAATAATTCCATATAAAATATGAAAATCAAAGTCAGTAGTCAAAGTGGACTTCAGTTAAAGAATGTTCTACAGATAAACTTGAAGAAAATACACTGAAATTAAGTTCAAAAACTAAAGCAAAATTCCAAGCTTTTGTGGTATCCTAACTTTGGACCTCATGTAATGTTATAAATAACAATTTGTTATAGATACCTCAATGTTATAGTTAACACTTTTCAGTTAGTTTCTGATTTGATCCATTTCTTTTCATCTCTATTGTTATTATGCTTAAAAAAAGCCATCACTCCATGTTATCATATGCCCCTGACTGATCACACCCACCAGAACCATTTATATTTCCTTCTGTAATTTATTCCCCAACCACATCTGACATGAGCACAAATACAGAGCTGAGTATCAAAGATGGCTATAACTGTCTTGCTTCCTCAGCTAGGTGGGTGAGAGTGCTATAAACTGAAGGAGAGATATAAATATGCCTCAGTTATGGGAAGTTTGAGAACTAATATGATCTAAAAGATCGTATTCCATCCTACTAATCCTACTCATGGTCAGTTTGCTTGGTGGTTGTGATAGAATGAGCAGATAGGCATGGCATGATAGAATTCTACATGTGTATAAGGTGTAACTGAGTCTGTTTTCTTTCCCCTGCACTACATAGTCAGTGGGAGATTTTGCAACAGACACCTGCAGAGTGCCTGAAGCTCGTCAGAAAAGATCTACCTGGATAATATCAATTAAGATAAACAAAATAAGTGAGCACACTGGCTCTTTCTTTCTTTCGTTCAAATCTGCTTTCCCTTTCTTGGATTGTATTAAAAGAATAGTTCCTTTTCATTCAATTTCTCTCTGCATGTACACAACCTGTGGTTTGACTCAGGGTGGATGAAGTGTTAATTACAAGTAGATCACAAATAAAGATATTAGCATATTCTGTGTCCAAATCCCAATATTTTGTTTGGTTGAATTTATTTATTATTTATTTATTTTTATTATTGGCTTTTTGAGGTAGGGTTTCACTCTAGCCTAGGCTGACCTGGAATTCACTATGTAGTCTCAGAGTGACCTCAAACTCACAGTGATCCTTATGCCTCTGCCTCCAAGTCCTGGGATTAAAGGTGTGTGCCATTACACCAGGCTCTGCTTTGTTTCGAGATAGGGTTCCATTGTACAGTCTAAGCTGACCTAGGATTCACTACATAGCCCAGTCTTGTCTTGAACTCACACAATCCTCATATGGGAGACTTCTAAGTGTTGTTTCTACAAGTGTAAGCCATCATGCTAGGCTTTACTTTCTTTTTATTATTATTATTAAATTGAAACTTCATATGGACACATCATATTGGTACTTTCATTTCCCTCCTTCCTGCCTCTACTCCACTGAGGGTCCTCCTAAATGGGATCACTGGTATTCACCATGGAGTTGTGGGTTAGTCACTGTGGCAGGGGGCAATGTCTCTGGATATTCCCTCTTACCCTGGGGCTCTTATATTCTTTCAGCCCCCTCTTCTATAAACTTCCCTGAGCCATAGTAGGTGAGCTTTAAGTCTACCTTAGTGTTGAGCTCTTGAAAACCTCTGCATTTCAGCTTTGATGCATTTTGAATATTTTCAGTGTCTGTCTCCATAGTCCCAACCAAGATTCTAAGGCTCACCATGGAAGCACTCTTGCTCATCTCGCTAGTTCCCCTGTGGTTTCACCTGGGCCATCTCAGGATAAAAGTTAAGCCATTTGTTCATTTAGATATCAAGAGAAGGGGCCTTTTAACCCAGAACATCTGTCTAATAATTGAAATTCAGGTATCTTTTTCATTTTATTGTGTTTCATAAACTTCATTTTTCAAATTTATTTTATTTTATTTATTTGAGAGAGAAAGAGAGAGAGAGAGAGAGAGCACCAGAGCCTTTAGCCTCTACAAATAAAATCCAGAAGCATGCTTCACCTTGTTCAGCTGGCTTACATGGGTCCTGGGATTCGAACCTGGGTCCTTTGACTTCGTAGGCAAATGCCTTAACCACTAAGCAATCTTTCCACCCCTCACAAACTTCAATTGAATAGGCTGGGCAAGAAGAATTTATCGGATCCATGGTCCAACTTTCTCAAGCATTATTCTCTTTGAAATGCAATCACATCAAACTGACAAAACTAGACAAAACCACCCAGAAGCTTTGGCAGATTTAGATTATTTCTCCAGTCCCTACCCTTCCTTCCTGCACAGCTGCACACCCAAAGGTCTAAGGATTTGCCATACCAAAAAAAAAAAAAAATCTCTTTTTGACCTCCTCTTTCTATTTATTATCTAGTGATAAGAGGAATTTCATAGGAAGTGGGAATTTCTTCAAGACCTGAAATCACAGCATGGCACTAATTATAGAAATAAATAACTGGTGACTGGGACCATCTGTCTTTTCTTTGACAAACACCTTGCTTCCATGTGAAACTAGTGCCACCTGCAACCTGCAGTTCCCTCAGAGACACAGGGGCTGCTCTCGACATTCAGAGGTCCAGTGCTCTGCCCTTGCAACCAACAGTCATGACCCCACTGAGCTGTCACTCATCCCCAGAGAGACATACTAATTAAGCATTGCTGAAGCTCTTTCCATAGCTTGAATGAGTAATAGCAGCTCTAATGTTTTCCTAATCATGGTAGCAGGTACCTCATCTTCTACTACTCATTCCTCAGGCAGGGACACTGGTATCACTATTCCTGATAGTGCTGAGAATTTCTAGAAAACTCCAGAAACACCCACTCCAGATTTGCCTATTCATTTGGAAACATTAATTATAGTTCAAACCCCAGCCTTCAAACTGTATCATTTTGGAGAAATCCCTATGTTGCATACATTTTATGTTCTTATAAACACATTGGAAGAAATAACAGAGAGTATCTATTAAGGTTGTGTGAAAATTACATAAATTATAACACATATAAATTACTAACAGAGTTCAGTATACAGGAAATACTCAAATACTGTGATATCTTTTAGTCAGAAGTGAAAGCTTTGGTTATAATAGAATTTCAGCTCTCTTAACTGGGTTCCAAAGACACTAAAACATTTACAAATGTCTTCAAACAATGTGACCAACTTCGTGCATATGTGGAGAGTTTGGGGAATGCAAAAATCACTTGTAACTTTCATCATAACTTCAGTTATATCCTCTGACTTCCTCCTACTCATCCAATAAAGGGACTAAGAATTAAAGAGCTTTCCCAGCATTTTTTCAATTAAGTGTCATGCTTTGGTGGAAACTGTATTCCCAAAGACACTTGATATCTCTAGAGACTAAGAAGCAAACTTGAAAGGATAGCTTTCTCCTTTCCCTTACTTGCATCACCATGAGAACAAAACTGGGTCCCCTAGCATGCTTCCACCACTACCTCCATGCATTGCCCTCCACATTGCTGCTTCATTAACTTTATCAGGACTTGCCCTGCATGGCTTTCCTAGTGCTAGGAACAAAATTGCTTGTGAACCTCTGGCATCTATTATTTCATGAACACAGCCGACATCTATTATTACATGAATACAATTCCAGTTATTGTTTCCTTGGCAGAGAGCAGGAACTGAACTAAATCATTCTACCAGTTATAGTTCCAAGGCATATAGCAGTTTGTACAATCATTTTTTTCATTATCAAATTCCATTATAAATCTACAAGAATTCATGACAAAATTATCCCCATTTTATACAAAGTATAGCTGAGACTCAGGATGAGTTATCTGCATTTTATAGACAGCATAGCTGAGGATCAGTTAAGTGATGTAAGATATTATTAATTTCTTAAAAACATTTCCTTATTATTTAATTTCCAGAGACCATTGAAAAACCTCTATGTTTTCCATTTTGTGGGGAACAGGAAGGTCCAATAAGGGCTGGAGAGATGGCTTAGGGGTTAAGGCGCCTGCCTCCTAAGCCTAAGAACACTGGTTCCAATCTCCAGCGGTTCCAATCTCCAGGTCCCACGTCCAGCCAGATGCAAAGTGACACAAGGGTGCAAGGCCACACTTGACCACAAGGGGACACACGCATCTGGATTTTGTTCGCAGCAGCTGAGACACTGCTGGCGTGCCCATCTCTGTCTTCCTCTCCCTATCCCTCTCTCTCTCTGTCTCTCTCTGTGTCTCTCTCCAAAAAAATAATAAAAAACAAAAAGTTTAAAAAAAAGAAGGTCCAATAATGTATATAAATATTCCAATACTAATTGTCCTTATTACTAACTACATATCAGCCTAGCTTTAAAAATATTGTTAACAATGAAACTGCACATGTATATTACATATATACATTATATATTATATATTAAGTACATAATAACATATGAACTATTAATACACATATTTATATATGTATATACACAGTGTATATATTTGAAATTTATTTAAAATTCATAACTCTGAGAATCTGTCAATGGGCTGTCAACAAACTCTGTGTCTATGATTTTGAGAAGCTATGTTATTCATTGAAACAAACAAAACTGTCCATAAAAACTGAAAAAGTAGATAGTTTCAGGGAAAGAAGTTCTTAACAGTAAGAAATTCTCACAGAGGGACAGGAGAGGAATTATAAAGTTGTAGAAACACTGTTCAAAATCTGCTTCTAAGGCTGGAGAGATGGCTTAGCAGTTAAGGCGCCTGCCTGCTAAGCCTAAGAACGCCGATTCTAATCTCCAGGTACCACATTTAGCCAGATGCAAAGTGATGCAAGGGTGCAATGCCACACTTGCCCACAAGGGGGAAAACACATCTGAAGTTCGTTCACAGTGGCTGAGAGGCTGCTAGAGCGCCCACTCTCTGTCTCACTCTCCCTCTCTCTCTATCTCTCTCTGTGTCTCTCTCCAAAAGAAAAAAAAAATTCTGCTTCTATCAGTATTCAATTTCACCAAAACATAAACTTAAAATATGGATGTCAATTCCCCTGAAAATATATACAACAGATCTTTCTTTATGAATTTGTGCACACACACACACACACACACACACACACACACACACACACGGAGACAGAGAGAGAGAGAGAGATACTATTTTCATATAATCTATAATCAGGATTCAGGATGTTCCCTGAAGCAATAGAACACCTTTATCTACCCCTTGCTTCATCCATCCATTTTTCATTCATTCATTTAATATTTATTGAGCATTGACTCCATAGCACATTTAGTAAAAATCATCAAAGCCCAGTGAGGAAATCAATAGACACAATAGAGTAGAATGCCAGAATAGAGGCATGTCTAGTAGCTGACACAGAGTAGAGAAAGACACCAAAATCAAGATCTAGACTAAAGAAAAAGTCCTGAAAGGAGAATATTGCCTAACGTAAGCTTTGAAAGACATGTTTATGTTGAGCATCGTAGATTGAGGATATGGGGAAAAACAGAGACTTACATCATGAGAAACAGCCTGCTTAATAAAAACTACAGACATTTGAGAAATACTCTTTGCTCTCAATTGCTTCTAACAGCACACATCTCCATGCTCTCAGACAGATATTTCTCATTTTAAGTAATCCCTTCATCACAGAGCATAAGTGTAACAAATCATATAAAACACACAGCTGGGGCTGAAACTTTTAAATTCAGATTATTTATAAAAGTCTTCACCATAGGGTTGAATATAGAATTACTGCTGAAGCATATGACACAGCATGTAACTCTAAAAAACAAACAACAACAAAAAACATGTCTTTGGGTTTAAGAAAGGAAGGCCTACATTGAAGATGTTTTAACTTGCATTTATAGGCCAGGTATAGTATAACAAACCTATAGTGCCAGATAGCAGAGAGACTAAGACAGGAAGATCTTTTAAGTTCAGGAGGTCAAGTTCAGTTTTTAAGTTCAGGTATTATAGCCCAGTTAGGATAAAAACAGAAAAGGGCTTAATTTTCATTAATAAAAAAACAAAACTTTAAAAAAATTCCTTTTAGATTCTACTTATATTTCTTGTTTGGTTAAAAGAAGTATAATCCACACTTTCTGGAGATTTGTCTTTCCCCAAAAGTCACCAATGCACAATTCTCTATTTTTCTTCAAGTTCCTTGCCCAACTGCCAAAAAAATCTCAGAAGTTTCCCTTGTACAAAGAGGTCTTTTCCTTTCTGCTCAATGTTTGATCCTCCCATTCTCAGGCTCAGCACAAGAAATGGGCCTCAAATCAATTTAAAAATCATTATGTATTCCATGCACTTGGCTTTAGTGGGAGCTCAAAAATATTTCAGGATTTTAGAATGGTAATTAGACCTATCACTTTAGACAAATGCCACATAATTTGTCCACTCCTGCAGCAAATCTTGCTTCTGGGAAGGAGGGCAAATATTTAAGAATGAAATGAGACTGATGCTCACATGAATTAAAAAACAACTGGTTTAAATCTTTAAAATGAGTTCCCTGGTTCTTGCTCATTAGTCAATATACAGAGTTATGTGCCAAAACTCTGAGCTAGTCTCTGGATCTCAACAACCACTCCTTTTCTCCTCCATTATTAATACTGATGTACATGAACCTTCAGATAGATAATGGCTAAGGTTCTGATCCCACCATTCCCACCTTGGGAATTATGACAGAAACATGCTGCAATCTAACTCATGCTTATTTTCCCTTTCATTTAAGCAAAATGAGTAATGAATTTTCTTTTAGCTGAAAAAACTCATTGCATAGACAGCACTTTGGGAAATGGTAAATAAAGACAGAAGAGAAAATAAACTCTTTAACAAAGTGGTAATCAAAGAACTTAAATATTACTTTTTTGTTTGTTTGTTTGTTTTTCGAGGTAGGGTCTCACTCTGGCCCAGGATGACCTGGGATTCACTATGTAGTCTCAGGGTGGCCTCCAAATCATGGCGATCCTCCTAACTCTGTCTCCCGAGTGCTAGGATTAAAGGCATGTGACAGCACTCCCGGCTTAAACATTGTCTTTTGACAATACAGAAGCATGAGCAGAATGTCATTCCCTTTTAGAAGAACCAAAACATGAAGGAAAGCATCAATGAATGAAATAGAAATCATTTCTCCTCACATCTTTTCCCAAATTCTGATAGAAGGAGCCAATCTTAGACTGGATCTAGAATTTCCTATGGTTTATGCAGTGACAAAAAAAAAAAAAAAAAAAAAAAAAAAACCTCAACCTATGAAATAAGATTTCTGGCTAAGTTCTCCTTGGATTCTCCACCATGGTGTTTGAAACCCATGTTTTTCTTCAATGTTCTGATAATAACAATAGCAATACTGGTAATTAATAACAATAAACAGCAGCAAGGACCCCTTGGCAATGAAAGTGCACAAATATTTTGTACTAATTATATACTGTGCTAAATGTATGGATACATCATAAATATTAACTGTAATATGTAAATAAAGACATATATTAATGATCAAAATGAGCTAACATGGGTTTTATAATTTACAGAATTATTTCTAGAAATGGGAAAATAGCCAAAGCCACTATACACCCCATGGAGTCTGAAATGTTTACAGGGTTGCCCTTAACATAATGCTAGCTGACTACGATTGGGAGTCTGTCAATATTCATGTAGCATTAATAAATGTTGGGATTTTGCTGGCCTTTGACCCTATTTCTGGGAGAGAGCCTATGAACTGAAATACTCATAGTGGGTTCCCCAGAATACACTTAAATTCATGCTAACCTGGGGTCTCATTGTAAGCCCCAACATAGATTTAGAAAGGAGCTGGCCCAGCCTCTAAGTTCTCTCCAATGGCTTTCAAGTTTACTCCACTGCCTTCCAAAGGAAGCAAGTGCATCTGGTTCACAGCCCAATCAAAACCTCGATTCTCTATAAATTTCTTCTGTAGGCACAGGTTTCTCATAAGCCACACAGCTTATAGTAAAGTGTACTCAGTAGGAGAAGCCCTGAGCTCAGGAGAAGCAGTATCTAATGCCTCCCGCAGCTCAAAACCAAAGCCATCATGTTCTTCTGGGGTACCAGGATCGTTGGCCCCTAAGGAGGTGAAAGAGTTAGAGCAGCTGACCCAATAGTGAATGCAGGATATGGCACATCCTCAAAGGCAGAGTGGCCTTGAATAAATCCTGTGTCAGAACCCATCAGCCACTGGGCTAGACATGGCTGGTACTCTGTGCACTGAGGCAGCTATTTCATATCACTTTAACTGCCACCACTAAGAACAGCCACTACATCAGCTACATCAGCTACAGCAGCACCACGTGTGTAGCCCATCACTGAATGCATGCTGAGGTCTACAGTCAAAGGCTACCATGCACAGTGCTTCACTTGTGAGGTTTGTGACTGCTTCCTGGAGGAGACCTCCATCATCACAGGCCAGGCATACCCGACTCTCACAAGCAGTACACTCAGGGGCTCCATCTTCAGGAGATCTCTAATGCCCTGAATCTTGGCTGGGATGAGACCAGGTGCGGGATGGCTCTGGACAAGAACTTCCACATGCAAGATTACAACAGTGAAGACTGTGGTATGCCTCTGCTCACTAAAGTGGATGACAATAGATGTTTTCCTCTAAAGTGTCATAGTGCTTGATCCCAGACCTGACGGAGTATACCATGTCCATTCCCCACCATGGCAATTCACGTGAGACCAATCCTTGCCTCCACCCCGCCTCGCCCTCCCTCCATTCCAAACACCTCCCTGGTATCTCTAGTGCCCTGACCTATGGACTAGAAGTGCTGAGGCCCAGGTTTGGGCTCCAGCCCTCACCTGTCCTGGGGGGAAGGATAACCCATGGTTCTCAGGTTTCCCACTCAAGAGCACCAGGTAAGCATTCCTGCTTTCACTGTTTCACCCATGCCCTTGGCTATGAATGGCCTATGCATTCTCCTTGCTATGAGTGACAGAAGTCCTGTCCTGGTCCATTGAAAGCCTGCCCCAGGCAGCCTGAAAACCCACCATGCTCTGTGCTGCCAGGTTGTGACCACAGGTACAGATTTAAAAAAATAATAATAGTAACAGAATGGAGAGATGGCTTAATGGTTAAGATGCTTGCTGGCAAAACCAAAGGGCTCAAGTTAGATTCTCTTATACCCATGTAAATCCAGAAGTACAAGTTGGCACATGTATCTGGATTTTGTTTGCAGTGGCAAGAGGCCCTGGAGTATCCATTCTCTCTCTCGTTTTTCTATCTATCTATCATCTATCTATCTATCTATCTATCTATCTATCTATCTATCTATCTATTTATCTATCTATCATCTATCATCTATCTATCTATCTATATAATCTCTATCTGCCTTTCTATCTTGCTGTCAAATAAATAAAAAATGAATATTAAAAAATGATAAAGAAATGTAGAATTTAGCTGGTTATTCCAAAAAGACCACCCAGTGATTCCTAATGCTCCAAGCACACTCCCTGGTTGGTGGTATGCATTGGTGTGCCTGGAGGATTACCTGGGTATGGTGATTCCAAACCAGAACTTGTTGTATGGACTTTGTCTGTCTAGTTCTTACTTGTATAGCTGATGCTATGCCTCTAATAATTGCTCCAATGCTTGGCTAAGTTCTGTGAGCTATTCTGTCAAATTATTGAACATGACAGGGTAGTAGGGATTTCAGTTTGGAACCAGTTGCCAGAATCTTTGGTTGAATGGGACCCCCTGAGGCCTGAAGCAGTCTTGCAGACCATGCTGGGCACCATGGAAGCCCATGTAAACTATTAGTACTTAGTGTCAATAGACATTAGTCATTTATTTTCTAAAATTTTAAAACAAATTTACCTAGATTAATGAGCCAACAATTCCATGAAGTAGTTGCTATTTTGCTCATATTGCAAATGAAGAAAAATATGGCACATAAAGATTTTTTGCTTTCAGGTCACACAGTCTGCAAGTGGTAGGATTCAAACCCAGGTAGTCTGGCTTCAGAGGCTGGGTGAGATGAACACTAAATGCCACATTATGCCATTAAACCAGAATGCTGTCAAGTCTCTCCTCCAGGAATAAATGAACAATTGGTAGAACTACAGCTGAATACGCTGAGACTTAGAATCCAGAGTCCATTGTCCTTGTACTATAGATCCTGAGATGGGTACCTTAGCCTTCTGTTCATCATGTTTTCCAGTTCTGCTGACAGGATAATTGGTTTGGTTCACAACTCCCAGGAACAAGCAGTCTTTTCCAAGAGAAAGATAATGGATTTTGGAGAAAGGTAGACAGGTTTGAATATTGGCCACACTTATACATATGACACATTATTTGGGAAGCCCAACCCATCATTCTTTGATACACAAAGTAGAAAGTGAATAGGTTTAAGAATTAATGTGGGGCCAGAGACATTGCTTAGTGGTTAAGGCACTTGCATACAAAGCCAAAGGACACAGGTTCGACTCCCCAGGACCCACATAAACCTGTGCACAAGGTGATGCATGTGTCTGGAGTTCATTAGCAGTGGCTAGAGGCCCTGACATGCCCATCATTATCTGCTTCTTTCCCTCCCTGTCTCTCTCTCTCTCTCTCTAATGAATAAATAATCTAAAAAAATTAAAAAGAGTTATTGTGCAATAGGATATTCTAACTGGTGAAGAACTGAGATTTTTTTCTGACACAAGAAATTGAGGGACATACTTCAATTGCCATCCATGCATCATTTATTTGAATTCACAAATTTGCATGGGAGTTTGGGGTCCCCTGAGATATTTACAAATACAACCAGCAGGCATTGAGGAAATACCCTGGGAATCCAGAACTCACAGAAAAGATCTATTGATAGTCTCATAAATAAATGTCCCTTCTCTTTACCAGAAAAGAAAGAATGTGGAGAGGTAAATCATTATGGAAGAATCCAGAGGTAATAGGATCTGAAGGTGGGTGTAGAGGTGAGGTGCTGACAAGAGTATTGTGACTCATAATTAAACCTGCCCTTGCCAAGGCATGCTGTTAGCCTGTGAGATCACTGGGAAGGAAAGGTCTGTGCCTGTCAGCTATGAGATGTCACATTAACAGCACCACCGTGCTGTGTGTTCCTCTCTAACTCAAAATAACACAGAGGGAAGGAAGCTGTTCCCTTTTCTCTTTCCAACAAGGCAAGAGCTTGAAATCATCAGGAGCTTGTGAAATCAGAATTTGCACATTAGCAATGTGAGGGCACCAGGCTCGGTGGATTCAAGACTTGGTTGTCAGTGACTTTACCTGGACTTTAGTGAATATTTTTGGCATGGCATAAGGTGGTTCGAGAGAGATTGTGGAAGGGAGAGTCTAGTGGAAATTCTGTGAGGATGTGTTCTTTCTGATAATAATTTGGTTTCCTATTTTGGTACATGATAGACATTCAGACATTTATTTTTAAGTAGACTATTATTACATTTCTCAGTAGTTATTTCCCTGATGTGCTCTTGCCACTTTTGGTCTTTAAGATCTTTAGATCTGCTAATCCTGTGTCTGGGTCTTACTCCATTCAGATCCCCTAACTTTTTCCTGCTCATGTGTCTGCCTCCAAACTTCCGCTTTTTCATCCCCTGTCCTTGCTGTAGCAATGTAACATTGGCCTTGTGGAGAGAGAATTCAGGAGTGTATTAGAGAAGCATCCTGTTTGTCTCTATTGATGCCCCACAATCTACCCTGCTCAGTACTGAGCTTTCTCAAATCTGGATAGATCACCCAAACTAAAGCACTAAAGCAATGAGATTTCAACTGTAACTGACATTCTAATTCAAAATTACTTGGGTGATTGACCCATCCCATCTACTACTATTCTCTAGCCTCAAGCATACCCTGATATATATATATATATATATTGGCATTCACATATGGCCACTGAACATTTGAAGTTTAAATTAAATCGAGATGTGTGACACATGATGAATTTTGAATAATAAGCACAGACAAATTAATGCAAACAACTGTGATAATGTTATGTTGATTTTTTATTCAGTTAATATTTTAAGTATATCATGTTAAATGAAATATTACTTAATTATTTTATTCTTTTTCTTTTTTAAATGTATGAAAGTACCATTATGGAACCTAATTGTTTGTGTTTTAATAAAACATTCAATTTAAAAAAATGAGACTACAAAAACACTTAAAATTGCATATAGCTTCTCTTTATGGTTTGCCTAATGTTTTTAATAAAGAATAGTAGTAAGTGCCTGCCTTAAAAAGTTACCCTGGTCTTTCTCTCCCTCTGACGTAGTAGAAGACCAGTTCAATTCCCCAGGGTGACTTGAAGACTTTTCTTCTCTAGGACCTTCCTAGTTCTCGTTCCCCTGTGCTGCTGAAGCACAGAATTCCTGACAGATATTCAAATGGCTTCTCTACTTGCTTCAGACATGTGCTCATGTCCATCTCCCTAGCTGGAAAACCCTTTCTCCCCAGGGTACCACCTCAGTCAGCATATCTCTGTTTATGTGCCCTTAGCATATCTTGTCTGTGCCCAGAGCTCAGTGCTTAGCGATCATCTTAGAATATGTAGTGTCTCTCTGTTCACTCAGTTGTTTAACGCTAGGTAGGGAAGGTACTTATTTCCTAGACCAGTGCTTAGCACTTATTAGTTGTAAAGGTTTGAAGCATAGCCAACAACTTTTTGAATAAACAAAAAGAAGAGAATACTCAACTCCTACCAAGTCAGATATCCAGAGACACAGAGACTCCCAAGACCTCATCACTGAAATAGACCTAAAATGAACCCAACATGGCTCAGGGAAATTCACAGAAGAGGGGGCGGAAAGATTGTTAGAGCCATGAGTTGGGTCATTGTGCCACTATATACATAACTAATAAAACACTTAAAAAAGAAGAATTGTGCTCACTTTGGCAGCATATATACTAAAATTGGAACAATACAGAGAAGATTAGCATGGCCCCTGCACAAGGATGACACACAAATTCGTGAAGCT
The DNA here is from genome assembly GCA_036365145.1 of Orientallactaga sibirica. Lineage (NCBI taxonomy): Eukaryota > Metazoa > Chordata > Mammalia > Rodentia > Dipodidae > Orientallactaga > Orientallactaga sibirica. The sequence continues at coordinate 17,644,588 of JAEOAD010000034.1, forward strand.
TTCTATATTTTTAAAAAACAAAAACAAAAAATATCATTCCTTATGCTTTCAAATGCATCCATAGAGCATATTTTGTATACTCAGTTAATCAATGAGTGGACAAGGGTGGTAACGTGTAATAGTGCCTTAAGGACTCTGCTGGAGACTCAGATTGTTTAGAGCCAACCCCAATATCTCAAAGGACCAGGCAAAAGGGTTTGCTTAGTAGTTCACGTAAAAAGTTTGTGTCAGCCTGAAGAGATTGCTTAGTGGTGAAGCGCTTGCCTGTGAAGCCTAAAGGACCCCAGTTCGAGGCTCAATTCCCCAGGATCCACGTAAGCCAGATGCACAAGGCTGTACATGCATTTGTAGTGTGTTTCCAGTGGCTGGAGGTCCTGGCATGCCCATTCTCTATCTATCTTCCTCTTTCTCTGTCTGTCACTCTCGAACAAATAAATGATAAAAAAAAAAAAAAAAAAATTTAAAGTTTGTGTCAAAGGCATAGGGGTGGTGAGTACATATACACAACTAGAAATTGTCCAGGATACTAATAAAGAACTCTTACTCAATGCTGTTCTTATTCCTGGAGTATAAGATATCAAGGGAGGAAGGTATTTCCCTAAGACCTGAACCAACTATATTTCATCAGAATAATCTGGCCATGAATCCCTCTTTGCTTAGCATCACCAGGGCAGGGTTGTATGCTTCCTTTGTGAAAAGGAGAGAAAACCTACTGTTCATAAATCCTGTTTCTTATAGTAGGGGTATAGTGCTTCAGTAACTAATTTTACTCCTTCTCTGATGTAGGAAGCTGTTTAGATACACTGCTCCTCCACTTTACTTAGGCTTTGTGATAGTTTGAATGTAAATATCCCCCATAATCTCAGTGTTTGAGCACCTGATTCCTTAGTTGATGGTGCTATTTGAAGTTTGTGGAAGCTCTGGAGGTAGAGTTTAGCTGGAGGAAGTATGTCACTGTGGGCAGGACATCAAATTTAGTAGCCCAGCCCCAATTGCACACTAAGCTCATTTTCTCCACTCCCTCCCTCTATGTAGAGAAGTGATGCCTGGCTCTTTGTTCCTGTCATGCTTTTCACTCCATGATGAAACCTCCTCTTAAAACTATAAAGCAGGAACAAATGCTTTTCTTCTATAAGATGCCTCTGGACAGGTGTTTTGTCTCAGAAAACAGGTCACTGCTATAGAAAATTTCTGCTATTGGTCTTCTCTTGCTTGGTTTATGCATATATGATCCCTTTACCTAAGAAGCAGCTTACTTATTTCCAAACTCTTACTGAAACTATCCTACTTTGAAATCAAAAAAAGTTGGCTTTACTGCCTCCAAATCCTTCCTCTTATCTCGCATAAGCATTCATTACACTGATTGTTCTCTTTGACACTTCAATTTTGTCCTAATGCATGCTTGAGATATTGATTATATCACTGTGTTAGTGTTACTTAACCTTTCAAAAGATTATGCCACATGTCTTCAAATATATCGTATCCTCCCTGAGGACACATGCTGCAGTAACTGTCTTCATAGTCACCCCAGTGCCTTGCACAAAGGTCAATAAATTGCTGATGACAGATTGGTTGGAAATAAAAAGAAAATATGATAATATCAAAATATGGATTGCATTAGTAAACTCAAATAACATTAAAAACCTTTACATGTGAATTAAATTGAATGTCTTGGCTAGTAAGAGGAAAGTAGATTTAGACTCATTCATATTTAATATGCACTATTCCTGTTAATTTCGATATGTACTACTTAACTAGATACAAAGATCAAGCAATTAAAGAAATGGCAGAATTCTGGCACTGAAAGGGTTTAAAAATATTGTTGGCATGGCACAAAATCAAGGCAAATAAACAAATAAAACATGTAATATGTAAGATAGTATAAATGTTATGAAGAAAAATAAGGCATAAAATACTGGGAAACAGATGTAGTGGCTATGAATTTAAAATTTCACAATACAGTCAATTTAGGTTTAAAATAGGTTCAATTTAGGTTCATTTATACAGGTTGAGCTCTGTTGAATTGCTGAAACTCTATGACTTTCTTACTATACAATGGGTAAAAATGAACATAATAACACATTATATGTTGAACTACAATGTACAAAATTATTGAGGCTGGAAAGATGACTTAACATTTAATGGCTCTTGCTTGCAAAGCAAATAACCCACGTTCAATTCCCAAGCTACCCAAATAAGCCAAAGGCACAAAAGTATGATGTTCATTTGTAGCATCAAGTGTCCCTGGTACACTGCACCCCCTCCACCTCAACCATCTGTATAAACAAATAAATAAAATTGGGCCGGGTGTGGTGGCGCACACCTGTAATCCCCAGCACTTGGGAGGCAGAGGTAGGAGGATCGCTGTGAGTTCAAGGCCACCCTGAGACTACATAGTGAATTCCAGGTCAGCCTGGACTAGAGTGAGACCCTACCTCGGAAAACAAACAACAAAAAAAAATTATTGACATATAATAGCCATTCAGCAAGCCATACCAAAGGGATGCCTTACATAGAAGCCTATAGAAGAGGTATCTTCCATATATGGATAATTTCAATTGAATTGTCCTGTGTCATTTTTATCCTGAAAGAACTGAGGAATGCTTCAAATGCCATCTTCTCTAGCAAGTCTCTTCTAATGTTCTCCAATACATACTACGTTCATTCTGTGCACACAAACCTCTTTTTTAGTTTTGTTTTGTTTTGGGGGGTAAAGTTTCACTCTAGCCCAAGCTGACCTGGAATTCATTATGTAGTCTCAAACTGGCCTCAAAAACACAGCTATCCTCCTACTTCTGCCTCCAGAGTGCTGGGATTAAAGGCATTCACTACCATGCCCAGCTAACAAACTTCCTTATATTTAACTCTGTCTTACTTGTGTGCATATTATCTCCTTATGAATGATATTATTTCTTTTATTTCTGAGGTAGGGGTTTCTTCTAGCCCAGGCTGACATGGAATTCACTCTATAGTCTCAGGGAGACCTTGAACTCACAGCAATTCTCCTACCTCTGCCTCCTGAGTTCTGGGATTAAAGGCGTGTGCCACCACACCTTTGAGGGAAAAATATCTGGTTTTTGGAGTGTTTGTTTTGGTCATGTTCCTGGCACACTATCTACATGCAATCCCCCACAAAATCCTATAGTAAATACATTCAATATAACTTTAAAAAATTATTTATTTATTTATTTATTTATTTGAGAGAGAGAGAGAGAGAGAGAGGAAGAGACTGAAAGAGAGAAAATGGACACACCAGGGCCTCCAGCCACTGCAAACAAAGCCCATGTGACACCTTATGCATCTGGTTTATGTGGATTCTGGGGAATCAAAGCTGGGTCCTTTGGCTTTGCAGGAAAGTGCCTTAAACACAAAGCCATCTGTCCAGCCATTTTTAAATCTTTTTAAAAAAAATTTTCAACATTATCTTTAATGTTGTCTGCCTGTTTTCCAGATAAATTCAGTGCAAGTTCAAGCTGTCATTATTTCTCTCCTTTGACCTCGGACTTGCTAGTATTTTTTAACAGATCTCCATATTTTCATTCATAAGGGTAGCAGTTATTTTTTTTTTTATTCCTGGGACAAAATACTCCACTAGAAACAAGAGAAGAAAGGATTTATTTCAGGCTTACAGTTTCAAGGGGGAGCTTCATTATCATGGGAAAAACTGGCTCATTTCATCACCCATCTGCAGCAAAGAGAGAAAGCAGCAAGCACAACCTGGCCTGAACATGCAGTAGGCTATAATCAAGATCCACCTCCAGTGCACACCTACTCCAGCAGAGATCTGCCTGTTGAGGACTAAGAGGGAAGCTTAAACACAACACTTGAGGCTACAGGGGACACGTGCATCCAAACCACCACATTAAATTATATTGATTTATATCACTGCCAACACTATCTTCTTTAAACATGAATCTAACTAAATAATATATTTTCCTTAAACCCTTCTATAGATTCTTATAAGACTTATCACAAGGAAGCCAGCAATTTATTCCAAGCCCTATGTGACTTAGCCCTGTCTATACTTCACATGTCTCCAGAATCCTTGCTTAATGCTATTCATTTATATAATTCTTCCCTCTTTTCTTTTAATTGTTTAGCCACTTTCCCAGAAAAGTCCTTCTTTGACTTTCCACAAATAAGACAACATATCATGCAGGTAATACTTTTAAACATTACTCCTCCAGAGAAGTATTTGGTACATATTCATCTAAATTTGTCCACCTACTCTCACTTGTGTCAAAAACCCAAGTATGTTTCTCCATAGGACTTATCCTGGTAAATTTTAGGTTGATTTTACATTGTAAGCTCCACAAAGGCAGATGAAATACTCTGACAAGACATATCTATCTCACCTGCCAGGGCCCAGGAGACACTACAAAGGATGTAGCAATTTAGACTCAAGTGCTGCTCTCACTGTTAGCCTAACAATCTCCTCCAGGAAGATGTCAGTAAACACTGAGGAGACTAAAAGTTAATCAAAACAAAAATTCAGAGGGTATAGAATATTTAACAGTGAAGGAGACTTATAACACATTCCTCAATGTGCAGGGAACATTGGAGAAGAGGGGATGGAAAGATTCTGAGAGTGACAGGGAGTGAAGATGCCTACTGAGACACTGTGACACCACAGTGAATACTAACACTCCCACTCAGGAGGCCCTGGTGGAATGCATGTAGGGGAAAAGGGAGTATTTACTCTGGCCATAGGGTACTAAAAGAACTAGAAGTTTGTAATTTATATTTTATTTTACAAGGGCTATGCCTAATATATGGAGCAAGTGGTTGCATAATATGCTCTTTAAGAGCTTTAGAATCCCCTCTCCTAACCCCTGTCATTTTGGTACAGCTTACATGTTTCTACTTTTGTAAAACTCCACTGTGGTCTATACCTTTCACTGGCATTTCTAACAGCCTGTATTCTCCATTGCAACTTGTGCTTCACCCTCAAAATTTCACATGCAGCTCATTCAAGAGCCCCATGAAGGTAATCTGGTCCTGCTATATGTACAATACCTAATGTAAAAGTCAATTACTCAGGTCAACTCACTTATATATAGGATCACCAATGATACTGAGACAAAGTACCAGACAAGAAGCAACTTAAGGATAGAAAGGGTTTATTTTCAGCTAAATGTTCCAAATAATAGAGTTATTTATAGTGGGGAAGGCATTTTGGGGGCATGAAAGAAAGCATAACATTGTCATAAGATCAGAGATGAAGCAGATAAAGATGGAGAGCTATAGCAAGTCCACTCCCAGTGACACTCTTCCTTCTGGAAAGCTCCACTAACTGTCCGACAATTTTCCCTAACAGCACAACCAACTGTATTCCAGCATTTGAGTGAGTCTATGCAGAACATTTTATATTCTAATCACCACATTCTGCCCCTGACCCAATAGACTCATGGCCATCTCATGATGCAAAATGAATTCAGTCTTACTTTAAAAGTTCTCATAGACATTCAGTCCCAAAAGGTTTCAAAAGCCGAAAGTTCAAAAATCTAAATTCTCATATGAGAATCAAGGCAGTCTTTTTATTTTTAGCTTTGTAAAATAAAAACACAACAGTAAGTGAGAGGGCATATCAATTAAAGACTAGAATGAAGTGAGAACGGAAACCAGCAAGAAACCATCAAATTCTGCAGCTCCATTTCTAGTATCTGGGATGGCTCATGAAATCCCTGGATTTGGCACATGAAAGCCTTGGGCAGCCCCTCACTTCAAAGTAGGCTGCTTTCTTCCTTCTCCTCAGCAGAATTACCCTAAGCCTTGGAATCTCTTCCATATTATTATCACCTCTAACTACCCAAAGACTTCATTGAAACTTGGAGTTATCGTCATCGTTTTATTCAGTTGCATAATAGAGTCTCTTTGCAGGGACTTTGACTCTAACTCATAATGCTCTCATAATTCTTTGTGTAATCCATGAACCCCTACATTTTGAATTTTTTATTTCTTCCAAAAGTGGTCATTGCTGACAAATTCTACTTCAACTAGTGATGAAGCCTGACCTTAGATTACAGCCATAGAAGCAGCTGAGTGCTGACCTTGGCAATCAGAGACCTCCATCAGAATTCTCTCTACAGATATTTTCCTTTCAAAAGACTAAAATATTATTAGCTTGAACCTACAGTAGTTTGGGTCTTGACATCAGAGCACCCTTCTGATTGTCCCAGTGCAGAGCAGTTGCCTTACATTTATTGTTGGTAATCTCTTTAACAGTTACAGCTAATCTGGCAGTCCCTGGGCCTGAGACCTAAAATATGCTTATGTTTCTATCTGCAAGATTTTGTTATTTTCATATATTTCTTCTTTGTATTTTCCTCTTTCATTATTGATATGAATCGAGACAACACAAAGAAGCCAAACCACAAACTCAATGAATTTCTGTCTTTCAAATTCCTCTTCAAAACACATAAGTCTATTACTTTTTTTAAATTATTTTTTATTGACAACTACCATAATTATAGACAATAACCCATGGTAATTCCTTCCCTCCCCCCACTTTTCCCTTTCCAACTCCACTCTCTATCATACATTTCCCCCTCTCAATCAGTCTCTTTTATTTTGATGTCATCATCTTTTCCTCCTATTATGAAGGTCTTGTGTAGGTAGTGTCAGGCACTGCAAGGTCATGAATATCCAGGCCTTTTTTTTGTCTGAAGGAGTGCTTTGTAAGGAGTCCTAGCTTTTCTTTGGCTCTTACATTCTTTCTGCCAAGGCTTCCACAATGGACCCTGAACCTTGCAAGGTATAATAGAGATGTTTCAGTGCTGAAAACTCGTCTGGCACTTCTTTTTACTACCATGGTGCCTTCTGAGTCATCCCAAGGTCACCACCATCTGAAAAGAGAAGCTTCTCTAACCAAAAGTGAGAGTAGCATTAATGTGTGGGTATGAACATTAAGAGAAGTGCTTAGTACATACATTTAGCCAGACACCAGCAGACATTACACCACTAGGGCTCATGACTACCCTGGTCGTAGGTTGTAGGTTTTCAGTATCAGGCATGTATTCCCTCCCATGGAGCTGATGTCCATTCCAATTAGAGAGTAATTGTTTCCTCCCAACAGACATGCTACTATTGCACCCATTGGCTCATTTGTCCTGTCTGGCCAAATTTAAGGCTTGCAGTGTCCACTGTTGAATATCTCCACTGGTGATTTTTCTCTCTCCCATTGAACTGCATGCAGTGTGACTTTTTCCAGCTTTCTGTCAGCTGGTCTACATGGAGGAGGTTTTCAGCTCAGCTCCCTTGCAGTCTAAGTATGTGGAGTCTTCAGCAATAGGGTCTTTCCATCTATTCATGGTGAGAAACCAAAAACCTCGGCAATTGCCTGTAATGTTTCAGGGGCAACAGAGAATTCCTGGCTAACAACCCACTGGAAAATATCCCATCCCTGGCACTGAAAATTTTCTAAAACAATCTAAGTCTTCTGGTTGTTCCATTGTCCAAAACAGTAGGTTTCCATATGACTTATTCATACCCTCTTAGATTTTGATTAGCCCTCTCCCCACCTTTCCTTTACTCAGTATCTTCCCCTTTCCTCATAGGTCTTTCCACCCCCATTAATCTGTTCTTCTACTTACATATATATTATACCATCCTCTTAAGTCCCTCCTACCCTCCCTTCATACTACTTTTAATTCAAATTTGCTCAAGTTTACAGACCAGGCAGATTGCATCCCAACTCTTTGCTATAATATCACAGCAACTGCATTTAATTCAGTTCTCTATAGGGTGCTTGGTACCTTCTTTTTTTAAATTTATTTATTTGAGAGAGAGAAAGAGAGAGGGGCAGATAGAAAGACAGAATGGGTACACCAGGGCCTCTAGCCACTGCAAATGAACTGCAGACACATATGCCCCTTGGTGCATCTGGCTTATATGGGTCCTGGGGAGTCAAACCAGAGTCCTTATATTTCAAAGGGAAATGACTTAACTTCTTAGCCATTTTACCAGCTCCCTTGGTCCCTTCTGAACTATCATAAGCTGAGCCTTTGCAGTCCAATTTCTCATTGTCTTCTGCTCTTCCAAACTGTCACTAGAATGGCCCATTAGGCTCTGCTTATAGCATTATAAATATTATCTAGTACAGTGTTCCAAATCATTCCAGATGTTTTCTACAAACTGCTTCCAAAAGCATTAGGAGAATACATTTAGGTTTATCACAGCAATGGTATCACTTATTAGTACCAGTTTCCTTTACAGCTACATTCTCAAGGCTTGAACAAAATATCAAACCAGTATAAGAATCAAGGAACACCCTCCTACCATGTTACCCTCTCCCCCTCCTAACCAGCCATATTGGAAACATAAAGGTCTCACTACCTGTGGTAGTTTGGATACAAATGTATATCCCCCGTATAGTTAGGTATTTTTGATTAAAATTCTTACTCAAGTCTTAATTTCCCACTGTAGGATGCATTTCACTAGTGGTAGACCTTGATTCCTATCCTACTGGGTATATAGAGAGCCAGTTTGGACTCTGGCTGTTTATGCTTGCTGCTATTGTTCTCTCTCTCTTTCTCTCTCTCTCTCTCTCTCTCTTTCTGTCTTTCTCTGTCTCATAGATATTGAAGGGAGCCAAGTTTTTGGTCATGATGAAGCTTCCTCTCAAAACTGTAAACCTGGGGCTGGAGAGATGGCTTAGTGGATAGGCCTGTGAGGCCTAAGGACACATTTTCAATTTCTCTCCAGATCCCATGTAAGCCAGATGCACAAAGGTGACTCAAGCAGAAGGTTGAACATGCCTACTAGGTAGCACAAGTGTTTGGACTTCAATTGCAGTGGTTGAGGTCCTGGCATGCCAGTTTTCTCTCTGTGTCACTCTCTTAAAAAAAAAAAAAAAAAAAAAAGACTGTATTCCTGAAATAACCCTTTCATCCCATAAACTGTTTCAGGCCCGGTGTTTGTCTTAGCAATGAAAAGGTAACTGCAACACTCCCACAAAGAAATTCTGCAAGGCTGAAGGTGGAATCCAGTGAGCAAAGCTACAGCAGGCTCCAGTGAAATGTGCCTGCAGAGCATTACTCGCTCCTCATGCTCTTCTCTGTCTCTCTCCCTCTCTTCTGTATCTTTTCCTTTCTTTCTCTTTCCTCAGCTTCTTCTGCTCTATGATGTGTGCAATCTTCCCTGTTTTCCGCACTACCCTTCTCTCTCTTTGTTGCACAAACCACCTTTCTCTCTCTCTCCCTCTTCTGCTTCTTCCTCTCTCTCCCTCATTCCTCTCCTTTTCTGTTCAGAGTTCCCTCTTCCATCTTCCACTCTCCTGTTTAAAGTTTATTTTCCTCTCTGTTCTGCTCCACCTCTGAGTTTGGTCCCATTCTACCCCTTTGATCATCTACCCTGGGAAACTCTGAAGAGTTTCCGTCTACCTGTCTCTTTCTGCTTGACTCCAACTTAGTATTCCTTTACCTTGTGCTCCAGATCCCATTCCCACCAGGTTTCCCCTCCCTGCTGCTCTGAACCATACCAATTCTCAATGGCATTAAGTAAAACCGCCTTGCCCAACAAAGTCATCACCATTATCTTCTATTCAGAACCTGACAAAAATGAGCTTAAGGAAGGGCAATTTTGATTTTCAGTACCAGAAGTAGAGTTCATTATGGCAGGGAAAATCATGGCAGGAGACATAAAGCAGGTGTAATACTGCCATATCAGCAGGGAGGAAGTACATAGAGCCAAAACAGAAACCAGACTTGACAGTAAATCCCCAAGACCTGCACCAATGATGCACATCCTCCAACAAGTCTCAGTCTCCTAAAATTTCCACAACTTTCCTGAACAGCACCACCGACTGAAGATTAGGTCTTTAAGTGCATGACTCTATGGGGGCTAGTTTATACACAGAGATAGATTTCTGTCCATGTCTATGAGAGAGAGCTTCTAGATTAGACTAGCTGAGGTGGGAAGACATGTTCTAGTTGTGAAAGGCACCATTCCATAGTCTGGGATCTCAGCCTGAATGAAAGGGAGAAAGTCAGTTGAGAAGTCACTACTAATCTCCCCTGCTTCCTGACTGCAAATTGAATGTGGCCAGATATGTCATGCTTCTGCCACAATGCCTTCTCTGCCCTAATTACCTCCTTTCCTTTGAATGGAAAAATTCATCTTTCTCCCTTCAGTTACACTTGGCTTCAGTAGCTTTTTTTTTTTTTTTTTGAACTCTTGTTGCTAACCTTGATGATGCTATCTCTCTAACATGTGCATGCATATAAGACTAGTGCCGTGTACATAACCTCAAGTCCTGCTGCCAACTAGAACTATACATGTCCTCCCCCCACCCACAGCCATGGTTGTAGTAACCTCCCAGTTTCTGCTGCCAAGAAAAACAGTTCCTTAATTGGACTTGTTTGAGAGTAGTGCAGGCTGGAAGTTTTTATTGTCTAAGCATTCTTATTTAGGCACTTGCTTTTGAAATAAAAGCACTTCAAATAAATTTGTGTTTTTAAGACTTGAATGGGTATGGTTTTGCCTGCCAGGCACCTTTTCTTTTGTCCCAGTGCAAAGTGCAAAGTTTTTTCTTTAACAATGTTAGCAACTTTGACTACTGCTGCCTTGTCCTTTAATTTAAATGTACTGAGTCCATTGAGAGATCATGCTGGTACTGACATGGAAGTCAGATTCCTGTTGGCTAGCTGCCAGAGCTAATAGGAGGATAAAATCACCAGCAGTGCAAACAAGCAAAGGACCATGAAAATTATAAAAGCGACTAGCTGGGCAAGATGTACATACTGTTGCAAGAGTGGCATACAGGTTATGGGAGCAATCAACTGCTCTTTGATTAGATATGAGGCACAAAAGGAATTCATATCAAAACAAAATATGCCCTCTGATCCATGCATCTCTCACTTTGACTAAAGAATATACTTTTTATAGATGGCAGTAAATAACAGGGAGACTCAGAACACATATCCAGGTCCCAGGAAACATTATAAAGAAAGTGGAAATATGAATACTTCTCTCACTGCTCTCTGAGAATCTTCTCCATTTAAATTGAAGAGACTCAAAACTCTTTGAAAATTTTAACTCAAACTAAAAACATTTAGACAAAAATGGCTGAAATGGGTGACCAATTAAGGTGCATTATAGCCTGAATGTATCTTATCATATAATTTCCTCTGCTGAGTTCATAAATTAGGCCCTGGCAGTCCTCTTTTTTTCTCTAATTAATTAAATAAAAAAATAAAATTTTTTATTATCAGGAACATTAGAAAGGGGTTTGAATATGGACCCATCATATGTTGGTACCCCAAAGAAAGGGAATCATTTGACCCCAGTGATTCCTAAGCCCAATGAGGAGAGGCCACAGTGGAAACAGTGTAACCAAATGGGACTATGACCAATTTGCATTGTGTTTATAAATTACAGTTTCAATTACTCAACTTTAAAAAGCAAAACAAAACAAAAATTTTCAGAACATTTTAAGAAGCAAAAATGCATTGACCACATTATAGCCTGAATGATTCCTGATAATTTCCTCTATAATGAACTCCATTCCATTTCTTTTTTTTGATTAGGAAATATTGTTCCTTTCATATGTTGGTATAATCATTTCCCTCCTCAACAAAGGGCCTTCCTTCAACAGTAACTTTTACTGTTTACATTTCTACAGATCCATTTCTTATATTGCTTTCTCTCATAAGCACAGAACTGTTTACCACTAGATATGCCTCTTCAGCCTGTCTTTACATTATTTTCTGGCTTCCTTGTCTGTTTCTCCAAACTCTTCGCCAAAAATAATTCCAAATATCTTACAACCATGTGGTAAGGCTTATCACATCAGCAACCCCAATTTTTCTGGTAGTGATATTCTAAATTAATCTTCTCTTTGCTATGACAAATTACCTAACAGAAGTAAGATAAGAAAGGAAAATTTTCTGTTGAATCACAGTTTCAGAGAATTTTTAGTTTATTGTAGTGGAGAAAACATGGACAGCTGGTATGTGTGTTTGTTGCTCCTCACGTTATGGTTGACCAGGAAGCCAGGAAAAGGACCAGTAGCATATACTGCTTCATCTACTGCTTCCTTAATGCGTCATATTTGGGCTTAGCTTTCTGATCTGAGAAACAGATAGATGGTATGGCAACTTCATTCAGTAGTTGTAATGATAAAATTAAATTGGTTTCTCTAGAACATGTCTAATAAATATCTAATTTTATTAGCTATATTAATCATCTTCCAAAAGGAGAGAGTATATTCTATTTCAGTGCAGGACTTCACCAAAGGTTTGGATGAGTTCTTACCAGGACTAAAAAGATGACAGGGTGAGGCTGAAGAGATGGCTCTGCAGTTAATGTGCTTGCTGGAAGAGTCCAAGGATCCAGGTTCAGTTCCCTAGTACACATGTAAAGCCAGATGCACAAAGTGGTGTGTGCATCTGGAGGCTCTATCATCTATCTATCTATCTATCTATCTATCTATCTATCTATCTATCTATCTCTATCTCCTTACAAATAAATAAATATTTTTAAAAGATGACAGGAAAGCTATACTAATTTCAATCTCTGATTAACAATTATTTTAATTAAATAGCATAATGAGCAGAAAGTAGACAGAAGGAGGGAAGGAAAGATGGTGAGAGAGAGATTGGAATACTTGGATTATACAAGAAGCACCCTAATTCATTGTTAAGAGCCTTGTCTCTGGAGGAGACTAGAATAGAGGGAGGCTGGGATTTGGTGCTTCTCAGCTCACTTTCCCTGTCTTTGTTAGTCCCTCCTTCCTATAGTGCCTTTAGTCAGCAATATCACAGTGGAGACCAAGATGGTCCTTCAGCAGCAACCATAGCTTTTTTCCAAATATCACAACTGGCTGGCAGGGAGGTGGCTTCCATTTCAGATCCAGATGAATTTCTAAATGTCCTCTTACAAAATCTTGTAGTTTCTTATGCAATAAGTCTGGTGGATAACCAAGAAATTTGGCAAAGTTCTGCATTATTTGGGAGGGCTTCATGGATCTCGCTATACAACAGCTTCCTGTGTGAGAAGGGAGACTCATCTCTGGCACTAGGATCAAGCAGCAACTATGTATGGTTTTAGGCTAAGGTTTCTCTTATATCTTCTTATTAGCTAGTGAAGAAGTAGGTTTGTATAGTACTTATTACTATTGTCTTTAGTACCTTGATCATGCCTCCTCCAATACTTCCCTTTAACACATTGTTCTAGACCTTTCTTCCACCAGTATTCTGGCCCTCCACTTGCTGATCTATTTCCTTCTCTGCTAACTTCCCTCAGTTCTCGTCTCACTAACCCTCACTCTAGCTTCCTGTCTGATGCTACTGATGTGAACTACAATTTATAAACAAAGCAAACTACTCCAAGTTAGGATCCTCATATGGGCAAGAACATGTGGTTGTCTTTCTAAACATAGTTTGCCTCAATTAAAAATTGTTTTCAATATCATATATTTTCCTGCAAATTTCATAAATTCATTTAACTTACACCCTGGTATAACTCCATCGGGAACCACATTTTCATTATCTATTCAGTTGATGAGCATCTTGGCTGAGTACTTTTCTTAGCTGTTGTATAGCAGCAAACAAACATAGCTAAGCCAGTATCTCCATATTAAAGAATCGATTATATGCCCTAGAGTGGTAAAACTAATATGATATATCTATTTTTAGTATTTTATTTTAAAATATTATTTACTTATTTGAGAGAGAGAGAGAGAGAGTGAGTGAAAAAAAACAGAACGTAGACAATACAGACACATGCTACAGCAAATGAACTCCAGACACATGTACCAGCTTGTGCATCTGGCTTTAGATGGGTACTTGAAAATCAAACCTGGGACATCAGACTTTGAATGCAAGTACCACCTACCATTGAGCCTTCTCTCCCTCTCAGGTTTTTCTTTTTTTTTTTTTTTTTTTTTTTTTTTTTTTGGGGGAAGCCTTTAACTTTTTTCTTTATTGTAATATGAGATACGACATTATAAATAAAGTAATCACTTATTATAGAGAATTGTTTGACCTATGTAAAGAAATAAGACATGAGAAGTACAGAGAAACAGCCTTTTGGAAGGTAGATACATCTTATTCTTTAAATATCTAACAGTTATCAGTATAGGCAGAACATGTCAAGTAAGACAACATCAAGTTTTGGCATTTGTATTTGGTAACATCTTTGATTAGTTTACATACCTAAACTGGTAGTCAAACAGCAGCATTTAAAATCTTTTTTTTTTTTTTGGTCATTTTGAGGTAGGGTTTCACTCTAGCCCAGGCTGACCTGGAATTCACTATGTAGTCTCAGGGTGGCCTCAAACTCATGATGATCCACATAACTATGCCTCCTGAGTGCTGGGATTAAAGACATGTATCACCATGCCTGGCTGTAAAATCATTTTTTGGGAAGGGAACATATATAATGAACTTAAGATACAAGTTTCTTTAAAAAAGAAAAAGAATGTTTATTGGCAACCTTTATGCTATTCACAATGTACTCTGATCATCCCCTATTCCCACCTGCCTTTGTCCCCCCTCCTACATATTCTCCAATGAAACTTTTTTTTTTTATCCCAACTAGCCCCTCTTTGAGTGCAACGTAATAATTTTGACTCCTACACTTTTGCTACCACCTAATTTGTAATCATCCCTGAGCATTGGAAAAAATAATGGGTAGGTCTTTCTTAGTGTTGAAATTCTGCTCAGCACTTTGGTGAGTTTTGAGTCCCTGCAGTAATTACAATCATCTGAAAAATGAAGCATCTCTACAACAGTGGGAGAAGCATTAATATATGGGCATAAACATAAATATTTAGAGGGCGATATGGTGGGGATAGTATCTCCTTTTATTCATACAGCATTATTAGGTCCTACCTAGACATTATGACATCTAGTCATAGGCTTTTGACAAGATTTTCTGTATCACAAAGAATTCCCTCCTGTTGAGTTGGGTCTCAATTCCAACCAGAGAACATTTGATGCCATCCATGACAGATATTCCATCATTGTACTAGTTGGCACATTTGACCTGGCTGAGCAGCCATGTAGGTCCACTGCTTGATAAGACTAGTGCTGACTTTTCTTCCCTGGCAGGCTGCATAGCTCCAGCTATTAACAGTATAGGCAGAACATGTCAAGTAAGACAACATCAAGTTTTGGCATTTGTATTTGGTAACATCTTTGATTAGTTTACATACCTAAACTGGAAGTCAAACAGCAACATTTAAAATCTTTTTTTTTTTTTTTTTGGTCTTTTTGAGGTAGGGTTTCACTCTAGCCTAGGCTGACCTGGAATTCACTATGTAGTCTCAGGGTGGCCTCAAACTCATGATGATCCACATAACTATGCCTCCTGAGTGCTGGGATTAAAGGCGTGTATCACCAGTCATCAGGGAGAAGGTTTCCGGCTCCATACACATTTTTGTAGTGTTTGTACAAGTTCATACTCCCAACAGTGAGTAAGAGTTCCTTTTTCCCCATACTCTTGCCAGAACTTGTTATCACTTGATAGTTTGATGATAGTCATTCTGACTGAAGTGAGATGAAATCTTAAAGTTTTTATAATTTGTATTATTTTCCTGATGGCTAAAGATTTTGAACATTTTGAGATGTTTATTGGCCATTTTTATTTCTTCCTTTGAACTGTTAGTTCTATATTCTGCCCCATTTTCTGATTGGATTGATTGTTTTATTGCTTAGTTCTTGAATTCCTTCTATATCCTAGATATTAAACATCTGTCAGGTGAACAGTTAGTGAAAATATTATCCTATTTTGTACGTTGTTGGGTGACTCTGTCAGTTTCTGTAGCAGTACAAAAGATTTTTAGTTTCATGAGATCCCATGAGTTGATAGTTATCTTTGCCTCCCAAGTGCTAGGAGTAAAGATGGTCATATAATTTTTGTCCTTACCTCTATTTATGTGATATATTGTCTTTATCACTTTGAATATATTGAATGATTCCAGAATCCCTAGAATGAAACTGACTTGTTTGAGGTGGATATTATTTTGGTGGTGTTTTTAATCCAATTTGCTGGAATTTATTTAGAATCTTTGCATCTAAGTAAATCAAAGATATTAGTCAAAATTTGCTTTTGAAAAATATTTTTATTTATTTATTTGAGAGATAGAGAGGGAGATAGAGAGAGAATGGGCATTCCAAGGCCTTTAGCCACTGCAAATGAACTCCAGACACATATGCCACCTTGTGCATCTGACTTACATGGGTACTGGGGAATCAAATCTGGGTTGTTAAAAAAAATTGTCTGGTAGAACTAGTGAATCTAATTTTTGGTTGAAAAGTGTTTGATTGCTGCTTCAATTTTGTTAGATGTCACAGCTTTATTTATATTACGTCTACCAAGTTTGACATAGGCAGATTTTAGGTGTCAATAAATTTATGCATATCTTTCTGATTTTCCAATTTGTAAAATATGAGGTTTTGAAATATGTCCTTATGATTCTCTAATTTTTATTGGTATCTCTTATAATATTTCATTTTTTATCCATTATCTTGTTTCCAAAGAAGCAGCTGTTTGTTTCATCAATCTTTAATTGTTTTCATTTCCTTTTTATACATTTTTATATTTTTTATATTTTCCAATTAATTATGAACTTTACTGTATGAACAAATCATGTGTTGGTCCCTTTACTGAGAACCCTCCACAGTGGCATTATTAGTATTTGGCATGGTATTATGAATGCATAAATCAGTCTCTGGGGTGGGATGGGATGGGGAGGAATAACCCAAGATAGTCTTTTCCATTGTGTGTCCCTTACAATCTATCTGGCCTGATCTTGCTTATTTTCTTTTTTACTGGTATGATTTGGTTTTGGATTTTTTCCCATTTTTTCAAAGCCTTCATATGGATCATTAAAGTAATTATTTGATATAGCTGTATTTTTGAGATATATATATTTAGAGCTATAAACTTTCCTCTTATCACTGTCTTCTTTTATCCCATAGATTTTGGTATGTTGTATTTTCATTTTCATTCTGTTCTAGGAATTTTTTTATGTGCCTTTTAATTTTGTCAATATTTCAATCATTGTTCAATAGTGTGTTGTTCTAGCTTTCTGGCATCATGGCCTGATATAATAAAAGGTGTTATTACACTTTATTAAATTTGTAATGACTTTCTTTATGTTTTAATGTGTGTTCTATTTTGGAGAAGGTTCCTTGAGCTGCTGAGAATAATATTTTATGTAGAGTTTGGAAGGAGTATTCTGTGCATATTTGTTATGTTCATTTTTCATTGGTGTCTTTTAGCTCCATTACTTATCCATCTATTTGTTGTTTAAATGATCAGTCTATTGATATATAGGTTGTCTTTAAATAAGCCACTACTATTGTGTTGGGATTTAAGTCTGACTTAATGTCTAGTAGACTTTGTTTTATAAAATTCTGTGCACCCGTGTTTGTTGTGTATATGTTTAAGGTTATAATAGGCTCTTCTCTTGAGTATAATGGGATTTTCTTTATCTCTTGTGATTATTTTTAGTCTAAAGCCCATACTGTCAGATATTTGTATAGCCCCACCTGCTTGATTCCTCTTAGCCTTTGATTAGGTTATCTTTTTTCATTTTTCTCCCTAAGGTGGTATATGTTTGTTATGGTATGGTGAGTTTCTTGCATGTAGCAAATAGATGGATCATGTTTTCTAATCCAGCCTGTTAAACAGTGTCTATTGATTGAGTACTTGAGTCCACTTGTATTCAGAGTTTTTATTGAAAGGTATGGCTTAATTCCTATCATGTTGATGATTTTGTGTTTTCTTTATCATCATGTTCTTAAGCAACAATTCTACTTCTATTTTTCTCTTCTGTAATCTCTTGATTATGTTTTTCAGTTCAAATTTCTCCTCTTAATATTCTCTGTATGGCTGACTCAGTGATCATATTTTAATATAGTTGGCTTTTATGGTGGAAATCATTCCTTTATCCTCTATTATGAGAGAGAATGTTTCTGGGTGTAATATGTGGAATTGGTAACCATGGTCTGTATATATTTTTAATATTCCATTCCAAGCCTTTCCAGATTTTAGAGTTTCCATTGATAAATCTGATGATGTTCTTATCATTTAAATATCTCCCTTAAATAATCTTATTACTTAAATAACTCATCACTTACCATAAGTGATGAGCTATTTCTCTCTAACAGGTTTTAGTATTTTTTAAATCTTTTCAGTGTTTTAATGTTTCAACTGTAATGTAATGTGGGAAATTTCTTCTCTTTTTCTGTGTAAATGACATGCTATGTGTCGCTTGTACCTGGATGGCATCTCTTTCATAAAGTTTGGAACTTTTGTTCTAGAATTTTTAAATTATTTATTTATTTATTTATTTATTTATTTATTTATTTACATGCAAGGGGAGAGAGAGAGAAATGGGCATGCCAGATTCTCTATCCACTGCAAATGAACTCCAGATACATGTGAACTTTGGATACTGGAGAATTGAACATGGGTCATCAGGCTTTGCAAGCCTCTTATATAATTTTATTGAAGGCATTTTCTATGCCCTTTATCTGAAGAGCTTGCCCTTCTTGTATTCTCATGATTCAAACATTTTATCTATTATTAGGGTATGCTACATTTCTCTCATATTCTGTTCATATGTTTTTGTTTGGAATTATTGATTTTGTCTTCCTGATCTATTTTCTCTGCTTTGTACTCAAGTCCCAATATTCTGTTCTCCATATGATCTATCCTATTGGCATGACTTCCCTTGGTGTTTTTTAGTTTCATTTTTGATTTCCGTTAGAATAGTCTTCAGCATTTTTATCTCTTTATTGTATTCCATTTTACATTTTGGGTTTGATTTTCTCATTGATTTTAGTTGAATATCTATGCTGTCATGGAATTCATTCAGGCATATGCCTCTGTCCTCTTTGAATTCAGTAAGATGTCTATTGAGTTCTTTTAGTTGACTCTTCCATTTTATTCAATTAGTTTCACAATTTTTATATGTTTACAATATTTTGGAGGAATTTTTTGTGTAGAGTTTCCTCCAATTAGTTGTCAGTGGAGGCTTTAACTATGGGAGTAGGTATTTTTGATGGGGATATCTTACCCTGGTTTCTTGTTTTTATTTTTCTTTGGGTTTACCAAGAATGTAACAACAGCAGTTTGGGGACACAGGGTAGGCTGGGGCCTTTATTGCTCTAGTAACAGACATACATCCATATTGCAAACTTGTTGTGCCAGGGCCTGGACTACTCTAGGTCATGTACTCATTTCAGCACTTGGAGCCTGTGCATAGCAACCTTGTCTTCCTTTCTCTAGGCTGCTGGTCAGTCTGAATTGGGCACAAGATTGGGTCAGAAGCTGTGAGGAGGAGCTATTGCATTCGCCTGCATGTGAATCTGGGGTTACATGCAGGGAAAAACCTATTAGTTGCTCATCAGTGACCAGTACCTAGTGGTCTGGCCTTCCATTCTTTGGGTGGCTGACAAGTGCATTTGGGTTGGGCTCAGTGGTGAGTCTATGGTGCTGGCACTGGTATCTGTACAGTGTTGCATGGTCTTTCTTTCTTTGCTCCTCCTTATATTTTTGAGCCAGCTTCTTTCTCTGAACCTAGAAATCACTGCTTCTGATAAACTAGCTTGCCATGGAGCTCCTGTAATTCTTTGTCTTCATCTCCCTACCACTGGGATTATAGGATTGCTCCACAATGCCTAGCTTTTACATGAATTCTGGAGATGTGAACTCAAGTCTTCATGATTATATGTGGTAAGTACTTTTCCTCCTGAGCCATCCCTGTAGCACTATAGTTATTTAGAAACTAATGATAACTTTCTTTAATTTGGCAACAAAAATTTTATGTAGTATTTGTATTCTCGACACACACATGAAATGTTTATGAATGTGCTGAAATGATAAACTAGGATCTGTCTTGAAAATGTTTTAAGAAGATATTATGCCATCTTGGCCATGAGTTGGTAATCACAGGCTGGATGATGGTTGCCTAGGGCTTTATTATACCATTGTTTCAATCGCTGAATGCATTTAAACTTTACTATGATATAGAAACTGTATTTAAAACTGTTTTATTTTTCTTGCCAAGGAGCTTCCTAACAAGAAACATCATAAAATGGTGTCTATCTAATATATTTGCATTATTAAAATTCTAGGTTTTTTAATAAGAAATATTTGTTTGAGGATCTTGCTAGATAAGGATAGTTATAACAACTTTGCCACTTCTTTGATGTACACTGTCTAAGAAACAGTTTCATTATCATCAAAAGCTATTTTTAATTAAATTTTCAACAACCATACAAAGTAATGGATTTTATTTGTAAATTTTCAAATATATCTCTTTTTAATATTTTTATTTATTTGCAAGTAGAGCAAGAGATAGAAGGAAGAGTGAAAGACTGAGAGAATGAATGTGCCAGGCCTCAAGCAGCTGCACATGAACTCTAGGTGCATGTGCTTCTCTTTGTGCATCTGGCATTATGTAACTACTGGTGAATCCAACTTGGGTTTTTTATGCTTTGAAAGCAAGCACCTTAATCAGTGAACCATATCTCCAGCCCCACCAATATCTCTTATACTTGCTCTGATTCATCCCCTCCCCACTGTCTGGTCCTCTCTACCTCGATCTCCCTTGTTGATTTTCTTTCCTTTTTACCCCACTGATTCCCTTCTTCTGCTTTTATTGCACAGCTCATCTCTTTATTTCTCCTTTCCCCCACGTTATACTTCCTCCTCCTCTCTCATATCTCTCCTAATCCACTTTCTACTTTCATCACACATACACAAAAACACACACACACACACACACACACACACACGTTTAGATCTAGATGCCACCTATGAGAGTAAATATTTGTCTTCCTGAGTCTTACTTATTTTGTTGAACATAATGACCTCTAGTCTTGTTCATTCAGCTGCATTTTATAGAAAGGTCAATAGAAGGTCCATGGTTCTCTATTATTTATCTGAGAATACCCAATCAGCTAGAAAAGAGGAGTTGCTTACCCTAGGCTGAATAAAGCCACTGACTACCCCCACCTGTTTTAAAAACAAACAAACAATAACAAAAGCAAATCTCCCCTTCACAAATCCCAAAATTAAAGGGACAAAAGTATTCTCCAGTGACAAACAGCATATGAGGTCTGCATCCAGCTGGCCTCTCCTTTGAGGAGGCAGTGTTACCATATTTTTACTATCCAAAGCTCTATTCTAACTGCATGCCCTAGACTATATTAAAAATATTTATAGCAAAAAACTATTTCCCTTCCAAACTCAAGTTTAAAGCAGAACAATCAACAGACATTTAATGTTATTGGTGGCAAACAAGACTTATCTGTTGACATTTTGTGTTATTTTATGCACTCTGTGTATAAGTGTGTTTATACAATTTTTACATTAATTTCTCCTTTAAATATATCTGCTAGCCAGCTACATAATTGGATTTTCTTTTGCTATAAGAAGTGAACATAAATTACCCCTGTTGGGTGTAGATTAGGTCACCGGATTTCATCTCTTCTGTCACCGTCAAAACCAGGGTGTCAGAAAAAGCTTTAATATTTAATGCCGACCTAATTAGTCTCAGTTGGGCCCATGGCACTTAGCAAAACCTGACACCAGCTACAAAGTCAAGTTCATTTAGAGAGCATAATTACAAGTTATTTCCATTCTGAAATAAATGCCCCTATTTGAAAAGACTTCCTCTTCACCTTCCCAATTTTATAAGAACATTGAAAGCAGTCATTTTGAAGACTTTGATTTCTGGAAATGATGGTCAAAGATTATACAGTTTGGTTCAGATTCTAACAGTTGAGATAAAGAACTTGCAAGTATACAAAAATTGAGCCAGATCTGTATAGATAAACCTGGTGAAGATGGATCTGTATCAGATTAACAGAAGTGAAAGTGTCATGAGGTAAATTTGACCCTCTGACCAGCATTCTGAAAAAGCATTCATGGATGTCTAAGCAGAACATTGTGCGGTCCATGGTGGGCAGGCATCACACTAAGTCTTAGCATTATAATGAGAAAGAAAATGTCTTCACTCTCTGGAGACATATATCCTACAAAGAAATTATAGAAATCACATCATTTAATTTGCATTTACAAGTTCTGGTTACTGCTTCAAGGAAGAGTCATATGGTGATGTGAAAGCATGGGAACCTGACCCAGCTGGGATTTCAGGAAAGCTTCTTTGAGGTAGGAATTTCATCTAATATCCAAAGAAAGAAGACCACAGGGAATAAAGAGACATGTGCAAAGTCTCTGAGCAGAGTTGCAGAGTATGCATATGGAAACTGAAGGCCTGGGTGATGATGTCACAAGAGCTCCCTGGCATGAGGAGTGGGAATGAGATGGTGGAAAGTAGATAATGCAAATCATGGAAACCCTGCGCAGGATCTGGATAACCAAGAGTGAAATATCAGATATCTTAAATCGAGCAATGTCTGTCTTTATGTTGAAATCTTAACACAGAATATACCTTTATGAATTAATTAATTTAATGGATGATCCTTTTTCAAAAACTGTTTTTTGTTAAGTAGAAATGTTGTACAGACACATCATGTGTTGGTACCATCATTTTCCTTCTCCCTGCCCCCACTCCACTGAGGCCCTGCTTAGTGGGATTGCTGGTGTTCACTATGGACTTGTGGGCAATGAGTTGTGAGAGCACCAGTTATTGTGGGGGAAGAGGAAGGACAAATATCTTTAGATATTCCTTCCCACCCTGTGGCTCTTACATTCTTTCTGCCCTTCTTCCACAAAATTTCCTGAGCGATGGTGGTGTTTTAAGTCTACTTTAGTGTTAAGCTCACAGCAGCTTTGGAATTTCTGCTTTGCCGTGTTTGAAGTGACAGTCATAAAGTTTAATGCCTCAACCTCCATGACTGCCTGCTTACTCCATTTTCCCACACAAAAAAAGCCTTCACCTCCAGCAGATATTATCCTCAGTGCCATCTGCCAAGTATAATTATTGCCATTCAGAGTTAGAAGAGTTTGTTTTAGTCAAAAGGCAAAAAAAGTTATGAATGGCAGGGCTCCAGGGAGGTTTGTATTACCCAAGACAGATTCATACCCAGATGGGTTTCCGGTTCTGGACAATGGAGTATATTTCCAGAGTAGCACATTCAACCTTATTTTCTGAAACTATTCCTCTCACTGTTTCATCACTTTGTTTTACTATTTCCCTGTAATCCCCAGAACTCCCAGTTAAAGCTTTGCCATTGTCATTATTGTTGGAGTACAAGAGTGCTTCAAATTGAGTTAAACATATACAAACTTTTTCAAGCATATTAAGTTCCTTGTCCATATTCATATCCCTCCCATTACCACCCTTTAGTTTCCCTTGCTAGTTTCTTCTCTTCTTCTCCTTCCTAGTATCTTTTCTATATTCATGACAAATATATGTATTCAATATATCATATATATATTGAATGATATACTATGTATCATTAATAATATCATATATGTATATATAAAACTATAAAGAATTCTAGGTCACAAATGAAAAAAAAAAAAATCTTAGGCCAGGGAGACTTCTCAGAAGTTAAAGGCCTCTTTAATACCTGCCAATCTGTACTTGATTACCTAGTAACCACATAAAACCTGATAAACAAAGTGGAACTAGAATCTGTAGTTGGTTTGCAGTGGGAAAAGAACTTGACATGCCCATTCTCTCCCTTTATCTCTCTCACAAACAAAAAAAGTCTTTTAAAAGAAATATTTTTCTTTTGTGAGGCTTCCTAACAATGTTAGTCCTCGTGAGCTTTGATAATGATTCAAGTCTGTATAAAATATTTGATCACTAAACTCTGTGTGCCCACCTATAGTTCTTTCAGTCTATCTAATGTGGTCTTTTTCTCTAATAGAGTAAATGCTCCAATGTTGCTGATTTGATTTTCTGAGTCAGAATTTATTGTTTCAAAATGCAACGAGTGATGGATATGAGCAGAAGGAGAGAAAACAGAGAAAGGTTTATTGAGAAATGAAAGTAAAATGCTCCTTGAAGTAGGATAGGATCCTCAAGAACATTCAATATAGCGCTCTTGACCAGATTGTTTTTTCTAGTTTAAGAATGAGCCTTTTCCGTCTCTGTCCATATGTAAATAAGGCAACAAGTTGGTATTAACCTGGTTGGTTAATGTGCCATAATATATAGTGGTTTGACAGTATTCAGAATCACCATGGAAACAAACCTCTATTCATGTCTTTGAGGGATTTTCTAGATTAGACTAATTAATATTTTAGGGCCCACCCTAATGGTGGGTGGTACCATCCCCTTGGCTGGATTTCTGCACTGTATAAAAGGAGAAAGCTAGCTCTAGCATTCAGCATGTATCACTCCTGAGGTAGTGATGATAGCATGCTAATTTCCTGCTCCTTTGGTGCTCTCCCCCATGAAACTGTAAGCCAAAAATAAAATCTTTGCTTCCTTAAGCTGCTGCTGGATGGGTATGTTGTCCAATCAATGAGAAAGCACTTCATACATGATCCTATCTGTTCAAGGGATTGAATGGAGAGACAGAAACTCAGAAAAAAGAGCCTGCTAAAATGTTCAAAGAGGACTAAGAACAAAGTAGTAAAACCAACAAAAGGTGGTTGTCCAGCTGACATCTTGAAGGTCAATTACTGAACTCCTTTTCAGGGCATGTAGCTATCTTGTCCTTCATAGCACAATTTTTTAACAGCTGCCTAAAATTGAAAGCTACCTTGTTCCTAATCCATCACAAGGAGTGTATAGTCTATGAGCTTTGCTTTATAAAATAAAGCCATCATACAAAACAGTGAACAAACTTTATATGAAATTTTCTCCAGCACTTGGGGGATGGCTTTGTATATAAAACATTTGTTGCAAAATCCTGATAACCTGAGCTTGGAACTCCAGAACCCAAGTAAAGCTTGATACAGTGTACTATGTATATGTCTATAATCTCAGCATACTATGGCAAGATGAAAGGCAGAGACAGGAGAATCCCTCACAAACTAATAAGATAGCTAGACTGGTAAACAATAGAAGATTTTGCCTCAAATACACACACACACACACACACACACACACAGAGATGCACCATATACACATGCACACAGGCATACATGAACACTTATAAATTTGAAAATTATGTGCTGGTCTGTGTGCAGATGACCACAATGGTGTGAGTAGGCCAGACACCTGTTTCCTGTATCCTCTCAGTTCCTTGTCTGGGTTCACTGTACTGGTCTGTGTGCTGGCAGGTGTAGCAGTGTGGAGTGAGTAGGCCAGACCCCTGTATCATGGCTACTCTCAGTTCCCTGGTCCAGGTTCCCTGGGCTGGACAGTGTGCAGGTGGACACAGCACAGAGTGAGTAGGCCAGATCCCAGGCTCCTCCCAGTACCCTGGTTATCCTGGTAGGTCCCATTGTGCCTTGTTTGGGGAGGCCTGGTCTCTGAGTGAGCTATGAAATCAGGCATTTTGCTATGATATACTGTCTGGTTACTGGGTACCAACATCCCTGTTCACCTGAGTCAGAGGGTGCATGGGCCAAATGACAAAAACTTTCTTCCTTCTCAACAAAATAGTCTTCACAAAATGGATAGACAGCTATTCAAAAAAGCCAATGGAAGTCATAAAACAGAGATCTCCACCAATGATGTCTAGTCCTACAATGGAATCCTCTAATGAAATCAATGAAATCAACAGAAATTCATTCCCAAAATGAAAACACAACAACCAATGATCCTGATTAAAAAATAGCTGAACTGGAAGCAAACCATCAAAGAACCAACAATTCTATAAATGAAATTGAACAGAATCACCTTCTAGAGCATTCAGCTATTTACAGTAGGCTTAACTTGATTGAAGAAAACATTAGAACTCACCAAAGAGGTATTAATAAATTGAAGGTGAGTCAAGAAATATAAGATCTCAACCAGTCGATTAAGCTTAATGAAGATTTGTTAAAATGCAAGAATTAATTTCAGGAAGCATCAAGAAACTCAGAATGCAAATTGAAATGATACCTTAAAAAAGAGATGGACATGATGCAAACAATACAACAGAAAACAAAAATCAAACAGAAATTATACAAACCTCTGAAGAACTCGTAACCAACAGAATTATTCATGTGGAAGTCAGAACCTCTGACCTGGAAGGCAAATGAGAAGAAAATGGTCAGGAGGCCAAAAACTTTGCTAAGTTCCAAAAAAATCAAGTGATCAGAATATGAGGGACTGTAGGATACCCTAAAATGACCAAACATCTGGATCATGGGTATGGTAGTTTGAATATATGTCCCCCAATATATTCAGTGTTTTATTAGTTATAGTTTGCATCTGCAATTACCTTGCTAGAGGCAATGTCACTGGGGGCCAGTCTTAGGGTGTGGTGATGGTTTGAGATTCCATTGTAACGATATGCAAAGTGTGCCTAGCAGGAGTTCCTGAAGTGTGCTGTGTGACTCTTTGCCTGTAGTTTTGCTCTGTGTGCTGTGTGGCTGGTTGGTTTTCTCTCTTTGCTTGGCCCTGTGAAGGCAGGCCAGTTTCTTCTGCCATTATAGAACTTCCAATGGATCTGTAAGCTTCAATAAATAATATCCCTTCCTCCATAACTGTGCCTGGTCTGGAAGTTCATCTCAGCAAACCTGAAGCTGTCTGCTACAATGGGTATGCCAGGAAGAGAGAAAATCCAAGCCAGTGGCACAAAGACGATAGTCAACAAAATTATTGAAGAAAATGTTCCAAATATCTCAAAAGAGAGGCTCATACAGATACAAGAAGCCCACAGAACACCAAACAGACAGGGTCAAAGAAGAAACTCTCCAGGACACATCAAAGTTAAAACTCTTAACAAGGAAAACAAAGAGAGAGTGTTAAAAGCAGAAAAGAGAAACAACTCACAACATACAAAAGCAATCTCATCAGAATTACCTCAGATTTCTCAATGGAAACCATGCAAGCCAGAAGGGCCTGGAATGGAACACTTCAAAGTCTACAAAAAGTATGGCTTCCAACCCAAGATACTCTACCCAGCAAAAGTATCCTTCAAAAAACTGGACTCTTCTATCTGCTTCCTTCAATAAAGCCACCTCACCACTAAAGATAGACACCTCCTCAGGTGAAAGGATGGAAAATGATATTCTAAGCAAATGAAAATAAAAAAACAAGTGGGTGTTGCCATTAATAGTTGATAGTAGCTTTCAAACCAAAACTAATCAAAAAGGACAAAGAAGGCCCCTTATTACTTAAGGGAATGATCCAACATGAGCACATCACAATCATAAATATATATATGAACCAAACACTGGTGCACCAGTTTATAAAACAAAATCTTCTTGACA
Organism: Orientallactaga sibirica; assembly: GCA_036365145.1. Lineage (NCBI taxonomy): Eukaryota > Metazoa > Chordata > Mammalia > Rodentia > Dipodidae > Orientallactaga > Orientallactaga sibirica. The sequence continues at coordinate 17,671,831 of JAEOAD010000034.1, forward strand.
AAAAACAGAAATAAACACCAACACCATTATAGTCAGATAAGTCAATACTCCCCTATCATCAATAGACAGATAATCTAAACAGAAAATCAGAGAAATAATAGAGCTCAACAAGATCATAGATCAATTAGACCTAATGGATATCTACAAAACTTTTCCACCCAACTCTACAGAATACATATTGTTCTCAGCAGCCCATGAAACCTTCTCCAAAATTGACTGTATATTAGGCCATAAATAATGCATTTATAAAGTCAGGAAAATTGAAATAACTTCCTGTATCATTTCAGATCACAATGCTTTAAAGCTAGAAATTAACAACAAGAGACACATCAAGAACTCTACCTGCTCCTGAAGACTAAACAACACACTTGGAAACAAAGAATGAGTTGTGAATGTAATGGAAAAAGAAATAGTAAAATTCCTAGAATTGAATGATAATGAAACACAACCTACCAAACTTATAGGAAACAATGAAGGCAGTCCTAATAGGAAAATCCATAACCCTAAATACCTTTATTACCAAGAGAAATCCCAAATTAATAGCCTGACTGTCCATCAAAAGGCACTGGGAAAACAAGAAGAATTCAACCCAAAAAGCTCTAGATGGAAAGAAATAATTAAGATTAAGGCACAAATTAATGAATTGGAAATTAAGTAAATAATTTTAAAAATGAATGAAACAAAGAGCTGGTTCTTTGAAAAAATAAACATGATTGACAAACCCCTGGACAATTTGAACAAATGAAAAAAAAATGTCTCAAATTAACACAATTGGAAATGGAAAAGGAGAGATCACAACAGACATCAACGAAATTGGAAGAACCATCAGAGCATACTTCCAAAACCTCTACACTACAAAATTGAATAATCTGGAAGAAAGGGATGAATTCCTAGATACATACCACCTACCCTAACTAAACTTAGAGCAGCTTAATCTCCTAACAAAACATATCATATCCATGGAGATTGATAAGGTAATCACATATTTTCCCAAAAAGAAAAGTCCAGGACCAGATGGCTTCTCAGCTGAATTCTACCAAACCTTGATTGAAGAACTAAAATGAATTTTTCTCAAATTTTTTTGCAAAACTGGAGACCAGGGAATCCTCCCTGACTCATTTTATGAAGCCAGCAGCACTCTAATACCAAAGCCAGACAGAGATGCAACAAGGAAAGAAAAATATAGGCCTATATTTCTGATGAATTTAGACACAAAGATCCTGAACAAAATCCTTGCAAACTGAATTCAACAACACATCAAAAGTATTATCCATCTTGATCAAGTAGGCTTCATCCCAGTGATGCAGGGATTGTTTAACATATGGAAATCAGTCAATGTATATATACCACATAAATAAACTTAAACATAAGAACCACATGATCATGTCAATTGATGCAGAGAAGCCATTTGAGAAGATACAACACCACTTCATGATCAAAACACTGGAAAGAATAGGCATGGAACATGGAAGCTTTATGTCTCAACACAATAAAGGCCATATATCAAGTTCCTAAAGCCCAAATAATACTTAATGCTGAAAAATTCAAGGAGTTCCCACTGTGATTGAGAACAAGACAGGCATGCTCAATCTTCCCACTGCTCTTCAACATTGTACTAGAAATATTAGCCCAAGCAATAACACAGGAGAAATAAATAAAAGGGATTCAAATTGGAAAGGAAAAAGTCATGTTAACCCTATTTGCAGATGACAGAATCATATATAAAAGTGACCTGAAGGTCTCTTTAGCAATGTGACAGGATACCAAATTAATGCACAAAAATCTATATGCATCCAGGCATGGTGGCTCACGCCTTCAATCCTAGTGCTGAGGAGGCAGAGGTAGGAGGATTGCCATGAGTTCAAAGTCACCCTGAAACTCCAGGTCAGCCTGTGGTAGAGTGAAACCTTATCTCAAAAAAAAAAAAAAAAAAACTATATGCAAAGGACAAATATACAGAGAAGGAAAACAGTGAGGCTGTCCCATTTTTCAATAGCAACAAAAAAATAAAATACCTTGTAATAACACTAACCAGGAATATGAAAGACCTCTATAATGAAAACACAAAAAAAAACTCAAGAGAGAATTTTTGAGGAGGACTTGAGAAGATGGAAAGACTACCCATGCTCCTGAAATAGGTAGAATTAATATTGTAAAAATGGAAATTCTAACAAAAGCAATATACAGATGTAACACGATATCATTAAAAATACCAGCATCATTTTTCACAGAGATTGAAAAAAATGATCTCAAAATTCATATGGAATGGAAAAATGCCTTGGATATCCAAACATATCCTCAGAAAAAAACAAACAAACAAAAATACATCTCTGAGGCAAAACATCTCTGGAGGCATCATCATACCTGATTTAAAGCTCTATTACAAAGCCATAGTAACAAAAACAGCATGGTACAGGCATAAAAACAGAATTATAGGTCAGTGGAAAAGAAGTGAGGATCCAGACTTTAGGTCATGTAACCACAGCTGCTTGACCTTTGATAAAGGTGCCAATAATGTAGACTGGAGAAAAGACAACGTCTTCAACAACTGGTGTTGGACAAATTGGATGACCATATGTAGAAAAATGAAATTCAATCAATGAATCACATTAGTGCATAAATTCAATGATCTCTGTTAAATTGTCATCATACCTTCATGTTTCAAGATTGTTCCTAACTGTTGACTCTCGTGTTAAGGATTCCATACTCTCTTATGAAGATGAGAGGAGTGTAATAACAGTGGGCTTTGGATTAATTTTCCATTTTCTAGAAATTTCCATTTTAAACCATTGTATTTATGGTGTGTCCCAAGTTTGCATTTCCCCTCTTCTTTTCTTCAATTAATATATTTAGACAAAAACTTTTCAGTCCCAGTTTGAAGTTCATGTAACATTGCATGTATGTTTATAATTGTTATAACTAAACGAAAATCCACTTCTCCATTATAAAAAACAAGCAACTTTATTCTACAAATTGTTCACAAATATACTCTATATTTTTTTTTCCCTGAAAGAGGCATATATGTGCTAGGTTTTTTCATTAGTTGTTGGCCAATTTTCTGCTTAAAAAAAAAGATAATATGATAGTTTGAAATCTGCTTTCTATCATCATTTTATAGCTGGAATGTTAAGTGAAATATGACTTTTTATTTTAACTAGCAAGTATAATTTATTTCTACTCATTTCTCATGAATTCTCTATTTTCATCTACTTAGATATTAATCAATACCTGAAAATAGCTCTTTAATTCATGTTTAACCCCTAATTAAGGTAATATCTATGAAGAACTGTGAATGTCTCATCTTTTTATTTGTGTGTTTCCAAATTTGCCCTTGAATATGATTTTAAATAATCAATAATGAAATGAGTATTACAAAAACTTAATAGTACAAGCTTTAAAAGTGGTTTCCTACTCCCAAAAACAAATGTAGCAAGTACTCCATTTCTCCCCATAGCTAAGATCTTTAAATCTTTTAAGGCAGTTCTTCACTCATTTAATGTCCATATTTCTAAAACATAAATAATGCAGTTTTATTTATAAAATGCCTAGCCATCTGTGGTGGTTTGATTCAGGTGTCCCCCATAAACTTCAAGTGTTCTGAATGCTAGGTTCCCAGCTGATGGCAACTTGGGAATTAACACCTCCTGGAGGCAGAGAATTGTTGGGGGAGGGCTTATGGGTATTATAGCCAGCTTCCCCTTGCCAGTGTTTGGCACACTCTCCTGTTGCTGTTGTCCACCTTATGTTGACCAGAGAGTGATGTCCACCCTCTGCTCATGCCATCGTTTATCCTGCCATCATGGAGCTTCCCCCTCGAGCCTGTAAGCCAAAATAAACCTCTTTTTTCCCCCAAGCTGCTCTTAGTCGGGTGATTTCTGTCAGCAATGCGAACCTGACTGCAACAGTAAAGTGGTACCGAGAAGTGGGATTGCTGCTAGACACCTGACTGTGTGGCTTTGGCCTTTTGGAACTGATTTTCAAGAGGAAGAACTATGGACTGTGAAGTTTGGCTTATGAAGGTGAGAAAGAGCTTTATTTGGACTTGGCTAGCAGTTTGTATGACAAGTTTACTGTTATGTCCATGTCCTGAGAAGTTGTGCAGGGTTGCTTTGCGTAGAAATGAACTGGTGTGAGCAGAGGGATATGGCACAGAAAAAATGAAATCTTTGGGTGAACTCAACCCGTTTAGCTGCAGTTGAGAGATTACAACCTTTGAGATTGGGCCAGCTGACCTGCACTGGGGTAACAGGAAGAATGCAGACTCTTTTGAATGGGCCTGAATGCTGAAGGCGTGTCCTGTTCTTCAAAGTCTGATTTATTCCCCCCTGGATTAACAAATTGGCACCCTACCTGGTATTATGGAGTATAACAAATGCAGGAAAGAGAGGGTCATTGAGTTTTTAACGCGGTCTTGTTTTGGAAATGGCCATGGACAGTGTGAAGCAGGTTTGCTGGACACCTGCATGGAGATCCCATGGGGCCATGAGGATGGACCGTAGGTTGCAGTGGAGACCCAGTGGAGATGCCAGGACCATGAGATGGCTGCCAAGGAGAGCTGCCGGCCCTGGATGAAGTTTTCCAGGACTGTGAGTAGCCTAGCTGGAGGGGTGGAACTGGAACTCCAGAGATTTGTTGCTGCTCAGAAGTATCGGACTTGGAGATTTGTCACTGACTAGTTGTTGGATTGGAATTACAGAATTTGACGTTTGCCCTGGTTGTTTAAAATCTTGTATTGGTTAAGTATTTCTTTGTTTTGCCCAATGCCATCCTTTGCAGTGTGAATGTTTTATTCTGTGCCATTATGGGTTTTTTGGGGGATATTTTTGGTATTATGGCTTAGTTAAAAGACCTTGGATTACGGGGGTGTATGAACATCATTGGAATTGATAAAAACTATGGGGACTTTTAAATTTGCATGAATGCATTGCATTTTACATCATGTATGGTTATCAGTTTATGGGGGCCAGGGGCAGAATGTGGTGGTTTGATTCAGGTGTCCCCCATAAACTTCAAGTGTTCTGAATGCTAGGTTCCCAGCTGATGGCAACTTGGGAATTAACACCTCCTGGAGGCAGAGAATTGTTGGGGGAGGGCTTATGGGTATTATAGCCAGCTTCCCCTTGCCAGTGTTTGGCACACTCTCCTGTTGCTGTTGTCCACCTTATGTTGACCAGAGAGTGATGTCCACCCTCTGCTCATGCCATCGTTTATCCTGCCATCATGGAGCTTCCCCTCGAGCCTGTAAGCCAAAATAAACCTCTTTTTTCCCACAAGCTGCTCTTAGTCGGGTGATTTCTGTCAGCAATGCAGTAAGGAAATTTGAAACCTTGGTAGTTTGGACAGTTTACTGTTATGTCCATGTCCTGAGAAGTTGTGCAGGGTTGCTTTGCGAGAAATGAACTGGTGTGAGCAGAGGATATGGCACAGAAAAATGAAATCTTTGGGTGAACTCAACCCGTTTAGCTGCAGTTGAGAGATTACAACCTTTGAATTGGGCCAGCTGACCTGCATGGGGTAACAGGAAGAATGCAGACTCTTTTTATCGTGTCCTGTTCTTCAAAGTCTGATTTATTCCCCTGGATTAACAAATTGGCACCCTACCTGAGTATAACAAATGCAGGAAAGAGAGGGTCATTGAGTTTTTAATGGTCTTGTTTTGAAATGGCCATGGACAGTGTGAAGCAGGTTTGCTGGACACCTTATCCCATGCCATGAGGATTATTTGGAGACCCAGTGGAGATGCCAGGACCATGAGATGGCTGCCAAGGAGAGCCCCGGCCCTGGATGAAGTTTTCCAGGACTGTATAGCCTAGCTGGAGGGGTGGAACTGGAACTCCAGAGATTTGTTGCTGCTCAGAAGTATCGGACTTATTTGTCACTGACTAGTTGTTGGATTGGAATTACAGAATTTGACGTTTGCCTGGTTGTTTTAAAATCTTGTATTGGTTAAGTATTTCTTTGTTTTGCCCAATGCCATCCTTTGCAGTGTGAATGTTTTATTCTGTGCCATTATGGGTTTTTGGGGATATTTTTGTATTATGGCTTAGTTAAAAGACCTTGGATTATGGGGATGTATGAACATCATTGGAATTGATAAAAACTATGGGGACTTTTAAATTTGCATGAATGCATTGCATTTTACATCATGTATGGTTATCAGTTTATGGGGGCCAGGGCAGAATGTGGTGGTTTGATTCAGGTGTCCCCATAAACTTCAAGTGTTCTGAATGCTAGGTTCCCAGCTGATGGCAACTTGGGAATTAACACCTCCTGGAGGCAGATATTGTTGGGGAGGGCTTATGGGTATTAAAGCTTCCCTTGCCAGTGTTTGGCACACTCTCCTGTTGCTGTTGTCCACCTTATGTTGACCAGAGAGTGATGTCCACCCTCTGCTCATGCCATCGTTTATCCTGCCATCATGGAGCTTTAAGCCAAAATAAACCTCTTTTTCCCACAAGCTGCTCTTAGTCGGGTGATTTCTGTCAGCAATGCGAACCTGACTGCAACACCATCTTATTTTAAATTTTATTCATTTATTTCATAGACAGTGAAAGAGGGAGAGAGAGAGAAGTAGAGAGGAGGGGCACAACAGGTCATCCAGAATCTGGGTCCCAGAAATTGAACCTGGGCAGGCAAGCACCTTAACTGCTAAGTTATCTCTTCAGCCCCCTAACCATCTTGAATTCATATTGTAAGTGACCAATTAAAATTCCTTCCGCCTCCCTCCAAAGACATAATTATTTATTTTACTTTTATAGTCATTTATGTCATTATGAGATTAATTATACAGGGTAAAATGATTATGTATGTGGACATATAACTTTTTTTGAAATAAATAATTGATTCATTTATTTTCATTCGTTAACTTTCTTATCTTCTTATACTAATTTAGACTCAAATGCTTTGTCCCTGTAGTAAGATATATCAAGTAACCTCTATGGGTAGGCTTCTTTCTTCCCTATGCCCAGGAGCAATCTGCCAGTAGCTATCAAAATCTCTGTTGGTGACTAGGCTGCTCAATTTGGCTTAGGGTTTTGACCATTGAAATTTCTTTTTCTTCTTTCTTGGTAAACGGAATTCTAATCTTTCTATCTTTCTCCTTATTGTATTATTTTTTCCATTTGTGTGGAATGTATCCTCAATATTCTTGATACAGTTCATGTGGGATTTAAGTTTTTGAGTCATTACATGCATAAAATGTGATTAATAAATAATTGATTGTATAGACAATTAGAAGTACTTGCCTTTTTCCTAGAAGATATCTATCTTTTGATTAAATCAGAGATAAATATCTGAAACATAAACTTTACTTCTGGCATTCAAGAAGCCAGATGTTGACAGACTTTTAATCAATCCCTCTGTCTTCTGTATATTAATTTTATCTTTATATCTAGTCTTGGAGATTTTAATATCCCCAAGGCTAGAATCCCTATGATTCAGTCTTCAGATGTGTAAAATCTTCTATCTTCATTTGGAGGAAGGATACAGTAGGTACTAGCTGCCTGATTTGAAGGAGGTTACTTAGTATTAACTCTTTTAATGCTCTTTGACCAACCTTACTCATTTCCATTTCACCCATGATCCCTGATCTCAGAGGTACTTGTCATCTCCAAGGGCTGATTCCACCTATATTTCCACAAAAAAATATTCACTCACCTTCTCTGATGGGTTAAGTTAGTCACTTTCTGCATGCAGGCTTTAACGTTCTAGAAGATCTTGGCATTCGTTATTCCAGATCAGCTTCTCTCTCATTCTTTTACTCCACACATTGACTTCTTATGCTCCATACATTTGCTTCTTTGTTGTTTGTCACTTTCATTTTAATAGAGTTTGGAGAAAGACTAGGAAAATTTCTACATACAATATGTTAACCTGCAGGTTTGAAGTTTGTTCTTCCCTATCCTTTTCTTTATACAGAAATGGTTAGTTGATATATTTGGGGGACACAGCCCTGAATTGATGGAAGACTGACCTCTGGAAATTTCCTATCCAGAAGTGGGCATATTGATTTTAGTAGCAGAGCCTGAGAAGAAGGAGTGCTAATTCCTGGTACACCCAGCCCAGAAGTGGCTAGCTGCCTCTAGCAGCAAGCAGCCTGATGAAAAAGAAAGAGAGAAATAGAAAGAAAGAAAGAAAGAAAGAAAGAAAGAAAGAAGAGAGAGAGAGAGAGAGAGAGAGAGAGAGAGAGAAAGAAAGAAAGAAAGAAAGAAAGAAAGAAAGAAAGAAAGAAAGAAAGAAGGAAAGAAAGAAAGAAAGAAAGAAAGAAAGAAAGAAAGAAAGAAAGAAAGAAAGAAAGAAAAAAGAAAGAGAGTTTAGTTTAAGCCTGTAGTAAACCTACTGCTTCTGACGTCACCACTGCTCTGGTGCTAGTTTGGCTGTGGTTTCTTTTGTGGCATACCTGTGGCATAACGTACTCATTAGCACTTTTATTAAAATGCCAAAAACTAGTAATATGTGAATAAATATTACATTGTATGAGCAAAGGGTAAGAAACTTTCAACCTTGGATAATCCTTAAGCAATAGTTAAAGGAAGGGACTTAGGGATAGGACTTGCTGGACTCTGCTGATCAAGAACACACACACGCATTCTAGTCAGAAGTACAGTCCTATTAATCCCACATGTTACCTCCAACAGGGCCCATAATTACTGACCTCATTGTCTTCTTCAGTGCTACAATCAGCACTTCTTTTCATGTATGTTTGTTCTATGTCAAGAGTCCAAACAGGCGTCTGAGGAAATAAGCAAAGGGCATACCTAAAGATGAGTCATTTTTTTTTTTTTTTCAATATTGGTCATCTGTGTGGTTCAGGCCAAAGTTACCATAACAGAGGAAACCTAGTCACATTGCTTTAGGCAGGTAGATTACAAAGTAATAAGATTAACTTTAGGACAAGTTTCAAGTAAGGAATTTAGCATCTCACAGTAATATTCTCAGATAAGTGATTTGTGAGGTACAAAAGAAATAGCCTCACAGTTCTTTCCCACAGTTCATTCTTATGTTTTATTCTCATACTTCTTCCCCATAGTTATCTTGTATTTACATTCACAACCTCAACCAGGCCCACTATATATCATTTTTTTCCTAGTTAGTACTCAATTTCAACCTCAATTTTCTTTTGCCCAACCTGGAATGATTGTCATCATTCTTGTCCATAAAATAAAACTTTTCTATTTTTGTTGTTTAACCCAAAAAAAGAATTAAACATTTTGCCTATTTATGGGCAACATAACCTTAAAAAGTCCATATTGACAGATAAACTCAATTTGACCACTTATTTAACAAATGATTACCACATGTACCCTCTGTGTATAACACTGTGTTCTAATGGGTGAATGATAAATACTGTGTATGTTCTTGTAGAGTTCATACAACACTGAAGGACACAAAAATATAGTAAGAAAAACAAATGTATACATTTTAGAGGAATTCAGTCTTAACAAATCTGCTAACTTTGTAATGTTGTGAGAGCAAATAAAATTCCTTTGAGGCCAGGCCCTCAGGGGTATTGAGTTATGTTTTTGAAGGACATTAGCTACATACCCAGCTTATTTAACTGTCACTTTACTAATGAAAATTAGCATATCTTCTCATTTAATATCAGGGCCATGAATGCTTATGTAAACACACATGTGCTCATAGTTGTCTTATAAGGATCATCATTCTGGATTTTCATATTCTCAGTATTTTCCTACATCAAATGAAAAAGAAGCCAGAATGCTGATTTTAGGGATTTTCAGGGCATATGAAATAACATAGCAATGAGTCAAAGACTGAATAATAAACAGAGGGGAGAGTTAATTCTAAACAACTTGATGGGAACCAGCAGAATAATTATAATTATATGTGGAGGATCTGATGATCAAAACAATACACCAAACTATTTTTGCTAACAATTTTATTGTTTTTAATTAGAAAGGGTAGTAAGCTCCTTGCTCCTGGGTCTATCATTCAAAGGCACTCACACATTATCAGGGATAATGCTGAAATCACATCTTCCCTGAGTGAAATAAATTTCCAGCTATAGCAAAGAATTGCAATCTAAATCATATGGAAAAATGGTTTTCTTAAATTTATGTTCTATAAGAAACATGGAACTTGGAATTTGAGAGAGTCATTGAAGACTGTGAATATAATTGTCAATAATTTGAAAGAAAAAACATGATATGCGTGGCTAGCTTACAATAAATTATTAAAACATTACTCAGCTTATAACTTGATGTTTACAATTACTTGGAAAGGCTACATTATTATTTACCTTTCCAAATTAAAAAAAAACAAACTGCAAGAAAGTCAAATTTTCCAAAGGTCATATAAGCATAATGACTGAACCTGAGTTAGATGTCTAAGTCTCAGATCTAGCACTATAGAGTGGATCTCTATTCCTTGATTTCTCTCTTGCTGGGAATAGCTCTAAGAAGTGGGGTTGGGCTATTAGATCTCAGAAATAATAGCAGTTATCTCACATTGTCATGATAGTCATAGCAGTTGGTAGAGATTTTAAGATAGTTTAAAAGAAATAAAAGGTTCTGAAACTATGTATGTAATTTACTTAAGTCCCCCAAGCTTGTGTGCATTGGTTGTCCTGACAGCAGGGAGCAAGGGGTTAAATGGAGCAGAAGCAAAGATAATTGACATGTGGCCTATTGGTCTTTCCCCAGGCCATTTGGGAACTTAAATAGCCAACAGTTAATTAAAAATAAACTGACACTTTACTTTAAGGATAGTTTTAATAACCATTTATAAATGTTACATTAAAAATTCATACACTGTTATCAACTCCTGCTAAGGATTTACAGCACAATGAAGGTGTTATGAATGTTTTATAGGTTCTAGGGAGAAAGCTTTTCCTGTGGAGATATTTTCAGAAGACTATTTGTCTTTTCTGGGCCACATCATAAGTACTTAAAACAATAGTATCTTGTGGAATAAAAACACTTCTAAAGTTCATGTTGGGATTCTCTCCTCCCATTTGTGGGGCTGGAGAGATGGTTTAGCATACAGTTCTTTTCTCAGGCATAATATGCTTCCAAAAATATTTGCTCAAAGAAGTAGATGCTACAAAGAGGAAAATCAAGGTAGTATAGAGTGATATAAGTGAATCTACCTCCATGAAAGATGTTGCTTGAGACTTACAAGAATGAATGAGCAAGAAATGGAGAATATTATATAAGAATCAAGTAGGAAGGCATTATAGCTAGCAATCTTTGGATTCTGTTAAACAATCTGATCTGTTCTACTTTGCCACAAACACTAGATTCATATCTGCCTTAGTTTGGCCACATCTGTGAATTTGTATAATAACACAATTCTTTGCAGGCATAGCTTTGGGACTATAGGTCTGAGCCTGCATGGGTTCCATTCACAAAGAGCAATTGAGCAGAAGTTAGGCTTAAAATTAGAGAGAAGTCTCTTCCAGCTGGTGCCTTTCATTTCTTTCGGCAAGAGCCATGGAGCTGCATATTTTGCAAGTGTGGTAGAAGAGGACTACAAATTGTCTGCTTAGCTCTTAGCAATTGGAAAGTAAATTTATTTGTTCAAGGACCAGGAATTGCAAACTGTACCTTTTAAGAGTTTAGGGACTCTGACTTTGTACCAATTTATGATTGAATTTTAAAGCCCTGGAGGATTGCTTTCAGTGTGGACCAGCTTCAAAGGTAAAGTAAAAGGAACAGAAATAAAAATCAGCAGTGCATTTGTTTTTATTTCTTGGTTTCCTAGTAGTTGTGTAAGTACAGATGTGTAATATTGAGTGACTGTATTATTGGGTACAGAATGTCTGGAGCATGGAATGTAACACTTGATGTCATGCTACATGATAAAACCATCAGAACTTTCTATATGTGCAAATACAACAAAAGCTTACTCGTAATAACTTACTAGGATATAACATGAGAAGTGATTGTAGACATACTTCCATTTATACTTTTGTCATCATTGATTGCTCAGTCTTTTTAGCTTTATTTCATTGAAAATTACTCTATCCCTCTATTTGTAACCATTCCTCTAAGTGAACTGTGTGTGTGTATGTGTATGCTTTCCTTTTGCTAATTATAACATAGAAATAATATATCACAATTATGAGCATATATTGCAAGGCATGTAGGAATCTTAGAATCTTTATTTTTTTCTATCTTGTTTTGTTATTTTTGGAGTTCTAAGACAAGCATTACTGATCTCATAACATTACAAAATCTCACCAAAATTGGATTAAATAAAAGTCTTTTACTTTAATTCCTTCCTATAGCAACAGAAAACCTGAGTTGATGAGAAAGTAAGTAATATAGTGATATAGAAAAATCCTGCATGGGAAGATGAATGAGAATGACCCATAAAGGAAAGAATAATGCAGTAACATGACAGTGTCCATGCAAGAGAATCTGCAGGGAGGAAGAGGGAAGAGTGAACATAAGGGATAGAAGACATAGTGGAGAAGAAAGGCAATTTTAGATTTTGGAATAGTTACAATTGTGCATATGTCTTAAAACTTACTGGCTAGTTATAATACAACATTACCTCTGAAAAGAATAGTTTAACTTTATTTTATAAATCAGTGGAAGGAGTATTGGATTCCATCTTGCAAGGTTGTTTCTCCTACAGTGTTCCCACCCCTCCCTCAGTCACCTTATTCATTACATTGAAAAAAAGTATAATACCTTCCAAACAACAACAAAACAATAGAAACAATAGATGTGATATTCTCCTCATAGTCCTATTGGAAGAAAATGACTATAATTAAAATATCAGTTTATAACCAGTGTATTTCCATATAAAAGATGCAATCACTATTGTCCTTCTAAAATATCCTGGTGAGGACAGCAAAATTATATCTCAGGAAATAAAACCGATGAACAGTATATACTCCGATTCATTCTCCACATTCAATCACTGCCCTTCCCCACTTTTCTTCTGTGGTTTTTGCCTATAAAGCTGATTTTCCCTTTACCACCCACAGGCTTCTACTTTGTTCTTTATAAATCTATATCAGGAAGGCCAAATTCACTAAAGCATGCATGAGATGGATTATGGCTGCTGATCTTCAAAAAGTTTGTTGTGTTTCATCCTTTTTTATTCAAACAAACTGGATCGGGGTCTCACTGCTCCCTGCCCTTATCAGCTTTGATGTCTGTCACAGATTTTCAGGCAATGTAGAAATAATTAATAATAATAATAAAACTCATTTACTACTGACTGCTTCCTTACCACTCTATCACACATCAGACTGGTCTTTCATAGGAACTCTCTTAGTGCTGTCCATCATGCATGGCCTCACAGTGTGATCCATGGAATTCTACCATTTCATTATATCTGTGACTGGACTTTAAGGTAGTGATTAGTCTTTAGTATCCAGACTATTCATGCATTACAATCCATTACCCTTTGAGTAAAGGCCAGGATTGTTGAACTTGGACTATGTGTAGAAGACTTGATTTCTTTGTGGCTGATGCTAGTCTCTGGCCTTTGTGTGACACTGGGAAAAAATCATTTCCCTGGTTGTCTCTGGTTTACATACACAAATTTAAATGACAGAAATTCAGTGGTGGTAACCAGAAGCCAATTTAACATTAGGGATTTAAAAAATCATATTTATTCATTCTATAATGTTTTGGGAGGTGAATTGAAGGAAGCCTTATGGAAGAGGGGCCTTTAAATTAGGTCTTGAAGATGTTGTAAAAGCCAGATAGGTGTGATGGGTATAAGGCATTTTAGAAGTGGTCTGGATACAGGTCAATCTGTATATTAATTTCACTCAACCAAGATCTATTAATTGAACATCTAGTCTTTGACACTGACCTAGGGGCTAGGGATTCACTGGTAAGCAATATGAAATCTGGCTCCATTCCAGTTCAGAAAGAACTGGTCATTCATTTTTCTGAACCAAAGAAATACACTACAGTGAGCATTGGTAGTTATATGGGAATATAATGAAATTGGGCAGTGGAGAGCCTTAGATTCCAGTTTAAGATTATTTTCCATGGTGATATACTAGCTTTTCCTCTAAAACTTGTTTGTAGCACATGGGGATTGATGGAGACCTTTCTATACAGAGAAGCACTGAAGGAAGGAACATACCTCACAGTGATCCAACTTCTGAGAGCTATCACAGATGATGAAGCTATGGAAGCAGAGGAAGAGAACTGGTATCCACAGGAGTTCAAATACCTTCTGATACAGGATACCCCCCATGTGGTCCAAGTCCTTTGCGTTCTGTGAGCTTGTGTTTCAGCTGCCTTTCTTTCCCATTGCAGCATTTGCTTTCTTCAAAGGAAGCTGCAGGTGGATCCACAGGCCTGCAATCATCTACTCCATTCACAGCATAAAAAGTTTTATCTCAATTCACTACGTGTTTTTGCTTGAGGATTTCTCTGGAGTCAGTGCTTTCAAAGGACAAAGCCTGGGATACTCGGGCAATGATTGACCTTCATATGCATCTATGCCCCCTACTTCATCATCTCTCTCATACTTGTAGTTTTCATGTTATGGTACCCCTACTACAAGTATGAGGAGAAAAGAAATAAAAATGAAGGAAACAATCTCTAACCCAGTGGGGGAGATGCTAACAGTGCAGTTTCCTTGGATCCAATGCAAGAAAAGTAGCTCTGAACCCATGTCTTCAGTAGCATATGAAACATATCACCAGCAATACGCAAGAACAAGACCGAGGCAAAAGCCATGTCACCCTCACCTTTCAAGGGCAATGGGACATGACAAGACAGAGGAGTGGACTAGATGATAGGAAAGTGGTGCCTAATACCTTACTGTATGTCCAAGCTCCATCACAGGAGCAGACCAGAAGCTGGGTGAGGTTCCACAAAACATGGTCTGGCGTAATGCTCATACAAGTGCAGTAGTGGCAAACAGCCATGGTGGGTTACCAACTGCTCTTGATTTGGCTAATAAATCCATTCAGTGGAATGGAACTCATTGCTGGAACTGGGAAATAAGTCAAAGCCATGTACAAAAAATGAGCTCAGTCTCCAAGATCTAGTGGCCACCAAATGTGGGCTAGAAGAGAGCCAATGCATATAAAGTTCCCTCCAAAACATATACGGTTATCCCTTCTATCTAGTACTAACTTCTCTCTCCGTTGGAGAATTTGCTTATCTCTTTTCAGGTGGACAACGAACCTGAAGGGAGGATCAGCTAACCACACCTCACCAGCTGAAACCATAGAACAACACAGGGGAAGGGCAAGAATACAGCGCTCAAGGCGATCACAACACCAGAAAAGGCTGAAGGAGATAAACACAGAGAACATCCAACACCAGTCATAAGCCAGATATCCAGAGACACAGAGGCTCCCAAAACCTCATCAAGGAAGCAGAACTAAAATGACCCCAATGTGGCTCAGGGAAACTCGCGGAAGAGGGGGCGGAAAGATTGTTAGAGTCACAAGTTGGGGCATTATGCACAGAGACTGGGGCCTATCCACCAGAACCCTTGAGCAAACTCACAATGCATGATAAACATTCCCCATTGATGAGGGCCCCTTTGAAAGTGGGAGGAAGGGGAGGAGGACAATGGAACCAATACTATGAATGTAAAATCAGAATAATATAAATAAAAAATATATATTGATTAAAAAAAACTAAATAAATAAAAATAAACATCAAAAAAAAAAAAAAACATGGTCTGGTTGACATGTTCCTGAGTCATGTGACCCAGAAAGTATATATTTCATTACACCCTTAATGAAATGAACTTTGAGATTTGTCAAGTTATGTAATATCAGAAATTATGCCTCTTTTAATGTTCATGAAAAATTGAATAATGTTTTCTTGCAAAAGAGACTTTAGCTTAATTATTTTGAAGTCAGAAATGTGTTAAAGTGGAAGGTGTTTCTATATTGTGTGCACCTAGGGTGTCTGTAGCAGTGTCAAGTGTTCCATTATATCTCTACATCTGTCCTGGAAGCCAACCCTTAAACAGACAAACGAAACCAGATGACATACATCCCAGTCCATTCCATTTTGTTCCCAAGGTATATTTCTCTAGTCTGTATTTTGTCTGGCTCATGTCTGATCCAAATAAAGGTAACTGCTGACCATTTGTTGTGTGGAGTGGGGACTACAACATCTAAGGATCTCAATAAGGGGTCAAGCAATCCTTAAGATGGAAGAAAAAGTAGATCATGATATTTGAAAATGTAAATTTATTGGCTTTCCTTCCAAACTTTGAATTTACAAAACAGTGGTTTGAAGTTTACAGACTGTTTAGTTCATACTAAGACTGCACAGGTGAGGAAGCCAAGGTTGCCTTGCCAACAGCAGTTGCAGCACACTGATATTTAGTACCAGCTTCCAAGACTTGGGACTGCTGCCTTCTGATGGCTGCACTCCTAGACTGTCACAACATGCTTGGGTTGTTAGTCAAGTTACTGGAATGATACAGAGGTTTGGTGATTGTTTTGTGTGTGTGGCCTTCTGCTATAAAAATGAAATTTTCAGTTCATTTCTAAAAAATAAATTGGTCAATAATTTAAAACAAAACTAGAACTAGATTGAGGCTTACGTAATCTCTCTGTGTATTCATTCCTTCATCGACAAAATAAAGGCCAATAATACGTGTCTATTTTGAGAAATAATTTACAGGATAAATTTACATCTGCACAGTGCCCATTCAACTACTGCTTAGTAAATGGTAGCAAAATATTGTAGTGGCTATTTTTTTAGTGATTGAGACATTCATTACCTGAGAATTTGGAAAGGAAGGACTTTCAGAAATGTTGAAGAAGGAACTGAATAAGAATTTATATCTAGAATTAAAGTCCTTGTCCTTTGGGAGTTGCTCCTTACGTTGCTGAATTCATCTGTTGAAATATGATGAAGATATTATGCTTCACCCATGTCTTATTAACTTCTTTCATTGTGAGTTATAGTAATATAATCACAAGCATCTGATTGGTAGAATGTATTTTCTTCATAAAAACTGGTGTTCCTGAAATACCATCCATTCTTCACTGAATCCATTACATATGCAAAGGGAAATCTAATGATTTCTTACAAAGTATGAAACAAAGGACTAAAGAAGAGTTTCAAAGTTGATCCCCTGGATTTTTAATTAATGATATTAATTCCAAGAATACAAGTTCTCTAGTTTGGGTTCCAGAATTTCTTCTACTTGACTATGTACATTATTTTTAAAACTGAAAAGTCTGGTCCAATGAAAAATCCACTTGGAAGAGAAAAAGTCTCAACAAGAAGAAGATATGGATAATGGATTCATGGATTCAAGAAGCTGAAATAATTCAAAAGTCTAGGGTTGAATTCTTGTACTATTACTAATAATGTAAAATGGATCAGAAGTTCATATATTTGTAGTTATAGATGTGATAATTTGTGTCTGCCTAATAAGTATCCATAAAGGGAAGAATAACTAAGTCAAGCTTCACCCAGTGAATTATATTGTATGCTGCTCATTTGTGCCTTTCAGACCTAGGCAGCCAGCATCTGCTGGTCCTCTCCTATGGCAGATGGCTCATTTCCTCCAGGGCAATCTGATCACACATGGAAGAGCACCCGTGGTCTCCTTACACTGAGTCAAAATGTGCTAGTGATAGCTGATTTATGGGAAATGAATTCTAATCTCTAAATCTATGTATGATATTTTCTTTACATTTCACCTAATTTGTCTGAGATATATACAACATCTTACCTAACTCTTTTCAAGGTTAATGTCACATGGCTCCTCAACTGGTTTACATATTATAATTAACATTGTCTTGAATATTTTTTGAGCTATAAGTCTCCTTATTGTTACAATGGCTTCTTTTACAAACTGAGGAACGCTATTTTAAAATCTGGAATCTATCTTATCCAAGTCAGTTAAAATGTATTCTGACAAAGTATTTTCATTCCTGTTTCAAGTCCACCTCAAGTCATTTGTGAGGGTTCCATGTAATCCTGTCCCTGCCATGCAGATTGATACGGGAGCTACCACCTGGGTTTCTCCCAAGGGTACTGCAGTGCTCTGAGAGCTGCTGACTGGAGGGTTCATTCCAATTCTATTGGCAAATCCAAGTCAGATGGCCACAGGCAACTTCAAAGCTGGGTATAAGCATAGTAATCACAATGCAAATTGATGTGAAGCAAGAAAGGGTGAACGATGATCACAGAGTTTTTTGTTATGTAAACCAAAAGGCAAAAATATTTCAAAAAGGAGAAAGTGATTCATATGATTCCCTTCAGCAAAGATCACTGAGAACTGATGGAGAATATGAGGACAGACTTAGTAATGATTTGGAAACAACAAAATTCTAAAATCTCTGAAGATATCACATGATCTCTTTCTCATTAAAACAAAGTAAAAATTTACCTAAGTTTCCAAAAAATATTTTGTATATATGACAGGGACTCTTCTATAATTCCAAAAGTTCAATGGGGAGGGAATAATTTCTCTTTTTGAAATAAAATAGACTTGAGTTTCCACTGACAGGGGATCTGGGTTTTCTATACTTCCAACTTGAAGACCCTCACTTTTCCTGACTTACAGAAGAAATTTGGGTCTTTCTATAATTCAGGAACAGTCCACCTTCCTCACCAAAATTCACTACTGCTGCTTCGCACAATGTTCTGGGAATAAAGAACCCCAGCTCTATATGGGTTGTCAATCAATTGTGGATCCAGATCTCTGGACAGGTTCTTGGGAATCTGAGGGCAAGCTCTTGCTTTTCCCTTAGCGCTGAAGGGCATAGGTATCCTTTGGCTTGCTCATCTGAGTCACTGCTTTCCTCCTTTCTACATGCTGTGCCTCAGAAAACTGGCCTTCTCAGTAACAGCGGGTTTCGAGTGGGGTGGCTTACACTTGTGCTCCATCTTAGCTCAGACCTGACATCTGCCTCTTCCTAAGAGTTCACATCACCTTGATTTTACAGGTTTTTCTTTCAACTTTTAAAATCCAGAAACTTCTATTTCATCCTTCTTTCTAGATAACAGAACTCTGTGTGTTTCCTTCCAGAGGCTATGTGAACCCTACTGAGGTTTGTGATGTGAGGGACAATGGGAAAATGCTGCTTACATTAACTCAAAATTATTTTTTTTTTCTCCTAAATGAGACCATGTCAACTTTTAGTCACAGCTCTCTCCTAGAGAACTGAAATCAAATCAAATCAAAATGAAAATAAATTAATGACGAAGTAAAACGTGTGTAAACCTGGCCTCCTGCAAGGCTTGCCACTAATTGCTCCAAGGGAATTATTTTTTCATTAGTGTTAGTCATATATATTGCAGTTTATACTTTTAAAATGCAAAATTTTTAATAATAGGAAAGTAAGTTTAAATGTCAAGATGCATATGAAAATCAGTATTCTTTAAGTTAATGTACACATGGAGAGTACATACCCACTATTTCTATTTGTGACTTCAAATGTTGCCGATGCACCCAGAGTGTGCAAAATTACCTGAATTACCTGGGAGTGTTACAGCAGCTGCTACATCAGCAGTTATTTTGCCAGGTGTTCAGAGGCTGTGTAAATTAGTACAGACTGGTAGATACACTGGCAATATTTATGAGAGCCACTTTTAGTTTAAAAGAAAAAAATGATTTTCTTAGATAAAACACTGTTGCAGGATCACAGAAGATGAGAGGCATACTGTGACAGTATCAGCATCAAAACATACTAAGAACAAAAAGCACTGTAGGGACACTCAACACCGTGTGTTACTAAGCAGACTTTAGCTAGGATCTGACATCACCTAGAGAATATGCCTTGCTTATCCAAGAGGATGGGACAAAGAAACACTGAGGCTGATTAAGACAAAGTCTAAATGAGATGTTACCAGTGCCAATGGGCAAAGGTCCTGCAAGGATTAAACACAAGGAAATGTTTTGGCTATTTATAATGGGTCAGGCACCATGCTAGGTCTTTGACACAGACAAATGAAACCACTGGATATTAAGATCTGCCTTCCTCCTCAGCACATGATTTATAAGAAGTTCTCAAGAAAAGCTACAAGAGAAAGGAAACAAGGATGGCATTTAATAATAATAAATACAATATTCAGCCCCAAAACATGTGGTCAGATTTGGCCATACATATTATAGTTTCTACATCTGAGAATAAAATATTCTCATAAATAACTGAATTGGTAGAAAGATTTCATTTCCTTATTAATGGTATACCAACTATTTGCATAGTATTTAAGCTGTAATATTATTCACATAATCTTGACATGATTTAAAGTCATTATACGAAGTGTGTTGCTTATATGCAAATATGACATCATTTTATATAAAAGATTTGAGCTTCTTCAAATACTGGCATTGGTTAGGTTCCTGGAAGCAAATCCCAGGACAGACACACTTGCCAACACCCAGCTCATTTCCGCCTTCACATCCTCCCCTCCTCCCACCATTCACATGCACACAACACACACACACCTTTCCCCACCCACACTTTGTTGATGGATACACACAAGCATAATCCTTGTCGTCATTCCCTACTCAATCTAATATCTCCATTTTCCTCTTCCCTTCTGAAGTTTTTTGTCCTGAATTCACTCATCTACATCTCCCTACAGCACTTTTAATATAAACTTCTTGTATCACTGAGGTGAGGGTGTTTTATAGATGTTTTTCATAAATGTAGTATCTTACAGAAAATAAAAACCAATATTTGGTAGTACAAATCTCATTGGGGCAAACTCAGAGGTCTGTCTCCCTCCACTGTTCAGCCAGAGGAGCAGCAAGGCATTTATCTATACTCTGAGCCACAGCTGCATTGACATATGCCTGATTACTGGCTTCAACACAAGCAAAACACTAGAGAGTGGGTGAATGGGAGAATCACACTGCTAACTCAGGAAGTCACGGTTAGCCCTATGATGCTATCACTGACATGAAATCCAACTCCATAGACCTGACATATTGTATTTTACTTTCACAAATGCTTTAAGCTTTTAACCTAATTCTTCCCAGTGGAAACGATTTCAGATTCCATATGGGAGGATGAGGAGAGGGGCACAGTGCAGGATTAGTGAGCAGAAACATGGGCCCATCAGGAATTGTTACTTCCCTGGAATCAGATTTCCCTACCTTTTGGTAAGTCACATCCAATCCAAACCTCTGTGAATCATCTATGCAATGAAAAAATTACCTGCAAATGAAATGCAATGAACAGAATGATGAAGTTCAGGGTGTGGACGTGATAATTAGCATTGTTTACCCAACCTCTCTCACTATCCTTACAAGCCACTAAAGTGAAACAGTTTCTCTAACACTCACACCAACTCAGCTGCAGAGAAGGGAATGAGAGAACCAGTAATTGAACACCCATCTACTAAGTCTATCTATTGTAATTCAGGGTAACTTCCATAACTTCAGTGGGGCCATGACCTGTTTCACCTCTATCCCAGCTGAGTGCAACTTTTCCTGTTATCCAGTATGAGAGTATTTACCACTTCTTGGTAAAATGAATTATTCATACCCAATAGATAACCTCCTCATGAAGCTGGGTGTGGTGGTGCACATTTTTAATTCCAACACTTAGGAGGCTCACCATGCATTTGAGGGCAGCCTGGGATACAGAGTGAGTCCCAGGTCAGCCTGGGATAGAATGAAACCCTGCTTTAAAGAAAGAAAAGAAAAGAAGAGGAGAGGAGAGGAGAGGAGAGGAGAGGAGAGGAGAGAAAGAAGAGAAGAGGAAAGGAAGGAAGGAAGGAAGGAAGGAAGGAAGGAAGGAAGGAAGGAAGGAAGGAAGGAAGGAAGGAAGGAAGGAAGGAAGGAAGGAAGGAAGGAAGGAAGGAAAGAAGGAAAGAAGGAAAGAAGGAAAGAAGGAAAGAAGGAAAGAAGGAAAGAAGGAATGAGGGAGGGAGGGAAGAAGGAAGGAAGGAAGGGGGAGGGAGGTAGGAAGGAAGGAAGGAAGGAAGGAAGGAAGGAAGGAAGGAAGGAAGGAAGGAAGGAAGGAAGGAAGGAAGGAAGGAAGGAAGGAAGGAAGGAAGGAAGGAAAGAAGGGAGGGAAATTAAAGAAAAGGAAAAAAATGAAAAGAAAATAAAAAGAAGAAACCACATCTGCATCCTCTCCTCATAGTCCATATTATCAGACACCATACAACTGTGCCTCATGGAAGGGGCACACATGTATCCTGAGATTGTGCATCCTCAGCTAGCCCTCACTTCCCACTCACCACCTCATTTATCCAAACCTGATTATTCTTGGAATAATCTGCTTCAATTCTTCTCTCATTCCTGTAATTTTCAAGTCTTTTATCCCACCTGTGCCTATTCTTCTATTTCTATTCTCCCATATCTTTTCTTTATTCTTACTCAAAGGAATCTGACTTGTGAACATTCCCTACATGACCATCCACAATTCCTGGAACAATGAGTGCCTCTTCAGGCTCCAGGATTGCTTCACTCTTCATTTACTGTTCATGAGATTATGGTTAAAGGGACATGAACGGATAAGTTGTTTTCTCTAAGGATAAAAATGAATTCCATTGAGTCAAGCCCAACTCTATTATATATTAATTTTAACATTCACTAGCTATCTGCCAATCACTTTCTTCTTAGTTATGGATATCGCCTACTCACCACTTGTAATTTTGTCTCTCTACCATTGTCTTTTTTCACATATATAACCCCCACAACATATACATATCTTCTAATACATTCATTTTAAATACCATTGCTCTTATTATTTATTCAATTGTACTTGTTTATCTTTCATATATTTCATGCCCATAATAAATGGACAAGTAAGATTCACATTTTTTTTTATTTTTTAAGCCTTCCGTGATCCGTGTCATCCCAATATAGTTGCCTCAAAAATCACCTTTCTTGACTTATGATAATTTTTATCATTTTAGCAAGAAAATATTTTCTAACACTTCTCAAATTTCAATGTAAATTACAGACTAGAAGAGATTTTTGTCTATTCATGATCTTCCAATATAGTGCTAGGAAAATGATAGAATATTTATCAGATCCATATATATTGTGCACTGATCCTGGCCTATGTGTTATTTTAATTTACTTTCTATGATTGACTAATTTATTCTTACAATCCCAAGAGACCAATACTATTATTATCATGTTTTTTTTTTAAAGAAAACAATACATAAAGAAAACTATTTCAGTGGTATAGATACTATTCAAATCTGGGTCATTTAACTCCGATTCCCATGGTGTAAATCTTTACAAAGTGTAATATGTGCACATGTTATGAGGAAGCAAGAAGATGCCTATGGATATTCTTAGTACCATGTGTGACACAGAGTCTTCAGGAAATGATCAATGTGATTGCTTCTAATCCAACTTCTTTGGATCTGTGGTGATAGATATCCTATCTCACACCAGCTCACAGTAGTATACTACTAAAATATACATTTTGATAAAAATCAGTCCTTACTTTTTGATCACTCCTCAAATTGGGCCATTTCAAATGCATGACCCTTTTTCTTATATGCATTTCTGATAAGAGTAAGGATAGCCTTTAGCAGGGGGAAAGCAAAAATGCTAAATCTTGAGCCATTTTCTGGCCACTCCTGTCCATAATGCAAAAACACTCTCATTATGGAATACTGGATAAAATATTTCTAATGAATTTTCAAGATTTAAAACACTACAGTATTTATATTGGGCTTTTTGCTTAGATGTGATTTCCTGTCAAAGATTTTAATTTTTATCACTTACTAAAAATTTAGCTCAGCATTACTTATCAATTACTCACTACCTACTACACAGGTTTATGTATTTATAATTACTATGGATTAGATATTATTTTCCCCATCTTTTGTTAGACAAGTCAATTTGGAGAGCTATACAGCTGCTTAATAATGCAAATGGTGCTGCTTTAAATTAGTATACTAACTCGTTCAAAATAGGAAGAGGCGCTTGGGAAAGCACTGCATGAGAAAACCATTTCTAGTCTTGGGTTGGCTAAGTATTAGGAGTAAGGACAATGAGGTCTGCTTTAAGGAACACTGGAAACATTATAGTGCCCCTATTAAAAAAGGTGGTGCATCTCAGTGTCTCAGTCCACATTCACTTTTATTATTATTTTTACCATGTAGGAGATAATTATTGGTTGCTCCTACTGAGCTAAAAGAGGAAATGCAATTTTTGACCTGGGACTTGGAAGATAATTAATTTTTGGTCTGGTCGATACGTGGGCAACTTTATGGCCACAGAATGCAATAGTTTTAATGTATGTTTTCATTCTTTCCACAGATATTTATGGAGTTGCTCTTACATACCAAGCACCAAAATAGGTGTTAAGATGGAATTAAAATGGTCTCAATGGTTTCACACTGTGTTTCTGTAAAAGGTGGTGACTGCAGGTTGTATTTTCAGAATTTGTTTTTATAATTTTTAGGAATAGAGTTAAGAATAGCATCACCACTGACATGTAGAAGTATTTCTTTTCATCAGGCTTATGGTGCATATGAAGAAACCTTAAATCCTTCAAGCTTATTGAATGCAGGGATTGTTCAGTTTAGACTAGTACACAAAGACACATGTGCATGCATATGAACAAGAATATGCATACATTGTTACCCCTGTGATTCAATAGCCTGAATATAATGAAAACATGATTTACTATCTTCTAATTATTAAATTTATTCACAAATGGTCAAGCAGTAAAAACTTTTAACCTTTAAATATTAACAAAAACATTAAAATATTTTAAATAATTTCTTTTAAAATATTGATAACTTGATCACAAATACAGAAAAAATATTTATATACTGATTACTCTTACCTTGTGGTTTCCCCTGCTTTATATCTAGTGAGCACTGAGCATGAGGCTTGAAAAAATCTGTTTATATTCCTGAAAAAGTGACAAATCATTTTATTTCCTTTTTAAATGTGTGATTAAAACAAACCACTATAATTTCCATTTTCTGAATATCTGGAAAAATTGTAGGACTGTGAAATATATGAATTTTCCCAGTTAGTTTAATTATTTGTTTCTACCCTAAACCACTAGTGAACTTAGATCAAGACCAAGCAGTTGCTCACATGATAGACTACATTCTGTAAATTAATAAGTTTATGTCACATATGTAATAGAACTCCACTGCATTGCATAATACTAAAGTACACATTGAATACAAGGAGAATTAAATCATGGCTCTTTTATAGTTAAATAGATAAAATAGTAATAATAAAAATCCAATTATAGTTTATCAAAGGGAAGGGAATTATTATCTGGTTAGGAAAATATTTGAAAATCATTCTATAGAACCAGTGGTATGATGGACAGGAATTAAACCAAAGTCCTGCTAAGTGAGGTTTAGAGAGAAAAAAGAACATTAACAACATCCATCAACACAGTTCAGGAGCCTTGATCATTTGTTACCCACATCACTTTTCTTTTGCAATTAAAAATGCACTGCTTAGTACCCTGTTATACTATTCCACTTAGAAGAAAGATGACTCACCTATTTTATTGTTCTGTAAATGTCAACAGCACCCTTTGAGTTCCACCTTCCATTATTGAAATACAAATCCTTACTCTAAATTGCCATCTTTCAGTCAATTTCTTATACAAATGCAATTCATGAAAACACATAAATGGCAAGCAATAACTGTACTCTTTGTGCTGACAGCAGCTCTCCATTTCAGTTTGCATGACCTCATGTTCTAATACTTTATTTGTACCAAGTCTGCTCATTGGTTTATATACTCTATATCTTTCTTTTTAAAAATATTTTTATTTTTGCACAAGCAGAGATAGTAGAAAGACAGTGAGACATACAGAGAAGGGAGAAAGAGAGAGAGTGGGTCCATCAGTGCCTCCAGCTACTGCCAATGAACTCCAGACACATGCATAACTATGCATCTGGCTTTAGGTGGATACTGGGGAATTGAACTTGGATCATTAGTCTTTGCGGGCAAGCACCTTAATTGCTGAGCCATCTCTCAAGGCCTACCCTATATCTTTATAATTGAATGTATCAAAGTTAGGTATTGAATAAATAAGTTCAGATTATACTAAAAAAGGCCACAAAGCATGGCTTCCAGTCTGAAATCTAGTGTTTTGAATAAAATTGTGGTGAAGCTGATATATCTAAATACTGAGCTGTCACTAGCATATCCTCAATACCACTGTGAGTTATGGCTTTAGGACTAGTGAAATATAAGTAACCTTAGGTCCCAACTTACTGCCATGTACAAGATGACAGAGATACTATTTTCAGACTAAATCTTCTCACAAGTCTAACAAGCCCGTTGACATATCAACAGTGGATGAACTGAAAATAATCTTCAAAATTATATAATTCATTCAACTGACTGGGTAATGAGTTCTGGTTTTCTTCTTGCCTGTGTGTGTGTGTCAGTGTGTGTGTGTGTGTGTGTGTGTGTGTGTGTGTGTGTGTGTGTGCAGATGCCAGTGCCCAGGCTGAATGTGTACAGAGGCCTCTTCCTCTGTAATTCTCCTTTGTTTACTTGAGACAGAATCTCTCATTGAAACTGGAGCTGCCAGATTCAGTCAGACAACAAGCCCGAGAAAAATTCTGTGTTTCTCCTACCAAAGGAATGAAGCTACAGACATGCATGGTCATACCAAGACTTTTATGTGGAAATTGGAGATGGAACTCTGGCATTCTCTGGCCTTCATGATTATGGTAAGCAGCCTTACTTGCTGAGCCTTTTTCCAGCACTTAGATCAAGAGTTCTTAATATTAACATGCAACACAATATTAGCATGTTACTGTAGGTTGTCAGACATTGCCATTTCTTTCTTATCTACTCAAGAAAACATTGAATTTCAAGTAAAAAAAAAAAAAAAAAAATGTATACATTCCAATCTAGGTGATCATACAAAGTAGTATGTTTTCAACCTTCTGTACCTTGTCATTAAGAAACTTATTCTAATATTACTGACAGAATAAAGTTACCAGGGTGTCACAATACTATCAGTTAAAAGGTTGTTTTGGGGGCTGGAGAGATGACTTATTAGTTAAGGCACTTGTCTGCAAACCCTAAGGACCTGAATTCTATTCCCTAATACCCACATAAAGCCAGATTCACTAAGTGGCACATGCATCTGGAGTTCTTTTGCAATGGCAGAACGTCTTGGAGTGCCCATACTCACTCTGTGTGTGTGTGTGTCTCTCTCTCTGTCTCAAATAAATAAATAAATAAATAATTTTTATAAAGGTTGTCTTGTTTGCCAAATAAAATTTCTATTTTATGCTCTGTTATGAAGTAATGTTTAAATGCATACTAAGACAGACTGAGACAGACAAATACCTAATAGTTTCGCTTATAAGCAGAATTAGATTAAAAACTGTGATACATGAAAGTAGGATGGGGACTATTAAGGAATGGAAAGGGTATTAGTGGAAGGGGGGAGGAGGAAAGGGCTAAGAAGGAGTGAATATTATCAAAATGTATTATAGGGAATTTTATCAGGAAACCTAATATGGTATATAATTAATATGTGCTAATAAAATGTACTTTCAAATATTACCTCAGTAACTTAATCTTTTGCTTTAAATCTCATTTGAAATCCATGAGAAGTAAACTTGACAGTACCTGTAAAATATAATGATCAGATAACTAGCATTTTTATAGTATAATTTTTAGCATTTTATGCACATGTAACATATTTCTAATAATCTTGTGATATGTTCCATCATTCTTATTTTATAAAGTAGCTAAGACTTATAAATTCTTATGAGTATAGATAAGAAAAATTGTGTTTATGGACAATTTGGTCATTCTAAAATTAGAGTTCCTAGAATAGCAAAAGAAAATTTAGAAACTTTCAGATGCAGGAAGAATTACCTTACTCTCCACACCTGTAATCTAACCTGGGGTTCTTAATTTTGGTTGGTTTGTTCTACATAAATAGAGGTAATTATTATATAATTACAAATGAACTTTTCTTGGAGGGAAAATGTCAATGGATTTCTTTTTGTCCTTCTACTAATTAAGGACATTATTCCTTGTAATAGTTCCCAATTGGCAGGTGGAAATATTATCTCTGAAATACATTTAAAAAAATTACTTGAGCCTGAAGTTCAGCAGCTACATATTCGACTGTTTTGGTTTCCTGCTGGTCAGTTTGCAACACATTTTAATGGTTACTACAGTATCTTTCCTCCAAAGTGAATTATGACTTGAACTTTCTCTCTTTGTTATTTAAGCATGTGGTAGCTAGGAGACCAGACCATCAGCTGCATTTTCCTAACAAAGGAAAGGAAGCCCAGAAAGGTTAAGTGACTCACCAAAGATCACATGACAAATAGGACCACATGTTAGACCTCTCTGATCAGAACAAGTCAGACAGGAAGATTATCACTCTATTTCTTCTTGCTTATCTATTATCTTCTCTCTTCCCCTGTAACTCTACACAACACGACATTCAGGGGGACAGTAGAAAACACATGGCTTCACCAGCAGCAAACACATTCTGTAAATAAGAGTGCAATTACTGGCTGAGAAGACTGGGACTCACTAGTGCAATATTTTATCTGCTGGCTGTGCGATTCATTAAAACAGATATCTTGTGTGTTAATCACTCTGCCAAACTACCATCTGTTTCCACCCCAGCCTCCTCCCAACCCTAAACACCCCCTATACCTCCTGCCACAATCCCAAACATGCTTTGGTATAGGTATGGACAGCTTGTGAGAGGGATGTCAGGGGCTTGGGCAATAATTCATCTTTGGGCTTGACAGAAAAATCTGTTGGATGCACTGAATTCACATAGCAGGGCTTTCTGGGCAGAATCTTGGATGTGGAAAGAGGATGGCTCCCTCTTGTTTGGAACAAATGCTCACTCCTTCTCCTTATGCTCTACTCACAATGGTTATGAGTTCTCCAGGACAGCCTAGAAGTATTCCAGAACCCAAGCATGAGCCACCTGAGTAAAGGGATGACAAATCAAATACTACTATGAAAATAAATAAAGATCATAGTTTTCACATTATTGTTATTAATAACTTAATAATACTAGCATGGCTAATAATATAATAGTAGTGATTTTTATTAATCACTTAATAGGTTTCCAAGATCACACCAAGCACTTTGTATCCATTTTCTCATTTTAATATCTAGAATAACCTTGCTTTCTTCCTAGAGGTGATCCAACTAAATAATACCCAGGCTTCTTATTTAGATTGCTAATTCAAGGATATAGCAATTAGGTGGCAGAAACTGGTTCAGATACCTCTTTTATTTGTGGGGGCAGGTACCTGTGCCATGGATATCAGAGGACAACCTCAGGTGACCCATACCATCTTGGTTGAGGCAGGGTCTGCTCATAGTTCTCTGTGCATTCTCCAGGATAGCTTGGATAACAGCATCCAGCTTTACATGAGCTCTGGGTATCTAAACACAGGCACTTGTGCTTATGTGTTAGTCACTTTACTCATTGAGCCTTCTCTCCAGACTTGTGATGTCGACTAATCTTGTGTGATATAAAGTCATATACTTTTAATGCCTATATTACGTTTCATGCTTTACAAATCTATAGAAATGGTCACAAATGGACCATATTACACAAACAGTTATGTCATAAAGTATGTTTATAATATTAATTTTTTTTCTTTACTCACTATAACTAATGAAGTTTGGGTTTGGGTTGTTTTTCCAATTTTCACTTTTATAAAGTGACAATGTCAAACAAAGAAAGATAAGCTGAAGCTAAGAAAACTTTGTTCAGAATCACTCAACACACTCTCAGTAACATATCTGTCATGGCCAATGTATTTTCTAATGTTCCCATGGATGCCACTCCTCGATCTTGGTAGTTGGGCATGGCCTTTCTAATTGGTGATCAAGGCTAAGTATTTCCCCATTCCTGTGGTCTAACCTGCAGAACCACAGTGAGCACATTCATGGGTGGTAATGTATAAATACTGGAGTTTTCTCAAACTATTCACATTCTGGTTTCAGTGAGGTGAAATGTATAGGTCAGTCAAGTCCAAGGACATAGTTAGGTTGAAACACTCACTTAACATTAAAAAAAAATGGGTAAAGGCACTTGCACAAAATTACTTAGAAATAGTCACAGTGATGCATTAATCTAAGCAGGCCACCCTTGTGGGGATAAGTTTCTTGTTACTTCACAAGCTGTTGCTGGTGAAGTTGGTCTTGAGTGCACATTGTCACAGTCCAAGACCCCCTCAAAGGCTTACTTTTCCTCCACACTACTTTGATAGATTCTCTAGCAGAAAATCTGTTGACCTGGGAGGCTGCAGACCCAGGTCTTGGTATAGGTACACCATTAACTGAACTGTGACTATAAAGAGGTTCTCATTTAATCTCTGGAACTCAGTGTCCACAAGAAATCTGGGACTACATGAAATAAACCACACATTCCAGCCAATAGCTTCCCAAGCCTAGAGCTCTTAGTCCCATCAATTAGCGGCTTCCTTCTGCTTCCCTTCAATATCCTTTCATTTTCCCTTTATGCTAATATCACTGAGATGAGTAACTTCTGCATCACCTGCACTCCATCACCACAATCTTCACTGTCCCCAACCTCAGCATGCTGCTGGGAAACACTCCTCGTGCTTCAACAGTGAAAACATGATTTCTCATTCTAATCTTCTCATTGACTCCAATACTTACCTTGGACCATTAAAGAATGCCATTCTAAAGCTGTTAGAGGAAGGGGAAACAAGATTCCTGTTTGTATCCTGCTACAGTTTCATGTTTAGTGTTCCCCAATAGTTAAGCTGTAAATATTTGGTTCATGCTTGGCACTACAGAAAAGAAGTAGAAACATTGACGAGTGATAGGTCTCAAGAACATTGTGACCTTAAAGGGGAATCTATGTCTTTAGTCTTCTCTTTCTTTCTTGCCTCTGCTCATGAAACGAATGGTTTTGTTTTAAAATAAATTCCTGCCAGAATGTATTACCTTGTTGCAGGCTTAAAAGCAACATAGCCACACCTTCATCAATTGGATCTTCTGAAACTGTGGATCAAAATAAACATTTCTTCTTTATAAGTTGATGATTTCATGTATATTTTAGTAACAGAAAGCTGGCTCACACATGTCCAAACCCCACGGGCTTCAGACAATTGGCAGGCATTTTCTCCAAAGATTCTATTTACTAAAAATAAATGTTTCTTGAGTTTATATTTTATGAAACATTGATATAAGTATAATGAAGATAAGAAAAGGCATATCAAAATTGCTTAACTATAATACAGAATAAAATTTCTCTTTATACCATATACTATGAAAATATCATTTTGATATCAATATAGCCTAGCTTTTCTTCCTCTTCCATTTTCCTACATATGAAATCTGTATTAAAAAATAAATATCTTCTCCTTTGATCCCATATTCTCTGCTTAAATTAGGCTAAATAACATCCATTTCTTCATGTTGCCTGAGTCTTTTTGAATCAGCATCCTTTAACACACCCCCAACCATGACACCACCAAAAGCATCACTTCCTACACAAGAGTTATGGTAATTCCTTCTGCATGGCTAGGATACATCTGTATCCATCCCCCATTTAAAAAAATGCCTGAAGACTGTATGCCATTTATGGTGTTCCCCTGAAATTTGTAAACTTGAAATAAACCCTTTCCTCCTATAAACTGCTCATGGTTGAGTGTCCAGCAATCCAGAGTTGACTGCAACAACCTGTAAAATAATTACTCCCTACTGCCTCCTGAGGAGTCCAGGATTCCCCTGGAGATTATCATTTCTGCTCTATGTTCTATAGTTGATTATTTTCCTCATTAAATTATTATCAGCATTCATCTTGTGTGACAGCCCAGGAGAGTGTCCTTCCTTTTTAAGGATGAATGATATTTGGCTGGGTTTATACCATCTTTCCTTATATCATATTTAATAATGACCATTTATGTTGTTTCCATGTTCAGGCTATTGGGAACTATATTGTTGAGAAGAAAAGCAAACAAATGTATTCATACTACTTTGATTTCAATTTTTAAACTACATGCAGAGAAAGCTGGATCATATGGTAAGGCCATTTTTAGTGTTTTGAAGAATTCCCTACAGTTTTTCATAGTCTTTGGACCAATTTACAATCTTGCTAATAACAAATATATTTTCTAATAGTTCCATGAATTCTCCAACATTTGGTCTTTTATCTTCAATTACTTTTTTATTTGATAGTAGCCAATTTGTTGGAGAAAATCATAGTAGTTGTAATTTTCATCACTCCAGTTGTTAGTGATATCAAACACCTTTCCATATACTGTTGTCTATTTGTAGATCTTCTCTGAGAAATGGCCAATCAAGTCTCATGTCCTTTTATCATCAAGTTGCTTATCTATTATCACTGTTACATTTATTAGTTATTCACATATTCTATATATAAATCTCTAATCACATCTTTTATTTGAAAATACTTATTCTGTGGATTGTCTTTTGGTGCATCTTTAATATTATAATTGTTCAATAATTGTTCTTTCTATGTTGAACCTTTTATTTATATACTATCCTTCTCTGCTTCTTACATTTTTTGACTTTGTATCATTTTGCCATGTATTAGAGCAACTGCTTTTATCTTATTAACTATGAACTTTACTGTATGAATAAATTGTGTGTTAGTAATATTCCTTTCAGCTTATTCTTTATACCCTCCCTTCCATTCCACTAAGGGCCTTCTTCAGTGTGGTTATTGGTATGTACTATGGGGCCATGAATGCATCAGGAAAATGCATCAGGATACCCCTTCCCATGTTGCTTTTGCAACCTTTCTACCACCTTTTCTGCAATGCCAGCAGGTGTGTTATAAGTCTACTTTAATGGTGAGCTTTTTGCAACCTCTGGATTTCTGATTTGATGAGTTATGAGTGTCCTCAGTAGCACCATCTCCCTGGAGTAGATTTTCAGGATGGCAGTGAGAGCAGCCCTCATGTTTAAATCTCCACTTCTGTGATGCATCCTGGGCCCTGTCAGATGTGCCAGAGGTGGATCATCCTAGGTGGTCAGATATCTTTTCTTGTATTGATGGATATCTATTCCCTGGTTTTGCTACAATTGTAAAACAAAGCAGATTCTCCAAGAGTGAAGGTAGCATGGGTTGAAGGGGAATAAACACAGTTACTTAAGAGACATTTTGATGGATATAGCTGGTCTTTTGGCTGAAGACCATCCAGAACTTCTCCCTGGAGTCTATAATCATGAAGTACCTGCTTTGGGAAGGCTACTATTGGGAAAGAGTATATCATTTGCCCTTTCCTTTCAATATATTTGTATTTGGATCTAAACTGAATCTTTTTTTGATTAGATGGAGTTAGTTATTTGGATTTAGTTAGTTACTTCATATATCTTTTGTTTTGTCACTTTTTGTCTTTAGATATAAGTTCAAAATATTCTAAGTTTATTGCTGATAAGGAAGGACTTACCTCTGCTATTTTTTTCTTATTCTTCCCCATATGCCTTATGGCTTTTTTTGCTCTGTCTTTTGTCACATTGTTTTGTCACTTTTAATTTAGTTGATTTTATTTATAATATTTTTTTTTCCTTTTTGTGTTTTTTTCTATGCATATTTTGAATCTGTTTTTCATGTGGTTATGCTGGTGATTGCTTTTAGCATTGTAAAATTAAGACATTCTAGTTTATATTTATACCAGGATATCTAGAATGAAGTATAAAACCTCTGTTACATTTTACTACTCTTTTCTCAACCCTATCCATTGAGTTGAAAAAAAATTACACATTTATACAATACACGGGATTCATAAATTATGTAGAAAACAAAATATAGAGTTACAAACTCAAAATTACAGTAATGTTAATAAACACACACACACACACACACACACACACACACATATTATATATACATATTACATAGATATATATTATTTTTGAGAGAGAGAAAGAATGAATTGGCTTGCTAGGGCCTGTATCCTCTGCAATCAGACTCCAGATGTGTGTGTATGTGTGACCTCATGTATCTGGCTTACATGGGTTCTGGGGAGTTGAATGTAGGTTCTTAGGCTTCTCAGGAAATCTCCTTAACCACTAAGCCCTCTATCCAACCCAAGCAGTGCTACTTTTAAGTATTAGTATGATAAATCATAAAATGTTTGGTTACAAAATATTATTGCAATATTAACATTGACTATTGCTCAGACAATTAATTTCATTGAGAACTTTATTCTTTTGTTTGACTTTGACTTACTGTCCATGGGTGTGTCCTTTTATTTTAATTTACAAAAATTCTTAGGCATATCTTATAGAGTAAGTCTAGTGATATCAATCTACTTCAGCATCTATGTTTATCATAAAATATCTTAATTTAACACTTATTAATGTTGGGGAGCTTTTCCAACTGGAGAATTCTTGCTTGGCATTTCTTTCTTTTTTCTGTAAGCACTTTCAAATACCTATTTACTGCCATTTGGCCTGCAAGTTTCTAGCTTAAAACACATTGATATGGTATTGAACATCCCCACTAACTGCAATGTCCTTCCTTCTTATCTTCCCAACTTAGTCTTCACCTTATATTTCAAAACACTGGCTTTGTATTGGGTCTCAGCTGGTAAAAAATTATAAAATGTGAATTTCCAAGTATTATATCCTCAAATATTATCTTTCCTTTTCTCTCATTCCTTTCCTGATGGGCTCTGCAGGTTGCTCAGGCACTCCTCCATTTCCTTCAACTTATTTTTTGTTCATTCTATACTTTAGACAGAGTATTTTCCATTGTTATATACTTAGTTAATTTTTTCTACTTCCCACTCATATTTCAGTTGAATCTCTGAAGGATATTTTTTATTTAAGTTATTGTATATGTTTCATTAGTTTCAGATTTTCTTTGGGTTTTTGACATTGTTGGTGTTTCTACATATATTTCTTACTTATTTTACCTTTAATACTATTATTTAAAGTGTTTTATTTTCTGGTACATACATCTACAACTAGACCTTTAGCCTGGACTTTCTTTTTACTTTATTTTATTTTATTTTATTTTATTTATTTTTAATTTTATTTATTCTTATGTATTTATTCTGGTTTTACATTCATAGTGGTGACTCCATTATCCTCCTTCCTGTCCTCCCTCTTCCATAGGGACCCTCATCAATGGGGAATGTGGTTCACACATTGTAGGGGTAATCAGAAGCTATGGGGGATAGGCCAAATCTCTGTGCATAATGCCCCAACTTGTGGCTCTAACATTCTTTCCGCCCCCTCTTCCGCAAATTTCCCTGAGCCACATTGGGGTCATTTTAGCTCTACTTCAGTGATGAGGTTTTGGGAGCTTTTATGTCTCTAGATATCTGGCTTAGTGGGAGTTAGATGTTCTCTGTGTTTAGCTCCTTCAACCTTTTTCTGGTGTCGTGATCCCCAAGAGTGCTGAACTCTTGCCTTTCCTCCACATTACTCTGTGGTTTCAGCTGGAGCCCTGGTTATTTTATTTATTTTATTTATTTTTACTTTAATATTTAATTTTTTGAAGGAGAGAGAGGGAAAGAGAAAGAAAAGAGAGAGAGAATGAAAATTGGCACAGCAGGGACTCTTGCCATTGCAAACAAACTCTAGATGCATGTACCACTTTGTGCATCTGGCTTTATGTGAGTACTGGAGTCTTGAACTCAGGCTAGCTGGCTTGACAAGCAAACACATTTAACCACTGAACCAAATCTCCAAAACCTTTTTTATACTTTAAATGGACCCACTTAAAATATATATATATATAATTTATTTGAGAAAGAGAGAGAGGGAGAGGAAGAGGCAGAAAAAAAGAGAGAATGGACACACCAGGGCCGCTAATGCAAATGAACTCCAGATGCATGCTCCCCCTTGTGTATCTGGCTTCCATGGGTCCTGGGGAATCAAACCAAGTTCCTTAGGCTTGACAAGCAAATGCTTTATCTGCTAAGCCATTTTCCCACCCCATGGACCCATTTCTTTAATCCCTTGGCAATCTTTGCAAATTTTGTTGACAAGTGGAAAATGGAATATAATAGTGTTATAATCCCAAGAACAATATTTTCCAATTTGCCTTTAGATTTATATTTTTATTTTATTTAATTTTGTTTTATTTTATTTCATTTTATTTTATTATTATAGACTGCCTCTGTGTCAAAGGTCAAAGACTGGTTCATAGGATTCTTCTCAGGTTTCTCCAGGCTAGTTCTTTTTCCTAGTTAATATTCTCTATATGACCAGTTGATTTGTAATGACCCACGACTTACATGTATATAATGTATTTTGATATTATTCCTCTACAGTAACTTGTTATCTAGCTCCTGCTCCCACTACCCCCCTTCTGCTTCCCAACTAAAAGTCATCCATCTTTCCTGCCTTTTCAAGAAACCCATGACTTATCTTTAATGTCTGCCTCACAAAAGTGCAGAAGGAAAGATGAAGCACGGGGACAACATTGGTATTTTAAGGCTCCTCAATTGTGAGCATTTCAGCTGGATTGGGAGAAATTGTTTCAGTGGAGCAAGATACCACAACAAGGTTTATCTATTTCTTAGGCACCTCTGTCATCAGAAGAACAATCACAGCACCAAGTCCTGATAGTTGAATGATAAGGTCCATTTTACCATCCTGACTTCCACAAAGGATGTGCAAATTTCTCCAGAAACATGTGTCCATGGAGCTTGGAGTAGGGAGTTGATAATATTATTACTTGTTGAAACTAACTATAATTAAGCATCTATTCTTTTTCCTATGAACTAAAAGCCTTCAGCAGACTCCAGAGGTAATAATTAGTAACATTAAACTGATTGT
The DNA here is from genome assembly GCA_036365145.1 of Orientallactaga sibirica. NCBI lineage: Eukaryota > Metazoa > Chordata > Mammalia > Rodentia > Dipodidae > Orientallactaga > Orientallactaga sibirica. The sequence continues at coordinate 17,708,467 of JAEOAD010000034.1, forward strand.
GCTAGTGCAATTATGGTTCAGTTGGTAAAACAGGTAACACATGATTCTATTTCACTACTCCCCTATCTTCTTATAATATTACCTATATAATTTTTGTGTTTTATTATGTTTTGCGACATGCATGTGCTGTGTGTGTGTGTGTGTGTGTGTGTGTGTGTGTGTGTTAAATGACTGTGTGTGCAAAGATGCACAAGCCCCATAATCGACTGTCCAAGTTATCTGATATCCTCTATTACTCTTCCACACTATTTTCTCTGAAGCTGGAAGTCACTGACTTTTAGTGCAATGGCTTGACCAGGCAGTCCCAGTGACCCATCTATCTCCACCACCTTCAGTGCTAGGTTATGGCTGGTGTTGGGTTTTTGTTTTTGTTTGTTTTGTTTTGTTGTTTTTTTGTATGTGTCTATGTGTCATACTGGTATGGTGGTACTGCTGTATGGTGTGTGTGTGTGATATATGCACGTGGATGTACAGATATGCTCATAGGTGCATAGAGGCCAGAGGGGAGCATCAGGTGTCCTTCCTGTATCACTCATCCACATATTTCCTTGGAATAGCCTCTGTCTTTGAATGCAGAGAGTTATGGTTTTTGCAGTCCCAGTGATTTTACAGTCTCTGTACCCCACAGGACTGGGGCTGCAGACAAGCATGGGTTACGATGCCCCTTTGTGTTCGTGGGTCCTGGGGAATTGGAGTAAGTTGGCTTCAGGAACTATCAGGTCCTTGTGCTTGAGATAGAGCAATTACCTGCTATGCCATTTCATCAGCATGATGCTTAGCTTTTATACTCGTGTTGGGAATCAAACTCAGATCTTCATGTCTGCCCAGCAAGTACAATTGCTTGCTGAGCCATCTTCACCCCCTCCTTCCTCAGGACTTATAATTTCTCTTTTTATTTGTTTGAGAGATAGAGAGAAAGAGGCAGATAGAAATAAAGAGAAATAAGGGCATGCCAGGGCCTCCAGCCACTGCTAACAAACTCCAGACATGTGCCACCTTGTGCATCTGGCTTATGTGGGTTCTGGGGAAAAGAACCTGAGTCCTTTGGCTTTGCAGGCAAGTGCCTTAACTGCTAAGCCATGTCTCCAGCCCAATACTTATAATTTCTTGATGATAGTTAAAAATTATGAGCCTGGCATGGTGGCACACACCTTTAATCCCATTACTTGGGAGGCAGAGGTAAGAGGATTGCCATGAGTTTGAAGCCACCCTGAGACTACCTAGCAAATTCCAGGTCAGCCTGAGCTAGAGTGAGACCCTACATCGAAAAAACAACAACAAAAATTATGTATGTGCATGTCTCATATGCTTGAATAGCTTGTATCCAAGTTTAGGACAATTCATCAGACTTTAGTAGCTAGTATATCTTGATTATAATAGGGTAAAAGTGTTTCTTCAGTGACTAAACAATTATCATAATGACACATTAAAATGGGAGTAACTGTATTTGAGTCTCATCTCAGCTGACCTCCCTTCTGTATTTCTTGATCATAGTTCTCAACGTATGACTCTATTAAAAAAAAAAAAAAAAAACAAAAAATCTGTTTCTTTGAGATCATTCATCTGACCTGTTAATTTGTGTTAAGTGGCAATTTATCCAAGCCAAGCTTTTAAGTCCATTAAAAGTCTCATAGCTCGTCTCAAAGCTGAGAACACTGTAAAAGACAACATCAATCCTGAGCTCTGCCCTGCACTCAGAACAAGCTGACACTTTCAGTGGAGGTTTTCACATCAGCCCCATAGAATGACAACACACTGTGGAAGGTCACCACTTCTGAGATTTTCAAAGACCATCTTAAATTCCATAATTTCTTATACAGATTGCAAGTGGAGAAGAAACTAACTTATATGCTGTTATTCTCAAGAATCCTCATCTTTCAAACCTTTGTAATACACTTTTAAAAATAGTTCATAGAAACAACAAATTTGGCAGGCTAGATACAGCTCACTAATCTGGAAAATTTGTTTTAAAAAAATATAGATTTCTCTACATCATCTATATAAAGTTTCTGTGGAAAGACCCAATGCTGTATTTTTTTTTAAAGAACTCCTGACAGAATCTGGTTTTAGAGTTAATGTTTAAATCTTCTGGCAGATTATTACTGAATACAAGCAATCAAATGCCACTTATGATTTCCTCTGGCATTTCCAGTAGGAGCCATCATGCCATGACCATGTCAGGAAGGAGAAAGTAAGACTCTGGGTGCTGGGATGCTTTGTCTGAGTCATAACTTTGCTGGACAGTTACAAAATGAACTAAGTCTCTTGAATCCTAGGCCATAACCTATCGAATGTTCATTTTATAAAGCTGAAAACTATAGTCAATAGTGTGAGTACTTATTAGCTTGTCAGTTTACAGTTAGTATATTAGAGAATGAGAAAACCAGCACAGATCATTATTCAGAAACAGAGTAATGTGAAGAAAACCGACTTTAGGGATCATGTATTTAATAATCCCTATCAGCTGTGTACCAAAGGAAATAGAATCCACTGAGATATCCCAGTAGATTATAAAGAATTAGTTTGTTTCTTTCTCTTTATTCCCACCTCTACATGGCCCCTTCATTATTTTCTGCCAATGACATATGCTTATTTCAAGTGTAGAGAGAAGAGAACTATACCACATAGTCTTTGAAGAACAGAAAAAGGAGGTATGAGGAAGGATGCATGTGCATCCCCAGGGTGAGGAACCACTACTACTGTGCAAGGAGGACCAGAATGCTCTGACTCATAACTTTGTACCTCCATCCATCTGGTGGTCCATCTCCAGCAAGAGGTGCTTCTCTGAGTGATAACAATAGAGGACTTTTATTGGGCCATATTTTACTAGTTAGTAACGTTATTCTGCCCCAAAGTTAGCTGCTTTGCATAGCAATTGTTTCTTTTTCCTCTTTTATTAATACTTGCCTTAATATATGGAGACTGACAAAATTTTATCTATGAAACTATATCTGAATTAAACACACACATTATATAGATAGATAGATAGATAGATAGATATAGATAGATAGATAGATAGATAGATATATGCATATGTATGTATATATAGGCCAGAATCATTGGCATACTAGCATACATGAAAACACTGATTTCAATATATTTTGATATTTTGTTCTTCATGCATGGTCATAACAGAGCTTCTAAACCATTTTATGAGGTAGAATAAGAGATTTAAATTGGTAATATTTGAAATTGTGAATGTATAAATGATTGGAAAGACAACCCATGGTTTGATTTTTGTCATGTTAAAATTTTTTATCTCTAACTTGCACCCAAATATCATACATGATATCATATATTATATTATTAATTACAATATAATTATTAATTATGATAAATACAATAATATTTAATAATATAGAAGAGCCACACAGTCATAGATGAGCAGAAGTATATAATACATATTATGTAATATGAAGCATCTGAATGATGAGTAGATCTTTAATATTATAATTGAAGTGTAAGAAATGTGTATAAGAACATTATGCAGAGCAAGTGTATTATATACCAGGATCTCAGAATTTTAATAAGCATAGCACAAGAGTTAAGAACAATGGAGTGACAGTATAAGCTGGAGTAACAGGGGTAAATTATAACATGAGGAACTTGCTTGGGTATTCAAAATTGCATATGAAAGATATTGAGGGAAAATTATTACTATGCATCAACTATAGCACAGCTTTATGTATAAAAGTTGACTCTGACTTAAAGATGGAGAAAAAGTTGAAGTGAAAAATGCATACGCAAGAAAAATAATTTTAATATTATTGTCATTGCAAAAGTATGAACTCATGGCAGCATGAGCTAAACCCGTGTATGTGAATATGGGTAGAGGTAGATAGACTTGAGAGATATTAAGTACTTTGGAGTGAGTATACGGTATGACTTCAAAGAGACAAAACGCTTCTGAGGGTGACATCCAGAATTTCATCTTCAGTAAAAAGGTTGATGGTGGTACCCTTACCAACAAGATTTTAGAGTCTCCATAATCTTGACTTTTTAATGCTACATAGGTAAAATGTGAAATGTCAGTGAGATTGTTCAGGTAAAGAAATCAAATTATATTGTATCAAATGTCTGTGGAGAGCTATGCTGATTTCTGTGGAGATAGAAATAAGTTAAAATAAATTTCTCTTCCAAATTCTCATAGTTTTCCAGCTCATGCTGCTCTGCTGTGTTATATCACCTTCTCCTTTCTCTCAACCAGCAGGTCTGAGAGTTCAACTTGGTCCAGATATGTCAGCAAGAAGGAAGAAAAATATTCTAAGTAGGAGTCCTTTATGAAGGCAACAATCACTCCTTAAAAGGAACAGAATGTGTTGTGAATATGCTAATAACATTTATGCAAATCAAGGTTCTCTGTAGTAACTACAAGATCAAAGGATAACTGCAAGTAATTCCGTAATGGGCTGTAATTACCCTTCCATCTCGAGTATGGGGGATGAGAGTGGCTCATGGATCAAACACAGTTTCTAAATGCTTTCATATTTCATGAGGACCTCCTCTTTAACAGTACACTGAATCTACCTGAAAAGCTACTAATGAGCATATATGTACAACCAGATTAAACAATGTGGAATAAGTTCATTCTCACCTTTTTATCTTCCTTCCCTTCCCTTCTTCCATATATTTTGCCTTTTCCCATCTCCCTCCCCACTTTCTTTCTTTTTTACTTTTATTCATGAGAGAGAAAGAAAGAGAGGAGAATGAGCATGCCAGGGCCTCTAGCCACTGGAAACAAACATCAAATGCATGCGCCACCATTCATATCTGGCTTATGTAGGTTCTGGGGAATCTAACCTGAGTCCTTAGGCTTTGCAATCAAGTGCCTCAACCACTAGGCCATGACTTTAGCCCCTGTTTCTTTGTCTTAATACTATCTGTCCAGAAAGAAACCTTTCTTAAAGAATAAGCAAATAAACCAGGCATGGTGGTGCATGCCTTAATCCCAGAACTTGGGAGGCAAAGGTAGGAGGATTGCAGTGAGTTCGAGGCCACCCTGAGACTACAGAGTGAATTCCAGGTCAGCCTGGGCAACAGTGAGACCTTACCTCAAAAAACCAAAAAATAAAAAAAAAAATTAAAAAGAATAAGCAAATGGGGCTATAAGTCCAAGTATGACAAAATCTGGATATGTAACTTTCTATTAAGTAACTGATCTTCTTTCCCACTTAGTTTTCCCATTTTTATGTAGGGATTTTAATGTGTATAATGACTTCCTCAAAAATTAGAGAAATATGCACCATTTCAATTTATTTTAAGGCAGCATTTTTCCTTTTTTCTTTTGAAATATATTCAAAGTACATAAAAGTTGTAAGTAAAATCACCACACACACACACACACACACACACACACACACACAAGCACGCACGCACATGGTTCTCTCCCCATCGAATAATTTGAAAATAAATTGCAGGCATTTTTATCTATTTCCTTTTACACATAAAAATCTGATCCTATGTAGGATGGTATTACTGTCAAAACTAGGAAATTAACCCATCAGTTTCTCTGTGTTGTCTACTTCAGAGAGCATGCTCACTTTCTGCCAGTTACCACACTAATAGTATTCCTATAAAACTGCTCAATGTATGATCTTGTAATACACATAATCTCCTATGTTTCCTTAATCTCTTTCAGTTTGAAAGAGTTTGCAATCTTTCTTTGACTTTTCCGCCCCTGGTAATTTTGAAGATAACAACAAATTGCTTTATAAGTTGTCTCACCATTAATTTTTCTGAGTGTTGTTCATAATTACATTCAAGTTATGCCATTTTAGGGGCAGACATGTGATAAAAATGATCTTGCATTCTTGCTCAATCACACTGTACACATTTTGGTTTGAATGACCCCATCACCAGTGACATAAATGGTGATCTTTTAACTAAACTACAATTTGTCAGTTTCTCTTATTCTTTTCTCCTTAAAAATTAGTAAGGAATCTCTGTGGAGATTTAAGATGTGGAAATATTCCACTTGTTTCTCAGTGTTTGTTCACTAGCTTTTCTGTTTATGTATTTTTCCTCAGATTTTGTGTTTACTAAAATGATTGGAAATATTTTTGAAAATCTCATTTATATTTGAAATTATTAGAAACTCCCTTCTTATTTACTCATTAAAGTAAGTTTTACTAGTATGAACTCATGGATTTCAATTTTATTCCATATCATAATCTATTTTCCCATTTATTTGAATTATCATATTTGGCTAGCAGGATTCTTCTGAAGGTGGATTCTCCCAAGCTCCCTTGTTTCTCCTTCATGCCCATATCATTCTGCATTCTTTGCTTTACTAATAATATAAGTTGCTCTATGTTCATCTTGAAATTTCATTGTCCCAGCTTTAGAATTAAGTTATTTTTTTATAAATCCTTGATTACTTTCAGTGGATGATGGTACATCCATTCTCAGAATGGTGTAGGAGATGTACTGACTGTGCAGTGTCTGAACCCAGCTACTATAACACTGCTCTAACCTAGCCTTCGGTATCAAATAATTTCAGGAATTACTTCAGTTGTAATGCTGCTTCATCCAAGGTCATCTTCCATGACAGATAACCCTACAAAGACTGCCTCACTGTTAAATGTGAAATGTTGTTGCAGATATCTTTTCATTACTTGGAGAAACTCTCAACCAGAAACAGCTGATGGGAGGAAAATATTTATTTCAGACCTACAAATTCCAAGAGAAGCTTCGTAGTGGAGGAAGCTGGCTTACTTCATATATATATACACAGAAGAGAGACAAAACCTAACAACCAGTGCTCAAGCTAGGTCTCTTCAGCCCTCTTGAGGCTGGGCTCAAGATCTGACCCCAGTGACATATAGTCCAGGAGGGCTCCACCAGCTGAAGACTAAGAAGGAAGCTTAATCAAAAATACCTGAGCCTATGGGGTTATTTACATTCAATCCACCACAGGTGTCTGTGTTACCGAGTTCTAATATAGTTTCACAGCATTCTGTGAGTCAACTGAGGACATCACTGTGTCTGTACACCATATACACTTTTGTCCTTACTCAGTCTTTTTGTTTTGTTTTGTTTTGTTTTGTTTTGTTTTGTTTTGTTTTGTTTTGTTTTGTTTTGTTTTGTTTTGAGGCAGGGTCGCACTCTAGCTCAGGCTGACCTGGAATTCACTATGTATTCTCAGGGTGGCCTCAAACTCACTGCAATCTTCTACCTCTGCCTCCCCAGTGCTCGGATTAAAAACATGAGCCACCACGCCCAGCTCTCGATCTTTTTATAAATGTCTTTTATAGGTATTGTTTCTCAATGTGGCCCGTAAGAAATGCTCTGTCTTGAAGTCTGAATACTGGGAAACATCTCCCCAAGAGATGTGGTTTGTTTCTTTGCCCATATCTCCTTAATTGACCTAGAACATGCATGCCTACATGTACTTCTGCATACATAATATATATTGAACATCACAGTTTGGTGGAGAATAATGCCTTTCCAAAATAGGGTAGCCAGTGCCAGAAGTTATAAATCTGTTAGATTACCCAGTAAAGACTAACTGAGTTTAGGAGTGAAATTAAGACTGGGAATTGGTTGATCTTCAAATAACTGGACAATTTATATTATCTAAATCATTCCAATTTAAAAATGAGTACCCTTAATAATAGCAAAAGTGACATAAAATTAGACAAAAGGAACTGCTACTGCAGATGGTCTGAATGATGCAATATATAGACTTAAAACAGATTTTGGCTTGAAAGACAGAGAAGAGGGGACAGCATCCAAGAAATTTGGGTAGATGGGAGGGGAACAGTGCCAAGGAAGGTGGGTGAGTGGGAGGAGACCACTGCCAAGGAAAATGAGAAGCAACCAGACACTGGAAAAATAAACATAAGGAATTTATTGTCTTCTGGAGCAACTAGAAAAGAACAAAATTTTTTCAACACCTTAGTACATGTTATATGGGGCCCTTGCTAGACCTCTGATTTACAGATGTATAACATAATAAATTTGTATTGATTTATTTCACCAATAATTTCATCATTGGCATCATTGGCACTAAATGAAATAAATAATATGAACTTCTACAGATCTTCCTAAATCCTATCCAATACCACAGAGCTTATTTCAACATTCCACTTGTTTTTTAACTGTTTTAATTGAAAACTACCAATATTGACAATAAACCATGATAATTCCCTCCCTTCCCCCACTGTCCCTTTCACAAATCCACTCTCCATCATAACCTCATCCTCTCAATTAGCCACTCTTTTATTTTACTGTCATTAACTTTTCCTCCTGTTATGAGGGTCCTGTGTAGGTAATGCCAGGCATTCCAAGGTCATGAATATCCAGGCCATTTTATGTCTGGAAGACTGCATTGTAAGCAATCCTAACATTACTTTGGCTCTTACATTCTTTCTGTCATCTCTTCCACAATGGACCCTGAGCCTTGGAGTATGTGATAAGAGATGTTTCAGTGCTGGACACTCCTCTATCACTCCTTCTGAGCACTATGGTGCCTTTTGAGTCATCCCAGAAGTCATCTAAAAAGAGAAGCTTCTTTAACCCAAAAGTGTGAGTAGCATTAATATATGAATATGAACATTAAGAGAACTGCTTACTGAACAGTTTGATGAGCATAATATATATTTAGCCAGGCACTAGAAGGTGTTACACCCCTGGGGCCCATGACCTCCCCATCATAGGTTTTCAGTACCAGGAATGTATTTTACCTCCTGTGCAGTAGGCCTCCAGTACAATTAGTAAAGAGTTGGTTTTCCCCTATAACATACATGCCACAATTGCACCCATTGCATCATTTGGCCTGGCTGGGTAAACAAGGCTTGCAGTGTCCACTGTTGTTCACTTCCACTAATGATTTCTTTCTCCCATAGGGCTACATGCAGGGTAGCTTTGTCCAGATTTTTGTCAGCTGGTCTAAGGGGAGGAGGTTTTTAGCTCAGCTCCAGCAGAATTTCTCAGTGACCTTGCACCCAAGCACATAGAGTCTTCAGGAAGAGGGTCTTACCATCTACTCCTGGTGGGAAACCAAGAGCCTCAGCAATGGTCTGTAGTGTTTGGGGAGCATCAGGGACTTCCCTGGCCAACAACCCACTGGAAGGTATCCTATCCCTGGCACTGAATGTTTTCTAGTAACAATCTATGGCTTCTAGGTGTGTCATTGTCCAAAAATGTATGGCATATTTATACCCTCTTAAACTTTGATTAACCCTCCCCCTCCCCTGCCTTTCCTCATTCTCTTCCCTTGACCTCACTCAGACCATTCCACCCCTGTAACCTGTTCATCTGTTTACTCCTCCCCTCTCCTCCCTCACTTATAGCCCTTTACCAGCTTACTGGCCTACCAATTTTTACCCTAACTCACATACAAGTCTAAACATTTGTAGCTAGGATCCACATACGAGAGAGAGACCATACTGCCTTTGGTTTTCTGGATCTATGTTATCACAGTAAGTAAAATCCTTTCCACATCCATCCATTTCCCTGAAAATATCATAATTTCATTCTTTTTTTACCATTTAATAGAACTCCATTATATAAGTGTGCCACATCTTCATTATCCATTCATCAGTTTAGTTGATGGACGTGTAGGCTGGTTCCTTTTCCTAGCTATTATGAATAAAGTGGCAATAAGCATGGATGTGCAAGTACATCTAAGGTAGTGAGACAAGTCCTTAGGACATATGCCTATCAGTAGTATCCCTGGGTTGTAAGGTAAATCTACTTTAAGCTGTCGCAGCGACCTCCAGATGGATTTCCACAATGGCTATACCAGTTTACATTCCCTCCAGCAGCGTAGAAGTGTTCGTCTTTTCCTTCATCCTCACCATCATTTACTGCCATTTGTTTTCTTGATGATTGCCATTCTCACAGGAGTGAGATGGAATATCAAAGTAGCTTTAATTTACATTTCCCTGATGACTAAGGATGTAGAACATTTTTTATATATATTTGGAGGCCATATATATTTCTTCCTTTGAAAACTCTCAATATAGTTCCATAGCCCATTTTTAATTGGGTTGTTTGATTTCTTATCATTTACTTTTTTTGAGTTCTTTGTATATCCTGAATATTAATCCTCTGTCAGATGTATAGCTGGCAAAGACTTTCTCCCATTATGTAGGTTGCCTCTTTGCTCTATTCACAGTGTCCTTTGCTGTACAAAAGCTTTTTAATTTCATGAAGTCCCAGTAGATCAGTAGTGGTTTTACTTCCTAAGGAACTGGGGTTATATTCAGAAAGTTGTTGCCTATGCTAATATGTTGAAGTATGTGCCCTACATTTTCCTCTGGCAGTTTCAGAGTTTCAAGTATGATATTAGGGCTTTCTGGATTTGATTCTTGTACGTGGAGTGAGATAAGGAATTATTTTCAGCCTTCTACATATAGATGTCCAGTTATCCCATCTCCATTTGTTAAAGAGGCTGTCTTTTTCTCCAGTGCATATTTTTGACTTTTTTATTAAAAATCAGATAGTTGTAGCTGTCCAGACTTACATCTGGGTCCTCTATTCTGTTCCATTGATCTATGTGTCTATTTTCAGTGCCAGGACAGTGCTGTTTTTGTTATTATGGCTCTGTAATATAGCTTAAAATCAGGTATGATGATACCGCCAGCCTAATGTTTGTTGTTCAAAATTGTTTTAGATGTTTGAGATTTTTTTGTAATTCCAAATGAATATTAGGATTGTTTTTTTTTTTTCTGTTTTCATGAAGAATGTCATTAGAATTGTGATGGGGATTGTATGAAATATGTTAGATTGCGTTTGGAAGATTGACATTTTCACAATATTGATTCTTCCTATCCAAGAACATGGGATGTTTTTCCATTTATAGTGTCTTCTGCAATTTCTGTCTTGAGTGTTCTAAAATTTACAAAATAGAGATCCTTCACTTCCTTGGTTAGATTTATTTCAAGGAAACTTATTATTTTTTGAGGCATTTGTGAATGGGAGTCATTCCCTGATTTCATTCTCAGCATGTTTGTTGTTAGTATATAGGGAGGCTACTCATTTCTCTGTGCTAATTTTGTATCCTGCTGTGTTGCTAAAAGTGTTTATCAGCTATGACAGTTTGCTGGTAGAGTGTTTAGGGTCCTTTATGTATAGAATGATATCATCTACAAATAATAACTTGTTCTCTTCCTTTTCAACTTCTATCATTTTATGTGTCTCTTGCCTTATTGCTATGGCTAAGACTTCCAGTACTACATTAAATAAAACTTAGGACAGTGGATACCTTTGCCTTGGTCCTGATTTTAGTGGAAAAGCTTCAAGTTTTTCCCCATTTAGTATTATGTTGGCTGTAGGTTTGTCATAAATAATCTTTATCATGATGAGATATTTTCTTTCTATTCCCAGTTTCTTTAGGATTTTTAGCATGAAGGGATGTTGGATTTTGTCAAATGCCTTTTGTGCGTCCTGAGATTATTGTCATTTTCATCCTTCAGTCCATTGAGATGGTGTATTACATTTATTTATTTGCATGTGTTGAACCATCCCTGCATCTCTGGGATAAAACCTACATGGTCAGAGGGAATGATTGTTTTGATATATTCTTGTATTCTGTTTTACCAGTATTTTGTTGAGAACTTTTGCATCTATGTTCATGAGGGAGATTGGCCTGTAATTTTCTTTTCTTTATTCTTAATTTTTTTTTTAATTTTATTTTTGCAGAGAAAGATGGAGAGTGTAAAAGAGAGAGAAAGTTGACACACAAGGGCCTCAGCCAATGCAATCAAACTCCAGAAGCTTATGCCACCTAGTGGGCATGTGCAACCTTGTGCTTGCTTCATCTTTGTGCATCTGGTTTATGTGGAATCTGGAGAGTAGAACATCAGTCCTTAGGCTTTGCAAGCAAGTGCCTTAAACACTAAGCAATCTCTTTAGCCCCTGTAGTTTTCTTTTTCTTTTTCTTTCCTTTTTTTTTTTCTGTCCTTATTTGGTTTTTGTATCAGGGCAATGCTGGCTTCGCAGAAGGAGTTTGATGGCATTCCTTAGTTTTCTATTTTATGGAAATTTTTGAGAAGCATTGATGTTAGTTCTTCTGAGAAGGTCTTATAAAATTGACCTGTGAATCCATCTGGGCCTGGAATTTTTTTTAGTTGGGAGATTTCTTATACCTTTTTATTCTTCCTGCTTGTTATAGGTCTGTTTAAATGGTTTATCTCATCTTGATTTAATTTTGGTAGGTCATATTGATCAAGAAAATCATCCATTTCTTTCATTATAGGCCAATTCCAGGACTCTTGGTTTCCCACTAGGAATAGATGGTATACCCTATTCCTGAAGACTCCACATGCTTGGGCTGCAAGGTCACTGTGAAATCTTGCTGGAGCTGAGCTGAAAACCTCCTCCATGTAGACCAGCTGGCAGAAAGCTGAAAAAAGCTATGCTGCATGCAGCTCCATGGGAGAGAGAGAAGTCATCAGTGGAGATCAACAACAGTGGACACTGCAAGCCTTAAGTTTGGCCAGCCAGGCCAAATGAGCCAACCGGAGTAATAGTAGCATGCCTGTTATGGGGAAACAAAACACACTCTAATTAGACTGGAGACCCACTCCATGGGAGGGAATAAATATCTGGTATTGAAAACCAATAACAAGGGAAGTCACGGGGCCTAGTGGTGTAATGCCTGCAAGTGACTGGCTAAATGCATATATTGTGCTCACTAAACTGCCTGGGTAAGCCCTTCTCTTAATGTCCACACCCATATATTAATGTTACTCTCACTTTTGGTTAGAGAAGCTTCTCTTTTCACATGGGGATGACCTCTGGAATAAATCAAAAGGCTTCATGGTGCGAAGAAGAAGTGACAGAGAAGTGTTCAGCAGTGAACATCTCTATCACACCTTCCAAGGCTCAGGGTCCATTGTGGAAGAGGTGGCAGAAAGAATGTAAGAGCTAAAATAAGATTGGACTCCTTGCAATGCACTCTTCCAAACACAAAATGGCCTGAATATCCATGACCTTGCAGTGCCAGGCACTACCTACACAAGACCAGTATAATAGAAGGAACAGATAATGACATCAAAATTAAAGAGAGACTGATTGAGAGGGGAGGGATCATGATGGAGAGTGGAGTTGAAAAGGGGAAAGTTTGGGTGAAGGAATTATCATAGTTTATTGTCTATAATTATGGAAGTTGTCAGTAATGAAAATTAAAAAATAAAATGAAATAAAGAATAGATTAAACAACAACAAAAGAAAATTGTTTTTTTTTTTTTACATTGGGGGCCTAAAGATGACCATCCATTTGTATTTCTTTCTTTTTTAAATATTTTATTTATTTGGTTGAGAGTGAGAGAGAGAATATGGGTGCACCAAGGCGTCCTGCCACTGCAAACGAACTCCAGATGCATGTGCCACCTTGTGCATCTGGCTTATATGGGTCCTGGGGAATCCAAACTGGGTCATTTGGATTTGCAGGCAAGCATCTGAACCACTAAGCCATCTCTCCAGCCCATAAAGAACTTTTTGTTTTGTTTTGTTTTTGTTTTTGTTTTTCAAGTAGGGTCTAACTCTGGCCCAGGCCAGAGTCTCATATGAGAAGTCAATGAATAGGATAAATGTGCCCAGAATCACCAACTATATTTCAAAACAGATAACAGAGCATTACCAGAAAGGCTAAAAATTTATAAACTCTGTCTAGATGGTGATACCAACTCCAGGTTCTATAAGATAACAGATCAGAAAGATACTAGATCAAAAAGATGTCTGATGATATTATGGAAAAGTGATTTGAATGAGCTTGTGTGTCTAGAACCCCCCATCTCACAACATCTGCAATTCTCATCCATGGATCAGTTTTAGGGAAGATATTCTTGTATCTGACTGATTCAGATGAAAATGATGCTAGTTACAAAAAGTTGTTTTCACTTTTCTTCTCCCTGGCCTCTGTCTTAGAGGATCTAAACCTAGAGCCTTCATTGATGAGAGGAGAGTTAGCAGCAAGAGTCAAATTCAGGAGAGCCATGCTCACATAGTACAGGTGTCTAGGCCAGAAAGGCTCTAAATCAGCTGACCGGGCTTGATTGGACTGCACTGGAGTGCAGATTTTGATCATAACAAATGAGACTATTTGTAAAATCTTAACATGACCAGAGGACATCTTTTCTTTCTGAAACTGATGAAAAAAATATGCTAACCATCTCATATTTTACACAAGAAGCAGGGAAATATGTGTCTATGAATTGGATTTTAATGAACCATAAAAGGAAAATAATAAAAACAAATCCTGCCAAATTTGAACCTTTTGTTGTAAAATATATTTAGACAATAGTAGATCAGGAATAGTCCATGTCTCTTCACTGCTTAATTCAAAATATTCTAAGAAAGTTCTATGTTTTATTCTTTTTTCCCAGTTTCAATCTTGCACTCACACAGATGCACAAGTTTAACTCCAAATCATGCCTCCAGCTGTGATATTCTACAGTTCTAAAAGCTGCTACCCAAGGGTCTTTAAATACCCTACAGGATTCTCTGAAGAGAGAATTTCAGAAAGGTGTTGTTTCCAAAACCTTGAGGGCTAATTATATTTACATTGGCCTTTAGATATTCTACTTAAATTTGTTTGGCTCAGCTGAGAACCACTTAAATACTTTTAAAGTTTCTAGAATTGATTTTTTTATCCTTATTCAAATTTACTTTCTCTCTAATGGCCAAGGCCATTCCATGAGTGTATTTATTTCCTCTATCTATCTCTGCAAACTCTCAAGCACTAAGGTACCCCATACTTCATGCAAATACAAAGATCATTATAAGGAAAAACAAATGGTATAAGAATTTTAGAAGTCACTCATAAATATTTTTTGAGAACCTTAACATATTAACATACTGTCGTATGCTTTTATTAGCATTTTCATTTTTTGTAAGGACCATTTTGTTAGTTCTATGACATATTATCTTGATAAGCTTAATGAATATTGTCATTTGATCAGTAACTATCTATGTAGGATCTATTTTGATCTCTTTGAGGACCTCTACAATGAGTTCACTGTCCATGACATGGCCATAATCATTCACAGAATTCATGTTGTCATCAGAAGTAGATTTCACAAACTTTTCTGTGTTTTCCAAGAAGAGAACTTGCTGTCATTAAGTAGAGATGTTTCCAGGTATCAAATATCATGTAAAAATCTTAGATTCATAGAACATTGCTACTCACTGTATGAATCACTTATGTGCAAATTCGTTTCACCCCCCCATGCACACACAATTAAACAAATGATAGCATGTGGGAAGAATATAGGCAAAACTATTCTTAAATAGGCATTTTCTTACCAGTGGGTAGTTCAAGGTTGCAGGTGGATAAAAATTTGTGATTATAAACTGTAAGTACGGAGACTCAGAACTACAACTTGTATGTGAGGCTGACCTGAGAGCAAACTGTCCAAGCATCAATATGAGCCTTCTAAACTGACCCATACACTTTTTTACTGCATTGCTTATTACTCTTGGCTGAAAAAAATGAGACAAATAGATATGCAAACTTCATCATGGGAAGTTATAAGTGATTAAATGAGAGAATTCTCTGAATGTTTGACCTAGCAGGACACATATCTGTGTTAAATCAATGGTATCTCACTCATGGGTACTATGCACTACTGATCATAATTTATGCCGTAGTATAAATACACGTGTCATAATTATTTTTCAAGACAAAGAAATTTAGTCAAAAATTTCAGATGATTGCCCCAATTCATTCAACTAGACTATGACAGGATTACAGACTCAGGCCTACATCTTACTGCTCTTGGTCATTTCCCTGACTCTCATAAGGACTCCTCAAATCCAACCAGCCCAGATTCTCTACTCTATTAGATGATTTTTAACTGTTACAAAATATCTGATTAAAAAGATCAACATAAGGATCATAGTTTGAGGGTAGAATTCATCATGCTAGGGAAGGCATGGTGGTGAGAGGAGTTCAATCTATGGTGGCAGCAGTGTGAGAGGACTGGCCACATTGTATCTGCAGTCAAGAAGCCGAGAATGACAAATGCAACTGTTCAATGCACTTTCTACTTTCATTCAGGGCCAGGCTCCAGCCCATGGGATGGTGTTGTCCATAATGTGGGCTGAATCTCTATAAATGCCTTTATAGACATTCTTGGAGGTATGTTTCCAAGGTGGTTCTAAATTCAGTTCTGCTGACATTGTAGACTAACCATTACACCACATTCCATCTATTTTATACTGTAGAACCAAGGAATTCTGGAATTATATAAGTAACAGAGGTCAGAGTCTATTATAATAATATAAATACAATGTCAAATGTTTCATATCCCTGTGGACATTCACAGATTTAAATACATTTTTATATTTTATGTACTATAAATCTGAAACTCTCCAATAAATATTCACATGGGTATAGTATATTCTCTTAATGTCAATTGACACAGGAGAAAAAGCAGTCTTACACCATTATTTGATTGTGCTTGGGCTTGTGATTGGGCTTGGGAAGAGTGACTTACCACTCATCTGATGGTCAAATTCTGACTTAACTCATCCTTTCTGTGTCCAAGTTCAGTAAGCTTTTTGCATATTTAGCAGAAAAGTTTTTTAAAACATTTTATTTATTTATTTATTTATTCAGACCAACAGAAGAGTGTATGGGCACACCAGGGACTCCTGCCATTGACAACATTCTCCAGAGGTATGCACCACTTTATACATCCTGCTTTATGTGGGTACTAATCACAACTGGGCCATCAGGCTTTGCCAGCAATGCCTTTAACCACTGAACCATCTCACCATCCCCAAGGTACATTTTTTAACACTTGACATGACTTGACAGCTTCAGAATTTAACAATCCTGTAAAGTTTAATGTGCACTAATGAAATGAATCCCTGAACCAAATTTTTAAAGCACATATTAGTATGGCCCTCTTTTCTAATTTTGTTAATCTTGGCAATCCATTTAATATAGAATATTCTATCAATTTGTTTGAAATTTATGCTTGGTGGACAATGTGGTAATTGGTATACATGTCATTGTAGAATGATTACTAAAATCTAATTAATCTACCCATCACCACTCATACTGTAAATGAAATCTCTAGCACTTGTTTATAACCAAACACTTGTAACTTTTGACCAACACCTCCCTGTTTCCTGTACAATGATCTATTATCAGCTCTAATGAGTTCAAATATTGTTAGATTCTATAACTAAGTGAATTAATGCAGTATGTGTCTTTCTGTACCTTCTTTAATTCTCATAGTGTATAATTCCTTATAATCTCATCCATGTTGCCAAAAATGACAATATTTCTTTCTGTATGAGTATTTTTTATTTGTATGACTTCATTAATTTCTTTTTTAAAAATTTTATGCACTTATTTATTTTTTATTTGAGCAAGTGATAGAGAAAGAGGCAGAATGAAAGGGAGAGAGAAAGAGAATGGGTGCCACCTTGTGCATCTGGTTTACATGGGTCCTGGGGAATAGAACCGAGGTCCTTTGGCTTTGCAGGCAAATGCCTTGTAGCAGATAGCTTCAGGTTCGCTGAGAAGAACTTCCAGACCAGGCACAGTTATGGAGGAAGGGATATCATTTATTGAAGCTTACAGATCCAGGGAAAGTTCCATAATGGCAGAAAAAGCTGGCCTGCCTTCACCGATCCAAGCAGAGAGAGAAAAAACCACCAGCCACACAGCACACAGAGCAAAAACAGCCAAAGAGTCACACAGCACACTTCAGGAATTCCTGCTAGGCACACTTTGCATATATTTACAATGGAATCTCAAATCCACCTCCACACCTTGAGACCGGCCCCCAGTGACATTGCCTCTAGCAAGGTGATTGTAGATGCAAACTATAAACTAATAAAACACTGAATATATTGGGGGCCATATATTCAAACTACCACATGTCTTAACCACAAGCCATCTCTACAGCCAAATTTCTTTATTTGTTCACCTACAAATGGAAAGTTAGGTCATATCAATGTTTTATTGTTTATTATTATTATTATTTTATTTTGAAGCATGTTCTAGTGGCTATGGATTATGCCTATCTGACTGACTTCATTTTCTTTGGGTATTGTGGTGGCTTGATTAAGGAGTCTCCCATAAACTTAGTTGTCCTGAATGCCAGGTTCCCAGCAATGAAGGTTTGGGAATTAACACCACCTGGAAACAGTTTATTATTGGGGGTGGGCTTATGGGTATTATAGCCAGTTTCCTTTTACCAGTGTTTGGGCAAACTCTCCTGATGCTGTTGTCCACCTGATATTGGTGAGGAGGTGATGTCCGCCCTCTGCTCATGCCTTTATTTTCCCTTGCCATCATGGAGCTTCCCCCTTGAGTCTGTAAGCCAAAATAAACCTTTTATTTTTTTTTTTTTCCCACAAGCTGCTCTTGGTCAGGTGTTTTCTGCCAGCAATGTGAACCTGAGTGTAATAGCTATATATTCAGAAGAAAGTCTGATGCATCTCAGAATGACTTTCCAAATGACAAGACAAAGTCTTCGAAACATTCAGGAAGTCATGAAATATCAGTTGAAAGAGAAGCTTTGTAACATAACTATAAATACATTTCATTATATTGTAAGAAGTAATTAGTTACTCATATACCACAATATGTAAAGTATAAGGGACAGGAGAGCTTCACTATGGATGGTTTGCATGTGGAGGTTTATGGAAAATTTTGCTTTCATGTTGATTGTTTTCAATTGTAAATTTGTTGTTGAAGGTCAAATGACTATCTGGTAAATTCTTTCCCTTTTGTATTCAAATTCAATGCATCATCTAATGCACAAAATAATTATATTTGACATTCATAAACAATGTAACATAGTTTACCCTGTCATTCCTTCAGATACAATCAAATAAAAATTGTTCAGGGCAGGGAAGATGGCTCAGTGGTTAAGACACTTGCTTGCATGTGTCTGGAGTTCATTTGTACCAGAAAGAGGCCTTTTTGTGCCCATTCATTCTCTTCTCTTCTCTTCTCTTCTCTTCTCTTCTCTGCTCTGCTCTGCTCTGCTCTGCTCTGCTCTGCTCTGCTCTGCTCTGCTCTCTTTATCTCTCTTTCTCCTTGTAATTAAATAAATGAGTAAATGGTTCACAGCAAATAAATATTAAAACCAAACCCAAAGCTTGATTTTCATTTTCTTGTTCTTTGGGTTCTACATGAACCCTAACTATGCTGGAAAAAAATACTAACTCTTTGTGCAACCTTTCAGATTACTGTCTTCAAGGAACAAACAGAAAAAAATATATACATATATTCACCATCTTTTGCATCTGGTGGGTACTGGGGAATCGAACCTGTGTGCTTTGACTTTGCAGGCAAGTGTCTTAAACTCTAAGCCATCTCTCCAGCCATATATATAATTTGAGAGAAAGATGCAAAGAGAGAGAGAGAGAATGGGCACACCAGGGCCTCCAGCCACTACAAAAGAACTCCAGATACATGTGTTCCCTTCGACATCTGGATTATGTGGGTCCTGGAGAATCAAACCAGGGTCCTTTGGCTTTGCAGGCAAACGCCTTAACTGCTAAGCCATCTCTCCAGCCCCTATATATAGTTTTTAAATCCACATATTTTCTTATTCATGGAGTAATTTTGCTGTGATGTATGATGGAAAAGAAAGTATTAAAACATTATTTCATATGGCTGGAAGTAAAAAATGTGGGCACTATTTATTATTATGAATGGCAGTTTTATCCTATAAATCAAATTTAGAAAGAGTAGACAATTTAATACAATGATCCTACTACAGAAATTAATTATATGCAATAAGTATAATGCAATATGCAAAAGTTAAGACCAACATAATACCATTCAATTAAAAACTAGTTGAGGGCTGAAAATGTCTCAGGGGTTATGGGATCTTGCTTGCAAAGCCTGATAACTTGGGTTCAGTTCCCCAGTACACACATAAAGACTGATGCACAAAGTAGGGCAGGTGTCTAGTGTTTGCTTGTAGTGACAAGATGCCCTGGTGTGTACATAGTCACTCTGTCTCTCTCAAATAAATAAAATTATTTTTTAAAACCTAGTTGAAAATCCCTAAGAAACAAATAAAAATGATTTATAAGATTTTTTTAAATGAGCAAACCTGTCAGGGCAAGCAAATGTATTTAAGAATATTTTGTGAGTGGAGAAATTGGATACAGGAAGGCAGGGGCATAACACATATTTACGGAGTAGTGACTTTATATCAAGCACTGCTCTCATGTAATCAAATACCTGCCACATGCATTTTGTGTGTGGCTCTGTATTATGAGCACACAGAAGGAAAGACATCTAAAGGTCATTCATAAAATGGTGAAGGAATGGAATTTGGGTGTACATATTTTTCTCTTATACTATTTTCTTGTCACATTTCAAAAATAATTAGCATACCTTGCTTTTATAATTAGAGAAGACATGTTCATCTAGCAGGTCCTTGTTCATGGACCTTTTGCCATTAAGATTATGATCCAATAAGCCCCAAACAATTCAAGGACTAGAGATTCTACTGCTGTTTCATTTGCCTGGGAAGTTAAAAGACAAAGACAAAGATGGTCTAGCAAAGAATCTGGACAGGATTGTCCTTTACTTGAGAATTTGTGTGCCAGGGCCTCAGCCCCTGCAATCGAACTCCAGATGCTTGAGCAACTTAGTGGGCATGTGCAACATTGTGCTTGCCTCACCTTTGTGCATCTGGCTTACGTAGCAATTGGAGAGTCAAACAGTGAGTCTTTAGACTTCACAGGTAAGCTCCTTAACAACTAAGTCATCTCTCCACGCCCCATTCATAATTTTTAAAGGCCTTTTTATTGATAGGGCTGGGGAGATAGCTTAGTGACTACAGACATTTTTAGCAAAGCCTTTCTGCCTCAGTTCAATTCCTGAGCATCCATAAAAGCTGGGCAGAAAATTGGTGTATGTATCTGGAGTTCTTTGCAGAAACTAGATACTCTGGCATACCTAAATATCACACACACACACACACACACACACACACACATGCACATACATGGGGAGGGAGGGAGGGAGAGAAGTTTACATACAAATAAATAAAATTGAAAACATTTTATAAGCCTTGTTTATAAACCAAACCAAAGACAAAGTTCTCTAAAATTAACTTTAAGACTTTTCTTGAGATTTTAATATAGAACACAGTATAATTTGTGTTCCCATCTCAGTATCCTTTTTCATCATGGCCCCTCCACAACCCTTATTCTTCTTCTTTCCAAGTAGTTCTTCTTCTGTTTGGATAGCTCATTCTTTTTGTCCTCCACTGGTCTCTATGTTAAAATACTGGTGGGTTCAGAATTGTACAGGTCTTGGCATGATGATAACCTGAAGCGATAAGTTGTTACAACTAAAATTTTAAGATACTGAAGAGATATTTTGAAGAGTGAACAACTCATGCTTATGGATTGGCAGAAATAAAACTGTTAGAATGTCTGTATTACCAATGCTCATCAATAAATTCAATGAAACCTCCATCGAAATTTCAATGATATTCTTCATAGAAATAGAAAAAATAATCCTAACATTCATCTGGAAACACAAAATATTTCCAAATACCCCAAACAATGTTGAAAAAAATACTAACTCTGTCATCATTTCAGATTCTTAGTTATATTACAGATCTATCGTAACAACAGCATGAAGATTAACGGGATACTTTAGGGAATTTGCTAATACCATGAACTATTTCCATTTTTCTAGTTCTGAGAAATTATTCCCAAGAGGTAATAAGAGGCAATGAAACAACACATAGTCTGGCAAAGTCAATCAAATACATGATGCTATAGGAATAAAAGGCCACAGATAGGAACGTAAAGTCTGGGACTAATGTCTTATATCAATCACTTATTCTCAAGGACCAAGTCAACTTTTCTGAGGCTCAGCTCATAGACATTCAGAATGAAATAAGTTAAACTTTGCAAACATTTCAACTTTTTCAGTGTTCTTCAATATGCCCAAAAGATGTGTGATTAGATTGATCAGGCAATACTTAGGCCACTGTAACATGTTATATGAACTTTACATGATTTTACATGACTAGAGCTGATGTGTCATGGCTAATCATCCTTTAAACAATTGGTGTTTCCACAAATCAGTACTTTTTGAAGTAATCAAACCCATGGCCAATAATTTGTGAAATATCTTTATAAGAGTAGAAAATCTCATCTTGCTATAAACAGAAGTGACATTTTGAAGTCCAAATAATACTGGGAATGAAATGGGATAAGTGACATCAAGGGAGGAGATAGCAATATGAGGTGGTCGCAGGAGGGTCAATTAAAATTAACTGTTATTAATAAGCCATATGGAAACTTACTTCTTCACTAATACATATATATATATATATATATATATATATATATATATATATATATTTAAAGACAGTTTTGGCAGAAGTACCTTGTGAGGTGATCATGCTGTGCCCAGATATAGACAGTTACAATAAAATTTCAGTGCCAGGGTAAGTTTTTAGGTCAGGGAGGCCGCTGATGCTCTCAAAACATTATAGGCCATTGCCAAGGCTATTGGTTACCAAACAGAACTAGACGGTAAGACCCTGTTGCTAAAATCACCACATGCTTTGGCTGCAGGAGTTGAAGCTGAACTGGAAACCCCTTCCCTGTTAACTAGCTGGATGGTACTTTGGGTTAAGAAGATTCTGTTTTCAAATGGGGAGATTAGGGACACTCAAAACTCATCAAAGTACTGAGAAGTGGCAGTGGAATGTTCAGCACTAAGTGAGGCATCTCTATTACCACTCCCTACCAAGTCTCAGCAACCAGTGTGGAAGAAGTGGTAGAAAGAATCTAAGAGCTGAAGAATACAGGGGATTGCTACAGAATACTGTATTCCAGACTTTAAGTCATGCTACTTTCATGATCTCATTATTTACACATGAGTGCCATAATATGAGGGCAAAAAAAAAAAAAAAAAAAGGAATAATAACATCAGAATAGAAGAGGCACTAATTGTAGTGGAGGCAGTATGGGGGAATGGATACAAAGGAGGGCGGTGGGAGGGTATTATGACCAGGGCACATTATGCATGTGAATGGAGGTTATCAATAAAAAGTTTTTTTAAGTACCTGCTAAACTTGTCTTATGAAAGAGTCATCATGACACATGGTGCTGAGATCAGATGAGCCACTCTGGAATTCCAAGGAGAGCGTACAAATATGAGGTCCCAAAATGAGTCTGAGAAAGGGGATGAGAAAAATAAGTATAAGATAATTAGAGAGATTCATGGTTTACAAGTACAAGCATAGTAAGGAGTGTTCTTGGAAGCAAAATTTGAAACTATTTTAAAGTTAACAACAATCTACTGTTTGCCCGCATTCTCTGGTCTGTGGAAGTCTATGACATGGAAAAGTGAGAGGCCCCCAAATGTAACAAATAACACGTTTTTTTTTTTTCTTTGCAGGTCTGGTGAAGCGAGTCCAGTTCCAGTGCAGCAGAGTGGGTTAGTGACAGGTCAGCCTTCTGCAAGAAGAAGTTATTTTGTGATAAAAGTATGCTACCTGACAGACAGGGCTGGAAACAGTAATGCCCAGGCTTTTAGTGGCTGACAAACACTTCACATTCATAACTCGTTAGTTACTTGCAATAGCCATTAAACAAGTGGCAGGAGGATTGGGGCTTCTAAATGGAGCATCATGACCTTGGTCAGGGTTGGTAGAAAAGAGGAGAAAGAGACAACATGGAAAGATATTAAGATGTGTTCTTATAACTGCAAAAATAAAATTAAAGCACCCTATACCAGCCTCCTATCTCTAAATACCTCTCACCTGAGGCAATATCTTATCCTTCCTCCATGGTTCAGTCAACATCAGGAAAAGACTAAAGGGAGCCTTCTTTTACTCTGACTTTAAATAGTTCCAGGGAGAATAAGGGATCTTATTTTTGATATGCATATAGTTAGGGGTATATCCAGAGTCAAGGTGGCACTAATAGGGATGTATATTGAAACTATTTTGTAGATCTGTAATTTCCTCAAAGAAATTTATTATATCACATTTTCAATTTACCTTGTGATTTGGAAATCTAATTATGTGCAATATTCTACTTAGCTCTTTCAATTATAGGTAAAATAGAATGCATACATATAAAGCTGTAATAATGCTAATATTAGTAATCTATAGTAAATGATTATGTAGGAAACACTCTACTAAGCCTCAGATGATTATCCCATTTTGTGCTTATAAGAAGCCTATGAGACCAGGTGACTCACTTTCATAGATAACAGAAAGTAAGATAGAGTCTCAGTGAGGTTAAACCACTTGTTTTTGATCACACAAGCAGTGGGAACCAGGACTGGTACTCAAACTGCACTTGCCAGCCCTCAATGATCCCGCACATGTGTTCAAAGTCTAAAGCAAAGCTACAAACTCTGGTCACTATGAAAGTACTATGACGATGAACATAAACCTTGGTAGCTTATGCATTATGATTCACCATAAGCCTTGCCAGTTACTCCCTATAAATCTTTGAGACGATTCTACTTTCTTTTTGTCTCAGTGTTTTCATTTTTAAAATAGGATTATCTCTTAACATTTATTTAATAGACCTGCCATAACAAACAAACAACAACAACAAAAATCTCTTTCAAACAACATCTCAGTACATAGCCTTGATGATCTTTCTGCCTCAACTTCTCAATTGTTGGAATTACATATGTGTGCTACCAAGCTTGGTGCACGAGAAGGAATTAAGTATTTAAAGGATATAAAACAGCTTATAGTATACAGTTCAGGGTTTATAATCATTTTCTAGTATTGCTGTTAAAAAGAAAACCACAAGAAATTGTTAGAAAAGTAAAACTGTCCAGATACTTATCCTATTCCTCATAAATTGTCTCTGTCTCTCTCTGTGTCTCTCTCCAAAAATAAATAAAATTTTTAAAAAATTAAAAAAGAAGGTAAAGGAGATTAAAATCAAACTATATATGTTCATATGTGAAAATATCCAGCAAAAATATTTTTAAAATAGTATATTTTTCCAGAGTACATAATTAATGAAGATTTGAACTAGAACCATATTCAGTCTTTCTTTTTGCCAATTAAAGAATCTGCTCCCACCCTGTTCTTCTGAACCCACATGAGGATTTGAGAGTGGGCTATGAGTCAAGATAGGAGACCACAAACTGGGAGAAGAGATGATGAGAACCAGAGAAAGAAAGGTCAAAGGAAAGCACACTGTATGAGAGCAGAAAGGAGGCTAAGTTGACAACCAAGGGATTAAGAGATGATGGGGAAAAGGTAAAAGGGAAACAGAAAATGTTTAAAAACCTTCAAACATAACTCATTCTATTCTTTTAAAAAAATTTTTTTGACAACTTCTTTAATTGTAGACAATATCCCATACTTCCCTCCATCCCCCTTACTTTCCCCTTTGAAACTTCACTCTCCATCATATCCCCACCCCCTCTCAATCAGTTTCTCTTTTCAGTTTGATGTCATGATCTTTTCCTCCTATTATGATGATCTTGTGTAGGTAGTGTCAGGTACTGTGAGGTCATGGATATCCAGGCCATTATGTGTATGGAGGAGCACATTGTAAGGAGTCCTACCCTTCCTTTGGCTTTTACATTCTTTCCGCCCCCTCTTCCACAATGGACCCTGAGTCTTGGAAGGTGGTTTTGAGATGTTTCAGTGCTGAGCACTCCTCTGTCCCTTCTTCTCAGCACCATGGTGCCTTCTGTGTCATCCCAAAGTTGCCACCATCTGAAAAGAAAAGCTTCTCTAATCAAAAGTGAGAGTAGCATTAATATATGGGTGTGGACATTAAGAGAAGTGCTTACTGGGCAATTTGGTGAGCATAGTATATACATTTAGCCAGACACCAGCAGATGTTACACCCCTAGGGCTTATGACTACCCCTGTCATAGGTTTTCAGTATCAGGGCTGTATTCCCTCCCATGGAGCAGGCCTCCAGCCCAATAATAGATGTGAGTAAAAGTAAACTTCAGTAGTAGAAGCCAGTATGCTAGAAAGGGGATATAAAGTGAATAGAAAGGGAGGGGGGTCTTAATAGGATGGTATTGTATATATGTAAGTAGAAGAACAGATTAATGGGGGTGAAAAGGCATAAGTGAGGCCAGGGGAAGAGATTGAGTAAAGGAAAAGTGGAGGGAGGACTAATAAAAATCTAAGAGGACATAAATAAGTCTTATTAAACCCATTTTTCTGGACAATGGAACACTCAGAAGCCATAGGTTGTTAGTAGAAAACTTTCAGTGCCAGGGATGGGATATCTCCCAGTGAGTTGTTGGCCAGGGAGGTCACAGATACCCCCAAAACATTATAGGCCATTGCCAAGGCCCTTTGTTTCCCACCAGGAATAGATGTTAAGACCTTATTGCTGAAGACACCACATACTTGGGTGGCACTGTCACTGAGAAATCCTGCTGGAGATGAGCTGAAAGCCTCCTCCGTGTGGACCAGCTGACAGAAAGTTGGAAAAAGTTACGCTGCATGGAGTTCAATGGCACAGAGAAAACCCCAGTGAAGGTACCCAACAGTGGATACTGCAAGCCAGGCCAAATGAGCCAACAGGTGCAATAGTAGCATGTCTGTTATGGGGGAAACCAACTGCTCATTCTACTTTTTTATATTGAAAATGTCAGTGTGTCTTTAAAAGGAAAAAAAAAATCTAGTCCCCCAAAGTGACAAAAAGATCCCAGTTTTTGACCTTCAGATTAAAGCTATTTTATCTACACAATTCATATAAGATATAGAAAAATTAAAATGATAAATTTGAGATTGCCAAAGTTATTTGGATATTAAACTTGAGTTAGTTAGATTTAGGACAAATTAAAGAAGAAAATTTTACATATGCATGCTGTGAATTTTTCTCTACCCACCCTTTCTGCTTAGACTTTTTTCTACCACCAGAAACAATGCTGTAGAAGGAAAATATAGCCTGACCTCCATATCCCCTCCCTCCCACACAAGTGTGAACCAAAGGTCCATTTAGGCTGTAGCAGGTACCTTCTCATTGCTAGGACAAAACACCTGATGAGAAACAACTGATGGAAGAGAAAGATTTGCTTCAGGCTTACAGTGTCAAGGGGAAGCTTCATCATGCCAGGAAAGCATGGCCCTGTCACATCTTGTCAGCTGGGAGGT
Source organism: Orientallactaga sibirica (assembly GCA_036365145.1). NCBI lineage: Eukaryota > Metazoa > Chordata > Mammalia > Rodentia > Dipodidae > Orientallactaga > Orientallactaga sibirica. The sequence goes on from JAEOAD010000034.1 coordinate 17,735,529, forward strand.
AGTATTGAGAGTATACTAGCACTGAACACCCGGTGGGCTTAACTAATGAACTGCAGAGTTTGCCCCAGTTGGCATATACCTCCTCTAAAACACTGAACCTGCCAGAGGCTAGAGATTAAGTGTGAGGTTTAATAACACACAAATGAGGCTATGGGGGGGGGATTTTATACTCAAACAACCATACCACCATAAGTGGGAAAGACAAGCATATTAAAATTTAAAAGGAAATAAAAAATTAAAAGGAAATATGCCATTATTATTCTAAGATAAGGTAATATTCTAAAGCCAAGAAACCCAAATCATGACTAAGAAAGGTAAACCTTGATGTACTTTTTGTTTTATTTTATTATTTATGTATTTATTTATTTATTTGAGAGAGAAAGAGAGAGAGGCAGATAGAGAGAAAGAATGGCCATGCCAGGGCCTCCAGCCATTGCAAATGAAGTCCAGACACACCACCTTGTACATATGGCTGCAGAGAAATAGCAACGCGTCTTCACTGCTGGTGGGAATGTAAAATGGTTCAACCACTATGGACAGCTATATGGAGACTATTGAAAAGGATGACCATAGACCTACCAATGGATCCAGTTATTCCCTTATTGGGCATTTACCCTAAAGGCCCCAAGCCTCAGATCAGAGACATTTGCTCAACCATGTTTATAGCTGCTCAATTCATAATAGCAAAGAGCTGGAATCAACCCAGGTGTCCATCACTAGATGAATGGATAACAAAGATGTGGTATATCTATACTATGGAATTCTATGTAGCAGTAAGGAAAGATGAAATAAGGAAATTTGAAAAAAAAATGGTCAAACATGGAACAGATCATCCTCAGTGAGCTCACCCAAGCACAAAAAGATAATCGTCGCATGGTTTCATTTATCTGTCGCCCCTAACCTGATTCCACGTGACATGCGGCCAAACCTAATAAACACTCTGAGGAGGAGATAAGGAGTGTGGGATGGAGGGAGGGTAAAGGTGGGAGGGAATGAGAGGGTGGGAGGGAGGACAAGGGGGGATACAAATGGGGACCCAAAAGGAAAAAATACTACAAAACCCTTTACTCTGAACAACAGGCTAAAACAGTGATCCTCCAGCAGGCCTACAGAGGGAATACTCGAACCACAGGAACCTGGAGAGAACATGATGAAGGCCAACTTTAATCTTGTCCTGCTTCTCTTTCTCTTCTCTCTCTCTCTCCCTCTCCCTCTCCTCTCTATACTCACTTTCCCTTTTACATTATCTATCTTTTTCCTCCCTCACCTTCCTAGGTGCAGACTTATAACTCCCAGTGCCAGCACGGGGTTAACTTCCACAATGAGTTGTTGATCTGAAACACCTACAAGGTTTCCCAAAAAAGACAGACTTCGGTCAGAGTACTTGGTGACCCACCAAAGGTTAATGGTAAGACCCTACTGTCAAAGACAGCATATGTGTGTGAGACCAAACACAGAGAGACCTGGCCAGAATCTGGAAGAAGGTCAGTCCCCAGACAGTTAGCTAGTCTAGTACCAGAGGGTGCTACAAGAGCAACTGGGGGAAAATGTCTGACATTGGTCCATATGGCTTATATGGGTATTAGAGAACCGAATGTGGGTTCTTTGGTTTTGCAGACAAGCACCTTGACAGCTAAGTCATCTCTTCATCCCTTGTTGATCTTTCTTATGTCAAAATTAAATATAACTGTTAAACATTGCTGGGTGTGGTGGAACACACCTTTAATCCTAGCACTTGGGAGGCAGAGGTAGGAGGATTGCTATGAGTTCAAGGCCACCCTGTGGCTACATAGTGAATTCTATGGGCTAGAATGAGACCCTACCTCGAAAAACCAAATAATAATAAAATAACATAGCATAAGCAAAGTTAACCAGCAGGAGCCAGATTCAAAGATGATTAAGAGCTGAGGGATAATTAATTCAAATTCCTGTGAAATAGCAACAAAATACAATGAATCCAAAAGAAAAATGGGCAAATTTTTTCTTTAGCACATGAGAAAAATGTTAAAAAGATACTTTCATAAATGTGCTCAGCCTAAACACAGGTCAGACTAATGAATATCAACATAGTAAGTCAGGGGTGGTGGCTCACACCTTTAGTCCCAGCACTCAGGAAGATAAAGTAGGAGGATCACTGTGAGTTCGAAGCCAGCCTGAGGCTTTAGAGTGAGTTCCAGATGAACCTGGGATATAGAGAAACCCTGCTTCAAAAAAGAAGAAAGAAAGAAAGAGAGAGAGAGAGAAAGGGAGAGAGAGAAAGAAAAAAAAAAAAAGCAAGCAAGCAAGCAAGAGGAGAAATCACATTAGTAAAAAGGCATAAGTGTGCACAGTCATAAGGATAAAGCAAATCAAGGTTACATGCTTGTTTCTGGGGAGACCTATCATGCCTTGCTGTTGGGAAGCATGCTAACCATTTTCATTGCAAGAAACCAGCACACAATTATCTATCTATCCAATTTGTTTGCTAACTCTTTAAAATAAAGCATTTATGGCAATGGAGACATGACTTAGCAGTTAAGGCACTTGCCTGCAAAGGCAAAGCACCCAGGTTTGATTCCCTAGTACCCACCAGATGCAAAAGGTGATGAATATGTGTGGAGTTCATTTGCAGTGGCTATAGGCTCTGGCATGCTCTCTCTCTCACTCTCTCTCTCATCTCTGCCTCTTTGTTCTCTAGTGCTCTCTCTCTCAAATAAATAAATAAATAAAATATAGCATCCATGGTCCTACTTAAAAGCAACATAGTACTTGTTACATCACACATTTTATATTACACAGTGTCTCTGTTTCATATGTGATAGTAAATAGCTAGAGCATATCAATAAAAGAACAGATTAAGATATAAACACATACTATGATTTACATTATGCAATGATCAGAAGCACTAAACTATGTTCATATGAGGTGATGCTTGTTTCCTAAAATATGATAAAGAAAAAAGTTATGAAAGCATAATTTACAATATAATACAATTTATCATAAATTTAAAATCTTAGACCCCCACAACAAACCATATATTTTCAGCCTTTCATATATATATATTTTTTCCATTAGAAAGAAATACTTGAAGATTTATATGTCCCTATCGGGAGGATTAAATAACATTATAAATGTAAAGCATAAGAGAACAATATATTATAGTGCCTCTGTATTATGACTGTTAGAGCAGCTATGACTATCTGAAGGAAAGAGAAAATAAAGGGATTTTTGATTTACTGTTTATTAAACACCTACTATATAGTCTACTCTACTATATATTTTCCATTAATTATTTATGTAATTGCCAGAAAATGTTAGGAAACTGTAGCATCTTATTAAGGAGCAAACTGAGGCATCAGGAAGAAGAATGTGAAAGGGTACAAGACCAATCCAGTAGTCATATCAAGGTAGATATCTGAGCTAAATGACTATTTCAGTCTTCCCCATTGACCTGCCTCATCACTATTTCAAGTGAAGAGTTCTGCACAAAAGTAAACTAAGGAGTATAATGAAGCAAAAACTAATTTCAGCTCAGAGCTTCTACGAATCATTTTTAGCTTTGACTTTCCAAACACTGATCACCTTGGGGAATGTAAAGCAGCACAACAGAACTAATCTTGGATATGCTCTGCTCCACTTTACACCAGGAGACAATGGATGGGGGTGAGACCTTGAACCCCTAGCCTTATGTTTGGCACATGTTAGGTACCGAGTGATTGTTTCCCAAATGAGAAAGTCATTCAATCAAGACATATGTTTATGTTGCGGCTGCAGATGAATACAAAGCAGCTCATGCTTTACATAATACAGAGGTCTAGACAGAAAAGCTTTGCATCAGGAAATAAATTAAAGGTTTTGTCACCAATAATTAAATTTTTAAAAGGATTTAATTTATTTAGACATTTGAATGACCACTGTAAGCAAGTGTGAAGACAGGGTGAGTAGACCAACTAGATGTAACACAAGCAATGAATAGAATTGAAAACCCAAGAATGCAGTAGGTCAGATGCCAGGGTGTATATTCAGTCAGCATCATGGGAAAACCTCCGTAGATCTTCCTGAGGCTATTGCCCTTGTGTCTTCCACATCACATATTTTCTGCCAGCCAAATAAATGATGCTATCTCCTAGACCTTAAGGAGCCCACATCAATTGAGTCAGAAACTGTTCCTCTGTAAGAATCATTGTGCTCTTCTTGCAAGGATCCACATCATATAAACAGCATACATATTAGCATAGGGAGTTTCATGAGGTATGAGATGATTGCAAAAAGTACTGGGCACCATCTTCTCTGAAACCATTCTCACTAACAACTCTTGGTTCCAAAGCCTGATGCTCTTTACTTCCTGTGTTAGATATGAGGCAAGATTTCAGATGCTTAGGCAAAGCCTAGATCCACGGTCCCAAACAGGGTATCTAGTTTATATCTTCATTTCTCTTCAGGATCCATTTCACTGTCAAGGTGTGATATTTCCCAACTAAAAGGATAACTAGAGAAAAAATGAAAGGTAAAAAAGATTTTTCATGACAGATAGGAAGCAATTTTGCTAACTAGGCGGTAGAAGTACTATACAACACACAAATAAATTAAGCTAGTGGCTAGAGAAAGAAATGAGAACCATCAAGCCCACATAAGAATGTGTTTCCCAAACATCTGTAAATAAACCATTCTAAGATGTGCCCTTGAATTTCATGGATTCTGCTATCTATTCTCATACATGTGTACATATTCTCTCTCTCCTCTCTCTGGCACTCTCTCCATTCCTTTGTCTCCTTCCCTTTCCCCTTCTCCATCTCCACCCTATAGTCAGACTTCCAACTAGAAGCATAGTGATAAGTTGGCAGACATAAGCTGGGCACTGGTCAGATAAGAGCCACAAAGGAATCTTCCAAAACAAGCACCTTTCCCATTTATGCATCTTCTCCCAATCATAGATAAACCAACCAGGTCTTAGCTCATCCTCAAGGTGAAAGAAACATCCTATGAAAGACATCCTCCAGCTGCCCAAATGGCCTCTTTCAACTCTCCTTTATTAACCACTGAACAAGGTGATGTTACAGAAACCCAAATTTACAGAAAGATCACAACCTCAGAAAGTACCATGAAGCTGGAGAAAGAACAGAAGAAGACAACAGAAATCTGATTCCTTTTTTTTTTCCTGAAATACTCAGTACTAAGTGCATTGACTTTAGCTGAGTCATTGAATTTTACCCTCCAATGTTTGTTTTTATATGTCAAACTTGAATAATATGAAATTTCTTTTAGGTTGGATTATTTAGAGGAAATATAACACATTTATAGGCTATTCAAAAATGTTTTATAAAGTTTTGAAACTTGATGGACTACTAATGGTAATATGAATCCAGATGAGTTTGAATTTAAATTAACATGGCTAAGTTATATCAAAATAAAACCCTATCCTATCATATGTAGAAACACAGAAGTTAGATCAGTGAAGGTATGAACATTAGAAATCTAAGATATGTTCATTCAAAATGGAATTGACATATGTTGTCACACAGATACTAATAATGGTGTAAAACGTCTAGTGGGAGATGATCTGAAGGCCAAAATTGTATGGGTAGAAACACTTCTGTTCTTTAAGAAATAAAGTGAAATTTAGGGGGGAATGAAACTGTGTGGTGAGAAAGAGAAAATGGAACTCAAAGACAGAGCCCAAAAACCTACAGAGTTGCAATGGTCTAAAAGATAAGATGTTATCTTTGTGGGGCGTTGTTCTACTGTGCCTCATGTGTGGGACATGAAGAATGAATCTGATCTATGTATGTGTCTTTTCTGAAATAAATTGCTTCCATAAAACAGATTTCAAGCCGGGCGTGGTGGCGCACGCCTTTAATCCCAGGACTCGGGAGGCAGAGGTAGGAGGATCGCCGAGAGTTCGAGGCCACCCTGAGACTACATAGTTAATTCCAGGTCAGCCTGGACCAGAGTGAGACCCTACCTTGCAAAACCAAAAATGCAAAACCAAAAAAAAAAAAAAAAAAAAACAGATTTCAGAGATGAAAGAGCAACCCCATAATTTGTGCAGAAATTAGGCATATGCATTTGCTTTCCCAGAAGGAAGAGCTCACTTCATCATTAGCCACTCTGTTGCAGTACCCAGCATTGCACAGAACCTCTGCTTTAGCCTTCTTCTCTGCATGGAGGATACATTTACATCATCATATCTAAAAAATCAATATATAAGGTGATCATAATATGCTTCCAATATCTTCTTTTGTCCCCAACCACACCCACTCCACTTCACTGAACTCCTTTCCAATAAGACTTATAGTTTGATAACTTTTTTACATAATTTTCTATCATCCATGTCAAAATGATGAGTTCATTTTTATGGTGGTTGTGTGAAAGTAGCAATAGCTTCCACTAGGTCATAATATAATGGTCACTCCATGATCAATATAGTATTCCAATGTACTCTTCCCCATTCTCTCACTCTTACATTCTAGCACCTGCTCTTCCTCAACATTCCAATGTTCCTTGAGACTGGGACAGGATATTTTAGATGCCTCGATTAGCAATGAGCACTCAACCTCACTTATTCTCAGGACTTTGTTGAATTTTGAGTCTTCCCCAATAGTTACTGCCATCTGAAAAAATAACCTTCTCTCATGAAAGGTGTGATTAGCCCTAATACAGGGGGTAAAATGAAAATATTTCAAGAGCAATTTGATAGACACAGCTTCTCCATTTAGGTAGTCAATGGTATTGGCTCCCCCCTAGGGTCTATAATCTTTATAGTTTGTATTTAAATGTTTAGTTATTCATTTGCAAGCAGATTATGAAAAGAGAGAGAGATTGAAAATGGCCATGTATGCCATGATGCCATTGCAAATATACTGCAGATGCATACATTACTTTGTGCATCTGGTTTTATGTAGATACTGGCTAATCAAACTTGGGCCATCAAGCATTGAAAATAATTACCTTGACTATTGATCCATCTCTCCAGCCAAAAAATCATAGGTATTTTAGGCAAGTCTTCAGTAACAGGCATGTACTCTGTTCCAATAAGCAGGTTTGGTTTTTTGAGGCAGGGTCCTGCTGTAGCCCAGGCTGACCTGGAATTCACTATGTGGTCTCGTGGTGGACTTGAATTCATGGCGATCCTCCTACCTCTGCCTCCCAAGTGCTGGGATTAAAGGCGTGTGCCACCACACCCAGTTGGTACCCTCTATTAGAATTCTTCAAATATTTGCATGAAATGTATGCCACCACTTAAACTTTTGTTCTACTATGCAAGTATTTATAGTTTCTCCAAGCATTACTTCTTCTCAACTTCTCTCTTTTTTCTTGACCCATGATCCAGTTGCTCAATATATATAATTATCATTCACTCTGGCATTTTCAAATATAATTTGTTTTTATTGATTCTCATATCCCTCCTATCATCTGTCTCCATACCCCAAATTAACTTCCCTTCTTATATACTACAATTTTTGTTTACTTAATATTTTCAAGGTAAATAAGCAGCTAGTTTCTTTAGAAAAATGTATTCTTCCAAAACATTACACAAGTTTAAAGAATGTTTGATGGTAAGAATAAGAAAGCTTATGAATCAACAGTCCATATTTTGCTATAATCACAGCCCAACAAATACAGTTATGTATTTTAGTTGCATTGGTAACATGGTAAAATATCTACATTTGAATTCTGACTCTTATTTACAATGTGTTACATTATGACCAACATGTATGTTCTATCATATTGAAAAAAGCTATTTCATCGGATACTCAAAAGAAAAGAAGAAAACCAAATAGAATTGTGTCTATGTAGCTGCATCATAAGTAATAAAATATAATGCATGTGTACTGTGGCATTACTGTTTTTTATAATGAAATGGGCTGACACAGAACAAAATGTATCATTTTATAATTATCTAAGTCCAAAGAACATAATATTCTAACAAATTAAATCCCCATGCTAGCCACAGATAGCATTTAGTGAAGGTTTACTATGAACCAGGCAGTGTTCCAGGTGGTTTATCTCATTTGGTGCCAGCAATAGAGGCAATCTACACATTTGCCAAGCCTGTTTCATTTCCCTTTTAGGCACATGGAAAAATTACATCTCCCCATTTCAGCTGTTTACCTGGGTCCATGTGATTAAAGGCTGACTTCTCTAGTCTGGCTCATAACATGTCCTGCATGGTCTAATGATCTGTCTTGTAGTCCAGTGGTTCTTTGCTCCAGTCTGATCCCTGGTGCTAAGCACTGCTAAGAACTGAACATTACATCTCATCCCTCAGTTGGGCTTTTGAATGATGCTGTAGACTGTCTCCTCCCTAGAGTTCCCATGCTGTCCTGGCATGTGCTTTGAGCAAATTATAAATTTCAGTTAGTAAAGATGGAAAGTTTTGGAGCTGTTTATTACCAAAACAAACATTAATCATTGAATCACCTAAGCCCTTTATCTGATGCTGTAAGTAGGAAAGAATTTCTTTAAGATTCAACATACCAACAGCATGGGTTATGAACCTCATTTTCTTCCTGTTATGATTATGTGGATTTTTGCCTTCTTTGTTCATTAATTCCTTAATTTCCTAGAATTTGACTTTTGATTTGTTGATAAATATATACGTGCAAAGCTATTTTGGTGCAAGTGACTGCTTTTTTCTTTTTTTATTTGAGAGAGACAGACAGAGAAAGAGAGAGAGGAAGAGGCAGAGAGAGAGAGAGAGAGAGAGAGAGAGAGAGAGAGAGAGAGAGAGAGAGAGAGAATGGGTGCAGCAGTAGCCTCTCAGCTGCTGTGAACAAACTCCAGATGCATGTGCCCCCTTGTGGCCAAGTACAGCATTGTCCCCTTGTATTAATTTTTTCGTCTGGCTAAATGTGGGACCTGGAGTTGGAATGGGTGTTCTTAGACTTGACAGGCAGGCTCCTTAACCGCTAAGCCATCTCTCCAGCCCCAAGTGACTGATTTTTATGTCAGTTTACCAGATTATAAACAGTAAATGTTGATTTATGGGTACACATTTATATTATCAGGAGTTCATCCTCTTGCATGGTAGTAAAGTGATGCAGCTGGCAGCTCAGCTTGCAGTAAGAGAACAACTACATGTAATCAACTAGACCTCTGCATTCAAAGATGCACTGTGCTCGAGAACAAATTCTGTGTCTCATGAAACTTATGATGATGGACCACAAGGGCTAGTCAGTTACTTCCAGATTATCTAATGAGATCATTGGAGCAGCAAGAGTTTGTCAGCAATAAATCTCATTCCAGTCTCTTCAGTTGTACAGATGATATGAAGTACCTCATGGACCATATGTCCCAGGAGACTGTTAAAAGCCAATGTCTTAACAGAGTTAGCTATAATCAAATTGGCTTTTACATATGATTCGCGAATGGAGGAGTGTGCAACTTTGTGCAAAGTAGTTTTTTTTTTTTTTTTTTACTTTTTACTTGTTGTCATATTTTATACATGCATGTAGTGTATTTGATCATAATCCCCTACTTACATTCTTTACTTCTTTTTTCCCCTCTCCTCATTTCCCTCACACTTAGCCCTTTCTTCATCCCAACTCTTCTTCCTATGAGGGTGGGAGTGTGTGTGTGTGTGTGTGTGTGTGTGTGTGCGCGCAATGGGGGTTGCTTGAAGAAGCATGGGTGGAAGGTTATTTACCAGAGCACAGGCACCTTACCAATGAAAATGTCTCTTGCTCTCCCAGAGGCTTTTCATGGCCAATAACTCCTCAGAACAAAATGGATTTTAAATTGGGCAATAGCAGAATACCAGGTTTTGACATGGCAAAAAAAAAAAAAAAAAAAAAAAAAACAATAGAAAACAATAGAAAAGGATCTGGTTACGCCTGGCGTGGTGGTGCATGCCTTTAATCCCAGCACTCAGGAGGCAGAGATAGGAGGATCGTCATGAGTTCGAGGCCACCCTGAGAATACATAGTTAATTCCAGGTCAGCCTGGGCCAGAGTGAGTCCCTTCCTCTAAAAACAAAAACAAAAACAAAAACAAAAACAAAAACAAAAACAACAAAACAAAAACAAAACAAAAAGATCTGGTTGGTGAACATCAGATTATTTCACCTTACTTTTAACATAAAGTAAATTTCTTATTACCCTGCCTTGGGTGGACCAGAAACTTCTGCTTTGATAAATTCTTGGTTTCTTTAGAGATTTGTTTGCTTCCTTAAAGTCTGAGCTTCATTTTGTGGAAGCATGAGTGCTCCATTTTGTTTGAATGCTTTGTCTGGTATGTTATGACCAGTGCAGGGGTTTAGACAAAACATTGACATATTTTAATTTCTATTTAACAAGTTTAAACAAAAAGAGGTCAGAAAACATATGTCTAAAGAAGGGTGGGTAACATTGCTAACTTTCAATTTCTCAAAACTAGTAAAATTACTGCATATAAAAGATTTAAAAATTATTAATTAAAGAATTAGAATCACATTTAACCCTCAAAAGCAAAGAAAAGCTGGACTTCTTTATTCCTCTTGATGAAATCATCTTGAGTTTCAGCAAGACGAGGCTATTGTACATATTCACAGAACTGTTGCAAGTTGTGCCAGGGTTCTAACCCAGTTCTTTGAACATTAAGCTTCAATCTAGTTGAATAACATATTTTTAGTTGCCTACTACCATTCGTTGGATCCTATCAACTGGTATCAAAAGCACTGTTGTTCAGGATAAAGGCTAAGGGCAGAGGAGAAAGTTAGGATTGGGTGGAAGTCTAGCTTTGCTATTAGCAGGCTATAAAATACTGAGCAGTTCTATCAACCTTCACAAACTTTAATGGTCCTTAGATATCGAGTGGTGTAGGATGGTGGTCGCTAGTATGAACTTCATGCATTAAAGCTCTGTCATGGTGATATCCACATGGCAAATGCTCAGAAATGCAAGTACTAGTATTATACCAGATGGTATCTAATTAAAAACTTTAATGCTAAAACACCAAAGTGTTTTTGTTTCAATAACATATACTTCTCTTTCTGTGGAATTGCTTCATTCACTTAACATAGATTTATAAAACTATACTAAGTTCTATGAAAAATGTACCTATTTTAGACTTACAAATAAAATTAAGATATTCTTCCACTCTCAAATCTTATTGTAGTTACATACCATTAATTACACTTAGCAACATAAGGGGGGGAGGAAAATGGAAAAAAAAATAAGAGTCAATATAGAATATTCCTAATAAATATAAGAATTTTTGTTTATTTGTTTCTTTGGTAGTAAAGAATAATTTGAAACCACAATGAGATGGGACAGCAGATTTCAAAAACCATCTGTAAGGGGGTTGGAAAACATCACTTGTATTTCTACAAGATATACTTTCTCAAACTGAAAATCAGAAACTTGCCTTAAGGTTTTGCAGGAAATGGAAGTTAGAGTGTATCTCCACCTTGAAATCTAGATGGTCTCATACAAGGTAGGAGGCATGCATCAAGACTGGCTTAGATGAACAGAAGCTGATAAAGTAATAAACAGGTAGAAACACATAAAAGATAATCTCTATAAGTAGAAGATAGTGTAGATGAGGGTAAAAAAAAGTGAGAGAGACAGAAAATTTCTATTACAATCTTAGGAGTAATCCTACATATCTCTCAAGAAATCCTTCCAGGTTCATAGGGAGAAAACATGAGAAAGATTTTCCCATGCCTCTAACAGGAAATGGAGAAAATTAATCATTGGAACTAACGCAGACCTCTCACCATGACAAAGTTACAATCTATAGAATTTATTCTATATTTATTGGATAATATCATATTCAATTTATAGAAAACTAAAAACAAAACAAAAAAAATTCCCAGCCAGGCATGGTGGTACACACCTGCAATCTCAGCACTTGGGAGGCAGAGGTCAGAGGATTGCCACGAATTCAAGGCCACTTTGAGACTACATAGTGAATTCTGGGCTACAGTGTGATCCTACCTCAAAAAAAGCAAGTGGAAAAAAAAAAAAAAAAAAACAGCAGACAAGGAAAATAACACTGTTCCTGTACAGTGAATGGGACAAGAATCCCAGAAACTTCATTTCTTATCAGATCCCATGTGTGCAGAAGAGAAGGGAGTGAAATATTTGATTTTTAAATCAACTTAAAGTGATATAGTTAATTCAATTCTTCATTAAAAGTGAAGGAGAGGGGCTGGAGAGAGAGGGCTCAGTGGTTAAAGCAAGCTGAAAGCCTAACAACTCAGGTTCATTCCCAAGTATCCACTTAAAGCCAGATGCACAAGTGGCTCATGCATTTTGAGTTTGTTTGCAGTGGCTAGAGGCCCTAGTGTGCCCATTCTTTCTCTGTCTCACTCTGGCTGCAAATAAATAAAATATTTTCAAAATAAAAATGTGAAGGAGAAAGTTATTTCTGATACACATAAATTGAGAGAGAACTATCAACAAAGCATAAATCATACTTCAAAAAAAGTTAAAATAAATTCCTTAGAGAGAAAGAAAATTGCATGTCATGTACTTGGCACTACATAATGAAAGGAAGAGAATCAGAGAAGAAATCGATGAAAGCAAAACCTGAACTGAGAGAAACTAAGGAACCACAATGTAATCAATGAGCTACAACCACAGCAAAAATCACAATTGTGCAAACACACCTAAGGGACAAATGAGCTACATGAAAGAACCTCAAAGGGCAATGCTGGAAAATCATGCACAAGCAATCAAATAAAGTGATAGATTATAGATTATAGTCCGCATATAAAATGATTATTCTTAAACTCACATTAGCATAAATAAGTAGCGGAATATACAACTAACCTGATGATAATAGGAAAATCTCCTAGACATAAATATTAAAAATAATGTATCACACATCTCACATTTAAGACAACTCTTTCATTATTGGATTGACATGAATGCATTTCTTTCAAAGAATGCAGTATTTAAAGTGGAGAATTAAAAAAATTAAAAATTAAAAAGTGGAGAATAATAACTTTGTCATTTAGAATCATTTTAGTCACATGACTGCCATTGCCAGCAAGAGTACTAATGCACCCTGATGATGTGTACTGATGTCGATACTGTGAGGGGTATAATGATGTACCCCTGTTGTCTTTTATTACAAGCTCATATTTAACATATATTCATGAAACCTATTTTATTCAATATAGAAAACATCAGGAAAATCCCAAATAAGGAACACTCTAAAAAATACATGAGCAGTATTCAACATCAACAAGGTCAAAAACAAAGAATGTTAGAGATGGAGTCACTGCCAAGAATTCTGTAAGGAGATTTATTAAGGGAAATACCATGATTAAATGTAATGTAAAAGCCTGAACTGGATCTCAAAACACATATACAAAAGTAGACTCGGGGTAAAGATTAAAGAAATCCATAAGTGTGGTGTATATTTAACTTGAAGTAAAAACAATGAGATACCCTTAATTACTCATTGGTGAAGATAAAATGAAACAATAATAAGTATTGACAATAATGTCAATCGACTCACAATCTGTGAGATGCAAGGTGGTGCAGGCATCTTATAAATTGATTTAGCTTTTTTGTCTTTTTGTAAGGCAGGCTCTCATGTAGCCCAGGCTAGCCTGAAACTTGCTACATAGCTGAGGATGACCTTAAATTGTTAATCCTTCTGCCTTCAAATTAAAAGTGTTAAAATAACACTTATGTGCCATTATGCCTAGGTGCTTTCTACTTTCTTTAAAAATAAAAAAAAGCATTACTATGATAAGACATGGCTACTCAAATTTTGCATATTCATATCAACTAAATAAAAATGTATATCCATACAAATATAAATATGCAAGCTTAGATTAACAGCTGTATTTAGAATGACCCAAAAATTTGGACACAACCACAATGTTCCTTTACACATGATTAAAGAAACACTGTGTGGTATATTTCTATAAGAGTACATCCTTGAAATATGAACAAAAATAACAGATATGGAACCATTTTCATTTGGGTCCAGTTTTTTGTCCCCCCACCCACCCATCCTTTCCCTACCCTCCCACCCAACCATCCCTATTGTCCAGTCCTCAAGATGTTTAGTAAGTGTGTCAGCATCTTGGGAAAATACAAATTAGAAGCCACAGATGAGTGAGACCAGGGAATGCTTATCTTTCCGTGATTGGGTGAGTTCACTAAGAATGATCTGTTCCAAGTTTGACCATTTTTCTTCAAATAGCTTTGTGTCATTTTTCCTTATTGCTGTGTAGAATTCCATTGTGTAGATATACCACATCTTATTTATCCATTCATGTAATGATGGACATCTGGGTTGATTCCAGCTCTTAGCTATTATAAATCGAGCAGCTATAAACATGGTTGAGCAAATATCTCTGAACTGAGGCTTGGAGCTTTTAGGGTAAATGCCCAGTAAGGGGATAACTGGGTCTGTTGATAGGTCTACAGTCATCCTTTTTAGGAGTCTCCATATTGATTTCACAGTGGTTGTACCAGCTTACATTCCCACCAATAGTGAATGAGGGTTCTGATTTCTCCACATCCTCAGCAGCATTTATTGTCATTAGATTTTTAAATTTTTGCTGTCCTTACTGGGGTAAGGTGGAGTCTTGTAGCTGTTTTAATTTGCATTTCCCTGATGATTAGGGATGTTGAACATTTTCTTAAGTGTGTGTTTTCCATTTGTATTTCTTCCTCTGAGAACACCCTTGCAGTTCTCTGCCCCATTTTCTGAGTGGGTTGTTTGATTTTTTTATTGTTTAGGTTTTTGAGTTCTTTGTAGATTTTAGAAATTAGGCCCCTGTCTGATGTGTATCCAGCAAAATTTTTCTCCCATACCATGGGTAATCTATTGACTTTGTTTGTTGTATGTTTGTCAGTGAAAAGGCTTTTCAACTTAATGAGATCCCAATGGTTGAGTGATGTGATTGTTTAATTTCCTGAGCTACTGGGGTATGAAGGACATACTAAAAGGTTGAACCTGCATCAGGTGCACCTGAACACCTGAATCACCAGGGATGGGAGAGGGTAGGATGAAGACTAATTTCAATATTGTCCTGTTTCTATCTGTATCACTCCCTCTTCTCTCTCTTCTCTCTTTCTCTTTCATATCACCTGTGTTTTTTCTTCCTTCTCCATTGGCACTGACCTATAACTCCCAATACCAGTATGTGGTTATCATCCACAATGAGCTGTTGATCAGTGAGACCTACAAGTTTTCCCAAAAGAAGATCAATTTCTGTCAGAGTACTTGATGACTCACCAAAGGTTATTGGTAAGACCCTACTGCTGAAGACATCATATGCTGTTCAGAAGGAACATGGAGAGACCTGGCTAGAATCTGGAACAGAGTCAGTTCACAGACAGTTAGCTTGTCTAGTGACAGAAGGCACTAAATAAGTGACTGGGGGAAAATGACCAACATCTGTCTAAGCAACTCGTGGTCTAAGCTACTCAGCAACAAACAAACTGACGTGATGCTCACACAAGTGAAGTAGTAGCACACAGCCATGGAGGGTTATCAACTGCTCTAGATTTGGCTAACGGATCCACTCAGTGGAATGGAACCCGTACCTGGAAACAGGAAACAAGACAGAACCACCCAAAAATGAGCCCACTCTCCAATACCAAGCTCCCACCAATAGTGGGATACAAGATAGCCTATACCTATTAAATTCTCTCTAAAATAATAATTGTTATCCTTGTATCTTGCACTGACCTCACTCTCCATTGGAGAATCTGCTTCTATCTTTTAGATGAACACAGGTCCTGAGGATAGAATCAGCCCATCGCACCTCAAAAGGGCACCAGATGAAGACATTGAGTTACAGGGTAAATGAGCAAGAATGCTGTCTTATTGGTGAACCTGGTACTAGCACAAGGGTGAAGGAGACAGACACAAAGAACTCTCAAGCTCTACCAAATCAGACATCCAGCGATACAGAGACTCACAAGCCTCATCGCAGAAATAGACTTAAAATGAACCCAATACAGCTCAGGGAAACTCGCGGAAGAGTGGGTAGAAAGATTGTTAAAGCCATGAGTTGGGTCATTATACTCAGAGTCATTGCCTCTCCCACATAAGTGATGGATACCCACATAAGGCAAGACCCACATTACCTATGGGGGGAGGACAGGGAGAAGGCTAACGATGGTACCATCATGGCTGTATATATACTATATACATAACTAATAAAAATATTTAAAAACACAAAAAAACAGATATACAACAAGGACAAATATAAGAAACATTATTAAAGAAGGCAGACAAAAACACAAGTATAAAGATCATGATTTCATTTATATGAAAATCTGGAAATGCAAATGATTCCAAAATGTATATCAGATTAGTGTTTTTCTGAGAATGGAAAAACAGATAGATGATCTACAAATGATCTACAAAGTACATGGAATATATGTGGAGGCAATAGTGAGATATTCCATGTGACTGGGGTGAAGGTTTCTCAGATAGATATAGTCATGCTTACATACATACATATATACATACACACATACAAACATACATGTGAATTTTAACAATAATTAAATTAGCAATTATTATAATAAAATATATCCAATCCATCTTAGTCATCATGAAATGAAATAGTAAAATGATGCAATATTTATTCATCCAGCAGGTTATGACAGTGGTGCTCCTTTTAATGTGAGTTTCCAGAGCATGGTAACCCCACACTGTTACTGCCTGGTGTTTCTCCCTCAGCCCTATGTCTCTGATATTTCTACCAACAAAGCCTGACCTGGGATAAGAGTCACTAGAGTCCATGTTATTCACACCTGGAAACTTGCTTTAATTGTGAAAATCAGCAGTGACATCAATCTGTCAGTATGAATGGCAGAACACTGTTAGCTTAGAAAAGCCCATTTATGCAGTGAACTCACCCAATCACAAAAAGACAATCAATGCATGGTTTCACTAATCTGTAGCTCCTAACCTTGACCTATCCAAGATGCTGACATACCTAATAGGCATCTCAAGGGCTAGACAAATAGGCAGGATGGGGCTGGATGGGGCTGGACGGGAGTAAGCGGGGGTGGAGACACAAAACCGGACCCAAATGGAGCTGGTACCACAAAAATCCTCTATCCTGAAAGACAGACTAACAGGTTGAACCTCCATCAGGTCCTTAGAGGGAACAACTGAATAAAAGAGCCCAGGGGAGGGTAAGATGAAGACTAACCTTAATTTTCTATTGTCTCTCTCCCTCTCTCTTTCTCTTTTACATTACCTAAATTTTTCTTCCTTCTTTTCCCTTGGCACTGGCCTGTAACTCCCAGGATGCAGTTAACATCCACAATGAGCTGTTGATCAGAGAAACCTACAAGGTTTCCCAAAAGAAGACAGACTTCTGTCTGAGAACTTGATTACCCACCAAAGATTAATGGTAAGAGCCTACTGCCAAAGATACAATATGCTGTAGGCATGGAACATGGAGAGACCTGGTGATAATGGGGAAGAGAGCCAGTCCTCAGATAGTTAGCTTGTCTCATGCCAGAAGTTGCTACATGAACTACTGGGGGAAAATGGCCAACATCTGTCCAAGCTACTCAAGGTCTAAGCTATTCACCAGCAAACAACCTGACATGATGCTCACCCAAGTGCAATAGTGGCACACAGCCATGGTGGGTAACCAACTGCTCTTGGATTGGCTAACAGATCCACTCAATGGAAAGGAGCCCATAGTTGGAACTGGGAAACAAGTCAGAATCATATCGAAAAAATGAGTTCGCTCTCCAATATCAAGCTCCCACCAATCTTGGGCTATGAGAGAGCCTACACCTATTAAATTCTCTCTAAACAAATAATGGTTATCACATTTATTCAGGACTGATTTCACTCTTCATTGGAGAATCTGCTTCTCTTTTCAGATGGATGCAGAACCTGAGGAGATATTCAGCACATTGTGCCTCACCAGAGCCCCAGCTGAAAGCATAAAGTAATTGGGGAAATGAACAAGAGTGTTGCTTTCTTGGTAAACCTGGTATCAGCACAAGGGTGATAGACACCGAGAACACTAAACTCCTATCAAACCAGAGATCCAGAGACACAGAGGCTTCCAAGACCTCATCACTGAAGTAGACCTAAACAAACCAGCATGGCTCAGGGAAATGCACAGAAGAGGGGACGGAAAGATTGTTAGAGCCACAAGGTAGGACATTACACAAAGAGACATTGCTTCTTCCCTATAACTGGTGGCTACTCCCACAATGCACAATCCACAATCCCCATGGGGATAACTGGCATCCCCAATGTGTAGGGTCTCTGAGGAGTGGGGGAAGACATGGATGAGGGTAAGGATGGTACCAACATGTGCTGTTTACACACTGAGTATGTACATAACTAATAAATAAAAAATATTTAATAAAAAATGTATGGCACAATACAGGCCTGGTCCTAGCCAGAGCACATGGCAGAAGAAACCAGGAAGTGGCTTCTGTGAACATGGCGTTCTGTGCAGGCTTGGCGTGACAACAGCTACAGTCCCATGCTTGCAAGAAACCTGCTACGAGATGACCTGTCCAGAGACAGGCTGTCATTGGTCACAAAAAGGGAACCACCCCATACAATGATTGGCCAGCCAAGCCCCTTAAAACCCATCTGCACTTCCTCAATAAACAAGTTTGTGGCAGCTCGCCCTCTGCTGCTTCCACCCAACTCCTGGAGTCTGTGTCGTGACTCCGCGCCTCTCACCCTGTCTCTCCTGGGCTGGTCCTAGAGGAGACCACAACAAAAATGGGCTTGTGAATATGGCTCATGGCTGCAGATTTCCCTAATGCTTACAAGGACAAATATCTACCACAAAAAAATCAGAAGAAGAAACTGCTGTTAATCATAATTTCTTGGCCTATCTTAGCTCTAAATAATTTAATTATGTAAAATAAATAATATACATATATAATTCTTATTTGAATTGCTTAAAGTTGGAAATATTCATATTTTTAAATTTTCTCCAGTTTTCCAATATTTGTATGTACACAATGAGATATTTTGGTGTTTTCCCCAAGTATAAGCATAATATTGATTTATATTTCATATATGAATTCTACATATAGCTTGAGAATGGTTTTAAAAAATATTTAATAATTTTATACTTAGAATTTTCATGTCAAAACCCAAACAGTTTCAGTGTTGTACATCAATCTTAATAATTTACTAAACATGTCACTCACTGAAAGATATCTGATATCTTTATTTCTTTTTTTTTTCTTTATTAGTTATGTGAATCTGGATTTACATGGGTGCTAGGATATGGAACCTGGATCCTTTGGCTTTGCAGGCAAGCACCTTAACAGCTAAGCTATCTCTCCAGCCCAGTATTTGTTGATTTTTATAAGACAGATAGTACACAGAAAATAAAAAAGAATTAAATTATTGACAAAAAAATCTATACTACTCAAAGAGAGCTACAGATTCCACATAATCACCATGAAACCCTATTTTTTCTCACAGCAAAAAAGCAAACATAAATCCAAATGTAATCATGAAAAGACTGGTTTGAGTAAGTCTATTCCCATTCTAAAATTCTGATGTTGATAATTTCAGAGTTTTGGGGGTGAGACTTCTATCAAGTAGCTAGGACATGAAGAGTCTTCTGTGATGAAGACCTTTTAAAAGAGGCTTCACATAATTGGAAGGCACTCTCCCACACCTTGATCTTAGCGTTGCCAGCTCTAGCATTTAATTCTGCATCTTAAAATAAAAATAAGTTTCAGAGTTTGGAACTTTCCAAATTTCAAACTTGAATGAACAATTTCTGTACTGCAAAATTAAGGTTCAATGAGAATGTGGAAACATCTAGATATTTCAAACACAATGGAGTTTAAAAGGAGAAGGAAAGTGTTAGAAAAGGCCAGGGAAGATGCTCCTACTCTGTATTTGAGGAAATACACAATTCTTAAATGATTTCTGATAAGCATATCAGCTGTTTATAACACTGGTATAAGTTATTTACAATGGGATAGATGTAAACAAAATGTCAGCTTTCTTCACTGAAGGCATTGCAACCCCTACTGCAAGCCTGTGTAATGTCTTTTAATTTCTGACCTTCCAAATATATGACCAGCACCTCTTACTGATAAACATAAACAAGACTGCTCTGATAAAGGAGTCTTGGAAAATTGTTTTTAAACCTTGAGGTGTTCAAATACAAGAAGCATTCTAATACACTCACATGAGAATGGGTAATCTAGTGCAGATGACATTTACTGTGATAAAGAATATCCAGTCTTCTAGAAATAAAGCAAAACAACTAATGAACTGTTTCTCAATGTAGTAGACAGTTTCAGGTTCACTGAGATGAGCTTCCAAACCATGCATGTTATGGAGAAAGGGATTTATTGATGCTTATAGATCCACAGGAAGTTCCATAATGGCAGAAGAAGCTGTCCTACTTTCACAGGTCTAAGCAGAGAGAGAGACAGAAAGAGAGAAAGAGAGAGAGAGAGGAGAGAGAAAGAGAGAAACACAAGCCCAAAAGACAAAAGACAAAAACCATACAGCACATTTCTGAAATCCAGAAGGAACTTAGTCATCTTGCATACATTTAGATTGGAATCTCAAATCCATCACCACATCTTAGGGCTGGACCCTAAGATCCACCTCCTCCATCCAAGTGGCTGCAGATCTGAACTACAAACTAATAAAACACTGAATATATTGGTGGTCATGTATTCAAGCTACAACATTCGGTGCTGTCCCCCAATAGATTCAAAACCATCACACAGTGTATATTGTATTCAGTCCAATTTCAAAGGACTCCACAGTCTTTACCAACTTAAGAAAGTTCCAAAGTCCCAAGAATCCACTGAGATTTAAGATTGTCTCCTAGATATTAGTCTTGTAAAATCAAACAAGTTATGTACTTTCAACATATAAAGGCACAGAGTAAAAATTTTCAATGGTATAAGGCATAGCAAGGAGAGACTAAAACAATTCAAACTCAACCACCATCAAACTTCTGAAATTCAGGTCCAATATAACCAGAGACTGACAGTCTCCAGATTTTCCAATTCTGCCCCTCCAGCTGGCAAAGTATCCAGAGAACACTTCCATCCCTAGCTAACAACCTCCATGGTAGCCCGTTCACAGTCCTGGTATATCCCAAACATCTTCAGGATTCCATGAAAACCACAGTCCATCTTCCAAAGGCTCTTCTAGCCTATCAGGGTCATCATGCCCTACTTTATTTCACATCTCATCAGTGACTCCTGGAACCATTTGTGCACTTCTTGACCCACTCCCTGCATTTTTCATGCTTCCAAAACTAAAACTAGGTGTGCAGGACACTCTGTATTCTTAATTCAGGAATAAAATAAATGATAACCTTGAAAATAAGGTTCCTTCTCCAGTCAACACTTTCCCAAAAGAGTTTGCATTACTATCATAGTCTTTCCTCAGGCATCCTCTCTATTGTTTTAATGTAAAGCAGTTGGGCCATCTTCCTTATGATTGCTAATGTGTTAATAACAGCAGCTTCAGTAACCTAAAACCAGTCTCAGTGCTGGTAATTTAACTTGCTTGAGGTTTTCCAACTTAAAACCTTAAATCTTTCTGTCCAATATCTTTAGCTAAGCACACCAGTCCATTACAAATTTAACCTTGATCAAACTCTCTGGGCCTGAGGAGAAGAACACAGCCATCCCTTTTGTCAGTAGCCCAGTTTCAACCAAGTCCTCTGCAGTCTTTCCTTCCCCTTAGAAAGCTCATAAGCCAAGCCTCAAAGTTCAACACTGTCTGCACTTAGCATTCTCAAACTCTCATCAGAATAGTCCATCACTCCAGAAGGCATCTTCAGTTGCAAGCACCAATTCCATGCCTGTTGTTCCAAAACAGTAGTTCCAAAAGACCAAAATCCACATGGTCAGGTTAATCTCACCCCACATTCTGGTACCAATTTCTGTAGTAGACAGCTTCAGGTTCACTGAGATGAACTTCCAAACCAGGCACAGTTAGGGAGGAAGGGATTTATTGAAGCACACAGGTCCAGGGGAAGTTCCATAGTGGTAGAAGAAGCTGGCCTGCTTTCACAGGTCCCAGCAAAGAGAGAGAAGAAAAAAAAAAAAAAAAACCACACAACACACTTCAGGAACTCCAAGAGGAACTCAAGCACTTTGCCTATCTTTAGATTGGAATCTCAAATTCACCACCTCCTCTAGCCAGGTGGCTGAGGATCCAAACTACAAACTAATAAACCACTGGATATATTAGGGGGCATCTATTCAAACTATCACACTAAATATTCACACAATTAACAAATGAATGTGATCAATGCAATTTAAAGTTACTAGTGTCACCTTTACTGAAGAAATGGAACCAGCCAGCAGTCTTGAAATATATGCAAAAATATTTAGGAAAGAAAAACTAAGTAGAAAGCTCATTTGGCCTTAGCTGTGTAACAAACTATCCCACGTCTGGGACTTTAAATGAGAAATGCTTATTTTTCACACCGTTCTGCCAACAATCTTGTGTAGGCTCAGCTGAAATGTTGTTCTGGTCTCCTTAGAGCACATTAACACACCTCTGGTGTCTGCCATGTGTCTGTAGGCAAGGTTTTTTCAGAGGTCTTCAGCAATCATGGTTCAACTTAAACCCATGTCACTTCTCATCCTCCACCCTGCCAGACTTTGCTGATCCCACAGAAACATGCTGGGCTTCTGAGAAAGAAGAAATATAGAAGGTCTGAGTAGGTTATGAGACTCTGATCATATAAAATCCATAGCAAATTATTGACCAAAATCAGTCATCTGTGCCAATGTGACTTAAGGAGTAGAGGAACCCAGTTGAATTTCAGGTGGAGATGGAAAAAGCCTGAAGAATCATGCAGACACATTTTCATAGTGTAAACTAGTCCAGTCTGCTAATTAAGTCAGCCAGTATTCAAAAACTGCACAGACAGGAATGCTGCTGGGATATTGGAGGGCCATGAAATGTGGGAAACTAATTATGTGACCGATCTGACTCTTACATGTGCAGCAGCATTCAATTGATAGGATCCTGTTCCCCAAACATTAGATGTAGAATGGTGTAAAGATCATCTTTCTCAATGATGGGGATTTTTAGAGAACAAACATTTCATAGACAAATATTAAGTACATTTCTCAAGATATTATGCTCACCAAATATGTATTGATGGGACTGAAAATCTAATATATTTAGTAGTCTATGTACTGTAATACTAAGAAAAATCATTTCAATTAACCTTGACTATTTAGATTTGTAAGACTAATATTCAGAGATCTGTTTGTATATGTGTATATGCATGCAAAAAACACATTCTCAGAGTCTACATACACATGGACATACACATGTTCAGATGCCTAGTAGTAAAAGAGAAATACAAGTTCCATTTTTCAAGGCCCTCTGCCCAATTTTAATTTGTTGCACCTCCTAATTTCTTTTATATTGTGGGCAGAAGTTATTCCCAGAGCTAATTCATACATACACTGTTGAACACACACCATCTGTTTATGAAACTGTAGGAACAACAGTGAAATAAGCTTGTAATACATAGGTCTACTGCTTTTCATCAGTAAAATAAATAAATCAATGTTTTCATGAAGATATCTCTTCCTGATATTGAAAGACATGCTAGGTACTACTTTATAACAACCTCATCAATGTATTTTCAAGAGTCTTTATTGATTTACAGTGAAAAATACTGAGTATTAAACTAAAAATATTCATAAATAAGAGTAAAGACATAAATTATTCTTGAGGATATTGCAAAACTGATAGTTTATGTAATGTAAGGTTACTGATTCAAACAGACATAGTTTTCAAAATCATTACCTCGATCTTAAATTTTTATAATAATTGATAGTTGATTTGACATTTAGAACTCCAGTTTTCTCAGCTTTAAAAACAAGGAGATGAGTGAGAATAATACTTCCATATTAAGAGAAGATTATAATCCTCACTAGAAGTGAAATACCTGAAATGTTCAATGCAAAGTGCAGTACAGAGAAAATAGTAAATGGTAGCCAATTTTGTATAATTAAACTCATAAAATTTGAGTAAAATGTTATAACCAAATCATCACAGTTGCTATCATTTAAAATTAACTGGCATGAGTAAATAGAGATTGATATTAGCATCAAGTAAAAGTGTAGGTCAACATGTAAAACACCTCCTATTATTGGGCTAGGTATTGTACATGACCATCCTTGTGCATTGTTTTATAAGGAATCTTTATTATTTCCAGTTTATCAATGGGTAAACAGACTCAGAGAAAGGGAAAAATTACCTATAGTCTTCAGATATGAACTAGGACAATTGTCTAACTTAAAAATCTTTAATAGGAAAAATATGGTAGATGTAACATTTGGTTTTATTTACCCATCCATTTTTTGTGTCTTTCTGTCATATTTAATGTAAATAACCAGAAGCTGTCTATATTTGTATTTCTACTATTAGCTCCACTGAGTGTTGGGTTATATAATGTTCAATAAAAAATATGCTTGTTGAATTCCCTGCTTAGACTGACAAAGAATGCATGAGGTCAAAAAACTTGAGCTTTTGTAATTTTTTCCCATGACAGAGGCCAAACATTGATGAGTTAAGTAATAATGAAAAATGTCAGGGATATACTAGAGGCAAAAAAGAATGACCTTGGGATCAGTGTCCTAAATATCAAATTTCTTGTGCCACTCCATGAGTGAAAGGAAAATATTTAACAGCTGCAATGTCCCAGAAATAAAAACAAATTATATTACAATGTATGGAGGAGAAAAGAAGGATCATGAATATTGCTTTCTGGAATTCTTCCTCCAGGAAGACTTGCTCTGTACCTGTTGCTATAGGAACTATAAAGAATAATCAACTGCTTCAATATATTTTATCTCATTTTTTTTATTTCTTCATCTTTAAAATTGATGAATTGGTGAAACCAAGGCTTTCATGTATCAGGACTGATCTGAATATACTTATGTCTCTAATTTTTTTTTTTTTTTTTGGTTTTGTAGGTAGGGTATCACTCTGGTCCAGGCTGACCCGGAGTTAACTATGTAGTCTCAGCGTGGCCTTGAACTCTCGGCGATCCTCCTACCTCTGCCTTCCGAGTGCTGGAATTAAACGTGTGCGCCACCACGCCCAACTCTAAAATATTTTAATTTATGACAAAATAGTTTATAGACTTAAAAAGAGTGAGGATTCAAATTAGCAGCAGCTGATTCAAACTTTTGTGAGCAAATTCACTTTAATACCCATTTTTAGCTTATTTGTCTGAGTATTGGATTTAGGGTAAGAAGACAAGGATTATGAAGTTATTGTTCATATCATTTATATTTTCTATTTGCATTTTCTTGGCTATTTCTTGTTATAATAATGACTAATTCCTTTACTTATTTATCTGTGTGTATATGCATTACAAATGTATGGTGCAACAGGGTGTCTTGCTGCTGCAAACAAATGAATGCTCATCCAGGTTTACGTAAGGGACTGGGGAGTTGAATCTGGTCTGGCAGGCTTTGTAAGCAAGTGCTTTTAACTAAAAACTGAGCCATCTCCCCAGTCCTTATAAACATACTTATATACATTATAATTCCACTGCTTGGTTGCTCAGTGAAGAAATCTCCAACCACAGAATACATTGATAGAAATTTAATATTTTATAGGTAGCAACTGCCTTAAGTGTTTCTGCCATCTTTACTATTATGAATCTCCACAAAGAAAAAGAGAAGAAAAGAAGTAGTTTGTGACTACTCAGTACTACAAGCAAGGAAGGTGACATACTTAAATGTTCCTCTACCCTCTACCTCTGTCCCGTTAACCCATCCATCAGTGCTTAAAGAACCTCTGCATGTCTGCAACCCCTCCTTCCCTGCTCTAGTCCCCGTGAACTTTCAACAAGATCTTCAAATTCTCCTTTCCCATATGTCACTTCACTAAGTTGCATGCAGAATGATCATTTGAAGAACATATGAAAATTACCATGATTTCAAGGAACAGGACATCTCCTTAGCCTAGCATTGTTATACAGATTCTCATAGTCTGACCCTTTCTCATTTCATCGCTTTACTTCTCAGTGTTCTCTATTTTTTGCCTGTACCGAACTCCCTGTTCTATGAACTCCCCATGTTTCCCCTTCTTATATTGTCCTTCTTTCTAATACCTTTTTTTTTCTTACTACTATTACAGTAAATGCCACATCTTGGTATAATTTGTTGATCTGCAGAGCAGTGAAAAAAAAAAAAAAACCTCTGTCTTATTTTTCTATATCTTCCCCATACCCTTTATCATATATATATATATATATATATATATATATATATATATATATATATATTAAATTTCTATTCTTTTTTAAATATATTACTTATTTGAGAGAGAAAATGGGTGTGCCAGGGCACTGAGCAACTGAAAACAAACTCCAGATGCATGTGCCTCCTTGTGTATCTGGCTTACGTTGGTCCTAGAAAATGGAACCAGGGTCCTTTGGCTTTGCAGGCAAATGCCTTAACTGCTAAGCCATCTCTCTAGCCCTTTGTAAAATTTCTAAATATTTCAAACTTTTAAAATGTCTGCTAAGAGAAAAATATTGATTAATATACCAGTTAATTTTTATCGTAATTGTATTTATTTAGTTAGTTAGTTTTAGTTTTTCTTTTGTTTTATATATTTCCTTTTCCCCCTTTTTATTGACCCTTTTTTTAATTGTCGACAATATCCCATGGTACTTCCCTCCCTCCCCCCATTTCCCCTTTGAAACTTCACTCTCCATCATATCCCCTCCCCCTCCCAATCAGTCTCTCTTTTCAGTTTGATGTCATGATCTTTTCCTCCTATTACAATGGTCTTATGTAGGTAGTGTCAGGCACTGTGATGTCATGTATATCTAGGCAGTTAATTTTGTGAGAGTTTTATTTTTTTAAAAATCACAAGAATATTGTATCCTACAGGCTTAAATATCTTAATTTTATATGTAAAACTTTAGAATGCTTCCTGAGTTTATATCCTACATTGCCTCTTGGGATGGCTCCATTTGTTCCCAAGAAAGTTCCCCAGCAGGTATGCCTTGTCCTGGCATCTCCAACATCCTCTAGCCCTTTATCACATCACATAGCTGCAATCATTGTCCCATCTGTGACTGCCTATAGGGAATCTGACCCTATCACTAGTTACCTGGCCTCACAAGCTTTCCTAGAAAATCTGAATGGAAGCTTTCATGGCCTCCTAAGCCTTCCATTTTGCATATGGGCAAAGCCAGCATCCTAAGGATGATACCAGAGTTTCTTCTAGCTTGATCAGTAATGATGCTCCGTAGGCTATATTAGCCTTTGGGTTATTGGGTAGTGGAACAAGTGAAATTAATTATGGGACACATTTTACTAGGTGGCCCTGTATAAGGAAGTTTAGGTAGAGTGCTCCAGAAGCACTCTTTCTTATGCAAAAGTCAAAGGAATTCACTCCATACACTTGGGCCTCCCCACCGTTAGATAGATCTGGCCAATTATTGAAATATCCTTAGGTTTCTTTCCCAAGGCAAAGTGTTTGGTCATTTTCAGTGGGGCTAATGTCTTCAGAAATCATCATTTCCCTAGCTCCAAACACATAGCATTTTTCTGATAGAAATCAAAACTTTTCCATGTCTTTCTTATTTTGCTTTTTCCTCCCAATTCTCACTGTAATAATGTCTAGAAGTAGCTACAATAGCTATGCCACAGTTAGAAATTTGAATTGCCTTAAAATTTCTCCCACAAAATTACTTTAGTTTGTTGTCTTAAACCATTTTATGTGTAGCTTTAATCCTGTTTTATATGATGACTGTACTAATTTACATGATCAACCATGCATTGGGGTTCCCATCTATTTTTTTTTCTTTTTGATAATACTCCTACATAGAAGTAGGTCGTATCTCATGGTGATTTGCATTTAATTACCTCAGTGATTAATAACATTGAAAAATTTTCTAAAGCTATTACCCATTTGACTGTAGTCATTTGAGAAATCTGTACTTGGGTCTATTGCCCATTTTTAATTGGATCATTATTTTTGTTATTATTTGCTGTTGACTTGCTTGAGCTCTTTATATGTTCTTATATTAACCCCTTGTCAAATGCATAATTTACAAATATTTCTTACCTTCTATATGGTGTTTCCCTTTTGTTAAGTTTTACTTCTTTTGTTTTTTAGTTATTTCATTCACAATTACCCATTTTACTTTTGTTTTTTGGACTTTAGTGGCCTCTTAAAAGTCCCTGTCTACATCAGTGAATTGATTTTTCTCTATGTTATTTTTTAAGAGTTTCATAATTTTGAGTCTTATACTTAAATCTTTGATCCTTTCTTAGTTTTATTTTTATTTATTTTACAGAGAAAGAGGGAGAGAGAGAGACAGAGAGAATGGCTTCACCAGGACCTCCAGCCATGCAAACAAACTCCAGATGTGTGCACCCCCTTGTGCATCTGGCTAACATGGGTCCTGGGGAATCGAACCTGGGTCCTTTGGCTTTGCAGGTAAACACCTTAACCACCAAACCATCCCTCCAGCCCTCTTAGTTGATTTTTATTTTATTCATTGTAATTATTATTGTTTTGTTTTATTTGAGGTACTCTTTCTTACCCAAGGTGACCTAGAACACACAAAGTAGCCTCAGACTGGCCTCAAACTCATGTAGCACTCCTATCTCAGTCTCTTGCATGCTGGCATTACAAGTGTGTACTAGCATGCCCTGCTTAGTTGATTTTCCTATGGTAAGGAATAAGGATGTATTTTTATTCCTCTCAATAAAGAAACTCAATTTCCCAGCATAATTAAGTAAAAAGACCATGCTTTCCACAATGTATATTCTTAACATCTTTCCCAAAACTAAAACTAAATTAACTCTAGCTGTATGGGAGAACATCATTTTTTTATTTTATTTTATTTTATTTTATTTTATTTTATTTTATTTATTTGAGAGAGAGATAGAAAGAGTAAGGGGGAAAATGGGCATGCCAGGGCCTTCAGCCACTGTAAACAAACTCCAGACACATGCACCACCTTGTACATCTGGCTTATGTGGGTCCTGGGGAATCGAAGCTGGGTCCTTTGGCTTTGCAGGCAAATGCCTTAACCACTAATGCCATATATTCAGCCCAATACCACTTTTATTTTTCAACACCACCTTTTCTATCCCTTGATTCGTTTGCCCTTGAAATTGAATGAATGACATTATATGAACAATATTTGACCACATATTTTATTGGTTAAACCTTCCTTTTTAAATGAGATGTAGGATCTATTTACATATAAAAGAAACTGATAATTGCATATGACATGAAAACTAACATTTCTGGCTCTAGTTGATCAAGGTAAGAAGGAATACTAAAGCTTTTCTACGTGAAGCAAAAATAGGAATGAAACTATCCCTTTCATTTTCCTTCAGTGAACTCAGTCTTTATTTCTGACCTCTCAGGTTTGAGGTATTTCCACTTCACAAGATATAAGATTATGAGTTAATTTATAAGAACATAGAGAGTTGGGTTAATTGAAAGATATAATTACCAGGTTTTGAAGGCAAATGGATTTGTTAATTTAACAGACACTCTGTTGACTTAACTGTCCTCATTTTAATTTTTTTATGATACATCAAGAAAGAGGACATGAGAGTGACTAATCCTGGATTTTCAGAGACTTACAATTCCACCCCAGTGGCAAGCAATCTTCCAGAAGTGGAAGGGTAACTTGTTTCCTCCTGCTAAAAACTTGATGCTTTGAAATTGTAATAATCCTCCACTGTCCCATGACACTCCATAAAGCACTTCATAATCTGGCCTTTGTCTATGTCTTCTGTCTCAACTTGTTATGCAACTCCTAATTTCCATAGAGTTTGCTTGAGATACTTTGAAGGCATAACTCTTGTAGTATTTTTTTTTTTTAATTTTAACTCTGGTTATTAGTACTGCTATTACTTGTTATAAGCACACTTATATAAACTCTGCTGAAACACTTAATATGCATTACTTCTTGAGGTCCTCGTGACAATATAACCTACCCTATATGGTAGGTATTATTCCTATTTTAAAGATGATTCTAGGTGTCTGGAAACTAATGAACTACCTTTCTTAAACAGCTGAAAACAACACAAAATGTAAAGTAGAATGGATACATGTCTGATTCCAAGATCTGTTATCATATTTTAGGAAGTCATACAAATGAAATCACCTACTGCAAAAACCAACTCCCAAAGGGTCAAGATCCTGGCAATGAAGTCCAAAGAAGTGCTATAAGTGCCATCAGGACAGTGGTATTCACAGAGAGGCTGAGAAGCATGCCAGATATAGCATTGCATGCTGTACTGCTTGTCTGGAACATGCAAGCTGGATTTGTGAGACAGTTTCATATAGCCAAGGCTGGCATTGAACTTAGTACATGGCTGAGGAAGGTCTTGAGCCACTGAACTCTTTCTCTACCTCGTGAGTATGGAAATTTAGGTGTTTAGTGACATGCATGGTTCATGTGGTTCTGGGATAGACTCAGAGATTTGTGCATGCTAGGCAAGGACGCTTTCAACTGAGTTGTTACTTCCTCAATTCCAGATGTTCTCCATCTTAATCAGGTTCCAAACCTACATATACTATTATTCATGAGGTTCATGAGTGGTTTAAATGCATGAAATTATCAGATATTTTAATTTTTTAGTAGTTCATTTATTCATTTATCCATTTCTTCATTTGAGAGAGGTGGAAGAGCCAGATATGGTGAGAAAATGAGTATGCCCGGTCCTCTAGCCACAGCAAATGAATTCCAGATGCAAGTACCACCTTCTGCATCTGCTTTACTTGGGTACTTGGGAATAGAACCTGGAACCTTGGGTTTTGCAGGCAAGCACTTTAACAGCTAAGCCATCTCTCCAGACTAGATTTTTAAAAACTTTTAGCAATCTGGTTAGAGAAACTTCTCTTTTCAGATGGCCACTGGGATGACCCAAAAAGCATCATAGTGCTGAGAAGGGACAGAGGAGTGTCCAGCATTGAAACATCTCTATTCACACCCTGCAAGGCTCAGGGACCATTGCAGAAGAGGGGACGGAAATAATGTAAGAACCAAAGAAAGGGTATGACTCCTTACAATCAACTGTCCAGACAGAAATTGGCCATGATATCCATGACTTCACAGTGCCTAGCAATACCTTCACAAGACCCTCATAATAGGAGAAAAAAGATGATGACATCAAATTAAAAGAGAGACTAATGGAGAGAGGGAGAGGATATGATGGAGAGTGGAGTTCTGAAGGGGAATGGGGTGAGGGGAGGGAAATATCATGGTTTAATGTCTGTAACTATAGAAGTTGTCAATAACAATGTCAGCAATATTGATGAGTGGGATTAAAATTATATTGCTAATAATGAAAAAGTAATAATATCAACTATTACACCTTTGATATTTTTACCTAGGTATCCAACAAGCAACTTTTTTGGACAACAGTGCCATGAAATTAAAAAAAAAAAAAGTAGCTTTTAACAAAGAAAGAAATATCCTTGCCAAGGTTATCTATTGCCTACAAGAGAAAAATTCAAAAATATGAGAGAGCAAAAACTTGTCATCACTTTTTATGTTAATTTAAAATATATTTTCAATTGTGGCTGATGATTGAAGATATATTTCACAAAGAAGAGAAAGACTTATAAGTCAAATGAAGTACTTATTTTAAAAATAAAGCTGACTTTGAGTTTAATGTCACTAATGTTGCTGACCCAAACTATCCACATACTCCAGATTATAGTAGAGGCTGACAGTTCAATTAACCAAATGTGGGGGGAAATAGCATTGATTAAGTAGAATTCCAAGGAAGTAGTTAATTATGTTTCCTGGATAACTAAAGAAATTGTGTGCTTCACTTCATCTTAATGAAAATCTAAAAATATCAGGCTCTTGGTGGAAAACAGGTCACAATGTGTTTATTTCTGTGTCCTTGAAGTTCACTTAATCAGGCTTTACACAACATTCACACTGCCTTCTTCAGTGTGTCTATTGTTATTATCTTATTTGGTGATAAATCCTCATTCCCGAGAAGAGATTACTTCTTAATATTTTTGAGTGTGAAATCGCAACACTGGAAAATGTAAATCACTCCATAATAATCTTCAGGTAATGACTGAAAATAATATATCTTCAATTTTCTTCTAAACTTCATAGATATTTTCTTTGGAACTTCTTTTTGTTAAGCTTCATTAAAGGCAGTTCATGGTGGTAGATACGGAGCTATAAATGGTTTGTGGAAGGTAGAACGACAACAGAAATACCAAGGGAAACTACTAAACCCTTTAAGCTGACATAAGCAATAGATTCATGACTTTTATATACCTGCACACACTGGATTTCTGAAATTTCTATGGTATGGTAGTGCTTCAGTTACATCGTATATTTATATGATATGTTATTTCCTGGGGATAGATATCATGCAAGAGTACCTTTTGAACAATCAATAAACACAAACATTGTGATACCCTAGTAAGTGCCCAAATCCCAGTGATTCTGTCAGTATCCTTCTGTATACCCACTGCTCTGCTTAAATCAAGCTGAGAAGTTTCTTATGTGTAAGAGATTGTCTAATTGTTCCCCCTTCAATGTGTTTTCTCACTAACCTGGCTTCATTAGACATACTTACCTGCCCCTTATTATTATGCAAGCCAACAAGATCACATACCTTTAGATAGCTGTAAACTATTTAGGGCAAGGGGCTTGCTGACAATTCAAGCTTCCTCAAAGAAATGTCACAGAATTGCTTCATTCCAAAGTCTCTTTGGTTTTGCTTATCACTGCCACTACCGTCCACTCACAGAGGTTCATATTTTGTGTGATTACCATGTTTTAAATAATGAATGACATCTTATCTATTGTTCCATCATTTCTGAAGATGTTTATAAGTAGAATGAGACAAAACAAATTACTTCAAACTGGGTCTTCTCCATTATGTCCTTGTCATGGCTTGACTTCCCCAGAAAATATTAACAAACAGAATTTGAAAAGTTTGATCTTTCTCAGGAAATAACATCTGTGAAATTCAGAGTATGGAAAGTAGAAATGGGTAAATAGGCAGAAGCAGATGAATTGTGATAGAGACCCTACAAAGCTTTCATCCACTTGGGAAGGAGCTCTGGACTGAATACTGCCCATCAGAATTTCCATCTAGCATCTAAAGGATCAGGCATTTACAACTCTCACTAACTGATAATGGCATGTGATGTTCCAAGGACATGACCTTACCAAAGTATCTCTTTGCAGTTGAGTTGCATGGATTTTCAGGTTAAAATATACAGCAGAAGAGATCAAGATTGGAGTGTTGGAATATAAATTACAAAAACAGCAATCTTTGGAACCCATGTACTCACAGACAAATTGCAAAATCCAAGCCCCAGTAATTTACAACAAAGAAGAGAGAAATAAAGACCCATTCCAAGATGCAGATTCATTATTTGATGCACTGTAGTCTCAGGAAAGCTAATTCTAGCACAGAGATAACTTGAGACCTTTGGCTTTAATATTGATGTCCTGGTAACATGTTCTTTAGAAATATTGCTATGCATTCTAGTATTTGGGGAAAGAGCATATTATGTATAAGGCACTGTGTCAGATCTGCTGTACACATTGTTTTATTACACATCAAAATACATCTATGGTTTGGGATGTGTCCCATGCATTATATTAGGACAAAGATAGATACGTATGTTAAGAGTTTACCCTATCAATGTATGTTAAATGTCAGGGTCCCTCTTCTCTGTAGTATCCAGAGGGATAGAATGAAGATCAAAACAGTAATTCAAAAATAACAGTTTTGGGTTAAGTACAAGAAACATTATAATTTTAAGAGCTATCCAATCTCAAAATTGGATGCCCTAGTAGAGTTCTCTCCATTGCTGGAAGGGTTCCACAAACAGGGAGGGTGCCATCTGTTAATATTGTAAAGACAAACTCTGATTGGATGAGAGACTAAACTTGATGATTTTGCAGTGCCCTTTCCAAGCCCAAGGCTATGAATTTAAATTCCTGGTTACCCTGTGATTTCCATCCCAATCATGTCTCTGAAGCTTTATACAGCTGACTAGCTTTCCAATATTTTTTATTTACCCTTGATTGAGAATGATATTTTCAATTAAGAATAGAATTTGGATAATTAGAATTAGAAAAAAATAAATGTTCAGCTATGGGGTCCCAGAATAACCAAGATAAAACTGTAATATTTTCAGTTAAAAATGGAATTTGGATAATTATATTTTAATACAATCAAGGTAGAAAAAAATGATGTTCAATTATGGTGTCCCAGAATAACCAAAATAAAACTATAATATCCTTTGTTCTGCCTCAACAAAGTATCATATTGAATAGAAACTCTTGTCTCAGGTGCATAAACATTGGAAAATTGACAAGTCTCGAGGAAATAATTAATTGGCTGAAGATATAGTTTATAGGCTAATGATACATAAAACATAGGACTAATATCTGAAATACATAAAGGACTCAATAAGGTTAACTGCCAAATAAATCCAATCAACACAATCAATAAATAACCTAATGAAATGAACAGACAGTTCTCAGAAGATGAAGTGCAAATGGCTACTGAATAGATGAAAAACTGTCCAGAAACTTTAGTCATTAGAATGCAAAACTACATTGAGATTCCATAGCTTCCACCCCGAATGGCTAGCATGAAGAAAACAAGTAAAAAGGAATGCTGGCAAAGATGTGCTGGAAAAGGAACACTGAAACACAGCTGAAACACACCATGAAAATCAGTATGCAGTTTAGTCAAGAAGCTAAAAATCGATTGACCAATTGGAAATGGTACCATAAAATCCTATATCCTGAAAGACAGACTAAATGGTTGAACCTTCATCAGGTCCTTAGAGGTAATACCTGATTCACAGGGCCCTGGAGAGGGTATGATGAAGACTAACCTTAATAATCTCCTGCTTCTCTCCCTCTCTCTCTACCTCTTCTCTCTCTTTTCTCATTCTCTTTTATAGTGCCTATATTGTGATCTCAGTGGGAATCCCTTCAGTATCTACCCATTAAGTATTATTTGGGCTTTAGGAGCTTTATATATAGCCTCTATTATGTTGAGATATAAACCATCCATTCCTATTCTCTCCAATGTTTTTTTTTAATTTTTATTATTTCATTTTTTTGTAGAGAGACACAGAAAAAGACAGACAGAGACAGACAGAGAGGGAGAGGGAGACAGATAGAGATGGGCGCGCCAGCAGTCTCTCAGCTGCTGTGAAAGAAAGCCAGATGTGTGCGTCCCCCTTGTGGTCAAGTGTGGCATTGCGCCCTTGCGTCACTTTGCATCTGGCTAAACGTGGGACCTGGAGATTAGAACCAGGTTCTTAGGCTTAGCAGGCAGGTGCCTTAACTGCTAAGCCATCTCTCCAGCCTCTCCAATGTTTTGATCATGAAGTGATTTTGTATTTTGTCAAAAAAGGCCTTTTCTTCATCTATAGAAATGATCATGTGGTTTTCGTGTTTAAGGTTATTTATGTGGTGTATTACATTGACAGATTTCCATATGTTGAACCACCCCTGCATTCCTGGGATGAAGTCTACTTGATCAAGGTGGAAAATGCCTTTGATGTGTTGTTGAATTTGGTTTGCAAGGATTTTGTTCAGGATCTTTGTATCTGTGTTCATCAGGAAAATAGGCCTAGACTTTTTCTCGTGGCATCTCTGCCTAGTTTTGGTATTAGGGTGAAACTGGCTTCATAGAAGGAGTTGGGGAGCTTTCACTGTTCTCCGATTATGTGGCTCTGAGTTTAGGTTTGTAGGTGGTATGTGTCCAGGAATTCATCCATTTTCTCTAAATTACCCAGTTTTGTGGAATATAAGTTTTTGAAATAAGTCCTGATTATTTTCCCAATTTCACTTATGTCTCTTGTGATATCTTTTTTCATTTCTAATTTTGTTAGTTTGATGTGTCTCTTTTTTTGCGCTTGATCAAATTGGCAAGGAGGTTTATTAGCCTTGTGTAATTTTTCAAATAACCAGCTCTTTGTTTCATCTATTTTCTTAATTGTTTTTTTTTTTTTTTTTAGTTTCCAATTCATTAATTTCTTCTCTGATCTTAATAATTTCTTTCTATCTGGAGCATTTGGGGTTGGATTCTTCTTATTTTCCAGTGCCTTTAGGTGGATGGTTAGGCTATTGATTTGGGATCTTTCTGTCTTTGTTATGAAGGTGTTTAGTGCTAAGCATTATCCCCTGAGGGCCACCTTCATGGTGTTCCATAAGTTTTGGTACAATGTATTCTTATTGTCATTCATTTCTATAAATTTTGCTATTTTATTTTTTTATTTTGCCCACTACCCACTTATTGTTTAAAAGTCTGTTGTTCATTTGCCACAAGCTGGTGGGATTCCTGACACATCTTATGTTGTTAATTTCTAGTGATACAGCATTGTGATCTCATGCAGGAAATAATGTCAATCTTCCTAAATATATGGAGTCAGGGTTTATGTCCTGGTATATGATCTATTTTAGAGAAGGTTCCATGAGAAGAATGTGTAATCTGTGGGTTTTGGGTAGAATGTTCTGTAGATGTCCATTAGATCTAGTTGATCTATGGTTTTGTTGAGTTCTCTTACTTCCTTGTTAATTTTCTGTTTGGACGATCTATCTACTGCTGATAGTGTTGTATGGAAGTCCCCAACTATGATTGTATTGGTGGTTATTTCTGATTTGTTGTCACATAGGTTTTGTTTTATGATTTGGGGTGCATCTGTGTTTGGTACATAAAGTTTGATGATTGTGGTATCCTCTTGTTGGATCATTCCCTTGAAAAATAAGAAGTGGCCTTCTTAGTCTTTTGTAAATACTTTTGGTTTGGAGTCTATTTACCTGATATTAGCGAAGCAATGCCTGCTTGTTTCTTATTTCTGTTTGTTTGGAATATCATTTTCCACCCTTTTTACCCTGAGGAGGTGTCTGCCTTTAGTGGTGAGGTGGGTTTCTTGAGGACAGCAGATTGAAGGGTCTAATTTTCTGATCCACCCTGTAGTTTGTCTCTTGATGGGTGAATTAAGGCAATTAATGTTCAGGGTAATAACTGTGAGGTTTGATTTAATTCCTGCCAGTTGTGGTGGTTTATGTGGTTTGGTGTTTTCTTGGACTTTGTTTTTTTTTTTTTTTTTTTTTTTTTGTGCCTTCTCTGAGTTTGGTTATTGTGATCTGCTTCTTGTAGGCACTTGAGGTTGGTTGTTTGATTCTTCTGTGTGGAGAATTCCCTGAAGTACTCTCTGTAGATTTGGCTTTGTGTTCATATAGTTGTAAATCTGAGTTTTTTCATGGAAAGTTTTTCTTTTACCATCTATTATGAGGGATAATTTTGCTGGGTAGAGTAGTTTGAGTTTGACGCCATAAGTTTTTAGACTTTAAAGCGTTCCATTCCAGGCTCTTCTGGCTTTCAGGGTTTCCAGTGAGAAGTCTGAAGTAATTCTGATGGGGTTACCTTCATGTGCAATATGTTGTTCCTCCCTAGCTTAGCTTCTTGTAATTTGATGGGACTTTCTTTTGAGAGAGTGGGATAGTTTTCTTCTATAATTTTGTTGAATAAATTCGCCATGCCTTTGGTCTGAATTTCTTCCCCTTCTGGTATTCCCATTGTAGCAGACAGCTTCAGGTTCGCTGAGATGAACTTCCAGACCAGGCACAGTTATGGAGGAAGGGATATTATTTATTGAAGCTTACAGATCCAGGGGAAGTTCCATAATGGCAAGTGAAGCGGCCTGCTCTCCACAGTGCCAAGCAGAGAGAGAGAAACCAACCAGCCACCACAGCACACAGAGCAAAACTACAGCCAAAAGGTCACACAGCACACTTCAGGAACTCCTGCTAGGCACATTTGCATATCTTTACAATGGAATTTCAAACCCACCATTAACACCTTAAGAACGGCCCCCAGTGACCTTGCCTCTAGCAAGGTGATTGCAGATGCAAACTATAACTAATAAAACACTGAATATATTGGGGGACATATATTCAAACTACCACACCCATGATTCGAATGTTTGGACATTAAAGCATATCCCACAGTTCCCTCATGTTCTGTTAACACAAATTTTGGAACTTATTGAAACTTTTGGATTCATGAACTGTGTCTTCTGTTTTTTATTTAAGTTCTGAGTTTCTATCCTCCACATTACTGACTATTCTTGAGAGCTTCTGTAGAGTTTTGGGCTTGTTCAATTTGGTTTGTATTTTCTACTGCTTTTTTTATGCAGTTTTCATCCCTCTGTCAAGTTCCCTTGTCACATCATTTTCTGATTTTCTTAAGGCTTCTTGGAATTCATCCTTGAATTTATTTATGTCTTCACTGAACTTAGCTAGCTGGTTATTGAGGTCCTCTCTTTTTTTGCTCTCCTTAAGATCATTTATCTGTCTTTGGAGCCTTTCCTGGTTCTTTTCTATTAGGTCTAAGCAAGCCAGTACAGCATTCATAAATTATTGGCCTTTTATTGATTTTCTTCTAGTTCTGCTGTTGTCTTAGCCAGAGTTGCATTGCTTGTATCATCATTTCGGGGTTCTGATCCTATTGCCTCTTCTATGTTTTGATTAGAGATATCCATTGTGGGACTGGGCAATGTCGTTGGATTTACTGACATTTGATTTTTCTTATTATGCCTTTTGAGCTGTGGTCTGCCCATCACAGTGTAGGGAATTTTTTTAAACTTAGGAGGAAGCAGGAGGAAGCTGTACTTTACCCTTGATCTGGGTCCATGCATGAGGCCCACCACAAGTGGGACTGAAGGTGTTCACTAGTGGAGCTCTACTGGGGCAGGCAAGTCTAGGTTGGTTGGGCTTTCTTGTATGGAGTTCCATCTTGCAGAAAGCCTAGGTCAGGGTGGGGTGGGGCACATGGCAGCCTGTTGACCTGGGTCCACACAGGGGAGTTTGAGGTGGGGGCAGCAAGTGGGATGGCTTTCACCTGTGGAGCTCCACAGGAGCAGGAAAGCCTAGGTCAGCAGGGGGTGGGGCAAATGTTATCCAGTTGGCCTGGGTCTGCACACAGGATGGGGAGAGGGGTTGTGCTATGGTGGCAGCAAGTGGGATGGGGTTCATGTGTGGAGCTCTGTATGGGCAGGAAAGCCTAGACTGGTGCAGCCAGGGGAAAATGCTAGCCTGCTGGCCTGAGTCTACTAAGCCTGTGGTTCATTCATGAGGAACTTGTAGCTGGGACTGCAGCAGCTTCTTGAGGGGACTGGGGAGCAGGCGGACTACCTGAGAGCATGGAAATCAATGGATTCCCTACTTTTCTCCTCCACTCCCTCCCACTGGATGTTTACTAGAATCTGCAGAGTGTTTAAAACTCCATGTAACCCTAAATTTCTTGCCTTTCCTTCCCCCTGAGGTGAGGTGTGGTTAGGCAGATGCCATCTTGACCAGAAGTCCCAGCATTATTCTTCATAGACATAGAAAAAATGATCTCCAAATTCATATGGAATGGAAAGAGGCCTCATATATCCAAATATATACTTAGCAAAAGAAACACCCTGGAGGTATCACCATAGCTGATCTAAAGCTATATTTCAAAGCTATAGTACAAAAACAATATGGTACTGGCAGATGATAGATAGATAAAGAACTAAAATGCCCCATTCATAATTGCCTCAAAATATCTATAAATAAACCTAACCAAAGAAATGAAAGACAACACAATGCCAATTTTAAAACACTGAAGAAATAAAATGAAGACTATACTAGATAATTGAAAGAACTTCTTTGCTCATGGATTGTAAAATGAATTAATATTTTGAAAAACCCCATATTACCAAATAATATATAATATCCATGCTACCCTGATTTCATCATTATACATTGTCTACTGGAAGTGAAATATCACAACTTGCACTGAGATTATTTATACATACTCTCTGTCAATTAAAAAAATTAAATTCACTTTTTTTCAATTTTCATTTTTTTTATTAAGTAGAAACTTTGTATGGATACACCATGTGTTGGTTCCTTCATTTCCTTCCTGCCTGCCTCCACTCCACTGAAGGCTCACCTTCAGGATTGCTAGTATTCACCATGGACTTGTGGATTATGAGTTGTGAAAGCAGCAGTCAGTCATTGTGGGGATGAGTGACAATGTCTCTTGATATTTCCTCCTACCCTGTAGCTCTTATATTCTTTCTGTCTCCTCTTTCAAAATTTCCTGAGCCCTGTTGTGTGTACTTTAACTCTACTTTAATGTTGAACTCTCAGCAGCTTTTGGATTTCTGCTTTGGTGTGTTCAATATACTTAATGCCTGTTTCCATTACCCTGGTGCAGGTTGTCAGGCTTGCCATGGAAGCAGTACTCTTGCTCATCTTGTCAATTCCTCTGTGGTTTCACCTTGGCCCTGACTGCTATGTGAAGGGTGATTCATCTTCTACCAGGGAGTGAGCTATGTATTCTTGACTTTTTGATTTATTTTGGTTGCCCTCTGTTATCATTGCTTTCTTCAAAAGAAAATCAGACTCTCCATGGGAGAGTGAGATAGGGATAACTTAAATGTGATAAACAGTGTAATTTAGAGAGATTATTATGGGAGTAGCCTCATCTTTGTACAACTAGTTGGAGCTTCTCGTTGGAGCACATAATCTTGGTCTTCATAGGATTCAGACTTGGTTCCCAGTTCCATTTATTGGTTCCTTTCTACTGAGTGGATCTCATAGCCAATCAGAGACCCACTGGTTATCTACGTAGGCTGTATGCCACTATTTCACAGGTGTGTACATCATGTCAGGCTGGTTGCATTCACATAGCAGTGTCCCATAGTTGCTCACAACATCGTTGTCCATTTCCCTCTAGCAGCTCATGTAGCCTTTTCAGCACAATACGGACTAACCATCTACAAACTGGCTTTCTTCCAGATTCAGACAGATCTCTTGATGTTCTGGAAGCAGCATGTGGTATCTTCAGCAATAGGGTCTTACCTTTTACCTCAGGTAGGTAATCAAGGCCTATAATAGAAGCCTGTCTTTTCTTGAGGACCTCATAGGTACATCCAATCAACACCTCAATGTAGGTTGTAGGCAATCCTCACCCAAGAAAATGTTCAGCATCCTTGACCATAAGGGAAAGGATAGCAATCAGTTAAAAAAAAATGACAATGCATGTTGGTAAGGCTGTGGCAGAAGAGGAATCCTCATTCACTGGATTCACTTGTAGGAGTGCAAGCTTGTATGACTACTATGGAAATTTCTATGGATACTCCTGAAAAAGAAGACCAAAGAACTTCTAACTAATGCAGCTGCTCCACTACTCAGCATCTACCATAAAGGCTGCACTCTTCACTGAAGAGATATTTGCTCAACCATGTTTATGCCTGTTCAATTCACAATAGCTAAGAACTGGAACCAAACCAGATTTCCATCATTTGACAATTTGATAATGAAGATGTGTTACACATACACAATAGAATTCTGCTCAGCAGTAAGGAAAAATGATATGATTAAATTT
This sequence comes from Orientallactaga sibirica, assembly GCA_036365145.1. NCBI lineage: Eukaryota > Metazoa > Chordata > Mammalia > Rodentia > Dipodidae > Orientallactaga > Orientallactaga sibirica. Next base: position 17,776,865 of record JAEOAD010000034.1, read on the forward strand.
GTAGGCAAATTAATGGACTTGTAACAGATCATACAAAGAAAACACACACACGCACAAAAGAAAAATGCCACATGTTCTCCTTCATCTGTGATTCCTAAACTGTAACATTTGGAATTACATGACATATATGACAGAGAACTCAAGGCACAGGAAAGATGGATGGAAGGGTTTTGGAGAAATGGAAGATGGGGGAAATATACACAAAACCATATTCAAAATGAATTATCACCATAGAAACTTTTGTGCTGGACAGCAGAATAAAAGTTATAACCCACAATAGAATCATAATGGGATTTTCTGGTAAGAAGGGCCCTGGAGAGGTTGGGAAGAAGCTTAACCCTAAAACATTTGACTCTGACTTGTCACTCCCAGTACCATAAATTGGTTACAAAAAATAATAAACAGGAAAAGAGATCATAGATGAAATGTTCCTAGCACACATCTACAGAACATCCTATCCAAACACTCCAGAATATACATTCTTCTCAGCTGCCCATGGAACTTTCTCTAAAATAGATAATATTATATAAAAAGGTATGTAATAAGCAATGCATAAAAATTTAAATGATTTCTTGTATACTATGTAACCACAATGGAATAAACTTAGAGGTTAACAGGCAGAGAAAATACAGAAGATACAAAAGCTAATGGAGAATGAATAATGCACTACTGAATTGTCAATATGTGCCATTAAAGAAATTAAGAAGGAAAAGTTAAAACTTCCTATAATTGAATGAATATACAACATAACAAAATTTGTTGGATACAATTAAAGCATAACTAAGATAAAAGGTCATAGCTATAGGTACTTACATCAAAACATAAAATACATCTTTAATAAATAAGTTAATAATGCACCTTAGGGACATATAAAAACAATAAGACCAGCCATAAGTTAGTAAATAGAAAGAAAGATTAAGTTTTTAGAAGAAATTAATGAAATGGAAACAAAAATTGCAATGCAACAGAGTTGGTTTAGCCAAACTAACCAAAAGTAATACTCCAAATTAATAAAATTAGAGACAAGGGGATAAATTATAACAGATTAGAATGAAATTCAGAAAATCATTAAGTTATTTCTTAAAAACTAATACTCCACCAAATTGGGAAACCTAAAAGAAGTTAATTAATTTCTAGAGTCATATAACTTGCCAAAATTCAATCAAAATGAGGGGAACAACTTAACAGATGCATAACATGCAACAAAGTTGAAACAAAATTGTAAAATTTGCAACTAAATATGTTCAGGTCCAGATGGATTCATTGCTGAATTGTACCAGATCTTAAAGAGGAAGTAACACCAATGCTTCTGAAATTATTCAATAAAATAGTAAGGAAAGAAGCACTGCTAACCTTCTATGAAGCCAGCATTACCCTCATACTAAAGCCAGATAAAGATATAACAAAGAGGAAAATTTGGGCCAATATCTCTAATGAGCATAAATGAAAAAGAAATGCTCAATAAATATTTCCAAGCAGAATTTAGGAGCATGTCAAAAATATCATTCACTATGATCAAATTAGCTTCATTATGGAGATGGTGGGATGGCCCAAAGTTCACAAATTAATAAATGCAAAATATTACATAAATGGGCTCAAGGACAGAAATCATATAATTATCTCAATACATACAGAAAATATTTATGACAAATCTTATATCTTCTTTATCATAAAAGCCTGGAAATTAGAAAGAACATAACCCAACCTCATAAAACTACATACCGAAAGCCTAAAGCCAACGTTCTACTGAAGATTGGGAGGGGTGGTACATTGATAACTTTTCAACTAAAATCATGGACAGAAGTTTCCACTTTCTCCACTCATTTTCCATAGACTACTTGGAGTTTTCATTAGAAAAGTAAGACAAGAGAGGGAAATACAAATGATACACATAGAAAAATTGAAATCAAAGTCTTATTTGCAGATGATTGCATCTATACATAAGAGACCTGCAAGTCTCCACTGTAAAACTGTGAAACACTTTCAGCAAAGTGGCATTATACAAAATTAGCATACAGTTTATTTCAAGTTATACTACAGAGCCACAGTAACAAAAATAGCATAGTAGCAAAGCACTAGGGAAAAAAAAGAAGCATAAGTCAATGGAGGAATGGAATAGAGAATCCAGTATTAACCCACATAATTATAGCCACCTGACACAGACACACACACACACACACACACACACACACACACGCACCATGTACAGTATGTTAAGAGTTAGATAACTCCTCACTGTAAAACTGGAACTGCCCAGAGCAGCACTTATAAATCACCTTAACATTTAAAAAAGAAAAGAATCATTACTATGGAATTGTTTTGGGGGAGGCAGTCATATTGCCTTGATATTTGTGTTTTTATATTACTGTATTGAGACTTCTGTATCTGGGATTATTTCATTGATTTAATTATTTTAGCTCAGTAGAAATATTCACAATATTTGAGTGTTATAAAGTTGATTAGTGTAGGTCAGAAGTTAAATCCTCAATCCATGTGCCCAGGGTACCTGGTACAACACCTATATTTACTTGTAGAATAAAATATTAACTGCAGAAGCTTCCATAACTGCTGAATATCCCACTGTACAAATGTCAAAATAGCCAGTCAACGATGTGGTCAATTGAACTTCAGTTACTATTGAAGAATCAACAAACAAGGCACCATAGTATGGACTAGGATATGATTTACTGAAATTAAGAGAAGGGGGTAAGAATGTGGGCTAAGTAAGAGTAAGTATTAATATTAAATCAATAGGAAAAACAAGGGGGAACACTATAAGGGAGGAGAAAGTTGGGAAACTGGGAGTCCACAAAAATAGAGATTATTAACATTTTTGAAGGTTATTAGTTAAGAAGTAAAAAGAGGAGAGTATGTGGAAGAGTTGAAACGAGGTAGAAGTGGGAGGAACTTTTAATGTGTTGTATATAGGAAAAAAATCATAACTAGAATTTAATAGTACAGTGAATAGAGAAGAACTCAAAATAATCATACAGTGTAATTTTATCAATATACAAACTAAAGCAGCACCATTTACAAAATGTTTCTATGAGTGAATATTAACAACATGAAAAAGTAAAATAAAGCTGCTAATAATAACAAAAACAAAGCATGATAAAAATACATACATTTTTTTAAATCACATTAATCAATAATCCTTTGGTGGGATGGACTTAGAATTCTGTCCCTTCTTTGATGTTTCATGTGGCAAACTGCACTGGTGAGGAAGTGTAATTTTCAATTCCAGTTCAGACCTTTTGAGATTTGGGGTATGTACTGCTTGCCACAGTGAAGTTTAGACTATTACTGTTGGATTATGTTTCTGGTGCAGCTGCACTTAGGTGAATGTAGGCATCCGATGGCTATTGAGTCTGTCTCTGCTTGGCCATACTGTGCTGAGGGCATCAAAGAACACTTTGCAGCTCATCCCAGTGATATCAGGAACATCTTTGGTAGAAAGAGCCTATCTCAGCCTTCCACTGTCACATTTCAGCCCCTTGCTCCTGCCCCTGGAGGTGTACAGGGTCCTTGGTCCCTTTAGTATTGGACTTTGCCACAGCTCTTCCCTCCGCTGTCCCACTTTTCATGTGTATGTGGGAGGGGAGGACTAAGCTAACTACTGACAGCGGCTATTGACCTCACCAGATCTTGTGCTCTAAGTGTTCAGCTCCCAGGCAGAACAGACAATAATTATTTTTGTTTTTTAAATATATATATAAAAATTATAATTTTACATTCATAATGGTGACTCCATTATCCTCCTCCCTGTCCTCCCTCTTCCAAAGGGACCCACATTGATGGGGAATGTGGGTCATGCATTGTGGGGGTAGTCAAGAGTTATAGGGGATAGGCCAAGTCTCTGTGCTTAATGCCCCAACTTGTGGCTGTAACATTCTTTCCGCCCCCTCTACCGCCAATTTCCCTGAGCCACATTGGGGTCATTGTAGTTCTACTTTGGTGATGAGGTTTTGGGAGCCTCTGTGTCTCTGGATATCTGGCTTAGTAGGAGTTGGATGTTCTCTGTGTTTATCTCCTTCAGCCTTTTTCTGGTGTTGTGATCACCAAGAAAGCTGGACTCTTGCCCTTCCTGCCCTGGTGAGGTGTGACTGGTCGATTTTCCCCTCGGGTTCGTTGTCCATCTGAGAAAGATAAGCAAATTCTCCAATGGAGAGAGAAGTTAGTACTAGATATAGGGGATGACCATAGATATTTTAGAGGGATCAGCATGGGGTTAATGTTCACAATGAGCTGTTGATCTGAGATACCTACAATGTCTACCCCCCCCCAAAAAAAAGACAAGATTTCTGTCAGAGTTCTTGATGACCCACCAAAGGTTAATGGTAAGACCCTACTGTCGAAGACAGCACATGTGTGTGAGACAAAACATAGAGAGACGTGGCCAGAATCTGGAAGAGTGTCAGTCCCCAGACAGTTAGCTAGTCTAGTGCTTGAGGGTGCTACACAAGCAACTGGAGGAAAATGCCAACATCTGTCCAAACAACTTGCAGTCTAAGCTACCCAGCAGGAAACAACCTGATGTAATGCTCAAATAAGTGCAGTAGTGGCACACAGCCAAGGTGGGTAACCAAGTGCTCTTCATTTGGCTAATAGATCCACTCAGTGGAATGGAGCTCATTGTTGGAACTGGGAAATAAGTCAAAACCATGTACAAAAATGAGCACAGTCTCCAAGATCGAAATACCACCAAATGTGGGTGAGAAGAGGGCCTATGCATATAAGAACAGACAATTATGCATCCAGCTCTTGGTCATACCAAAGGAGGGATAGGAGGAAACTAGATTCTGTTAGGAAGTTTCAGACAGCAAATGAGGCCCAGAGAGTACAAATACCATGTTTTCCTGATATAAGTGGAATTCTTGGCAGGAATGGAACCCATGTTTGATCTAGACTCATCTACAACAGCTACAGCACTCCCTTCTGCTCACAGACTAGCATACTATCTAGGTGGGCTGTCCTCCAGGTTCTGCCTTTCAAATCTACAAAATAATTGGGTCTTCCCCTGGCATACTTAACTCTAAGGAAAGAATCCATTTTCAATGGACTATAAAGGCTTATCTGCGATGTTTCTTCCTCCCCTCCATTCCCTTGCTCGTTCTGTGATCTCTGCTTGAATACAAGGGTGTATGGTATCCACTCCACCCAGGTGAGCTGGGTGGGAAGAGCACAATACTGCTTCTTGGTCTGGCTGGTTTTCTGCTTACCTGTGCTTTTCTCTTTAATTACATCTATGACTCTCCTCTGGTCTCTAAATCTGCATATGCATATTTCGCTTATACTGTTGAACTATCACATGGATACTTTATCTATCGGTCTGTTCCCATACAATTTCTCTAAACTCTGAGTAACCATGGGCATAATTCTCTACTGCTCATTTCTCATCTGAATTTCTTGGTCTTTGATTATTTTCCCTCTGCTGTTCTTCCTTGGGCACCATTATTTGACCTTTTGACTTCCATGGGGAAGCACAAAGCTGATGTTATGCGGGTTTTTTTCTAAGTCTCCCTACACAAGTTCCTAGGTTCTATCTTCCATGTGCTTGCAGCTCCACTCCAGTCTTTCCCCAAAAGTTTCTTGGATATGTTGTGTTTTCCACATGAGTACAGTTCCTACTTTCCACATGCTTAAGACATTGCTCTAGCCTTCTTCCCAGATGCCACTTTTCATTAAATAACCCCCCCAATTGGTGATTCCTCCCTACACAAACTGAATAATTCATTATTTATCTTTCTTGAGGCTATTTTCATCCATTCTTTGTTAAAATAGGACTGGACCCAAAATTTGGATTCATAAACTTCAGGTAACCCTCTTATATCTAAAAAATCCTGCATTCATGCAGCTTTTACTGCAGTATTAGTATGTGTGAAGTTTCTACTGAAGTGGACAGAGCCAAGGGTTGCATCTTTGTGTCTGTAGCACCACCAACTTGCTTGTCTATAGAGATCTCACGTGAATTGATACATTCATTAATAGATATTATCTCTTTCAGGAATCATTTATGAATAATCCATAGTGATGGTGGTGGTTTCAATGTGAATGTATGTCCCCCATATCCTCCGGTATTTTAATTTTTTTAAATTTATTTGAGAAAGAAAGAGAGAGAAAGAAAGAATGGGCATGCCAGTGGCCTCTCAGCTGCTGTGAACGAATTCCAGACACGTGCGCCACTTGTGGGCAAGTGTGACATTGTGCCCTTGTGTCACTTTTTGCATCTGGCTAAACGTGGGACCTGGAGATTGGAACCAAGGTTCTTAGGCTTGTCAGGCAGGTGCCTTAACTGCTAAGCCATCTCTCCAGCCCGCCTCCAGTATTTTAAATTAAGGTTAAGCTTACTGCTTGAGTCTCCAGCCGCTGGTTGGAGCAGGTGTTACTGGGGGCAGATCTGAATTCCAACCCAAAAATGTGAAGAGAGCAATTTGAGTTCTTATGGGTCATGTTTGCTTATAGTGCTGGCTGTTGGATGGCTTTCTCTCTGCTTGGATCTGTGAAAGGGAGTCAGCTTCTTACCCCATTGATGAGCTTTCCCTGGATGTGCAAGCTGAAACAAACCCATTCTTCCCATAAACTGTTCCATCACTCAGGTAATAGCATGGAAGGAGGAGCAGAAAGAATATAAGTGCTAGAGGATGGGGAGATATGCTGTGGAGTACTATGCTTGGAACACAATATAGCTGATACACTCATAAACTCCAAGCCATCCAGACAATTTAGACTTTTGCCATTGCTCATTTGCTCACCACAACTAGATGGTAAGTCCCTATTTCTATTAAAGTCATATTCTATGGTTGCCAGAAATAGAGAATTCAAGCTAGAACTGAGCTGGGAGCTTCCTCACTGTTGGCTACCATCACAGGGCTAAGTTGTGCTCTTTAGAATGGTTGAGTAATATTTCGTTGTGTATATATGTCATGTTTTCTTCATCCATCCATCTGTTGATGAATGTCGAGGTTAATTGAGTGCCTTAGCTACAATGACTAGTGCAACAATAATCACATGATAGGCAAACTTCTCTATCACATGATTTCAGTTCTTCTGGATATATATGAAGTAGTGGGATTCCAGGGTTCTCTGTTAGTTCTGTTTCTAGTTTTACGAGGAATCTTCATATATTTTTTTTTTCCCTAGTAGATGTCCTAATTGAAATTTGCCCCAAGAGTATATAAGATTTTCCCTTCTTCTCCAGCCTTGCCAGCATTAGATATTTTTTATTCTGTTTTATATTTTAGTAAGAGCTTTTCAAACTGGGGTCAGATGATATATCTTTGGTGTTTTTATTTCATTACCTTTCTCTTTTAACACACAAAATAAGACAAGTTGTCAACAATGCATATTAGTAATGCATCTTTCCCTCAACTCCATTTACATAACTAAGTGGTTATTTCACAAATGCTTTCAATGCAGCATCTTTACATATTTCAAATGCTTTTACGCCTGTGAGAAATTCAGACTGACTTTGGGTTCTTCTGAGTGCAAAAGTCATGAAAGTAGCCCAAACATTCATGATTCAGCATTTTTCCTGATGAACACTCCTCTCATCAGGAAAATGTAGGAGGCAGCAGAATGCCTGTCCTTGTGGCTAATTCAGCAGTGATCTCTCTTTCATGCTACTGAGGTCTGTCAGCTTGGACTAGAGCTGGCGAAGGCCAAAAGAGAAAGAAGTGCATTCTGACAGGCTGGTCATGATCCTTCTTCTGCAGTCCCTCCCTGCTTACTTCACACCCTATAATCAATCCTGGCTACCACTACCCACTTGCTACCACCTATTCTGAATTGGTATTCTTCCTACCTTATCAGTCTGCACTTAGATTTATGATTTATTTAGAATTGGATTACATCAAGGCTCAAGGCCAAGGCTCTATAATCCGTCATCGTCTCCACCTCAGCCAAACACAAACATTTGTTTTAGCTGCATCAGCATCCCTAAACCCGCATGAAGGATACCCATTGTTAATCGCTACAGCAACTGCATCTTATTGTGGGTTTTTTCTTCAGCAAGCACACATTTTGCCTCCCCCCTTCCCGTTCCAAATAAAAGTGTTGACTCCATCAAGTGATAGATATTCATAATTTAGCAGAATGGTGGCAAGTCTATGTTACATGCTGTTGAAATATATCAAACCAGAGTTGCTTTGCTATTTGTTTTTTGTGCTGAATACCAGCAAGTGTTTTAAGTTATGGATCTCACACCCAAATAGGGAGGCAGAGAAAAGTATATGTTATTGTCATCGATATTGATGATGGCTTTTAGGACTCTGAATGAAGTCTAAAGTAGAAAAACTATTCTGCTTCTTTGCTAACTAACATTTATATCTTTTAGAGGTTATTATTTATCATTAATAATAGCAAAATTCGCTCATCAAAGTGAAAAATAGTAAATAATGCCTCAGCCAAATTCTGCAGTATCTTGCTAAGTGAAGACATTTATATTCCATTTGATGGATAAGGAAAGTTGTTGAGATGAGTGAAGTGTGACCCTAGACCTAGGTTAGTGACAGGCAAAGAGAGAAATGAAGATAGGTTTTCATACAGCAAGTAAAAAACTTCGGTTTCTCCATTATTATTTCCTTTAAGAAAAGGTACATGTGAACTAGTGACATACAGATTAATTTAAAACTAATTTCCTACACACTCCATCTCCAGATCACCTCCTTTTATGAAGAGTCTACATTTCTTTTCCTCTTACTTTCAATAAACTTTTCCTTTGAAAAAAAATAAAACCAATCTTCTGAATGGATTAGGGCTATGTATAGATGACATAGATCTCTTTTAAACTTAAAAAGTGGTCAGTGTGATGGGTTATGTAAACAATATTTTTGAGGATCTGGGACATGCTTAGGTGTTGAAGAAATAAATCAGTCAATAAACAGTATGGAAAAGGAAATATATTGATGTGATAGTGTCCAGCCATGCTTAGTTGTTAACTTATAAGTTACCTCTCTAACCCTTGCAGTCTTTTTGTATAAGGGCATTGAAATAGATTATCTCTAAGTTAAGAAACTAGATTCTAACCCTAAATTTATTTTAAGTGTACAACGGAAACTTAAGAGGTATCTTGTTCCCTTCATAAGAAGAAGAGAGAGAGAGAGAGAGAGAGAGAAAAGATGCTTCTGTCCTCTGGCATCTCCTAATTAATTAAGGCTCAGACAATGTCTCAAATATGCACTGTAAAACAAGGCAATGAAAAATATTTAAATTATGCATTAGGGCTCAAAAATGTATTTTTGGCCAAAGTAAAGGGAATTCAAAGAGAGCTAGGAAAATGTACACAATATGAGACAAATCCAAACTGGATAAAGAAAGGGAGAGGAATGTGAATAGGGAGTAAGATGGAAGCCCAGACCCTCAGCCACTGAAGATGAGGGAAAGGAAATCCCAGTAAAGTGAGTGAATTCTAACACTGTCATCCAGCTAGGAATACTGAATTCTTAGATGGCAGCTTTCTGGCTTGGTGGGAACCTTTGAAGTTGAAAAAAATTAGATACAAAAGGAAATGAAATGACCATCTTTCATGTGTTCAAAATTCAATTTTCAACATTTATATAAAAAGAGGAGATAATCAAGAATAAAGTACACAACATAGCAAAACAGAATATTAGTATTGGAAATTACAGTGGTTTAAATGTAATGACCCCATAACCATAGTTACTTTATATTAAAATTCAGCTTCCTACTTAGCCTTCAGGGCACAGCTCTGCTAGAGGAGATGTGTCACTGGGAGTGGATCTTGAGTCCAGCCATAAGGTGTGTGTTCAGAGTCAGCTCATGCAACATTGTTGGTGCTAGCTGTTGTCTCTGCTATGGATAAAGGATTAAGTGAGCCAACTTCCTCCACTATGATGGATTTTTCCCTGAAATCTATAAGCCTGAAATAAACTTTTTCCTCCCATATCTGCTTCTGGCTGAGTATTTGTTCCAGCAAGAGAAGGTAACTGCAAGAGAAAAGAAGTCTAATCCTTTCTAATAAAGTCAACTAAATAGAGAAGGGCATCAAAGCTCATGAAGTGACTCTTTCAATGCAAAGTGACCACACTCATTGTCCCACCATGCTATGTAGTCACCATTCTTACGTGATTTTATAACCCCGGAAGTTGCAAAGGAAAGACATAAGGAAGATAGAAAAGACTGAGAGACAGTGAAGAGAATAAGACTGAAGGGAAAGAATCAGGAAAACATGCCAGTCAGATTCCCTGTAGAAGTCTTGTATCATGCAAGCATGTTTCAAAGCTACTAGCTAGGGAAACTGGATTCATGTTCTTATTCCCCCTTATTTAATCAAGGCTCCTGTTTAAGTTTTTCTGGTGACTGATAAATATTTCACTAAATTCAGATATCCAGTTTATCCTATTTCCATTTGTGTAAAATGCATCTCCACTTAAGGATTTCAGTGGTTAGACTCTGGAATCAGGGTTAAACTAGTTTTTAATGAATGGTGACTGAGATCAGTAATTCTTGTCCTAAACAATTGGTTGCCTCTGGAGATTAAAAAAAAAAAAAAAAGCTAGAGAGATGGCTTAGTGGTTAAAGTGCTTGTTTGTGAGGCATAAGGACCCAGGTTCGATTCTCCAGTACCCATGTAAGCCAGATGCACAACGTGGCACCTGCATTTGGAGTTTGTTTGCAGTGGCTGAAGGCCCTGGTGAGCCCATTCCCTCCCTCTCCTCCCCCATCTGCCTTTTTCTCTCTCAAATAAATAAATAAAAATAAAATAAGTTTAAGAAAAAATATATTCAGGAGCTGGAGAGATGGCTTAGCAGTTAAGGTGCTTGTCTGATGCACCTAAGGACCCAGGTTTGATTTCCCCATACCCACTAGAGTCAGACACAAAGTGGCACATGCATCTGGAGTTTGTTTACAGTGATTAGAGGTCCTGGTGTGCCCATTCTCTCTCTCTCTCTCTCAGCTTCTCTCTCTCTCTCTCTCTCTCTCTCTGCCTCATTCTCTCTTAAATAAATAATATATAAAGTATTTTAAAAATATTCAGTAGAGTAAGATATAGTGGCACACTTCTATAATCTTAGCTCTTGGAAGACTAGGCACTCAAGGAGTTCCCAATAAAATTTATTGAAAGAAAGGGCAAGGGCAGATTGTAAAGGATTGATTTTAACATTATCTTACAGGTGAAAGGAAACAGTGCAGATATATATATATATAATTTACCTGAGAAGGAAGCAATATCAAAGCTAAATTGAAGAGATTTAGTTCTGAGTAGAAAATGCTAAGATGGATAGGGCATTTTCATTGACTGTATATCAGTTTTAAGAAGTCATATTAACCAGCTTACCTATGGACGTGAACACTTGGTAGTTATTTTTGTTCGCTTTTAATGCCAGATTTGATTCTGGTTCAGCTTCTGTCCCTAACCACAGTCCCAATTGATGATAACAACACAACCAATCAGATGAAGCAGGGATGAAGGAGAAAGGAGAAGACCTTTTCTTCAATCACTTCCAAATTCTCCCCTGTGCTTTGATTTGCTTTTAGAGAACACATTAGCTCAACAAACAATTGCAAACTACCCAGTTGCAAGGTAAAATGAAAAGCCCACAGGCATTAATTATATATAGAGATATTAAAAAAGCAGCTACTGCTTAATTATTGTTTGCAAATCTCAGTATTTAAATTGACTTATTTGCAAATGCCTGTTTAGAAATTGACTTTGTAATTATGCAGTCAGTGCAAGGATGTCTTGGGCCCTGGAGGAGTCTCTAACGAGGAATGATAATGTAACAGCTAGAGTGAGACATCCTGAGCTGCATTTTAATAACAAGAGCTGCCTTAGTGGAAAATCCCTGTGCTGGCAAATGAAGGAGCCAGGGTCTCCTGTGCTAGGAAATAATTTTCAGAATATATATGAGTAGGAATCGAAAGAACATAGATTTCTAAGAATGTGAAGGAGAGGATGGTGGCAACAGGTGGATAGGGCTAGCACTGGAGTGTGATTACATTGTTCATGAAAATAAGTAAATTATTGGAACTAGTTTTGGATGGAGGTTTTAAGTCATGCTTTTTTTTAAAAAAAAAAATGTTTTTACTTAATTATTTGAGAGAGAGAAAGAAAGAAAGAATGGGCATGCCAGGGCCTCCAGCAGCTGCAAGCAAACTCCATGCATGTGCCACCTTGTGCATCTGGCTTGTGTGAGTTCTGGGGAATTGAACATAGTCTTTTGGCTTTGCAGACAAGCAAATTAACTCCTAAGCCACCTCTCCAACCCAGTCTTGCTCTTCTCAGTTGTTAAAATCCAGACATACTATGATGATACAATGGGTTATGTATATCCCAAAGTTCCCACATTGAAGCATAATCTCCTGTATTGCAGCCTGTGACATTATTTAGAAGTAGTGTCAATGTTAGTGGTATTTGGCAAAATAAGGTACTACTGGGTAGTCAGCCTTTAATTCAACATTGATTGATTCCCTATAAAAGTAGGAAATGTGAACACATATAAAAGCACAAGGATACCATGGTGGTTTGATTCAGGTGTCCTCCATAAACTTAGGTGTTCTGAATGATCATTTTAAATGCCCTTCATTTCTTCCCTGCCTTTAAGGAAGATGCTTGAGAACAAAGAGGTACTCAACACTACTCATGTACACATAGTTCATTTGTTCCAAAAGATAAAAGTCTTATAGAAACTCTGACCCTTTGCTCAACCTTGAGTCCTTAAGGCTCAGAGAGATGATGGAGAAACTCACCATCACAATGCAAGAGGGGATAGTATACAGAAAAAGACTAGTTCCCACTTTATATATAACTATGGGCTTCGTAACTTTTTCTAAGGTGACTTCCTTCTCATTTACTTCATTCTCATTATCACAACATAAAATTATCAGATTAGAGCTATGTGATTTCCATCTATAATCCTTCATTATTTCCTTCATTTATATAGGCAGGTGTCTATTAGTACAGATATAGTTCCAGGGTCCAAGTGTAGATCCACTATTAGCTCACCATAGAAGTAGATGAATCTCAAGTTCACTATGCTTTAATTCCTTCAACTGTGGAAGGGAAGATTAGTATAATATTCCTTGCCCAGTGAATAAAGTGTCACCATGTAACTAATATTCACCATATATATCACCCTCAACAATGATGAGTAGTAAAGAGCAATGGGTTTCAAGTAACAATCAGCCATCCTGATCTGGACATAGAACAATGTTAGAAACTGCAGTTTGGGAGACACCTTATATACTTCAAGTACATTCTTAATCCTTTTAATATCCAATGTCAAAATATACATTATTGTTTTTATCTTACAGATGATAAAACTGAGGCTTAGGAAGAAAAATAATTCAACACAAATTATCTCATTCAAAATCTTGTAGCTAGGAAAGAATGGAAGGGGAATTATGTTAACTTTGTGATTTCAACATAGTGAGATAGGATCTCACTACATAGCTAATTCAGACCTAAAGCTTCTTTGCCCTGTGCCACAGATACCCAAGTGCCTGGATTATAGGAATGCAACACCTTAAATTACATTTTAGGAAAATGAAAGAATGCGATTTACTTTCAAACCATCAACTACCCTTGTCCATATCCTGTTTAGAAAAGAATCTAAGAATCAATAGGGATTTAGCTCTATCATTTATAAATGTGGCTGCAATATTTCCAGTCCTTTTCCCTCATTTCTGAAAGTAGAAAGCCAAACTAATCTAGAAAACACCTTCAAGCCTTAATGTTTTATTATTCAGATATAAGCACTTCTAGTCAAAGCAAGTGGCTACATTCTTGCTGAAGGGAAGGAATTAGCACTCCACAATTAATACCCCATTCCATTAACAATTAGATATGTTAAATGCCATTCAATTTGTTTGCACCATCAAGTCCTGGGAAGGTATCCATGCTTCTTAGAAGTTTTTAATAACCTTCCCTCAAGAAATAAGTCAATTGTCCAAACAGGCAGGCAAGCAAGTAAGCACATATTCTAATTATCAAACTTTAATATTGTTCAACTTTTGAGTCATTAGTAGAGCTACATGGCAGTGTACTATTAGTTACTATTTGGATCAATTTATGGACACTCTTTTAGAGATAAAGACTATGTGGCCCTTTATGTCCTGAGAAATCAACCTTAACCAAGCCCAGGTATAGCATTGGTTGCTTTCCACCTTAACCTTAGTGGCAGGCAACATTAATTTATGAGAGGAGACAAATCTTCTCTTCACTGAATGCTCACTCTACCATTACAGGCTGAAGTAGAGGAATCATAGTTCATCAGGGCTAGAATAAAAAAAAAAAAAAAAAAAAAAAAAACTTGTACAACCACAATGTTAACAGTAAGAGTAATAGGAACATTAACTCATGATATTAACACATGTCAAACACCATGCTAAATGCCTTATATACATTTTTCCTCAATCTTGACAACCAGCTGATGGAATGAACACAAGTTATTCCTAATTTATTTTGAGAAGTTTATTATTGGATTGATTATTTGTGCATTAAGCACCCTATCAATTATTTGTCTTCTATTGCATAACAAATCACCCTCACATTTAGCAGACTAATACAAAAAAATTACCTTATACAAAGTATTAGAATTGGGAAACAGCTTAGCTGCTGCTGCTTTCGTAAGTTTGCATATAAGATGTTGCTTAGGATTGATATCATTAAAGTATAGACTGAATGTAGGAAGTTCAGTCATATGGTTAATACCAAGAAGCTATCAATATTGCCTGGGTCTCTCCTCACAAAGTGGAGGCTGGTTTCACCTAAACTAAGTACAGTAATAAAGAGAGAGACATAAACAATAATGTCTTTTACGCCATAGACATGGGAATGACATAACATCATTTGTGCAGTATTCTACTGGTTATGAATAAAGTGATACATCATGGAAAGTGATGCTACCAGGACACACATACAGGAGTAGAGATCATTTGGGACTGCCTCTCACACAAACTAAGATTGAACACTTAGTATAGCAGTAATAAAGAAATGGGTTTATAAAGTCATGTGATGCTTGACCCTATAAACCAGGCTTTAAACCATGCTCTTTGCCTCTTTGGAAGGGTTGCTTAGCAAGCAGCTCACCTCTAAGGGATATAAGTACAATTCATGGTTTAATTCGAGGAATGCAATGATTAGAAGTCATATAGAATCAAAAAACAAGCCAGGCATGGTGGCGCATGCCTTTAATCCCAGCACTCAGAAGGCAGAAGTAGGAGGATCGCTGTGAGTTCGAGGCCATCCTGAGACTTATTGTATATTGGTCATAGCTCCATTGGATTATACTCTTATAGTTTCTTGCCCCCAACCCAATTTCAGTGTCGGTCCTCTTCAGTGAGGTTATCTGTGTTCTCTGGGGAGTCATGAATGTATCAGTCAGTCTCTGTGGGTTGGGGAAGGAAGAATGCCTAAGGATATTCCTTCCCACCTGATGGCTCTTTCCCATCAGAAAGTCTTTTAAATGGCTATGCTTATCCCCCTACTGATTCATGCTCCTCTCACTCTTGGTTGGAGAATTCCTTCTACTGATGGCAGTAAATACAGGGGAAACCCAATGTCCATTTGAATCAAGAATTTTTTAAACCAGTTTGCCTATATAGTCCCGAATGCTTATATTATGTCTGTTTATAGCATTTTTACAATGACATGTCATGGCCTGATACATGCATGGTAGGCATTCTGGAAGAAAAAGCAGATGTGAATTGGAAGAAGGGAAGAAGATATGGGAAACCCATAAAGATAAGATGAATCACACAGGATGAAATGGAACGTGTTTTAGGCACTCACTGTCTCTAAGCATACAGATTTGATGATGTGTGCAGGTGATATGCAGTGTCTTCTTCTTATTATTATTTTGGTTTTTGGAGAGAGACACAGAGAGAGACAGAGAGAGAGAGAGAGAGGAGAGGAAGACAGAGAGAGATGGGCATGCCAGCAGCCACTCAGATGCTGTGAACGAAATCCAAATGTGTGCATCCCCTTGTGGTCAAGTGTGGCATTGTGCCCTTGTGTCACTTTGCCTCTGGCTAAATGTGGGACCTAGAGATTGGAACCAGCGTTCTTAGGCTTAGGAGGCAGGTGCCTTAACCACTAAGCCATCTCTCCAGCCCCAGTGTCTTCTTTTATAGGAAACACGAAGTTTGCAGAGATCTGATCACAGCTGATGGAACTATAAGGCTCACGTCACCTTTTGCTACAAGGTTAACTAGGTGATAAACAACAATGTGAGTGGATAGCAGCAGCTCAGGACTTCCTGCATATACTACTGAGTACATTCACTTCTTTCTTTCAAATCTTATATAAAACATTTCTTGGAATCAACAATAAGCATGGATAATACAGGGTAGGGAATCCTTGAAAGGTCATCATGAGCTTAACTGAATTAATTCAATGCAAATCTGCTATACCATATCATCTGCTGGGTTGACCAACTCCATGGGAGTATCTGGCAACTTATAACTATTTATAACCTGTGTAGACACGTTATCTTGTATGACTCTAAGCACATCAGGCCTTCCTCCATACTTGTCCATATATTTTTCTTTGTTGGGAATTTCATATTTCCATAAAAGCCAGCATTGTAAGTTTGAGATATATGTAAAGTCCACACTTGCTTTCACTGAGCAAAAATTCTTGTTTTTAAAGATATTTATTTATTTATTTATTTGAGAGAGAGAGAGAGAGAGAGAGGCAGACAGAGAGAAAGAGAAAGAATAGGCATGCCAGGGCCTCCAGCCACTGCAAATGAACTCCAGATGCTTGTGCCCCCTTGTGCATCTGGCTTGCATGGGTCCTGGAGAACTGAACCAGTATCCTTTGGCTTTGCAGGCAAGTGCCTTAGCTACTAATCTGTCTCTCCAGCCCATAATTCTTAATTTCTGTGCAAGAAACCCCACATTGTAATTTTTGACTGGAACCTAAAAATTAATTGGTGGACACAGTCCCAAATTTGCCTTTTTCCTTCTCACAAACTTTTTTAAAGAAAAATTCAAATGACACTTGAGCAAGGAATATTATTGTAACAAATTACTCTCACATGTAAAGAGAGAGGAGAAAAAAAGAGAATTTAAAAACAGTCTTTTTCTGAAGTACTTTTGTATGGCTCCTAACTACTGTTTTCAACTTATAACAATGAATGGTCATTTTTTATTGTGGAAAATTACCTGTAAGTCATTGAAGGAACTCATCATGTTTATACTTTTGCCCTGTATAGTGCTCAGGACATTTGGGAGCTTCAGTAAGCATAAGTTGATTGCCTCACGAAATATTCATTAACTCACTTTTCAGGCACAACATCAATATCTCCATTGATGTCTTTCTCACCACTTCAATAAGACATCACCTTGGGTATGCTTTAGGAAGATAACAATGAATATGATTGCATGGGAATTCTGTGGTTGGTAACAGTTCTTTCTCACAAAGAAATCCATTTTAATATCCATTTGTCTTCCTGTAGATTTCACATGCTCATCATAATGTCATTAAGCAGTGATGAGGACTTTTATGTTTTCCATATCAGTTCTTCAAGCATGTGAACACAGAACTCATAGCCTACTTAGTGCTTGCTTACACTTGCATGTGGAAATGTTTCTGTGGCCTGGGTCCCATGTTTAATATGCCTCTGTGATTCTCAGGGCCCAAGAGACCTTAGGTTGGTAGAAGCTGCAGCTTTTCTGGTCTGTGGCAAGTGAAATGGCTGTCCTTCATGTGCTGTTTATGTCCTGAAAGCTATCCAAGACTTGCTTCCATGGTTATAGAGGAGTCATAAGTGAGCAGGCCAACCCAATACATCCTTTCCTAGTTTGTATTCTGCCATCCCTACTGACTGCATATTGGCAGGAAAGGGAAAAAACTTTAATTTGTGTGTGTGTGTGTGTGTGTGTGTGTGTGTGTGTGAGAGAGAGAGAGAGAGAGAGAGAGAGAGAGAGAGAAACTAAATGTTCTCCTGGGACAGAGAGCTTCCTAGCACTTGGGTCTCTGATGATCAATCCAGGACAGTTGATCACTTGAGGTATGAATCTGAGGGACAAGGAACTATGTCTATCAATAATGAATCAATCCATTATTGATAGCTGCTGAGCTCTTCACATCACTGCTAAACTACCCTTTAAACTAAGTCAGAGAATGTTGTCTTCATTTCTGTCTTCATAAACTATATAGATATCAGCTATTGCTACACAAGATGGAAGGCACACTGAGAGGAACACAGTGTGTTCTGTTTGTTTTTATATATTCGTACACAGCTATGTTTCAAAATGAAAGCAAAGGTCTTTTAGTTGGCTGTTCCCTACAGTATTCCCAAGAGAAGCCCATGTACTTTCCAATTAAGCCCAGGTGAACTTGGCCCTGACCTGCAGCTGGAGCGTACAGTGTCAGAACAACTAGATGAAAAAAGTAAACAGAAAAGAGAAGAGTTTTTGTTTCCTTGTGCTGGCTCTCCTGCATTCCTAGTCATTTTTTTATCATTTTTTATTCTTATATCAGGTCAAACCTCTGAGGGATAAGCATAGCCTTTCACCAATTGCTGCCACCTACTGCTCCCTTGTAATTCTCTTGTTTCTGTCATTGGCACTCTGCTCTCAGCAGGAAGTGCTGCTTCAGCTAGGACATTCTGTCATGATTCATTTAAAGACAGCCTATGTTTGGCAAGATACCATAGGAGGTTCAAGGAATGTGGGGAGAAATGAGTCTAAATTACTAAACTACCATAAGGGAAAGACTACTAAACAAATAAGAGGTGTGAGTGTTCAGAAAAGACAAGTGTACAAAGGATCCACACAGCTAAACCTACTTGATAGATGGAACGGGGAGAACCACTCTCTGCCTGGCAAGTCAAGAATGATTTCAGAGATAAAATGTCCTTGGAGTAGTCCCTGAAGAATGACTTGAAACTCCCTGACAATGGAGCAGAGTAGTTAAAAACTTTGCCTTTAGAATCATAAAGGGTTTGAAGTAATAGTCTTCACTCACTATCCAGGTGACATTGGGCAAATTAGCTTTCTTTCTGTATTACTGAATTTCAATTTTCTCATAAATGAAATCATCTTTTAAGAATTAAACACAATGAAATTATGTGTGAGAATGTGTATAAGTTTGATCACACTGTGTTTCTCAGAGTAAAACCACTCCAAGTGTAGTGATGACCATTTTAATTACTTTTTATAGGAAAGGGATAGGAGTGGTTGCAGCAAAACATGCAGTTGACAGTACATTAAGATCAGGAGCATCCCACCTTTACCCTCCCCCCCATCCCACCCTCCCTATTGTCTGGTCCTCATAGTGCTTATTAGGTTTGGCAGCATCTTAGGTGGATTCAGGTTAGGAATGACAGATAGGGTGGGAGGGAGGATAAGGGTGGGGGGATACAAATAGGGACTCAAAAGGAAATGATACTATAAACCCTTTATTCTGAACAACAGGCTAAAACATTGATCATTCAGCAGGCCCACAAAGGGAACACCTGAACCACAGGAAAGTGGAGAGAACATCGTGAAGACCAACCTTAATCTTTTTCGTGCCTCTATCTCTCTTCTCTCTCCCTCTTTCTGTCTCTCTCCCTCTCCCTCTCCTCTCTATACTCACTTCCTCTTTCATATTATCTTTCTTTTTCTTCCCTTACCTCCCTTGGTGCTGACTTAAAACTCCCAGTAACAGCATGGGGTTAACTTTCACAATGAGCTGTTGATCCAAGACACCTATAAGGTCTCCCCCCACACCCCCCAAAAAAGAGACCGATTTCTGTCAGAGGTCTTGATGACCCACCAAAGGTTAATGGTAAGACCCTACTGTCAAAGACAGCACATGCATGTGAGACAAAACATGGAGAGACCTGGCCAGAATCTGGAAGAGTGTCAGTCCCCAGACAGTTAGCTAGTCTATTGCCAGAGGGTGCTACACGAGCAACTGGGGGTAAATGGCCAACATCTGTCCAAACAACTTGCAGTCTAAGATACCTAGCAGGAAACAACCTGATGTAATGCTCAAACAAGTGCAGTAGTGGCACACAGCCAAGGTGGGTAACCAACTGCTCTTGATTTGGCTAATCCAATCAGTGGAATGGAACTCATTGCTGGGACTGGGAAATAAGTCAAAACCTTGTACAAAAATGAGCTCAGTCTCCAAGATCAAGACACCATCAAATGTGGGTGAGAAAAGGGTCTATGCATATAAAATTCCCTCTAAAATATCTGTTGCCACCCCATATATCTAGTACTAACTTCTCTCTCTGTTGGAGAATTTGCTTATCTTTTTCAGATGGACAATGAACCCGAAGGGAAAATATAGGCCAATCACACCTCACCAGGGCCTCAGCTGAAACCATAGAGTAATGCAGGGGACAGGCAAGAGTACAGCGTTCTTGGTGATCATGACACCAGAAAAAGGCTGAAGGAGATAAACACAGAGAACATCCAACTCCTACTAAGCCAGATATCCAGAGACACAGAGGCTCCCAAAACCTCATCACTGAAGTAGAACTAAGATGACCCCAAACGTGGCTCAGGGAAGTTCGTTGAAGAGGGGGCAGAAAGAGTGTTAGAGCCACAAGTTGGAGCATTATGCACAGAGACTTGGCCTATCCCCCATAACTCTTGACTACCCCCACAATGCATGACCCACATTACCCATTGATGAGGTTCCCTTTGGAAGAGGGAGGACAGGGAGGAGGATAATGGAGTCACCATTATGAATGTAAAATTAGAATAGTATCAATAGAAAAATAAATAGATAAAAGATCAGGAGCATGGCCAAACATAATACATTATTGGCATTAAAAGGCAAATGAAGATCCTGGGGAGATGATCAGTGGGTAAAGTGCTTGTCATATAAGCTTGAGGGCCTCAGTCCAGATCCCTACGTAAGATGACAGCCATGGTGGTCAGCACTTGTAATCCTACCTCTGGTAATGTGGAGATGGAAATATCCCTCTGGCTTACTTGCTAACTAGTTATCCAATAAAAAAGCACTATGTTCAGAAAGATCCGCATTTGCAAAAACTAAGTAAGGTATTGTGATGGTTAAGTTCTGTTGTCAACTTTATCTGATTAGGAATCCATAGGCATTCCCCTTGGTTGAGTCTCTGAGGCTGCTTCCAGGAAGAGCTGACTGAAGGAGCCAATCTTTCCTCCCCAGTGAGCCCTTCCTCCAAAGTGGGCAGCTTTGGAAGACTTTCTGTAAGGATGATTTGGGAGAAAAGATCCTCCTCCTCCTCCTGCCTTCCTGCAGGTGCTGCTTGTTGGTGAGTGCCTTCACTTGCATGTGCATCATTCCTGTTTGGATATCCTTCCTCAGCATTAGAACCAAATTTCCTTGGTCTTCCAGCACAGACTGAAGGGCTGGATTGGGACTTCTGATCCATCCAACCATGTGGACTAAGTAGATACCAGGTTCCTTGACTCTCAGGCCTTCAGACTGCTATTGTTGAATGGCTGTAAGTTAGCATAAATAAGTTCATTTCTCAATACAATTCATCCTGTCGGTTCTGTTTCTCTAGAGAAAGCTGACTAATACAATTGGTAAGGTGGACATCAACTGAGAAGAATATTTGACCCAGACCACTGAGTTCTACATACATAAACATATATGTATATGAGCATGCACATGCACTCACACACACATACACACAAACACACACCCCACGCACATACACGTGTCAAAAACAAACAAAAAGGGGCTGGACAGATGGCTTAGCAGTTAATCTGTTTGCATGCAAAGCCTGGGAATCCCAGTTTGATTCTCCAGGACCCACATAAGCCAGATGCACAAGTGGGCGCATGCATCTGGAGTTCATTTGCAGTGGCTGGGGGCCCTAGCATGCCCATTCTCTCTCTCTCTTTCTCTCTCTCTCTCTCCCTCTCCCTCTTTCTTGCTCTCAAATAAATAAATAAACAAAAAGAGCAAATGAAGATACTGAGTATTATCTTTCAAGATGAAAAAAAACAATATTGAATATTTCAAATATGAGTTTAGGGAGGACAGACACTTGAGAATAAGGACTTTAAATTCCTTCTCAAAGAATCTTCCATACAGAGAAATGGGTTGGTCACTAAGCAATACATAGTACACAAGTTAATGTCCTTAAGAGGCTAGTTTAAATAGAAATACATAAAAGAAAGGATTATATATGGTTTATAACATCTTGTAAGGATTCAATAATGACTTTGACTCTCCAAATAATTGGCATTTTCAAAATATGCATGAAGAGAGAGATAATAGCACTCAACACACCATTCAGAGTTTGGTCACTGACTGGATGTGGGGAGCAACAAGAGAAGGCAATGTCAATGGTGATCCATACAATAGCACAGATGCGCAGGCAAAGAACAAAGATTTATGGTGCATCTCACACTTCTTCCTTATCT
This sequence comes from Orientallactaga sibirica, assembly GCA_036365145.1. Lineage (NCBI taxonomy): Eukaryota > Metazoa > Chordata > Mammalia > Rodentia > Dipodidae > Orientallactaga > Orientallactaga sibirica. Next base: position 17,799,188 of record JAEOAD010000034.1, read on the forward strand.
AGTGAGAAATTTTTGATATATTGGTATATAACAATGTTTAGGGAACTAAATAGGATCATAAGACTTGCCAGAACTCTTTTAGATCACAGTGTTATAATGATGAAATTTATTCATTCACAGATAGTTTACTACCCTATTACAAGATAGGTATGACTCAAACTGCAAGATGCAATTAAGCAATGTCCCTCACTCAAGAAGCTTGCATACTAGTATAATAAGGATATTTTTGCTATAAATTAGTCAAGAATTGGACATCTGGCCACCCCCTCCCCATTGGCCTACTTCTTGAGATGGAATTAATCCCTAATACTGAAAACCTAGTCAAAACCCAATGGTGGGGTGGGTGAAAATATGGCTCAATGACTAAAGGCACTTTCTTACAAAACCTATGGCTGGGAAGGTAATAAACTGCCCTGGGTAGGGGCATACTATTGCTGTTTGGCTAAGCGGTTATATTATGCCCACGAAATTTCCTTCTAAATATTTTTATGCCTGTATATAAGTGATACTCTCACTTTTGGTTAGAGAGGTTTCTTTTGGGGCTGGAGAGATGGCTTAGTGATTAAGGTACTTTCCTTAAAAGCCTAAAGACCAGAGTTCAATTTCCCAAAACCCACGTAAGCCAGATGCAAAAGTTGACACATGTATCTGGAGTTAGTTTGCATTGGCTAATGGCCTGGCATACTCATTCTCTCTCTTTCTCTCTCTCTAAAATAAATAAATAAATAAATAAATAAATAAATAAATAAATAAATAAATAAATAAAAATATATCAGAAAAAGAGAATATTATCTATTTAGATAGCAATGACTACTGGAGAGTCCCAAAACTCAAGAACATGCTGGGAAGAAGCAACAATTGAATATTCAGCACTAAGTATGACATCTCTTTAATGTCTGTCAAGGATCATGGATCACTGTAGAAGAGGAAGAAGAAAGAATGTTAATAGGAGTGCTTTAAATGTTGTCTTCTAGACACAAAGTATCCTTTGCATTCATGAAGTCACAGTAGCTGTTACCTGCACAAGACCTGCAAAATATTGGTACCATAAACATGTTGTCATTGATGGATGAAGGGGAGGGCAAAAAAAATGACATCAAAATAGAAGAGGGACTAGTTGGAAAGAAGGAAAGGGGTTAGAGAATCAAAAGAAAGTGAAGGGAGGGGATTATGATCAGAATACATCATATATATGTATGAAGTTTGTCAATAAAAACATTTTAAGAAAGAATCTAACATCCTCCTACTCCATAATAGCTTGGTGGATTGGACTCCTCGTGCCAGGTGTTGGTGGCCCAAATATCAATTAATTATAGAACGCCCCTTGAGGTAAGCACATCATTTCCATATGGAACATGGCAAAATTAAGATTTCAAACATCTGAGAAGCTTTGCAGGGTCCACACAGGAACATAATAATAAAAGTAGGAATTGAAGCTGAGTAGGCAGATGGTCATGATGGACTCTTTGGAGGGTAAGTAGAAAGATATGGGGGAAAGCATCATAATTAATACAAATGTGTGTTTTGAACATGGCATAAAAGATCTTCATTTCTCTTTTGTAGACTATAAACCCAAAGCTCAACCAATCTTCATGGGGGGACTCGGGGGCAAGGGTTTAAAAGACTTAGAAGTGCTTTAGATTGGAGATTTCATAAGGCCACTTACATTTCCATCCAAATAGTATTAAAAACATCATCACAACAACACCATGAAGTTAAATACCCTTGTTAAAGTGATCACACATTTCCAGTTAAATAATAGCCATAGGAGAGGGCAATTAGCAGATGCGGTCAGGAGAAAAAAAAAGATATGTTTTCTGATGAGATTGGAAATGAGATGGAGAGTCAATGAGGCAGAAATATACAAGACAGTATTTCCCCCTGAAGTTTCTTGAATGCTGTTACTAATTATACCTTAAGTTTCTCAGCATCCTAAGTGGAAAAGAGATCAGGATCAAGGAAGTTCAAGGAGACTGATCAGCAATCCCACCCCCAAGTGGTCACTCTTAAGACTTTTCTCCAAAGTACTGTCCTTGCTGCATTCTTGCTGAGACTTCATATCATGAGAGCAGAGAAGGACTTTGTCATTGTGTCTGGTACTGCATGCCAAAAGAAGCAAGGGAACATATATCTGTCCTGGTAATGAGGAAGAGTTCATTAACCTGACAACAGAAAATTAGGTATTTGGTGTAAATTCTATTCCCCAATTTCTACAAATATGTCGGACTTTAACTGATTCTGGCTGCATGTGATATTTAAAGTATCCACTGTTGGGCTGGAGAGATGGCTTAGCGGTTGAGGCGCCTGCCTGCTAAGCCTAAGAACCCGGTTCCAATCTCCAGGTCCCACGTTTAGCCAGATGCAGTGACACAAGGGTGCAATGCCACACTTGACCACAAGGGGGCACACACATCTGGATTTCGTTCACAGCAGCTGAGAGACTGCTGGCACACCCACCTCTATATGTCTTCCTCTCCCTCTGTCTGTCTCTCTCTGTGTCTCTCTCCAAAAATAAATTTATTTTTTTTAAAGTATCCACTGTTCTTATTCAAGAAATATAAAATAAGAAAAGTCTTTGTAAGACAGTGAGGGAAAATGAAAAAAAAAATGTACTTTGCATTCCTGTATACCTTATTTTAAATTATTCTGATGGTTACATTTAGTAACTGCTATGGTTCTGAGCTCATTTGAGTGTATTCTTCTCTCTTTTCTCACTCCCTCTCTAACACACACACACACACACACACACACACACACATGCGCGCGCATGCACACACGCACATTTTTCCCCTTTAAAATTAAGAAAATTTAACACTCAAGTATTGTGTTTATTAGTTCTGGCTTTGCTTTTGACCAAATCAATCATGGTGAAACTTGTTTTAATCAATGATACAAAACAAGAGATAAAGACCTATTTAATTTTTCTCTCACAGTTTTTCTGAAGATTACAAGATCATATGGGATTGGATGCACTTAACAAACAGCAAATTTTCTTTTCAATATTTATGATCATTATGCCTAAGATGATTTTATAGGTTGGGTAAGATTCTCATTGCAGACCCATCTTTCATTGATTAGGGGAGCATGTACTGTGTCCATGGCAATCTTAGAGTCATTATTTTAGGAATCTCACTATGTACGAGGTTTTCAGTAACCAAGTCTACCTCTAAGAAGCCAGCTGCTTTCAGTGCCTCTAATTACATGAAGCAAAAGATCTTGGAGGAAATTTTGTGGCCTCAAGGAGCATTATTAATGGAGGTCCCTTCTAGAGATGTAATTTTTGAAGCAATTTTCCATGAAATTGCTGAATGTGTATATCCATATAAATTTGAGTCCATTTGGTACAGTTTTCATTTAGCCAAATGATTGTACTGATGACATGTTTTTAGCAGATATTCTGGCTTAGTAGAAAGGCATACATGTATTGCATGTGTCTAGAAAAGTTCAAACTTGCTTGACAAATGATTCCACAAGAGTTTCCTCATTTCTGTTTCTATTCCCTGATGCACTATAATCATGGATTTTGTAACTGAGTAACAAAAAGGTCTGTATCTCTGAAATCTTTAGTTAAGGCTAGAAAACACTTTAACCAGAGGAATTATATTTCATCATGCGTTGTGGCCTAACAGACTAACATAGTGAGTGGGTTAAAAGATAATTGGAATCAGGAAGACCTAGTTTTGAATCCTGGACTTGCTCCACATAGCACAAAAGTGTACCAAGTTTAGATTTCCATCCTTGGAAGGGAAGGGCAGTATAAATACCAGAGTTTCACCATCATTTTCAAAACAAATAAGGGTTTAACACAAAGCTGGAGTATAAGGTACTTATTAAGTGATTGATGTTATTGACATGCTCCTTAAATATTTATGCCAAATAAAACCAAAACAAAATGTAGGTGTATGTACACTCATGTTTGTAAACCTCAAAGGCCAGAATTGTTACATAATTGGTTATAATCAGCCTCCAAAGTTTTATAATCAATTAAGTATTAATTGGTAAAGGAGAGTGAGTTTCAAGTGACCTTAGAAATGAGTCAGTACAGACTTTCCTTTCAATGGAAGAATCTGAATTCAGAGAGAATATCTGTCCTTTATATAAGTGGTAGAAATAGCATAATTCAATATCATCTCATTAAAAAATACCTGAACATCAGCTCCCAGAGACAGAACAACACACTTTTAAACAATAAATGGATAGTGAGTGAAATAAAAAATGAAATTGCAAAATTTCTAGATTTGAATCACAATGAAAACACATAGTATCAAAACTTATGGAACACAATGAAGACAGTCCTTAGGGAAAAATTCATAGCACTAAATGTCATTATAACTAAGACAGAGAGATCCCAAATCAATAACCTAACCATCCATCTAAAGGCATTGGAAAAACAAGAACATTCCAACTCAAGAAACATCCAGATGGAAAGAAATAATCAAGATCAGAGCAGAAATTAATGAATTGGAAACTAAGAAAGCATTTAAGAAAATTGATGAAACAAAGAGCTGGTTCTTTAAAAAAATAAACAACATTGATAAACCCCTGGCCAATTTGATCAAGTGAAAAAAAATATGCTTCAAATTAACAAAACTATAAATGAAAAAGAAGAGATCACAACCGACATAAGTAAAATTAGAAGAATCATCAGGATTTCCTTCCAAAACCTCTACTCCACAAAGCTGAATAATCTGGAAGAAAAAGATAAATTCCTGGACACATACCATCTACCAAATCTAAACTCAGAGCAGATCAGTCTCCTAAACAAACCTATCACACCCATCAAGATAGAAAAATTAAGCAAAAACCTCCCCAAAATGAAGAGTCCAGGACAAGAATGCTTCTTAGCAGAATTCTATCATACCTTCATGGAAGAACTTAAACGAATTCTTCTCAAAGTGTTCCACATAATTGGAGAACAGGCAAAGTTCCCCAACTCCTTTTATGAAGATAGTATTTTCCTAATACCAAAACCAGACAGAGATGCAACAAGAAAACAAAACTATAAGCCTATATCCCTGAGGAATGTAGATGCAAAGATCCTGAACAAAGTCCTCATAAACCAAATTCAACAACACATCAAAAGCATTATCCACCTTGATCAAGTAGGTAGGCTTTATCCCAGGAATTCAGGGTTGGTACAACATATAGGAATTTGTCCATGTAATATATCACATAAATAAGCTTAATCACAAAAACCACATGATCATTTCAATAGACACAGAAAAGGCCTTTGACAAAATACATCACTTCATGATCAAAACATTGGACACAGTAGGCATGGATGGTATATATCTCAACATATTAAAGGCTATATATAAAGCATGTAAAGCACAAATAAGATTAATAGGGAAAGACTCAAGGAATTCCCATTGAGATCAGGAACAAGATGGGAGTGTTCACTCTCACCTTGATGCTTCAACATGATACTAGAAGTCCTAGCCCAAGCAATAAGACAGGAGAAAGAAATAAAAGGCATACAAATTGGGAATGACTCAAGAGCCTCCATCACAAAACTGTTAAAGATAATTAATTCCTTCAGCAAAGTATCAGGATACCAAATCAGTTGACTTCCTAAATCCAAAGGACAGAGATACAGAGAAATTAGGAATATTGTTCCATTTTCAATAGCAATAACAACAACAAAAATCTTGGAATAGATGGGTGCGGTGGCACATGCCTTTAATCCCAGCACTGGGGAGGCAGAGGTAACAGGATCACCGAGAGTTAGAGGCCACCCTAAGACGACATAGTGAATTCCAGATCAGCCTGAGCTAGAGTGAGACCCTATCACAAAAAAACAAACAAACAAACAAACAACAACAACAACAAAAAAAAACCCTGGAATAACACTAACCAAGTATGTTAAAGACTTATATAATGAAAACATATAACTACTCAAGAAAGAAATGGAGGAGGACTTGAGAAGACGGAAAGACTTGCCAAGCTCCCACATAAGCCAGATGCACACGGTGGTGCATGCATCTGGAGTTCGCTTGCAGTGGGTAAAGGCCCTGGTGTGCCCATTCTCATTCTCTCTCTCTCTCTCCCTCATTCTGTCTCAAATAAATAAATATAAAATTTTTTAAATTAAAATTTAAATTTAAAAAAAATTTAAAAATTCATATGGATTGGCAGCAGGCCTTGGATATCCAAGCATATCCTCAGCAAAAGAAACACCTCTGGAAGCCTCACCATACCTGATCTAAAGCTCTATTACATGGCCATGGTAACAAAAACAACATGGTACTGGCATAAAAACAGAATTATAGAACAATGGAACAGAATTGAGGATCCAGACTTTAGGTCAAGTAACTACAGCTACTTGATGTTTGACAAAGACCCTAATAATGTAGACTGAAGAAAAGACAGAATCTTCAACAAATGGTGCTGGACAAACTGGATAACCAAAAGCAGGAAAATGAAACTAGACCACACATCTTGCCATGCACAAAAATCAAGTCCAAATGGATCAAAGATCTCAATATAAGACTTGAAACTCTGCTATTACTGGAAGAGAAAACAAGAGGAACTTTCCACAATATAGGAGTGGGGAAAGACTTCCTTAACAAACCCCAGTATCTCAGGAACTTAAATAATCACTCAACCATTGGGATCTCATGAAGCTGAAAAGTTTTATCACAGGCAAACAGAATAATCAAAGTCAATAGACTACCCACAGAGTGGAAGAAAAATTTTGCTAGCTATAAAAACTGACAGAGGCCTAATTTCTAGAATCTGCAAAGAACTCAAAAACCTAAACAATAAAAAAATCAAACAACCCACACACAAAGTGGGGCAGAGAACTGAACAGGGAGTTCTCAGAGGAAGAAATATAAATGGCAATCACACACATAAGAAAAGGTTCAACATCCCTAACCATCAGGGAAATGCAAACTAAAACTATGAGATTCCACCTGTAGAAGACAGCATCAGGTCCGCTGAGATGAACTTCCAGACCAGGCACAGTTATGGAGGAAGGGATATTATTTATTGAAGCTTACAGATCCAGGGGAAGTTCCATAAAGGCAGGAGAAGCAGCCTGCTTTCACAGGGCCAAGCAGAGAGAGAAAAAGCCAACCAGCCACCACAGCACACAGAGCAAAACTACAGCCAAAAGGTCACACAGCACACTTCAGGAACTCCTGCTAGGCACATTTGCATATCTTTACAATGGAATCTCAAACTCACACCTTAAGACCAGCCCCCAGTGACATTGCCACTAGCAAGGTGATTGCAGATGCAAACTATAACTAATAAAACACTGAATATATTGGGGGACATATATTCAAACTACCACATTCTGCCTCTGGCCCCCAATATATTTAGCTCCTGGACCCCAATAGATTCATAACTATCACACATTGTAAATTGTACTCAGTCCAATTTTAAAGGTTCTCACAGTCTTGATCAACTTAAGATAGTGAGTCCTGTAAAATCAAACAAGTTAAATACTTTCAACATGTAAAGGCACAGAGTAAACATTTTAACTATATAAGGAATAGCAAGGAGAGACTAGAACAATGCAAACTCAACCATCATCAGCCGTCATCAAACTTCTGTAGTTCAAGTTCAATATAACCAGAGACTGACAGTCTCCAGGTTTTCCAATTCCAGCCCCTCCAGCTGAGCAGAGTTGCCAGGGAAAACTTTCATCCCATGCCAACATTGCACTCCATGGTACCCCTTTTGTACAGTCCTGGTATATCCAAAACATCTTCAGGTCTCCATACAAACCACGGTCCATCTTCCAAAGGCTCTTGTAGTTTATTCCTGAGGATCTTCATGCCCTGCCTCATGGCTCATCTCAGCAGCGGCTACTGGAACCGTGTGCAATTCATGACCACTCCATGCATTTTTCATGCTTCCAAAGCTAATACCAGGCATGCAGGACACAGCCATATTCTTAATCCAGGGACAAAATAAATCATAGCCTTGAAAAGCATGTTCCTTCTCCAGTCAACACTCTTTTCCAAAAGTTTGCATTTCTAACAATCTTTCCTCAGGCATCCTCTCCATTGTTTTAATGTAAAAGCAGTGAGGCCACCTTCCTTCCTCCTTCCTTAAGATTGCTAATGTGTTTGACAATAGCAGCTCCACTAACCTAAAACCAGTCTCATTGCCTCTACTTTTAACTTGTTTGAGGTTTTCCAACTTAAAATCTTAAAATCTCAGTCCAATATCTTTAGCCAAGCACATCAGTCCATTACAAATTTAACCCTTGATCCAACTTTCTGGGCCTGGATAGCAGAACGTAGCCATCCTTTATGCCAGTAGCCCAGTTCCAACAAAGTCCTCTGCAGTCTTTCCTTCCCCTTAGAAAGCTCATAAGCCAAGCCTCGAAGTTCAATACAGTCTGCACTTAGCATTCTCAAACTCTCATCAGAATAGTCCATAAAACTTGGCTTACCACTCCAGAAGGCATCTTCAGTTGCAAGCACCAAGTCCATGCCCATTCCTCCAAAACAACGGTTCCAAAAGACGAATATCCACATGGTCAGGTTCATCTCACCCCACACTCCTCGGTACCACTTTACTGTAGCAGACAGCTTCAGGTCTGCTGAGATGAACTTCCAGACCAGGCACAGTTATGGAGGAAGGGATATTATTTATTGAAGCTTACAGATCCAGGGGAAGTTCCATAAAGGCAGGAGAAGCAGCCTGCTTTCATAGGGCCAAGCAGAGAGAGAAAAAGCCAACCAGCCACCACAGCACACAGAGCAAAACTATAGCCAAAAGGTCACACAGCACACTTCAGGAACTCCTGCTAGGCACATTTGCATATCTTTATAATGGAATCTCAAACCCACACCTTAAGACCAGCCACCAGTGACATTGCCTCTAGCAAGGTGATTACAGATGCAAACTATAACTAATAAAACACTGAATATATTGGGGGACATATATTCAAACTACCACACCACCTTATGCCAGTAAGGATAGCAAACATTAAAAATCAAATGAAAATGAATGTTGGTGAGGATGTAGAGAAACCTCATGTAGGGGGGAATGTAGATGCTACAACCACTATTGAAGGCAATATGGAGACTCCTAAAAAGGTTGATTATAGAGTTACCAACAGACCTAGTTATTCCCTTACTGAGCATTTGCCCTAAAAGCTCCATGCCTCCGTTCATAGATATTTGCTCAACCCTGTTTATAGCTGCTCAATTATAATAGCTAAGAACTGGAATCAACCCAGATGTCCATCTTGAGACAAATGGATAATCAAGATATAGTATATCTACATGATGGAATTCTACTCAGCAGTTAGAAAAAAATGACATAATGAAATGTGTAGAAAAATCTTTGAACTTGGAACAGATCATATGCAGCAATCTCACCCGACCACAGAATGACAAGCATCACATGGTCTCACACATCTGCAGCTCCTAACCTGGATCAGCCTGAGATAATGATATACCTAATAGGCATCTCGAGGACCAGACAATAGGCAGGGTAGGGCTTGAGGGGCGGGTAAGGGTGGTGGAAAGGAAACACAAAACTGGACCCAAATGGAACTGGTACCATAAAATTGTGTATCTTAAAAGACAGATTAAAAGGTTGAACCCTAATCAGGACCTTAGAGGGAATACCTGAATCAAAAGGCCCTGGAGAGGGTGGAGATGAACCCTTACCTTAATTTTCTCCTGTTTTTTTCTCTTATTTTCTTTCTATTTTATATTTTCTTTCTTTTTCTTCTTTCTTTTCCCTTGGCAATGAGCTATAGCTCTCAGTACCAACATGCAGTTAATACCCACAATGAGCTGTTGATCAGAGAGAACTACAAGGTTTGCCAAACAAGACAGACTTCTGTCAGAGCACTTTATTACTCACCAGAGGTTAATGGTAAGACCCTACTGCCAAAGACATCATATGCTGTCAGTGTGGAACATGGAAAGACCTGGCTGGAATCTGGAAGAGAGTCAGTCTGCAGACAGCCCATCTAGTGCTAGAAGGTGCTATATGAGCTAATGGGGGAAAGTGGCCAACATCTGTCCAAGCAACTCGAGGTCTAAGCTACTCAGAAGCAAACAACTTGATGTGATGCTCACACAAATGCAATAGTGTCACACAGCCATGGTGGGTAACCAACTTCTCTTGGGTTGACTAACAGATCTACTCAGTGGAAAGGAAACAATATCTGGAACTGAAAAACAAGTCAGAATCATATCCAGATAATGAGCTCATTCTCCAACATCAAGCTCCCACCGATCTTGGGCTACAAGTGGGTGCACCCATTAAATGCTCTCTAAACTAACATTTATTATCTCTTTTAACCTGTGCTGATTTCACTCTCTATTGGAGAATCTGCTTCTCTTGGTCAGATGGAAACAGCACCTGAGGAGAGAAACAGCCCATCACACTTCACCAGGGCCCCAGCTGAAACCATAGAGGAATTAGGGAAATGAGCAAGCATGTTGCTTTCTCAGTGATCCTGATATCAGCACATGGGTGAAGGAGAGAGACACTGTGGACATTCAACTCCTACCAAACCAGAGATGCAAAGATCCAGAGGCTCCTAAGAGCCCATTACTGAAGTAGACCTAAAATGAAACCAACATGCCTCAGGGAAATTCACAGAAGAGAGGGGCAGAAAGATTGTTAGAGCCACAAGTTGGGACATTATGCACAGAGACATTGGCTCTTCCCCATAACTGATGGCTACCCCTACAATTCATGACCCACAATGCCCATGGGGATAACCAGCATCCCCATTGAGAAGGGTCCCTTTGGGGGGGGGGCAGAGATGAGGGTAAGGATGGTACCCACATGTGCTATTTACATAATATGTCCATGACTAATAAAAAAAAAACTCATCCTAGATTGCCACTCAGCCTTTTTCTTACACGCACGTGTGTGTGTGTGTGTGCGCGCGCACGTGTGTGTGCTTGCTTGCCTGCCTTCATCTCAACCTTGCTCTATACTTTTAGGTAATTAGGCTTTGGTTTGATAAATCAAGTTCATATTACCCAAGCCACTTTTTTTTTCTATTTTCTCTTAAGATGGTGTAAGATACTGGTGTGCTTTTCATTCATGTCTTCCATGAACAGAAACTGAAAATGTCACTCTGTTTAGTGGTGTGTGCATGTGTGTGCAAGGGTGTGTGTGTGTGTGTATACACATTTACTTATTTTCTTGTGCCCCATGGTATTAGGAGCACCTTAGGAGTTGTCCTACCCTTTCCTTATCCTCAAAGGTGGCCTACATAATAATGAACTATTGAGTATTCAGCTTTTTTCCAACCTTGGCAATATGGACAATGAGGTTCTCCTGTAGTCAGCCATGAATCCTTGTGGGACCCCTGCTCTCTTTTATACCCCTCACACTCCTAGCATGTCAGGTAATTTTTTTTTCTATTATTCCTCATCTTCAGTGCTTCAAAATAGGACATTCTACCTATCATGTCTGTTTCTCGCTCTTCTAAACAAACAGGCATAACTTTTTTTTTCAACAGAACACTATGCCTTTGTTTTTCCTCCCTTTATTTCCCATTATCTCCTGTAACTTTGCACACAAGGCTGTTGCATCATTCTTGTGTACATTGATATGTCCATAAGATAGCGCCAAAGTCACCAGGTGTGGTGGTGCATGCCTTTAATCTCAGCAGTTGGGAGGTAGAAGTAGGAGGATTGCTGAGAGTTCAAGGCCACCCTGAGAATACAGAGTGAATTCCAGGTCAGCCTGAGCTAGAGTGAGACCCTACCTCTAAATCAAAAACAAAACAAAAGATAGCACCAAAGTCCTCATTGGAGATGACAATTACTTTAGACGTCATTTTGTTATTTTCCCTTTAGAATATCTAACAATGTTAATCCAACTAACACAGCTGATGACAAAATTTCAGCCATGTGTGCTATGAAAGGGCTCATAAAAAACTGGCAGAGAGATTATGCCAGATAGCCCTGTTCTCCCCTTCCTCCAAGTTCCCTGGACCCAGTTCCCCTGTTCTTGGTTTGGGGTTGCCTGGACCCTGTGAGCTTTCTGAAAAAGTAGGCCCCTTGTTCTGCCTTCCTGACTGAAGTGCCCTGGGTCCCCAACTCCCAGATGCCCTGCTCCACAGAGTGCACAGGAAGAGTGAGTTTCCTGAGCTCCAGTTCCTTCCCCACCTCCCAGTTCCCTTGTCCGGTACCCCTGTTGCCACCTTGGGTGACCTGGTCCCTGATTGTGTGTTGGGCATTGCTAAAAACAGTCTGGGGCTGTGAGGAAGCTGGCCTGAACTGTTGGACATGGCCTAAGACCTTGGGCTGTGGGGGTTTCAGCTGGCCTTATCATGGGGTACCCACTCTGGTGATGGTGACTGGCCTTCAATACCCTTGGGCAAGGTTATAGTGTGCCCTGTCATCGCCCAGAGTGGGCAGAAATGGCAAGGCCCTCCCCTTCTTGATCCAAAAAACATCTGACCATTCCATAAGTCAGGCTTCCCCCACAGTTCCTGACCTTGTGGCTAGCTGCCCAAGAGACCCTTATGTGGCTGAAGTCACCTAGCTTTTCCTGCCATTTCTGTTATCTCCCTTACAGCTCCTCCCTCGCAACTCTGAAGTCATGTAGCTTTTCCCGCTACTATCGCCCTTCCACTTTTGCCTTTCAACCAATTAGATAGCAACCCATAAACTATGTATCCAATCGCTATATAGTCTGTATGTGCCTTCTCAACCTTTCTCAAGTGTTTACAAACCTACTCCCCTGTTGAATCAAGAGATCATGCTATCCATCAGACTGCCTCCCAGGTGATTCCTTGCCTGTCACACTCACCTACTCCAGGACCCTGCTTCCCCCAAACTCTCCTGGCCCTGGGATGTCGATGGCCTACAACCCCTGGGGACAGTGAGGACCCAAACTTGTGCACTGTGGAAACAGGCCTTTTGCTTGGGTTTCCTGATTGACTGGCCCTGGATACCCCTATTTCCCTGAGGCAGATGGTACACAGGCCACTGTAGAATCTGGCCTCTAGTCTCAGGCTCTCCAGCTTCCTTTCTCCTGATTCCCCTTGTACTGAAGAGTACCTGTAAGTGGAATGAGTAGGCCTGAGCTTCCAGTTCCCCACCTCCCAGTTCCCCAGGTACCTTTTTTTAATAGGTTTAGAAAATAAAGTTTGTTGGGATTGTTAAAATTGTGATGAAACTAACCTAAATAAAATGTGAAAACACATTCAGGTTGGGGTGACATGAAGGATAGACTCACCTTATTTAGATCCTGTGACATCAATATGGAAATTCCTGAAAAAGATAAACCTAGAGCCACCAACAGACCCAGTTATTCCCTTACTGGGCATTTACCCTCAATGTTCCATGCTTCACTACAGACATATTTGCACAATCATGTTTATAGCTGCTCAATTCATAATAGCTAAGAACTGGAATCAACCCAGATGCCCATCAATGGAAGAATGGATAATCAAGACATAGTATTTCTATATGATGGAAATGTTCTCAGCAGTTAGAAGAAATGATACAATCAAATGTGTAGAAAAATGGTCAAACTTGAAACAGATCATAATCAGCAAACTAACACAGTCACAGAAAGATAAACACTGCATGGTTTCATTTATCTGTAGTTCCTAAGCTGGACCAGCTTGAGTTGATGACATACCTGATAAGCAACTTAAGAACCAGACAATATGGATGAAAGCGTTTGGGGGGAGGGAAAGAGGAGTTTGGGGAAAAAAATAAACACAAAACTAAATTCAAAATTAGCAGGAGCCAAAGAAACATTATCCTTGGAGATAGACTAAGAGACATAACCCTCAACTGAGTAAGGTGGGGAGCACCTGAAAAGAAGGGCCCTGGAGAGGGTGGGATGAACTCTAAGATTATTTTTTTCCCTCAGGCCTATAACTCCCATTACCAGAAATTGGTTGCTATCCACAACAAGCTGTTGATCAGAGAGACCTACAAAACCCCAAAACAAGACATGTTTCTGACAAAGCACTTGATTACCTGTCTGAGGCAAAATCTAAGACACTATTGCTGAAGACACAGAGCACAGAAAGAACTGGCTGGAATCTACAAGGGAGCCAGTTCCCAGACACCCCATTTAGTGCTAGAAAATGCTATATAAGCTACTGGGGAAAAGTGGGTAACAAAGGGTTGAGCAACCAGAGGTCTAAGCTACTCAGAAGCAAACACCTTAACATGTTGTATACACCAGTGCAATAATGGCACACAGCATTGGTGGTTAACAAATAGCTTTCTGATTGGCTAAGAGATCTGCTCAGTATAAAGGAACCCGTATCTGGAGTTGGGAACCAGATCAGAATCCTATGGAGACAAAGATTATGCTCTCCAGTGTCAAGCTCTCACTAGCCTTTGAATAAAAGAGGGGTCCTATATATCAAATTATTCCTAAAGAAATAATGCTTATTCCATTTAAACTGTGCTGGCTTCCTTCTCCACTGGAGAACATGTTCTTCCTTTTCAGAAGGTAGTGAGACCCAAAGAGATAAACGACCCATCACATTTCAGCTAGGGCACTGCTGAAACCACAGAGGAATTGGGGAGAAGTGTATGAGTGCTACTTCCATGCTGAACTTAATAATATGTGCCAGAGAGAAGGAGCAAGACCCTGAAGATAGTCAACACCTACCAAACAGAGATCCAGAGGCTCCTAAAAGTTCATCACTAAATTAGACTTAAAACTTGCCCACAATGACTCAGGAAATTCTGCGGAAGAGGGGGCAGAAAGATTGTAAGAGCCACAGGTTGAGACATCATGTCCAGAGGCATTCCCTTTCTCAAAAAACAACTGACTGCTGCTCCCACAACACATAACCCACAACCCCACAGGGAATATCTGAAACTCCACTGAGGATGGTACCCAGGAGAATGGGGGCAGGGATCAGAGTAAAGAGGGGATCAACACATGATGTATTCATACAAAATATGTTGTTAATAATATTAATAATAATAAAAGAAAAAGTAAGAATTTGCTGGTGAAGAAAAGTGTTTGCTATTGATATATTTCAGAAATGGTAAAAAGGACCTAAAGTTTAAACATGAACACTATCCATTATCCAAGATTATCCCAGTAGTCTGGTAATGTTTTTCAGCCTTCTCCCCTATGACTTACTCTTCTCAATTTCAAATCCAAAGCCTTAAACCAATGGAGAAACACCAAATTTATAATAGAGACTAGATCTTGTCAGTTTGGCTTTTATTTACTTTAATTCCATTTTATAAAATTATTTGGTTAGTTTAAATTTTATTTATTTATTTGCATATGTGTATATTAGTATGGACACACCAGGACCTTTTAGCACTGTAAATAAACACCAGACTTATGCACAACTTTGTGTGTGTTTTTGTGTCTTGTTTTATGTGGTACTGAGAAATTCAACCCAGGCTTGCAGGCTTTGCACCCAAGTACCTTTAACCACTAAGCCATCTCCCCAGCTCTATAAAATTGTGGTTTCTATATATGTTTAATTTACATACATTTTATTCTCTGATGGATTTTTATGATAATCAGGTATATTTTGTTAAGAATTTCATCTGTATATAGCTTCTTTTTTGGTCATAAGCCTGACCAAAGCACATGTTTGCTATATCCATCAATTGCCCCTAAATGTGAAATGGTACCAAATGGTAAGTTTTTCATTTAATAATTTATTTATTTACTCATTTTGGTTTTTCAAGGTCAGCCTCACTCTATGTTAGGCTGATCAGAAACTCACTGTGATCCTCCTACCTTGGCTTCCTGACTGCTGGGATGAAAGTTGTGTATCACCATACCTAGACTCTGTAGAGTAATTTCTGAAGTTTTTTTACACAACAAACAAATGTATTTACAGATTTCGCTGACCCTTTTTACAATCTCAATTCCAAATTTTATTTATTCTATCAAAGAATTTAATCAGTATAATGTATAATTATTTGGAATCTGTTCTAAGTTTATTTGGCCTTTATCTACCAATACCGTTGGATGGCAATAAAACCATAAATGTTTCCTTTTGGTATAGTCTTAAGTTTATTATTATGAACTATTCCTTTATCCTTTATAAAACTTTTATCCTTAAATTTCCATTTATCTGATATGAAACTTTCATTTTTTCCTATATATATTTTTTCCTTGTATTTTGAGAGAAATTTCTCGAAAGAAGCATAATACTGGTTCTCTACTACTTTCTGTTCACCAGGTTGGTTATTTATTCTAGTCTCCTACTCTTCCTTTGATAAATTGCATAAATTTTATTTCTCTGATTTTTTTCTTAAACTCAGAAAACTATAGAGATTTTTCTATCTGTAAGTTCCATACATAGAGATTTAACAAACTATGGATTAAATGATATAGACATTTAAAAAATTCAGAAAATATTGTATCAGTGCTGAACATATACAAACCAATTTTTATAGTCACTATGTCTTGGACAGTTCAGAATTACAAAAGTTTTCAAAACATTTATGTTTTATTATGTATTATAAATAAACCAGATGTGATCAAGTTTATGGGAGAAGGTACAAATGTTAGGTGTGAATTAGATAGGATTTAAATATAAGTCTTGAGCATTTTCAAGTTTGGTATTTGTGCAAGGTTGGTAGTGGGTTCTAAAAACAATTTTCCATGGGTTTGAAAGAAATTGTTAATTTTTTTAGCAATAGCTAAGATTATCTGCAGCCTGATGTATTTATATCCTACTTCTATACAAGACAAAATAAGTTTATTATCCGTCAGTGCATGCATCTCATCATCTGGTAGGAACACTGGAATTTTAATTCTACATTAAATTTAAATAAAATTTAAATTTGAAACATAAAATAAAATAAAATTAAAATTAATTCTAGATTACTATCAAAACAAATGTCTTTATGTACATATATCATCATTAATTTAGGTAGAATTATGTTATTTTATTTACTCTTCATGATTATCATTATTTTATTTTGTATTCAGTATTCAAATATATTCTCAAATAACTCATTAGAAATATTTTTTTCTGAGTCAGATGTGGTAGGTCATCCCTATAATCCCAACAGCCAAAGATTGAGGCAGAACTATGAATTTGAGCTAGCCTGGGTTTTTTTCCATAGTAAAGTCTAAGGCTACCCCAGGAGGTGAAACAAGACCCTATCTCAAAAAGTATAATGAAATTTTGCTGATAATTTTCTAATTTCTTGTCTACCTGAAAATGTTATTATTTATCTCTAACCTTCAATTTCAATTTAGCTGGACAAATAGTCACTTATTTTCTAGGAGTATTATAGTCACAATGCAAAGTATTGTATGATGCAAAGGGGCACTTTTTTTTTTTTTTTTTTGCCTATCTTACCTGAATATATTTGTTCCTGTGTTTCTGAGTCTGTCTTTTCCACCTTGTACCTTACTGATGTTATGGGAGCATTGGTTTTCAAGGAATTTGATACTGTGGTAAAGTTAGGAGACAAGGGCTGAGAGGGGAGTAATACATTTGAAATTATAATGGAGTGGCAGAATGGGGTAAAGGAGTGGGAGAGCTGTAAATGTGATATTTTATTTGCCAACCTGAAAGGAAATTTTAGTACAAGTACTGCTCATGAAAAAAATTCCACATGATCACTATTAATTCAATAATTAGCTGAGGTCTGCCTGCTGTATCACCTTATATCATTTTGGCTGAATATCTCAAGCAGATGCTTCTGAAGCTGATAGGTGGAGACCCTAGCTAGGCACACCCCAGCATCTGGACTGTGAGTCCTTTCGTGAGGTAGACCTGGAGGCTCATTTTTTTTTGTGGCAATACATTCCAGAGTATTTTTACAGATTTATCTTCAATCACCAAATCTGATTTGATTCTATTGATGCTGCTATTCCTCTATCTCTTCTGTGGTTTCCTTTATTAATCCCATGATATCCCATTGTGACAATTGTAATACTCTTTCTTTTAAACATTCTCTTGGTTATGCTCTATGGAAGCACCTTGCTCCTATTTGAGTAAGGGAATTCTGTTTATTACAAATTTACTTTCTGCTTTATCAACTCTTTTGAAATTTTTCATTCATTGTGTTATTTTTCACTTATTTGTAAGCAGTGTCTGTAAGTTTATGTGTGCAGCCAAGTTTAACCTTAGATTTATCTAAATTTTTTCATGTGTAAAATATTCTACTGATTTTTTTTTTTCCATTGCTGATTCTAGGAAGGTCTGGAAATGAGTGGGGAATAGGAGTAGGTAAAGGGTTTTCCTCTCTGACTTCCCTATGCTTTCTGTCATTCGGGTTTTGTCTTGTCTCCCAAGTGTTGATGGCAAGTCTCACCACAACTTCTTGTCCTTGAAGTGCAAATGCTTGATATGCCCATCCTTCAGCTCCATGTAAATCCCCTTGCCATTGAGTGCTTGGCATTCACAGCCAAAGATAAGACATAACCATGGTGCTGCCCCTTTGCCAGCCCTAGTGCTCATCCCTGCAGCAATTCTCCAAAGAATCTGCTTTCTAGGTCAGAGCTCACCTCCTCTCACCCTGCATGTCAACTATAACCTAAGTAGTTAACTAATCACCTGTTTGGTGACACTGTAGGTGTTAGTGGTATTTGGTAAAGAAAAAAAATGGGGTCTGGACAGATGGTTGAGTATATAAGTCACTTGCCTGCAAAGCCTGACAATCCTAGCTCAATATCCCATTTCCCATGTAAAAGCAGACACACAAAGTGGAGCATGCATCTGGAATTAATTTGCATCATCTAGTAGCTCTGGTATGCTTATTTTCTCTCTCTCTCTTCTCTCCCTGTCTCTCTTCTCTCTGTCTCTCTCTGCTTGCAAATAAAGTAAATAAAATATATTGTAAAGTAATGGAATAAATTCCAAACACAATGATTACTAAAGTCACGGCTTATTTTTATTTTTATTTTTTTATTTATTTATTTATTTATTTATTTATTTATTTATTTATTTATTTATTTGCAATAAGAACTGAGATGTTTCCATTGAAGTGAAGAGAAGGAATTTCAAGCTATTATTACAGATATTCCAATGAATTTTTCTATGGCCCCATGGAAGAGTTTTAACATTCTGGGACTATAGAATCTCCCAGGTACTGTTTTTACTTATACATTACATGATTGCAGGCTCCAAGAAGCACTTGGTCATCTGTCTGAACTCTAAAAGATTCAGAATGAAGGGTGAAGACAATTCCCACTTCTTCCCTCCTATTCCACAGTCTAAGAGAAATAATTATTCATTTACCTGTGGTTTCCTAGGTCCAATTATTTCACAAAACATGACATCTTGCTCTTATTTCCCTTAACATTTCAGGTCTCTTCCTCCACATCTATCAAGCAATGTCTATGTTTTTTTCACATTCAGTCTTCCTCCAATTGCATTGTATTATTGATTGTGTCATTGAGGTAGTAGTCAATAGATAGTATAGTGAAGAGAGAAGCAAGTTGTGAATATCAATTGTATATATCATCCATGTCAGGAAAACTGCTTTAACCAATGATTGCTCATTGTAAGAAGCTTGGAACTTTGGAAAAAACATATTATTTATTTTGATCAAAATGAATTCAAACTTTATAATCTCCTTTTTGGTTAATTGTTTGCACATTTTTTTGTTTTTAAAGTTTAATTCAAGAAGTGTTTAAAATTCCAATTACCTGGCTCTGTTAAAAGTCCCTGGTTTAAAAAAAAAAAAAAAAGTCCTCAGGATGTTTTAGGAAGAAGAAAAAAGTGAGAAAAAGAGACACAAATTCGTCGAAGACACTGTGAGCATCATTAACCTTCCCGACATGACCTGGAGTCACTTGAAAATGTGTTTTCTTCCAGATGTTCAGTGAAACTGAAAGCATATGCAGATAAAGAAATCTGACTGAAATAACACTCCATATGAGAGCTGATTCTTTCACCCCAAACACCTACATTT
Source organism: Orientallactaga sibirica (assembly GCA_036365145.1). Lineage (NCBI taxonomy): Eukaryota > Metazoa > Chordata > Mammalia > Rodentia > Dipodidae > Orientallactaga > Orientallactaga sibirica. The sequence goes on from JAEOAD010000034.1 coordinate 17,819,014, forward strand.
TGTGAAACACAATTATGTAGATTTTGTTCCAGGGAACTATGAGTCTATAAAAGTATTTCCCAAACTATATTCTGTTGTACAGTTGTCTTACATTATATGCTGTAGGGAAAAACAAACATCCTGTAGACAAACAAATTTGGAAAAATAGCAATGATACTTCCTCTGGAAAGCTTCATATACATATTGGTAGTTTATTTATATTAATCTGATATTTCTCAAAACTGTTTATTATGGTACCCCTTTGTTATGGTTCCTTGAAACCTTATGATTTATACAAGAGGCATAAAATAGTGGTTTAGATTGGAGCATGGGCCATAGAAAAAGAGAACATAATATAAAAATTGACTCTTCTAACTGCTCAACTTCATTCTGCTTGTCTATAAAAGGTAGACAGGAACAGTTACCTGTAGAATTCTGTGTTCATATGCAATAATATCTAAAGAGTATAGCTTGTCCTACTCATGTGCAAAGGGACCAAAAATAGTAACAAAATGAGGATGCAGTAACTGTGGTAAATGTAATAATAGAAAACATAGACATAATAGCCCAAAGAGTTGTGAACATATGAATAATCCATTCCTTCCTGAGCTCAAATGATGATAGAATGACATTGGAGACCAAGTGAAAAGATTTGATTATGATGAGAGAAAATTTTAATTACTTCTTGTAGTCAGTTTTTATCATTAACCCTTTAAATAGGTACTCCCTTCACTCAACATATTTTTCATCAGTTTTCTTCATTTTTGTCTTTGCTGTCACTTAATTTTATACTTACCCCAATGAGAGCATTGTTTTCCATAACCCCCATGATCCTACTTTTGGCCCCACTGTCTTTCTAAGTAATGAAATCTTAATGTTCTCAAACATAATCACTGCTCAGAACTGCTATAGAAGCCCCAGAGGACAATGGAGGACACTCTTTGGCTATAAGTGGAATCTTGGATGGAATTTGAACTGAAAGTTGTCAGTGGTTCATGATCCAAACAAGAAGTGGTAGCTTTCATTTTTTTCCTCATTATTTTTTCTATTAATACAGAGTTAGGCAAAGATATTAATATTAAATAAGTTAATAACTAAGTAAATAAAGCATTCAAATGTATTTGGCTCTTGGTTTCTTAACTCAGTTGGTCAAGTTTTAATGTTAAACCCTTTAATCATGATTCAAGAGAAAATGAATGGAAGGGAAGGGAAGGGAAGGGAAGGGAAGGGAAGGGAAGGGAAGGGAAGGGAAGGGAAGGGAATGGAGTGAAGTGAAATGAAGTGGAGGGGAATGGAATTGCTTAGTATGGCTGGTTGTAGTAGACAGCTTCAGGTTTGCTGAGATGGGCTTCCAGACCAGGAAAAGTTATGGAGGAAGGGATATTTATTGAAGATTATAGATATAACAGAAGTTCCATAATGGCAGAAGAAGCTGGCCTGCTTTCACAGGACAAACACAGAGAGAAAGAAGCCAAAAGCAAAAGCCACACAGCACAGCACACCTCTAGGAACTCCCACTAGGCACAGTGCATATCTTTAGATTGAAATCTTAAACCCACCACCACACTTTAAGATCTGCCCAGTGACACTGCCTCCAGCTGGTGCCACAGATGCAAACTACTAATAAAACACTGAAAATATTGGGGGCCATCTATTCAAAATACCACAATGTATATTATAGTATGGTATGGAATGGTATAATATTGTGTGGTTACTGTAATCCAGTACATAGTATAGGATGATAGTGTCCATATTTTTGTTAAAGTCTGGAATCTGCTGATATTTGGATAATACTGAGAGTCACTATGGATATCATTCTCTTCTATAAGCTTAAAAACCTAACTTAAAAATAATAAAGAATATTCAGAGTGTGTGTTATTCTGATTATTTAAAAGATATTTAGGTTTCAGAAAGTTACATAATGATCCAGACTTCAGTTTCTTTTCTATGGAATACTGAATCTTAGAATGGAACTTTTTCTCTTCACTATTTTTGTACCCATGCTTTATTAATAAGATATAGACTTCTACATAGATGTAGTGTTTCAATGTCAGGAATATTAGACCAAAAAAAGAAGAAATCTTCCAATATCTTAATAGAACTAACAGTGCAGAGGTTCTTAGCTAATGAGTATTTGATTCTGAGCAGAGCCTACAGAAGAACTCTAAAATGAATAATTTGTATGGTGAACAGGAGATTTAGAGAAGCCTTAAAAGGAGGCATACAGGGAGTAGTGTTTGTTCCAATCTAACTATCTTCAATACAGTTTATTTTCAAGCAAATGGGAGAGAGTGAGGCAGCATAAGTAGGTCTGACTTATGGATTCAAAATTAGGTTGAGTACCTACTCACCAATTCCCTCTTTAGTGGTATCTAGACTGTTTTTTTTTTTTTCCTTCTACCACTATGATGTGTTTTACTTCAAATGACTAATTTCATTGTGATTTTGTATCAACTCTTATATTTCCTTGTATTTTAGATACTTTTATGACTTGAATATAAGCCCTTATTTTTTAAGTACTGGTTTTATGGTACATCTTATGGTTCTATTGATTGAAATGGTAACCAGTCTCTATTAGCTTTTTCTTACATCTGTTGCTTCTTGCTCATAGTAGAACACAGTCTTTGATGTTTTGTGATTTGAGGTAGTAAGCTCCTGTATCCAAAGACAATAGCTTTGTTGCAATTTTCAGATAATCAAAAGGGACCATAAACTGGGGAACATTTTATGGTAATAGCAAAGCTTGTAGCTTCACAAACCATAAAGGTCATTTAAATTCAAACCTTATACCCCAAAGTAAAACAGGATTATAAATTTAATTTCACAGATTCTTGGAGGCTTTCTTTCTTCTTGCAGAGAAGGATGAGCCTGTTTTCTGGGATTATGATATGCTAAAGGATGGCTTTATATACTTATTCCTTCTATGAAGAAGCATTGGTTGATCAACCTTGGGACCAACTCTCATCTTTGACTTTAGTGAACCCAAAGTTCTGTTAGCTATGTCTATATATGCACTGGATGCCACAGTTCCCAGTTTAGGGAGCACTCTCATATCTCACCCAGTGCTGTAGCTCATGGACTTCTACTTGGATTTGTGGTCTCCATTTTAGTCACAGCACTTTGAGATTTCCCTTTTGTTCCTGCTTGTGGGTTGTTCACTTTAAAGAATTTCTAGATCTACTCGTTGACAATGTCAATTATAAGAAGGTACTATGGTCTGAAAATATGTGTTCCAGCAAATTCATATGTTGAAATCCTAGGCCAAAGACGAGACTCTGTGGTGAAGCATTAGGGTTGGTTACTGAACGTGGAAGTGCTTTTATAAGACAAACCCCAGAGACTGCCCTTATCACTTATACCACTGTGGAGCTAGAGCTAGAGGACATTGTCTGTGCACCTGCAAGTGCGCCAGACACTAAATCATCTGTACTTCCCAGGTTTTAGAACATGAACAATTAATTTTCTATTGATTATAAGCTACCCAGTCTAAGTATTTTGTTATAATAGCCCAACCAGTTTAAGACAGATGGTTTTGACTTTCTGTTGTCAGCCATGCTGCTTTAACTAAGATTAAAGCAGTGTTGTTTCAAACTAGGGTAATTTAAGAGGTTCAAAGATGCTAACAACACACAAGCTGGTCTTCAGTATGTCAGCACTCAGTATTTTCCTTGTTTTCAGGACTTCTTTAATTGTGTTTTTTTAATATACTTGAATTCTAATTAGAATAAGTTATATAGAGTTTTTGTATTTAAACTAAAGTTTTAAAATTCAGCATGAAATTTTATTATAGAAGATATCCAGATGTGGTTTTAAAAACATAACCTTCGTCATCAAATAGCATTAACACCTATCAAACTACAAATTGCCAAGTCATGCTACAGATAAATGCACAGAAACCTTCTTCATGGCCCCAGAACAAGAATCACCTCCCAACTTGAATTGCAGCTCATATAATCCATCCCACTTTCACAAAGAGTAAACCCCTTCAGAAGTAAGTTGAATAAAGCCTGGACTAGGAAAAGTTACTACATCAACAACAGCAGCCTTGGGGACCTTTTGTATGCAAAGTCAATAGTGCATTACATTACTTAAGCTGTAGAAAGGGTTCATTTAGGGCTGGAGAGATGACTTAGTGGTTAAGGCACTTGCTGATGAAGCCTAAGGACCCAGGTTCTACTCCCCAGAATCCACATAAGCCAAATGCACAAGGTGACACTTATGCACAAAGTAGCACACATACCTGGAGTTCAATTGCAGTGGATAAAGGCCCTGGCATGCCAATTCTCTCTCTCTCTCATAAAATAAATATAAAAAAAGAGTTTTTGTCTATGTTTTTTAAAGGGTTTCCATCAAAGGTTTACACCAGGGATTTCAGAATTGATTTAGCCCCCAAGAAGTTCCAAATAAAGTAGAATTTTGGCTGTGGTGGCCCTGTCCTAAATAGGGCATAATCAAGGGAACAGAAGAGACACAGGACTGAAGATGGTTGGTAACATAAGAGAAAGTAAATGCAGAGAGAGAAAGCAGATGATTGTTAATGTGAGAACAAAAGAAGACTCCATTGTGGACAAAATATGCAGATGTTACCTAAGAGATTCAGCACCTTTGAATGTCAGTGATGTGCCAGAAACAACAACTATCCACATGAAATACTTAACTAGGTCTATCATGTAAATCATCAGTCTTTTTTTTGTCTAATGAAACTCCCACCATGTATGTCATTCTACTAGAATGGCTTTCTCTGTGTCTTTGCACCATGTCACACTCTTTCTGATCCTGGGCCACTGGGTTATCACTTCTGCCACTGTCCTTCTCCACTTTGATTTCTCTTCTGACCAGAAATACCTGCTCTGATTCATTGTCTCTGCTTTGTAACACACACCTCCATACAAAAACAAACTCTGTTATGCTTTGAACCCGGTTTCCTAGCACTTTGGTATGTTACCCTGAACAGACCTATTTTTGCAAACAGGTTCGCATTGCTGGTAGAAATCACCCAACGAAGAGAAGCTTGTCAGAACAAAAAGAGGTTTATTTTGGCTTACAGGCTTGAGAGGAAGCTTCATGATGGCAGGGGGAAACGATTGCATGAGCAGTCACCCCCTGGCCAACATCAGGTGGACAACAGCAACAAGAGAGTGTGCCCAACACTGGCAAGAGGAAACTGGCTATAATACCTATAACCCCTCCCCCAAAATACACTGCTCCCAAGAGGTGTTAATTCCCAAATCTTCATCAGCTGGGAAACCCAGTATTCAGAATGCCTAAGTTTACAGGGGAAACCTGAATCAAACCACCACATTCCACCCCTGGCACCCATAAACTCATAACCATCCAAATTTAAAAGTCCCCATATTTTTTATCAATCCCAATGATGTTCAAACATACCCCTAGTCCAAGATCTTTTAACTGAACCATAATACCAAAAAAATCCCCTAAGCCCATAATGGTACAGAAAAACATTCACACTGCAAAAGATGGCACTGGGCATAGCAAAGACATACTCAACCAATACAAGATTTAAACAGGACAAACATCAAACTCTATAGCTACAAGTCCAACAACTCTTGTCAATGACAAATCTCCAAGTCTGATAATTCTAACCAGCAACAAGTCTCTGGAGTTTCAATTCTGCCACTCCAGCTAGGCTATTCACAGTCCTGGAAAACTTCATCCAGGGCCAGCCACTTTCCTTAGCAGCCATCTCATGGTCCCCAATGGATATACACTGAAATGCACGGATCAGCCTCACAGCTCCATTGGGTCTCCATGCAGGCAATCCTGCTTCACACTGCCCATTACCACTTCCAAAACACAATACCATAGTTCTTAGTGCATTCAATCTGAGTTTTACCAGAATAGTCCATCAAGCTGTACTTACAGCACTTCAAGGCGTCTCTTTGGCCAAGGTTTCAAATCCTTCTACATTCCTCTTGAAAATCAACTCCAGAAGGCCAAAGCCACACAGCCATGTTTCTAGTAGTAAATGACACCCCTCCTTGCTAACAACGGTTGCAGTCAGGTTCACATTGCTGGTAGAAATCACCCACCCAAGAGCAGCTTGTGGGGGAAAAAGGAGGTTTATTTTGGCTTATAGGCTCGAGGGGAAGCTCCATGATGACAGGGGAAAATGATGGCATGAGCAGAGGGTGGACATCACACCCCCTGGCCAACATCAGGTGGACAACAGCAACAGAAGAGAGTGCCCAACACTGGCAAGAGGAAACTGGCTATAACACCCATAAGTCTGCCCCCAACAATACACTGCTTCCAAGAGGCATTAATTCCCTAATCTCCATCAGCTGGGAACCTAGCATTCAGAATAGCTAAGTTTATGTAGGACACCTGAATCAAACCACCACACCTATCACCACTGTAATGATACAATTATTTTTGCCATCTTAAAAATATGTATTGATTTTTCCACTAGAAGGGATAATTTATGAAGGCAGAAGCAATTTGTTTTTAGTATTAGGATAGTTTCTCATTTTCAATAAATAGGTAAGGACTAAACAAAAAGGTGAGAAATAAGATGATTTTTTTCAAAGAAAAATTAAACAGAATTTGTTTCATAAAAACGGACTCAAAGAACACCTAAAAGTCTCATTTGACTTTCAAACAAACATAAGCCTTAAACCAGATGTGGTAAAACACACCTGTAATCCCAGCACTTGTCAAGTAAGGTCGGAGGTATCAGGAATTCATGCCACATAGTGAGTTCAAGGCCAGTCTGGACTGTAGGACTCTGAGACCTTATCTCACAACAAAAGGGAAGAAGAAGAAAAGGATAAAAGACTAGAATTAGTAATGTTTAAAATAAGAATTCATAAGCAAATATACAGGGCTTAAGATGAATAAATTTAAGGATGGTCTTGTAAAATGGAAAGTGATTGAAGTTAAGCAAAGATTATGACTTATTATTAGGGTCAGACACAGTAAGGATAAGGTATTGAGTTAATTCTCTCTGAGCCAGATGTTATTCATAAAAACTAAGTCAATTTGTTGCTTTGTACTCTCACCTTCCTAAGGCAGCAAACGGATACATTCTTCTTGTCTGTTATCAGTATTGTTTATCAAAGAAAAGGGTTTTAAAAAACTGAGAATTGTTGAATATAGCGAGAAGGAACCATGCGTCTTTCCAGTCTTGTCAAACTCAAGAACAAGGAATTCTCTAAAATTATGTTCTTAGACTCCCTTATTTGTAATGCTATAGTCTGAACTTCAGAGAGGACCATAACAGCTTGGAGATGTGATCATTCTAGACTTCCTCTGCTATTTGTTGTTTGATTGCTGGGTTATTATTTTGCACTAAATTGTCATTTGGTGGGTGTGTGTATGTGTGTTCAGTTTTCTTTTTCATCTTTGCCTTCATATTCCTTTGTTAAAAGATTATTTGTCAGCTCATTGGATGGGATTATTGGCTTCATTTAAGAAAACAATATAGGCCCTTGCCAAAACACTGGATTACTTGCCAGAGCTAAAGGGACAATGGACTACCATACTAGAAATGAATGGAAAACTAGCTCCCTCTTGGCTAGGCCTCACAGGGATGGAAATCCTTAGAGAGCCCCTAGAGGACTGTGGTCACCAGCAGCATGAATAAGCAGGGAACACTGAAGACTACAAAACCAATCAGACAGACAAGAATTACATACCTGTGCAATAGTGGCACACAGCTTCTGTGGGTAATCAACTATTCTGTGATTAGACATGAGGCCCACTCTGTGGGAGAGAATTCATACCTGGTACTGGAAACCAAGTCAGAATCCCATGGAAAGGAAACTCAGACTTCATAAAGAAACCCCATTGCTCTCTGGAGAAGAAAAGCACACCAAAAAATTGTCTCAAGTAACTTTTAATACTTCCTTTAACCCAAGATTCTCTCACTCTTGGTTGGAGAATCTGCTTTATTTTAAAATGAAATGAAAATGGATGAGATACAAAATTCATTGACAAGAGAAGAAGATAACTGACTGCCCACTAAAGATGTGCCACTTCTACCACATCTGCCAAGACCGAGCAGAAATTGCAGAGGAAGTTGCTCCATGAATACTGCTCTTACTGCTAGCCTGACAACCAGCTCCAGGGTGATGGTGACAGACAGGGTGATTGATTCAAACCTGTTAAAGCATAAATGCAGAGGCTACAGAGAACTCAACATGACATCAGACTGCCAAAAGGCCTGCCATACCTCAGGGAACACTGTAGAAGAAGGGGAGGAAAGATTGTAAGAGCCAAAGGGTGAGTACGGATATCATTAGGAATGGTCCCTCTGTTACCCACCCAGGGACTGACTGAGGCCTTCATGATCTCATAGTGAATACCAGAACTCCACTGAGGAGGGTCTCCAGGGTAATAGGAGCTGTGGCAAGGGGAAAAGAGTAGAGTGTGTGTGTGTGTATTTAAAAACAACTATGTGATGATTTCTAAAGAAATATTTTTAAGCAGTTCGCTTTTAAACTGGGAGCCATGAAGGCCAAATTAAACTAAAAAAAAAAAAAAAAAAAAAAAAAAAAAAAAAAACTGATTGTACTTCCCAATTATAAAAAGCCACAGGGCTGGAGAGATGGCTTAGCGGTTAAGGAGCTTGCCTTATGCAAAAGCCAGATGCAAAAGTGATGCAAGGGCGTAATGCTGCACTTGACCACAAGGGGGCGCAAGCATCTGGATTTCGTTCACAGCAGCTGAGGCTGCTGGTGCGGCCATCTCTGTCTCCCTCTCCCTCTCTGTCTATCTCTCTCTGTGTCTCTCTCCAAAAATAAATAAAATAATAAAAAAATCAAAAAAAAAAAGCCACAGAACTCTATATGGGGACTTTAGATAAATAATCTGGATTTATTTCATTTGAGAACCTAGCATTGTGGGCATAACAAACCTCATAAGAATAAGAATTGAGGGTTGGAGGGATGGCTTAGCAGTAAAGGCATTTGCCTGCAAAGCCAAAGGACCCAGGTTCGATTCCCCAGGACCCACATTTACCAGATGCACAAGGCGGTGCACATGTCTGAAGTTCATTTGCAGTGGCTAGAGGCCCTGGCATGCCTATTCTCTCTCTTTCTCTCTCTCCCTCTTTTTCTAGCAAATAAATAAATATAAATATAAATATTTAACAATGACAATTTAATAATAAGGATTGAGGCAGATAAAAGTGAAATGACTGTTTGGAAATAGATTAAATAATAAATATTGAACCTTGAATGAATTTATTCCCTCTTATTTTAAAGACTACACATCTCACTGTACCAAACAAACTTTCAGCAATGATATGGTCAGCAATTATCAGTCAATTCCAAATTATATTTTTCTAATAATTCAGTTATATACCTATAACTCACTTGATATTTGAATTATTTATAATTTTAAGGATGAATGCATTTTGGAACATTATTCAATAGGAAGATATAAGAGGACTATAAAAGAGTACTCATAAGAGAATATATCATTCATTCTTTCCATACGTGGAATGACAGTAACCAACTCTGAGGCCAACAAACCCACAGACTCTAGCCTTAGAGGGTTTAACACAAACAACTTCCCTTTAAAGATGAGAGTATCAGCATCCTGCATCAATTCACTGTCAGATGCAAAGGCTGTTGTTTTCCATTTTAAGAAGGATGCATAATTTAAGCCAGGATAATCACCAGTGATGCATACAGCAGAGATTAATTTCAAAATTTAATATCAAAAGAATGGAGGACGTGTTTATGAAACCATGGCTTTGCAACAAGTGCTCGGGAGCTTCAATGTGCAGGAGAATATTAAAGAATACCACATGTCCTATAATTAAAATCACAGCAATGTGGAGTAATGACTGCACATACAATATTAGCTATGGGTAAGGGCAGCAGTTCCAGGAAACTAACAAGAGCTGGAGACCATAGTCTCCGTGGGGAGAGGCCTTTCTCCAAATTGCAGCATAATCCCTGGAAATTAGCGAGAGCTAGAGGAAAAGCTAATGTTAGTTTCTGGCATTGTAGAAAATAAAAAATATTGCTCTGTTACACATGATTTGGACTGTTTATCCAGAGCAAAGTGGCAATTGGGAACAATTAAAACTGAGCTTGAGTTTACAAGTGTCTGTCACACAATAATAGCATTCATACATCCATGAGGCTCTGGTGCTTTAGAAATGCTTGGTATTGCCTTTTTTGCTTATTTATTTTGTGATTTTAAAAAATAAAATACAACAGTCTATTAGGAAAGTCAATATAATAGGAGTTTCCACTCAATCCTAAGTGGACAATATTGGGTTTACTCTAGGGGATTGTCAGACTTGCCTATATAAATCTTTTCATGAAGTAGGGATGAAAATATATGTTATTAATAATATCCTCAGAGTGCTAGACATGCATTTCTAAAGCAGAGAAGAATATTTGGGATGAAGTCAGAGAGTTTCAGTTTTTGTTTATTGTATATAGCTTTTCTACAAATAAGTGGAAGTTGATTAGAATTTCCATAAATACTGTCCATGAAATTATATGAAGATCAGTGAGAATAATTATTCCTGTCTCCATGAGCCACCTCCTCCTTAACATTCCTAACCAGAGATGTTTTTCTTCTATGGATTGTTTTACTTTCAGGACCTATCCTCATAACAGGGTGAAACCCAGAGTAGATAATTCTTTGTAATCAGGAAATATAATATATATTACATACAGGTTTCCAGCACCTTATATGATGCACATAACAGATAATAATCTACTGCACTTTGGGAACCCATGCCTGACCTAAATTCTATAGTAATTATATTGGGTTCATTCTCCATGTTTCTCGGAAGTATGTAAAGGGAATCCAACCTTAGCAGCTCTCGCTTCCACCAGACAGTTCTCTCCCTCTCCTGTGAGGCTCAGAAGATTTCCTGTTTTAAGAAATCTTTTCATTTGTGTTTGTCTTGCCTTCCCAGGGAGAATGGAAAGTTCCTTGAGGCTTCAGCTTTATGAATTTTCGTATCTTTCTTTATCACTAGTGACATGAGTCTGCTTAGACCAATAAAGCACTCACCTGCTTTATTGCTTCCAACTCTCTTCTACCAATGTCTCCTGAGTAACTTTTAAGATGTCCTAGGCTGCTGTCCAAAGGGGACAAAATGCCCTCAGACATTCCACCACATGTCACCACACTGCTACTGTATCCCAGAGAGGGCCACTTTCTACTGGGCACAGCTGCCCTGGGATTCATGTAATTAGGAATAGTCTTTTCCTTACTTTTTTTCACAGTCACATACGGTAATACGATTTGAAATTAGAGGTTTACCAAAAGGGCTGTGCCATACAAAACAGAAAAACAACAATAACAAAAATACGAATAGAGTTTTGCAGAGATGGACCAGTAGTTAAAAATGCCTGCTTGAAAAGGCTTGCTGGCCCAGGTTGAATTCCCCAGTACCCACACAAAGAGAGACATACAAAGTGATGCATAAATCTGTAGTTTATTTGCATCAGCAAGAGGCCCTGAACTACACAAATACATGTACACATGTGCATGCATATGAGCAAATAAATAAATCAGAAATATTTTTTTAGAATACATAGTGGAAGATAGTAATTTGTAATTAAAGCCCAAGCCAAGATATTCTGAATAACCTCCAGTGAGTTTGTACATGAGCAAGTCCTCCAGCTGGAAATACTCTAGTCTCCTTTCAAGTTTAATCATCTGGATCCCCAGACAGATAGATTATCTCCAGACAGATAGCTTATCCCCTCCTTTCTCTCCTGCCTCCTAAATCTTGGTATCTCCACCTTTCTCTCTCCTAGGACATTTATTCTCTTTGCTCAGCCTTGCATCTATACCGAAGTAATGGTTCCACAACATGGGTGGACATCAAAATAATGCCTTAACACTGATTATTATGAATTAAAAACTCCCTTGTTCTTTAAAACAACAGGGTTGATTACTTTTTTAATCTTACTTTACCAAGTATTTTAAGAAAAAATGAAAAACATTGGGCTGGGAAGATTGTTTAGTGGATAAAGTGCTTATTATGAAGATTAGGACTTGAATTCATATCCATAGAAACCATATAGACAGACACAGTAGCAACCATCTGTAATCCCAGTACTCCTATGACAAGATGGGAAGCAGAGACACAAAAATCCCCCCAAAGCACACAGGATGGTATATGCAATGGTGAGAAAGATACCCTGCCTTAAACAAAAGAAAATGTGAAGACAACACTTGTGTTGTCCTATGACTTTATCCACTATGTCGTGTACACACACACACACACACGCACACGCACACATGCACACACACACACATGCACATACACACACATACACACACATGCAGGTACACACATCATACATTTCTTATACACCATAAAAAAGAGAAAAAGGAAAAGTCTTGGTGTTCAATTTTACCCACTGACACCTTTTACATGAGTCAAAGTATATTTGGAATGTACTTATGAATAAATGTATGCACATAAATATATATTAATTTGACCTATTAGTATCTATCTATAGGCTGCTGGGTGTTGAGAAACATTTAAATAGCTAAGACAGGACTCTAGAATCTCCAGCCTTCTCCCAATGCTCTTTCTCTTTATATGAGGCCACTCCCAGTCTATCAAGGTTCTCTTGCAGCAGATGAAAATCCTCAAGCCTATTTGGCCACACAGTGGTTCAGCCCTTTATCAGTTTTGCTCCCTTCCTGAATAATTAGCCTCTTTACATCTGCTGATGTTGTTACCCAGGCACCCGGGGGTCTTTGCTTGAAAGATCTTGCCTTAAGCAAAGTTCGAGGCTTGAGCCAGCACGGTTTGTCCCCATTGCTTATTTGTTAAGATGAGCACGTCCATCTGTCCACATGCCATGGACCCTGGGTGGCAAAAAGCAATAAAAGGAAAGCACTCTTTGACAGCCCTCTTGGCATAAAGCTGGTGTGAGCAGAGGTTATTATCTTGTAATGTTGCTGTTATTTCCAAGGGCCCCCAGTGGATCTGCTGACTGTGGCAAGACAGAAAGGGAGATACTGTTAACACATACCCTGCATTTGCAAAGGGGCAGCATTATGCTGTGCTTCCAGAAGGCTTTTACTGCCTATTAATTGACATATCGACTACAATCTGAAGACTCCTTTCCTGCTGAAGTAGTCAATGGAGTATTTACTTAATAAATCCAATCCCAACTCGGTCCATGACCATTGTAGGATGAATTTGGCCTCTGAGCTTCTAGATACACTAGAGAGAGAAATGGACTGAAAGATTTGCTTCAGGACCAGGATTGTTGTTAAATTGCTATGTGAACTTAGAGAAATCACTTTTCTTCTTAAGGCTTCAACTCTCTTATCTATAGCTACAGTCTGACCCATGAGGGTCCATCCACTCCACAGTTTATATTTCAACTTCCTGCTCCTGTGGGTTACAGCTAGAACTGTTTGAAGAGGTCTCCAAAATACCAGTAAAATAATTGCAATATGTATTCTAATAATAGATGCTGTAGTAACAGACTTCCTCTGTAGGGGTGATATGCCAGAATGAGAAACAAAATTACTGAGACTGTTCAGGAAATTCTTCCTGACAAAATCTTTAAGCGTTGACAAGAGTAATATACTGAAAATTAGTTTAGAAGTGTTTCAAGTTTCAAAAATCAATCAAAATCAAATTAGGTTCTGAAGATGCTGTCTGTTGAGTTTTAGGAAAAAATAAAGATTTGCTTCGGCAACTCAGGAAAGTGGCTTTGACCCTGAAAGATATGACTGTCTCTGAGAAAGGATTGTACCTCTTTATATCTACCTTTCAGGTCCTTCAATGGACTTCACAAAGTATGCCCTTGAACTACTGTCTAGACATTTGTGTATAGCTTAGAAGCTGACTTAAATTTTACCTCTGTTTATCTCTTCTAGCTTTCCAACCTCCACCCCTGAATAAGGAAAAAGAAAAAGGTAAAATAACTAATACTACTTGCCAGGATACTAAAATCTCCTCATGGAAATGGCAGGGGGAGAATTAATAGCCTAGGCCCTCTTTTACTGTGATGTGATTGTTAGATGCAAAAGAACCATTTCAAGACAGGAGGATGCATGCCTCTATGGGGCAAGTAATGAACAAAGGTTTGGGTGTGTGTCTAATTCCCTTTTTCCACACATGCATCTTATAAACCCAATCATTCCTGGTCTAGAAGAAATGATCACTTAGACAAATTTAGACTCAAATTTCATTTGCTTAGTTTTTCACATACAGTGGCTCACATCATCTTCCTGATTGCCCATCTTCCATTTTTAATGGATTCTAGGAGTTCTTGGAAAACTTAAGTAAGGGGCTGGAGAGATTGTCTAGTGGTTAAGGTGGTTAAGGCGCTTGCCTGCAAAGCCTAATGACCCAGATTTGATTCTCTATGACCCAAGTAAAGCCAGATGCAGAAGGTGGAACATGCATCTGGAGTTTGTAGTGCTTAGAGGTCCTGCCTGGCACGTCACTCTCTCTCTTCCCCACCCTTACTCTTTCTCAAATAAATAAATACAATATATTTTACAAGCCTTAACTGAATCCACAAATTGGAGTGACAGGCACAGTAAAGATGCCATTTCGTCTTTCTTGCCTGATAGTTTGCATATAAAGCTGCCATAGACAACACACTAAAGATGCCATTATTCAATATGACTCCAGTGTCTTCTATTCTCTCTGATTCATGTAAATGGGTCCTTAAGAATCTCTATTGGGGTCTCAAATGTCCCAGTGAATGGAAAATGTATTTAATATAATGTCTGTTACTACCAAAAAAAAAAAAAAAAAAACACAATCATTAAGATAAGGGACTAGCCAGGCGTGGTGGCACAGGCCTTTAATCCCAGCACTCAGGAGGGAGGCAGAGGTAGGAGGATCACTGTGAGTTCAAGGCCACCCTGAGACTATGTAGTGAATTCCAGGTCAGCCTGAGCTAGAGTGAGACCCTGCCTCAAAATAAAAAAAAATAAAAAAATAAAAAAAAAATTAGGGACTAAATGGGTTTACTTGTATAAATTCTGTGATTCCAGTTAATGCTCTGCCTTGCCATGACACCATCATTGCTGCGATCTTCATAGCTTATCTTTGGAAACATTGGCATGGAATACATATAGCCAACAAGAATGGCCAGAGATGCAGCCTATTTCTGCTGTCACAATAAAGTGACCTTTTCAGCTGAACACTTGGAGCAAAAGAATAGTTTGCTCAAGCAATACACCTGTCCCATATTTTTACTTGAATTGATTTATTTATTTAGAGAGACACACAAACTGCAGGAGAGAGTGAGTGTGTGTGAGAGAGAGAGAAATGAGAATACCAGGGCCTCCACCAATGCAAATATACTTCAGACTCATATGCCACTTTATGTGTTTGGCTTTACAAGTGTCTGGGGAATCAAACTTTGGCCAACAGGCTGTCAGCAAGTGCCTTTAACCTCTAAACCATCCCTCCAGACCCAATCTTTGATTTTTTGTTTAATATTTTTTATTGACACCTTCTATACTTACATACATAAACATATGATATTTCCTTCCCTTCCCCCCATTCCACTTTAGAACTCCAATCTCCATCATATCCCTTCCCTCTCTCCATTAGTCTCTCTTTTAATTTGATGTCATCATCTTTTTCTTCTATTTTGAGGGTCTTGTGAAAGTATTGCTAGGCACTGCAAGGTCATGGATATCCAGGCCAATTTCTGTCTGGACAGTTGCATTGTAAGGAGTCATACCCTTCCTTTGGCTCTTCCATTCTATCCGACCCCTCTTCCGTAATGGTCCCTGGGCCTTGAAGGGTGTGACAGAAGTGTTTCAGTGCTGGGCACTCCTCTAAAAAGAGGGCAAGTCCTATTTTGAAAGATTAGACTTCTTAATTTCCAAATCCTGCACTCTTTTACCAAAGTAACCAGGATCTCCATTGTGTATGATATTTCATGTTAGATTTTTCTTTATTTATGTTCATAGTTTTGGATGTTAAGACAGGAATTTTAGAAACTGGAAATCAAAAATAGCAGGTTGAATCATAAATTGGAGGGAAAAATACTTTAAGCAGGTAAATGAAGAGATTCAAGCACAATGACTTATTTCTTTGATTTATTTTATCAGTGCTTCATGGTCAAGTGTCATGTTAAAGAGACCACCTCAGCAGTGGAGAACCTGTCAGTGATGTCTCCAGTCTGGACTTCTGTCGAATCTTCATCCACTTCTTGCCCCGAATGGACAGTCTTTGTGGTGGTTTGAATGTGCAGTGCCCTCCATAGCCTCAAGTGTTTGTGATCAAGCTTCTTACTTAGTCTCCAGCTGATTGAGGCTTTGGGAAGTGAAACCTTGCTCGAGGAAGCATGTTGCTAGGAGCAAACCTTGGCGTTAGTCTAGCCTAGGTGTTGATAGCCAACTCACTCCTGCTGCTATCTGCTGTGGGTGTGTGATGAAGTGAGCAATGCTTTTCTCCACTATGATGAAACTTTCCTCGAAACTCTAAGCCTGGAATAAATCTTTTCCTTCCATGAGCTATTTCTGGTTGGGTCATTGTCCCAACAATGAGAAGATAATTGCTACAGAAAATAGGTACCAAATAGATACCAAGAGTAGGGTCACTGCTGCCATGAACCTGACTACAAGTTTTTTTTTTTTTTCTTCTCTTTTGCAACTTGTTTACAAAAGAATACTGTGGTCTAGAGAAGTCAAGCCATTCTAGTGAAAGTTTGAAGGAAAGAAATGCAGATAGAAATGTGATCAGTGAAGGCTTGGTTTATGGAGTGGTTTCAGAGAGAGAAAAAAACTTTGTCAGACTATACTAACAGAAAGGCTGGCTGACTTTTTCTTGTGTTCTGAAAATTTGAATAAGTTTGAGTTTAGAAGTAATGGGCTACCATATTTTGTGGAATAACAATATGGAAATATCTGAAAGTATATAGTAGATAGAGAGGTAATATAGATAATTTTAAAGTTAAAGACCCAGAGACTGGTTTTAGGCCATTTAAGCTTTAATTGTTAAAGAGATTGCCACAATTAAAGATGGGCCAACCTTTCAAGATTGGAACAATAAGAAAGATGCCCTGAGGGAGAAACCTAACCCATTGCAGGATCAACCTAGTAAGAATGCACATTCTCTTGAAAAGAGGTGGCATACACCCCCATACACCTTCACACAGAAGCACAGACACATTGTGTTATGACCACCAACTGTAACATATAATTTCAAATCATCCAATTTCCTATGCCCCTGTATAGTTTCATATTTCCTAAAACTTTTTTTGATTATTCAAGTTAGTAACAACTTACCTTAGGATCCTATGGCCCTGGATTTTAATATTTATTCCATTTCTCATTGTTTCCAGTATGTCTTTCTCCTACAATACAAATGCCATTAGCCCTCACCCTTCCCAAGATATGTGGAGAATTTATATGAGTGGTTCTACTCCTTGCATAGCTAGCTCTGTTTTGACAAGCATCTTGAGAGCTAAATGTCTCTTCACCTGCATTTAATGTGTCTAATGACTTCAACAAAGATTGGAGACAGAAACATACTGGGTTGGCTGATGTTGGTTTTCCATCAGAAATGTTGTGGATAGGAGCAGAAGAGAAAGAACTCAATGTTTGTTTTGTTTTTTTATTGTTCTATTCCAGGAGCCTAGAAAAGAATATACCATAGAGTATATACGTAATCATTAATTTTTAAAGTAATGGATGCCATGGATAAAGGAAGGAACAAAGGAAGGAAGGAAGGAAGGAAGGAAGGAAGGAAGGAAGGAAGGAAGGAAGGATTGAAGTAAAGAAGAAAGGAAGGGGGACCAAAATAGGCAGGTAGATGAATTAGGCAGGATGAAGGTGAACTTAAAGTTAGGGGCCTTAGGACACCACTCCTATCTCAGCTTGTCCCCACCTGTGCCAATCCTGGGATTTAGTGCTTATCCATCCCACTTAATTAAATCTTTCACATGCACACCTGCCCAGATATGGGTGGATTTCTTCTCTAAGCCCAGGCCAATTAGCTGGGACACCTGATGCAGTTTTCCCAGGTGGGATAACACAAATACCTCCTAGATCCATGGAGAGAGGGTCCTTGTCCTTTTTTTTTTTTTTTTTTTTTTTTTTTTTTTGTCTTTGGGTGGGAAGAGACACCTTTTTTTTTTATTACTATTATTACTATCTTTACTTTTGGTCCTTCTTGAAAGCACAGGTTATTTTTTAAATTCCCTCTCACATTTTTTTTCTAAGATCCATATCTGGTCACATGGACTCCTGAGCTACAGGTGCCCACATGGGCTTTTGGGATCCATGTGGTGTTGTGGTCCCCCCTAAGGCCAGCCCAGGATGGATGGCAGTGTCTCTGCTGAGTTGTGGGTGAGCAGAGCAGAATCACGATACAGACTCCGGGAGTTGGGTGGAAGCAACAGAGAGGGAGCTGTCTCAAAACTCATTTATTGAGGAAGTGCAGGGGGTTTTAAGGGGCTTGGCTGGCCAATCATTTCATTGGGATATCCCCTTTTTGTGACCAATGACAGCCTGTCTCTGGACAGGTCATCTTGTAACAGGTTTCTTGTGAGCATGGTACTGTAGCTGTTGTCATGCCAGGCCTGGGCAGAACGCCATGTTCACAGAAGCCACTTCCTGGTTTCTTCTGCCATGCAGTCTGGCTAGAGCCAGGCCTGCATTGTGCCATACATATCCTCATTTTTGTTTTTATTATTGGCAACCCTGGGAGATATGGGTTTTTGGCAAGCCATTGTTATGCCTAGGCCCCAAGGGATCATCACATGTGATGGTGCCTGTCTTAGGTTGTCCCATCTCATGGAGTCTTATCCGTCATTGGCTACTTGACATCCTAGTGAGAAAACTGAGGGGTGTGGCCTGGTATGTTTTTTGCAAGCCATTGTTGAACCCAGGCCCCAAGGGATCATCACATGTGACAGTGCCTGTCTTAGGTTGCCCTATCTCATGGAATCTTACCCGTCATTGACTATCCCCCATCCCAGTGAGAAAACCCGAAGGGTGTGGCCTGGTATGGCTTTTAACATGAGGTCTGGCTAGGGCCAGACCTACATTGTGCCATACATATGTGGCTGTTGCCTAGGAGACATGGGAGGGCCAAGTGGTGGTGGCTCTGTGGCGTGTGAACAGTCCCAGCGAGCGAGAATTAACTATAGAACATGAAAAAGACTGGGGTAGGACAGGTTGCTGGGTGACTGTTGTGAGCTCACCGTAGCATCATAATTAGTAGCATTGAGTGTCCTTAATGGTAGCAGATCAATGTAATCAAAGGGGTTGCAAAGGAATTTATGGCTGGTTGGAGGATAGCATTACCATAAGAGGCATTAATAAGCAAAAATGGCAAAGATGTGGCTAAGGAGAAGTACGTGCTTGAAGGAGGAGGAATACAGTGAAATAGAGTGGCTAAAATAAAACCTAGGAAAAGCATGGGAATATAGGCCCACCGCACCAAACAAGTATGGCCAAAGAAGAATTGTCCAAAATGGTTTTTGGGAAGTGGTAGTAGGTAGAAAAGGAGATAAAAGGAGAAAAAAGGGGGAATAAGTTTAAAGTCCCATATCCAGCCTGAGGGTTTTGGCATCATCGTCTTCATCAAGGTCGATCCCTGAGTCATTGGCTGGAAGGATGTTTGTGGCAGGGATCCAGATTGGGATCTGTGAAGTTTCTGTAAAGAGCCTGTGTTAAAAGAGGGTGGGGCCCCTTCCAGATACTAGTAAGAGAATCCTTCCAGTGGACTAAGGGTAAGGGCGTTGTGGTTGGTTGGGGTCTCCAATGTTTGTAGGCTGGGGAGAGTCCTGCCTCATCAAAGGTGAGAAAATTGAGGGTGAAGAGAGCTTCCCCTAGGGCCAAGTGGGGGTCCTTGGGTTACATAGTGGACTTTTGTTTTATAATTAGTTCCTTTAGGGTCCAGTTAGTTCTCTCCACGATGGCTTGTCCTTGTGGGTTGTAGGGGATCCCAAGAGAGTGTTTTATTCCCCAAGATTCCATGAAGGATGTGAATTGGACAGATGTGTATGCAGGGCCATTGTCAGTTTTAATTGACCAGGATACACCCATGACCAACATAGTGGTTTTTGTTGCCTTAATGACATGGGACGCCTTTTCCCCTGAGAGAGCAATAGCAAAAGTAAGCTTAGAGTAAGTGTCCACAATGACATGGACATATTTGAGGTTACCAAAGGAAGGTATGTGGGTAACATACATCTGCCAGATAGAATTTGGGTTAAGGCCTCTAGGATTGACTCCTTGAGGCTCTAGGGGGCCCAAGGGGGCTAGGGGTGTGCATGCCTTACACGTACAGGTTAAATGTTTGCATTGGCTAAGTGAGAACTCAGGGTATAGGGTTTTTAGATTAGTGGGGGATATTTGGAACATCTAGCTTGTTCTAAAGGTGTCAAGGAGGAGACAGCAATAAATTTGTCTACCTGTGAATTCCCATCAGCAATAAAGCCAGGCAGAGCAGTGTGTGAGTGAGCATGCTCAATAAACCAAGGGTATGATCTGTTTTCCATCTGTAATTGTAAAGTAGAGATAGCAATGTCTATGGACTGACGAGAGGGCCTGGGATTGACTAAGGGCACAGTACCTTTGTCATTTTAACTGCTGTCAGAGAATATGTTGACAAGCTCTTGTTGACAGAGCTCTAAGACTCTGATGATGGCATGTAGTTCCCCTAGCTGGACTGAATGGGGGTTAGGGAACTTAAGGACGTCATCCAGTCGATTGGCTCTCTTAATAATTAGTCCATAAGTATTTTTATTGGCATCTGTAGAGGCTGAGGCTGCTAAAGGTATTGGCTGATCAGAAGGTCTGGAGAAATAGTCTTTATGAGCAAAGCCATTAGGGATTGAAAGTAGTTTGTGAGCGGGGAGGTGATTGTCTATCTCATTGAGGAATCCTGCCATTAGGATGTGGAAAAGGGGATCCTCCCTAAAATGAAGTTGAAGTTCAGACATTGGGATGGGCAGAATTATTTTGGAGGGTTCTGTATTATAGATTTTGTTAGTGTAGGTATGTGCCTTAATTGCTATGAGGAGCATTGCTTGTAGGTTGGTGGTGAGTTTATTGGCCTGTGCCCATGAGGGGTGTACCCAGTAAAGGGGAGATTGGTTTTGCCAAAATGACTCCCAAAGGTGCCCCTGTCATCCAAAGGATCACATTTAGGATTGGAGCAGACAGGTCATATCTTGTGAGGGTCATTGAAAAGAGGTAGTGGGATATTTTATATAACAAATTTTTGGAGTGATCATTTAGAGGAATTTTCCTTGAAGGGTTGTCAGTAACTCTAAGGAGGTCATAAAGTGGTAGGAAGGATGGGTAGGAAAGGTTTGAGCCAGTTATTTTGCCAACAAAGTTTTTGGAGATCATTGAGAGAATAATGGTCCTTTATTAGAAGGTGAGGCTAAGTGGTTGTATAGTAGTAGAAATTTTGTATCCTAAAAATCCAAAAGGGGGCACTGTTTGAATTTTTTCATTCACTATGGCAAACCCAAGTCTTTTGAGGTCCTCAATGAGTAATTTAAGAAGGTCCAAAAGGGCAGTTTTTGAGGTATGTGCAATCAAAAGATCATCCATGTAATGAACAAGAAGGCACTTAGATTGTATTCTCGCTGTGGCAGAGGATATAAACATTTGGCAAATAGAAGGACTGTTTTTCATGCCCTGGGGGAGAACTCCCCATTGATATCTTTTAGCTGGGATAGAATGGTTGGTCTCCCAGACAGTAAAGTCAAAATAGGGCCTGTCCTCTGCTGCTAAAGGGATATAGAAAAAGCAATCTTTAATATCTAAGATAACTATATGGTGGTTAGTAGGGATGGCTCCAGGGTGGGGGAGGCCAGTCTGAAAGGAGCCCATTTTTAACATATGTTTATTAACCTGGTGAAGGTCTTGGAGCAGTCTCTGTTTACCAGTTTTCTTTTTAATGACAAAGATGGGAGAATTATGGGGGCTAATAGAGGGCTCAATATGGCCAAGAGCAAGCTGCTCTTTAATAAGGGATTTGAGAATAGTTAATTTAGGTTCTAGTATAGGCCACTGTTCGACCCAAATGGGTTCCGTGGTATCCTACTCGAGGCATATGGGAGTGGTAGGGGATTGGACAGTGGCCTCTAGAATTGGGGGTGATGATGAGTGGTGGGTGGTTTGCAGGCATTGGGTCACCCTGAGAGGCCAATGGTATGATGGGCAATAACATCATCATAAAAGGCCTGGTCATCTGTTGTTATGACAACACCCATGTCAGTAAGGAGGTCTCTGCCCCAGAGGGTATTGGGGACATTTGCTACCAAGGGGAGAAATTTCCCTTTGTTGCCATTATAGTCTTTCCATGTAACTGGTCTTCTAACCTGTCTAGTAGTCTGTTGTTCCTCAATACCCTTAATATTGGGACCCTCTTTATAAGCCCAATTGGGCATGTGGAGTGCATCATTGGCAGAGATAACAGTGGCATCCACACCTGTGTCTACTATGCCCTTGAATTCAACCCAGTTCAAAAGGACAGAGATGCAGGGTAGATGGTAGTAAACTGGCAGGGTCCACCTAATGTGGGGGGTTCCCTCTTCCTTGCAGGGCTGAGGGTTGTCCCTGGGAAAGTTTAAAGGCAGGGAATTTCTGCAATCTTTGGCCCAATGATATCCCCTTTGACATTTAGGGCATGGGGTTCGGGGCCTTAAAATAGGCTTAGTTGTATTTGGACAGGTCCTCCAAAAGTGTCCTGGTTGGCCATAGCCCCAGCAGAGGGGTGGTTGTTGGATAGGTTTTTGACCCATGGTCAGGGTTTGTATTGAGGTGGCCAGGGCCTCAAGAGGGGCAGACATGGGATTGATATCTTTGGTAGCTACAATCCATTTATGGAGATCCTCATTGTGCATGGCAGCAATAGCATTACATGCTGCCATGGATGCTCCCTCCCATGCCAGTTGCTTAACTAAAGCATCCCTGGCAGGGCCAGGGGAGTGCGTCAGTCCACGGACTCCATCACACGAGAGAGGAAATCAGTGAAGCCCTCGGATGGGCCCTGGACCAGGTTACAAAAATAGGTATCTGGCTTCTGTGGAAGCCAGGCCTTAAGCCCTTGGAGGGATAAAGATTTTACTTGGTCAAAGTAGGAATGTATGCCCAGGCCTGGGATTCAGCCAGGTCATTATAGGTGGCTTTCCATTGGAGGAATTGAGGGGGGAGAAGGACCGCCTTGAGGAGCGAGTACCAGTCATAGTAAATCTGAAGGTGGATGGCCCATTGTAAAAGGACTTGTTCAAAGTAAGAATAGTCAACGCCAGATTCCTAGGCCACCTTGCAGATGAGAGCCATATCAGAGAGGGGGGTGGGGTACCATGGCCTGGCTGTCACATCCGTCCCTACATTAACAGGGAAGGTAGTGAAGGGGCGTGTCAGAGAACTGGCAGTCACCTGGGTATGTCCAGGACTGAGCAGGGAGAGGTCCTTGCAAGGGTAAAGAGGGGGAGGGGTGGTTGTGAGTGTGGCTGTAGCAGGAGGGGTTTGGGGTGGTGGTCTATTATCATTTAAAGGTTTGGCTTCCTCCTCATCCAAGTTATCATAAAAGGGGGCTCAGAGGGACAAGCTTTGAAGAGCCAGTTTAGGTTCCTCCTTATTGCGTTTATTATGTACAGAAATGACTTCCTCCACAGTGGAGCCTTTAAGGCCGCCAATTATGGCAAGGAAGATAGGAAAGAATGGGGCAGGGGGTGTGTGTCCTTCATAAACCTCACGTTTCTTCACAAGGAAGAGAACCTGGGACCAAATGGAAGTGACCCAGATGTTCTCCGGACTAATCCATGGGGATAAAACTAGAGTTTCATCCCCAAATCTATGGAGGTCCTTTTGTTTTACTTTTAAGCCACATTGCAGGAGGAGGTCCTTAAGAGCCTGCAATTGAGGAATGCTCTGGTGGGGAGGGAGGTTGCCTATTACAATGTGGTGGTGTTTGGGGGATCTAGGCTGGGACACTCCTGAATCAAAGAGACTGAGAAAATAATAACCCAGATCAAAAATGATAGCCCAAAGAATAATCATGCAAACCACAAGTCCTAATGCAGGGCCACCTGAGACATACGGATAGAATGTTTAGGACCCACGTGTCTTGTGCTTAGTGGATAGTTACTCCACAGCCGTATTCCCACACAGTGTCTCAGGGGAGGCTCAGCCAAAGGCCTCGCCTTGGTTCCCAAATTGGGCTGGTCAAACCCTTATGTGATTTCGCTGGGTTGAACCTAATAATGGAGAGGCCAACACAGGCTTCGGGCCATGTGGCGATGTGTGCCTTCCTACTAGGGGGGGAAAGGACAAACAAAGGAAAATGGAGGAGAAGTGAGCTGCTCGCTCACCCTTGGGCAGCTGTCAGCACACAGAACAGCAAGGGGCTTTTCTCACCAACGATCAAGAAGGGGGTCTTGCCAACGCCAGGGGGCTGTTCACAATGATCACAGATGGGGCATCTCATCAACGCTGATGGGGCAGAGGGTCCTGTTCAGGTGCCAGATGTTGTGGTCCCCCCTAAGGCCAGCCCAGGAGGGACGACAGGGTCTCTGCCGAGTTGGGGGTGAGCACCATGGAATCATGACACAGACTCCGGGAGTTGGATGGAAGCAACAGAAAGTGAGCTGCCGCAAAACTTATTTATTGAGGAAGTGCAGGGGGTTTTAAGGGGCTTGGCCAGCCAATCATTGTATGGGGTGGTCCCCTTTTTGTGACCAATGACAGCCTGTCTCTGGACAGGTCATCTTGTAGCAGGTTTCTCAAGAGCATGGGACTGTAGCTGTTGTCCCACCAGGCCTGTGCAGAATGCCATGTTCACAGAAGCCACTTCCTGGTTTCTTCTGCCATGCGGTCTGGTTAGGGCCAGGCCTGCATTGTGCCATACAACGTGGTGTACTTTTCTTCTCCCCAGTTTATTTCCCCTTACCTCAAGCCTTCTCCTTTCCCCACTCGTTTGTAAAATCTGAAAAAAATGCAGTATTTTAAAAATCATTCTCTTGAATCTGGAATTGCCAATTCTTTAGTTTGCAGGTATGAACTCAGGGCTTGTGGTTCCAGGAAGCACCCAAGAACCCTAATTTCCCCATCACAGAAGGAAGGTTAGAGAAAGAACAGAAGAAAGGAAGGAATTAATGACAAAGTTAATATATGTTTGCTGACAATTGTAATAATCACAATAATGATGCAGGGAACTGTTTATATAAACGGGGGTGTTGCTGTGCTTAGGAATAATCTCAGCACTGAGTTGTGTCTGTTAATTAACCAATGGATTGGCAATCCAGACTAAAGAGAATGATTTTTAAGTTACTAAGTTACTGTATTTTATTTGAACATAACAGGGATGTGAGGGAGAGAAAAGGGCCAAGGAAGGGAAGGTAAAGTGGGACAAGGAAAAATATAACATGTGGTCTGGGAGCTCATGTAAACAAACATGGACCTTGGATACAAAAAAAAAAAAATGTGAGAAGGGATTTCAAGAAAAAAGCATGAAATTATAAAGACATTAAAATGTAAAACCAGGGATGGAGGGATGGCTTAGTGGTTAAGGTGTTCACCTGCAAAGCCAAATGGACCCAGGTTTGGTTCTCCAGGACCCACGTAAGCCAGATGCACAAGGGGGCACACGTGTCTGGAGTTAGTTTGCAGTGGCTGGAGGCACTGGCGTGCCCATTTTCTCTCTCTGTCTCTCTCTCTCCCTTTCTGTCTGTCAAATAAATAAATAAAAATAAAATATTGTTTTTAATGTAAAAACAGTATTTAAAAAAATGTCCCTTCCCACCCTGGCTGCCAGGGTGGGAACAAGATAATCTTACTAGTGCAAAGACCCAGGCATGTCATCATGCAGTTCAAGGGTCTGAGAGAAGAAGAATCAAAAACAGTTTCCCTGTGAGTTCAAGTTGGAGTTAGCGCTCCAGAAACCACAGGGCCACCTGCACCAGGTCTATCAGCTGAATCAGCCTGGGCTCAGAGGAGGAATCCACACACACATGGGTAAGGTGCATGCTCAAGAGAGATCTGATTGGGGAGATGGATAGATGCTGAGTCCCACAACTGAAGCCTGCAGGACAACTAGAGATAGGCTTGGGGAGGGTGTCATGTAGTCAGTGGGCTGGTTAATGTCTGGCTACCTAAAGAAACTGTCTAACCTGGCTCAACACAATAACATGCTATAGAAGTCTTTTTGAGGAGTATGGAGTTTGAACTAGAGGCTCTGAAATCACTGTATGTTTTAGTTAAGAATAGTTTATTAGCAGCTCCAAGTGGAGGGAGGCATTGTAGCATAGGAGGGAAAGAGGTAACTGGAAACAGCACAAGGAGTTTGTGGCTGATGTAAGGACACCTTAGCTTTGTGAATACTGCCAGGAGTTGGCTCAGGAACCCAGCAGTGCATAGCAAGAAGCAACTGCTGGCTCATGCTGTGATGGAAGGAAAGTAGTGGAACTTCAGGTGACTGTTGGAATACATGCTAACAGCCAAGAGAGAAGCAGAGAAAGGAGGAAAACAAAGAGAAGGGGAGAGAGAACAAGAGAGGAAGAGAATTAAAAAGAGAGAAGGTGCGTATGTGAGCAGAGAGCAAGTGGCTGAGTGGGCAGGCAGAAAAATATAAAGAAGTATATGCACCTGTTGTGAAGGGAGGATCAGAGAAAAGAGAGGGAGCAGGAAATGGTGCTAGGGGTTTTATGTCTGTGCCTTTGTAGCATGGCAGGCTGGCCACTGGGGTCAGGGAATGATAGTTCAAGAGAGGAGCCAGGTTGCCTGGGTCCCCATGGAGCATCAGAGCGAGCAGGCCCTTTGGAGAAGACTTTAGTATTAGGCCAGCTGGGAGCACAGTGGGAGCTCTAAGACTGACAGACTTCTTAAAAATACTTTTCCTCCTTAACAAACACCATGTAGACATTTGAAAAATTCAGATATAGAGACAAAACTAAAACTGCAGCTCATTCACTGTCAATAAGACTACATTAAATGTATATTTCCATATGGCTGTTTTTCTATATACGTCAGCAATATAGTTCCCTTAAAATTTGTAGTAGTTACCTTCCCATTGGTGAGACACAACACCTAACCCAAAGCAGCTGATGGGAGGAAAGAGTTTGCTTTGCTTTTATTCTCAAGAGGAAGTTCCATGGTGGCAGTGAAAGGATGGTTGAGTAGGCTGTGCATCACTTATTACTGCAGCAGGTGAAAAATAGCAGCGAGAGTGAGCTGGACTCTCGAAAGTGAGAAGCCATGCTATAGCACCCCAAAGCCCACTCACAGCAACACACCTCCTCCAACAAGGCTCCACCTCCCAAATTACAACCAGCTGAGGACCAAACATTGAAAACACATGAGTTTATTGGTAACATTTGATTTAAACTGCCCCACAACTCTTATAAATGTATTCTGTTTTATAAACTCCCTTGCTTTTTGTATACTTAAATGACATCATGACAGATTTTTTAAAATATTCTTTAGAAATTCTTTCTTTAAAGCATGGTCTAATGGCTATGCAGTATTTTTACTTATTAATATGTCCATAGTTTAATATTTTTCACTGTTCTAAAATTTGGGGATTATATTTAAGTCATAATGACTCTTAACCATTTGTGTGAGTTGTGATAGCTTTTTTTAGGAGATATTGTGTCAAAATGAATACGCAGAGAAGAAGAACATGCAACATACCTACAACACATAAGAGAATGCACATTTTAGAATATTCTCACTTTTCCCACTTTTGGATATTTCTTCTAGATAATTATGAGAAAAGGAACATTTTAGTTCCAACATCTTTTCACAATTCAAATACTTTAGGATTAACTTGTACAAGTAGCATGAAAATATCCCTGCTATTAAATACCTAGGGCTCACTTTGGTTTTTCATTTTCTTCTTTTTTTAATATCCAACCTATTAAGCTTTATCCACATTTACCTTAATGATGTGTTTCCTAAGCTTTCTTTCCTCTCTACATACCCAGTACTGTTATAGTTCAATGCAAGGACTATTCTCCCAAGTTATGTAGACTGTTCTTAGCTTGGTGGGCTCTTTGCATCTATTTAATAATTCATTCACTAGCTAGTTTCCATGGAACACTGGTACCATGAGATATGTGGTGAGAGCAGTTTCATGAGCAATAACATTACAAAATCTTACTTATTTTCTATCCTTTGGAAATATAGCAAGCATATCTGCTTATTCAATGTTCAAAAAAAAAGTTCTGCAGGTAAGTAATCAAAACAAAATCAACAAAAAAGTATATAGTTTAGAAAAACCTAAAATTCTTTAAGCTTCATTCATTCATTCTTCCAACAAATATTTTCTAGATGATTATGTGTGATGTTTGTGTTTTTTATTTTTGGTTTGTATGTGTTTGTGACAATTTTAATAAACTGCTGAATTCATGCCCTAGGATTTTACTTTTAGGGACACTTTTGGTGGGAGTGTGCCTGTGCATACATGCGTGCTGGGTAGTATGCATATGTGAGTAATGCATGCATGAGCATGGGGAGGGCACATAATGGTGAGTGTAATTCATTTATTTTTCATCTTCATGCCTCCTGAAGACAGGATGCCCTTTAACCACCCCCAGCCAATTGGAATTAAGATATGGCTACACTAAGGTTATGGGGAATTGAATTTGGCAATCTCTAGCCCAAGAGATCCCCATACTTAAGCAGCAAGTGCTCATAACCACTCACCAATCTTCTTAGCTCAGTTTCAGAGGTAATTTTGCATTGCATTTTCCACACAGCTACTGGTGTCATTTTCTGAACACTAGATTGAATTACATATTTGTTTAAACACTTCTCCCATATAGCACAAACTCCAAGTGTTTTCTACAAGAGCATTCAATATAATATCCAGGTTGGCTTAATCACAATTTTCTGGTCTATTCTATTCTATTCTATTCTATTCTATTCTATTCTATTCTAATTCGGTATCACAAAAATACAAGTATATTTTTTAGTCTGAATGTGTCATAGTTTCTTGGCTTTTACACCTTGATTTTTCTCTATTTGTTTAACTTTCTCCAGGTAGGAGAGCTATATTTCTCCCATAGCAAATATTAAAATCTTGAAGTGTCATTCCTCCTTGAACAATCATTTATTTGTTATTCACATCCTACTATGGCTGGTCTAAAAAATATTTCCTGATGTCTCAAGACAAAACTATTCATTCTGGCTTAAAACCTCCAAGGAAAGAAAATTAGTAACCATCATCTTAGTTTATATATGAAGAAACTGACATCTGAAGAGATATTTACCAAAAATACTAAGCAGGGAAAATAGGTTTTTTTCCCCCTGTTTTCATCATTGTTAGTTCTCTACATACTCTATGTTCTTGCTACTGGTCTGATAAATTTCAAGGAGATAAGAATAGAGTGTATTGTATTAGTGTCTAAGAGCTTCCTAGAATCTCCAAGGGAGAAACACCTAGCCTAAACACAAGAAATCTTTACTAAATCCATAATATGCTTAAAGCCACCAGAATCACACCTGGCATGCTTAGTTCATATTTTCAGGGATTTAGTTTAGCTGATAAAGGAAGTTGTATAAACTCAGGAGATGAGATGGGAAAGTATATGAGAGAAAGCCAGCTAATGAAAAGCTATTAAGCTCATAAAAATGCATTGACTTGAATTACAGTTTTGGTGGATGCAGGTTGAGCACACTATTCTGTCACTATTAACTTTGTGGTAATTCAAATTAGCTCTTGCCTTATTATTTGAGACCAGAACTAACATTTCTGGTTCTGACAAACTCTGAAGAGCTTCAGGTAAACATTATAAACAACACTAGCATCCTTCATGTCATTGAAATGTAACACTGTATGAAACATCTTTGTATCTATTTTCTGATTTGTGCAAATATTTCCCATTGTATTCACTGTATAGTCTAACAAACCCAAGCTCAGACATGTTAAGTAGTTCTGCAAAGTTGACAGAAATAGGATGGGCAGTGTCAGGAGTTAAACATACGTAACACAAGCCTCGTGTTGCTGAGAGGGTTCTCAGCATGGAGTAATGTAATGAGAAGCTGAATCGGTAGGTGTTACTCAGATTTAGATCTTCCTAGGTATTGAAATATTAGAAGAATCCATGAGACAGAGAGATAAAGGGCAGTCAGAGGCATGGTATGGTACACTAGTCACAAGGCAGGGCAAGAGCCTGTTGTCCTGGCTTGCTCTCCTTCCTGTTTCTGGCTGCCCTCTCTTATCGGGAATGAAAACACTGTCCATGTTATCTGAACAATTGTCTGATCTGTCTCCACACTTGATTCTGAGATAGATTTGGTTACACTACATTGGGAAAGATGTATGTAATACTTGAACATATTGTTAATTATAACTAGCAAGGTTTCAAAACATTAAATGATGATTGGTAGTCTCCACTTTATTTGCAAACTATAAAATGTTTTTCTTACCCAGGTATTTGATTTTGCAGGCATTCATTGAGTGCTAGTTAGCTCTGTTTCAAACATCATGTAGAGGGCTGAGGTATATCAAAATGACAAAGCTCTCTACATTTAGAAAGTTCAGTCAGACACGATGTAAGGAATAAAATTTCAACTGTTGTAGTGATCTGGAAGCTCTTAGGGAGAGAACAAAAGTGAGGGATATGTCCTCCTAGGAACACAAACCTGTACATATACATACGCATACACAATCATTTCTCCTTGCTAGCAGAAACAGGGGCAGATCTGTTAAAACTCATCCCAAGACCCCTTAGAAGTATGTAAATCTTACAATAAAGTAATCCAGAGCAGAGAATCATTAATATGTTAAAAAATGCTTATTATAAGACAATGGAAATAATATAGTAATGTCCCATCGGGTCTTATCACTCATATCCTTGACACCCCTTCCTAAGTCCCCACTGATTTGTAGAGTACATAAAAATTACATTTCTAAAAATGGCCAGTGTGTGGTCCCAGTTTAAAGTGAGACCTGAGACAGTAGATTTGAAAAGCAAAAGGACACGAGAATCTATTACTATTTGGGCTGTCTGCAGCCAGTTATGTTGGGAAGTCATGAAATTCATTCACAGTCATCAGATTATGGGAGCAGCCTAGGTATTCATCATCAGGTGAATAGATAAAAAACACATGTTTTATTCACAGAATGATTTTATTCAAGCATAAAGAAGAACAAAATTATGTCATTTTCAAGAAAATGGATACAACCTTAGATAGTAAGCAAAACAAGTTAGGATCAAAAAGAAAAATAGCACATGTTCCCTCCTATTTGTGAATCCTACTTCTTACAAAGAAAAAAAAAATATATATATATATATATTCATGAATGTAAAAGTGATACTGAGAGAACAAAGGGGACTAACAGTAGCCCAAATAGGGGAGAAAGGAAAAGACATGTTGGGTGAGTCTGATGTATATATATGATATAACTGCATGTATGGAGATACATTTATAAAACCCATAGATTTGTACAAAGAATATATGTTAGCACTTTTTAAAATAGGTGATTAATAATTGTACTGTAACAAATGGAAAAATAACTTATAAAAGAAAAATCAAATATTAATTAAAATATATTCATATACTCACTAATGCAGACAGAGATGGATGGAGAGATCTTTCTAGAGATTCTGTGTTTTAGAACAGGCTCAACTGTGACAAGGTCCTGACCTTTGTTCCTGGAGCCTCTGGGGTTAAGATGACTCCTTCATTTCCATAAGTCTCTTAAAACAGAAAAAGGGAAAAGGTTTCTGTTTTCTTGACTGGACCCTGACTGACACAAGAAATAAAGTACTGTCTATTTTTTGTTCTCTAGAATAAAAGCTGTTTTCTTTTTCAGTAAAGCATCAAATAGCCAATATTTTTGTCTTTGCCTGGCAAGCTATCCTTGTTGCAACTACAGGGCTCTACCATGTATCACATAAGCATCTACAGACAACATGTAAACAAACAAATGTGTCTGTGTTCCATTACAGCTTTGTATACAAAACAGTCAGCAGACCAAAGTCAGTGGCAAAACTGGAGTATGCCAACCTCTGCTTTAGAGGTTTGCGTTAATCATACTTCTCATTTCATGGCCTGTGAGTTTCACTGATCCATGCAGACTCCATCACTTGACTCCTTTTTAATTTATATAGTCTCTGTGTTCCTAGTCCCCTCTCCTGTTCCCCTGCCCACTCTAATATTGAAAAAAAAAAAAAAAAAGGAAGAAGGAAAGAAACAAAGAAGATACTTTGAAATATGTTCATTGCATATATTTTTGAGTATGTATTATAAAATGTGTATTTTTGTTTGCATTACATTTGAAGCAAACTTAAATTCTGTATCATATTCTGTTTGTTTCTTAATTCAGCACATTTTGAGGGGTACATTTGTACAATTCTGATGTCTCTATTAGTAAGCTATTTGTGAAACAAGTAGAGGAGATTATTAGATGTCAGTGCTGTTCACCAGTAGCAGGTTCTTTTTCCTGTGCTCATGAAACAAAATGACTGTGGACAATTTATTTAGAAACTGACTAGACTTTAGAAATGGCTTGTGGGTAAGAGCACAAGCCATGCATGCATCCAGACTTGAGATGGTCTGAGTTCAATCCCCAAAACCAAGTAAAAACTGGACATGGCCACACATGCCTACAATCCCAGTCCTTTAGGGAGCAGAGGAAGGAGGATCTCTGGGGCACACAGGTCAGTCAGTCTGAGCAAAAATGTCAGCACTGGGTTCAGTGAGAAACTCCCTTTAGGAAACAAGTGAAAGTCATAAAGGATGACTCCTGAGCTATGCACACAAGTAGGCACACATGCATGCACGCGTGTGCACACTCACACCTGTATTGCATAAACCACACATACACCACTCTGCACATCATACCACCCCAGATCATATGTACTATATGCATGAAACAATGCTAACTCCCAGCATGTTCATATCTAGGATCTAATAAGTGTGTTTGTAGGGATGAGAACAACAGGTATTGTCCCCAATTTAGAGAAGAGAAGGCAAAATCAGACAGGTGATCTCATTTTCTTGAGATCATGCTGCTATTTATGACAAAGGAGGATGCAGTAGCATGTATCCTGGCTCGAAGAGAGTAACTCCATACTTCTTTGACACATAGCATTAATGAATTCTGTGTATGGGAAACTCATCCAATATAACGTGTTATGAGGCATATTAATACACACACTCTAAAGACATGAAGAATCCTAACCACCAGGTTGTGGAAGTTGGGGAGTAGAGGGAAGGAAAAATTAAAGACAGAAGAGTGAAAGGATAGAAGCTGTCAATGAGGTGAGAAGGAATCTTTCCTCAAGGATAGAGAGAAGCAAGGTTAAAGGCATATTGATCTTGAGTGAGGAAACATTCTCCCTTCTTTTAATCCAGCTGTTAAATCACTTGGCATCAGAAACCTGTCAGTCACCGACTTTACTTTGGAGATAACTCTAAAGATACAGAAAGAGACCATTTGATAATACGGAGGGTACCAAAGTCCCTTTTGATGATATAAACTAGGCTGCAAGATAGAGGTGATATGGAACCTGATAAAACATGTGTTGAGGAATGAGCAGGGAGCAGCCAAACATTTGTAACACCTCAAACTATAACCAATTCCTGAATTGATTTGAGGCAGGCTCCCTTTTCAAACTAAGTTGCAAAACCACCCAGATCAACTCCACATGGACCACAGAGTGTATTTAAATTCCTAGTGATTTTCTTGTAGGATTTTCAAAGCAACTCTGCAGGAGTAGGCTGAGCTTTGTTTATTAGTCTTGCTTTACAGACAATAAAACTAAAAATGAGTGAAGAAAGGATGGAAGGGCAGAGAGGCACTGGGAGATGCGTGAGACAATCATAAATTACTCTTATATTGCCAGATTATCTTCATAACAGAGCACAATGTATCTGTCCAAACGGACTTTTCACAAAACAGGGTTGGTAGTCCCCCTGTATGAACGAATGTATATGGACTCATCCATCCATCTAGTTCAATTACATATTTATGTATCTTCATTTCCATCTATATTTATAATAAACCACCT
This sequence comes from Orientallactaga sibirica, assembly GCA_036365145.1. NCBI lineage: Eukaryota > Metazoa > Chordata > Mammalia > Rodentia > Dipodidae > Orientallactaga > Orientallactaga sibirica. Next base: position 17,852,919 of record JAEOAD010000034.1, read on the forward strand.
ATGATTAATCCCTAGTATTTATTGATATCCTTTTCAATGTAGCTATGAGTTACCACTTACACCTTCTGATTGGCCAACTTGATACAGTTATGATGGCTTGTGTGTTATACCATGGAGGAAAGTGCACCAGCTTTGGTCAGGTCCATGTATGGCTATCATCCTTGTAGTCTTCACATTTTCTCACTGACTTAGTTAACTTTTCCTTGCTCAATTTCCTGCCTTGTCAAGTAAAGCTATATATGATATCTCACAAGGCTAAGAAGATCTAATAAGGTAGTGGAAGTAAAATGCTGATCACAGTGCGTGGCCTAAGGCAGGCTTACAGATGTCACTCCTACTGCTGACTTTTACTGTAATATCCTTTTCCCTCCTTCCACTGTTTCCAGATGGCCTTCATTTATCTTCTCTTTAAACTTAGTGCACTTTATCATATGAGTCATTATTTGAATACTATTTAAAAACAAATAGTTTTCAGAATTACCCATTTTCAGTCAGATGTCAGGATAGGACAATCTGGAAGGAAGGCTCCTCAGGGAAGACCTTTCCATTTACCATTTAGCAAACCAAGAAATAACCTTGACTGTATTCTCTAAGTCATCTACAAATTTCACATAGAGTTTATTCTTTATCAATTCTAATTTGATATCACATAAATTACATAGTGAAGGATTCTCCAACTGATGCTTTCCCTTGAGACTGGGAGAATTTTGTATTTAGTCAAAGAGGAGTTGATTCTGAACATACATACAAGAAGTTGGGATAGCAGTGTCCTCTGAAGCTTAAACATGAAAATTAATTTATTATTCATTACTTATATTAGGTCTGATGATATATGCTAGTATGCAAAAGTAAATCAGACAAATTTTCAATGGATATATGATGAAATTCTATTCTAATGTGAAGAGGGCTGTGATAAAGGGATTCAAGGAGAGCTTTGAGTAGAGATAGAGGATATGATACTTGGAACAGACACCTGTCTGCCAATATCTCCTTGTTCCTCATTCTTGCAAAGTGTCCCTCAGGTTGAAGAACTAAATTTATAGCAGTCTAATGTGTTTTTATCCTTCACATGGTATGTGTGGGATTATAAACCCCTCACCTTGCCCATAGTTGTGTAACTAGAGTCCTTTCCTGTTAACTAGTGAGCAGAATCTGATACATAGATACATTCTTTGCTCTGGACTACTAAACTAGCAGCATGTGTATTTGATTTCTTTACCTGTATTGGAAAGCCTCTTCAAGGTATAAGCAAATGGAGTCTACATAGGGCAAAGCAGATAACAAAATGAAGGGAAAGCAGGTTCTGAATAATGTTATGTACCTAGAATGCCCTGTGGCCATCTGTGTCTTTGGGCTTCCAAGGCATATGTGCCAATAAACTCATTTTTGCTTAAAATTTGAATCTCTTATACATATGAGTTCACATAGGTATCTTATTTCTTCACATTTACACAGAATTTGATTCTATTTTAAAACCATTGCATATACATTACAATGTGTGAATCTCAGGAAAATATTGTGAGAGCAGTTAGAACTAGCTGTATTCTGATTCTACATTCATGAGAAAACTGAAATCCGAAAAGAAAATCGCACCTCACCAGGGCCCCAGCTGAAACCATAGAACAACGCAGGGGAAGGGCAAGAATACAGCATTCATGGCGATCACAACACCAGAAAAAGGCTGAAGGAGATAAACACAGAGAACATCCAACTCCTACTAAGCCAGATATCCAGAGACACAGAGGCTCCCAAAACCTCATCACTGAAGCAGAACTAAAATGATCCCAATGTGGCTCAGCGAAACTCGTGGAAGAGGGGGCGGAAAGATTGTTAGAGTCACAAGTTGGGGCATTAAGCACAGAGACTGGGGCCTAACCCCCAGAACTCTTGACTATCCCCACAATGCATGATCCACATTCCCCATTGATGAGGGTCCCTTTGGAAGAGGGAGGACAGGGAGGAGGATAATGGAACCAATACTATGAATGTAAAATCAGAATAATATAAATTAATAAAATAGAAATAGTTTCACCAAGATAAATCAAAATGATTACTTGAAGACAGAAATAAAATTAATGAGCCTTTCCAATATTCAGAGCAGGATTAATACCACTTACACATTGTTGTCTGATTACCTGAAAACACTTGTAAGTGCCCATTCCTTACACTAACTGAACATAGAAAGCCTATCATAACATCACATGGATTTTGTAGTAAATGAAATTAAGTTCAGTCAATAATTCTTGTAATGTGCTTACATCATAACATCTAGCTAAAATTGAATATGAAAAATGTTTGTAACAAGAATGGATATTCTTGGGGCTGTAGAGATGGCTTAGTGGTTAAGCACTTGCCTGTGAAGCCTAAGGACACCAGTTCAAGGCTTGATTCCCCAGTACCCATGTAAGCCAGATGCACAAGTTGGCACATGCATCTGGAGTTTATTTGCAGTGGCTGGAGGCTCTGGTGTGCCCATTCTCTCTCTCTTTCTCTCTCTCTCTCTCTCTCTTCTCCCTCTTTCTCTGTCTGCCACTCTCAAATAAATTAATAAAAATAAATAAAATTATGGGTATTCTTGTATCAAGCACTTTTATCTGTTCTATATGTTCTATATGACCTTCCTGGACATATAATTCATAGATTTGTTTTAACTCACAAAAATTTCTTTAATATTCCTATACTATTACCTCCACTCATTGAGTGATGGGGTGTCCCTAACATCATGTTTGTTCCATTCATCACTTCCCATAAAAGACTTTAGTTTTCCTTTTTATTTTACAGTTTATTTAAAATATGTACATATTTATGATTTGAGATAAAATGACTAGGAACATTTAAATTAAAATTGAAACTGTCACACCCTATTCATTTTTGTTTCAAAAATGTAATCATAGTTCTTAAAACTCAGTATTAGCATTTTCTTTTAATATTTTAATATTTTCCCAAAGATTATGCTCCTCATAATCAATTAGGGGTATGATTTTCTCCATACTCATGTCTGCCAATATAATTATAAAACATTGATATAAATAAAGCAGAGATATGTATATTGCAATAATTACATAAGTAATCCAGTAATAATGTCTTTACTTTCATAGCAGTTTAACCATGAGCATCACAACAAGCATATGCCCTTGCTTTTCTCACCGAACTTATCATTTAAAATAATCTATAGTTGGTATTTTTGTTGTTGTTGCTTTTGGATGACTGGTTGAATTTTTGTGTTGTTATCCTCATTTTGGAACTCTATTCGCCACAGCATCCTTGGCCTTTTCCTTCACTTTGAATAGCATATGCCTTAAATGGATAAAAAACAGTCCTAGACCCTGGCTCTGATTATCAAGAACAGCATGGAAGCATCACTTTTGCTCATCTCCCCAATTCCTCCGTGGTTTCTGCTGTGGCTTGGCTGAAGTGTTAAGGGTAGTTATCTCCCGCCTTGTTACCTTCTGAAAAAGAAGAATAGATTCTGCAATGGTGAGTGACGTGAGCATAGTTTAAACGGGATAAGCATTATAAATTTAGAGAGAATTTTATTATGTAACCACTCTTTTAGCCAAAGACTAGTGAGAGCTTGACACTGGAGAACATAGTATTTGTTTCCATAAGATTCTGATCTAGCTCATCACTAAAGTAGACTTAAAACTCACCCACCACAACTCAGGGAATTTTGTGGAAGAGGGGGGCAAAGATTGTAAGAGCCGTAGGTTGAGACATCATGCCCAGTGGCATTCCTTCCCCTCCCCCAAAATAATTGACTACTGCTCCCACAATGAATAAACCATAACCCCATGGGGAATACCTGCAACCCCACTGAAGAGGGTCCCCAATGGAATGGGGGCAGGGATGAGGGAAAAGAGGGTACCAACACATGATGTATCCATATGAAAAATCTTGTTAATAGTAATAATAAATCTTTAAAAAATAAGGAAATATTCCTTCTAGAATTTCCTTCAATCATAATTTACAATTGTGTTATTAATCTATGGGATTTTTCTGTTGGATGACCCATTTCATGGATGTCATCACTCCTACCTTAAAGGTTTAGTCTTTAAACCTTCTAGGAACATATTTTCTAAAAATTAACTAAGAAAAGTTTTAGAAAAGAGTACTTGCAAAGTTTTACAAAGTAAGCTTATCAATATTTAATCTATAATTCATTTACTTCTAACTAATATTCTGTACTATTTGGAGGAAGATTAAACATTCTTAGTATTGTTGCTTTTATATATGGTCTTCTCCATCCAAAATGGAATATTTAGGTTCTTCTATTTACCCTTGGGGGGGACAAGCTGTGAGGGAAAAAAAGCTGGAGAGATTGCTCAGTGGTTAAAAGCACTTGCTTGCAAAGTCTGATGACTTCAATTCAATTCCCCAGTACTTACATAAAGTCATATAGACAAACTGATTCAAGCACCTGGAGTTTATTTGGGCATAATCATAGTCATCTCTCTCTCTCTTTCTCTCTCTCTCTCTGCCTTTCTCTCACACACATACACAAATAAATATAAAAAGATATTTAAAACAAGAACAAGTTGTAAAAATTTATAATAGTATAACATTTTTAATGTTTTTGCTTTGTTATGTTATGTTGTGTTCTGTTCTGTTGGGTTGCATTGTGTTGGGTTTTTCTCCCAACTCTGGTCACTTATTGGGAACTTTTAACCAGAAAACTCTGTTTTCTTTTAGTTGAAAGAATTTAATTTATTTGTGCTTTTATAGAACTCCTACTCTCTGCATGTCATCTTTAATGGTCTTACCGTTTAGTTCCAACAACAACATTTTAGTGGAATCAAGAGATAGAAACCAGTGGTGAATTTTAAGAGGTATAAGTAGATACTAAGTAAAACACAGTACTGTTTTAAGGGAAAATTATTAAATCAAAGGTAATGAAAATATGAAATAATACAAGAACTGTAAATAGGGCCCACTATGCCTTGAGTTACAAAAGAAGAATTCTTCCTCACAGCCAAGTGAGATCTAGGCTTCAGTGCAGAAGATAGGATCTCAATGGAGATAATGGATATAAGATAGAGGACAGGATCTCACATCTGAGAAAACAGACCTAATTGGAGAAGATGGGACTATATTGGTGAGAATGGGACAGATATGAAAAATGCATAATACATATTTTAGTGGCTTAATTATTTACACAATAACTTAATTTAGATTGGAGAGTCATGTGTTCCTGATGATAAAACTCAGCCTTTCATAAGTCATAACATTTGGGAAGGTAATTTATTCTAAATCTCACTTTCAGATGTGTTATATTGGTTGAATTCAATATAATTAAGTAAAATTTAGTTACTAAAAACATCGGTTAGATTTTAGTACTTTATTCAAGTCATTTAGGTGGTTAAAACATGGTGGGATTGCATTGTCTTGATTCTTTGTGTTTCTTGTATTATAATGTTGCATGCTTGCATCCTGAGTTGATTTGATGCTTGGGTTTTCTAACAATCTGCAGTGCCTTTAGATTTAGAAATCCAACTTTATATACCTTCAGAGTTGGAGTTTAAGGTGCCAAGTGTAGCTCTTGTATTCCAATCCAAACACAGAAGTAATCCTAGCTGTTAAGTTTGCCTGCTATTCAAATATTCTCATGTGCTGGGTGAGATTTCTGTTCTGAATTGGGTTCCAGGTCAGCCTGGATCTGAATCAGACCCTGCCCCCAATAATTACAGAAGCAAAAGACAAAGGCCCTATAAATATGCGAAAATCAAAAGCAATAATACCCAACTCCCAAATATACCTTAATTAAGAATGGTAAAGCCAACCAAGAATATGTAACCTATAACCTGCCCTGACATGGAAGGAGAGATTAGCACTTCCAGTGCAGGCCTATGTACCTGCTTGTTTGTCAGTCTGCCTCGTTACCTTTTGGGGTGCCTTCCAATTTCACCAATGCTGACTGCCCACTTTGATCCCTCCATGTTGTGCTGTGGAGCTGGTATTCTGATCAGCTGTGCTGGAGGCCCTGCTGCTGGGGGATGAATGCATCAGGAGGTTCTCTGTTCTGATGGCTGGGGGATAGGAGAATACAGGAAGCCTGGAGTTGTACGGGAACTGCTTAGCTGGTCCCACCTCTTTCAGTGTCTCCTTAGCTTATCTCGGCTGCCTTTCTTTCAGGTTTCTTGACTTTGCAAGGAGGCTGATGAGGTGGGAAATCCCCTCATTTTGTCTCTGCTCCTGCAGCATGGCACAGGGTGGGTAGTGTGGGGTGAGTGCACAGATCAGGGCCACAAACCCCTCAGTGCAATTCTGGCCATTTTCCTCCTTTCTGGTGGATCTTGGTCTCTCTTGCTTCTCTGCTATGGCTAATAAAAAAAAAAAAAAAAAAAAAAAAAAAACATGTTCACCTTCACTTTTCAGAAGAAGAGTGTATTTTGCTCTGGTTTCACTTAAATACTTCCCTAGGCTGCTTTAGCATGGCTCCTCTTACCAGGAAGTCTTATCTTTATTATCTTATCTTTCTTACCTTTATTATCACTCGAAAGATGCATTTGAAAAGGAAATCATGAAAGGTTTCTCCTATTGTGTTCCATTTTCTAATTTAACAGCTTTTTGGACATTTACTGTAGCAAAGCTCTTCTTAGGAATGATCTGGTAACATGTGATAAATTGTTTCAAAAGTCATGTTGAGGAGATGGTAGAATGAGAGAACAAGAAATCATATGTGAATATGAAAACGTAGGTGTGTGAACAGAAAACGAAGTGGAAGAAATGAAATAATGTACATCCTGTAGACAGTAGAATGAAAGAAGAAAGAACAGTGGGTTGGCAGAAACTGAGTGCTCAGGTTCAGTGGGTTTTTCAATTTAGCTCCCCACTGGATATGAGCCTCCATCTGTCCATTGGATCAGGAAAGGTGGGGACTAGAAGCAGAAAGATTCCTTCATTACTTGCATTCACTTCTACTCCTTAGGCTATGCTTTCTTTGAAAGAGATTGACACATAAATTTAAGTGTAGATAGGGGAATTATGGGTTCTCTTAAACCATGTTTGCCACAGTTATCATTAACAAGCTGATATACCACACGTACTCTAAAACACTATATTATCCAAGTATATATTCCTTGGGCAATTTCAGAGGGTTTGCAGACATCCTAAACTCAAGTGAGGATTGCCATAGGAAACACTGATTCAGAATTTTTTTTCTTCCTGCAAGGTGACCTCTGGTCTTTGCCACTCAAATGGAATTGCTGATGTGTGTTTCTTTTGGACTTTGAGTCTTCCCAGAATGCAATTCAAAAACTGCAAAGAAGAATATTTCCCTTGCATACAAACCTTGTCATTCAGGTGAACCAATTTTTTCTTTGCACATCAGGACATTTGCAAATGTTTCATTAGCTTTGGCCTAGATAGCTCTGTAACAAATGCGTTTGTTGTGTGGTGCCCAAAATGCATCAGCAGAAATGACCCACTGAGCCTCAGTTAATTACACAGGAAGAATGAAGGAATGACTTAAACAGAGACTCAGAAAATCCAAGAAATTGTGCGTTTTCCTGAAAAAAAGGGCAATATATGTTTTAAAAACTCAATAAATGGTCTAGTCTCTTTTTATAGACATGATACTAAATCCTTCATTCTTTTTTCCACTTTTTCACCTAATATTTATTGAGAATAAGGCAAATGTGTTAGTTAATGGGGATGAAATCATAAGAGATTTAGTCTTTGTCCTCAACACACTAGTTTGTGGTGGTGACAATAATAACATGATCATAAGAGAGATAATGAGATTTCCCTAAATATCATAAGGGAGAGGAGGCAAAGGATGGGGTAATTTTGGGTGTAGTAAAGAGAGGAAGCAGGAATTTCCCAGAAAAGAGTGACTTAAGAGCTGAATTCTAAGGGACAAGTTGGAAATGCATTATCAGAAATGCTACTTGGAGATAGAAAAAGTTGCTACAATGCTCTGGACTGAAGGATGGATGCAAATTTGCTGAACAGAAGGAGATTCAGCAGAGCAGAAGGACAAAAAACTAACTGGGCAAAGTTGGAGAAGCTGAAATGTCTTTAGCCAAAAATGTACTTAGCAAAAGGAAAACCTATGGTGGTATCACCATACTTGATTTCAGTATATATTATAAAGCCATAATAATAGAAACATCATGGCACTGTGTTACTGACACTAAAATAGGCACACAGATCAATGGAATAGAGTAGAAGATCCAGGTATAAATTCTAGTAACTAAAGATATCTCATTTTTTACAAAGAGTTCAAAAAGATACATTGCAGAAAAGATAGCATCTCCAACAAATGGTGCTGAAGAAACTGGATAACCACATGTAGAAGAATGAACATGGACCTTCCTCTGTCCCTTTGCATGAAAATCAACTCCATATGGACCAAGGACCTCAAAATAAGACCTCCTGGAAGCATTATATAAGATATAACCCTCAATAATGGGGAAGGTTACCTGGACAGAAGTGTCCATAGAAGATGGAGAAAGTTTAAACCTAAAACCTTAGGCTTTGGTTGGGAAATCTCAGGGCCAGAATTAGATTTTCTCCTGCAGTGAGCTGCTCCTCAGGGAGACCTATGAGTTCCTCAAAATAATGCAGGCTAATGCCAAAGTAGTTGGTTATCTGTCAGAGCTATTGCTGAAGAGACCATAGCCTGGAGTCACAGTACATCAAGAGACCATGCTGCAACACTGATAGAAAGTTCTATGGGGTCTGCTGAGGTATAACTGTTGCCAAGAGAAAGAATAAGCAAGAGAGCCTGCAAGATTTAAAATCAATCAGTCAGGCAAGAAGTACATACCTGTGCAATAGTGTACACAGCCTATGTGGGTAACGAACTCTTCTCCAATTGGACATGAGACCTGCTCAGTGGGGGAGAACTCATTCCTGGTACTGGGAACCAGTTAGAGCCCCATGGATAGGAAACCCATAGACTCTACAGAGAACTTCCACAGCTCTTTGGATAAGAAGAAATCAGGTGGGTATATGCATCAACAATTCTCTCAAATATGCTTATTCCCCTTAACCCAAACTGTTCTCACTTTGGTTAGAGACTCTGTTTTATCTTAAAGATTGAAGAGAATACCTGGGGCGGGGGCTGTATACATCAATATAACAATGCCTACCACTAAAGAGTCATATCTATCACATCTGCGAGGCCCAGGAATCATTGCTGAGGAAGCAGTGACATGAGTACTGCTCTCACTACTAACCTGAAAATCAACTTCAGGGAGATGGCAAAATATATTTTGGTCACTCAAAACTCAGCCAAACAGAGATTCAAAAGCTAAGTAGAATTCAACACTGAATCAAATTTCCAACATGCCTGCAAAGGCTCAGAGAACATTGCAGAAGGGACAGAAAGATTGTAAGAGACTTAGGGTTTGTTGGATTAGCTTGAGGCACTGAACACCCCCAAACACAAAGACTGACTGAGGCCTGCAGGACCCCCCACAGTGAATATCAATAACCCCAGTAAAGAGGACTCTCAGTGGAATGAGGGTGGAAGAGAGGGGATATAAGAATATAACCTTTTTAAAAATGAATAAAGAAAATTTAATTAAACAAAGAATTGGCAAAACAATAAAGGCAAACTTTTCTCCGAAAGCCCAGAGAGAAAATATTTTAAGTGTTGTTGGTTATATAGAAGTTTTTGAAAACAAGCATATGCTTTGCAAGCAAGTGCCTTTAAACACTTGAGCCATGTTCCCAACTCATTCCAAATTCTTTAGAAATATAAAACAAATCTTAGCTCAAAGGCAGTATAAAAACAGATGAAGGGCAGAATTTTAAATTGTCTTTGCTGTACCTTTCCAGTCCTTGCCCTTGACCATAAGCTCTGGGAAAGTTCAGATAATCTCTTTTATCCATGAGAAAATTTTTACTGCCAACTAGATCATCAGGTACAGACTAAGAGTATAGTATACATTCATTACATTAACAATTCAACTGCATGTTTCAAATGTCATTTACCTATTTATGATGATAAATAAGTGACTTGTATCATGACAATTAACTTTGCTATTGTCATTTTCTATCTTGTTTTTGTTCATTTGTTGTGAATAGGAAAACATTAAAACTTGCCAAGGATTAGGTAGCTACTAAGTGATAGAGCCAGAATCTAATTAAGTCTGTTCATTTCCTAAGCCCAGGCTCTTCCATCTGATCATACTGCTTCCTAAATGACACATAACTACATGTAATATATGTAAACATCGGGTAGTAGAAGCACAGGTTGATGTTATGGGAGAAATATGCCATTCAACATTGCAGATAGTGCACAGACATCAAGGTCCTCTTGACTCCTGAGATTTCCAAACTGTAAACAAATTTTAAAAGAAGAAAACTGAAGGAGATGAAGGGACAGAGAGGGTGTAGGGAGGGAGGGAGGGAAGAAGGGATAGAGAGAGACAGGGCCATGGATAAAAGAATTCAAGAACTCTCCAGGATCAGAGGGGATTGTTAACTCATGAGGCAGAACGTATAGGGAAGGAATGTTAACCAGAGAAAGAATTAACCTGGGCAATAATTTACAGATATGAATCATTTTCATGATCTCCCACCACCAAATATTCTTACTAGTTCTGTGGATTTTATCTACCAGGGAAGTAATCTAACTGCCTCTTCTTGTAGTCATTCCATATATTCATGGTTGGTTTTTTTTTTTTTTTTCCTGTCATTTTCTTTCCTTATTTGGGATGAGGTTTAGAATTTAACATGAGAACAAATTTTGAATTTTTTATGCATCTCAGGTGAGTTCTGATGCTTACCCTGCTCTACTCTGCTATGGTTTTACAGGCTGAAGAGTAGGAAAAAGAATGCTGGTGTCCATAATTGTACAGTTGGTTGTTGCTTCCTGGTAAGACCAGCCTTATTTGAAAAAACCACTTCCCAGAGTTATGTATTCTTAGGTTTCCTTTTAAAATATGAATGGCTTAGCCTATCCTCAGCTTTGGTACTTGGATACATTTAGACCACAACAAATGAAAGTTTCATCAAACATTTTTATAGCAATATGTTGCTCAATGGAAACAGAAAATATTTCTGAGATATATTGATGATAGGAATGATTGGATGGAAACTATAGTGCAATGGAAATTTTGGCAAAAGATATGTAGCCATAATAAAGGTACACAGCAAAAGATAAATGGAAAGATAATCAGAAATACTGGAAATAAAAGCTTCAGCAAAAATGATCCAAAATAAAACTCCATTGAAGCATAGCAAGATTTTGTGCTTTTAAAAATATTTTCAGGTTCCTGGTACCAGTCTGTGTGCAGGTGGTATGGAGTGAGCATGCCAGACCTCTGTTTCCTGGCTCCTCTCAGCTCCATGTTCTGAGTACCTTGCACTGGTCTGTGTGCAGGCGGGCATGCCGATGTGGAGTGAGTAAGCCAGACACTTGTTGCCCGGCTCCTCCCAGCTCCCTGTTCTGGGTTCCATGCACAGATGATGTGTGTTGGTGGGGGGCATGGTGGTATGGAGTGAGTAGGCCAGAACCCTGTTTTCTGGCTCCTCCCAGTTCCCTTTTCCTGGTAGGTCCCATTGTGTCTTGCTTGGGGAGGCCTGGTCCTTGTGTGAGCTGTGGAATCAGGCCTTTTCCTCTGATATCCTGAATGGCCACTGGGTACCAACATCCCTGTTCACCTAAGTCAGAGGGTGCATGGGCCAAAGGACTAAAACTTGCTTCCTTCTCTATGAAATAAAGAGGCTCCCTAAAATAGGTAGGCAACAACACAAAAAAGCCAACAAAAGTCATAAAACAGAGATCTCCACCAACTATGCCTCATCCTACAATGGTAGCCTCCAATTAAATCATAGAGAAATCAACAGAAATTCATTCCCAAAATGAAAATACAACAACCAATGAGACCCTGATCAAAAAAAAAAAAAAAAAAAAAACATAATTGCTGAACTGGAAGCAAACCATCAAAGATCAATAAAATTAAAGAGACTGATCTCCCAGAGTGTTCAGCTTTTGACAGTAGGCTTAACTCAATTGATGTATATGTTAGAACCCTCCAAAGAGATATGAATAAATTGAAGGTGAGTCAAGAAATGGAAGATCTTAACAACTGGTTGATTAAGCTTAATGACTTGATCAAAAGCAAGAATGAATTCCAGGAAGCATCAAGAAAATCAGAACTTGAATTGAAATTGTACTTCAAAGAAGATATGGACATGATGCAAAATAATACAACAGAAAACAAAAATCAAATAAAAGTTATATAAAAAAAAAAACTCTCTAGAACTCCTTACCAACCGAGTTACTCAAGACAGAAGAAATTTATTTGGAGGCCAAAAACTTTGCTAAGTTCAAAAATTAAGTGAACAAAATATGAGGGAAATGTGTGATACCCCAAAATGACCAGACATATGAATCATGGGTATTCAAGAAGGATGGGAAATCCAGACCAGAGGCATGAGAACATATTCAACAAAATTATTGAAGAAAATTTTCTGAATGTTTCAAAAGAGAGGTCCATCTACATATAAGAACCCCACAGAACCAAACAGACAGGATCAAAGGAGAAAATCTCCAAGGCACATCAGAGTTAAAACTCTTAACATTAAAAACAGAGAGTGGGGCTGGAGAGATGGCTTAGCAGTTAAGGTGCCTGCCTGCTAAGCCTAAGAACCCAGTTCCAATCTCCAGGTCCCACATTTAGCCAGATGCAAAGTGACGCAAGGGTGCAATGCCTCACTTGACCACAAGGGGGCGCACACATCTGGATTTCGTTCACAGCAGCTGAGAGACTGCTGGCGCTCCCATTTCTATCTGTCTCCCTCTCCCTCTCTGTCTCTCTCTGTGTCTCTCTCCAAAAATAAATAAAATAATGATAAAAAAAAAGAGTGTTAAAAGCAGCAAGAGAGTAACAACTCACAACATACAAAAGGAATCCTATCAGAATTACATCAGATTTCACAATGGAAACCCTGAAAGCTAGAAGGGCCTGGAACAGAACACTTCGAAGTCTAAAAAACTATGTTTTCCAACCCAAGTATTCTACCCAGCAAAAGTATCCCTCATAAGAGATGGTGAAAGAAAAACTTTACATGAAGAAAGTCAACTGTATGGTCATATGAACACAAAGCCAAACCTATAGAGAATACTTCCACACAGAAAATCAAGCAACTAATCTCAAGAGCCAACAAGAAGATCACAATAACCAAAATAGATGACACTTAAAATAGTCCAAAACACAAGAAAGCAACAAATGCCCTAAAACACCTCATCATGGCAGGGACTAATTCAAACCTCACAGTAATAACCTTAAATATTAATGGTCTTAAATCACCCATCAAAAAACACAGGTTATCAGGATGGATCAAAAAACTGGACCCTTCTATCTGCTGTCTTCAAGAAACCCATCTCACCACTAAAGATAGAAACCTCCTCAGGGTGAAAGGTTGTAAAATTATATTCTAAGTAAATAGAAATAAAAAACAAGCAGGTGTTGCTATATTAATATCTGATAAAATAGACTTCAAACCAAAAGCAATCAAAAAGTACAAAGAAGGCCACTTCTTACTCATCAAGGGAATGATCCAACATGAGCACATCACCATATATATGTCAAACACAGGTGCACCAGAGTTTATAAAATAAAATCTACTCAACAATAAAACAGAAGTAAACATGAACACCATCACAGTCAGAGACTTCAATACTCCACTATCATTAATAGAGAGATCATCTGAGCAGAAAACCAACAGGGAAATAATAGAGCTCAACAACATCATAGATCAACTAGACCTAATGGATATCTATAGAACTTTCTACCCAAACTCTACAGAATACATATTCTTCTCAGCATCCCATGAAACATTCTCCAAAATTGACCATATATTAGGCATGCCTTAATAAAGTCATGAAAATTGAAGTAACTTCCTGCATCATGTCAGATAACAATGCTTTAAAGCTATAAATTAACAACAAGAAGCACATCAAAAACTCCCCTAGCTCCTGGACTAAAAATCACACACAAAGAATGAATGGGTCATGGAAGAAATCAAAAAAGTAAATGTAAAATACCTAGAACTGAATGATAATGAAAACACAACCTACCAAACTTATGGGACACAATGAAGGCAGTCTTAAGAAGAAAATTCACAGCCCTAAATGCCTTCATTTCAAAGACAAAGAGAACCCAAATTAATAATCTGACTGTCCACCTAAAGGCATTGGAATAAAAAGAAGAATCCAACCCAAAGAGCTACAGACAGAAAGAAATAATCAAAATTAGAGCAGAAATTAATACACCAAATAAATTAACTTAACCATAAGATCAACATGATCATCTCAGTTGATGCAGAGAAGGGCTTTGACAAAATACAATACCACTTCATGATCAAAACACTGGAAAGAATAGATGTGGAGGGTTTACATCTCAACACAATGAAGGCTATATATAAATCTCCTAAAGCCAAAATAATACCTAATGGGGAAAATCTCAAGGAGTTCCCACTGAGATTGGGAACAAGACTGGGTGCCTACTCTCACTACTGTTCTTCAACATAGTGCTAGAAGTAATAGCCCAAGCAATAAGACAGGAGTAAGAAATAAAAGGGATTCAAATTGGAAAGGAAAAAGTCAAGTTAGCCCTATTTGCAGATGACATGTTCCTATGTATAAGTGACCTAAAAGTCTCCATCTCAAAACTTGTAAAGGTGATAAATTCCTTCAGCAAAATTGCAGGATACAAAATCGATGCACAAAAACCAGTAGCTTTTCTATATGCAAAAGACAAATATACAGAGAAAGTAATCAGTGAGGCTGTCCCTTTTTCAATAGTAACAAAAAAATGAAATGCCTTGGAATAACACTAACCAATGATGTGAAAAACTATATAATGAAAACATAAATATCTCAATAAACTGAGGAGGACTTGAGAAGATGGAAAGACCTCCCATGCTCCTGGATATGTAGAGTTAATATTATGAAAATGACAATTCTACCAAAAGCAATATAGAGATATAACACAATACCAATAAAAAACTGGCATCATTCTTCACAGATATTGAAAAAAATCTCAAAATTCATATGAAATGGCAGAAATCCTTGGATATCCAAGCATATCCTCAGGAGAAAAAATAATAAACACCTGTGGCACGATCACCATACCTGATCTAAAGCTATATTACAAAGACATAGTGATAAAAATAGCAGGTTACTGGAATGAAAACAGAAACATAGACCAATGCAACAGAATTGAAGACCCAGACTTTAGGTCAAGTAATTACAGCTGCTTGATTTTTGAAAAAGGTGCCAAGAATGTAGACTTGAGAAAAGACAGCATCTTCAACAAATGGAGTCGGAAAAATTGGATGACCATATGTAGAAAAATGAAATTAGATCCACTCATTTCACCATACACAAAAATCAATTCTAAATGGGTTAAAGAACTCAATATAATACCTGAAACTCTTCAACTACTGGAAGAATAAATATGAGGCATTCTCCACCATATATGAATTGGAAAAGGCTTCCTGAACAAAACTCCAGTAGCCCAGGAAATTGAACAAGCACTCAACCAATGCGATCTCATGAAGCTATAAGCTCTTTCACAGACAAATACACCATAAGCAGAGCCAATAGATTACCCACGGAATGGGAAAAAATCATCACCAGATATACCACTGACAGAAGCCTAATAACTAGAATCTAAAAAGAACTCCAAAAAAAAGTAAACAACAACAAAAGAATCAAACAACCCGCTGCAAAAGTGGGGCAGAGAACTGACTAGGAAGTTCTCAGAGGAACAATTACAAATGGCTAACACACACTTTAGAAAATGCTCAACATTGCTAACCATTAGGGAAATGCAAATTAAAACAACTATGAGATTCCACCTTACCCCAGGAAGGATAGCACACATTAAAGAATCAAATGAAAACAAATGTTGGTGAGGATGTGGAGAAACAGGAACACTTATTCATGGTTGATGGTAATGTAAGCTGGTACAACCTCAGTGGAAATCAATATAGAGACTCCTGAAAAGGATGAATATAGAGCTACCAACAGACCTTGTTATTCCCTTACTGAGCATTTGTCCTAAAAGTTCCATACTTCAGTTCAGAGATATTTGCCCAACCACGTTTATAGCTGTTCAATTCATAATAGCTAAGAACTGGAATCAACCCAGGTGCCCATCATTGGACGAATACCAAGATGTGGTGTATCTGCAAAATGGATTTCTACTCAGCAGTAAGCAAAAAACAACATAATGAAATGGTTGAGATTGAAACAGATCATTCTAAATGAACTCAATAATCACAGAGAGATAGTCATTTCATGGTCTCACTCACCTGCAATTCTTAACCTGGATCACCCTGAGTTGCTGACATAACTGAATGGTATATTGAGGCTTGGACAATAGGGAGGCTAGGGATTGAGAGAAGGGGAAGGATGGGGAGAAGACAAAATTGAATTGCTATGATAGAATCCTATATCCTGGACGTCAGACTAAAAGGTAGAACCCTCAAGAGGACCTTAGGGGGAGTACCTGAATCAAAGGGGCCTGTAGAGGATGAGATGAAAGCTAACTTTAAACTTCTCCTGTTTCTCTTTCTTTTCTGTATTTTTCCCCCCTTGGGAATGTGGTTTACATGCACAATAAGCTGTTGATCAGAGAGATATAGTAGATCTCCCAAACCAAACAAGACATACTTCTATCAGAACACTTGATTATCTATCAGAGGTTAATGGTAAGACCCTACTGCTGAAGACACCATACACTGATGGTATGGGCTATGGTTGGAATCCAGAAGAGAGCCAGTACCCTGACAATTATCCCATCTAGTGCTAGAAGATGCTAGATGAGCCACCAGGGGAAAATGGCCAATATCTGTCTGAGCAACTGAAAGTCTAAGTGACTCAGAAGCAAACAACCTGACGTGATGCTCACACAAGTGCAATAGTGGCACACAGCCATGTTGGGTAACCAACTGCTCTTGGCTTGGCTAACAGATTTGCTCAGTGGAAAGGAAACCATATCTAGAAGTGGGAAACAAGTAGAATCATAACCAGATAACGATTCTGCTTCCTGTTGTCATGCTCCCACTAATCTTGGGTTATAACAGGATCTACATCATTTAAATTCTCTATAAATTAATAATGATTATCCCATTTAACCAGTGATGACTTCACTCTCTGTTGGATAAACTGCTTCTCTTTTTCAGAAGAGAAATGGACCAGAGTCGATAAATGACCCAGAACACTCCACCCCAGCCCCAGTTGAAACCACAGAAGAATTAGTGAAATGAGAAAGAGTGCTGCTTTCTTTGTGAATCTTATATGAGCAAAATGGTGAAGGTGACAGACACTGAGGACACTCAATAGCTACCAAACCAGAGAGGCTCCTAAGTGGCCATCAATGAAGTAGACTTAAAATGCATCCAACATGGTCCAGGAAATTTTGTGGAAGAGGGGGCGGAAAGATTGTTAGAGCCCCATGTTTGGACTTTGTGCACAGAGACATTCTCTCCCCCATAACTGACTCCTGCCCACATAATGCATGACCCAAAATCCCCATGAGGTTGATCTGCATCCCCTTCAGAAAAGGTCAGTGAGAGGGAAAGGATGGTACCTACATGTATTGTTTACATACTCAATATGTACATCTGTAATAAAGATAAATTTTAAAATATTTTTAAAAACAATACTTTCACTCATAAATTGAGTCTGTAATGTACTGGTGAACACACCCTCCTTAGAGTATCCTGTTTGTAACCAATGACATTAAGACCAATGTAAAAATAGACCTTAAAGATATTCTTTGTATTAACTCAGTTTTGAATGCAGTTGTTAACAATTGTTAAGTTTAGAAATTGAGCACAGTAAAATGAACTAGGACCCATTCTGCATACATCCTTAGTACTTACTCTACTTGACTTCCATAAATTTTGTTCCCATGCTGCCTGGCTTGTTCAACCTTATTCCAGTTTTATTTGATCATTCATCTAATCAGTCATAAACTCTATGCAATATTGTGTTGTATACCTTTCTGTCATCACTGTGCCAAAATGATAGTCAAGTGATAGATCATTGCTCTTCAAAGTGTAGCACAACTACCAACTGTATGATACAAAGCTTGTGTGAAATGCAGAACCTCACAGCTTCAGACTTACCATAAACGTATTTGCACTTAAAAAAGAGGTAGATTAGGGTACCCACTTGGGAACTCTCCCATTCTATAGGAGCTTTGCCTTCTTTCCTTCTCCTCAGCTCTATTATATATTAAAATCTTTCTAAATTAAAAAAAAGCTCACATTTGGAACTGTCCTGACTCACTACTCTTCCCTCTGCTCTTCCCTGAGTAGGGCAACTAGATTAGGCCATCCTTGAACTGGTTGCACTTCGTATCCCTGATCCATGTGGGACTACCTGCCAGTGCTACCCTAAACTAAGTACCAGCCTGGTTTGGAAACTGCTAGACACCAGGCCTGCTCATGCCTGGGATAAGAATCAGGTCCATTTGGCAATGTCACCACTCCCTGGCCGGCCACATGAGAGCCGTCCCAAAGCAGACTAGGACCTGCCCACATTGGCCCCAATCCTCAGGGCAACCAGCCCAGACCCCTGTGGAGATTGCTCACCCACAGATCAGGCTGCTGCTTAGCTGCCAGTGTGCCTAGCCCAGACCCTTTGATAGAGTACCAGCCCATGACCACATGGATCAAAGCTGACCAGACCACACAACACAAGCCCCACCAGAACCTACAATGTTATTGCATTCTCAGTGATGTGAAGGGATTATCTGCAGATAGGCAAACTCCAACACTAAACAAATAATACAAGAAACCAAAGCAAAATATTCCCACCAAGCATGCTTACACCCATAATGGAATCCTCCAATGAAAGCTACATAGAGAAAATACCAAAGAACTCCAAAATGTAATCATGATAAGCATATTCAACATAAATAATCAGGCCACAAGCAAATGCCTGAATAAAATGGGAACGATTGACAAAACGAATCCAATGGACAGAGAAATGAATTCAAGGAGGATATAATCAAATGATTGAGTGAATTCCAAGAAAGCATATTCAATTAAATGCTGTGAGAAAGTCCAACCTAAAAATAAAAAATAAACTCAATAAAGAGAGATGCTGAAGAAAAACCTAATGGAAATAAAAAATGGAGTAACTCAATTAAAAAGTTCATAAGAATGGCTCACCAACAGAATAGATCATAGAAAGGTAAATCAGGTCATAAGCACAATACAAAGGAAATTGAGAAGCAGGCAAAAATCAATGGCAAGTTGAACAACAACAACAAAAAAGACATACTATCAAACAGGAGGGAAATGTTGGACACCACACAAAGACAAACTATTTAAATCATGTGCATATAATAAGTAGAAGAACTACAGGCCAAGAACACAGAGAATATCTTCAATAAAATTATAGAATAAAATTTCCCTAATCTTACAAGAGGCCCATCCACCATTCAGGTAATCAGAATACCAAATAGAGAGGGACGGACCAGAAATTTCCCAGGTCACAATATAGTTAACACTCTATGCACAGAAAACAGAGAGTGTATTAAAAGCTTCAAAAATAGTTCATCTCTTACGATAGTAAGCCTATCAGAATTACACCAAATTTCTTTTATGGAAACTCTAAATGGCAGAATGGCTTGGAATGGAGTATCTCAAATTTTGAAGACCAGACCCTGCTGCAAATTCAAATTACTATATTCATAAAAAATTATCCCAAATAATAGAAGGTGAAAGAAAAGCTTTCTACAATAAAAGCTGGATTTATGAATATATGATCAGTAAGCTATCCCCTACAGAGAATACTGGATGGACACTCCACACTGAAGACAAAAATAAGCATACTCAAGAGGCTACAGGAGGAAAGAAAAGTAATAATAAAAATGAGAACAATTTGAAAGTAAATGAACATCAAGAAAATACAAAGTCTTCAACTTCACAGGGATTAATTGGCACTTATCAATTATAACTGAATACAAATGAATTATACTCCCCAATCAAAAGACAACAGTTAACAGTATATATTGGAAAACTGGACCTGTTCATTTGTTGTCCTTAAGAAATAGACATTACCAATAAAGAGAGCTACCAACTTAGGGTGAAAAGTAGTGAAAAGATGTTACAAGCAAAGGGAAATAGGAAACTTGCAGGTGTAGCTATACTAATATCTGACAAATAGACTAAGCCAAAAGTAGCCAAAAGAAATAAAGAAAGTCACTTTTGTTCTCATCAAGGGAAAAATTCAAGACATAAATCCCAACACAGTAATATTGGGTGACTTTTCAATAGACAGATCATCTAATCAGCAAATAAACAGAGAAACAATGACGCTAACCAACACCATAGATCAAATGGACTTAATAGCCATTTACAGAACATTCCATCCAAACTCTGCAGAATATACATTCTATTCAGCAGCTCATGAAAACTTCTATAAAATAGATTATATATTAGGACACAAAGCAAGTCTTCAAAAATATAGGGAAATTGACATAACTCTTTATATTATACCTGGACACAATGCAATAAAGCTGGAAATTAACAACCAGAGAAATAACAGAAAATACACAAACTCCTGGGTTTTGACCAGCATACTATTGAACAATGGATGGGTCATTGAAGAAATCAAGAAGAAAATAAAAATTCCTAGAACTGAATGAGAATGACAATACAACATATCAAAACTTTGGGACACAGTGAAGGCAATCCCAAAAGGGAAGGTTTTCTTTTGAACTTTTTTATTTTCATATATATTAGAACAGGTTATACACTTTTATCCCTTGCCTTTGCTCCAGTTACCTGGGGGAACCTCTTCAGTGTGGTTATATTTACTGTAGGGCCATGAAGGTCTCAGTCAGTCCCTGTTGGATAGCAAGGGGACCATGCCTCGGGATATTCCTACCCACTCTGTGGCTCTTACAATATTTCCAACCTCTCTTCTGCAATGTTCCCTAAGCTGTGGCAGGCTTGTTGGTAGTCTGATTTAGTGTTGAGTTCTCTGTGGCCTCTGGATTTCTGCTTTGATAGGTTTTGATTGATCACCATGTCTGTTACCATCACCCTGGAGCTGGTTGTCAGGCTAGCAGTAAGAGCAGTATTCATGTCACTGCTTCCTCTGCAATTTCTTCTGGGCCCTAGCAGATGTGGTAAAGATGACACATCTTATGGTGGCAGTGGGATGTCCATCTTATTGATGGACTGTGGGCATCCTCTTTTTTCTCTGTCATCTGTAAAATATAGAGTTCCTCCAACCATGAGTGAGAACAGTTTGGGTTGAAGGGTTATGCAAAGTTATTTGAGAGGGATTTTTTGTTTGTTTGTTTTTACTGTGTGTGTGTGTGTGTGTGTGTGTGTGTGTGTGTGTGTGTATAAACCCACTTTTCTTTTCCACAGCAGTAGGAGCTTCTTTCTGAAGTTTGAGTTTCCTGAACATGGGATTCTGACTTCGATTCCAGGATCAGGTATGATTCCTCTCCCCGTGTGGCCTCATGTCCAATCAATCCAACTAGTCAGAGCAGCAGTGCAACAAGAACTGGAAAGAATAATAGTGCCCATCTCACATTATTTTTGAGAACTGGATGTTTTAAGAATTGAGCATGTTTTGATACTTTTCATACTTTTTCAGTAATGGATGGATATCTTCTTCTTTTGTTTGAATTTTTATTTCCTTGTTTATAAATGAGGACAATCATGCCAGCACATAATAAGACTTTAAAATGTCTGTTGACACCTAGGAGGCCTTTAATGAAAAGAGACTATGAACCTAATAGGAATGGTTATCACCATTTTATATTCAAAGAAGTAGAAACTGCATAATCATCACAGTAACTCTGATTGGAGATGCTGGAGGATGTGGAGGTGGTCATTAGTGGGTCATTCAGTCTTCCCTCTGTGCCTGCATCTGACCTTACAATTGCTTATCAGAAAGCCTGCTTTCCTTCATAAGCATATAATGGAAGGAGGTGTGTGTTTAGAGAGATAACATGGGATGAGTTCAAGGGTTACTAATTGTGTTTCACTTACTTTTCATATTCACTCAGAATCCACCTAGAGCAGACATAAGTCAGGCTCTGTATATCCCCTTTGCTGATCTGGTGGCAGCATTCATGTATCCTCTGAAAAGGCACTTGCACATTCGAATTTTAACTCCCATCAGGAACTGATATACTATTAAACCAGGGAGAGACAAACAAAACGACTCTGAAGATATTTTGACATTGGATTTTGATAGTTTAGGGGAAACCCAAACAAGTAATTTTTGCTTGTTCCAGAAGTGGATTCTCCCACATTTCTGACTCAGTCTGAGTCCCATACAGAAATGATTCATGATCCGGGACTAGTTCATAAAATTAAGACTATGGTACTCGATGACAAAGTCATTAGAGTTTGCATGATTCCATGTAATATCATTCATTTAATCATCTCAACATCTGTAAGGAGTCAATGTATCTGTCATGGTCCTATTATATGTCAGCAGTGTTGGGTGACAGGTTCACAAGATCACCCTTGGAAACTGTTAGGAAGGCAAAGTAAAGTCATGTATTTTACCACCCTGTACTATGCACATTCACTGCAGTATTGATTTTTCTCCCTGGAACCCCACCACTTTTTGGAGGGTTTGGATCTATGAATCTGAAAGACAAGAGTCTAGAAACAATGACCTCTCTTCATTGTCACACTCCATTTAATGATTCTTTTTTCATTTTTCTGTGTTTGCTGTGACTGCCCCCATTTACATTCCTGGCTTCTAACCTCATTCCAACAGTCATCTTTATATCAGAGGGACAAGAATGAACATACTAGCACAAATGCAAGCATTCCACTTCCTCCTTTACCCTTTGAAAGCATTGTCTTCAAAACATGGCACTTTTGTAATGACATGCAGTGCTTCTTATGCCCAGCTATCTTTGCTAACTATAAATTTCGGTATTTATCCCTTCTCAAATTTGTGTTCAACCTGGTGGAATTACTTGAAGAATTTGGATCAGCCATGGTTTTCTCTTCATCTCTACTTTCAGATCCTTCTCCCACTTTTCCTCATGTTCTCTCACTACTGACCTCTGGAAATCTCACAATAGTGATACCTGAACCTGCCCTATGATATGATCCTCACCAGAGCAGATGAAACGTCTGCCGCCACCCTACATCCCTTCTAATCCAGGACTCTGTTTTTTCCTGTACCAGAAAGGCCCCTTTGCAGCCCTTCATTCTGCACTCTTAATTTATGCACCAAACTAAAGCCTCCTTGAGGATAGGACTATTTTTACTCACTACATACCCATAGCTTCTAGTAGAGTGCAAAGTGAAGCCCTATGTCAGGAAATCTGAGGACATGAGATCCCTCTACTCCCTGTAGACCACAGACATGCAGAATGTAAAGATACTTCTTTTTGTTTTCATGTCATTCCTCTGCTTCAAATCTTACCATGAATCTAAGGCTCAACATGATTTCTGTGTATCCCAGCCATCCAGCTTTATCTTCCTCTCTCACCCTTTATCTCCCCATTTTCCATAAGGGGACACATAGACTATGAAATCTATCATTTCCCCATTTTTGTGCATGTGTCTATCACTTAGAGCCTAGAACAGGGATTTTACATTGCTGTTTCACAGGATGTTTGTAAAACATCAACATGTCAAAATTCCACCCAATGAGATTGACAGAGAATCACTTGGATGACTTAAGGATCTATATATTTTTTCTAAATTACAATAGGTTATTCTAATAAGCAGCTAGGATTGATAAGTGTTGGTACAGAATAATACCTGACACAGAATGCACATTTAATAAACATTTGCTGAAAGAATGAATAGGTGAAGAACATTCTGTTTCATGATATACTTGCTAATGCACACCCTTTATCAGTCCTTAGCCCCAAGCACATACTGACTAGTATGAGCTGCTTTGGGTGAGCAAACTATTTTATGTATTTTTGATTCTTTAATTTCTAGCACACAACACACCAGTGTTTTGTAAATAAATATGTTGTTATATATGCCCAGAAGAAAGGAGCAGGAAGATCTGTTGGGCAGATGGGGAAAAGTGACATAAATGAGGATTCGAAAAAGAATTAACTTTGCAGTTCCCATAGATCTAAATTTGAATTCCATCTATATTACTTGCCAATTCTATGAATTCTGGGCAAGTTTCCTCAGTTGTAAATGGGGTTAAGTTATCCCCCAGCATGATTGTGCAGATGAGTGGTAAAATAAGTGTGAAAGTTCTTCATGCCTACTATAGTAGGATACTGTTGCAGACAGCTTCAGGTTCGCTGAGATGAACTTCCAGACCAGGCACAGTTATGGAGGAAGGGATATTATTTATTGAAGCTCACAGATCCAGGGGAAGTTCCATAATAGCTGGAGAAGCGGCCTGCTTTCCACAGGGCCAAGCAGAGAGAGCAAAAGCCAACCAGCCACCACAGCACACAGAGCAAAACTACAGCCAAAAGGTCACACAGCACACTTCAGGAACTCCTGCTAGGCACATTTGCATATCTTTACAATGGACTCTCAAACCATCACCACACCTTAAGACCCGGCCCCCAGTGACCTTGCCTCTAGCAAGGTTATTGCAGATGCAAACTATAAAATAATAAAACATTGAATATATTGGGGGACATATATTCAAACTACCAAAGATACCTAATAATGTTTCTTTTCTTCCTTTCTCTTTTCTGTGATATAAGTCCAGGCAGGCTGGTTAGTTTGAACTTCTGTGAGTAAATCAGAAGAAGGCTGAGGGAGGGGGTGGCATTGAGTAGAAGTAAGAGAGTCAGAAGGAAATCTGACGATGGTTGAGGAATATCACAATATTCCCTCATGATTGGCCTCAAATTCCAACCTCCAGTCCATGTGTGAAGCACTGCTTTCTCTCTAGCCAATGTGGATATATAACTCAGCCATAAATCACTGTCCCTTTTTATAAGCACCATGTGGTTAGCACCATGTGCACTGGTGACAAGTGTCACCAGGTAAGCAGTTCCATATTGAGCTAGCTTGGGCAAACTCCAAACACTATGCCTCATGTTTTCTGTCCTGGCCTTTCTTGCAAGGAAGGGTGATAAAAACAACATTGCACATGATTATGACACATATGGGATCTAGTTCAGTTCTTATGCACCCCAAGCATATTCACCTCTAAATTTAAAACAGGGAGTGAATGAAATTACAATTTGTTGTCCCTACCAGAATTCCATCAATCTGACTCCATTAGGGCTGGCTGAAAGTACCTGTTGCCTCGTTTAAGCAGTTAGTGACACCTTGATCTAACAGTATAACTTCTCACCTTTGGTGATGCCAACAGTGAACAAGTTTAATTTTTTGCAATGTTAAATTACAAATTTTCTTGAAACTATTCTTTATATTTAATATTACATAAGACAAATTTCCCCAAAATGAAATTATACATACGTGTGTGTGTGTGTGAATGAATCTTTAATTGTTTATAAGGGGTTCTATATCATTAACATAATAGGGACCTGGGGTGGTAATATGCTCTCCTGGGATCCTGGGAGTTCTCTCTCTTTCTCTCTCTCTTCTCTTTCTCTCCTTTTATTTCAATGTTTTGTATCACTCTTCCTAAAAAAAAAAAAATGATGATACAAAGCTCTCAACTCTCAACAAACTGGAAACTAGGCAGAGTAAAGAAAATCCTATGTGTTGACAAATTAAAACAACTAAATCCTCAGCTTTAAGGGGGAAAAAAAAAAGAACAAATGTGTCTCTTATGGGTCTTAATTTTCTCCTTGGATATTCATTTTAACTTCACAATGGTAACATGTTGGTATAGTTAAAGCAGTCATTCGTAGGCCTAGCTTAGCCCAGAACAGATTGGCTCTGGGGCTTAAAAGCAAAACATCCAAAGTGCAGTATGTTCCCTCTCTGTTCTCTATGAATACACTCGTCTTAGTGCTCTCATGGGCATTGATGGAATCAGTATGAAACTTGAGCAATTA
Organism: Orientallactaga sibirica; assembly: GCA_036365145.1. NCBI lineage: Eukaryota > Metazoa > Chordata > Mammalia > Rodentia > Dipodidae > Orientallactaga > Orientallactaga sibirica. Next base: position 17,878,844 of record JAEOAD010000034.1, read on the forward strand.
AGAACCCTGAGTTATTTACATCACCACTGGTCATAGTACAGTTTTCAGACACTGGAGAGTTGTATGTGCATTTAGAAATCCACCTAGAATCCAAACATTTTCCTAAAGGAATTTATTTTGCTCAGCCAAAGGAAGACTCCACAAATGCTAAAGTTTTGTTGTGGTGGTTATTGATTTTTGTCTTTCTGTTGCTACATGATGTCTCTCATACTTCTGATTCAGCTCCCAAGATCCCTCATGGTAATGGCTTCAGCATCTTTCTATAGATACTTTGTCCCTTGACCTTTTTATCCTGGTCAGATTTGTTCCCACTGCAGAATGGTTGTACCTTTTCCAAAGGAAGACTGCTAGGCATGCTTTTGCTAACTGCTGTGGAATGTGTTGGTGTTACTCCCCTTCTAAAACACACAAGCAAACATGTGTAATGCTTTGTTCAGCTCTTTCACTCTGTGAAGTGAAGAATTCTTCTCTGCCTTATTTTTCCTGTACTGCTGGCATTTAGAATAATTCCAGATACAGAGCATGGATTCAGCAAATATTTATTGAATGCATGAACACATTTCTGTTTTCTATTTAGGAAAGAAGGCAATTTGGCAATTAGAAGGAAAATAGCACAGATGCTAATGGCCATGCAGAGGTAGGTGAAAAAAAGAAGAAACACTTAGAAGTCTGGTCAGCACAAAGGCCAGTGCGGGGAGTAGAATATTCTCCCAACCACCTGGCCCTGTGTTGAATGAGACTTGTTTTTACAAAAGCAAATCACTGCAAATCAAAATAAATAAAACTTTATTAAAATATGAAATTGCAAATAAGGATTGCTGCTTGGGCTCTTTGCAATAATCATATAAAAGCAAATGAAAAATTTGCTCAGTTTTATATGCAAGTAAAACTGATAAATTTTATGATTTGTTTATTTGAGGATGCTCAGAAGTTTTCATGTATCTTGGAAGGCCTCATTTGCCTAATCTTTCAGTCAACTAGGTCAACATGGTTTCATTGAAAACTGAATTCTTCCACTGTAGGTAATGGATGACTCTTAAACTTTGAACCTGTCATTGCTACCTATTCCATAGATTGATACATATCCATGTTAGCTATGAAATATGGTCATATGTATGCCATTGGATTGTTTGTACCATTGCTATGGTAATAGATACATGCACACTTTTGTATGTTCTCCCCTTATTGCTTCTGACTCATCTAATTCAACCAGTCAGAATAGCTTTTCTGACAAAATAAGATATGCTTTTAATAACTTTGTATTTCACAGCACTGAATATTATGGTGACAAGGTTGATTGTTAGTGAGAACTGCAGCTATGTTTGGTAACAGCTGAGATGATTATCTCCAGAGCCCAAAGACATGTATTTGATTCCCACTTCTGTCTCTTGCTGGTGTCAAGGCCTTAGATACATTTCCCAGACCAAATCACTGCTTCATCACTGGGAAATGAGGATGATAAAAAGATGTATGTAGCACAAGTTACTGGCATATGGTAGTAAGAAAAGACAAGAGTAGTGGCATAAGTTATTCCAGTGATATGTTGCAAAAAAAAAAAAAAAAACAGATTTTTAAAGTCAGGTACATTATGCATATAATCCCAAATCTAAGTCATTGTTTATGATCTTGAATTGGGTGCTCAGTCCTCTTTAACATAAATGTTTCTCTTTTGTAAAATACATGTGTTGTTACTATACTTTACAACATTATTTTTGATACTAACCTTGGGTCTTGAAAAGTTTCCTACCTAGATACTGATTCAGGTAAGGTAAGGTAAGTTATAAAACAAAAAGGAATTATCATTATTACTACAACCACCACTACCACCTTCACCTGTCCTCATGGTTTTTATGTAATTTAGTCTCCTCCTTGATAAAATATCAGAATGATGGAAACCCTAATCCAAGGTGACAATTTGTCCACTCCATGATTCATCCCTCCCAGATGTAACTTCACTGCTGAGAGCACTGGCCTTCAGCCCAGACTCTCTGTTCCTGCTTTACCCTCTCCCCTTGTGCACTCATTAACTACTACTCTTTACAATTAAATTGTGCAATGAATGTCAACTACCTGAACTGAAACAAAAAATCTAGCTTACCACACTGAGTATAAATTCCCACCAACAGCCCTTCTGGTTGGATCATAATTCAGGGTCCATTAATCACATCCCTGGTCTCCAGGGCCCTGCATAGGCAGAGGAGTTAATAAAGATTTCTAAGAGAAAAAGAAAAAGCATAACAGCCAGTATTCAGAAACACTGATGATCACGGAGTGGACTTCTGATTGCCAAGGAAAGTCTTGGATAATTAAAGACCTTGGCAATGATGTGGTATAGGGTCTACTAGATGTAGCTGTGCTCACTGCCTTAAATTAAGACACAGCTTATGACTATATCATCTCTGTTAAAATACATCTCATAAGGATATTGTCCTTTAGCCAAAAAATTCCCTATCTTTATCTATTAAGACAACTAACATTCTACCAATAAAATTTTTGGTCCTCTGAATCATAATGGGTAGCACTAATACAGTTCTATATAATATTTTATTATTATTATTTTGATTTTTTTTGGAGGTAAGGTCTCATTCTAGACCAGGCTGACCTGGAATTCACTATGTAGTTTCAGGGTGGCCTTAAACTCATAGAGATCCTCCTATCTCTGCCTCCCAAGTGCTGGGATTAAAGGTATGTACCACCACACCTGGCCCTCTATATAATATTTTAAAACACTTTGTAGTTAGCAAACTATTCTAAGATTATCATATTTTTTGAGGCAAACCCAACAGAATAGCTTGTTTTTATGCAATAGAGAAAGACAGGGGGTGGGTAGGGAGGGAGAATTAGTGTGCCAGGGACCCCAAACACTACAATCAAACTCCAGACTCATATGCCACCTCATACACATGTGTGACCTTGTGCACTTGTGTCATTTTGTGAAACTGGCTTATGTGGGACTTGGAGAGTCACCATTGAGTCCAGAAGTTTCACAGGCAAGCATTTAAACCATTAATCCATCTCTATAGCTCTAAGAACATCATATTTTAACTGTCCAATGAGGCAGAAGAGCACACTTTCTTCACTTCATAAGGAAAGAAACTGAGGAACTGAATGACTACATGTTTTTCTCCAAAGGTCTCAAAGCCATCAACTAAAAGGCCACCAAACCACAGATCTCTAGATACCCTTCTGTACTGCAAATGGAGAAGTGATGCTTCAGGTTAAGAGTCCTTAAGTACTCACAAGAGTAGTTAATGAACTTGTAGGATTTTTTAAATTAAAATTCAGAATACTTTTCATCCTGTTAGAAGGAAATTTGTCATAACTTTGGTGTTATTTTGTGTGTCTATGTGGTATGGTATGTGTATGCTTATTTGTATGACTGTGGTGAAACATGTATGTGGTTTTGTGTACATATGTATGTAAAAGCAGGGCATAGGATATACCATTAGCCATAGCTCACCACTTAGACAAGACTGACTGGGTAGAGAGTGAGCCTGAGCAATTTTCTTGTTTAAACTGTCCTATTGATGTAATCCAGATGCACAAAATCATGCCCAAAAGTTCACACAGGTACTGGCAGTTGAACTCTGGTCTTCATATTTGGGAGACAGACATGTTGGCTAACTCTCCAGCCCTTGATTTTTGTTGTTGTTGCTCTGGTTGGTAATATCTCATGAGGAAATGTATTAAAAATTTGAAAGAGAATAAGGTCTTGACTTTGACAGGTCTGGATTTCCTTATAAACTAATACCTTTTTCTGAAACTCTTATTTGCCCCAATAGAAGAATGATGCAAAATTAAAGGGGTGCTTTAAATAAGAAATGTCCCCCATCATCTTAAGTGTTTTGAATACTTGCTCCCCAGCTGGCCACAGTTTGGGAAGGTGGTAGAGCTTTTGTGAAGTGGACCCTTGCTAGAGAAAGGGTGTCACTTAGAGTAGACACTGAGGTTTGTTAGTGCAGATCGCTGGGTGATCAGAACTAGCTCACTCTGGCTGTTTCCTTCCAGCTTATGTGACACCCCAGCTCCTGCTTTTCCATGCACCATGATGAAACTTCCCCTGAAAACTGTAAGCCTGAAATAAACCCTTTATTCCCATAAGGTGCTTTCTTCTTGCATTTTGTCCCAGCAACAAGAAGGAATACAACCATGTTTCATAGTAATGAGGCATAAATGAAATAATGAACATGAAGTCACTGAAACATGTTGGTACTCAATGAATAGTACATATAATTAGTTTAGGTCAACTCTGCACTTAGCTTTCTATAGCTTCAAAGAATTATATTAGTAAAAGACTTTTGGCTTAAGAGTCAGAAACATAATTCAAATGGATTTATGAAGTAAAATTTATATGTGGACAAAATGAAAACTTCTGAATATGATTAGATTTTGATACATGTGTTTTCATCTTCTGGGATGGGCATGAATTTATGTATTACAACAACTCCAAAGATGTAAGTATTCTAATATTGAAAGAGTGCTTTGTTATATTGTGGTAGAAATCAGTAATCCTTTATATTATTCTACAAGAAATGTTCAATTTTCTTACCCTTTGACTATGGTTAAGTTTATTTTCCATCTCACTGAGCAGTGCTTAATCATGACTTAGTTTGAATCATCAAATATTGACAGATGTTACAACAACAGCATCCATATACATACTTATTCAGTTGGGGATGATTTACCATATTTTTGATACTCCATGAAATGAATATGACTCAGTTAGCTTTTGGCTAGTCACCTGGACCCAGACTGAACCCACAAGGCCCAAGTAGTTGTTCTAAATATAATAGCCACATAGAATGGATCAAAATGACTTCTTGCTGCATCCTGGAGCTCAGTGTAGTCCAGACAAGTTTATTCCATTTCAGAGACCAAGAATGATAATAATATGTCAATGTTTAAACACTGAGTCTTGGGATAATTGGCTATATGGTATTATCATGATCCATTTACGATGTGGGTCAGAACATGGTTAAGATGGGTCCTCTGTGCTATTAAGGTCCTAGATTGACACAGGATCTACTTCCCTTATTCTTAATAGATTTAATGAAATATAAGTAATACCTTGAAAAATACACATGTTTAAATTATACAAAACATATTTATTCATCACTCCCAAAATTTTAGAACTTTTTAGATTTCAACCATAACTCACTTCTTGCCCTTCACCTCTGTCATCAGGTAACTATTGCTTAAATTCCTACTGTTACGGAATAGTTAGCATGTTCTAGGAGATTTTTGTAAGTGGAATTATATACTGCATATATATTTTAAACTGGTGAATAGTATTCTGTTTTATTAACAAATATATTTTAATTCATACAGCTATTGATAAATATTTTTATTGCTCCTAGCTTAATTCTTTTAAGAAAGGTGCTGTGGGAGCTGGGGAGATTATTTAGTGGTTAAGATGCTTGCTGGCAAAGCCAAAGGACCTAGGTTTGATTCCCCAGTACCCACTTAAAATCAGATTTATGAGGTGGCACATGCATCTGGAGATCATTTGCAGTGGCTAAGAGGTTCTAGCATGAACATTCCCTCTATCTGCCTTTGCCTCTCTCTTTCTCTTGCTTTCTCTCTTTCTCTCCCAAATAAATAAAAAGAACGGTTATGTGAATAATCATATACATGTTTTTCAGGAATTAATATTTTTATTTCTTTTGCATAATAATTAAGAATCAAAGTATTGGGGCTGGAGAGATGGCTTAGCAGTTAAGACACTTGCCTACAAAGCCATAGGACCCAGGTTTTATTTCCAAGAACCCACATAAGCCAGATGAACAAAGTTGTGCATGTATCTGGAGTTAGTTTTCAGTGGCTGAAGGACCTAGAATGCCATTTCTCTCTTTCTCTCTGTCTCTGTTTCTCTCTCATTTGCCTCTCTCAAATACAATATTTATAGTGTCAGGAATTCCTAGTACGTGCATTCTCTCTCTCTGCTTGCAAACAAATAGAGTGTTTTAAACCAAACAATCAAAGGGCTGACATGGTAAGTGTATGTTTAACTTTAGTCAGTTTGTTTTATGAATGGATCATCCTTCAGTCTTTAGGAGACTGTATTACTGACAGAACATGGACTTTAAGGTGACACTGTCTTATATCACCACAGGTATCTGAGAAATGTGAGGCACTCTGATCTTTGCCTCATAACACTTTTGTATCTCAGACCTTGGTTCTGATAGTTTCATTCCTATCTGGCTTTTATCACAAGGCAGAGAGTGACTTCCTCATCAGGGAAAAGATAATTCCTTTCTACTGCATATTCTAAAAAAGTATAACTTGGCTAACTGACAACCTATGATTATTCATGAACTATAGCAAGAGAAAAGGAGTAAGGCAATTAATTGTCAGACTGAGACAGAGAATGGGATCAGACCATGTTCTGGTTTGAATGTGATATGTACTCTATAAGTTCATGTGTTCTGAGCACTTGCAGTCTGCAGTTTGTGGTGCTATTCTGGAAGGTTGTGGAAACACCAGGAAGTAGAACCTGGCTAAAGGAAGTGGATCACCGGGAGTAGACATTGAAGTTTTATAGTCCAACCCTACTTCCTGTCTGCTCTTTTCTTCCTGATTATGTGGGCAATATGTCCAGTGCCTCATGATCCTATTGCCATGCCTTCCCCACCACAATGAACTACAGCCCCTCAAACTGTAAGCCAAAAATAAAACCCTTGCTCCCTTACATTGTTTTTGTCACATCAAGAAGAACAGTAAATGATACGACCTGAGAAAATATCCCCAGTGAGTTAGGGAGGGATGATACTCCAAAAGAAAAGACCTTCCACCAAGACAATGAAGAAACAGGTCAACTCTTAATAAACATGAGAGACCCTGCTATAGTGATAATGGTGTAACCATAAATATTGCATGTCTTTCTTTTCAATGCCAGGTTGAATTATCCTATCTTTCTTAGTCTCCATCTGTCTTCAAATGGAATAGGCTGTACAGCACTATATGTTTAAATTAATAAGAGAGTTTGAATCCATTCATTTCTTATTATCAGTAGCATATAAAAGAAAGCTAAGATGGGGGAGCTTTTAAAAAATAACAGCAGAGTAAGACAAGATGAACGCTAAGTCTCCCTCTTTCTCTCACCATCGCTTAATAGTCTATGAGTCTACAATGCTTATTCTACTGTGGCAGGGTTCTCTGATATGACAATTCCAACATGTCTTGATTCCTGAGGCAGCACATGCCATGCTATCTTCTAGCCTTGTTTCCAAGTTCAGATCATGAGGCTGATACACTCCTGAGGACAGATTGACATTTTGATGTTCTTAGTTAGCAAAAACCATAAACTGAAAAAACTGCATTAACAAGCAGATAAATTTATGGGATGCTAGTGCTGAAATGAATCTCTCTGTTTGTCAGTAGCTTTTAAGGAGTGAAATATGCATGTGGCCCAAAGAACTTGGAGAGTTCTCTGCATAAAATGTTAGTCTTTTCTGCTTCTCCAGCATGAAGAAAACAAGAAAGAAAAATTCTCAGAGATCTATTGGGTAGCTAAGCTATTTAATTACTGAGGAGAGACTACACCAAAGAATGGAAGGCACCTTTTATGATTATCTTTCCTACTCCCAAGAGAGTGTCTTTACATTGGATCACTGAAGACTTTTTGCATCGCCCCCAGGTTTCATTGTCAGTAGTCCTCACAGTGGTCATTTCATCCTCAGTCTCTTGGAATTTCTTTTCTTTAAGATGACAGGATGTCACAGGCTCTTTCATTTCAATGAAGTATAATTTGCACTGGGAAAATAAGACTTTAATGCTAGAAACCTTAAGATTTAATGAGTGATCTGACACTAGCTAGCTGATCCTTTCAGCACATGGCAGTGGGTGCAGGTATGGTGATTCTTCACTGAAGATATTCAGAAAGCCATCAAATATACAATATGAGGGACAAGTAAGCACAGGATACATGATAATTCGCCACATCATTTTTTTTTTTTTTTGCTGTCTTTAAAACTTTTCCCAAAGGACCTAAGCATGCATTAAACAGCTTTAGCACCTGGCTTGGTGGTTTAGGATATATTCCCAGATATATTCCCAGTGCTCAGTTCTGAAGAAATAAAGGAATATAGATGAGGGGATAAACCATGTTACAAGTGTTCTCATGAAATTTGATTTTAGCTGACAAAAGAGTAGGTGGAAACTTACTACCCTAGCTTGATAAGTAAACCCTTTTGTCTAATTTACCAACCAAAAATATTACATCAAATCAAACATTTTCAAATTTCAAGTACATTCAAGACTCATACATGAAAATAATGTATAAATCTCATGCAAGTATGTGGTGTTCAGGATTATGGTTGCTTAGGATGTCCTTTCTTCCTGCTTCATGTATAATGTCACTAAATCCTTATAATGTAGGACATAATCATTGTACTGGATTTTCTGTGATCCTAACATACAGTTATAGGAAGAATATTATCCATTCATATATCTGAGAAACCTGAAACTCAAATATATGAAATAACTTCAGTAAAGTCAAGCGCTGAATTAGAGCAAGTAGGGGACACTGCTATACAAAAGTAATCAGTCTGAGAAGTTTCACTCAGCTGTGCAATAGTGGTATTCAGCCTAGGTGGGCAACTAATGGCTCTCTAGCTAAGAGACCAACACACTGGAAAGGAAAGCATACCTGGAACTGGGAACCAAGTCAGAATCCTATGGAGACCAGGATCATGGATTTCACCAAGATGCTCCCACTAGACTTTGGCCAAAAGAGAGGCTATATCCATCAAAATCTCTCCTAAATCACTATGCTTATCCCCTTTAACCTTTGCTGATCTCACTTTCCATTGGAGAACCTCTTTCTCTTTTATAGCAGGCAGGGAGAAACTAGGACAAACCAAATTCCGTCAACAAGACAATAAGATAGCCAACTCCATATCAGGAGATGAGCCACCTCTCACACATCAGAAAGGACCCAGGTAAAACTGCAGAGGAATTGGCAAGAAGAACAAGAGTGCTGTTTGCATGGTGAGCCTGGCAACCTGCACCAGTATAATGACATTAGACACTGAGTTTACTCAAAATATACCAAAGCAGAAATGCAGAAGTGGCTGAGAGCTCAACATTAAAGTAGACTTAAAACACATCCACCAAGGCTCAGGGAATTTTGTGGAAGAGGGTACAAAAGTCTGTAAAAGCCAGAGTGGAGGGAATATCCAGAGGCATTGAACCCCCCGCACCCACATTGACTGACTGCTGCTCTCACAACTCATAACCCACAACTCCATACCAGCAATCCCACTGAGAAGGGCCCTAAATGAAATGGGGGATGGGAGGAGGGGAATGATGGTACCAACACTTGTTGTGTCCATACAAAGTTTCTACTTAATGAAAATAAAAATAAAAGAAACAGTCCTGTGAGAACCAAAAAGAAAGCCATTGGATAGTAAAGGACTATGGAAGGGAATGAAAAGTGTACATTAGTCAATATTGTCATTGCCTTTGTGCATATTACTTAGGAGATCAAAGGAAATATAAACTCCTCATCAAATTCCAAGTGGTATTTTTTTTCCAGAAACAGAAATAAATCACCCTAAAATCTCTATGAGACCTACAAAAACAGAAGTACAAATAGCCAAAGTAATTTTAAACCAAAATAACAAAGCTAAAAGCAATAAATTCCCTGACTTCAAACTGTTCTACAGGAGCTGGAGAGATTGCTCAGTGGTTAAGGCACTTGTCTGCAAAGTCTAATAACCTGAGTTCAATTCCCTAGTACCCACGTAAAGCCAAATGCACAAGGTGGTGCATGCATCTGGAGTTCCTTTATAGCAGTGGTTATAGGCCCTGGACTGCCCATGCTTCCTGTCTTTCTATCTCTCTCTGTTTGCAAATAAATAAATAAATATTTTTAAAGGAACTACAAGCTATAACAATCCAAAAAGTATGACATCTAATCAGACCTATAACTCAAAGGAATGGAGCACTCATAGACCACGCACATACAATGAACTAATTTCAAACAAGTGTGTCAATAACATACAATAATAAAAAGATAATAGCTTTAGTATATCATGTTGGAGAAGTTATGGCTTAAGTATGAAATTACACCCTCACCTCGTGTTTTGTGGGCTTTGGGAAAGTCACTATATTCTGACAGCTCAATCAGATGTGATTACTTTATTGGAAGATAGAGAAAGTAGAAGGTTAAGCCTGGCTTGAGGCAATAGAGGACAGTAGGGCCTATATTGTGCCCAGATGACTTCCTGTATTTCCTTTCTCTGCTTCCTGGCTGCTAGGATGTGAGCAACTGCTCTCTGCCAAACCTTCACAGTATGAAGGATTGAATCCACTGAAATTGAGTAAAATAAATTATTCCTTATGAAAGTTGTTTCTGTCCAAGTATTTTGTCACAGGGATGATAAAACCAACTAATAAAATCCACATGCAAACAAATAAAATTGGATCTATACCCTATGCATAAATAAAAATAACATCAAATATATAATAAAAGATATGTCATTGCTTAGAAACTAAAATTCCTTGGAGAAAAATATCAAGAAAAAGCATCTTGCCACTGGCTTTGGCCATGACTTCGTGGACTGATACCAAATGTGGAGGCAATAAAGCAAAAATAGACAAGTGGGATATAGTGAAGGAAAATCAAGAAAATAAGCAAGAGCAAACAACATGCAAAAATGGGAGAAAATGTGTACAATATGATAGCATCATGATATTCAAAGTATTAAAAATACTTTTATATTTTGGTAACCCATAGTAAAAATATTTGTTTGTATAACAGGAAAATGAAATAAAACTAGTAGAAATTTCTTCAAATAATATTTACAAATGCCCATACATCTATAAAATGGTGTTAAATGTTATCACTCTTCAGGGAAATGCAAAACAATATCACTATGAGATATGACTTCATTCTTTTTAATATTTTATTTTTTAGTTATTTATTTGATAGAGAGTGAGAGAAATAGGCAGGCAGAGAGAGAGATTGAGAGAGAGATAGAGAGAGCAAAAGAAAAGAAAAGACAGCAAACATTGGGGATATGTATGTTACTTATCCTGGAATAGTGCCTGATGTACAAGCATGAGGACCTCACTTCTCTTCCCGGTACCCACATAACAAGTTGGCATGGTTACACACACCTGTAACTCCAGTCCTTCAGGGGCTACAGAAAGAATGATTACTGGGGCTCCCTGGTGAACTAGTATAATAAAATAGGACAGAAGAACCTGTTGTCTTTCTCTGGCCTCTAAACCTACCTGCACAATGTTCACACATCTGCATATGCACACACACACATACACACACCCACACACAGACATGCACACATACACACACATAAAAAGATAGCAAGTGTTGGCAAAGATGCAAGAAGACTAAATTGTTGTGCTTTTGGGTGAGAATATAAACTGGTGCTGTCACTATGGAAAACAGTATAAAATTATTTTTAAAAAATCTCAAAAATAAAGCTTTCTGAGTATCTATTAACCCATTTCCAAGTATATATGCAATGGAACTGAAATCAATGTATTTATACCTTCCTAGGAATTATACTGTTCACAATAGATAACATGTGGAAACAACCCAAATGCTCTGTGGTAAAGGAATTAATTTAAAAATGGGGCACCGATAGTAGGTAGAGCAAGTTTCATTGTAAAATCATGGGCTCTGGATGGTGAATCTTAAGACTAGAATTAGGTTTTCCTCCACGGTGAGCTATTAGTTGGGGAACTCCAAGTAGTGCCCAAAACAATGCTGGTCCTTGCCAATTCACTTGGTTACCCACCACTAAAAGGTAAGACCCTATTGCTGAAGATACCACAGGATGCTGTCACAGGACACTAAGAGGCCATGTTGAAACTGAGAAGAAACCCAGTCCAGTATCCCTCATGGTGCAATTAAGTGCTATGGAGGATGCTGGGGAAAAAAGATCACCAACAGTATGAATTGAATAAGCAGGTGATCCTGCAAGCTACACAAACCAACCAGCAGTGCAATGGTGGCACACAGCCCATGTGTGTCACCAGAAGCCCTCTGTCTGGATATGAGACCCATTCAGTGGGAGAGATCTCAGACCTGGTATGTGGAACCAATTAAAAATCCCATGACCAGGAGACTCATCAACCCCAAAGAGAAGCCCCCAGTGCTCACCAGATAAGTAAAGTGGCCTGCCTATTTCTCTCACTCTCTCTCAAATAAATAACTAAAAAATAAAATATTAAAAAAGAATGAAGTCATATCTCATAGTGATATATTCCCCTAAATCAAAGCTACTCTCAAGTGGGACCAGAGAATAATCTGTTTTATTTTATAGATAATAGAGAATAATGGGGAGATCCAAGATCCATCAGTATGACAAGATACCTAACTGCCTTCCAGGAAATAAGCCACCTATACCACAAATAACAGGGTCCAGGAGAAAGTAACAGAGGAAGTAATGATGAGAGTTGTCCCATTGCTACCTTGACAATCAGCTCCAGGGAAATGGTGACAGACATAGTATTTAATCAAAACACATAAAAGCAGAAACCCAGAGGCTACAAAGAACTTATCATTAAATCATACTGCCAACAGACCTGCAAAGGCTTGAAGAACGTTGTAGAAGAGGGTACAGGAAGATTGTAAGAGCTACAGCAGCAGGAAGTGGGTGGGGATTTCCTGAAGCATAGCCTCCCCACCCACCACACAAATACACAAAGATTGACTGGCACCTTAACTACCCCACCTCAGGGAAAGTGGGTCCAGGGGAGAGTGGATATAAGACTATAATCATTGTAAAACAAATAAATAAATTTATAAAAAAATTAAAATGGGCATAAATACACAATAGGATATTTTTAAACCTTAAGAAAGAAGGAAATCGTGCCCATGGCTGAAACTGGAAGACACTGTGCCAAATAAAATAAGGCAGACACACAAAAATAATGAATACAATGTTGTGCTTACATGAGGAACTGAGTCATAAGACTCATAGAAACAAACGAGAAAATAGTGGTTTCCATGGTCAGGAGACAGAAGCAATGGGGATGTTCTTCATTTTTTAAGCATACTGTAGTATGCTGGTAACTAGAGGAATTTAAGTAAGGTACTAAAGAAATACTCCTTCCTAGCAATATGACATGGCATATCCTATAAGGAAGTGAAGTCTTGTTCCTTGCCCTATGAAATGTTGAACTCCTTTTACATAGACTGGTCTTATCATGGGCTTAAACATATGCTATAGATATTATTCAGTTTCTGAAAATGAGCACTAGAAAGCTTGAAGCTTTCCACTTGTATTCTTTTAAAACCCAACTGCCATGTAAGGAAGTCTGAGCTACCCACTACAGTGGCCTTCACAGCAAAGGTGAATAATATGTTGCTGACACAGAACACCCACAGATTGGGCTGGAATCAGCCCATTCCCAGCTGGTTAGCCCATATAGTGCTGGAAAGTGCTACATGAGTTGCTGGGGGAAAGTAGCTGTTACAGCCAGGTTCACATTGCTGGCAGAAAACACTTGACCAAGAGCAGCTTTCGGGAAAAAAAAAGTTTGAATTTGGCTTCCAGACTCAAGGGGAAGCTCCATGATGGCAGGGGAAAACGATGGCATGAGCATCACCCCCTGGCCAACATAAGGTGGACAATAGCAACAGGAGAGTGTGCCAAACGCTGGCAAGGGGAAACTGGCTATAAAACCCATAAGCCCTCCCCAAACAATACACTGCCTCCAAGAAGCATTAATTGCTAAATCTACATCATCTGGGAACCTAGTATTCAGAGCATCTAACTTTATAGGGGACACCTGAATCAAACCACCACAGTGGTCTACAATGTTGTGAGCAAGCAGGGGACATTGCTATTCAAAAGTACCAGTCTGACAAGATGTACACACCTGTGCAACAGTGGCACCCAGCCTTGGTGCATTACCAAAGACTTTCTGATTGGCTAAGAGATCTGATCAGTGGAAATGAAGGCATATCTGGAACTGGGAACCAGGTCTGAATCTTACGGACACCAAGATTATGGTCTCCAACAAACAAGCTCCCACTAGTCTTTGGACAAAAGAAAGGCTACATTCATCAAAAACTCTTTAAATTAACAATGCTTATCCCATTTAACCTGTGCTGAACTCATTCTCTGTAGGAAAATATGCTTTTCCTTTTTAGAAGGTAGCGAGAACCAAGGAGATAAATCACCCCTCACACATTAGCCGGGACCCAGGTGAAACCACAGAGGAATTGGTGAGCTGAACAAGAGTACTGACAACCTGTGCCAGGGTGAAGGAGAAAGACACTGAGGATACCTCAACACATACCAAAGCAGAAATCTAGAAGCTCCTAAGAGCTCAACAGTGAAGTTGACTTACCGCTAAGGAAATTTTTATAGACGAGGGGGCACAAAGGCTGTAAGAGCCAAAGATTGGAAGGTCATATCTAGAAGCACCCCCCCCCACACACACACACAATGACTGACTGCTGTTCTCACAACTCATAACCCTTAACCCCATGGGGAATACCAGCAATCCCACTTAGGAGGGCCCTCAGTGGAATGGGGTCAGGGAGGAGAGAAATGATACTACTAACACATGATGTGCCCATACAAAGTATATACTTAATTCAAAAGAAAAGGTGCATAAGTCAAGAGTCATATAGAACTTCCACGTATTTGAGATTATTAGGCAGCATCTAGCCAAACTGCTAATAGACTAGTCATGTGGTACCAAGTATTTAAGACTCTTAATAATAGGTAACTTCTCCCTTTTTCTAGTCATTTCCTCCAAATTCTTTTCATGATAACCATTCACTACTTAGATTCATATAACAATGGAGTGTTAGAATTGGAAGGAAACTTGAAGTATATGACCACCAATCACTTAGTTAGATGTGCTGTTGTCCTAAAACTATTTACATATCGCCTTCATACATCTCCAAAGGATACCAAGTTGAGTAATATATTGCAGACATGGTCACCCGATCTGTGGAGATCCCTCAGCTATGGTAGCACAGGTAACTGCCGCTTGGATATTTCTAGCATTGGGATGATCTTGACTTCAGAAGCCAACATCATTCCTTTGCAGAGTAAGTGCTCCGAATGATTCAAAGTATTTCCCCATGTTAAGACTCATTTATGAACTGGTTGTAGTGGTTTATGTCTATAATACCAGAACCTAAGGGGCTGAGGTGGAAAGATCACCATAAATTTGAGGTTAGTCTTGGGCTACAGAGGGAGTTCTAGGTAAGCCTAAACTAGATTAAGACCCTGATTTAAAAAAAAAAAAAAAAAAAAGAATCACTTCCTCTAATCTCTTATCTTTTGACATGTAAAGGCCTCTCTCATAACTAATTCATTTCACTAAATCACTGTCCCAGACAATAATGCATGCACATATAAAAATACAGTTTTCCTTACCTAGTTGGAAATCCTAAACCCTTAATATTTCTTCAAATATGAGAGATAACCTTCTCCTAGTTACCAATTTCCATATTTTGTCTGAACATAATATTATTATAAGTTTTGAGATTTAACTTTTGGATGGTACTATTATCAATTTTTAGTTATACACTCATTAGCCAGAATTTCCCAGTTTTTGAAATTCCTAGTAAAACATTCAAATATATTGGCAACTGTACTCAAATACCAAAGTTTTAAGCAGGACAATTTTATCAATGAGGAACAGTATATGAAAAATGATGAAATTAAAGCAACAAACAAAACAATAGCTACCCAAGTGTGGTGGTACATGTCTTTATGTCTTTAAGTCCAGCCTTCAGGAGGCAAAGGTGGGAGGATTCTGTGAGTTCAAGGCCAGCCTGAGATGAATTCCACATCTGCCTAGACTAGAGCAAGACCCTACCACAAAAAATAAAAGAAAAGAAAAAGAAAGAAGAAAGAAAGAGAGAGAGAGAAAAAGAAAGAAAGAAAGAAAGAAAGAAAGAAAGAAAGAAAGAAAGAAAGAAAGAAAGAAAGAAAAGCTAGAAGATAAAAATAATCTTGGGTGCCATGTATCTTACATGTTGGACAGCAGAGATGGCTTAGAGGTTAAGGTGTTTGCCTACAAAGCCAAAAGATCCAGGTTTGATTCCCCAGGACTGATGTTAGCCAGATGCACAATGGGCACACATGTCTGGAGTTTGTTTGCAGTGGCTAGAGGCCCTGGCACACCCATTCTTTCTCTCTCTCTCCCTCTTTCTCTGTCAAATAAATAAGTATTTAAAAAAAAAGAATGTGTGAACATGGGTCTCTAAAGATGAACATGGGCTTCCAAATCTCATGGAACTACAGTTTATCCAGGCTCTACTACCGGCTTTCCATGTGTCCTCTCAGCTCTTGATCCTCACTGAGACGATGTGGACGTAACTATCAAATGAAGAATTTGATAACATCCCTGTTGTATGGCTGAGGTATATTCACTGAACACATTGCATTGACCCTTTCAAGTTTATGATTAATGTTTGCTTTTATTATTTGGGATAAGTCCTGGAATTAAGTTGTAGGAATTATGTAATATATCATTTACGTTGTGTCATTCTGTTAGCCTCTTTAACCATCATCTATTTAATATAATTTACCTCATGGGGAAGTTGATAATCGAATTAGGAATGTCAAAGACTGACAATTCTTAGAAAATATGGAAACATTTGATAATCTAAAGAAGAAAAAAGGAATTTAGCATTAAATAAAACAATGAGGGCTAGAAAGATGGCTTAGAGGTTAAGAAGCTTGCCTGCAAAGCCCAAGACCCAGGTTTGATTTCTGAGTACCCACGTAAGACGGATACACAAGGTGGCTCATACATCTGGAGTTTGTTTGCAGCTGCTGGAGGCCCTGGTGTGCATATTCTCTATACATCTGCCATATATGCTTTGATCTCTCTCTCTCTCCCCATATATACATAATCTCAAATGAGTAAATAAATAAAATATTTAAAAATAATGATCCAAGAGTGGAACTTGGGTCATCCATTTCTGAAGAGTGAGAGTTGCAAAAGAGAAGAAAATTGCTTCAGGAATTTTGAATATCAGTTTTGAGTAAGAGGGCATGAAGTTGATTATGGGCCCTTCAGGCATCATTTTCCAGACTGGCCTGATGGATACAATGTTGTTTTCCCCAAGCTTAATCCTGTGAGAAGGAGTGGTCTCTGATGAGCAAGATTCTCAAATGCACAGGTGTGTAGGAAAGTCTAAACAATCTCCTAGAATAGCACAGGCAGGTCTCAAAGTGAGAAACATGCCCTTCACTAGGATTCTAAACATTTAGAGTGGATCAGAGCTGCAGTCTCACTAAGAATTGCATCCCACTATGAGTGATTACAGCTTTACATAAGCACAAGTGGCCTTCCTGATAAAATTCAGCTCCAACAAATTAGGAAAGAGGCCCTCATTTGGCTATTTTTCAAGGCCTTTCCTATCACTGGCCAGCAACTCTATTGTTCTATGGCTGCTTCAAAGGACCCTCTCTGGAAAGCCTTGCATATTTTCTCCCTGAGCCTTATCAGCCACCCTCAGACCTGCTGATTTGCCTAATGGGTTTTTCACAAAAGCCATAGAAAGCTCTAAGTCTGAGCTGAACAGCTTCTCATACTGTGCTAGCTGCAAGAATTCCCTTAACCTCTGTGCTAGAGGTTAGGACTTATGGGATATTCATTTCTCCAACATTTTCCCTTGTAGCTGTAAGTCAAACACATGAGAACCTCAAACCTTCAAGACCTACTTAGTGAATTCCCCAACATTCCAGATGCTCCAACACTCATTAGCTGACATCATTCCAAATGACTCCATGAATTGCCAGTTGCTTGTCTACTGGATTTGAGCTATGGCTGTGGTCCAGAATATGGTTGTGGCAGTGTTATGTGAGGAATAACAGTTCTTTCTTCAGAATGAACATCCTGATTCCTTGATGATAGACTGTATACATTTCCTAAATATCTAATGTTGAAATATTATATATTAAGTAAGAAAATTATGATCCATTTTGTAGCGGGTCTGTTATTATTAGATGAATGCCTTATAAAGCATTCATTTATTTCAATAAGAAGTATTTAATTTTGATATTCATAATAATTGTTCAAAGCTTGGTTTGAGGCTACATGTCTATAATCCCAACACTCAATAAGATGAGGCACAGGATTATAAATTCAAGAATAGCCTGAGGGGCTGGGGTGATGGCTCAGTGGTTAAAGGTTCATGCTTACAAATTCTGGTGAGCTAGGTTTGAGTCCCAGCCAGACACAAAACTTCTCTGCAAGAACATAGACACACATAAATTAATATTTTTTATTAATTAGAAACTTTGAATAGGCATATCATATGTTAGTACCATCATATCCCACCTCTCTGCCCCCATTCTGCTGAGGGCCCTCCTCAGTGGTATTTTTGGAATTCACCATGGGATTGTGGGTTAGGAGATGTTAGAGCAGCAGTCAGTCATTGTAAGGGATGAGGGGGCAATGCCTTTGGACATTCCCTTCAACTCTGTGGTTCTTACAGTCTTCCCTCATGCCTGCCACAAAATTCCCTGAGCCTTGGTGGGTGTATTTTAAGTCTACTTTAATGGTGTGCTCTCAACACCTTCTGGATTTCTGCTTTGGCATGTTTTGAGTATCCTCAGTGTCTATCTCATTCACCCTGGTGCTGATTGTCAGGATCACCATGGAAGCAGCACTCTTGTTCATCTTACAAATTCCTCCTTGGTTTCACCTAGGCCTTAGCTGATGAGTGAGGGGTGGCTTGTTTCTTCACTTCTCATTGACTTTTGAAAAAGGAAAACAGATTAAAATAGATTAAATTGGATAAGTATTGTTAATTGAGAGAGATTTTGATGTAGTGTAGCCTTGCTTGTGGCCAAAGACTAGTGACACCTTCTCTCTGGGGTCCATGTTCTTGGTCTCCATAGGATTCTAACTCAAGTCTCAGTACTAGCTTTCCAATGAGCAGATCTCTTAGCCAACTGGTTACACCTAGGCTGAGTGCAGGTGTGTACATCTGGTCAAGCTGGTTGCTTTCGTATAGCAGTGTCACCTGCTAGCACAATATTGTTGGCCATTTTTCCCCTATTAGCTCATGTAGCTCAGTACTATATGGGTCCACCTTCTGGGAACTGTCTTCCTTCTAGATTCCAGCCAGATCTTTCTATGTTCTGTGTCAGAAGCATATGGTATATCCAGCAATACAGTCTTACCTTTTACCTCAGGTGATAAGAGAGAAGTCTGCTTTGTTTGGGGGACCTTCTAGGTCTCTCCAATCAACAGCTCAACATGGGTTGCAACCAATTTCTGGCACTGGGAGTTATAAGCCAGAGCCAAATGTTTTAGTGTTCGGCTTTATCCCACCCTCTCCAGGGCCCTTCTTACCAGACAATCTCTGCATACTCCTGTTGAGAGTTATATCTTTTAGTTTGCTATCCAGGAGAAAGGTTTCTATGATGCCAATTCATTTTGGATTTAGTTTTGTGAATCTCCGCCATTGTCTCATTTCCCTTCATCCAAATTCTTCCATCCCTAGTATCTGTCCCTGCAGTTGCCTGTCAGGTATGCCTGCATCTCAACTGTTCCAGGTTAGGAACCACAGATGAGGGAGAACATACAACATTTGTCTTTCTGTGCTTGTGTGAGTTCATTTTAAAATGACTAGTCTGAGCTAAATGTGAAATCCTGTCTTCAAAAATCAAACATATATAAGCATACACTTGTGTGTATTATATACATACATATACACATAAACATTTACAACACACATAGCTTTTTCTTATAAGTGGAATCCTACAATCTGTACTCTATGACTGGTTCTTTGCCTTCAACAAAAGGTTTCTGAGATTTGGTTATCTTCTGAGGATGAGCTGTCCCAGTAAACACTATTACATTGTGTTGGACAGAACACAAATTGTCCATTAACTTGCTAATGACAATTTGAATTATTGATTATTCAGGGATATTATGAATAAGTCTTTTATGAACATATGTGTTCAAGTTTTTGTGAACTTGTGTTTTTGGCTTTTTTTAGGTAAATATTAAGAAATAATACCATTATGTAATAGGTCAAGAGTATGTTTTACTTGGATCTAGAATTCTGTGCTTTTTTTTTTGTCTGATACCATGACTCAGAAGTCCTATACTGTGCCTTCACTTATTAACTGTTTATTAATGATTCTTCTTGTTATTATTCTTCTAAACATATATCCAGCTCATATGAGTCCAGATCACTTTGAAGTCCAAGGGTGAGCTTTGTTCACTGCTCCAAACTGACTATAAGGGGAAACTTTCCAACAGGTAGGATCCATCTCAACTTGTGTGGGCAGTGCCTGTGTGAGCAACCCCCAGGAGTCCTTTGGTGAAACTACTCACAAAGGAGCATGAGTGGAGACAACCCTGACAAGAGGCAATGTTTCTCTGCCCTTTCGATATAACAGGTCCTGCCTGGCTGTTTCCTTCCCACCAGGGAGCTGCTGTTGTACTCCCCAGAGTTCTTACCCTCCAGACTCTTGCCATCCCATTATCCTCCTGTCTGGAGAGACAAGCTCATCTGACACGACTGCCAGTGCAGACTCCTGTGAATACATTGCATTCACCACCTGGTGACTACAGTTAAAATTCCTCTCCTTTGATTTATTTTGGCTAGGGGAAAGAAATCATTTAAGTTCTTGGAGATGCAGATAAGAGATGATATATGTCCCATCTATTTCCCTGATAGCAAACTTCCTGCCGTTAACACAGATGGAAAAGAAGCTTCAATCACACCCACATTTGACTACCTGTAGTGGAGAAAAGATGAGGTGGAAGAAGAAATGGAGAGAAGAGTCAGTGAGAGAAGGAAAGAGATAATGAGAAACACACATGATATTTCTGGGGAATGGAATTAAACTATAGAGCCATATACATATGCTTGATATATAGAATTTTCTTTTCCAACTGGGAATGTAACACTTTTTAAAAAAACAGTTAAATACAATCAGATCTCACCTTGAAAATTACAGAATCCAGGAATTCTTATTTAAGGGTTTATAACCATTTCACAGCTATAAAGATTTGTGATGTCTCAAAGATTCGAGCAGATTTTAACATCTACCCAGTGTGTTCAGGTTTTTATCTCCACAGAGGAATGAATTTAGAGATGGGCAAAAAGTAAGGAATTTGTGGAAGTTGGTGTTGTTTGGTTTTTAATATGGGAAAGGTGTACACTCAAGGGATGAGTGTGGGCTTCTCAAGAGAGAATCGTGTTACTGGGATTTTGTATACCTTGCTTTATGGTAAACTTTAATGGAAGAGAGGTTTATTCATGAGTTAACAGAGGGAAAATGCAGACATTTCTAGTAAGGGATGGAGATTTTCCTAGAATAGTGTTTACTCCTGTTTACTATCCTTATAGGGGGTTTGTTAGTGTGGCATGATGTCAGATTCACAGTGGGAGGATGCAAGGGTGAGAGTAAAGAAATTTCATTTTAATAAAACAGGACAATAAGCATTATAGTGTGCCATGTGGTCCCAGCTGGTTTTGACTGGTCTCATGCCTTTATTGTTTGAATAGCCACATGATATAAGGCTCAGTAATTGCATCAACTTTTAAACAATGGGCTACTTACCTCTCAATCTATGCCTATCTAACCTATCTCAGATATACTTTTAGGGAATCATGGACTTCCTGACAAGGAAGAGAGTAGTAATGCATCTATCTTTTCTCTGTGTCATATAAGTCTGTGATCTCAAAAAGTTTAAAAAATAAACTAAGGGCTGGAGGGATGGCTTAGCGGCTAAGGCACCTGCCTGCTAAGCCTAAGAACGCTGGTTCCAATGTCCAGCAGTTCCAATCTCCAGGTCCCACGTTTATCCAGATGCAAAGTGATGCAAGGACTCAATGCCGCACTTGCCCACAAGGGGGCGCACGCAACTGGATTTCGTTCATAGCAGCTGAGAGTCTGCTGGCGTGCCCATCTGACTCACTCTCCCTCTCTATCTCTCTCTGTCTCTCTCTCTCCAAAAATAAATAAAAAATAATTTAAAAAAATAAAAAAACAATAAATAAACTAAGACCCTAAAATTCCCAGATTTTATAGTTAGGTTATTGCCAGCTGTGGCAATCATGAAAATTGGAACCCAAAGCTGCTACCTCTGTCATGTGGTCTATTTTATCTTGTTAGTCTACAAACCTGCTAATAGGAAACACTGTGAGTTGCCCTGTTCCAACTGTGCCTCCTGCTATAGTTACCGCCACTGAACAAAGCGCCCAACCCAAAGCAACTGATGGGTAGAAAGAGTATGTGTTTGCTTATAGTTTCTAGGGGAATCTTCAGGATGGCAGGGGAAAGCATGGAATGAACAGAGGCTGAACATCACCGCCTTGCCAATAGCAGGTGGAAAACAGCAACAGGAGATTGAACTGAGCTCTGGATACAAGTTGCTGGCTACAACACCCCAAACGCTGCCCCCAGAAACACACCTCCTCCAACAAGGTTCTACCTCCCAAACTGCCACCAAATAGGGACTGAGCGTTCAAATCGTATGACTCTATGGAAGGCATTTAATTCAAACCACCACACCACCATAACGAATCCTGGAGATGGAAGGGCATGTATGACTGATGGACTGTGACAGAAGCAGAAAAGCAGTCTAGAACGACTCTGTCCACCCACTTCTCAAAGTGTACTTAGTAGACCTAAAGGGATGTGGCTCCAGGGATCATGATTCTACTTCTTCCTTCTAATAACTGCAAGATTGCAAGACATCTGTCTCCTCTTCCTCTCCTTCTTTCCTTCCTCCTAGCAACTGTTCCCAGACTAGGTCTAGGATTTTAGAATTACCTCCTCTCATGGGAATTGAGTGGGCCTCTTTATTCCTGTCCTGAGAGGATGGAATGTCTCCTTTTCCCTCAGTTGCTACTGCAGCTACTTCCCATGCAAGGCCCCTCCCTGGTCGTGCAATCGCCTCCTCTTTCCCCTCCCCCAGTCTCCCCACCTTAACCCAGGGTTCTGGAACTTCTTTTACCTTTCACTTTGGATCTGTCTTCTCCCAGCAATAGATAAAAGTCTTGGGCTGAAGAAACAGTTTGCTTCTGATCCCCTAGGTCCTGAACTCTGAACCTGACAATTATAGACCCTCATATCTGCATGCTTCCTTCCTCATTTTCATTCATCAAAGAGCAGTTGTGTCACTTAGATTAGGCTAAACCAATCAATGTGCCTGGTTCTGTGATTTAACTGAAAGGGAAACATAGTTCTTTTCTAGATCCCTCGTAAGAGGTTGAAAAACGGCAGCAAATGAAGTAGTAGCTGCAATTAAGAAGGTTAGAAGAGGATAAGGATGTAGCTCAGTAGTCCAGGATGTGCTTTGTAGATCCTGGGTTCAATCCACAGCAAACCCAAAGGAAGAGTGAGTTAGAGAAGGCTGATAGAATAAGATTGACAAAAGTAATATTGAGGGCTGGAGAGATGGCTTAATAGTTAATGCATTTGCCTGTGAAGCCTAAGCGTTACTAGATTCAATTCTCTAGTACCTACGTAAGCCAGATGCACAAAGTGGCACATGTATCTGGGCTTCATTTACAGTGGATAGAGGCCCTGGTGTGCCCATTCTTGTACTATCTCTCTCTAGCTGAAATAAATAAATGAACAAAATGTTTTTTTAAAAATTAAAACGTAATAAGAAAAGAAAGAAAGGGGGCATGGAAGATAAGTAAAACCAATATAATATCCATTTATGGTTTTTGCTTCCCAAGGCTTGCTGTTCCAACACTTTCTTATTTGGGAACTATTTTACTAATGCATCTTTTCATACTGTCAAGTCCTATGTCTGCTGATTATATATAAAACTAGACAAGGGAGGATGAGGAGTAAGAGAAAGGACACTGATTGAGGCAAAGGTGCAAAGCCTTAAGAGTGCCAGGGCAAATACACTTAGGATTTCGGCTGGTATCCAAAGAACAAGAGGAAAAGGATAAATTATGCTTTCTGTGTTAGAACTCAGAAAAGTGGGTGAGCTTAATGGTGAGGGTCTGTGAGGAGTTACTGGGAAGTGTAGTACATGATCCCATTAAGAGGATAAATATTCCCTCATCTCCTTAGAGTTTCTAAGGAGTGGTCTCTTGACCAGGTGATTCACAGGGTACTTCGGGTTAACTCTTAAGGAAGGGGGCTACCACTCTTACCTACACCCTCTTCCCTCACAAACCAAGGAGACAGGAGGTGAATCCTTCCTGAGATGACCTCCCAGCCTGCTAATGTCTGCAGCCTACAATACTGGACGCTCCTAGCAATGGTGATTTGCTGTTAGTTTGTTTATGAAGGAGTGGGAAGGTGAGGTAAGGAAAGGTGTTTGCATAAGCTAGTTTCAATTAAATATCTTATTTGCAACTGAATAAGTTCAGCCTGACACACGGTCTAAGTGTTACAGCATTTTCCCTAAGCACAGGCTGTTTCCCTTGGACTAGTTCTTTGAGGTAGTCCTCAATATTATTTTAAGCAGTCACTCATATGCCTTCTGTGACAATACAGCACAGGAAGATGCCTGAGGCAATTGACTGGACCCCCAACACAGGAGCCCAAGGGAATTATAACATTCGTCTCACCATTCTCAAAATTATAAGCAGAGTTCCTCAGCCATTTTCTCTATTTCGGATTTTTCTTTCTCCCTTCTAATACTTTGCCTCTGCAACCTGCTAATATTCCATGGAGTTCTGTTGCCCCCTGCTGCTGGCTACTGGCTGCGTCTAAAGCATATTTCCCTTGTCTCTTGACTCTAGCTCCTGGTTTTTCCTGCCACCCTGTCCTCTGTGCTAGTTCTTCCTTCTCTAATTGTGTTTGCTCTGAGGTAACCTGGCTATCTTTCTTTCTCCTTGTCTTATCTCCCATAGCTTAGACCCAGCTTCACATTCTCCTTCTCTTGCAATCTCAGTTTCTCATTTTGTTCCCTGTGTCAGGGTTATATCAGTTCATCTCTAGATTACTGGTTCCTGTATCAGGATCTAATTCACTGGGATAGTTTCTATTATATTCCAGCAGCTACTCATTGGTGAAGTGTTTTCTTTGACAGAGAAACATACCAGTGTTCCTTTCACTCTCCTAAGAAAATTTAATAAGGAAGAAGTCAGAGTTACTGAACACACAGGGTGACCAGAAAGGTCTCCTTAGTGAATTACAAATAATTTTCACTATGTTCTAAAAAATTACAGTTCTTCCACAGCCTGTCCTGCTTACTTTGAGATATTGGGGAAATTATCTTACCTTTCTGAACTGCAGGTTTGAAAACTTGCACCTAGTAAGGGGTAGAGGTGTGGAGAAAATAGGAGAGGGCTCTGAGGCATCATCCGTATCAGAATAGGAAATAACTTCAGGGTGCAGAACACTTTGTAAGAGGGTAGCACTTGACACACCTTAGTCTCTTAAGTTGTGAAAGAATTACCTGCTCATTAGGACCAGTGGATGGATTTATTCTTTTGTTAATAAATTGGACTAATATTCCAAAGAATCTCACTGGCCTGAATTTGTTTCTCTGCCAAAGTAGGCTGTCACTAGCATTTCAGACACCCGAACACTACTCCCAAATGTATCCCTCCGTATTAACCTGATAAACAAAGGGTGTGTGATTTCCAGTATGGCCTTTCCAAAGGAGATGCTGCTTTGAAGGTAGGACAGGAGGAAGCAATCCAGTACTGCCAAGCCAGCTGCATAGTGTACAGGTTCCCACAGTGTAAATTCAGAATCATTCTGTGAGGTGCTGTTTCATGCATGATAAAACCGAGATGAGAGGAGGTTAAGTACATTGATAGCCCATGTGTAGCTGAGCCAGGGATTAAGTGAAAAATTCTCAGGAATGTAAATGAGAAACACAGACATGATCATGAGGAGACTATGGATTGGACTCTGCTTCCTTGGACACAGGAGCTTCCACAGTGAGATGAGAGAGGTGGTCTCTCATGGTGTTATATTCTGTTCTTATGTGTGACACATAAGGCTTCCTTTATGGTACTGGTCCCTACTTTTTCTTATGTCTTTCCAATTTGTTCTGCTCTTTAGTATATAGATATGAATTCTACATCAGTGAATTTCTCTAAGACATAGCTAATGTTTGATTTCTCACAATGCTTAGCACCTTGTTTTAAATGTCAAAGACACTAAGTTTTGGCTTTTGTTTTTTGAAAGCAGAAAGAGTGGGAGGAAACAACTCAAGCATGTAAACTAGAAGGAGAAGAAAACATAAAAGACAAAAAGAAAAGAAGTAATGGGAGAGAGATAGTAAAATGCTCCTTTGCTCATTAAAGGACTCATTTAAGGTATATCAGAGCCTTCATTATAGACATGCTTTTTGCCTTAAAGTAATGATGGCTAAGGAGGACCAAACATATTGAAAGATAAAGAATTATAAGCCAACTGAATATCAAAGTGGGAGTGAAACTTTGAAATCTCTCAAATTAAAAACCCAGAAAGAAGAAAGTTCTTATTTTATAGTGATGTTTTTGAAAGTTCCTTCTGCAGATACATGCTTATTCTATAAAGCAAGACCCCTCTGTGGCCCCAAAATACTCATTTGCTAGCCTCAGGGACACAACTAAACATGTGATAACCCTGATGGCACTTTCCCCACCATTGTTGAAGTCTTCCCCACAGTCTGTCCTCCCAGAGGCAGGCACCAACAGTTGATACCAAACACCTCAAGTCCATCAGTGAAAAACCGTTACAATAGCAGTAGCTAATTTTTCCTAGCTAGTGATTTCTTTGGAGCCCTCCCAAACATAACAGCAAAACACAACAACTGGTCATGGGCTGGAGAGATTGCTTAGTTGTTAAGGCATTTGTCTGTAAAGCAAAGGGTCCCAGGTTTGATTCCCCAGTACTCAGGTAAAGGCAGAAACACAAGGTGGCACATGCATCTGGAGTTCATTTGCAGTGGCTATGAAGCCTTGGTGTGCCGATATTCTCCCTATCTGTCTCTGTGTGTCTCTCTCTCTGTCTCACTCAAGTAAATAAATGGTCATTTTTTTTTTTAATCAAAGCCAACAATACTGAAGGGCAGTTGGAATTGTGACACACCAGGTGAATAGAGCAGCTCATGAGAGCACAGCCTGGGAAAAGGTAAAGCCCACCTCGAAATAATTCCAAAAGCCTGTGCTATTGAAGACCAAGGTTAGGACTCTTCACTGGCTCCATAGTCCAGGCAGCATGAGAAAAAAACAACATATTCCCAAGTAAGCCTTTCATATGACATAGCTGCTAGCTGTTCATAGGCCTTGAGTGAGGCTATGTGGACCCTCTCCTCATTGCACGTGTTACTTACTGTTCTTATTGCTATGAGGATAATGAAAACAATTTTAAAAGGGCATTATTTGGGTTTATATTAGGAGGGTACACTCCATAGTGGCAGGAAAGACATAGCAGCAACTCTTCTCATTTGTCTGTACTCAAGAGAAACATGAGAGACGGCACATAGCTGACTTCCTCCGTATTCCCTTCTTATTCCATTTGGGACCTTAGCCTATTGGATGGTGCTGCTCACATTCAGGGTGGCTCTTCACCCTTCAATCTCCTACACAACTCCTAATCCAGCTAAATTGACAATGAAGATTAACCATCAAACCCATTTCACAGATGACCAGTGGAGGTACACAGGTGAGAGTCTGATGAGGTAGAAGAAAGAGGACTAGAACACAAGTGCTCCTTTCTATTTTTGGTTTACTTTTTTTTTTTTCTCAGATTAAGAGCAAAGTATCTCAGTAATGTGGGCCCAAATCATAACGATGTCAAGCCCAATTATGTTCTTAGAGAATATGTAAAACCTGGGGAAGTGGTTTTTTATAGTTCAGATTTGAGTGAAGTAAGACTTTTGTGTGCCCATGAGTATAATAATCTCACTTTCATAGAAATTTTTGTACTCACACACATTATGCATCCACTCAAATGCAGCTCTCGATGATTATACCACGAGTGGCTTTGCATTCATTGAGTGGCATTAATTGCTTTTCTCCTTGCTGTGATCAAGTATTTGGCAAGAAACAAACTGAATGGAGGAACAATTGATTTTGGCTTTATGTTTGATGGTTCAGTCCATCGTGGTAGTGAAGGCATGGTGTGGAGCTGGCTCATGGCTGTAGTGGCAGAAGTATGAAGCTGCTTACTCACTTCTTGGTGGACCAGGAAGCGAAGCAGACTGAGACTAGAACTAGGATTAGACATTAGGCCAAAAATCCTTCCCTCAGAAACTATTTTCTCCAGTGAGGTACCACCTCCTAGAAGTCCCATAATCTCTCAAAACAACTCCACCAGATGGAAAAACTAATGTTCAAGCACATGAGCATAGTGGGGAAAATCACCCCAGACTTTAAGGATAGTTTGCACATTTTATACCTTGTACACATGCAGTTAATATATTTTATAAGGTAATTGGAACAGATAATTTGAAGTAATGAACACACACACACATAAACACACATGTACACACACAAAGCAAAACCAGATAAGTCCATGAGTCATGGCTTTTCCTTTATTTTTCCTTGCTTTTCCCTATGGGAAATAATAGTAATAGAATCCCAAGTGCTGCACAAAAACAATGCAGCTTGTCAGCCCCACGACCTCAGTCAAATGCATCCCTTCAAGCCTTACAGTTTTGTTCTATCAATACAAGTATATTTATATTTCTTATCTAATTAATGAGTTCATTCAAAAAATAATCAAAATTCGTGCCTTGTGAGCCCAAACATTCAGGCACACAGGAAATGGAGATGTGAGGCAAGACTCGGGGATTCCTGCTCTTGAAACCGTAAATTAATTCAGTTTCTATCTTTCCCAAACTGTAGGCTGCAGCAGCCCCCATGATTATCTCCTCACAATCAAATGGGCGCATATCTAGGAAGGCAGATGCAGCTCTATGGAGGGGGTGGGAGCCTCTAATTGCAGGATTTACATGAAATGAGATTCTCCAGAGAAATTGTCTGCAGAGGAGATAGATATCACCAGCTATTTCCCCAAGCAGAGTAGGATAGAAATAGTTGTCCTGGTTCTGACCCTCAGGGTGCTCACAGGAGGAAACAAAAGTTGAAACTATTCCAGGTGGCAGGGATCAACCTAAATTCAAGGTCACTTTGTGAAACTGCTACTTTCTGTGAAGTGCGCTGGGACCTGAATGGCAAAAAAATTACAGCAGCAAAAACAATGAGAGTTGAGAAGCAAGGTTTTTGTAGTGCTGTTGTTTGCCAGGGACTCTGTCAGACACTATTTAAACTATCACGTAGAATGCTTTCAGAGTGTGAAGTGGTGACCAAATAAGTAAACTGAGGCCTTCTTTAGCAGAACCTCGGATGCCTGCAAGTCTGCATGCAGGCAATGCTCCTGACTTCATGCTTGGCTTCTCGAAAGATGTGGCTACTTCCCCTACCATGTTCTTTTCATCTTCCCCACTGGAACAATTTCCCCAGAAGAAATTAGTCTGACTACAACTTCCTACCCTTTAACCCACCTATTCTCACACTACTTGAGATTCCGGCCTCTGAATTCCCAGTGTATTCTGAAGTGTGCATAATTATGTAGATGCTTCTCTGTGTCCTCATCACACTGTCCAATTCTGTTTTTGTTGTCCTCACTGTTCTTCTGAGAGAGTCACTGATATCTAACATGATGCTGACAAAAAAGAACATGGTCCATAAATATTTGCCTTCCAGATTTAAAACCCGGATGCTATTGTCAAAAGAAAAGATAAATGGATGAGTAAACAAATGACAAATGATATGGGAATGAACGTAGTCACCAAGCATGAACGTCTCTGATATAGCTATGAATGCTGCACATGTGAAAGGTGAAGGAGGGTTAAAATCGCTGGAATTGAGCAAAGAGGTGGCAGAAACAAACAGGTCATAAAGACCAACATCAAAATAACGTGTCATCTGGGAAAGCCATGACTATTTTTAGCCTGCAATTTCTCCCAAACAGCATCAGATTTCTTGCAATTGACCTCTGCAGTTTGAAAATTTTCAGTGACGCTGCCAATTTTGTATCTAGTATATTCTTTGAGGCTTACATAAAACTTTAAGACCTTAAAATCAGGGAGTTAAATAAATACCAGTTCTTCTGGTTCTGGGTCAGGTTGTACAGGGCTGTAGTATCCTAGTTGGTTTGGACAATCAGTCTTACTCAGGAGGTTCTATCTTAGCATAACTCTTGTACCAAAGAGAAAGCTGGACTAGTTTTATAAACTACATAAAGTCTAGCCCCCAATCATTTCATTGTAATATGTGGCAGCCTGGATAGTAAACACCATCCTCCCAAAAAATCTCATTCATCAGACAATTTATGTCCAAATAGTGGTGTTATTTGGAAAGGCTCTGGAAACTTCAGGAAGTAAGACCTACCAAGAGGAAGTAGGTCACTAGAAGTGGATACTTGATGGTTTCTTGTCCCTGTTCTCTCCTTCTCCCACTCTTCCTCCTTCCTGTTCATCATGAAGTGTACAGCTCTCCTGTCCCTCCCATTTCCACTACCACAATGCTCTATCTAGACACATGGAGCCAAAGAACCAAAGACTAAAGCCCTTCAAAATATGAGCAATAATAAATCCTTCCTCCCTAATGGTGTTCTCACAGACACTTTGGTCATAGTGATGAAAAAGTTAACTACTATAGGATATAGCCAATAATTATAAAACAGTATAATGTTGTTTTTAATGTCTTGCCATTAGCCAGGGTTCAAAGTTACCACATGTGTTTTCTCGTGCACTCTTCATGACCCTCCCTGCAATGTATATGCTTTTCTTTCTTAGCATGATGGACCAAGACTTAATGATATTATATATTTCTATATATTTCCTTTTGCCTCATCCCTTCCAGTATTTGGTGAGTTTCTTCTCTTTATCATTATACTTTTTTTATATAAGAGACTGTTAATATCCATACATTTTTGATCTTTGCCTCCTATTAGGCTTATAGAGAGATTATCTTTCTTGGCCTCTTGTAGTTAGGAAGGCTACACTACTAATTATAGTCAGTTAACAGGAGAAGGTATCTGGGTACATAAAGTGTTTAATGGCTGCTAAAAGGCCTCAGCGCCCATATACCCTGCCATGTTCCTTTCCTACCTTGTTAGAGCCTTGTGTCTGTGTTCAAAAGATATGCCATAAAATCAAGCTGCCAAGAGAGCTGAGCTGCTGTCCTGAAAAGATAAAGAAATTTGTCATAGTAAGAATAAATCCCCTGATGTGTTAGTTCCAAAACTTTTGAGAAATGTTTGTGAATGTACATTAACCCATACTCACCTAATAAGCATGACTACTCCCATGAAAGAACTACAAGCCTACCTTTTGGCTTCCAACACCTTCCTCATACAGTTTTTGTGACACACTCTTTGTTTTTGTTTTTTTTTTTCTTTTCATTCTTTATACCTCCTGTTCTCCTGGTGAGCCCCTCCAGACTATTAATCATGTTCAGTAAGCATCCTTGGGAATGCACTTAAAATTCAGCTCCTGATCAATACTGACCCTCAAGAACCCAGTGAGACTTCTATCCTCAACATTACTGAAATTAAATCCCCAGAGGGTCTGCATGCCAGGCTACAGGCCTGGTTAATTCCCCATCCAGACCACTCAAAAGCACGGATCTAGGGATTACAGAACATAATACAGAAGCCAAACATCTGTGCTCTGCAGATGTGAGAACACTGGGTATGAAAGAAGTCTTCTGATAGCAGAGTTCAGATTATAGGCTCTGTCTATCCAGTGTCACATGGCCTGTACAGCAGGGCTGAAGGAAAACAGTCACCTTTCCATATAAACACCAAGACATTCATCAGACCACAGAGAAGTTTTTCTACCACTGAACAATTAGACACTGAAACTAGACAGTTCCTCGTGGCCTGGTGCCCTGTATTCCAACTAAGGCCCTGACCTGAACCTGAGAGTTGGGACCATACATAGAATAAATAGGCAATCTACTCTTCCTCCTCGTGGAATTACTAAAGAATTAGAAAATATTTGCCAGACATTTACCAGTTGGCCACCACATCTGTAGTAGATCCAGGGGAAATTCCATCAATGGCAGAAGAAGCTGCTTCCATACATCCAGACAGAGAAGCAAAACCTACCAAAACCAGCAAACAGCACCACAAGCAAGCACAGCCAGAGCTCAAACCTCTGTGCATATCTTGGGCTGGGATTCAGATCTGTCCCCAGTGGTACCTTAGGGCTGGACTCCAGGATCTGCTTCCAGTATCACCTCCTCCAGCCAGGCAGCTGGAGATTTGTGTTTTAATTTAATTTTAACAACTGAGGCAGTAGTGGGGGCATACATTCAAACTACTACAACATCTTTCATTTTAAGCTTTACATTTTAAACAAGAGGAAACTGATTCCTACAAGAAGAGAGAAATGATTAAGATAATATGGTACATAACCTTGTAACTACCAGTGTAGTGCTCTTTCTTTAATCATATATATATATATATATATATATATATATATATATATATATATATCATCCAATGCAGAGCTTTTAACTTGAATATAATCCAATGTTTGTAGCAGGAGAGCAATAGTTCCATGAAATATAAGACATATGGAGTGTTAAAGCTCCTGCAGTTAGAAGGAGATGAAGGGAATCATATTCATTAAATGCTTTCTAAATGTCAGGCACTATAATATGCTTTGTATATTATTTAAACTAATTTTATAACCACCCTTTAAAGTTGACAGTATCACTCATTTTTCTCAAGTAAAAAGCAAATTACTGTTCTAGCGTATTTGTCTATTGATATAGGAAATTCTTTAGGCATATGTCTGGAAATTCAGCTGAGTTGCATTGAAGGTTCATTTCTACTCTATCAGTAGCTCCTACACTTGGCCTTTTTATAAGGCTTGGACTTTGGTGGTAGCTGGGGTTAAGCAATCTCATTTTCATTATGTTCTGTTGAGTGAAGCTTTGATAAGGCTTGCAAAATAAGCAATAGCATAGGAGCTATCACTGGAAAGTTTAAAATTTTATGGGTGGAATGTATTAGATGAAATTTAGAATCCAGGCCACTCTCTTCTAATATTATGAGACTTCAGAAAATGGGAATATCCATATTCTGTAAAAGAAAGCCTCATGGAGGATTTTTCATTTGGAAGGTGCTTGTAGGAGCAGAGATGTTTACATATATTGGCGAAGTGTGACAGAAGTCACAGTGACAGTCATGATGCATGAACTTCATTGTCTCTAAGTCATTTTATTGTCCAAGCCTAGCAGTGTGCATAGCTGTCTTCTTCCCATAATGAGCAGAAGCACTATAAGCATTGAAATTACTGACAGTTGAAAGTTGGCATTGCTAGATGTCATGACCTTTGGATCATGATTGACCTCTATGTGTGTGACTTAGACTGAAACACAATCACTCAAGTCTGAATGCAAGAAAAAAAAAAACATTACATCTGTGGTAGTTTGAATATATGGACCCCAATATATTCAGTGTTTTATTAGTTTATAGTTTGCATCTGCAGTCACCTTGCTGGAGGCAATGTCACTGGGGGCCAGTCTTAAGGTGTGATGATGGTTTGAGATTCCATTGTAAAGATATGCAAAGTGTGCCTAATGGGAGTTCCTGAAGTGTGCTGTGGCTTTTGGCTGTAGCTTTGCTCTGTGTGCTGTGTGCCTGGTTGGCTTTTCTCTCTCTGCTTGGCCCTGTGAAGGCAGGCCAACTTCTTCTGCCATTATGGAACTTCCCCTGGATCTGTAAGCTTCAATAAATAATATCCCTTCCTCCATAACTGTGCCTGGTCTGGAAGTTCATCTCAGAGAACCTGAACCTGTCTGATACAACATCTACTTATAAGATCCAGGAAAGGTTGAACTCATAAACGATAAGGAAATATGTGATGGCAACTCATTGCACTGCAGTCATGACCTCCTAAGATCTTGAAACATGGAAGTTAGGGTAGAGACATTTAAATTGAAAACATTCAGAGATGCTTTTGGCCAATGGTGTGTCATAAAGAGAGTCAAAAAAGAGTCAGGTTGAAGCTTAAATTATAATGGGCAAGGCATCCATGGAGATTTTATGGGTATCCATTGACAGTACATTACTATGCCTCATTATAACACTCTTTTGGATAAATGGCTTTCATTTCACTAAAACTTGCTGTTGTTGTCCATGTGAATTTTACAGAGATAGTTTATCTAGATGATTGATTAATTGACTGACAGACAGACAGACATATACGTACATGTATCCCTAATGGCAGGAAAGGACGACTGACAAGTATGCTTCTATAATCTTTTCCTAGTTGTGGGAAGGTACATATGAAAAATCAGTACCAAATTGTTTCTATCCTCTTATAAACAACTGGAATTCTATTGGAAAACTAGACTTTAAACAAATTTGAGATTCAATCTCTTATCTTAGGAAGTAGAGCTTTAGCTTCTTTGCTTAGGAAAAATATATACTCATCAAGACTAATGTTAGGATCAAATCACGAAGGTACCTGGCAGATGATGATGAGTTAGAGACCTCAGCCATCCATTCAGGCTGCCAATTATGAGACAAAGAAAATGGAAAAAAATAGAAGGAACAAAGGAAAAGAACAAACACAAAAAGAAAGAGTGTAGGAGATATAGCAAAGAAATATTTATAATATATTTGTTTATTTGAGAGAGAGAGAGGCAGATAGAGAGAGAATGGGCATACCAGGGCCTCTAGGCACTCTAGGCACTGCCAACAAACTCCAGATTAATGTGCCACCTTGTGCATCTGGTTTTATGTGGGTACTGAGGGATTAAACCCTGGTCCTGAGATTTTGCAGGCAAGTGCATTAATATCTGAGCTATTTCTACTGATGAAGAAATATTTTTAAAAGAAAGTAAAAAAAAATACTGAGTGAAGAGAAAGAAAGAATTAGAATGGTTGTCAGTTAATAACAAGGTAAAAAGAAAACAGAAATAAAAGACAAGAGAGGAAAAGAAGGAAGAAAATGAAAGAAAACATATCCATTGCTTTACTCATTGCTGTGGTCAAACATCTGACAATTATCTACTTATGGAAGAAAGTATTTATTTCAGTTTATTGTCCCAGGGGTTATAATCCATTATGGTAGGGAGGATATGGCAGCAGGAGTGTGAAGCTTTCTGGTCATATAGCATCCACAATCAGGAAGAGAGAGGGAACAAAAAGTGGAGCCAAGCTACAAAACCTCTAGGCCCACTCACAGTGACTCACATCCTCCAGCAATGCTCTGCTTCTTAAAGGTTGAACAGTGTTCAAGCACATGATCCTATAGGGGAGAGTTCTCATTCAAACATGAAAGGATGGCTGAGGAAGAGCATGAGTAGGGAAGAGGAAAAAAATAAGAGTACAGAGATGGGAAGAAAATCAAGTCAGGAGGCAGAAAGAAGAGGGAAAAGAAAGAGAAAATAAAAGCAGGAAGGGAAGGAAAGTTGGACAAAATTAGACCAGAGAATTGAAAGAAAGAAATAAAGAAAGAAAAAGAGAGAGAGAGAGAGAGAGAGAAAGAAAGAAAGAAAGAAAGAAAGAAAGAAAGAAAGAAAGAAAGAAAGAAAGAAAGAAAGGAAGGAAGAAAGAAAGGTACTGATATGATTAGAAGGGTCTCATGATACCCATAGTAACTTAAGGGGGCAGATGTCACTGACTAACCCCAAACCTTAGGCTGTGGACTAATTTATAAAAAGAATGATCCTTGCTTTCTTGCTTTGGCTTGCCTTCCCATGAAGAGCTCTAGCCATTGGGCATGCAGACCTAGGGTCCTCAGAAAATTTTGATCATCATCCTTGAACAAATCCTTCATTCATATTCTCAGTCTCAGACTATGATCTATGATCATGGTTCATAATTTCATAATGAGATCTCTTTGCAAAGAAAGGCTCAGTAATTAGCTGCTGGTATACTTGTTCCATTCTTCCTCCCTGGGCTCTGTTACTATCCCCCACCCTAAAATACCCTAACTTCCCTCTTGGTTACAAACATTATTTAGCAGCAGGGGGACAGGAACTGACCATTGTAACTCCTATCTTGCAAAAAGTCTTAGACCTCTTATTCCCTCTCCCCTCAGGAGCTGCTTGACTGGACCAAGTCAAGAAATAACCTGGGAGAAATCATACACAATAGTGCAAATGAGGTTTATTTTTTAGGAAGGTAGGAGAAGACTCTCAAACTTGCTATACAGAACTGAGAAAGATACTGATGATGGCCTGATAAATGCCTCTAGAATGTCAACAATGGACGAGAGCCTAGAGATAAGGTCTCAGGGCAGAGATGAACAAAACTGAGGTCTAAAAAGGACAAGACCCTTAGTGTCCTAGGTCTCTCAATGTGAAGTAATTCAATCTTGAGTTTGTACCTTCAAAATCTCTCAAGAAAATTCTGAGATGAGATTAACAGCCTGCTATAGTGACTTCTAGCCTGGGTTCATGGTAACACAGATATTGCACACAGCTTGGTACCAAATAGGTGCTGAATCAATGATCCTTGAATAATTTCAATCTTCTGACCGCCCACTATGTGTCATGAGACTAAACTGTCCAGCTACTTTTTGAAACATGGTCCAAATTTCTCACAGACAAGCATTGCCCCTTCCTCTGGCCCTCCTATAACATGACTCTTTCTACTCACTGAGGCACAGGCCTCTCTCAAAAGATTGATGAATACTAACTAAGGAGGTTATGGAGATTTATTTGAACATTCCTTAGTCCTGTAGGGGCTAGCATGACTATTTTCAGGGTTTAAAGTTTTCTTTGTCTATTCTGAGGTCATCACTAGACAAAATGATAAAAGCCAGTTTTCACAGGAAACACTGGATCATTGCATCCCAGGAACAAGAAGGGAACAGAAGAAGCCCAAAAGATATTGACCTCCCCTCACAATCTGATGTCACTT
The DNA here is from genome assembly GCA_036365145.1 of Orientallactaga sibirica. Taxonomy (NCBI): domain Eukaryota; kingdom Metazoa; phylum Chordata; class Mammalia; order Rodentia; family Dipodidae; genus Orientallactaga; species Orientallactaga sibirica. The sequence goes on from JAEOAD010000034.1 coordinate 17,915,626, forward strand.
AAATCCAAAGAAGGGGCATGGGATTGTAGGACTCCAGGAAAGATATCCAACTCCTAAGAGAAAGACAGGCTGCAAATGGGCAAGATACAAACAGGAAGCCATTTCCACCAGGTAGGCTATAAATCCAGCCTTTATTACCTTTTATTATGTTGTTTCAACAGACTCTTAAAGACGGCACAACGGTCTGCTGATGGCTGCACTAAATCTCTTTCATTTTCTCCCCATATTACTTTCACTTCCTAGATTTTTTTTCCCTCTCTTCATGAGTCAAATTTTATTAGTCTTCTCTGGAGGATGATGGTAGAATTGGAAACATTGTTTATGATTGAGAAACAAGACCCAACAATCCCAAACCTCAAAACTGTGAGCTAACAATAAACATGCATGGGACCTACGTATGTATATATATTTTTTATTTCTGTGCGTTTAGCATATACATGCACATAAATATGCATAATACTACAGTTAAAGCATAAATCTAATTGTGACAAAATGGGGACTGGGGTGTGTATAACAGAGATGAACGTAAGAACAATTTACTGCAAAATGTCAAGTGCTGAAGTAAAATCAAAATAAACTAAGTATCAAAATTTTTTAAAATACCACTTATGGAACAGAATTCTATTAAGTTCTCAATACTATGAGGGTAAAGTAGAGCAGAGGCAAAAGAGTAAGAGAAAAGGAATGGGATGATGGAGTGTGGGAGAGGAGGAAGAGAAGCAATGAGTGGAAAGTGGAGAGGAGAGAAAGAAGTTGCTTTTAAACTCAGATTCAGGAGAGAGACTGCATGGATTCAAATGCAAACTATACCATTAACTATTGTGTGGCTTTTAGAAAATGACTTAATCACTTTGCCTCTGTTTACTTCTTTGTTAAAAATGTCAGAGGTAGTCTTCAGAGCTGTGGGGCTTACATGAGTTCATTCAAGTAATGCACAAACAGGAACGTTTGAATACAATTTGCAGTTATTTCTGTGATTTTAGAGAAATGACATGTGATGGGCACAGACACCTAAGAGGAGCTCATGAGTGGTAAGCCCCATCCAGAAGATAAAGTCCCCTAACTCTTACCCATAAAGTCCATCAACCTAGACAGTGCATTTCAAGGAAATGGAATTTTTATCTCCTATTGTCAAGGTGAATGTTTGATGTCATCATTAACAAGTATTTGTTTTTCATTTGTATTCTTTATGTTTCAATATCTTGTTCAGTTAGAATACCCCATCAAATCAGTGCCCAGAACTTGTAAATTCACCAGATAGGAAGTTTTTCTTCTGTTTAATGAGGAAACCAATTCTTCAACCCTTGTTAGAATTGCCAAACAGGGTTTCCTGCTGGGCAGCTTCATTTCCTTGGCAGCTCCTACTGAGAGGCACCAGTACCATTCACAGAACAGGAGCCTAGACGACAGCCAGCTAAATGAAAAATACTAACTTGGATGCAGAAATTTGTCACTGCCTCCTAGAAAATAGGAATTTTTTTCTTCAAAATAATTTTGAAGAGGTAGGCAAATTCATTTCATGTATATGTTATTCAAAAATATTTGCATTAAAATATGAAACTTAAGAGACCCTACAAGGGCAATTGATTGATGCAATTCCTAATAAGAGTGAAGAAAGAAGGATTCTGAGTCCTTTTCCTGTATCAGTGGGAAATGTAATCTATTAGTAATGTCTGTGATGAGCAAAGAGAGTGGCAATGTTAGGTCTATTCATGATCTAGTTCAATTCCTTAATGTAATAGGTATTTAAATGCCCCAAATGGCAAAAGAGGGATTTAAACTATGTTCATTTTTAATTCCATCTTAGTACATAAAGATTTACTGAGATAGGAGAAGCTGAATATAAATAAGAATGATTTGTGTATTTTTGGCAAGCAATTGAATATGGCTAAACAGATTTTATGAACTCTTGAATAATGACATTTTTTGAATAGTTTAAATGCTCTTTTCCTTATTCCCCCTGGTAACTTGCTTTTAATCTTTGCTGCTTAGAAAACCTATTAAAAATAGCTAGTACTTATAATTAAAATCTTTACTGATTCTAAAATATTAAAGTATATGAATAAATTATAATTTACCAGGACTCCATAAATAAGTAATACAAACAACAAAACAAGTGCATGTGGGGGCTGGAGAGATGGCTCAGCAGTTAATGCACTAGTCTGCAAAGCCTAACAACACAGATGCACAAAGTGGCACATGCATCTGGAATTCATTTGCTGGAAGCCCTGGCATGCCCATTCTCCTCCCAACTCCTTTCAAATAAATGAACAAAATATTCTGAAAACTAAATATGTGATTATTGTGATCAGTTTTCTAAGAATTTTACCTTGAAAAGAAGCTGTTTATTTGTTTCTTTTCTGTTTTCAGATGGTTCATTAATTTTTTGTGACTTTTTGTTGTCCTAACCAAAACCCTAAGGATACCACTCACCTATGCTTCACCATTTGGGTTTTTAAAGCACACTCTTCCTTACTGAATCAATATTTATACCATATTCACTCACCCTTTACACTACAGTATACAAAATTATTTTGCAAGTGCCACGAATGAGAGGCATCAAAAATTAACTTAATTAAATACAATCCCAGGGACCATTGTGGAAGAGGTGGCAGAAAGCATGTAAGAGCCAAAGCATGGGGAGGAGTCTTTGGAATGCTGAATCTCAGACAGAAGAAGGTAGCTGATGAACTCATGATCTCACAGCGGCTTATGCTAACTATGCAAAGCATGCATAGTATTAGGACAAAAAGAATAGACATCAAAATAGAAGAGGGACTAGTGCAAAAGAAGAAGGGGTTCAGTGAAAGGGGCATATGGAAATTGGGGCCAGAGGGTGGTACAAAGGGATTATGATAAAGGTAGATTATGTATATGTATGGCTCTCAGTAAAAAGTTTAAAATTTGGAGAGATAGCATAAATGTTAAGGTGCTTGCCTGCTAAGCCTAAGAATACAAGGTCGAATTTCCAGGTCTCACGTAGTGAGACGCACAGTAACACAAGTGTGTAATGTGCCACAAGGGGGCTCACACCACTGGAGTTCCATCACTGTGCCTGAAAGGCCCTGGCATGCCCATTCTCTCTGTGTCTCTGCCTCTTTCTTTCTCTAAAAATAAAATGATTGTTTTTTAAAGATTAAAATCATAAAAATTTTCTCTATCTCCTCCCTCCCACGCCTTCCTTCCACACATATCTCTCCACACATACACACACATCTTGAGAAGGAAATTAATGTTTTAACAAACCAGTAGTAACAATTTGATCTAAAATCTCAGTGTCTTAAACCTCTCCCATCAACCCTACATCCTTGAACAATAAATAGGCATAAGCCAAGTTGCAAATTATTAAATACTCTGAAAAGAACAAGATTCTAAAATGAACAAATTAAAAAGGTAATTTCCAAAAGTAAAATCATAGAAGATTCATGGGTATCAGGGACTGGGTTTGACTCTCAAAATTTGATTTAAAAAATAACATGAAAGAGAAGGAAAGACAGGGATAAAAAACCTCAGTACAGTGTCATAAAATGGTATGGAATCCTCATCTTGAAATTTCCTGGAGGAAGAGTTTATACAGTTCCATAGAGTTAAACAAATGCACAGAATTGAAAGACTACCTCTGACTCCTTAGGTTTTTGAGGTGTAATCTCCATCACTGACATTAAATTACCATAAGTGATTTACTGTGGCCAACTGAACTCACTCAAAGCTATCCCCATGGCTGTCAGTGACAGGCTCATGCCAGAATATATTCTGTGCAATTTTCTAGGCGTGAAGTTTCAAGCACATAATTTTATTTCCTTTTCTTTTTTTTCTTTCTGATTTTTTACTCTAAATCTGTCTATGAAGAATAAAGGTATCCCTGTCCCAGGGATGGCAAATGCCCATCATAATCTTTACAGAGGACATGGTATAGCATGTGTTCTGTTCACCAGTCTTCCTCTTTTCTGTCAAAAGCATATATCTGATGCAAGAGAATGTAGAGAGATGGGGAGAATGCTGATTGTAATAGATCCTATTTCGTAGAACACAACTTTATTCCTATGGACTCAATGGGTAGGGTAAGAAAAAATGGAAGCTTAGAATATTAAACATTTACATCTTTACCTATGTCTATACCTGTGTGTGTCTGTATTTTCATACGTATGTGTACATACATTTATTTTTTCATATACAAGTAAAGAATCAATGTACTGTCTCAAAATACTTTCACAACAAAGATCTTTGTAGGACAGATAAGAAATAATATCATTAAAATATTCAATTTCATTATCTATGGATATTTCTTTTTTTTAAATAAATATATATTTTTTATTTATATTATTCTGATTTTACATTCATAGTATTGGTTCCATTGTCCTCCTCCCCGTCCTCCCACTTTCAAAGGGACCCTCATCAATGGGGAATGTGGGTCATGCACTGATTTTACTCAAGAGTTCTGGTGGATAGGCCCCAGTCTCTGTGCATAGTGCCCCAACTTGTGACTCTGACAATCTTTCCGCCCCCTCTTCCACGAGTTTCCCTGAGCCACATTGGGGTCATTTTAGTTCTGCTTCCTTGATGAGGTTTTGGGAGCCTCTGTGTCTCTGGATATCTGGCTTAGTTGGAGTTGGATGTTCTCTGTGTTTATCTCCTTCAGCCTTTTTCTGGTGTTGTGATCGCCTTGAGCGCTGTATTCTTGCCCTTCCCCTGCATTGTTCTATGGTTTCAGCTGGTGAGGTGTGGTTAGCTGATCCTTCCTTCAGGTTCGTTGTTCACCTGAAAAGAGATAAGCAAATTCTCCAACGGAGAGAGAAGTTAGTACTAGATAGAAGGGATAACCATATATGTTTTGGAGGGAACTTTATATGCATTGGCTCTCTTCTAGCCCACATTTGGTGGCCTCTAGATCTTGGAGACTGAGCTCATTTTTTGTACATGGCTTTGACTTATTTCCCAGTTCCAGCAATGAGTTCCATTCCACTGAATGGATTTATTAGCCAAATCAAGAGCAGTTGGTTACCCACCATGGCTGTTTGCCACTACTGCACTTGTCCATCACTAGATGAATGGATAACAAAGATGTGGTATATCTATACTATGGAATTCTACGTAGCAGTAAGGAAAGATGAAATAAGGAAATTTGAAAAAAAATGGTCAAACATGGAACAGATCATCCTCAGTGAGCTCACCCAAGCACAAAAAGATAATCGTTGCATGGTCTCTTTTCTTTTCTTTTCATTTTTTTTCTTTTTTTCTTTTTTTACATCATGTTTATATTTTATTTGCAGAGAAATATAGAGAGTATGCCCACGCCAGGGGTCTCCAGCCACTGCAAATGAACTCCAGACATATACACCGCTCTGTGCATCTAGCTTATTTGGGTACTGGAGAATTGAACTCGGTTCATTAGGCTTGGCAGGCAAGCGCCTTAAACACTACGCCATCTCTCCAGCCCACTGATCACTTATTTAATAGATGGTAGATAGAAGATAGATAGATAGATGATAGATAGAGATAGATAGATAGATAGATAGATAGATAGATAGATAAAGATAGAGAGGAAGGGAGAGGGAGAGACATTGAGAGAGAGAGAGAATGGGTGCACCAGGGCCTCCAGCCTCTGCAAAAGAACTTCAGATGCCACTTTGTATATCTGCCTGACATGGGTCCTGGGGAACTGAGCTCGAGTCGTTAGGCTTGGCAGGCAAGCACCTTAACTGCTAAGCCATCCATCCAGCCCATTGCATTCAAAAACATCACATGAGAAGCTCAAGGATCTCGGGTCATCCCACTCTTGGTCTCCAATGCCCCATTGGCTCTCTGGATTGCCTCCTTCCTCCTGTGCTTCACCCACCCTGGGGCGCTGGTCACTGGTGGGTACAGACAGGACTCTCTCGCCAAGCCCCGGGCTGGGAGCGCTCGCAGGAGGCAAGCGTGGTGGTGCGGCGGCGAGTGCCAGAGCGCTAGCCGGCCTCCCACGCCAGGGCCGCCTCCCACAACCCCTCAGTTCCTCCTCCAGTTGGTACTTGCTGAGCGGAGTGCTGCGACGCCCACCGCCGGGCTTCCGCAGGTCACACTCCTCTATGGATATTTCTAAAGACTGAAACAGTAGTTTCTATTATTTTAAGCAGTCATGCCAGTGTAAATCTCACATACTTTTTAATGTTATATAGTTTAATAAATCACAAATTTGAATAGTATGTATGCAGACATATTTCAATTATCAAGCTGTGTTGTACATATTGAGAAATTAATTATTGTTCTTTGAACACAAATGTTCAATCAGATATTAAAATAAAATTTTAGCCACTCACATTTTGACCTGGCATTACTCATTAACAATGTAATTTGAAGGGCCTATCAAGTATGTTCAGAGCTAAAACTAAAATTAATCATATAAAATAAGTATGGATTATTCTAACGTGCCTGGGAAGGAGCAAGCCAGAGGAAGGTTAATGGCGACTAGCTGATCAACTCAGATTCTACTTTTCACACCCAGGTTTCAAGCCTCCCAACCCCCAAAAAAGTATATGAAGAAGGGGTGAAGCAGAGGGAAACTAAATACCAGCTCCAAGCCCAAAGAGAAGTCTGGAGCTGATCTCACTCCAAAAGGCCAGACAGAGAATAGGACTGGAAGAACAGAGTTCAGTTTGGAAACCAGTAAAGCCAGACTTCCCAAGGTCTTACCAGCATTTGCCAGGAGGTGGCACACACACAGAAGATCCTGCATAGGCCCCACCCCAGTGGATAGTCTTCAATCCCCGCCCACCATGAGCACTTTAGACCAGGCCACCCAATACAGCATATACAAGGGCTGCTATTGCTGCATCCTCACTGAGACAAATTATCTCTATATGGGCTGACACCTATGCAAAGCAAATAACACATGACACCAAGCAAAGGAATACCAAGATTACCTAGTCCCCATATGAAAGCTAAGACAAAGAATCCTGAAATGAAACCTTGAGAGTACCAAAAGCTGTAAGAGAAAATCAGCTTGCTACCTACAGAGTTAGGGTCATCAGAAGGAGGTAGAGGAGGAGGCATAGGATGAAGAGAAGGAGAAGAAGATGGAGAAGGCAAAAGAATAGAAAGAAAAAAAAAACAGTGTCTGGTTTGAGATTGAGTCCCTAAAGCATAACAGAGAACAAAACATGATGTCTGGGAGAAAAAGTTCAGCAGGAGAAATTCTTATTAAAAATTGCCACTATGTCGTTGGAGAGATGGCTTAGGAGTTAAGGCACATGCCTGCGAAGCCAAAGGATCTTGGTTTGACTCTCCATGTCCCACATACAAGGGAGTTCAATTGCAGTGGCTAGAAGCCCTGGTGTGCCCATTCTCACTCTCCCTCACTCTCTTTCTCTCTCTCTGTCTCAAATAAATAAATAAATAAATAAATAAATAAATAAATAAATAAAATCTTTAAAAAATGCCACTATGGGTGCAATAAGGACTGTGAATTAGAGCAGGGAACAGAAAAGAAAGTCCTCTTAGAAGAGCCCACTGCCGCTTCCAGAGTCCATGCAAGGGTTCAAGTGGGATTAGTAGGTAAAACAATAAGTTTAATGGCATCTGGAGCAGGTTGTCGCATCTTGGAATAACCAACAAGCTACTTGGACTCAGAGATCTTCCCTAGACTTAGCAACTGGGTTTCAAAAGGGTATTGATCTCCGTGGTACCTACTAAGTGACCTGTGCCAGGTCCTAGCTTAAAATCTTCCAGTTTATTTTCTCAAAGTGTTGCCCTCCCAGTATTGTTTTAAAGTACAAATTTCCTGAGGAATTAAAGCTCTGAAAAGTTTTTGAGAATGCTGAGTACATCAGTTCTCTCTTGACAGAGGCAGGTAACAAGGTTCCTTGGTTACAAGGCTAAACTAACATTCTGCTGTGACCCTGGTTACCCTCTAACCCAGGTCAAGACAGGAGTGAGCTGTGACTGACACTTCTTACCCCACACATGGCCTCTGGTGACTGGGGGTTGACACCTCACCAGCCCTCCTCCCAGGGTGCCCCATCATCTCTCCTGTGAAATTGACAGCTTTTTGGCATTGCTGACAAATGACTCATTGCCAGACACATAAAATGACTTCAATCTTCTCTTTTAGAAGTCTCACAGATTACCTCCTCCGCCCCTGCTATCCTGACAACTTCACCCTAACAGTGCTTTATGTTAAAAATCAGACTGATTATGCCAGAAAGAGAGAGGGTTAGCACAATTAGAGTTCAGTTTTCATCACAGATACGTACAGATGACCTGTTTAGGTCAATGTTCCTAGGGGCCTGCAGTCTGCCTACCTAGAGCTACTGGACCAGTTGTTTCCTCTACTCTTTCAGGACCCACTGTCCTCCTCACAGAACCTGTGATGTTCTGTCTTCCCCGAGGAAGGGGGCAGCTCTTCTGCAGTCCCCTACTTTGTGATGTGGGGTACCAACCTGACTTGTCAGTCAAGTCAGAAGCCAAGGTACCAGTTCATGTTCATTTCCCTCTTTCACCTCCTCAGCCAATCTGTCACTAAGATGCTTTTCTTCCTTTGCTTTAGCATCAGTAGTTTGCTGTGCCTCTGAATCACACTACCATCACTTTATTCTACAATATTCCGTCTCTATATCTCTGGCTCTATGCATAACCCTTCCAGCAGAAAAGCCCCAAAGTAACTACTCTTTTTTTGTTGTTGCTCTTTGTTTGTTTTTGTTTTACGAGCTAGGGTCTCACTCTGGCCCAGAGTAACCTGGAATTCACTATGTAGTCTCAGGGTAGCCTCGAAGTCATGACGAACCTCCTGAGTGCTGGGATTAAAGGCATGTGGCACTACACCCTGTCCAATGTAACTATTCTTTTTTATTATATATATGTTTTTATTTATATTAATCTGATTCTACATTCATAGTATTGGTTCCATTGTCCTCCTCCTTGTCCTCCCTCTTCCAAAGGGACCCTCATCAATGGGGAATGTGGGTCATGCATTGTGGGGGTTGTCAAGAGTTCTGGGGGGCAGGCCCCAGTCTGTGTGCATAATGCTCCAACTTGTGACTCTAACATTCTTTCTGCCCCCTCTTCCGTGCGTTTCCCTGAGCCACACTGGGGTCATTTTAGTTCTACTTCAGTGATGAGGTTTTGGGAGCCTCTGTGTCTCTGGATATCTGGCTTAGTTGGAGTTGGAAGTTCTCTGTGTTTATCTCCTTCAGCCTTTTTCTGGTGTGATCGCCATGAACGCTGAACTCTTGCCCTTCCCCTGCGTTGTAACTATTCTTAAACACAGAACATCTGAAACAACTGCTCTTAACTTTAACTTCGGTATAGTCTTCTGGTTGGATTCAAAGTGCTCTCTAAATGCCTCTCTTGTCTCTTAACTCTGGACCACCTTCACTAGTGTGCCTACTATACCATGCTCCAAAGCTCCTCGCCTCTTTGCTCATTCTTGCCTAGAATGACTAATTTCCCTTAATTCCTCTGTTTCATGTATATGTGTGTGGTGTGTGTATTGCGTATATATGTGTGTGGCCACATGTGTAAGCATGCAATGGATGGAAGCCACAGGTTAATATCAGGTGCTTTCCTCCTGGGCTGTCTGCTTTGGCTTTTATCGGAACCTCTCATTGAACGTGGAGCTCCCAGATTTAGCTAATTTAGCTAGTCCACATTCCAAGGTATACTCATGTCTGTACTTCTCCAGTGCTGGAATTTCAGGTGGGAGCTGCTGCCCATAGCCTGTACCTGAGGATCCAAACAGGCTCTCACACTTGCCTGGTGCTTTACCAAATGAGTCACTTCCCTAGCCCCTGCTTTTCTTCTGTTTCTTTATTCTACACTAGCAGTTACCTGCTTGTTGCTTGGACAAGACCCCTAAACAGAAACAGCTTATGGAAGGAAAGGATTTATTTTGAATTAGAGTTTCTAAAGAAAATTTCATCATGTCAGGGAAATCATGACATGAATAGAAAACTTGGTGTCACCTTTTATTACACCAACAAGGAAGAAACAGCAGTAGTGAGCTAGATAGCTCTGGCAAAGGGAGAGTATTTTAAAATCCCAAGGACTGTCCCAGTGACACATCTTCTCCAGTAAGGCCCTAACTACCAGAGACTCCACCAACTGATAATTTAGTATGAGATATAATTATAAAAATATGAGATTATTGGGGATACTCCATGCTCAAATTACACCCACCAATACCATCTCATTCTTTAGGGATCATTTATGACATGCCATTTTCCAAAAGATTAAATAAATGCCCTTTCTAAGACACAAAGACTGTGCACCCTCCCTGTGCCTTGCCATAAATTCATTAACATATTGGTTCTTTCACTTGTCTTCTGTCACAATAAAGTATGAGTAGAGCCTTATGTGACTGTATACTCTGAGACATACTCAGAAAATAGCAAGGATCAATACAATCCATCTTTCTGTCCAAAGGCAGGATTTCTTTTATCAGTAAATACATAGGATACATCATGAGTTTCCCCATACAAAGCCATATCACTCCATTATCCTATTGGTAGGTGTGTGGGGGAGCATGTGTATGGGTAGGTGTGCAGGTATGTGAAGGCTAGAAGTCAACTTCAGATGTCTCACTTGATCACTTTCCACCTTATTCTTTGAGATAGGAGATATCGTTGAACTTAGAGCTCACTAATTACATTAGACTATCCATCAAGTGAGCCCCAGGGATTCCCTGTCTTCACCTGCCCAGTGCGGTGATTACAGGTACATACCACCATGTCTGCCATTTTACACAGGCTCTGGATTTCCAAACTCAGGCCCTCATGCTTGTGCAGCGAGCACTCATTACTGAGCCATCTTCTCAGCCTCACCCCATTGAATCTCTATAACAGACTTCTATGGAGTGTTAACTAATTTTAAAACTAATTTTATGGATAATTAACTAATTTTTGGATAAGAAAACTTGTCCTCAGGGAGGCTGAGTGACTTGCTTGTTTTATGTAGCTACTAGAAGGCTTTAACATCAGTAATTGCTGGGTGATCCTACCTGGACTCAGTATTAAGTGGTTACAGTTATGGGCCTAGACCATGAGGAATGGGATGTTAAACCGAAGGGAGTGGGAAGGTTATTCTGAGAAACACTAGAAATGTGTCACTCAACATTAGCATCAATAGGAACATAGGCAGAACTTGGAGGAAGGGGACAGGAAAGAAAAGTCTAGCCCCAGGGTTTTTCTGTCAGTCACTAGCTGTGTGATTTGAGCCAGTTGCCTAAATTGGTTTTCTGGTGTATGCAATGAGAACAATAAAAATGCCAAGTCCTTTCTGTTATAATGAAGACAGAGAGAAAAATGGATATAGATATGTAGATATAGATGTAAATATAGTCCCCAAAATATACTTGGACAAAATGTGAGGGCTCAGATTATGGTTGTTATTTCTTCTACTGCTTTCCTAGTTGGCAACTGGCATTGAAGAGACTGCTTCAAAATTTAGACTAGTCAAGCAACAATTTATTTCATTCTCAGAAGAGATAAGCAAGAGGTAGATTTCTGACACTAATTAAAGCATACACTTCCAAGATGACCTCTTCACTTACTCATCTAGTGCCTAGAATCAGATGTCAATTGTGCCAAGAATGGATACTCCTTGTCAGCTGGGCGCCTAGGGCCCAGTCACTAAGCAGAGTGATGGCTTTACAGGGTGTGGGTACTTCCCCATTATGACTTGTTTCCCAGAGGTGAAAAAGTACTATGAAAAAGTCAAAAGCTTTTTTTTTTTAAATAATATAGTCTCAGAAGATGCAGAGAGTAACTTGTGATACATTTAGTCAAAAAAGTCACAAAGTCAAAATCAAAAGGAGGCAATTAGAGTCCATCTTTCAGTGGTGCCCATGGAAGAACTTGTAGCCATCTTTACATCATACTCCTAGTGATTCTGGGGTTAGCGTCATGACACTGAGGCAGATTGGCAGTAATCAGAGAAGGAGCAGGAAAGGGGATGACTGAGAGACCAGCTACTGAGAAACTGCCACACTGATGTGGTGGAATAGGAAGAGCCACTTCTCATCTCTCCACAGCACTCTGAAAAGCCAGTGAGAAGTAAGCAACGGGAATTTTTCATCCCCAGGGGTGCATATATAAAGTGGGGCATCAGGAACTGCCCTTTGAAAAGGTGCTGAGGATGCAGGTGCACCTCTGGGACTTCTTTTCTCACTCACCTGAAATGGAGCTCTGACTTCTCCTATCTTTTTTGTCTCTTACCTGATAGAGGTCACCGGAGTCATTTTTATAAACTGTCAAGTTAAGAGCATGAAAGGTCTCTGCTATCTTGGCCATCACAAGCCAGCATTACTCATGGGGAACAAGGGAGGAGGCCGAAAGACGGCTCAGCAAAGCAGGTGCTGTACATAAAAAGACAATTTCTAATACAATGCTATTCACATTGCTTTCCTTACTCACTGAGCTCATTCTTTTAACCACGTTGTGTGTGTGTGTGTGTGTGTGTGTGTCAGCACAAGATATGCATGGCCTCTTTTCATAGTTCACTGGTCTGTTTAAAGAAAAAAAAATAATACATTACTGTGGGGCTGACCTCTTCTTACCTGATAATCCCCTCAATGTCCCTATTATAATCTGATAAACTCAGAAAGGGCTAAATAATTTAATGGTTTCTCCTGCTCTTCAGTACTCTTCCTGACACCAACAACATAGACAAAGTTAACTATACAAAAAAATCATTCACAAACATTCTTTCAAACACTTGCACACATGTATCTCATTTTCAAATATGTCCCATTTGAATGAAAGTTTGAGACTCTCAATTTTCAAAAATGTACATGGACTCTCTAATCATGTAATTCATAGACACATAAAAAAACATATATAGACAAGTAGAATGCCCTATCTCTTTAAAAGTACAGTTATACAACCATTCTGTGCAAATATGCATACTTTCCAGTATGCAGAGATTCCCTTACTTGCTAAATATATATTTTCAAATCGTTAAGCCATCCTTCCCATACTGACAGCACATAGCCATCCCCACATAGAGAACCTAACAAACTCTGAGACTACCAGCATGCAAAACAGAAGTGCAAAAAAAAAAAGCACAAAGTAAAGGAAAAGGAAAATAGGTTTGTAGACCCCCTTGAAATTACTAAAGTTAACAGCACTTCCAGGGGCCTCTAGACACACCTCACAAGCACACAACATGCCTAAATTTGAATGAAATCTAACCCAGACATACACATACACACATGTACAAATTGTTGTGGTTCAGATTACTCTCAATTGAAATAATCTCTCTTGAAGAGAGAAAGGAGCCTCAGGAAGTCAAGGAAACCTAAAACTTAAAGGTTATATAACCACTCCCCAGGGTTATATTAGTTAGAAACTGAAACATTCCTTCTGGGGGAGATGGCAGGAAGGAAGTGCCAAAGACTCAGGAAATCTACAAGTCTGGGACAGGGATGCCAGACCTGCCAAATATCTGCAAAGGAGACTCTGATTGAACTGTCCGCAACTGGTGTGGTGCAGTGAGCACAAGACAGTACAGGTCCCACTGCAGAAGAAACCAATGGACCCATGGTCGGGAATTAAGCTCCAGTCTTAACCTCTGTGAATTAACTAATTTATAGGGGGACCGTGGAAAACTCTTGTCACCTTCCAGCCTTTGTCTGTCTCTCTGTAAAACCAGAGGTCAGGACTTGACAGTCTTCTTTTTATGATTCCTAAAGCTGTAATTCAGAGTGTGTGGATGATTCTGAGCCAGAAACCTCTAGCAGGTAACAACTCTTCCTTTGACTAAATAAGGACACTGGATTCTTTTATGTAAGTGCTATAGGAAAATGTATGCAAAATTTAGAATTAAAAAATGAAGAACAAAACACAGTTTGAGTCCTTGATCTGCTTGGAATTAATTTAAATGAATCCACAATTGTTAATTATTAGCATAGCATCTTACTTGCACAAGTGTTGTGTAGTGTATGGGATCATAGACTCATGTGGAATGATCTCTCAGCAGTTTGGAATGAATGATGCATCAACAGAGAATATGCTTGTACATTTTAAGTTAATTGATATAAGCTACACTTAAAAATTTTTAACCTTCAAGTAATTTTGCTTCATATCCCATTTCATACCCCGGCTAACACCCATCTCAACTTTAGAGAAACACACAGTAAAACCAAAAGTTATTTGCCAGGTTGTCCATGTGTTGGCACTGGGTCTCTGTTTCTCATAAGAGTGGGAAAGGCTGAGCGACCCATAACCCTCCTTGAGGTTGGCCAGTATTGCACAGTGCGGATACTTAATTTCATTTATTTTATTCATCTAGCCTTGGGTACTTCAGCTCGTTGGGTTCCAGCCGCGAATAATTGGTAGAGCTCCCACTGGTTCCTGATTAGCTGCTTTTGATTAGGGCTAATGACTTCATTCGGCCCCTAATTCAGGGGGATGAGTTGCAAAACTGCCAGCAAACTGCTCAAACAAAATTACATTTTCCCAAGCCCTGAAGACATCACTTAAACTCTGCACACTCAACATTCTCACTCCCTTGTTCCTCTTCCTCATTGCCTCAGGACCAACCTGCACAGAAGCAAGATAGAAAGGAAACCTGTGACCCAACTCCTGGGAGCTCCAGCAGCTGTCACATGAAAAATACCCAGAAGCTGATAGTCTGGCTCCAAGAGAGAGCCCTCCCCCACAGCCCTAGCTGCTAAACAACACCCGAGGAAAGGCTCTGGGTGTAGAACCTCCAGGGACTCCTTCCATGCTTGTAGCTCACATTCCTGGAAATCTTCAACTAGTGACCTACGGCAAAGGTCATAACACTTGAAAACATGGATTACTGCTGAGGTCCACATTTTGTCCTCTCAGGTCACAGACACTGAAATAGCACATGCCAGAATCATATTAAAAGAGATATACCATCTTTGCCTAAGGATTCAAATCCTGTTGGAATGAATGTCTAATGCACACATAGATCCCCAAGCTTCAGAGGTCCACCTTATTTGGTTCAACATTTCATTGTATAGATTTATTCATTTCTAGAACATAATTAACTTGGCATTTATTTAATAATTACCAAATGATTAAATATGCATCAAATGCTAGAGGGATCCAAATAAATACAGAACAGTCTTTCCATTGACCAGTGAGCCTACTTTCAGTGGAAAAACCAAACCTTTTGACTAATAGGTACACACACTGTAATGTCTGTAATATGCTATATGAAATGAAAATTTATATATGTGTATAGATATGTATGCATATATGTGTATATTATATATGCATGTATTTATGTATATAATTGTGTATATATTTGTGTTTATACATATATATGGAAATGCTAAAGTATAAACTATTTTACACTGTTAAAGTATTTCCATCCATAGTAAACCAATGTTAGCAGTCACTATGTCACCCTCCAAATATTTCATATTCATATTGTGGCATTACCTTCTCATTATTGGACAACTACCTGACCAGAAGCAGCTTATGGGAGGAAAGGGTTTATTTCAGGCTTACAGATTTCAGGGGAAGCATCGTCATGGTGGAAGAAGCTGGCTCACTTCATCATACATACATAGCACAAAGCCAGCAAGCATGGACTAACACTGAACATCTTAAGGCTGGACCCACATTTCCTGTGTAGAGACATACCTTCTCCAGCAGAAGCCTAGCAGTGCAGTAAGCAGAGCTTGATGGGTAATGCTGTTGAAAGTTTGAACATGTTGAATGTAGAGAGGATTGTGGAATGTGAAGTTTTGGATTATGAACTTTCAAAGGGACAGAAGAAAATTATTTTGGAACTGGGATACTGGTTGAAAAGTTTGCTTCATTACAAGTATGGTTTTAGGTTTAAGCTACAATTATTGAGATTATCATTAAAAGTAGGGCAACTAAAACCATACTTGTAATTTTAAACTTGCTTGGATTTTTCCTGTGATAAATTGTGCATTGGTCATATTGTTCTGTTCTAAATCTTCTGCCAAGAACACCAGTCCATTACTTTTAAATTCAATCTTGCTCAGATTTTCAATATGAGGGCAGAAGAATGAAATGAGCTTTTTTTTTTTTTTGAAAGTTAGTAATCCAAGCCTTCACACTCCACAATATTCTCTACATTGAGCATGTTCAAACTCTTAACAGCATAACCCATCAAGCTCTGCATACTGCACTGCAAGGCTTCTCTAGTCTAAAGTACCAAATCCTTCCACATTCTTGCCACAAACATATTCCATATTCTGAAATACTAAAACCCAGATTCATAGCAGCAATTACCCATTTTCTTGTTGCAATCACCTTCTTGTGGCTGGGACAAACACCCACCCAGAAAGAGCATATAGAAGTAAAGAGTTTAGCTCATGCTTACAGATTACATGGGAAACTTCACAATAACAGAAGCTGGCTTATTTCATCATTTACCTATAGCAGAGAGACTACTGCCAGAAAATACTAGGATGAACAGCCAGAGCTCAAACTAGCTCTGTACTCACCTTCTAGGGCTGGACCCAGATATGTTTCCAGTGACACACCACTCCATTAGGGATCTACCCAATGAAGACTAAGTAGGAAGTTTAATTAAAAAAAAAAAAAAAACACCTAAGGCTATGGGGGAAATACATTTACATTCAAACTACCATAGGTGGCCTTGCTATAAATAAGCTAACTTTGTCAAATATATTGTGCTATGACCCTATCCTTGTCTCCCTAAGTAGCATTATTTGCAATGATAACTGCCATATGTTGAACATTGGCCAAATGCTAGGAACTTTGCTAAGAATTTTACATACATTATTTTATTCACTCCCCAAAACTATCCTGAAAGGAACCCATTATACACTCCATGTAAAAGATAAATCTCAAATCTGAGAAGCCATTTACATTGCCTGCTGGCATGCTGAAAATTAAGGCAAATGACAATTTGTAAGAATTCTCGATATCTCAAGGCCTGGATCCTAGTCCTTTCACTTTATTTACTTCTATTGCTATACCTGCTTTGAGTTCTGCTTTAAGTCAGTAAAAGGGTATTTGTTCAATAATGAAAGAAACAATGATGAGGAATTATGTCTGCTGCATACTAATTTGTAGCCAAGAAAATATGAGGCAGTTTTCAGAAATATTTTCAGTGAAACTGAAAACTAAAAATACAAAACCAGAAAGATCCAGAGCAAAGTAAAAATGAGTAGAACTGAGATACACAGTGTCTGGCATTAAAAGCTATCACAGCCAGACAGCCAAGTGAGCTTTGAGAATTTTTTTCTGATGAAGCAAAAAAAGAAAATTCAATGCTTGGTGACCACTATTTATATAAAAACTATAATGATTCTTCAGAGAAGCAAAAGCATGACATATCATAAAAGATGACAGTAGCTTCAATAGGGAAGCTTTAAGAAATGACTCTGTGCCAGTCACAGAGCTGGGAACAAGTGACATGCAGGGAACTAAACAGTGTGGTCTCAACTCTCAGTATGCACCATTTGAAGGGAAGGCAGCATGCAAACAATACATTGTATAGAAATTTCAACTATACCAAGGCACATTAAAACATGGTTGCCTAACCCAGCCTAGTAAGAACAGAGGCAATTTCTTGGTTGGTTAAAGTGATATCCAGCCACTAGCAGAAATATTGCATATGAATATCATTTAATAGTACAAATGAATATTATTTATGGGTAAGGACTTGAGATATGGGGTAAGGGCAATGAATCTGGCAGAAAAAGGGCAACAAGAAGAAGGTGTGTAAGATACTATCATGTGTACAACTAATAGAAATACAATTAATCTGCAACACACAGCAAGAGATAGAATAAGAGAGGAAATTAATGCATGCATGGACTTTCCTGGTGATAGTGCATACCTGCTAGTGAGAATCCACTGAATGTATCTTGCAGTTAGGGTAACAGCTTAAACTCAGCCATATTAGGAATATTTATACTAAGAGAATTGTCAAGCACTAGTTATGCAGGACCTTCATTTCCTCCACCATTATTTCCTAGCTCAACACTGCACATGACTGTATTTCAGGTTGGTTCATTTGACTGGAAAGGACATTGCAAGGATACTCCATTGGAACTTTGATCATAGGTTTCTTGGGAGAAATGATGTTTGCACTTATGGTAACAGTGATTTAACATCCATTATGGTGGTTTAGAGACTAGATTCAGAATTAGTTAGCAGCCAATAAGTAGTAGTAAAAGCAGAAACGATAAACCTGACACAGGTAAGGTGGAGAGTAGGATCTGATTAGGCATTTGAAAATAGCAGTAGCATATCAAAATATGTTAGTATTAGGTGGCTGTGATGATTCACGTCTATTGTCAACTTGACAGAATGTAGAATCAGCTAGGAGACAGGTCACTGGGCATATCTGTGAGGGATTTACTCTATTAGGTCAATTGACTTGTGGTTTAAATGCATATCTTACATATGTGTGTTCATGCTTTTGAACACTTGGTCCATAGCTGGTGGAACTGTTTGGGAAGGTTGTGCTTAGAAGGTGGAAACTTACAAAGTACATCAGTGGAAGTTGGTCTTGAAGTTTTATAGTTAGGACCCACTTCCTGTTCTTCGTATGTATGCATGTATGTATGTATGTATGTATGTATATGTATGTATGTATGTATGCATGCATCTATCTGTCTATCAATCACCTATCATCTATCTATCTCTCCCTCCTTCTCACTCCCTGACTGTGAATGCAATGTGGCTGGCCAGATTCCAGCTCTGGACTCCATACCTTGAGTGCCAGAATGGACTGTACTCTCTGGAACAGTAAGCTGAAATAAACCCTTTCTTCTTTAAGCTATTTCCTTGCCAAGTGTTTGGTCACAGCAACAAGTAAAGAAACTAATACAATGAATTAAGAAGACCCATCCTGGTTGTGAAGAGCACCTTTCCATGCACTGGCATGTTGAATAGAATAAAACGGAGAAAGCACATTGAGTATCCACATTCATTGTTCTCTGCTTCCTGACTGTGGATACAATGTGATCAACCACCACCTGGCTCCTGCAGTCATGCCTTCCCCACATTATGGAACTGTAAGCCAAAATGAATCCTTTCTCACTTAAGTTTCTTTTTATTCAGGTATGTGGACAGAGTAATGAAGACAGTAATTAATATAGGTGAGTTTGGAGACAATTATAATTAAGTAATCCACAGTGTCATGTTATAGAATAGAGGAGGCAAGCTATGAGACATGGATGAAGTTCAGTCTTGCAATAATATCCATACAGGGAGAAAATTTAGCACCTTCAGAAATTGTAAGGAAAAGGACACTGCTAATATGGAACACTGGTCTTCACCATTTGAAACTCCTTTTTTTTTTTTTTTTTTTTTTTTTTTTTTTTTTTTTGCCTTATAGACCCTTCTTCTGCCCAGTTCATCCACTGAGACCTCAATTGAGGGAGAAAAAGAGTGAAAGAACCTGACAGCTCAGTTACAAAGGAGCAACAATGTCATTTAGATGTAGAATGTCCTGGCCTTATCACTTGATTTTATGATGTGTCAGGCTGGAGCTAAAGCTGGACAGAAGTCTCCATTTGCCCCAGATATGTGAAGAAAGTAGGAAAAAGAAAAATTAAGCCCAAACTTAGAGATGTGGGAATTGCATGACTGGGTGTACAAAGCAGTGAAGTCAGGGAAGGGCAGGGGACAAAGGAAATCAGTTTTGTGCGATGCAGAATGTTGGTGCTATGAGATAAAGAGGGAAAGGTTAATTGGGGTCAGGATGTTAAGTAATTTAAGTGCTTTGGTGCTAACCTTCTCTGACTTTATCTAGCAGGCATCTTGCAGCCATTCAGAATATCTTCCCAGGGTCAGTAGTGATGTGTTCCAGCACAATCTGACCAACAAGGTGCTGGTTTACATAAGTGGGACTGCCATAAAGAAGCTGGGAGACATGTATTCCTTGAGAAGTCAAGGAGCATCTCACTAACAGAGCACTTCCTAAAGAAGTGGTGCACTGCTGTGGGGGAGCACCAGTCCTCACTATTGGAAACTCCTCTCTCTTCTTACAGACCCTTCTTTTACCCAATCCATCCATCCACTAATTCATTGTTGGACTTCCATGTTTCCCTTAGAGTTTTAAACTTTACTCTGTATAAGCATGACCATAGTGTTTTAAAAATTCATGTGTCTTTCTGTTTCCTTGTATTACATGGGAGACAAGCTGTTGGCAACAAAGTTGTTAATTTAATAAGAAACATTACCCACACTCTCTAAAACGCTCTATTAAAATTTCAATGATGTATGGGTCCGAGATGATGAATGAGCAGTTAAAGTGTTTGCTTGTGAAGCCTGTGGGCCTGGGTTCTTTTCTCCAGTATCTGAAACTCTGCAAGAGCTACACAGTTTAATTGGCTAGATAGACTGATAGGGAAAAAGAACATGGCTATATTTTCTACCTTAAGACAGTATTGCAGTCAGGTTCATATTACTGTAAGAAAACATCTAACCAAGAGCATCTTGTGGGAAGAAAGGGTTTATTTTGGCTTACAGACTGAAGGGGACTCTCCATGATGGCAGGGGAAAATGATGGCATGAGTAGAGGGTAGACATCACCTCCTGGCTAACATCAGGTAGACAATAGCAACACTGACAAGAAGAAGCTGGCTATAACACACATGAACATGCCCCCACCAATACGCTGCCTCCAGGAGGCACCAATTTCCAAATTGACATCAGCTGGGGACCTAAAATTCAGAACACCTAAGTTTATGGGGGACACCTGTTATCAAACCCCACATTCCACCCCTGGCCCCCTTAAACTGAACAATCCATGATGTACAATGGGATGCATTAAACCCAGCTTTAAAATCCCACTAGTTAGTATCAATCTCAATGATGTTCAAGCATCCCTAGTCCCAGGTCTTTTAACTGAGCCATAATTCCAAAAAATATACCCCCCCAAAAAAAAAACCCATAATGGCACAGAATAAATATTCATACTGCAAAAGATGGCATTGGGAATAGCAAAGAAATATTCAACTAATACAAGATTTAAACAGGACAAATATCAAACTCTGTAGCTCCAAGTTCAACAACTCTAGTCAGTGACAAATCTCTTAAGTCCAGTAACTCTAACCAGTGACTTTCCTGCCTTTTAATTCTTTAATGGGCAAATAAATGAGACCAGTAGATCTAGATGATACCATACTGTGGTGGTTTGATTCAGGTGTCCCCATAACCATAGGTGTTCCAGGACTGGAGAGATGGCTTAGCAGTTAAACAATTGCCTGTGAAGCCTAATGACCCTGGTTTGAGGTTTGATTCTTCAGGACCCACATAAGCCAGATGCACAAGGGGCATACATACCTGTAGTTCATTTGCAGGGACTGGAGGCCCTGGCATGCCCATTCTCTCTCTCTCTCTCTCTCTCTCTCTCTCTCTACCTATTTCTGTATCTCTCTCTCAAATAAATAAATGAAAAATAAAATATTTTTAAAAATAAAAAATAAATAAAAAAAAACATAGGTGTCTTGAATGCTAAGTTCCCAACTCATGGAAATTTGGGAACTAACATCTCCTGGAGGCAGTGTATTGTTGGGGGTAGGCTTATGGGTATTACAGAAAGTTTTTCCATACCAGTGTTTGGCACACTCTCCTGGTGCTATTGTCCACCTGATGTTGGCCAAGGGGTGATGTCCACCTTCTGCTCATGCCATCATTTTCCCTTGACATCATGAAGCTGCCCCTCAAGCCTTTAAGCCAAAATAAGCCCTTTTTTTTTTTTTTTTTTTTCCCAAAAGCTGCTCTGGTTCAGGTGATTTCTGCCAGCAATGTGAACCTGACTGCAACAGTAATATTGGTAGCAAGGAGTGGGATTGGTGCTAGAGACCTGACTGTAGCTTTGGCCTTTTGGAGCTGATTTTCAAGAGGAATGTGGAAGTATTTGAAACCTTGGCCTAAGATAAACCTTGCAGTGTTGTAAGTACAGCTTGATGGATTATTCTGGTCAGAGTTGCAAGACATGAATGCAGTTTGTGTGAGAGGCTTGCTGTTATGCCCATGTCCTGGGAATTTATGCAGTATTGCTTCGCATAGAAACAGACTGGTGTGTGAAGGGGATGTGGCATAGAATTGAAATCTTTGGGCTGAAACTTCTGCCAGTTCAGCTGCAATTATATGAATTACAACCTTTGAGATTAGGCCATCTGATATGCACTGGGCAACAAGAAGAATGTAGATTCTTTTGAAGAGGCCTGAGTGCTCAAGGAGTGTTTTGTTCTTCAAAGTCTGCTTTATCCCCCACCCCAACCCCCCCACCCTACCTCAAATTGGCACCCTACCTGGTATTGTGGAGTACAAGAAATACAGAAAGAGAGGGTCATTGAGTTTGCAATGTGTTCTTGAATTTTGGAAACAGCCATGGGCAGTGTGAAGCAGGTTTGCTGGATTCCTGCATGGAGACCCAGTGGAGCTGTGACAACAAACCATGGGTTGCAGTGGAGACCCAGTGGAGATGCCAGGACCACGAGATACCTGCTAAGGAAAGCTGCCAGCTCCAGATGAAGTTTTCCAGGATTGTGAGTAGCCTAGCTGGAGGGGCAGAATTGGAGCTCTAGAGACTTGTTGCTGGTTAGAATTATCAGAGTTGGGGATTTGTCACTGACTAGAGTTGTTGGTCTTGGAGTTACAGAGTTTGATGTTTGCCCTATTTAAATCTTGTATTTGTTGAATATTTATTTGCTGTTCCCAATGCCATCTTTTGTAGTGTGTTTTTTCTGTGCCATTATGGGTTTGGGGGGTATTCTTTTTTCCTATTATGGCTTAATTAAAAGACCTTCAATTATGGGGATGTTTGAACATCATTAAGATTGATTAAAAATTATGGGGACTTTTAAAGTTGGATGAATGCATTGCATTTTATATCATGTATAGCTATCAGTTTATGGGGGCCAGGGGTGGAATGTGGTGGTTTGATTCAGGTGTTCTCCATAAACTTAGGTGTTCTAAATGCTAGATTCCCAGCTGATGGGAATTTGAGAACTAACGCCTCTAGAGGTAGTGTATTGTCAGGGGTGGATTTATGGGTATTATAACCAATTTCCCCATGCCAGTTTTTGCCACACTCTCCTGTTGCTATTGTCCACCTGATGTTGGCCAGGGGATGATGTCCACCCTCTGCTCATGCCATCACTCCTCCCTGCCATCATGAACCTGCCCCTGGAGCATGTAAGCCAAAATAACAACCCCCCAAAGCTGCTCTTGGTTGGGTGATTTCTGCAAGCAATGTGACCCTGACTACAACACATACTTAATGTGGTGGTTTCAAAAGATGTCCCCCAACTGATTCAGGCATTTATTAAAGCATGTCATTTAGATCTCCAGCTGCCTGGTTGGGGGATGTGCCACTGTGGGTGGATCCTAGCTTCTAGCCCCAAGGTGTGTTTGGGATCCAATCTGTTTCCAGCAGAAGAGATATGCAGAGTGCTTGAGCTCTGCCGTGATTGGAGTTTCTGATGTGTATTTGCTTGTTCTGGTAGTGAATTTTTTTTTCTTTGTGCATGAACCTGTGAATGTGGACCAAGTTCTTCCACCATTATAGAACTTTCTCTGGATCTATAAGCTTCACATAAATTCCCTTCCTTCCATAAATGTGTCTTGTCTGGAGGTTCATCCCAGCAACTGAAGTTGTCTGTGACAGAATTGTTGTTGTTATGCATATCTCTTTTGCTTGAATCTCTCTTTTTGTTTTTGGTCCAAAATTGGGTTGTTGCTATGCAGAAATTTGAACCATGTGGATTTTGTTCTTTTGGAACTTTGTTTTGGAGGAATGGGCATGGACTTGGTACTTGCAACTAAAGATGCCTTCCAGTGTGGTAAGCCAAGGTTTATGGACCATTCTGATAAGAGTTTGAAAATGATAAATGCAGAGAGAATTGTATTTGAGGACTTGGCTTATGAATTTTCTAAGGCAAGGAAAGACTGCAGAGAACTTTTTGGAACTGGGCTACTGGGCCTAAGGGCTGTTGTGTTCTGCTGCCCATGCCCAGACAGTTTGATCAAGGTTAAATTTATAATGGACTGAGGTGCTTGGCTAAAGACATGACACTGAAACATATAAGACTTAAAATTTGAAAAACTCAAGTGTAAAATTTACTGGCCCAGAGATTTGTTTTTGGTTACTGAAGCTGCTGTCATCATCTAAGTACCATGATACTGGAGCTTTGAAGCTGCCATTGTCAAACACATTAGCAATCTTAAGGAAGATGGCCCAACTGCTTTCCATTGAAACAATACAGAGAATGCCTGAGATGATTCCACCACAGAAAGACTGAATGGTAGAAACACAAACTCTTTTAAAAGGAGATGACTGAATAAAGGAATGTGTTCTTAAATATCATGATTTTTTAGTCCCTGAATTAAGAATATGGCTATGTCCTACACAGCTGGTATTGGTTTTGGAAGCATGAAAAATGCATGAAGTGGGTCATGAATTCCACATGGTTCTAGGAGCTGCTGTTCAGACACAACATGTAGGCAGGGCATGATGATGCTAATGAAATGGCTGGTGAAGCCACTGGAAGATGTACCATGGTTTGCATAGAGACCCAAAGATGTTTGGATATACCAGGACTGTGCAATACCATCAGCCCAGATGGAAGGGTAGAATTGGAAAATCTAGAGACTGTGAGTCACTGATTATGATATCAGATTTGAACTGCAAATGTTTGATGCTTGCTTGATGGTTATTAAGTTTGTATTGGTCCAGTCTCTCTTTGTTATGTCTTATGGCAGTTGGAAATGTTTACTCTGTGCCTTTATATGTTAAAAGCATATAACTTACTTTGATTTTATGGGACTCATAGTTAAGAGACAATCTTAAATCTCAGATGAGACTTAGGACTTTGGAACTCTTAAGTTGGTATATACTATGGGGATCTTTGAATTTGGACTGAACACAACACACAACGTGAGATCATTATGAATCTATTGGGCGGGGAGAGCCAGGGGCAGAATGTGGTGGTTTGAATAGATGTCTGCCAATTGATTCAGGAATTTATTAAAGCTTGTAATTTTGATCTTCAGCTGCCTAGCTGGAGGAGGTATCACTGTCAGCAGATCCTAGGACCCATCCCCAAAGTGTGTTTGGGAACAGATCTGTTTCCAGCAAAAAAAAGATAGGCAGAGTGCTTGAGCTGTGCCATGATTGGGGTTCCTGAAGTGTACTTGCTTGTGCAGGTAGTGGTTGCACTTTTTCTCTCTGAAAGGATCTTTGAAAATGGCCCAGCTTCTTCTGCCATTATGGAACTTTCCCCCGATCTGTAAGATTCAAATAAATTTCCTTTCTTCCATAACTGTGTCTGTTCTATACATTCATCCCAGCAACTGAAGCTGACTGTGACATTCATGTAAATCCTGATGCATAAAGTGGAGTTCACATATAACTGGAGTTTATTTGCAATGGCAAAATGGCACTGGTGCCCCTGTGCATTCTCTCTCTCTCTCTCTCTCTCTTCTATGTGTCTCAATAAAAATTAATTTTAAAACAGTTCAGTAAAGTCATTTGTAAGGCACTCCATCCTTAGCAAATTTATATGTCATTACTGTAAAAATAAATACTCATAAAATTGGGAAATGAGGCTTGTGATGTAGCTCCATGATAGAGAAGTAGAAGCATTGGCTTAGCATGTATGAAACACTGATTTTCTCTCCTGGATCCATGGTTAAAGAAACACACACACAATCTGCATCACATACATGCATAATCTGCACACACATCATATAACACACAGACTCTATAAACACACATGCCCCAAAATTCTGCATTTGAACCAAAAGACTTATATTTAAATTCTAGCTCTGCCACTTTATAGTTGTATGGCTTTAGACAAGTCACTTCACTTGGAGCCTTGGTTTCTCCTTGAATAAAAGGAGAGATTATCTGTCCTGTTTGATGGGATTAGTATTTAGGTCAAATGAGATAATGCAAAATAAATCCTTTATTTTTAAAGTAAAGTGCTGCTTATACAGCAAGAAACAATCCCACCACCAATGGTACCTGTTTCCTTTTCTTTGTGCTTCTCCTTCATTTCCAAGCTCAAGTGAGAAGACCAACACCTTCCAGTGTATGCTTACATACAATGGCTGGGCTTGTTGAACTTCTGAGTAAGTACAGGAAACCATAATTTTCCACTTCTTCTGCACGGGCTGTAAAGGAGAAATGGGAAAACCCTATTTTGCTTGATTCCAAGTTTTGTAGGTGGCTAAGCTGGCCAGTGTCTCTGTTCAGGAAGCTCTTCTCTTAGGCACAGATGGTTCTGCCTTGTTCAGTCTCTCCTTGAAGCCTAGTTAAGGAGGACAGGCACAGTCTCTGGATCTGCCTTTCCAGTTGGACATAGGAAGGTCATAATCACTTTTCTGCCATCTCTGTCAAGCGTTATGAGAGGACATTGATCTTTCTGAAGCCCATATTAGCTTGTCCACTATAGGTGAAACTAAGGGGATAATAAGCTGAAAAGAAAGGGTAAGTTGAAATATTGAGTCACAGGAATCACATGATGTACCTCATGAATCCTACTCATGCTCTGAGAAGAGGAACAGTTGATCCAGTGCTCATAGAAGTCTAGGGAGGGAAGCATTAGAAGCACTAGGTTCATACAGGGAGAAGAGTCCCTAAGAACTTCCTTCCATGGTTTCCTTTATGTCACTCTTCTTCTATCAAAACTGACTTCTGGGTATACTTGGTAAATGTTCCAGACATTACTAATGAGCATGTTGCAACAGTTGGTTAATGCTTCCCATTCTTTTGAACCAGAGTTCCCTTATATGTTCTCAGCAGCCTTACCATATCAGACAGGGTTTTCAGAATTCCTCCTAAGCTACACAGGCTGAGTAGCCATGCACATGCTGAAGGAGACTGAGTAGATAAGTGTCATGAACGGAGCCTCAGCTTTATCCAGGACAGATCCCTTATCTCTTCTTCATATTGAATTTCCTATGAGGATGTCTCCTAAACAGCAAAGAGCTGCTTCAGGAAAAAATAATTAAAAGAAAATACTA
Source organism: Orientallactaga sibirica (assembly GCA_036365145.1). NCBI lineage: Eukaryota > Metazoa > Chordata > Mammalia > Rodentia > Dipodidae > Orientallactaga > Orientallactaga sibirica. The sequence continues at coordinate 17,942,562 of JAEOAD010000034.1, forward strand.
CTTCCAAATTTAATTCCAAATTAATGGTAATGAATAGACAAATTAGGGCAAGCATCTGTCAGTCCTTCAGTAGCTGCTTACAGCTTAGTAAACAGACATAAATATCTTACAAACCGACAGTAGGATTGATGATGGATGGGGATAGGGAGTTTTAAACAGGGGGACGCATCTCATGCCTGAAGCATGTAGGTGAGACATTGCTGATCTGAGCATGCATGGCTACATTCATCTACATTCCCACCTGTTTCATTTTCCCCATTTCCATTGCTGACTTAGAGACAAAGGACTCAAGCTCTCCAACATGTGATGACAAAAGGGATATCAAAATGACTAGCACCATAATTTTATGCTGAAGCCTTCCTCAAAGAAAGCTTATCTCCAGAGTTTATCTTAATGAGAGTATCCAAGTATCTAATTCTTCAGATGGCATGGGGAATTAATAGTGACCCACTGGGTGTAAACAACCTTCCCATTCACAAATAAGCAGCCACAATAGTAGCATTAGCATTAATAGACTGTATGAACTGACGACACACAGTGAGGTTCTGAACAGCTTCCTACCTTGCTCAGTCCTCATACTATGGAGGAATAATTAGAACTCAGGTCTTTATTTCACTCCCAAACCTAACTCATTTTCACTATCCTAAATTGCCTTGGCCATTATATAGTCTTGGTATTTTTCACATTCCCTGAATGCCTTTTCTTAAAGTTCTACCAAATTTTAAGCTATTGTTTTGTGCTCTGCCAGTCTTATATTTCCACTTACTGCACAGGCAATCTGCTTTGGCCCATGCAATTAAAAACTACAATGGTGAAAATAAATGAGTGAGTGAAGAAATGCATAGCTGAATGAATGAAGGATAAACTAAGTGAATGAATAAAGAAATTCACAATGCATGCCGAGAAACACTGAAATCCAGTGAAGACAATGAGTCACAGACTAGAGACAAGGTTCAGAGAGAGGCAGGAGAGAATTATCAAGTGGGAACAGTTCTCAAATGGAAGTGGAAATCTTCACAGAAACATCTGAAGGTTGAGGACACAGACCTCTTTAAAGGATGGAAAGAGGAATGCAGAGATCTGGGTTGTGCTGCATCACATGTATCTAAGTGATAAATATACACATCAGAGCTTTCAATCGTGGTGAGGGAGAGAGGGAGGGCTGCTGCTATCACATCCTGCTTGGTGTCCTTGAACAGGTTTAGCTATAGGCTTCAATCCAACCTGTGTTGTTAGGAATGGGATGCAGGTGATGGGAGAACCACAGGTCCCAAGAAGATCAAGGCACATGCTTTAATGCCTCAATTACAGTTCTGCTTGTAAGGCTTTCAAAGACAATTTAGCCTTTCTCTGTTGGGAAGGGCCAGACACAAAGAAAGGCATGGGCCTTTTTGGAACACAGAAATCATGAGTGTCTATAATTAACTCTCCTGCTAAAGGGACTAGGGTTTTGGTACACAACATGGCCTGTATGTGAGAATGGAAATTGTACTATTCATGGGCTATAGAGTGGGCTCTCTACCCAAGACTGCCTGACACAGCCTGATAAGGCTTCAAGTCAGGAGTGGTTGAGGTAAGGAATTAAGAGAAAGAGAGAGTTCTAACCAGGAAGAAGGAGGAAAAGGAGAATAAGGAGGGTAAAAGAAAACTGACAATTTATTGTGTCCTAGTGTCACTGCATTTTGTGGGACATGGGAATCCATGGACTTTTTTTTTTTTTTTTTTTTAAATAAGAAGCAGAAGACAAACCCTCCCTTAAGTACTGTTGCATTGATTCTACATTTCTTTCTGGGAAATTTTATTTCATTTTCCTCTCCCATACTCATATTGATACCTTGTTAGCCTTCCCATGGAAGTTTGAATAAGCAATCATCCTCCCAAAAAAAATCATCCTGGAGCAAAGTGCTTGCATTTTCTTTCTAGTACAAAGCAGTGAATGGCATGGGATGCCTCATAGTGAGAACTGTGCATCTGAGACAGAAGCTCTGAGGTCCACATGGTAGGGATACCTTATAAGAATTTAGCATTTAAAACTGCAGAGAAGAATGTCAGATGATTACGTTGAAAAGGGACCACAGAGATATGATCTGGTATGAAGGAGAACATGGGAGAGAGATCTGTGACAGTGTTACACCCTTGACATTGGAGCAGCAGGAGTCAAAAGCTTCATGCCCTTGGCCTAAGGCAATGTAGACCACCAGTGTTGAAAACAGCAGGATTTCCAAGTTGATAACATATAATATACTTGAAATGAACCAAGAAAGTTGATGTGATGTTTTCTTAGCACAATAATAAGAAGTATTTTTATTACAATAATAATGATGATGGTATAAATTTAAGAGACAGGCCATACATTGCATGCACGTAATCCCAGCACTTGGAGGTAAAAGGATGAGGAATTCAAGATCATCTTCCACTACAAAGCATGTTCCAGTCCAGTGTAGGCTACATAAGACCCAGTCTTAGAAAACCAATAATATTAATATGAAACAATATAAATGTGGGTGGGGGGAGGAAGACATGTTGAGAAATGATTAACAAGTTTTTATCCTTGATAGTAATGATGGTTTTGTGGGGGTATACCTATCCCCAAATTCATTGAGTTGTCCAAATTAAACAAATACAGCTTTGGGGGGGGGGGGCTAGGGGATGGAGAAGAGGTAATGTTCTTGCCTCAAAAAAATAAGGACCTAAGTTTGTATTCCTAGCACCCTCATATGCCAGGCATGATGTCTCACAAGGGGAGGTGGAGACAGGGGGATCCCCAGGGCTTGCTCCTAACTTTTCTATCTGAATCCATGAGTTCCAGTTTCAGAGAGAACCTGCCTCATGACAATCAGTGGCGATGACATAGAGAGGACACTAGATGTTGAGCTCATTCCTCACATGCACACACACATATACAGAAATGTGCACATGCACGCCACATACTCCCACACACAGGTTTTTTTTGTTTGTTTGTTTTTGTTTTTTTAATGTCAAGAGCCTATAACTGAACAGGTCATAAGCCCAAGAAGGGAAGCTACTGCTATTGTTTGGCTAAATGGGTATAGTATGGCCACCAAACTGCTCTTTAAATATGCATGTTTCTGTCCATATATTAATACTATTCTCCTGTTTGGTTAGGGAAGCTTCTCTTTTTCAAATGATACATCTCTATCACACCCTCCAAGCCTCAGGGACCATTGCAGAAGAGGTCCTTTCATCCTCTCTGGACGCAGGTGGGCTCTTGGAGGCGGCTCCTGTGCCTGTGTCCCCGCATCCCGCCTAACAGCCTAGCGGCATCTCGTCTCCCGCTCTGGGTCTGGGGAGACCCTCTTTCAAACACGCATTATGAAAGCCACCTGCGGCTTAAAAGGCAGCTCAGAAGTGTTTGGCGGCTGCGCGGGCTGTACCATGGGCGCCTATGCTCACAGCGAGTCCCAGAGAGCCATGCAACCAGCGGAGGCCCCAGCCGCCAGGGCAGCCTGGGCCCGGCCCTCCGCAGCCTCAGGAGAGGGAAACCTTCCCTGACGAGCAGCCCCAGCCCCAGGCGTCCTGTCCAGGGCGTTCCCTGAACTTCTCACAACAAGCTCAGTGTTAGGCTGCAGCACTTCAAAGTTTCCCATTTGAAGGGCTGAGAATGTCTGATTCAACGCAAAAGAAAAAGTAAAGTGGTAAAAGAAAAAGGAGGGAGAATAAAGGAGAGAGAAAGAGAGAGAGAGAGAAAGACTTAAAAAACAAACCATAGAACAGTTCAACGGTGGGGCGGGGGTGGTGGTGGTAATTATTCAAGCTGAAGAAAAGAGCAGTGGGAACAATGATGCGTCCACCCCACACCTGCCCCACTGCATTCTAACTGTAGGGAAAGTTTACTCAGAGGAAGGTAAATAATCTGGGCTTGCCAGGAATTGGGGTGAACAAAACCATGGGAAATAAAAGACACAGACAAGAATGGTTGCGGCTTCTTAGAATAAACCGTGTTTTCTCTTTTGTAGCTCTAACATTGACAGGTAAATGTGAAGTTCCCGTCAACACCCCCCTCCCACCCAGAGAAGACCCCTTTGACCCTTTGATGATTCATCTCCTTAGTGTCATGGATGAGTCCTCAAAACAGAGTTTACTTCACAGATGTCCAGAGAGGTCAGGGCTGTGTGTGTTCTGTTTTTTTTTTTTTTTTCTTTCTTTTTCATGTGTATGTGCATGTTGTAGACACACGTGTGTATGAGTGCCTGTCATTGTGTGTGCGCGTCGACGACAGGTGGCTTTCTTGGTCACTCCTCACCTCACTCTTTCTTACACAGGGTTTCTTTTTTCTTACTGAACCTATAGATAACCAATTCTGCTAGAGGAGCTAGCCAGTGAGCCCTAAGAGAGTCCTTGCCTCTGTTTCCTCAGTGCTGGGGACTGCCTGACATTGTGTGTGGAGACTGGGAATCTGAGCTCAGGCCTTCATGCTTATAAGGATGAGCACTTTTACCCACTGAGCCACCTCTCTGGCCCACCGTGTGGCATTAACACATGACACTCTGCCAGTAAGTCAGTATGTGCGTCAATAAGCAAGTGACTGGCATGAAATAGACCTACAGATCACTGTCGGCATAACACTGCTTCTCTAAATAAAAGGCACCATAAACTAGTTATTTATTCAGACAACATGGAAACTTCATCTATCAAATACAAAGGGCACAGAAGGCTCTATGGGAAAAGTTCTACGAAATCAAAGAAGGACTCTGGAAATTCATTGCACGGTAAAGAAGCAGTGTGTGCAGTTATCTTTATAGCAGAGACAGAAAAAAGAGTAAAGCATAGATATTAACCTTTAGTGGGAGACAAGTTAGAGCTATAGTAAGGCACTAGTGATGGTCAGGGCTTAAAAAAATCATAGAAGAGTGCTTAGCATATTTAACATGCTGAATAAATATTTCATCCCTTTGTGCAGTTCTGTTGTGATCATTTTTTATTTATAATCTCATTGAGTCTTTGGGAGACTGCCAGAAGAAAACTGAAAGCTTATATTACCTGTCCAGGTTCATTCATTTGGTAAACCAGCATCCAGGACAGTCCCTTCAGGTGCATTCTTTCTGTATCTTTATATCTGTACAGTGTCATTTCCCTGTGTCACTGATTACAACATCGAGGATTGTGGAGAATTTTGCAATGCTGTGGGTGGTAAACCAAAATTATCTTAGACTATTGTTGGTCCCCTTCATAGTCATTTATAATCTGTTCAATACCTAACCTAATATCCTTTGACTTTCAGGTAAAACTTTTAAAATATGTTAATTAACTAAGTCATTAGCAGACCACAAGTGTCTGCCAATATCATGAGATGATAGCAGAGACTTCCATATTTTTCTGTAACCAGAATACCTGCAAAAGTATTTGTTAAATGTATCGATTTATGATGTTCCTTTGTTCTGTGATTACAAAAAAATAAAATCATGTAATACTTCCACAGTGAAACAGGCCATTCTGAATGATAGGAATCCATGCTCAAGTTACCAGAGGTATAGTTGTTTCCAGGTTCTTGGGATTTTATTTAAAGACTTGGAAAAGATGCACGCTAAAGGTCAAGCATGGAGAAATTGTATCATGAGCAAAGGGACACAGAGTACACGTCCTCCAGGGTTAAATCATGCACTTCCTCTAGGGTTAGCGGACCTTCTGAGGGAAAAAGTACTCTAGGGCCCTGGTTATTGCTCAGGGCATCTTTTAAGGAGTCTATGAGGAGAAGAGGTCAGCTGCTGAAGAACATAGTTTAGCTGCCCTCTATTTTGATTGATAGACTAGAGTTATATAAGTTTTTCGTCTACTTCACTTATTATTTCCCATGAGGCATTTGATTTTAATCATATGTATACCCAATTATGTTTGGGCATAAAATGGTATGTGGGGATTTTTCTCTAAAAGTTTGCTTAAAGGCAACAGTTTGCCTTACGGAACATGCACCCAAATTCAGTCCAGCTGGATCTGCCATTGCAATTCTGGTTTTAAACATATTGAAGATCATATTTGCATAAAAATTGATCACAAATAATGGTTGCTAGTGGATGGGAATTCTATTTCACTGTTTGGAGGGAGGAGTTCACGCAGCTTAGTGTATGGTGATCCCAAGTTCCCAGCAGGTCTCTAGGTACAGTTTAAGCTAGGGAAGTATTATTGTTGATGCCAAGTGGAGTCCCCATCAGAGAAGCTTGTAGGCCTCATTCACGGTCATGGTCAGTCACATTTGGCTGATAATAAACTATATCTTATTCCCATTGGAGCAAGAAATGTGATTTACATTGACAAATTACAAACCTAAACTCAATTATTCCTCTACTTCATCTTCCATATTGTCTACCAGACTGCAAACTCGAAAGTAAGCCACAGGTATGAAGAGTGAAGCAGACACCAAGGAAAGTAAATTACTAGTTGAGACTATTTTAATAAAGCGCTCATCCAGTACAAAGATTTTCTTAGAACAACTTCAGTGATTCTTAAATATTTCTAGACATGAGTCTAGCTACACTTGGGGAACTTCTCATTCTAAAAGAGCAAAATTGAATCTCCCAAATACTTCTTTTTATACGAAAATGGAAATTCTATTTGTAATTTTACTGTCAATTGGATTATTAAAAATAACTCTGATCTGTTTAATTATGATAGTAATACCCTCCCTCCACTTTAAATCTTTCCTCTCTAAACTCAGAATCACTGTTACACTAGATCCTCTTTAGAGAACATGTTTTTAGGTACATTCCAGTTATAGTCCTTAATAAGATGCAGAGCATGTCAGGGTCGGTCTTCAAATAAAGATGCCAGACAAAGACAAATGTTTTGGTCTCTAGGAGCCTGATAACAGAGCTTCTCCTTGGGCATCCACTTCATGAATGTAGTCTGAGTTCACATTAACTTTTCTACACCTTGAGAAGGGGGAATTTGGTGCCAGCAGCAATATTGTTAGTTCATCTACATTTCTGTTGGGGACAGGTGAAACAGGTAATTAATTATTTCTCTTCTGTACTAGGCAGCTGGCTTTCTTTGGAAAAGTTAAGCATTCCTCATCCAGCCATGGTTTCTGCAATTAAAGCTATCCACAGCCAAGAGTTTGATTAATAGCTAGGAGGTTTCTCCTTCGCTGACAAATGAGAAAAAGAGGATCAGATAGGGAGAAGCTGAATGCATTTGCTTAGCACAGGGTCTAGCTAATATTCTTTGCAAAGAAAGAGCAGCAGTAATATTCTAGGGGCTTAGGGGAGTGAGTAGTACCTCATATACGTTTGCAAAGTAATGGATCCAAAAAAAACAGATGTGCCTGCTCCTATGGAGCAGGGTCTGGAAGGACTCTAAGACGTGATCTCTGAGCTGGAGAACATTTCCAGTCACATGACACCAGCAGGAAAAGTAAGGCCTAGAAAGGCCACCTGTGTTTCACAAGGTCACGCCACCTGCCAAAAGAATAAAGGGCAGCTGAGGCTAAATTCCACATTCCACAGTCATAGCATCACTGTATTCAATATGAAAGGAAGCCAGGCTGCTGGGTCCGTGTATTAAAACAGAAGAGAGGAAAACCCTGGATTCAAAACTCTAGATCCTACCTCAGCCACCTCTTTACAGCATCAGAGCTATCTGTGCCAAGTACACTCAGTGACCTACTATAGAAGTTATAAGGTCTGTAAGGGGTAAGTTGGCCACTTTGTAAATTCTGCTCATGATTTCTAGTTATTCACTCTGCAGCTGTCCTGAATAATTAACATCCTTTGCATCCTTGGAGATTAAGACAGTTGTCCTTTCCTGGAGCACTGGGACATTCTTTGCTTCAATCTAAGCCTTCTCAACTTCCCAGAAACCCTCCTTCCTCAAGGGTCCTGGAGGGGATGAGGGTAAAGAGCAAGATGACTGAGAATAGAAGGCCAGTGATGGAACCTATCGTCCATGAGGCTTAGCTGTCAGTACCAAGGCAAGGCAGCAAAGAAAGGAGGAGGCTGGCAAGTGATCGAGGCAGACTGGAATGAAGGGCTCTGGCTGGGCACAGCTGGAGACAAGAAACTGTGGATTTGAATCTGATATTACTTAGTCCAAAGCAAAGGGCAAGACCGAGGTTAGGCCCAACAGAGGTTATCATCAGGAGGCTTGGGAACTCCCATAGCATCAGTTCATTCCCAACAAATTCTTAGAGATATTGGATTGTTGCAGTAAGAAGATACTTAAAATGTTCCTGTTCCTACTCGATGCCTTTCCCTCTGTTGGTAGAGACATTCTCCCAGGTCAGAAGCTGGTACAGTAACAAGAAGAAAAGTTGTGCTCTGTAAATGTAAGCCTGTGCACCGTAATCTTTGAGCCTTGCTTTTCTCATTACCAAGGAGGTTTTGGTGATGATTATACTATAGAGAGAACTTAATTGAATATGTGACACGTAATCAATGGTAAAAACCATAGCTGGTAGTGGAAGAAATATCTAATACTGCTAAGGTATCACTAAGGAAGTAATAATGATAAACTAACATGCAATAATAACAGCTTTTACTTTATAGCATGCACATATGTTGGCATATATGAGGAATTGTAAACTATCATCTATGGGTCAAATCTAGATCACTGCCTTCCAGTCTTCCAACTGAGATTGTGCATTATAGGCTTATTTTTATTTATTATTTTAACTTGCTTTGAGACAAGGTATCTGTAGCTCAGGCTGGCCTTGAACAGGTATGTACCATCATGCTGGCTCATGTTTTACACTTTTAAGTGGTCAAGAAAGAAAAATCGAAACAAGAATACCATTCCATGGCCTGTGAAAAGATTCTACCTTCAACAGCAGTATGCATAAATAAAATTGTATTGGAACACAGGCTGCCCACTCATTTCCATTTTGCCTGTGGTAGACTTTGTACAACAATGGCAGAATGAGTCAGAGCAACAGAGACCTTGTGGCCATTAAAGCCTACAAGACTTACTGTGTGACCCTTCAGAGAGTAAGCTTGCTTGCCCATAGATTAGATTTCCTGTCTTGCATTCCCCCTGAAGCTCTGTACAGCACTGGCCTCCTGGGCCTACATGCAGTGCACAGGACTGCTGTTCAAGCCCAGCATATACTCTGCATCCATCAAGTACTTTTTTTGTGTCTACTGACATGGGGATGGTGACAGTTCTCCCTGGATATAGACTGACAGACAATAATCCACAACTCCCCACAGGGAGGTGAAATAACTATTTTCCCCAGAGTGTGTCTTTCTCCTCCCCTATGTAAACGCACGTGCTGTTTGCAAAGTCCTAACAATTCAAGTCATAATGGAAGGGAATCTCACCCATTTTATTGCCATAGTTACCGGGATTGCAAGTTTAGATGCTGTATTAGCAGTAAGTGCATGGTAATAATAGAAGTCAGGGAGGAGGGAACGAAAAAGCTCCAGTTTTTCCCTACAGCATCCTTCAGGGCAAATATACCAGAAACAGTTTGCATTAAATTGCAAAGTTGGCGATTTTCTTTTTAAAAAAAATCCAAATAATTACTTGAAAATCTCTTGTCTTCCTCTGACTGGTTAACCCTCATGCAGCCTACCTCATCCTGAAACAATGAAAAGGAGGTTAAAAGAAATATAAGTGGCCAGAGTTACCATGGAAACCAAAGTAGAAGGCAAGTGAAAGTCAATTTAAGGTTTAAATGCATATGAAGCAGAGGTACTCTTGTGGACATATTTGCATACAGATATCCATCTCCCCTCCTCTCTGCTATCCATAGATGTTTTCTTGCTCCCAGACCCACCTCAGGACCCTCCCCCCAGAGAGATCATCCTGACAATTCCAAGCCTCTGTTATCTCTTCCTTCTAGAGCTCTGCTTGAACTGCAGTCAGGACACAGGATATGACCTCTTGATATATGCTGCCTTTTGGTAAAGAAACATTCAATCCTTCAAAGCCATTGAATTCTGTATCTTATCTTTGTGCCTTTGCTCTTTCCATGCATGGCACCAGGACTGTCCTTGCCCTCTCTTTTATTTTGGTTAACTCTTGCAATGCGCCAAGTCTTCATACAGGTAGCCATTTCTCTGTAGTACTTTCATACCTCCTTTTTGTTTGTCTCCTTTCTCCTCATAGTTAGTGAGGGACATTTCTTTTGTTGTCAAATAGCTCATCTTACGTACAATCACACTGAACTCTAATTACTACATAGAGGATTATTACCCTTCTCTAGATCCTGAAACACATAAAGATGGAAGTTTGTGTTCTACTTTGTGTACACTCATTGATAATGAATATAACATTTACCCACATTGTTCACTTGAATGAGTAATTCTAATCACAGAACCTAGGTCAAAACACCCATTTCCATATGTCAAAAGGTTGGTAAATGCTATTATTAGTTCTAATTATGACTATCTTCAAACGTACAAATATCCCATGTTAATTCTAAGAGGGACCATGAATGTATGAGACAGATGCAGAAAGGGGAAAAAATCTTATCCTATTAAAAAATGGTTAAAGAATCCTGAAAAGTCTGATACAGATAAAATATTTAAAAGATATTTTCCTAAAGTCACTTGTTAGAAGAGAGTTTTCACACTGAACATTTGCTGACAGGCAGGTGCAGGGGCAACACATAACAGTTATAGAGCTGAATTTGTATTTTGTAAGCAACACCAGGCAGAGAATAACATGGCTACCATGAGAGGTAGTGAGTGTCTGAGCAGAGAAAGCATCCAAAAGGGGCTGAAGGGATTGCTTAGTAGTTAAGGCACTTGCCTGCAAAGCCAAAGGAACCATGTTTGATTCCTTAGTACCCATGTAAAGCAAGAAACACAAGTTGGTACATGTGCCTGGAGTTTATTTGTAGTGGCTAGAGGCCCTGGAGCACCTATTCCCTCTCTCTCTTTCCTCTCTCTGCCTCTATATTTCAAATAAATAAACAAATAAATAAGATATTTTTAACAAAGAAAGCTACATAAGTGTATACCTTGAGACCCTGGGAGTAAAAAGTATTGTGTACATGTAACATTGCAGTGTGATGCTAGAAGAACATGGTGTGTCTAAAAGTAATGGATATGAACATGACTGAGTGAACGAAGCTAACATGTACCTCTTGGTACTGAGCTTCAATAGCATATACCTTTTGGAACTCAGCATCCATAACATGTACCTCCTGGTTCTCAGCATTAGAAACTGTGCTTTATATTAACTAGTTTCCTGAAAGAATGAGGACCATGTGTCAGCTTTATAAAGATGACTCTTTTGATTATGAATGAGATGGAAGAAGAGAGGGGTCAAGCCTGTAAAACACTATGCATCTGTCACTACAGTCTTTGATGGGGCCTGAATAGAGGCAGAGGGGTGAAGAAGAGCAGGGCTGGGATGCCAGGGATACGGTGCCTTGTCAAAGCAGAAGAGACAGCTTGTATCAGTCTGTCCTCCAAGTAGGTTCCCCTTTGCTGCCTGCTATCTGCCACCCTTCTGTCTGCCCTCCTGGAAAACAGGCTGGCCCTCCTTGTTTGTAAGAGCAGTCTTGGACTGTCGCTGGGTTGCGAAGGTTGCAGTCACCTTGAGTGGCTTCCCCACGCAGCGCAGCGGGAGGCAGAGCCTCTCCTCTGCTGCTCTGTCAGCTCCACTTTGCATCAAGACTGCTTTGTATGTCACCAAGTTATTACAGTTGCAAAAGGCAGTGCTGTGTCAGGCAATGCTGCGCTGAAACTGGGTCAGCAAGGGCTGTCTCTCAGGCAGGGTATGGACTCCTAGTGTCCCCACACGCCAGCCCTGGCTGAAAAGATACTTTGGCTGCTTCTCCCCATGTACTATGGAGAGGACGACATTATAACCTCACAGCTTGGCCTTTCCATTCAGCAGCTCTGGTGGTAAATAATTCCCTACACGAAGATTTGAAAGGGTTCTTCTGTTCTCACGGTCACTCTTTGTGCTCACAGGAATGGGGAGGTCTGGCTTTTTCAAGCCTCTTTTGAATCCAGATAGAATAGCTACAGGAACTGAAGAATCAGTGTTTCAAATCATGAGCATCTGGGTTTCCCTTCCGCTGCTCCACACAGCCTAGGAACAAAGGGAACAGAAACCTGGTCAGGCAGAGTGGGAGTGTATGAAGAAAAGACAAAAGCTTCCCTACAGAAGGGATGGTTACATAGCCAGGGATATGGCAGATGCAACTTTGGGATCAGAAGAAGGAATAGGTTCTACTACCTTTTCAAATATAGAAGTGCCTACTTCATTTCAACTCATTTCAGTCCCATACATATTTATGCAACTTTTATTATATAGAAGTTGGAGATTATATTCATGATCAAAACAGACAGGTCAAATATTTGTCCTTTATGCTAGAGAGATGGTTTGGCAGTTAAAGTCATTTCCTTGTAAAGCTTGACAGCATGGGTTCAATTCCCCAGGACTCAAATAAAGCCAGATACACAAAGAGGCACATATATCTGGAATTTGTTTACAGTGGAAAGAAGCCTTACTGTGCCCATACTCTGTCATGCTCTGTCTGCCTCTTTCTCTGTGTCTAAAATAAATAAATATATTTTTGAAAAGATCCCTTTTTTAAAAAAGATATGATAGCAGAGGAAGAAAAACAGTATATGATAAATATAGTGAAAATTGAATAGTATAAATTATATGTGTTACAAGTTGATAAACTAAGGAAAAAATTATTATAACCTGTGGAACACTTATATGCTTGAAAATGTATAAAAACAACTAGAGAGAGAGAGAGAGAGAGAGAGAATGAGAACAGAATAAACGAGTGCCAAAGTCAGGAAATAGGGTTGTGATTTTTAAAATATGGGGAAAGCAAACCCAATTAAAAGTTGACTTGAAGCAGGCAATCATCAGGAAATAGTTTAGAAATTCTGGTCACTGCTTGGCTTGGTTAGTAAACACCTTCTGTATTAGTTAGGGTTATCTAGAGGAACAGAACTGATAAAAAAAATGGGTTGTATTTTGCCGGGCGTGGTGGCGCACGCCTTTAATCCCAGCACTTGGGAGGCAGAGGTAGGAGGATCGCCGAGAGCTCAAGGCCACCCTGAGAAGACATAGTGACTTCCAGGTCAGCCTGAGCCAGAGTGAGACCCCCTACAAAACAAAAAAAAAAAAAAAAAAAAAAGGTTGTATTTAAAAGGGAGTTTATTGGGTTATATTACAATGGTCTGCAGACATGAGGGTGAGGGAACCCGGGATCTGCTCATTCTACATGGCTGGATGTGTCAGCAGTCCCAATCCACTGAATGTCTGTAGGCTTCCTGGAGAGCCATAGGACTTCAGTACATGCTGGAAGGCTGAGGAAACTGGGCTGCAGGTGCATGAAAATAAGACAAACTGTGTTCCCTAGGTGAACTTTTAGGGTGAAATCCTTATTTAGCCTCTTATGTCTATACATAACTGGGTATAGATATGATCAAAAACAGAAGTGTTGGAAGGTACATTTGCAGTAGAGAAAAGATTATATAATCCTAAATTGTCATTCATACCAAAAGACCAACCAAACTGTGCTTCTAGCATTCATGCCTTCCTTGTGGACTTCTTGAAAAGAAGCCCCAGGCAATAACCAGGGCCCTTGCATACTGTTCCATTCAGGTAGCCCACTGCATATTTTCTTAGTGTACTACCTATTGCTTTGTTCTTAATAAAGTTTCTTGCTACTTTACTTTGTGTGTATGTCATTTCCAATTTCTCGAATTAGGATTGTCAAGTACCTGGAAGTACTCAGAGACCACTAGAAACAATTAGGTAATGTTTAAATGGAAACCTAAAGAAAGTAAGTGAGTGAAACAGGAGGATAATCTGAGGAAGCACATTCTGCAAAGAGGAGCAATTCCGAAGGTCCTAAAAGCTGGTAGTGTGTTCAGCACGGCCAAGACACAGCAAGGAGGACATTAAGGTTGGGAAGATCCCTGTATATCTACATAAAGACTCATTTGGGGGCTCTTTCTATGAGCTATCTAGAGATTGTATAATATCATCTAGAAAGAATTTTCTAGAACAGTGATTCCCAAGCAGGGAGGAGTTTGACTTCCAGAGGAAACTGGAAATGTCTACAGGAATTTTGGATCATCAGTAGTGAGACAGGTGTGCTACTACCCTCTTGAGAAAAAAGTCTGGGGATTCTTTTGAATACCCTGTAATAAATAGGGCAATATTACATATGTACAGTGAAAATGTCAATTGTGCTAAGTTGGAGAAATCCTACTTAAGCAGAAAATCCACCTTCAGTTGACTGGCAGTTTCCATGCTCTTTGTGTAAAATGTACCACAAGGGGTCGAGAGTTGGCTTAGCCATTAAGGGACTTGCCTGCAAAGCCTAAGGACCCAGGTTTTATTCTCCAGATCCCACGTAAGCCTGATGTACATGGTGTCACATGCATCTAGAGTTTGTTTGCTATGGCTAGAGGAGACCCAGCCATGCCCTTTCTGTCTCTCCCTTCCTCCCTCCTCCCTCTTCCCTCTGTCTTTAATAAGTATATTTAAAAAATAAATAGAAAATTAAAACTTTAAAAAAATGTACCACAGTATTTAGGAGACTGAAACAGGATAACCTACATTCTACAGTAGGTAGAATGTTTGTGGTCTCAGACACTTTTAGAGAAGGACAGCATGCTTAATTTTTTTTTTTATATTATGAGAACAATGTATAGCCTATGCTGTGTAATAAAATATGATTTACCTACAAAGCTAGACTGGCTGGTCAGTGAGTCCAAGGGATCTGCCTATCTCCATCTTCTCAAAACTGAGATAACAAGCATTTTTTTAAACATGGTTCTGTGGAGAGAACCCAGGTCTTCATGCTTATAAGATTAATTCTTTACCAAATGAGCTGCCTTCCAAAATCTGGACATCTCCTGAGACTTGGCCTCCTTAGCCTTCATACTTGGGATGCCTGTTTTATAGAGTCCTCCACCAATCAGTTCTATTCCCAAGGCTAAAGAATCTTCTCCTGCCACTTTTCCTTTCAAGATTAACAGAGTTGTAAGAATAATTTCCCCAAATGTTAAACAAATGACAATCATTTAATGGAATCACAGAACACTGAACAGTGGAAGAACTCTCAGTGCTCATAAGGGAAGGGAAACTGAGGTGTGGCGAGCAGAAATGCACCAACTGACTTGTGCCAGAGTGGGATCCTCTTAGGGTTCATTTTACCAGCTTTTGTTCTTGAGTCACACATGTGATTTTATACCAATTTCTTCAAAATTAAGCTCATGGTATTTGATGGGAAAAATAAACTAAAATTCTTCTTGCCATTCTTTGTCATTCTTTTTTAGTTTCTAAAACTCTTTAACACAAAATTCCTCTTAACTTTTATAACAGTGCTATGAGATATAGAGAAAGAAACTCTTATCACACCTATTTCTGATATGCAAAAATTGAGGCTCAGGGGGTTGGTCCACATGAATTCTTATAGACTTAATCCAAGTAACTCACAACTTAGGAACCCAAGCCCTTGACTTCTCTTTCAGAGTTCCTTTAAGCCATCGCTTGGTATGATTGCATTATTTTCAATAAGTCACATGGTTCCTAGTACATACTTTGCATTCAAAATGCGTATTGAAGGAATAGCTGAAACATCTTGTCTTATAGAATAAATGATGTTCCCAGAAACATGATGACATCTGATAAATGACCGATACATTGTAGCCAGATAGATGTTGATCTTATCCTCCGAAATGTCATCAATGAATGGGAATTGTATAGACACTGTAATTTTAGTTCATTTAAAAGAACTGCCATTATACTTTACTTTCTCCTGTGATATTTTCATAAATATGAGAAAATAAGTAGAAGTATAAGGAAATAAAACAAGAGATGACACGGTGTCAGGACAATTCATTGTCCAGGAATTACTGCTAGAGTAAGAACCAAGTAAACTAGGTTTCACTACTGACTTGTTTTATCATTCTGCATTGCTCTGATTATCCTGGAGAATCAACCAGCTCCATATTTGAGAACAAGTCTTGTGCTCCATCTCTAGAAATGTGAGAAGGTATATCATCAGCTCAAAGCCTCAGCAGCAAGTCTGACCTTGGTTGGTTGCATAGGTGCTCTATGAATATGCTTTGGCCTTATGGTCTAATTATAAGAACCTGAAATGTGTCCTCATTCACTCATTCATTGTAATGATCACCAAATATTTGTCCTCATTTCTTCATTTAGTAACAAATATATCTTTAACACATACTTTTGGTTTAACATTTGGTCTAGTACTGGAAGCTGAGAAAGAAATCACAGTCTATATTTCTAGAAGTTCATAGTTTAGGCTGATAGTCAACATATGTGCCTGTAAATGAACTGAGAACTACAAAATTAAGTGTTAGATCAATGGACAGAGTATAAGTAAAGTCCTCTGGGGACAAAACTTGAGGACAGACTAATTCTATTAGGAGCAATGGGCTGGTTGGAGAAGGCTTTTCAAAACATGCCATTAAAGGAGTCATGAAAGACACATTAGGACTATGTCCAAAGGAAAGGGAAATCTAGATAGAAAAGAGCCTCACAAGTAGAGCCAGCCATGTGCGAGGGTCATGCCACCTGTGAAAATGGTAGGAGTGCTCCAACAGTGCATGCCAGTACAAAGTGCTTAGTACTCACGAGACAAGGAGGTAAATATTGCATATGCATGAACCGGTTGAGTCTTTCCTTCAGTTCTGAAATTTAACTATTTAAAAGAAAATGCTCTCAAAATCAACAAGAAGGCAACCTAAATTGTATAGGTGTAAGATGCGCTGCTAGACCCTCTAATGCGCTGCTCCCTCATTTATTGATGGGAAGACTGGGACCTGAGGGTGAATTCTCTTGCTTCACATTAACACAGTTGTGCCTACCTAATCTGCAACTAGATTTGCTCCTGAGTACTTCCCACTATACCACAGTGTTATTCTGTGCAAGAATTCATTAAAGATACTTCAGTGCAGAGTCAGAAGTGTTTTTTGTTTTGTTTTGTCTTGTTTTCCCATGGCTTAGTGACAAGAACTGAGCTTCACAGCCTTAGCAAAGAATACCCGCCTTCTGGTGTGAATAGAGATATCAATACACACTGCCTCCGAGACTTTTGCATCATGAAAGGAAAAGCACACTTAGCCAGAAGAGCTTCAGGGGAAAATGAAAGGGAAAGAAAAACAATGGGTTGATGGGAAAAGGATACACAAATCCTCTGGGATGTTACAGCAAAATCAAAGCTGTGAATTTCAGGTTCAGGCATAGGAAGCACTTGGGAGTTGAGGGGGAGGGTAGGCAGAAGCAAGGGCTATTAAAGCATGCTAGAAATAAAGAGGACAGCAAAGAATTCCTTCTATACAGTAGCAAGTAGAACACGTGTCAGTAAAGACTGCTTTGTTGGAAGTCCACAGAGGAGAAATGGGAAGGAGGAGTGTAAGAATTAATGGAGGAAAGAGCAGAGAAGAGACTGAAAGTCCCACTGACAATGGAGCACACATCCCAGAAGAAGAAGCAGTGCGTGACTGGGGAAGTTACAGCCTGAGAAAAAAGAAAACACACAAAGGAGAGAAGCCACGAGGACTAGAAAGGATGTCTATGAAGGACCGAAACAGAAAACCACAGATACAGAAGAATCACAAGTGACAGCCGGAACCATATAACACAAATGGGAAGAAAGGATACAGGTATTAAAGGGGAAGCACCTGGAAACATTGTGAACAGAAGAAAGGAATGTGGATTGAGAGAACGTAAATGATTCGTAAAGGCACCTGGACTGATAGCTTACACTTATCGATTACTTGTAATGTGCCTATTTTTTTTTTTACATGTATTCAGCTATTCAGTTCTTCTAATGGTCCTATGCTGTCCGCATACTAACACACAGATTCCAGTTCCATGACAGAGTAACTGGGTTAAGGTCTGCCCTCTATCAGAGCTGGAGGTTAGATGAGAATAGAAGTGTGCATATGCCATCTTTACCACATTTCCCCTTGCTTTAGTGTGTCATATACCAGCCACTACAGAAGGGCAAGACAAGCTTAGACAGTCTATTCAGGGTCCTTAGGCTTCACAGACAAACACCTTAACCACTAAGCCATTTCTCCAGTGTTCTATTCAGTAGCCTGTATTCATCAGACTTTCCTCGCTGTGACAAATCCCCCCTCCTCCAAAAAAAAAAATGAAGAGAATTCTTTTTTTTTTGAGGTAGAGTTCCACTCTAGTCCAAGCTGACCTGGAATTCACTATGTAGTCTCAGACTGGCCTCAAACTCATGGTGATCCTCCTACTTCTGCCTCCCAAGTGCTGGGATTTAAGAATTCATTTTTGACTCATGGTTTCAGTGGATACAGGCCACAATGATAGGAAGGGTGCAGTGGAGCAGAACTGCACATGTATAACTGACAAAAATCAAAGGGAGAGTCTATGCTGTGGGTTTTCTCCTTTCTCCTACTTAATTCCATGCCATCCTCAGCCTATGGAATCACACTACCTACATTCAGTATGATTGTCCTTCTGAGTTAATTCTCAGAAAGGATTCCTACAGATACATACAAGTGTGTTTATGCAATCTCCTAGACTAGAGGCTACTTAACAGAGTCAAGTTGATAAGATTCACCATCACACATACTCTTTGATATTAAAACACAACAAATGGTAACATTAAACTATAGTTTTATGTAGGGCCAAGAATACAGATATCAGTCCACATACAGAAAGCCTTGTGATTACAATTATTCAGAAATTAAACCTAGGAAACTGATGCTAAAAATGTGAGCAAGAATAGAGATTTCAAAAGGTAAAGAAAAGCTGTTCAACCTCTAGTCATTTGTCTACTGAGAACTGATTATAAGCACCTTTATTCAATCCCACTGTCACTTGGCTCATGTTAGTATCTTGAAATTAAACTGTGGTAGGAATATTTACACCATAGAATTTGACCCACACTAATAAAGTTCACCCCTCACTAACATCCCAGGGGAGCTAATTGTAAACATTCACCAGCCCACAAGTGAACACATTGCATCTGAGTAGACAAAAGAATGATTTTTGTTATATAACAAGAAAGGATAAATAACATGCTTTTAAATAAATTTTGCTGTCTCCCAAATGCAAACACATAAAACTAAACTTGTAGAAATAAGATTACTTTCTTGCAACAATAAAATGGATTTACTTGGAAGGTCTTAACTGTCTTATAGAAAAACCAAGATGTTGAAAGTGGCTCTATATGACCTGTGAAGCTACATGTCTGAACTTGGAATTGGGCAACACCTATTCAGACACATATTAAAATTCTGAAGCATAGCAGAGAATGGTGAGAACAGCTTCTAGAATAAGAATGTCAGGGATTAAATACTGAATTTGCCACTCACGAGGATCTTAGGCCAATTAATTAACTTCTCTGCTACAATTTCTCGTGTAAAATGAAGATGATAACAATGTTTCTTGGAGAAAGTCAGTAGGACTGAAGGAAACAATGCAGGGAAAATTATTGGCACAGCACCTGGGACTCAGAGGTCATTCTGTCCATGCTGGCTTCCATAAGTGCATCTATCTAGAAACAGGACCTAGGGAATTGGGGCAGTTGTATGTTCATGCATGAATAGAGATGATAAGAGTTAGAAAAACCAGTGCACCTTTGGACTGATTATTCTAAGGTAATAACTGAGTGGAATCCTTTAGACACTGAAATACTCCACCATAGCATATAAGGGATGCTTAAAGAATACTCAGAATACAAAAGGACCAAAAAATGTATTCTTGAGAGAGCAATTTTCTTCCTGTGGTGTAAGGAAGATGAGTTTTATAAGTATCTCTCAAATATGCTTAGCTATAAAATCATCTTTGAAAGATAAAAATATACACCTATATGAAGTCCTTCTGTGTTGGGATACACATATCTATTTTTCAAAAAACAACAAAACTAAACAAAACAAATAACCTCTCTACTATAATTATAATTTGAAGGCAGCTGGGTTTAGTGAACAATGAATTGAATCTCTGTTCTGAATCTATAAGCAGAAGTTCACAATATCCATACACTTTCTTTTGAGCAGCGCCTGCTGCAGCATTGAGATCAGTGCTACCTGCAGTCACGGCCTTCCAGGGAGTTTCATTCCAACATTGGTTATGTCTGTCTCCCATAAGAACTCTCTTTTTACAAAACCACTCCCATCTCCTCCCCATTAAAGTCTATCCACCATAGTTAGCTTTCTCTTTTAGGGTCATATAGAGTCTATGTAGGACATGTCAACACATGACTTGGTATCCTGGAAATACTTGGAACATATTCAAGAGAGCCTTGTTAGCCACAAATGCTGCTGCACTACAATGCACTGGCTGTTCTGGTCAAAGGAGGCCTCCAAGAGGGAAAAAAAAAAAAAAAAAGAGTTTTAGCTAGACACTAAAGGATTGAAAGAATTTGAGAAGATGGAAATTAGATGTTGTGACTTGGAAAAGGTCCTTACTTTAGGAAGAAATGTGATTGTAGATCTCCTAACAACATGAAAATATTAGAAATGAGTTAGTCCATATGGCCCTCATGGGGTGGGGTGGGTAATGTGTTAAAGGTAGACTACTAAATACAAGAACTCAGAAGGCAATTAAAATGGTTTGCTTAGAGGATTTAAGATGTCAAGGGTCACTGGAGTCAGTCAGTCATAGAGTGGGCACCTAATATTTATAAATCCCCCCTATATATATATATTTGTCAGTATTGCACCTCCATTATCTAACTCTACTCTCCTTTGTGAAGGTAAGAATCATCATCCCTATCCTGCACTTTTTACATGAGGAGCATGGAAAGAAGCAAATTAATGAGGAAGAATTGATTTTGACTTACGGTTTAAGAAGGAAGATGTCCATTGTGACTGTTATGGCAACAGTAGCATGGGGCAGCTTGACATATTGTATGCATAGTCAGGAAGCCAAAAGAGGACAGGAAGTGGGGCCAGTCTATAAAACTACCACCCAGCTAGTCCCCACCTCAAGATCTGTCCTTAGCTGAGAACCAATGTTCAAACACATGAGCCAGAGGGAGACATTTCACATTCAAATCACAACACACATGAACCAACTAATGCTTAGAATGGCTATCTGACCTCCTGACAGCTAACTTCAAAAAGTAATAAAACAAAGATTTGGATCCTTGCTGGCTTGTGTCTAAATCTCAGGTACTTTGAGGTATGTGATTAAACCCTATAAAAAAAAAAAGCAAACATACAGAAAATAGTTATATAGCAGCCCTTTGCAGAAGAAAATAAGACATATTGATAGAAAACGAGGACAGAGGAAAACAGAAACACACATGAGTGTTCACCAGCACTTATTACCACCTATGATCTTGTTCCACTGTCCTTCTGAAGGGAGGTCAGGGCATGCAAGAGAAAATGACTTGTCAGATCATAGGAAGTGAATAAAAGCATGAGAATTGTTGATAATCCCACTGCATCCCTTGAACCTACTAAGGTGAGGAGGTTCTTTTCTCAGAAAAGACTGATTTATTTTTTCCTTATAACTGTTGGCCTAGATTGGTCTTTTTTTTTCTCCCTCTGGCCAAATACAATCATCAGTATGACAAGAATGAGTCTTGGTTAGGGAATCCATTAAAAAAGTTGCACATATTAGGCACTCCCACTCAGGCCTCCTGTCTCTTCCACTTGGGGCCTTTTTTCAAATTAAATTACCTTCTGTCTGTTGTCACCATGGGTCTCTCTGTAATTCTAGGGCTTGCAGTATTGAGACAAATGAGTGGAGCTCAAATTGTTGGGTCAGGCCACAGGAGATGACTCAGTTTCTACTTTCTCCCAAAAAGAACAGATTGTGTTTCTGGCCCTGAATGTCTTATCCCATGCTTTATAGGACAGAGCTAAAAAGAGGTAGGCTTTCTGTGTCTCCTGCTCCTTAAGTTCTCCTGTAATAAGATCAGAAGTCTCTGTGACAATCAAAAGAGCAGTGAGAATACAGGGCCCATAGTCTTCTGACTTGTCATTCAGGTCCAGTTTTCCCATTCACTCTGCTGATCACATCACCCTATTGCACTCAGTGTCAGAGATAAAATTTATGGTTCCCCCACCCCAGGTTTTGCACTGGTGATGAGCATATTTTCCCTTACCTGGCAGAATATAAAAAGTGACTGCTTTATAGTCATGTTACTATTTTCAAATTTGTCATTGGGCATGTTTCTGTGTTATATTTTCATATGAGTTCATATTGTACACTAAAGATATTCTGACCCTAATCCCCCACTTTTCCCAACCTAACCCTTCTTCTCTTGTTAGTTCTTCTAGAGTTTTGCTTGTACTTTCTTTTCATATATGCATATATGGATTTTTGTAATTATATAAAATCTAGATGCCATATATAAGAAAAAAAACATATGTTTTTCTTTTCAAGCTGTTCAAGAAGAGAGGAATTAACAAGGGAATGTGGTATATACAAATCATGTGATTTTTTTCCACCTATACAAAAAAATGAAGTCCTGTCACTTGCAAGATTATGGATATAAATGGAGAGGAGATGACTATATTAAGAAAATATTGTCTCTTTGTCCTTTATTGTGAATATTAATGAGGTTTAGTAGAGTCATTGCATGTTTGCATATGTTATGAGTCAATCATGTACCTACATCTTTCGTACTTCCAACCCCAACAAACCTCAGTTACTGACATATGCCTTCTATTTTAATGTCAATATTAAAAATTAATAATTAATTGACTTATTTCTTTGATTTTTATCTTCCACATGTGAGAGAGAAATACTTTGTCTTTCTTTGTCTGTCTTACTCTGTTTAATGTGATGCCTCCCCCTTTTTGACATGTTTTGCTGCAATTGACAAGAGTCTATTCCTCTTTACAACTGAATAGTAAGTACTCCATTGTGTATACATATCACATTTCCTTATCATTCACTATGGACATCTAGGCTGGTTCCACTGTGAACAGGGCCACAACAAGCATGAATGTACAGGTTTTCAGTGGTATGCTGACTTGGATTCCTTTAGGAATTCCTGGCTGGATTATCTGATAGTTCTATTTTTAGGGCTTTTCAGGAACTGATTTCCATAGTAACTTATTTGATTTCTCTTTCCATCATCAGTATATAATGTTTCTCTTTACATCCTCAGCAGTATTTGTTTGTTGTTGGCTTGTTTGTGCTTTATTTAGTTATTATTTGCTATACTGACTGGGGTGAAATGGGAGCTCAATGCAGTCTTCATTTTCAGTCCTCTGATGGATAATTACCTTGAACATATTTGAACATTTGTGTTCCTTCTTTTGAGAAGTTTTCTTTCAGTCCATTTGCCTGTTTTTAAAAAAATGAGTTGGATTTTATTATCTTTAACTTTTTGGCATTCATTATATAATTTAGATATCAACTCTGTCAGATGAATTGCAGTACTTCTTCATTCTATTCATTATTACCTCTGGGTTTTATAGTTTGATGAAACACTATTAATTTTTGCTTTTCATTTTCAATGATTTTAGTGTCCTGTTCAGAAAATCATTGTCTGCACCAACATTTTGAAGTGTTTCTCAGTTTGAGATATAATAGGAAAATCTTTTCTCTGCTTTGTTATGTTTTGTTATGTTGTTCTGTATTACGGTGTCACAGAGTCTCAATACATAGCCTTAGCTGGTCTGAAACACTGAACAGGGCAGTGGGGGAAGAGGATGAATAAAAGCAAAGAATGTATGGAAGGGCCATAATAAAACTATTATTATCTATATTAATATAAAAGTAAAATTAAACTCACTATAATTTGTCTGAATATTGTAACTATCAAGACTAATGTCCACTCCTATAAAGACTTAGAAGGTGGATAGCACAGTCTTTGAATGTATTTGTATTTGTAAAATTAATGCCATTTTTATCTCTCACTATTTTCAATCAACATTAGAATAGAGCAAGGTAGTCACTCAGCTAATTTTTTCATTTTTTTTCATTTTTTTAAATTTTAGAGACAGAGAGAAAGAGGAAGAGAGAGAGAGAGAGAGAGAGAGAATAGGTCCAGCAGGGCCTCCAGCCACTGCAAATGAACACCAGACACATGTGCCACCTTGTGCATCTGGCTTACATGGATCCTTGGGAATCCAACGTGCATCCTTTGGCTTTGTAGGCAAACACCTTATCTGCTAAGCCATCTCTCCAGCTCAGCAAATGCTTTTTAAGTTAAATGAAACTCTACTTCCTAAAAGTAAAGGCACACTAGAGATTAAGTCTGGTTTCATATTAGTTTAAATTGTGGTTTTAATACCTCTGGATTTGTAAGAGGCTCGGGCTGGATTTTTCTCTGCTCAGTGTCTTAGTTTTCTATCTGCAGAATGGAGAAAATGAGTTAATTCACATACCCTTTGAAAGAAGCTCCACACAGATGTGAGCTATGATCACCCACTGACTACCAGGTGATCCAAAGCACTCTGCACATACCTTGAGGGTTGTATACACTGCAATGATCCTTATCTGCTTAGGTAGACCTTCACCCTCTTAAGCATGGATGGCATGTTTTATCAAGGTTTTATAGCGTCTGTAGTGGCAGAAAGCATACTGAAGGCTTTTGCATGAGTAATCATACCTTTTTATGCTATCCAAGTTATGAGCATCAAGAAGGCTCCCACAAAGCCCAAATCTCCGTACCAGTGCAGCTATCATAAGGAATGTTGTGGATCATTTCATTTCTTGGATTTTACATTGTCTTTTCAGACCAACTTGCATCTCCTTGGGGCAAGAAATACTTGTGTCTTCTCTCTGTGTCTTTTCCAACCTTCTGTAGCATTTTGCAATGGAAAAATAATCTCTGCTTGCTGGCATGGTAGCTGATAATTTCTAAATGATGTATTCCATTCAACTTGACTGCCTGCTCCAGGGAAGCAAAAGTGCCATGTCATGATTCTTTGACTTCTTGGCATGAAAATAGGGGAAGTAAAAAATTACACAACCCTATTATGTAACTGCCAGTAATATTACAGCCAATGAGATATTTATTTAACCATGGCTCCCCTGCTCCAATGTTGAAATAGACTGAAATGTTTGCCAATTTCTTGAAAGGGTGGAGTCACCTCAATTCCCAGAAAGTTTTAAAATAAAACAAATAACTCAAATTAATTTTGGCTGTGTTAGAACTTCCTCAGTGTCACACAGAAAGTTTAGATCCACACCAGGGTTAGAATTAGGGAATCTTCTCCACTTCATAATAAAAGCACATGAAGAAGTCTTTATTGTTTTTGAGTGACTGCTTAATAGTACTGTGGTGAGTACTTTGCATAAGCACTCCATATATTATACTGAACTGATAGTAGTACTTAGAATAAGCACTCAATAATATTACTCTGAGCTGATAAGTGATCAAATGAGGTCATGGGTATGACAAATGACTGCCAGGAGTAGATGGCACCAAATAATTGCAGCTATACAAAAAACTTTCTACAACACTCTCCCTTTCCTTGACTCTGTGCTATAGATAGACTCTTCCATTTGCTTTTTCTCAGATCTGTTCTTTCACTTATACTTCTCTTTAATAGTTCCTTGTCCTCATCCTCTGTCATGACTCATTGAGCTATTCTTTTCAACATGTCTACCTGTAATAGCACCTTCTTAATAAAGCCTTCCCCTTGTCCTTATATGTCAGAGCAGTGTGTGTATATGTGTATGTGTGTGCACCTGCACATGTGGGCATGCATGTGTACACCTCCCTTGTCAAAATGAATTACACACAACCTTGGGGCCATGATTTCCTACATAGACAGAGAAGCTTCTCCATAAACATTAGATGTCAGGATGAGCAAGTGAAGGAAAGTTCCTAGAAGAAAAAAGAAAGTCAGAACTTTACATCAAGAAATTGATGTGTCAACGAATGTGAGTGGCAGACATGTCCATTTAAAGAAGAAGCAAGCAAGACAGACCCTGTGAGACATAGGGTGGAATATACACCTGCCTCACTCTTAGAGGTTGTATCCTATCCTGCAAATTAGAAGGAAAGGCATATTCAGTGCCACATGTAAAAGCAGATAGAAAGGGAAGGAAAACAACAAAGAGCAAATGAGCACAGAAAATAAGGAAGTTGGAACTCTGATGGCTCAAGGAAGTTAGATGCAGAGGATTAGTCCAGGAGAAACAGCGAGAGTGCAAGAGACACAGAGAAGACAGACACATACGTCCATACACAGTACACACAGAAAGAGAGAGGGTGATGCTAAGAGGTAAAGAAAGGATGGTGGTGACATATAGAAAGGGAATAGAATTGAACTTCAGATAGTTGGAAGGGTTTCCTTCAAAACTGTCTCGGGGGCTGCCAGGGCAGAGGGCAGGACTGAGACAGGAATGTGCAGCAGGCAAGAGGGGAAGAATGGCTTTGGGATAGCTTCAAAAGGAAGTACCTGCGAGTCCTAGCAGCCTGGCCAAAAAGTGCACGTTGTATAACTGTTTGCAGAGGCATATGGAAGAAGGAAGACAGCAGTCCTGCAATGATATAGGGGACAATCATGGATGACATTTTAAGAAAGAAAGCAGAAGGAAGAGGGATCCAGAGCCCTCTGCTATTACCAAACTCTGCTGGTAAAATTTATGCAGAGTTTACTCTGAGCTGACAGAAATTCACAGATGGTGAGAGGCACAAGAGGTCATATGGTGCCTCCATAGCTAGCCGTGTAGGAGCCTGTGATATATCACTTTAAATGTCAAGTGTAGGAAATGAGAAGGATAATTGCAAGCATTAGTCCAAGAAGTGCTAGGATTTAGGCAAACTACATTTCTCTCCTTTAAGATTATTCAAATTGGCTAAGTATACAAAGTGCTAAACTAGAAGAGAACCTCATAAAACTGACACATGAGATTAATTTAAAAACTTTAAAAATACATGCATATGCATGAGTAAAGGTATTCTTGGAATTATAAAATTTGGCAGAAAATTTTCCTTCATGGTGATTTTGACCCAGTTTAATATCTCCATGCACTCCCCTGAACCATGAATCCTTGGTCTGATTTGATTCTCAAAGCTGACACACACACCCACTTGGCTGAATAAACATTCTCACGCCACAAACAAACAGACCATGAGATGAAGAGATCTAGGGACTTGCCTTTACTGGGTGGCCTCAGTTCACCATCCATTAATCTTAAGTCTAGCTTCCATAATCGTTCACCTACTGACTTAACTGAATCCTTGTCAGAAATTGAGAAAAATAGGTAAATTATTAATACGGGAATAAATCTCTACTTGCTGGATGAATCTCCTATTTTTTTTTTTCATGGCTCCTTTGATTTAACAGGCTAGAACCACATGTGAAGGATGCTGGGCTATCTTCATTGGTGAGGTCCTCCTCGAATGGTAGAATACAATTGCTTATAGTAGGTCTTTGCTTCAGCCCTGGATTTTTTGAGGAAACACTCACTAGAACTGAATATGCTAAAATGTCAGAGAGGTGACCTGAACCTTAGCAGGCCATTTGGTTCATTTTTTTTTTTCCAATTTGACAATTTCTCTGATAGAATCTGCGTGTTCTGCATCTCATCAGTTCACCTTGTTCTCAGTTTTCTTTTACCTTTAATAGGAACTTTATAAACATAAATACATTTTCAAAGATATCATTAATTAATAACTATTCATAACAGAAGGAACCATGAAAACAATCACATTAAAAGTAATACATTCATCACATTTACTCTGCAAAATAGTGATTCTAGCTCAGGTTGCAAATTTGCAAGTAGGATTCTGTGGCAGACCTTCACCTGACTTCAACCTCCCTGTACTTGGTGATTCTTAGACCACAGCCAATGCAGCAGAAGATGATGCTAAGAAAAGACTCAGCAAGGCCCTGCAGTAAGCTGAGCACAGTAATAGCTGGGGATTCATCCCTGTAGTTAATTTCAAAAGTGCTCTTTTCAAGTAGGAAGTTTCTACAGCATGTATTTCCCACTGGGGAAAATAGACTGCTCTAGAAGGCTAGGGGGTATAAACTGAAAGGCCCAAACTACTGAATTGTAACTGTTAGTACTCACTGCCCTACACCCCAACCCACAGGAATGAAAGAAGGGTTCCCAGGAAGACGGACAATAGTATATTGAGTCTTCACAGGAGATCCTGAGAAAACCATCTAGTGAATCTTCAAAGTCCATTTCAAGGTGAATACTAGGTTTGTAAATGGGAGTTGAGTTAGATTTTAATATGATTTGAGTCAATAAATCAGAGAAATAAAATTGACAAGAAATGCCTCAGAGCATTCATGGAAAGCTATGACGTTTTTCTGGCATAACGTTTTGTTTGGTCACAGTTACCAAGGGAGATATAGAAAGGAATTGCAACATACTTAGTAGAAACTAAGGAAAGTCAAATAATTGTCAGGTTAGATATAGGAAGGTCAGATAAAACGAATGAGATTCTCTACAATCAATCTAATCTGATATGATTGGAAAGAATATTTGGGGAGCTGGGGAGATAGCCCAGTGGTTAAAGTGTTTGTATTACAAGCATGAGGAACTGAATTTAATCCTCAGTACCCACATAAAATGCCCAACATGGTAGTTCATTCCTGTAATCACAACACTGGGGAGGCAGACACACAAAAAAAAAAAAAAAAAAAAAAAATTCGTGTTTGCTGCCTAGCCATTTCAGCTTAATTGGTGAGCTCCAGGCAAATGTGAGACTCTTTCTCACAAAGAAGTAGACAGCATGCCTGAGGATCACACTCAAAGTTGTCCTCCGGCCTCTTCTATACTGCACACACAAATTACACATGCACCCACACACATATGTACCCACACACATGCACACAACGCACACACAAAGAGAATAATAAATGGTACAGTATAAAAGAATATAAAATTATCTGATAAGTGAAATGTCCCCTTTTCTTTAACAAAAAAAGATCACATATTCTACCCTATTGACCATGCTTTGGCTGTCATGAATTTTAGCAATAAATTGTGAGAACAAAGCCAATAACAATATTAAACAGGGCATATATCACGCTCTGTTTTCTATTAAAACAGCCATTAGATCTTTCTGTACATAAAAATTACATGGAGCCCTAGGGTTGTAACACAGGCTACTGTCTGGCTAAATGCATATATTATGCTCACCAAACTGCCCAACAAGCATTTGTCTTAATGTTCATGCCCATATATTAATGCTTCTCTCATTTTTGGTTAGAGAAGCTTCTCTTTTCAAATGGCAGTGACTTCTGGGATGACTCAAAAGGCAACATAGTGTTGAGAAGAAGTGACCGAGGAGTGCTCAGAACTAAAACATCTCTATTACACCCTCCAAGGATCAGTGTCCATTGTGGAAGAAGTGACATGAAGAATGTAAGAGCCAAAGGAAGGGTAGGACTCCATACAATGCACTCTTCCAGGCACAAAATGGCCTGTATATCCATGACATCACAGTGCCTGGCACCACCTACACAAGACCAGTATAATAGGAGGAAAAGATATTGACATCAAAATAAAAGAGACACTGATTGAGAGGGTTATGGGATATGATGGAGAGTGGAATTGTGAAGGGAAAAGTGCAGGAAGGAGAGAATTATCATAGTTTATGGTCTATAGTTATGGAAGTTGTCAATAATAAAATAAATTAAAAAGTTACATGGAGAATATTTTAAAGTTAGAATCCAAAACTCTGATTCTGAATCATGATTTCTAGAAAGAAACATCATAGAGATAGCAGATGACAGAGATGATTATGAATTATTGACAAATAGATAAAAGCTACACAGAAAGATAGATTAATAATTAGAATTCTCAATTGATTCTTATGCCAAACACTTGTTTAAAAGTCAGAATTTGAAAAGTGATAAATTGTGTAATATTTTCCCATTTATATTTTTATTAATTCTGTTATAAGATCTTAATTTAAAGCTTCCTGATGGCTTTGATAAAAATAAAATAAAAAAATGGCCAGGAGTGTAAGACCTGTAAAGTAAGCATAACAACAAACACACATGATCAGAAGAAACTGCATTGTTTTGTGAAACTTTAAGACTGCAGAACAGAAAAGACTTTTCTAGACTTTGAAGAGGGACTTTTGTTTCCTTAAAGAAGGGAATTCAAGATAGTGTCCTGTAATTTTTATTTATCACTAATTTCTACATAAAGCCTTCCAAAAAGAGTACATTCCTCTCTGTGGAGGTGGGAAAACCTCCAAGAAAGGATCTACAACAAAGCTGAATTCTAAGAAGGAAATGGGCCATGAAATCCTATATTTCACTCAGGACCTGAGAAGATGGAAGAACAATGTTCTGGGAAAGATTCGGGGTGAGTTACCTCAGGTCAGTTATGTCTTCATAGTCAAGGATAAAGGGGTGTTTTTAATTTGATACAAGAGCTCAAGTTGACAGCTGACATGGTGAAATAGTTTTTTTAGGCACAAACACCACAATCCTTTCTCCTAAACACAGGTTTAATTTTCAATGAAACACTTTTCACATAAACACCATGTTGTTTCTAAACCCTTATTGTCATTCTCAGAATTGCTTGCAGCCTTTCAGAAACCCATTATTTTATAATTATAATCAAGACTATTAGGACAGGACAATTTGTGCCAGAAAGCACATTTACACTCAGCCTTGTCACTTAGCACTGTCACAGGAGGGATTATCTCTATTTCTGTAGAAATCAAGGAAAGTAACACACTCTGCCTTTTAAACTTTCAATTTCTAGATGTTATGGGAATTACTGACCTTGTCCAAATGACACTCCTATCAGTGCTCTGACTACCCCTGGCAGAATAACCCAAAATACTACAACAAACCATCACATAGTGGGAAGCAAGCATCCCTGGGAGTGAAACCAATTTGGATTCTGCCCTTTCCAATTAGACAATTCACTATTTACTCTCAGCTTCTTTATACACAAATGACAAAACCACCAACACTTGTATCAAATGATTATTTAAATACTTAACTTAGAACAGTCCCAAACATATATCAAAAGAATACAATTTTTTTCATTAAAAAAATTTTTATTTTATTTTATTTTTATTAGTTATGTACATACTCAGTGTGTAAATAGCACATGTTGGTACCATCCTTACCCTCATCCCTGCTCCCCCCACCCCAAAAGGACCCTCCTGGTTGGGGATGCCAGTTATCCCCATGGGGATTATGGGTCATGAATTGTGGGGATAGCCATCGGTTATGGGGAAGAGGCAATGTCTCTATCCTAATGTCCCAACTTGTGGCTCTAACAATCTTTCTACCCCCTCTTCCCAGAATTTTCCTGAGCCATGTTGGGTT
Organism: Orientallactaga sibirica; assembly: GCA_036365145.1. NCBI lineage: Eukaryota > Metazoa > Chordata > Mammalia > Rodentia > Dipodidae > Orientallactaga > Orientallactaga sibirica. The sequence continues at coordinate 17,973,683 of JAEOAD010000034.1, forward strand.
CCTTTTAGGTCTACTTCAGTGATGAGGTCTTGGGAGCCTCTGTGTCTCTGGATATCTGGTTTAGTAGGAGTTGAGTGTTCTCTATTTCTATCTCCTTCACCCCTGTGCTGATATCAGGTTCACAAAGAAAGCAGCACTCTTTCTCATTTCCCCAATTACTCTATGGTTTCAGCTGGGTCCCTCATGAGAAAACAAATTTAAACTTACTATTATAATTATCAATTTCTAATAAGCTATGTGGCATAGGTCAGGCTATTCATCTTCTCTGGACATCTGATTAATCATTACTAAAATGAAGAAAGGAGCCCCAAACCCAGAGAGGAGTGGCAATCAGATGAGAATGGAAGGTGTTTTTGATCAACTAACTCACTCCACAGCTTTCACTTTGAGCTGAGAAGTTTGGTTATCATCAGTGACCTGGGATGTATGATCCTACTTCTACCATATAGGAAGTACTAAGCTTCTGAAAGTTCACCTATAACCTATGAGTTTAATTACAATCTGTGATGCCCATCGGGAAGTCAGACTAATGAGTGACATAGTAGAGCAACCTAAGGGTGTTATTTAAAGAAATAGCATCCCCTCACATGCATGGGGTTTCCCTTGTTACAGATCTTTCATTTCATCCAGCATGAAGTATATTTCTCCAAGATCTTATGTAATTATATTAATAAAATAAATAGTGGGCATAATAATTCTATTTGGTTAATATCAATTAAAATTATTGTGGAGAAGCAGGAGGTTTGTTCACTTTTATGGGAGTATGGACTTCTTGACTTTGTAGAACGCTTTGAAGTCTTAACATTGGAGGATATAGACTACCAACTTAATCTCAGTGCTGTCATTCTTGAATAGAACATGTTACAGACATCATATTGTGTTGGTTAGGGGACACTAAGAGTCAATCTTGTTTGTAAATCAGAAATAATGTAACATCTTCCTTATTTCTTGCTGAGACAAATAGGGTAGGACAACAAAAAAGCCTTTACACCAAATGATTGATTAAAAATTGCTATTAGAGTATTGTGGCTGGGTGAGGTACACCACAAGGTAATGTTACTCATCTGATGTATGGGAACTTGAGCCTTGAGGCTCTTGGATGGCTTGCCAGTCATCACACAGGTAAAGTAAGGACTCAGACAAGACCGCAGTTCCACCCTGCAAGGAAGTTCCATTGTGTCATAATCCGGACCCCATTATACATGTAAAAGTACAGCTTTTGTCCCATATAAATTCTGGAAGCAGCATCTTTTGATTCAATATGAATTTCAGAGGTGGGACCCTGCCTTGACTCTCCACTCTCCCTGTGTTTCGACTTGACTCCATGTTGGACCACACTGGTGAGAACTCCTGCCTTAGGGATTCTAAAGATTTTAGTTCAGTAAATCAACTTCATGCTAGGCTTGGGGTCCTTCTTATTCTTATAATTGCCAGTTCAAGCAAGTGTGACCCTCCACTTCTCTTTATGTGTTGTACAAGAAAGAATGACTGTTGCTATTCTGGTAAGCAAACTGAAATTAGATAGGTTTTGAAGCCTGCTCACCACTATATTGTGAACTTGTGGCATAGCCAAAAGTCTAGTTTCTTCATTCTATTTGCTAGCTAGAAGAGCAGCTAAATAAAGGAACTTCTTTTAACATAACATAACATTTTTAAGTTTTACCTCTTTTTTTATAAATTATTTTATTTATTTTTTGGAGAGAGACAAACAGAGAGGGAGGAGACAGAGAATGGGTGTGCCAGCAGTCTCAGCTGCTGAGAACGAAATCCAGATGTGTGCGCCCCCTTCTGGGCAAGTGTCACATTTAAAACCTGGAGATTGGAACTGGGTTCTTAGGCTTAGCAGGCCTGTGCCTTAACCACTATGCCATCTCTCCAGCCCAAATTTTACCTCTTTTATTTAGTGAAACTAAAATAGTAGACAGTAAGAATACAAAAGTGGAACTTCAGAACTAGTATTGATTTCCAGTGCATCTGCAGAATAGTCAGCTTGCCTTATGGGCATGAAGTTGAAATTCTAAGTCACAAACTCTGAGGTATTGGGCCCTTTTAACTGAATGAATCTAATGAAGTCATAGTAGAGGCTGGGGAATGGCTCAGTCAATAAAGTGTTTACTGCACATTGGGAGGACCTGAGAATGGATCCCCATTATCTACGTAAAAGTCAGACATGGTGACCAATGCCTATAATATCAATTCTGAGGATTCCTAGAGCATGCTGGTTAGCTAGTCTAGAGAAACTGGTGACCCCCATGTTTAGGGAGAAATCCTGTCTTCAAAAAAAAAAAAAAAAACATGAAGAATGATAAGGAAGACACTACCATGGACCACTAGCATCTGTTCAAACATGCATACACACAAGTACACATAGAACACAAATGTACACACACACAAACACAAAGACATAATAATGATGTCAGTAGGAAACTTAGTCTAAAGGATATCATCTCTTCCTTCTTCAGAAAACTCAACTTAAATTTTCATATCAAATTGCATTTCCAACACCAATATGCTCAGACTATTCAGCTTAATTTTTCAAAGACACATCCTTGTCATTTAATGAATGCATTGAAAAAAAAAATGCCTTATTTAAAACCACTTGGCAAAAGAAATCCCCGAGTGAAGAATGTTTGGAAATTGCTATAAATACAGAAACAGCCGCCCCTATCAATGGCTATTTGGATGGCCAAATATATGCATAAGTGAGGGCCCCATGAAAAAATTGTATTCCATCAGAAAAGAGTGATGAAATGGTAAAGCTTAGTTCATCATTATCAGAGAAAATAGTTGATTTAAGAACTGCTTGTTCTTACACAGTTCCCGCTTCTGCCCAGCACCCATCCTTTGGTTCAAACCACAAATCTAGATTCTAGTTTTAAGCCCTAGTCATAGGACAGAGACATATGAATAAAGAACAGTAGCATTGAAATCTACAAACAGAATAGAACAAAGGCTATAGAGTAACCACTTTGCATAGTCAGTTCACTTTTAATATCATAGAGGCCAGTTCTAAATCCAAATTCTGCCTTTTAATGCTTGTGTGATTTTTATGTGTTGCTAAAAATCCTCAAACTTTAGTTTACTAACATGCTATTAAAAATATCCATCAAATGTCATAGCATGTAAATAATATATCATAATCAAGCAGAATAGGTCCTTAAAATAGCTGTTAAAGATAAGTCCCCCCTCCACAAAATTTTGTAATACTTAGAGTCAAGGAACCAAATGGTAGACATAGATGAGATATTCACACAGATAACAGGAATGGAAAACAGCCATAAAATTTCAAAGCTCTAGAAACTCTATGGACAGCAGAGAGAACAACATCATCTGCAGAGATAATATACTGCTTTAAATAAGGCATTACCCACCTCCTGTGTGTATAGTAGCTCAGCACTGGGAAAGAAAACGTTAACTATACATGACCCTCAGCACCAACAGACGTCCCAAGGAGTTGTAAGACAACTCTTGCAAGTCTACATATGACTCTCCAGAAGCCTGCTGGTAATTTCTAGAAAGAACAGAGTCCATAAGAAGGTCAGGGTCTGGAAATTCATGATTAGAATCCAAGTTTAGGAAAGAAAAAAAATGTCCACTTATAGACATAGGAACTCTTGTGTTCCCAAAGGCTAGTAAAACAGGTACGACTACAATGCTGTCACCACAAGGATTACTCAGTGTTTTGCCTTTGGTGGCTTTTATAAAATCATGAAGGGTTATTTACCAATAAAAATATCTCTTCTGTTAAACATCTACTATTTTTAATTTTTTCAATGGCCTAACAAATTAATATAGTTATCTTTTTCAACTATGTAAGGTAAGTAGTTCTCAGAGAAGTGAAGTACAAGGCATATACCTAGTAAGCTGTGAGTCTGAGTTATTGAATTTTCCAACAGTTACACTATCCAAAGTGCCAGAGTCTTTCTGGAATAGGAACTAAAAGCAACATACTAAAACTTATTCTCAAATCAGGTATAGTGCTTCACACCTGTAATCCCAGTACTTGGGAAGCAGAGACTGAAGGGTCAAAAGTTCAAGGACCTGTTCTGCTCCATAGAGAGGTTGAGGCCAGCCTGGGCTACATGTGACCTTGTCAGAAAAAAAAAAAAAAAAAAAAAGGAGAGAGAGAAGGAAGAGGAGAACACTCATTCTTGGTGTTATCTTTTGTTCTTTATCTTCTTTCCTGATGTTTTGTAATTCTAACTAGCCTTATTGCTCACTTACACTTTGAAGCTTCCTCAAGTCTTTTATGGACAAAGATATGGTATATGTAAACCACTTAGTGCATAATACATGCATGCATATGTATTTATTTAATGACCCATGATTTCAGTCAAAAAAACCTTAACTGGTACAAACCACACAGAGAACTACTGGTTTTCACTTCTTGTTTTGCCAACTTGAAGGCTAACACAGTGGGGTGGGGTGGAAAAGAGGTTCCCTGAGAGGCAAGAGATAAGAGGTCAGGCCCTGCTGTATGCTTACTGTCTGACTGTGGACAACTGAACCTCAAAGCCTTGATCTATTGCCTCATCTGGATAACAAGACAGTATAACTAAAAATATTTGAAGTTGTAGAGAATGACAGGTTTGAGGCATTGTATTATTATTAATACTTCCCATTCCAATAATTAGTTTCCTTTCATCCAGACAGTTCAAGAAGGTTGCAAAGAGCCCATCCTAGGCCTGATTTTTACTTTTCCTACCTCTTCTATTTATCTGTATATCATTTTAAAAATACTTTATCTATTTATTTGAGAGAGAGAGAGAGAATGAATATGGGCATACCAGGGCCTCTAGCCACTGCAAAAAAGTCCAGAAGCATGTCCAACCTTGTGAATTTGGCTTACATGGCTACTGAAGAATCAAACCTGGGCCCTTAGGCTTTGTAGGCAAGTGCCTTAAGTGCTAAACCATCTCTCCAGCCCTGCATATCATTTTTTTATTAAAAACGTGTTTTGTATGGATATATCATGTGTTGGCACCATATTTTCCCTCCTCCCTGCCCCCATTCTGCAGGAGGTCCTCCTCAGTGGGGTTGCTGGTATTGCCCATGGAGTTGTGGGTTATGCATTGTGGGAGCTGCAGTCAGTTATTGGAGGTAGGCAGTGCCCCTGGGCATGACATCTCAACCTGTGATTCTTATAATCTTTCTGCCCCATCTTCCACAAAATTCATTGAGCCTTGATGGGTGTGCTTTAAGTCTACTTCAGTGAAGAGCTCTTAGGGGCCTCTGGATTTCTGCTTTGATATGTGTTGAGTAGCCTCAGCATCTGTCTCCTTCACCCTGGCGCTGTTTGTTAGGCTCACCATGGAAGCAGCAGTCTTGTTCTTCTCTCCACTTCCTCTGTGGTTTTGCCTGGGCCTTGGCTGGAATGCGAGGGTTATTTTATCTCCTTGGATCTTGCTGCCTTTTGAAAAAGAAAAATAGATTCTCCAATGGAGAGTAAAGTCAGCATAGGTTAAATTGGGTAAGTATGATTAATTTGGGGAGAGTTAGAGGGATGTAGCCCCTCTTTTAGCCAAAGACTACTGGAAGCTTGAAATTGGAGAGCATAATCTTTGTCTCCATAGGATTTAGACCTTGTTCCGAGTTCCAGATATGGGTTTCTTTCCACTGAGGGGATATCTTATCCAATCAGAAAGCCACTGGTCACCCACCAAGGCTGTGTGCCACCATTGTACTAGTGTGTACTTCTTGTGAGGCTGGTTGTATCTCAGGAGCTTAGACCCTTACTTCCTCACACCATTGTTGGTCACTTTCCCCCAGTACTTCATGTAGAGCCTTCCAGAACTAAATGGGCTAACTACCTGAGGACCTGCTCTCTTCCAGATTCCAGCCAGGTCTCTCTGTGTTCTGTGCCAGCAGCATATGGTGTTTTCAGCAATAGGGTCTTACCTTTTACCTCAGACAGGTAATCAAGTGCTTTAAGCCTGTCTTGTTTGGGGTCCTTGTAGCTCAGTGTGGGTAGCACCTATTTCTGGTACTGTGAGTTATAGGTCAGAGCCAAAGTTTTTTAAGGTTAGGGTACATCCACCCTCTCTTTTGGCCCTTCTTTTTGGACATTTTCCCCAAATTACTATTGAGGGTTTAATCTTTTAGTCTACCTTCAAGGAGAGAGTTTTCTGTGGTACCAATTCATTTTCTGTTTAGTTTTATGTTTATTTCCCCCAACCTCCCATTTCCCTCCCTCCCAAACCTTTCCATCCCTATTTTCTGGGTCTCAAGTTGCCTATCTGGTATGCCAGTAACTCAAGCTCATCCAGGTTAGGAACCACAGATGAGATCATGTGGCATTTGTCTTTCTGTGATTGTGTGTTTTGGCTGTGTATGAACTGTTCTTAAGTCCATTCATTTTCCTACACATTTTGTGCTATACATTTTTCTTACTGCTGAGTAGAACTCCATTGTGTATATGTACCACAGTTTTGATAGCCATTTGTCCAATAGTGGGCATCTGCTTGATTCCAGTTCTTAGCTATTATGAACTGAGCAACTATAAACAAAGTTGAACAACTATCTCTGTAGTGAAGCATGGAGCCTTTTTAAAATTCATCAACAATTCCAGGAATTTCTATTCCTCTTGTGACTAGCTTACTTCACTTAGTGTAAGAATTTCCAGATTGATCCATGTGGTTACAAGTAATCAGATTTTTGTCATTTTCAAGGCTTAATGAAGTTGTATTGATTGTATATGATATTTTCTCTTTTTATAAGGTAAATTATTTCACGTTAATTTCAATGGTTTTTGCACGTATATAAATAATATATTCTGATCAGATCAGCCCTCAATTACCTTCTGTTGTCTCCTCCCATTCCTGATGAATTCCCTTCTTCCCCACTAGTCTCTCCTCTAATTTGATTTTTTTCTTCTTCTTTTCTTCCTCCTTCTTTTGTTTTCCATGGAGTTTAACTAGAATTTCTTAGAGAAACATGAATGAATGAATGAATGAATGAATGAATGAATGAATGAAGAGTTATTTACCAGAGCATGGGCAAATTACTAGCTGTCTGCAACACTCAGAGAAATTTATTCACCTTCCTGAGCAACCGGTACCTACCAAAAGCACCTCAGATATGGGCCCTTCCCCCATCCATGATCATATGTTCTAGCATGTTCTCCTTATTCATATCTTTATTCATCATCATTAACATTTGGATTATTTCCATAACTTGACTATTTTGAATATTGCTGTGATGAATATGGTTGTGAACATATCTGCTATAAATCCTGCCTGGTAGATCATACAAGAGTTCTAACTTTTTTTCAATGAAACTTCTCACTGTTTTTCATAATGGTTCCACTACTTTACACTCCAACTAATAGTATAGAAAAGCTCCATTTTCTCATTATTCTTTACATACACATACACATGAGCATGTAAGCACAAAAACAAGCCATTGCACATAAAATGGCTATTCTAACTGGTATAAGGTGATTGTTCCTTGTGGTTTTGACTTTGTGTTCTATGATGTCCTCATTGCTTTTGAATCACCATTTTTAGGAAGTAGGGTGAATGAACTTTTCTGTGAACTCCCATTTCCATGAGCACCACTAACCCGGAACACCGTTTTCTCCATGATAACATCTACTGTTTCCTCAAAGTGTTCAGGAACTGAAACCCAGCAGAAACAGTAATGTATACTACCCACCTTCAGACATTGTACCAGCAGGTCTGGCAATGGTAAGGTGGCAGAGGAAAGCACTTCACCTTCTAGGACTCCCTGAATGAATAAAAGGATCAATCGTTTCGTGAAACACAGTTCATCCTGAGAAGGAACTTCTGCTCAAACTAAGTTTGTGGTGTGACTCAGCTATACCAACCCATATGTGTTTGGATCATCAAGAAGTAATAACCTATGGTGTCTTTCACTTCTCCTCCTGCCTTGGGTGCAATCCCCTTGAGTTTTCACCCCATTAAAATAATCCTATATTCCAAATTATTTTAATGCTTCTTGCATGACAGTCCTAATAGTAGGAAATAACTTAAGAATGATGTCCAGTGACATGACAAATCATTTTTATTTACTTATTTGCTTGAAAAACTGAGATTAAATATGGGTAATTATAGCATGTGTGACTTAGCACCATTATTTATGATGTGAATGTATATATAAGCCATGAAAAATAACTTATTTATGAAAATGAAAACATACTAGGAATTTTTATTTAATGAATAGAACATACTAAGAAATGAAAAGGATGTTTCTGAGTAAGTATTAATTAGGTTTCCTGAGGAACTGGTTACAAAGAAAAAAATGACTTAAAATGGGAGGTGGATCCTGAATTGGGAGTGCTCTGAGAAATCAGGAGGAATTTATATGTATTCAGCAGGAGAGGAAATGAAACAAACATTCACTTCAGTTAAACTGCCCAAACTCTTTAAAAAATGTTTTATTTATTTATTTATTTATTTATTTATCTATTTATTTATTTATTTATTTAAAAGGGGGTGTAGAGAGATGCAAAGACTCCAGCTACTGCAAACAGACTCCAGACACATGTGCCACCTTAGTACATCTGGTTTAAGTGGGTACTAGGGAATCAAACCCAGTTCATTAGGCTTTGCAATCTCTCAAGCTGCCAAACTCTTAAGGTTGATAAAACACAACTCTTAATGTAGTTGCCTTTTGAAAAACTTAAGGGCTCCTGGGGACACCTCAAAGTACTTGTCCTTTGTGTCTGCATCTATGACACTCAATTAAAAGCCTAAAGCTGGGCTGAAGAGATGGCTTAGTGGTTAAGGCACTTGCCTGAGAAGTCTAAGGACCCACATTTGATGCCCCAGTACCCAAGCAAGCCAGATGCACAAGGTGGCACATGTGTCTGGCATTCATTTGCAGTGGCTAGAGGCCCTGGATCACCTATTCTCTCCCTTTCCCCCATCATAAATACATACATACATACATATGCACATAAATACATAAATACAGTCTGATGCTGTGGAAAGCCATCAGTAATTCCACTGTACCATTGGAAAGAAGGAAGGCAGAAAGGCAGGAGTATTTTCTGAAAGCCAGTGGTCAGCTAGCCCAGAAAATGCAGCAATGAGCAACAATAAGCCCAAGAGACCCTGCCTCATCCAATGTGAAAGACAAGGACTGACACCCATAGTTGACATGAACATGTACACACACACACACACACACACACACAAACACACCCCAGAGGGAACAATCTTTCTATTCTCACCAGGGCTCACACTTGTAGTTTACATTCAGTTTGATGAGGAATGATAGATTTAGACAGACTTCCTCAATGAGGACCCTTTGGCTGGCTTAGTTGAAACACATTGGAAAGTTCATAGTTTGAGCATAGTATTTATTCCATCTCACTGTAAGATCCATGAGATTACCAGTCTGGTGTATTCTGTGCACCACAAATCACTGTCCACATCATACCCCCAGACATGCTGTAGCATTTAGTACTTACTAACGGAATGAGTGCTGGGCTATAAATGCCTGGGGAATTATTTCTTTCTCAGGTGGCAGTTGTTGCTTCTTGTTTGTTTTCTATCTCAGCTGTTTCTTCTGGATTCCATGATTTTCCACTCAGCAGAGCTGTCCTGAGTCTTCTCCAGAAGATATGCTTCCCCAGGGCATTGTCCTCCCACTCTAGGTACGTGTTCCTGTTGAGAAGGCGGTATAGTTCCACCTGCTGCCTCAGCAGAGCTTTCTCTACCTTCTCCAGGATGATGAAGATGATGCCAGAGCGGCTGCTCAGAAACTGCCAGGTCTGAGCGATCTCATATTCAAAGATACACCAGCGGCTCTGGATAAAGTGCTGAGAGACCACCACAATGACTTTCCGGCTTTTGTGGAAACCCTCTTGGATGATGTTGGCAGCGATGGCCACACCAGGGATGAAGTCTCTGTAGTGGAGGCAGAGCTGAAATGGGGGCACCCCTTCCTCTAGGTTCTTTACCAACTCATTCCTCACCCAGTCCTCATCATGGCTTGAATAGATAACAAAGGCATCATAGGTGCTTTCACCTTGAGCATACTTTTTACAGCCAGCTAAAAGCATGAGGTGAAAGTAAAACTTGTAGCCCAGGAACACCATAATGAATACCAGAGCCACGCTGATCACTGACACACTGATGATGCCCTTGTTGATTTCACAGGTGGCATTCCTGAAACTCAGCACAGGACTGCCCTTCATATCTAATGATTTTACACATTGCATTTGTTCAGCTTCCACCAGGAGCTGCCTCTTGTCCTTGACCCACTGCAGGAAGCTCTGGTATTCACAAGTACAAGCAAAATCATTCTGCGTAAGATTTAAGCGAGCCTGACTCCATGGAAAATGTTGAAGTTCTTCCCCTTTGATGGTTTCTATGTGATTGAAACTGTAATCCAGAAGCTGGAGACATTGGAGAGGTTTATAATGAAGTGTATCCAACACCAAGAGGTTGTTGTAACTCATATTTAAGACCTGAAGTCTAGAGAGTGTGGCAAATGCTCCCAGGGACACCTGTTCTAGACGACATTCAGAGAGATCAAGAAATATCAAGTTAGTCATATTGGTGAAGGTATTTGAAAGAGTGTTGGCCTTGAAAGAGTTGCCAGCCATTTTTAAGACTTTGAGACTAATCAGTCCATCAAAGATGCCATTGAAGTCAACCCGGATATGAGTATGAGAGATGTCAAGGTAAAGGAGTTTACTGAGGGATAAGAACACAGAGAACTCACTCATCTTTTTCAAAGTAGAATGCTGAAAATCCAGATATTCTAATTGTTCTAAACCCAGGAAGTTTGAACTCATAGTTACAACACCATTGTAGCTGAGATCTAAATACTTCAGTCTGGTTGTTCCCAGATGTTTATGAGAACAACAGCCTTCAAAACTCAAACTATTTCTACTGATATCTAGGAAAACAAGGTTTGGTAGTTCCACCTCCACAAAACTAGTCGCACCTCTGTTGGCAGTGAAAATCAAACTTTTAAGAAAAGGGAGTTCCAGAAAGGGGAAGGTTTTAAATTCACAGTTAATGAATGCTAAGGATTGCCATTTGAAATAATTATAAAAATTATCATCCTTTATATTGAGACTCACTATGGACATTGCAGAAATATTTGCTAAACAATTAACCAAGTCAGTAACTTTTCCTGAAAAGTGATCTACATAGGTTAACCGGAATTCATCAATGCTCACACTACACAATCCCTCCAGGACAGATCTGTCAAAACTTTCTACATTCCTTTCATTTTTAAATTCTCCGAGGACCAACCTGTGCACTTCTAATCCCAGTAGACTTTGAATACAAGTTGTCATTACATGTGTACTGTTAAAATTACTTCTTAAGGTTAGTTCATGGAGCCTGATTTCTTGAAAGACACCAGGTTGGATAAAGTCAATTGGGTTCAGAGACAGGTCTAAAGAAAGATTGAGTTGGGGATTTTCATGTAGAACCTTCAAGTCTTTATGATGAATACTTTGGATCTTGTTATTGGAAAGGTCCAAGTATTCCAGGTTGGTCAGATTAGAAAAATATTCAGGTAACTTGAAAGAGTGAAGAAGATTGTGAGCCACATTGAGGTGCTTTAAACTTCTGAGATGCCCAATAGGAAAGCTTTCTAGAGAAGCCAGGTTTGTCTCCACAACTACCAGCTTTTGTAAACTTGATAGTCCAGAAAAGCCCCCCAGAGCTAAACTGTGTATAGGGTTGGCAGTCAATATCAAGGTAGAGAGTTGGTTTAGGTCCTGAAAAGCATCATCTTCTATCGTTGTAATTTCACATCTGCAGGGAAACAAGATACAGGTTATATATTTCTGGTGAATAATAATTCATAATATAATTATCATATAGTGACTCATACAGATATGAAATACCATATGCCTGTGCATGGGTAAAGACATGAAGAAAGGCCAGTGTGATGGAATGAGCACCTAACAAGCTCTGTAGATTCAGCATTATCACATTGGCTACGTTGATAAACCCTTTTTTAATTCTTTTTGATCTTTTAAATTCTTTTTGATCTTTTATGTGTACTTGTATGGGATTTTGTGCATGTGTGTGTGTGTGTGTGTGTGTGTGTGCGTGTGCATGTATGTGTGTACATATGTCTCAGTGCAGGCACATATGTGGAGGTCAGAAGACAACCTCTCCCACTTTATTTGAGATAGAGTATCTTTGTTGTCTGTAGCTGTGTACAGTAGGATAGTTGGCTTGTGAGCTTCTGGAAACTCTCCTGTTTCCAGCTCTGATCTTCTGGTAGGAAGACTGGGTTTACAGATCCTCTGTACTGCATATGGGTTTTTATTGGTTCTTGAGATTCAAACTCAGGTCTTCATACTTGGGCAGCAAGTGCTTTTCCCAATGAGTCATCAACCAAACCCAGATAACTGTTTTTATCACACTAGGCATACATGCTAAGTGCAGCAGCAAATCCACCCAAGGAAAATCCATTAAAGATCAATAATCAGAGCCCGATGAAGACCCTGTGGCTGACAGAGCATGTAATAGCCTTAGATCGAGTTTAGCCATTCGTTGCCAAGCATATCTAAGATTATATATCCAGTTGTTAGAAATGCTATAGCTGATCGTTGTTAGGCATGATAGATGACTGGTGAATATCAACTTCAAAGACATACATAATTATCTATGAGGTCACGGATGCCATTATTGTTTATAAAAAGTTCTGCATATATAACAACTAGGTATTTGAAAGTGGGCATCACCCCAGGTAAATGTTAATAACAGGTGACAGAAGTGAGTATTGTGGAAGAAAAGCAAAGCACACTAAAAGATTGCATCAAGCGAACTGACCTATATCAGGGACATCAAAGCAGGTTTCTTGGAGAATGCTTAAGTGAAATCTGACTGTTGAGTATCATTTAATGTGAACAAAAGCTGAGTGACCAGAGGCTCTGAAAGCAGAAAGCAGGCAACAGTCGTTCACCATGGAGGAACCATGACAATGTCTGCCTACAGATCATCAGGGGAAATGAGAGGGCCAGGGTGGGGTTGTATAGGAAGGAAGTTGCTGATAACACAGATTTACAAGACAAATAGAGGGTTTTGAGTCTTTTCTCAGGAGTAATGGAGACTATGCTGCATAGAATATTCTTAGAGATCTGCTAGACCCAGGGCTCACTGCAGCCAGCAAACAGTGAGCTCAGATAAACTGGGGTAAACACTGTAGGTGTGTGCCAGTTACGGTTTGCAAACAAATCCTATCCTAACCCAACTCAGTTACTTTTACAATTGACCCTCCCCAAATCTATGTCCATCAGGAAATTCATGGGTAATAAAGACATTTTATTCCAAGTTGGCTGAAAGCGGTGGGTATGGCAGAAAGTCTCTGGAGGAGGAAACAAATTACCTTGGTTTTAAAGGAGCCTTTGCTTCCCTCACTTAATGCGTGATACTGGAATCTACTTTCTTTTTGAGTCTCAATCATCCCTTTTCTAAATGAGGCAGTTATAGATTCCTTAGACCATACTCTTCTTTGTATATTTGCCATATACCTCAGGTAAGACTGATAAAGGCTTACTCTGTTTTTATTTCATTGCAAACCGCTCATCAATTTAGAGAACAATAGTGTTGAGATGAAGGAATCTTTGAACTTGGCAGCAAGAAATGAGAACTTGAATTTTTAATCTGCTGAAATAAGCAGTTATTATAGATAAGCCACTTAAAGCCTCCAGGCCTCAATATCTTCATCCATAACACCATAACATGCACAAATTGTATGTATGTATGTATGTATGTATGTATGTATGTATGTATCTTGAAGGGTACTGTTTGTATCATTGTCTGTCCAGCTGTAATTTAAACTGTCTTTGGGGCTACCCAGAGAAGAAACTTACCTCGTTCTAAGCACATGTTCAAGGCATCTAAGGAAAGTTCCTGGGGTATATTGCAGTTCAAAGTTGAATTATACAGGGCATTGTTTAATGAGAAACTACATCTTATTTTTATAGAAGGTAGAGGTTAATCTGCCTACCTCATTTCAGCTCTTCACAAAATTCTCCCAAGGAAAACAAGTTTTAATGTCTAATAAATTATTCTAATAATATTTTACACGTTTAATGTATGGTACATAATGTTTTAATATGTGACACTTTAATATTCATTTTACATTAAATGCTTCATTGTTTCCATTTAGCAGACATGAAAATTGAGACTCATGAGAGGAACTGACATATGTCAGGTCACATTATTATAAATGTTGAGGGAAGACTGGGTTTAGGGCTCCAGGCTCTCTGCTATTTGCCCTGAAAATGTTGCATTCTGCATTTGTTCTGCTTTACCAACATCCAAGCAGATGATCGAGTATTGGACAGTTGCTCACATTTCTTCATAAATGTCTACTCTAAAGAATATCTTCAGTCAAGCATGGTGGCTCATGCCTTTAATCCCAGCACTTGGGAGGCAGAGGTAGGAGGATCACCGGGCATTTGAGGCCATCCTGAGACTACATAGTGAATTCCAGGTCAGCCTGGACTAGAGTGGAACCCTACCTCCAAAAACAAAACAAACAAAAAAAAGAGTATCTTCATACCCAAATCTTAGTATTCATCAAGAATTTAGGCAATAAAAACATCTTTCTTTTCCACAGTTATTTTAGAAAAAAAAAAATCTTCCAGCATCAATTACAAGTTGTAATGAGGCCCTGATCATTACAGCCCCCTTAACAAGCAGTGGTACAAACTGTATATACTGCAACAATGGTAAGCTTCCCTGAGCAGAAAAGAACACCGTGGTGACAGTTCCCTGTTCACAGTGGCTGTTTCTGTTGGTCTTGGCATGTCTCTCCTGAGTTACTTTCTTCCTAACTCCCTACCCCCAGTACTCTACTTCCAATATTAGACAACACTGAATCCCACTCAGTACTCTAAATCTTTACTGACCACCCACTATATAGATGGGTCCTCTTCTGAACAGCAACCTTTGTTGACTTTCCTTGTGTCTGGCTTGTCACGTACTCTCATAAATCATCAACCAAATTTCAACACAAAAAATTCAAAAAGGGCTGGAGAGATGGCTTAGCGGTTAAGGCGCCTGCCTGCTAAGCCTAAGAACCGAGTTCCAATCTCCAGGTCCCACGTTTAGCCAGATGCAGTGACGCAAGGGTGCAATGTCACACTTGACCACAAGGGGGCGCACACATCTTGATTTCTTTCACAGCAGCTGAGAGACTGCTGGCACACCCATCTCTATATGTCTTCCTCTCCCTCTCTGTCTGTTTCTCTCTGTGTCTCTCTCAAAAAATAAATAAAATTTTAAAAAAGTTTTAAAAAATTTAAAAAGTCAGAATTAGTTGCAATTACTCACTTATCTAGTATGTGTCCAGAAACATGGCCAAACATAACATATGAACTGTGTGTGTGTGTTATATGTGGTGTGCTATGTGTATGTATACGGCAGGCACATGTGTGTGCAGATGTACATGCCCCATACACAAGCATGTGGAGGCCAGGGGAGAATATCAGCTGCCTTTTTCAATTGCTCCTCTGTATTTTTTCCTTGAGACTAAATATCTCACTAAACCAGGAGCTAGAGCTTACTTTTTTTTTTCTTTCAATTTGGCTGACCAGTGAGTTTCAGTGATTCTCCTACCTTCACCCCACAACCAAGGACGCGGTTACAGGTGTGGATGGCCCTGTCCAGACATTTTAAATGTGGGTCCTAGGGATTGATTACGGACTGTCTCAGGCCCACAAGCTTGGATAGCAAGCACTCTTACCTACTGATCCATTTCCCTGGCCTGTGTACTGTTTGAAGATGATGTTTATTCCTGTTGCATCACAGGAGCTATAAGATGTGTGTGTGTGTGTGTGTGTGTGTGTGTGTGTGTGTGTGTGTGTGTGTGTGTGTAAAGATATATAAATATGCTCTAACACTGTAGCAGAGTGTGCAACATATAGTAAATGGTCAATAAATATGTGCTAATGAAAAAGATTCAGCTAAGTCCCTATTTGGATATAAAAGGTAGCATCTCCTTAGAACCTGAATGGTTCGCAAATGAGGAAAAGCGAGACCTGGAGAACAAAGGCGATTTATCAAAGGTTTTCCAACATGTAAGATATCTGCTGAATGAATGAATGAATGAATAGGTGACTGATGACAAGATATCACCGACTAGGCTGTCTGGGCCATGATTGTAGTGATGTAATAATAAACATCTCACCAAGTGCAGTCTGTAAAAACTCATCGATTACCTGGATAAATCCAGCACCTGTAGTTCTGGAAACCTGGAGAAGCTATTACTGCTTAAGATCTTCAGGGGGTTGAAGCTCAGGTCCAGGTTCTCAGTGGAGGAGGGCAGGCTGTCAGGGATATTGGAGAGATTCTGCTCCATGCAGTCATAGGTGATGTTAGGAAGCACCTGCCAATGACCACAAAGCAAGTGTAGTGTCTTAATGTATGTGTTCCCAACTCCCATTTCCAAAGCCAGAGACAGGTGGGTGAGGCACTCTGGTGCAAGCAAAGGAGCCATTCAGCCTTATTCCATGCATTCATTCATCTAGTCATTCATTCATTTACTCCTTTTAACTTATTTTATTTGTATTTATGAGAGAGAGAGAAGGAGGGAGAGAATGGGTACGCCAGGGCCTCTAGCCACGCATGTGCCCCCATGTGCATCTCTCTTACATGGTTACTTGGGAATTGAACCTGGGTCCTTACACTTCACAGGCAAGCACCTTAACTGCTATAGCCATCTCTCCAGCCCCTCTTTTTTTTTGAAAAAGGGTGTAGTATAGCTCAGCCTAGTCTCAAACTTGGTATGTCAATAAGATTGAATTTGAACTCCTGATCCTCCTACCTCCAGCATCCAAGTGCAGGGATTAGAGAGATCTGCCAACACAGCAGGCCTCATTCATTCAGTTGTCCTTTCAGTTCATATTTATGGAATGTCTTAATCCTGATGCCAAAGAAAGAGAATTTTCTACACTTTCCATACTCTGCCTTCCTGAAATATTATTGAGAAGCAACAGAATCAGGTGGTAAAGGGCTCTGAAGTCTGAAAACCATGTTTATATCAGCTCTTCTGTATGCCTTGGAACAAGATGTTTATTTATTTATGAACCTTCAGTGAACTCCATATGTAAAACAAAGTTAATAAAATATTCAGCATTGTTCTAATTATCTATAACTCATTGTATCACAGCCCTGAGGAGACTGCCAATCAAGAAGTCATGACCTGCCAGGCATGGTGGTGCACGCCTTTAGTCCCAGCACTCGGGAGGCACAGTTCGGAGGATTGCTGTATGTTTGAGGCCACCCTGAGGCTGCATAGTGAATGTCAGGTCAGCCTCGGCCAAAGTGAGACCCTACCCTCTAAAAACCAAAAACCAAAAACAAAAACAAACAAAACAAAAGTCTAGACCATACTTAGCCACAGCCCTATTTTTGAGAATTGTGTCCTTTTCTGGGGTCATTGAATTTCCCTAGAGTGATGCAGAAGTCAATCTTGGGGTTCATAGATCCCAGTGGCAAAGCCTATGCTATAGCCCTTTACTTGACTTCAGAATTGATTTATTCCACTAAAATGCTTTATGTAAGCCAGTCATTTTCCATGTGCTATTGTTTAAAACCAATACAACCTGTTTAAAGTGTTAAATAAGATTAGAGCTGAGCAGGGCATGGTGGCACAAGCCTTTAATTGCAGCACTCTGGAGGCACAGGTAGGAGGATCACTGTGAGTTTGAGGCCACCCTGAGACTACATAATGAATTTCAGGTCAGACTGAGCCTGAGCTGGTGTGAGACCCTACCTTGGAACAAAAAAAAAAAAAAAAAAAAAAAAAAAAAAAAAAAAAAAATCAGAGCTTTCTTAAAGCTTGCTATCATGAAAATCATCAGTGAATATTAAGGTTAATTATCATTAGCTATTATTAATCTCTTACCATATATCAGCATAGTTCTCATACTTGTGGTGGTTTGATTCAGGTGTCCCCCATAAACTTAGGTGTGCTGAGTGCTGGGTCCCCAGCTGATGGCAATTTGGGAATTAAAGCCTCCTGGAGGAAGTGTATTGTTGGGGGCGGGTTTATAGTTGTTATAGACAGCTACCTCTTGCCAGTGTTTGGCATAATCCCCTGTTGCTGTTGTCCTGATATCAGGAGGTGATGTTCACCCTCTGCTCATGCCATCATATTGCCCTGCCATCATGGAGCTTCAAATCAACCTCCTTTTCCCACAAGCTGCTCTTGGTTGGGTGTTTTCTGCCAGCAATGCAAACCTGACTGCAAATTTTCCTCAGAATAGACATTCATAGAGATAAGCTAATATGTCAGAGAGTTCATACATGCAGATCCTCACTCCACTCACATGTCTGCTTACATGTTACTCATCATAGGAGCCTTGAAAACAATACTTCTGAAAGGATGGTGCCAAAAGAACCTTCTCTGAACCCTTTTATCTTCCTTCACAGTTTCTATCACCAGACAACTTCATGAGACCTACATGATTGTTTCCTGAATGTTCATTTTTTCTGAGCTAGACTGTAAGCTTTGTTCCTTTGATAGCATAGCTTGTCACTTTGTGTCCAGGTGAGGAATGGTACATGGTGACCTGTCAAAGCTCAGTAGACATTTGTTGAAGCCATAAATTAAGAACATTGAATCACTGAAACAAAATAAAGGCATGGTATAGCTCAAATGCTAAGTATTTTTTGCTATGTGCTGAGTGCAATGCAAAACAAAGGTGATGGGGTTCCAGGCTTCACTGAACTCAGGAGCAAAGTAAATAGTATCTAAAGAGCCCTAAACTGGACCTGATTCTGAGAAAACAGATATTTAATCTGGGTCTAAAGAGGGATTTCTAGGACACAGCTTAAAAGTGGATCAAGTCTTGTTCACACAGAGTGGAAGAAGGAAATTTCATAAGGAGAGAATGATATGAGCAAGGAAGTTGTGAAAAAGTAATTCAGATAAGGTGCCCATTGTCAGGAATGGTGATATATAGGTCTCAGGGAAGCTGAACCCTGACAAGAAAGGCCTCAGACTTTGTCCACCAGAATTTCTTGCCTTCTTTAATCTATATTAATTGAGCAGCTGACATGCACTCAGCCCTGGCAGCATGGTGGTAAATATAGTAGTACTCTCACATTCTTATCCATCCTACTCCTACTTTCCTATCTATTCCACCCCAAGGGAAGGACAGATAATGAACACACAAGTATATAATGATGTGATATAGAAGAAAGCAAAGCAGTGTAAAGGACATTAGAGGTAAATGGCAAGGTTGGGAACTGCAGAGATCAACATGGGATAGTAAAGAAAGATCACTCCATGGGCTGAAGAGATGGCTTAGTGGTTAAGGCATTTGCCTGTGAAGCCTAAGAACCCGGGTTCAAAGCTCAATTCTCCAGGACTCACATAAGCCAGATGCACATGGTGGTGCATGCCTCTGGAGTTTGTTTGCAGTGGCTAGAGGCCCTGGCACGCTCTCTCTCTCTCTCTCTCTCTCTCTCTCTCTCTCTCTCTCTAATAAGTAAATAAATTAATTAGCAACCTTTGCTGTGGTGGTAGCAGTTTGTTAGAGCCAAGCCATGGAAACAATTACAGCAACAAATAAACAAATAGTAGAGGTAGGTGCGTATGGGCTAAGGGAAGTGAGTGTAAATCCAGAGACTCGTCATCATTCAAATGTCAAGGCCAAGGGACGGAGACCCAGGCTTTGGACCTGTGACAATATGGCTCATGGGGAAAAGATGAAACTGAGAATAGTTGGGTTTTTAACCCAGGGTGAGCTTGATGAGATGGCAGGGAACCTGGAGAAGGGAGGAGACTGAGATAAGGTGGAGGTCATCTTTGTTACATGTTAAATACACTAACTCCTCCCATGTTTTTGACCCTGCTTTGCCCTCAATCCCTGTCTTGGCTGATTAAATTTATGTGTCTTTCTAAGGCAACATTGTGGCCTGTGCAGAGAAAACAAGCAAGATTAGTCATCAGTCAGGTTAGTTATCCAATGACTCAATGGTTGGAATTTCACCAGGAAACGGCCACTGCCTTAGCTATTTTACATTGTCCTTCCAGCTTGTCTTCTCTGTCTCTCTTTCTTTTTCTCTCTTATTTTAAATCACTTTTTTTCATCCTCTGGATTGAGTGTATGACAAAACATAGAAGTATGAAAACCACTTAGAACTCAGAAGGCAAAATTGACAGCCACTTTCTTCCTGAGACTCAAAGCCATGGAATGACTGCTGGAGTCTTCAGTGTCACAGCAGAAAGCTAAGATGCTTGAGGCAGCTTTCTCACAATTCCTCAGTGCAGGTCAAATATTATAAATTTGAAAGCCAGTCTCAGAGAGGTTCAGTATCTTCTTTAAGGTCACACAGGCATGAAGTCATAGAACAGTAAGTTTAACGCAGCCTAAGAACTCTCAAGTTCCTATTTAATGCCATTCGGAAGACCTAAATGGGACTGGCCCCGTCTTGCTTGTTCTCCCTGTCCTGCACACGGAGCTATTTGTTTCCTCTGTTCTCAAGTATTTAGTGAGTTTCTTTTCTTTTCTTTTCTTTTCTTTTCTTTTCTTTTCTTTTCTTTTCTTTTCTTTTTTCTTTTCTTTTTTTGGTCAGGCAAGCTAACAGAACATACAACAGGAAGTTCTGAGCAGGTAGCAGGTTTTGAGAAGCAAGACAAAGCTCAGAGGAAGAGAAGCTGGTAACGCCACATACCTCCACACAAGGATCCCAGGGTTCCGTTCTCAGGCAGGTGAAGAATGCCATGGCTGGGATCAGAATCCCAGCCAGGCTTAAGGAAGGCATCATCCCGGCATTTCCTGTATCCAGCAGTGTCCGTGAGAAAACATGCCTGGCAGTAACTGCTTGGCAGGACAGAGGCACTGGTCTCCTTTTTCCCAAAGGTTGCCGCACAGCAATTAACTATATTCAAAGCAGTTCTGGGCTAAGGGTGAGAGGAAGTGAGAGTAACAACCTTAGCATTCTCAGGTTTTGTTTTGTTAGCGTTCATTGCCCCTGTCTCAGGAGGGAAGTTAGAAGACAGGGAGGAGAGGACTAGAAGGAGCCAACATCTGCAGACTCACTGCTGGGGAAAGAGCCAGCAGAAGCTGAATTTAATCTCAGGAAGTCATCTGACCACTGGGCTTGGTGAATTTAGGAACACAATCAGACTGTTCAAATAACCAGCATAACTGCTTATGATAACAGCCACAGTACAGCTTTGAGTAGTGGAAATTTACCACTTGAGATTGCTATGGCTGCCTTGATGACATAGGTTTAAAGTTCAAGAACATTGTCCTCATAGTTCTGAAAGTGAAGAGCCCAAGTTCCAGAGGTCAACAGAGGGGACTGGGTAGCTCAGTTGATAAAGTGCTTGTCTCACAAGGACTCCAATTTGGGTTCAATCCCCAGAACCCATGTAAACATGCCAGGCATGGTGGCACATGCTTGTAAGCTCAGCAGTGAGGAGGTAAAGACCAGAAGATGCTAAGCTCATGATCCATCAGTCTAACCTAACTGGAGATTTCTAGGCCAATGGGAAAGCCGGTCTCAAAACAAAAAAGAAGCAGATAGTAACCGAGAATGACACCTGTTTGTTCTATGGCACCTGCAGGCATACCCACCACACACACACACACACACACACACACACACACACACACACACACACAAACACACGCACACTCATCAGCAGGTGTGTCTATAATCATGATCTTGCCTTAAAGGAACACTAGTGTGCTGTATTAAAGCTCACCCATAGGGCTTCATTTTACTTTAGTTATCTCTTTAAAATGCCCTATCTCTGGTTATCTTCATGGTATGAAGTACTTTAGCACATAAATTTTGGAGAAGTGTAGACAATCCACATTTAACATTTCTTGTCAAGAAATTCACATGTATGAAACTGAAAACATACAGGGAAACAGAAAAGCAGAGGGCAACTGATAGGATTCCGGATTCAAAATCACATATACTGATATTCGCACCAAGTTTGGATAATTTATGGCCAGATCACAATTTTCAAGGTACTTATACACTGAGCTTTAATTTTTGATCTATAAATTGACATATCTAAAGATTTAGAAAGAATAAAGCTATGTGATGATAATCGAATTGCACAAGCTAAAGCCTTCATTTTCTGATCTTTGAAGTTGCCAACACTCAGTGACCTCTCAGCTGGCCAAAGAAGAGCAAAAACAAGGGCACTGGCAAGACCCAGAAAACCACCACAGCTCCACGGAGGACATCAAGGGACATACCCGTGAAACTGAAAGCGGAAGAAGAGCAGGGCATCTTGCAAGAGATCTCGGAGGAGGAGCAGTGCCTCCCAGGGGCTGAGCTAGGCTAGGAGTGGCAGCTAGGAGCAGTTAAGGACCAACTACTCCCTTCCTCCACCCTACCCAGTCACTTTCCCACCACGCACTACAACATACCAGTTGCAGAGCTCTGTTCTACATTGGAAGCCTCAGTTCCAGTACCTCCCACTAACCACCCCCCCCCCACACACACACACTTGCCTCTTCCCATACAAGGCTAATGCCACACATAGCCTCAGCCTACACCTACTGTCCCTTCTTTAGAGACACTGCCCTCTGGGCTCTTGGATTGGGTCCTCATCTATGCCCTGATGTTCCTGTGGGCCTCTGGTGCCTGGGAGCAACCCCTGGCCTTAAAACAGACCCAAGCCCCATCTCATTCTGATAAGCACCACTTGGCTGTACTACTTGCAGTAGCAGGTGACCCAAGTGAAGGAGATGTGTAGGCCCCCAGGACGTTCCAACCAAACTGTCAGCAAGTAGGGTTCTCACCCAGGTCCTCTGACTTTACCTAGTGCAGGACAAGCCCATGGGGTACAGGAAGAAGGACATAAGTTGAGCCTCATTCACTTTCTTTTTCTCTTGTCTGGGGATATGGTACTGACTCCTGTGACAGTCAGTCACCAACTGTCACCTATTTTCCCTGTCGAAGGCCCAGAGTGTGCCCTACCTTCCTGCTTTCAACCTAGGCTTTCTTTTCTCTACTGGGGCATTAATAATAAGGGGCTATCCCTGTCCACTCCTTCTCACCCTGCTCCACACCCCCCCAAGTGCTTGTCCTATCTTTTCCTCTGCTCACAAACTACGCGGGACAGTTCTGTTGTTTTTGTTCAATGTTCATTATTAGAAAACCAGGTTTGATTTTATCATGACCAAATGCTCATCCTCATTTCCTGCTCTACCTGCATGCCATGCTGCAGATAGGGAAGGGGGCTGGGGCACAGCTCGTTGGGCTGCTGACCCCCCAGGTTCCAGACAGGGACATGAGCCAAGTCCCTTGGATTTGTAGAAGGGTGGCCCGCATCGACCATGAAAGGTGTAATACCACCTTCTTCTCTTGTTCTGTTGGAGAGGGGTTGGCCATTTGTTCCAGCCTATGGACCTTCCTCTGTTTTTTCTATTTGCAGTTACTTGAATTAAAAAAAAAAAAAAAAGCTTTGCTGGAAAAATATTGAAAATGACCAAATTAGTCTTGCATGATTGAATTTAGCTAATTTACAAAAATAGTGTCTAGTCTGGTGCAGGTATTTCCATAATAGCCCATAAATGATTGCTATGATTATTATTAAAAATGTGCATAAAATGAAGATATTACCTCAATGGCTTTTAGCCATAAGATTCAAGGAGCTGGCAGTTACAAGCTTTGTGGGACAATGTTGGGGGTGTGAAGCAAGTATAATGTAAATTTCTGTTGCATAACAACAGGTTAAATTGGGACATTATTGGTAGGGTATACTAGACAATCTCATCAAAGTGTCCCCACAGGCACCTCAAATCTGGTATGTTTATGGCTGTGCTTAAAGGAAGCAGATTATAGTAGACTGAGTTCAACACACCTGCAAAATTAAGCTAAACAGTCCATCTGGAGGGACTTTGCTTTGAGGATGACTTGAGGATATTTTTTATTTTTATTTTTTATTTGAGAGAAAGAGAGAGAGAGAGAGAGAGAGAGAGAGAGCACCAGCAGTCTCTCTGCCACTGTGAACGAACTCCAGGTCTGTCTGCCCCCTTGTGGGCAAGAGCGGCATTGCACCCTTGCATCACTTTTGCATCTGGCTAAACGTTGGACCTGGAAATCTAATGGGCATTCTTAAGCTTGGTTGGCAGGCAGGCGCCTTAATGGCTAAGCCATCCTTCCAGCCCTACTTGAGGGTATTTATGTAAGGATCTTGGAGCCATGCCTGGCACTGAGAAGATGCTTGATAAAGTTTAGTTCTCTGCTAAATCAATGAGAATTTTCCTCCTACACAAATGACTCACATATAAATCCAAGATGGAAGACTGATTTCTTCATTTCTTACAAGAAACACACACACACACATTCTGAGTATAATATATACATACATATAGCAGCTACTCCGTTTACAATTGTGTTACATTCTGCCAAACATTCTGTACGTGGAAAATGAATTTAGCATCTAATCTACTGCTACTGGTATTCTTTGGATATTTCCGAGTGCTTGGTATTTTACTCAAAGAATTAAAGACAGGCACACAAAGTAATAAGATACTTTATTAAGAAAAATGTGATGGCATATGCTTGATTACACTGTCAAAGGGCACTAGGACACTCAAGTGCAGAGAACTCAAAGGCCTTTATTATTGTGTGGGGCTTGTCTTCATAAAATTTTTAGAAGAGGAGAGTCCAGTTGCTACAGGAGTAATTGGGTGGTAGTTTGATTAACAGGTTTGGGTTACATAGCATTTTCCTTACACTGCATGTCTCTTCTCATGATAGATCTGATTGTAATCATATGTACACATATTTAACATAGGCATAGCATGGTAAATAGGGAGTTTTCCTTCAAGTATCATGGGGTGGTTTAAATGGAGTGAACACCATTGCCTATATTTTTTCCCAGAAAGAAAGCAGTACAGCTGAAGGGGCAGAAAGATGCCCAAACCTTTGAAGCCCAGAGGATTTCCTCACAGTTCCCAGATGCCAGATATGGAGCTATAGGATATCATTTTTGCCCTGCTGGTTTTCTATCATATATTAGTGCAATCTTTACTTGCTTTTTGAAATAGGAATGATTACTCTGTAATTTATTACAAGTTGAAAGTATATAACTTATATTTTGATTTTTTTTTTTAGGATTCACAGTTAAGAGATTATCTTATTGTTCTTGTCTGAATATAAGAATGGAAACTGTGAAATGATTTGCAGAAAAGTAAGGAGAACACACCAAGGTGTATAAGGAAAGACTCTATAACTAGAACCTCATTAGCCCAGCAAATCAACAAATACTAAAACACTAGGATTTCATGAAACTAAAAATAATATTGTACAGCTAAGCAAATAATCAACAGAGTCAATAGACAGCTTACAGAATGGGAGAAAAAAATTCTCCAGCTATACATCCAATAGAGTTTAAATAGTAGAATATCTATAGAACTGAAAAAAAGAAAAAACTAAGCAGTAAAAAATAATCACATGGTGGTGCATGTCTGTAATCCCAGCACTCAGGAGGCAGAGGTAGGAGGATCGCCACGAGTTCAAGGCCACTCTAAGACTACAGAGTGAATTACAGGTCAGCCTGAGATAGAGTGAGACCCTACCTCAAAAAACCAAAATAAATAAATAAATAAATAAATAAATAAATAAATATCAACACACTCAACAAATGAGAGGGAACTGAACACAAAGTGTTCAAAGGAAGGAATATAAATGGCCAATAAACATCTAAAAAGATATCTAACATCTGTAGGCATAGGGAAATGAAAATTAAAACTAGTTTGAGATTCTTTCTCATTCTGGTCAGAATGACTGTTCTCAAAAAAAAAAAAAAAAATCAAATGACAAATGCTGGCAAGGGTATGGGGAAAGAAGAAGGTTCATCCACTGTTGATGGGAGTGCGAACTTGTATAACTGCTATGGAAATCAGTATGGCGGTTCCTCAAAATGAAGTAGGATATTCTTTTATAATGCTTGACAGTGAGAAAGCCACAGTTCCCATTCAACCATGTGATCTTGAAGGAAACCAACCAGTGCTGTGCTGTGTACCGTTGCTGACCTTTGATATTTGAGAGGGAGGCAGGCAGTCATAGGGAACAGTTTAGCCACCTGGAACTCTGTTTGGCTTGAGCAATGAATACACCCTTCTCCTACACAATGCATCTAGTCTCCTGTTGTCAACCTGGGGCCCTGCTTGTACTGAGCTGGAGCTGTATGCACATCTGCTTCCAAACAATGAACTAGTTTTCTCCTCCCTGTTGTGACCATTATTCATGAACAGTACCTATTCAAATATGTTCTTATATAGATCTGGGATCAGAACATTAGGGGCCATTCAGCCTAGAATGATTTCAGTAACACATGCACTAAGGCAAACTGGGTCCTCTATGTGACTATGTGAAATGATGAGAACTCTAAATTCCATTTCTTGTTTTTAGTGCCATGGTAAAGTGAAACAATTAAAAAATAAACTGTTACAAGTTGAGGGCAGCCTATATTCTTGATGTTCTGGCATCTGGGTCCTCACTGGCTAGGGCAAGGCTGTCCTTCCCAGTGCTAGTCAGCTCCAGGACATAATCAGTGACTTACCTGAAGTGTGTGCTAACGTAGGAATCCAGACCCCAGTCTAAACTCCCTTATCTGTCTCTTATAACCAGGAAGGTAATACTGCTTCTCTCTGATCAACACAAATCCTGGTACCAGGTACCAAGATATATTTCCTGCCACAAAGCCCATAAAAAAAAAAAAATCATACTAGTCCATCCACAGCCAGCTTGCCCTGCCATTATCATAGAAATATGTCTGTGCTTTTCTCATGAGTGCATGTGCTGCAAACACGTGAACACATGCACACACATACACAGTGGGCACTTGTCAGCGTCTACCACATGGAGCCAATGCTGTATGACAAATGAATAACAAAACAGTTGGTGCATAGTAGGATTTTTTTTCAAAATGATTTACATATTTAGTTTTGGACTAATACATCCATGTAGATCAGATATAAACTAAAATCAGATTCCAATTTAACATGCAGAAACCTCCGCAGTGCAGTCCTTATTGGCTCCATTTGGTAGAATCAATCATTGACCAAGATTCAGCATGAATAGCTGTACCAGTGTGCAAATCCTACAGACCCAGCTTGGTTCCCCTCCAGTGCCTTCTCTTGGAGTTGTACCTAATTTTGTTACAGTCTTCATCCAAATCCATTGGGAAATGGGATGGTTTTGCTGTTTTGTGGCAAGGAATGGCTTGATTCTGAAAGTCTTGTGAGAAGACATGGCAAGATATCAGGCAAATTCAACAAGCAATGATGGCAGAGGAAATGAGAAGACTCGGTAGGATATTTTAACATAGTCTTACAATCTATAATTTGCATTTCATGGTGATTAAAAGAAAATAATGAGTAAATAATCACAATATAGTCCAGAACAGAGAAGAAAGACTCCCTTTGATTGGTATATTTTAGAAACTTAGCAGATTCGTGCCAACTATCTGCATTTCTGAGTTTCATATTTTTCACATCCACACACCTCTCAGTTCCCAAAGAATCTCATAACTGACCATGAATCACAATTACAATTGACAAGGCTTGTAAATTTTCATAGTGGCAAATAAAGGTATGCCTGATAATCAGTGGTATATTGTATTCAATGAGCAACAGTTTTTTTTTTTTTTTTAAGGAAAAAATAAGCTTTGTTCAAATAGGTTAAAAGTATGTTTAAACTGAGGAAAAATATTTCATAAGCACTGCTTAGGACATGAACTCACTAATGCATATTTTGAATCAACTACAGTAGACTGTGCTGTTTCCCAACATTTGGCTCACGCAACTCCTCAGATACTGATTTTCAGTCTAATATCAACTTGCCATGACTCAATACTTTTGTGGTACATAAAGCCTTATGTTGAGGCTTTGCATTTTAACAATTCTTAGCCTCCCCAAGTGACAATCATCACCCAAACCTTAAGGTAAACACAAGAGTGCTGAGGACATGGCTCAGTGGGTAAAATTCTTGCCACACAAACTTGAGGATCTGATCTGAGTTTGGATCCCCAGGCCTCACATAAAATACTGGGTGTGAGAGCACTCACCTGTAATCCCAGCACTTTAGAGATGGAGACAGGGATTCCTTGGGGCTCATTGACCAGCTAGTTTAGTGGAGTCAGGAAGCTATAGGTTCAGTGAGAGATCCTACCTCAAAGAATGAAGTGGAGTGCGACTGAGGAAGACACCTGATATTGACTTACAGCCTTCACCAGCATACGCACACACATACACATGAAAAATAAAGGATTCACACATCAACCATCCCTCATACTCAAGATGGACAAATAGTCTCCTTTTCCCACCAAGATTTCAGATCCTTAATGGTAGCAGTTGAATCAGGCCTGTCTCTGCACACTCCATGCATATCACAGTGTCCAGTACCTTGAAGGAATTCAACATGCACATATCAATGATTATGATGACTTTGGAAAATAATAGGTATCTGTTTATGATTAATTTCAAATGTCAGCTAAGATAAAAGATAAGATAGGCCATGTTTGCTACATTCCTGTTTCCAGCCCTAATGACTATTATTTTTTAATCTATGCTCAAGAAGCTGTGAATAAAATAATATTTAGATTATTTATAATCTTGACTTCTGGTCAGTTGTTTTTCTCCTGTTTTGTGAAATTTCTTACAAGAAGAATTAAGGTAAAAGGTCTATTCACTCAGTTTTTAGAAAGTAGCTAATGACAAAATGACTTGAGCTTCTCTCTGATGCAACTGCATGTTAGGCTGGTCATTATAATTTGTCATAATGCATCACTGTGGTCAGCTTATGATTAGGTAACTTGAGGTTATTTAAGGTATTTTGCAAGTAAAGTGGTAAGTACATGAGGAAGTTACTTCACCAATCAAGTTGCTGCTACATTCCATGAATGACCGTCCTTTCTTTCTTCCTTTTCCACTAAAGGAGTGTCAGAATAGAAGGGGATCTGACTGCAAAATAATGGGAAATATGCAAATTGGGGAAATATGCATGGGACCGTGAGGAGTATCAAATAAATGCTTCCTTTGAAGATCAAGAGATAAAATTCAATTCATACAGAGTCTGAAGTGTTCTGAGGACTCAGGACAATATCCTCAATGGAACTAATGGATTCCGTTGATCTCCCAGGTTCCCAGCTTTATCCTAACCATTGTCCAAGATTGTCTCTTGAGTGAAGCCTTCTGTCTTAGAAATTGTTTACCTCTGCATTAGTCTGGTTTCTGATGCCAATACCACAATCCCATAGACAACATGAGCTAAAAGAAAATAAGTTTATGGTAGTTCATGCTTCTGCAGACCCAAAATCAATCAGCCAGGGTGGAGATGGCCTTCTGATGGCACAGTCACTAGCTTGCACAGATATGCTCCCTCCTCAAAAACTACCAAGATTCAATTATAGGGAACTTATCTGTCCTACTTGCTTGTCAAAACACCACCACCTATAAAAACTATAGTCCACACTCCAAATCTCGCACATTAGGGTTTAAACTTCAACATCTAACTCAGTTAATGACATACTCAACCCATGGTTAAAACAGAGCAACCTCCAAACACTATTTCTCATGTGCTAATTCTCAATCACACAGACCTTTGGTCCTTTCTTATCTTTTCTTATACTGTCCAGGAACTCTATCAAAAAATAGACTTTAACATGCATTGTTAACTATTCTATGCTTGGTTTGAAGTTGATGAGTATGGAAGGGGGAATTTCTTCATAAAAATTTTTATTAATTTTC
Organism: Orientallactaga sibirica; assembly: GCA_036365145.1. Taxonomy (NCBI): domain Eukaryota; kingdom Metazoa; phylum Chordata; class Mammalia; order Rodentia; family Dipodidae; genus Orientallactaga; species Orientallactaga sibirica. The sequence goes on from JAEOAD010000034.1 coordinate 18,003,369, forward strand.
AAAGAAAGCGAGAGAGAGAATGGGTGTGCCAGGGCCCCTTGTTCCTGAAAACGAATCCCAGATGCATGCACCATTTTGTGCATCTGGCTTTATGTGGGTACTGGGGAATTTATCCCAGGTGCTCAGGTTCTCAAACAAGCACTTTTAACCACTGAATCATCTCTCCAGCACAAAACAGGGGAATTTCTAAGTCCTAAAAAGAGGATGATAGAAGGGCAATATTGGTAAATGTCTACTGTTAGGAAGGGTGGGGTGTAAAACACGGAACAGATCACTAAAGGAATATCAGTGATGTGATGTAATAATTAAAACATGGCCTCCTGCATTGGATGGAGCTTTGCTTCAAATATTGTCCCTATCACATATTATTTGTGGGACTTCAAACAAACCACTTAAGTTTGTAAGCCTTAGTTTCTTTCTGTGTTATGCTTGCTAAAGAAAAATAAGCAATTGTGTTTATTATTGTGGCCTTAAAATATACTTCTTTATTGAAATATACTTCTTTATTTATTTGAAAGAGAGAGAGAGAGAGGGAAACAGGGAGAAAGAGAGAATGGGTAGACCAGGATCTTTTTTCATTTTAAGTAAACTCAAGTCACATGTGCCCCTTTGTGCATCTTGTTTTATATGGGCACTGGGGAATCTAACCTGGGCCACTAGGCTTTGCAAACAAGTACCTGCAACTGCTATCCATCTTTCCAGCCCTACTGTGGCTTGAATGACACCAGCAGGCATCTCATTGTTTGTGTGACATTAAGACCCAAGGCACCTTTTTGTTTTGTTTTGTTTTTCTAGGTAGGGTCACACGCTAGCCCAGACTGAACTGGAATTCATTCTTTATTCTCAGGGTGGCCTTGAAGTCACTGCGATCCTCCTACCTCTGCCTCCTGAGTGCTGGGATTAAAGGTGTGTGCTACTATGTCCAGCCCAAGGCACCTTTCTGATTATATTTTATTCTTTGTCAGTTTACTTTTTCCTTTCTTTCCCTCTGTGTGTGGTGTAGGCATGTATGTGTACAGATGCATGTGCCTCATGCACATGTGTGCAGAGGTGAGAGGAAGATATTAGATACTTGGATTGAACTCAGGTCCTCATGCTTATTCAGCAAGTACTCTTACCCTCTGAGCCATTTCCCTATCCCAATGGTTTTCCAATACTTCTAATCTTTTAGTGATCTGGAGACATCATGACTTAAAAGGTTGCAATGCCAATGATGAAGAGAACTCCGCTTATTTCCTATAGTGAAAATAAATTCCATGTGACCAGTTTCAATCATTAAAGGAACAAGTCACCTTAAGCAGGGCTGTGGTTACTGAGTTTGGAAAGGAAGTGGTGATTTAAGGATCTTGGGGGAAGGGCTAAACTTGCCCCCTAGGGCACCAGGCTCAGCTCAGAGTAGATATTCTCCGCACAATCTTCTCTGCTTGCTCCTTAAATTTGCCTCTGCTCCCATGCCCATATTATCCATAAATCAAAGTGATTTTATTTTACTCTAAAAATATTGCTCTGGATATTATGCATATTGGTCTATATGGACTGGTATTTAACATCACTTATATCCCCTAAAGTCTGGAATTCCACCAGGATAATAAGTTATCCTTCTCATATACATGATATACATAGGATGTCACCCTTGTAATAAACATTGCTGTATAGAAGGAAGACAAGGGAGAAGGAAGGATTTAAGGAGCATAGGGATGAAGGGAAAGAGGGGGAAAGAAGAAGAGAGGGAAGAAATTAATGGATTTTATAGCACAATACATTTTTTAAATATTAGAAAATGTCATAATGCAATGCAACTGCCTCAAAAAAAATAAGATGATTTGGTAGTATAATCAAGGACAATGTGAAGTTCAAAGTGATGAAACTAAAAGAGACATCTCCATTATGTAAGTAATTGATTGTCTGCACTATTTCTGTTTCTGGGTGCTCTGGGGATCCATAGTCAGGACTGTACCCATAGGTCCAGGTACCCTCGAGCCTCTCTACTGGCTTTTGCTTCAGTTCTACTGGTCACAAGCCTTTGTGTCTGCCTCTGCCCTGGCCCAGCTGGAGAACACATGCCAGAGGACTGACTTTGTAAAAAGATCTCTTCTGCTCTGGGAACCTGGTTTCTATTGAGGTAGTTGAGGCCTCTCTAAATCCCCAACCTTTAAATGTGCTGAAAAGGGAGATTACAATTAGCCCCAGAACCATATGGCCAAGCTGAGGGGCAGCATATGGTTGCAGATAGCTCAGTGCTGATCTACAGCATCTTTAAGCTCACCTTCCATCACTCTTTACACAAGAGGCAATGGTTGAGTTGAAATTCTGCATATCAAACTGCTCTGTCCTTCAGGTGGACACAAGAGACTAATGAACAGCATCTACAGTAGTATCAGATGCAAAGAAATATCTACACTTCTACTTGCAAAATCAACAGGAAGCAAAATGCTAGAGAATACTTGGAATATGATCTGTGCAGTAAAAAAATGAGACTTCAGCCTGACTAGGTGTCACTTACAGATTTATTTCAAGCCCTTGCAAACTGTGGTGGGAACAAGTCAATCTCATGCAAACAGAGAGCCTACTTATACAAAGTTAATATGATGATGAGATGACAAGCACAGAGAGGGATTCTTTGGCTAACGTAAGGCATCTATCTGCATTTTTATTGTCAATACCTGAAAATGTACAAAGTCAAAATGGAAGATCAAGAACTCAAATGCACAAGAGAGTAGATCCTTCAGGACTGATCTCTGAAAATCATTCCACCATAAAGACTATTGTTACTATGAAGACAAAGACTACATTATAGCGAGCAAATTTAAGAAGGCTGGGCTTGAACACTTGGAGGTAGATTGCCCATGCTCTGTTATTAGTTTGTTTGTGTCATATTGCTGAAGAGAGACATTCTGGGTCAGGCTCTGATTCTCATATCTCTCAGTATAATCCTTCATTTTAGATCTGCGTGCTCAGTGGATAAGGATAGCAGCAGCCTTGGGCTTTCTTAACCTACCTGTCTAAGCATGGAACAACTGCTGAATCAGCTGAGATAATGGGTGATTGGACTGTTGGTATTCTTAGTGGTTATGATAGACCTCTACCTCATTAGTGTGGCTAGACAGAAAAAAAGGTACATCCAAATTTGGCAGTACTTATCCAGAAGGTCACCTGGTCAAGGTTATGTGGGAGCAGTATGAGAAATAGTAGCATCCTCACATTCCTCTGGGGACAAGTGCTGTATTAGGAGTTTGGAGTAGGGTTGGAAGTCCCTGCTTTTAACTACATCTTTTTTCAGGTCCTGGTTTATCTCATTGAGTTAGGTGTGAGATAAACCAAATATGTCCTAAATATGTCACTAAGTTTTTGTATATTTTATTTGAATGAAGTTTCTTAATTTGCTATATGCACTTTGACCACTCATGAGAATATGGATGTATCACCACTTTCCACCATGGAAAAATATCGATAGGACACATGTCCTTCCATAGCAGAATGGAACCCAGACATAGATAACTTTTACACCAGGATTGTTATACCAAGAACAAAGATGGTATTAATAACAGGAGTGCTCGCTTTGGCAGCACAAATACTAAAATCAGAAAGATACTGAGAAGATTAGTGTGGCCTTTCACAAGGATGACATGCAAATTCATGAGGCATTCCATATTTTTTCTATAAGCTTCAATAAATCCTTTTCTCCATAACTTTGCCTGGTCTGGAAGTTCATCTCAGTGAACCTGAAGTTGTCTGCTACAGAAGTTGGTACCAAGGAGTGGGCTGAGATGAACCTGACCATTTGGATGTTGGTCTTTTGGAATTTTTGTTTTGGAGGAATGGGCATGGGCTTGGTGCTTGCAACTGAAGATGCCTTCTGGAGTGATAAGCCAAGTTTTATGGACTATTCTGATGAGAGTTTGAGAATGCTAAGTGCAGACAGTATTGAGCTTCAAGGCTTGGCTTATGAACTAAGGGGAAGGAAAGACTGCAGAGGACTTTGTTGGAACTGGGCTACTGGCATTAGGGGTGGCTGTGTTCTTCTGCCCAGGCCCAGACAGTTTGATCAAGGTTAAATTTGTAAGGGACTAATGTGATTGGCTAAAGATAATTGGACTGAAAGACTTAAATTTTTTAAGCTGAAAAACCTCAAGCAAGATAAAATTAGAGGCACTGAGACTGGTTTTAGGTTATTGAAGCTGCTATTGTCAAATGTGCTAGCATTCTTAAGGAAGATGGCCCAACTGCTTTACAGTGGAGAGGATGCCTGAGGAAAGACTTTGATAGAAATGCAAACTATTTTGGTAAGAGTTGACTGGAGAAGGAACCTGCTTTTCAAGGTAACAATTTATTTCATCCCTGAATTAAAAATATAGCTGTATCCTGCTCAGCTGGCATTTGTTTTGGCAGCATGAAAAATGCATGGAGTGGTCATGAATTGCACACAGTTCCAGAAGCCACTACTGAGATGCAGCATGAGGCAGGGAGTTATGACCCTCAGGAATAGGAAGGAAGAGCCTTTGGGAGATGGACAATGGTTTGCATGGAGACCCAAAGATGTTTTGGATATACCAGGACTGTGCAAGGGCTACCATGGGCTACACTGTTGGCATAGGATGAGAGTTTTCACTGGCTACTCTGCCCAGCTGGAGAGCCGGAATTGGAAAATCTGGAGACTGTCAGTCTCTGGTTGTATTGAACTTGAACTGCAGATGTTTGCCGTTTGCTTGATAGTGGTTGAGTTTGTATTGTTCTAGTCTCTCCTTACTTTGCTTAGAATGTAGTTGGGGTCCGGTGTAACACAAGTAAGACAATTGACTCAAAAAGTACTGGGGGAGAGCCAACACGTGCCAGGGCTACACATCAGAGTGTGAGATCTCTGAGAGCAGCTCCAACCTGCTCAGAGTGTCAGCGTTTATTGGAAAAAAAAAAAAAAAACTACAAAATGTTTATTGCAAAAATTGCATAGGTGCTAAGCCATAAATCACAACTCACATTCTTAGAAGATTATAGGGAATAAAAGAACAGAATGAACTTGTGAATAGGTCTGTTGGTCAGTTACAGGAAGCAAAGCAGCACAAACTTGTGAACAGGTTTGTTAGTCAGATATAGGAAGTGCCTGGGGGGTATGAGGAAGGCCTGTGACCAAGAGTCTCCAAATATTCTGCTTATCTACCCTTAAGAATTTTGCTCAACAATGCAGGCCTGGGGTAATGCTATTCAGACCAGCAGAGCATCCTGTTTATTTACCATCCCCATCTGCTTAAGCAAGTGTTTCATTCCATTCTTTTATGAGCTCCTACAAGGAAGTGACTTCTATTTTCTCTAAGCTTGATATAAAGAAATGTAGAGAAATATAATAATTTTTGCAATACCAGTTGAAAATGTTTACTCTGTGCCTTTATATGTTGAAAGTATATAAATTGTTTGATTTTACAGGACTCACAGCTAAGAGACAATCTTAAATCTCAGATGAGGCTTGGGATTTGGAACTATCTTAAGTTGGTAAAGATTGTAGGAACCTTTGAAATTGGACTGAGTACAATTTACAATGTGTGATGGTTATGAATCTATTGGGGCCAGGGGAAGAATGTGGTAGTTTGAATAAATGGCACCCAATATATACAGTGTTTTATTAGTTTGTAGCTTGTATCTGTAGCCACCTGGCTGGAGGCAGTGTCACTGGGCAGATCTTAACTGGTGGTGGGTTTGAGCTTTCAATCTAAAGATATGCAAAGTGTGCCTAGCTGGAGTTCCTGAAGTGTGCTGTGTGGTGTGGCTTTTGGCTTTTGGCTTTCTCTCTCCTTGCCTGGTCTTTTAAGAGGGGACCAGCTCCTTCTGCTATTATGGAACTTCCCCTGGATCCATAAGCTTCAATAAATCCCTTCCTCCATAACTGTGTAAAAAAAAAAAAAAACAGGAAATGAGAAGAAATAAATTGGGTAGGAAAGGGGAGGGGTGAGAGGAAAATGTTTAATGGAGGGACAAATGAGAGCAGGAAAACAGATAAACAGATTGAAAACAAAACACTTCAAAACAACCATAATAGACTCAAACTGGGTCAAAAGAACTTGTAGGTCAAAGAACTGGTGTCATGTTGATTTCCTGTGTTTGTTCTTTATAAAATAGTCACTTGCCTTCCCACATCATTTAGCTACTCCACTGTTTACGAGTTGAGTTCCTAAGAGGTGACTGTAAGTTCTTGAAAAAAAAATTATATATGTACATACATCTCTTTCCCCTTCTCTATCAGCTACAAAAATCTATCCTTTAAAAAGATGTCATGTCCTATAGAAGTTGTTCAATTTATTAATATTTATCTCAAATTCTATGTGCTCTATTTTTCTGAGTAATGTATCCATATCTTTTTGTGTGTGTGTGTAAGATTAACATTTGTCCCCTACAGAGTTGTGAGGTTCCTTCTTATTCCCAGGTCTACTCTGTGATATTCAGGTAGCTCACTTCAATGTGTTTCTCTTTTCTTATCTTTTCATAATAAGATTAAAGTCAATAATCCTAATATATGTATGCCATTTTCTTAAAGGGCTATTGGGGCAATATTGTCCTCACATTCCCCCTTCAGTGACAGGAATGAGTAACATTGAATAAATCAGTGGCAATAAAAATAAATTTATTATAAAACTATATTGGAAACATAAGAAAAACCCCATAAATTTTGGAAAATAATTAGGTCAGAACTATAAAGGTAAGATCCATCCCCTGTTCATGTTGACTTTGAGCATACCACCTACCACTCCCATGCAATTACACCATCTCTAAAGAGGGGAAGGCTGCTTGCTTTCCCACTCAGTTTCTGGCATATTATACAAGGAAGTCTGTGATAAAACTAAAGTAAAAGGGTCACAAATTCCAAGGGAATCTGAAACATAAGAACAAAGTCACCTTTTAATTAAATGAGGACATATAGAGAAGGACTCTATTGCTATAAGATGTCACATTTCACTTCAGCTTCTAAATGGATACTTCCCTTCTCTTCCATCAATTACACTATCAACTTGAACTAAGATCCTATAACTTGGAAATGTTTATTTTTAACAAAAGGAGAGTGCTGGACATAACATCAGAGTTTGGAAAATCTCTTCTCTCCAGAGTTTCCAGCCTAGATAATTGGATCAGTCTCAGCTCACAAATACTGTTAACTCCCAGGTCCATGGAGAAATCTGGTTTAAACTTGCCACTCAGAGTTTTAAGGGACCTTAACATCTCAATTAAATACTTGACATTAGAACAAGAGGACAAGAAAAATATACGATAGCTTGAACAATTCTGGGAGGAACAGTAATCTCTGTGCCTTCCTTACACAAAACACAACTTTTATGTAGCAGAGATTTTCTGAAGTTATCAGAATATAAACATGTAAAAGGACAGTAACAAATGCTTCGACCACAAAAGGTATCCAATTTCTGGATGGAGGATTGAAAATTCAATATCTAATTATACAATGGAAATTGAGGATTTTGTTCTTCTCACTGATCACAACATTCACCATTCCGGTGTTTATCAGGAACAATCCTAAAGGTAGGTCAGCTTTCTAAATAATTTGCCAGAAGTCATCTTTGTCAAATGCCAATAGAATATTAGAATGCTTCTGACATCAAGAAGGGAAGAGAACCTCCAATAGTGTGCTATGAATATCTATTTTTATATCAACCACTTGGCTATCTGAAAACAACTTCATCTACTATGTCCTCTCTGATTAGAAGTCATTTGGTGGCACTGAAGAAGAAGAATATTACTACAGAAAAGCAGAAGATGTTTACATTTGTAATGAAAATAATTCCTCCACAGTCTCATTAAGACAGAGTGCTTGACTTCTAGTCAAGATAGTGTTCGCCTAGCCACGCTTCACCTGGCGGGGCAGAAAAGGCAAGATGGGTGGGGTATTTAGGGTCTGCAGATACTAGAAGACCTTCAGTGGGAAGGCATGGAGAAGCAAAGTGGGGAATTCGCTGATTCCCATGCTCTTGGATAGCTCAACAGTCCCCTAAACCCCTCAAGCCACTGTCCCAGCCACTGGGGCACCAGGTTCCTCTTGCATTACCTTCAGGCTACACGAACCCTCACTCCGCCATTGACTCTCCTCCTCCTTGCTGCCACCAGGACTTTAAGTCCAGTTGTGAGCACCATCCCAGCTGCTGCTGTGCACAGACCATGTCCTCCTGTACTACCTGCAGGCTTCATGGACCCAAGCCAGCAGGCTAGCATTCCCCCCATCCTCCCTCAGTTTTCCTCCCCCTTCCCATCACAGCAGTAAGAAGAAAATGACACAATTAAATTTATAGAAATATAGTCAAACTTGGAACAGAACAGATCATTCTCAGTGAACTCACCTAATCAACAGAAAGATAATAGCCACATGGACTCACTCATCAGCCCAAGATGTTGACATACCTAATAGGCATCTGGAGGACTGGACAATGGGATCAGGGGGCTGGAAGGGGGCTGGGGGAGGATACAAAACTGAACTCAAATGGTACCATAAATTCCTATATCCTGAAAGATAGATTAAAATGTTGAACCTTCATCAGGTCCTTAGAGGGAACACGTGAATCAAAGGGCCCTGGAGAGGGTATGATGAAGACTAACCTTAATTTTCTCCTATTTCTCTCTCTGTGTCTCTGTCTCTCTCTCTCTCTCCTCTCTTTCTCTTATATATTACCTGTCTTTGTCTTCTTTCTTTTCCCTTGGCACTGGCCTGTAACTCCCAGTACCAGGATGCTGGTAACAGAATTCTGTCAGAGAACTTGATGACCCACCAAAGGTTAATGGTAAGACCCTAGTGCCAAACATACCATATGCTATTGGTATGTAACATGGAGTGACCTGGCTAGAATCTGGAAGAGAGCCAGTCCCCAGACAGTTAGCTTGTCTACTGCCATCAGGTGCTACATGAGCTACTGGGGGAAAATGGCCAACATCTGTCCAAGCAACTTGTGGTCTAAGCTACTCAGCAGCAAACAATCTGACGTATGATCGCCCAAGTGCAATAGTGTCACACAGCCATGGTGGGTAACCTACTGCTCTTGGATTGGCTAACAGATTTGTTCAGTGGAATGGAACCCATAGCTGGAAGTGGGAAACAAGTCTGAATCATATCCAAATAACAAGTTTGCTCTCCAATATCAAGCTCCCACCATTCTTGGGCTACAAGAGGGCCTACACCTATTATATTCTGTCTAAACTAATACTGTTTTTCCTATTTATCCAGTGCTGACTTCACTCTCCAATGGAGAATCTGCTTCTCTTTTACAGATAGATGCAGAACCTGAGGAGAGAATCAGCCCATCGCACCTCACCAGGGCACCTGCTGATACCATAGAGTAATTGGGGAAACGAGCAAGAGTGCTGCTTTCTTGGTGAACCTGGTATCAACACAAGGGTGAAGGAGATAGACACAGAGAACACTCAACTCCTACCAAACCGGAGATCCAGAGACACAGAGGATCCCAAGACCTCGTCACTGAAGTAGACCTAAAACGACCCCAACATGGCTCAGGGAAATTGGCGGAAGAGGGGGCAAGAAGATTGTTTGAACCACAATTTGGGACGGTACCCACAGAGACATTGCATCTTCCCCATACCTGATGGCTACCACCATAATGCACGACTGACATTCCCCACTGAGGAGGGTCCTTTCAGGGGGGGTGGACAGGGATGAGTATAAGGATGGTACCAACATGTGCTGTTTATACACTGATTATATACATAACTAATAAGGAGAAAAGACAGAGTACTCAATGTTATAGAGAGAATATGGTCAAATATGGAAATAACAAGGGAGGAAAAATTAATATGGCTAACTCTATTCTATCTGAGAAAGATAAAACAGAATGGAAGAATTCTAGACAGGCAGACGAAATGGAAAGTGTTTTAGAGCCAGAAAGATTTCAGTTAAAATCTCAATTTTTACCATTGGCTGAATACTCATCTGTATTATTGAGATAAAAATATTTTATGAGACTGTTCAAGGGATAACATGAAATATTATATATAAAACATCTATTACAGAGACTATTGAACAGTAGGCATGCTAGAAATGTAAAGTCCCATCATCTCTACTTCTCTGTCCTTCAAGTTACAATTTAGTCTTGTGAAACCACAATTTTCTTCTGTGAATAAGTACTTGTGGTTCATCTAAGCAAATAGTGACATTCTGTAAATGATATCATATGTTACAACCTATCACACCTTGTACCATATTCTCTTACTTTGGATGTATTCTTGGCAAGTGGCAATGAGGTTAGAAGACAGACACTACCTCCATGGTCTAGAGACTTGAAAGGTTTCCTAGCTCACTTAAAAGATGATATCCAGCATATTCTTCAGCTTTCAGGAAGTTGGTTTTCCTTCTGTAAATAACCCTCATTCTGAGAAGTATATTGATCTGGCAATCTAGATGTTTTGTTTTTTTTGGGGGGGAGACAGAGAGGGAGAGGAAGATAGATAGGTATGGGCGCACCAGCAGCCTCTCAGCTGCTGCAAATGAAATCCAGATGTGTCCCCCCCTTGTGGTCAAATGCAGCATTGCACCCTTGTGTCACTGCATCTGGCTAAATGTGGGACCTGGAGATTGGAACTGCTGGAAATTGGAACTGCTGGAAATTGGAACCAGCGTTCTTAGGCTTAGGAGTCAGGCGCCTTAACCGCTAAGCCATCTCTCCAGCCTGTGATCTAGATTTTTAATAGCTCTTATTAATCTGTATCTACCCATAAAATTACCTACATACCTTGCATGAAATTCCCAACACTTCCCAAATATGAATACCATTTTGGAATTTAGAAACTGCTTTCTCATTCATTGACAAAGTAAGCCCTATTAACCACATTCCATAATGATATGAGAATGATTTTCCTAAAACACACACCCCCACATATAAAGTTGCCTGTTATTGCTCTTAGCCTCCTCTCAAAGTTACTTTAGAAAGAGAAAGAGAAAAAGAGAGGAGAGAGAGATGACATTTCTCATCACACTTGTTTGTTTGTTAAATTTCCTTTCCCCTAACCTAGACAGTAACAATGAACAGAAGAAAAAAAAATGAAAACAAACTGTGCCTAGTAATTGTTGAAAGTTCTGATTCTAACTCAAAATGGAAGGCAAAAAGGCCAAGGCAGCCGGGTGTGGTGGCGCACGCCTTTAATCCCAGCACTCGGGAGGCAGAGGTAGGAGGATCGCCGAGAGTTCAAGGCCACCATGAGACTACATAGTTAATTCCAGGTCAGCCTGGACCAGAGTGAGACCCTACCTTGCAAAACCAAAAAAAAAAAAAAAAAAAAAAAAAAAAAGGCCAAGGCATATTACTACTCAAGTTTTCTCCAAATGTAGATACAAACATATATTCTGACCATGACTGTAAGAAAAAAAATTCTTGGAGCTGTGAGAAGGTTCAGTGGGTAAGAAAAACTGCTGTATAAGCATGAGAATCTGCATTTACTACCCAACATCCATAGAAAAACAGGTGTAGCTATGCTGGCCGTGAACCCAGAGCTCTGGCTGGCACAGATGGTAAGAACACTGACACTCATTGGCCAGTCGGTCTGACCAAAAATGTCAAATGCTTAGATCTTATTGTTTTTTCTAATTATGTGGATTTAACTCAGGGCCTTGCACATGCTGTGCTTAGATCTAGTAACTGTACGTATTGTTCTCTATCAAGGTCTCCATATGACTTCCTCTGAAGAACCCATCAGGAAGTACCTGAAACCTTATTAGTACTAGAGTAATATTACCAATTACCCAGTTTTCACTTTTTCCATGCATATATTAAGTGCTGCTATTTACACACTTACTTAACTTGACAGAACAGAGTATATAGACTTTGATATTGAGAGTGTGAATCTTTTACCAACTGAGCACCCATAGTCAAATTTTCTGAAATAATGAAACCTATACACAAAAGTCAAGAAGGGTAAAATGAAATGAAATAATGCATGTAGATGCTCCAATAATGTATGCTTCTCCCTCTTGATTCCCTTATTTTTCTGCTAACCAGATGTCTGAAAGTTCTTTGATGACAGTCTTCTACTATAGTGAAATGTCTTCCTCATAGAAGAATGAGCATTTATTCCACTTGTTCTTTTGAGCTAGATACACTTGAGGCATCTGAGTAAAACACAATTAAGACAAAGAAATTGTCTTTCTACTTCAATTCACCCCAAACTGAGAGTGTAGAGCCGTCTGCTGTGCAGCTACCCCTGCAAGAGAACAGTGCATCACACTGGTTGCATAAGTTAGTCTAATTTGTTTTATTAATTCCCCAAGCATCTAATGTATTTAAATGAAACAAATTAATGCCCTAAGGTACATACTGTGCTTATTCCCGGAGAAATAAAATCAACTAGTTTGCAAAAGTATTCAAAGAGGGGTTGGAGGAATGGCTTACCAGTTAAGGCATTTGCCTGTGAAGCATATGCATCCAGGTTCAATTCCCCAGTACCCATGTAAGCCAGATGTGCAAGGGGGCACATCCATCTGGAGTTCATTTGCAGTGGCCAGAGGCCCTGGTGTGCCCATTCTCTCTCTCTCTCTGTCTGTCTTCCTCCCTCCCTCCCTCCCAAACTCTACCTCATTCTGTCTCAAGTAAATAAATAAAGAAAAAATATTAAAAATAAGGGCTGGAGAGATGGCTTAGCAGTTAAGCGCCTGCCTGTGAAGCCTAAGGATCCCGGTTCGAGGCTCGATTCTCCAGGACCCACGTTAGCCAGAAGCACAAGGGGGCACATGCATCTGGAGTTCGTTTGCAGTGGCTGGAGGCCCTGGCGTGCCCATTCTCTCTCTCTCTACCTGTCTATTTCTGTATCTCTCTCTCTCTCAAATAAATAAATAATAAAACATAAAAAAATACTTTATTTATAAAAAAAATAAAAAATTAAAAATAAATAAATAAAAATAAATGAATTTTTTAAATGTCTTCAAAGAATTATTGAGAAGGATATAACAGTAAAGGAAGAAGTATCACAGATTACAACTGACTTTATGTCTTCATGTTAGACAGGAACAGTATGCTTTCAGGTGTGACAAAGCCTTAAGAATCCTTGTTGAACTATCAATTAAAATATAGATTTAAGTATAAAGTATGCACACACACAGAGAAAGAGAGAGAGAGAAAAACAAAAAGAGGGAAAAAGAGAGAGAGAGAGAGAGCATGCCACAGAATAGTCAGTACCTCGGGGAAAACAAGTAATTAAAGCAATAGTAATGAACATTTAGAGATAATTACCAGTAATTCCAAGACACACAACTGATGATTAATAGCTATAGATTCCATTGAGGTGATTAATAAAAAGGTTGGCAGTATAGAGATAGTACATAAATGATTAATAACATGAGTCTCTTTTGGTCTTAAAAAAAAGAAAGGAGGAGAGAGGGTTAGGGAGTTTATCTGTCCCCACAACTGATGCGAATGGGGCAGTGTGGCATCCAAAAAAAAAAAAAAAAAAATCAGAGAGAAGTTGAAAACTTCAAAACTGGGGCTGAAGAGATGTATTAGTAGTTAAGGCACTTGCCTGTGAAGCCTAAGGACCCAGTTAAATACCCAAGGACCCACATAAGCCAGATGCACAAGGTGGCACATGTGTCTGGAGTTCATTTTCAGTGGCCAGAAGCCCTGGCATGCCTTGCAAACTGAATAACTTGCTGCACCACTCTGTTCTAAAGTCTCAACTGAAATGGAACAAAATGATACCGCGTGTTTTTTTCCAGATGCGTGAAAAGATTATCACTGATTCCTTTAAGTGTTGTTTTTAGACAATGAAAACACTGGCTGAGATGATTAAGCCAAAAATTTTTAATAGTAATAATTAGAAAAGCCAAATGTTGAATATTGACCAATAGCTGAAATGAAGGATCTCTGTGATTGAATCTGAAAGTACTGATTCATGTACAAAATCTGTATTGAAAGGTTGTTTACTATTGATGCTTGTCTAAACTCAACAAGTTGGATAAAGTTCTACCTCCCTTATGAGATACATTTTAAAGCTTGCCTCTCAGAAAATTCAGGCTAAAAATGTATTTTCTAACAGAAAAGTAATCATTCTTGAATAGGATATTGACAAGTAACAAATCTTTTATTTTGTATGTTGTATGTAGAATACTTTTGTATTTTTAATTTATTAATTGCTTTAATTAAAACAAAAAAGGTTGTAAGCATAGACCCCGTCTCCCCTCACTGAGATCTTTTATGGGGTTATTGATATTCTGCTGAAGGTCTTTAAAATATATTTTATTTTTATTTATTTATTTGAGAGAGACAGAGTCAGACAGAGGGAAAGAGAAGGAGACAGAGAGAAAGAGAGAGAGAATGGGCGCACCAGGGCATCCAGCCACTGCAAACAAACTCCAGATGCATGTGTCATCTTGTGCATCTGGTTTATGTAGTACTAGGAAATTGAACCTAGGTCCTTTGGCTTTGCAGGCAAGTGCCTTAACCGTTAAGCCATCTCTCTAGTCCTCTGCTGAAGGACTTCAGTGAGGTCATTGTTATCCATTGTGGGGACCAAGAGGCCTGTTAGTGTTTGCAGGGATGGGAGGAACATGGTGTCTCAGGCTATTTCCACCTACCCTGAGACTCTTATAACCTTTCTGAGCTCTCTTTAATGATGCTCTCTGAGCCTTAGTAGGTAAGATAGCGATCTGAGTTTGTGTTTTTTTCTCTGCAGACACTGGATCTCTGTTTTTATGAAGTTTGAGTGACTACTGTGTTTATTACCATTTGCCTGGAACTGGTTTTCAGGCTAGCCATGAGAGCAGTATTCTTGTCACCACTTCCCCTGTAGTGACTTCTGGTCCTGAGGAGATGAGGTAGAAGTGACCCATCTCCTGGTAGACAGCTGGCTCTCTCGATGTTTTGATGTATCCTTCTTCTCCATTATATTCTCCTCTGTAAAATAGAACATATTCTCCAACTGAAAATGGTAACAGTTTAAGTAAAAGGGAATATGCTTAGTCATTATAAATATATATTGATGTGTACATTCATCCTTTTTAGTTAGAGAGCAGAGGAAGTTCTCTTTGGAGTCTGTTGGTTTCTTGTTCTATGGAATTTGGCTGAGTTCCAAGAGCCAGAGATTAGTTCATCCCCACTGAGCAGATCTGATGTTCAGTCCAGGTCTAACATTTTAGCTCTTGCAGGTAACCAAGTGTTTTGACAAAAGCCTGCATTATTTTGGAGACCTCATGTCTCTCTGACCAACAGCTCACTGTAGGGGGAAGACAAAACTCCAGTCCTGGGAATTACCCGCCATCACCCATGGTTATAGAGCAATGCATCCTCCAGCTTTGATTGAGCTCTTCTGTTCTAGTCCCCTTGCCCTTATTGATAGTAATGATTAGTAGAGTGCTATCCTGCAAGAAGGTTTCTATGGGATTGATTAATGTTCCATTAGTTCTGTGTATCCCCTCACACACTCCACCTTCCTCTACACCTTAGACCTTTCCATACCTTTCTTTCTTTCCTTTTGCTGATCATTGATTTGTTGTCCAGTAGTGCTTCTTCTCTTCCCTCACTATCTCCCATTTTTCCTATGTTATTTCCAGTGCTATGTCCATATTGTAGATAGTGATTATGGTTTACAATTAACTGATGCTGGACCAGATTAGAACTGCATATCTGAGAAACCATGTGGCATTGGTCTTTATGAGCCCATGTGACCTCACTTAGCATGATCCCCTCCCCCAATCCATTAATTTTCCTGCAAATTTGTTTCATTTTTCATTTTCACTGAGTGGAATTCTGTTGTTCATATGTAGCACATCTTCATTAACCATTCATTTGTTGATGGGCATCTGGCCTGCTTCTACTTCCTGGCTTTTGTGAATAGAGCAGCAATAAAAGACACTTAAGCAAGTGTCTCCATGGTATACAGTAGACTTTTTAGGGTATATGCCCCAAAGAAGTATAACTGGATCTAATGGTAGTTCTATTTTCAGCCTTTGAGGAGACTCCATACTGATCTTCATAACAGCTGTACAAGTTTGCACTCCTGCCAGTAGCGGATGAGGATTCCTCTTTCCTCACAACCCCACCAGCATGTGCTGTCATGTGAATTTTTGATGGTTGCCATTCTGAGTGAATTGAGAAGGAATTTATAGTTGTTTTAATTTGCATATCCATGATAAGTAGAGATATTGAACATCTCTTTAGGTGTTTGATTGCTATTTGTATTTCTTCCTTTGATAACCCACTGTTCAATTCTCTGCCCTATTATTTGAGGGGGGTTCTTGACTTTTTGATTGTTTAGGTTTTTGAGTTCTTTGTAAATTCTAGATATTAAGCCTTTGTTGGAGGTATTGCTGGTGAAGATTTTCTCCTTTTTGGTTGGTTGTCTACTGACTTTTGATTGTTTGCTTATGCTTACCTGTACAATAGCTTTTCATTTTCATGAGGTCCCAGCTGTTGAGTGTTGGCATAATTTCCTGGGCCACTTGTGTTTTGTTCATAAAGTCTTTTCCTATGCCTATACCTTGGAGTGTTTTCCCTACCTTCTTTTCTAGTCAATTTAGAAATTCTGGTCTTATATTGAGGTCCTAAGTCTATTGGGGGTTGATTTCAGTTCAAGGTGAGCAGAAGGGGCCCAACTTCTATCTTCTACAGGTGGATATCTAGTTTCTCCAGCAACATTTATTGATTGCTCTAGTGAGCACTTTTGGACACTTGGATAAGGGAGCTGTAGTTACTTGAACTCATACCTGGATCCTCATTTCTATTCCATTGATCTATGTGCCTATTTTTATGCCAGTACCATGCTGTTTTTACTACTAATTCCTTATAGTATAGCTGGAAATCAGGTATGATGATACTATCAGAGGTGATTCTTTTACTGAGTACATTTTTTGCTACCCATGGCCTTTTGTACTTCCATATGAATTTAATGTTTTTTTTTTTTTCCTAACTTTGTAAAGAATATTGATGGATTTTGTTTGGAATTGCATTGAATATGTATAATACTTCTGGCAGGATGGCCATTTTAATATTTATAAATTCATCCAATCTATGAACCTGGAAGGTTGTTCCATCTTCTCATGTCTTCCTCCAGTTATTTCTTCAATAGTTCTGTGTTTTCATTGTACAGGTCTTTTACTTCCTTGGTTTAGGAGATTCCAAAGTACTTGATTTTTTTTGTGATTATTGTAAATGGGACAGATACTATTATTTCTTTTTCTATATTGTTGTAATTGATATATACAAAGGCTAGTGATTTTCTTTTTTTATTTTGTAAGTGGCTAGTATATTTTTACTTTTAGTTTTTTTATTTTTTTATTTTTTATCGACAACTTCCATACTTACAGACAATAAACCATGATATTTCCACCCCTCCCCCATTCCCCATGAGAACTCCACTCTCCTTCATATCCCCTCCCTCTCTCCATTAGTCTCTCTTTTAATTTGATGTCATCATCTTTTTCTCCTATTATGAAGATCTTGCTAGGCACTGCAAGGTCATGGATATCGAGGCCAATTTCTGTCTGCACAGTTGCATTGTAAGGAGTTGTATCCTTCCTTTAGCTCTTACATTCTTTCTGCCCTATCTTCTGCAATGGACCCTGAGCGTTGGAGAGTGTGATAGAGATGTTTCAGTGCTGGACACTCCTCTGTCCCTTCTTCTCATCACTGTGTTGCCTTTTGGGTCATCCCAGTGGTCATCTCCATCTAAAAAGAGAAGCTTCTCTAAACAGAAGTAAGAGTAGCATTAATATGTGAATATGAACATTAAATGTAGTGTTTCAAATATTTGCTGGAGAGCTGGTTTAGTTGTCATATATTGGTGGTGGAATGTCCTTATTTCTCCATCAATTTGGATAGAAAGCTTTGCAAGATAAAATAATCTTGATAGACAATTTTTATCTTTCAGAACTTTGAATACATCATTCCAAGCCCTTCTGGCTTTTAAAGTTTGTGTGGAGAAATCTGCTGTGATCCTGATGGACTTACCTTTGAAGGTCACTTGCCTTTTCTCTATAACTGCTTTCAATATATTCTCTTTGTTTTGCGTGTTTAGTACTTTAATTATAACATGGAAAGGAGAGTTTCTTTCTAGGTTTTGTCTGTTTGGTGTTCTAAAAGCTTCTTGTATCTGCACTGGCATTTCCTTCCCACTTTGGGGGAAATTTTCTTCTATGATTTTGCTGAAAATGCCTACTAAGCCTCTGGATTGATTCTTTTCCTTCTGCTATACCTTGAATTCTTATGCTTGATCTTTTCATAGTGTCCCAGATGTCTTGGAATTCCCATTCATACCTTTCTATTAGCTTGTCTTTCTCTTTGTTGGACTGTATGAGGTCTGCCACCTGGTCTTCTAGTTTAGCTATTCTGGTCTCTCTTAATTCCATTCTACTGGTGAGACTTTCCACAGAGTTATTTATTTCACTGACTATGTTCTTCAGAGCTAGGATTTCAACCTGGTTTTTCTTCAGTATTTCTATTTCCTTACTCATGTCCTATAATGACTTTTTTATTTAATTAAGCTGGTTTCCTTTGCTCTCTTTCAGGAATTTATTTTCTTCTTTAATTCCTTTGTTCTCTGATTCCTTTCATTTCTTTTTTCATTTCTTTGAGAATAGATAACATCATTCTTTTGAAATCGTTGTGAGGAATTTCATCTAAAACAGTCTCATTGGTGAACATTTCTGGTATTTGTAATTTTGGTGGGATTGCATTGTCTTGATTCTTTGTTTTTCTTATAATGTTGTGACTTTTTGATACTGGATTGATTTGATGCTTGGGTTTTCTACTTATCTGCAGTGTTCTTAGATGTGGTGATCCACCTTTATATACTTTCAGGATATGAGTTTAAGTTGTCAAGTATAGCTCTTGTATTCCAATCCAATCACAGAAGTAATCCTAGGTGTTGAGTTTGCTTGCTCAGAAAGTAATCTAGTAGACAGGGTGAACAATTTACTGGAAAATTCTAAACTGCAACTGAGTAATAAACACATCCAATAAAAACCAGCACAAAGTATATAAGTATGGGAATTAAAACAAACAGATAGTCTTATAAGGCCAAAAATCCCTAAGGTTGTGTATTGCTCTACACCCTTAATCCTGTCAGCTAGGAAGTAGAGAATCTGTTCTGAATTGGGTTCCATGTCAGCCTGGATCTGGATCAGATCCTGCCCCCAATAATGACAGAAGCAAAAGACAAAGGCCCTATAAATCTGAAAGCATTAAAGGCAGCAATATTCAACCCCCAAGTACAGCTTATTTGAAACTGGTAAAGCCAACCAAAAATATGTAACCCATAACCTGCCCTGACATGGAAAGAGAGATTAGCACTTCCAATGCAGGCCCATGTACCTGTTTTTTTGTTTTGTTTTGTTTTGTTTTTTGGGTTTTTTTTTGTCAGTCAGCCTTGTTACCTTTTGGTATGGCTTCCCATCTCAACAATGCCGAGTGCCCACCTCATCCCTCTGTGTTGTGCTGTGGAGCTGGAGGTTGACTCAGAAGTGTTAGAAGTGCTGCCACTGGAGGCTGAATGCCTGAGGTTTGGGGTTCTGATGGTTGGGGGATGGGAGAGTTCAGGAAGCCTGGAGTTGCTCACACAGTCCCACCTGTATCTCATTCAATAGCTCCTTAGTTCCAGCCTCATCAGTCCCCTTGTTTGGTCTCTGCTGTTTGGCGCACCTGGCAGATGGTGCTAGGTGCAAGACTCATGGCTGCTAAGATCAGAGCAGCAAGTTCCTCAGTGGGGTGTGGCTCCTATGCTGCCATCTTACCAAGGCTAGTGATTTTTGTGTGTCGATTTTATATCCTGACACTTCAATGAATACATTTATCAATACTAGAAATTTTGATGGAATTTTTTTGGATCTTTTAGGTGTAGAATCATGTTATCTGCAAATAGGGCTAGTTTAACTTCCTTTTCATTATTGCTCAGTTCCAGAAATTTTTTTATTTTCAATTTTGATTTCTTCTACTATGAATGCATTACTTAATAGTGAATTGTTCAGCCTCCAGGTGCTAATGGATTTTCGGTTGTTTCCCTTGTTGTAAATCTCTAGCTTTATTGCATTGTGTACTGCTATAGTGCATGGAATTATCTTGATTTTCCTGAATTTCTTGAAACATGTTTCATGCCCCAAAGTATGATCTATTTTAGGGAAGGTACCATAAGTTGCTGAAAAAAATGTGTATTTTGTGAAATTAGAATGGAAAATTCTTTTTTTAAAATTTCTTTTATTGACAACTTCCATACTTACAGACAATAAACCATATTTCCCTCCCCTCCCTCATCCTCCTTCAGAACTCCATGCTCCATCATATCCTCTCCCTCTCTCCATTAGTCTCTCTTTTAATTTGATGTCATCATATTTTTCTGTTATTATGAGGGTCTTATGAAGGTATTGCTAGGCACTGTGAGGTCATGGATATTGAGGCCAATTTCTGTCTAGACAGTTGCAGTTTAAGGAGTCTTATCCTTCCTTTGGCTCTTACATTCTTTCTGCCCCATCTTCTGCAATGGACCCTGAGCCTTGGAGGGTGTGATAGAGATGTTTCCATGCTGGACACTCCTCCATCCCTTCTTCTCAGAACTATGTTGCCTTTTGGGGTATCCCAGTGGTCATCTCCATCTAAAAAGAGAAGCTTCTCTAATCAGAAGTGAGAGTAGCATAATTATGTGAATATGAACATTAAATATAGTGCTTTCAGGGCAATTTGGTGGGAATAATATATACATTTAGCCAGAAAAGAGCAGGCTTTATACCCCTAAGGCTCATGACCTCCCCTGCCATAGAGTTTTGCTTAGGTTTTTCAGTACCAGGTATGTATTACCCTCCCATAGAGTGGGCCTTCAGTCCAATTAGGGAGCAGTTGGTTTCCCCAAAAGCACACATGCCCCTTTTGCACTTGTTTGGTCATTGGGCCTGTCTAGCCAAATTTGAGGTTTCCAGTGTCCACTGTTTTCACTGCTGATGATTTCTGCCTCCCATATGGCTGCATTCAGTGCAGCTTTTTCCAGCTTTCAGTTGGCTGGTCTATAGGGAGAAGGTTTTCTGCTCAGAACCAGCTTGCTTTCTCAGTGACCTTGCTTCTCAGGCAAGTGAGTTCTTCAGCAATAGGGTCTTACCATCTGTTTCTCAAGGGAAACAAAGGGCCTTGGCAATAGCCTTTAATGTTTTGGAGGCTACAGGGACCTCCCTGGCCAACAACTCACTGGATAGAATCCCATCCCAAGCACTGAAAATTTTCTAGTAACTATATATAGCTTCTTGATGTGCCATTATTCAAAAGAGTAGGTTCACATGTCTTATTCAGAATATATTGAATTTTGATTGACCCTTCCCCTGCCCTTGTTTTACCCATTCTCTACCACTGGCCTTGCTTAGGCCTTTCCTCTCTCTGTAATCTGTTCTTCTACTTACATATATACAATACCATACCCTTAAGTCCTTCCCTCTCCTCTGTCCCTTATAGGTTTTTCCAGCTTACTGGCCTTTGCTACCAATTTTTGGTTCTAGCTTACACATAAGTCTATAATGTTGTATGAGAGAGAACATGAGACATTTGGCTTTCTGGGTCTGGGTTACCTCACTTAGTATAATCTTTTCCAGATATTCCATTTCCCTGCAAATTTCATATTTTCATTTTTTTTACTGCTGCATAGAAGTCCACTGTGTAAATGTACCACATTTTATTATCCATTCATCAGTGGAGGGACATCTAGGCTGCTTCCATTTCCTAGCTATTGTGAATAGAGCAGCAATAAACATGGTTGTGCATGTATCTCTACGGTAGACAGAAGTATCCTTTATATGTATGACTAGAAGTGCTATAGCTGGATCATATGGTAAATCTATCTTTAGCTGCAAAAAGGACCTCCACACTGATTTCCACAATGGCTGGACCAGATTACACTCCCACCAACAGTGTAGAAGTGTTCCTCATTTTCCACATCCATGTCAATACTTAGTGTCATTTGTTTTCTTGATGGTAGCTATTCTGACAGGAGTGAGATGGAATCTCAAAGAGGTTTTAATTTGCATTTCACTGGTGGCTAAGGATGAAGAACACTTTTTTAGATATTTATATGTCATCTGTATTTCTTCTTCTGAGAACTCTATTTAGTTCCACAGACCATTTTTTAACTGGGTTGTTTGATTTTTTATTGTTGGTTTTTTGAGTTCTTTGTATATTCTGGATATTATTCCTCTGTCAGATATGTAGGTGGCAAAGATTTTCTCCCATTCTGTATGTTGTCTCTTTGCTCTATTCACAGTGTCCTTTGCTGTACAAAAAGCTTTGTAATTTCATGGGATCCCAGTGGTTGATTAGCAGTTTTATTTCCTGAGCAATTGGGGCTATATTCAGAAAGTCATTGCCTATGCCAATATGTTGAATGGTTTCCCCTACCTTTTCCTCTAGCACTCTCAAAGTTAAGGTCCCTGATGCACTTAGACTTGATTCTTGTGCATGGAGAGAGACAAGGATCTATTTTCCTCCTTTTACATAGAGATATTCAGTTTTTCCAGCTGTCTTTCCTCCAATGAATATTTTTGGCATTTTTGTCAAAAATCAGGTGGCTGTAGATGCCTGGATTAATATATGGGTCTTCTGTTCCATTGATCTACATGCATATGCCAGTACCATGCTGTTTTGTTACTATGGCTTTTTAATATAACTTACTACATATATATATATTAGTATTTAATAACTTAAAATTGTGTTTGGTGATACCACCAGCCTGATTTTTGTTGCCCCAAATTGTTTTGGCTATTTGAGGTTTTTTGTTCTTCCAGAGAATTTTAGGATTGTTTTTTCTATTTCTGTGAAGAATGCTAATGGGGATTGCATTAAATGTGTAGATTGCTTTTGGTAAGACTGACATTTTGGTAAGATTGTCTGTGTTCTTCAGAGCTAGGATTTCAGCCAGGTTTTTCTTCAGGATTTCTATTTTCTTACTTATGTCCTGAAATGACCTTTCTATTTCATTACGCTGGTTTTCTGTGCTCTCTTTGGGAGTTTGTTCCTTCTCTGATTCCCTTCATTTCTTCTTTCATTTTTTTGAGTATAGATAACATCACTCTTGAAGTCTTTGTCAGGTATTTCATCTAAAACAGTCTCATTGGTGATCATTTCTGATGGATTTATAACTTTGGTGGGATTTCATTGTCTTGATTCTTTTTCTTATGTTGTAATGTAGTGATTTTGGCATCCTGAATTGATTTAATGCTTGGGTTTTCTACTTATCTGCAGTGTTCTTAGATATGGTGATCCACCTTATATAACACTGTGCATCCCCTCCCTGGTTTTGGTTTCTCCTGTCATTTTCTTCCTTCCTGTCTAATTTCCTCCCCTTATCTGCCTATGCAATTCTATTCATTGTTAAGACACATTTTGATATACTGCACAGCATTTGCATTTGCAGTCATTGCATATGCCCATTGAGGTTTTACCTCTCCATTATAAAATGAGGATGATACAACCCATTTAAGAGATAAGGGAAATGCATAGTGCAATGCGTGTATAGTACATGACTCAGAACTGATGAAGTCAGGGTTTAATCCAGGTCAACTGCATTGAGTTATAGACTTATTTGACACTTTATAAAGACAGTATCGCCCCCCCCCCCAATAAATCTCTGCATGCAAACTCTCCTGAAGGAAATACAGTTTCAAGATATGCATACACCAGCCCTGCTCTCTTGGGTCTAACATTCTGAGGCTAGGTTTCCATCTGCAACATGAGGACATTAACAGTACCTGTATAAGAAGAAAACTTTGAAAGTTAAACAAAATGACACACATGAACTTTAAAACAGTATGCACTTTAATAAATGATACTGTGTCATAATCCGGAGTTATCTGTGAAATTTTGCAATCAGAACAACTCAAAAACATGTATTGGCATACTTACATCAATGGTAAGTCAAGAAGAGATAATGAGAACAAAATATTTTTATACAATTTATTGGTTATTTTTAATAAAAACAGATTGGCCTCCATATTCTCTCTCCCCTGCCTCTGTTCTACTGAGGGTCCACCTAAAGGCCTCAGTCAATCCCTGTGGGGCTAATCCCACCCACACTGAGGCTCTTATAATCTTTTTGTTCAATTATTTAGTATGCTTTTTTTTTTTGAGGTAGAGTCTCACTCTAGCCCAAGCTGACCTGAAATAAACTATGTAGTCTCAGGGTGGCCTCAAAATCATGGCGATCCTCCCACCTCTTCCTCCCAAGTGCTGGAATTAAAGGCATGTGCCACCACACCAAGCTTTATTATGCCTTTTTTTTCAATTTATAGAATTGTATATATTTACATAGGTTATATTCTTCTATCCCCTCACCCCTGGTCTCCATTTCGCTGAAGGACCTCCTCAGTAGGGTTCTTGGTGTTTACTATGGAGTTCTAGGATATCAGGGGCTGTGCCTGAGGGTATTTACCTGCACTGTGGCTCTTACAATCTTTGTGCCCCCTCCTCTGCAATAGTCCCTGAGCCTTGTTTTTAGTGCTGAGTTCTCTGTAGACTCTCTAGTTCTGTTACAATGTATTGCAGTCCTTGACTGTATTTGTTGCTATGTCCTTGGAGGTGGTTATTAGGCTAGCATTGACAGCAATAGTCATCACTGCTTTTTCTGTGGTTTCTTCTGGACCTGGGTGAATGCCTGACCTTTCTTTTTTTTTTGGGGGGGGGGGTGGAGGTAGGGTTTCACTCTGGTCCAGTCTGACCTGGAATTAACTATGTAGTCTCAGTGTGGCCTCGAACTCACGGCGATCCTCCTACCTCTGCCTCCCGAGTGCTGGGATTAAAGGCATGCGCCACTATGCCTGGCTTCTGACACTTCTTTTGCAATTTTTATTGAGTTTTGATGGACATACTTGAAGTCAGATTTAGTGTTGAGTTCTCTGTAGCCTCTGGATCTCTGGTTTCAATGATGTTTGAGTGACCAGTGTTTGTCACCATCTTCCTGGAGTTTTAGGTTAGCAGTGAGAGTGGAACCCATGTCGCAGCTTTCTCTCCAGTGACTCCTGATCCAGTCAGATGTGGTGGTGACCCATCTAGTGCTGGGAAGAAACCTGTGAAACAATCATAAACATCTCTGGCTGCAAGGACTCAGCCTCAGATGACAAGGCCCCTCTGTGGTTTTCCCAGCCATGTAAACAACCCAGTTTCAGATCACTGCAGATGTCTACCCAAAGTTGTGTGCCCCACTCCTGCTGTACTTACTAAACATCTGGATTATCAGAACTGATTTAGGCTGTAGTACAAAAGGCTATTGGTGAATATTCAGAAAGATGAAGCCATGTCACAAGCAGCACAGGCACCTCACTCACTGTCCTGGATATGGATATAGGAGCTACTGGGACAGCAGCAGGAGAGTTTGTGATTCATCTGGATTCAATAGTATCCACATTCTCTGCCATGCAGCCTTTTGATGTTCTAGAACAGGATTTCTCAGCATCAGAACTACTAACCTTTTGAGTAGAATTAGTCAGTGTTTGGGGCACTGCTGTGTGCACTGCAGGATGCTGGGCAGCCTCCCTGGTCAGCTCTCTCCTTATAATAATATAAAAAGTAGTAGTTTCTAATTTTCTCTGAAAAACAGAGCAAGATGAGACCTACTGAATTTAATGCTGACTAAGAAAAATGTAATAAATGCCAACTTCAGGAAAATATAACATTTGCTTATATAAATTTTAATTAAAATATTGCAAATAATTTATTAATTTTCTGCAAAATAATAAAACTGCAAATGCAATCCTGAAAGTCATTCAGTAACAGATGGTGAATTTTAATGTATCCCAAACAAGTCAAGTTGTATGTTATTATCTGGAGCTCAATATGAAAGGTATTTTCATTGGAGGAAGCACCTAAAATACAGAAGGCATAATTTTAGAAAGAGAGAGAATAAGAGCAAAACAACCTTTCTGCTACAAAACTAATCCTGTGTGATTCACAGATATGTTTCAAAGATAAGTTTACAAAGATAATAAACACAGTTATTTTAGAAAATTAAAGCATGAAAACTGGGAATCATGCATCATACCTAGAATCCTAGTTTTGGGATGGGCAAGTCAAGATTATTTTCAGTTCCAGATCACTCTGCTACAGAGAGAGACCTGACTCATAAAATACTAAACCAGGCACGCAAAAGAAAAACAAAGAAAAGAAGAAACACGAAAGGAAGGAAGGAAGAAGGAAAGAAAGAAAAAAAGAAAAGCATGCACACAATCTGTAAAACAATATCACTAACTAAAGAGCAGTTTGTGTTCATATAGAAAAATCGTGTGTGACCTTTAAAATAATGCTGTGACTATGCTTACTGACATATAACAAAATTATAAACTATAAAAAAACAGGTGAAGGATATGTTTATAGTATAATGTTACTTAAAAAAGCCCCCCTTTGCTTGCACTCTGTGTGTGTGTGTGTGTGTGTGTGTGCGTGTGTGTGTGTGTGCATGCATGTGTGTGTGTGTGTAAGTGCCTTGAGAGAAAAAGTGATAGTACAAGAAAGATTTCCAGAGTTTTAATGAAGTAGTCACAGATGGTCAGTATTTAAGTGATTAATAAACTATCACCCCTGTACTTTTCTATATTATTTAGTTTTTTCTTAAACATTTGAAATTATAACATATCACAATACATTAGTATATATTGAAGTGTAAATTTAAAAAATGATGAACATGAATAAAAGTGTAATTTTTCTATGTATTAACTTCTTTAAACTAAATTAATCTGGTTTTGAATAAATAAAAGTAAAAGCATATGATCATATACACACAACCCTGTTGCTCATGCCCTGTAAGTCTTAAAACAGGAAGAGCTCTGCAGAGTTCTGAGGGGGTATCAATTCCCATCTGTCTTTTTCCCTCCCAAAGATGAATAAAGTATGGGCAAAACCTGGTCAATCCATCAATAAAATACCTTCTCCTAGCACAATTTATATAAATACAATGAGTCATTTTTTAAAAAAAAAATTTCATTATAACCAATTTAAAAGAATTACTTTAGAAATCTTTTTTAATGTGACTTAAAATGTACTCTCATTTAGCATATTTGTAGTAAGCAAATAATGTTGTAAATTGAGTAAAGAGTCCTTGGAAGTGATTCTATGTTCATCTGCTTTGGTAATTCTACTTTACCAAATGATTGAAAGGCCAACTTTACCATATTCCTTCATAAATTATTTTGAGTTATTACTTTTGCAGTAGTTAAGTGGGCAGAGACAGTATGGTTTGAGCCAAGGTAAATCATAGCCTGAAAGGGGTGGCCTAGTCATTCGTGGTAGCAGTGAGGTCCATGGGGATGCTGGTGTTTCCTGGTTCTCTTTACTAAACTGAGCTGTTTCATCCTTCTATTCTCATAATTCAGTGTCCTTCAGACTTAGGTGCATATAGCTTCTGAGTGCACCATTGTTTAAACTATGCTTGTCCATTTTAATTTTGGAAGAATTTTCACTTTTTTCTCTTTTCTCCTTTAATTTTAAGTGTGTTTATACCTTAATTTCCCCAAGAGGTTAGTGTTTAGAACCCTCACTTTCAATAGACTAGGGTTCTTAGGTGAAAGGGGGATGTTTTTGTAACTTTCACATGATTCAGAAAAATCAATGTGTACTTTAGAAATGATAAAGAAAATATGGGAAAATGATGATGGTTCAATAATTTAGGTTGTGCTATATAGACAATCTTTATATTCTTACAACATCGTGTTAAGCTAGAAATTACTCAGAAATAACAAAAGAAGAAAACTCACCTTTCAGGTTTTTTTTCCCTTAAAAAAATTGACTCTTGCAGGATTTCATGCTAACAAGAAGCAGCAAACCATGATTTTTTTTCTCTTGTATGGATGAGTCTATTTAACAAATACCAGAGTTATCTTTTGCTTTTACATATCAAACTCGACCCAACTCTAATTGGAAATATGGGGATGGAGGTATTACAAAATTGTTCCATGAATAATATAATGATGAAGGAAACTATTTATGCTTGATTTATCTCTATGCCTCATATACAATGTTGGGAGCTGTGAGGTAACACAATGACTATTCACTCAGTGAATGGAATGGTGAATGAATGAATGTGATTTGCCATCTCCTAAATATCAATTTTCAATGCTTTTAACTATTATCCCCCCATATCATCTGGTGGCTCACCTTTATCCTATGGTCCATTTGACCATACACTATAGAAATCTAATATACCTTACATGGACAAAATCAGGAAACAGGATGCTCAGGGTGTTCAGGGAGAGGTTTGAGAATAGATGAGTTCTTCCACTTTGATACTCTTCTTGATAAAACCAAGGCAAGTAGAACATCATTCTTTACCCCCAACTTCTGGAAGTATATAACAATAATGGCAATATTATCAGTAAATGTTTACTTAGTGCTTATTATATGTCGAGCACTTTTTAAATTCCTTTATATGTATGAATGCATTTTTTACAGTGACACAAATATTATTGCACTGAGAGGTGTCACTTACCCAAGGTTACAATGAAAGTAAATATTAAAGCTAAGGGCCCAGCCAGTGAGGAAGTTACTACAAGTAACAAATTTCAGTACTATCTGTGATCTTGTCAGACACAAAAGAATCTAAGTTAAATTCTTATTTACTTGAGCAGGTACAAACCAATACAATTCACTAGTAAGGAACAATGAGAAGAATCAGCATTAGCTCATAGACACTGTTCAAAACACAAGGAAGGAGCCCATGTATGCACAGTTTACACATGCACAAGCAGGCCAGAAGTTCTGGGGAGAGGGGTATTCATAAAAAGAGGAGAAAGAAGAACCATAATGGAAAATCTATTTCAAATGGAAGATCTAGAAGTAGGTTATGACAGTGTGAAGGTCATTCTAGACTCAGAAGTATGAATGCTCACATTATTGTTAATATTTTTCTATCAAGATAATTTATAGGACAAAAGCCTTTTAGTCAATAGACTTAAAGGACAGCATTCCATAATGTAGGAAGATTAAACCCAATCTGTTTGGATGTTAAAAGAAAAAGGCCAAAGCCACCGGAAGGAGAAGGAGCCCTGCTTCCCAGGTGCCTCTGGATTCTCCCTGTACTGTTAGCATGTGCTCTTACTGGGGTCTCCCTGCTTCTTTTCTTGTAGATTTGAGACTTACCATCTCACACTGTGCCACATCATTAGCCTAAATCTTGCTCACTGTCTGCATACATCTTGTTGGTTCTCTTTCTCTTCAGGACCCTGGCTAATACAGTTCACATTGTGGTCTAAGGACAAGCAATCTGGTCTGGACAGGAGGCCACACTGTGTAGTGAACTTTGACGGAGGCCAGATCATGGAGAATCTTAGTCATCAAGTAGAGGGGCTTGTATTTTAGTACATATAAAATGGAAAATAATTGGGAGCTTCTGAAGAGGGGAGTATAACTGACATCTTTAGATAATTTGATTTAACAACAAGAAGGTAGGATATATTTGAAGCTAGCAAGACAGGAGGCAGACTCAGTCAGCTGAACTCTGAAACCACTCAAGTCAGTTGCAGGGCTCACAGCAGGCAAAAACTAACTGGATCGGCATGGTAGTGAAAAGAGGTGAATAAATCTTCAAGATTTCAAAGGATTGTTTATGCTGAGTCATTCCAGAAGTTTTAGCTAACACATTCTTAGAGTATGTTCAGAACACAAATGCTTTTGAAACAGGCATTTCCTTTTCATGTGCTTAGAAAGTGCTCCGACCAGGACATTCTTTTCTTGCCTGTCTCTGAAGAACATTAGTCCTTATCTTAGATGTAGGAAACATATACTGAGTATAGATGAAAGATATTTTGACCTAAGCACTATATCCTGCAGGATGTCTGTAAGGATGCAAGGGGAACAAAATGATGACATCTTCAGGAAGCCATTTTTAGCACTCTCAAGAGAACAAAATACCCTTTAAGACCTTAAAAGTTGGAAAAAGATTTTATTGCTGCATAAGCTTCTATAAAGTTATACTTTTGAGTCTGATGAAAGCAATGCAATATTTCCCCAGGAAAAAAATGACATAGTGCATACATAACAATGTTTTCACACAACCTCAAGGATTCAGAGCATCCCCATCTCGATCCATGAATGCTCTGGAGGGAAGTACATTTTAAGGATGTGTAATCTATCACAGTTTTGCCAATGTTGTATTCAATACTGAACAAATCAATTGATTTGAAAGAATGTGGCTTTCACTAAGAACTTCTTCATACCCAGTTGTCCATTAAGGAATGACAGTACGGCATGAAACCAAAGATCCCTCCTCCAAAAAGCCATATTAAGTGAGTAACAGATTGAAGAGAAAGACTTATTCTAGGATAGAATACAAAGATGTGTGCCCTCAAGCCTTAACTTGCTGAAGATACTTCAATTCCTTGGAGATTTGGCTTTGACATGTATAAAGCATGAATAACACTTTCCTAGAAAAGGAACTACAAATTTAAAGAGAATACAAGGAGCCCAATGTTAGTACTACTGGCATCAAACACAGACAATGAAAGCCATGGCCAAACGTTTTTCTTCATTCCACTACTGTAGAGAGTACGTGGTACACAGAAATCTCTACACATGTTAATGCTGAATACAGTCCTGTCCATCCTGCAAGAGGCAAGTAGCCACCATGATCTTCCATGAACTTCCCCAGAATTCTGTCGAAGGGCTGCAGAGAATCTCAACAGCATCATGTGCTCACATAGGGATGTGGGATATCTCATGGGATTTGTACGAAATCAGAATCCAGCTGTTTCAAACTCCTAAATATATGTTAGAATCATCTTGGGAGCTTTGAAAACAGATGCCTAGCTCCCCTCTGTGAGAATGGGGTCCAGAAATTTACAACTTCAGTTACTCCCCGAGATGCTTCTAATCTACTAAAAGGATGGGATCTGCTGCTCTAATACAACTATATCTCCTTTGACTAAGGGGAAACCTGAAGCAACAAGGAGCAGTTGGGGAGTAAGGTAAAAGGGTAACAAGCCATCTCTTATCTCTATGTATCTGGATTTCAATCAAAGAAATTTTAAGAGATACTAGTAATTCTGATGCTGTCACCTGTGGCTGTAAACATCTGCATCTGTGGGGTCACTGTTTACATGGTATAGTTCCAGCTTGTGCCCT
This sequence comes from Orientallactaga sibirica, assembly GCA_036365145.1. Classification (NCBI taxonomy): domain Eukaryota; kingdom Metazoa; phylum Chordata; class Mammalia; order Rodentia; family Dipodidae; genus Orientallactaga; species Orientallactaga sibirica. Next base: position 18,034,415 of record JAEOAD010000034.1, read on the forward strand.
GTGTTTACAGAAACTGAAACAGAATTACCAAACTCTCCAAATGTTTCTCAAGCCTAAATTTGAGAGCTTCACTATGACATCATACCACTGTCACACTCTTTGAAAGGCCCATTACTCTTTGTAGATAGAATCTAAAGTTTTGGCAGATATAAATGGGTACACCAAAGAAGGAGGATATCAGGAGACCGGGGATTCAAGGGCTGTCTCTAGCTGTGCTGTTTACTAATCCCATTGCATACCTAATGTGGTTTATAAGGTTCACAGGAGTAGATGAGAAAATATAAATTTAAAAAATTTAAAACGGGAGCTGGGGACATGGATCAGTACATAAAATGTTTGCCATGTAATCATGAGCACCAGAGTTTGGATCCTCAACACCTGCATAAATGCCAGGTGGGCAAGGGGCACTCCTATAATCTCAGCATGGGAGAGAGAGAGACAAGGAATCTCTGAGGTAAACTAGGTACCTGGGCCAGTAGAATTACAGAGCTCTGGGTACACGTGAAAGACCCTGCTTCAGAAAAAGTATGCACCCACATACAAGTGCTCCCCCACATATACACACATAACACATACAATGCAAAAACAGAAAGAAAGAAGAAAGAGAAAGAAAACTTAATAGCCATCATCAAGAAGGTTTAGGCATCACTGTTTTTGCTTCTTGCAGGATTAGCTCTTGTGTTTTCCTTAAATATGAATGGCTATTGAGCATGGACTTCACAAAAAATGTTGAATAGTTAATGTGATACTCAATTTCAAGGGCTCAGCACTTGGTCATTGCAGATGCTAAACAAAATGCCTCCACCAATAGTTAGGATTCATGTGGTTGCTGTCATGGAATTCCTCTAACTTTGTGGACCTACTGGTCAGCCTGAGAATGTGCCACTTCAGCCACTATAGTATGCTAAAACTGTAGTAAATCAAGAATGTACATTACCAATGGGGTAAAGGAGATATTTTTTGAGGCCATTTCATTGTATCAAACATCCTGAGTTTATTAGAATTTTCTCGAGTCTAATAGTGGTCCACACCTATCAACATAACAAGGAAGATGCTAGAAATCCTCATCTAGGTCTGGAGAGATGTGTTAGTGGTTAAGGCACTTGCCTATGAAGCTTAAGGATATAGTTTCAATTCCCTAGTATCCATGTGAGCTGGATGCACAAGGTTGCACACACTTCAGGAGTTGGTTTGCAGTGGCTAGAGGTCCTAGCATGCCTACACCCCATCTTTCTCCCTCTTTACCTCTCTCTCTGAAATAAAATACTTTTTAAAAAAGAAAATGGGGGGGGCTGGAGAGATGGCTTAGCGGTTGGGGCGTTTGCCTGCAAAGCCAAAGGATCCCGGTTTGACTCTCCAGGACCCATGTAAGCCAGATGCACAAGGTGGCACATGCATCTGGAGTTCGTTTGCAATGGCTAGAGGCCCTTGCATGCCCATTCTCTCTCTCTCTCTCTCTCTCTCTCTCTCTCCTCTCTCTCAAATAAGTAAAGAAATTAAATATTAAAAGAAAAAAAAAGAAAATAGGGACTGGAGGGATGGCTTAGTGGTTAAGGCATTTGCCTGCAAAGCTAAAGGACCCAGGTTCGATTCCCCCAAGGACCCACGTTAGCCAGAAGCAAAAGGGGGTGCACGTGTCTGGAGTTCGTTTGCAGTGGCTAGAGGCCCTGGCACACCCATTCTCTCTCTCTCTCCCTCTTTCTCTGTCAAATAAATAAATAAAAATAAAAAATATATATATATAAAAAAGAGGATTGGAGAGATGGCTTAGTGGTTAAGGTGCTTGCCTACAAAGCCTAAGGACCCAGGTTTGATTCTCCAGGTCTCACTTAAGCCAGATGCGCATGGTGGCACATGCTTCTGGAGTTCATTTGCAGTGTCTATAGGTCCTGGAGTGCCTATTCTCTTCACCCTCTCTCTATCTGCCTCTCTCTCTCTCTCAAATGGAATAAATAAAAATAAATAAAATATAAAAAGAGAGTTTCTTTAAAAAGAAAGAAAGAAAGACCCATCTAGAAAGGCCGAGAAGATAGCTCCGCAGGTGAAAGTACTTGCCTCATAGTATGAGGCTTTGAGAGATTCTGAGTATCCCTGAGTTCTACTCCCCAGCCCCTGTGGACAAAGCTTGGCATGACCATACATGCCAGAAACCCCAGTCCTTAGGGGAATAGTTTGGAGCATCAACGGGCCTCACTGGTCTGCCATTTTGACTAAAAACAGCAGATGCAGGGTTGCTCAGTGGTTAAGAGCACTTGTTTGCAAAGCCTGTTGGCCTGGATTTGATTCTGAAGTACTGACCTCAAATGAGACACACAATGTGTTGTACAAATCTGGAGTTGGTTTGCAGTGGCAGGATGCCCTGAAGTAGCCATACTCACTCTCTCCCTTTCTTTCATTTTCTCTTTCTTAAATAAATAAATAAATCATTTAAAAAATGGTAGCTCCAAATTCTGCCAGAGATTCTATCTCAAGGAAGGACCCTGAGGAGTGAAGAAAGGAACCAAATATTATCCTCTGTGTCTGTCCCCACGTGCACTAAGCCCACATGTCTTTTCTCCACTCCCCCCCACACACAATCCCTATGTAATGAATATGTATTTCAACCAGCTGAGTTGTGTACACAGTAAAAAATTTAAAGCTTTTGATTAGGTTGTATATAACAAAAGTGTCTACAATGAAGACAATGAGTTGTGGCCTTTGTCCCACAATAAACTACCCCTCAACTACAGCTCGATGATAGAGGTAATAAAGTAAATAACTATGTGGAAATTCCTAGGGTCACTTTATTAATGTGTGTAAGGGAAGTAATCCTTCCCTTGTATTTAAGCTAAAGGATTGTTTCCAAGCATAAACACATAAACAGGACAAAGAATACTCCTTCAAAATGAAATATCACTAAGAAGACAAACAATGTGAATAATAGCAGAAGAATTCTCCAGATAGCACTATGAGAAGTCCCTCTGCCGTCTCAGCCCAGCAGAATCACACCTACCTCCACACAGCAGCATGATAAGCCCCCAACCCCTCCTAAGCCCAGGCAGTATCAAAGCTATCGCTACAGAGCCTTAGTTGGTAAATCACTGACCTAGAAGGGATATTGTGTATAAGGGGCATGGAAGTAGAATGTCCTTACAGCCTTGTCTTCAACTGAACCAAGGCATAAACATGTGACATACCAGGGCACTCTGTGTGATCGCATGCTTGCAACAAGTGGTTTTTCTGTACCAGGATATAGTAAATGAATGAAGCTAATGAATGAAGACATTCCACAAGAAACAGACATCTCCTGTAGAAACAATCTATCACCCTGATGCTTCATAAGGCACTTTTTTTTTTTAACTTAAAGAACCCAGTAAGGAAGTGACATCCACAGTTGCTCTTTGAATCAAAGGAGTAATATTGAAAACAAAATTCCTATTATAGGTTCCCATGAGCAAGCTGTGTGGAGAAGTCAAGTGAGGAACAAATTTATCATAAGGCATCATCATTTTTGTAAACACAGGTGACATCCAGGGGATTTGCAGGGGTGAAGGTCTGATTTTCCACTCAGCTTCTTATCAAATGGAAATGCAGAGGCTGGAGTGTGGTCAACTTCAACGTTCCCTGGAAAATGAAATACCATGAAAATGTCTGGAAATTCTAATGTTTGCTTCAAGTGTCTCTGTGACTGGCAATAAATGGTTGATACTACCAGTGAATTAAAGCCACACATGTGCAAAACGATAAATACGCCTGGTGAGAAAAAATAGTCATTTCAATAAAAATATTACTACAAATTGTTTTATAGCCAAGTTCGATTGACTGGCATTTGCAGGTCTGCTGTCATTGTCAACACTGCTATGTAAGGTTGCATTTGCATCCCTCCTCTCTGCCAGATACTTTTGTATGCAATATGTCACCCTTGTGAACTGCTGATTCCCAGCAGCTAGAACATGTTGTGGTGTATAAAAGGGGTTGACATAGATGCATGAAGCCAAGGTATATAAATGTAGGCATCTTCCATAACCCCCAAGGATGCTATCATTATTTTTATTACACAGAGAATTAAGCAGAAACTTGGATCAAATAGCTACCACATGTGAGAGTCAACATGAGACCAGATCTCTTTCCAATCTGAATGAGTTATCACTCATCATGATGACTAGGGTTTTTAAACACTTATTTTCTGCCAATTACTTCAGTAACAGTTGTACTCACCTACTTACCTTTCATCCTCTTCCCAACTCCTTAAGTAGATGATATTAGTACTGTCATTGATGGAAAAAGAAAATAAAGTTTTACAAATGTCTTAAGCCTGCTTTGCATTATTATGCCAGAATTCCTGAAACAAAGTATATAACAAATGTATTACCTTCAGTTTTGGAAGTGGGAAAGTTCATGTTTGTGGTACCAGCATCTGGCAACATGGGACTTCTTGCTGTCTCTTCTCATGGTGGAAGATGGAAGAGCAAGAGAGCACATGAAAGATAGAAAAGGGAGAGGGCTAAACTCAGTCTGCTATCAGAAATCCATTCCTGTAAAACCTACCTCATTCCTATGAAAAATCCCCTCTCAGCACTGTTGCATTGGTGATTAAGTTCAGAGCACATGAATCATGGAAACCACATCTAATAATGGCAACAAAATTAAATGATTGCCCAAAATACTGCAACAAGTACATGGCAGTCAGGCAGAGATGGCTAAATTCAAATCACAGCTACTGTTCATAGTGTTCCCAAAGTATGACTTACAAAGCCAAGATTTGTTTTTGCTAAAATATGGCCCAAAAATAATCATATACATTTTAGTATACAATTTGTAAAAATTATAAAATATATAATATTTCTCTGAACATTAAGCCCTTGGAGAGCAACAATTCTGGTATTTCAACTCTATCTTCCTAATGCTCAGCATTCTGCCTTCATTTAGAGATACTAAATGAAGTTTGCAATTAAACCAATAACCAATATGGACCTCATAGCCTATATTTGAGAGGTCGAGGTAGTCAGATTGCAAGTTCAAGGCTTGCCTATACTACAGAATGAGTTCAAGGCCAATCTAAACAACTTAGTGAAACACTATCACAAAATACAAAGTAAAATTAGTAGCAGGGATATAGCACAGTAGAAGAGTACATTCTTGCCATGCATTAAGCCCTAAGTACAATACCCAGTATCAATGAATACATACTTACATACATACATACTTACATACATATGCACAAAAAGCATACATATGCACAAAAAGCTGTTTTCAGCTCAGATTAGGAGGATAATAAACTCATAGGCTGGGACCAGGAAGCACCTTTTTCTTTTTTAAGACTAGCTGTGCTTCCCCTAAAAGTAGATTCTTGAGGCTGGGGAAATGGCTCAGTGAGTAAAGGGCTTGCCACACAAGCATGAGAAGCTGAGTTGGTATCCTCAGCACTCATGAAATACTGGGCACAGAGGCACATACCTGTAATCCCAGCATAGAGGATAGAGAGACAGAATAATCTCTGGAGTTTGCTGGCTAGCTAGGCTAGCAAAGTTGGTGAGTTCTAGATTCAATGAGTGATTCTGTTTCAAAAGTAAGGTAGAAGGCCACTGACAAGACATTTGACATTCATCTCTGGCCTCCACACATATGCACACACACGTGAATGAACACCTACACAACATGCCAGGAACCTAAAAGAAAGACATACACACATGCACACCGCAGACACGTACACACATGACAAAAAAGTAGATTTTTCCATTATTTCAATACAAGTCCAATTGCATAGTTACTGGGAATCAAATTTGAACAATACAATTATTATAAGGATTAAGGTATCTAGTTCTGTTATGCCAACTCACTCACTGAGGTAGAAGGAAAATGTCATAAGGAGTCTGGGGAGATTGCTCAGTGCTTAAAGTTTCTTGTTTGAAAATCCTGATGGCCCAGAGTTCAATCCCCCAACACCCATGTAAAGCTAAGTGCACAGTGGCCCATGCATCTGTGATCCCACTCTGGAAATTCATTTGCAGCCAAAAGAGAACTTGTCTCAAAGAAGTTGTCCTGACTTTCACATGTATGTACCCCCCCCACACACACATATTAATAAATTTTCATTTTAAAAGATGTTTAAAAATGTTGCTTTCCAGGAGTAACTGTTGAGTCATATTCTCATTTGCATCCCTTAAACATTAGGTAAAACTCAGTAAGATATTTTTGCAGAGTAATGATGTCTTACTTACACAGTGCACACAACAGCCCATGGAACATTCTTGCTTCATTCCATTCATTATTTCATTTGATCCCAAGCAAGTTTGGATCTGCAAGGCTGGGAAACAAACCTTTTTAAAGAAGGAATATTAATTCTCATGTGAACAATGTGGCAGAAAAAATACTATAACCAATTTCATATGATTCCTTTGTCAGATCCTATGGCTGTGTGATTTACTCCACCTCATGTTCTCAGAGGGTGCATCTTTTAGGAAGGCAGCACTGAATGAGACATCAGATAGAAAAGCCTAGGTCCATCTCTGCCTCTCATTGTCACTAGGTCTCCTTTCTTCCCAAGATCAGTGTGAGAATTCTTTGTGATGGAACAGGAAACATACCCGACATTTAGCCAACCGTATGACAATTGTCCTCCATGTTCCTCTTTCCTCCTGAAGAATGCATTCACTATACCAAAAAAGTGTTCCAGTGAGATCGTGAGAAGAGATAGAGGTCTTTCTTACAGTCAGCCTATCCAAGGCTTACCAAATTCTGTGAGGTTTCAAATTGGTGACTCTTACTCACTTTGAGAATTCAATCCATAATTCTCACTTGTATCCTCATGCTGATAGGAAATAAAATAAAATCTTTTAGATATTGTTGAAATGATTTTTTTAAAAAAAGTATGTTTGATTCTCTGAGGTTTGCAAAATGATTTCCACAGATTTACATTATATGTGGCTCTCTTAGCAACCTTCTATGTCCCTAGGTGCTGCCACATTCTTTAATTTATAGTTAAAAATCAGAAATCATTTTCAAGAAAACTTTAAGTTTGGAGATTAGAGAGATATTGACTTGTGTCCATAGGCCCTTCCCCTTTCTAGCCTATTGTCAATTTTTATAATGTACTAAGTCTCCTGTCCTCAGAGTTATGAGATGGCCCACAACTATAGGTGTGGATCTATCTTTCCAAGATCACATGATTGCTCCCTAGATTACAGGGTACTGAGGGAAGCAGCTCATCTCCTGGGTAAGGTCAAGATGAGACAGATGGTTCAGGATTCGACATACAAGTCACAGTCATATACTCTGCCCATGAGTATTCCCTACAGCATTATACTATTTCTTTTTGTCATCCCAAAAGTCAAAGCCTCCATACAGATGTCTATAATTATTTAAAATTAACTTATTTTAAGTGTGTGTGCATGCATGTGTGTTTATGTACAACAGGGTCTCTTGCCACTGGAAGTAAATACCCATCCAGCTTTATATGAATTGGTAGGCTATTGAACCTGTGCCAGCAGGCTTTGCAAGCATTTTCTTCTAACCAATGAGCAATCTCCCTACTCCCCTAGTCATAGTTCTTTCTTTTGTTTGACAATGATGTCTAGCACTCGAGAAAGAATGAGGGATGAAAAAGTTTAAAACTAAAAATATAGCATCCTAGCCTAGTAGGTGTATCTCCATAGCTTATATAATTTGAATACATTCAAGAAGTATTAAGAAACAGTGATGTTTTATTTATTATTCATTATTTTATTAGAAATGAAACAATCTTATTCTCTGATATGACTCCTTAATTAGTAATCAGGCTATGAATAAATATTATTTTAATAAGGTGGAAACAAAGTCTATCCAAGGGTTTTTGCCAAGTAACACTCAGAGATAAAAATAATACTTAAAATCTTTTTCATATACTGTATGCAATTCAAAGAAATGTATTTACAATTATGTGTTCTTGAGATTTCAAAATTAATTTTAAAGGATTAATTAAGTCACTTGACACATTAGATTCTAATAAGATGTTTTCACATCTGTGTTACCTGATGACTGGAAGATTATGCATAGCTATATCTACAGATATCTATATTTGTATCTATTGCCTATGGAAAAATAGGAAAAACTGAGTTGTTCAAGCTAACAGAGTCTTGTACTCAGGAGAACAATTATTTCAGTGGCAGTGTTATGTTTATTTCTGAAGTCTATTGCTGAGCCAGCCAGCTGGAAGAATATATGTGCTATAAGTAAAGAGTGAAGACTGTCATTGAACAAGTCCTCTGAAGTCTGAAAAACTGGTCTTCTCCAGCAGGCTATAATATATGCAGGACAGTGGTGAATCTACATATCCCCATCTTGTGAGGCTTTTGGGAACCTTCTGCCTTTGATGGCTAAGGAATGGACATCTGAAAGGATAGGCACAACACTAGATAGAGATTTAGTTACAATAGAAGTAACTATGATAGGGAGAGAACAGCATGACACATCTGTAGTCCGTGAAGCATGGCGATCGCCAGTGCCCACTGCTGAATGATTGACAACACCCCACAGATCACTGTAGCTTCTGTATGTGATCGAAATGCTTTCCCTCATCCTTCCTGCTGGCTAGTAAGGAGGCCCTGGCTTTGCCCATCACTTTCTTTCTATCCTCTTTGGCTGCAGGGACTGTTCTGTAATTGCTTACTGGTTCTTCAGGTTTTTATGATGCAGAAAAGAGAAAATAAATAACCACAGAGACCAGGGGAACAGGGAGAGGAAGCATAGTAAGTGTGTAAACTGTGGCTGGAGGATATAATTTTTCTTGAAGCATAGAAAATGCAATACACAAAGGTGGGGTGGAGAGTTTTGAGTTTCTCTGTCTTTCTTTGCTTTGTTTCAAGGTATTATGCCAGAAAACCAATGAGTGTAAGGGAAATATGTGGTGGGAATGGAAAAAGCCTGGCTTTTATTGAATCTGGATATAATCTACATGTTGATGTGACTATTGAGGTATTACAGTTACCATCTCATTGTGGGACAAAACACCTGAACACAAGCAGCTAATGGGGGAAAAGGGTCTGTTCAGCTTATAATTTCTAGGGGAAGCTTCAGCATGGCAGGAAAGCACATGGCAGAGTGTCACACATGTGAATGGGAGTCATCTAGTCATGTAAGTATTTGGCTTGGAGCTTTCCTGATAAACTTCAAATTCTTGCCCCAGTGACATACCTCCTCCATCAAGGCTGTACCTCTCAAGGCTCTACAAGGCAGGGAATGAGTGTGAGACTTAATCTCAAATACATGAGGCCATGGGGAACATTTTACATTCAAATTACTGCATGTGGTACTTGAGAACTACAAGTATAAATGAACTGATTTTGAAAATATTTGTGTGTGATGGCTGTATGTTGATGATAATGACTGCTGAGACTGGGCCACAGAGAATATGGGTTTGGAAGAGCTATCCCATGTCTGGATAGTTGATTGTTTGAAATTCAGTTGTCAGGAACACCAGTGAGGACTGTGTGAATAACTCAATGAGTAAAGTGCATGACTGCAAGAATGAGGCTCTGAATTATGTCCCCAGGACACAAATAAAAATATCTGGGAACGAAATAGGGAGTTCTCAGAGCAAGAATTACAAATGGCCAACACACACTTAAGAAAGTGTTCAACATCCCTAATTATTAGGGAAATACAAATTAAAACAGCTGTGAGATTCTACCTTACCCCAGTAAGGAGAGCAAACATTAAAAAATCAAATGAAATCAAATGTCCGCAAGGATATGGAGAAATAGGAACCCTCATTTACTGTTGGTGGGAAGGTAAGATGGTACAACCACTATGGAAATCAATATGGAGACTCCTGAAAAGGATGAATATACAGCTACCAACAGACCCTGTTATTCTCTTACTGGACATTTACCCTAAAAGTGCCACATCTCAGTTCAGAGATATTTGCTCAACCATGTTTATAGCTGCTCATTTCATAATAGCTAAAAACTGGAATCAACCCAGGTGCCCATCATTGAATAAATGGATAACCAAGATGTGGTATATCTACATGATGGAATTCTACACTGCAGTAAGGAAAAAAAGAAACATTGAAATTTATAGAAAAGTGGTCAAACGTGGAACAGATCATGCTAAGTGAACTCACATAATCACAGAAAGACAACCATCGCATGATCTCACTCATCTGCAGTTCTTAACCTGGATCAGCCCAAGTTGCTGACATATCTGAAGAGCATCTCAAGGATTGGACAATAGGGAAGATAGGGCTTGGGGAAGGGGAAAGGCATGGGAGGGGCACAAAACTGAACCCAAATTGAACTGGTACCATAGAATCCTATATTCTGGAAGTTAGACTAAAAGGTGGAACCCTCAAGAGGACCTTACAGGGAGCACCTGAATTGAAGGGCCCTGGAGAGGGTGAGACGAACCCTAAGCTCAAACTTCTCCTATTTTTCTTTCTTCTCTTTTTCTTTTTTTCTTTTACCTTGGCTCTGGACTGTAGTTCCCTGTACCAGGATGTGGTCTACATCCACAATGAGCTGTTGGTCAGAGAGACCTACTAGATCTCCCAAAACAAACAAGACAAACTTCTGTTCAGAGCACTTGATTACTTACCAGAGGTTAATGGTAAGACCCTATTGCTGAAAACACCATATGCTGTTAGCACGGAACATGGGCAGATCTGGCTAGAATCCGGAAGAGAGCCAATCCCCAGACAATTAGCTCATCTAGTGCTGGAAAGTGCTACATGAGCTACTGGGGGAAAGTGGTCAACATCTGTCCAAGCAACTCAAATTCTAAGTGACTCAGAAGCAAACAACTTGATGTGATGCTCATATGCAATAGTGGCACACAGCCATGGTGGGTAACCAACTGCTCTTAGGTTGGCTAACAGATCTGCTCAGTGGAAAGGAAACCATATCTGGAACTGGGAAATAAGTCAGAATCATATCCACACAATGATTTTGCTTTCCATTGTCAAGCTCCCACTAACCTTAGAGTATAAGAGGGTCTACATACTTTTAATTCTCTCTCAATTAATAATGGTTATCCCATTTAACTGGTGCGGACTTAATTCTCTGTTGGAGAATCTGCTTCTCTTTTGCAGATGAAAACTGGACCTGAGGAGATAAATGACCAGTGCACTCCACCCCGGTCCCAGCTGAAACCACTACTTTCTTAGTGAATCTGATATCAGCACAAGAGTGAAGGAGATAGACACTGAGGATAATCAACACCTACCAAACCAGAGATCCAGCAGCTCCTGAGTGCCTATCACTGAAGTAGATGTAAAATGCTACCAGCATGGCTCAGGGAATTTTGCAGAAGAGGGGGCTGAAAGGTTGTTAGAGCCACAAGTTGGTACATTTTGCACAGAGACATTGCATTCCACCCCTGCCCCCATTATTAATGACCCACTATCCCCATGGGGTTGACCTGCATCCCAAATGAGGAAAGCCTCATCAGAAAAGGGGCAAGGATGTAGGAAAGGATGGTACCAACATGTGTTGCTTACATACTAAATATGTCCATATCTAATAAAAAATGAAAAAACAAATCTTGGCACCTAAGTGAACACATGTAATCCCACTGTTGTAGTGGTGAAAATAGTGTGAACCCTGAATCTGACTTGTTGGGCATTGCTAGAAATGGACTAGAACTGTAAGGAGGCTGGCCTGAACTATTGGACATGACCAGGGACACTGGGCTGTGGGGTTGCAGCTGGCCCTATCATCAGGGAGTCCCTGGCAATGGTTACTCGCCTTCCCTACATTGTAGGTTGTAGTGTGCTGTCATCGACCAGAGTGGGCAGAACTGGCAAGGCCCTCCCCCTGGGCCCCAAAAGGCTCTGACCATTCCATAAGTCAGACTGCCCCCCACAGTTCCTGACCTTGTGGCTAGCTGCCCAAGAGACCCTCATGTGGCTGAAGTCACGTAACCTTCTCACCATCTCCCCCCGCCACAGTAACAGAAGTCACAGCCTTTTGTTATCTCCTCTTCCACCCTTCCCCTTCCCTTATCATTCTCCCATAGCTTTGAAGTTACTAGTTCTTCTTCCACCTAGATAATAGCCCATAAACTATGCATCTGATTGCCTTATAGTCTGTATGTGCCAACTCAACCTTCCCCAAGTGTTTATAAACCCACTTCCTTTTTCTGTGGAGAGAGACAGAGAGAGAGGGAGAGGAAGACAGATAGAGATGGGTGCGCCAGCAGCCTCTTAGCTGCTGCAAACAAAATCCAGATGTGTGTGCCCCCTTGTGGTCAAGTGCGGCATTGCGCACTTGAGTCACTTTGCATCTGGCTAAACGTGGGACCTGGAGATTGGAACCACTGGAGATTGGAACCAGCGTTCTTAGGCTTGGGAGGCAGGCGCCTTAACCGCTAGGCCATCTCTCCAGTCCCCACTTCCCTTTTGAATAAATGAGTGCTGTCCATCAGATGGTCTCCCAGGTGTTCATTGACCATCATGTTCATTGTCGCACTCACCTGCTGCTCCAGGAAGGACCCTGCTGCTTCCCTCCCAACTCCTCCCTCTCTCGCCTGGGACTTTGGTGGCCAACGACTCTGGGAATGGTAACAGTAACAGTAAAGACTCACATTGACTAGCCAGCCAGTTTAGCCTAATTGGCAATCTCTAGCCTAATGAGATAGCCTATCTCAAAAAAAAAAAAAGGTGGATAGGGCTTGAGAAACAATACCCAAGGTTGTTCTCGGGCCTCCCTACACACATAAACATGTGTGTTTATGCCTCCACATACACACACATGCATATAAGAACACACATATATACACACACATACACAAATGTGTATACATAGACTATAGGAGAGACACATACACAAAATATACTCATGAGGTTATGTGAAAATTTTCCAGGGACTAAATAAATACAAAACACATTGGTGGGGGGACTGTGAGAAGAGGAGTTTTTACAAAAAGTAAAATTATAAATTAAAAAAAAAGCAACACTGATCCTTTGTTAACAGATGGAGGCAGGGAGCTAGTACAATGTGAATCTCTGTTGTTAATGAATTCACAGGCTGGTGAGGTGGGAAAGTATAGGTTCTATGTAAGTAATAATAAGAGGATTCCCCTGTGTGCTCATAAGGAGATTGGGACAGTCTCATAAAGGAAATTAGAAATGGCTTTAATATGTGTGATGGTGGCCATGGCATGGCATTCCTGCTAGCCTCATCTTTTATGATTACTTCCCCTGGAATCTACACTCTAGATCTGTGACTCTCAACCATGGGAGATTTTGATCTTTGCCTCAGGAACAGCTGGCAACACATGGAGATATTTTTGATTGTCATATCTGGGGGAAGGAAGGGAACTGAAATTTAGTGAGAAGAGACAAAGGACAAACACAACATTCTGTACTACACAGAATGGCCCAAATGATTAATAATTATCTGTCTTGAGGGCTGGAGAGATTGTCCAGCTGTTCAAGTGTTTGCCTGCAGAGCCTAACAACCCAATTTCAATTCCCCAGTGCCCATGTAAAGCCAGAATCGCAAAGTGGTGCATGAATCTGGAGTCCATTTGCAGCAGCTGGAGGCCTTGGCACTCCTATTCATGCTGAGACGTGCCATTTAATCCTAGCACTCTAGAGACAGAGGTGGGAAGATTGTTGTGAGTTTGAGGTCAGCCTGAGACTACTAGTGAATTTCAAGTCAGCCTGGGCTAGAGGGAGACCGTACTTAGAAAAACCAAAAACAAAGGAAAAGTATCTCTCCCAAACACCAGGAATGCTGAAGGTGACAAGTATTACTTTGGCTGGACTGAACCATTTTAATTACTATTTGCCCTGGTTTCTATGTAGCCAAAGAATCTGTGATAAGACTATTTCTTCTTCCTTAGAAAGTATTGTCATATCTGAGTCTCCATCAGCTCTTAAGTACTGCATACATATTTCCAATAAATCTGTTTGTCTATTTGAGAACATCATTGAATTTCAGAGGATGATCTTTGTGCTGTTTCTTGGATTCTACCAGAAGTTTGTGTGTGCTTTTGGTGAACACTTGTGTTATTGCAGTTCCATAATTATAAGCAAATTCTTAATGTTTTCAATCCAAATCCACTCTAAAGGCAGGAAGAGACCAGATAAGTTCCATTTGAGTCTTCACCACTTGAAGTAGTGTGATCAATAACTTTTAGTTGAATGAATAAACAAGTCATTCAACTTGTGGGGTTCTTCCATTTTTTGAAACAGGACACACTGATAACTGCTCTACTTTTACTTGTTTCTTGTCATGACTGAATAAGATGATAGTTGATGGAAAGTTATGTCATATGTTTCATAGTGATAACAGCTTCCATTTACTAAGAATTGTCTATGAACTTTCCATTTGGCTACATGCTTTCCATGTAACATTTGGGGTGTTGCTCAGTGATATAGCACGGGTCTACCAAGCATGAAGAGCTTTATTAGTGAGCCACATCCCCTGCCCCATGTAACATTACTAGTTATCCCAAGGCAGTAAGATGAAATATACCAACTGAACTAAAAGGAATGACTGAGCATAGGAATTCAAGTGATATGTCCCATATCACAGTTAGTTAACAGGTGATGTGAGGATCTAGTCCAAGTTTTGAGAGGGGGTCATAAGAGTTGAATTTGATAACACTGTGAAAACTTAGAGTTCAATGAGATTCCTAAGGATAAGAAGTTCATCTAACATAATCAAGGGGAAAGGATTTCTATTTCTTCCTCCTAACCAACACTTGAGACCTTCCTCACAGTACCTGGATCCTGAATATCACTATTTCCCCACTTGATTAATCAGAATTGCTGTTTGTTTGTGCATAGAAGATAACTCATTATGGAAAATATGCATTATAAGGTCCTAATATATGCATTTATTCAATTAAGTCTAATGCATTATTTAAGGCTTGGTGTGTGATATTTATTGCCAGCAAATGCTAATTTACACAGATTAACTGGGTCTAATTAAGTGCACAGCTTGTGAGGACTGCCAGTAACTTGGAAGGTGTGTTCATGGCTTCCTCTACTCTAAACCAGTGAATTTACCAAGGGGTTTGACAACCTATGCAACACAAGATCTTTGTTTTAAAAATAGTTTTAAAGTAAATATTAGACCCTATGCCTATGGCTGTCTTTAATTGTTTGTGTGAGCACCATGGATGTGTGATAGACTCATACATGTTTACTAAGAATCATCTCCTCACTATCAATGTTTAATGTCACTCTATCAACTAGAGCAGTTGCTGGGTAGGGAGTTGCTTACCCCATAAAAATCAATGTATCCATATGCTATATTCAGGAGATTAGAGCCCAAAAACCTTTATTCAACAAATAAATACTGAAAATTTACTATGTTCCAGGCTTTGTACTGGCCAGAGTGGATTCAGATAAATGAGGCTAGTGAAAGCAAAGTTTGTGCCACAAATTTAAGGATCTCCCCTCATCCAGTCCAGGGATAGAGACCAAGCACAGGCTCTGCTATTTACGTAATGTTGGATCAAGGTCACCAGGTGCTCATTGTAGGACCACATGAGTAACCTTAACTATCTAATCCTCAGTTTCCCCACTTACAGTGGGGGAGGGCTGACTTTATTCACATAGTGTTGTTACCTGTCTAAAATAAGCTATAAAAGCTGGATATGAAGCTCAGTGTTAAATTCTTTAGTTATCCTCAATAGAGCCCTTGGTTCAATTCTCTGCACCAAAAAGCAGGAGAAAGAGAAGCAATAGCAGCATCTCTATTTTTGACACTATTGGCCTTCAGCTCTGTGTGCCTTTCCTCCAGAAATTTAATCACATCTTTTCTTTTTCAGATTTACTATACACTTTCCTGTGGAGACAAGAATATATTGTTTATATAAAATCTTTAACAGAAAAGTTCATGTCCCCAGGGAATTGTTTCTTTTTCTTCTCTCCTCCCCACACAAGGGACTCCACAAGAGATGAACCCCCTTTTACAGCTTTCATGACTTGCACTTCAGAAAGAGACATGTGAAGTTTATGGGAGTGCAGCCAACCCAAGGGAAACCTACAAAAGGCTGTCTCTATTGGTTATGAGTTGAGTTTGCACGGCATTCAATATGTTTGATTGGGGGGGAGTTAACTTGACTGATTACCACTGTTTGTAAAATAGACCCTTACATATAATGCTTTCTTCATAAGTAAAAGAAAACTAGAAGAGAATATCAGAAGACCTTCAAGCAAGATAACTATTGTGCCAAATTTAAATCTTGTATGTTCCTGTAAAAGATTGTTTTCAAGCTATTGGCTAAACATATTGATTCATTATAGCTTTCGTTAGGCTATATTTTTGTAGTTAGGCTTGAGATTTTTTTCAGAAATAGCTGTGGAGATGAAAGATTTCACAAAATGGAAAGGACTTTGTCTTCAAGATCTTAGCCTAGTTCTTCCAAAAGTAAGTTGAAATAATTATACTTACCATAATATTCTCCCCGCCATGGTTTTATTCTTATCATTTTTATTATATTTTACCATATTACTGACATCAATGGAGTGAGACATAAATAAGAAAAAGATAGATTCTTTTATGGTCTGTTTCTGGTTGTCAAATTGACAGAATTTATAATCACCATGGAAACAAAACTCTGGGGATGCCTGTGAGGGATTTTCTAGATTATGTCAATCCAGATGAGAGGACACACCCTAACTGTGGACAGCACTATCTCCTGGACTGGGATTTTGGATTGAATGAAAAGGGGAAAGTGAGCTGAGCAACAGCATTCCTTCCTGGGCTTTCTCACTGTGGACTGAATGTGATCAGCTGCCTCACACGCCTGCTTCAATGCCTTCCCTCGTGACTGAGGACTGAGTATAACCTCAAACAGCCAGCTGAAATAAGCCCTCCTTGCCTTAAGATACTTCAGCCAAGGGAAAGGAAGTAATACCCTCTCTATGCATTTTCCCACCTAACCTCCCTCTGCTCTCACTCTCCATTTTCTGGTGCTAATGGTCACTTTTATGTCCATAGGTGCTGAATCATGTCTGCACATTTGGGGCCTTTCTGTTATTAGCTTCTTAACTTAGAATGGTCTAACTGGCCACTGTTTTGTCTGTATGTGCCCAAAATTCCACAAATTCCTCTAAGCTCAGCTAAAAGACTCAAAGTAGATGATGTTGTTACGCGGTGGACACTAATTATGTATACTTTTCAACTCTCTGAATTCTTATAATTCTGATGCTGAACACTAATTATGTATACGTTTCAACTCTCTGATTTCTCATAATTCTGATGAGCACTGTCATTTTATCCAGTCCACAGACAAAGCAACTGAGGCTCAAGTCAAAGCGGCCCTATGAGGCACAAGTGGGATTTAAATTGTGTTATCTTACCCCAGAGTCTCGTGCCATGCATTTTGTCCTCAGTGCATCTGTTTTGTCCTTCAGGATATTCCTTCCTCTTCTGAGCTTCCATTTTGTTTCCTTTTTTTTTTCATTCTGTTCCCTTTTATGTTCAGTTCTCCCAAGACACGTTTCTTGCATTTAAAGTATGTTTCTCCTATGTTTCTCTTACTAGACTGCATGTTTCATTTTTCTTTCTTCAAAATATGCATATGGTGAAGGGACTTGAAGAGACAGCTCAGTCAGTACAGTGCTTGCTGTATAAGCATGAGGACCTGAGTTCAGACCCTAGCATCCACAAGGAGAGCCAGGCATGGTGGCATATGTGTGTAATTCTAGCACGGGAGAAGGGGAAACAGGGGGATCCCTAGGGCTCACTGGCTAGCTAGTCTAACTGATTCTGTGAACTAGATCAACAAGAGACCTAATCTCAAAGTAGTGTGCAACTGACAAATATATTTGACTCTTTCAGTTAATTTCTTGTTGCTATGAACAAATAACCCACCAGAAGCAACTTATGGAAGTAAAAGTTTAATTAAGCTTATAGTTTTGAGTATAGTTTCACCATGTCAGGGAAGACATGACAGCAGGAACCAGAGCAGAGCATGTCATGTTGACACAATAGAAAATGAACAGCAAGTCAGTCCAGAACACAAAACCTCAAGGCCAGCCCCCAGGAATTCACTTCCTTGAGCAAGGATCCATCTCCTAAAGGCTCCACAACCTTCCCAAACAGTGCCAAAGCTAAGGAGCAAATATTCAAACACATGAGCCCATAGGAGGTATTTTATATTCAAACCACAATATCAATATCAACTTCTAGTCTCCACATGCACACATGTGCACATGTACACACAGGGTAACATACACGTGAACACACACCACACACACACAGAGTACGCAGTGTGGGGCATCAGTAATCATGTACAGAGAAGTAATGCACTAGAAACAAACCCCACAATTTTCCCCAGAGTGAATGTTATTCAAGTTAATATCCAAGGGATCACTCTGGAACAATTTAAATCTAAGGGAATATCCTGTGGCTTAGCAAAGGATTTCCCCCTCACCTACTTCCTTGTATGCAAAAATACTTTGGCTGAAATGTTGATCCTTAAGCAGACTGATTATGACTGGGTTAGGTTTGTTTTTTTTGTTTTTTTTTAAGAAGAGATTCATTCCCCACAGCAGGAAAAGAGGAGGGAGAAAGAAAGAGTGCCAACTGCAAAGAAGCCAATTTGTTGTTTCAAACATGAAAAGAAAAAATATAATTTAACCAAGAAATTATCTCTAAACACCCAGGGAACCTCCTGCCTGTCCAAATGGGCAAGACATACAAATATTCTCCATGTGTCTTTGTGGGCTGTCAATTCAGTGCTGGCAGTGGAAGGGGGTGGTGTGGGGCTCCATAGAAAATACACATGCAAGGTAAGTGGTAAAGAAGTTGGCATGCATAGGATGCTTTGGACCAGCAAAAGTTACGTGAACATAGGTCGGGTTCAATTACAATGCACAGGTTATGTGCCCAGGAAATGTTCACACTTGCAGGACAGTGCTAACATTGCAATCACTACGTAACCAGTTTCCCTATCAGGCACAGCTGAAAACATTCACTCAGTGTTTACCCAGTGGGGGGAGACTGTGATTCCTGAAGCTGATCATAAAGACAGTACAGCCTCCACCATGCTCTTTGGGATGAATCTCTCTAAGCAAAGTCAGCCACCATGTTGCAAGGATACTCGAGAGGCCCTGTAAAGCAACCCACAGGGCTAGGAAAGGAGGCCTCTTTCAACAGTGATGTCAAGCTGCTGGCTGAGCATCATGGAGGTAGTCTCCAATCCCAATGATGATCAAACACTCTAATGACCACAGCCTAGGCCAACACAATGGCTGCAAAAATCTGAGAGCCTTTGAGCTAGAATCACATGAAGCTTCTTTGGAAATTCTGACATGCAGAAACAGGGACGATGTTTATTACTGTTATTTTAGGTTGCAGTATTTCAAGGAGATTTTTCATGGTGTGATAGATTCAGAATGCTGTATTTCTTCCATCAGTGCCTGCTAACGGTTTAAAGAGGGCCTAGAAATTGACAATACACAGGAAAAGTACCTGGCATAGTAAGAATGAGCATGCACTGAATGTGTATTAACACTTTAATTCAATAACCTCAAAAGAAAGACACCCTCATCCCCACATTAAACATGGAAAAGCTCAGGTTTAAACAAGTCTATATGCCCTGGATTTTGAAATATTTGATGAAGTCAAAACTTGAAAACAAATCTGCTTCCAAAGAGACTCTACTATGTAAATACATGCTGTTGACTACCCGCAGACTGCACCCATCCTACCTCAACCCTTGCTCAATCTATTCCATCTCTCTTGAGCCATTAGTCTTTGAGTCTGAAGAAAGAATGTAGCAAGCTGCTCCTTGATCTGGAAGAATATAGTAGTCAGAATACTAGCCCAGATGTGGATTTTTAAGCCTTAGTTGCTCATGAGTAAAATGTGTAAAATTATAACTACCTCACAGAGACTTCAAGAATTAAATTTTATATCACAGATGGATGTCATTGTTTTATAAACCTTAACAGCAAGTTCAAAAGTAAATTATTGTTTTTATCCTTAGTATTTTTGTTTTGATCTGCACCAAGCTTATAAATATTACTGGATTAAAAAGAAAAACAATCATGACTGCCCCCACCCTGGTATCAGTGGAAAAGCCACCAAGTTTAAAGACAGTCAATTTACCCTCCTTTCTCAGAACACAAAAGATAAACTGGGCATCTCTTTACTGTCTTCCAGCTATAATTGATTATAGGATGAGAGTTGTTTTGTCGATCTGCTATCACAGTCCTTGGTAAAAGGCTACTGAATAAAAATGATAACCAAGAAACCTCACAACACACACTCTTTCTCTCTTGAATCCCACCCACACAGGCTCTCCAACTTGCATACTTGCATCTCATGAAAATAGTCTTTACAAATAACATTTGTGGAAAAAAGATGATTCTTAGCTTACACCGTAGGTAGCACAGGGAAAATTATATGTAGATGAACACCTTAAGCTTCCATCCTGGGAACCTTCCCTGTTGTAGGTAAGGGAGAGAGGGAAGTGAGAGAAAAGCCATGCTCAGAGAATCTAAGCCAGAGGGACATTTGAATAAGTGCTTTCTTCCCCCTCCCCATAAAAATAAAAAAGATACAAATTAATTTTACTCAAACTCTCAAGGCAACATTAGGGAATCTGGTAATATTTAGAAAAAATGACTGTGATTTAAAAATTAAGGAAGTCTGCTACTGAAAAATAAAAATGGAGAGAGTAACAATTTCCACCCCCCCCCACACACACCCACACCCACTCTTCAGCCTCACAGTTCCCATCTCCTGGTCTCACTTTGTTTTTTTTTTCTCTTCTGCAGAGGCAAAGCGGGATTCTTCCTCAGCCTGCCTTCCTGACTTAGGGAGGGGGTTGCCTCGTCATCGCTGGTCTTCTCCCGCATCATGGGCATGCACGCCTGTATGGAAGCAAAGATTCTCCCCACACTCTTCTTTCTCCTCTTGAAAGGCTTTTTGTTTCTCACCTTATCTCCCCTCTCTCCTACAAGGTGTCTATTTTAGAACAATGGAGAGATGATGGAAACTGAAGCTATGTGGCTTGAAGGAGAGTGGGTATTGATGACTGAGAAAGATCAAGCCACTCACACAAAGAAAATGCTGGGATTGGTTGGTAACGGAAGCCTCAAATAAAATGGGTTAACTAAAATCTAGTTCCAACTCACACTTTGCTAGAGATTCTAATCATACTATTTCCCTAAGCCTTGGAAACTTGTAAGAATCTCTGTCCTGCTCTCTCTCCACTTCTCTTTCTCCCTCTCTCTCTCCCTCCCACCAGTCATCTTTTTCTTCCTTTCTACCCACTCTCTCCTGAAAGCTTTATTTTTTTTTTCTGTTCTATATTCCACACAGATGAAGCAAGCACTGATCTTGGATATGGCCTGTGCAGCTACCACCTTGATGACTGTCCACACACACACCTTTCACAGATGAGCTGAATACTGAAGATACAGCCGGCATGGGGCCAGCCCAGGCTGGGAGGTTTTGAACTGATGTTCCTTCCTTCTCTGCATGTTCTCAAACGGTGCTGGCAACTTTACCTATTTCTTTCCTTAATACATTGGATAACAAACTCCGATTCATTTCAGGTAATGGGAGCCAGTATTGCCCCTTCTCAACACAGATATCACCCTGACGAAAGAGGAAAACATTTGGGGGAACTGGAGAGTGGGTCTTATAAGTCGTAATTTTTTTTTAAAGTGGGCATAACCGAATAAATGGCTCTTTGCTTAGGTAAAATCTCTTTCCAGAAATTCCGAACAGACCAGGGATTCAGAGTGATGGTACTTGTTTCTAAGCTCCGGGAGCTCCAAGTAGCCCCTCAAATTAGTTCTGGTCAGTGGAATGGGATAACCTTATCTCCTGACATTTCTAACACATTCAAAAAAAAAAAAAAAATTGGGTTTCCAAGTCCTTTTTACGGTTCTGCATCCCCATCATGTGGTCAAACGTGGTACTGCACCCACTTAAGCTTCCAGGGAAACCAAATAAAGTTTAAATGGGATCAGAAAGACCTGAGACAGGACTTTCGCGGTGGCAAAATTTCCAGCTACTGGTGGAGACACACTCTGCAAAAATAGTTGGGAGCCTTTTAATACAATAATTCCTTCTTATTAAGTGTCTTGCACATTTCTACCTTTCTAACCTTCAAACACATTTCACTTTCCCGTATTCATAGCACCTACAAGAATTCAAAACTGCACGTAAGTGGTTGTGACCTGACGAATGATAGTGATCTTGTTTGTTTGTTTTATTTTTTTTTTACACTTTGCACCTGACAAGGGTCTTTCAAACATACATTGAAGACACGTGCGCGCGCGCACGCACACACACACACACACACACACACACACACACACAGATAAATGTTTCCCTCATCACTTAGGTTACGTGTATTGCTTTACCCAGGTGAGCCCCTTCCATTCTCTCCTCTGGATGAAATCCATAAATCTTAGAATCAGAAACACTTTTTACCTATCTGAGCTGTTTATCCTGGGATAAGCTACTTTCTCTCTTTAGATCTGTTTTTTTTTTTTTTTTTCCCCAAATGAAGAAAATACATTTAATCAAACTTAATACTAAGGCCCCCGTAGACCCAGAAGACAGTGTAACTTAAAACAAACCTCTGGCTTAGGTAACGGACCTTTAAACATTCTCAATGACAAGGCACCAAGGAGTTATACTCTCTCCCTGCTTATTCCAAAATGCATGGCTTTATTAGGTATTCAACAAATAGGGGAATAAAGATATTACATGAAATTGTGGAGGTTTGAATGTAAAATATCCCCATAGCCTTGTATTTGTCATTAATCTTATACTTGATCTCCAGCTGATGGAGCCTTTGAGAAGCAGAGTCTTGCTGGTAGAGGTGTGTTATGATTTCATAGTATGGCAGCATGCCAGAGCTTTCTCACTTTATCTGCTTTCTCCCCAATGATGTGACACAGTATGACACCCTGCTCTCTGTTCTGCCATGCTTTCCCTGCCATGATAAAACTTCCTCTTAACACAGTGATTGAGAATCAGCCCTCTCCTTCCATACAGTGCTTCTGATCAGATGTTTGTTCCCAGCAATAAGAAAATAACTATAACTTATGCTGAAATAAAGTACATTTCAATGAGAAAGATTTCTCTGTCAGAGAATAAATATATAAATATATATATGCAATAGCCCATTCATAAATCATAGTTTGGCTATCTGACTGAGCATGCTGCAAAACTTAATTTTTATCTGCCAAGGACTAGTGACATGAAATGTAGGCTATGGTGGAACTTTCAGGTAGAAGTTCTGAGAGAGTAAGCTACACTAACAGCCAAAGAGTATTATTTAAGAGGCATGGACGATGGCATAGTGCTAGCCCTCCCAAACAGGCATGGACAGAAGCAACAAACAAGGGCAAGCACAGTCACAGACCCTTAACTTGGCTTTACAAGTTCTTCCTTAGCAGACTAGTCCTAAATGGTCATGAGCCTGTTCTGTTGACAGAAGCCAAAACAGAATTCCCCTGTGGTTGGTCAAATTCAATTTTTCAGCTTATTACACATAGTTCAGGGTAACCACTTATTTTCACAGGTTCACATAAAGAAAAAGTCCATCTTATCTGGCAGATAGTCTACCACCTATGCCCAGCCATGGGTCAGATATGCTGGAGGTGAGTATTAAGTTCCTCAGTACAACAGTCCATTGGCATTCTTCTTTCCATCAATAATTGCAGACCTTTCAGAAGATGCCATAAAGATGTCTACTCCCAAGGCAACCACTTGAAGAATCACACCACTGAAGGTCAGACAAGAGCTGGTGGCCTTTGCCTGACACAGTCAGTGCATGCTCACAGTCTTGAGTAAAATAGTCACCATGAAGCCCTTGGAGTTAGTCAATGACAGGCTGGGAGCCTTCATACTGATTGCTGGCTTATGCATCCCTTCTGCGAATATTTTCCTGATGAATAGAGTTATCATTATTTAATTTGTAATGGACCAGAAGGGACTGATTTTACCATGGCTGATGGCCAAGAAATGAGGATGCTGAGATCATGAATTCTTCAGAATTTATCTCAAAATAAAAGAGAGTAGGCAGGAGTTTTCTATTCTTGTTGCCAATATTATAAGTGTGTGTTTTCCTATTGACATGAAATTGATTACTTCATTTCTTCCTCCTGCTGTCTTGTGAAGCTGTTATAAGCCAGCTCGCACAGGAATCCCCATGTATGGAGTTTACAGGGACTTGGCAAGGGTCTCTCTGGGGTGAGAAATATTCGTCACTGGTGTGCCATGCTCACTGCTCCCCAACCCATGACAGACCTTGCTAATTTATTAAGCCATTCTGTGGCATCAGTTCTATTTGATGCTCCAGATTCATTAGGGTTGGCATATGAGATAAAACTTAGCAAGTCAAAAATCTTGGGAAGGTGATTGCTCAAATAATCTGTTGTGGTTGAAAAATCAGAACTATTTCTCAGATTTTTCTGCTATCAAAATATTTCCCCACTCTCCCTTTCAAATTCAACCTTCCTAACGATAAGCATAATTTCCTTTTCTCCCTTTGGATATTATTAAGCACATTAATATTATTAATTATTCAACCAATATATGGTTTCATTCCTACTCAGCATATATCCATTCACTCTAGTGTACAGAATATATACTGCCCTCTGTCTTCCAAAAGTTTACTTCCTGGCACATCCATTCTCTCTATGCTCGGACACCATTATTGCATGGGTTTTAACACTGCCTGTTTCATTTCTTTTACATGAGGCTCTACTCAAAGTACATGTTATCCACCAAGTTTCTAGATCTATAAGTATATAAGGCCATCTTCATCCTTTGTTCCTCTGGGAAAATGGATTTCACTGTGAGGTGAACATAATGACCTTGCCTCACCAGTTCTTTGTGGTACTGAAGGGATGTTACAAAGTACAAAGTAGGGTGTGAACCTGTGCTGACCCCTTCCTATTGGGCACTGGTCTGAGAACCCTGTCATTAATAGAGAATACAATCCTAAAGGCATTCTATTACAGAAGTTGCTCCTTTGTGGTCTGTCTCCTCAGCCTCTCCCTTGTGTAAGAATCTTCCTTTCACTTGTTAGTCTAAACACCTTTCTATCTCTTATCCTTTGCAACTGTGGGTCAGTTTCTTTCTCTGCCTGGAAAACTGTATCCCAAACTTTCACAAAATTGAGAGGGCGCTAATTTGACCCTAACTGGATTCACTCAGTCTCTACAGACAGGGTCAGGCCAAAAAAATAATATGTTTAAATGATGGATATGAACTATAAAATAAAATTTCTTAGTTTTTTACCCCCACATATCCAGACCCTTCTTTGGGCTGCTCCATGCTCTTTATCTTTCCATATTCCTTTCCAACACTCACTCCTTGAATATGCTGACCACCATCTCTAAACTGATTCCAACAATATTTATTCTCTAT
The DNA here is from genome assembly GCA_036365145.1 of Orientallactaga sibirica. Taxonomy (NCBI): domain Eukaryota; kingdom Metazoa; phylum Chordata; class Mammalia; order Rodentia; family Dipodidae; genus Orientallactaga; species Orientallactaga sibirica. The sequence continues at coordinate 18,059,737 of JAEOAD010000034.1, forward strand.
TTTATTTTCATAATAACTTCTTACACTATATGAAAGCAGTCTATTCATCTCCTGTGTTTACTTCTTACCTCCTTCTAGAATTTAAGTACCACAAGGGTATACCTCATGTTTATTTTCTTCATTGTTGTTTCCCCGTGGCTGGGAGAGTAATTGTGGAAGGCACTCAAGATACACATATTTGTTTGATGAACAAATTGCTTCATCTGCTTGCTAAAAATGTGTGTTGAAAGCATTAATTAATAATTGTATTTTAGTTAGTAGCAACTGATTTTTTTTTCATTTCAAAGTAAAATTGTGTCCAGTTATCTAGGGATAAATTATTCAAGTTTTTCAATATCCAGAAAAGTTCCAGAGGCTCCTTCGTGTTGGTCTTATCTGCAGTTCAGCTCTATAAGTGGAGAACAGACAAGGCAGGCAATTGAATCTAATCACAGGAACATTGTCTTAGCACTTCTGGACAACAAATAAATGAATGAATTCACTTGTCACTGTCATGGTTAAACCTGCACCCTAAAATGAAACTCTTCTATCTTCCCAGCTCTGTATTTCAGTTTGCTTTGTTCTGTTTTATCTACTTTCTCTTATCCTCTTACCTCTACCCACATATATGTTCAGAGAAAATTAATTTCATTGAATTTCTCATGAGCCATAAATGGCAGCTCATTTCCTGAGGAGAGCAGAAGGAAGGGAGAATCAGGGCATTAGGCAGAAAAACCAGTCACTTAAGAGTACATAAATCATCCATCTGGCATACAACCAAACTTTCTGTTATATACAATGTCTCTAGCTCCAACTGTACATGCAGAAAAAAGCCAAAAATATAAATAAATAAATAACCGGCTAATTCTTCTTAAAAAACTAGAGGACATGGAAATCCAGACAGGTTAAGTGATTGCCCCAAGGTCACCCAACCCTCCAGGTGGCCAAGTGCAGCTGGGAGTCCTGAAATATGCCCTGTCAATCAGCAGGTTTCACTAACTCTGTTCTAGTACTTGGCTATGTGCCTGTAACTGTCTCTTAGCCCCGAATGCAGAGAATTATGGAAGAAAAACACATTTAATAAAAATCAAACTTACTCAGACCCTGCAGGGATAGATAGATCAGAGAAGACTGTTTATTAGGGGGTAAGATGGCTCAGAAAATGAGGGCATTTATTTGTTATTGGTTTACACCTACCTAACATTCTCAGTGCTGCCTAAGGCTCTTTCTGACTTAATTTTGAAGTTCTAAATCCTCTCATGTACCCTTTTTAGTTTGAATGAATCCAAAAAGCACAACAAAGTAATGATGCAAAGATTGTGGACACAGACTATTGCATTTTATTGGATACGTTACTTAGACTTGAGGATCGATTATCTTCCCCCATGAAACCTGGAGGGAGGGGGTATCATGATCCAGATTCAATGAATTCAGGTTGTACTTGCTGTCATGTGGGCCTCAGTGATTGCTTCAAACACAGGTACATGACCCAGAGTAATGAGAGCACTCCCTGGATGTCGTCAAAGTCATTTACAGGTATGCGTGCAAGTAATACAGAGGTTCATGGCCAGTGTCTCAAAGGCCACAAAAGCTCTGTTGTGGTTTAATTAAACTGCCCCCCCCATAGAATCATGGATTTTGAATACTTGGTAAGTAGCTGGAAGCAATTTGTGAAAGTCATGAGGTTAGTCATCACTGGGGGTGGCTTTGCAATGATATAACTCAACTTCAAGCCTAGTATTTAGACTATATCCTTTCTGTTATGGGCACACATGATGCCAGCCTGGCAGTCTTTTCCTGCCATTCTTTCCCCAGCATGATGAAACCTCCCATTGAAACCATAGTGGAAATAAAACTTTTCCTCTCATAAGCTGCTTCTGGTCAGGACTTGTTCCAGCAATGAGATGGTAACTGCTGCAGAAAATTGGTGCTAAGATGTTGGGTTGTTGCTGGTATAAACCTGATCAGGTTGTTTTTAGTCCTGTGGAGCTGGTTTTGGAAGAATATGGGAGGTCTTGGAACTTTACTCTAGAGACACCTTCCAGTACTCTCATCAGAGCTTGATAGACCATTCTGTTGCAAACTTGAAAGACCTAAATACAGAGAATGTGTAAACTTTCGATGCTCAGCTTATGAGGTTTCAAAAGGGAAAGAAGATTTTGTCTGGAACTGAACTAGAGGGAATTTGTGTGATATTCTGCCTTTGTTATGTCCATGTCTTTAGAAATTAAACAAGTAAATTTAAAAGTAAAGTAATGGTATGTTTGACAAAGTAAAATACAGAACAGAAGGATGTGAAAAAAATTAAAAATTTCCTACAGAAGGAATTGTTACTGGCTTTAGTCTTCTTCAGCTACAATTGTATAAAAGAATACAATCATTCAGACTATTCCAATTGCTTTGCATTTAGGTCAATAGAAGTGCTTTATCTCTCCCATGGACTAACAAATTTGACAGCCTGCCTGATATTGGTTTTGTAAGTATGACAAATTGAGGGAAAAAGGGGTCTTTGGATTGTAACACTGTTCTGGAGATGGCTGCTAAAGGAGGTGAGACAGGAACAAAATCACTGCATGGAGACCATGGTAGGGGTCAAAAGCATAGATCTGTGAGGATGAACCATGGGTTGCAGAGGAGACTCCATAATTTTGAAGATGCCAGGACTTTGAGACAGCCACCAAGAAAACCTGCTGGCTTAAGCAGATTCCTCTTAGAAAGCAAGCAGTATAGGTGGAGGTATGGAATTTCCCAAGTGTTTTAGAGCTCAAGAGATTTCATCATGAGCTCTAGGTACCAGACATGCCATTATGGGATTTGCTGTTTGCCATGCCTGGATTTCAGTCTGGTTTTATTTTTTTGATTGTTTCTTTGTTTCTTTTCTGACTATGCCCACATTCCTTCACTTTGTAGTGGGAATATTTGGTCTTTGCCTTTATGTGTAAATTGTGTTTTGATGTTACAGGGCTCACAGTTAAGAGACAATCTTAAGTCTCAGATGAGACATAGAAATTTTGAACAGTTCTGGGACTAGGAAAGATGATGGGGACTTTTTAAAGTTACACTCAATGCATTTCGCATCATGAGATGATTTTGAGTCTACAGTGGGTTGGGGTGTTCTGTGGTAGCTTAAATAAAATATCACCGATGGGCTCATGTATTTGATTATTTGATCCACAGCTGGTGGCAATTCTGGAAAGTTGTGGGGCCATTGGGAGGTGGAACCTTGTTAGAGATGTGTCATTGGAGGGCGGCGGGGTGGGGGGCAGATTTGGGATAATGTAGCACTACTCCAAGCACAGTTTTCAGACTACTTCCTGCCTGCTACTGACATGAGGTAATGCCTGTCTGACTCTTTGTTTTTGCTATACTTTCTCTGCCATGATGAAAACTCCTTTTGAAGCTTTAAGCCAAAATAAGCCCTCTCCTCCCATAGCCTGATTTTGGTTGGGTGTTTTGTCCCAGCAATAAGAAGGTAATTACTACAAGCTCACTGCAGAATGTCAAAGTGAGGTTTCGCCAGGATGAAATAAAAGTCAAGAGAGTTGGAGTTTTGAAGAAGAACCAATTGGCATAGGTGCCATCTCTGTCAACCTACAGCCCCTTTTCAACCCCTAGGGTATCCATTTTCATACTCTAAAACATCCTCACCTTCCTGGTTGGTGAAAGCCACACTCTGTTCATTCTCTACGGTATGTGCCTTATCAATACCTCTCCAAGATTTTCTCCTTGCATTCTCTCTGGTTTTCTACACTGTTCCCCATCTGAATTCTTCTCAAATACTTTTCTATCCTAACACTATTTTTCCTAGACTCTCCCTTCATACCCTTGATCTTGACACCCTGCCAGCTCCTACCTCAACATTGCTTTCCCATAAGAAATAACTACTTTAGATATGTTCAGACCCAGGTAACATTGCTCAGAACATTACACAATCATTTTTTTTTTCCCAATCTCATAAGGACAGGTAGTAAAGATAGGGAAAGGAAACACTTTCAGGGAAAAAGAAATGTGATTTGCAAACTTAGCCCTGACAAATTAGAGAATTAATTAGCTGAATGGCAGGAGGAATTGACAGGAGTTCCCAATGAGGGGACAGAATGATCTGGGTGACTTTGCTTGAAGAGCTCTAAGTTCTCTCTAAATATAGTATGCTAGAACACAAATGAAAGGAAATTCAAAATGTCATTAAGTGGAGACAGTGAATGTTAACTTGAAGTGGTCTGGCTCTACCTTCAATGCAATGGAGCAATGTCAAAATAGATTTAGCCAATGCGTTCAGCAGAGACTCATCTTCACTACCCTATTCTGCCCCTACCTGCCAATTCACCTTGGGTCTTTACAGTAACTCTTGTACTTGTCACACTAAGATTCAATCAAGTGAGCTTGGTGATGCTTGTTCTTATGAATTATGGCCTTTACTTTTGACCAGTCATCACCCTTTGGAATATTTTAGAAACTGATTAAAGGGCTTGCTTGGGCCTTGGCATGAAGCAAAGATTGTAGTGACATCTATGATTTATCAATATCTCTCTTTGAAATCCAGGTTTTGTCACACTTCTAGACCTCTGTCATAGACTATACTTATCTATGAAGTGTCACCATTCTATTTGGAGTATAAACTTTTTTTTTTTTTTTTTTGGAGAGAGAGAGGGAGAGGCAGAGAGAGGGAATGGGCATGCCGGTAGCCTCTCAGCCACTGTGAATGAACTCCAGATGTGTTCGCCCCCTTGTGGCCAAGTGTGGCATTGCACCCTTGCATCACTTTGCATCTGGCTAAATGTGGGACCTGGAGATTGGAACCAGCTTAGCACGCAGGCACCTTAACCGCTAAGCCATCTCGCCAGCCCAACTTTTTTTGTTGTTCAATCTAGGTTACTTTATTCATATGTCTCTGTGGCTTTTCTGTGGATGGTGTGGTGACTCTGTCATTCATAAGATAATCAGATGGAACCAATTTCCTCAATCCGCGAAAGCCTAAACTCTAGGAACTAGAAGTGTTATTTATCAAGCTACTGTTATTTGTAAACTGATAGAACAGATGTGATCACCCACTGGGCTAGCTGTGTATCAGTCATAAAAGCTTCGTCAAGGACTTATAAATAAATATGGAGGTTAGATTCCAGAGAAGATCCTCAAAGGTAACTGGGCAGGGTAAAGTTGACAGGGATATGTAATGACTGTAGACAAGAGATGATATGAGACTACTATGCCATGTTTCAAGAAGACACACTTTATATAGGAGAGCAAGACCTGAAGGAATTTAGTAATGGCAGCATTTAGTGACACCTTTTAGACAGGTATAGTGGTGTGGGAAAAGGAACTACACAGAGGAAGACAGGAAGGATCCATAAATATCCATTCACTCAGACAGTTTGTGTTTTAAGTTTTTAGGAAGAAACAGCAGAGTAATATGGGAAGTTGGTACCATTGTGGCAGAGTTCATTGAGTGAAATAACAGAAGGTTGAAATAAATTTCCAGGAAACACCCCACATACTTGTTATAATAAAATTCCTGACAAATGTAAGCAGGAAAGTGGCTGTGATATTACTTCAGAAAAAAAAAATGGTTCTGGGGCGTTGTAGAAAATGGACAACAGAGGTCAAGATGAAGGTAGGTAGACAGTGTAGAAAGCTGTTGCTAGCACGGAGAGCATGTGTGATACCCCAGTGCAAGTTGAATGTGATAGTCTAAATAGGCTTGAAATAGGCTTGAAAGAAATGTAGGTGGTAGAATCTTCAGGACTTGATGAACAACTGAAATTTGGAAGAAGGAAGAGCCCAGATGACTGTAAAAATACAGGACACTAAACATAGGGTATGATAAGACTGTGGTCTAAGCAGTCAGTTATGGCCGGGGGGGGCGGGGAGGCAGGGAGGGTACTAAGCTCCAGCATTTACCTAGTTGCATGAAATTGTGTTCTCTTGATTATTTAGGCCAGATATTTATAAGAATTTCAGGTAGAGCCCTTAGCAAATCAAAGGGAAAATATATGTAATATGTTAAGTTGGGCTAATATGAGAAACAATTGTGGAACTATTTTTCAGTGTCATCCCTCGTTGTCATTTGTGTCACCTTGTGAGAATCCTCATTACTCCACAGCATTTCCATCACTACAATTGTCAGCTTTTTAAATTAGAGTCATGGAAATTTGTATGCTATGGGGACTCAATGTGTTCTCATTATTCATTTCTCTAAATACTAATGGAATTAAGCATCTTCTTATAAGTTTAATTCCCAACTTGTGTTTTTTTGTTTGTGTTTTTTTTCCTTGAATGAAGTCTTTATTTGAAGTTTTGTCTCATTTTAAAAATGGAACTAAGGTGACTTCTGAATAAGGCGATGGACTAGAAGGCTATGTATATGAGCTAGTGAGGAAAACGGAATAAGCAAAACACTACCAAAAAGACACTCAGTAATCTACAAATTAACTGAAAGGAGAATGGAAAAGAGCAGAAAACAAGACACACCCTTGCAGCGCATAATGCCTAAGGAAGACAAACTCAGCCTGGTATGCAGGGGGAGGGACATTCAGATGCTGCTTCCAAATGGTCAGTCAGAAGAAAGCCAGGAAGTTCCAACTTTAGGACAATCTGCAGTTTTCATGGATTTTGGTGTGATTACTCTGGTGGTTGAGTGAGCAGTGGGGAGAAATCCCATTAGCCATGCTGAGGGCAGTGGCCAGGCACCATCTTGAGAGATAATTCATTGTTCAGAACTGAGCTACCTAAGGAGCCCAAGATCAAGCACCAGCCATGGGTTGGGAAGCCTCGGTTTAGCAGGGAAGAGTTCAGACAGCAAGAGGCTTCAGCAGGCTGAGGAGTGTGCCAGGAGAGACAACCTCTCCCCCAAACTGTGTCTGGTTTGGATGTTCATCCCAGCAACATGAAGCAGATTTCAACACCCTGATATCAAAACTAAATTAAGATACCACAATGAAGAATGCCAAAGATCATTTTACCTTATTTACATAATGAAAGGCTGAATGAAACTGAATTCAAGAACACATCAAGAAAACTGTATACCATTACCAAGTTGAGTTCATTCCAAGAATGCAAGGCTGTTTCATCAGACACAAATCAATATGTTTAATATAGTGTATAAGTAGACTTAAGGACAAGAATTAAAGCAAATGATCATCTCAAGGCTTTTGATAATGATCACCATCACTTCATGAAAACAATGTCCTGAAAAAAACTAGGAAAAGAATAAATATACCTCACCATAATACAGGCAATGTATGACAAATAAGTACTTAACATTATAAATGAAGAAAAACAGAGTATTTCTTTTCTAATCTGTAATGATATAATGGGTTCTACTCTGTCCATTATTATTTAATATTAGGAATCTTAGAGCAATAAGAAATGAGTAAGAAATAAAGGTGATAAAATTTCAAAGGAAGATACAAAATTATCTCTCTCTGAAGATGACATACTATATTCAAAATACCCTAATAATACCCTCACAAAATCCTTAGACATGATAAGACTTTCAGCAATTTAGCAAGATATGAAATCAACAAACAGAAATCAATAGCTTGTAAATGTATTGATAATTAATTTGCTTAGAAAGAAATTAGGTGTGTGGGGGGAGGGGAATCTAATTCACAGTATGTTTAAAAAAATCACCTAAGAAAAACCTAATTAAGAAGGTAAAAGATCTTTTCAATGGTTACCTTGGGACACTGAATAAAGAATTCAAAGACTATACTAAAAGATAGAATGACCTTTCAAACTCATGGATAGGCAAAGTTATAACTCTGAAAATGGCAATATTACCTAAAGCAATCTGCAGGTTAAATATAATCTAAATCAAAATTCTAATGACTTTTTTCACAGAAATAGAAAAAAAAATCCTAAAATTTATATGGAAGAACAAAAGGATCTGAATAGCTAATATAATCCTTAGAAGATAGAGAAATTAAGTAGGTATCACAATACTTAATACCAAATTAGGTGCCATTGTATGTAAATAGCATGATTCTGGCACAGAAACAAACCAGCAGAACAATGGGATAGAACAGAGGATCCCAAAATCAGCACACATAGCTGACATCAATCCAATTATCAACAAAACATTCAATAGCACACATTAGAGAAAAGATAACTACATTAATAGGTGGTGCTGGGTATACTAGATTTCCATAGACAGAAGTATAAAACTAGATCCATATCTAGTATAAAAATCAATTCAAAATAAATCAAAGACCTTAATATAAAATCTGAAACTTTGTAATTTGAAGATAAAAATAGAGGCAAAGAACTTAAACATATAGGAATAGACAAGATGCTTAAAACAGAACTCTAATAGCACAGGAAATAATCTCAAGAATTGATAAATGAGCTCGAGAGATGGATTAGCAGTTTAGACACTTGCCTCCAAAGCCTATGGACCCAGGTTCAACTCCTTAGAACCCATGTAGCACATTGCAGTGACTAGAGGCCCTGACATGCCAATTCTCTCTCTCTCTTTCCCCCTCTCTCTCATAAAATAAAATAAAATAAAATAAAATAAAATAAAATAAAATAAAATAAAATAAAATAAATTATTGAAAAATAGGATTACATGAAATTAAGTATTCTTTTCATAGTGTTGTAGTTACCCTCTCATTGCCTGGATAAGCACCCAACCAAAAGCAGATGATGGGAGATAAATGTTTTGTCTTCTTTTTTTAATTTTTATTTTGGTTTACAGTCTTGAGGGAAAGCTTTATGATGTCAGGGGAAAGCATGATATGAGCAGAGGTTGGACATAACCTCTCCTATACCAGGTGGAACACATAAGCAGGAGAGTGAGCAGAACTAACGCTGGCAAGGTAGAGGCCAATAACCTCAAGGTCCACTCCCAGCAACATACTTACTCCCGCTAGGCTCCACCTTCCAAATTGCCATCAGTTAGGGACTTAGCATTTGGAATGCATGAGTTTATGAAAGGAATTTGATTCAAACCACCTCACACAGCAAAAGAAATGATTACCAGAGTGAAGAGATAGACTACACATGTGATTATATGCGTGTAACTCTATGTTACTTTATACTCTTTTTGGAGATTGTTGAATTTCTTTATTTTGTGAATTTATACATTTATTAATTTTAAAAAAATTGGGATCATTATTTCTTCAAAATGAACCACTCAGTGTTTCCCATGGAGAACATTGATATGCTGTGCATTTGTTTTTAATGACACACACACACACACACACACACACACACACACACATCATACACATACACACTCTGGGACAGGGAACTTTCCTCCAATGATGTGTATTCAAAAACATTAACATCCTCTTCATCACTGTCTAGTATAGTTTCCGCCACCCAAATGCACGTTTTCTCTATCTTTAAGAAAGTTATATATCTTAACTAGACAATGAAGAATTAGGTTTCTAAGTTCTATAGTACTTATACATGTTGTCTTTAGTTTTGTGTCTCTCCTCTTCCCCCCCCCATCCTGTCTCTCCTAGACCTTCCTACTCCCTGTATTCAGTACCTACACTTGCCAATCTACTATTCTTTCCCTAATTCCTCTTCTCGTCTCTCGAATTTGTATTCTAACTTCCTGACCTGCATTAGTGTTTCTTAATGCAACTGACAAACGAAATCTAATTATTTCATGTTTGGGTCTGCATATAAGAGAGAATGTGCAGTGTTTGTCTTTCTGAGCCTGTGTTACCTCATTATAATTCTATCACGATCCATTTATTTTCCTGTGAATTTCATAATTTGCTCATTTTTACAGCTGATAAAAATACATTGTGTATGTGTCCATTTGGGAATATGTTGGCTTTAGGTTTGTTGTAGGAGGCTGTTATTATTTTAAGATATGATCCTTCCATCATCCCTCATCTTTCTAGTGTTTTTATCATGAACAAATTTTGTATTTTGACACCAGCCTTTTTTGCATCTGTTGAGATGCTCATTTGATTTCTGTCTTTTGGTCAACTTCTAGGATGTATTATGTTTATTGATTCCTATATGCTGAACATTCCTTACATCCTTGGAATGCAGCCTACTTAACTGGTGTGGTAGTTTGAATATATGGCCCCCAATATATTCAGTGTATTACTAGCTTGTAGCTTGGATAGGCAGCCACCTGGCTGGAGGCAGTGTCACTGGGTGGATCCAGCCCTAAGATGTGGTGGTTTTGAGAATCCAATCTAAAGATATGCAAAGTGTGCCCAGTTGGATTTCCTGAAGTGTGTGGTGTGGCTTTTGGCTTTTTGGCTTGTACCTCTCTCTCTCTCTCTCTCTCTCTCTCTCTCTCTCTCTCTCTCTCTCTGCCTGGACCTGTGAAGGCAGGCCAGCTTCTTCTGCTATTATGCAACTTCCCCTGGAATTGTAAGTTTCAATAAATCCCTTTCTCCATAACTTTGCCTGGCCTGGAAGTTCATTCAGCGAACCTGAAGCTGTCTGCTACAACTGGGGTAGATGATATTTTTTTTGTTTACTTTAATTCAATTTGCAAGAGTTTTATTGAGAATTGTAGAATCTAAGTTCATCTGTGATATTGGTCTATAATTTTCTTTTTTTTGTGTTTCTGTCTAGTTTTGGTGTGAGTATAATGCTGGCTTCATAGAAGGTGTCAGGATGCATTTTATCCTTTTCGATTGTATGAAATAATATGAGAAACAGTAGTTTCAGTGCTTCTGTAAAGGTGTGGTAGAATCTAGCAGTGACTCAGTCTGGGCCTGGTCTTGTATTGATTGATAGATTTTAATTACTGTTTCAATCTTGTTACTTGTTATAACTCTTTTTGTTCTCTTCTGGGTTTAGTTTTGGTAGGTCATATGTGTCAAGAAATTCTTCCACTATTTTTCAGATTTTTTCAGTTTGGTGCAATATAGTATTTTTTATATAGGAAATATGTCTTTATGATTCTCTGAATTTCATTGGTATCTGTTGTAATAATCTGTTTTCATCTCTAGTCTTGATAAGTAAGGATTTTTCCCATTCATTTTGCTAATTGGCTAGGGATTTATCAAGCTTATTTATCATTTCCAAGAATTATTTGTTTCACTATTTTAAAATTATTTTCATTTCTAGTTTATTTATTTCTGTTTTGATTTGATTACATCTTTCATTCTGGTACTTTTGGGTTTGGATTATTCTTGTTTTCCCAAAGCCTTCAGATTAATAATTAATTTATTAATTTATATATCACTAGTTTTGTCATATAGGCATTTGGAGTAATAAACTTCCCTTTTAGGACTACCTTCATTGTGTCCCATACTTTTGATATGGTGTGTTTTCTTCAATTCCAAAAAGTTTTTGATTTCCTTCTTGATTTTTTCAGTGACCCATTCCTTGTTCAATTGTGTGCTGTTCAGTTTCTAAGAGTTTGTGAATATTCCATTATTTCTCCTGTTGTTAATTTCTAGTTTTATTTCATATGTTCAGATATAACATAAGGAGAGATTTCAATCTTCCCGAATTTATATAGAATTGCTATGTGTCCTAACATGATCTATTTTAGAAACAGTAGCATGAGGTGCTATGAATAATGTGTATTCTGTAGAGTTTGAATGGAAAGCTTTGTACATATCTATTAAGTGCATTTGATTTGTGAGATCATTCAGCTTTTTTGTTTCTCTATTTTCTATTTAGATGATTTGTCTATTGGTGATAGTGGGCTATTGAAGACACCCACTATTATTGTGCTAGCACTTTTGTTTGATTTTATGTTTTGTAGATCTTGCTTTGTAAAATTAACTGAACCTGTGTTTGGTGCTTTTATATTTAGGATTATAACAATCTGTGAATGTTTTCTTGATGAATATAAAGTGACCTTCTTTTTCTCTTTTGATTACTTTTGCTTTAAAGTCTTTTTCCCCCCAGATATTAGTATAGCCAAACCTGCTTGTTTCCACATTCCATTTGCTTGGTATTATCTTCCATCCTTCTATCCTAAGGTGGTATCTCTCTTTAATACTAAGATGGGGTTCTTGAAGACAGCCAATGAATCTTCTGTTTTGATCCAGCCAGCTAACCTGCATTTTTTTCCATTGGGGAGTTGAGTTAATTTATATTTAAAGTTATTATTGAAAGGTATGAGTTAATCCCTTTTGACAATTGATATGTTGATGATTTTGTAGAGCTTGGTGTTTTCATTGTGGGTTTGTACTAAGCATCCTGGTCCTCCTGGCTTCAAAGGGGCAGCCTCTGTTACTGAAAAGCATTGATTGAAAGTCAGAGAAAAGGCAAGAATACATAGCTGCTGGTACTTAGAGTTGTTCCGGCTATTTCACACAGCAATTTTAAAAACAAATATATTACAATTTATGAACATTGTGATAATTTTTCTTGAGAATATTTTATTTACAATAGTATACCTAAATAACAATTCATTGTTATTTAAGAATAAAATAAATGCTAAAAACTCAATAGTTTTCATATCAAAGAGATGCCATTACTTCTACAGTCCTAATGTCCTTGATTTTAAAATAAAAGTTAAGATAGCTAGAAATATTCAGAGGAAAAATTACAGTAAAAAAGCACTATACATAGGTAGAATTAATTAAAAAAACAATAATCAAGTTATTTAAAGCACTGTGATAATCAGTTTATGAATTCAGGAACCATGAAATAGTATACTTTGCTATTTCTATATATTTCTGCATATATGCATGTATATCCTGAATAGTAAATATGAAATCCACTAACTAAGTTCATGGAGAAGTTCTGGACCTCAGACACCAATTGGAAGTATTGCCCAAAATCATATGATAGTAATTCCATGGAAAAACATACAAATAGGACAGTTTAACTTTTTTCATTTTCAGAAATAAATGAGAAGCAATTCTTTGAAAGCTGAGAATTAAATACATAGATATATTTCTGCCTATATTATTCTGTCCATTTCTGTGTCTTTCTATGGATAATCCTGACTTCACAAAGTAGGAAAAGAAGGTCTGAAATTTTTCTTATGGCACTAGCCCTACCTCCTATCAAATACCCTCTATCCTGAATTCAGTGCAAAAGTCCAGAAGATTTCCAGAGAAAAGATGGAAATTCACAAGCACATGAGTACACTCATACTACTACTGACAAAGCGAGACCAAACACTTTTATTTCAGGAATATTTAGAATAGTCCATTGTGACCCCCACAAAACATCTTTATTCCAAGTCCTGTAATTATATGGAGTTCCTCTGGGAGTAGTACTGAGAATGAGATCATAATAATCTCTCTGAGCCAGATTCCACCGAGGTTTCTTCACACGCTACCTTATTGTGTGTGAACAGAGCTCAGGTGGAATCTGACTCAGGTTGTTTTGGTTTGAATCCTAAATGTCTCCAGTAGGTGGTGCTATTTGGGAAGGCTATGTAATCAATAGAGGGTGAAGCCTTGCTGTAAGTGGGTCAATTGTAGTAGGCCTTGAGGTTTTATAGAGCGACCATACCTCCTGTTTGTCCCTTCATCTGGCTCTGTAGTAGTATGGCCAACTCTGCTGCTGACTATGCCTCCATGCCTTCCCCACCATGACAGAATGTATCCCCTTAAACCTACAAAGCAGAATATAAACCCTTTTCTCCCTTAAACTATTTCCTGTCAGGTATTTGGTTGTAGTCATAGTAAAGTGACTAATATGGATGTCCTCTGAGGAAGATGAACTTGAGCTGCTCTCAGACCCACTACTGTGATCTTCATCTCCACTGCTAGGATCTGAGGAGTTTCTGCCTCTGTTCTCATTTCCATCTTCCTTCTTTCTTTTCTGATATTCTGAACAGTCTCTGAACAATCTGTCCCTACCCTTTGGAAAATGGAATGTGAAAGGAGACACTAGACCTGGTCAAGCATCCTCCTGTGCAGCCTTTGCCTTTAGGCACACATAATAGAGGCCACCACCCAAACTTGATCTTCCTGACAGATAAAGGAGTAGTTCCAGGAATCGTTACCATAGGCCTTAGTGCAAAATGCAGGTATTTACTGTTACCTGAGGAATAGGATGACCCCCTCTGTGCAAATGTACCATGACTTTCCTGTACCTCTTTGTTTCTAAATATCTTTGTGATTACATAGCATAGAATGTTTCTTGCCTCTGTTCTGCCTATGTGATCTAAGTAATGAATACCTGTGACTTCTTTGTTATATTCCTCCCCACCCCATTTAACAATAACTTTATGGTTTAACTCCCATCCTGTTTTTTCTATGAACATCATTTAGTTATTTCCAATAAAAGCTGACACTCTGAACAGTTCAGGGTTGCATCTTGAGATCCTAAACTCTGGGTGTAGCCCTGGTATACACCAGCTTTTCTTGTTTGTCTTTTCTTTCTTTTTTACCCAATAAAACTTTGCCTCACATTCTGTGAGTCAATGGTCTTACTTGTGCAACACCAGACCTCATAAAACCCTGTCCTGCCACCCCTATTCTTCAAGCCTCTCCTTGTAGACACTTTGATAATGGAAATGCAGATCTGTTCATCAGAACTCAGGAACAGAGCCACCATTCATATGCATAACCTTAGTGATAAAATCTTGAGCCAAAGGACAATGCATATCCAGGACTTGTACAGCTCTTCAGCCTGGATCTTACATGTTCCACTGGGTCTGTGGGATGTAGTGCCACTACTGCCAAGCTTGTACTCCAAGGAGGAGGGCACTTCTTATGGCTCCTATATAGAACACAAACACGGGTCAAATCTTTGGTCTTCATGGAATTTTATTTTCTTGGGAAAGTCATAGTTTCCTTAAAAAGATCCCATTTATTCAACATTTTCTAAAATTTCTTTTGGGTTTCAATTCAGTTTTTCCTGAAAACAACAGGCATTCTCTTCCAGATTAACACAGTCTTCACTGAGTTGAGCCTCTTCCCATTCAATTCTAATTTCTCCTGGAAATATTGGATATATTTCACCTTCATTTGCCTTGGAAAACCCTTTGTAATATTTTGGTGAGCTTCCAACTTCTCACCACAAATACAGTTGTAAGTCCTATGAAATAAGTAATCAGTGGCTCATTTAAGAAAGTCCATATGTTTAGGGTTAGAGAGATAGCTCATTTGGTAAAGTGCTTGCCTTGAAAGCAAGTATGAACACATGAGTCTGATCCCTAGTACCTATGCAAATATCAGATGGTTATAGTCACCTTTTAGGGAGCCAGGCTGGGATAGGGGGGTCCTTTTATGTTTTTACTCTCTTCTAAGCTAAGGGGGTCCATAATAACTGATCTCTTAGCTTCATTTTTTTTTTTTTTTTTTTTTTTTTTTTTTTAGATGTGAAGGAGAAAGCCTCTACCACATGGGAGACAGTTTATTCCTTTACAGTCTGCAGTCTGCTCCACTTGTGTGTGTGTGTGTGTGTGTGTGTGTGTGTGTGTGTGTTTCTTTAAGTTCTGGCTTAAATCCTGGAAATCCCTTCATTGTTCCAGCCTTACTCTGGATATTAATTTTCTCATATAAACCTTATAACTTAACCTTTTTGGAATCCCTTTCCTCAATTCTTTGTTGGAATGGACAAGAACATAAAAGTTGGGATTTGCAGACCAAAGGAAAGAACCTTCCTGCCCTCCAAAATCTTGTAAGACCCTCACAGTGCTGGAACAAAAACCTGACCAGATGCACCTTATAGGAGGAAAAGTTTTTTATTTGCCTATATTCTCAATGGGAAGCCTTATGATAGCAGGGAAAAGCATGGCATGAGCAGAAACTGCACATCATCTCCTTGCAACTGCAGGCGGAAAACAGCAGCAAGAAACTGAGCTCAACTGTCACTGGCAAACTGAGTGCTGATAAACCTCAAAGACTACCTTCAGTGACACACCTTCCCCCAAAAGTTTTAACCATCCAAATTGCCAGCTGGGGACCAATCATTCAACCATTCAAAAATGAGAGTTTATGGGGGATATCTGATTCAAACAACTACCCTGGCATAGTGGTACAGACCTGTAATGCAGTGCTAGGGAGGAAAAGATAGAAGGATTCTAGAGCTCTATGTCCAAACTAATTGATGAGTGTTAGACTAATGAGTCTCAAAAGAGAGGTGCCTTCATGAAGGAGACACCTGAGGTTCTTCTCTGGCCCCCACACATGCATACATTCATACATACTCATGCACCTCCCACACCCCCACACACAAACATGCATCCTGGACATCACTAGATGATGGGTTGTTTTCATGGACTCCAGTTACTTTAGATGTCCTCTTTGGCTCAGGGGTCTTGGTACTGAGCAGCACCAGTTCAGGGTCTTTGAGTCACTTTTAAGTCTTATGTTATACAGAAACTTCACCAGGCAACTCACAGCCCTCATAATAAATACTTGTCATTTTGGAAGTCCTGCATAAATGTGTATGAAGTCTAAAAGTGTTATTCTGTATTTCTGAAGATTCCATAATTGGTTTGTTCAGCATTTATCGCAAAATAAATCAAATTGGTTCAGATGTTCTGTGTTTTTGGGTTCTCTGTCGTCTTCATAGTCCAGCCAATGCCAAGGTCTTTGAGCACATGCCTGGAAAATTCTACCAATTAAAGGAAATAATATTTTAGTACTATAGGCTGGAATTTGTTGAATTACTCTAAGACATGTTAAACTTTTCTTTCTCTTTAAGTTCTTAGATACTTTATGATTAGTTCATGGTTTGGAGAAGGGGTCAGTAAATGTTTTCTTTTTACCATCAAATAGCAAATTTGTAGGTTTTATAACACATTCAGTCCTCTGTTGGGACTCTCCATCTGAAGCGGTAGCAGACAAGTGGCCAAAGATAGCTTGGGAACAATAAGCGTGGCTCTTCTGACTGAGCCCTGATTCCAGAAATGCTGCATTAGTTACTGTGGGACACCATATGTGCATTGCTGATTTACAGTCTTGTGTTTAAGCTTTTTAATGGATTACAGTATCCTTTATTCCAAGGCTAATTTTGCTCAACTATGAAGGCATGGCCCTCATGAATGGGGTCTCTCTTAAGTATACTACTTATTAACCCATATACCTAATTCTCCTTATTCTGGCTTGAGGGAGTATGAGCCCTCTGCAGGCCTGGACGAATCTGAGCATTATTCATTTTACAGCTACCTGGTAATTTTCCTTGGCCTCTTGGAGTTTCACCTTGAGCATACAATGCTTATAGTTAACAAAGCACAAGAATTTTAAACAGATCTCTGGATCTTTTTTCTCCTTTTCCATCAAATTTCATTTTTTTTTTTAGATTCAGCAAGATTATTGATATCTGTGTTCCCTACCTACTGTACTTATCTTAAAAATCTATCTCTGGGCCCAAAGCTCATCCATTTTATTTACATTTCCTTAAAATCCACAGTGCTAATCTGCCTGCAGGCCAGTTTTTACAAATAATTGTTTCCTGTGTATTTTCTGATGAGAGTAATTTGTATACCATCTCATTTCTTCATGAAAAGTACCCCTAATGGCATTAATAGTACATTGTGTTTCTTTATAGTATATTATCCTCACAATGACAAATAACATTCATCTTCTCTTTTTCTCCTTTTCAAAGATGAGGGCACTCAGGTTCAGAGAGCTTCAGTACTTGCCAAGTATTCTGCAACCAGTAAACAACAGTTCTGAGATTTCAACCAGGTCTCCTGATTCTAAAAGTCATGCTCATAATGACCATGAAAGAAATTTCAATACCCTCATAAACATATGGCTTCTTTTAAATTATTTTTTCTTAATAATTAAACTTATGATGTATATTATTTAATAACATTTTCTCAGCATTACAACATCTTTTCTAAAAGAGAAATTCTCATATTTCACTGTTCACAAACCTCACTTTGGCATTTGATAAAACATATTTCCAATCTGTCTTTATGAAGATTTTTTTTTCCAGGAAGTTTAAGATGAGGCCTACGCTTTTACAATCACAAGGAGACCTCTGGGATCAGATAAGTTTGTGAGACATTCTATATAAGATGCCTTTTATTGGCTGCATGAGATTTAATTATGTAGATATTCTATAATTTAATTTCCAGTTCTCTGCTGGTAGATTGTGTGGTTTAATGACATTTTAATAGTGAAATAACACTGTGATGATCAGACAAGTGCACATCTCTGATTATTTCCTCGGAGAACCGTGGCATTTAAACTCAGCTCTCCAGCTCTGTGATTGAGTTTCATGTGCATGGGAACCCAGCACCAGTGCTTTTCCACTGAAAATAATTTTAAAAATATGGCCACTTGGGGAAGGTACATAGGCTCAGCATAGGGGAATGAACCACATAAAGCATAAATGTATAAATGTAATTGTTTGACTTTTTCCTAACGTTTACCAACTTCCATAGTTTAAATATCCATTAACATTATGCTCAGTATTTTCCTACACATCTCATTTGATCATCTGCAACCCCACAAAGGCATACTATCCTTACTTTGCAGATACATAGGATAGAATTTAAAGATACTAACCATCTCTAGTCAGTAGGATAGTAATTGATAAGTACATATAACATATACTATGGGACCTGCATATGTGTGTGTGTGTGTGTGTGTGTGTGTGTGTGTAATTATTTCACATCACTTAATATTAAAGACAAATATGTCATTAGATGCATGTTATTGTTATCACCATATAAGTGATAAATAGATATTATATAATCTTCTTTTTCAGAGGCTGGAATAATTAGAAGACTCAGAATGGAAGATTTCCTGTACATTACTATGACTAGTAAGTGGCAGATATAATATTTGGACCTAGATTTATTTTATTCTTGGACTAGTTCTTTGTCCAACACATTACAAATTCTTTCAGTTCATTCACATCAAAATCTTATTTTATTTTCAGATTTAAAGAATATCCCTTATATTTTCTCTAAGCCTCATAAAATATGAAAATGTGGCCAGGGAGATAGTTCAGTAATGTGCTTTCCTAGATAGTATGAAGGCCTGAGTTCAATCCCTAGTTCCCACATAAAAATGCTAGGCAGGGTGGGTGCATCTGGTACACCACCACTAGAGAGGCTTAGTCAGGTAGATCCTTGGTGCATGCTGGATAATGATTTAGCTCCAGGCCAATGTGAGACCTGGTCTCAGAAAGAGGAGGAAAGCATTCCTGAGGATGACACCTGAGGTTCGCCTTTGTGAACACACACACACACACACACACACACACATGTATTTTTTTCATGTAGTTACACACACAAACATGTCAACAGAAGTATACACACCAGCACACACATGCATAGAAAATGAGATTTTTAAAACATCTAGAAGTCATCAATCAGCTTGTCTTTATAGAGGACAAAAGGAACAAGGCTATTGCCTGAGTCTGGGATGCAGATAAAGAAATTTTAAATCCAGTTGGAAAGGACAGGCCTAGAAAGTAGACAACAAAGGTGAGTGCAGCAACACGAGTAGGCTCAGGTATGATCTCAGCTTCCTGTGGAATGTTGAGGAGACTGAGGCTACAAATACACACAAAGGTCAGCACTAGGCTGGGGAACTGTATGAATTTAATCTCAGTCCTAGATGACAAACATTTTAGTCAGCTGTTCATTGTTGAGATGAACATACAAACTAGAAACAATTTTGGGAGGAAGGGATTTATTTCGGGCTTACAGATCCAGGGGAAGTTCCATTAAATGGCAGAAGAAGCTGGATCCCATTCATAAATACAAATAGGGAAACACCAAGAAACAGCCAGAACCACAAGCAAGCACAGCCAAAACACAAAACCTCTCTGCATACATTTATGCTAGAATTCAGATATGCCACCAAGTGACATGCCCTCTTGTAGGAGGAGTCTGTCTGCTAGGGGCTGAGGTTGCAAACTCATTTTTAATAAAACACTGGAGTCTATGGGGGCCACACATTCAAATTACCATGGCAAATAAGTCAGTTTATTTTTCTTCCTATTCTTCTGCTCCAAATGGAATAGTCCAAAGAGGGTGTGAGAAGAAGGCAGACATGGCATCATTTTAATATTTTAGTTTTATTTATTTATTTCACAGAGATTGAGAGAGAGAGAGAGAGAGAAATAGAAAGAGAGAGAGAGAGAGAGAGAGGAAGAGAATGTGTGCACCAGGCCTCCAGACACTGCAAACAAACTCCATATGTGTGTGCCCCCTTGTGCATCTGGCTAATGTGGGTCCTGGGGAATCACTGGGATCCTTTGGCTTTGCAGGCAAACGTCTTAAGCACTAAACCATCCCTCCAGCACAATGTTAAGATTTCAATTTTTACTTAATAACTGGGTGAGTTGAACCTGATCATACCATCTCTCTGAGTTTCTGGATTTGTTTTTCATTTGTCAAGTGAGACAAAATCTAATCAGAGGATTGTTGTGATAATTGAATGAGATAATATGACTAGAAAGCTTAGCAAAATATTAGGTCTATAATATATGATCTTGTTATTTGGTTTTTCCTTGGAAGCTCAGAAGACTCTATTCTTTAGGGGACACAGCCTGTTTCTACCTGAAGACATTATTCAAGTGAACTCATTAAAGTACCAGAGATGGCTTTGAGGAAGGGCACAGGAAATGGTTAGTTTTCTAAAAACTTCAGCTCAATATTTCTACAGATAGTGCTTTTAAAGTTTGAGGTTTTAATTGTAAGGCTACTCTGAGGTTGTCATTCCAAACTTGATATTGACTTATTTTTTTAATTAATTATTTGCAAGCATTGGAAGAGAGAAGAGAGAGAGAGAGAGAGAATGGGCACACTAGGGCCTCTAGGCACTGCAAACAGACTCCAGATGCATGTGTCACTTTGTGCATGTGGCTTTACAAGGGTACTGAGGAATCATACACAGGTCGTTAGTCTTTTCAGGCAAGCACCTTAACCACTGTGCCATCTATCCAGCCATGGATACTGAATTAAGACCTTAGTTAAATCACTTTGTCTATAAACAATATTTTCTGAATAGAGATAATTATAACTGTCCATGGATATTGTGAATATTAAAGGAAGTGCTCTTATGCAAGATCTGGTTTCTTAGCCTGATTGTGCAAATTTAAAGTATTGCTTAACCATGTTTATCTCGCTGATCCAATATTACCAATACTACTAAAAATAAAGGCTTACAGCTTACAGTTAAAAACCCTTCCAGCTATGATATGCTATGATTCTGCAACTTGACCAAGAACATACCAAGGATGATAAAGTCCAGGTTGTCACACTGATTGCACCACTTAGTGGGCATGTGGGACCTTTTGCTTGCCTCACCTTTTTGCATTTGGCTTACGTGGGATCTGGAAAGTCAAACCTGGGTCCTTAGGCTTCACAGGCAAGCACCCTAAAAGCTAAGCCATCTCTCCAGGCCTATATTAAATATACTAATGCTTCCATTCCAGCAAGACAGAGTGAGAGTGAACAAAGCTAATTACTGGCAAGTGAATACTGCAAGGCTCAGAACCCAGACAGTACATTGAGGAATGTCAACACATTTAATGACAAAGTGAAGTTATTCCTAGTAACTGATGTAGCTAGAACTACAAAGTCCCACCACTATAGTCTTTTTCTGAGCCAGGAAACATCTCACTTTACACATATTATGGAAGTCAGTGAAACATGGGTACATTTTGGTGAGATGTAAGTGAGATAATACAAATTTACTCCCATCACCCAAGGCCTTATTTCAAATTCATCATTTTCTCCACTCATAGAAATACTATGAAAATCAAAATTCAGCTCATTTGAATGAAAATTATGTTAGTAGTATCTCCCAGACCCAACTTCTGACTTGATAGTGGTATGGACTTGTTTGCTGATATTTTTTATTTCTATATATATTCATTTCTGTGCATCTTATCTATGGTAACTGCTTATAATTTACCTGACCCAGAAACTAAACTAACTGTGCCTAAATAACCAAATCCAGATTCTGCTAAATTCCATTATTTATCATTGGAAATGCATTTGTAATGGAAACAATTTTGCCTAATAAAAAATATTTTCTCTTTCTACTTCAGAAGGGTGATGTAAATATGGGATTAATGAGCAGAGTTGGGGCTGAGGAATATCTCAGTGGGAAAAGAATACTTGCTGCTTAACTTCAACTCCCTGAACCTATGTAAATAACTGGGTGTGGCCATGAACACTTTTAACACCAAGCCTCTAGGAGAAGCAGAGACTAGATAATCCCTGGGCTCACTGACAGACAGTAACTTCAAATTAAGGGAGAGACCTCAAGGAAATAAAAAGATGAGCAAAAGGTAACACCCAATTGTCTCTAACCGCTGCATAAATGTATACAGGGTGCATTCCTTTGCACACATTTATATACACCACACATCATATATATCACACACACCACATCAGGTACACAAAGACCCATAGACACATGCAAAACTCCCAAGAGACAGGGGCTGAAGAGATTCCTTAGAAGTTAATGTGCTTGCCTATGAATCTTAAGGACCCAGATTCAACTCCCTAGAACCCATGTAAGCCAGATGCACCTATTGACACATGCATCTGAAGTTTGTTTGCACTGGCTAGAGGCTCTGGCATAGCCTTTCTCTCTCTCTACCTATCTGCCTCTCTTTCTCTTGCACTCTCAAATAAATAAATAGATAATTTTAAAAATCATTAAAAAACAGATTTTGATTATGACCATAGTTTCAGATGCTATGGTAGAGAATTAGAGTATGGTGATAAATAATATGGAGTTCTTACCCCTGGCATAACAACATCTTGATATTTCCAACTGTATTTAATAATAAAGGTATGTGAAGAATTAAGTTCATTTTTCTAGAGACATTGGAAAATATACTACAGAGTAGCTTTTGCATTGAACACTGAAGGTTAACTAGAAAGTTTTCAAGTAGAGCAGTAGCTCTCAGTTGGAGCATTTTACCCTTCCAGGAACTTTTTTTTTTTTTTTTTAATTAGAACTTGGAGAGTGCTAAGACTGTCTAGTGAATAAAGGCCAGGAATTCTGCAAAGCATTCTAAAATGCACAAGCAGTGTGTACCGAAAAGAATTAACTTGACTAAAATATAATTGATTCTAAAGTAGCAAAACTCTGAAATAACAATATAAAAAGAGAGATTCCTGAACAAGGTGAACATAAAGCCAAGAGTCATGATCAGTTCAGAGTGAAGGAAATGTCTTGACATAGGGAAATTAGATTGAAGACAGATGACAACTGATCTCTGAGTGCAGGGGCTTTGAATATCCTCCTATAGGTGTCAGAATTAATCAGAGTTCTTTTAAGGTTATGGTTTTTAAAGAAGGATCCTTCAGTTTGACATCTTGAAAGGGGCACTTTTCTCCAAGGTGATCAGCCCCTTCATTGTGATTCTGTGGAGATACTGAAGACTAGTAAGGTAAAACTTTCCACAAGAAATATCTTAGAGAAATATGAGACTTGAAGAATCCATGGGTTATTGATCTGACTGATTAATTTGCCCAAAATAACACCCTTGATAATGATGATAAAAGGAACCACTCGGTTAGATTTCCTTCTAAGAAAGCATACCAAATCCTAAACCAAATAGAAGCCTTCTGCAGAATAGCTTTTTCCATTCCATTTCCATCATTTCTTCCCTCTTTGGACATTCTGCCAATTCATCTTGGGAGAATTAAATATTTTTATAATGAATCAGATGCTGGTGACAGATGCCAGATTGATGGCTCTGGAGGAGGAAGCTTGAAGTGCTCACGTTCTCATACTGAGATGACAAGGAGAAGTGTTGTGTATGCTGAAAGATTTATCATCAAGCTGTCCACAGGCACCTCTTTGGCCTCCAGAAAATGATTTAAAATTAGATGCAATCTGGAAGCCATTGAAAGCCAAAAGGAGCGTGACGTCATGCGAATGTTCTTTCTTCTAAAATTTGGTGGAAGTAAATCAGGCTTGTATTAATGTCTGTGATTTTCCCCCAAAAGTTGCATCTAACTTTGCCCTATCTCCCCTCTGTGTCATTTCTCACTTTGTAAGGTAATTGAATTTTAGAATTAAAGATTCCACATATCTTTTCAACTACTTATTCTATTTTAAATATGCAAGAAAGAAAAGGCTAAATTGCACTAGCTGTCATGAAAATAGAGATGTCCTCCTTAATTTTTTCCTAAGTGTGAATCCCCTTAATCAACCTCATAATCCCCCTCACACCACCATCAATAATAAAACCACTATCATGGAGTGCCGAATCTGAGGCTGACATGTTCCACACCCTTCTTACCTATTAACTCTGATTCCTGAACAACCCTGTGAATACATCTGATCTAAGTATTACTATAATCGCTTTACTGATGAGGAGCCCGAGGAGTTCACAAAGTTTGTGGTAACTTCAAATCATACAGCAAATAAAAACTGAAGCCAGAATGTGAGCCATGATTTCTATCTTTGCTGTGCCATGTAATCTACTCAAGTCTGCCTCCACGGTTACCTTCTGTTCTTCTCGTTATGACAACTGCCATATTTATAAAGTGGCACTTCTGTGTATGTGTCAGAAAAATCCAAATGACTGCTGAAATCCACATTACTTTTTAGGGATGGCACTCTGTCCCCATGTTCCTATTCATGTGAAGGAATTTCCACTTGCATTGTGTGGATGACCTTTGCTATCTCCTCTGATACAGGTTATAGTGATCATGGAACGGTATTAGATATAGTCAAATGGTTTTCTTCTCCATCTATTGAAGTTATAATGTGCTTTTGTTTGAATGTATATAATGAATAGCTTTTCTTATCTTGAACCAAGATTACATTTTCATATTCTTGATATGAATTCAACTTGCTTATAGTTTATAATTTTTAAATATTTTATACAGTTATTTGAAAGAGAGAGAAAGAGACAGATAGAGAAAGAATGGGCATGGTAGGGCCCCTAGCCACTGCAAACTCCAGACACATGTGCTACCTTGTGCATCTGGCTTCATGTGGGTACTGGGAAATTGAACCTGAGTCCTTTGGCTTTTCAGGCAAGCACCTTAGCCACTAAGACATCTCTCCAGTTCATTTATAATCTTATGCATGCGCTGAAGAATTCAGTTAACTAGTATTTTGCTGAGGATTTTTGTATCTACATACATTAGAGATGTTGATCTCTTGTTGTCTTTTTCTGTGATATGTTTATCTTGTTTTGTTCTGTGTATAATATTGTTTTCATAGAATGAGTTTTTTCTCTATATTTTTGGAGGAATTTGAGATGGCTTGGGACTAATTTCCATACAAAGACAATAGACGAACCAGTAGAACTCATATTCTTTAGAAATAATAGCTGGAAATAAGCGTCCTTGACTATGTTTGTCTTCCATCTATGAGTGAACTGTCGTGCTCTGAGAGAGACCATACCTTCTCTGCTTGTCCTTGACATAACTAGTAACAGAGAAAGGCCTGTTTGGGCCAAATATAATCTTTCATTGTCTTGTCTTATTATGTGTCAGAAACACTTTTGCGCTAAAGCATATGTCTTTTGTTTCAATGACAGATTTAAATGTAAACACAGTTTATATTTTGAACTTCTTGCCTTTACCCTTTGAAATATTTCTAACTTAACCTAAAATTGGAGCTGGAGAGATTTCTTCATCTTTCAAACCACTTAGGGCTTTGAAAATAGAATCCCATTGATGATACTTCTCAAAAAAGAGTAGAAATAGCCCAATTGAAGTAAGTAAAAGATATTATAGACATTGGCAGAAATCATATAGGATTTGAAACCTCAACACCAGGATTAAGATTAAAGATAAGATATGCCAAGTAGCTTTTGTCATGTGTAACTAACTACTTTTTATTTATTTATTTAAGACAGAGAGAGAGTGAGAATGGGTGCACCATGGCCTCTAGCCACTGCAAACAAACTCCAGACGCATGCGCCACCATGTGCATCTGGTTTAAGGGGGAACTGGAGAATCAAACTAGGATCCTTAGGCTTTGCAGACATGTGCCTTAACCACTAAGCCACCTCTCCAGCCCAACAAAACCTTTTTGTTTAAACTTTTTTTTTAGTGACAACTTTCATAGACAATATACCATGTTTTTTTTATTGACAACTTCTATACTTTCATACAAAAAAATAAGATATTTCCTTCCCCTCCCTTATGCCCCTTTAGAACTCCACTCTCCGTCATATCCCCTCCCTCTCTCCATTAGTCTCTCTTTTAATTTGATGTCATCATCTTTTTCTTCTGTTATTTTTTGATGTGGGTAATTGTATAATATTAAGGCAAAACTTTCCATTTTTGAAAAGAGGACATCAAAATATTGACTATCTAATCCATATTTCACTTATACCTGCCCAGTAGTGGCCAGAAGTTGCTCTTCCTGGCTCCCAAACTGGGTGTTCCCACTTCTTACCAATACCACTTTGAAAATAATCTTCCAAGGACATCTGAAAATAAAGGATTTTATACCAAAAGGATCCAGTGTTGTCAAACCTTATCAGCACATTTACTTAATCTAGTTTCCTTCCAGGACACATATTCTTATACTGTGAGTGACCACCCCTGGGACTGTATAACTCACTCACAGAAAAGTTAACCATCGTAAAAGGTTTGCAGACTTGCAACAACCAAACATTAATTCAATACCAAAACACAATGAATCCAAGGTGTTCCAGGCAGCATGTACCATGGTGATTCATACTCTTTCCCTGTAGTCTTAGTTCTGAGTATACTATGAGCACACTTGTACTGTGTATTCTTTCACACCACACAAGCCAATTAACACTTCCTGAAACATCTCAGCTCAAACTTGACTATTGTGTGTAAGGAAATGCAAGAGTTTTCTGCTTTTACAGAAACATGAGGGTTTTATCACATAAAACAAAGATTTCATATTTTCCTACTGTCATTCCACAGCATATCAGCATTAAATGAAAATATCTTTGGACTGTATTGTGTTAAAATGTTTGGTTTTATTTATTTTGTTTTGTTTTAGTTGCTAACTTGAGTTTTATATAAAAGTTGCTCAATGAATTTTGCCTTGGAATTAGGACAAAATTTAAACCATTGTTTGAAAAGACACTAAGCATACTTCTGCCATTTTGTACAACATATTTATGCAAAATGATATTCTCAGCATTGAAAATAATAAAATCAAAATATTTATAAACTCTGAAAAGTTTTGAAGATGCTCTATATCTTAAAGCATCAAATATTCAGCCAAATTTAATTCTTCATATAAAAATAAATAAGCACATTAATCAAATTTGTATGCAAATTTGCACTTGTCCTTAGTAATTGGTGAAATTATGCTATAGCAAATAATTTCTTTATATCCTTGAAATCAATATATATTTTATTCATATGTCTTTTTATATACCTATATATCCAGAATCACATTAAATTTTCTTGGACAAAAAAACAGCCAATACTGTCCCTTGCTCTCCATTGGAAACTTCTTGAGTTGGAGTCATCTCTTTCTAGAAAATTGGAAAAGGCAAAACTCCAACTCATGGTCATTCGCCACTCAGTTTCCAAAGAAACACCATTCCTATGACTTAACATCCCTTCTCCATTTTTCTTTTGCCAAAAGGAGCTTAGAGAATTTAATTTCTCGTATGATTGGATAACTTCTAGTTTCTTGGTGATTTCTTCACGTCAAATTGCCCCCCTATTCAGACAAACAAAACAGTAATTTTTATGGCAGTTAGCTCCTTACGAGGTGATCCTAGAACTTTATTGCTTTTAATTTTCACTTATTCATTATGAAGCAGTAATTTTATTGTCTGTGGTTTCCAAGTGAGAAAATTAAGGCAGAAGAGTTTGCAAACACAGGGGCCTTTGTGACCTTTCTTTTTCAAACAACCTTGAAGTAGTCAATTAATAACATTTGTCCCTTTTATGTTGAACCTTTTCTTTTTAATATCCTTCCATTCATGCCATGTTACAGGTCCATTATAAAATAAACCTGACCAGGAGTTATTCCATATTAATCATTATCAATCAGTCAATTTCTGGAAAGATCTGCGAATGCCTCCTCTATTAATGTCCACCTTTCCTCTTCCCCCATTGCTCCTTCTACTACACTTGAAAAGGAAGACCAGAAAGGATATTGACTAGTGTTTTGAATTCTGCATTTGAACCAAGTTCTGCCACTGACTAGCTTTATTTTATGGAACAAAACCTCTTTCATGAGCCTCCCTTAGCTCATAACTCCTACCTCACACACCACACAGGACAGTTGGATAAAACATTAGGATGCATATAAACCTCATAGTACAAGAATCAAGAGCGTAGAAATGTCAATTATTACCAAGAATCTGTTGAAATTGTCATTCTGAAATATTTCAGCATTGATAGTTTATTTTTGTGCACCCATGGTGCATACTCAACTGCTTCCCATTTTATATATGACCATTTTCTCTATCTGTATTATATCTCTGTTATGATCTGTGCTCTTTTCTTCCTTTTTCAAGATGTTACTCCCTAGAGTCATATGTTGAGCTAGTGCTCCTGTTTTTACAAATTCATTCTGAGTTATCTGCTTGGCTCCAAGCTTACTTATAGATGATGGTTACCAAATAGATGTCTCTTGTCAGACCCCTTCTTTAACTTCACAATCATGTGTCTTCATTTGGATGACCCAGAGGAACTTTAGCTCATTTGGCCCAAAATAACCACCACTAACTTATACAACACCTTTCTTTAGAATTTTCTATTGTAGTTGGTAACTGCAATTATACACCACTTATCTAGTGTATAACTATTATTTGTAATGACTTGAATTTAAAATACACCCCCTGATAGGGTCATGTGGTTGAATACTTGATCTCCTGTTGGTGGTGCTAGTCATGATGGTTGAGGAATCTTTAGGAGGTGGAGTCTTACTGGAGGACCCGTGTCACTGGGAATGGGTCTTGAGGTTTTATGCTCATACCTAATTCTTGTTTTTTCTTTGCTTCCTATCTAGTTTCCAGCTCCAACATTCCAGGACTTTCCTATCATGATGGACTCTAGCCTCTGGAACCGTAAGCTGAAATAAACCCTTTTCCTTCCATAACTTGCTTTTGTTGAGTATTTGTTTTAGTTCCACAATGAGAACAGAAATATTACAACTAGTATGTCAGATATTTCCATTTGTCTCTCTCAGACACACATACACACACACACACACACACACACACACACACAGTCACATGGTTTGTAGTGTGCTAAATCTTTGGGAATCACCAAAGATGTTTCCATATCCTTATTTCTGGAACTTGTGAATATTACTTTCTTTGTAAAGGGGATTTGGTCAATATGATTTAGGATTGTTTGATGAGAGGATGACTTGGGATTGCAGAGATGAATACTAAATGTCACCAAATCATTCTTTAAAAGAAAGGGATGGTGAGACTTAGGACACACAGTGGGAGTGATGTACACTTAAAGGCAAAGACTGAAGTGACATGTGTCAAGTCAAAGAGCATCAGGATTGCTAGTGAAGTGTCCCAGGAAACTCTGCAGGGAACATGACACCTTGACTTTTAGCTGTCATAGAGGACTTTGAGAGAACAAATTTTGGATGCTTTAAACACCTATATTTTGTGTTAATTTGTTACAGTAGCCACAGGAAACTAAGATAGCACTCTTCTTTTCATGATGGTATTCTGACTCACTTTTTTTCTTTCTTACTACTGGGTGATTATAATGGTTTTTCTCTGCCTATTTTTAGTCTGGCCTTCCTCCAAACTAGACTTTTACAGATGTGAATTAATAACACCGTGTCACTTCTCTGCCTAAAACAGGACGAACTCCAGTACCTTTAACGTTGTATTTACATCGTTTGTTTCAATGTTTTTACCCTTGCTGAAGCCTTAGTTTGTTCTCTTCAGACACACTCCATCGACTCATGCCTCTGATCCTGGTACTGGCCTACTTGCCTTGGGTGCTTTTCCTAAAGCTTTTTGTGCTATTTTCTCTTTTTGTCTTTCTTTCCTCCTTTCTTGTTACTCTTTACTTTGCACACATCTTAATAATTAAACTTTTTGATTAATATTTACTCCTTAGCATGCTGTCAGCATTCTGAAAGCAGAAGCTATAAAATACTAATTTTTGTCACTTTTCCTAATACACTTTATTTAATTTCCAAACTTCTAGGCATTCCAAAAGCCTGAAGGTAAATAGATACTACATAGAATTAGATTACTGAAATACTGCTAAAATAGAGTTATCCTCTAATCTAACTCTAAAATATTTTCATACAAATTAAGATGAGATTAATGTCTTTATATGGTTGTTTTATGGTCATTCAATCCTGATTTTGGATATTATTTGTGCTACTGAAATGACCACAGACTGTCTGTCACTATCAACCCACAAAGATTTTTAAAATTTATTTTTATTATATATGGACATACTTAGTATATAACTAAAACATGTTGGTACCATCCTTTCCCTCATCCCTGCCCCTTTTGCCTTTTTTATTGTTTAGTTTTATGAGTTCTTTATAGATTCTAGATATTAGGCTTCTGCCACTGGTATAGATGGCAAAGATTTTCTCCCTTTCAGTGGGTAATCTATTGTCTCTGCTTACAGTATATTTGTCTGTGCAAAAGCATTTTATCTTCATGAAATCCCATTGGTTGAGTGCTTGTTTAATTTCCTGGTTTTGTTCAGGAAGTCTTTTCCCAGTCTTATATTGTGGAGTGTGCCTCCTATTTTTTTCTTCCATTAGTTTAAGAGTTTCCTGCAGGTCTTATATTAAGGTCTTTAATCTATCTGGACTTGATTTTTCTATATGGAGAAATAAGTGGGTCTAATTCATTTTTCTACATATGGTCATCCAATTTGTCTAACACCATTTGTTGAAGATGCTGTCTTTTCTCCAGTCTACATTATTGGCAACTTTGTCAAAGATCAAGCAGCTGAAGTTACTTGACCTAAGGTCTGGGTCTTCAATTCTGTTCCATTGGTCTATGTTTCTGGTTTTATCCTAGTACCATGCTGCCAAAGGTGTTTTTGTTTGTTTGTTTGTTTGTTTGCTTGTTTTTGTTTTTGATGAGGACATGTTTGGATATCCGAGGCCTGCTGCCATTTCATATGAATTTTGAGATCAGTTTTTTAATCTCTATGAAGAATGATGATGGTGTATTTATTGGTATTGTGTTAAATCTGTATACTGCTTTTGGTAGAATTGCATTTTCACATATGAATTCTACCTATCCAGGAGCATGGGAGGTCTTTCTATCTTCTCAAGTCTTCCTCAATTTCATTCTTGATGTGTTGTATTTTTTTTTGGAAAGAGTGAGAGAGAGAGACAGAGAGAGAGAGAGAGAGAGAGAGAGAGAGAGAGAGAGAATGGGCATTCCAGTAGCCTCTCAGCCACTATGAATGAACTGCAGATGTGTGTGCCCCCTTGTGGGCAAGTGCGGCACTGCACTTTTGCATCACTTTGCATCCAGCTAGATGTGGGACCTGGATAAACGAATGGGTGTTCTGAGGCTTAGCAGGCAGGGGCCTTAATGGTTAAGGCATCTCTCCAGCCCTGTATGTTTTCATCATAGGTCTTTCATATCCTTGGTTAGTGTTATTCGAAGGCATTTAATTTTTTTGTTGCTGTTGAAAATGGGACATTTTCACTGATTTCTTTCTCTGTACATTTGTCCTTTGCATATATAAAAGCTACTGGTTTTGTGTACTGATTTTGTATCTTGCCACTTTACTGAAGGGATTAATCACTTTTAGTACTTTTGAGATGGAGACTTTTGGGTCACTTATGTACAGATCATGTCAACTGCAAAGAGGTCTAACTTGACTTCTTCCTTTCAAATTTGAATCCCTTTTATTTCTTTCTCCTTTCTTATTGCTTGGGCTAGTAATTCTAGTATTATGTTGAAGAGCAATAGTGAGAGTAGACACTCCTGTCTTGTTCCTGAACTCACTGGGAACTTGATTCTTTCCCCATTAAGTATTATTTGTTCTTTAGGTGCTTCTTATATAGCCATCATTGTGTTGAGCTATAAACCATCCATGCCTATTCTTTCAAGTGCTTTGATCATGGAGTGGTGTTGTATTTTGTCAAAGTCCTTCTCTACATCAATTGAGATGATCATGTGTTTCTTATGGTTATGTTTATTTATATGGTATATTATGTTGACTGATTTCTGTATGTTGAACCATCCCTGAATCTCTGGGATGAAGCCTACTTGGTCAAGGTGGGATAATGCTTTTGATGTGTTGTTGAATTCATTTTGCAAGGATTTTTTTCAGGATCTTTGCATCCAAGTTCATCAGGGATATAGGCCTCTAGTTTTCTTGTTGCATCTTTGTCTGGTTTTGGTATTAGGATGATGCTTGCTTCATAAAAGGAGTTTGGGAGGATTCCCTGGTCTCCAGTTGTGTAAAAAAGTTTGAGAGAAATTAGTTTCAGTTTGTTAATGAAGATTTGACAGAATTAGGGTGAGAAGCCATCCAGTCCTGGACTTTTCTTTTTGGGGAGGTTTGTGATTACCTTTTCAATCTCCATGGACATGATAGGTGTTTTTTTTAGGAGATTAATCTGCTCTGAGTTTAGTTTTGATATGTGGTATATGTCTTGGAATTCATCCATTTCTTCCAGATTATTCAGTTTTGTAGAGAAAAGGTTTCAGAAGTATGTCCTGATGATTCTTCCAATTTCATTGATGTCTGTTGTGATCTCTCCTTTTTCATTTCTGATTTTGTTAATTTGAGACTTTTTTTTTTTTTTTTTTTGCATGATCAAATTGGCCAAAGTTTTGTCAATCTTGTTTATTTTTTCAAATAACCAGCTCTTCATTTTATCAAGATTCAAAATTGTTTTCTTACTTTCAAATTCATTAATTTTGGCTCTAATCATGATTATTTCTTTCCATATGGAGTTCTTTGGGTTTGTTTCTCCTTGTTTTTCCAGTGCCTTCAGGTGGGCAGTTAGGTTATTAATTTGGGATCAATTTGCCTTTGTAATGAAGGCATTTCATGCTATGATTTTTCCCCTTAGTACTGCCTTCATTGTGTCCCATAAGTTTTGGTAGGTTGTGTTTTCATTATGATTCAATTCTAGGAATTTTACAATTTCTTTTTTGATTTCATCCAAGACTCATTCATTGTCTAAAAGTGTGTTCCTTAGTCTCTAGGAGCTGGTGGATTTCTTGATGCATTTCTTGTTGATAATTTCTAGCTTTAAATCTAGAAACTGGAGCTTGTATTCTGACTTTCTCTGAAAACAGCTCTAACTCCACCACTTAAAATTCCCAATGATCCATTTCCTTTCTGATACTTTCTGGTTAATCTATGACTCATCAGTTCCCAAACAAAATCTTAAAATCCCATTCTTTAGAGAATAAGGGAGACCCACTAACCAAGTGCTCATGCTAGAGAGTCTCTTCACTGAGAACAGTATTAATAAGAAGTACTCATGGGATTAGAGTTAGAAAGTAAGTGTGATAATTAGAAAAGTACCTCCAATAAATATTTTATCTGATCTTAGAGGAACAGGATATTTTATTTTTTCTAGAGTTTAACAACAGAATAACCTTAGAAAACCAGATAATTGTGCCATAAACTCTTCCCAGGGGAGACCAGAGATATCCATCTCTAGGTCAGTTTCTCTGCAGATATCAAGATGTGCCCAGCTGGATTTTGACTCACTATTCACCATATCTATGTGAGAGAGCCCTGGGAGGCTTTGGGATTCTGAGGCTTTGGAAAATGAACAATTTCCTGAACTTTGTCATTACAATTTGAAGGTGATATATCAAACTTTATAGTTTTGTTGTTTACTTTATGCAGTACTTACTCCACATGAATCTCAAGATTCAACATTGTATAATGTGAAGGACTGTGGAAGCATGTGCAATTCAACATTAGGTGACCAAGCCTTATTAATAACCTTACACTACAAATTCACTATGTGGTACACTAATTTCATTGATGATATATAAATGACCACAAAGTTGTCATCCTTTCCTAAACTGTACCTCCATATGTTTCATTTGATAATACTATTTCTACTTTGTACAGCAGCATGAATTTAAGTCAAGTTATTCTTCTCAGTGGTCTCAAGTAATGGAAAATTATCTTCTGGCCATTTATAGAGGTACTTCCAAAGCTCCAACAATATATCCCAAAAATAAGCCAACATTGGACACTTACTGACATAGGCTCTAAATGTTCATTTCATTTGGCTACTCTAGAAGAAGACCTGGAGCCTGGATTCAAGTTTAAGTTGTGTGCTGGGTATATAATCTTATTTGGGATGTGAGAAAGTTTAAAGGAGATGAGATTTCATTTTTTATGTTTATTTAATATTTTACTTACTTTTTATTTAGGAGAGCATTCGAGAGAAAGATGGAGGGGGAGAAGGATAGAGAGAGAGAGAATGGGCATACCAAGGTCTGTAGTCACTACAAACTCCAGACTAATATGCCACCTTGTACATCTATTTTTTTTTTACATGGGTATGGAGGAATTGAACTCAAGTCCTTTGGCTCTGTAGGCAAGTGCTTTAATCACTAAGCCATCTCTCCAGCCCAACAATGAGGTATTCAAACAAGGTACTACATACCTGAAGCTAAATCTTTCTGCGGAGCTGTGAGAACTTTGTGGAACTATCCATGAAGATAAAGATTTTGGGTCTTTATCCACCAATTCAAGCCAATCATTGAAAGTAGGTTACATGTGGAAAATATTACTTTCTCAGATTTTCCAACCTACTACTACATTGTACAAGTAGTATCTGCCAGCCAGAAAAAAGGTAAAGCAAAGAATAGAAATGTTAATGGCTGGAAGTCAGAAAACTTCCACAAGGAAAGCAAATGCTCAGAAGTTATGATGAGGCATTAAACAGTGTCTGCTATTCCCACTTAATATTAGTCTAAAATAGCCTCAGGCTAGTTTGTAGAAAACACTGTCTTCTTTGCTCACCAGATGAAATACATGAAAACAGAGGAGGAAATAAATTACACATAGTGGACCATACCCCATAAGCCTACTCTAACACCAAGTTACCAGAATGAGATGAAAATTATGTCTGTCGGACAAATCTTGCTTGTTTATGTTTAGCCTATGAGCCAAGTAATAAAATAAAATCAAAGGAGAAAAAAAGATTCCTGTCACATGATAATCAAAATTCAATGTATAAAAACTAATTAGCACTTAAAGCATTCTTTCATATTTCTGTTGGCCATAATTATATTCATACTACAAAGCAGACTTGAGTAATATGGCATACAAATCCCCAAATTTTTGTTATCTCTTTCTGTGTGAACCCTTCAACTACAATCTTGGGCAAGTACCTTCAGAATTAAGGAAATAAGAAGACAAAGTCTTAAAGAGGTATTGGGATGAATGTTAAGATACTTAAGAATCAAATATGCCATGTAGAATATTTTAATATTTCAAAGTAGCACAAAACTAAAGTAAAAATTACTACCATGTTATTATATACATAGCAATTTCATCTTTAGATCTAAACCTTTTGATTTCTTCTCAAATGTAAAGCTGAAGCCAATGACTATACAGTGATTTTAATGCTCCTATCTACCTGTCCAGCCACACTAGTGGTCCCTGATTTCCTTGGATTTATCTCCCACTCCCTTTATCTGGATGCAACTTGTTTTTTTTTTGTTTGTTTGTTTGTTTGTTTGTTTGTTTGTTTTTTAATTTCCCAGCCTCTTTAACATCTTGAAATTCTATGCTTGTTGTTCTCTCCCTGACAAACTCCTCCCTGTGCTTTTTGGATGGCTAATCAATTCTTATGTTTCAGATTTCAGCTTAAATAAACTAACTAAAGCATGAAAAGGGGCTTTATTTAATCATCCTATTTGTTTTCTTTTGAGCACATCTATCTGTCTAAAGTTACATAAATATTTCTTAGATTATTTCCATGATGTCTGTTTTTTCCACATTCATAAAATGGTTTCTGAATTTCAAGAGGGCAGAGGCTTTGTCTCTTTTGTTAATTGGTATATGCACATCTCCTTAATAAGCTACAAATATTAGCTATAATACATAACCATCAAAGTAAAGAAAACATCGTGGCATTTTTTAAGAATTCAGAGAGAACAACAGACTCAGATAGCATTTTAAAAATTGTCAGAGATGGTGTGGATATGAGTTAGGCTGTTTAATTAGTATGTAATAACTCTAGGTAAATTCTTTGCATCCTTAATAAGGAATAGTAACACCTACCTACATTAAAAATTATAAGCACTAATGAGACATGGTTGTTTTTAAATCCATGGGAACATAGTGGTTTCACAAAAGAGTCTATTAGTCACTTTACTCATGGCTATGATGAAATACCTGACAAGAAGCAGTTCAAGGAAAGGCATCAATTTCATTTTATAATGATAGAGTCCATCATGGCAGGTAAGGGATGGAAACAAGAGCAGGAAGCTACCTGGTCATGTTACATACCCAGTCAAGGAGTGGTATGAGTGACAGGAACTACCTATAAAACATCAAGACCTGCCCACAGTGTCCCACTTCCCCATGAAAGGACGCACCTCCTAAAACTTTCGTTACCTTCTTAAATAGCTGTGTGTGCAAACACATGAGACTATGGGGGACATTTTATATTCAAACTACAACTGATAGAAATTTTTGCTGCAATTCTCATTTCATTACGCTGAACTTGGAGCATTCTTGGATATAATTCTGTCTTACATCGCAAAGTCACAGAGATGCAGAGATCTAGGAAAAGGACACTCAGTGGCTACTTCATAGTCCACATAGAGATCCAGGAATTGACCTCTGATCAACAGGCTTCAAGTTCTATACCCATTTTATATTTTAACCCTTGACTTCCATTGTAGATACTTTGGAGAGAATGAGAAGTCAAATATGACGTGTAAAATTCCTTTGCTAACCAAATGATGTTTGTGAGAAATACTGTTGCAGCAAACTCAGATAAGAAGGCCTTCATTTTCCTGGAAACTTGCAGCCCACGTGAAGTCTAATCATATTCTGATTTCCCTAGTATTCTTGTTTATACTCATCACAAACCATTCTGTACCCTGGGACCTTAGTGCTCACTCTAAATAAAGTGGAATGATTACTAAGGCATCTATCCTCTACTCACTCCCTCAGAGTATTTCCTGAGGGTGAATCTTCTGTCTCTAGAGCAAACTAAGTTCTTGCAGAGAAAATCACTCCACAAAATAAGAATTACTCGGCACGAAATAATAATTGGCTTAGAGATTTGAGATTTGATTGTACTTCTGTGTGGCCAAGAATAAGCCCAAGAAGTGAAGGAGGAAATAGGATGGAGTGGCATGGTGTGCTCAAAGAACTGGATTGGGAATTTGGAGGACTGAGTTTAATATAGACCATACTAAAACTCTGTACATAATTTTGACAGGTTTCTGAAATGATTCTGGAGATCAGTCTATAGTAATAGATGGTCGAAATGGTACATGTCTCCTTTCTGTAATCTAACTTGATATACTAATTGGATATGAAAGAGGGGGGATTGGGGAAAGCAGGCAAGTATAAAAGAGCATACATGGAAAACAGTGAAGAGAGAAGTGGGTGAAAAACCAATTAAGAGGAGGATGGAGTTGAAACTGAGACAGAGTCTAGGGAAAGGCTAGATGGATTTTGTTGATCACCCTCAGAGATTTTACATAGTGGAAGCTTAGCAATGAGACAGCTACAAAGATTGGCTTATATGCTTGAAGAGCCTCCATGAGAAATTGTGTTAATGAAATTTGCACACAGTTTGCCCCTTCCCCTGCCTTCTGCTGCCCGGTGCATTATCTTCCAGATTGGAGTGCTTCTGATTTTATTTTATTTTGTTTCCACAGAGAGACAAGGGCACTGAGACCATCTGTTTTGCTGTTCCCTTCCGGATTACACCCCACCTTGGGGCTTGCCGTGGCAGGGAGGGAGCCATGTCCTCTCAATTTTTCTTCTAGTGGAAAAAAATAAAACACTCTTGCAAATCTGGAGTCCCACATGTACTACCCTCTTGTCTCTAGCCAATAACACCTCCTCCACCCTAACACCAAGCACACAGCTGGCAACAGTGCTGTTTCCATGGTGATGATGAATGGCAACAGGCAGTAATCAAGAAGGGTCGCTGGAGTCATAAGTCATTACAGATTGCATTTAAAGGGACATAGACACATTTAAAATGATGAATTACTTTTTCATTGCCTCCCCCTGCCACAGTCTTCCAGAAAGAAAAAAAAAAAAAAGAGCTGGATATTTGTTTTGTATATTTACTTTTCTGTATTTCTTTCTATTTGTACACAGAATTGGGTTGGTCAGTCGCTCCATTCCACCAGGACATCCTAAGCACAGTTTGTAGATATCCACTCATGATGATTTAAGACACTGAGAACAGAAATCCTTCCCCTATCCCTGGAATCCCAACAGGACACGTCATTGGAAATCACATGATATTAGGAATTTGGCATCACTGGCATGGTTGCTCCAGAGCCTCCCATGGAATATGTGTTAAGAACACAGGAACTTGAGTGTCTGTCATGCCTCCAAATGTTGAATCCATGCATTTATCTTTTAAATAAAGATATATTACTTAGTTTGGTGAGTGGTTGTGAGGCTCTAATAAGATTATAAATTCAGAAACAGTGTATAAGCCATATAGTATTTCATTAATATAAAATGCTTTTTAAACTTATTTTTTAAAATTTTTTATTGACTTCTATACTTACACACAATAAACCAAGATACTTCCCTCCCCTCTCCTATTCCCCTCCAGAACTCCACTCTCCATCATATTCCCTCCCTCTCTCCATTAGTCTCTCTTTTAATTTAATGTCATCATCCTTTTCTCCTATTTTGAGGGTCTTGTGAAGGTATTGCTAGGCACTGCAAGGTCATGGATATCGAGTCCAATTTCTGTCTGGACAGTCATATCCTTCCTTTGGCTCTTACATTCTTTCTGCCCCCTCTTCCACAATGGACTCTGAGCCAGCCTTGGAGGGTATAATAGAGATGTTTCAGTGCTGGACACTCCTGTGTTCCTTCTTCTCAGCACTATGTTGCCTTTTGGGTCATCCCAGTGGTCATTGCCCTCTGAAAAGAGAATCTTCTCTAACCAGAAGTGAGAGTATCATTAATATATGAACATTAAGTGTAGTGCTTTCAGGGCAGTTTGGTGGGAATAATATATACATTTAGCCAGACAAGAGCAGGCTTTATGCCCCTTAGGCTCATGACTTCCCCTGCCATAGACTTTTGATTAGTTTTTTTCAGTACCAGGCATGTATTCCCTCCCATAGAGAGGGCCTTCAGTCCAATTAGGGAGCAGTTGGTTTCCCCAAGAGCTGATATGCCACTATTGTACCCGTTTGGTCAAACTTGGTCTGTCTGGCCAAACTTAAGGTTTACAGTGTCCACTGTTTTCACCACTGATGATTTCTGTCTCCCATATGGCTGCATGCAGTGCAGCTTTTTCCAGCTTTCAGTTGGCTGGTCTACAGGGAGAAGGTTTTCTGCTCAGCACCAGCTTGCTTTCTCAGTGACCTTGCCACTCAGGCAAGTGAGGTCTTCAGCAATAGGGTCTTACCACTTGTTTCTCAAGGGAAACCAAGGGCCCAATAGCCTGTAATGTTTTGGAGGCTATAGGAATCTCCCTGGCCAGCAACTCACTGGAAGGTATCCCATCCCAAGCAGTGAAAAATTTTCTAGTAACAATCTATAGCATCTAGATGTGCCATTATTCAAAAAAGTAGGTTTACATAATCTTACGTTAGTATGAGTGCTGAGTAGATGTCTCAGTGGATAAAACACTGATCATGCAAGCATGGATGAGTACCTGAGATCAGATCTTGAGAACTCGGACAGCATGGGGAGCATCTGTAATCCCAGCACACCTACAGCAAGAAGAGAGACACAGACAGGAGAATTTCTTGGAAGCTTGCAGGCCAACTAGCCTGAACAATGCAGCAGTGGACAACAAGAAGAATGAGGGATCCTGCCTCAAACATGTTGTAAAGTGAAGATCAACACCCAAAGTTTTCCTCTGACTTCCATACACACCAAACAAAACATTAACAAACAAACAAACAAACAACAACAACAAAATTAGATATGATGATAATTGTCATCTGGAGCCAAAGGGAAACAAAAGTATAATGTAGATAAGGTTGGGTATAGTGTATTTTACAATGTGACTTTGAAGAAATTACTTGTCTTTTCCAAGTGAGTTATTTCCTAATCTGTATAATGAGGATGGCACCTCCTGGTCTGCTTGAAGTCTATTTTCTGGTGAACATTAAATAAAGTAAGCCACATACATGCACTGACATATGCACTGCTCAGGATTACCTAAGTGAAAGCTGAGACTACTGGAAAGCAGCCTATCAAACTCAGACTGGGATGGGGTAGGGAAATGGCATTGTGCTCTAAAAGTGCTTGCTGTGCACTTTTATATGAGATTTCAGGTCTCCAGAACACATGTGTTACACTTACATTCTTGGTGCTGGCACAAACCACCTGACCAAAAGCAGCATATGGGAGGAAAAGGTTTATTTTGGCTCATAGACTTGGAGGGAAACTCCATGACGGCAGGGGAAAAGGTGGCATGAGAAGAGCCAGGATACCACCTCCTGGCCAATACCATGTGGACAACAGCAGCAGGACAGCTGGCTATTAACACCTACAAGTCTGCAGCCAACTACATATTGTCTCTGGGATGATCCAGTTTCCAAATTTCCACCAGCTGAGGAACCATCATTCAGAATGTGTGAGTTTATGGAGGACACATAGTTCAGACCACCATACCATGTGAAGCTACATGCAAGCAACAGCATACAGTCCTGTAATCTCAAACTTGCCTAGGGCATTAGGAGGTAGTCAGGACAATCCTGAAGCTCATAGGTCAAATAGCCTGTCATTTGCAGCAGCAAAAGCAAGAGAGAGGCTGGAGAGATGACTTAGAGCTTAAGGTGCTTGCCTGTGAATCCTAAGGTCCCAGGTTTGATATCCCCAGTTCCCATGGAAGCCAGAGGCACAAGGTGTTGCATGCATCTGGAATTAGTATGCAGTGGCTAGAAACCATGCTGAGGCCATTCTTATTTTTTTTCTCTCTCTCCCTTTCAAAATATAAAGAAAATAATTTCTTTAAAAAGCAAGAGATGGCTGGAGAGA
Organism: Orientallactaga sibirica; assembly: GCA_036365145.1. Taxonomy (NCBI): domain Eukaryota; kingdom Metazoa; phylum Chordata; class Mammalia; order Rodentia; family Dipodidae; genus Orientallactaga; species Orientallactaga sibirica. The sequence goes on from JAEOAD010000034.1 coordinate 18,100,619, forward strand.
TGGCTTAGTGGTTAAGGTACAAGCCTAAGAAAGCCAGCTCAATTCTCCAGGTCCTATGTTTAGCCAGAGGAAAAATGATGCAAGCACACAATACTTCCTTGCCCACAAGGAGGCACACATGTCTGGAGTTCATTCAAGCTGCTGAAATGGCCCTGGCATGCCCTCTCTCTCTCTCTCTCTCTCTCTCTCTCTCTCTCCCTCCCTCTCCCTCTCCCTCTCTCTCTCTGTCTTTCAAAATAGAAAGAAAATAATTTATTTAAAATTCAAAAGAGAGCCCACCTTACACAAGGACAAGTTGGACAGTAAGGATCTACAACACTGTGATGCTGTTGTCTGACCTACACGTACACACACACACACACACACACACACACACACACACACACACAAGATTGAGTTAGCAATCACATTCCACCTTTTTTCTCTGTATTTTCCTTCTTCAAACCTTCCATTTCAGACTTAAAGTACTGTATTATTAAAGTCCAATCTTCCAAGAGGTTGAAAATAAATTCCTCATTTCATTCCATAATTTACACTTGCATCTTTTCTGTATCTCTGTCTGAAAAACTGATTCTTCTCTGATGTTCTTATTGACAGCCTGAGATGAAATAAACATGTTAATATGAAGCACATTCATTTGATCTGGGGAACATGGGGATTGGTGCTGAAATGGTTTTACACAACAGGTATTTCTCATGGAAAAATACACAGTTATTTTTGAGATCTCTTTGTGAACAAAGATTTAAACTAAATTGCAACCCATTAAAATTTCTGCCTGACTGTTGGTCTCAGTTTTGTTAATTAGGTAACAGCCAAGGCAGGGTGCAATTTAGATGCATGATGATACATCTTCTATATTAGAAGATATTAATAATAATACTAATGATTAATTATACATGTCACCTCACAGAAGTATGAATTCAAGTACAAATCAGCTATGGCAACCTGAGACATTCAACTTTGCTGATTTTCATATTGGGAAGGCAGTCATGTGTATCTTCATTGCATAAATCTTATCACTAAATTTCCCCTTCAAATAACCTCACATTTGGTGACTGATTGTAAAAAAGTAAATATATATATGTAAATTATATGAACTTTCTACCACTTTGTGTTTGAAACTTTCGAGACATATATTTTATCTTAAAATAGCACTACTAAAGGTTTTAACCACATGATTTCTTAAGTCACTATAGAAACATAATTTAAATTCTTTCATTTCATCAAGTACTTCAGGTCAAAGGTGATATATTAATTTAAACCACTACCATAATTGCTAATATTGTCATCAGTATTACTGTTGAATTTCTGAATCTTGAATTAATTTGATCTTATATTTTGATATAATATAAATTTATCATTCTAGAAATGGTCTTAACATGTTTTTTCACTTACTATTTTTTTATTTACCTATTGAAAAGCTCTGTTCCTGCCTCTGGGAGGGATGATTAACTTGGTTGCAATATGCACTCAGCAGTACAGTGGAGATGCCCTAGAAATGATACACTCTTCCTCTTCTTTCCCATCTCCCCAGATTGAGTGTCAAACCTGATTGTCTCACATCTCAACTACCCATCTCCACCTGAAGGTTATGTGATACCCAGCTGTCCAGTGCCTTCCAATTTCTTTATAATACATTCTCATTTCCTACATCTAATGCAAATTATATAAAAGGATATAATCAATCCTGAGCCTTTTGTCTTTCTTACATTCATCTTGTTTTCTCCCATCCTCTCTACTATTCACTATAATTTGCAGTTTACCGCTGATCTAAAAGGGAGGCTTGAGCCAAAATGTGGATAATACTCACTTTGAATAAAAACAAGAACCTGTTTAGTAGATTGCATGGAGCAATCCAATATTGGTAATATAAACATTTCAAAATAAAACCTTGTTTGAAACAAATGAATTAAATTTGAAGAAGATTAGAGGAGATCAGTGAGGAAGACATACAACAGTCTGGAGTAGAGCTAATTAGTCTATAACTAGAACAAGAACAGTGAAAATTTGGGACATGGGGAAAGAAATGAATGCTTGGTGTGACCTCAGGCTTTCTCGTTGGTTAGGGGTCATTGTGATAGTGGAATCAAGCTTGCATTTGCAATCACCCAGCCTTGTTGTAGTTACCAGGTAAGTAGTATGTCATTAACAAGATGGCAGACACACAGATCACTGGGAATATCCTGTTTCCCATTATGTCTGTGTACATATCTAATATCTGGAGTCAAGGAATACTGCTGGTTTGGTATTTCATAGAATTCCTCAATATATGCTAGAAACTATATATATATATGATGCATGCTTCCTATAGTTCAGAAAACAACCTTAAAGATATGGATATGTTATCCCCATTTTTGAGTTAAGAAAACTTAAGAGCCAAGAAGTTTAGAGACTAGTCCAGAGTGAAACAGGAGATGAGAAACAGAACCAGGTCTCAAATATCCATGTGTGTGGCTCAAAAGGCAATGTTTTAAACTTTGTCCAACCTTGGGCTTTAAATTACCAGCTTTCTCTGGCTCTTTGAGCACTATCACTCCAGGCAGATAATCTCCCTGCTTTGGAATTGCAAAGGTCAGCAAGGACAGAGAAGGGTTTCTGAAATCCTTGCCCCCCTCCCCATTTTCCTCTCCTTACCTTCCTCTTCACCCCCCCCCCAAACCAATCCTTCTAAAAATCCTTCTAAATTAAGAATTTCTGTCTCTTGTACAAAGGGATACTTTAGATTTCTCAGAAGCACAGGGCAACAGCTTAGCAACTGCCCACAGGCATCTGTGAAATTGGACTGTTCTTACAAGGCCAGAATGTTTGGGCTGAATGTCAATGAATCTAAAACATGATCGAATAATGTACCTTTCACCACCACATGTGAGTTAAATGATTAGAAGCAAAAATTGCTTGAAGCAAAGCTGTGATATTTGATCAAAGCCAGAATGTTAGAAAAATGGCTGCAGTTGGTTTTTCCAACAATAATATCTGGTTTGTTTCCTATGTTCCCAGCTGAATTCTCAGCTCTCCTTGAGCTATTTAGCTTCCTTCTAGGGAACAAAAGATTACATAATCACTGAGCTGTTTGCCACACCTACATTTCATCCAGAACTGTTGGTAAACACAGCAGGTCTGTACTAGGAATGATCCCCTAGCAGGAGGAGGAGGCTCAGCCGTGCCAGCCATTCCCAAATGATATGCCTGGAGATCTCTCTATACTCCAAGCATAATGCTCACTCAGTAGTGGAATATAAGCCTATGATGGGGTAGTTAAGGTTTTCAGTTAGATGAGGACAAGGCTTTCTATTGTCAATAATAGAAATTATTGTAGTGACAGAGATAATGATAATAATGGTGAAAGATGGGCATATAATAGAAGGCCCCACAGCCAGAGAATTATGTGCACATCAGTCTCTTCCATACTCCATTTTAAGATTATGTTAGGACATGGCTTAGAAAAAAAGTTTGACCAATTTTTTGATAAGGGGCTATATGTTGACTAGCAGAGTGAGTCCATGTTTTCAGCCAGGTTCAGAATACATTAATAAGGGCCTCCTGGTCCCCACTACACCCATGTTTTCTGTTCTATAGAAGAATTTGAGAATTGAATCAGACCTTAATGAGACTGATTGAATGGAACCACCATTTCTGTACTAATTATCTTTGGGCAAGTTGCTTAAGTCCGTAAGCTTCGGTTTACTCATGGTTAAACTATGGTTAGTGGAATTTACTGTCTAGAGTAGCTATTGCCAGAAAATGAGATAATAATATAATATATTTGTTTCTAAATCTGAAGAGTTATGTTTGTCATTTTCCTTTTCTGAACCTTAGTTCTGCATCCATAAAAGGGGGATGACTCTCTAAAAGTGAAAAGAACTGTCATTTTTAAGTTTATGTTACATGTTAGATACCACATTAAATCTTGCTCCATACTACATGTAACTGTGAATGCATGTGAAACGTGACTGGTCACAAAATTACTTTTTGGAAAGGCTAATGTCTAGACCAGGTATGGGAGTGCGTGCCTATATTCCAAGATCTCAGGAAGTAGAGGCAATATAACCCTGAGTTTGAAACTGTCTAGCCTGAGCTATGTGGTGAAACTCTACCTCAATCTCCCCTTTCAGGGAAAGAGGGAAAGAAAGAGAGAGAGGAGATAGTAATATATTACAGTTGGAATTGGACCTTGTGATTTTCTAATTCTAATATGAATTTGTCATATCAAACAAACTTTAGAAGCTTATTTGTTTAGACTCAATGAAATATTAGCTATATTATGTGTGGCACAAAATTGTGTTTTTTACTTATCTCTACTTAAAAAAAGTTTTCTCATTTTGTCACATCACAAAGTTCTTGCAGAAAAGAGGATAACCTAAGTGTGCAGATTCTGAAATGCTCAGAACCAATGGATATTGTGATATACTCTAATGGAGCAGTGAATACCCCTCCAGGAACCTCCTTTCTTCAGAACACCACTGCCCCGAGTTCCAAAGTTCAGGTAAGTGTCACCTGCTTGGGGTATTTATACAAGTGAAATTTCACAGTATATAGCCTTTGTTATACTTGACTTCTGGCTCAAAACTATGTTTGCCAAGATAATCTATGCTGTCAAGTGCAGCTCTAGTCTCTTCACTTACCATTGCCCAGTAATCCATTATAAATTAACATCTTTCTTTCTTTCTTTCTTTCTTTCTTTCTTTCTTTCTTTCTTTCTTTCTTCTAGATGTCATTTCTTTTCCCATTCTTAGGAGGAAAGAAGTTGCAAATATTCAATTTCAACAATCTGTTTATGCCAAATAGGTTTCCAAAGTGGCTGTATTGAGTGTTAACTCCCATCATCTGTGTTCAAGTGTTCCTGTGGCACCACACTTTTGTCAATATTTGGTAACATCAGTCTCTGTCAATATTTGGTAACATCAGTCTTTTATAGATTAGCTATTCTGATGTGTGTGGTGGTATTGCATATTTTATTTCCATTTCCTCAATGAATAATGACATCAAACATCTTTTCATATGTTCATGGGCCATTTTTAAATTCTCTTGTAAACTATCTCTCATCTATTTCTTGTTGATACCCAAATGTTTTAAACTTCCATACAGATGATGTTAATTATTCTACATTTGTCAATTCACTAAAATTACTTTGCAGACTCTACATAAATAGCAGTATGATTTTTGTCACTTAAAGTCATGTACAAAGCAGATAATAATTTGAGTAATGTGATATAGACATTTCCAGTGAATGTCAAACAACACAAACCTAGTGTTGCATTCTCAGCCTATAGATAAGTGTCATATATATATATATATCATTCATGTTGGTGTCTTCCATAGCTTCCTCCCTGTCCTTCCCCCTCTGAAGGGACCCTCCTCATTGGGGAATGTGGGTTGTGCATTGTGGGGGTAGCCAACACTTATGGGGAAGAGGTAATGTCTCTGTGCATAATGACCCAACTTGTGGCTCTAACATTCTTCTGCAATTTCCCTGAGCCATGTTGGGTTCATTTTAGTTCTTTTAGTTCTACTTCAGTGATGAGGTCTTGGGATCCTCTGTGTCTCTGGACATCTGGTTTAGTAGGAGATGAGTGTTCTCTGTGTCGATCTCCTTCAGCCTTGTGCTGGTGTCAGGTTCACCAAGAAAGCTGTACTCTTGCTCATTTCCCCCTTTACTCTATGGTTTCAGCTGGGGCCTTGGTGAGGTGCAATAGGCTGGTCCTCCCCTTGGGAGTGTCCTTTTTACAATAAATTTAGTAACATGCATTCTACATTTTTCTTTATGGTGGTGAGCTCAAATTTGAATGTTCTGCAAGCATAGTGCTGAATTCCAATCTACTGTCCATAAGTGTAATCTTTGGTGTGCTCTGAAGAGAAAGAATGAGAACCAGGCAAGTTTTGTTTACATCTGAATTATAATGCTGCTGGACATGGGTTTAATGTTAATGTAATGTTCATGTATATTAAACAAGATGACTTTGAGCAGAAGCACATGTGAAAAACAAGGTCATAAATTAATTATTAAATGAAGATATTGTGACCAGAGGCTTATAGTAACTGATCTTTGTACTTCTCTTAGGAAAACTGGTTAAATATTTGTTACTTCTGCATTTATAAGTGCTTATAGAGAATACTACTGTGAATAACAGGGGTTTATTGGATTTGGCACATATTTCCTCACAGTAATCTATGAGCTCTCAGCAGGAGTATTGTGTCTCCTTTGGGCAGATGAGAACAATGAGGAACAAAGAGCTTTTCCAATGCTGTCTAACCAGTAAATTCAAAGTAAATTTCAGGGGCCTGGATTCTTTGCAATATTAGACTTTATGGTTGGGTGTGTGTGTGTGTGTGTGTGTGTGTGTGTGTGTGTGTGTGTTCTTATGTATTCTAGTCTTCTCTGACTACATACAGGAACCAATTTATCAGTTTTGCATCTTGAAAGAAAGAATCTCTTGGATCTTTTTCTGAACAGGAATGGATAATGACTCTAGTGACTAGTAGTTGTTTACATGAAGAGCAGCTAAAGAAGGTAGTGCTGGATTCTGAGGTGGGCTCTGGTACACACTGTACCATGTGTAACTCACCAGCTATCAATAACTCAAGAACACCATTTCCTCAAGTATACGACCAATGAGATAGTCCCTATCCAGTCTTCCTCACAAGATGCTCTAGTTTCTCATATTCAGTGAGAATGAGCCAGCTCAGTACTATGTGAAGATACAAAAGAAAATAAACACAACTGCTTTTCTTAGAGAACAATCAGCTTACTAAAGAAGACTGAGTAAGTATGTGTATATGTTACTATCATAAACAATGAGTGCCAAACACTGAATAAATTATAAAAAGTTATGTGTGGAAAGAGAAGAAAATATTACTTCCATCAAATAAGTATCTTGTTCAACCTCTGAAGAAGAGAAGGTGAATTGTGATGTGGATTTAGGAGTAGCATCAATCACAATGATGCAGGGCAGTACTTGAGTGCTTATTGCAGACTTGACCCTTTGCATGTGCCATATCATGTCCACCTACAAGAATAAATTACATAAACTGCAAACAATGGAATATTTCATAGCAGGGCTTCTCAACTTTTTCATGATTAATAATTGGGGCCTGATAATTCTTTGTTTTGGGGATACTATCCTATGCATTGTGGAGTACTTTATGTCATTCTTGGCCTCTACCCACTAGTTGCCAGTAGTGGCCACTTCCAAGTTATAACAACTAACGTTGTATCCAAACAGTACCAAATAGCTACAGAGAGTCAGACTTTGCCATAGCTAAGGACTGACAAGACATAATAAATCACATGGTGTGCTACAAAAGGCTATGGCTGTATAAGCTGGACAAATTGAGTGTTAAAATGCTCAGATAACTTGTCAGTTCTGGGATATCTGACCCTCTATAAAACGGAATTAATGCTAAAAATGATTATGGTAAGTGAATAAACTAGATGTGTAAGGTACTGTAAGTCTTTCCCTGCCAAGACTCAGGGAAAATTGTGGAAGGGAAGATGTAAAGATTTTAAGAGCCACAGAATGGGAAAAAGTATCCTGAGGCATTGACCCACTCCTACAGAGATTGACTGAAACATTCATAGCCCTAGAGCACGTGTCAATAATCCTACTGAGTAGGGTTCTAAGTGGAATGGGGATCAGGAAGTAGGGATTATAATAGTATAACCCAATGGAAATATTACCTATCTGTGATATGCAATACTTTCACACAATAAAGACTGCAATAAAAAATTCCAGCAAAATGAGTTATAAGGTACTTTCTTTGGCAGAGACTACGTGGAGACTTAGTGGGCATTGCTTCTATTTAACCTTACAATAACCCACAAGTTAAGAGCTATTTTTAATCTGTATTTTCTTAAACATCAAACTGAGAACAGAGGAGTAAAATTTTGCTCAGGGCCTATACTCTCAAGGATGGAGACATGTGTGTCTGCCTGGATTGCTATATCCAATAACCATAATTAAATTGATCAAGGCAAGACTGACAAGAGGAGAGGGGTATGGATATAAATCAACTCAGGAGGGTAAGGCATTACAGGCTGGTGGCCAACAGCTATTATGAGGTTAAATGGGATACTCTGGTATGAACAAGGAGGAAAGCCTTTTATATTTCCATTAAAGTCAAGATCTCTAATGAGGTGGAGAAAGAAGAATTAAAATGAAGAGTTAAGTCAAAGATATCTTTCAGCATAGTCATTTGTAAAATAATTAAAACCATGAATAGAGGTATACTGAGTCACACGATATATTTAAATATCAGATTCTATACAACCTAGGGGGAGAGCTGTTATGACATTTTATTTATTCTAAGATATTATGCAAGAAGCAGATTGAAGAAAAGAAGCCATTTGACCTGGGCTAGTAGACCATGCCTGTAATCTCAGAACTTGTGATGCGGAAGCTGAAAGAGGATTGATATGAATTTGAGACCAGCCTGAGTTCCAGAGCTTCAGGGTGAGATTCTATCTCAGAAACAAAGAGAGAGAAAGAGAACGAGCTGATCTTAAGTGATCAAATCATTAAAAGCAGGTAATAAAGAGACAATAGGGAAGTTTAGTTTTATTTCAGCAAGACCAAGAAGACCAGGAGTTCTGAGACCTAGACATAACTCAGCTGACCACAAGCACTGTGGCCATGCTCACCATAGGTGATTAGATCTGTTTCTCCTCTGACAGACCTGGAATTGACGTTTCTCCCTACATTGTGAGCTCAGAGAAAGTCTGTCAGCTATCTCCAGAAGAACACTACTAACCTTCTAAAGAGAAATGCAGCCAGACTGCATTTGTTCCCTGCTTCAACCTGGGCCTTCTTGCCCCCTCCCATACTCCCACTCTTCAAGAACTGTTACAAGCCACAGAGAGTAACTGCACACAGTGTAGGCGAGATTTTTTTCACCATCTATGTCTGCCACCATGGAATTATGTAATTCTCTCACACAGGCTTACTGATCTCAGGAGTCCATAGATACTTAACAGAAAGGGCCAGAAAGGCATAGAGATTCCCTTCCCAGGTAAGGAAACCCAGACCCAGGAGAAGATGAAAACACCAAAAATGGACAGTTGGGACATGGTTCAGATCCTCATATCTCTCACTCTGGTCTTATTAGTCATTTTTGTTGTTGTTATTTTGAGGTAGGGTTTCACTCTAAGCCAGGCTGACCTGGAATTCACTATGTAGTATCAGGGTGACCTTGAACTCACAGCGATCCTCCTACCTCTGCCTTCCAGGTGCTGGGATTAAAGGTGTGGACCACCACGCCCGGCTTATTAGTCTTTTTTTTTTTTTTTTAAATAATGAAACTTGAATGTTTTATTGGGACTAACTTCTAATGGATAGCTTAAAAAAAAAAAAGACTGATGGTCTGGAGAGATGGCTTAGCACTTAAGGCACATGCCTGCAAACCCTCAGGTCCCCGTTTCAATTCTTCAAGTCCCACATAAACCAGATGCACATGGTGGCATAAGCGTCTAGAGTTCATATGCAGTGGCTAGAAGCCCTGGTGTGTCCATTCTCACACACACTCTCTGTCTGTCTCTAATAAATAAATAAACAAAAAAAAATAGAGTGATATTAGGCCTATGATTTCAAAGAGGGACATAATCAGTTTAAAAATGAAAAATAACACAATCCATGATTAGCTAGTGATGGTGGTGGAAGAATATTTAATAATGTTCATTGACATGGAATCTACAACATGTCCCTAGGGTGATGTTCCTTGGATCACATTTTCTTCATTAAGAGTGGAACATCTGACCAAACATTTATGAGCTTAACACTTTCTGACCTAGGTTTTCATCTGGAAAAGCAATAGCTTCAGTGCATCTGGGGCCATGCAATGTCAGAGATGGCAGTTGTTTTTTTGTTGTTTCTTTTTTTTTTTTTTTTCATTCATGTAGCCCAAGTTCCTGTTATAGTACCCATTACATGAGACACTCCATAGATATTTTTTCAGGGACTTTCAGGTTCTCTCAGAAATGTTAGCACATCCTGAATTGGTGGGTATGTTAAAATAAGAAGAAAAAAAAAGGAGAAGAAACTTAAAACCAAAATACCTACTTCAACCCCTAAATATATTTCCACTTCTCACTTGAGCAAAGCAATCTTCTCAAAAGTTGAGTTTTCTCAAAACAGAGAATTAATTTTGCCAATCTCATAGAGGTGCAATACATTAATGAATGATTTTTAAAAAGAAATAAACAACAACTTTGGGCTGCTGAGATGGCTTACCAGTTAAGGCATTTGCCTGTGAAGCCTAAAGACCCAGGTTTGATTCCCCATGCCCACATAAGCCAGATGCACAAGGTGGTGCATGTATCTGGAGTTCATTTGCAATGGCTGGAAGCCCTGGCATGCCCATTTTTTCTATCTGCCTCTTCCCCCCTTCAAATAAATAAATAAGTATAAAAACCATAACTTTTATGCAAGTCTGAGATACCCAGAATACATAAAATGGGCTTTCTTAGCCTGAAGATTGGCTTCAGGAAAATCTCACAAGTCCTAGTAAAGATATGTAAAATGATATAGCTTTATTTTTCTGACAAATGGATCCCCATCTTTTGTTCAAGTCCAGAGGACATTTGGGATATCTAAAATAAAGTGCCTCTTGCATAACGTACATCACAACAGCTGTTTACACTAATCCAGCATGTCCTAGTTCTGTCTGTCTCTGGTTCTCGATTGTCTGGATTCCTGGCCCTTTTTACCGTGGCTCCTGAGTCCCCCACCTTTGAGTGACAATGCCTAAGCATCTGTCTTCCCAAGCCAAACAGTATCCACCTCTGCTCAGCCTCACTCTGCCTGACCCTCAACTTACCTACTGCCTCTGTTTCTCCTTTATCAGTATCCTTACTTTCTTGTGTAAGTTTTTGTTGCCCTGTGCTGATCCTGGGCCCTCACTGCAGCTAGTCTCTTATCTACATTTATTCCTGTCTTCATACAGCATCATCTTCCCTGTATGCCTCCTGTCAGTCTTTCCTTCAGGAAATGTTGAGTAAGGACCTATCATTGAGTATTTCATCTGCCTTTAATGAGATAATGCATTCATTGCATAAGCATCTTTTGAGTGCTTGTTGTGTATCAGGACTGAAGAATGAATCCTTCTGTCCCTCATAAAACTTGTGTGAATTTGAGAACAGAAAAATAAATAGGATTTGGCCCTAGCTTTCACAATGGATACAGAATGGATGAGGTTTGGGGCAGCACCCATATACAGAATAAGATTTTTTAGCCTTTACTTTCTAGGCATTGATAAGTCACTGAAATTTTTAAGCAAGAAAATGACATGTGCAAAGTGATATTCTAGGAAGTTCAATCTATTGATATCTGAAGGGTAGACTGGGAGTGACAGAGTCTGGAGGCAGGGAGTCTATTACGATAATTGTCAAGAAGAAAGGTAATTAGAGGTCAAGGCTAGGGAGGAGATTAGGAATAGAGAGAAGTAGTGATATTGAAAGCTTTGTAAAGAACCAATGGAATGGTATGCAAAACAATAGAAGGATGCACAAAAGATGATGACAACATTCAGACAGACAACTGGCAGAACCTCACCCTGTCTCGTCTGCTCTCCTGCTTGTTTCCTTCTAGGTAGTTATATGGCTTTTAATATCTCCTTGGCATATATTTTAAGCTTCAACTGTCCTGTCTCCATCCATCGCCCACACTGTCATTAAGGGACTTACACGAAGAGGCTGAACACTCATAGAGGAAATTGCAGGCTTGGATTGCTCAGGTGTCATCCAGAAAGAGCGTTTCAAAGGTCATCCCCTCCCCTGGTCTCTAATGACCCCTTCTTTTCCTTTCACTCCCTTCTCCTGCTGTATTTCAAGGGTCCATGGGGAGGGGGAGGGAGAATCAACAGGATACCCTGTTGTGTCTGATGTTGTACCAGGACCAGCAAACAATAGAGGAAAAATGGCAAGGGTATCCAAGGAGAGGGAGCTGAGAGGAGTGGGGAGGGGCATAAGAGCGCTAAAATCTGCCATCTCAGCCTGCTGAACTGCTGAGTGCAGCTGGTAAGTATCAGTAAGCTACAGGATGCCCAACCCTCTGAGAAATACAGGCTCCAGCCTAAGACTACTTGTGAATTTCAAGTTAGCCTGGAGAAAGCAAGACCACGCCTCAAAAATAAATAAATAAAACAAAATAAAGAAAGCTCTGGGGAAGATTACAACAGAGCTTGCCATTTCATTAGTGACCTTTCTTGCTTCTATATGTGTGATCCTCCCAAAGGACTCCCTTAGTGTCCCATTGCACGGGCGTCTGTGCACACACACACACACACACACACACACACACACATTTATCCCATCCAGTAACAACCTCTTTTCCTACTGTACAGATGAGTGACACAAGCCTGAGAGAAGTAACAAGATTGCTCAAAGTAATTGGCACAACTGGGATTCTCTGTCTGGTGTTTGCATTGAGTTAGGAAAAGTCAACTTGACTGACTTGATCATTTTCTTAGGTCTCACTCTAGGCAGTGTCTTCAGGCTGTCAGTAGATCAGTACTGAGACAGGATGTATACACACACACACACACACACACACACACACACATGGATAAGACATCATAAACGTAAACACTCTGCAGTGTAGTGTGGTCTGTGCCTTCTATGCAATTCCAGAGAAAAGGAAGAAGTCTCCCGTTTTGTATTCTCTGTGCACCACTCCCTATGTTATGATCTCAAGATACCTGCACAATGTTCCTTATATACACAGGTATTTCCCTCCACTACTAGCAAATATCAGTAACTTGTTTCCAGCATAGCACAGACTACTACTAATAACTACAATAAGTGGTTTGAGTGCTGTGCACCTGGTGAGTAGGTATGGACCCAGAGTCTGCAGCGAGGCCTTAAACTTCACTCACCTTCTCATGACATTTTACACCTGATCACACCAACGTTCGCAGTAGCAAATATATTTGTCCAAGATCATAAGGACTGGGGTATGGAACAGTTTCTGAAACACATTGTTCACCCAAGTATAAAATATTGTGCATAATATACTACAATTTGGGAGGACTCTTTACATATGTATTAATTCATTTATTAATTTATATCATTGTATAGGCATTTTGGGAAGGAAGTACAGGTTTTTGATAACTGAGGTCCTATCCAAAAGGGACCTGGAATTTAGAAATGGAAATAAATTGGGGTTTCATTGTATGTTTGTTTCAATTTGAATGTTTTGAGCTGTGTATATGTATTACTTGAAAATAAAAACATTAAATATGTTAATTAATTAAGTATTAATTAGTTGAATTGAGATGAAAACCCAAGGGTCAACATACCTGGAGTATTATTTGTTGAAATAAGTGATGCTATGAAGGTCATATGAGGTGTTTAAAGTGAACCACAAAACCACTGGGAAGGCATGTGAGCTGTGGACTCAAATGGACAAGGGCACTGAGGTGTGGATGACAGTGGTACACTCTGGAAGAAACTTATTCTGGAAGCCTGGTCCTGCTAAGACAGCTGGCATGTACCAGGCTCCCAGAAAGAGAAAGAATTATGAAGATGAGGAGTCAAATGGTGGGGGTTCTGTATGCCCACATTGCTCCTTGGACAGGGCCCCAGCTGTCTCCAGGAAGATGTTGTGTTTGGGAGCTACTTTCCTAAATGCAAGCATTATTAGCAATTGTGTCAAATTGCCTTTTCCTAAAGGTCTCTTCCTGGCTGCCAGAGCTTTAATGTTAATTGGACAGATTGTCTTTCGATTTGAAACACAAAATGTGATTAATGAAACAACTGTTAACGAGTTTGGCCTGAGGTGGTTTCTCCACCTTTCTTCTCCTGCTGATACAGAATGGACAAGGTCCTGCTGTGTGTTTCTGGCCATTGTGTCTGGATTCGGGAAATTTTCAGGCTGGTCTGAGAAGGATGGTGTTTTTGACCTGGTCTTTATTGTCTCTCATCTTAAATATGGGAAAATGGAATCTCAGAATGAGAGAACTATCAGGAAATATGGAGAAAGGAGAGTAGAGAAGGCTTACAACCTAGAACCAAAGTTTTATTCCACAAAGATTTCATTCCTATGTTTCTTCTTCCTCTGGCTTTTCAGATCTTTTTATTCTCCCTCCTCATTCCATACAACTTGACCCTCTGTCATTACTGTTGTATACTGTAGCAAACAGCTTTAGGTTTGCTGAGATGAACTTCAGACCAGACATGGTTATGGAAGGAAGGGATATTTATTGAAGCTTACAGATCCAGGGGAAGTTCCATAATGGCAGAAGAAGCTGGCCTGCTTTCACAGGACCAAATAAAAGGAGAAGCCACAAGCCAAAAACCACACAGCACAACACACTTCAGGAATTCCAGCTAGGCATACTTTGCATATCTTTAGATTGAAATCCTAAACCCACCACCACACCTTAAGATTCACCCAGAGAGACTACCTCCAGCAAGGTGGCTGCAGATGTAAACTACAAACTAATAAAACACTGAATATATTGGCGGCCATCTATTTAAACTACCACATTCCACCCCAGGCCCCCAATAGATTCAAACCATCACACATCGTAAATTGTATTCAGTCTAATTTCGAAGGTCCCCACAGTCTTTACCAATTTAAGATAGTACTGAAGTCCTAAGTCTCATCTGAGATTTAAGATTGTCTCTTAGCTGTGAGTCCTGTAAAATCAAACAAGTTATATACTTTCAATACATAAAGGCACAGAATAAACATTTTCAACTGGTATAAAGCATAGTAAGGAGAGGCTAGAAAAATGCAGACTCAACCACCATCAGCAATAATTAAACTTCTGCAGTTCAAGTTCAATATAACCAGAGACTGACAGTCTCCAGGTTTTTGAATTCTGCCCCTCCAGCTGGGCAGAGTAGCCAAGGAAAACTTCCATCCTAGGCCAACAGTGTACTCCATGGTAGGCCTTGCATAGTCCTGGTATAATCTAAAACGTCTTCAGGTCTCCAAGAAACCATGGTCCATCTTCCAAAGGCCCCTCAGCATATCAGGGCATCAAGCCCTGTCTCATGCCACATCTCAGCAGTGGCTCCTGGAACCTTGTGCAATTCATGACCATGCCATGCATTTTTCATGCTTCCAAAACTAATACCAGGTGTGCAGTACACAGCCATATTCTTAATTCAGGGATAAAATAAATCATAACCTTGAAAAGCAGGTTCCTTCTCCAGTCAACTCTTTCCAAAAGAGTTTGCATGTCTAACAGTCTTTCTTCAGGCATATTCTCCATTGTTTTAATGTAAAGCAGTTAGGCCACCTTCTTTAAGATTGCTTATGTGTTTCACAATAGCAGCTTCAGTAACCTAAAACCAGTCTCAGTGCCTGTGATTTTTAACTTGCTTGAAGTTTTCCAACTTAAAATCTTAAATCTCTCAGTCTAATACCTTTGGCCAAGCACATCAGTCCATTACAAATTTAACCTTGATCAAACTCTCTGGTCCTAGGCAACAGAATACAGTCATCCCTTATGCCAGTAGCCCACTTCCAACAAAGTCCTCTGCAGTCTTCTCTTCCCCTTAGAAAACTCATAAGCCAAGCCCGAAGTTCAGTACTGTCTGCACTTATCTCAAACTCTGATCAGAATAGTCCATTAAACTTGGTTTACCAATCCAGAAGGCATCTTCCAGTTGCAAGAACCAAGTCCATGCCCATTCCTCCAAAACAAAGGTTCCAAAAGACCAAAATCAACATGGACAGGTTCATCTCACTCCACTTCTGGTACCAACTTCTGTAGCAGACAGCTTCAGGTTTGCTGAGATGAACTTCCAGACCAGGCACAGTTATGGAGGAAGGGATATTTATTGAAGCTTACAGATCCAGGGGAAGTTCCACAATGGCAAAAGAAGCTGGCCTGCTTTCACAGGACCAAATACAAGGAGAAGCCACAAGACAAAAACCACACAGCACAACACACTTCAGGAATTCCAGCTAGGCATACTTTGCATATCTTTATATTGAAATCCTGAACCCACCACCACACCTTAAGATTCACCCAGAGACATTGCCTCCAGCAAGGTGGCTGCAGATGTAAACTACAAACTAATAAAACACTGAATATATTGGGGGCCATCTATTCAAACTACCACAGATACCCTAAATCCATAAATGCATTGTTGCAGTTAACTTTCACTGCTTGGACAAAAGATCTGACCCAAATCTGATGGTAAAAATGGGTTTATTTCAGCTCACAGTTTTGTGTGGAGGTTTCTTCATGGTGGGGAAAATTTGAGCAGAAAGACTTGGTCACATCTTGTCACAGCAGCAAGAGAAGGATGTATTCCCTGTGACCTAGCTAGTAAACAAACAGAAGGGCTGGACTAATAAACTTTAACATCCACCCCACAGTGAAACTTCTCATCCAGCAAGGATTTACCTCCCCAAGGCTCAACCAGCAGGGGACTGAGTCTAAGAACTAATCCCAAACACATGAGGCTATGGGGGAACATTTGACAAGCAAACTACCACATGCATCCTGATTCCTTTAACTTCCTGATGAGTATCTCACTCATCACTGTATCGTGTGGTTTGGTGTCAGATGGACTGGACTATAGGGCTTCAGAAAGTAGGGTTTGCAGTTCACCTCTGTTGAATACAGACAGGCAGTTTATTCATCACTAACATAAGCATCCGGGTACTGCAGGAATTAAATGTGTAAACTATTTTAAATATTCAACACCAAGCCTACCCATGGTGTGTTCTCACTATGTGATAGTTACTTTTTCACTTACTTTAGGTTACCTGCTTACAAAGTCTAGTTTTACCTCCCACCTCCACAAATCCAGCTTCATCTGCCTACCATAGTATACCATTTAAGGTTTGTGCTACAGTAAGATATTTAGTTATGTCATATTAGTTTGTGCCAATACACACTCATTCTCTTTTATGAACTCCAAGAAATTAATGATATCCTTGACAATAAGTTAAACATAAAGCTAAGCATAAAATTTGGGGAAATAAGCTAAAATTAAAAGGTCTTTTAGAAACAGATATAAACAACAAACAATCCCATGGAAATTTAACAGAACTATAGTAAGGTTTAACTTAAACTTTTATCCTTTAGGATTAAGAATATGATTTTTTGTAGGGCTAGAAAATATTGTTTTGGTCCTATCAAAGCCTCATAGTGGTTAAGGGATTTCAATCCAATACTACATCCATCCACATAAATAAAGTAATTTATTTCACTCTCAAAGTGCAGTAATCCCAAACACAGACTTGTGTGTGAACTGGAACCAAAAATTGATACCAAAACCCAGTAAACTGGTAAAAGGCTATAAGGGTGGAAGGGGAGGGAAGGACTTAAGTGTATGGTATTGCACATATGTAAGTAGAAGAACAGATTACAGGGAGGGGAATGGCCTAAGCAAGACTATGGGAAGATAATGCATAAAAGAAGGGCAGGGGGAGGGTCAATCAAAATTAAAGATATTGTTAATAAGACTTATATAAACCTACTTTTTTGAATAATGGCACATCTAGAAGCTGTAGACTCTTACTAGAAAATTTTCAGTGCCTGGAATGGGACAACTTCCAGTGAGTTGTTGGCCAAGGAGGTCCTGGAAACCTCCAAAACATTAAAGGCTATTGCCAAAGCCCTTGGTTGCCCTTGATAAACAGATAGTAAGACCCTATTGCTGAAGACATCTCTTGCCTGAGAGGCAAGGTCACTGAGAAAGCAAGCTGGTGCTGAGCATAAAACCTTCTCCCTGTAGACCAGACAACAGAAAGCTGGAAAAAGCTGCACTGCATGCAGCCATATGGGACACAGAAGTCATCAGCAGTGAAAACAGTGGACACTGAATATTCAAGTTTGGCCATACAGGCCCAATGACTGAACGGGTGCAATAGTAGCATGTCTACTCTTGGGGTAACCAACCACTCCATAATTGGACTGAAGGCCCTCTCTATGTGAAGGAATACATACCTGGCATAGAAAAACCTAAGCAAAAGTCTACGGCAGGGCAGATCATGATCTTTAGGGGTATAAAGCCTGCTCTTGTCTGGCTAAATATATATATTATTCCCACCAAGCTGCCCTGAAAGCACTACACTTAATGTTCATATTCACATATTAATGCTACTCTCACTTATGGTTAGAGAAGCTTCTCTTTTCAGATGGCAGTGACCACTGGGATGACCCAAAAGGCAACATAGTACTGAGAAGAAGGGATAGAGGAGTGCCCAGCACTGAAACATCTCTGTCACACCCTCCAAGGCTCAGGGCCCATTGTGGAAGAGGGGCCGGATAGAATGGAAGAGCCAAAAGAAGGGTACAACTCCTTACACTGCAACTGTCCAGACAGAAATTGGTCTTGATATCCATGACCTTGCAGTGCCTAGCAATAGCTTTGCAAGACCCTCACAATAGAAGAAAAAGATGATGACATCAAATTAAAAGAGAGACTAATGGAGAGAGGGAGGGGATATGATGGAGATTGGAGTTCTAAAGAGGTATGGGGCAGGGGAGGGAAATGTCATGCATTTTTTGTATGTAAGTATAAAAGTTGTCAATTAAAAAAATTAATAAAAAAAAACATATACAAGAAGGAAAATTGGAGCAAAAATTTAGCCTCTCATATTAAGTTTGGCTAGGATGGCTTAAATAAATCTATTAATCATTAAAGCAAAGAAAATGGGAGGCTGAGACATGTCTCAGTGGAAAAATATCTTGTTATGTGAGCATGAAAACCTGAGTTCATATCCCCAGAACCTATGTGGTTCCTGAGCTTTGTAGCTTACACCTGTAATCCCAGTGCTCAAGATGTAGAGACAGGCAGGGAAAGCTGGCTAGCTAGACTAGCAGAATCAGTGAGCAATGGGTTCGTAAGAGACCTTGACTAAACAACTAAAGTGAAATGTGAGATTGGCCTCTGGCCTCCACATGCCTATGAACATGAACACACACACACAGAAACAATACTTAAAAGGTGTACATTGAAGGTCTTTTTTTAACCAAAGACCCATAAAACATACAGCTGAACCCTAGATGAATACCTCCTCTCTATAGGCTAATGATTCCGTGAGCTTCAGTCTATAACATATGCTGCTTTCTAAGTCACAACCTATGCACTTCCAAAGAGAATGCACAACACATTAAAAACAGCTGAAGATAACCTCATTGAATCTGAGGATATTATCCTAGAGTTTATCAGGGTAGAAATAAGAGGGCAAAGAAACTAAGATTCATAAGATAAAAATAGAGAAGTTTTGAGGTACTTGTTGGAAGAAAACAGCAGATAAAAACTGGTGACACAAAAATTTGAAAAGAAAATTGCTAAAATATTTTACAATTCAAAAAATGCAAATCTTAACCATCAAAAAGACATTTCTAGCAATAGAAATAAAATTGAAGTATATACCTATATGTTTTTTTTTTTTTACTCCTCTGCTTAAAAGAGTCAATAGACCCCTTATCAATTTGAGTTTCTGACTTAAAGATGGAAGGAATGATTTAGAAAGATGTGTCTGGTTATAAGTGAAATATAAAGATATGGGACTTATACACAATGGAATTCTACTCAGCATTAAATGAAAATGCAATGATCGAATTTGCATGAAAGTGGATGGACTTGAAAAAAACATACTAAGTGGGGCAACACAGTTTCAGAAAGACAACTGCCACATTTTCTGTCTCACATGTGGTTTCTAACCTTGAACAGCTTGAGTTGACTGTAAGCAGTAGTAGAAAAGGGAAATAAGGCAAGAGTACAGGAGGGGCTACATGATAATCAAGACAATCAAGTCAGAAAATAGAAGAAAGAAAGCAAGAAAGAAAATGGGGTGGGTCCTTAGGGCCGGGAAAGGGGTGGAGAGAAGAGAGGGTGGGGGAGGTATTACATAAAACTACTGACCACGTGAACCAGTACCATAGAAACCTTCTCCTTGACAGCATTGTACATGATATAACCCTTAATAAGGGTGAGGGGAGAAATGGTCTGGACAGAAGTGCTGTGTAGAAAGTGGAGAAAGCTTAATTCTAAAACCATGGGCTCCAGCAGGTAAATCCCAGGGCGAGAATTGAGTTACCCTTCACAGTGAACTGTTGGTCAGTGAGAACCATGAGGTCCACAATACACTGCAGGCCATTGCCAAAACATTTGTTTACCTGCCAGAGCCAAATGGTAAGACCTATTGATGAAGACACCACAGAATGCAGTCACATTGAGAGAACTGACGTGGAAACCAGTTCCCTCCTGGCAGGCTGCATAGCACTGGAAAGTTGTATGGGAGTTGCTGGAGGAAAATGATTATCAAAAGTGTGAATAAGGGCTGGAGAGATGGCTTAGTGGTCAAACGCTTACCTGTGAAGCTGAAAGGACCCTGGTTCGAGGCTCAATTCTCCAGGACCCACGTAAGCCAGATGCACAAGGGGCACACACATCTGGAGTTTGTTTACAGTGGCTGGAGGCCCTGGCGCACCTATTCTCTCTCTCTCTACCTGTCTCTTTCTGTATCTCTCTCTCTCTCTAATAAATAAATAAAAACAAAATATTTTTTAAAAAGTGTGAATAAGCAGAAGAGCTGGGCGTGGTGGCACAAGCCTTTAATCCTAGCACTCAGAAAGCTGAGGTAGGAGAATTGTTGTGAGTTTAAAGCCACTCTGAGACTATATAGTGAATTCCAGGTCAGTCTGGGCTAAAGCAAGAACCTACCTCAAAAAATAAAAAATAAATAAATAAATAAATAACAAAACAAGTGCCACAGGTTGAGACATCATGCCCAGAGGCATTCCCTTCCCACAAAATAATTTACTACTGCTCCCACAATGCATAAACCACAACCCCATAGGATATACCTGCAACCCCACTGAGGAGCATCCCCAACAGAATGGGGAGAGGAACAAGGGAAAAGAGGGTACCAACACATGATGTATCCATACAAAATATGTTGTTTATAATAATAATAAAAGCAAGAAACATAACAAAGCAAACAACAAAAATCAGGAGATCAAGCAAGTTATGAAAACAGCTCGCTTGGTCAGAAGCACACACCTATTTAATATTGGCACATAGCCTATGCAGGTAACCACCTGTTCTCAGATGGGAGAAGAGGCGTGTTTAGTGCAACTGAGTTGTAATTGTAGTTGCAGTTGGTACTGGGAACACTCATAGACTCCAGAGAGAAGCCTCTACTGCTCCTTGGCTAAGAAGTATCTCACATAACTGCTTATCGCCTTTAATCCAAACTGCTCCCACTCTTGGTTGGAGCATCTATTTTATTTTACAGATGGCAGAGAATACTGGTGTGGTAGTTTGAATATATGTCCCCCAATATATTCAGTGTTTTACTTTATAGTTTGCATCTGCAATCACCTTGCTAGAGGCAAGGTCACTGGGGGCCGGTCTTAAGGTGTGGTGATGGGTTTGAGATTCCATTGTAAAGATATGCAAATGTGTCTAGCAGGAGTTCCTGAAGTCTGCTGTGTGACTTTTTGGCTGTAGTTTTGCTCTGTGTGTTGTGGTGGCTGGTTGGTTTTTTTCTCTCTGCTTAGCCCTGTGAAGAGCAGGGCTTCTGCCATTATGGAACTTCCCCTGGATCTGTAAGCTTCAATAAATAATATCCCTTCCTCCATAACTGTGCCTGGTCTGGAAGTTCATCTCAGCGAACCTGAAGCTGTCTGAAACAGTAAAGTGGTACCGAGGAGTGTGGGGTGAGATGAACCTGACCGTGTGGATATTCATCTTTTGGAACCTTTGTTTTGGAGGAATGGGCATGGACTTGGTGCTTGCAACTGAAGATGCCTTCTGGAGTGGTAAGCCAAGTTTTATGGACTATTCTGATGAGAGTTTGAGAATGCTAAGTGCAGATAGTACTGAACTTCGAGGCTTGGCTTATGAGGTTTCTAAGGGGAAGGAAAGACTGCAGAGGACTTTGTTGGAATTGGGCTACTGGCATAAGGGATGGCTACGTTCTGCTATCCAGGCCCAGAAAGTTTGATGAAGGTTAAATTTGTAATGGACTGATGTGCTTGGCTAAAGATATCGAACTGAGATTTTAAGATTTTAAGTTGGAAAACCTCAATCAAGTTAAAAGCAGAGGCACTGAGACTGGTTTTAGGTTACTGGAGCTGCTATTGTCAATGCATTAGCAATCTTAAGGAAGGTGGAAGGAAGGTGGCCCGACTTGATTTACATTAAAACAATGGAGAGGATGCCTGAGGAAAGACTGTTAGAAATGCAAATTCTTGGAAAGAGTTGACTGGAGAAGGAACCTGCTTTTCAAGGCAATGGTTTATTTTGTCCCTGGATTTAGAATATGGCTGTGTCCTGCACACCTGGTATTAGTTTTGGAAATATGAAAAATGCATGGAGTGGTCATGAGTTGCACACGGTTCCAGGAGCCGCTGCTGAGTTGCAGCATGAAGGCAGGGCATGAAGTTCCTGAGGAATAGGCTGCAAGAGCCTTTTGGAAGATGGACTGTGGTTTGCATGGAGACCTGAAGATGTTTTGGATATACCAGGACTGTGCAAAAGGGCTACCATGGAGTGCAGTGTTGGCATGGGATGAAAGTTTTGCCCAGCTGGAGGGGCGGAATTGGTAAACATGGAGACTGTTAGTCTCTGGTTATATTGAACTTGAACTGCAGAAGTTTGATGACGGCTGATGATAGTTGAGTTTGCATTATTCTAGTCTCTCTTTGCTTTTTACCAGTTAAAAATGTTTACTCTGTGCCTTTACATGTTGAAAGTATTTAACTTGTTTGATTTTACAGGACTCACTATCTTAAGTTGATCAAGACTGTGAGAACCTTTGAAATTGGACTGAGTACAATTTACAATGTGTGATAGTTATTAATCTATTGGGGGCCAGGAGCTAAATATATTGGGGGCCAGGGGCGGAATGTGGTAGTTTGAATATATGTCCCCCAATATATTCAGTGTTTTACTTTATAGTTTGCATCTGCAATCACCTTGCTAGAGGCAAGGTCACTGGGGGCCGGTCTTAAGGTGTGGTGATGGGTTTGAGATTCCATTGTAAAGATATGCAAATGTGTCTAGCAGGAGTTCCTGAAGTCTGCTGTGTGACTTTTTGGCTGTAGTTTTGCTCTGTGTGTTGTGGTGGCTGGTTGGTTTTTTTCTCTCTGCTTAGCCCTGTGAAGAGCAGGGCGCTTCTCCTGCCATTATGGAACTTCCCCTGGATCTGTAAGCTTCAATAAATAATATCCCTTCCTCCATAACTGTGCCTGGTCTGGAAGTTCATCTCAGCGAACCTGAAGCTGTCTGCAACAACTGGGGAGATTCAGAAGCCAATAGTATGACAAGAAAAGATAGCTGATAGCCTGCCATGAGGTGTGTCACCTCTACCACATCGGCCAGGGCCCAGAAGACATTTCAGAAGAAGCAGTGAGGAGTACTGCTCTTACTGCTAATGTGGCAATCAGCTCTAAGGAGATGGGAACAGACTCTGTGGTCATTCAAAAATCATCAAAGCAGAAACCGAGAGGGTACAGAGAACTCAACACTGAACCAGATTTACAATACTACTGCCAAGGCCCAGGGAACACTGTGGAAAAAGCAGTGGAAAGATTGTAAGAGCCACAGGGTAGGTAGTAATGCACAGAGGCACCACTTCTCCGCCTTCCCTAGAGACTGGCTGAGGCCTTCAGGGCCCCACAGTGCATACTAATAACCCCAATGTGAAAGGACCTCAGTGGAACGGGGGGATGGGAGAGGGGATATTGGAGTATAACCTTTTAAAAAATTAAAAGAAAATAAAAAATAAGTATATTATGCCCTATTTCCAAAATCTATTATTACTTGTTTTGAGAGCTAAAGATGGGCATAATATAAGGATTAGAGTGCTAGATACTTCGCAGTCATTAAAACTTCCTAAGTGGCTCTTGATTTCATGTCATGCTGACCGCAAAGAATGACACAGTGCAGACACAATAGAAGACTCAGTTAAACAAGGGTTTAAGAATGTGAAGTAGAAAGTGAGCTGGGTGTTTTTGTTGTTGTTGTTGTTGTTGTTTTGCTTTTTCGAGGTAGGGTCTCACTCTAGCCCAGGCTTCTTTGCTACTGTTAACCCAGTCTAGCTGGCCCACAAACGTTGGGATTCTCCTAATTTTGCCTGGCTGGTACACACCTTTAATCCCAGCACTTGAGGGGCAGAGGTAGGTGGATCACTGAGAGTCAGAGGCCACCCTGAGACTACATAGTGACCCTACCTCAAAAACAACAAGAAGAAGAAGAATATATAGCAGAAAGTGACAATATAACAGAGGTGCTCCAGAACTGGGAGGGGTCTTAAGCTGGTCGCCTCCACATGACTTGAGTCAGGCCCTTCACACCCTTGGGGACTGTAGTAAATAGCTCCACGATGCTGGGATGAGCACCCAACCAAACACAGTTTGATGGGAGGAAGGGACTTATTTCAAGTTTACAGATCCAGGGGGGGGGGTTCTTTGGTGGAAGAAGCTGGCTCCCATTCACAAATGTAAGCAGAGAGAGAGAGAAACCACCAGCAGCCATTAACCATCAAGCACCAGCAAACATGAACCTGCAACAAGCAGGACCTAGCAAGAGCTTAAACTCTTGGAATACCTTTGGGCTGGAATTCAGACCTGCCCCCGGTGACACCTCCTCCAGCCAGTTGGCTAGAGATCTAAGTTACATGTCAATGGGAGACATATATTCAAACTACCACAGAGAGAAAATTAGTTATCAACTTGGGGTAGACTGGATTGGCTACTTTATGTGTTTGTGAGTAGTTTATGATGCTAATGAGTTAGACAGAGGATTAGTTACTTTGAATAGAGCAACTGTCATCCTGAGGTATCATTATGTCAGGGCATTTGGTCTTTTGGAAGTCAGGGCTTTTTTGGATTTTAGTTCCCAGACTCTGCTTTCTAGTCCCATTATAAAATCTCTGTGTTTGTTGGCTCTTTCAGGCCAGAGGTATCTCCTTATTAAATCTGGTTCTTACTAGCTGCTTATAAAATAGGGATACCTTGGGGCTGGAGAGATGGCTTAGTGGTTAGGGCGCTTGCCTACAAAGCCAAAGGACCCAGGTTTGATTCCCCCGGCCCCATGTAAGGCAAATGCACAAGGTGGTGCATGTGTTTGGAGTTTGCTTGCAGCTGTTGAAGGCCCTGGTGCACCCATATTTTCTCTCTCCTCTCCCCTTTCCCTCTCGCTCTCACACACTCTCTCTGTGTCTCAAAACAATTATAAAAATATTTTTTAAAAAGAGGGCTACCTTATTCTTAATCCTTATCACCATTCCAGTACCCACATCATCTTCAGCACCTGATACAAGTTCTCCATTTTTCCTTCAAGGAGACAACACTGGGGTGCATTCTGATCAGATGCCCAGAGATTTTCAACAGGGCCAAACACAAGCTATTTACAGCAACACACAGCCTGAGAAGCCACCTTGCATTGGCTCTTTCTCCATGCTTAATTTAGTTTCTTTATTCTCTCAGACTTCTGGGGATTTCTACTCAATTAATTTACCTTGTGAGGCTTGGTGGCTATTATTACTGACTTTCTTGTTGCTGAGACAAAATTCTTTACCAGAAATAATTTAGGGTAATAAGGGTTTATTTCAGTATACAATTATTTCTAGGTTCAGTCCATCATAGTAGGGAAGGCATCATAGCAAGAACTTGCACAGAGCTGGTCACATTTACTCTACTGTGAAGAAATGCTGTGCAGCTAGATTTCTCCTTTTCATAAGTACAGGACCCCAGCCCACAATTAAGGTAAATCTTTTCACCTTTATTAACTGAATCAAGATAACCCCCATAGACATACACAGAGGCTACCCTAATCTAGATAATTCCTCACAGGTTATTCTAGGTCCTATTAAGTTGACAATCAATATAAGCTATCACAGTCCCTAACTCTGCTCTAGGGGAGACTGTGGAAATAGACAACGGATACTGGAAGTAATCCTTGAGTTCAAATTCTCAGAAAGGGATTTTGGAGCTGAAGAGTCACTATTCTGATGGCAATAGTATCATTGTTAGTGTGATCACATAAATTTAATTTGACTGAAGTGGATGTGGTAAGTAAGCACTAGGTTATGCAGAATCTATTGGACTTGAATAATTGATATAGGGAGTTGATAAATCAAAGAAAGGCAGGTTTCCTAGTCTTTATTAACTGCTGTAGAAGCCGTGAAACAAGAAAGTATCAAATAAGATTAGCTGACTGTCAACTCAATGTTCATCGAAAGACCAAAAGCCCTTCTGAATAGCAGTAGGAGACATTAAACTCCTTCAAAGCCAAACAATACTGAAAGTTAGACAAAAGATTAATTATAAGGTGGCATAAACTATAAATGGCCAGCCTTGACATGTTTTCACAGTTAGGGCTCTGAGATGGGAGATGAAAGCATTTGGCCCCATGAGACAAAGAATCTTGTGCCACTTGGTTTCCCTGAAACCTCAAGGGAGTGAAAAGAGTCTCACCTCTTGCTAGAAAAGGGCAAGCTGCTTCCCCTTACCTCGAGAGAATGCAGACATCTGACTAGAATTGCATTCTTCGCAAGATTATGCCTGCCATTCTTGATTTTGAGTGTCAGTATTTCCAGAACCAGGAAAGCAGGTTATTGGAAGGATTAGTAAATCAACAAAATAATCATTATCAAGACCCACTAATGAATATTTGTTGTGAACTGGGAAAACATGTGAGGGGAATCCTAAGAGTTTTAGGACTGGAGTGTGGAGCACAAACTGGCTACGGAAAATTCCTCAGCTAAAAGACTCACATCTGGATTGTGCTTGACTCAAGGAGTGTCTTATGCTGGTGAGCAAGCCACAAACATTTGAAAGATTGTGTACCCTGCTGTTGTCAATTGTGTTAAATTGATTGATTATGTCATTCAAATTTTCTGTGTTTACATTTTGTGTATTTGCCTTAGCAGATGCTCAGAAAAGAGTGCTATGGTTCTAAACTACAAATGTCTATTTCTCCCTGAAAATTCTATCCACACACTTTGAAGCTCCTTTGTGGGGGAAATAGATGTTTAGGTCTCATGTGTTCTTGAAGAATTGACATTTTATCATTTGAAATGTCCTTTTGTACTTATGGCAATACTTCTTCCTTAAAACCAACTTTGTGGGACTGGAGAGATGGCTCAGCAGTTAAGAAGCTTGCCTGCAAAGCCTAATGACCAGCATTTAATTCCCCAGTATCCACGTAATGCCAAATGCACAAAGTAGTGCATGTAACTGGAGTTTGCTTGCAGTAGCTCGAGGCTCTCGTGTGCCTATTCTCTACCCCCCTCCCCCGTCTTTGCTTGCAAATAAATAAAATAAAATAAAATAAAATAAAATAAAATAAAATAAAATAAAAACCTTCAATTTGTCTAGCAGGCTAAATATCCAGCCACTTATTTCAAACTTCTCTGTTTTAATGGATTTTGTGTCTTAAACATAGCATGTATATATATATGGTTTGAAAATTCTCCCATTCTAATCAAAGTGTTTACTATATTTATATTTCTGATTATTTTCATGATCAGACTTACTATTACAATAATCCTCACCTATCCAGCTTTACTTTCCATTCATTTACCTGCAGTCAAGCATGTTCTGAAAATACTAAATGGAGGGTTCCAGAGACAGTCTATAAGATTAAATTGTAGACCGCTCTGAGTAATACGATGTAATCTCACATTCTCTCTCTCAATCATGCCTGGTATGGGAATCATCACTTTGTCCAGAGTTTCCACTGTGTATATGCTACTTGCCATTAGTCAGTTAGTAGTTGTCTGAATTATAAGCACAAACGCATCTCAGAGTTTGCACTTGATTTAGTGTTACTTTACCTAACAATGGCCTCCATGCAAAAGAGATAGGATGTTGGAACTTTTATTATATCATATTATTATATTTGTTCTGTGATAATATTAGTATCTTACTATGTCTACTTTATAACTTTATGATAGATATGTATGTGTATAAAAATAATAAACATAGTCTTTGCTATCATCCATTGGGACAGGCATTTGCTGGGTGTCTTGTATCTGCATGCTACAGATAGAAAAGGCCACTGGACTATGTTACTTTTTGCTACCGATTGATAGTCCCTGTACTTTGTTCCTATGTAATTCCCATTTTCCAGGGATCATAATCAGGCATTATAAGTATTCAATTCAAGCTGCTTGAGTATTTTTAAATCTATAGCTTTGTTGTTTGACTGTTTATAGTTTGCAAGTTACTACAAGGATTAAAATATCTATCTTTAAATTTTCATAACAAATTTTGAGTTAGCAATATACCATGTAATGTATATTTTTAGAACTTTGATGCAGTATAATTCTGTTTCTACTCCCATTTATTCTTTTCCATCATATACTTTATTTCTTAAAGATATTGCTATAGCATTTACATTAACCAATCAAATGATTTGTAAACTGTTTAAGAAATGTGAACTATATTTTTACATATGTACTCACACAGTTACCATTTTTAGTGTTCTTCATTGCTTCCTATGCATCTTATTTATCATTTTCCTCCCATGTAAGTCATTTTTGGAATGAAAATACCCTGAATTTTTGTCACAAAAATTCATCTTTAAGATATATATCCACTGGATAAATTATTCTAGTTAACAGTTATTTTGGTTATTTCTTTATCTATGCTTTAAATATTTCATTATATTAGTTTCTGTCTCCCAATATTTCTCACAAAAGTTCAGTCACCATCCCCCGCATGCAATATGTGATGTTTCTTTTTTCTATGAAGATTTGCTTTCTTTGTTTCTATTTTTTCAGTGTTTAATTATGTTGGTTAGTTTTTTTTTTTTTTTTACATTTTTGTGCATAAGTTTTGTTTCTTATTTACTTGCAAACAGAGAAAAGGAGAGAGGGGGGGAGAGAGAGAAAGCAAGGGAAAGAGAGAGAGAGAGAGAGAGAGAGAGAGAGAATGGGCATGCCAGGGCCTCCAACAACTGCAAACAAACTCCGGATGCATTCACCACATTGTGTATCTGGCTTTACGTGGGTACTAAGAATATAACCAGAGTCATTAGGCTCTGCAGACAAGCACCTTAACCACTAAGAAATCTTTCCAGCCCTGCATGTACTTTTCTGAAGTTTTTAGAGATGTGATTTTTAATTCCTGTTTACATATAGAATTTTGCTAACCAATATTTCCTCACATTTTATTTCTGCCTTGATAATTCTCCATTTATCCTTCTGATACCTCAGTTAACATATGTTAGGCCCTTGATATTACAACCCAGTAATGATATTATAATTTTTCTTTTCTGATCTACTATTCTAACCAATGCATTTTTTAATTATTATTTTTATTATTTATTTTTGGAGAGATAGACAGAGAGGGAGAGGGAGACAGAGATGGGCGAGCCAACAGTCTCTCAGCTGCTATGAACGAAATCCAGATGCGTGCGCCCCCTTATGGGCAAGTGCGGCATTGCGCCCTTGCCTCACTTTGCATCTGGCTAAACGTGGGACCTGGAGATTGGAACCGCTGGACATTGGAACCAGCGTTCTTAGGCTTAGCAGGCAGGCGCCTTAGCTGCTAAGCCATCTCTCCAGCCCGCAAAGCATTTTTTATTTCAAATAATGTATTTTTGGTTCTACAATATGTATTGGTTCATTGTTGCAGTTTTAATCTTTCCTAAAATTTTTTAATTTCTCCAAAATATTATTAACATTTCCCTGAAAGTTTCTTTTATTTCTAAATTCTTTTTAAAATTTCTTTTACTTATTTGCAAGTGGGGGGATGGGCACTCCAGGGCCTCCAACCACTGCAAACGAACTCCGGGTGCATGTGCCACTTTGTGTATCTGGCTTTACGTGGGTCCTGGGAAATCTAATACTGCTCATTAGGCTTTGCATGCAAGAGCCTTAACTGCTGAGCCATCTTTCCAGTCCCAATGAGTTTCTTAACTTACTTTTACTTATTTAAACTAACTTGTCTGCTGATTCCAAAATGTTGCATGAAAATAGATCTGCTTCTATTGGCTGATTTGTTTTCTCTCTTGACAGATAATGGCATGTGTACAGGATATGTGAAGTGGAGTACATGTGGTCTGTGTGATTTGTAT
Organism: Orientallactaga sibirica; assembly: GCA_036365145.1. Classification (NCBI taxonomy): domain Eukaryota; kingdom Metazoa; phylum Chordata; class Mammalia; order Rodentia; family Dipodidae; genus Orientallactaga; species Orientallactaga sibirica. The sequence goes on from JAEOAD010000034.1 coordinate 18,130,617, forward strand.
TATGTATACATGTGTGTTCAGCCCAGAACCATAATTCTACATAGTATGAGGTGGATAGCTACTGAAATCTCTGCTTAGAAACTTGGGGTTCCCAGGTGGTCCTTTTTCATGTAGACTCTGTTCATTTTCCAACTTTTATACACAGATCAAAAGTGTACCAAGAAATAGTAATGTTTATATGCTTTCAGAATTCCCGTCCCTGAGGCTAAACCTTTCTCTGTGCCCCCTTTTTTTGTCTTCAACTTGTTTTGACACTTTCTTTGGAATTTTTAGGCCAATAAGACTGTTTTCTGTGTAATTGCCAATGTATATGAGTCAAAATTGTGTATTTCACTTTTAAATTCTATAATACCTTTTTCTTCTTCCTCTTGAAACAATGATTATATTGAAGAGACCCAGAGAATGGTGATCTCTTGGTAGATGATAGGCCAAATTAAGGCATGGAAGTGAGCTACCTACAACCCAAATACTCACTTGGGTTGTTGTGGTAATGAGAAATAAATTTGTATTGATTAAGAGGAAAATTTTAGAATATATTGCTTAGTATTGTAGAACAGGTATAATAATAGGTAGCAATAACATATTATATGTGAATATATATATATATAATTCCTAATAAAAATGTTTTATAATATTTTATTCACATATTCATCTCATATCACTTAATATGTCTAAAAAAGTGATATGCCTAACTTTTGCTCAAAAACCAAATATAGCACTATATGTAATATGAAATTCTGTTCCAGTTTGCTTTTGTTTTGTTCTGAGAGCACCACCTTGTGCCTTCTGATAACTCAATTCTCCCACTACTTGTTTTTTATAAGCTGCCAAAGATTATTTGTTCCTGTTGCTTGTCATGAGGTCATTTGGCCTTGGCTAGGTTCTCAAATGTGCCATCCACTATGAAACACTGGCAGGACAGTTCTCTCATTACCCTGCAGCATTTAAGATAGAGTGATATTCATTTTTACTGAATCATTTTCATAATGTCAAATTAAAACCCTAATCCATCAACTAAGTCAATTTCTTGTTCAGTAAAAATATCTCTGGTTGCAACCATTGCTGTAAAAAAAGAATAGTCTTGACATTATAAACTTTAAAAATAGCCCTGAACACAATGGCAGCTAAAGAACAAATGTTGTCACTCTTACATTAGGAAATACACATCACACATTGTCAAATTCATTTACTGATACATTAAAAGTTAAATTCTGTCACTTGGCATCATAATGTTGCATTGACATGATTAGGAAAAACAAATGGAAACAGGGGCTCTGAAATTAGATGGCAGCATTGGTTATGAAACAGTAATTTAGAAAATGTAAGGAAGGCTAACACTAATTATTTTTAGACACTCAACACAATTAGCATCTAAACCAAAAGTGGCTTTGTTTACAATTGTAAAAGATTAAAAAGAGGTTATTTTCCATCATATTAAGAATACGGGCCTGGAAAGATGGATTAGCAGTTAAGGCGCTTGCCTGTGAAGCCTAAGAACATGTTTGAATCTCCGGGTCCCACATAGCCAGGCACAGTGATGCAAGCATGCAATATCTCAGTGTGCACAAGGGGGTGCTGCCATCAGGGGTTCATTCACAGTAGCTGAAAGGCCATGATGCACCCATTCTCTCTCTCTGCCTCTTTCCCTCTTTCGCTCTCTCTCTCTGTGTCTCTCTCTCTCAAAAATAACATAATAATAAATCAAAATAATATGGCCCCTGTAATCAAACTTCCTGAATTCAAATACAGATTATAAGTGTGTGACCTTGGGTAAGGACCTTAAATTTCTGTTAGCTTCTTTCAATGTAAAATTACCATAGTAGTTGTGTTCAATATTGTCTGTTTAAATTCATGACATCCTTGCCCTTCTAATCATTGGCCTGGTCTACAAGATCGAATATTAATGTTGGCATTTGTGCAGCCAGGCAAGGCACATTCCTGTTCTAATAGCAGAAAACACTTCTGCAAAGGTTTTAGGATGACGATAGGAAGCATCATCCTTGTTTTGGCTCTGGCCTCAATGGCAGTATCAACTAAAATGCATTCTTAACAGGTAAACCTGGAAGCAGCAGGCAAGATTTTGATTCTACAGAGATGGTGGCAGTAGGGTTTAGCTGTTGTGCAAGACAGGACGTGTGCTGTAGAATTTGCAGGTGACTGAGGACATTAGTTGGTGTCACCATCATTGCAACCAAACATCCTGAGAGAATACATCAAAAGAAGAAGGGTTAATTTGAGCTCATGCTTAAGAGAATTCAGTCCACCATCTTTGTCTGTACTGACTCTGATCCAGGGTGAGGCAGAGCATCAAGCAGTAGGAACAGGTGTCCAGAGACAAGGAGTGGTAACAGGAAGAAGACAGGACAAAATATAGTCCCAATAACACACCCCCAATAATCTCCTTCCACCAAATAAGTATTTTCTTTCACTTTTCACTGCCTCGCAATACACCTACCAAATGATTAATCTATCAGGGGATTAATTTACTCAGTACATAAGTGTAGTCATGATCTGATTTCCTCTGAAACACACTCCAGACCCATGCAGGAGTGTGCACTACTAATCTCATAGGCATTTCTCAATTCAATCAAGTTGAAAATCAAGTTTAACCATCATACCTATTGAGGCAGGATTGGGTCAATAGAGATTTTTTCTTTCTTTATTTTAAATTCTTTTCACTTTTTGTCTTTCTATTGAATAGTTCAATTCTTGTATAGTAATTTCACTTGGCAAAAATAACAATTGGATCCTGTTTTATTCACTCCAATTTAAGTAATAAAATAATTGTATCACAATAACAAGAGTTTCCAGGAAGAGTCATAGGATACGTGTAAAGTAAAATATGGCTAGGAATGTAGAAAAGCTCATTAAATGTAGCATCCGCTGTCATCATTGGCTTCTTTTTTTTTTCAAATAAAATGTAAATTTATTTCAATGTAAGAAAATAGGTTGAGGCTTGGAGAGATTGCTTAGTGGCTAAGATGCCTACAAAACCTAATGACCTGGATTGGATTCCCCAGTACTCACATAAAGGCAGATGCACAAAATGGCACACATATCTGGAGTTTGTTTGCAGTGGCTTCAAGGCCCTGCTTCAGGCACTCTCTCTCTCTCCCTCTTTTCTTTCTTTTTTTTTATTTTATTTATTTATAATATTCTTACTTTACATTCATAGTATTGGTTCCATTATACTCCTCCCTGTCCTCCCTCTTCCAAAGGGACCCTCATCAATGGGGAATGTGGGTCCTGCATTGTGGGGGTCGTCAAGAGTTCTGGGGTTTAGGCTCCAGTCTCTGTGCCTAATTCCCCAAGTTGTGACTCTAACAATCTTTCTGCCCCCTCTACCGTGAGTTTCCCTGAGCCACATTGGTGTCATTTTGGTTCCGCTTCAGTGATGAGGTTTTGGGAGCTTCTGTGCCTCTGGATATCTGGCTTAGTTGGAGTTGGATGTTCTCTGTGTTTATCTCCTTCAGCCTTTTTCTGATGTCGTGATTGCCATGAACACTGAATTCTTGCCCTTCACCTGCATTGTTCTATGGTTTCAGCTGGGGCCCTGGTGAGGTGTGGTCAGCTGATCCTCCCTTCAGGTTCGTTGTCCATCTGAAAAAAGATAAGCAAATTCTCCAATGGAGAGAGAAGTTAGTACTAGATAGAAGGGATGACCCTATATGTTTTGGAGGGAATTTTATATGCATCAACTCTCTTCTCGCCAACATTTGGTGGTATCTTGATCTTGGAGACTGAGCTCATTTTTTGTACCTGGTTTTGACTTATTTCCCAGTTCCAGCAATGAGTTCCATTCCACTGAGTGGATCTATTAGCCAAATCAAGAGCAGTTGGTTACCCACTATGGCTGTTTGCCACTACTGCACTTGTATGAGCATTACATCAGGTTGTTACCTACTGGGTATCTCAGTCTGCAAGATGTTTGGACCAATGTCGGACATTTTCCCCAGTTGCTCATGTAGCACCCTCTGGTATTAGACTAGCTAACTGTCTGGGGTCTGACCCTCTTTCATATTCTGGCCAGGTCTCTCTGTGTTTGGTCTCACACACGTATGCTGTCTTCGACAGTAGGGTCTTACCATTAACTTTTAGTGGGTCACCAAGAACTCTGACAGAAGTCTGTCTTTTTTTGGGAAACTTGTAGGTGTCTCGGATCAACAGCTCATTGTGGAAGTTAACCCCGTGCTAGCACTGGGATTTATAAGTCTGCACCTAGGAAGGTGAGGGAAGAAAAAGATAGATAATATAAAAGAGAAAGTGAGTATAGAGAGGAGAGGGAGAGAGAGAAGAGAAAGAGAAGCAGGACAAGATTAGGGTTAGCCTTCATGATGCTCTCTCCAGATTCCTGTGGTTCAGGTGTTCCCTCTGTGGGCCTGCTGAAGGATCAATGTTTTAGCCTATTGTTCAGAGTAAAGGGTTTTATAGCATCTTTTCCTTTTGGATCCCAATTTGTATCCCCCCCTTATCCTTCGTCCCATCCTCTCGTTCCCTCGCACCCTTACCCTCCCTCCATCCCACCCTCCCTCTTGTCTGGTCCTCAGAGTGTTTATTAGTTTGGCCGCATGTCACGTGGATTCAGGTTAGGAGTAACAGATAAACAACAATGTGTCTCACAGTCCTATACTTTTATATACCAAGAGATCTGTGATTATGCTCCAAGCATTGTAAATATTATCCTATGGTGAGGAAATACTCTGCTCTGCTGTATGCTTCAAGGAGTGCAGGGTTTTGTTTGTTCAAACAGAAGTTAACTTGCTTGGAATCAAAATGAAAATGCTGCCTCTTGGACAACAGCTCTGACCACAGGTGTCATTTTAGTCATAGTCAATTTCCTTAATCTCTCCTACTCAGGAGTGATTTGGTTGTCAGAGATTTGAAAAAAAAAAAAAAAAAAAAAAACCTAAAAACTGAATTTGGCTCTCCATATCTGGCTCTGCCCTAAGATTTTCCCCTCATCTTCCAGCAACTGAGATTTATCCAAAATTTGACAATAACTAAAGACCTTCTAGAAGTTGCTGTATAATTTCAAACTAAGGTTGTAATGTAGTCTAGGAGAAATTTATGAAAAATAACTTAATTTTTTTTCTATGTGTCTATTGAACCCTTGGTGTGTACCTTCTTTGAATCCCTCCCCTTTGCTTTTAATAACTTGTTTTCTTTTCTTTTCTTTTCTTTCTTTTTCTTTCTTTCTTTCTTTTTTTTTTTTTTTTTTTTTGAGGTAGGGTCTCACTTTAGCCCAGGCTAACCAGGAATTCACTATGTAGTCTCAGGGTGGCCTCGAACTCACAGTGATCCTCCTACTTTTCCTACTGAGAGCTGGGATTACAGGTGTGCACCTACATGCCTGGATTTGTTGTTGTTTTCAATGTTCAGTCCAATGTGCTTTGTGGACAGGGCCTGGGAGGGCCAGGCTGACAGAGATTAATCATTAGTATAAGTAGCTGCTGGTATTTATACTGATATTATGTTATTAAAATATTTATGTATATTTAATTGTTCTCTGGCTGCTAACAAATTGCTCCAAAATTTAGTGGCTTAATAAAATCTTTTTTTTTTCAATTTTTTTATTTGAGAGAGACAGAGAGAGAGAGAGAGAGAGAGAAAGAGAATGGGCATGCCAGCAGCCTCTCAGCTGCTGTGAATGAACGCCAGATGTGTGCTCTGCCTGTGGCATTGCGCCCTTGCATCACTTTTGTGTCTGGCTAAACATGGGACCTAGAGAATCTAACTAGCATTATTAGGCTTGACAGGCAGGTGCCTTAACCACTAAGCAATCTCTCCAGCCCTCTTTTTTCTTTTATTCACAATTTTGTTAAGTGATGTTGCTCAGGGGTGTGCTCTGCCTCATACTGCATCCAGTCTATCACTCAAATGACTTCATCTCGCAAATGGTCTGGGCTAGAAGTTGCCGTAGATCTGTGTTCACTTACCTAGATCCTTATATTTTCTACCATTGTTAGCTTTCTCATAGGATAGCTGGCTTAGCAGACATAGAAATCAAAGTTTCCAGACTTAAAGCTTGAGGTCGGGAGAAATAAAATGTCACTTGTGCTATATCTATTGGTCGATTCATGTCACAAGCTAGATTTAAAGGGGAAAAGTAGTTTTCATGTCTTGATGGGAGTTGTTGGAGTATGCAAAAAAGGGAGAAGCATCATCAATTGTTGGAAATTATCTTAAAAACTACACATACATATTTACTTATTAAATGATTTATGATTTAAGTGAAAGAACAGAAAGCTTTGAGAAAAACAAATTCTTCCAATTTACTTATTTTAATATATATATATATATATATATATATATATATATTAATTTTTGTTTAAGTTTTTTTTTTTTTGAGGTAGGGTCTCACTGTAGCCCAGGCTGACCTGGATTTTACTGTGTAGTCTCAGCTCAGGGTGGCCTCGAACTTACAGCAATCCTCCTACCTCTGCCTCCCCAGTGCTGGGATTAAAGGTGTGTACCACCATGCCTGGCTTGTTTAAGTTTTATTTATATATTTGAGAGCGACCAACAGACAGAGAAAGATGCATATGGATAGAGAGAGAATGGGCACACCAGGGCCTCCAGTCACTGCAAATGAACTCCTGATGCATGCACCACCTTGTGAAGCTGGCTTACTTAGGTCCTGGGGAATCGAGCCTCAAACCAAGGTCCTTAGGCTTCACAGGCAAGTGCTTAACAGCTAATCCATCTTTCCAGCCAAATTTATTTTTATTTACTTATTTGAAAGCAGAGAGAGAGAGAGAAGAGAGACAGACAGATAGAGAATGGGCACAGCAAATGAACTCCAGGTGCAGGTGCCACTTTGCATACTGTGGGTACTTAAGAATGAAACTCAGGTTGTTGGGCTTTGCCTGCAAGTACTCCAGCTGCTGAACCATCTCTCCAAACTTCCAATTTATTTTTAATGTTTTGCTTATAAAGGGTAAGGTAAAATAACATGATTTAAATATTTGTTAATCTTTAGCAGCTTTATAGATGTTTGCTTGCTGTATAATTCTGTATTTTTTTTTTTATGTTTGGATTTACTTCTTCCAAACAAAAGGTTCATAGATTTTGTGAACCTCTGAGTTTATATTGGTGGAGCACTCAGACTCCTACAGATAGATAAAGAGCTAAGGACATCTAGACCCTTGCCTCTCTAATGGTCTGCAGTTCCATAAAGAACAGGCAAAACACTGGTTGACCTCTGACAGCTTGTATAAGAGCTGTGCTCCCAAGCTCTTTCTACTGAGCCTGGGGACCATTGTATTGCCAGTATTGCTCCTCAACCACTTTCCTAGTCACTCTGCCCTTCTGAAGCAGTTCTCTTCATCAGGATTTTTCAAACCCAGAACACTGCTCATTACTCCACTCGCCACCTCATTACCAGAATATGCTGCTCAAGTTTGGCTCACTTAAAAATGATCTACCATTATAGCTCCCTAGAAATGACCCAGGCATCAGGTATCTATCTCCTTTTACAATCCATCAAGATGAAGAAATGTTTAAAAAAAATTGCAGAGACAAGACTCTTTCCACTAGGGTCACAATAGTGATTTTGATCCACTAGCAGACAAAAATCTTCAAGCAGGTCCATTTTGAAATGTAAGGCAGAGAGTCCTGAAAAGCTATGCTGATATATAGAGGGAATCTATTCATGAACTAATCTCTTTATATAGAAATAATATATGAGAACATACTGAAGGATAAGAAAATATAAATGTAAGGCAAAGGTTTTCATCCAAGCTTATTTTTAAGAATATATTACAGGGCTGGAGAAATGGCTTAGTGGTTAAGGAGTTTGGATGCAAACCCAAAGAAGCCAGGTTCAATTCCCCAAAACCCACATAAACCAGAATCACAAGGTAGCACATGTGTCTGGAGTTCATTTGCAGTGGCTGAAGGCCTGCGAACACCCATTCTCTGTCTCTCCTCTCTCTCTCAATCTCTCTGCTTCTTTCTATCTCTCTACTAAATAAATAAACAAATAAATACATAAATAAATAATTTTTAAAGAAATAAATTATATAAAAAACTAACATATTGCTGTCCGAGTGAATTGTGTTATAAACCTTAGTACTTACATGAGTATCAGTACTCAGCCATTGTAAGTGTCCAGATAAAACCCTATCATTTGGAAGGTTGTAGGACCTAGTGGGGAAGCTACCACAATTCTCTAGCTAAATAGACATGCTGTGGTCATCAAATGGCCCTCACTGTAAATGGTCATGTTGATGCCTACAGATTAGTGCAATTCTCACTTTTGGTAAGAGAAGCTTCTTCTACTTCTTTTTTTTTTTTTTTTTTTTTGGTAGATTTAGGTGACTTTTGGAGAGAGCTAAGAAGTAGCATTTGAGTGCTCATAACTGGATGAAACATCTCTATCACACCCCCCAGGGTTGAGAGAACACGAGGAGGAGGTAGTGGAAAGAATCTTAGTGCTGCTCTCACTGCTGGCCAAAAAAACTTCTCCTTGGTGATGGCAATGGATACTAAGGGGACTCAAAACTCATCAGAGTGCCAAAAATAAGAGGCTGTTGAGAGCTCAGGAGGAAATGAACATCTCTACCACACCTTCCAAGGCTCAAGAGAACATTGATGGAGAAAAGTTAGAATGAATATAAGAGCCAGAGGGTGGAGAGGTAAGAATCCTCCAGACGTGAACCTACTAGTGAATCCATGACCTCATAGTAGTTGTCATGACTTCTACAAGACCTGCACAAAATGAGCCCCCCAACAATTTGACATTGATAATGGAAGAAGACAAAAAGAAAGAGACATCAGCATAGAAGAAGGAACACTTGGAAAGAAGAGAGGCTCAGTGTAACAGGCGTAGGGGAGGGTAAAGAGGGCAATGGGAGGGCGTTATGATCAAGATAGATCACGTTCATGTGTTAAATTCTCAATAAAACGACTTAAGATAATGTCATATCTTGTGAATGGAAAGATTCTCATATTTAAATTGAGACTGAAATTTGTAAGGCAGTTTATATCATTGAACAGGTTGATCCTACCTTTTATAAGATTTTATTCAATTGTATGTAATGCTATCAGTACAAGATAGAAAAAAATACTTCTAATAACCATCCTTTAATGAATAATTCTTTGCTGCAACATTCTGTTATTTGGTGTGCATTTTCCAACCTAATCATCCCTCACAGCATGAAATTAGTTTTATTATTACCATCATACAAACGTGAAGACTAGAGCTCTTTTTAAAAAGTTAAGAAATCAGGGCTGGAGAGAAGGTGCCTGCCTCCTAAGCCTAAGAACGCTGGTTCCAATCTCCAGGTCCCACGTTTAGCCAGATGCAAAGTGACGCAAGGGCACAATGCCACACTTGACCACAACGGTGCGCACACATCTGGATTTCGTTCTCAGCAGCTGAGAGACGGCTGGCGCACCCATCTCTATCTGTCTTCCTCTCCCTCTCTCTCTGTCTCCTTCTCAAAAAAAAAAGTTAAGAAATCAGTCCATGGTCTTCTAGGTTGGAAATAATCAAATTTGCATATGATTCTTTATTTGCCTAACACAAAGGTCTGCATATGTCACCATATTGCTAGATTTCTCCTTCCAACTACTTTATAATCAAAATTATCCTACTTGCCAGGATTGGTGATACAGGCCAGTAGTCCCAGCTACCCAGTAGGCCAAGGTAGGAGGACCTGGAATACTAGGCCTTCCTAGTACAGAATAATTCTACTAAGTAACTTCTGTAATTTTGCCAGGTAACTGGGTGAGACAATGATGGTGATGGATCTCAGTGGTAGAGTATTTACCTGGTGTGCATACAAGTCCCTGAGTTTCAACTTTCAACTCCATAAAAGAAAAAAAGTTGCTGGGCGTGATGGTGCACGCCTTTAATCCCAGCACTTGGGAGGCAGAGGTAGGAGGATCACCGTGAGTTCAAGGCCACCCTGAGACTACATATTTCATTCCAGGTCAGCCTGGGCCAGAGTGAAACCCTACCTCAAAAAACAAAACAAAACAAAAAAAAAGAAAAGAAAAGAAAACATAAGATAAAAAGTTATTACACTCACAGACTTTGCTCATACTTTTCTCTCTTGTACTATTCTTTTCAAACCCCCTTTCTTCCAAATTAAACATTTTTTTTTAAATTGAGGCTTTCTTACATAAGGTAACATGTGCATGAAGACTTCTAAATTTGATTTTTTTCTTTAAATAGTGAAAACATTTACATGTTTCAAAATACAAAAAGGACATTCTATCCAATTCCCTAGCAACTTAGTTCTTTGCATTAATGTCAACCTGTGTTCTATTACCTGTGTATGCCCACTAGCAAAACTTTATTACTATATAAACAAGTGCATATTGCTCTTTTTAACCTCTGTGCAACAATAGAACACTATTTGCAATATTCATAATTTTTTCTATAGTATTATGCCTTAAAGACAAATTAATTGGTGTATGTGAAAATATCCCTCATTCTTTTTTATTTTTACTTGTTTATTTAAAGAGGTTGAGGAGAGAGAGAGAGAGAGGGAGGGAGGGAGAGGGAGAGAGAAAGGGAGAATATGGGTGCACTAGGACCTCCAGCCACTGGAAATGAACTTCAGACACATGTGCCACCTTATGCATCTAGCTTGCATGGGTCCTGGGAAATTGAACCTGGTTCCTTTGGCTTTGCAAGCAAGTGCCTTAACCACTAAGCCATCTCTCCAGCCCCCACCATACTTTTTAATGTTCTCTGACTGTTATATTACATGCAAGACATCTATGTATTTAGAAAATCACTTATCTTCATATGTACTTGTTTGAAATCCATTGGTTTTATAAATAGGGGTGCAACCAATTTTTCTGATAGATTTGTGTACATTTCACAATACAAATCTACAAGTCATTACTAGTAATTTACTAGTAATTACTAGTAATTTAATGTATACTTTCAAATTGTGCTGTACAAAGTTACAACAAAACTAGAACCCAACCAGCAATGTACAAGACCAAACATTTCATCATTTTTATCATTCTAATATACTGTCAATTTTTTGTATCTAGAACAGCCTGAAAAATGAGGACTATTGACTGTTGTCTCAGGATTGTTTTATACTGCCAGGACTTGAACTTAGGGCCTAGTGTACTCAATATAATTTTAATTACTCCATTACAAGATTCAAAAACTTAGCAAGCCTCAAATAAGATAAACCTGGCACAGTAGTACACACATGTAATCCCACTGCTTGGAGGACTAAAACAGTAAGATAGAAATTTTAGTGTGCAAAACACATTTACAAAAAAAGGAAAGAAAGCAAAAGACAAATCCAACAAAAATCCATGTTGTAAATATGTACTAGAAATCTCCAAAAGCTAAAACAAGGAGATTGGATATTTTCACCATGAAGATATGATAGCAATTTGGTATTTGAAAAATAGGTAAGTTTGAGGACAGGCATGGTGGTGCACGCCTTTAATCCCAGCACTCGGGAGGCAGAGGCAGGAGGATCATTGAGAATTCAAGGCCACCCTGAGACTACACAGTGAATTCCAGGTCGGCCTAAGCTAGAGTAAGACCCTACCTCGGAAACCAAAAAAAAAAAAAAAAAAAAAAGGTAAGTTTGACCTGATTCAAACATAATACATACACACATATCAAAACATCACGTTTGCCTGCAAAGTCTAAGGACCTAGGTCTGATTCCATAGAACCCATGTAAGCCAGATGCACAAGGTGGCATATGTGTCTGGATTTTATTTCTGTGGTTGAAGGCCCTGGCACACTCATATTCTCATTCTCCCTCTTCCTCTCTCTCTCTCTCTCTCTCTGCCTCTTTTACTGTTTCTCTAAAATACATACATACATCACATGGTACCTGGATATTACATAAAATTTTTGTATTTTTAAATTTAATTTAAGGTTTTTTGGGGGACAAGCCTAACAGATTGCCTTTTTTTATGCAAGAGTGAGAGAGTGAATGAGAAAGAGAAAAATGATGCTCCAGAGCCTCCTGCTATTGCAATTGAACTCCAGATGTGTGCACCCCTGTGTGCATGTGCGAGCTTGCACACTTGCATCACTGTACATCTGGCTCATGTGGTACCTAGAGAGTTGAACATGAGTCCTTAGGCTTCACAGGCAAGTGCCTTAATCACTAATCCATCTCTCTAGCCCCTAATTTTATTTTATTTATTTATTTATTTATTTTTTTGGAGAGAGACAGAGAGAGAAAGAGAGAGAGGGAGAGGAAGACAGAGATGGGTGCTCCAGCAGCCTCTCAGCTGCTGTGAACAAAATCCAGATGTGTGCCCCCTTGTGGTCAAGTGAGGCATTGTGCCCTTGCATCACTTTGCATCTGGCTAAACATGGGACCTGGAGATTGGAACTGCTAGAGATTGGAACCAGCATTCTTAGGTTTAGGAGGCAGGTGCCTTAACTGCTAAGCCATCTCTCCAGTCCCTAATTTTATTTTTTATTTTTTTTTTATGAGAGGGGAGAGACAGAGAGAATTGGTGTGCCAGGGCCTCCATCCAATGCTGTTGAGCTCCAGATGTGTGTGCCACTTTGTGGGCATACACAACCTTGTGCATGTGTCACCTTGTGTGTCTGGCTTACATGGGATCTGGGGAGTAGAACATTGGTCCTTAGGCTACACAGACAAGTGACTTAACCACTAAGCCATCTCTTAAGCCCCATTTTTTTTTGTATTTTTATATATTGTTTTAAAATGATGTTAAAAAAGAAATCCATAGAGACATTATAGTGACATTTATAGTGAAAAAATATTGCACCGTAGAGTGCCATTTCACATACAGAAGAAGAGTGATTTGAATGGTAGTAGATTTCTTATTGTAGGTAACAGAGGCCAGAAAGAAGAGCCACAGCACTTTGTAAGGGCTAATAAAATTGCCAGCTAAAATTCTACATTCATAATAAAAATATTCTTCAGAAATGAATGTTAAAATAAGACAATTTGGGATAAAATTCCTTCAAAAAGGAAAGCTGCAAACATTGTCTACAAAGAGGAAAAATGATAAAAAGAAAATCTTGAAATATCGGAAAGGAAGAAAAATAATGAAAAAAATTCAAGATATGAGTAAACTTTTCTTCTTTGAGATTGTCTATCTTTGTAAGCCTAGCTGAGGAGGTTTAAAAGTATACAGAGGAAATAAGGAAGGCAATTATAAACAAGGGAGATGAAAGGGATGCAAAGATGTCACATGTTACTGAAGCTTGTAATAATTGACAGTAATATATCAGTTGAGCAAAATGTAGATGAGGGAATAAATAAAAACCTCTATAAATATGATACAGAGAGTTGTATTAAAATTATGCTAAATGTTTTATGTAGCCACTGGAAGATGGGGAAAATAAAAGGAAAATGCAGAAAGCAAAGTTGACAAACAGAAAAAATGACTAACAAAATATAAGATAAACTATTATATAATAGTCTAAAAAATATAAATACACTAATTAAAAGACAGAGATTGGAAGAGCAGATCTGTGAGTGTGGTGCCTTGCACATTAGACAAGATTGCTTACATGATGTATAGCCCCAGCTTCCTGGTCAACTTAGTAATCAGATTTTATAAGGTTATCAAATGTATATTATCCATTAAAATGCACTTCAAACATAATAAGGATAAGGTAGATTATAAACAAAATGAATGGGCTGGAAGGATGGCTTACTGGTTAAGGAGCTTGCCTGCAAATCCAGAGAATCCAGATTTGATTCCTCAGCACCCATGTAAGACACATACACAAGTTGGTGCATTTGTGTGAAGTTCATTTGCAATGGCTCGAGGCCCCTCCCTCTCTTTTTGCCTCTCTCTCTTTCTCAAGTAAATAAATAGATAAATAAAATGATTTAAATTTAGATCATACATTGTTAAATAAAAAGATATAATTGGTTATATTAATATCAGATAGACAATATTCAGAAAAAAAGAATTATTAAAGGCAGAGTGGTAGTTTAAATAATAAAAGGAATATACCAACAAGCAGGAGTCCCAACTCTAAATGTGTTTCACACAATACATAAAGCAGTAATTGACAGAACCAAAAAGGAAGAAATGCACAACTCCATAATTGTACTTATAATTTCAATCGCCCCTTGTTTGCGATTGACAGAACAACTAGAAATAAAATCAGAATACAGAAAAATCTACAGCTCTGACAACATAGAAGTAAATATTAAAGCACTTTACATATAACATCAGAATATGCATTTTCAAACACACATGAATCATATGACAACCCATATTGACATAAAAAAATCACAATGAATTTTGAATAATTTAACTTCCACAGAATGTGTTATCTGACACATAAATGCATAACATAAAGATAACAGGGTGATCTTCAAATACAAACATTAAAACTCACTTCTAAAGAGTTCATGAGCCAAAAGCTTCATTAAAGGGAATTGCTTTAAATATTGTGAACTATGTGTACTGTTATATTTAGATAATAGTAAGAAGTTGTAGTAAGTTATTGAGCAATAGGGTGACTATAGATAATGATATGTTGTAAATTTCAAAAAAAAACCTAAAATAAATTACTTTAAATATTTTATAATAAAGAATAGTAAATTGAGGAGGTAGAGCTCTTTAATGTGATTTAATCATGGCATAATATATCCATGCATGAAAACATTGCTTGATTTTATTAATACATCATATTTTCATGTATATGTAAAACATGCAGCACAGTGAGATGGTTGATGTTGATTTCAACTACATGGGATTCAAATAACAGAGGAGGGAGAGATTTTTTTTTTTTTTTTTGTCCTGTGTGAAAGAGTGCTTCCAGAAGTATTTGCTGGGAGGAAAGGCCCACTCAAAGTGGGTAGCACCTTTCATGATGAAGCAGAGTTTACTACAGAAACATAATCTAGTCCAAAATTTCAAATATTGAATGGGCTGTTCAATATTTCACCCACCTAAAGACTGGTCCAATAAATAAAATAATTTACAATTTTCAAATGCTAATGAAGGAAACATCACAATGATATTGATACCAAAACAACTATTTACAACACTTAATGGTGATTTTACAAAACAACTCTCAGTAAAATAGGAATACAAAGGGCTAAAGACCAAGTCTGAAATGTTTCCCAAAGCCTCATGTGGTAAAGAATGATTCCCCACTTATGGGCACTTTTAGAAGCTGCTGAAAATCTTCAAGAGCTTGGGTATAGTGAGAGGTTTGAGGTTACTGGGCATATTCTTGAAAGTGATTTGGGTATTCTGCTTGTCTTTCTCTGTCTTTTCTCTGTTGGCCATGATGTGGGTGACTTCTGCACAGTGCACTCCCATCCTGATGTTCTAGCTTAACACAGGTCCACAAGCAGGAGGTTCAACAGGCTAAAACTACAAAACCAAGCTAAAATCAACCTTTACACCTATTCAGGTTATTATATGAGTTCATCTGTTAAAGATTCAGAAAACTGACTACTACAGTGAGAACTTTCTGAACACGACAAAAAGTATCTATAAAACCAAAGCAAACAAAAGTGTAGTTACCTTGATACTGTGCTGACAGATCATTCCCCGCTACCCAATCGAAAAAGAGCACAAAGATTCCCACTCTCACCATGCTCGCTTCTCATAGTGGTAGGACATCTAGCCAGTACCAGAAATCAAGGAAGAGAATGAAAAAATATTCTTCAGAAATGAATGTTAAAATAAGACAATTTGGGATAAAATTCCTTCAAAAAGGAAAGCTGCAAACATTGTCTACAAAGAGGAAAAATGATAAAAAGAAAATCTTGAAATATCGGAAAGGAAGAAAAATAATGGAAAAAATTCAAGATATGAGTAAACTTTTCTTCTTTGAGATTGTCTATCTTTGTAAGCCTAGCTGAGGAGGTTTAAAAGTATACAGAGGAAATGAGGAAGGCAATTATAAACAAGGGAGATGAAAGGGATGCAAAGATGTCACATGTTACTGAAGCTTGTAATAATTGACAGTAATATATCAGTTGAGCAAAATGTAGATGAGGGAATAAATAAAAACCTCTATAAATATGATACAGAGAGTTGTATTAAAATTATGCTAAATGTTTTATGTAGCCACTGGAAGATGGGGAAAATAAAAGGAAAATGCAGAAAGCAAAGTTGACAAACAGAAAATAAAATGACTAACAAAATATAAGATAAACTATTATATAATAGTCTAAAAAATATAAATACACTAATTAAAAGACAGAGATTGGAAGAGCAGATCTGTGAGTGTGGTGCCTTGCACATTAGACAAGATTGCTTACATGATGTATAGCCCCAGCTTCCTGGTCAACTTAGTAATCAGATTTTATAAGGTTATCAAATGTATATTATCCATTAAAATGCACTTCAAACATAATAAGGATAAGGTAGATTATAAACAAAATGAATGGGCTGGAAGGATGGCTTACTGGTTAAGGAGCTTGCCTGCAAATCCAGAGAATCCAGATTTGATTCCTCAGCACCCATGTAAGACACATACACAAGTTGGTGCATTTGTGTGAAGTTCATTTGCAATGGCTCGAGGCCCCTCCTCTCTTTTTGCCTCTCTCTTTCTCAAGTAAATAAATAGATAAATAAAATGATTTAAATTTAGATCATACATTGTTAAATAAAAGATATAATTGGTTATATTAATATCAGATAGACAATATTCAGAAAAAAAAAGAATTATTAAAGGCAGAGTGGTAGTTTAAATAATAAAAGGAATATACCAACAAGCAGGAGTCCCAACTCTAAATGTGTTTCACACAATACATAAAGCAGTAATTGACAGAACCAAAAAGGAAGAAATGCACAACTCCATAATTGTACTTATAATTTCAATCGCCCCTTGTTTGCGATTGACAGAACAACTAGAAATAAAATCAGAATACAGAAAAATCTACAGCTCTGACAACATAGAAGTAAATATTAAAGCACTTTACATATAACATCAGAATATGCATTTTCAAACACACATGAATCATATGACAACCCATATTGACATAAAAAAATCACAATGAATTTTGAATAATTTAACTTCCACAGAATGTGTTATCTGACACATAAATGCATAACATAAAGATAACAGGGTGATCTTCAAATACAAACATTAAAACTCACTTCTAAAGAGTTCATGAGCCAAAAGCTTCATTAAAGGGAATTGCTTTAAATATTGTGAACTATGTGTACTGTTATATTTAGATAATGTAAGAAGTTGTAGTAAGTTATTGAGCAATAGGGTGACTATAGATAATGATATGTTGTAAATTTCAAAAAAAAACCTAAAATAAATTACTTTAAATATTTTATAATAAAGAATAGTAAATGTTTGAGGAGGTAGAGCTCTTTAATGTGATTTAATCATGGCATAATATATCCATGCATGAAAACATTGCTTGATTTTATTAATACATCATATTTTCATGTATATGTAAAACATGCAGCACAGTGAGATGGTTGATGTTGATTTCAACTACATGGGATTCAAATAACAGAGGAGGGAGAGATTTTTTTTTTTTTTTTTGTCCTGTGTGAAAGAGTGCTTCCAGAAGTATTTGCTGGGAGGAAAGGCCCACTCAAAGTGGGTAGCACCTTTCATGATGAAGCAGAGTTTACTACAGAAACATAATCTAGTCCAAAATTTCAAATATTGAATGGGCTGTTCAATATTTCACCCACCTAAAGACTGGTCCAATAAATAAAATAATTTACAATTTGCAAATGGTAATGAAGGAAACATCACAATGATATTGATACCAAAACAACTATTTACAACACTTAATGGTGATTTTACAAAACAACTCTCAGTAAAATAGGAATACAAAGGGCTAAAGACCAAGTCTGAAATGTTTCCCAAAGCCTCATGTGGTAAAGAATGATTCCCCACTTATGGGCACTTTTAGAAGCTGCTGAAAATCTTCAAGAGCTTGGGTATAGTGAGAGGTTTGAGGTTACTGGGCATATTCTTGAAAGTGATTTGGGTATCCTGCTTGTCTTTCTCTCTCTTTTCTCTGTTGGCCATGATGTGGGTGACTTCTGCACAGTGCACTCCCATCCTGATGTTCTAGCTTAACACAGGTCCACAAGCAGGAGGTTCAACAGGCTAAAACTACAAAACCAAGCTAAAATCAACCTTTACACCTATTTAGGTTATTATATGAGTTCATCTGTTAAAGATTCAGAAAACTGACTACTACAGTGAGAACTTTCTGAACACGACAAAAAGTATCTATAAAACCAAAGCAAACAAAAGTGTAGTTACCTTGATAATGTGCTGACAGATCATTCCCTGCTACCCAATCGAAAAGAGCACAAAGATTCCCACTCTCACCATGCTCGCTTCTCATAGTGGTAGGACATCTAGCCAGTACCAGAAATCAAGGAAGAGAATGAAAGTCTCACATGTAAGACAGGAAGAGAAACTATTCCTATTTTCATATGGCTTTATACATAGGATTTCTTTTTTCAAATATTTTTATTTATTTTTTTTTCAAGCAGAAAGAGAGAGAGAGAAAATAGATACAGACAGAGAGAATGGGGTGCCAGAGCCTCCAGACACTGCAAATGAACTCCAGAGGCTCGTGCCACTTTGTACAATCTGGCTTTCATGTGGGTGCTGGGGAATTGAACCCAGGTCATTAGGCTTTTGCAGGCCAACAGCCTTAACTGTTGAGCCATCTTTCCAGGCCCTATACATAGAAATCCTAAGGCATTTATAACAGTAACAAATATCAAGAATCAAATAAGCAATTTCTAGGTACACTCACAAGATAAAAGAAAAACATAAAATTGAATTGTATGTACCACTATTATTAGAAAACATGTAGATGCCAAAAGTTAAAATTAGTTCTGTGCACAACAAAAATATACATAGTTATAAATTTAACAAAAGTAGTGCATAATTTGGAATTCTTTTGGATTTTACTTGTTTGTTTGAGAAGAATATTGCTATATGGTCCAGGCTGAACTCAAATACATTATCCTCCTGTCTCAGTCTCCCGAGTGACGGCCAGCTACATGTATACATGTCACATGTATATTGAAAACCGCAGTACACTAGAAAAGTAATAAAGGTCTTCTGAATTCTCCCTGTTCATGGTTGGGAGACTCAATATAGTATGGGTGTCAAATCTCTGGCATAAGTTTAGTACAATTCCTATAAAAATAAATCTTAGTCATGGGCTGGAGAGATGGCTCAGTTGGCAGGATGCTTGCTATGCAATCATGAGGACTTAAGTTAGGACTCCCAGGACCCACTAAATGTTGCAATCTAGTGCTGGGGAGGCAGAGATGGGGGCAAGCCAGCAAGCTAGATTCCCTAAATGAATGAGCTGTGAGAGCAGTGACAGACCCTGCCTCAATACCCAAAGTAGAAAGCTACTGAACAAAACATCTGGTATCAAACACTGGATCTATGACGTCCACAAACACACTCAGATGCAAATGTCCCTACATACACACAAACACACATACACGCACAACATACATGCACATGATAAAAGGTTTTGTCTTACTTTGTGGACATTAACAACATTGCTTTGGCATTATACAAAAGGGAAAAGGAATTAAGACATACAAAACACTTTTGAGAAATGAAGTATAAAGTCATAAATCAGTCTACTTTAATATTAATTATTTAACCACAACCATCACAAAGATGAAATTATTTGTGGAGACATAGATACCTAGATCAATGAAAAAAGAATTTTAGAAGTTCAGAAATAAATCCAAATACTGCTAACTGAGAAGGAACCATGATGAGTTAACAAATGATACCAGGGCATCTGGCCCTCCACAGAAGGAGAGGCAGAGGAAAAGCAGGAGGAGGAACATAAATCACACAGGTTAGACATAAGCTTAAAACAGATAACCAAACTAAACAGAAAACTCTACGTCTCTAAGAAAAAAAACATAGAATAATTTTGGGACCTGAAGTTAACAAAGAGTTCCTCTACAAACATAGGAGTTCTTTTTTTTTTTAATTTATTTTATTTATTTATTAGAGACAGAGGGAAGGAGAGAGACAGAGGATGGGTGTGCCAGGGCCTCTAGCCACTGGAAAGGAGCTCCAGAAGCATGTGCCACCTTGTGCATCTGGTTTACGTGGGACCTGGAGAATTAAACCTGGCTTCTTAGGCTTTGCAGGCAAGCGCCTTAACCACTAAACAATCTCTCCAGCCCAGGAGTTCTTAATAATAGTTTTAAAATGTATGGAACACTTGGGGCTAAGTGTAGAATCTTCGATTTGACATGTAAAGTATGATCCATCAAACCAAAAATTAATGAATTTTGAAATTTGAAATATTTTTACAAAATACCCTAAAGAATGAAATGATGACCTCCAGAATGGGTGAAGATATTTTTAAAATACATATTCAATATAGGGCAAGTTTCTAGAATATATGAAGAACTCACATAGAACAATAGAGAAACATATCTACTTAGAAGCTAGGCAAAAGTGATGAATAAATATTTTACAGAAGAAAGTGTACAGATGAGCTAGAAGCACATGAAGAAATGTAGCATTGGGGAGCTGAACATTAAAATTACAGTGTGCTGTTTCCACACACCTGCCAGAAGAACTCAAATAAAGAAGAGGTACGAGATCAGTGCTGATGAGGATATAAAGAAATTGGATTGCACATTATATGGTTGGAGGGAACATGATGTGAAAAAATCGTTCTTAAAAACATTTCATCTGCATCATAAAAGTCTAAACACAAGACAACAAAAAAGCCTGGCCATTGTGCTCCAGAGTATTTATCCCAGATGTAAAAATAAATAAATAAATAAATAAATAAATAAATAAATAAATAAATAAATAAATAAAAATAAAACTGGAAAACACAGATGCCCATACACAAAAGTTTACAGCAGATTGATTCATAACAGCCTAAGTCTGGAAATGATGTCCACTGCTTGCTTTAAAAAGTGAGGCACGCAGTTGAGGACATTGTTCAGTAGGTAATACCCTCGCTGCATTGTGTGAGGACCTAACTTCAGAGTTTCAGAACTCATGAAAATATAAATGCCAGGCCTGGCATGGCAGCACTACTTGTAATAAAAACAGTCAGGAGGCATGGACAGGGGTCTCAGAACAAGCTGGCTACGGAAAGTAGTCAAATCTCTGTGCCCTGGATTCAAGTAAGAGATCCTGCCTTAATAGATAAAGATGAGAGCAACTGGGGAAGACATGCAGCCTCTGACCTCCACACACATGTGCATGCACATACGTATTCACCTGCGTATACAGGTGCACCCACCCACATGTGCACCACACACACACACACACACACACACACACACACACACACACACACACACACCACTCCAAAAGTGAAGCATGGTGTCTCATGGACTGATAAGTCTCCTTGTTCTGGTATATTGGAAGTCCAAAATCAAGGGGCGAGCATGCCCCCTCCCATGAACACTTTCTTGCTGGAAGAAGTAAAGAAGCTTTCTCAAACTTCTCAAACCTCTTGGTATAAAGGTGGAGCCTGCATGTCCTAATCCCACCTCGTGTTTCTCCTGGTACATTAAGTGAGGGTGCTAACATTCAGAGCAGAGCACATGGAATAAAACAGCAGTAAAGGTAATGAACCGTTGATACGCTTGTCTTTGGATGAGTCCCCAGTTATTTCTAGTAAAAAAATAATCTCATCACTAAAGATCTTGTGTGAAACTTTTGCTGTCATTTTGAAAAACTGAATAAGTACACTTGGAAACTTTGCATATTATTTCTTACAACCTTACCTATGATTATCTCAAAATAAAAAGTTATCTTAAATCTAAAATATTGAATCTTCCTATTTAAGAATGTAGCCTTCTTTTGAAGTTTTCTTAGGATTTTACTTTATATGGATACTCAGCATTCATTTTTTTATCATAAATGCTGTCTTTTTTAAAAAAAGTACATTTCCTAAATGTTTACTGTTTGTGTTTATGAACGTTTGATTATAGTATATCAATATCATTCCCATATATTATATTAAATTATCTGATTATTTATAACAATTTTCACTTTCTTTTCTTAAATTTTCTAGGTATATAGTCACATTCTCTACAATTGTGATATTTTTATGTATTCACCTCTAGTATTATATCTTTGATATGTTCTGTTGTCCAAGACACCCTCTATTTTAAAAAAAAAAAATTAAGTTATCATTGAAAGTTCACTCATGTTGTACTTGTTTTGTCAATGGTGGAATTGTTTTTGTTTTTCACCTTAACAGAAATGTTTTACTGTTTGTTTCTTTTGATTAATTAGCAAATGACAGAGGTGGGGAGACAGCTTAGCAATTAAATAATCTTGCTTGCAAATGCTTCCAATCCTATTTCAATTCCCCAGCATCCATGTAAATCCAGATGTAAAGTGGCACATACATCTGTGATCCCAATGCCTCTACAACAATGGGAGTTCATGCCAGGACAATGCAAATGTCACAGACCAGCTAGTCTGGCATTTGCTTGCAGCAGCGAGACCCTGTCTCAAAGTAGATGGAAGAAGAATACAGGCACCCTGAGATTTCTTCACAGAGGCTTTCATTCTTGGTGGCATCTGCCCTGATGATTAGTCCAAGGAGAGATGCCCCGTATGTCTGCGAGTTTCTCCTCCCTGCAGAGGATGAGAGAAATGATTGACTCGGACTGCTGAATGAATGGAGACCATTACAACTCACAGTCTAGGCTTCTGAGTAAGGGTCAATTAAGATGTGTGCTTGATGTTAAGCTGAGGAAACAAGAGGCAGATGGAGGAATTCAGGGTCAGTGACTGAAAGCACCCAAACAGCTGCTGTGTGATGGCATCACTGGCCACTTGGTTTGCAGTGAAGATAGTATCTTGTAAATTACTCTGGGAACAAAGCAAAGGCATGTATTTGTCTTGGTGATGCCATTTTTAAATGTTCTAATGCTTACAGGGTATATAACTCCTGCCAGACCCTTTGCCAGGGGTACTCAGTATTGACGGCACATTAGAATCACCAGGAGAGCTCTCAAAGCATTTAGCTTTGGGTTAACACTCCAGAGGCATATTTCCTCAGAATCTGAGTGAGAGGGGGTTATTAGTATTCATCATGGCATTCCTACTCACGTGAATCCATTGTTCATTGAGAAAATTATCACCCTCAAAAATATATTTTCCTTTATCATAGTTGCTAACAGAAAGGTAATTGGACACCATTAGCAATGTCAAAATCAACTTACTGCAGAAAGAAAATGTATTATTTTCAGTGTCAAGCCTTTGAAATATCTTATAATTTAATTATGTATATGAATACATATGCATGATATGTATTTGTTTGTACTATGTATATTTTAGAAAATATTGAACTATATGTTTTGAGTATTGAATAGCTGTATATTTGCATATCTACAGTTATATCATAAATCTAATTAATTTTCTTGATATTTACTTCTATTTAATCCATCATTTTCTTACAAAAATATTTTAAAATGTCTCCTCAATGATGTTCAAAAATTTTCAAGTAATGGTATATTTTTCTTTCTTATTTTGAGGATATGTTGCTCAGTGCATCCATGTTATTTATTATTTGTTTTTATGGGTAGCTCTTATTTTGTTGAAAAATACATTTGCTTTCTTCCAGAAATGTATTTAATTTGGATCCTGTTTTGTTTTTTTTTTTTTCTGGTATGAATTACCATCTCATTACTGTTCATTGGTTTAGTATATCATTTTCATTTATGTTTCAAATTTTTATGGGATTTTAAATGGTTTTCTTTAAAGAGATTTTGTTGTGGTTAAGAATATTTGAATCATAACAATATCTTAAGCATGATTCATTACTTAACTTATTGTTTAGCACTCATTTTGAATTTATACACAACTATACTTATTAGTTTAATACTCAAAAGAAAATTAAACCTACTGATACTTTTATCAGCCTGTGTTCATAGTTCTTCACATTTGACCTGCCATTTTTTCTTATAGCTTTTTCCTACACTTATGTTTCTGTTTTTATAAAATGTATCCTACTTCTAGTAAGAGTCTGTAAGTATTATACTTTCTTAAATTTTGCATTTAAATAAAACAAAACATAAAGTACTTCATGTGGTCTTTAAACTTTGCAAAATAATTATTTGGGCATAAAAATGACTTTGCTCAATACAATGCGGAATTTACTTTGTCCTTTGGATACCATCATTGCCAGAGGAAAAAAGTCACTGCATGTCTGCCTGCATTCTTTGCCTATATCCATTGGTTTAAACCTCTAGTAATCTTTAAACCTGGAATCCCAAATTGTCCTTATTCTACTCTTTCATCCTACAAGTACTTTTTTTCATTTAAAAGACCATATATAAATAATTTCCCTTTAATCCTCCACCCTGGCTCCCATTACTCTGGGGGCCCTTATTAGTGAGGTCATGGTATTCTCTGTGCAACCATAATGGCCTCAGTCACTTTCTGTAGGGTAGTGGGGTACTGTGCCTCAGGGCATTCCTACCCACTCTGTGGCTCTTACAATCTTTCCTCATCCTCTTCCACAATGTTCCCTGAGCCATAGCAATCTGACCTGTTGTCTGTCTGATTTAGTATTGACTTCTTTGTAGCTTCTGGATTTCTGTTTTGATAGGTTTTGAAAGATCATTAATACTGGCATCGTCATCCTGGGCTAGAAATGAGAGCTGTATTCATGATGTCACTTTCTCTGCACTTTCAAAATAGACTCAAAATTCATATGAAGGAACAGAAGGTCTCAGAAAACCAGGTAGATACTCAGCAAAAGAAATAATGTGGAAGTATCAACATGCCTGATTTCAAGATATATTACAAAGCCATAGTAATTAAAACAGCATAGTACTGGCATACACACACACACACACAGAGAGAGAGAGAGAGAGAGAGAGAGAGAGATTAATGGAATAGAAGATTCATCTCTCAACCCGAGCAATGACAGCTACCTCATCTTTGACAAAGGGGCCAAAAATACACATTAATGAAAAGAAAGCATCTACAACAAATGGTGCTAGAGGGATTGGATAAACATATGGAGAAGAATAAAACTGAACCCGCTTCTCTCACCCTGAACAAAAGTCAACTCCAGGTAGATTCAGGACCTCAATATAAGACCCAAAATCATGAAAATTCTAGAAGAAAAAATAATTACATCCACAGAATGGGAGAAAATCTTTACTGGCTATACCTCTGACAAAGGTCTAATTTCCAGAATATACAAAGAAATTTAAAAAAAAAAAAACTAAACAATACAATCAAAAAATTAGTTAGAAATCAGGTGTGGTGGTGCACGCTTTTAATCCCAGCACTCAGGAGGCAGAGGTAGGAGGCTCACCATGGATCACAATGAGTTCGAGGCCACCCTGAGAATACATAGTGAATTCCAGCCTCAAAAAAACCAAAAAAAAAAAAATTAGAGATTTGAGCAGAAAATCTTCAAAGGAAGAAATACAAATGGCCACTACACACTTAAAGAGATGTTCAGGGCTAGAAAGTTGCCTTATGGGTAATATGCTTGCCTTCAAAGCTGAAGGACCTAGGCTCAATTACCCAGTACCCACATAAGCATGCATCTGAAATCTATTTGCAGTGGCTAAAGACCCTGATGCAATTTCTCTCTCTCTCTCTCTCTCTCTCTCTCTCTCTCTCTCTCTCCCCCTCCCTCTCTCTCTGTCACTTTATCTCTCTTTCTCTCTGTCTATCTGCCTTTTTTCCTCTATCTCAAATAAATAAAATACTTAAGTTATCAAATTCAATAAAATACTTAGTTATCAAAGAAAAGCAAATCAAAATGACTTTGAGATTGCATCTCACTCCAGTGAGGATAGCATTTATCAAAAAAGTCAAATGATAATTGCTGTGGGGAAAGAGAAACCCTTATCCACTGCTGGTGGTTGCAGTAGGTCTTGGAGATCAGATCTTCAATTTTAGTTTGAATGACCTAAAAAAACTTTCATAACCACTATGGAGATCAATATGGAGACTCCTGAAAAAGATGAAAATACAATTACATTTGATACCATTCCTGGGCATATACTCTGAAGACTTCACTCTTTACTACAGATAAACTTGCTCAGCCATGTTTGTTGCAGCTCTATTCATAATAGTTAGAAACTAGAATCAGCCTGCATGCCCATCAAGTGATGAATAGATAAGAAAGATGTGGTACAAATACACAATGTTATTCTACTCAGGGGTAAGGAAAAATGAAACAATTAAATATGCAGGAAAATGGTTGGAGGTGGAAAAAAAATCATTCTAAGTGAGATCACACAGGCACAGAAAGACAAATGCCACATGTACTCTCTCATATGAGGTTAAATGGGATCAATTGCAGATGCATGTAAATGGTAGTTAGCACCAGTAATATGAGAAGAAATGTGGTGAGAATAGAGAAGGGGTTGCCTGAAGGGTTGGGAGAGAAATGGAATGTTGGAATGTTGGAATGCTGGGGGTGGAAGTGGCTTGGACAGGTAGGAGAAAGGTGGGAAGGGAATTAAACAAGTGTTAAGTCCACATGAATCACTTCTATGGAAACCCTGGCATTCTGACTGGCATTCTACAAGATACAACCACCAATAAAGTGTGGGGGTACAGTGTGGACAGAAGGTGTAAAACTCTTAACCTTAATACCATGGACTCTGACTGGTAAATCCCAGGCCAAGAATTTGACTACCCACCCCCCTCACAATGAACTGTTGGCCAGAGAAACCCATGATGTCCCCAAAATCATTACCTTCTAGAGCTAAAAGGTAAGTCCTATTGCTGATGACACCACAGTCTTCAGTAAAAGGAATACCATGCTGGAATCAAAAGGGAAATTAGCTCCCTCTTGGCTAGCCCTCATAGTGCTGGAGAACCCTATTGGAGCCCTGGGGGACAATGGTCACCAGAAGCATAATAAGCAGGGGACCATGCAGACTAAGAAAACAGTCAGAGAAGAAGTACACACTTGTGCAATAGTGGCATACAGCCTCTGTGGGTAATGAACAATTCTCTGATGGGACATGTGGCCCATAAGTGGGAAAGAACTCATATCTGGTACTGGAAACCAAGTCAGAGTCCTATGGTCAGGAAACCCAGACTTAAGAAAGAAGGCCCCACTTCTCTCTGGAGAAGAATGAGCTTGCACACCAAAACTATCTCAAACAACTTTGCATATTCCCTATAACCCAATCTGTACTCACGCTTGGTTGGAGAATCTGTTTTATTTTACAGATAGCAGAGAAAACTGGGGAGAACCTAGATCCATTGATAAGACAAGAAGATGGCCAACAGCATACCATTACACTTGCCACCTCTACCACATCAGTCATGGCCCAGGAGAAGTGCTGGATGGATCTGGAAAGGATTATACTAAGTGAGGTAACCCAGACCCAGAAAGCCAACTGTCGCATGTTCTCTCTCATTTGTGGATCCTAGCTACCGATGTATAGATTTATGTGTAAGCTGGAACCAAAAATCGTAGCAGAGACCAGTAAGGTAGAAAAAGGCAATAAGGGAGGAAGGAGAGGGAAGGACTTAAGGGGATGGTATTGTGTATATGTAAGTAGAAGAACAGATTACAGGCAGGGGAAAGACCTAAGTGAGGCCAGGGAATTTACTGTGTAAAAGAAGGGTGGGGGGAAGGGTCAACCAAAATTCAAGATATTCTGAATAACACTTATATAAACCTACTTTTTTAAATAATGACACATCCAGAAACTATACATTGTTACTAGAAAATTTTCAGTGCCAGGGATGGGATACCTTCCAGTGAGTTGTTGGCCAGGGAGTTCCCTTTAGCCTCCAAAACATTAAAGGCTATTGCCAAGGCCCTTGGTTTCCCTTGAGAAACAGGTGCTAAGACCCTATTGCTGAAGACCTCACTTGCCTGAGAGGCAAGGTCTCTGAGTCAGCAAGCTGGTGCTGAACAGAAAACCTTCTCCCTAGTAGACCAGCCAGTTGAAAGCTGGAAAAAGCTACACTGCATGCAGCCATATGGGACAGAAGTCATCAGTGGTGAAAACAGTGGACACTGGAAACCTCAAGTTTGGCCAGACAGCCCCAATGACCACACGGGTGCAATAGTGGCATGTCTGCTCTTGGGGAAACCAACTGTTCCCTAATTGGACTGAAGGCCCTCTCTATGGGAGGAAATCATGCCTGGTACTGAAAAAACTAATCAAAAGCCTATGGCAGGGGAGGTTATGAGCCTTAGGGGTATAAAGCCTGCTCTTGTCTGGCTAAATATATATATTATTCTCACCAAGCTGCCCTGAAAGCATTACATTTAATGTTCATATTCACATATTAATGCTACTTTCACTTCTCTTTTCAGATGGAGATGACCACTGGGATGACCCAAAAGGCAACATAGTGCTGAGAAGAAGTGACAGAGGAGTGTCCAGCACTGAACCATCTCTATCACACCCTCCAAAGCTCAGGGTCTATTGCAGAAGAGGGGACAGAAAGAATGTAAGAGCCAAAGGAAGGGTACGACTCCTTATAATGCAACTGTCCAGACAGAAATTGGCCTTGATATCCATGACCTCATAGTGCCTAGCAATACTTTCATAAGACCCTCATAATAGGAGGAAAAGATGATGACATCAAAATAAAAGAGAGACTAATGGATAGAGGGAGGGGATATGATGGAGAGTGGAGTTCAGAATGGGAAAGGGGGGAGGGGAGGGAAATATCATGGTTTATCGTCTGTAAGTATAGAACTTGTCAACAAAAAAATTTAAAAAAAGAAGTGCTGTGTAAAATTTTCATCTATGGGTTTCTGTATCTTCACTTCTAGATCAAGCCCTAAAAATCCTTTTCAAGTAGTTCTCCATTCTTTTCCTTTGTGAAGCCAATTTGGCCTCCTAAATCAGAGAGCCTCCATCAGTTGTGTCTATCCTGTGTACCACTTTCCTTCCCTTGCTAGCACCTTATTCTATTCCAAATCATTGGTTTTTAAAAACTGTCTATTAATTAATGTTTACTCTGTTATTTACATGTTGTATTTACATGATTAATTATCCATCTTCACAACTTCTAATTGGTCCTTTTTTATAACTAAAATTTCCTTTCATGTTTTTGTTTGCTTTCTAATTTCTTCAGTAGATTCGTGTATTGTCTGGGATCAGTGTGTATACTATTATTATTAATCTTTTCAAGCATTTTATAGAAATAATTTATTCCCAGTGAATCAGTATTTTAATCATTAAGGGTTTACTGCTATTTTCCTTTGCATTAACAATCCAAATCTAAGTGCGGCCTATTCCCGGTAAGGCCTAGTCGAGCCTGAGTACCTGCCCTTGACTCAGCACCTAAGCTGAAACTGCCTCCACCCAGCTGCTGCTGGCGTGATGAAATACTGTTGGCCCTTATACCTTTCTCTCATCCCCTTTTCCCGCCCCCTTCCTCAAAGTATATTGGCCCTTATACCTTTCTCTCATCCCCTCTTCCCACCCCTTCCTCAAAGTACATAAATATCTCCCCTGACAATAAACGACGAGTTTCGCTTTAGACGCGTTTCTCCGCGACTCAATGTGGTTTTCTTTTCCCGGTGATTTGGGGAGGTTTGAGTCGCCGACACCTGTCTTCTCGCTCAGCCTCAGAGAGAAACGGCTGGCCCGGCTCTCTCTCTCTTTGCTCTACCTGCCGGTGGTGAGGGAAAAAAGCCCGGCATTTTGGCGCCCAGACGTGGGGCACAGCAACTACTGCCCCATGTGAGGGCGTATGAGGATTCAAAACGGACTACGGACTGCTGGCGTGGCGAAGGAAAAATTCAACATTAAGCTGACGAGCTAATCGGACTGCTGACGGGTGTATCCTCATAAGTAATGAGGTAATCTTCATATTTAATATTCTAATCTTTACTTCTATAATCTGTGCTTACTTCAACTTCCTTTCTCTTTCCTTCCATTTCCGGTTTGCCGCCATTTCTAAACGAAGTGCGTTCATGGCGGACACACCACGTGGACAGACCTAAAGGAGACTTTAAACGCTTTGCCTCCTCATTTAAATAAAAAAAACTCCGTCCCAAACTTCAAGATCTCTTGTTCTTTTCTCTTTCCTCTCATTTTTGGGTTTCCGACAGACCGCTTCTGCGGTGCCGCCGCCATTTTGTCCTGCCCGATTTGAATGGGGGCGCCATCTTAGAAACACCACGTGGGCAGACCTAAAACGAAACTCACCACGTGGGTAGAGACTCACCACGTGGACAAACCTAAAAAGAAACTCACCACGTGGGTAGACCTAAAAGAAAACTCACCACGTGGACAAACCTAGAGGAGGCTCACCACGTGGGCAAACCTGGAGAACTCTCAAAGTGTCCTGCCCCCTCATTGGAGTGGGGGCCATCTTAGAAAAATTCTACAACATGTTTAGCTACTTTTTGGGACCTTGTGCTTGTGTTGTATTCTTATGCATTACTGTTACCCTGATGTTAAAGATACTCTTCCCTCAACTTTATAACATGGGACAATCCTTATCTAAGCTAAATCCTGCCTTAGGGTCACTACAGATTCTACTCAAAAGTAAAGGCCTTAATCTATCTGATAATCAGGCCCTCCAGATATGGGGCTATTTACTCAAGATTGCTCCTGGTTGCCGGAGAGTAATCTTTTGACTGGGACACCTGGGATAAAATTGAAGATCTGATAAAAAAGCTCAGATAGAAAAAGGGGAGATCCACCCTTTGGAGGCCCTCCCGGCTGTGTTGGCCTTAAAGGGCTGTTTTCCACCTCAGCCTCCGAGGTCGAAGGCGACACCTGACCCAGGAAGGGACAGAGAGCAATCTCAGCCCCTCGGCCCAGCCTGAGTCCTCAGATTCACCCCTAAATCCTTTTGAGAGTGCCCCTCAGCCCTCTAAAGGTCCATCGCCTCCAGATCCCCCTACTAATCCATTTCTGAGCGCCTCTGCCCCTCCGCCCTACCATGGGGAGGACGGCCCCGGGGAAGAATAGTCGATCTCTTCCCTGTTAACGTTAATCCTGACGGTAACCGCCCTGCAGCCTGGTATCCTTGGGAAGCTCACAATTTAAAAGATCTTAAAAAGGCTGTCTCAGAGGACGGGCCTAACTCCCCCTGGGCAGAGACCATCCTTCAGGGTTTAGTTCATTATCATTGTACCACTCAAGATTGGAAGAACCTTGCTAAAGCTGTTCTCTCTGGCTCGCAGTACATAAAATGGTGTGCTTTTTTTCAGGATGAGTGTCGCCTTCAAGCTGAGCGAAACCAAGTCGCTCAGCCCCCAGTACCAATCACCTTTGGAATGCTCTCGGGCACTGCTGACCAGTTCTCTACCGGTCTTCAGCAGGCTGCCATTCCTGATCCATATCGAGATCAAGTACGGGCTTTGGGAATGGCTGCATGGAAAAAGTTAGAGGAGGGCCCCTCTGAACCCCCATTACAGGAGTCACCAAAAAGTCCGGTGAGGATTTGGCCACTTTCATAGAGAGAGTCGAAAAAAGCCTACAAAGAAAGTTCCCCTGGCCCCCTATTGAGACCAATTTGCAAAAATGCTGGTCTGGGAAGGCATGACAGGCGATCATAAGTTGGCCTGCGCTGGACTCAAGGACCGCTCTATGAGTAGATGGGTTGTAGCCACCCAAGATGTAGGGTCCCCCTCTCATCAGATCAAAGTTATGACATCAGCCTTACAGGCTTCTCCGTGAGGACATGGCTGCACTAGAATGTGCACTCCAACAGGTCTCAGGGGAGGGGACAATCTTGCTTGCTTTGGGTGCGGCAAAGAGGGTCATTTTAAAAAGGAATGCCCCAATAGGAAAAGCACCCCAATAACTCCCTCAACCCCTAACTTGCCCCGCACGCCATGTCCTCGATGCAAAAAGGGACTTCACTGGGCCAGAGATTGCAAATCCAAGTTTAGCCTTCATGGTGAACCTTTAAACTTCCCCAGGGGCTATCCCCAGCCCCGTTAAATAAGGGAAAAAGGTAATCAAAACACACTGGACTGTGCCTTTGACACCGGACTTAGACCAAAAATGAACCTAACAGTCGGTGGAAAAACTTTCAAATTTCTCATCGACACTGGGGCTGACCGTACTGTGATAAGAAAAGAGGAGGTCCCTCCCTCCTGGCAGTTAGTCCCGGGTCCACCCCTACTGGGTGTGGGCGGACAATCTACGTCATGGGAAACTGCTAACTGGCAGACCTGGATTGACCCTGACAATAATAGTGGGAGGTGCGCCCTCTAGTGGTGTCAGGCCTAACAGCCAACCTCCTAGGCCAGGATATACTTGGGGAAGCTGAGGCTTATATTACTACTAATCATAGGGCTTTCTGTGAAGATAGACTTGACCAGAAAGAAAATAAACAGTTTAAGGAAGGAAGGACCTACCATCCTAACTATAGAGATGATCCTCATTTTGAAAAAATTAAACAAAAACATTCTCAGGTTCACCCCCAATCCTAAGGGCCACTGCTCACCCCCCAGTTCCTAAGATTCAATGGGTGCCTGGGGACCCCGTATGGGTCGAGCAGTGGCCTATACCTACCCTAAACTAAAACAACTTCATATACTCGTTAAACAACAATTGGCTTCAGGACATGTGCGACCTTCAACAAGTCCTTGGAACTCTCGGTTTTTATTATAAAGAAGCCTAATGGCTCTTGGAGACTTTACATGATTTGAGAAAAATAAATGAGAGAATGATAGCTTTTGGGACCCCCCAGAGAGGGCTCCCTTGGATTCCAGCCATTCCCAACACCCATTACTTAACCATTATCGATATTAAAGATTGTTTTTTCTCTATTCCATTACATCCAGATGATATAGAAAAATTTGCATTCTCCATACCCTCAACAAACTTTCATGGACCAGACCTAAGGTTTGAATGGACCGTCTTACCTCAAGGCATGGCTAACAGCCCCCCCATTTGTCAATATTACATGTCTCATATCTTTTCTTCCTTGATTAATCATCCTAACATTTTATTCTACATTTATATGGATGATATTATTTTTAGGTCATTCCAACCCATCTGATCTCCAAGACCTTACTGCTAAATGCCTTGCCATTTTACAGGCCAATGATTTTAAAGTGGCTCCAGAAAAGGTACAGACTGCCTCTCCCTTCAAGATTTTGGGCTCCAGGTTATCTCTTGATACTGTTTCTCCTGTCAAACCCCAGCTCCATATTCAAAAATCCTATACTTTGCCTCAACTCCAAAAGGTGCTGGGAGAAATTAATTGGATGAGGCCCTGGATACCCATAACTACTGAGGAACTGTCCCCTTTATTTGACCTCTTAAAGGGTCTTACTCTCTCCTCTCAGATAACCTTGCCCCTCATCATGAACAAATTCTACATAAGGTACAACGGGCCATTGATGCTGCTGTCCTAAAGAGGTTTGATCCTAACTTACCTATCTCCCTCTGTATTTTCTCTGGGGAAACATTATGCACTGCGCTGTTGGCCCAGGAAGGAGAACCCATCCAATGGATTCACCTCTCCCTTGGTGGAGTCCCCAGAGTTTACTCTATAACTAACCAGATTGCAGACTGCATTATAAAGGGCAGGGACACCTCTGTCCGATTGTTTGGCATGGAGCCTCATGTCATTGTCACCCCCTTTAAGGTAACAGACTTCACTTGGCTTCAGAGAAATAACAACAGGGTTGCTATTGCCCTCGAGGGGTTTCTGGGTATAATTGATTGTCACTATGGTCCTTATAAATGGATGAGCTCCTTCTCTAGGTTGGAATGGAGACCCCCAGACTTTTTTATCTAAACCTAACCCTGATTTCCTTACCGTATTCACTGATGGGGGCACTTGGGAGCTTCCCTAGTTGTTTACCCTCCCTAAGGAGGGGAGAAAAGTCTATACCCATAAAGTCTATCTCCCATGAAGTCACAGGATCAGCACATGCTGGGAAAAAACTAAACATGCTATTAGCCATATGCTTCAATGCTTTGCCACCCTTGGATTGCCAGATCAAATCAAAACCGATAATGGTCCCTGCTTCATAAGCAAAACTTTTATAGATTTCCTCCAAACCTGGAAAATCTCACTTTCCACAGGCATCCCATATATAATAACCGGGGCCAAGCCATCGTGGAAAGATATCATCAAACTCTCAAATCTCAATTACAAAAACAAAGGGGAATCTCTACCCCCACATGACCAACTAAAAAAGGCATTATTAACCCTAAATATTTTAAATTTTTCTAAAGAAGATAGACACTTGTCCCCTTTTCAAAAACATTGGACCTCAGCTGTCACCTACAGCTCCATCTGGGTCAAATGGAGGGACCCATTAACTGGGGCATGGGGGACCAGACCCCCCTCCTCACAGCAGGGAGAGGATTTGGATGTGTCTTTCCTCAAGAGGAAAAAAGACCTATTTGGGTACCGGCAAGAGACTTAAAATATTTACCCCAACAAGGGGATGATAATAATCAATTTTCCAGGGAGTGTCACACCCCTGAGAACTATGCCTCTATTTCTTCCCCAGGAACAACTGAAGGTATGGATGCTACTAGACCTGAATGAAGCCAGAAAAGCTCCAGAGAGATTTACAGAAGAGGAGTCGGGACTCCTAAGACAACCTGCTGTAGACGAGCTTACATGGCTTTTTATTCCACCTTCTCCCTCCCCTTGGACCCCTCCTTCTTCTTGCTCTTTACCCTACCATCTCCCTCCCCCTGAACCCCTCCTTCTTCTTATCCTCACTCTCGGGCCCTGTGTAATTAATAAGATTACACAATTCATTCACCAACATCCACCGTTCTTACAAAAACAAAAGGGGAGATGTTGGGCTCTGCCCGGTGTGAAGCAGTGGTTAGCCCAGCCAATCTTGGCTATTCCCGGTAAGGCCTAGTCGAGCCTGAGTACCTGCCCTTGACTCAGCACCTAAGCTGAAACTGCCTCCACCCAGCTGCTGCTGGCGTGATGAAATACTGTTGGCCCTTATACCTTTCTCTCATCCCCTTTTCCCGCCCCCTTCCTCAAAGTATATTGGCCCTTATACCTTTCTCTCATCCCCTCTTCCCACCCCTTCCTCAAAGTACATAAATATCTCCCCTGACAATAAGCGACGAGTTTCGCTTTAGACGTTTCTCCGCGACTCAATGTGGTTTTCTTTTCCCGGTGATTTGGGAGGTTTGAGTCGCCGACACCTGTCTTCTCGCTCAGCCTCAAGAGAGAAGCGGCTGGCCCGGCTCTCTCTCTCTTTGCTCTACCAGTATGGCCACACACTGGTGCTGAGGCAAAGCCATTTGCAACCTGTCCTTGGGAAAATATGCATAGAAATTCATAGAAAGTACTAGAAATTGTTTATATCAGTCTGACAAACTAATTTTATTTCTGTCAAATCTAAACAATATTTGTCCTTGTATTTTATATGAATATTTTTATTTCATTGTCTATTTCATTTCAATTGAATTTTACTTAAAAGTATGTCTAGGATGAAAAAATATACTCCATGTTCAACAGTGAGAATCTGTGCAGCATCAACATAGAAGTTCTTTGGAAGTGGAAACCCAGCCAGTAGGGGCATCATTGTAGATGGTCTTCCTTGTAAGGCTCAGTGTGTGTCTGTCCTCCTTCCTAAGTGTGCAGCATCATAGAAATTATAACCTGAGGGTGGGAGGTCCAAGAGAGATTAACAGTGGGATGAATGTGCTCAAAGTATATACATTTATGAAAATGTCCCATTATTTTGTGTAATTGACATACTGATTTAAACAAAAAATCATAACTTGTAGTAACTTTTGGAAGCTTCCCTTCATTGGTGGGTATCCTAGATTTAACTGTAAGTAGTTACTTTAATGTAAGACTTTTCAATTTCACTTATCTAATGGGCATAGCAGGTAATCATCACATTACATATAAAACTCTAGTGATTTTACAAAAAGCACAAGTCTTCTACATTCTGTGAGTCCTGCTTGGTTCACAGTGAACACTAGGAGAGAGACAGTGAAGAAAACACTAAGCAAAAATTATCCATTTGCAAAGTTGGTATAGTTACTGACTGGTTGTCAGTAGCAGGCCGCTGATCTCTGTCTCAGTCCGGAGAGGTGACTTAGTGGGTAAAGCACTTGTCATGCAAACATAAGGACCTGAGTTCTGATCCCTAGCACACAGAGAGATTATGGCTGGGTGTGGTACCCCACTTGTAATCCCTTCCATCAGGAGGTATAGACAGGGATCCCCAGAGCCAACTGGCTAGATAGCCTAAAATAGTGATCTCAGGGTTCAAATGAGAGACCCGGATCAGTAAGCACGGTGAAAAACAATTGAAGAAGATGCTAGGCATCAACTTCTGACCTTCACAAACACATGCACACCTGGATACGCACAGCCCTACACAGGTGTGCCCACATACATACACACAAACATACATTACACATATCAGCTTTATGAAGAACTTGACAAAGCATTCATTTTAAAAGGGGACAATAGCTTTAAAAAGAGTGCAGCAATCCACCCATGGACACATTTTTGCACAAACCTTCAAAAGGCTTTATACGTTACTTAATAAAATACCAAAGTTGAATGGAGCGCTAATATCCAAAACTATACAATTCAAGCACTTTGCAAGCTACCAGCATTTTTTTTCGTGGTAAGGATGTGAAATCTCACCTCAGTTGGAGTGTGCTCGCTGATCCTTGCCTCTGGCTGTGGTAGTCTTATTTGCAGATGCTTGTGTATAAGAGCTGACACCCACTAAACTGCTCCCCATTGTCACAGCTCAGAAGCTGTGACTGACAAGACATTAGATGAGGTAGAGAAAGCACATGGCCTTGACAATGAACAATGTGTGTTTACCCAGATATGTCATGGAAGCTGCCTGGGGAAGAATTTGATTCACCTGGAGGCTCATCTGTACAATCCCGATTTGTTTATTGTTCCCTCTCCTCTTCAACATCACTCTCCGTTACTGTCTGCTGTCTCCGCACACCATGAATCCAATATCCAGCCACAGTATTTCCTGAATGCACATCAAATTCCATTCCAAAAACACACAATAACAAAAATGAATTCTGGACAACAAAGCAATATGTGCACTTTGTTATTTGTTTCCTAAGCAATGTTCTTTGTATTTTTCCTTTATCTAGATGCACCAGAACTTGAACTTTGGGCAAACATATTCTTTGAATACTATTTGCAAAGGTTTATCTTGATTGTCAACTTCACCTCATCACCTGTAAGGGAGTACATAGCTTAGGTGAGTTTCTGTGAACATCTGTGAGGGCTTGTTTCCTTTATGTTAATTAAGCTGTTAAGACTCACCTTCAATGTGGGCGGCACCCTTTCATGGGCTGGGAAAGGCCACTGACTGAGTAACAGCACTCACTCCTCTGCTTCCTTGAGTGTGGACTGATTGTGCCCAGCTGCCTCAAGCTCCTGCTGACAGGCTTTGGACCGTAACCTCCAAATGCAAGCCAATATAAACTCTTCTTCTCATAAACTGACTTTTATAAGGTATCTTGTACCAGTAATGAGAAGTTGACTGATACAATACCCATTTGATAATGAGCCTTAAAATTAATATTTCAGTGTTTATGCATCTCTCTTGGAAAAGAACTCAAGAAAAATCAGGTGTTCATTTGCTTTATCTTTATAATTATAATTGAATATTTATATGTTAAAATTACTCCTATTTTACATATAGGCATCTGAGGTTATAAATAGTAAATCAGCCAAAATGACAAGTAAGAACTGGGGATTTGAGGCTTTTAACTATGCTCTCTCTTGTGTAATATTCTAACTAACATGTAGTTCTATGGAACCCATCTTTCCAAGAAATTAATGGTAAAAGTATAAAGGTAGTAGATAAGGTTATATTTCATCCAGGATCAAATACTAAGAGAATAAGTTGTCAAGTTTGACTCTGATAAAATTATCACTTTAATAGTCATTCTGGTCTTTACTGATGTCCTCACCATCACAGCAATGTTGGGAATGAAGTGACCCATATTATCAGGATAAGAGGTACAAGTGGCACCTTTGCTCTCACTCTACTGTGACCTATTGGAATTCCAATCTAAAGAGAGTGTCATTTTGTTTGCCCACAAGGTTTAGGAATGTAATGCTTCCTCTAGACTAGTGAAGATAGAATAATGGAAACAGCCAGCTAAAGGAGGACAAAGTAACTACATCACACATGTTGCCTAATCCCTCTGAACAAGAACCTTCTAATCTATGTCAAAAATGATGGTCATAACAGTATACATTCAAGTCTGTGCTGACTGGGCCAAATATATCCAAGCATAGCTATTCATAAACTGCAAAAGGACAAGTATGAGTTTTTATTTTCTTCACATTGAATTTCAAAAATAGTATGTCTTATTGTATAAATGATGGGTTAACTTGTTCTAGTCCTAAACTTCCATGCATTCATGTCACTAATAGCAATTGCAATTATAGCATGACCTTGCAGGGATTGTTTAACCTGATGGGAATTTCTATGCTCCTTATGGAAGAATCAAACATTATCCTTAGTCTCATCTTAAGATGGTTGAGGCTGTATATAATTAGGACTATATAATCCCACATTTACAATATGGGTATGCACACATGCAAGCACATACACTGTCTCCTTGTACAAATGAAGAGTATATTCCTTGAAGTAAAGAATCTATTTCTTCTTTCTGTGACTTTTACAGCATTGCAGAACAAAAACATAATTATGATCAGAGAAAAAAGAAATTTGAGCCTCATTTAGCCTAAAACCCCTCATTTTATAGCTAATGAAATAGAAAGTCAGTCTTGATAATAGGTGACTTGCCTAAAATCATGCAGCAGAAGTTAGATTTAAATTGCACTATGATTTCAGATCCTTGTGTATTCCATTATATTTTACAGTAGTTATTTGACATATGATTTTGAAATGATTGGGGAATAACTGAAAGGAATTTTGGTAAGCACTTAACATAGGAAAAGTAAATTCAGAGACATTTTAATAAATTCTGTACTTCCTGTATTTTATGTTTTATTATGACTTATACTGACATCAACCTGACCCTTTGGCAGGAGTTAATGGTTTTATAGATGCACACCACACCGAAGTGAAGCAAGCCTTCTCTTCAGTCAGATTTTTATTTTGGAGCTGAGAGCTAGGTGATCACTCCCTTTAGCTAAAGCTCCTCTCCCTCTCTCCAGCATTTCTTTGTTAACTACTGTCTAGTCCCAATCCTCAGGTAATCCAGCCATTTGTTGACTTTTTGGATTATACTTTCACATAAGTATGCCCTGTTCTTAGATATTTGATGAGCAATATCCATGCCTCAACTCCAATGTTATCGACTCAAAGGCCTTTGCTAGCCACTAGAGAGAGTGGTGGCATTATTCTGCATCCCATGACTGTGTTATCTTTCAACAGCAGCTGAAATTATTTGTCTATTTACATGTTGATCATCTGACTTCTTATAAGAGCATAACTTCCTTAGGGGCAAAGTTGACATATTCATCCCTACTTCCTCTCAGAATGATGCCTAACACATGTTCATTAATTCATATATTGGATCAAAGATTCCTTGCACACACTGTCTTTCAAGGTAGGAAGCATTGCCTTCATTTTATAGTGAAAGTTAGAGATGCCAAGAGCATAACCCCATTTTAACACTTCACAGTCATAAGATGTACTGGTTATCTCCCATCTTGTCCAAAGCATTTCTCTAGAATCCAACTGCTAGAATCTCACTTGTATGTGTCAAAGTCTATTTTGTAGGGTTTGGGTGACAGGGAGATACACAGGTAGAATGGTCAAGATTTAAAGAAAAGCCAGCTTCCACTCAGGGTTCTTAGAAAGTTGAGGCAGCACAGAGAAACACAACCACAAACCCACATAGTCATTTTCTCTTGTCTCTGTCCAGACTTCTTTCTGGAACTGTTCCCACTTTCAAGGCTTGGGCTGGAATATTCTTGGAACCATTAAGTATCAGCTGCCAGTCTTCTAACACTAATAAGGAAGAGGCAAATGGAAGCCTCCTTCTACTCTCTGCTTTTCTGTTGGACAACACTGGGCCTTGCTTTACCAATGAAATATATTTTCAAATGTGCAGGACAGAAAGCCAACAGATGGCAGAGCAACAGTGACCCTTGGGCACACTTCTTCCTGTGGGGATCTGGAATACAGTTCTGTGTGTTTGATTTTCTACAAAGTCAGATCCTAGCTGAAATTGGCAGAGGAAAATATTTCCTCTTTGACTCATCAGCCAAGTCAGAAAAATAGATGAGTTCTATTTCATTCTTCATGTTGGATAAGCCTCAGCAGAGGCAGGTAGTAGAATAAATCCAAAAGAACACGGAAGGTTAGATATTATTAATTGTATCAATGTTTACAGAATATCAGATATTTACAACAATCGTACAAAATTGAGATTGGCAATAAATTGAAAGTTGAAAGCAAAGGAAGTTAAATGACTTGTTCAAGATCCCACAGCTAGGAAATAACATTTAACTGGGGCCTGAGAATCATAATTTCTCTTTCCCCACCTTGGTCAACTCAACTGTCACTGCTTTTAGAGATGGAGGGCTCACCTGTGACCTCCCTAGTTTCACACAGTGTCACAAGTGCATGTCCCCTTTCACACACTTTTGTGACTGTCATCACCCAGGAGCAGGTTGTACAAAGGCTCATGCATTTCCATGGCAACTGCTAGCTCTATTCTCATTCCTCATTTCATGTTATTCATTTGAAAGCAGTTTTGTAGACAGGTGTGATTCCAGGTTAGAGACGGGAGGCATGGAGGGCAGGAAGAAGGCAGACACAGAACTCTCAGGTCTAGCATGCACAGCTGCCAGCACAAAGCCCAGGAGCCATCCCCATGTCTGGATAAGAGCACATGGCCAGAAAAACGGATGTGTCCCCAACAGTCCTTCTATGCTGAGCAATTATCGTGGAAATCTCCTCACCTGGGGACCCTGTGATCTCAGACAGATAGTTTAATCTCTTCACATTTCAGTTTCTTCTTTATAGAATGGTAATCATGATGACAGGAACACCTTTTTCACAACACAAATGTGATGATGCATAGCAAGTGCATATAAAGGATCCAAGCAATGCCTGATATTTAATAAATGCTCAACAAACTGGTTCTTAACAGTCTCTTTCATTTTCTGTTATGCTGGTTACCTGTCATGCTGCTCTGACCAATCACTTTCTTCATACTAAAAAAAAAAAAAAAAAAAGTGGGACTTGTTTCCCTTGGAAGTTTATAGTACCTGCTTCTTATTCCTATAGAAATCACACAGAGCCATGTGACTCTTGGGACCAGACCTGATCTGAGCAGAATTGCTGGGCTTCTATTGGATTTACCAGCTCGGTAGACCAAGGCTAGGGTGTCTCCCTGGACAAATTAATTCTCTCACGCCCCCCCCCCGCATCTATAGGCACATACACCCTAAGCAATCTTTGTGTAATAGAACATTTTTGTATCTTCCCTGCATTTCAAAATCTGCCTCAAGTGTAAGACAGAGTATGCTGGAATTGTGTCAGAATGGGAACTTTAAGAGGTCAACATCAAAGTGAATATATGAAAGTTGGTCATGGCAACTGGAAGACTAGAAACCTTCCAAAGCTGTACCAACGGAGTATGTCCAAGAAAAGCTTGCTGTATGTGAATGTGGAAGAGACAGATGACATGTCAGTGACCTTCAAAGGGTGTGGGATTTGTGGCCTCTCACTTGTGAGTGTATGCTTTTCCTGAGTTCACTTGCTCACTTCCATTTTCAAATGCCTTTCTGTCTCTTAATAAACTGTCTCTATTTCTTATACTTTACTGTGTGTCTCTGGTAAAATTTCTTGTCCTGAGATGCAAGAACCTGGAAATTCAACACACTTGGAAGTTCAACAGGTGAAACTCAGATCCATTCATACTATAAGATGTGTTTGCTGAGAAGATTTCTATGCGAGTCCCTGTCTTCTCATAAACTCTATGAAGACAATTACCAGCAGAACATCAATTGAATAATGAGGTTGGTGCAACATTTTACATACATTATATGAGGAAGTATTTAAAGCAAGCCCATGG
Source organism: Orientallactaga sibirica (assembly GCA_036365145.1). Lineage (NCBI taxonomy): Eukaryota > Metazoa > Chordata > Mammalia > Rodentia > Dipodidae > Orientallactaga > Orientallactaga sibirica. Next base: position 18,172,505 of record JAEOAD010000034.1, read on the forward strand.
GAATATATCATCAATGTCTCCATTTTATAGGTTAATGAACTAAAGATCAGAGTGGCTATCTATTGCAGTCAGGCTCATATTGCTGGTGGAAAACACCCGACCCAGAGCATCTTGTGAAAAAAAAAAAAAAAAGTTTTATTTTGGCTTATAGACTCGAGGGGAAGCTCCATGATGGCAGGGGAAAACGATGGCATGAGCTGAGGGTGGGCATCACCACCCGGTCAATATCAGATGGACAACAGCAACAGGACAGTGTGCCAAACACTGGCAAGAGGACACTGGCTATAACATCCATAAGCCATCCCCCAACAATCCGCTGCCTCCAAGAGGCATTAATTGCAAATTGCCATCAGCTGGGGACCACCGTTTGGAAAGCCTAAGTTTATGCAGAACACCTGAATCGAACCACCACACTATCTGGGCCAAGGTTGGGCCTAGACTCCAGATAATTCTCTCAAGCAGCATCTCCTCTCTGTTTTCACACAGTGCCCTGGCTTCCACTGTTTTGAGTACAGCAGGTAAAAAGCCAGCACCTCCAGAGGTGGGGTACTTCCTGTTCACAAGGCAGAGTGTCACTGGCATAAGAGAGGGCTGACTACGCAGAAGTTCTTCCTTTTGCTGTGTTTGATCATTATGTATGAGTTTCTGCCCTGCTCAACTCTGGATCTGCCCTCTAGAGGAAATAGAAATAAAGCCTCATGGCTTCCCCATATGTTAGCCTTATGCAAAAATAAACCAGTCACCTGCTGACGCCACTCTGGAAGATACATCTAAAGCAGAGAAGGAGAGCATATGTTAAAAAAACATAATGGTTATTAAAAAAAGCAACAGCAAATGATATTGATAGTAACTAACATTTACTAAGGACATTTTTTTTCTTAAGTGCGTTTCTCCCACTATCTGAATATCTACTCTAGAGTTTCAAAGGATTTTCACCCATTGCTATTAAATTCAGCATAATTTTCTAAGTAGAGAAGTGGGGTATATGGGCATGGAAGTAAGAGAAATGAGGCCTCGTGTGCACAAAGTAAAGGAAAGCTTTGGTGGGGTTCTGGTCCCAAGCAAAAGGAAGCAGTACTTACTTACCAAGCAGATCAGGGACCTGTCTGAACAAAGGAAGAGGCAGGCTTGCATTGATGTGCAGGTATGTACTAATGGGTGGCCAATATGTTTGCCCAAGGAACTTAAAAGCACAGGAATGGGGTGGAAGGTGAAGGAGTCAAGGTATTTACCCTGTGGCAGCTGCTGAAAGAGTACAAAGGTGAAAGACCCTCCAACAGGCCATCCATATGTCTGCCAGGCTGGATGATTGGAATTTGACCCTAAACTGAAGGCAGCAAAGGGGAAGACACAGGTGCCTAGGTCCAAGCTAGATACTTTAGTTAGGTGCTTTTTTTTTTTTTTTTTTTTTTTTTTTTTGAACCACAGGTCCTACTCATTTTGTCCAGTAAACCATCCATTTTATTCCATGAACCAGGGCAGGTCCTTTAATACATTTTGTCCACTTAGCTTTGACCTCTTTCCATTTATATTCCACAATGGAAGTAACCAGGGAATGGAGGCTGACATACTTAATACAGTTCTTGAAAAATTATTCATTAATGCTCTTTGACCTCTTTCAGTTATGGAGGAAGGGATATTATTTATTGAAGCTTACAGATCAGGGAAGTTCCATAAAGGCAAACTGGCCCCTCTGCCAACAATGGAAGCCAACCAGCCACCACAGGCAAAACTTTTGGTTAAGAACTTCAGGGAGCTCCTGCTAGGCACATTTGCATATCTTCACAATGGAATCAAACCAAGTTCTTAGAAAAATTAGGATTCATTAATGCTCCTTTTTAGAAATGGGTTTCAAACTTCTCTCTTGCTTCAGAACAGATGATTGTGTTGGCTGAGGAATAAGAAGGAATAAATTAATGGGCATGTGTTAGGAAAAAGTATCATCAGACTTTGGCCTCAGTGTCTGTGCCACACAGGCATATACTGATGGCACTCAACACATGCCTGCTTGACCATGCCAATCGAGCCTCTTGTAAACAACTTTCTCCCTCCAGTATTTATTTATATTTCTCCAGTGTTGCAGTCAGGTTTGCATTGCTGGGAGAATTCACCCAACCAAGAGCAGCTTGGGGGGGGGGGTTATTTTTGCTTACAGGCTCAAGGGCTCCATGGCAGCAAAATGATGGCATGAGCAGAGGGTGGACATCACCCCCTGGCCAACATCAGGTGGACAACAGGAACAGGAAAGTGTGCCAAACACTGGCAAGAGGACACTGGCTATAATACCCATAAGCCTGCCCCCAACAACAGGCTGCTTCCAGGAGGTGTTAATTCCCAAATCTCCATCAGCTGGGAACCCAGCATTCAGAACAAGTGAGTTTATGGGGGACACCTGAATCGCATCACCCCACCCAGTTTTCTCACGGCTTTCAGGAATGGTATCAACCCACATGGGGGTGCAGAAGTCAAGAAGTGTATAGCCAACATATCCCAGCATCCTTGATCCTCAATAGGTCAGTTATGATGTGTGTTCTATACTCTTGAGAAAAGTCTGCAAAGGGATTGGCAGTCCATTGCCTCCTCACTATGCCCATTCTTGATTCCTCTCCCTTTCCTGGATGAAAGGCTCTCTTCCCTCACGCTGTTTCCTGGGATGACCTATTCCTAGTTTTAAAAATGGTGAACAATTTATATTCCAACAGTCCCCTGTTTCTTCTGTAAAGAAACCCAGTTTAAAATTCTTGTTGGTATTAAAATAATGATCACAGTTTTATAGATTTATAAAGGAAATTAAATAATGTCTGTCATGTTTAGGCACAGATGCTGGACCATGTTTTCTTCATCCTTAGCGTCATCTTCCTCCTCCTATTGCTTCCTTCCTTCCTCTTATGGCGAGCGAGGATTTCTTCCTGAGAGGGCAATTTGTTAGTTACTTACTCTACAGAAAGTTGAAAGATAAGAGCTCAAGGATAAATGGAAGCTAATGGGCACAAAAATCAGCTTGAAACTGGAAACATACACATAACTTTAAGACAGAGGCTGCAATATCAGGAGCTCCCCCTGGTAAAGCTCTGATTGGGCACTTGATTCTGCTGCATATGGAATTAAATGAGCAAAGCTTATAAGTGATAAATCTACATTCCAATGCTGTATAAACTATGTAAGCTATGCAAAAGCAGAGATAGACTCTTTTTTTGGGGGGGGGGAGGTAAGGCTTCGCTCTAGCTCAGGCTGAACTGTAATTCACTATGTACTCTCAGGGTGCCTTGAACTCACAGCGATCATCCTACTTCTGCTTCTTTAGTGCTGGGTAAGAGTAATGACAACTAAAATCTCTTAAGATGCCAGGCTGGGGGGACTCCAGAAAGGATCAACAAAGTATGAGTCATGACCTATGATTGTAAATAAAGTTTTATTGAGAGACAGTCATATTATTTGTTCATCTGTTTATATAATTGCTTTTCACATTACAAAACAAGTGTGACAGAGACCTTATAGCCTACAAAGCTTAAAATATTTATGATCTATCTTTTATGGAACCACTTTATTGAATCCTGGTTAAGGATATTGCTATGATTAACAGTATGTATTAAGTACAAGAAACAGTGTAAATATAAATTTGTGACATAAGAATATATTCATATGTACTTATATTCCTTATGTACTATATATTCTTGATATCCTTATATTACATACTGTGAATAGTGTATGCTCTTCCACCATTTCCCAGTTGGATATTTCTTTGTTTTTTTATTCCAAAGAACAATTTAGTAGGCAATAGAGCAGGCCATGCAAAAACAAAAACAAAACTAACCTTCCCTTTTTTAATGATAAATGAGACATAAAAATTCACATTGAAAATGACAGGATGTTACAAGACAATATTGTTGACTGATGACTAACTACCACACTCCCATCCTCATTCTCACAGGCAATGAAATCTATTCCAAGAGATGCCCAGGCCTTAGCAGTTCTATATATAACAGACATGATCCTTTTAAAAACAACCCAAATTATACATAATGCATGCTCATACTCTTAAACTGATCTGTTAGAGATGCTAAAAAAAGATTGCATATATTTCAATTTTCCAAAAATGTCTCTTTCCCCAACACTATTTTTTCTCTTTTACAGAGCTTCCAAAATTTTGGAGTTTTTTTTTTCTTCTAAAATCACAAAACAAAGTAGGTCTGAACATTTTTATTCCACTGCCTGAAAAGTTCCAGTGATTATCTTTTTTATCCAGGATTAATTCCAAACATTTTGATTCTGCCTGTGCACTTGACTTTATAGTTTGGTATCTTGATGGTGACATGTCCACACTGCCTTCTTGTATACCCAGTGTTGTGCTCTGTCCCACCCTTCTTCTCATCCTGTTCTCCCACTTTACTTCACATTGTTTTCTCTGCCTACAACAACCCATTTTCTCCTACCTCAGAGTTTGTGATGTCTTTCTTTTTAACTCCTGTATAGATATTGTCTGCACTAGGGGACTTTGAAGTTTGGGTGCTCATAATTAATATCTAATCTAATCTTTACAGTCTTGATCAATAGTTCTTTCGTCTACCTAGTTGTTTAAGCTAAAATCTAGATTTTTTTTGTGTTTGCATCTGTGCATGTGTTGTAATGTGTATGGGCCATGTGCACGTGGTATGGTGTGTGAGGTGTATGCTTGTGCATGTGCACCTGCAGCTCCCCATGCTTTGGCCTATGGTGATGTTTGGGGGATGCTCATCAAGAATTTCAGTCTATAGCCTTTCTACCCACTCTTATTTTTGAGCAGAAGTATCCTACTGATACCAGAGCTGCTGTTTATCCCAATCCCAAGTGATTTGCTAGTCTCTACTTCCTTTTTCAGGACTGGGGTTTACAGGCTCACAAAGCCATGCTCAACTGTTTACGTGGGATTTAGAAATTCAAACTAGGGTGTTTCCAAGCAAAAAGCTTGTGTAACAACTGAGCCACCTTGCTAGCTTTAGATTCATTCTCACATCTTGCTTTCGTTCATGTTTTGTGTCCAGATCATCTCCTAACTCTGTCCATTCAACTTTCAACATGTACCCTGAATTTTTCCTGTGAGTGCTACACTATGGTATCTTTATCATCACTTTTGTTCCCCTCTAACTCATACTCCCTTTCAACATATTGATTACTTAAGAGCACAAACCAGGTCATTTCACTCCTCTGTTTCAACTTTCATGCAGTCTCCCTTTATATTTGAAATGAAATTCAAATGTCTTTTAGTGGAGCCTTCAAAATAACGCATGAAACCAAAGACACTCTCCAACTCACTTGACTCCTATACTAAGCACCATCCAACATTAAAAATCTATGATAATTGTTTTCCACACTTTTCTTGTTTGCTAAGTTTTACTACATGACAAACTCAAGTTTTATTTATAACAAACAGTATGTCAATTCTTATGAGACAACCTCTGAAAGTGAATCAGGGTCCCTTTTATTACCTTGACTCATAGTACTTGGTTTTCTTCATAGGTTTATTGCCACACGTCATTACACATTTATTGAGTAACTTTGGCATGTTTGGTTTTCCTACTATTCTGTAAGCTTGAATTTTATAAACCATGGTATCTTGTTCAACACTCTCAACCCAATACTTCTCAGTGTTTCATCTAGAATATTTGCTCAGAGAAGATGTCAATGAATAGTTGAACAAATAAATTATAGTAAACATATTCTTGAATTGTGTGTATATTAGCCTATGGATATATATAATCATCTCACTGCTGCCCTCTTAGTGTTATGAATTATTCATGGGCAGGTTGCATCAATTACTCAGTGTGGTGTCTCTTATAGGTCCTAGGAGCCTGACTCTCATTGATAGGAATCAGATGCTTTACTCAAAATTTGACTGCAGTATAATCTCAAATGCAAATATAATTCAGCTTTTTTTTTTTGTTTTTTTGGAGAGAGACAGAGAGAGAGAGAGGGAGAGGAAGACAGATAGAGATGGGCATGCCAGCCTTCTCTCAGCTGCTAAGAATGAAATCCAAATGTGTGTGCCCCCTTGTGGTCAAGTGCAGCATTGCACCCTTGCATCATTTTGCATCTGGCTAAATGTGGGACCTGGAGATTGGAACCACTGGAGATTGGAACCAGCGTTCTTAGGCTTAGGAGGCAGGCGCCTGAACTGCTAAGCCATCTCTCCAGCCCTATGATTCAGCTTTTAATCTCCAGTATATGATGCAGATTAAGTGTCATGTGTAAGACTGTCTCTCAGAATGTCAACATGTCATCATGGTACAAATGAGTCAGAAATGCAGAAATATGGACTTTTGCCTTTTTTCCTATTGCTACATCATTTTATTCCAGGTTATTACAGCACACTAAACATGTGTTTGACTGTATATGAGGCTCAATTCTAAATCTGGAAGTTAGAAAGCTGAATGGAACCTGGACAGGCCTGATTTCCCAAGTCATCCCTGATATAAGCAAGTCATGGTCTGGGAAGGTAGAGAGATGCACGCACAAATCATGGTGAGCATGGTGGGAGCCCACTGTTGTGTCCCCTGTAGCACACACGCAGTCAGGCTATAGCTGTTCAAAGTGTTGACTCTTATTTTGAGCTCTCTCCTCTACTCCCCTCTTGAGATAACTGTACTTGGCTACACAGAGCCACTTACCTCCACTTGGGGTGGAGAAGCCCTCACCCAAATGGATTCTGAGATACCAAAGGCAGCCCTTTTACTTCAAGGTATACAACCCTGTGATACGATTTTAGCTCTAGTAGCCTGTCCCTTTGGACTATAACAAAGCTAGGTTTTAGCTCAGACCATGGCTATGTTTAGTTCTTTTCCCTTTATTACATATTATAACTGAAGTACTTTCCTTCTGAAAGTCACATGGCCCCTAAGCCCTTTCTAGGGCTCATTTTTAAACCATTATCTTGAGTGCTTTCATGTGGTATGTGCACAGTGCTATAAGAATATAGTGGACAAATGTCAGATGTGGCTTAGAGACTAAGAGCCTAGCAAATGTCCTGTGGAAAGAGGCATCCTGAGTTGAATCTTCTTTATAAATGTGGAAGATTTCATGTTTACAATAAGATATGATATAATGAAACATACCTTCTCCAATTGGATTGAAAAAAATTGTTAATATTTTTCATAGATATTTCCAAACTTACAAAAGTTTAAAGATTACTAATATAGTATAAAGATTCTCTGTGGTAATGCTCAAGGATAAATTCTTATACCTTTACAAGAAACCCTGCTGAAATGAATATCATTCTGCAATCATATTTTTGCATTTGTATTCACAAGAACACATAGCATGATTTCATGTATAACTTCCATACATAAACATTGTAAACATTCTCTTTTCATCAAAGTAGTATGCTTTTGTGACCTGCTATATTAACACATGCAAACCAATACATTCATTTTAATTATTAATTAGCATTCCATTATGGCCCATTATTTTGATTTCTTTTATGTCCTTTCTTGCCTTCTACTAGACTTATAATGCTTTCTTTATCCTTTCTAAAATTAGAAATCCCATTTTGGTTAATTTAGAGAATCCTGTTTATTTATTTATTTATTTTATTTATTTATTTATTTATTTATTTATTTATTTATTTATTTTTTGGAGGTAGGGTCTCACCCTAGACCAGGCTGACCTGGAATTCACTCTGTAGTTTTGGCTGGTCTCAAACTCACAGCAATCCTACCTCTGCCTTCTGAGTGCTGGGACTAAAGGAGTGTGCCACCACACCTTGCTCTACTCTTTAATTTAACATGTTTATAATAAGGTTTGAGGTTAATCAGCACCTCAGATTTCTAAGTGAACATCATGAAGCTTGTAGGACCCTCTATGAAATTCCTCTAATCTTCCATGTAATTGGTAAGTGTCTTATTTCCCTATCTTATTAACCACTCCTTTAGTTTATATGCCTATGTGTATATGGACGTATATAGTCTCTATATAAAGGCTATACTTACTTAACAATAACTATTTTGTTTCACATTATTTTTCAATCTATCTTCATATACCTCACAGTTTCCATTGATTTTCAGTTTCCTTTCTTCACCAGTTCATTCTTTAATAGACTTTTTGTAGAAGCAAGCCAGTAGTCAAATAAATCCTTTAGTTTTTCCTGTCCATCTGAAAAGTCTTTCATGTTAATCATACTTGCAAATGATACATTAACCTGGGTTGGCCATTATGAGACAAATAATCAACTCTTTGTTGATGATCTCTATGCCCCTTTCCGCAGCTTTCAAGGATTTTTCTTTGATATTCTATCTTATTGATATGAGATTTCTTAGGCATGGGCTTATTTTATTTGTATTAACCAGGAAAAGTATATGTTGCTTTGTTACATTTTTTAAACTGGAAAAAAATCTCTATATATTTTTTTAAAAACATTTTTTTTTTTTCTTTTTGGGGAGAGACACAGAGAGAGACAGACAGAGAGTGAGAGGAAGACAGGAGAATGGGTGCGTCAGCAGCCTCTCAGCTGCTGTGAATGAACTCCAGATTTGTGTGCCCCCTTGTGGACAAGTGCAGCATTGCTCCCTTGCGTCACTTTGCATCTGGCTAAACGTGGGACCTGGAGATTGGAACCCGGTTCTTAGGCTTAGAAGTCAGGCACCTTTAACCGCTAAGCCATCTCTCCAGCCATCTATATCTTTTTGGATAGCACTCTCCCATAGATTTACATTCTTATTTAAAAATTATTTAATTTTATTAATTTGAGAAGAGGGAGGGAGAGACAGATAGAAAGGAAAGAGAGAGTATGGGTACACTAGGGCCTTCAGTACTGTCAATGAACTCCAGACACATGCACCACCTTGGGCATCTTGCTTATGTGTGTCCTGAGGAATCAAACCTGGGTCCTTTGGCTTTGCAAGCAAGCAAGCACCTTAACTTCTAAGCCATCTCTCCAGCCCTAGATTTACGTTCTTTGTTAGATAGGTGTTATATATTCTTAGTCTTTTCTCCTGGTATAACTTTGTCTTTTATCTCTGTTATTTTTAGAGTTATATTTTAGGTCATTAATACTCATCTAGCCAGCTGAATCATTAATTCATAATTTTAATGTCTATGTCATCATTAACCCCTAGGATATTTATTTAGTGTTTTTTCAGTAACAAAGTTTAAGCCTAAGGCCTTGAATGTGCTTGGCAAGCACAGGAGCAATGAGCTAGATCCCCAGGCATCTTTGCACTTCTTTTGTTTTATCTTCTAGACAGGCTAGCCTTGATTCCTGTGTCCCAGGTTGGTTTGAATTTAGGATCTTCCTTCCTCAGTCTTCCAAGTAGCAGGATTACAGGCAGGTATCACCAAGTCCAGCCCTTATTTCATCATCATCATCATCATCATCATCATCATTCATTATTATTGAGAAAGAGAGAGAGAGAGAAACAGAGAGAGAGGAAGAGGCAGAGAGAGAAAGAGAATGGGCGCGCCAGGGACATTTCAGCTGCTGTGAACAAACTTCAGATGCATGCGCCCCCTGTGGGCAAGCATGACATTACTCACTTGCATCACTTGCATCTGTCTAAACTTGGGACCTGGAGAATCCAATGGGCATTCTTAGGCTTGGTAGGCAAGCGCCTTAAGTGCTAAGCCATCTCTCCAGCCCTATTTCATTTTTTTGACAACTTTTATTATATTTTTTTGTCCTTGCCATATCTCTTCTACCTTTCTTAATCTCTTATTGTGCTTCTAAATCTATTATCATGATTACCTCAAATATCTTTTAGAATTCAGGGTTATCTGACTTATACAGCATGAATTATTCCATTTGTTGTACATGCTGTGTTCCTTAACTGTGGCTTGTTTCCCCGTGTGAGGCATCATTTTTAAATCATCTTAAGGGCTTATTGTTCACTTCTTTGTTTTGCATTATAGAAGCATATCTCTAGACCTCACCAATGTGAAGAACATTTTTAGCACTATTGATTCATCTTGGAGTTTCCACACTCAAAATCTTGCATCATTATGGTCCATAGGTATATTCAGTGTAGAGCTAGAATTCTGTTTTCTTACAAGCCACATGAATGGGAGCTAATGTGGAGCTCCCACTTCAGAGACAGGATGTTTATAGGTCTCCTGTCATTATTCAGACTCCAGTTCACCCAGGTAAACATGACTCATATCCACATGTAACTATTTTTCCTGGGTTAGTCTATTCCTAGGTCCAGTTCAGGGCCCCTTTCATTGCTGGCTTAGAAAATTTCCCTTTCTATATATTGAGATTGTCTCTGTTTCACTTACTTTATTTTTTTCTTATTGTATACTAGGAAGGGATCCAGTTTTGAGGATCTGAGCTCTACCTTAAGACATGAGTAAGTTGTTATTCGGATTTAAAAAATGGAGGATAAGATACATAACATGTAGAGAAAATACCATAAGGAAATATGTAGGGAAAACCTTTGTGGATTCTTTTTTGGTGATTTTTGTGTGGGGTAGTTTGGTGCTTGTGGTTGCTTTTCTAACAATGGCTCCTCAGAGCCAATAAGAGAGGTCACTTGAAAACATCAGAAACAGATCAGCCTGAGTCAGAGCCACAGTGCTGTGTCTGGCAGCAAATCAAGAACAAGGAGGTCTGAGGCATATAACTCAGTGTGAGGGGAAAAGGAAAAGAATAAATGAGTCTCTCATGAGCAGCTCTCAAAAGCTGCTGAACTTGGGGTAGTCTGTACTAGACATCTGTGAGCACAGCCTCACCTGAGGCTGATCTAAACCACAGTGACTGCATGTGTGTGTGAAATATGTTAGTCCATGTGCTATATTCCAAACTGGATTTGAGATTAGACACTATTGCTCCAGCAAGACATGATGTGTCTCTGTTATCTTCATGGCTGGCCATGCCTGCAGACTGGGCAGGTCTGAAAGGCTTGGCTCCAGGTGTGTGAGGATCTGAGACTGTGCAAGAGCAGTCTGATTCTGGAGCACATAGAGGAGACAATGGAACCTGAGGCACGGCACAATGTGATTCACTGTGTGGGGAGTTTGCTCCTGGAGAAAGGTGATTTGGAACCTTATCATGCTCCAGGAAGGTCTGAGAAGGCTTAGTTAAATACCGTATTTACAGCAGAGTACAAATATACAAACATACAACTAAAACACAGGGAAGGGCAGGAGGGATGGCTTACTGGTTAAGGCATTTACCTGCAAAGCCAAAGGACCTAAGTTCAATTTCCCAGGACCTATGTTAGCCAGATGCACAAGGGGATTCACATGTCTGGAGTTCATTTGCAGTGGCTGGAGGCCCTGGCACTCCCATTCTCTCTCCTTCTCTGTCAAAAAAAAAAAAAAAAAAAAAAAAAAAAAGGAAGTTTTTGGAGAACTATCCCATTTTTTTTAAATTGTAAATTAAATCCCATTTTAAAGTGTAAGCTCCATGAGTTTATTAAATCGTCACACCTATTCCTTCCTCTAGCTCTTGACAACCACAAATCTCTTTATCTCTATCTATTCACATATTCTGTACATTTCCTATAAGTGGAATCATATCTACCTGACTTTTTATAACTGGGTTCTTGTACTTGTCATAATGTTTTCAGAAGTTTTTTTCATATTAGAGTGTGCATCTGAATCTCATTCCTTTTATGGCTAAATATCATTCATTATATGGATATGCCACATTTCATTTATTCATAGACTGATAGATGTTTGAGTTGCTTCCACTGTTTAGCTATTATATAAATAATGCTCCTATGAGTATTTGTGTTCAAGATTTTGTTTGAATATGTTTCAGTTTAACTTAAAATGATTCCAAAGTCTTTTCCTTTATCCACCCCTTCCAAAAACAACAAGCCTCTTTACCAGTGACTCTAGAAAACAGTATCAATTTTAATTTTTATTTTAGTTTATGAATATTTTGGTGAGCTTGTGGTGATGTTCCAGTGGGCACAGAAAATAACAAGAAAAACATGGTACAGCTCTTGGAAGCAAATTTAATTAAAGATTGGGAGAAGAGAAAAATTATTTTTTATATTAAATTCAGATAATATCCAACACTTCATTAATTCTCAGACGTTCACATTTTAACACCTTTGAAATAAGAATATATTTTACAGTCAATGCTGGGCAACAGTTTAATTTGCAGTGACTTTTTTTTTTCTTAGTGACAAAGAAAATAATAATGTAATACAATACAATCAGCTTAGATTTTATGGACGGCTGTGTGATTCCACTCAATCTACAATTCACATACCATTCCAAGACTGAAAAGGAAACTTTGAAGCTGTCTGTGGCTGGTTCCATGTTGGTGGGGTTTCCTGCCCCTGCCCCTGCCCTGTGATACTGTGGTATAAACTAAAATGAGTTATGTCTGGCACACAAGTGGCTCTAAATCCCAGTGTAGATGACCCAGGATCTCTCTCTTTCTCTCCTCTCTCTTTCTTCCTCATAGTAGGGTCTTATTCTAGTCCAGGCTGACCTGGAGTTCACTCTGCAGTCTCATGGTGGCCTCGGACTTGCAGCAATCCTCCTACCTCTGCCTCCCAAGTGCTGGGATTAAAGGCATGGGCCAGTACACCCAGATCCACAGTCTCTCTTTGACTGTTGCCACTATCACCATAGTACCATGCACAGCTCTCTTCCTAACACTCCCCTCCAGTATCAGATATTCCCCACCTTCTTATACTATCTCAATGTATCTTAGACTACATTTAAAACTTTTTTCTCACTAGTGTACAAAATAACCGGATATAATAATTTTTATATATATATATATATATATATATATATATATATATATATATATATATATATATATAGTAAAACTATTATTCTTTGCCCATATTCAACCTCTACTCTCTCCTCCCTCCTCCCCTCTTGCTGATATCCTTCATTTCCTCAAACTGTTCCCCAACCCACCTGGTTTTATAGTACACAGATAATCTCAAGGCTTTTAAATTTTATTCAACTTTATTTTTTCCCAGTGCTACATAGAAATGGGTAGATCCAAATTTACTTTTGTAACTCTATATGCAACATTTAAATTAGGTTATAATTATACTTTTCATTAGATATGTTTATGTAATCCTTTGTCATTGCTACAATACTACTTACAATGTAATTGTAATTAATATTAATTGCAGTGTGAAAGAAGGAATATTTTGGCATGTTGCTGTATTGCTCACTTTGAGTTGAGCTGTTTAGTAATGTCATGGGAAAAGTAGAAGCAAAAATAAGGGTTATAAATAGTATACAAATGGTCAGGTTTTCAATGATCATGTTTCTGATACTATCATCCTGAAAAGTAAAAAATATAGTAATAACTTTAATGAGCTCACAATTTCAACAGAACCTGACAAATAATGATCATTAGGAAATCCTGGCTCATGCCGTAACACAGTCTAAGGTTATCTGTATCTGCCTTCAATTTTTCCTCTCCTTCAAAGTGTGACAGTTGGCTGCAAGATCTTGGATTCCTCCAAGGCTGACTTCCTAAAGCATGGATATTTTCCAAGAGTTCGGGCCCAAACAAAATGCCTGTACCTTTTTCCATGAAAAGGGTTTGGGAATCACATGAATAGCTATGAGAGTCATCTCTTGCCCAAAACCATAAAGGAAAGAAAATAAAAACACAAGTTTGATGTTTCAGCTCAAAAATAAAATTAACTGTGCCTTTTCAAAGGATGGCATTCAAGGAAAGAGACTACTTGAGAAGACATGAATAAACTGGCAAAGCACTGTTAAGCAGGGCTCATCATCTTCACTATGGACATTCAGCTCCTGTACCTTCATCACTGATAAAGCAGGCTCATCATCTCTACCACGGCCATTCATATCCTGTACCTTCATCAATGATAAAGCAGGCTCATCATCTCTACCACGGCCATTCACATCCTGTACCTTCATCACTGATAAAGCAAGCTCATCATCTCTACCACGGCCATTCAGATCCTGTACCTTCATCACTGATGACGCAGGCTCATCATCTCCACCACGGCCATTCAGATCCTGTACCTTCATCACTGATGACACAGGGTTCATCATCTGTACCACGGCCATTCAGATCCTGTACCTTCATCACTGATGATGCAGGCTCATCATCTCCACCATGGCTATTCAGCTCCTGTACCTTCATCACTGATAAAGCAAGTTTATCAGCTCTACCACAGACATTCAGCTCCTGTACCTTCATCAATGATAAAGCAGGCTCATCATCTCCACCATGGCCATTCAGATCCTGTACCTTCATCACTGATAAAGCAAGCTCATCATCTCTACCATGGCCATTCAGATCCTGTACCTTCATCACTGATAAAGCAGGCTCATCATCTCCACCATGGCCATTCAGCTCCTGTACCTTCATCACTGATAAAGCAGGCTCATCATCTCTACCACGGCCATTCAGCTCCTGTACCTTCATCACTGATAAAGCAGGCTCATCATCTCTACCACGGCCATTCAGATCCTGTACCTTCATCACTGATAAAGCAGGCTCATCATCTCTACCACGGCCATTCAGATCCTGTACCTTCATCACTGATGACGCAGGGCTCATCATCTCCACCACGGCCATTCAGATCCTGTACCTTCATCACTGATAAAGCAGGCTCATCATCTCCAGCATGGACATTCAGCTCCTGTACCTTCATCACTGATAAAGCAGGCTCATCATCTCCAGCATGGCCATTCAGATCCTGTACCTTCATCACTGATGACACAGGGCTCATCATCTCTACCACGGCCATTCAGATCCTGTACCTTCATCACTGATAAAACAGGCTCTCATCTCCACCACGGCCATTCAGATCCTGTACCTTCATCACTGATGACGCAGGGCTCATCATCTCCACCATGGCCATTCAGATCCTGTACCTTCATCACTGATAAAGCAGGGCTCATCATCTCCAGCATGGACATTCAGCTCCTGTACCTTCATCACTGATAAAGCAGGCTCATCATCTCCAGCATGGACATTCAGCTCCTGTACCTTCATCACTGATAAAGCAGGCTCATCATCTCCAGCATGGCCATTCATATCCTGTACCTTCATCACTGATGACACAGGGCTCATCATCTCTACCACGGCCATTCAGCTCCTGTACCTTCATCACTGATGACACAGGGCTCATCATCTCTACCACGGCCATTCAGATCCTGTACCTTCGTCACTGATGACACAGGGCTCATCATCTCTACCACGGCCATTCAGATCCTGTACCTTCATCACTGATAAAGCAGACTCATCATCTCCACCATGGCCATTCAGATCCTGTACCTTCATCACTGATAAAACAGGCTCATCATCTCCACCATGGCCATTCAGATCCTGTACCTTCATCACTGATAAAGCAGGCTCTCATCTCCACCATGGCCATTCAGATGCTGTACCTTCATCACTGATAAAGCAGGCTCATCATCTTCACTATGGACATTCAGATCCTGTACCTTCATCACTGATAAAGCAGGCTCTTCATCTCTACCATGGCCATTCACATCCTGTACATTCATGTTTTGATTTCCAGTGAAATGCCTTTGAAGAAGTTATTTCAAAGCTAATGAATACATTTTTGCAAATCTATGAAAATCAACAACACAAACAACATTAATTCTAAACTAGAATATTCAATATTTAAATGACTGGGAGAGCACCTCTGAAATTATGGGAAGGAATGCACGGTGACTAAACCATGCTATAACATTTTTTTTTCCAACTTTGTATTTACAATGAAAGAATGAAGTCTGCTCTTTGAGTATTGATCATTTCTGACATTATTGTGCCACTTCTTGATGAAACTTGCCTTATGTGAGAAACACAGTTAGGGATAGGAAAGGACCATTATGTCACTCATTCATGCTGGATAGCCCCTAAAATAAGGCTAGAGAAAAGGTGATGTTTCAGAAAACTCCATTAACACTGCAAGGTGAATCAAAACCATATTTATCAACAAGTAGAAGGAAATGTTATTGTATAGCTAGAGAATGAATAAGGTTGTGGTGATTGAGGTACAAAGGAAGCCACTTGCAAATACATCAGACCTAATATGTGAAACATCAGACCTAATATGTGAATGCAAGATTGGGCTCATACAGCAACCCCAAGGAGACAGTTACAGATACAATAGAAAGTGATCTGTCTGCAAATTTATAGTAGTTTAATTTGGCCCAGAAAGAATTCAGTTCCTCTATGTAGGTGATGTAGGAATTAAGGCTACTCACCATCAGTCATTAGCGCTTGTTAATTGAATTTTAAAAGTGAAGCAAGAAAACCACTTGACCTTTAACATCCCTTTAAACCTGAGGTCGCAATGACTCTTGGTTTAGGACACAGCAGATTCTCAGAGTTCCCGCAGGTGAAGAAGAGCAGAGGCTCTGACAACATTCAGAGATGTTTCATTCAAATCACAAAGCTATCGGACACACACACTAAGATTTCACAATCTTATAAATTAGAGATGAGATCGCAGGGTGTTTCTTTTCAGAAAGCTCACAGCTGTGCTCTAAGTGCTAGGCCTCTCTGAATGTTGTAGGCAGTCACATTGACAACTATGCACTGTTCCCACACATGAGTGGGGCCAAAACTGCAGAGTTCAGACTTCTTTCCTTTCTGAAACTTGGGCAAAAATGTTCTGTTTCAAGATAGATGACTCTCTTGCCAGCAATTGCTTGGATGGAGTGTTCATTTGAACACCCTGGTCTACTTACCAGCTCCGAACAAAGAAATTGTTCACGTAATTTCTACCCATCATCCAGTCTGTTCCTGCCCACCTCACACCAGTTCCCATTCTGTCCTTCCCAAGATAGATGTGACATTACAAACACCACTTTAAGATCCCTAACACAGCAGGTACAGTTACAACACCATATTAATAAGAGTCCTAATGAAGAACCAAAATAACCCACCTGTCTCAGAAGGTATGTCACCCCCTAGGATAATTAAAGTGGCAGACCATCCCACATGTCGTCTATTTTTCTTTTGTCTCTTTGTCCCTCTGCCTGCTCCCACTCCTATCTTCCTTGTGCGCATTAGTTTGACAAAGTGGTTTTTGCAGACTGGAGTTTGGTTTGCAAAATCACTCATCCATTTGCCATGTCATGATTGGAATGTTCACTGAGCCAGTAAACAGAAGAGCTGAGTAGGAGTTCCAACAGCCTCTCTACCTCTCTGTTCAGCAGGAACCTGTCATTTTAAGACTCTACCCCAGGCCAAGATTAAATGGTGCAGTTGCAAGGATGGGAAATAACAGCTTTGGCCAGAATGACCCAACTCCTGGAGTGCTGGCTACTGCCAGTTCAGAAATGAAAGGCAGACTTTCTGCCCTAAAATATTTCATAGTCTAGTGCAGTAGTCATCAAACATTTTCTGAAAAGGAACAGATAGTAAATAATTTGGGCTTTCCAGGCTACAGAGTGTGTTTAATCCTTCTGTCATCCAAAAGCAGTCATAGACAATATTTAAACAAATGTCCTGGTATAGGTTCCAGTAAAACTTTATTTATGAAGAAAGAGATTGGGATAGATTTGACCTTCAGGGTGTCATTTAACCAAGCTCCTAAGGTAGTGAGTGACCCAATGGTTTGAATGTTCAACAGTGAGTGACAGAATAAGAGGGAAGCAGCCAATGGTGATAAAGAAAGGCTTGGTGAAAGACCTGAGGTTTGAGTGATATTTTGAAGTTGTTTATTCACATTCCTGCCTCTATTTCCTCCTCCACCATCATCTTCCTTGTGAGATTTTTGTATGATTAGACTCTTGATCAATGTTTAAGTCCTTGGAACTGACAATGTTCTGCATGCATCTTGGCCGTCTATAATGCTGAACTTAAGTTCAGTTTTTGTACAGAATCAGGGTTTGATGCATGATTATCACCTTAAAGGATGTCCAGTTTCACTTGCTTTGACCACTGATGCCTTTGCCTCCATTTTCCTAGAAGTTGAAAGTCCTGTTCGCCTCTGAGCTGCAGCTAGGTATAAATACTCTATCAGTGCATTCCAGCACAGATAGGCCCTGGGAGAACTGCTCTTCTGTCTGGCGGGCTTGTGTGTAGGTTGGACAGGTATGCTTAGGTTGTGGTTTGAGAGTGAAATGTCCCGACAGGCTCATATGACTAAACAATTGGTCCTAAACTGGTCACTCTGTGTGAAGGTTGTAGGCCACTGGCACTGGAGGCAGGCCTTGAAATTTTATTTTCTGAGACCCATTTGCTATCCACTTTTGGCTTCTCAACAGCTGATGCAATGTGACCAACTGACTCATGTCCCTGCCAACATACCTCTACAGCCATAATGGCCTGTAAACCTCATTAAACTATAGGCCAAGATAAACCTTACTTGCTTTTTTTTATCAGGTATTTGGTCATTTCCAAACCTCAGTTTTTAGTTCTGTTAAAAGGAAAGTTTTAGTATTTATTCCATAGGATGTGGTCAGGATTGAGAACATTATTTAACATGAGTAGCATTGAACAACTGTTCATTAAAGAGTGGCTCCTTTTACCATGACAAAACCAGGCCTCTTCTTCTTATAAGAATCTTGCCCTGCCATGAAGGTGTGTGGAGGAGCGTGAGCTGCTGATACCCATTTGAAAATTCTAACCAACTTCCTGGCTCTAGCCTTATTTGTTTGTTGTTTTAATCTCTCTGCCCTCGGCTGCTGCACGAAGAGAGAAGTTGATTGGCAGCTTAGCTGTTTAAAATCAATATAAGAAGCACTTGGAGATTAAAGCAATTTAAGCAAGGTACTGGCTAGGCTTGGGAGCTAAAACCACTCTTGAAGGAAACAAGCAAAGAAGATGAAGAAAGTGGGTCATAAATGAAACAGTGTGAAACTGTGTGAGTGAAGGTGAGATTATAACAGTGGAACAGCAAGTCGTTTCCTTCCCAGATCGTGTGTGTGTGTCTGTGTGTGTGTGTGTGTGTGTGTGTGTGTGTGTGTGTGTGTGTGTGTGTGTGTGTGTGTGTGTGTGTGTGTATCCCAAATCCCAAATCTCAAAATTGCTCCATCCAAGTACTGACTGTTCCTCTGACTTAAACACATCTATCTTTACCACTATGCCCCTCACACACCCATGCACTCACCTCCCCCTTCATTTATCTCTGCAGGAACTGCCTTGCCAGGTAGAACTGGGGAGATGATAACATCTCAGCTATGAGGATGACTTTACACAGGAATGAATCCTTAGTAACTGAGCCACCAGGGCCAGAAGAAGTTCCAAAGGTGGCATAGTGCACCACCATTGCCTCAAGCAAATATCGACTCAACTAACCTGGTCTGGTCTCCCATAGCAAAGGACTCAATTAAAGGGAAGTGAGTCTGTGCTTTCTGTACAGTAAGTTCAAAGAATTTTGAAGAAGACAAGTGAGCCCCAGTGTCCCCCATTTTCCTGTTTGACTCTTATGCCCCCAGAAACCTCGTGCTTTTTTTTTTCCTTTTTTTTTTCATTAAGTAGAAACTTTGTATGAACACATCATATGTTTGTACCATCATTTCCCTCCTCCCTGCCCCAGTTGAATTACTGGTATTCACCATGTGATTGTGGGGTATGACTTATTAGCTGTCTTCTTGTCAGTCACAATGGAGGAAGGGCCATGCCTCTGAATATTCCCTCCCACCCTGTGGTTCTTACAATCTCCCCCCTGCCCCCCGCAAAATTCCCTGAGCCTTGGAGGGTGTGTTTTAAGTCTACTTTAGTGTTGTGCTCTCAACAGCTTCTGGATTTCTTCTTTAGTACCTTTTGAGTACCTACCTCCGTGTCTGTTTCCATCACCCTGGTGCAGGTTGTCAGGCTTGCCTTGGAAGTAGCACTCTTGCTCACTTAGCCAATTTCTTTGTGGTTTCACCTGGGCCCTAGCTGCTATGTGAGAGGTGGTTCATCTCCTCTAAGGGAGTCAGTTATCTTTTCTTGTCTTATTAATAGATATTGGTTGTCCTCAGTTTTTACTGCCTTCTCAAAAAGAAATAGATTCTCCAACAGAAAGTGAGAGCAGCTTAGGTTAAAGGGGATAATCATTGTTAACGCTGAGACATTTTGATGGGTGTAGACTCTCTTTTTGGCAAAAAACTAGTGGGAGCTTTTTGGAGCCCATAATTGTGATCTCTATAGGATTCTGACTTGGGTCTCAATTCCAGCTATGTGTTCTTTTCCCCTGAGTGTATCTCTTAGCTAATCAGAAAAGTATTGGTTACCCACCTAGGCTGGGTGCCCGCCATTGCACAGGTGTGTATGTCTTGTCAGGCTGCTTTCTTTCATATAGCACTGTCCCCTGCTTGCTCACAACATTGTTGGCCATTTTCTCCCAGCAGCTCGTGTAGAGCTTTCCAGCACTATATGAGCTAAATATCTGGGAACTGGTTTCCTTCCAGTTTCCAACTGGATCTCTATCTTGCCTTTAAATAATAAAATACACACATGTACATGCCTGATAAAAGGAAATATTTATTTTTATTTTATTTATTTATTTGAGAAAGAGAGAATGGGCACTCCAGGGCCACCTGCCACTGAAAACAAATTACAGACACATGAGTCACTTTGTGAATCTGGCTTTAAATGGGCATGGGGGAATTGAACCTGGTCCATCACGCTTTGCAAGCAAGCACCTTTAACCACTGAGCCATCACTCCAGGCTCAAATAAATGCTTCTTTCCAATGAAAACCAGCCAACAATATGTGACATGCAATTAAAGAAGGAAAAAAAGAAAAGCACCTTTTTTAGCCAGCAAAGAAACTCATTCAACAAAAGGTCAGGAATAGAAGTCTAAGCCATTGGGTGAAAATTCTTAACAAGGAGGAAATCTAGGGGATTTCAAATCATCACCCTACAGGTCACTTCATTACAGGAGAAAAAAAGTTGTGATTAGCTCTAATGGAGATACCCAGCAGCCACCATTGCAATGCAAAGATCAAATATAGCAGCACAAATAATGGGAAAAAAGCTGACATTTTGGGGCCTGTTGTGGGTTAATATCATGTACACAATATCAAGTCTAAAGTCTTTTTTAATATTTTATTTTTGTTTATTTTAGGGAGGGAGGGAGGGAGAGAGAGAGGAAAAAAATAGACATGCCAGTGCTTCTAGCCACTGCAAATGAACTTCACAAGCATGTGGCTTATGTGGGGTTGGGGAAATTGAACCTGGGTCCTTAGGCTTCCCAGACAAGTGTCTTAACCACTAACCCAGCTCTCCAGTCCCTGAAGTCTAAACTCTTTAAAATGAGACTTGTCATAAAGAACCTCAAAAATCTACACTTCAGAATTCTTGTGTGTGTTTATTTTATTTTTTATTGACAACTTCTATACTTACAGACAATAAACCATGATATTTCCCTCCCCTCCCCCCATTCCCCTTCAGAACTCCACTCTCCATCATATCCCCTCCCTCTTTCCATTAGTCTCTCTTTTATTTTGATGTCAGCATCTTTTTCTCCTATTATGAGGGTCTTGTGAAGGTATTGCTTGGCACAGCGAGGTCGTGGATATAGAAGCCAATTTCTGTCTGGACAGTTGCATTGTAAGGAGGCGTACCCTTCCTTTGGCTCTTACATTCTTTCGGCCCCCTCTTCCGCAATGGACCCTGAGCCTTGGAGGCTATGATAGAGATGTTTCAGTGCTGGATACTCCTCTGTCCCTTCTTCTCAGCATTGTGTTGGCTTTTGGGTCATCCCAGTGGTCATCACCACCTGAAAAGAGAAACTTCTCTAACCAGAAGTGAGAGTAGCATTAATATGTGAATATGAACATTAAGTGTAGTGCTTTCAGGGCAGTTTGTTGGGAATAATATATATATTTAGCCAGGCAAGACCAGGCTTTATACCCCTAAGGCTCATGAACTGCCCTGCCATAGACTTTTGATTAGTGTTTTCAGTACCAGGCATGTATTCCTTCCCATAGAGTGGGCCTTCAGTCCAATTAGGGAGCAGTTGGTTTCCCCAAAATCAGGCATGCCACTATTGCACTCGTTCAGCCTAACTTGACCTATCTGGCCAAACTTGAGGTTTCCAGTGTCCACTGTTTTCACCACTGATGATTTCTGTCTCCCATAGGGCTGCATGCAGTGCAGTTTTTTTCAGCTCTCAGTTGGCTGGTCTACAGGGAGAAGGTTTTCTGCTCAGCACCAGCTTGATTTCTCAGTGACTTTGCCGCTCGGGCAAGTGAGGTCTTCAGCAATAGGGTGTTACCATCTGTCATTCTTTTTTTTTTTTTTTTTTTTTTTCTGGTTTTTCGTAGTAGTGTCTCACTCTGGTCCAGGCTGAACTGGAATTCACTGTGTAGTCTCAGGGTGACCTCGAGCTCACAGTGATCCTCCTACCTCTGCCTCCAGAGTGCTGGGATTAAAAGCATGTGCCACCATGCCTGGTCATCTGTCAATCTTGAAGACATTATCCCAACTAGTAGAGACTCAAAGACTACCACTAAGAAAACAGTAAATAGAGATAAATAAATCCATACACCTCTCAATACTTTATACATTAATAGAGTAAATGGCTGTTGCACATTGAAGAAGAATAAAGACACACATCAACCAAGTGCAGTGAGAGCTCTTCAGTATCCTGGAGTTTTAAAGCAGCATGAAGGACATTTGGAAAACACTTGGGAAATTCAAATATGAGGGATATGTTAGGCAATTACCATGTCTGTGTTAAATTTCATGAGTGTGATCATGATAGCATAGTCGCATAGGAAAAAGTTCTTGTGCTCTACAAATATATACTGAGATATTTAGGGTTGAAATGTCATGACATTTCTATGTTGCTGTCAAATGGCTGAGAAAAACAGTCTCTGTGTCTGTGTGTATACATATATGTCCATGGGCATGCAGGGAAAATGTGGCAAAATGTTAACACTGTGAATCTAGACAAAGGCTATCAATGCTTTCCGTACAGCATTCTCGAAGCTTATCTAAGATTTGGACATTTTTCAGATCTATGTTTAAGGAAATAGGAGAAGCACCCCTTTCTTTTAAAGTGCAGTTCTTTCTTGCAGGATGCCCTGAACAATGGGACAAAAACCTCCCATTTTCACTCTCCTTTTGTCTTCCTAACCATTACCAAAGGTGTTAGCATTCTTCCTGCTTTGCTCTTTTTCTGCACAGGTACTCTTTTTGAACAAAGAGTGACTGAGGTAGATACTGCCATGTTGAAGCACAATAAGGAAGATAGGAGGACAAAGCATATGCCTCGGGCTAGAGAGGAGATGCAGAAGGCCTGTGGTTAAAAGACTAAAAATCATGAGGAAGTAAGTCCAAACTTCTGCCTCATGATAACCATATCTTCTTTCTCTTATGGATGCCTCCCTTCCTTCTCCCCCTCTTCTTCCTTTTACCAATCCCAGCTGCTTTGGTGACCATATGCTCTTCTCCACATGCTCAGGCCCTGAGTATGGGGCTTTGTAAATGGACCGCTCCTAATTGAACATCTCTGACTCTTGGCCCTCTTTCTGATCCTGCCTTCCAGAAATTTTTCCTATTCTCTCCCAGGCCATTGCAGACATATAGACAGATGTTTTCTTCTTCCCCCTTTGTTGTCTCCTGACCAGGGGACCCCCCCCCCAAACCTATGGAACCTTTGTCTCCCTCCCTGTCCTGCTAAGCAATTACTCCAGGGGTATTTTTTCTAATCATCTGCCTTTTGAACATCCCTCCTAATGTTCGGCTTTTACAGAACAAGCAAGGTCTCTCAACTCTTCTGCTTGTGTTGTTGTTGCTGTTGACTTGCCCTTTAATTAATTCTGACAGCTAGCCAGGCATGTTTGAGCTGGAGGCAAACCAAGGCCAAGTGGAATGAGGGCATGGTGTTCTAACTCTGGAGAGCTGGAGTCTCAGCACAAAGCCCAGTGCAGAACAAGAAAAAATCAATAGTCCTCAGCCAGACTCATTTGTAAATGTGAATGATGCTTATGATTAGCGAGTGCACCACATGGCACAGTTTTTCTCCATGTTGTGTTTGTTACATTCATAGCTATTGTTTGCTAGTCTTTGTCTCTCAGCCCAATTCACCTCTAATGTCAGCTTTAGAGATAGATAAAGTCATACTCAGAAAAATGACAGACATTTGGTGTGTCTCTTATTGGCTGACTCAGTGGGTATTTATTTTTTATTTTTTATTTCTTATTGACAATTTCTTTACTTACAGAGAATAAGTCATGATATTTCCCTCCCTTCCCCCTATTCCCCTTCAGAACTCCATGCTCCATCATATCCCCTCCCTCTCTCCATTAGTCTCTCTTTTAATTTGATGTCATCATCTTTTTCTCCTATTATGAGGATCTTGTAAAGGTATTGCTGGGCACTGCAAGGTCATGGATATCAAAGCTAATTTCTGTCTGGATAGTTGCATTGTAAGGAGGCGTACCCTTCCTTTGGCTCTTACATTCTTTCGGCCCCCTCTTCCACAATGGACCCTGAGCCTTGGAGGCTGTGATAGAGATGTTTCAGTGCTGGACACTCCTCTGTCCCTTCTTCTCAGCACTATGTTGCTCCTTTTGGGTCATCCCAGTGGTCATCGCCATCTGAAAAGAGAAGCTTCTCTAACCAGATGTGAGAATAGCATTAATATGTGAATATGAACATTAAGTGTAGTGCTTTCAGGGCAGTTTGGTGGGAATATATATATATATATTTAGCCAGACAAGAGCAGGCTTTATACCCCTAAGGCTCATGACCTCCCCTGCCATAGGCTTTTGATTAGGTTTTTAGTACCAGGCTTGTATTCCCTCCCATAGAGCAGTCCTTCAGTCCAATTAGAGAGCAGTTGGTTTCCCCGAGAGCAGACATGCCACTATTGTATCCGTTCGTTCATTTGGCCTGTCTGGCCAAATTTGATGTTTTCAGTGTCCACTGTTTTCACTGCTGATGACTTCTGTCTCCCATACAGCTGCATGCAGTGCAGCTTTTTCCAGCTTTCAGTTGGCTGGTCTACAGAGAGGTTTTTTCTCAGCCTCAGCTTGAATTCTCAGTGACCTTGCCACTGAGGCAAGTGAGGTCTTCAGCAATAGGGTCTTACCATCTGTTTCTCAAGGGAAACCAATGGCCTTGGCAATAGCCTTTAATATTTTGGAGGCAACAGGGACCTCTCTGGCCAAAACTCACTAGAAGGTATCCCATCCTTGGATGGAAAATTTTCTAGTAACAATCTATGGCTTCTGGATGTGGCAAAATATGTGTGCATGTACATCAGTGTGGTGTATAGTGAGGTGTGTGAAGCAGGGTATGATGAGGGGCCAGGCTAGGAAGTGAAGAAAGTACTGTAGATTAAGAGAGCAGTGCAGGTACCCACTGGGAAGAGTGAACAAGAAGAGTGGGTACTGGTTTGTATATTTAATCTGCTAAAGGAGAGTCATGGAGAATGGGAGATGGTATTTGTGTGTGTGTGACAATGTGGTTTTGGTGTACCAGTGTCTGAGGACATCTAGAAAGGCCCTTATCCCACAGAAATACCTACATTACTCAATTATCAGCTGGACCTTAATTCTACCATTAACCTCTCTAAATTTCACATTCTTCTTGCCCCTTCTTATCTTGTGTGTTGTGTGCAGGTGCACATGTGCATGGACGCCATAGGCCAATATTGGCTATTGTTATTCAAAAATGCCATCCAACTTCTTTGAGACAGGGTCTCTCATTGGCTTTGAGCTCACCAATTATGCTACACTGACTTATCAGAAAGCTTCAGACATCCACCTTTGTTGCCCTGCCCCATTCTCAGGTTATAGGTATATATGGGTTCTGGAGCTTGAACATTGGTCTTCGTGTTTTCAAGGCAAGCGCTTTACTGACAAAGTTATCTCCCAGCCCATCTTTTTTGATATTTCTTCCAGCCAATTGTATTGAGTGACTTCAATGAGCCAAGCAAGATTCTATTAATAAAAGTTATGATAATGACCTGGACAACAATAGTACCTCTGTCCATGTTACCTGAAGTTGGTCTTTCCCACTCTATAAAGTCATAACTGCTTAGAACTGCTTCTAGAATAACAAGATAGCAGAGTTGTTTCTTTCTCAAGTAAAATACTTTTAATTCCAATGATTGCTTTATTGAGAATAGAGCAAGGGCTAGCTGGGGAAAGAAGATAGGGCTTACTTACTGTGCAATAGGAAAGGTCTTGAGTTAACCAGGCCAAAATGTGAGAAAAATTGATGAGAACAAGATATCAAGTGAGGAAAAGGAAATTGTGTGTGTGTGTGTGTGTGTGTGTGTGTTTTCATGAATAGAATTGTGAGAGGTAGAGGAGCTTTGGGACTTCCATGTTTATGGAGAGCAGACAAATGAAAAAATGCAGGTCTTTAATGGCCATTTAATGGTATGCTAGATTTACATTGAATTGATAGTATGGATTAAGAGAGATGGATAAATAACACTGCTCCCACAAAGAATAAAGCATAAGGAAGAAAAGGATAAGAACAGTAAATCCCCAAAGCATAACATGGCTATTACATTTTATTTCATTTTCATTTATTTTATTATATTTTCCTTCACTGTGACACAAAAGCTGAAATTAACTACCTCAAAGGAGGAAAGGTTTATTTGGCTCACTATTTCAGAAGTTTCAGTCTATAATTGCCTGGCCCTGTGGCAAGGCAGAGCCTTGCTTCAGAGAGTACAATGCGAAGTAAAGCTTTTCATTTCATGTTTGCAGAAAGGAAGCAGAAAAGGTAAGAGGAAGGGAACACTCCCAAGGTATGTTCCTCGATGACTTAACTTCATTCAACAAGGCCTTGCTCTCTCAAGCTTATACTATCTCCAATATCCCATCGAACTATGAATACTTAAGTGTGGATTCATGAAGAGGATTAATCCATTCATGACATTAGAACCCTTATAATCCAATCACCTCCCAAAGACCCTTCCTCTGAACACTAAACCTTCAACACATGAGGTTTGGGAAGATATTTAAGTTCCAAACCATAACAGTTCACCAAGATGTGATTTATTCTTATTGTAAGTGGTATATTACTTTAATTAAAACTAAAATAAAACAAACCAAAAACCACCTGGGCCAAGTGATCATATGACAGGATGGAAGACAACCTTCACAAGATAATATGAAAATCAAATGAATAATTGACATGCAAAGAGTAGGAGTAAACATAGATTAAATAGGATAAGCATTATTAATTTATGGAGAATTTCATTCCCTTTTTTAGCCAAAGACTCTTGGGAGCTTGACACTGGAGAACATAATCTTGGTCTCCTTAGGATTCTGACCTGGTTCCCTCTTCCAGATAAAGGTTCCTTTCCACTGAGCAGATCTCTTAGCCAATCAGAAATAATTCACTCTCTGTTGGAGCATATTCTTTTCATTTTCAGAAGGTAGTTAGTCTGGAAAGATAAATTACCCCTCACACTTCAGCCAAGGTCCAGGTGAAACCATAGAGGGATTGGGACAATGAGCAAGAGTGCTACTTCCATGGTGAGCCTGACAATCAGCACCAGGATGAATGAGACAGACCCTGAAGATACTCAACACTTACCAAAGTAGAAATCCACAAGCTCCTAAGAGCTCATCACTGAAGTAGTCTTAAAACACACCCACTAAGAATCAATGAATTTTGAAGAACAGAGGGAGGAACGATTTAAGAGGCACAGGCTAGGACCTCAAACCCAGAGTCATTGCCTGCCCCCAATAATTGACTGCTGCTCCCACAACACATAACCCACAACCCTAAGGAGAATACCAGCAATCCCATTGAGGAGGGCCCCCAATGGAATGGGGGAGGGAAAAGATGGTACCAACACATGACATATCCATGCAAATATGTTCTTAATAAAAATTAAATTAAATTAAATTAAGAGTAGGAGTAAATTTGTGAATATGCCTGGGCTATTGATTTTAAGGATAACCTAGGATTCACCAGGTTCTTTTTATAAGATAATAAATGAACTTGGTAGATCTTTACAAGATGCCCACAATGAAAAATGCTTCTTAAACTATATATAAATATATATATATATATAATTTTATCAATATTTCTGAAATTAGCTTCTATTTATTATTTTCTAATATGCAACTCCATAAGTTAGATTTCTACTTCTCTAGTATAAATATTGCAGAGTAGGTGGAGTGTCTCCTCTTAACTAATAGGAAATTGACAAAGTAGTAAGCATGCAAGATATCATAGCATTATATAAAACAAAGACTACAGAATAGTTTCATAGTTCAACAGTTTTTCTTATCTTTACTGAACTCTACAGAAATATCTCTTGAGATTAGACTGCCATACACTTTGCAATTTATGAAAGTGTATGAAGTCTACTTGAACTCATGTAAAGGAATGCTTATAACCATGAAACAACTTCCTAGGGCAGGATTTTCTAAGAGTAACTAACACATTTTTTCATGTAATTTACTTAGTAATTGGAAAATGTGAAAGCAGATTTTACTTCTTAAAAATATAGAAACCTATGTATTTGGCCAGAACCCATGTTAACTCAAGGACGTTATTGTTTCTTAGCAGCATAAGGCCGCTAAAATAATAACAGTCAATCAAGCAATGTCCATGCCGCCAGCTATGAATGGGGAGTATATACCTCAATAATGTAAAAGTATCCTCATTAATAGCTTTACAATTCTTTATCAACTTGTTTACATATACATAAAAATGCCTATATAAAACTATATATGTGTATTTACATATGTATATAAACAAAAATTCTGTATGTTAATATACACACAAATATGGACCACACATAATAGTAACATAAAAATATATGGGTTTATGCCTTTCCTTTATTATACAAAATGATTACAAATGAAACAAGTTCTAATTCCCTTTAGAATATTAAATTAAAGATTGGCACTCTTTGAGTCTTCTTACTCTTAAAAATTTGACAAAACACAGCTGACTCTTCCTGAGACAGGCCTTTTATCCTCAGGCAGTACTACAAAGTTCACAAGTACACATGGCCTGGAAGGCAGTTGCCTTCCAAGAGCAGTGATAAAAGTATATGTTGCTTTGAGTTTCTCTGAATAATATTGGAATCATCTCACATTTGCTTAACATAAGAGCCATGGTCATCACTAGCACCCACATATCTTTGAGCAAAACCATATAGTTGTATAGATGTTATGATGATCAGGACTCTGGGACTCTGAGGAGGGCTGGGAAAATGGATGCTGTGGTCCAGCAGAGTATAGTCAGAAAGTGTGATTATTTGGAATAGCTACAAATTTAGCAATTCATTGTAAGAACAAAAGTAAAATGATACGTCTGGGGGTCATGTCTAGACAGTGTTACTTCCCAGCCAGATTTTTACGTTTTTACACCCAATAGACACTGTTGTAAACAAAGCCATATCTACAACATAAAAGCACAGTTTTTATCTAGCTCTCTCTTATTAACTCCCAAACTATTACCAATTTTTCTTCCTGTATGGACCTACAAGCTGTATAATATGACTCATTTTTGAAACAGTGCTTCTATTTTTCTAAGCTTATAAAATAGTTTTATTATCCCCATGGTAATTTTATCCAATTCACAATTTCAGTACATTGGGCATTGATGCCTTATTGGGATGTGTAGCCCATTATACAGCAGCTAAATGCTGCCTTCATGGTGCATTGTGAGCTGTGTCTACAATGTCTCATATCAACCCCTCTCATAACCATGAACTCAGAAGCACTATTGTTTTTTTCCCACCAGGAATTCTATATATCCACATGGTATCTTATTTCAGTGCAACATTGTTCTTTGTTACACAGAAAGTTTAATGGCTGGATGGCTTCAGAGCAGTCTGGGTATACTTTGTTGAGGTCCATGGAGACACTTAAGTGCTCCATCTATCTACCTCACAGTTCTGCTCCTCCCGAAAGGGATCTTAAGGTTGTGCCCTTCTCTGTGTGGGATTCCAATTATCTTAGACAAGTTCATTACCCTGAGCAAAGCTTCACAAAGTGATTTCTTAAAGGCCTCGGCTGCACCAAGCTTCTGTGAGCAGTGGCGGAACGTTCTCTAGTGTCAATAGAGATATTGACTTTAAATGTATGTATCACTGGTTATGCTCTAGGACAAAATTTAAAAGTTGAATTCACTTGTACATTGGTTAAAGATTGTTGTAGGATTTCAGCACAATACTTTTCATTCCCACATTGACAATCCACTGATTACTTTCTCCACTTAACACAGCAGACAAAATGACTTTGAAATTGAGAATTCATTTGTTTATCTGCATCTGCTCTGCTTCCTTACTGCCTGGCAGTTTGTGCACTAGGGCCCATGTGAACTAGTTCTGGCAAAAAGGATTTGATCAGAAGTGGCATCACTTATTTCTGAAGTGAAATTTGCTGACAATACCTGTTGCAGTCAGCTTCACAATGGTGGCAGAAAACATCCAAGTCAGCTTGTGGGAGGAAACGGTTTACTTTGCCTACAGATTCAAAGGGAAGCTCCACGATGGCAGGGAGAAACAGTGGCATGAGCAGAGGGTGGACATCACATCCTGGCCAACATCAGGTGGACAACAGCAGCAGAAAAGTGAGCCAAACATTGACAAAAGGAAGCTGGCTATAGAACCCATCAGCCCACTCCCAACAATACACTGCCTCCAGGAGGCTCCAATTCCCAAATTGCCACCAGCTGGGGACCTAACATTCAGAGTACCTAAGTTTATGGAGACATCTGCACCAAACCACCACAATACATTTTTTGTACTCCCTTTACCTAGCAGACTGACCATGGAAGCTATACTTTTCAGTAACATGGGACTACATCACCATTAAAGGACAGTGGTTTGGATGGACACTTGGAATTTTCATGACTAAAAAATATATCTGAATTTTACTAAACTGCTGAGATTTAGAAGTTGCTTATATTTGCAGTTTGAATTCTTTATTAAGAAATAAAGATTTGTGGAATAGTTGGATATAATATAACATGGCCCAACTACCACTGTGACTTTGTTTGCAATGTTAGAACAGGGACTGTGATAGTTAATTTTGATTGTCAATTTTCTGGATAAGAATAACCATGGAAACCTCTGGTCAAGTTTCTAGATTTGGCTAAATTAAGGTAGAAGACCTACACTGACAGACCATTCCATGGTCTGGCATCCCAGACTGAATAGATAGGAGAGAATGAGCTGAGTGCCAGCATCCGCCTCTCTATGCATTCTGACTGAGGATGCAATGTGACTACATGCCTCACCCTCTGCCACCATGATTTTCTTTCCATGACAGACTGCAGATACAGTCCAATACCTATGAGCTAGAATAAACCCTTCTTTCCTTAACTTGTTTTTATCAGGTATTTTGTCCCAACAATGAGAAAAATAATAATACAGAGGCCATTAGAATATTTAGAGTTGATTCATCTCTGTCATATATTACAGTTTCTCACAAAGTCACTAAAAATGGTCTAAAAAATGCTGAAAAATGAATGATTGCCATAATAATAAGTTCCACATATTCAAGGCACTAAAGTAGTCCATATGATGTGAGTTAACATCTGTAGTAAAGTATCACTGTGTTGCATAAAATTGTGGAAGTTTGCATAAAAAATTATTTATAATCCTCACTTATGAGTTTAAGACTTGACTGCAAAGTTAGTTGTAAGGTTGGAGGAAGTTTCCCTGTTTCAAGCTATGTGTTCAATTTATATAATAAAATTTGATTCTGACCACATAGGCTACCCAGGGCATGTTTCTAATGCAGGGTAATTGAAGTGTAAGAGGCCAATACCAGTTACTTAAATCCTCTATTTATCAAAAATCTGCTAGCATGCCACAAGCCAAAGGAAGCCACATTGCCAAGCTCACTATAGATGAAGAGGATATTTATCTACACTGCATTTGATCTGTGTAAATTGATAGCCAAATGACAAAGTTATGTCCACATGATAAAGGACAGTGAAATAATTCTATTACATGGAAAAAGCAGAGATAAGAAAAAATAATTAAAGTGAAAAAAGTCATTCTATCAAAGGAGCCATATTAAATAATAAAAAAAATTAAGTAAAGCCCCTTTTATCTTTGCTAAATCTTGTGTTGTGTTTCCTCATGTTCTCATGAAGCTACATGTTCAGTATTTCCTGGTCATAATGCTTTTGCTTTTGTTTATATATTTACTTGTTTATTTGCAGTTTATTTATTACTCTTTGTGTCTTAGCCACCTGGTTGCTAAACTTATCTTTACTCTAAATTTAATAAAGGATACAATTCATTTTATACTCATTATTTTTGATTAATTGCCAAATAGAAAAATAATAATTTAAATAGTTGATTATCCTAAGAATTGTATACACACAAATATAAATATATATACTGTCACTGTTGATTTTTGTAATCAATACATCAGTTCATTTTAATTATCTCTTGATTTCTTTTTCAAATTGTGATTTCTGAAAGAAAATCCAGGCTTCTTTATTTGGTTTTCAACATTCCTGGGATCCTTCCCTAGTTGACGGAAATATGAATACTTGAATTTCATCTTTCTTACCTCATATGTAGATTATGGAAGTGTGCACTTGGACAATGTCAATAAAATGACAAGTTATATGATGCAAAGTAACAGAACCCTAAGTATCCTGCTAAACTTCTATGTCAGTTTTGAGCTGACCTTGAAATGTCCTTTGCATGGCTATTCTGTGGTTGCTGTTTGGGATAAGAGCTGAGGCAATAGAGCCGCTGATAATCAGCAGTGAGTCTGTTTTTGGTACATAGCACTGTAAAATGAGATCACTGATCTCAAGTCAAAGGACACTGGTGGAATACCTATGTGGTGTAATGTGCTCTAAATTCTGACATGGCATCAAGTAATTCAGATAAAAAATTCTAGTCATTGTAGAAGTGACATGTTAATGATATCCTACAGAATCAGCAATACATTTTTGATAATTTAAAAATAAAACTCCATAATAGGAGAAAAAGATGATGACATCAAATTAAGAGAGAGACTAATGGAGAGAGAGAGGAGATATGATAAAGAGTGGAGTTGTGAAGGGGGTGGGAGAGGGGAGGGAAATATCATGGCTTATTGTCTGTCAGTAAAGAAGCTGTCAACAAAAAATAAAAATAAAAAATAAACCTTACCCCACTTTTATTTTTTTATGTTTTTGGTTTTTAGTTTTTGGTTTTTCGATGTAGGATTTCACTGTAGTCCAGGCTGACCTGGAATTTACTATGTAGTCTCAGGGTGGCCTGGAACTCAAGGTGATCCTCCTACCTCTGGCTCCAAAGTGCTGAGACTAAAGGCGTGTGTGACCACGCCTGACCTAAAACTCCCCATTTTGAATCACTTCTCATACTACTTTTACTTGTAAAGTAGCCTACAGAAAATAATATGGTTTTTGTCTGTTTGTATGTTTTAATATTAGCAGTAAGGTGTTTCCAGCAAATTGAAATACATTGAGACATCAGGAAAGCTGATATAAAATAAATGAAAATGGAAACAATGAGTGGACTCTGTTTCTAGGTTCTCCTCATCACAAGTATACACAGCCCTCAGCATTTCCTTCAGAAGCAGCAGTTCTGTGTGGCTTGGTTGACCCTGAATAAGAATGATTAGCCTGACTTGGTATAGCAGTTACCTCCTCATTGCTGGGGCAAAACACTCTACCAGAAGCTGCTTATGGAAGAAAATGATTTATTTCTGGTTTACAATATTGAAGGAAAATTGAAAGGCAAGAACAGACACATCTCTGGGTATCACATTTCCTCAATTATCAGGGAGGAGGTAGGGAGAGTGAGCTCAATGTGGCAAGTGGGGTGAAGCTACACCATCCCCAGGAACCACCCCAGAGACATATTGCCTCCAGTTAAGGTTTCAATTCCCAACATTGTACAGTCAAACCAGCACAGGTAACCAGTCACACTTAGGAGAAATGAAATTGAAGGTCCAGGTGATTAGCTTCATATCCTTTAGTCATTACAAGCATCCTAGCAGTGTGGATACCGTGTTGATCCTTTATAGACTAGAAGGGCATTCCCAAACTTTGATACAAAGTAAGTGCCACGTCCTCCACAGTCATGTTCTTTCTCTTATACCAAGGCTTCCTCTCTGTTTGCTCTATGGGTTCACTCATTCGCTTGCTCAACCTTTTTTTATTGAACATGAACAAATATTTATTGCTTCTTTGTCCTAAGGATAAGTAAGAGATGAATGAAAACTTTAGAAAAGTCTAAGGAACTCAAAATCAACAAATTATTTACATTTGCTTTAGAACCATAAAGGATGCCATGGGAGCTCCAAGGTCATAAAAGCAGTGCATCTTGAGAGAGTCTTTCCAAAGAAGGTAGCAATTCATGTGTACAGATGGACACTGGAGTCTAGCACTGCAGGTAGAGCAACGGCATGAAAGAAAGACCATGGTCAGAAAGCTAATTGTATGAAAATGCAGAACTAAAGAGGACAGATATCTAAATGTACACACTAATTATAGCACATTGCAAACAGTGTTTAAGATTGAAGATTACACACACACACACACACACACACACACACACACATATGTATTTCAGAATCTTTTTTATAAGTTTTCAATTATTTGTATGTGTGTGCATGTCTGTCTTTGTATACATGCATGTGCGTGTGCATGTCTGGGCACACCAAGGCCTCTTGCTGCTGCAAACATAAATCAGATGCTTGAGCATACTCCTACCTCCGCCTCCTGAGCACTGATAGTGAGGGCATGAGCCACAAAACCCTGGCTGTGCGACTGAGCATCTATCACTCTTGAGTCTATGCACACGTTTGTTTTGCTTGTTACACACTGTATACATTTTGGCTCAGCACCCTTTAAGAAGAAGTAGAACAAGTAGCAACAGAAGGAACTTGCAGGTTCCTTTCCCCAGGTAAGCATGGAAAGTCTGACTGATGGTTCTGAACCTGTCTGCTCTGAGCTCTGAAATAATCTTTTAGTACCTCCCTCTGTGGATAGTCAGGGTGCAATGTCATCCTGAACAAATTCACTCCTGCTTAGGAATATATTATCAGCTAAGCCTGCTGGGCAGGTAGTTCCATAGACCGCAAGTAAGCATATAGGTATGGGTAGGGCTGTGGGCCTGTGGACTTGGCCAAACAGCTTTTTTTTTTTTTTTTTCCCTGAAAAGGTGATGGTGCTTGGTGATTAGCAGAGTCCAACTTGCCCGTTATTACATTAGGGCCTGTGTGGCGACTTAAAGGTTAGCTTTATTTGGACAGCAAGGGAGATGGTAATGGCTCAGTAAAAGAGGAGACCCATGAATTTCTAAGATTGGTTTGGCATTTTCTTAACCTAGAGATAAATGCTGGACTATATATGGCATAGGGAGAAAGAATTTTCTGGTCAAACTAATAGCTATACAAGTTTACACTAGTTTGTTAGATTCGTTTTTGTTTTGTTTTCATTTTTTTAGACTGTAAACACTATAGAACTTATAGGCCTGACTATAAGACATTGCATACATGGAGTTTCTGAGTCAGTTAAGCCAAGAACAGATAGAAATTAGCTGACAGGAAGCAGACTGTCAGCTTAAGCACATTTGAGAGGGGCTCTCATTCTACGGAATAGGTAGGAAAAACCGGGTTCAGCCCTGGAAAGGTTGGACATTTGCCCGAACTGGAGCTCTGGTGTTTACAAGTCCATGCTTGAAATAGTTTAACCATACTCTGCAGTCACTGGCAAATTTCTTGGAGCCTCACTTCTTCTGTTGCAAAATGGAAGTCATAACTTCTTTATTATATTTTAGGATATGAGGAGGGAGTGGAATTTATTGCAACATTATTAATAATATTCTAGTTATGGCATTAGACTAGATGTCCACCAGTAGATGAACAGATACCAAAAACACTGGAAATATACATTAAGGAGTTTTATGCTGTAATAAAGAAGAACAAAATTATATCATTTGCAGGAAAATATATTGACCTGCAGAGTATCCATTAAGTGAAATAAATGCAGACTCAGAAAGACAAATGAGACATGTTTTTTTTCTCCCACATATTATGTAATACATATGTATATATATGTATATACACATAACATATATACATATATGTATACATATGGCATGTTGTTGAAGCTTTAGGAGGTGAAGCCTTGCTGGTGGAAGTTGGTGGCTGTAGGCTTGGTTAAAGAACTGTAGCCCACACTCACTAATGTTTATCATTTGCTTCCTGCCTGCAGGTGTAATGAGCTTGCTTCCCATCCCTACTGCCATGTTTTCCTCAGCATGATGTACTATATTCCCTCAAAAGGTGAGTGGGAATAATTTTTTCCTTTCTTAAGTTGCTTCTGGTCAGGTATTCGTTTACAGTGATTAAAAATAACTGATGCATATCATGACAACATATATTAAAGAGTTTACATTTTCAGATACACAGTATGCACTTTATAAATACAGCCTCTTCTTCCCTTCTTCATATTTCTTGATAGTGTGGCCCAAGTCATTAGCAGTTCTGACTTGTTGCATTCAATACGGACGATAGGAGGCAAAGACAAAATGAATTCAGGTCTCTTAACCTCCAAATGAAAGCTAATGAAAAATAGATGTTCTCTTACTTCCTTATTTGGTTGCCTCAAATTATGTTTCCTGATGCATGCTGGTTCCTCTGCTACTCCATGACTTCAGACACTGAACTTTGAATCTTTGTCACATCAGCAGCGCCGAGTAATTCCATACAGAAGTCTGACATTTCCAGTTGAAAAAAATAAATTGATTAAAATTCAACAGGCATGTAGTGTTCGGCATTTAAAGGTCGAAGAATCTAGGGAACTATCAACTGTAAGATAATTCAACATTTAACACAGGCGGGGGGCAGTAGAAGTGTGTTTCTTTCCCCCACAGTCCCAGCATTTAACTACTGGGAATATAATTGTGGCAAAGTTAATTAAAGCCTCAAGACAGACCATCCATCTTTGGGGAACTTTAGTTCGGGCTTCCCAAAAGTTTGGACAGATCACTTTGATTTTGTGTGAATTATGTCTTTACCTATGCTGGGCCACAAAGAAGCGTGTCCCTGCTCACTGGATCCACCATTCTTTGCTTTCTGAAATGCCCAGGATGACTGCAAGCTGATTAGTTATTTGCTTAAGGAGAGAAAGGAAACAGACATCCCACAGACCACCAGTTCAGGCTTAATTCTTGGCTCCATGTTTGACATTGCCTAGGAATGACAGCAGTCATCTTGTTTGTGCTTACACACTAAGTGTCTAGCACAGGTCTGGAACATCTTACTAGGTAAGCCTGCAGTGAATATTTGTTCACCAAATTAATTACATTTACTGTCTTGTAGATACTATTGAGTCTGAGGTAAGTTACCCACCCTGAGCTTTAATTCGCTCCTTAGTAAAATAGGAACAATGAACACCTGCTTCATAGTTGTAGTGCTTGTATACTAGATTTAGCTTTAAGTTCCTTCCACCAATTAGTGAACTGTTTTCATGAAGGGACAGGATTTTTTAGGTCAATGCAATCACCCCACTCTCTACCACTGTCACTAAAGGATCTCTGTGTTAGAGTGGCATTCCAGGTTCTTGATTTCATTAAAGAATTAAAATAACATGTACAAACAGTTGATAGTGAAGGGTTTATTTAGAAGAGAAAGAAACGGCACAAGAATCAGGGTTTCCAGCCATGGCCAATGCTCCAATATGATACAGGGATTTAGGGTTCTTTGAGAGCAACAGGGCCTCTCTTGGTTCTTGGTTGGGCTTTAACCCAAAAGTTAGGCTACTATACTGTCATGGCCGCACAAAACTTCCACTGCAACATTGGCCTCCAGATCCTTGTCTTATAAATTAAAGGAAAAAAAAAATGAAATGCACAGACCAGAAGGTAAGTTTAGATTTCATTAGGTTATAGGCAGAACTTAAGAGAAGTAAAGAAGGCAGGGCTCTTGTCCAAGGAGGCAACAGAGGGTTCAAACAAATAGAAAAATCCCACCTAATGACCAGCCTGTGGTCTTTATAAAGGTGGAGAATGGGTGGGGAAGCTACCCATTCCTAATGCCTCAGTAGGAGATTGTGTTTAATCCTACCAAAAATCTTAATACTTGTGACAGAATAACTCATTTCTAGGGAAGGAAGCAGGTTGAGTTAAAGGAAAAACAGATCTAGGCTTTAGGCAGCAAGAGATAAGGAGAAGCCAGATCCTTCTCTTACTTCTAGCAAAGTGGAAAATGCAAGGATAGGCTCAAGGATACTCCTCACTTTTATTTTAGGGGAGCCATGTTACCTCTAAATTTTCCTACAGATAAAGGTAGATAGGGTGCAAATGAGCAGGTGGGTTGGGCAAGATGGCTCTATAGCCCCTCTTTCATTTGGGAGTTTTTTCTTCTTAGACTCCAGAAGTGGGAAACTAGGTGGATCCTTACACTGATTGACAGCTGGATTCTTACATCACTTTGGACAATCTGCACAAGCACTGGATGGTGCCTCCCATAATTTTAGGCATTTGTAAGCCTATTACACATGCAACTGAGGTAGGAATTTTCCTGTGACTCCTAATTTCAGGAACAGACTGGTCTTCACTGCACATGCACCAAATACAGGCTTTGGCTAGCCTTGCTTCTGGCTCTCTCTATAAGGAAGTAGTTGGCCGCATATTACTCACAGCTAGGGAAAATCTAGGTATTGCTCTGTCAGGAAGGTCTAACACATTCTTCCATGAGGAATGACTCCAATGTAAACTGCCTTACCAAGTAGGTGTTCAATCAATACAATATGGATTAAAATCTGTATCATATAGCACCAAAATGTTGACATGGTGTGCAAAAAAACAAAACAAAAAAACAGGAATTTATATATCCATCTTCTCACTTATGCAGAATTTTGGCATTCAGATTTCTCCCAGAATTTATGGACCAAAAGTTTTTTTTTCTGTCCTACCTTTAATAAAGAATTAGTAAAGATGGAATCAAGACAGATAAATTATGAATTATTAAGTTATTGAGAGGAAAGTCACAAATTATGGGGTTTATTTAAGAGAAATTGAAGTTTGGAAAAAAAACAGGAGTACAGCTACAAGCAGCTACAAGCACATGGACTTAAGAGAAACTGAGGCTTTCAATGAGAAATTAGGGTAAAGCTGTGCCACATGGGATGTAAAATTTAGGAGCTTATGTAGGGAGTCTTAGGAGAAACCCACATGACATTTGCCCAGTGCTTTTAGAGAAGTTAAGAGTATAAATGGTGAAGGGAAAAATGAGAGGACAGATAAGAAATCAGAAATCAAGAGATTCAGAGGAGAAATGTATAATGAAGAGCGTTATATTCATGGTTACCCAGAGTTTAAAGAAATTGCACAGGGGCTGGAGAGATGGCTTAGCAGTTAAGCACTTGCCTGTGAAGCCTAAGGACCCAGTTCGAAGCTCAATTCCCCAATACCCATGTAAGCCAGATGCACGGGGTGGCACATGTATCTGGAGTTTGTTTGCAGTGGTGCAGTGGCTGGAGGCCCTGGTGTGCCGGCTCTCTCTCTCTCTCTCTGTGTGTGTGTGTGTGTGTGTGTGTGTGTGTGTCTGTGTGTGTGTCTGTCTGTCTGTCTGTCTGTTCCTAATAAGTAAATAAAAATAAACATTTTTTTTTTTTAAAGAAATTACACAGGTAGTAAGCCTGGAGTTGGTGAGAGCACCTGTAGTCGACAGCTTCAGGCCCCTGAGATGAACTTCCAAATCAGGTACAGTTATGGAATAAGGGAGATTTGCTAAAGATAGAGGGCACATTCCATAATGGCAGAAGAAGTAGGCCCTCTTTCATAGGTCCAAGCAGAGAGAGAGAAAGCCACAAGCCAAAAAGCCACACCAAAAAGCAAATACACTTTAGGAACTCCAGGCACTTTGTATATCTTTAGACTGGAACTGCAAATTCACCACCACACCTTAGGGCTGGACCCTCAGATATGCTAGTGACACCTCCACCATCCAGGTGGCTACAGATCTAAACTACAAACTAATAAACTCCTGATTATATTGGGGGCTATCCATTTAAACTACCATATTTAACCCTTGCCCCCCAATATATTTATAACCATCTCATATTGTAGATTGTATTTAGTCTAATTTTAAAGGTTTCCACATTGTTTACCTTTTAAACTCAAAGTTGCTTTGAAATTTAAGATTGTCTATTAGCAAAAATTGGTCCTCTTTCTTAGGCCCAAACAGAGAGAGAGAGAAATCCACAAGCCAAAAATCCACACCACCACAAAAGCAAGCACACTTTAGGAACTCTAGACACTTTGTATATCTTTAGACTGTAATTGCAAACTCACCACACCTTAGGGGCTAGACTCTTAAGATTTGCCCAGTGACAACTCCTCTAGCCAGGTGGCTTCAGATCCAAACTACAACCTAATAAACTCCTGATTATATTGGGGACCATCCACAGAAACTAGCATAGTACCAAAGTGGTAGATATGGAGTGTAAGGAAAATGCAAGTGGTAGACTAGAGACCAGAGGAAAATCATGCATGTAATCAAAGTAAGAAGTTACCCCAAGCTATAAAGCACGGGCAAGCAGAAAAGTTCCCCTAGACCAAGGTCCACTTTTATGATCCTGCCCCAGTCAGGCTCCATAAGATGGAAGCCCGACTCACATATATCCCTGTGGCCCCAATGAAGAGAAGTAAGCAGGCAGAGAAGAATCAGAAAAGCAGAGCTGAGCTGAGTGGGGTAGAGTGGGGTGGAGTCAGCTCTAAGAAGACAGGAGCCTGTATGGGAAAAGGGAAAACCAGATTGATTTGTAGATTCGGCGGGCTGACCCCAGAGCCAGACTACCTGGGCCATCTATCTAGGTAGCATGCTAGACTGTGAGCAGCAGGGGCGCTCTAGTTCAGGCTCCAACAGACAGG
Source organism: Orientallactaga sibirica (assembly GCA_036365145.1). NCBI lineage: Eukaryota > Metazoa > Chordata > Mammalia > Rodentia > Dipodidae > Orientallactaga > Orientallactaga sibirica. The sequence continues at coordinate 18,213,185 of JAEOAD010000034.1, forward strand.
AGTTTCATTTCTGCCTTGAATTCCCTTCTTGTGTCAGGGCTAGATGGCATGTGGGGTGGTATCTCCTGATTCTCTTTTTGGGCCTCAATCTCTAAGTAAAACTGTAACAAAAGATAGCTTTCTCTTTTTCTACCTTCATCACCTATGTGAAATATGACCTCTAGGTCCCACTGAGTTGTAATATGCTCTGATTTTCATTCCTGTTTCATTAGTATTTTATTCATTAGGTGATATTTATTGAGTCTTAGAGATTTGAAATTATAACAGATAAAAGAGATATCTCATGAAAAGGCAAAATGACTAAGAGAGAACATGACAGCTCTGCAAATATCTCAAGAGTTTTTCTGACAGGGCTGCTGAAGGCTTGTCCTCATTTTCACTAAAAGGTACTAGGCTTTGCTTACTCTAGGCAAGGATGCAATTAGAGGGAAGGAGAGATTTCCTGATTACTTCAGGGATGAAATGATGCCTACATTCAGCCTCTTCTACAGGTGAGAGCTGGAGTCCCCAATGAGTCAATCAATGAATCAACAAATATGTGCTAAGTCTGCGCTTACTGCTCATTTCCTTCTTCGTGACATTTTACCACCAGTGTGGGTCGTGAGCCACCTGCATCAGAATCACCTGGAGCTCATGTGAAGAATGTAAATTCTTGGACTGCCTCCACTGTATCTGACTCTTGGGGGCCAATGTCTAGAACCTGTAATTTAATATGCTTTCCATGACATTTGTGTTCTCTCTAACTTTAGACAAACACTGTCCTTCATTTCAATAGTTTTCAGGAAGATTTTTTCCCAATCTGAGGCTATTAAACTAATAATAATGACACATGCTACTATCTTATCTATATCATGTATAACAATCACGTCCACCCCGTGAAGCAAGCATTATCTTAACCCCTGAGATAGACAAATAATACCACTCCAAGTGAAAAAGTGACACAATCAGAAGGTGACAGGATCAGGGCTTGAACCCAAGTCTCCTGACTTTCAATCTGCTATTCCACAGCTGCTTTCCTGACAGGACGGCTTCTGGGAGGGCATTCTGTGAGAATTGTGTTCTGTAGCCATGACCTTGTTTGCAAGTAAAAAAACAGAAAAGAAAAGAAGGAGAAGTTGAACAAGGTCACAAGGAGGCTCATCCATATTCAGTTGGGTCTGTGAGCTTCAGCTTCCAGAGAAGTGGTGGAACAAGAGCTGGCTCTCAAATTCTCTCCAGAGATCCTCAAGTATGTTTCCTTAGAATGCAGATTGCCCCCCCTTCTTTCAAGGGAAAAAATTTGGTGTAGAATCTTACTGTGACCCCTAAAGGTTATTGAGAGCAAAGTAGATGACCTCCACCACAGATCTCACAGTGCAGGAACGATAACAAGGAACTATATCTGCATGGCCCCATTTGCATCACCTCTTGTAAATGCAAAGTAAAGAACTCCCTTTGGAGTCTTAGTTTCTAGAGGTCAACTAAGGTCATGTAGAGCTGCCCCCTCCTTGTTTTGGCTAATGAAGGCTAATCGATCAATAGCTAGCAGAACTGAGAGTGGTATAGTGAAAATTATTAGATTTATAGCATTGGCAGTGATTGCCTGCATGTATAGTAGAAGTGCAGGCGAGTCTGAGACACATGAAGTAGGCCAGTGTGTGCAAATGTAGGTAATTTTAGGAGGCTTTTCTTGGTGTGCTCAGCAACCCTTAGATATCTAAAAAACAGAATCAGATGGTTAGTGTGCTTTTGATGAAGAACTAGAGAAAGGAATTGGCTGGGCAGTTTAAGAAAGCCAGGCTTTGAAAGTCAGAATTTTATTATTATTATTATTCTTGGCTTAATGTAGGAAATGTCCTTAAACCTCCACCTTGCTGGAAATCAAAACTGACAAAAGAATAACATCTCTGTTTCTTCTTTATTTCTTTTTTTTCCCTAAAAGAGTTCCCCTTTCCTATAACCAGACACATTATGCCTGGCATGGAAACTGGACCAGCTCACCACTCCCCCAATCCAGTAAAGCCTTATGATATTTGAGTCTTCATTCTTCTCCCAGACACAACAACCAACCAAAGTCCTCTACATATATTTAACCCTAATCCAGTTCCATGCAATTATCCACTCAGGTACCCTTCCCAACTTAAGAGCATCTTGTTTTAATTTATTTCCTAAAATACCCATTTCTGTGGATACCTCCTGATATAAAGGTGGTGCCTTCTTTTAATTTCTCAAACTGTACAATAAAATATTTCTAATCCTCACTCTCTGTGATCAATGGACTTCATGTACCAAAGTCACAAGAAAAAAGTTTTTCTTTCTCACTCTCTCAAATAAATAACAACAAAATATTTTTAAAATAAACCCTCTCTCAAATAAATTAAGAAAAATATTTTTTTTTAAAAAGTACTTATAGTCCCTGAGTCAGTGGAAGATTTGTGTGTTTATGAGCATCCAGTACCCTAACTCCTGAATTAAAAGCCCATCCAAAAGCCAAGAAAGGCTCTGTCCTGCTCAAAGACGCCCTGTATCCCCCTGAAATTCCAATGAGGTAAAATGCCATCTGAAAAAGGTTAGGGCAGACTTGATAGAGGTGATTTGGTGGTTAGAATCATTCAATCAACTTGCCTTTATGGTCAAACTAAGGCTCTGAGGACTATAGAAATTATAACCTACAAATTTCCTAACTTCATTTTTCTTTACCGCTGAGTAGAACTCCATTGTGTAAATGTGCCACATCTTCAATATCCACTCATCAGTTGAGGGACAGCTAGGCTGGTTCCATTTCCTAGCTATTGTGAACAGAGCAGCAATAAACATGGTTGAGCAAGGATCTCTAAGGTAGTGAGACAAGTCCTTAGGATATATGCCTAGGAGTGGTATAGCTGGGTCATATGGTAGATCTATTTTTAGCTGTCTCAGGAACTGATTTCCTCAGTGGCTGGACGAGATTGCATCCCCACCAACATTGTATAAGGGTTCCTCTTTTTCCATATCCTTGCCAGCATTTATGGTCATGAAGAATGTCATTGGAATTTTTATGGGGATTGCATTAAATGTGTAGATTGCCTTTGGTAAGATTGCCATTTTCACATACTGATTCTCCCAATCCAAGAACAATGGTTGTCTTTCCATTTCCTAGTGTCTTCTGCAATTTCTTGCTTGAGTGTCTTAAAGTTTTCATTATAAAGATCCTTCACTTCCTTGGTTAGGTTTATTCCAAGGTACTTTATTTTTTTCTATGCAATTGTGAATGGGAGTGATTCTCTGATTTCATCCTCTGTGTGTTTGTTGTTAGCATATTAGAAGGAAATTTGCAGAAAAATGGATGGATCTGGAAAGTATTATACTTAGTGAGGTAACCAAGCCCAGAAAGCCAAATGTCACATGTTCTCTCTCATATGTGGATCCTAGCTACAAATGATTGGACTTCTATGTGTGTAGGAATAAAACTCAGTAGCAAAAGCCAGTAAGCTAGAAGGGGGATATAAATGGAATAGAAAGGGGGGAGGGGGATTAATAGGATGTTATTGTATATATGTAAATAGAAGAACAGATTAGTGGGGGTGAAAAGGCCTAAGTGAGTGAGGGGAAGGGATTGAGTAAAGGAAAGGTGGAGGACGGGCTAATCAGAATCTAAGAGGATATAAATAAATCATATGGAAACCTAATTTTCTGGACAATGGAACACGCAGAAGCCATAGATTGTTACTAGAAATTTTTCAGTGCCAGGCATGGGATATGTTCCAGTGAGTTGTTGGCCAGGGAGGTCCCTGATACCCCCAAAACATTATAGGCCATTGCTGAGGCCCTTGGTTTCCCACCAAGAATATATTGTAAGACCCTACTGCTGAAGACTTTATATACTTGGGCTGCAAGGTCACTGAGAAATCCTTCTGGAGCTGAGCTGAAAGCCTCCTCCATGTGGACCAGCTGACAGAAAGCTGGAAAAAGCTATGCTGCATGCAGATCAATGGGACAGAGAGAAATTACCAGTGAAGATACTCAACAGTGGACACTGCAAGCCTTAAATTTGGCCAGCCAGGCCAAATGAGCCAATGGGTGAAATAATGGCGTATCTGTTATGGGAGAAACAATCACTCTCTAATTGAGCTGGAGGCCCACTAAATGGGAAGGGAATACATGCCTGATACTGAAAACCTACAATAGGGGTAGTCATGAGCCCTAGGGGTGTAACGTCTGCTGGTGTTTGGCTAAATGTATATACTATGTTCACCAAACTGCCCAGTAAGCACTTATCTTAATGTCCATGCCCATATATTAATGCTACTCTCACTTTTGGTTGGAGAAGCTTGTGAAAGAGGTGGTGGAAAGAATGTAAGAGCCAAAGGAAGGGTAGGACTCCTTACAACATGCTCCTCCAGACACAAAATGGCCTGGATATCCATGACCTCGCAGTGCCTCACACTGCCAACACAAGGCCATCATAATAGGAGGAAAAGATCATGACACCAAAACAAAAGAGAGACTAACTGAGAGGGGGAGGAGGTATGATGGAGAGTAGAGTTTCAAAGGGGAAAGTGGGGGGAGGGAGGGAATTACCATGGGATATTGTCTACAATTATGGAAGTTCTCAATTCAAAAAAAATTTAAAAAAAGAAATCATAACCTAACAGTTTCATTCTGGCAGTGCTCATGGTTTCATTAGGGAGCAAAAGAAAGTAGCCTATTAATGAGGAACTATCAATTCTAGAAAAGATGAAAGAGCAAGAATACCACCCCCCCCAAAAAAAAACAAATAAATTTAAGGTTTTTAGGACTGGAAAAAGGGCAAGGGATGTATGACATTTCTAGAACACTATGAATAAGTAGTTTCTGCATGGACTCTGGTTGTCTTATCTCAAATGGAAGGGAGTCAAATTATGTGATCTCAACATATTTTCTGGCTTTAAGAGATCATGATCCCACTTCTGTTTTAAATGTCGTTAAAAGCTACTGAACTTAGATGTATGAATTGTTTTTAAAAGTTCCTATTCCAGAAAAAGTAAAGCCTGCCTTACAACCTAAAATGCTTCAGTGAGTACCTGCATTAAAAAAAAATAAATTTAATAATAAATAGGCTTAAGTTCAGAGAGAAAAAATGCTACATGATAAAAGTCACATGAGAGTTAGTGATTGGCATTCTTATAAGACAGTATTCTTCATTCTGAGTTGTAATGAAGTGGACACAATGCATTTCCATTCACATACTATGGCTCCATTCAGTCAGTCCTGGGTACTTTTAAGAAATCTTATTCAGCCAGGTTTGGTGGCAAAGGCCACAAATCCTAAGTGATGTAGGATTTGGGAGTTCAGAAGGAGCCTCCAAGTTTATGAACCACAATTTGGGGTACTGTTCTATTTTTAACAAAGAATTAATAATAATGAACTCAAGAAGGATTAATGATGAATTATTAAGTTCATTTAGGGAGAAATCACAAATTGTGGGGTTTATTTTAAGAAACTGGTACCAAGGAAGAAGGCTGGAGCACAGTCATAGGCCCCTGGGAAGTGGGATCATGTGGAAAACACTGCATAGTTCATAAGGTTCACTTAAAAGAAATTGAGGCTTCTTTTTTTCTTTTTTTTTTTTTTTTTTTTTTTTTTTTTTTTTTTTGGTTTTTCCAGGTAGCATCTCACTCTAGTTCAGGCCAACCTGGAATTCACTATGCAGTCTCAGGGTGGCCTCGAACTCATGGTGATCCTCCTACCTCTGCCTCCCAAGTGCTGGGATTAAAGGCGTGTACCACCATGCCCTGCAGAAATTAAGGCTTTTAAGGAAAGACTAGTGTAGAGCCAGAAGCATGTGGAAGATAGAACTTGGTGTATGTGTAGGGATATTTGGAAGAAACACACATAGAATCTGTCTTGTGCTTCCCTGTGGAAGGAAGTTAAAAAGGAAAACAGAGGGAGTTTAAGGAAGAATAGCAGAGGGAGAATATGAAAGCAGAGACCAAGAGATTCAAATGAGATATAAGTAGTAAAGAGAGTCATATACATGGCTAGGCTGAGTTCAGAAAAGTTACACAGGTAATAGGCCTAGATTTAGTGAAATCATCCCCATGATAGACCTGGATCATACTCCAGATTTAGACACCAGAGGAAAATTATACATGTAATTAGAGTGAAAAGTTACTCCAAACTATAAGTAAAAGGCAAGCAAAAATATTCCCCCAGACCAAGAAACAGTATTATGCTCTCCCCGCACCCCACACACAGATAAGTTGGGTGGAGGAGGCAAGAATCACATCTTTCCAGGGAGCACAGGGTTAGGCCAGGAGAATCACACAGAGAAAGCACGTGGGGGAGAAGGCTGCAGTGTTTATGGCTATTGAAAGTTGGAGCGAAGACGCCAAGGCCAGCCCATCTCGGCTGTCTATCTAGGTAGCATGCTCGACTGTGGGCAGCAGGGGGCGCTGTAACTGAGTCTATCCCACCAAAAGTTCCATTCTTGTGTCAGGGCAAGATGTTCTGTGAGGTAGCATCTGCTATTTCTCTCTGGATCTCAATTTCTAACTGAATTGCCTAAAAGAAGCTAGCTTTCTCCTATTCTCTTTCATAAACTTCCTACAATGTTGACTCGGGAACATAACCATTTCAAGTAATGTCTGGGCTATAGGGTCAGTTCAAAGCCAGACTCAGCAACACAATGAGACTTGGTTTCGAGTCAAAATAGACGATGGGTATAGCTTAGTGATAGAGTGCTTTACTAGCATACGTGCAGCCCTAGGTTTGATCCTCAGCACAAGGTGGGGAGAGAGAGAGAGAGAGAGAGAGAGATTCAAAACTAAGAACCAAACAAGCATTTCTTTGATGTGTTCATATACTTCTTTACTTTGCATATGAAATTTGGTCTCTCATTAAGGATTCTGTACCTCATAAGACCAAAAGGATCACTTATCCATCTTTGAACCTTAGTAACTATAAATGTGGTATCATCAGATTTGATGGATTACTAAAATCCATTCAAGCTTTTTAACGTGGGGAAAATTTCATTCCTTCTCAAACTCTATGGGTATTCCAGCAAAAAAGGAGTATGAATAGATGTCACAGTATGCATCGTAATGTCAAGAGTAAGGTGGTAATCACAATGGTACAATAATGGTGATTGTATTGTAGAGCCACTGAGATAATACAGGTAAAATTGAAGACGATGGAGAAAGTGGTAGAGTAATGACAAAACTGAAATTGATGATAGTGATAAGGTTGGTAAGAAGGGGGAAATAGTCCAGAATTCACTTAGCAAAGGTCCTGGTTTATCCCTTTATATAATACAATTGAATTTTAATTTTTCTGGCCACAATTAATTATTTTAAGAATGGACATTCAACTTAGGGAAACCAAAGTACACTAAATGAATCAGACATTTGAATAAAGAACTTTCATTGTGTTATAACATAGCCATATTTTAAAGACTTCTTAAAAAGGTAAGTGCAATGTGCCTTTATTAGTGAAGATTATGTTTTTTGTTCATAATTGTTTGATTCTTCCTCTTCCCTCCCATGTTTTATACAAAACTGCTGTGATGTGACAGAGTAATAGAATTTGAGAATTTATGATACTAGTCCTATCTGAACAAAAACTCTCAATTTGCCTTACCTCTTGGCTAAGTCTTTTCATTCCAGACCATAAGGAAGTAAAATGTTCCTGATACTGATTTCTCTTTCAGCCTTGCTTCTAAACTGAGAAGACATATAGAACCCAGATATGTGTGATAGAGATTTGTTGACACAATCCTCAAGAAGTATGAGAATTAAACAGGTGGACATAAGATTTTGGAGTTATTTGTAAACAACATGACCTATATAATAGATGACTGATACATTTATAATCGAACTTAGAACTAGCAATATAGAGCTGGAGAGATGGCTTAGTGGTTACGGCACTTTCCTGCAAATCTTAAGGACCCATGTTCAACTCTCCATATCCCATGTAAGCCAGATATACAAAGGTGAGGCAAATGCAAGAAGGTTACACAAGCTTACTAGGTGGCTCAGACATCTGAATTCCAGTGAATTCTCAGACATCTTGATTCCAGTGGCTGAGGCCCTGGTGTGCCAACTTTCTCTTTCTCTCTCCCCCACTCTCTCTAAAAAATATAAATAAATAAAAATAAAACATAAAAAGAACTAGCCATATAGTATGGAAAGCCACATGCAAAGAACAGTTGTGAAAGAACAGAAAATCTCTAAGAATGCAAAAAAAATTGTAGAAAGATTAAAGAATGGTTCATCATGTCTTTTCTGAGAAAAACTACAGAAAGTGCCTTGAGTTTCATATTACCATGATGACAAGATAAATGCAATGCCAGATATAATAGCCTGTGTCCAACAGAGCTCAAGTCTTTGCTACTGAAGTTCCCTTCCTCCTGTCTCTGTCAGGAGAGCAGAAGCAATTCCACTTTGGATTAAGGAGCTTTCTTGTGCGAGGCTCACTACCCATTGACTTATTTCCCCCTCAGGACAGTCAAAGGAAAGGGTATCTCACCACAATCTGATCAATCCTTTCTCTTACTAGTTATAATTCAGTTTCAAGTCAATAATGATGGAATCACATTTAACATTTAATAAATCGGTTATTATTCAGCATGGATCTTATTTCCCAAAATGAAATTATCTTTTGATTCACTTATAAGTTTTAGTATAATGCAGACATTCAATGAAGAGTTGTTTTTTCTCCTTTTTTCTACAAGGGAATTTCTGAAGATAAAAATTTCTATTAACAAGTAAAGCCTTCCTTTCATTTTTTACAGTGTCACATAAACACTAGCATAACATAATAACATAAATCATCAGGAGAAATTAAAAGATTATTTCTTTAGAATCTCAATTTCCACATCTGTGAAAAAAGAATTAGAATATCTGTCTTGAGGATTCTCTGCCCACCAAGAGAAAGTCTGCATGGTGCCTATCAAGTATTAATTACTTTATAAACAAAAACTGTTAATATTGAGGGGGAAGGTACAGTGGAAGAGGTGCAAGTGAAAAGAAATGAGAAGGCTTTGTGAATTCAATACAAATACAGATACCCATTTAGGGGCTGTTTGGGAGTAGGGAGATGACAAGTTATGCAAACAGAAATCTTGTTCAAAGCTGAAAGGAAGGAAGCCCAGGGTAAAATCCATCTGTTTGTTGCTTGCACCTGTTATTTATTTAGTTTTCAGCTTCATCAATTGAGGAAAAAATGTTTAAAAAAAAATCCTTCAAACTTCAAAACATAGAAAGAAGAGTGAGAGCCGGGCGTGGTGGCGCACGCCTTTAATTCCAGCACTCAGGAAGCAGAGGTAGGAGGATCACCAAGAGTTCAAGGCTACCCTGAGACTACATAGTTAATTCCAGGTCAGCTTGGACCAGAGTGAGACACTACCTTGCAAAACCAAAAAAAAAAAAAAAAAAAAAAAAAAAAAAGAGTGAGGTGGAAGGGAACGCAAAAAGGAAAGGAAAAGAATAAACCAATTACAGCTAACATTTCTTAAAATATGTTGTGCCAGCCACATTTTAAGTGTTTTACATCAAATAATACCCTTAGTAGTCACAACTATATGGGTTTATTAGCCTTTGCCTTATGTTTTGGATAAAACTGGTATAGAGATACTAGTGATTTGCCTAAGGTCTAATAGCAGGGAAGGAGAGTTCTCATTTAGACTCAACAGTTTCATTCCAAAGAATGCCTGTTTAAGTCATTATAATATGTAATGCCAGGACATGAAGTGGTGCAGCATGGAGAATTGTCCTAAGAGAGAGAGAGAGGGACAATAAAAGAAATGTAATCTATTTCCTGGGTTTGGGCAGAGTAGAATAGAATATAATTTTGAGTTGGAAGCCATATAGGCTAGAGATATCCCTGATTCTTCCTGCAGTGTGATATTTGGTTTATAAATTTAGTTGGGTTCAGTAAACACCTTTGAACATCAGTTTCCTCATTTGTAAAATGTTTTCTGTCTTATCTCCATAGAATGTATAAAAGAGTATTCCTTGTGTGGCTATTGTAAAAATTAAGTCATATAATTAGGTAATGTAATTAGTACACAGTCACTGCTCAATAAATGATAGCTGCTATTATGATAATTATATGCTATTATTAAATTAGTTGAGTAGAAAGAACCAAGAAGATTTCCATGAGAAAAGTAATATTTCAGCAGCTTCTGGTTTCATAAGTGCAAATAAGAGACATTTTATATGCTAGAAAAAAAAAAAAAAACATAAGCACAGCTTGGAAGTGGGAAAACCCGAAACTAGTGTTTTGAATCTGCTATTTCCAAAATTAGAAAGTCATGTGACATATCAGAATGCTCTAAAAGTTTTGACAGAAAGCCTTGAGTAGTTTAGTGTAGCAGACTTTCAGTAATTTAGGGACTTCAGCTAAATAGAGATATAAGCCTGGGGGATATGGAAACTGGAGGTTTTGGCATAGGAAGAAAATAATCAATCCAACATATATTTTTTGCAGCAATGCAAAAGAAAGACCATGGAAGACTGTCTACCCCAGGAAATATTTTTATTTCTCCATGTCTTTTTCATTAGTGTATTTGGAGATGTCATTGACCAGAGGTAAGGGATCAGATTCAAATTCCAGGATTTATTTCTATCAGGTTTAGATATATATGAACAATCTCAGGTACACCTCATTGTGTCACACTTCGTTAGCAACAATCCTGTGATGCAGAAATGCACTGTCTTTACCATGACACACAATGATGAAGCACAGAGCAGATAACCACAAAAGGCAATCTTGATTCAAGGGGTGTGAAATGAGAGTGCCATTGCTATCACATGTCTGGGTGTTGTCTCACCCTCAACAGCTGAGGAGACTGGTGATGCTCTGTGGTTAGCATCTAGATCTATTCCATGTGAGCTGCCACCTACTTGATTCTTTGCAGTTTAGTCCATGACTACGAAAACTGGCCTCTGAACTTAGCTTCTGAGATGTTCTTCCTATTCTATAAGAAGCAACCCACTGGCAGCATGTTCCTTCTTGCCTATACGAAGTTGAGGCTCAGAGATGAATATGGAGAGACTCCATCACCCTGATCAATCTGCTACTCAGCTTTCTCAGCATCAGGTATCAGTCCTTGCTTGGGGAAAAAAAAAAAAAACATCTACAGTTATTTTAGTATATTTTTCTCTATTTTAAACATTTTTTATGTTGTATGCGTTTGTGGAAAAGATACCTGTAAGATTGTGAGAAGCCTTGTGTCTGGGACTCTTTATCTTCAATATTCTAATGTTTTATACCACCAGAACTTTCATTTTCTTTTCTTTTTTATTTTTTGAAAGTAAGGTAAAGTAAAAGTTTATTAAAAACTAGAAGAAAAGGAAAGAAGGCAAAGCTCCTGTAAGAGGGGAAAGAGAAAGAAGGAAAGAGAAGGCCAAGGTCCTATAAAACAGAGAGGTGTCCCGAACATCAAGCCCTTATCACACATTTTCTTACTTTATAAATTTTGGCAACTAGCTCCACATTTTGTTCCAAAATAAATTTCTTATTTATGATTTTCACCTATGATTTTGCAGCAAAATGACCATGATACAACAAACTTTTATGAATCTTTAAGCATTTTGGTCTGTATATCACAGTTAGGGCTTTTCCTGTGTGTTTTGGTATTTTAAAAAGCACCTCAATCACATTATAATACCTGATTAATCATACTTTATCTCCTCATGTAGCCTTACAATTATACTCTTGAAATAAGATTATAATTTAAATTTCAGTTTAGCAAAATAAGGCTCAGAGATATTAATGAACATTACAAAATTATACTGTTATTAGCATAACTGGCATTTAAACTTCAGTCTGTCTTCAAAGCTAGAAATCTGACCACTTTGCCCTGCTGTTTCATTATAATTATCTCCTCTTCTGACATTATACTTTACAGTTTACCAATGTTATGCATTACAGCATACCAAGCATTATGTCTTCAAGTCCAAGCATGGAAGATTGGCCAACTAGTGGGCTACAATAAAATAAATGTAGAACACCTTTCCTTACCCTCCCCCAAAACCAAATAATCGACCTCTAAACAACAATTGTTGTGCTCTGTGTCTTTAAGAATAGTCTTTTTGGGCTGGAGAGATGGCTTAGTGGTTAAGGCGCCTCCTAAGCCTAAGAACTCTGGTTCCAATCTCCAGGTCCCACGTTTAGCCAGATGCAAAGTGACCCAAGGGCGCAATGCCACACTTGACAATAAGGGGGCGCACACATCTGGATTTCGCTCACAGCAGCTGAGAGGCTGCTGGTGCGCCCATCTCTATCTGTCTGTCTTCCTCTCCCTCTCTCTCTGTCTCTCTCCAAAAAAAAAAAAAAAAAAAAAAAAAGAATAGTCTTTTTACCTATTTATAGCAACAAAATATCTCCATCAATTTTATCTCCATATAACCAAATAAGAATGAATAACTCGGGGCTAGGGAGATGGACTAGTGGCTAAGGCACTTGCCTGTGAAGCCTAAAGACCCACTCTTCAGATACCATGTAAGCCAGATGCACAAAGGTGAGGCAAACACAAGGTGGTACATGCCCACTAGGTGGCCCAAGCATCTGGAATTTGATTGCAGTGTAAGGCCCTGGTGGTCCAATTATCATTCTCTCTCTCTCTCTCTAAAATAATAAAAAAGAGTAAACAAGTCAAAGGAGGGAGTGCTTATTTTAGCTCATGGCTCCAAAGATTTCAGTCCTTACTCATGACTGCCTTGATGCTGGGCCTGAGATGAGGTGGAGCACCCTATTATCAGTAGCCTTTTGAGGAGAAGGACGTTAACCTCATGGCTGACAGAAAGCAAAGGGGAAAGAAGAGAATATGTGGAACAGGTGACATAACCTTCAAAGGTAAGATGACCTACTTCTTTCATTAGGCCCCATCTTCTAATGTTTCCACAGTCTCTCAAAATAGCACTAGCAGCTGGGGACCAAGATCTCAACACATGAACCCTAGTTAGACATTTTCTGTCCAAACCAGAACATCAGCTAACCTACAGTGCCTGATAACTACCAAGCAGCGACTGATGTCTGTCCTTATTTTCTTTCCTTTTGCTGAGATTGACGCAATAGAAAAGGCATGTTTGCAGTTGGAGAGATATGTCAGATGGTACTTTAGCTGTGCAAACTCTGTGTGTCAGCCTGCGGACATAGGCGAAATATCACATAAAGATTATGGTAGTCTGACAGAGGGTGATGATGCTTCATAACAATTTGTAATGGATTTTATAAAGAATGAGAAAAGATAACACTGAAGTTTTCTATCACAGAGAAATATTATATGCATAAGGAGATGGGGTTGCTGATTACCCTGACTCCCTCATCATGCAATATATATGTAGATCAAATTATCACACATACTTCATACATATGTACAATAATTTCACATCAATTAAAAAAAAGAATGTGGTATTGTGGCTGATGCCCAGGGCTCATGTGTATGCAGAGTCAAAAGGCAATAGACACAGTCTTCAAATTCCATTTCAGAATTTCCATTCTTTGAGTCAAAATGCTGAATTTGGACTTCTGTGCATTTGCTGAGCATCCAACCTTTTGAACCACTTAGGGGCACTTCCAGCCAGCAGAAGTTCTGAGTGGGCAGTAGTGCCATGATCGCCACATATCAGGGTTTGCTAGTCCAATTGGTTGCCTTTATTATTGTATTTAGAAATAAAATATAAATGTATTTTATTAAAATATTACATATGTATCTATATCTATATCTATATCTATATCTATATCTATATCTATATCTATATATATATATATATATATATATATATATATATAGAGAGAGAGAGAGAGAGAGAGAGAGAGAGTTAGAGTTGAAGCCAGGCCTGATGGAACATGCCTTTAATCCCAGCACTTGGGAGGCAGAGGTAGGAGGATAGCTATGAGTTGTTCAAGGCCACCCTGAGACTACATAGTGATTTCCAAGTTAGCCTGGGCTAAAGTGAGACACTACCTCAAAAAATATAAAATAAAATAAAATAAAATAAAATAAAATAAAATAAAATAAAATAAAAATACATGGAGGGTGGAAACTTGCAAATGCTGCTAGATAGCAAAAGTTAAGCTATAATAAGCTTAATATAATAAGGAAAAGATAGGACTCACTCTAGCAGAATATTTCAGTAATTGTATAAGCTCTGAATACAATATCTGCTTTGAATCTTGGTTCCATCAGTCATCAGATAGATGATCTTAGCCAAACTATATTTTCTTCTTCTATGAAATAAGGATTATAATAAGCCTTTCCTCATATGCTATATGAGTTACATTACATAATCCTGCAAATCGATAGAGGCTCTATCAGGCAGCAGTTCTCAAAGGATGGTCGCCTTGCCAGCAGCATCAGTATCTACTGGGAACTTGTCTGAAGTGGAAATTTCTTGAACGCCACTCCAGACCTTCTGAATCAGGTACTGTGATGGCGGACACAGCCTTCTCTGTGAAACCAAGCCACCAAGGTGCTTTGTAAAGCTTGAGCACTGTTGCTACATTTAATGAGCAGGTTCTGAAGTTAGGTAACATGCATTTATATATCATATTTGCCTTTTACTAACTGAATTATTTGGAGTGGATTATAAAACTCACTAGTGCCTCACTTTTCTCATCTGCAAATTACAATGATGTTTTCATGAATCTGTAATGAGAATTTGCATGTTTGTGCGTGCGCATGCATGCTCACTCATGCACATTTGTCACATGTCCATATAAATTCTCACTCAGAACTGTTGCTATGAGGAAGTGCCCCCAAGTAATACATATATATCCCACAGCAAGTCCTCCATGCACGGTAGCTGGTTATTTTATGGTTCTTATTGGTTTATTTCATTTTGCTTTATTTTTACTTATTCCAATTAGTTTTAGAATTAACTATGAAGGAAATCCAAATCTATATTATGAAAATCTTTTTCTAGAAGTAGAAGAAAATGTGAATTTTATTAATTTCTCTAGTTGTCTCAGAATGGACCCTCATTCACAGCATGATATCCTGTAGTTTAATGTCTGTATTTTGACCATCATATACTTTCTAGGTAATATTTCCTTTCAAAATGCACTGTGCTACTTCATAAACTAGTAGCTCAGAGCAATATTCTCTCACCAGGGTCTTCCTATTCTGCCAAGAAACAGGGGGCAAATGGACAGAGATAGAGGGTGAGTGGCTAGGGCTTGCCATTCAGAACACTGAAGTACGTTTGCTTTGGCCCGAGTCCATGACAAAAAATATCACAGGGAAAGGGAACTTGGTGCCCCACTTCTCAGGTACAGCTTGAGCAGGTGTGACCAGAAAGGTGTCTGGTGACCTGTTCAACCTGGGTCCTGAAGACAAGCTTTATGAGGGAGCCAAAGCCAGAGGATACTGCAGAGAGAAGGCAACAGTGAGCCAAGCCTCAGGAGGCCATGGATACTGGGCTGTGCTGAACCAGAAAGGGAGCAGAGCATA
This sequence comes from Orientallactaga sibirica, assembly GCA_036365145.1. Classification (NCBI taxonomy): domain Eukaryota; kingdom Metazoa; phylum Chordata; class Mammalia; order Rodentia; family Dipodidae; genus Orientallactaga; species Orientallactaga sibirica. The sequence continues at coordinate 18,228,579 of JAEOAD010000034.1, forward strand.
CTGCCCCTGTAGAGAAGAGAGAAAGTACAGAAGGAGGCACTCCAGGTGCTTACTGCTTTTTCTGCCACTCAGATCTTATTATACGCTGGACAAGTCTCTGGTACCTGTGAGTTTTTCCATCTAAAAAAATAAAGGAATTTTTACTGTGAAAACCCAGAGTTTTGGTGTACAAACAGAAAAATTATCCAAGGTAGATATATTTACTAAGAAATGCCCTTGAACTTGATGTTACCTTCTACAGCTCCAATAACCTTCCCCACCTTCTATGTTAGTTCATATCTCTCCATGTAGCATTGAGGTTGTCATGACAACACTGGCATCTCCACATGGCTGACCCCAAGCCTTCACTTTATATGGCTGTATTCTTGGACTACTGTTTTGTACCCTCCCCCATAACTGGTCAAGCAACTGCTACTGCCATATATACCCTAGATATACTATTGCCCACAAGATTTAAGTGAAATTCTTGTACTATTTCTTAACTTGCCAAAATTCTAAATGGAAGATGTCTTCATGTCTACCCTAAAATCGCCTCTTCTGTAGTCTCTTTGCATTCCCTTCACTCACATTTCCTGTGAGCCTGGGTTCTGAAGAGAATGAACAGAGTTTTGAGTTATAGCTAAACTTCGTGACTTCTCTGAGACTCAGAGTCCTTGTCTAAAATCCAGGCTAGTATCATGTTACTTATGTGGTTTCTGGGAAGAGTAAACACATAAATAAGCGCAGTGCACTTAGAACTTAGTCAAGTCATGAGGAAGACTCCACTAATAAACACTAAACACATCACCACTATCTTCATCATTATCATGAACTTATCTGCTTATTTCAGGCTTGTCTCCCTACAATACAGCAAATACATGGGAATAGGTATGACTCTTTCTCCCTACTCGTTCTTCAGGCAGTGGTTGGTACAAGAATAAGCTCCATGAAATAGATATTAAATGGGAAATCCAGGCAAAGACATGTGTGTGTGTGTGTGTGTGTGTGTGTGTGTGTGTGTGTTCTTTTGAAACGGGGTCTCATGTTGCCTAGACAGGCCTCAAAATCACTATGTGTCCAAGGGTAGTGTTGCAATTTTGTTCCTCCTGACTCTCCGAAGTGTTGGGATCAAGGTATGTGCCACTGTTCCTGTATCCAGGCAAAGAAGTTTAACATATAGTGTGACTGTGTGTGTATACATACATCCATATGTGCGTGCGTGTGTGTGTGTGTGCACATGTGCACACAGGTAGGTAAGTATGTGCACAATAAATTATGACTGAGATTCTGCATGTGTGTGGCCCTAAAGGGTCTGCTTCTCTCCTCTGCTGTTCATGCAGCTCAGTGTCACCATTACCATGCCATCCCAGGGGAACCTAGCAGTGCCACCCTGATTTCTTCTCTAAGCCACTTGCCCTGCCTACTTCTATCTCCAAGAAGCTGACTATGAAACCCACCAGATGGACAAGAAGCACTCACTTGTGCAATAATGGCACACAACCCACCAATTGGACATGAGGCCTGCTCAGTAGGACAGAGCTCATAATTGGTGCTGGGAACCAAGTCAGCACCCCACAGGCAGGAAATTCACAACCCCCATAGAGAAGCCCCCATTGTTCTCTGGATAAGTTGAGTGGGTATCCTCATCAAAATGTCCCTCAAAATTATATGCACACCCCTCTTAATCAAATCTGCTGCCACCTTTTTTTTTGGAGAAGCTGTTTCATTTTATAGATGGCAGAGAACACTGGGGAGACCCAAGATCCACCAATTTAATAAGAAATAATAGCTGACTGCTCACCATTCGGTGTGCCACTTCTACCACATTTACCCGAGCTCAGGAGCAAATCTGAGGAAGCAGCAATACAAATATTGCTCCCAATAATAGCCTGAAAACCCCCTCCAAGGAAATAGCAATAAACATGGAGGTGAAATGAAACACATCGTAACGGAGATACAGAGGCTTCAGAGAACTCAACACTAAAACAAACTGCTAGCAAACCCAAGGCACAGGGATGGTTGTGGAAGAAGGGGCAAAAAGACTGTAAAAGCTGCCAGGCGTGGTGGCGCACGCCTTTAATCCCAGCACTCAGGAGGCAGAGGTAGGAGGATCGCTGAGAGTTCGAGGCCACCCTGAGACTACATAGTTAATTCCAGGTCAGCCTGGACCAGAGTGAGACCCTACCTTGCAAAACCAAAAAAAAATAAATAAATAAATAAATAAATAAATAAAATACAAAAGACTGTAAAAGCCACAGGGTGGGTAGCAATATCCTGAGGAACAGCCCTCCCAGTAAGTAACAGAGGCCCTAACCATCCCACAGTGAGCAGCAAGGATCCTACTGAGGTGGGCCTTCAGGAAAATTATGTAAAAATTAAATAAATACATAAATAAATAAATAAAATATAGACCTAGAACTATTCATCTTGTATACACCCTAAAACTGATTAGTTAACAAATGTGTCTTGAGACTGTCATAGAAGCCAAGTATTGTGCTAAGTTATGCTGTTTATAGAGAGACAGAAAAAAAAAAAATCCTAGTTGGTGGTGATGGAGATACGCAGATATAGAAGCAGTTACAATACAATATGGTGACTGTGACCGTGATGGAACCTCAGAAGACCATCAGCAATATCAGCTGAATGAATCAAGAAGTCTTCACAAGGGAAGACCATCTCAACAAGTGTCTCCACAGTGACTCAATAAGGGAAAGAAGGGCCTCCAGAGATACAGAGGTCACGAGAGCGGGATCCTTGGTGAGAGATCCAAGGAGCTCAATGCAGTGCTGATGACATGTACATTAACTACAGTAATAGAAATACACGCACCCACAACTTTATGAGGTACCACATGACTATTGGATTAATGGCAGTGACAGGGAATGCACTGATCTTGAACAGTTCTATGTTCTGCTGCATCAGTTACTTTCATGTTTGGGGGACAAAATCATGACCAAAAGAAGTTTATCAAAGGAAATGGATGTAGTTTGGCTTAGTTTTCAGAGGAACTTTAATCATATCAGGAAAGGCATCACAGGCCAAATCTAGTAGCCCATGTTATATCTCACCAGAGTCAAGAAATGAAGAGAGAAAAGGACTAGCTAGATCATCTCAAACCCAGTGATATACTTCTTCCTGCGTATTTCCACCTCCTAAAAACTCCACAACCTTCACAAACAGTGCCACCATCTGGGGATTAAGTATTCAAATACATGAGCCTATGGGAGTATTTTACATTCAAATCACTACATCTACAGTAATTATTCTTTTGCTTTTTTTTTGGTTTTTGAGGTAGGGTCTCACTCTAGCTCAGGGTGACCTGGAATTCACTATGTAGTCTCAGGGTGGCCTTGAACTCATGGTGATTCTTCTACCTCTGCCTCCAAAGTGCTGGGATTAAAGGTGTGTGCCACCACGCCCGGCCCATACAGTAATTATTCTTAATGCATGATGATGGAGAGATGTGGATGAAAGTCAGACTGGAGGCTTAAAGAGAAGCAAACAGACTTCTGAAATGATGCACTCAAGAAATGCTATCACTTGAACCAGGAAGTGAGTCAGGAAGAGGGGACAGGATGTGTGTGTGTGTGTGTGTGTGTGTGTGTGTGTGTGTGTGTGTGTATGGAGAGAGAGAGAGAGATATTAACTTAGTGTGAGCCCATTTCCTATTATTCAAATCTCAGTCTGAGTGCATAGCATAGTCATAACTATCTCTGCATTACAGTTCTCTGCATTACAGTGAGTCCCAGATATCAGAAATTTTGTAATGTCCCTAAGCCCACTCTCTTGTGATCTTCTAAGCTGTTTGTTCTTCATATGTTAATATAGCAATAATAAGAGTTCTCTTGCAGAGCATGCCAGTTCAAGGTTATGCTGTACAAATATTAAGCTGTGACATATAATAAGAGCTTTATTAAAAAGACACCAAAGATGTGGGTATGGACAAGGAGGAGGCTAAAGACTACAACTTTCAGATACCACATTCCTCTGTAATTACTCTTTTGAATTCTCTCAGTGCATTGTCTTGGTGGTTATTTTCCCCTTCCAGAGAGAATTCATTGTTTTATCTTCTCTGTCCCATGAACCATGAGTATATGGTTCCATCAACCAAATTATAGTTCTTAAATAAAGATTAAATTTTAGGTGATTGTTGATAGCTGGTTCAAGACCTGAGCTCCTAAGAGTATGGGGACAATTTTACACGTATGTACGCTTATGTTCAAATGTGAGGGCTGGAGCATTTCAGTTCTTGTTCTTCTTAATTACTTGGAGCAGAAGTAGCAAGCCACAGGAAATGACTACTTGCAACATGTAATTTGCCTTCCAAACAAGCTCATTTGGGATTTGACATTTGACAGAGAAAGGTCTGGGGAGATGAGCTGATCTGAAAGGGTGCCTCTGTGATGTGACACGTCCTGAACTTTGGTGAGTTGGTTTTTACAATCGCCAGATCATCAAAGGTTAAACTCATTTATTTAAATTCTCCCTTTACTAAAAAAGAAAGAAAACAGAATGTCACAAGCTGCCTTAACCTACTGTCCTCAGCTACACACACTCACTGGGGACTCTCAGAAAATACTGAGTGTCTGCAAAAGGTACAACAATGCTGGCCAAGATAATCTACTGTATTTCATGCATACTTCTGGCATTATTTCCCTTCCTGGAAGATCCAAGGATTCCTTTACACTATTAAAATGTCTTTAGTGTAAAGTATCTTTCTTTTCCAGCAACACATCATACTCTCCATTCCTACCTTCTCTTAATATCTAGTTTGTTATTTGGTGACAGACATGGACCTAACACATTATACACACACACACACACACACACACACACACACACACACAATGTTTCTGAACATGTGCCTGTTGTACAGGTTTCTGTGCCTAGTTCTCTCTGATAAAGTTATAATAATCTTCTAAATTATCTTCTCCTTCATCCCAGCCTGTTCACTATAGCAGCACACTGGAGCACATTAGAGAAGCACTCATGTGACTATTTCTCTGCAGTGACAAAATGATCATTCAGTATCTTAGTCTGGGACATAGACCCTTTATTTTATTAATTTTAAGAACAAATTAATTTTTCAAAACATTCTTTTTTCTTTGAGGCAAGCCCAATAGATTGGCCTTTTTAAGTGAAAGAGCAAGACTGTGTGTGTGAGAGAGAGAATTGGCACACTAGGGCCTCCAGCACCTGTAATCGAACTCCAAACATATGTGCCACCTTGTGTGCATGTGCAACCTTGTGAACTTGCATCATCTTGTGCATCTGGCTTATGTGGGACCTGAAGAGTCAAACATGGGTCCTTCAGTTTCACAGGCAAGGGCCTTAACTGCTAATCCATTCCTTCAGCTCTCAAACAATTCTTTAGGACTCACTTTATTCCATGTATACTCTTACAAAAGATAAGTGAATAAACAGAATGCACACAACATTAAAATATTGCTTCAAACTAGCTGAAAAACAATGACTGCTGAGAGGCAAAAGGAAGCATCTAACATCTGAGAGAGGAACAGTGGGGAGAAATTCTGGAACAAGAGTGTGGCATGTGAAAACCCCCTGGTGAACTTCTGAAGGACAGTCTGGCTGGAACACACTGCCTAGGTAGACAATGGTGAGAAGGAAAGATGGACAGCTAGGCAGGGAGCTGGCCATGTGATATCATATAAGGATATATTTCCCTGCCTTGATTATTTGGATCAATTAGAGAGCTTTCAAAAATTTTTGATGTCTGCAGTGGCTAGAGGCCCTGGTGAGCTCATTCTCTCTCTCTCTCTCTCTCTCTCTCTTTTCTCTCTCTCTCTAATAAATAAATAAAAATAAAATATTTAATAAAATGAAAAACATTTTTTGATGTCCTGTCAGTACAATGTGAAGTCAACTGACTTTGAGTCATAGGAGAAGGGACTTAAGCATACATAGGTTTCTAACGTTTCCCAAGTGATTCAAATATATAGTCAACATTTCATTACCTGCTGTCAGGTTTTCATCAATTGGTCTTACTTTCCATTATGATTTCATCTTTCTTTATTTTTTTAATTATTTGAGAGAGACAGAGAGGAAGAGGCAGAGAAAGAGAATGAGTGCGGCACTGCATGCTTGTGTCACTTTTTGCGTCTGACTAAACATGGGACCTAGCAATTGAACGGGCATTCTTAGGCTTGGCAGGCAGGCACCTTAACTGTTAAGCCATCTCTCCAGCCCTGATTTCATCTTTCCAACACATCAGTTCCCTAATACTGTTCCATAGCAAACTCCCTTCCATTTATAAACCAATCAGTCTCATTCTTTGTCCTCATTATTTTGTTTCCACAGCATCAGGTTCAGTCTCCTTCCCCTGCTTTGGATAGGATTGTTTGGAACAGCAAGTTATTCTAAGAATAGCTTAAATCAGCTGATGCCTTTTGTTTATCATATTAGAAGTTTTTGAGGAGAGAAAGCTGGCATTGTCTCATATACTAAAAAACTACAAGGCCTGTCAATCACCCCTTATTGTAGAAAAAAAAAAAAAAGGAAAGGGATGGGCTCTAAGTTCCTCTCATAAGGAAAAAAAATTCTATCTTATTGGCCATTTCTTTATCCTAGATCATCCTTAGTGGGAAGAGAAAAAAGGTATGTTGAAAATGATTGTCTTGGATCCACCACATGCCATCATCATCTTGGGTCTAGTGCTGGATATCCTTTAAAAATAAATAAGAGATAGTTATTATGTATAAATAAAACACTGAATGCCTTAATCAGCTCAATGAAATCCTGTTAATCTATGATAAATAAAAAATGTGTGGTCCACACAGGAAATATTACAAACCAAAAGTAGCAGTATAGTTGAGGAGAGAGAAAATGAAATAAAGTGGCTTCTTAACTCAAAGTGTTCACAAGTAGTTTTAAGATGGAGGAATGTGTGGCTAAATGACTTTGGGATGGGAACTCAAAGATAGGGTATGGTGCTCAGAATTATATCTTTGAGAGATAAGAAACTCTACCAATCTGAATGTGTTCTTAAGTCTTGGTGTCCCATCTTAGTGTACCATAAAATTAGAGAGCTTCAAAAAAATAAGAATTGTGAAAGCAGCACTCAGTCATGGGTAGGGGTGGCAATGTCTCTGGATATCCCCTCCCACCCTGTGGCTCTTACAATCTTCCAGTTCCCTCTTCTGCAAAATTGCCTGAGTCTTGGTGGGTATATTTTAAGTCTACTTCAGTGTTGAGCTCTCAGTACTTTCTGGATTTCTGCTTTGGTGCATTTTGAGTATCTTAGGTATCTGTCTCCATCGCCGTGGCACATACTGTCAGGCTTGCTGTGGAAACAGCACTTTTGCTTGACTCACAAAATCCTCTGTGGTTTCCCTTTGACCCTAGCTGCTGTGCAAGAGTTGATTTATCTACTGACAGGGAGTCATTTATCTATTTTTGTCTTATTCATAGATTTTGGTTATGCTTGGTTCTTGCTGCCTTCTGAAAAAGATAAACAGATTCTCCAACAGAGAGTGAGATCAGGTTAGGTTAAAAGGGTTAAGCATTTAATGTTGAATGATTTCGGTGTGTGTAGCCTCAGTTTTGGCCAAAGACTAATGGGAGCTTCTCTTTGGAATCCATAATCTTGGTCTCCGTCAGATTCTGACTTGGTTCCCACTGCCAAATATGTATGCCTTTCCAATGAGTGGTTCTCTTAGCCAGAGAATCATTGGTTACCCACGTAGGCTGTGTGCCACTATCGCACAGATGTGTACATCTTGTCAGGCTGGTTGTTTTCATAAAACAGAATCCATTTCTTACTCACAATGATGTTCACCAGTTTCTCCCAGCAGCTCATGTAGTACTTTTCAGCACTAAAAGGGCTAACCATCTGAGAACTGGCTTCCTTCCAGATTTAGCCAGATGTCGTGAAGTTCTGTGTCAGCAGCATGTGAGGACTTTAGCAACTGGGTCTTAGCTTTTGGCCTCAGGCAGACCCACAAGTCCATGGTGAATATCAGCAATCCCACTGAGGAGGGCCCTCAGTGGAGTGGGGGCAAGAAGGAGGGAAAAGAGGGTACCAACACATAATGTATCATAGAAAGTTTCTGCATAATAAAAAAAATCAAAAATTAAATAAAAGTAAGAGACCAGTAAAGGTGGGTAAGGGAGATATGTGCTCTCAAAAAGCTTGCAATGAAGAGAAAAATATTCCACAATGAAAAGAATAGAACTCCTATCTCTCTGTTGAGCTTTCTATGGATTTGATGAGAAATTGTGTGGCCAAAAGGAGTTGCTGCAATGTTTTGCTGATTAAAATGGAAAGTTGAAGTTGCTATTGATTGTTCCAGCCTCTTTCGCAAGTAGTGCACATATACAATCTCAGGATGGGGCTACTTTCTCCTAGTGACTTTTTTTGGATCATACACTTACACTTGCACTATAAACCCAGACATTCTTAGGCTTGAAAATACTATTTTAATCAACTTCCTTTCTGCTAAGAATGGAAGAAAAAAGAACCTAATCTCCCTTTGTGAAAATGGGCACACATTGCTGCCAAGAAATACATATGAATCTTATCAAAGCCCATTTACATTCAGCCCCTGTATTAGTCAGTTTTGTGTTAATACAACAAAATACCAGAGGCAGCCAATATAAAAAGAGAAAAGATTTATTTGGTTTGCAATGTTGCCCATTGAAAATCCAAGATCAGGCAACCCAGTTGGTATAATTTCTCATGAGCTTCTGTTTAATCTGAAATCACCAATGTGAAACAGACAATTTATGAACAATCATAACTTCCCAACTGTACTGTTGCCCTGAAACATAGACACTTGAATTGGAAGTAATTTACCCAAGAGTGGGCCCACTGCTACTTGGAGCAGAGCCTGACATAAAACACCTAACTCTTGGAGTTAATTAAACCAGTGCTCCTGCTGCTGAAGTTTCTCTCGTGGCTGTTGTTTCTTCTGGCTGGCACTAGTCTAGTGTTGTTACTATGCAGCAACAGCAGCAGTACTTGAAGAATCAGCATTACATGAGCAAAGGACAAGCAACACATGAGTAATGAATAAGTGTTGCAGTCATGTTCACAGTCCTGGCAGAAAACACCCGACCAAGAGCAGCTTGTGGGGGCGAGGGCAGGTTTATTTTGGTGTACAGACTCGAGGGGAAGCTCCATGATGGCAGGGGGAAATGATGGCATGGGCAGAGGGTGGACATTGCCTCCTTGCCAATATCAGATGGACGACAACAACAGGAGAATTTGCCAAACACTGATATGAGGAAGTTGGCTATAACACCCATAAGACCATCAACATCAACACACTACCTCCAAAAGGTGTTAATTCCCAAATCACCATCAGCTGAGAATCTAGCATTCAGAACATCTAAGTTTATACGGGACACCTGAATCAAACCACCACAGTAAAGAACATTGACTCTCAAATTTTCCTTAAACATTTGTTCAAATAAAGGGACTTACAGGAAGGACCTGTCTAACTCTGCTGATCCAAAACACACCATTTACTGATGCTATCAGTCTGAGCCAATTGTTGTTTCAATATTTCTGAGGGCAGTTCATAAATTTCAACATCCATTGCTTTCAGTGTTCAATGGTAGTCAGCATAACACACACACACACATTCACACACACACACACACATTGTTCTAGAACAGAGCTAAGGTCAAAAGTACATCATTCCTTGGCATTGGTCATCTGTCAAAGACAACATCTGGGCTGATTAATGGAAGATTAAGCTTAAGGTCACATCAGCATAACCCATCATTCCAGAGGTAGGAGGATTGGTCATCTATAGGTCAAAGACAACATCTGAGCTGATTACATGGTTATAAGATTAACTTCAGGGCAAGTTATAAGACACAAACTTAGCAGAAATAGTATCCCATAGAAATATTCTCAGAAAAGTTATTGGTAATTTCTACAAGAAGTATTTCCACAGTTCTTTCCACAGTTAACTAGCTACCACTTCTAATTCTAACTCCTGTTTCTGAGCCTCCATTCCCAGTTTCTCTCTATTAGCTTTGACTCTTCATTGTGCTTCATCTTTAAGTTGCACTGAATTTGTTTCTTGGGTTGCCATCCTTCTGCTTTAAAAGAATAAAGATTACCTTACTTTCTACCCTCAAATCTCCTGGATACTTTTGCTAATTGATGGAGCAAGAATAAGCCCCAGGACCACAACTTTAATTTCAACAAAGTCTTCTCTAGACACTCACAAAAGTGTAGTTATCTGCCTTGTGTATTTACTTCAGCCATTCTTTAGTGTTTATTTTCTCAGTGAATACTTGCTTTGTATCAGGCACCAGGCTAATAACTAGCCAAGATTTGTCTTTGTGTATCGTCTACCCCCTCCCCCAAACAAAAAAAAAAAAACCCTACAGGATTGGTATCAATAATGATTCCCTTGTACACAAAAGTCAACTCTGGTGAGGTTTAGGCATTTGTATAATGTTACACAGTTGTCAGTAGGCAATAGTAGGGCATGACCCCATTTATATCATCTATATCAATTCAAATTTCTCTCCGCTTGGATGTCACAGAACAAGCCTATATTCTCTTTTGAAAATAATATTAACTGGGAAATCTTACATAAACTTGAGTCTCCTCTGGTTTCAACAACAATGAGTCTTTTTTCCCTGTGATTTCTCTTTCATTTTCTCATTCTATGTGTCTAATGTTAGACTGCTTTTAGAGTTTAGTCTAGACCTCTTCTCACTACTCCAGGTATACTCTGATCAGCACAGCATGTAAGTTGGCTTAACAGCCCTTTTATCCTTTATGGTCTATTCTTGGCAATGTGTCCATACATTATTCCAGCAGCTTCTAAGACCTCCACCAACAGATGTGATTCTAGGAGAAAACTGCTACTGAAGTTGTTTACTATTAAGTGTAAAACTGAACAAAGTAAGTGGAAATCAAGAAGACACCAGAAGAAACCATGCCCAATGAGGAAGGTTATTAGACAACTCTTGAGACAGGATTAGGAGGGTGTTGAAACATGTACACACTGGCTCTTCTATATTGTGTATATTATTACAGGGGATGTAGCTCTTTAGAGTGTTTGCTTAGCATTCATGAACCTCTGGGTTCAGTCCTCAACACTGCATAAAACTAGGTGTGGTGGAGCATGCCTGAGATCTCAGCACTGGGGAGCTGGAGGCAGGAGGAGCATAAGTTTAAGGTTATCCTCAGCTACATACTGCATTTCAGAATGGCATTGACTACATGAGATCCTATTTCAAAATAAATAAAATAAAACACAAAGGTCAATATATTTAGTGTTATAGTTCAGTTGTATGGTATTTAACTGCAGATGTTGCTCTTCTGCCAAATACCAATGATCCAGCTCTTTTCTGTATATATGGAAGGTGACAAGGCTGTATTGAGACCATCTGATATCCTTACCTTTGTACTAAGCTCTGCAGTTAGTGTTTTTGATGCTGGGTCCTCTTGGTTCTTGTGAACTGTGACATAATAGAATCAAATTAAAGGCCCATTTACCAGCTTTATTGCTGATTATTTATAATACTCTAGTTCCAAAGTGCTTCTTTATAGAGTGCTTAAGCTGCCATCACTGGATAGAGCTTGCCATAAATGCCTCCATATGTACAGCATGTTATGTCCCATAGCCACAGCAAAAAAGGGAAAAGATTATTCTCAATTATTTCATATAGTCTATTTCATTGTTTTATTGTAATAAACTGCCAAACCTAATACCACTTTAAAATCAATAGTTTGCATTAAAAATAATGAAACAGTGCTATTAATCTTGCTTAGCATTCCTGCTATTACTTTCTGATAGTGAATCAGTAATATAGAGAAGGTAATAATTATTCACTTCCAATCAATAGGAACATTTTCACATGCTCTTATGTGACTCACTGCTGATGTATCTACAGGAGCTTATGACAAAAGTGGGGTTCAGATTTCAGGACTCCCAGTTGTCATGGAATTATTTCTCCATGCTCTCCAAGCATCTGCTATAACCCTCTAACACAGAAAATATCATTTTTAATTCCTTGTAGTAGATGTTTTATCTTTGGAATCGGACTCCCTTGGCTGAAGTCCCATTTCCACTAGTCCTCAGTATGATCTGAATGACCAGGGGATGGCATGTCATTTAAACATTTCAGGAGCTTCATGTATGAGAATGGTATGGCCAACTTGCAGGTTCACTGTAGTCATAGATATTGTGTGTAGAAGTTAAGAGTTTATGCTTATCAGATTGCCTGAAATGAAGCAAGTATACTAGAAATGAAAGCTACTCTGTTACCGTGCCATGTGCTTTGGGGTTTGATGAATGGCCAGATGATTGTTTTCTAAAAGTCTACTAGCAAAAACAGGTGCTACTTGTAGGCTTTTGTTCCTTCATCTCAACCTGTCCTAGGAAAACACAGCTGTGATTTCTGGTGGAACTCAGGATTGATTGGGACTTGAACCTTAACAGAGGAAATTAAGTCATCAGTTCAATTGTGATACAAGAGGCCTTTAACTCCTAGCATTTTCATCTTTAATAAAGTCTCTGAAGAAGTAGCAGTGGAGTGAATATGTGGGTTTGTCAGTAAATATCCTTTGGTCAACACTCAAGACAAATATGAAGAGCGTAGAGATGGGAATGCTTAAGCCATAATTGATGGTATGGCTTTTTCCAATCCCATTTAATTCAATTCAACAACTGTTTATTGAACAGCTAACACATGCCAGGAGAAAGGCTAGGTGCTGAATGGTAAAGAGACTTAAAGCTTAGTGTGTCATAATATTTATTGTTTACATATCTTAAAATCTAGAAGAGACACATGTCACCAAAGTAATTTGAGTGCAAAGTGCAGAAAGGAAAAAAAAATATTCTTCCTACTAGGGAAAGGTTGTTTCAACTGCAATGTAAAAGAATGGGTACTCCTTCCTTTGCTCTGGTTAGAAGGAGGGGATGACATATCCTAAGGAAGAAGAAGAGCAAACTTGAGTCTCAAAAGCTAGGTCATGGACAGATGTATGCCTCAATTTAACACTAACAACACAAGTACTTCTAAAGTCCCCAATGCCTCTTGTAGTTTCAAGGTGTAATAGGATCATGTGTTTGAGCACTGGATTCACAGCTAGTGGTGCTGTTTGGGAGGTTATGGAACATTTAGGAATTAGAGCATTGTTGAAGGAAGTAAGTCATTGAGGGTTGGCCTTGTGGTTTGATACCCTGACTTCACTTCCTGTTCATGGCTTCCTGGCTCTTAATGCAGTGAGGTGTGACTAGTCTGTGCTGCCATGACTTCCCTGCGAAGACAGCCTGACCCACTGGAGCTAGAAATTTAAATAAACCCTTCCCTGCTTAAACTGATTTTTGTCAGGTATTTTGTTCCATTAATGAGAAAGTTTAAAAAAAAATACATTGCCTGTAGCAATTACTTTTGTTGTTGTTGTTGGGGCAAAACACTTGACCAAAGCAATTTATGTGAGGAAAGGAATTATTTTGGTTTATAGTTTTGAAGGGAAGCCTCCTCATGTTGGAAAAAGCATGGTAGAGCAGGCAACCAGGGTATTGCATGTTGTCACAGCAACAGGAAGAAAAACGTCAAAAAGAACTAGGTTTAAACCTCAAGATCCACTCTCAACAACACACTTCCTCTAGCAAGGCTCCAACTCCTAAGTGTTCCAGCAGCTGGGGACTAAGTAGGGATACAGAGGACATTTTACATTGAAACCAGCATACTACCTACAGCCAATCTGTGGTGGTTTGAATCTGGCATCTTCCATAAACTTATGTGTTCTGAGTGATTGCGCCACAGGTGGTGGCAATTTGGGAGGTGGAGCCTTGAGGAAGTGTTTTGCTGGGAATGGACCTTGAGGTTTATTAGCCCCAAGTTTGCCAAGTTAGTTTGGCTTAATCTTCTGGTGCTCTTATCCACTGATGTAGCTCAGGTGATGTCCAACCTCTGCTGCCCCCATGCTTTGCCCTGTCATAAAGCTTCCCCTCAGGACTATAACCCAAAATAAACAACTTTCTTCCCATCAGCCGATTTGGGTAGGGTGCTTTATCGCAGCAATGTCACTACAACACCATCTCCGGGGCTTTACAATCTCTCACACTTTGTTTCTAGACCACACAATGTTCTTTAATATCCACCTAGTAGTTAAAACATATCCCCACTTCATTTAGAACTCTTCATTTGGAACACAAAACTTTCATTGTCATGCTTCACTGAGGTACATTTGCTTTCCTTTCAACTCAAAGTTGACATGTATTCACCTGAAAATCTATTCTCCTAGAAGCTTCAGTTCAAATTTTATTTCCCTTATCAAGGAGAGGTGATACTTTGCACCGTGTCACAACTCCTTCTATGCCACATGTTACATTTCTTAACTATATGAATGTACATGTGCATTTACAAATAAATGGAGGGATGGCATCATGTATAGTATATTCAGAAAATGGCAAGTCTGAAAGTGAGAGATGGCATTGCAAGGACACAGTGAACTGAGTGGTGAGCTAAGGAATTTGATCTGTTTCTTCATTTTGGATAGGAGAACTGTAGCAGACAGCTTCAGGTTTGCCAAGATGAACTTCCAGACCAGGCACAGTTGTGGAGAAATGGTTATTTATTGAAGCTGATAGATCTAGGGGAAGTTCCATAATGGCAGAAGAAGCTGGACTGCTCTTACAGGACCAGGCAAGAGAAAGAGAAAAGCCAAAAGCCACACAGCACAGCACACCTCCAGGAACTCCAGATAGGCACACTTTGCATATCTTTAGATTTAAATCTCAAACCCACCATCACACCTTAAGATCTGACCAGTGACACCGCCTCCAGGTAAGTGGATGCAGATGCAAACTACAAACTAATAAAGCACTGAATATATTGGGGGGCATCAATTCAAACTACCACAAGAACTATGAAAGAACTTTTAAAAGAGCAGAAGAATGGCTGGAGAGATGGCTTAGCAGTTAAGGTGCTTGCCTGCAAAGAGTATGGACAAGGTTTGATTCCCTAGTACCGACTTAAGCCAGAGGCATAAAGTGGCACATGCATCTGAAGTTAGTTTTCAGTGGCTAGAGGTTCTGATGAACCCATGCTCTCCCTCTGTCTCTATCTACCTCTCTTCTCCCTCACTCTCTGTTTCTGTCTCAAATAAATAAATAAATAAATAAAATATTTTAAAAATTAGCAGAAGGTAGAACTGATTTGGAAGAGCCATGAATCCAACATTGAAGCACAAAACATTTTGTCATGGGGTAATATGGAGACAGAGAGAGCAATTTAGTTGATGAGATACTGAAATGAGGAATTTATAGCTGAATAAAAGAGAAAATGAAAGTGGACCATATTTTTAGTGGAAGACTATGAAAGGTAGCTCTGGAATGACTGGAAGATTGTGGAGGAGTAAAGAAGTAGGGATGAATTGAGAAAGAATGTCCCCAAGCCACCCAATCTTTACTCCACCTTGTTTTGTTTTGTTTTTATGCATGTGTGTATGCATGTGTACATGTGGGTACATATGTGTATACATGACTATGCCCACATGTGTGTGCTTTTGGAGCCCAGAGGACAAACATAGATGTTGTTACTCAGGAAAACTATCCACCTGCTTTGAGACAGGACTGGACTGGAGCTTACCAATTAGACAACACTGACTATCTAGCCAGACTCAGTGATTCTTCTGACTCTACCTTCCCAGCACATGGATGACAAGCATGTACTGCCACATATGCCATCTTTGCGTGGGTTCTGGGGACTGAACTCTTATGCTCATGTGTTAGAGGCAAGAACTTTACCAACATGGCTCTCTCTCCAGCCTCTACCTTGTTTTATAAGGTGAATTACTAATTAGTTTAGATCATACTCCCAAGACACAGATGTTATAATGCATCCCCATGAAGGTCAATTGATAATTAGTAGGTTATGATTGAAACTGTCATAGTTTATTCTAATCTGACCTTCTACTACTTCAGTCTAATTTGAAGATCAGCTAATTCAATCTTCAACTTTCTCTTCTCTCTCCATCAGTAACTTTAGGACCCTGGATCTCAAAGTATTACAGGTGATCTCTGGGTATTTCCAGATTCTTGACATCTTACACAAAGAATCAAGAAAGTTTCATGCAAATAGTAAAGCAACAAGGAACTCTATTAAGAGCAAAGTGGTAGGAAAGGTTTGAATATAGTGACAACAGTGGTTGCAGGCCACTAGGTTGGAAAGTGCTCATAGGCACCAGTTATTGCTTGGTGATTCTTTTTAATAAGCTGACTGGAATGACGGGTCAGTTGGCAAGGGATTTTGACTGACATATTTGGGTTATATAACATTCTTTCTACTGTGTATGTTCTTTCCCATGATACATTTGATCTTAATCCTGTATACACCCAGTTATAGATAGGCATAAGATGGTATATAGGGGTTTCCTCTAATACCTGTGCATACATTCAAAACAAGTTGAGGCTGGATGGCTCCCTACTATTCCAAACCCAGATATATCTAAGGACATACATGAAGAGAAATTGATCATAAATAATGGTCACTAAGGGGAGGATAAACTTAGTTCATTGTAATGACAGGTGTATATGCAGCTTGGTGCCAGTGCAGAATCACAGATGCCAACACAGATTGTGCAAGTGCATTGTGAGGAAGAGGGTGTGTTTATTTCCCAGGCCAACCAGTGCATCAGGTTACTGAACTGTGTCCCTATGATTGCCTGCCTTTAAAGCATGGTTTGGAAGGAAGCAGTGGTCATGGTACTAGAGAGCTTGTAGAAATACAAAGCCTTAAGTCTCAGCCCAGATTCACTGAATCAGAGTCTGCATTTTAATAAGAGCCCAGGTAGTTCCTTTGCATATTAAAAATTAAAAAGGTACTACCTTAGGAAGTTGTCACTTCAGTACAGACAACTAGTTTAGAGAGCATGATTCTCAGCCAAGGCGTTACATCAGAATCTCCTGAAGAAAAGCTTGAGGTGCCTTTTTTAAAAACCTATGTTATTAGCATTTATTAATTTTACAAAATAATGGGCTATGTTTTGACATGTTCATATATATATTCTTAATATTCTTTGTTCGTATTCATGACCCATTAACCTTCTTTATGCCTCCACTTTCCCTTGTTTGGCTTCCTGTTTCCACTTTTATGTCCTTTTATTCCCCCCTCACATTTACATCCTAGAAAAATTAAACCAAAATTTTTGTAGATAAATTTCAGAGAGTTACATTTTTTCTTTTGTTTTTATTTTTATTTTTATTTTTACTGTGGACATACTTAGTATGGATACATCATGTGTTGGTACCATCCTTTCCCTTCTCCCTGCCCCCTTTCTTCTGGGGGCCCTTCTCAGTGAGGCTGTAGATATTCCTCATGGAGTTGTCAGTTATTATGGGGAGGCAATGCCTCTAGGCATGATGTCTCAACCTGTGGTTCTTACAAGCTTTCTGCCCCCTCTTCCACAAAATTCCCTGAGGCGTGGTGGGTGGGTTTTAAGTGTACTTTAGTGATTAGCTCTCAGGAGCCTCAGGATCTCTGCTTTAGTAAGTGTTGAGCATCCTCAGGGTCTGTCTCCTTCACCCTGGTGCTGTCAGGATCACCATGAAGCTGCATTCTTGCTCATCTCCCCAATTCCTCTGTGGTTTCAGCTGAGGCTTACCTGAAGTATGAGGGGTAGTTTGTCTCCTCAGTTCTTGCTACCTTATGAAAAAGAAAAACAGATTCTCCAAAGGAGATTCAAGTCAGCATAGGTAAAAATGGGATGTGTTATTAGTTTAGGGAGAATTTGATGTGTGTAACCCCTCATTTAACAAAAGAATAGTGGGAGTTTGACACTGGAGAGCATAATCTTTGTCTCCATAGGATTCTGATCTGGTTCCCAATTCCAGGTATGGGTTCCTTTCCATTGAGTGGATCTCTTAGCCAATCAGAAAGCTACTGCTTACCTACCAAGGCTGTGTGCCACTATTGCACTGGTGTGTACATGTGTCAGGGGTTTTGCTTCAGAGTAGCTTAGACCCCTGGTTGGTCAGGCTGTTGTTGGCCATTTTCCCCATTAGCTCATGTAGCACTTTCTAGCACTAGATGGGCTAACTATCTGGGGTCTGGCTCTCTTCCAGATTAAAGACCTCATAGGTCTCTCTGATCAATAGCTCATTGTGGATACCAACTGCATTCTGGTACTGTGAGTTACAGGCCACAAACAAAAAAAAAAAAAAATTTAAGGTTAGACTTCATCCCACCCTCTTCTGGGTCCTTCTTTTCAGGTGTCCCCACCCCCATAGAACTGTTGAAGGTTCAACCTTTTTATCTTCTAGGTTAAAGGTTTCTGTGTACCAGTTCATTTTGAGTTTAGTTTTGTAGATTTTCCCCCCATCTTCGTGTTCCCCTCCCCTCAAATCCTTCAATCCCTATTGTCTGGGCCTCGAGTTGCCTGTCAGACATGTCAGCCCCTTGAGCTGATGCAAGTTAGGAATCACAGATGAGTGAGTCCATGTGGTATTTGTCTTTCTATGATTATGTGAGTTCACTGAGTATGATCTGTTCCAAGTCCATCCATATTTCTACAAATTTCATTGTGTCATTTTTTTATAAGTGCTGAGTAGAATTCCATTGTGTAAATATACCCCGACTTTATTAGCCATTTATCCAATGACTGGCTCCTGGGTTGATACCAGTTCTTAGCTATTATGAATTAAGCAGCTATAATCATGGTTAAGCAAATGGCTGTGTAGTGAAGCATGGAGCATTTAGGGAAAAGACCCAGTTAAAAAAATAAGTGGGTCTGCTGGTAGCTCTATATTCATCCTTTTCAGGAATTCGCATATGGATTTCTATAGTGGTTGTACAAATTTACATTGCCACCAACAATGACTAAGGGTTCCTCTTTCTCCACTTCCTCACCAACATTTGCTGTCATTTTATTTTTTAATGATTGCCATCCTTACTGGAGAAAGGTGTAATTTCACATTTGTTTTAACTTGCATTTCCCTGATGGCTAGTGTGGTAGTTTGAATAGATGGCCCCCAATATCTTCAATGTTTTATTAGACTGTAGTTGGATCTGCAGCCACCTGGCTGAAGGCAATGTCACTGGGCAGATCTTAAGGTGTAGTGGTGGGTTTGTGATTTAAATCTAAAGATATGCAAAGTGCGCCTAGCTGGAGTTCCTGAAGTGTGCTGTGCTGTGTGGCTTTTGGCTTTCTCTCTGTGTTTGGTCCTATGAAAGCAGGCCAGCTTCTTCTGCCATTGTGGAACTTTTCCTGGATCTATAAGCTTCAATAAATCCCTTTCTCCATAACTGTCCCTGGTCTGGAAGTTCATCTCAGTGAACCTGAAGCTGTCTGCTACAGCTAGGGATGTCAAACATTTTCTTAAGTATGTGTTAGCCATTGGTATTTCTTCCTTGGAGAACTCACTAGTCAGGTCTCTGCCCCATTTTTGAGTGGGTTGTTTAATTTTTTATTGTTTACTTTTTTGAGTTCTTTGTAGGTTCTAGATATTAGTCCTCTCTCCGTGGTATTCCTGGCTAAATTAGTCTCCCATTCTGTGGGTAATCTATTGGCTCTGATTATGGTATTTTTGCTGTGCCAAAGTGTTTTACCTTCATGACATCCCAATGGTTGAGTGATTGTTTAATTTCCCGGGCTACTGGAGTCTAAGTTATTGACACCTAGGTCAAAGATCAAGCAACTAAACTTACTTGACCTAATGTCCGGGTCTTCAATTCTATTCCATTGGTCTATATTTCTGTTTTTATGCCAGTACCATACTATTTTTGTTACTATGGCTGTGTATGTTGGAATTTTTATTGGTATTGCATTAAATCTGTATATGGCTTTTGGTAGATTTGCCATTTTCACAATATTAATTCTACCTATCCAGGAGAATGGGAGGTTGTTCCATTTTCTCAAGTCCCCCTCAATAGCTTTCTTTAGTGTTTTTATGTTTTCATTATATAAGTCTTTCATATCCTTGGTTAGTGTTATTCAAAAGTATTTAATTTTTTTTTTTTTGCTATTGAAAATAGGAAAGCCTCACTGATTTTTTTCTCTGCATATTTGTCCTGTGCATAGAGAAATGTTACTGATTTTTGTGTGTTGATTTTGTATTATGCCACTTTACTGAAAGATTTAATCACCTTTAGAAATTTAAGATGGACATTTCAGGGTCACTTATGTATAGGATCATATCATCTGCAAATATGGCTAACATAACTTCTTCCTTTCCAACTTACATCCCTTTTATTTCTTTCTCCTATCTTATTGCTTCAGCTAGTACTTCTAGTTCTATGTTGAATGTTGAATCTTTCCCTATTAAGCATTATTTCTGATTTATGTGCCTTCTATGTAGCCTTTATTGTGTTGAGATAAACCTACCATGCATATTCTCTCTAGTGTTTTTATCATGAATTGATGTTATATTTTTGCAATGGCCTTCTCTGCATCTATTGAAATGATCAGGTGGTTCTTGGGATTAAGTTTATTTCTGTAGTGTACTATATACACTGATTTCCAATGTTGTACCATCCCTGCATTCCTAGGATGAATCTTACTTTATCAAGGTGGACAATTTTTTTGATGTGCTGTTGAATTCAGTTTGCATGGATTTTGTTCAGGATATTTGCATCTAAATTCATTAGAAATCTAGTACTATAGTTTTATTTTCTTGTGTCTCTGTCTAGTCTTGGTATTAGGGTGATGTTAGCTTCATAAAAGGAGCTGGTAATCAGTCTGATTATGTGAAAATGTTGGAGAAAAAAAATGTGAGTTGGAGGTCTCTGCAAAACCAGGAAGTGTGCACCTGGCCACCACAGATGTAGTGGGGTGTGGCTACAGGAGACAGGAATGCTGTAAGGGACATTGACGGACACAATGTGGGCATGTGGTGGTTTGATTCAGGCATCCTGCATAAACTTAGTTGTTCTGAATGCTAGGTGCCCAGCTAATGCCTCCTGGTGGCAGTGTATTGTTGGGGGAAGGCTTACGGATGTTATTACTAGCTTCCTCTTGCCAGTGTTTGGCACACACTTTTGTTGCTATTGTTCATCTGACGTTGGCCAGGAGGTGATATCCGCTCTCTGCTCATGTCATCATTTTCTCCTGCTATCATGGAGCTTCCCCTTGAGTCTGTAAGCTAAAATAAACCGGTTTTTCTCACAAGCTGTGCCGGGTCCTCCCACAGGTAGGTCTGAAGAAGGAGCCGGTCCAGCCGGTCCCTTCCTGGGGCTGAGCTGGATGGTGAGTGTAGATGACCCAGATCCCCCCCACACCCCCGAAGGCACCGGAGAGAAAAATACACTGGGTCAGGAGTCTTGTCGAAGCAGGATCTCGTTTTATTGTAGTAGGAAGGTGTTTATATAGCATTGAGAAAGAGGGTGGGGTCTCAGGATGGGATAAAGGTGTAGGGGCCAATAGTATTTCACCACGTTAGCAGCAGCTGGGCGGAGGCAGTTTTGGCTTAGGTCTTGCTGAGTCACTCCTAAGCGGGAGTAATAGGTCAAAGACAGGTCGCCAAACTCTAGCCAGGCTCAGGAAGTTCCATTGGGCCTCGTGCCCAGGCCTCTTAGGGCCCAACAAAGCTGTTCTTCATGGAATGTTTTCTGCCAGCAATGTGAGCCTGACTGCAACAGGGTAGGTCACTGACCATGCAGTGAAAGGGCCACTGGGAGACAGGGAAGGTGTATGGGCTGACAGACACAAGGGAAAAGGGGTCTTAGGAATACAGGGAAGGTGCATGGGCCACCTACAGATGCACTGGGGGCAGTCTGCAGAGAGACAGGGAAGGCATGCTGGCCACCAACAGATACAGTGGGGACTCCAGGAGACAGGGAAATGCACTCAGATCACCTATAGATGCAGTGGGTGTGGGGGGGGGTCCTCCAGGAGACAGGGAAGGTTTGGGGGCTACTGAAAGAGGCAGTATGGGCAGATCACCAAAAGATGCACTGGTGGGCTTCTAGAATACAAAGAAGGTACACCAGCTAATGAGAAATGCACTGGGGGGGGGGTCCTCAGGTTGACAGGGAAGGCATGTGGGCCACCAACTAACAGATGCAGTGGGGGGCCTCTGGGAGACAGGGAAGGCATGTGGGCCACCCACTAACAGATGCAATTGGGGGCCTCTGGGAGACAGGGAAGGCACATGGATCACCCACTAACAGATGCAGTGGGGGGCCTCTGGGAGACAGGGAAGGAGCACAGACCACTGACAGATGCAGTGGGTGTAGGGCTCAGGGATATTGGGAAGGTGCATGGGCCACTGACAGATGCAGTGTGGAGGGGTCCTCAGGGAGATGGGGAAGTGCATGCAGGCCACTGACAGATGCAATAGGGGGTAGGGACTCAGAGATACATGGAATGTGTGTAGGCCACAAACAGACACAGCTGGGGAGGGATCCAGGAGACAGGGAAGGCACATGAGCCACTGAGCAGACACACTTTTTGTGGGCCACACACTGATGCAGTGGGATGGGACCCTCCAGGAGATAAAGAAGTGCACTCTGACCACTTGTAGATGCACTGGGTGGGGTTTCAGGGAGACAGGAGAGGTACATGGGCCACTGACAGCAGTGTAGGTGGGTCCCTGACAGATGCAGTGATGGGGGGTGACTCTGGGAGACAGGGAAGGCATGTGGGCCTTGGGCAACAGAGCCTACAGGTAGTTCAGCAGAGAACCTGGTTGGGGAGTCAGGGATGTGGTGGCTAAGGTGAGTGGTTGGGAGTACCCGAGGGTCTAATAGGCTACCTGAGAAAGTGGAAATCTGTAGATTCCCAAGTATGTCCCTATACACCTGCCCACTGGAACTCCACAGATCTTGCCTGATACTACCCCTGGGAGCTGACATGTGATTAGGAGGATGCCATCTTCACTGAAAGTCTCTAAGTAAACTCAAGAGTTACATTTTTGAAACTTATCTGATGATTCCAATATTTGGACAAAGTTAAAGACCACTGAGTGAAAGGCATAGTTTAGATCAGAAGCTATTTCCTTTTCTCCTTTTACACTTACCACCTAGCCCACCGATTTCTGTTCTCCGGTCTAGTTCAGGAAATAGGTCAAACTTGGTTTCTGGAATAGATCCTGCCCCAAACAAAGTGCAGCTCTGATTTCAAGTTTACCATTATCATTGGCTTTTATTGCCTTCACGATTCCTGTGAGCAGGAGGAATAGATGGAGGAAGAAAGGGTTCAGGCATTAATACCTGTATCCTAGCCAATTATTTAATAGTGTTCTAACAGATCACTATTGCTAAGATGAAATTTGGCTTGATGTGGTTTGGTTATGAAAAAGCCTTCAAAGTTTCCTGTGTTGAAGATGCTAAACAGAGGATCAGCTTTGGGAAATGATTGAATCATAGAGCTTGTACCTGATCAAAAGATGAATCAGTCCATTGAGGGAGTCATAATTTGAAGGCATTATTGGTAGGTGGCAGAAGCCAGGACATGGAGCCTAGCTTGAGTATGTGGTGGATGCAGATAACCAGGGGAATGCCCTACAAGGGCATCTTGAATATTTTGTTCCCTTTCCCCTCCCCTACTTTCTTCTCTTCTTCTTCCTCCTCCTCCATCTTTATCTTCTTCCTGTCTTTGTTCATCTCCTTGTCCTTCTCCCTCTCCCTCTTCCTCTCCCTTTCCTGCTGGGCTGTCATGAGGCACAAGGTGAACAACTTTCTTCCACTGTGCGGCAAACTTCCACTATGGTTTTCTACCTTCCCACAGTCCTAAAAGCAAGCCAACAGTGGAGTGAAATCTAGGAAACCATGAGCAAAATTTAATTATTTCTCTTCAAGTTGTCTTTCCCTGATATTTTCTCAGATAGTCTGTGATTAATGCAGATGTCCATGCTAGTAAGAACAGAAACGCCACTGGCTGACAGAGTGCAGCGGGTAGTTTGGCTTAAGAGAAAGACTTCCTGTCATTCTCTTCCTGTTGGTGCCTTTCTTTGCATGTACCCTTCACACATACATCAAAGTGGCCTCACTGTTCAACACTGTAATTTCACCTGCTGAACTCCATGGTCTGCATTTCTCCCATTCCTGGGGATTGTCCATGAACCTGTCTGATTGGAAGTTTGATTAAGTGCAAATTTCAGAAAGTAAACCAATAATGCACACAAAAATTCTAGACCACTAAGTCCATGATGATATCATCAGGGAGGAAAATTTCACTCCATGATGTTTGGTTTTGTAATCATGAAAGGTAAGCATGTATCTGACTTAGGAGCCACAGCTAAACCATGGACATAATGAAGACAAAATTTATTTATGATCTGATATGATTGAAGAACAATTTCTTTTAATAAACCCTGTCATGATTTTCTTCGTCAGAAATTGTTTGAGTTAAGCTATCTGGCTAAACTGAGATGGAAAGTTGAAGGCTTTTTCAACAACAAAGCCGATGAGGAGAGAAATGCAATAAACGGCAAATGCCCTGTGTGTGGCTAAACAGGTGGATGCTATATAGATAAATAAACTCTAGAGTGTACAGTAGACAGAACACAGCCAGGATACATGACAAAGACCTCTTTTTGCTAGAAATAGTATAGGTTAGAAAAAATCATAATAATAAGGCCATTTATCACTTTCTGAGTATCTTCTCTATGACAGGTACTAATTTATATATTCTGAAACTTTATTTATTTGATTATGGAATTTAAGTAATTTACAGAACAGGCATTCTCTCTCTCTTTTTTTAAAGTGGCCCAAATCACCATAAGCATTAATAATTTGTATAAGAAATCTATATACTTATAATTAAAATGTGTGTGTATATCTCCCTCTTAAAACCCATCACTCCAAAATTCAAAGATCAAAGATCTTACCACTAAAGTAGTCTTACAAGACTCCCACTAAGGCTCTGGAAACGTTACAGAAGAGGAGGCTGAAAGAGCTATAGGGAAAGGACTATCTTGTGACACTGCCCCCCACATCCACAGAGAGAGACTGACTGATACATTTATGATCCTATGGGGAATACCAGTAACCCCAGTGAGGAGGACACTCAGTGGCTTTGGAGTGGGAAGAGAGGATATAAGAGTATAACCTGGATAGGACTAAGACCAGCTCCCTATGGGGTCATACAATAAAACATATAATCAGAAAATGACTCCTTTCTCAATATAGTCTTCCATTCAATTAGCATAATTCTTTTTAACACTGGGGTGGAAGAAGAAAGGACACTCCTTTATTTCCATGTTAACACTTTGTAAAATTTCATATGGTGTCTTGACCTCTAGATCCATATGGATCCTCATAAGACTTAAAAGAAGAGAAAGAGAAGGGTAGGCAATAAAATGCCATAATAATTGATAAAGAATTTCTTAGACTTGCTCTGTTTAGAATAACTATATTTTTGGAATTCTGTTCTTTAAAATTCCCTTTTAAATTAAGATGTGATATACATATGTTTCCATAATCACAAATTACTGCTTAAACACCTTTATTAGCTAAAATATATCTAATGTAGGAGGGAGCCTGTTCCCCAACAGTCTTCTCTGATATCATGTTCATGGTCCCCTATAATCTGGACTAATCTAGAAAAGTGGCTTGAACCACATGTACTTCAACCACAGTTCACTTTCTACACATGAGATGGTACTATCACCCCACATTCTTCAGTGTGATCAAGTATGAGTTATATGGTATGGTGATTGTGTTTTAATGGCTTCTTTCTGAAAATAATGTTTGTTTGTTTGTTTGTTTTAATTTCCTAGTGTCTAGTCCCCAATATATTTTTTGGTTGGTTTAAAGCAATACAGTGTTTCATACATGAAATTAGCCTATAATACCCCTTGTACCATGACCTTAGCTTTCCCTAATCTCCCATGTGTCTTTTTTTAACATGCATGTGGTCTTTTGTGGCTTCTCTTTTAGCTCAACAATTCTGATTTTCTCTTATAACATCTTCTTTTCCTTCAAGGATGACTTCCACTTCTCTCTTAATCCTATGTAATCAAGATTAATTTTCAAAAAAAAAACATATATTTGAGAAAAAATTGGCTTGACTTGGTCCCCTCAGATCTCATAAATAACACAAGGGGATGTCATTAGTCACTGTTTGAAATTTGGATCATGATAGATAATGTAGACACAGGAAAGAGGACAAGTTCATCTTAGAATTTTGGAATTGCAGTTTGTACTGTTTGGAGATACTTTGATTAATGATACTCATCTGACTTGATATGTATACTATCAAGACACTTTTGTGGTTCTGGGAAAATGGTGGCATGGGAAGCACAGGGAATCTGTCTCCCCACTCGATAATTGCAAAGACAGAATCTGCACAACATGATTATTTTAGAATTTTAGTTATTGAAAATTTGCAACTCCAAGGGGAAGGCTTGAATGATAAGCTGTTGTTGATTTTTGTCAATTTCAGCTCTTATCACAATAGTCACTACTTGTGACTGCCAGCTATGCATATATTCCTTACAATAGACATGGAAACCAAAAACTACTCTTTCTTCCAAATACCAGAGATGCAGGCACTGACCACTTCTGACCACAATGGTATGGATGGAAAAGCCAACATTCACCTCTTTCTATTGTTAAACATCCTCTTTCTGTTGTTGAAGTGACTACTAGAGGCTTCAAAAAACATCAGTATTCATATTTTTACCCCCTTCTTTTCCTTTTCCTATTATTCTTTTGGAACTCAGACAATCACAGACTAGAATATTCAAAAGCAACTGAACACATGGGGAAACGAAGAAAATGATCAAACATGCCAGGGCGAGGTACAGGCTTAAAACAACCTGAAAAAAGAGTTGGAGAGATGGTTCAGAAGTTAAAGTGCTTGCCGTCACAGCTTAATGACCCGAGCTTGATTCCCCAGTATCCAAATAAAGCCAGATACACAAAGTGGTACAGTGTATCTGGAGTCCATTTGCAGTGGTGTGAAGCCCTGGCATTATTTCTGTCTGTCTCTCTTCTGTATTTCTCTCTGCTTGCAAATAAAACAAAAAAAATATCTTTTTAAAAACAACAACAACAAAAAAAAAAGACCTGAAAAGCCATTAAGTTCACACTGAATTTGGATCCTGACCTTTGGCACAGAAACAAAACACAGAATCAAGTCAAACAAACAAAAGTAGAAAACAGCAAACTCTGGAAAGTAAGAGAATTTTAATTTCCAGAGATAACACATTTTTATATTCAAATGGTTCTATTTTCAACAAGGAAATCTTAAGTCTTAAAAAGAACAGGGAAGTATGGTCCAATCAAAATAAAATTTTTAGAAATATATTTTTTCAGCAGAAATTGTCCCTGAAACATACATTGTGCCAAATTTACCAATGACTTCAAAACAAATATTTTAATGATCCTCAAAGAGCTAAATAAAGATGTGGATAATGTTAAGGAAACAATGTATGAACACAATGGAAATATCAGTTTATTTAGACACCTAAAACAGAAGAGGAAAAAAAATCTAAAACTGAAAAGTAAAACAACTAAAATGGAAAACTCAATAGAATTATTCAAAGGCAGCATTGAGCAAAAGGATCAGCAACTTTGAAGGTCTAACCACAGAAATTATTGAGCCCAAAGACTAGAAAGAGAAATTATTGATGAAATTGATGGCTTGATTCTTCACTGGCCACACTCGGTTCCCTTGATATTTTAATATATTGGCATACTGGTGGTGGCCAAACAGCAGCAACAGTCAGCTCTGGAGTGTGACGCTGATGGGATACCTTGAGCAGGGCTGCAACATCTGAGACGTTCTTTGGCAGGGCCAAAAAGTCTTTCAGCGACCTCCTTTAGTGCCTCTTGCCTGACAGTTTGCACTATTGCTATCTGTTTCTTAGAAATTTGGAATTATTATAACTTTATTACCGCTTATTTTTGCTTTCATTAGTAATAAGGGAATCCAATTCATTTGTGTTTTATAGTCACCAATGCTTAAACAAGTAAAGAATGTTGCTACTGAAATTTCTGAGGCTATAATGTTTAAACAGATTATGGATACTGAAACTATGACTAGTTTAAATGTACAAAGTTTCTCAACACCACAATGTATATTTCACCTAATGAGACATGTTCCTTGCAATGCTGTGTCACATGCCTTATCAATTGTTCCCAAGAAGCATTATTTATAAGGCAATTCTTGTTGTCGAGAGAGTTCCAGGAATTAATGGACACATTTCCCAAACCTACAGATGACTTACTAGAAAAGGAGTGAAATGGTAGGAAGCAAACATCTTTCAAGTAATCAGGTAGGACCCACACAAGGAAGTAAAACAAAATATATAACTTTCAGAATTAACAATAGAGTTTGGTGGGCTCCTAAAGGAAGGTCATCAATGAAAACATTGGTTGGATAGGTCAACCTTTACCATATACAGGGGCATACATTAATGGAGCAAGAGTAAAAATAACTGCCCTTTCTGAGGTCAAAAAATATCTATCACCTTATAACCGCAAGAGCTGCTTTCCAGGGCTCTTGGCTAGTTTTCATGAGTCTGGGTAAAATAGTAACCAACTTGCAATCTTTGACTTTCTTGTTTAAGATATTATCAGAATGTCTATGGGGCAAGAGGTTTATGAGTTAAGCAGAAGCAGCCAAAAACAAGGAAAAGAAGAGTATCATGCAATATTTCTTAGAGAATAGAAGCCACATGAATAAGTTGCTATGTCTTGCTTGCAAAAAACATAAAATATTATAAAGGTATAAATAAAGAAGCAGAGTTTTGCTCTACGTCCAGTGTGCTTCACCTGAACCACTGGTCCATATCACAACGCTGACTCCACATATCCCCTTTGAGCTCTACTACCATGCTGGGGCTGGACTCCACCAGCATACTGCCATCTGACACCGTATTTTTGGTGAGATATCAGATGAAAAGCTTATCAATAATCCTTTGTAATAAATTTATGTTACTTTTTTAGTTATGTTAACAAGAGGAAGGATTATTTAGTTTGAGGAAAAGGAAAATCAAGAGAAAAAAGAGAGAAATGGACAAAGGTGCTGAGGAGAAAATGGAATTAAATGTTAAGAAAAGTTACAATAATTAATAATAGTAAGATTCCAGATACAATATTTATCAATAAGTAATAATTGGAGCCCACGTCCACCTAATACATTTACACACGTTTATTTATGCCATCCTCATTTGAAGTGTAAAACATGCTTTGTATATTCTGCACAATGTAATTTGAAAACTATTCTGCATCAAGTGATACTGAATAAACTGTCCTTGTATTACAAAAAATAAGAATATTTTGTATGTGATAAGTCACTTCCCTCTTGCTGTTTCCAATAGTCTCTCATTGTTTTGGCTTTGATAGTTTTGACAGGCTGATCACAATATGTATGATGGGGTTGCTCAGTTTATGTTTACAGTTGTAAATGTTATCAAATGTTGTGATATTCCTTACATTATTTCTTCAAATACTGTCTTTTATACTTTCTCTTCCTTTCCTTTCTACAACATCTACAGTTCATTGACTCATCTGAACAAAAACTGTCCCACATCTACCAAGATTACAAGGTGTACAATTGAATGGCAACAAAGGAAGTTAGGATCAGGCCTCAGGACACTGGCTATAGTGAAGGCAAATGACACACTCATATTGAGTCTCTAATGGCCTCAGAAATTTGGACCGTAGGTTACTTACCCAGTAATCAGGATATGTGTAGATACCAGTAGTTCCTAAATCCAGGCTTACTTTTTGTTCACAGTGTGACGACAATAAGGGATCTCACTTGATGGTCAAAGAACGCAGTAAGAGTGAGGCCATATCACATACCATGATACATCACTAATTTTGAGATACACATAACATAGATGAGTCACCTGCAATCACATTAGAATGCAGATTGTCCTTTCTGATCTGGTATAGGCCTTAAACACTTGTACTTTTAAACTGTTTTCAGATTTCTAGGCAGTGTTAAGGAACTAACTAGTCCACAGATCACATTTTGAATAGAAACATTTTATAGAAAGAGATCTAGTTCAACTATTTATTGAGTAGACTGAGGCAAGTGATTTAATTATTCTGAGCCTATTTTCTCACCTAGGGAATGATTCATCTATTAGGATTGTTGTGAAGATTAAAGGGGGGCAAAATAAGATTGTAAATAATTTGAATATGTTCTAGCATAATAAAACATAGAGAGAGAAAACTTCTAGTACATATCCTGTGTTTTCACCTTAACCAGCTCCTTTAGCAGCCAATCTGACAGGTCTTCCTCACAGGACACAGAACCAGACATGCTCACCAGTGAGCAAGGTTACTGATGCTACTATCTCGGTACACCTTGCTTTCTTAGATAAAGCTCAGTCCTGTCTATACGTGTGCTTAATTTCCTTTGGCTTGCAGCTTAGTGCTTTATACTGTAACTGCTCCACAGTGTCCAATGCCCCTACTCCCAGGGAGGAAGGTATATGAACAGGCTTAGATATCTATGCTGAAAGTCAGATGGACCAGAGCTCAGCGTCAGAAGGTTATCAATCAGCTTGGCTATCACTAAACACAAATTTTGTCTCCTACCTAAATATTTTTTTTTCTTATGTGCATATTAACCTAAATGGAGATCCATCAAAGTATGGGCATAGCAGTCCATATTCTGCATGTTTACTCAATCCCTGACTTAAAACATGTCGGTTTAAAATTAAAAAAAAAAAAAACCCTCATCCTACTATCATAATTGTAGTTTCTTTCTTTTGAGCACCAGCATGTTATCCTCACCACTGTCGTCATCATCATCATCAACTCTGACTTCGTTCAGTTCTAGTTTGAATGAATTTTCTGAGTGTCAGCACTGGATGAGGTACTATGTTGTCTGTCCTTGATATCTGTGTGGTTGGGTGGGCCAGGGTCTTTCAGGCTATTTCAGTGGGTTAGGCATACTTTACTAGGCACTGGAGATAGTCCCTCCATCACATGGTACTGGGATGAAGGGATTACAAACAATGGTTTACCTCAGTGACTAGAAAAAAATATGGCTCTCAGGTGATGATTTCCTTTAATAAATACAAGACAGAAAGGGATGGGGGGAACGGAAAATCAACACAATCTCCCCAAGGTTAGGGCTTGGTTTGAGGAGGACAAAGAGTGCTGGCCACGAACAATGGCAGTAACCAGGAGATTGCTCACATCTGCTAGAGGATTCTTATCTAGTTTGGACATTATCTGAAATTAAAATCATACCTGATGTATGAGGCCTTAAAAACATGCATTGCGCCCTTCCCACCTGAGATGATCTCCGTCTATGTCTTCTACAATGAGAAATCTGACAAAGAAAGTTCACCTGCCCCCTTTTGTCTTCCTGACAGGAAAGTGGTTTTCTTCTAGGCTGTTTCCAGAAAAATCTGATGATGGCTGTCTTGTTCAGGATGTTAGGAGCAAGGTCTTTTGTTTGAAAGGCTCATGTCAGTTTCTGGACCCAGATTAAAGATCATTGTCCTGGTCCTTAAGCCTCACTTGGAACTAGCCAGGTGCCTGATTCATGGTGTGTCTCCATACTAGTTATTTCTACATTTCTTATTCAGTTTTCAAAAACCTACAACAAAGTTGAATTCCTAATCCCATTTTACAGATGAGTAACTGAGTCTCAAATAGCATAGTTACTTTTAAAAGTAAGCAAATTTTCAATTAAAACTCATGTCCTTTAATTCTGGCTCAATCTTTTTTTTTTTTAATCCTAAAGAAAGGGTTGAAAAAGTTTATTTAAAGGAACACATAAAAATTACTTGAGGTTAAGTGTGATACAGTGTAGCTATTACTCAATTCTAAGGTTGCTGTGCTCTCATAATGTACCTGTGTTTATTTATAACATTGACAGCCAGGGAATGGACCCCACATAGTTAGCTTACCCCTTTTCTAGAATTATCTTTGGGATCTGACCCTCAATAGCTAGTGATACATTAGGGAAATAGGCAAATGAGCATCGGTCACCTCTGAGTTTTCATTCTGTCTAATGTGTCAGACATGGTCCACATTTGTTTCTGACTCTGCCTATCCATCATCATGGTGCATAGACATCATCATGAAAAAGTAGACCATGCTCGTTGCTTAGCTTCATGGTATGTCCTATTCATTAATTTTAGCACTTCCATGATGTGAATCAAGAATTCAAGGGTCATTGAGTGAACCAGCAGATCCAATTTTCTTTCACAGTTTCAGAAAAATGCCAATGTAAGTTTTCCCCCTCCTGGGCAATTTTCCAATCAACCCTCCATAAAGGAAAGAGCAAAGTATCAAGATGCAACTCAGTGTAAGTGTTTATGCCATGGGCTGAGATAACATTATTCAAGTATTTCCTTTTGAGTGGAGACTAAAGATAAGTGAAGAGTTATCATGTCCACTAGGCTTTATCCAGCATCAGATATTATGAGTGAGCCTCTGAGAGGTACTGGGTCTCATATGATTCAATAAAATCTCTAACAAAGATTTGAAGTACAGATATTCTCAATTGTGGATTAAAGTAAAATGCAAAGAATTAGGCCACTGTGACACACATAGGCAAAATGTCATTCTTCTGAGAATACTTTAGAATGGATTGTTTACTGCCTACCTTAGAAGAATAGCAGCCAGGTATAATTGTACAAATTTAATAATGTGCTTTGATTTGGGGTTATCCAAGACCATCCTTTCTAGGAAATTTGGATAGTCAGCTCAAGAAGGAGAACATGTCTGAGGCAAGAGGATCAGAAGGAAAATGTAGTAGTTTGATAGGAGCATATTTAAGGTTCTTATTCAGTGAAATCAATGTATGTTAGGGAAAAGTGGGTAACCATGCAGTATACAGTAGCATCCAGAAGTAGATTAGTCAATTTCTCTATGAGAAACAATCCAAGAATCAGAAATCCAACTATTTGGCCATTCATTCACAGATTCATGCATATATGTTTTTATTCATTTATGCATACAAGCATTCATCTATTCCTGGATTAATTTGCATAGTGGCCTCCCAAGATATATTTGAATGCATAAGTACAGGAATTCATTTATTCATCCATGCACAAAGTTATTTATTCATGCATCCATGAAACTTTGATTCACTTGTTCAATCATAGATTTCTTAAAAGTATTCATTAATCTGTGCAGAAAAGTGCCTTTTAAAACTTGACATACAAAAGGCATTGGATTAAGCTATATGTAGACTGCAGATGATCCCTATACTCGCAGGCTGCTCACATGAGAGGGGAGAAAAAATGAGTTTCAAAATGATAAATATTATGTCAATACAAAGTATATGCTGCATATCGAGTTTTGGAGAAGTTCACAAGCAAGGATGATGGGAATCTGGGACATAGGTGTAAAGCACATTTCTCACGAGAACATAGCTCTAAGTTGAAGCTGCCTATACTGACAAAATATGGACAGGACATTAGGCCAAGGAAACCATTATATGATTATATGAAAGGAGTGAGGAAACATGTGAATATGTAGGTGAAGGTGTAAGTAGTAACTAGGGTCTTTCTGGGCTGGAAAACAGGGGTCGGAGAGGTACAAGATGCTAATAGAAGTTTAACAGCAAACAGAAACCTTCTGCAGGACCTTGGATGCCAAACTAAGGCATTTTGGCATGACCTTGTAAGTAGTTGTGAACTACTGAAAAATTTTATTGAGAAATTCTGCTATGAGCTCCAGAGGTTTACTGAGGTGGTCATGAGTTTGGATGTAGGAGAACTGCTCTGATGCTGTAAAGTGGAGGATGAAGATGTTGGGAGCCAGGCTTGTCATTATGAAAGAAGAGGAGAGAGAAGGTAGGGGAGAAGGAGACCTAGACAAAGGAGGAGAAGGAGATGGGACAGATAGGAAAGAGATTTGGAAAATGCTCAGATCAGTTTGAAAGCTGGTCACAGGGAGGAGGAATTCCTTGTTTCTCTAGGATTTCTAATCAGATGTGCAGGAGAGAGAGAGGTATTTTGGACTTACTGCAGGAGACCAGCAAGAGGTACTGAGCTGAGAAGGAACTTGACTACATTTGAGGTGATTCTCTTGTTGCTGGCAGATGTCCTTGAAAGCAGAGGTGCATAACCTTGGGCTCTGCATGAGCTCCCACACCAGAGTGATTCCTCAATGCTGCTTCAGTCACACCACAGCCTCAACTCCTCTCATCAACCAGACTCTTGATTACTTGAGGGAGAAAAACATGGAAAGTTTCAGAGGGTGGGGGAGGGGCAGAGGAACCACCCCAAAGTGACTTCTGCAGTGTGTCTATTTCTAGTCCCTTCTCTGATGCTTCTCAACCTTGGCCAGAGCTAATGAACCTCAGAGAGCAAAGCTGTCTTTGTTTGTTTGTCATTTTGAGGTTTTCTGGTTGATTAAGATCTATGCCAGAAGGAGGATATAAAATCACCAGCAATTCTTAGCTGAGGATCACGGGGCATTTTCATCCCCCCACCCCCGACAAAATGCTGAACTTATTATAAAAATGCTGTCCCAATCACTTTAGATGAAATTGTTAAAGCATTTTTCCTTGTTTTTTTTTTTTTTTCTCATCGATCTGAATTGTTTTTTGTTTTTTTGTTTTTTTACCTCTTGTCATTTTCTGCTTTGTTTCACACCCCCTGTAAATCAGGTATCTTTTTAAAAAGAGCAAAAATTGAATTCCTCCTTACAGACAAAACTACAAATGAATTTCACTCTGCATGAGGGCCAAAGGAAACAACAACAAAACCCCTGCCACTTGGTGATGCTTTGAAGTGTATTGAAGTGTATTTGTCCTTATCAAATGCTGATCTTCTCTTTGCCAGAGACCTTTATGGTGCCCAGCCCCCACTTACTCCCCCAGGCCTAACCTGTATCTTTGAAACTCCTCACTCTCCCAGGAAGAACAATGCAGTCTTCACAGCATGGGTCTTCTGGGGGAATGTAATTATCGAAACTGGCTTGGATCCAGAACTCAGCTCCCCCATGAAAAGGATTTCTTATGAAAGATTAAGTGGTAACACGTACGTCAACAGCTCTCGCAGCTCTAGACTAATTCTGTACAAACAAGAAAATGGCAACAGTTCCTGCTTCCAATCTGGAAGCTCTCCTGGGTCTCTTTGCACCCCAGGCGGCACAGAGTTCCTGAATTTGTTCAGGTGTTGTATCATGGGGGCTGGTAGACAGGTAAGGAGGACAGCAGCAGGTTTATTCACCATGTGCATTGGAGGGAACAGGAGCCAGGGAAGCAGCTGGTTTCTAGGCTGGCTGTGTCAAGGAACTAGCTGCACAGGCCACCAAGTCTGCTCAATCCAGGACTCCTTCCTTTTCTTGTAGCCCTCCTCCTTGGCTGGCATGGCAACACTCCCCTCTGCTGGTGAAGTACAGTCATCACACCCCATCAGCTCTCCCATGGCCAAGGGCAATGGCTGGGAACTTGATGGGCAGAAGAAAGGTTTGACAACTGTGCAGCGCTTAAGGTCAGTTCTTGTTTGGTTAAAGTGTCGAGTCCCCATCTGTGATGTCTGCCTGAACCTACGGTTTTAGAGTCAGACAGACAGCTCGGCTAGGTATTCATTATGTGACCCTGGGCACGCTTTACCTTTCTTAGATGCGGAACAGAAAGTCACCTGGAGAACAATGTGGCTATGGTGAGTAGGAAATGAAGGTTCTCTTTTCAGCTGGCGTGACTATACCTCTAGGTGTGCTCAGAATTTTCTTAGCGTATGCTGGTGGTCCTAATGTCGTTATTAATATCACCCTTTCATTCTTCAATGGATCTCGCACAAATTATATGGTCATACCTGCCAAAGCCCGGAACACAGCCAGGCACAGCAGTTTCGTGGTGAATCTGTGTTCCTCTCTTCTTTATTGCAATACTGGTTTTCTACTGCAGATGCATATGTGTATTTTCAATGAAACAGGTGTACAGTTTTCTTTTCCTTTCTTTCTGTGGGCCAAACT
This sequence comes from Orientallactaga sibirica, assembly GCA_036365145.1. NCBI lineage: Eukaryota > Metazoa > Chordata > Mammalia > Rodentia > Dipodidae > Orientallactaga > Orientallactaga sibirica. The sequence continues at coordinate 18,264,345 of JAEOAD010000034.1, forward strand.
GGAAACTAGCTTCAGTACATCCAGTGAAAAATGAATTATGGCTATAATAGGAAAAAAAAAATCAATGGTAAAGAGGCTAGCAGGCCTATCAGAAGCTGAAGTAAACCCGAGCAAACCCCTGCCCTCTTTGGTCTGCAAGACTGTAGCAGACAGTATTAGTCAGTCACAGACTATCCTGATCTCATTTTCAATGGCTACCAACTGCCTACACTTGAAAATATAATCTCTAAGAATGAAGATGCAGAATTTCAACATACTTAGACACATAACAATGTAATTAGATTTATTTCTTCCCAGCGTGAGAAATGTATGGAGTTTCTGAAATGTCTACTACTGTGATAGCTCAAGCCAGTGACAACGGCCAAATTTTGTTGCACTGACATCCCTGAGGGGAAAGTTGGCACCGATACCAGGGTAGCAGCTGATCTGCATGTCTATTTACATAAATTTGCATTGGTCTGATGTTGAAAAATAAATGCCATTATTAAGGAAAGTACTTTTCTTTCTCCCAGGCTAAGGTATCTCAACTGAGCACAGAAATAAGGAACTGGTCTCTCACTTTGTGTTGGCATGATCTTTAATAAGTTATGACCTTGTACTGATTCCTGATCCAGACACGGGCATACTAGTGACACTTACTGCAAAGGTTGGCACAAGTATTACGTGAGCTAATGTGAGTGGAGGATTTAGAGCATGGCCTGCCCTATTAAGTGCTCAGATATTAGTTACTATTATTATCCCAGAGCCTGCCCATTTTCCCTCTCCTATCGACCTTAGTAACAGCCTCTGCTTTCTTCCTTCTATATATCTTAACAATTGGGAATTTAGGACTGGGAGAGATTTCCGAACATCTAATCAGTCACTTTCAAACTTTTACTTCCTTTCAAAATAACCATGGAACACTTTTGGAAAATGAGAGCTTATATGGAAACACAGTGTGAAGAGCTGTGTAGCATTGTGGTTAAGAAAATGGGCCCCGCAGACAGTCCTGATTTCTAGCTCTGACAAGGCTGATTATTAGCCTCCTGACGCAAGGCCAATGATTTTCCTTGGCTTGAAGTCTCTGTTTCATAAAGTGTAAAATAGCAACAGTAATTGTAAATATTTCATAAGGTGGCTATGAGGCTAAATGTCTTCACATCTATTGAGTGTTTAGTGCAGTGCCTGGCACATAATAAGGACCCAGTAATTATGTTAACTCTTGAGATTTTAATCAGTGAAACATATAAGCAGAAGCATTCCAGCCAAAGTAGGCATGAGAGCTAGATATGGGGGTTCCAGAGAACTTTTGTTATACTGCAAAACCCTATTTTAAAGTTTGATTGAGGGCTGGAGAGATGGCTTATCAGTTAAGGTGCCTGTCTGCTAAGCCTAAGAACCCAGTTCCAATCTCCAGGTCCCACGTTTAGCCAGATGCAAAGTGACGCAAGGGCACAATCCACACTTGCCCATAAGAGGGCGCACACATCTGGATTTCGTTCACAGCAGCTGAGACTGCTGACACGCCCATCTCTATCTGTCTCCCTCTCCCTCTCTGTCTGTCTCTCTCTGTATCTCTCTCCAAAAATAAATAAAATAATTTTTTAAAAAAAAATTTTAAAAACAGTTTGATTGAGGCCAGTATGTGGAAACCACTAAGATTAAGAATGCTCTCAGGGGTTTGGAGGGGTGGCTTAGCAGTTAAGGCATTTGCCTGAAAAGCCAAAGGACACAGGTTCAATTCCCCAGGACCCACATAAGCCAGATGCACAAGGCGATGCATGTGTCTGGAGTTCATTTGCAGTGACTCAAGGCCCTAGTGCACTCTCTCTCTCTCGCTCTCTCTCTCTCTCTCTCCCTCTCTTTCCCTCCCTCCCTCTTTATCTCTGTCAAATAAATAAATACAAATAAAATAAAATAAAAAAGAATGCTCTTGGCCTCTAAGCAGAGACCCTGCTATATGCAATCAACTACCCTGACAAGGTGTACACACCTGTGCAATGGTCACACCCACACTAGGTAGGTAACCAATGGCTTTCTGAATGGCTAAGAGATCTGCTCAGTGGAAAGGAAACCATAGCTAGAACTGGGAACCAAGTCAGAATCCTATGGAGACCAAGATTATGGACTCCAATGAGAAGCTTCCACTAGTCTTTGGCCAAAAGTGAGGCTACACACATCAAAATCTCACTCTGCGTTGGAGAACCTGTTTTTATTTTTCAGAAAGCAGCAAGATCCTAGGGCAACCAAAATTTTTATCTATCAACAAGACAAGAATTGCTGACTCCATGTCTTCCGGTGAACCACCCCACCCCTCGCACATCATCCATGGCCCAGGAATTGGAGAGATGAAAAAGAATGCTGCTTCCATGCCAAGCCTGACAACCTGCACCAGGGTGATGGAAACTGACACTGAGGATACTCAAAAGGCACCACAGCAGAAATCCAGAAGCTGCTGAGAGCTCAACACTAAAGCAGACTTAAAGGACACCCACCTAGGCTCAGGCAATATTTGAGAAGAGGGTGTGGAAAGAATGAAAGAACCACAGGATGGGAGGGTCTACCCAGAGGCATTGCCCACCCACTACAATGCCTGACTGCTGCTCTCACAACTCATAACCCACAACTGCACAGTGAATACCAGCAATCCCACTAAGGGGGGCCCTTAATGGAGTGGGGAAAGGGAGGAGGGGAATAATGGTACCAACACTTTATGTATCCTTACAAAGTTTCAACTTAATAAAAAAAGAAAGAATAAAAAAGAATGTTCTCAGCCTCTAATGACATATTATTACATTAATTAAAAACATCTCCTGCCCATAGCCAGGGTTCTAATTGTACCATTGTCATTTACTGTCTGTGTGATGACCTTTCTTTGCCCTGCCTTTGAAGCCACAACCATGAGACAGCCTCTTTGGATTAAACACCTTTTTTTTTTTCCAGGGCAGATTAAGCCAAGCACGACTGTGTGTCATCCCCTGCAGTTGGTTCCCAACAGGGTGAAAATGTCCTGAACTTGCACTTGCAACATCTCCTGCTCTTCCTGAGCTTTCCACAGCTCACAGCCAGAGGAGGATGAGTCATCTGGTTAAAAATAAAAACACTACCATCTTCCCTCTAATGGCTTTGTACATGATCACTGCTGGCTCACACACATCCCAGACAGTCAGGGCCAGCCAGTGGGCAGCCCACGTTGCTGAGCCTGAAAGGATTTCTTATTTACCTCTGTCTGGTAAAACAGGTGAATCCAGTCACGCCCACCTTGACATGGTTCTGGGGACATGGAGATCAGAATTACGTTAGCATGGAGGGTAGCAGTGGTCATATTCTGGAGCAGAAGGACTGTAATGGAGCCAGTGTCTGAGACATTAGAGGGTAAGATTCATGGCCCGCCAGGAATTGCTCCAGTCTTCCCTTTAACCTGAATATGGAGTAACTTATCCCAGGTGGTGTGGTTGGGAGTGAAAGGAGGCAGACATGGATTTGGGGCTCCTGCCTATAAGATTTATAACTGCTATAGCTACTGTGGCTCTTGTTTCTACTTGCTGTTTCCAGTACCATGATAAATTTCTGATTTTTCTCAATGAATCCTCCACACAGTTCTATGTGGAATGTGTTGCTATTTTCCCTACTTAACATATTAGAAAACTGAAATATAGTGGTACATGCTGACTTGGTGAGATAAATTCATCCAAATGCAGAATTCAGGATTGACAGGCTTAGCAGAGTCCTCAGGGTTTGAGGCATGAACAGTGTATTTTCACGTGTGTGGTATGTTGTGTGTGTGTGTGCATTTATGTGTGTGATCATGAGGGAAACAGAATGTCTTAATCACTGAACCCTCTCCTGTGGTGCAATACCTGACCAGCAACAGGCACTCCACAAGTATCCATGAAGCTCACCTGCTAACCATGATGTTTCAATACGACAAAATATTTCCTTCTGGTGAAGGATACTGGGGTTAATTATAGTCAGAGCCAATTCCTCTGGTCATTTTGGAGTGGCATGTCTTTATTCTCCGTCTGATGCTGTCTACACACCTGGTTTATGCTCAGGCTTGTGACATGGAATCAATGTGTGTTTAACTGGATGTTAGTGGATTCCTGACCTGCACCTTAGATCTACTGTGTAGCTTTGGATAAATTACCCATCTTAGCTGGACCTTCATTTCCTCAGGATAAAGAAACCATGTGTTTTTCAAGGACCCATCCAATAAGAACTCTGCGTCATTGTGGTTTTAAAAAATAAAATAAAATGAAAACACCACAGAGTTCCTCAACCTCGGCAACCTGGAGTTGGTAATCCTTTGCTGTGGGCATCTGTCCCATGCCTGGAAGAAAGCTTAGTGCATCTTCAACTTCTACCTTTCAGATACCAGTAGCTCTTGCCAAATGTCTTCAGGGAGATGAGTTTAAAAAAATGTCTGGTGTAAATAACCCAGGTTCCACACTGACTTTGACACTTTCCTGCTCAGTATTCCTGGGTAGACTCCTACCTTCTCTCTGAGCCTGACCCGTCACCTGTGAAAGAAAGGAGTTTCTTTATTTGCCTGGAATGACTGAACACAAGTGCTCCAGCTGTGGTCCTGTGCTGTGTGTGCTGGGGGTGAAGGTAATAATCAGTGGAGAGAATCAATGCTTAAGTGTTTTGATGCAGGTATGTGCCTGTCAGAAACTACTGCTGGTTTGAAGGGCAAGTGGGAGGGATGAAGAATACAGAAAGTTTTATGTTAACTGCAATTGGAAGACTTCACAAATAATGTTTATAAAATACAAGGAAGATCAGATGAGCCTATTTCAAACCATTGATAGTCCCAGATGTAAAGCTCTTTTCCATCTTTTTCAAGATCTAAACCCTGCCTACGTTTTTGTGATAGATGATAGAGAGAAAATGGATGAATGTGTGTATGGATGGATAAATGCTAAAATAGATAGATGATAGATAGATAGATAGATAGATAGATAGATAGATAGATAGATGATAGATAGATGACAGATAGATAGATGATAGGTAAGAGACATAGATGCATAAATAGATACAGAGACCTAGATGCATATAGATATATGTAGCTCTAAACTTATCCAATATGAAAGATAGATGATGGGTGCATGTAATGAATGGAACATAGATAAAAGATGACAGATAGTGTTCTCTTTGATGGCACAAAGCATCTGACCAAAAGAAGCTGATGGGAAGAAAGGATTCACTTTTGTCTTGAAGACTCAAGGGAAAATGCCACGATGGCAGGCAAAACATGGAATGAGCAGATGCTGGGCATCACTTCTGCCACAGTGTGTGGACAACAGCTGCACATTGAGCCCAAATAACACTGGCAAGCTGGGATTAAGGAATCTCTAAGGTCCAGCCCTAGCAACACACCTCCTCCAGCAAGGCTTCTCCTCCCAAATTGCCATTAGCTGATGATCAAACATTCAAAACACACGAATTTGTAGAAGACCCATAATTAAAACCATTATAGATACTAGACAGATAGATAGATGGATTGATAAATAGATGATAGGAATGTAGATAGATAGATGTTAGAAAAATACTAGATTCTACTCATTCTCTTTCTCTTGAGAACCCTAATATAACCTATTAAAATTGTCATCAATAAAACCATGACCACATCATCCACTTGTTAAATATAAAAGCCAGAAAGTTTGCTTGACTTTAGGCAGTCATCATTTCTCAGAAGGATGACTTGGTTTAATATCATTCTGCTCTGTGCATGGGCTCCTCTCTGAAAATGTGCCTCTGCCCACTGTCTCCGTTATTCCTTGTCATCTCTCCAGAGGTCAGAGATGGAGCAGCCAATGTATGCTCAGACTGCCTCCCTTGGAAAGGATTTTTCTGTGGCAGAATCAGGGAGACTATCACAAGTCATGTAGATTATACACATCCTGTGGCCTGGCTGTCGGCTCTTCCCACTGCTCTATGTTCTGTATCACTATTGTGTCTTTATTGAGTGAATAATTGGCAGGTCAGCCACCTTCAGTACTTGGAATACCAGGGTTAATACTTATCCATGCACACAGATATTGCATCATGCAAGGAAATCAAAACATATACAAACTTGGAAAATTATATTTCTATGAATGCCTCATGAGTAACTGTTTTCATGTTTTCTTTGAGTAACAGAGCACCCTAGCCAAATGTAATCTTCTGCAAGAGCACACTCCACAAGCACGGAGGATGCAACCCAATGGAAGAGCACTTGATTAGAATGCGTGAAGCTCTGTATTTGAGCTCTAGTACTTGAAAAACAACCTAACACACTGTGCAAAACAGGAGCTATTTCGGTTGAATTGTCTGAATGTTGGTGAAGAGGTTAAAGGTTAAAGTTAGACCAAAGACTCCTATACCATTCATTATGTCCTATCCTGTACTTCATTTTTTTAAAATTTATCTTCCTCTCTTTGGCTTTTCTATAAACCTTGAGACCCTAGGAATTGCAATTAAAAAAAAAAAAAAACTAGCCAGAGATATTTTGAACAGTTGAAAACATTGTGCAAGGAATATTTCATGTTAGCTTTAATCTGCCTTTGGTCTAACTCTCTGAGATATGTCTGTCCAGGCAGTTCCTTCTCTGTGCCTCAATTTCCCATGACTTAAGGAAGAGAGATGGAATAATACTGACTTGTCAAACATTCAAGAACAAATGAAAGAGGCTGGCGTGTGATGTATCTATAGCTTCTTCTCTTGCAGTACTGTTTTTTCTTTGCCCTGTTGTTCCATCTTTTTCTTCCTGAAGAAGTCCAGAGCTAGGGTGTAGTACCTAAGGCCACAGGCCCAGATGACAGACACCAGCAAGAACAATCAAGCTCCCTGTGGCCACTCAGCTCTGAATTGTAGGATCAGGTGAGGTGATCTAAAGTGACAGGAAGACAACAAAAGACCCAAAGTCGTGAGAGCAGCTGGGACGCATGTTTGGCTCGAGCAGATGGAAGCACAATGCCAAGGCTGTGTTCCAGGCAATTAAGGGAAATATCAGTGTCTATCTGCCAACTAATTACACAGTATCATTCAAACGTCATCCAGCCAGATCCTGCTGCTCGCTTCACAGGGCCCTGACAGGGTTCAGTTACCCCTTTCTTCTTTTCATTACCCCATTCATATCAGATGAATATCTTGTAACTTCTCTTGCCATAAATTTGGCTGCAGTAGGACCTGCTTTCTTGGGATGCTTTTTCAGCCATGTTAATGTGTCCATTGCCTCTTTGCTTTCTCTCAAAAATTTCAACTTCCATTTTCATGCATCCTGATGCTAGAGCAACAAAACCCCCATCTTCCCAATCTGGCATGATCTCAGACAACTTCTTGAATTTCATGCAGGCCATTCCTTCTTGGTCAGTTTCTCTGGTCTGCAATGTAATCTAATTATCTTCTCCTTCCAAGGTGTATTGCAACCTACAAAACTATCATTCACATGTTACTGTTTTATGGTCTAAACAGCAATTTACATTTTCAAACCCTTTCATCTCCTCATTTATTTCCCAAATTGGGTGCCTAGGAAATCTATGGCCAGAAACCATAATGAGGGTGCCCTAGGAAAACATTTAAAAAGGGTTCATAGAACAAATAAAACAGAATTTTCAATTATGCAAATATGTTTATGCAGACCTTCTCAGTGCCTTTAAGCTAGATACATTATCTTTCCACAGAAGGTCTCAGTTATTTCAGTTTTCTGGAACTAATTTGGCAGGAAGTAAAAATTGAGAACTATGCCAACTTCTCACAAAGGAGGTGCGCTCTAACTTACAGTGGCCAGTGTGAAAACCAGAAGTTAAAGTCAGGAGATGAAAAAATGAAAAGTACAGAGAAATTTCATTACTTCATTTTTTCTAGGCTGCATAGGTACTTTTCATTTCATATGATCTTCTTTTCTGTTTTTACTTACTTTCTTTAGGATTACCTAGTAACTTGCCAATAATGCAAACTCTCATTTTATTCCCAAACCTACAGAAACAGAAATTTTAGGGGGTGGGACTCAAAGGGTTTTGTTTGGTCTAAAATGAACCTGGCAACATTATACATTGACATACTTAGTAATTATACTTTAAAAAAAATCTGTATGTCCAAGTTAGGAAAATAAATTTAATAGTCATACCAAATATTAGCTATGGCAGTTAAAGTATCTTGTTTAATCAATGCTATCCCTTGGGTGAACAGCAGCTTCCCAGCACACACACTCCTGAATAGTCATCCACACATACCCACACATCCTATCCTCATCTTGTGGGACGTGATTCCTGTATACTCATCCACACTTACCCAAAAAAAACCTGTCTTCCTCCTGTGGATTGTGACTCCTGAATACTCACCCACACATACCCACACACCCTGTCTTCCTCCCAATGGATATGACTACTGTATACTCTTCCACATATACCCACACATCCTGTCCTCTTCCCATGATATGTAACACCTGTGTACTCACCCACACATATCCACATAACCTGTCCTGTGGGTTGTGCCACCTGTATACTCACCCACACAAACCCATAAACCCTGTCTTCCTCCCATGGGATGTGACACCTGTATGCTCAGCCACACCTATACACACACCCTGTCCCTCCTCCCATGGGATGTGACACCTGTATACTCAGCCACACATATACACACACCCTGTCTTCCTCCCATGGGATGTGACTTCTGTATACTCTTCCACACATTCCCACCACCATGTCCACTTCCTGTGGTATATGATTCCTCTATATTCATTCACACATACCCGGACACCCTGTCCTCCTCAAGTGGATGCAAAACTAATAAGTAGACAATGTCCTACTGGATGGTCATTTCAGAAGGACAACTGCCTTTGTTGTGACAATCAAATGATTACCCTGGCCAGTGCTTTAGCATGCTGCCTGTTATTCAGGAAGAACTCCTGAAATGATATTTACATTCATTTTTCTACATTGACTGACACCCCTCTGTGCTATACACCATGTTAGGTAGGTTGGGAGCATTCAAAAGTAAGGAAGTCCCCATGAATTCACCTTTATAGAACTTGGGATTTGGCTACAAAGAGAAACTTCCAATGACTATGTAGCAGCATGACATACACTTTGGCTGACGATATCAGCACCATAAAATGTGGGCAGCAGAAGGAGGGACAAAGTGCAAAGGCTATAGGGAAAAATAATAACATGCGGTCTGGAGAGATAGTTCAGTGGTTACATGTGCAGGAGCACAAACATAAGGACCCGAGGAGGCCACTGCACCACTAAAAACCATGTGTATGGTCTGGTGCATTGGTAATCCCAGTAGTATGGAAGTTTGGCAACTGAAGAATTTCTGGGTCTTGTGAAAGGCCAGCTGCGGAATTCATAAGAGAAGGCATCACAAGGAAAAATGGGCAAGTGAATGATGTTGGGGGAACCCCGATATTTTCCTCCAGTCTTCTAAAAGCAAACCAAAGTAGCAAAGCAGGTGAGTATACGGGGTACCACATCAGCACAGACATATATGTACACCACACATACACCACACAAACACAAAGTAATATCACAGAGAACCATCCTAAAGATGAGAAAGAGGGAGGCACATTTGGGGAACCTGAAAGTTACATATATTGGCAGGAGCTTCTTGTAGTGTTTGGGACAAAATGGAGAATAAAGAAGTTAACAGATGAATGTGAAAAATAATGGCAGTGACTGATCATGAGGAGCAGATGCTAAATGAAGTCAATGGAGATCCACAAAATTCTCAGTAAAGGTGTTGGGTGTTTAGCATTATGAAGCTTATTCTTGCTACGGTACAACTGGAGGAAGACTAGACCTTGCAACTAATCCCACAGGGCTTCTCTGAATGAAGACAGTATGCAAAGATATCTTGACAATCCCAATTACTGATTTTTGCTTCAAAGACTCAAAACAAAATATTTAGTTTTTACACTCACCATATGTGGGTATTTGAATATGAAATGCCCCTCATAGTCTCAGGTATGTGTATACTTAATCCCCAGATGGTGATGCTGTTCTGGAAGATTATGAAAATTTAGTCCATGGACTCTTGCTAGAGAAAGTCCATCATTGGTAGGCGGGCTTTGAGCTCTTAGAGCCCAATCCATTGGCTCAATCTACCTTCTCCCAACTCATAAAAAGATATGACACAGGCTTACTGCTCAGGCCTGTTACACCTTCATCACTATAATGGACACATTCCTTAAAACTGCAAGCCAAAAATAAATTCTTTTGTCTGGGTATTTTTGTCCCAGCAATGAGAAAGTAACTTATACACCATACATTATTGTATTTTGTTTCTGAAAACAAATTGATAGGACCATAATTTATACATTAGTGTTCTTCATAGGACCTTGAATTCTTGTTATTTGTTGCCGATAATTGAGGTCTATCACATATGGAACATTGCTATTATCTAAAGATCTCTATCACATTCTTGCTATTAAGTTATTTTGCCTCTCATTTGATCTACAACATCAATCTGTGAGTCGGACTAGATGAAAGTGGAAATTGAGCCTCTGGGAAAGCATACCCTGTTCATGCAGATGGCAGGATGCCTGACCCTTTATCCAAATTCTTTGCATTCTCCAAAGCAACATTCTGCCATAGTCAAGTATTTACATGTCAAAACACTAAGATAGTCTAGTCTTGACAGAGAGAAGCCTGTGTGGAGGCCTGCAGTGGGCAGCTGTGTTCTGCCCACACCTTTGAGTCCTACCTGGGCTCAAGATAAGAAATGCCAGAATGGAAATGGAAGAGGGAGAAAGGACAGAGGGTGATATGTACTAGCCTAATATCACAGTACAATTATTAGTAGAGGATGCATGACACCAGACCCAGTTGTGTGTGGGCTTAAGACCACCGCAAGCTAGGTACAGAGACATGAAAGCCGAGCACATTAAGAAAAGCTCTCAGCCGAATTCAGATTTTGTCATTTACCAGCTGGAAAAACCTTACCCTCTCTGGGCTACAGTTGTCCTGTATATAAATGAGGATATTTGGGGCTGGAGAGATGGCTCAGTGGTTAAGGTGCTTGCCTGTAAATGAGGACATTAATAATACCTACCCCTCCATGCTCTTATGAAGGATTACTTCTAAGATGTCATGAAACAAATTCCTGAAAGATTCTACTGCCAATACTAACTGCCTTGATCCCTCCTTCATTCAGACACTTTCTCTGAACAAGGCTATTCCTGTTCCATTACAATGACAACATCTGGCTAGAGACGTAGCTCAGTGTGGAGGCGCTGGGTTAAATTAGCACCACCAAAAGAGTATGAAAAAAATATTATAATGCTGCTCCATCTTGTCTTTCCAATCTATTTCTAGATTTATTTCCTCCATGAAATAGCCCTCCACCTAGCACAGAGAAGCATCTGTTTGTGTTTACTAGTTGTGCTGCTTCCTTTCACAGGTGTGTACATGTTGGTCACCACTTTGTCTGTAGTGCCTAGAATTGTTGCTGGCACAAAATAGACAACAGCTATACACACATCAACTAAAGAGCGCTCACTTGTTTTGTATTTTCAGAACTATGTATCATTTCCAGAATCAATCCAACTTCATTTACTATGTAATATATGTAAATAAACTCACTAAATATCAAAAAGCAACACTGTAAAATAGTTTTGAAACATACACAAACAAGGGAAAGATCCTTAAGCCTTCATATTTCACTTTCTCCCCAATGTAGTTGCTGTCTACTTTTACCTGTGTAACCTCCCATAATCACTGTCTGTGGTCACAGCTGTAATATAAATCTACATATATAAATAAACACTTACATGGCATCTACACTATGACAGCCATAGCTTTTAATACCCATGTGAATTAATTCATTTTTTGTCTCTATAACACTGTATAATAGGTACCATGTATACCTTAATTTACAGCTGAGGAAACTGAGGTAGGGTTACTACTTTTTTCATATTGTTATGTAGCAAATTTCTCCAAATTGAAATATTCCATGTTGAAGGAATGGCAGAGGTTCTAACATTCAGGAGGTCAATTCTGTGAGAGCTGAAACTTAAAAGGTTGCAGACCCCTCCCCAGCTATAGGAGTGGTAAACAACTGTTGAGGGGCAGACCTTGACCAGAGTTATGTAGCAACTGAAACATTCCTTCTTGAGCGAGAGGAAGGAAGCTCAGGAAGTCAGTAAGTCTGGGGAAAAGGTTGTAAGACACCCTCCCTAAGGTTATAGAAAGGGAAAATAACTGCTTTGGAGGAGACTGATCAAGCAAACTGCCTACAGGTTGTACAGTGTGATTGAGGGATGAAGTTTCCATGAGTCATCACATATGCTGGGAAGGTGTGGTGGTTTGATTCGGGTGTTCCCCATAAACTTAAGTGTTCTGAATGCTAAGCTCCCAGATGATGGAAGTTTGGGAATTAATGCCTTCTGGAGGCAGAGTATTGTTGGGGTGGGCTTATGGGTGTTATAGCCAGCTCCCCATTGCCAGTGTTTGGAACACTCTCCTGCTGTTTTTGTCCACCTTATGTTGGCAGGGGTGGGGTTATGTCCACCCTCTGTTCATGCCATCATTTTCCCTGCCATGATGGACCTTCCCCCTTGAGCCTGTAAGCAAAAATAAATGTCGTTTACCCCACAAGCTGCTCTTGGTCAGGTGATTTCCACCAGCAATGCGAACCTGACTGCAACAGATGGGCTTTTCAGTGATGTAGTAGCCTTTGAGTCAGCCATTGCTTCTGTAAGCAATGCCTCACCCTGCTCTACAAGTAGTCCCAATGTACTCAGTGGTTCCCTAAAATTGGTTTTGGAGCAATTGTACTTTGGTCTGTCATCTGAGCCCTAGCTGATGAACAGACATGTATTAGTGTCTATTCAGGGAAAGTTTCCCATGACACATAGAAAAATGTGACCATATGTAATTTATTAGCATACAAATGTTGCTTATTGCTCAAATAGGTAGATACTCATGGGATCAATAGGAAATAGCCCTCATGGGTTCATATATTTGAACACATGGTCCCCAGGCTGGTGGTACTCTTTGGGCAGGTTATATAACTTTCAAGAGGTAGAGCTTGCCAGATGAAGTGGCTACTTGGGTAAGCCTTGAGGTTTTATAGCCTGGCTTCACTTCCTATTTACCCTCTGCTTCCTGGCTTTGGATGCATTCTGGCCAGCCAGTCTCTCAGGTCTGCATCAATGCCTTCCACTTGAAAATGTAAGTGTGAAATCAATCCTTTCCTCCCATAAGCATGTTTCTGGCTGGGTATTTCGGTATTTTGTACCAACAATGAGAAGATATCTACTATAGTAAATTGGTGCCATAGTGGGGGCAGTTTACATATTTTTATTTTCATTTATTTCATTTTAGAGAGAGAGAGATACAGAAATAGGCAGGTAGAGAGAGAGAGAGAATGGGCGTGCCAGGGATTCCAGCCACTGCAAATGAACTACAGATGTGTGCACCCCCTGTGCATCTGGTTTAAGTGGGTCCTGGGGAGTTGAACCTGGGTCCTTTGGCTTTGCAGGCAAGTGCCTTAATCACTAAGTTGTCTCTCCAGCCCCTTTTTATTTTTTTGAAACTGGTTTGTGGGAGGAATGTAGAAAGATTTGGTATTTTGGATTAGAGAAGGATTTCAGGGCTGTAAGCAGAGCTTGATGGACCATTTTTTTTTTTTTTTTTTGATAATTTAAGAGACCTAAATGCTAAGAGAAATATGGGATATGAAGACTTGGCTTACAAAGAATTTTCAGAGAAGGAAAAAAGGATTTTATTCAAACTGGGCTAATCACATAAAGGCTGGCTGTGTTTGCCTGAGTCCTGAGAATTTGAACAAAATTAAATTTAGATATAATAAACTTGTGTGTTTGGTAGAAGTATAGAAAAGAAAGATGAAAAATATTAAGTTGGAATAGAAAAATTGTAAGCACGTTTAAAGTTATAGGCAAAGAGGCTGGTTTTAGTTCATGTTGTACTTACCTTTTGTTGTTGTTGTTGCTGGAACAAACACCTGACCATAAGCAGCTTGTGGGAGGAAAGGAAAAGGTTCTTGTAGATGGACAGATTCCAGCTGAAGCTTTATCAAGGTGGTAGAAGCTGGCTCACTCCATCATACTCCCATAGCAGAGAGACAACAACCAATCCCAGAAAGCATCAATATCCATAGCTCAAGCTGGCTCTCTACACACCCAGTAGTGCTGAACCCAAGATCCACCTACCAGTGGACTCTGCCTCCTGAAGACTAAGTAGGAAGCTTAATCACAAATACCTAAGGCTATGGGGGGACATTCATTTATATTCAAACCACCACATTCTACCCCTGCCCCCCATAAAATCATGATAACCTCAAAATGCAAATTGTACTTAGTGCAACTTCAATGGTCCCCAAAGTCTTTTGATCAAATGTCCAAAGTCTCACCTGAGATTCAAAACTGTCTTAGAATGCTGAGCAAAATCAAAACACAAGATAGATACTGCCAACACATAATGGCAGAGTCAAAATTTCCTCCGCAACAAGGAGAGAATGTGTGATAGAATAGAAGCTAAAAGGTGAACTGATTCACAAAATTACTGTGAGAGTTAATTGCTGAGGAGCTAAACTTACCTTTGTCAGCAGATGGAAAAAACCCAAAGAGAGAAATGTCCAGAAAGGGCCCAGAGGGACAATAAGAAGGAAAAACAGTTTAGGCTAAAACAAAGTAAAATGGAGGTAATTGTTAGGGTGGCCTGACTACAGATATGATTGATATTCAAATTGTCATATCTTGTTTGTTCACTTACCCCTCCCCTTGGCTATGAAATCTATATCTTTGGAGGGCTCTATCAAACTCTTTGGCCCCTAGGTGAATAAACCCTTCTACTTTCAGTCATACTGACATTGGAATGATCTTTCCTGAGAATTTCTGCAACAAGTGGACAAATGCAAAATCAATAACCAGCAAGTAAACATGAAGCAGTTGCACTGCCAAGTCTAACATCCATAACTAGTAACAAAGAAGTCTCTAGGTTTCCAACTCTTCCCCTCCATCTGGCCTGCTCACAGCTCAGTTAACATTCAATCCTGAGACAACAGGTCTCCTTGGAAGATATTCCAGTCCTGTTATATCCAAAATATCTTAATCACTACCCTGCAAACCTTGGTTGAGCTTCATTGCTCCATACAGTATCTTGACATAGCCTCTATACAGGGATTTCAACCCTCCTTCACATGGCTGCATCTCTCTGGCTCCTTCCACTAGTTAATCTTCCATAGGATAGCATTTCATGACCTCCACACAAGAAATTCCATCTCACTTCTCATTGCCACATTGCTGTGGCTCCTGGAACTGTGTGCACTAAGTGATATGCTTCTTGTCATTTTCAAACCATTATCACATAAACTTCAGGAAAAATTGTAATCCAGGGGTAATAAAGCTTGACCTTGAGTAGGATAATCCTTTAGCAGTCTTCCTTCAAGCAACCTTCTTTCAAAAGAATTTGCATTCTTACTACCTACTGTTTTTACAGTTTAGTCCTTGGTCCCTTCCTACTAAGGGCTGAATTGAGGAAATACCTTTCTCTTAATAATTCATTTTGTTCTGCTCATATATTACAAGATCCCTCATTTTCTTATCCCCTCCCTGGGATTAGAAGTAGCGACAATCCCCTAATTCTACATTGCTGATATAAACACCATTTTTAATTCCCACGTGCCCTTAAAGTTTCTTATTATCACCATGTTGCAGTTACCTTCTTGTTGCTGTGACAAAACACCAATCAGAAGCAGTTATAGGAGGAAAATGTTTCAAATTTCAGTTTGGAGGGGAAGTTTCATTATGGTAGAAAAGCATGGCAGAGCAGAGGCTGGGTATCACATCTTGTCACATCAGCTGGGAAGCAGCAGCAAGAGTGAGCTAGCTCTGAGCACCTAGAGTCCAGGATTAGAAAACCACAAAGTCTGTGATCAGTGATAAACTTCCTTAGCAAGGTTCCAACTCTCAAAGCTCCACAGCTGCAGATCAAGTATGAGGCTTAATCACAAACACATGAGGCTATGGGGGACATTGCACCTCAAACCACCACACCCCATTATATTATTCTGTAACTCCTTGCACCAAGGAAAAATTCCTGCCTTGTAAATAGGATAGTCGGAATGTCAAGAGCATAACTTCAAATGATATTTAAAATTGCATGATACCCACCTGAGAATAGTGACTCATGCCTTTAATCCCAGCACCAGAGGCAGAAGGCTCACAAATTCAAGACTAGTCTATAGTACATAGCAAAATTCAATCTCAAAATAAACAAATAATAATAATAAGTAAATAATTATATAAAATCAAGGGCTGGGAATATGAGTTGGTACTAAAATCCTTGTCTATTATGTCCGGTGCTCTGAGTTTGATAGCCAGCATCCACCACTCCCCAAAAGGTTTCCACAGAACTCCAAGAAAGTCACTTTGGAGAAGAAATCCTTCATCTTCTTGATGACTTGTCACTTACTTACCAATCTTTGTTCTTCTTTGACTCTCCCAGGTGTTCATAAATTAAATTATAGTAACTCCCACCTTATCATGCCACATGTCTAGAGTCAAACATTTTGGGTTAATGTATGTCATCCTAATAAAAATGAATCCTCACATAGAGTGACTCATAGCTGCCACACAAGCCATGAAAGGGGGCTATTTCTTTGAATTACAAAAGTGCACAGATTGATCTCCTGGTTGAATACATCTAGTAAGAGTTCCCAAACTCTCTTCTCACTCCCTGGCAAAAAGAGCCCAAAAGGTGAAATGCCAGTCCATGAACTGTTTCCAATATTTCAAAAATCTTAACGGGAATCATGTATTTCTCCAATAAAAATCAGACTTTAATTGCTTTTGGTAGGAACTATATCAACTAAAATTGGTACTTATTGGAAAACTAATTATTCTTTAATAAATGTAGCTTAACAGAACATACCTCTTAAAATATTGGCAGTCTATAGAGTAAAACATCATAGGAGAACATAGTCATAGAAAGACGGGGGATTTAGGGCATAGGAATCTGCATTTTGTGCGTGTGGAAGGAATAGCTCAGAAGCATGTTATACCTTGACATTCTTGGCTCTCCTCCTCACTGTGCTGCCACTAGAAAAGTCTCTACTGCTCCTCTGCTGGACACATCCTCTGGTGGCCTGTGAGGGTTCCACTGCCCTGCCCCCTCCAAGCTGTCCTTCAAACTGCAACTAGAGTGGCCTTTCAGCATGTGCCCCTTGCATCCTGATTGTCTACCATCCTCTGATGTCTCGCCATTGATTTCCCTCTACTAGGAACACAAGACTCCTTGTATTCTGGCCACAGTGTCTTCTGTAGTCCACCACAAGGCTCCAGCCATATCTGATAGTCTCTCATCTTTAAGTACACCCATCTTCTGCCTTCTATTCTGCATCATTCAACTGATGGTTGGTTCCTATTCCCTCTGCAGAAGGACCTTTCCTGTGCCTGCTTATCTGCTAACTTTGATTCATCCTTTGATTCTCAGCTTCATCATGCCTCCTCAATCAAGCCTTCATTGCCCATGTTCCTTAACTACATGTTTCCATACGGCACATGCTTTTCATACCACATGTCTGTCTCCTCAGTAGACATGGATTGCTGAAGGATCATGACTTCTGCTGACAGAGGCAGGATTCATATGCTGGATCTCTGACTCCTGGCTAAACCATGTTTTGGGCCATAGAACTCTGCAGCAATTTTGAAAGCCTCAAGAGTTTGGCATTTTTCTCCTTAGAGTCTACATTTTAAGAAAAAAAAAATCTGACATTGAATTTATGCTGGAATAATTTTAGGACTACCAATGAAGGTAGAACACATACCTTCGCTGCCAACACACATTCTGCCTTCCAAACTGGAAGGGCATGGAAGAGGCTTAAGGTCAGAAACCCAAAGTAGAAGAACATTCTAGGCAAAGGCACCTAGAACAACTTCACAATGAAAGGTGTTTATGTGCAAGCTAGGACAAAGAAGTCCTGTCATTTACATGAGAGAGAAAAGAGATAATGCATAGGAAGGCCTAGTCCCATTATGCTGGGGACATACAAAGGATGTTTTCCTATGGCTCCTTGGCTTTCTGGGACCCAGCAAGCACCACTGAGGCAGGGAGATGAGCATCTTCTCACACCTGTTTACAGGTTCATAACTATGACCCACAGTGTTTGCACTCTTAACACTACCCAACTTCACAGTCACTATAGTCCTGGATACTAGCTGCTGCTTCAAGAGACAAGAAAACCACCAAAAAGCAAGGGGATTTTCCAAGCTTAATAATGAGGGAAGGTAGGCACTTTTGAAAATTAAGAACTCTGCACTTTATTTATTAAGGACTTTTTTTGGCATCATTGAGATCCTTAACTACCCTGAACTACTGGTAAACCAGAAACATTATTATTCTTGTTCCTTTTCTTTTCCAAATCAGAAAATCAGGAATAAAATATGTCAATTAATTTTTCTGAGATGTGACTAAAGTTTAGAAGGTCTCTGTGTTCAAGAAGGATAGTCAATGCCACTCTCCCCAACCAAAAAAATGTTGAATCTTAGTTTTGCTTTATTAAGCAATATATGGAAAGTTAGTAAAACTCTCTCATCTTCAGCTTCCTCATCTATAAAAGGAAGATAAAAATAATCTCATTCTACAGCCATTATGAAATGAAATGAGATATTGTATCTGGTAGAGTAATGGATGGATATACATGGACTGGATATTTAGGACTAAGAACCCTAGTGTTTGAACTCCAAAGCCCCTTCTTTTCTATATTACATTATATTTTTTAGTGAGCACACAGAGTTTTAGGTTTCATAATGGCACTTTCAAATACATCTTATTTTAATTGATTCTTATTCCCCTTCTCGCCCTTTCCTTCTCCCTTCCTGTATCCTCGCCCTTCTGTTCACATGTTCCTACCTCCTTCCTCATCAACTCTTTTTAACTGTTCTGAGTCACCATTCTATCTTTTTAGGTTTTATCAATGTTTGCCACATACATGTAGATTACAAGCTAAGATCATATGCAACAGAGAACATGTGATTTTGGGTAGAACCCTGTCTTATTTCTTGTCCTCCAGCAATATGCTCTGGATCACTTAATGTCTTGGGCTACAATCCTCGCATCAGCAAGGAGACTGTGATTTTGCATCATCTCTCTGAATTCAGTTGCCTTCACTTCCACTTGAAAGGAAGAAAAGAGTGTCTCTCTGATAAGATTATTCTCATAGCTAAATATGTTTTGCAAGGCCTTCACCCAATGTGAGGCACTTAGCCAACACTAATATCTAATATGTCTATCATCTCCATAGTTGTAGCTAACATTGTCAGCCCCTCCCATCATGAGACAGGATATATACTTTGTATCTCTGTGAGGTGATCAGAAACTTAGTTCCATTTGGATAAAAAAAAAAAAAAAAAAAAAAAGTGATGCATTTTCTGTTTCTTCACTAACAAAGGCCCCTCACGTTTTTTTTCTGTTTTTAAGTGACATAGAATCATAGATCCTCAGGTCTAAAAGGTCTAAAAAACATTTCAGTGACATGCAGCTAACTTTCTCAATAATCTCTGAATTCTCCTCCTGATTCCTCCATCAAGTGGTTTTAGACATGCACTTGAATTCCTCTGGTGATAGGGACCTCATCACTCAGTAAGGTAGCCCACACTCTAAGCAGTTTAGCATGCTTTGCTCACAGACATTCATCTTCTTCCTTGTCTTCTGAAGTCTCCCTGCCACCTCCAGCAGGATCCAAGGAAGTCACAAAGAATTTACAAAAGCCCAATGTCAGCAACATGTTTCTCCAGACTGTAACAAACGTGATTCCTGTTTGTTGGCCATTTTTTTCCTCCTTCCTTCTGAAAAAAAGTCTTAAGCACATTTTACCATTCGAAGATTTTTTTTCCCTTCTCTTCTGCAGGTTCCCAGTGGGATGAAAAGCAATAAAAAGTCAGAAAGAAGTATAGGTTAGCCTTCTGGCTTTGTCACTTAGACAAATAACACTGTAAAATACAGTGAATGCTATCGGTTAAAGTGAACTTCTTCTTCGGCCCTGTGCTTTTCCCTAGATTCTGATGCAGAGGGGCTGGACAGGCAAATCTATTCTTCTGGAGATGGATAAGTTAGTGAGTAAAAGATTTTGCAATGCAAACAAATTCTTGCTATAATATTCTCCTGACAATTGCACTTGGTCCTCTCATTTTGTGACTCATGTAAATAAAATCTCCAGGGCACCCAGGATATCTGAGAACACCCTGAAGCATTTGCAAGTCAGAAACAGTAAAGAACATTTCCCAGCAGTCCTTGCTATGCCAGGGAGCCTGTCTGCACTTAGCATTCTTTCTTCTTCTACACCCCAGCATCATATTGCCCTTATGTTTAATGTCCTTTGTATTTCTAATCAGCTTCCCTGATCTTCTTCTGGCTTAAAAAAGTCACATGAATAGACATCATGAGAGGATCTTGTAATATTTCACACTTTCCAGTGGAAACTATACTGGATGGGAATGTTAATATCCAATCACAGATAAAGGCCTGAAAAGTTGCAGGAGAATTTTCTATTAAGATATGAAGATACTTGGAAAGTACTCTCACCTTGCTCTGAAACCTTATCAGGTAAGTAGGCAGCATATGGTGTTAGGAAAAGATACTGGTGGAGTTACATCTCTTGCCCTGCTATGGGTTAAATGTGAATTCCAAGTCCAGAGCAAATGCAAAACAGAGAAAACCTGTTTGATTTCTGTGCTCTCTGACCAGTTTGAACAAGGTTAGGAGCAGAAAAGTGGCCACTGCAGCTTTGATATGGCAGTGGGGGTGGAGGAGGATCTCAAGGTTGACTTAGAATTTTTCTCCTATGAACAAGCAGTCTCATGGACACAGTAATAAACTGTAGGCAGCATTTACATTCATATCACAATATATAATGGTGTCTTCTTACCTACTGCGTCATGGGAGACTCAATGGCAGTGACTGATAAAATTCCCTTTTTTGTCCAGGAAGGTACCAAGGTTCAGGAGTGTGAAGTTTGTTCATAAAGTCACAGAGTAAATGGTGGTAGGTTTTGAATAAAGACATTTCTGATTCCAAGCTTACTGCTTTATCCATTACAACTCTGCTTGTGAGGGAAGGTGAAATGGTGATGAGTGTATGTCTGATGGAGCTGGTGGTACAGGATGGCCACTTACGTTATCTTCAGGTTTTTCATCCTAAAAAAAGCCACACCCTATGTTAGATATTTCCATGAAATCTCTCAGTGCCTCCATATAACAGCCATAAAATAAATGTACTTTTTCTACATGCAAATTTTATAGGTGAACAGAGTGAGAATCAGAGAACCTAAATAACTATTTTCAAGTAAGTGATCAAATCTAGTTTGTGCTAAATTTAAAAAATTGAAGGGGCTGAAGAGATTGCTCAGTGGTTAAGGCACTTGTCTGCAAAGCCTAATGACCTGGACTCAATTCCCCAGTACCCACAAAAAGCCATATTCATAAAGTGGTACATGCATCTGAAGTTGGTTTGTAGTTACATTAGGCCCTAATATGTCAATTCTCTCTCTCTTCTCTATCACTCTTCTTGCAAATAAATAAAAATAAAATTTTAAAAAGTATGGGGGATGAGAAATGTCTTAGTGGTTAGGGCATTTGCCTGCGAAGTCTAAGGATCTCTGTTTGCTTCTCCAGAACCCACATAAACCAGATGCACAAGGGGGTGCATGTGTCTGGAGTTCATTTGCAGTGGCTAGAGGCCTTGGTGTGCACATTTTCTCTTTCTCTCTATCTGCCTATCTCTCTCTATCAGATAAATAAAATAAATAAAATATTTTTAAATTAAAAGGCTTTGGAGGCTTTATATACTCCTCATCACTGCCACTCCCACACACATAAATGTGTGAGGTGGGTGTGTTGGCTAATTTTATGTGACAATAACTGGGCGAAAGGAACTGATACATAATAATTTTTCTGGCATATCAATGAGAGCAGTTCAAGAGATTAGCCACCGAGTGTGCACACAGTAACCAGAATGTGCAGGAGCTCTCACATCTCTGACAGGCTTGGATACAACAAGGAGGAAGGATGAGTTTATTCTGGTTTGTACTGGGACAATGATCCACCCCCGCCTTTAAATCCTGGCTCTCTTGATTCAAAGGTCTTTGATTTGTGCTGGAACCATCACACTGGCTATTCCTGGACACGTGGAGTTAAGAGAGTGATAGAAAAATTAACTTATATGCCAAATTTAATCAGGACTTTATTTTATTCAGGTGGTAATTCTCATGAGGCAGCTGCCAACTAACAAGGTCTAAGGATTAAGGGAAAACGCTAGATGCAGATCAACGGATGCAGTTATACCATAAGCCTGCATTGAACACCCACTGCATGCAGTTCTTACACACCAAGCAGCAAGTGAGATGGAGATCTTGGAAGAACCTTGTAATGCAAAAATCATTTGCTAGCCTGTATAAATATCAGTTCAGATTAAAGTTATGGGAGAGAAGGAACAATCAATGGGAAGATTGAAGGCAACATTGGAAAACTGCTATTTGGTTAAGATGGTCACCCTCCTTGGAGACTTCAGGCACATTAAAGATTTGGATCATTGAATAAATCATATCAAATTTCTAAAGCAAGGAAATCTTTGGTTATGTGCCAGGCAGGACACATGTTCAAATCCCGATTGAGTCACTTACTAACTAACTGATTTTGCACATCAATGAACTTCTCTCAACCTTTTCTACATTTGTGAAAGGTTGCAAAGCATTCATGCCATCATCCAATGCCTTGGGTTAGTTATCTCAAAGTAGAGATCCACAAGCATGCTCCATTTGCAGTGTCTCAGTAATGTGTTCAGAGTGCCTCTAGGCCAAAGAAATGCCTAATTAGTTCTGCTGAATGAGATGGTCTGAATTGTTTAATAAGAATATATCTTTTGTCATTTAGCGTACTTTGAGAAAAGATTAGCATAATTTGAGAAAAGATAATGCAATCACCTCATCCTTACTACAACCTACAGACACAGCACAATTTCTCAAACGTTGGCGTTGGTGTGGTCACCACTTTTCCTACATTTTGTTCTGCACTGATCTTTCATCACGTGTATATGACATCACTCAGAAGATGACTGTGATGTGATGTGATGTGATGTGATGTGATGTGATGTGATGTGAATGACCCAGGAGCAGCACGGTGTCTGTCAGTCATCAAACGTCACTGAGATTTGCTCTAAAAAGTGTTAAATGTCTTTCAGTAACCCCTGAAGTTTTACAAGACCTTAGCCCACCTTTTCAGAGGCATATTTCAAAAGATTGGATTAAATGCTATATGTATAATACATTATTTATATAATACAATGAACTGTCACAAATTAACAAGATAAAGTGGAACATTCCAGTAAGGGGGCCAGCAAAGCAGATGAGGAGGAGGAGAGAGGAATATAAATACAGAAACATCAAAAGAGAAAATCCTAATGGCCAAAACAAGCTTAATGTGTAAGATAAGGCTTCTGTGGTTGTAAGAGAAATCAAACCAAAACAACAGTGAATAACATTTTTCACCTGTCCCATGCATGAAATCTAAAGATTGATTCTATCTTGTGGAGAATGAGAGTTTAGGAAAATAAAAACCCTCTCACATTTCCAGTGAGTATATATATATCACTGCAGAATTTTTGGAAATTAAGCTGAAAGTATGTAATAAAACTTAAAAATTGTATCCATTTAGCACAGCAATTCCACTTGAAGGAATCCAGTATGCAGAGACAAAACATATATGGTCAAGGATTTTTATTTAAAAATTGCTTATCATACCATAAAACAAAGACTAGAAGCAAACTGAAATTCTGCCAATTGTAGAATAATTCTGATGCATATATTACATGGAGAGTTGTTTACTTATTGTTTTAAAAGAGTTATAGCTATGTGTGTTGACCAACTAGGATGGTAGTAAAAAAAAAAAAAAAAAAAAAAAAAAGGCAAAATGCAGAGTTGGGCTGGAGAGATGGCTTAGTGGTTAAGGCACCTGCCTCCTAAGCCTAAGAACCCGGTTCCAATCTCCAGGTCCCACATTTAGCCAGATGCAGTGACGCAAGGGCACAATGCCTCACTTGACCACAAGGGGGCACAGACATCTTGATTTGGTTCACAGCAGCTGAGAGGCTGCTGGCGCGCCCATCTCTGTCTTCCTCTTCCTTTCTTTCTGTCTCTCTCCAAAAAATAAAAAATTAAAAAATAAGTAAAAATAAATAAATAAAATAAAAAAGAAAGAAAAACTCTTAACTATGCAGGGAAAAGGCCTTAGTTTAAAAAAATGCAGAGTTAATAGGGTTTTTAAAAATATATATAAACAAATAAAAGAAAAATAAGTTCATCTTTGCACAATCATCTAGAAAAGTAGGTAGAACAAAAGCCATTTTGCTGAATTATTGATATTTATTAAAATGTGTATGTGTCTGGGGAAGGGCAGATGGGTTTGCATAGAGAAGGGGACATTATTGGCTTAATCTATGCTCATGTAGAATTTGTTTTGCAGATGGCAAACAGCATTAATGGCCTTTAGCAATTTAAACAGTAAATCCAGCCATGTGCTTATATGCTGTCCCCACTTAGATGCATCTGACATGCCGCCTGCAGTGCTGGCCTGGCACCCACAGATCTTACTCCTGATGTCTTTAGTTGTCTTTTTGTGTGCCTGTCTGTTATATTGCTGCCCTTTTCTCTATTTTTATATTTTGCATTTATCTCCCCCTTTTCCTTTCATTATCTTCTTTCCTTCTACCTCCCTTGATTCTATGCCAGAAGATGGAGGCACCCTCTCCACAGAGGGAATGAAATAGGGCCCTGCCCTTAGGAGGTTTTCAATCTGCTAGGCTGAAGATTAGCAAATTTTCAGCTAAAGAGGAATGATGCTAGGGAAATCGTGCCAGATGGATGGAATTTTGATGAAGAACGGGCTAAGTCATCTACTTAGGAAATGAGGGAGCCGAGGACTTTCAGGGAATAAACGTGGCTTAGACTGCAATATGGAGTCAACAGGAGATGAATGTGAGGATTGCGCCCTGCAATCCTCCCTGGGTGGTTTTGAGATCTATCTTTCTAAAGATACAGGTCTGGGCTCAGACACTTCTGAAAGCCTCTCTGGAGTCTGATTGCTCCTTTCTTCAAGCTGCATGTAAGATGTAGGGGCAGAAGAGCCCTTCCCATACCTAACACTCCATCTTTTATACCCTTCAAATTCTGCTTCACCCATAAATAGAAACTCAGATTCCAGCCACCTGCACCCCCACACCCTGAGCCCCTCCTCTCACCCCCCTCGCTCTCAGCCTGCACACTGGCCTCTTTTCAGCCCCAAGTCGACCATTGTTCCAGGATCAGTCTGTCTGTCATTCTGGACAAGCGTCTTCCCAGAGACACAAGAAGGGTCAGATGGCAGGACTGCTAAGCTGGGCACCCATACACTGTGTCCTAGTTTTCCATGTTAAGCTGTGAGAGGTTGCAACTTATGTTTCCCCCTCCTCTTTCCCTAAATCCCTTTTCTGATCCTGAAGCAATGGCTTTGCCAGTCCTAGGAGAAGCCTCCTGCCCCAGAAAACCAGTCCTGAGGAGTTGCCATCAGTCCCCATTGTCTGTGTCCTGGGACCAGTGCCAAGGCCTGTGCCTCTTGGCTGAGGATGTAGAAAGGCCCTGTTCAATCCCATCTGTTAAGAGGTGGAGAGAAAAGTCAGATGTTCTCCTCCTCCTCCCCTCTCCTGACAACCCCAAGTTCTGTGGATGAGTGGTTTTCCCCAGATGAAAAACGAGAGCCCTGTCAGGCAAGTCTTCTTGCTTGACAAAGACAGACTCTAAATATAGAAAGGTACAGCTCAACTCCACACAAGGCAAGCAACCCCAAGCAGTTCACAGCTTCTGGGGTTTCCTCCCCTTGTGGCACTGAGCCAGGACTTAGAACAGAGGTGGGGGAGGGATAAGCACCTCTCCTTACCATAAAAATATCAGTTGTGAAAATATGTCTTGAGTCTTAAGACCCACTGAGACATTTTTTTGATTTCTCACTTTTATCTCCAAATAGGTTTGATCTCTTTTATTGAGATGTTTCCAAAGGGAACCGCTTCCAAAGGACCATCCCTAAGATGGAGGTGAGGGTGTACACATGCATGTTGCTTTTCCTTGTAGCAAGCACTGAATATCCACTACTTTATTAAAACATAACCATATCAAGGGCATGGATCCAAGGTCACTTTGTTGGAAAACTGTTTATCTTGCTCCAGAAGTTCCTATGTAATGATGGACGGATTGTGCCACTAGATCCCTTTAGAAGATATGAAAAAGTCCAAGATGCTTCTTTTGTTCCATTAATTTATTTTTTTATTGTACTTTTAAAGACAAGGTCTCATGTAGCACAGGCTTGTCTCAAACTCCTAATCCTCCTGCCTCAGCCTCCTTGGTGTTGGGTTTATAGGTGTGTACCAACATACTTGAAACCTTTCATCACACTAAGAAGCTTAGGTGTTGGTTAGCTTTCTTATGTCTGTGACCAAACACCAGGCAAGAACAGCTTAAGGAGGAAGTATGTGTTTGGTTAATGGTTCAAGAGGATTCCATCCATCATGGCAGAGAGGGTGTAGAGGAGCAGAGCAGCTTCCATCGTTGGGCCAGAAAGCAGGAAAAAGGGGGTGCTTGCATTCTTCTGGCTTTCTTTTAGTTCGCTTTTATTCTGTCTGAGTCCTCATGTGATAGTGCTATCCACAGGGCATTTTTTTCCTTTAGTTAATCTCCTCTGGAAATACTCTCACAGACATGTATATCCAATGGTATGCCTCAGTCTCCCAGGTGATTCTAAAACTCAGTCAAGTTGCAATGAAGATTGACCACCACACATGGAGTCATATTTCTTGGAGCCACAGAAGAATTCCAAGGAAGCTACAAACCAAGTCTCCTATCCTCATGGAGATTATACAGCCCTCACATGGTTTATTAGTTTCCAGGACTACCACAAAACTTTAGCATATATTAGGTGGCTCAAAAATAAAAATATATTTTCTTTTCTCCATCTGAAGGCTGGAAATATGGACTAAAGTTGCTGGCAGGACTGGGTTCTCTCCTTGCACCTTCCTGCTTCTACCAGAACTCCTCACATTCCTGACCTTGTAGTTACAGCAATCCAATGCATACCTCTGCCTTCATAATGCTGTCTTCCATCTAGATGTTTCTGAGTTTACCTCTGTTTTCACTAATAACACATCAGTTATGAGATTTAGGAACTACCCTAATCCAATATGACTTCAGTTTATCTTTATTACATGTGCTAAAGCCTTATTGCCCAAAAGATCACTTGCTGAGGTTCTAGCTGACACTCTGACTGGAGATGCCTGAAGCTTTGAATAGTATATAATCCCATATATAGTTCATTATATATGTATATATTCAAATTAACATGTCAAGAACAATAATGATTAATAACAATAAGCAATAATAAATGTAACATGATTGGTGATAAAAATTTGTGTCTATGTGGTCTCACTCTAATTTTCTTATTATATTCTGTATTCATTCTTCTGGTTAGGATGTTACATGACACTGTGTTTTGATGAAGGAATGGAATGTCATTAACATTGTGACTGAGCATTAGGCTACTACCTAAGAGTTACTTTAACAACAGCACAGTGATACAGTCACATGTGACCTAATAAGATTTATAGTTACTAATGAATGTGTGAGTAGTGTATAAAGAATGGATACTATAGACAAATGAGAAACCATTTCAGACAGGGTAGAGAGGGGCAGTACCAGATTTTATCACAATGCTCAGAAGAGTACAAAATTAAAAACTCTCTGTGATGGTTAGTGTTGCAGTCAGGTTCACATTGCTGACAGAAATCACATGACCAAGAGCAGCTTTTGGGAAAAATGAGTTTATTTTGGTTTACAGACTAGAGGGGAAGCACCATGATGGCAGGGAAAACAATGACATTAGCAGAGGGTGGACATCATTTCCTGGCCAACATAAGATGGACAACAGGAACAGGAGAGTGTGCCAAACACTGGCAAGAGGAAGCTGGCTATAATATCCATAAGCCTGCCCCTAACAATTCACTGCCTCCAGGAGGCATTAATTCCCAAATCTCCATCAGCTGTGAACCTATCATTCAGAACACCTAAGTTTATGGAATACATCTGAAAATCACCACATTCCACCCCTGACCCCCATAAACTGATTACTATCTATGACATAAAATGTAACACATTCATCCAACTTTAAAAGTCCCCATCTGTTTATCAATCCTAATGATGTTCAAACATCCCCAGAATCCAAGGTCTTTTAACTGAGCCATAATACCAAACAATCCCCCCAAAACCCATAATGGCACAGAATAAACATTCACACTGCAAAAGATGGCATTGGGCAAAGCAAAGAAATATTCAGCAATACAAGATTTAAAACAACCAGGACAAACATCAAACTCTATAGCTTCAAGTCCAAATCTCCACCCAGTGACAAATCTCCAAGTCTGATAATTCAAACCAGCAACAAGTCTCTGGATTTCCAATTCCACCCCTCCAGCTAGGCTACTTACAGTCCTGGAAAACTTCATCCAGGCCATCAGCTGTCCTTAGCAGCCATCTCATGGTTCCAGCATCTCCACTGGGTCTCCACTGTAACACATGGTTTATTGGCTTCATCAGGTCTCCCCATGCAGGCATCCAGCAAACCTGCTTCACACTGCCCATGTTCATTTCCAACAAACCGTGTTGCAAATTTAATGATCCTCTCTTTCCTGCATTTTTCATATTTCACAATACCAGGTGGGGTGGAAATTTATTAATACAGGGGGGAATAAAGCATATTTTGAAGAACAGGACACTCCTTGAGCATTCAGGCCCCTTACAAAAGACTATATATTCTTCCTGTTGCCCCAGTGCAGGTCAGCTGGCCCAATCTCAAATGTGTACTTTTTTCATAAAATTGCAGCTGAACAGGCAGAAATTTTAGCCCAAAGATTTCATTTCTGTGCCATATCCCTCTGCTCACACCAGTACATTTCTATACAAAGCAACCCTGTACAAGTTCTCAGGACATGGCCATAACAGCAAGTGTCTCACACAAACTGCTTCTAGCCCAGTCCAGGAAAAGTTCTTTCTCACCATCATAAGCCAAACCTCTCAGTCCATAGTTCTTACTGCATTCAAGTCTTTCCGCTCTCTCCAGAACCATCCATCAAACTGTGCTTACAGCACTGCAAGGCATCTCTTAGTCCAAGGTGTCAAATCCTTTCACATTACTCTTGAAAATCAGCTCCAAAAGGCCAAAGCCACACAGCCAGGTGTCTGGCAGCAAATGACACCACTCTTCTGTACCAACTTTACTGTTGCAGTCAGGTTCACATTGCTGGCAGAAATCACCTGACCAAGAGCCGCTACTGGGGAAAAAAAAGGGGGGGGGGTATTTTGGTTTACAAACTCGAGGGGAAGCTCCATGATGGCAGGGGAAAACAATGACATGAGCAGAGGGTGGACATCAATCCCTGGCCAACATCAGGTGGACAAAAAAGAACAGAAGTGTGTACCAAACACCGGCAAGGGGAAACTGGCTATAACACCCAGAAGCCCACCCCCAACAATACACTGCCTGCAAGAGGCATTAATTCCTAAATGTCCATTGGCTGGGAATCCAGCAATCAGAACACATACGTTATGAGGAACACCTGAATCAAACCACCACAGTTAGTCTTCATTTCAAATTTGACTTAATTTAGAACACTATGGAAATGCACTTCTGGGTATGTCTGAAACCAAAAAGTTTTCGGTGATGAGGGAAGACTACCCCTGAATATGGATAGTACCATCCCATAGGCTGATGTAATAGACTGAGTAAAAGAAGAAAGTGAGCTGAGCACCAGAATTCATCTCTCTCTGCCTCCTGACTATAGATGCAATGTGACTAGCTGTCTCATACTCCTGCTCCTGAGACTTCCACATTATGATGGACTGTGTTCTTAAACAGTAAGCTGAAATAAACAATTACATATGTGGCTTTTGTCAATTATTTTGTCACAACTTTGAGAACAGTAACTAGTACATTTATGAACAGTTTATTTATGGAATGTTCCATTCAATATTTTTGAGCTACAGTTAAATATGGGTAACTGAAACAAATTGTGATAGTTCACATTGTTTGTCAACTTGACAGGACATAGAATCATCTGTGAAGGATTATCTAGATTAGGTGCCTTCAAGGGATTAATTAATTGAGATGGGACGAGCCACTCAACTGTGGCGTGGCACCATTTCATGGGCCAGGGTCCTGAACATCATAAAAAGGAGCGAGTTTGACAGTATACCAGCCTTTATTACTCTCTGTTTCCTTAATGCAATATAGATGTGACCAGCTGCCTCAAACTCTTAACACCATGCCCTCCCCTCCATGACAGACTGTGGACTGGAACTATAAGCTGAAATAAATCCTTCTTGCCTTAAACTGATTTTTGGCATTTTATCCCAGTGATAAGAAGGTAACTTTTAATACAGAGAGGGGAATAAAACTGTAGGTAAAAGGGGCCACTGTACATAAATATGAGGGGACACTATTAGACTCAGATCAGATGTTATCATGGTACCAGGGAGGATAGCCTTTAATCCAGGCCCTGCTAGGAAATCACTGTGTGAACTAGAATATTTCTTAACATCTCTGAATCTCTATCTTCTCAGACTAACTTCCAAGTCTGGTTAGAAGAAATAACTAATCTAATCCACTCAGGAACCTCAGCCAAAGCCTGGCACCCAAGCATACAGACAAACTTCTTCCTAAATGCTGACAGTAAAGCCACAGGTTCCAAAACTGGCTGCTAGGGTGAAGCTGTGTCACCTCAAATCAGGGGAGGATGGGCAAATTGCCCTTAAAAGCTCTCATTTCTTTATCATAAAATGGAGGTAGGAATTGTTTCTACTTCTTGGGTGGTAGTGGTGGGCAGCACAGGATCAATGTAAGCAAAACAATGCATGTAGCATGTTCCTAGTACGTGGTATCTTGTTTATGAGTGCTCTTGTATAATACGATGCAGTTTTCCATGTGATAGGAACAGGACAGTGTCCTGGGGACAGAGCAAAGCTTAGTGAGCATTATGAAACTGGCTTTTTTCCAAGAAGAGAGAGAACTCTCAAGTCAGAGATTCTGGATCCAGGCTTGACTGTGCTTGGTTATGATTCAAGAGGCTACAGGTCCCCCCTTGGTAGTTACCTCAAACCAGTGAATTTACAGGGACACACACACACACACACACACACACACACACAAACACACACGCCTCAGCTGCCAGATAAAGGTGACCGAGGAGATCAGGGTGGAAGATGGCTGGGAGCTGGGGGCGGAGAAGCTGCCTGGAGCTCGTTAGTAACTGACTGCTCTGGTGGAACAGACCTCTCCAGGGGGCTATAACTTCTGTCTCTGGAAGAAAGAATGATGAGTGGGAGGTGGCAGAGGCTCCTGCAGCCTACAGCTAGGAGGGCAAGGAGAGCAAAGCTGGGTCTCTGACTTCCTATATCCCCTGCAGATCTGTGGAAAGAGAAAAGCTATGTCATGCAGAAGAAAGGTGGGGCATGTTGGAAGCAAGCTGGAACTTGGACACAGAGCTCTCTTTAAGAAGGTATCCATCCTGACGTGGTGCATAGCTTAAATACTCAAAGATACTATTACAGTCTTGAAGAGGCAGCCTGGTACAGAAGGAGGTTATGATTATCAGAGGCTAGGTTCTGCAGGTCTTATTGGGTCCTAATAAATCAGCATTTTCTTGCATAACTCAGTGTCTTTGTGCCTCAGGGTCTATATTTGTAAAGTGGAAATACTTTAGAATCATTTTGACTTGTCATAACAATGAAATGAACTGACGATTCACAACTTCATTCCTATTGGCCCATCAAACTCACTTCAGCCATACCCTTTCCCGGGACACCTTCCCTGATGTGGTGGGATTGGATGTCCCTGATCAATGTCCTGGCAAGCATTTCTAGCCTTCTTCCTAGACATTAATACTTTGCCACCATGTAATAATTAAATGTTTGCCTGTCTGTCTCCTGTTCCGGGTTGTGTACTCCCAAGGGACAAAGAACGTCTTATTCCAGTGACAATCCTGTTGTCCAATGTAAGTCTGGGTACAAACTAAGTGCATAAATGAATGAACTAATCTGCTTGGGCAAAAATAAGTCTACTTACAAAGATCTTTAGGCAGCAATTATAAACAGCAGTCTGAAGGTACAATGGAGGAATAGACTAATAAACACTCTTCTCTTTTCTCAGGTAACTTTAATATAGACATCATTAGAAAAGGGTGTGTTTAGAAAAAGTCCTAACAAATGGTTGACACTACTGTCCCAATTTAAATTAATTATTCAATCGTTCCCAACCCTATGCCACTACTCTTATTTTACGTAAGAGAAACTGAAGCTCAGAATGATGAATTAGCTTGCCCAGGATCACAAAGCCAGTAAAGGACAGAGCCTTTGATATGAGCCCTCATATACCTGACCACAGAATCTATCCTTCTCATCAGGCCTCTTCAGATGAATAAGTGAGGATACCTAAACACAAATTGCCACACATAAAGAGAAAACTGAGGGAATTGGGCTGGCCTGAGTACCTTACCCCACATAAGACTTTGTCTGTACCTTCTTATCCATGTATTGACTAAAGAAAGGTGAGGTAAAATATTTTGGACATCAGGTATCCAGGGAGGTAGGATGAATTAAGCCCCTTTTTGTCAATGGCAGATAGTTCTTGTTCTAATGCATGTGGTCATAGGTGCCTTGAGATTTTGAGAATGCTCACAGGACAAAGAGAAAAGCAAGTTTTTTGCTTTACACAGAAGGAAAACATTGTCAAAATTCAGGGGTGAAAGGCCTTGCTGTTGGGCACAGCAAAAATCTAATGCCACTCAAGTGAAGGTTATCCAATGTGTTTTGAGCCTTTGTTTGATGCCAGTTTTGCCCATTTTCTCAGTTCTTACAATACTCTGCTCATTTTATAGAAGTACTCAAGGAGAAATGGCACTGAGAGCCATGTTTCTTTTTATTTAATTTATTTGAGAGAGAGAGAGGTTGAGAGAGAGAGAGAGAGACTGAGAAAGGGCACACCAGGGCCTCCAGCCACTGCAAATGAAGTCCAGACTCATGCACCACCTTGTACATCTGGTTTACATGGGTACTGGGCAATTGAACCTGGGTCCCAATGCTTCGCAGACAAGCAGCTTAATTGCTAAGCCATGCATCTTCTGTGTAACATAACTGAGATTAACAAGCATCCTTAACTAGCTACCAAAACTACCATTTTAGCTAGATATACCCATGTGGATGCAAGGCACTGTAGTATAATTCCAGCTAGTGGAATAGCAAGTCTAGACACAAAATAAGACTCAGTGTAACATAAAGACAAGATTTGTTTTAATGAATCACCCAAACAACTATTAATTCTGAACTTCCTTCTCTCCACCTATACCTCTTAAACTTCCTCTGTCCTCAGCACACCACTGGATTTAAGTCCATAAAAAACACAATTATGTGATGCCAGTTGGCCCCTAAATGATGCATGGTAACATACCACTCTAAGGGCACTATTTAAAAATGGGTAAAGATTTAACTATAAGGCTTAACTATATTTTTTTTCTAAAATAAGTAAATAAAAGGGAGCTTCCAAAAATACCCACCAGTAGAGAATGGAAACAATAAAGTATGGCACAGGTGTTATAACTGGGGTTCAATAAAGTGCTGAAAAATTATTTGTGGAATAATATTTAGAGATACAGCATAATCACATATTTCAAATATATGTGTGCATTTTCAAAATCAGGTAATAGATAAAACCACATGACCAGATGTAATACAGGTGATAGATAAAACTACATGACCAGATGTAATACAGGTGACTTTTATTCTGTATTTTTGATAATTAACATTTTTCAATGTTCTATAATGAATTTATCTGTAGGCTTTAAAAAGTGGAAAATAATTAACATCTATTTATTTATTTTTAAATATTTTATTTTTATTCATTTATTTGAGAGAGAGAGAAAGAAAGAAAGATACACAGAGAGAGAGACAGAATGGGCATTCCAAGGCCTCTAGCCATTGCAAACAAACTCCAGATGCATGCGCCACCTTGTGCATCTGGCTTATGTGGGCCCTGGGGAATTGAACTGAGGTCCTTTGGCTTTGCAGGCAAACGCCGTAACCACAAAGCCATCTCTCCAGCCCAATTAACATTTATTTATAAAATACACAATAAACATTCAAATCACAAATCTCCTTTGGTTGTCTTAATAAAAAAGACCTGTTTACATGCACATAAAAGGTACAAAGGAAGCACTAAGTCTACAGAGAAATCTAACTCAATAATTGGCATCTGTTAGGGAATGGCAAGCATCTGCTTAGTGTCTCCCCAAGAATGAATGTGTTTGAATGACAGTAGGATGGATTTGTGTTGAATACAAGGACGGGTGTTGTGGATGCAATAGTTATCCCAGCTCAACACAGATGCCTTTTTTGTGGACACCAAAGACCAGCAAAGACAGCAGAAGAGAGGCTTGAGTCTTAATGACCGTGGCCATGCTAGCTACAGAAAGCAACTTTATGCAGCATTCCTTCTACACCCCAATTGTCACCATTCCATGAGACACATGTGACATATGAGATAAAAAGATGAATTAGGTGCTTATCAGCATATTTCCAGAAAAGAATAGAGTTGTTCATGAAGCTCAGGCCTATTTATTTCCACACACAGTATCTACACCTAAGGCAGATTCTCTTAGGTTTCCTGCCTGACAATATTCTTCTCACTAAACTTGCTGTAGTGGCAATTATTTTAAAAACTTTTAAAGTACACTGAGATCTACAGAAAAATTGTGACAATAGTGCACAGTTCCCATATGATCTACTGTGATGATGGTTTATACTGATTGTCAATCTGACAGCTCCTAGATCACCTGTGAGGAATTACCTAGGTTAGGTTAGCTCTGGGCATAGCTTTGAGCAACTGTGTTGATTAGGATAACTGAGGTGGGAAGACCCTTCTTACTATGGGTAGCTCTGTAGCATGGGTCAGGGTCCTGGACTGTATAAAAAGGTAATAGATGACTGAGTGCCAGCATTCATCACTCTCTGCTTCTTAGTGTGAATTGAATGTGAACAGTTGCCTCAAACTTCTGCTGCCATGCCTTCCCTGCCATTATGGACTTTAACCTAGAACTGTAAGCCCAAATCAACCCTTCCTACCTTAAGCTTATGTGGATCAGGTATGTAGTCACAGCAAGCAGAAAAGTAATTAATATACTCACACTCATGGTTGCTCTATTGTCTACGCCTTATACTGGCATGTCATAATTAATGAACTCATGTTAACTTAAATTATGAATTAGTGTCTATGTTATATTTAGATTTCACTAATCTTTGCCTACATTCTTTTCTTTCTTTCTTTCTTTCTTTCTTTCTTTCTTTCTTTCTTTCTTTCTTTCTTTTTTTCTTTCTTTCTTCAGTGGCCTGCATTACATCTATTTATCAGGTCTCCTTAATTTCCTCCTTACTGAGACATTTTCTCAGACTCTCTTTGTTTTTTATTATCTTGCCAGTTTGAGGAGGTCTAGTCATGTATTGAGGGGTAAAATGCCCCTTGATTGGGATTTGTATGATATATTTTGCTGTACCAGACTGGGCTCATGGGTTTTGGGGAGGAAGGTCACAGAAGTACGTTGCCATTCTCATCACCTTTATCAATGATAGATGCTATTAATGTGACATCACTGAAATCATTCAGCGACATCACATGCCGTGGGAGAGTTTTTCAACTTTCTCTACTGTAACTCATCTTTTCTTCCCTTTCATACTAACAAACTTAGTATGCACACCAAACATTTTAGAAATGAGGAAGGTTAGTCTCTGCCTTCTTGAGAATGGAGAGTGTATAAAAATATTTAGAATTCTATATGGCATGTATGTCTATATTCCTTCATTTACTTATTTATTTATTTATTTATTTATTTATTTATTATTGTTGAATGTCTCATTGATGTAAGTCTATGTAGATTCTTGGGTATTTATTTTATATAAGTCTTCTTGTTTTTCTGAAATTGTTCCAGCATTAGCCATTAGGAGCTCTTGAAACTACCACCAGTGTCTCTTTAACATGTCCCCTAACTATGTATGTCATTGTTTAAGAATACTGTCCTACTTTCTGGTATAATTAGGTGCTCTGGGTTTGCCTTGTGTATTTCCTTTTCCAGAGTTAAAATCAGACATTTCTCCAAACAGCTTTTGTTTCTCTTATTAGAATGGTATTAGAAACCAAGATATTGGTTTAGGTTACTTGTGGCTACTTGGGTGTCATTGACAGACTAAGAAACTATATGTGTCTATCTTAATCCTTATCCAATTAACACCTATAAGCAGTTTTATGTTTAGCAGTCTGTGTCTATTTTCATAAGGCATGAGTTCATACTAACATCTCAAACTGTAATCCATCACCACATGGATTCATTCCATCCTCTTCTCCAAGGGACTTGGTTCTCACCACTTGTATCTTTTACTTAATTATTCACCTTTTCCTTAATTGTTACTTGATTGCTTATCAGATAGATTGATGATAGCTAGATTAATACATAATGTCTTCATGAATGTTAGCCTTCATCTCCTTGAGAAACAGCAATTTCAGCTAGCATACACTGCTTATACCCAGTTCTTTTATCTTTAGTCTCAGGGACACCAATAATTTCCAAAATTACTTAGGTTGTCACCTTTTCTCCCCATGCTTTTCAAGTATCATTTCATGTATTCATAATGCAGTTGGATTCTTTTGTCACTTAATGTATTCCATCCTGAGATTCTCTGAACCTCTAAATTATTATTTTTAATTTGCATACATCAAGGTTCAATCTTTGTGCTGTAAAATTCTCACTAACTCTATACTTTAATAAGGCTATATCTTAGTGCTGTAACTTTCACAGGTTTCTTCCTAGTTCTATAACTTTAAAAAAACTATATTTAATTGACACATAATATTGAGTATATTTGCAGGGTATGGTGTGGTATTTCCACTTATTCCCTACTCTCTTGCCAGAATAAAGTATTTCCAATCAATTTCCTTAAATCTCAGACCCCACAATTAAACATATACCCAATCCCTGCTTACCTGAGATAGGAATACTAGGAAATCAAAGGCGTGAGAATTTCCTTAATCCAGCTGGGTAAAGATCAGGCAAGCTTAGCTAAATATAGCATAAGCCTTTTCTATGGATGTGGGGTGGCTCTGAGAAGACTTTATAACAGTGGCTGTTCTCTTTCACCCACCTCCCTGACACACAAGGCTTACTAGTGGGATTCTTAGATACAAAGCCAACAAAAATATAGAGACTCAATTAAAATTGAGGTCCCCAGATACTCCACCCTCATGGTAGTCCATTCTAAACCACTTGGAATTCTTCAAAATTACCATTTATCACTTCAGTGTTCCTACTGAAAGAATAGCACTATAAGACTTTGCTCTAAGTGAGCAGGTCTAGCTCTAGCCATATGTCTGGATGAGCCTGTTTCTGCAGTGTGCAGGTGGTGATATGCCTTGTAGTCTTCAGTACTCAATGGGTCTAATAAAATTCACTAATTATTTCAGTTGTTCAATTTTAATCTTCTTGTTAAAATTGAAGTGATTAGTTCCAAGAGTTTTCTATATCAGAGATGAAATCCAGCATATAACTTTTCATCCATAGGATTCCAGTGCTTTGAGTAAAATTATTAGGGATCCCTTATCAGTTTAGTCCTATCTCAGGGAGAAAAATGAGGAAAATCTGCTGGTGTCAGTATAAGGCTGTGCAAGACTTTAGCCCCAATCTTTTGCTTTCAGATGAGTGAAAAGATAATTAGTGAGGGAAAGACATTTGGGTGAAAATAGACAAGGAATTCCATTTGTATTAGTCACTGAGACCTGCCTAAAATGGTTTAAATTTTGGAGAAATTTGGAAACAGACTTGAAGTTAATAATTTAGTAAAGATGAAACATTTAAAAAGTATTGAATGACTTTCTGTTCTAGCACCTAGCAACACATGACTAGAGCAGAAACTCAAGAAAATGTGTTTTGTTTTTGTTTTTAATAAATTGAAGAGGTGAACAATTAGGCCACCTCATAGTCTTCGACAGACATTCAACTTTTCGGAAGGTCAAGTTTTTATTTCTTTTTATTCTGCTATGAACAACAAAACTACAATTAGACATTTGTTATAATTTGGATCTTCAATATCTTCCAAAAGCCCATGTGTTTAAGGATTGGTCCCAGATGGGTGCTATTGGGAAGTGATGGACTCTTTAGGAGGTTAGAAAGGATCCTTAGATCCTTAGGACCATTGCATCAAGGAGAACTGTAAGAACCCAATCTCCTTCCCTTTCATCCTTAGCTCATAATATGAGCAGTTTCGTTTGCCACACACTTCTGCCATGATGTGCAACTTCAGCACAGGATCTAAGTGATGGGAGTGATTAATAATGGACCCAAACTTCCAAAACTGTTACATAAACTTTCTCCTTTGTAACCTGATTATCTCAGGTATTTTGTTAGACTGATAGGAAGTTAACATAATTATACCACAATTAAGTAAAACACCATAAAGATTAAACAAACTGATATTTTATATACTTTCCCATAGCTTGAGTTGTGCTTTCCTATATAAAGTACCAGATTCTAAAGGAGGGCAGACAGAACTTTAGACAGAGCAATGGCTGGATTCCCAAAGACATTGAGAGGAAGTATCCTGTAAGGTCTAGACTCAGAATGAGTGAATTGTCACTCTCAACATAGTCTCTTAGCCAATGTAAGTACAAGACCTCATTTAAGGTACAGTAAGTGACTCTGTCACTTCATAAAAGGGACGATCAAAGCCAGGCATGGTGGCACACACCTTTAATCCCAGCACTCAGGAGGCAGAGGTAGGAGGATTGCCAAGAGTTCCGGGCCACCCTGAGACTACATAGTGAATTCCAGGTTAGCCTGAGCTACAGCGAGACCCTACCTCAAAAAAAAAAAAAAATTAAAAAGGGACAATCAAGTTGCTTTGCAAAGGTTATGGATCCAGGTTAAAATTAAATGTTGTGGCTATTTTTGTGTTTGCTCCATAAGTTTCTAATATTGGAGTTTATTTTAAGTCTTCAAAATGCTGTGTGGTGTTATGTTATAGGTATGATTATTATAGTGTTGATTAATGGGTAAAACTAGAATCACTTTTGTGTTCAATGTTTATTCAAGAGATGTACTCAATAATAAACTTCAGTAAGATAGTTTCCAAGGTACCCACACCTACCTACGGTGCACCAAGGCAAGGGTGTGGGACGATCTTTGTTGAATTATACAGTCTACAACAGATGGATGGCACAAGCCCTGAGTGAGGCTTAGTGATCTGACTTTGCCAGCTAGAAGGACATCATCCTGGAACAGCATGTTTCCAAGTGTCAGAGCCAGATTATTTCTCTGATTTTACAAATGAATTATGAGTCTTCTGATGAAGCATGCAATGTATACCAAGTCTAGCACTTCAAATCTGTGACTTATTTTTCTGACCACCTTGGAAATTTGAGCCAATGATCACTAAAACATTCATGAAATCATGCCACTTGGTTTTGAAATCACCTCTGAACGCTGCACAAAGGTTTTCATCATGATCATGCACATGGGATCATGGAAGTGCTGTGACTCACAGACTGGTTACACATGGAACTATAGCTCTCTGTGAGGATACTTAACTGTTGGACTTGCAGTTTCAGAGGTTTGCTTCCTCAAAAGCAAGTCCATTCCTCTCAATTTCAGAAAACAGCTCACATTTCCCAGTTGAGCCACTGTCTCAGCGGCCATGTGTTACAGCAGTCACCACTGTAGGCTTTGAAATGCATTTTTACAGGCTGACTCATTTACTCCATCATCCCAAGTGGGCCTTGGGGAATTTTAAGGGAAAGATAAAGAAACACAAAAATAGACAAGTCCAAATCTGGCTCCATTTTGTATAAAGAGAAGATGTAATTTTCCCTTCCTATTCCCCAATAAGGATCTGAAGCTACTAAGAACCCTCATTAACCTCATGTCTTATTCATATTAATTATCAATAAAAATAATCAGAGCTGGGGGGCTCAATGCTACATGGATTAAGTTATAACTTCAATGTTGATGATGTTATTATTATTCATAATAATGAGGACATGATTAGTTGATACTTTTACATCTTCACCTCCCATTCAAAAACTCCACTAATTAATTCTCACAACACACCCCATTTAATTATCTTTCTCTGATTTTACAGATGGTAAATTAAGACACACAGAGGTTAAATGCCTTTTGAGTAACACTGAAGAGGTTTATTCTGGATGCTGGTGTCTGAGTTCTGCACTCTAGGGCAACGTGGAGGAATGAGAAGAAGACAGATTTCACAATCAGAAGAGAGGGGATGTGCAGTTCAACTCTGCTCTGTAACGCTGAGCAAGAAATGGAAGCTGTGAGGCTCACTTTCCTCTTGTATGGCCTCAGATGACAAGTCTGGATTACCACAAAGAACATTCTAGAATATAGGAGGAGATCATCAATAAGGTTCTATTTCCCATTCACCTTATTTCTAATAGTTTCTGGAGATAAAAATAAAAATCTCCATAGACCTCTTCAAGGGGGCATATCCCTGGAAGTTGCAAATCTCCTATTTTGCTTTTACATTAAATCATTGTTCATTTCTTACATTCATTTTGTGTACAAGACACATTTTTAATGGAATACAAGTATTTGTGTTTGATTTTAGAAGCAGGATCTCTTTTAGTCTGAGGCCTCAAACTCATTATTGTACTTCAGGCTTGCCCTCAACTCCTGATCCTCCAACCTTGATGTCTTGATTGTTTGGTTCAGGTTGTTAAAATGTTTTAGAAACAGATAATGATTACAGTTGGCAATATGGAGAGCATACTTAATTCCTATTAATTCCAATAGATTTTATACTTAAAATGGCTAGAATATCAAATTTTACATAGTATATATGCACTGCAATAAAAAGAGGTTGAGCTACTTTTCTAAGGTGCACAATAAATGTGTAACAGAAATGAGAGGCAATGACACACATGTCTAAACCAGCCCCCTTTGGTGCTAGATCTATCTTTCTTCCATACTCCAAAAGATAGAGAAATCAGAGTCTGCAAGGGAAACACACACACTTTAGTTCCTCTATTTCATGTAGAAATTGCCCATCTGCTTTCATGTCTTCAGAATGTAGCAGTTTGTAACAAATGATCATTTTCTGTGACCCTATATCCAGCAGTCCAAGAACTGCAACCTCACCCCTCTCCATCATCATTGTCTGAAAACACCAAAGTTTGGAGAATTTTAATTTATGTCATAACTTTGCCTGAACAAAGGTATTGTACCGTGTTATGAACTTTCTTTTTCCAACACTTTGTCCTTTAGTAAAGAATATATTAGTATGGATTCTAGGGGAGGAGATCTCTGGCTACAGCCTGTGACAGGTTTAGGCTCTATTGTCTGAGCCAGTTTTACAGATAACACCATTTGAACTTTGTACTTCTTTGACCTGCAGGTGGATAAAGTACAAAATTAAAAGGCTTTTCTATATGGTTCCCATTTAATAGAGAATTTAGTCTAGTAATAATAGCAGTTGGAAAAGCCAGTTTCTGGCCTCTTCTCCCACTGACTGGGATGAAATTATGACTGACACATAATCGATGCTGAATAAATAATGGTTATTATGATGATTTTTAAACCCTCAGAAACACCTAGTCAGTGTATCAATAAGTTAACACAATGTGATATGATAAGCCCTAAGGTCCCTTTCTACACATATTTTCTAGAACTCTAATATTTTTATGAGAAAAATTAGGAGAAAATCAATACCCAGATCTATATTTTTCAATCCCTCTCTGTTCTCTTGTTGGGGAAACTTTCTTCCTTAACTTCTAAAGGTTGTTCTTGTTGTTAACCACAACTTATTGTTTTCCTCACTTGGACCCGTTTTTCTTCCTCGTTCCCATTATCCCTCAGGTGAAATTGACACTTTCATGGCCTGGTGAGTGGAGTGTGAAATAATTAAATGTGACAAGCCTATTGCCTTCAAATTGAGTCCAACTCCCAAATAGTAGGATTGATTTTCCTCCAACTATGACAAGACATGGGTCTGACAAGTTACCACCCAAAAGGAGGCTTTACAGAGAATTTCAAGCAGACCAAAGTTAGGTATATACTGAAAACTGTCCTTCATGTGTGGATGCAGCTCCTGTAAGTCAACTCCATGACTCATCTACATTGAAGCCAACCCGTCATCTGTACTAATTAAGAGAAGGTGAGAACACATATTAGTAGTCCATGTTTTGGAATTCAATTAAAGTCCCAATGGAGACATGCTGATGAAATAGAAAAAAAAATCAGGGATAACTAGAATATTGCTTGCATGTTATAATACAGCTCATGAACATTCTCTTTAAAAGTCTAATTGTCCTGCACGCTCTCAATTACAGCTTTGTAGACGTTGAAAAGAGGAACTTTACATACTATGACTCGGTGGACCCCCAAGTAAGGATAATAATTGGAATCACCTTTAACCAGTTTCTAGCTGGAGAAAATTCCTCATTATTATAAAACTCCTACTTTTCTATGTCCCAGCCCAGAAGTATCTTCCTTCATTGGTGAGTTTGCCCAATTAATGGGCATGCAAAAATTCATGTGGTACCTTGGCTGGTTGGTTGGTGATTTGTTTCAGCCATGCCTGCCTATAGGGACTGTCACTTCTCAGCTTTTTTTCATGTGCTCATGTTTGTGTATGATGTGGGAGTGTAACACATGCTTGCAATAATATGTGTGTGGAGGTCAGAAGACTACTTAAGGGATTGGCACTCGTTTCCTGCCTTGTCCCAGGTAATACATTCTTGTTGTTTGCTGCTGTTTGTACCAAACTGGCTGGCCTGCGTGCTTCTGAGGATTCTCCAGCCTCTGTCTCCCATCTCTCTGTAGGGTGCCTGGAGTTATATAGATGCTGTATTACTGCATCTGGCTTCACATGGGCTTGGGGGGATCTGAACTCAGGCAATCACACTTGCACTGCAAATGCTTTTACCAATCTTTCTCCCCAGTCCATGTCCTAAGCTGAATTGGACAGATTTTCTCTCTCTATGTAAAGTCCTGTGATTGTTCATTGTCCTAGCAACAAGCCAGGTGAATTTAATATACACAGAGATAAATTGTCAGCAGTTTTACCTGGGCAGCAGACCCAAGACTTTGTCATCTGAGAGCTCCCACAGAAACAGAAGAAATAGCCTGATTTTCTCTTTTATGCCTGGTTTTAAACACAGGTAGGGCGATGAAAAGGATGTCATTTACTGGAACAAACAGTATGTTCCACATTGGCATTTACCCATTATTTATCAAGTATGTATTAGCAGTGTGAAGGTCATGTGATTAAAGGTTGGACTAGCCAGGTTCAAGTTGAAACTGTATCTCTATGTTGAGAGTTACCATGAATTCTAGACTTGAACTCACATGGGTCAGCATTATAGTCCTGCTAAGGAGTAGCTTTAATACCTTTGGGTCCCTTATGTAATTTCCCTTCACCTCTCTTTCCTTATCTATAATGTGAGACGGTAATGCCTACTGAGAGGCTGCAGTGAGGATTAGATGCAATGGTGTGTGAAGGAACTTGGCTCATTGCTGGCATATGTGTTTCATGGGCTGTCTCAATAGAATGGCTACTACTTTTTGCCTTGGGAAAACTGCTTTCCTTCTGACAGTCTCTACTTCTTTCTGTGTGGAGAAAAAGTGGAAGGTGATTCGGATGTTTTTAACATTCCTCTGAGGCTTACTATCTATGATTCTATTTTGCAGGCTCAGGAAAAAAATGAACATGTGAATTTGTGTTTTTATGTAATTATGGGCTTTACTGGGTGCTTATGGAGTCTATGTCTGTCTCTCACAAATTGTCTTCTTTTTAAATCTCCAAAAGTTTTATCATTACTGGAAAACACCAACAGAGGGCATCAGGATTTAATTCTGGATGAGTTGCTCCTGGAGGGGAAAGTTCTGGTTATCTGACAGGTCTCCAAGCAAAGCTATTTCCCAACAGCAGCACTAAAGATTTTACCCTCCTAGCACTGCAGTAAAATTGGTTCCTTCCTTTTCATCTGATGCTACATGCATGGGCTTCTGTTTCCAGAGTTGCTGCCCCAGGCCTGTCTGTCTTTGCCTGGGACACAGGATGATGGCACATTATGGAAACAGAGCCGTGATTAATGACATCTGAGCCTCTGCTGAGTGCTGAAGGGAGGCATGTTGCTTACAGAGCTGATATAATGACAGGCTGCTCTCTGGTCTTATGCCAGGGGATCTTCCAGCAAGCTTACAGAATGGGACAGCTGGGGCAAGAAGGGACAATAAACAGGAAGACGACAATGTCCTCACTTTGTACATTCTCAGCTCCTTGTGAGAAATGTGGCAAGTGGCTGGTCTCCTCCATGCCTATTTACTCTCTTGCTAGAGATACAATTACACTTTGAAAACACTTCAAC
Organism: Orientallactaga sibirica; assembly: GCA_036365145.1. NCBI lineage: Eukaryota > Metazoa > Chordata > Mammalia > Rodentia > Dipodidae > Orientallactaga > Orientallactaga sibirica. The sequence continues at coordinate 18,308,809 of JAEOAD010000034.1, forward strand.
ACTGCATGAATATAAACACCTGAATTTATAATTATAGATACTGTTTTCTTACATAATAAATTCCCAGATCCTCATTTTCTGTTTTTCTTTTCCCCATTCTTTTGGTTTTTGTATATATTTGCATGCACATACACATGTGTGCATGCCTGTATGTGCAGGCCAGGGGAAACTTTGGTTTCATTCCTTAGAATACTATCCACCCTTCTTCAGACAGTCTCATTGGCCTGTCATTGGAGCTTGCTAAGTAGGCTAGGCTGGCTAGCCAGTAGCCTCAGAGTTCCTCCTGTTTCCACTTCCCTAGAACGGAGATTATGAGCAACTGTTACCATACCTTGCATTTCATATATATATATTGTTTCTGGAGATGGAGCTCAGAACCTCATGCTTACATGCAAAAACTTTAAGCTATGTCCCAAGACCTCCAAAAGCCTTATTTTCTTAATCCAGTCATGACCTCCTGGGGATGGTGTTGAGAGGAATTGGGGAATTTATGACAAAAGGAAATCACAAAATCCCCACCCTCAGTCTTTACAGTAGTAGTCCGTATGGTGGCAGCACTGTAAGTAGTGGTTGTTGAGCTTTAACTGGACGTGGAGAGGTAAACTCTGGGAACTGTTATGGATGGGTACTAGCAGTGGAGTTGGTGGTTCTCAACCAGGCTTGCAAAAGACCTTACAAGTCATTTATAATCTGCAAAATGGAAGTAACAGCAAAAGTATCAACACCACATTTGGCAAAAAAAATCCCATAATATACACCATGTACTTACTGTAAGTTCTGTAATATAGCAGTGATTTATCAGTAATTGTTATTATTATTATCATAAGTATCATTTCTTTCCAAGAGGAAGGGGCATTCTTGAAGAATGACCTGATACTCATATCTGGAAACTGACTTTGACTGATAAAGGACTCTCTTCCTCCTTCACTTCACCCTTTCAGCATGCAAAACCCTTATCTAGCACTGCAGTATAGGGTGAGAAAGGTCTTCATCTAGGTCTTTAATGAAACCAATCTTTCCATCAAACAGATAGGAAAACCAAGAACCAGAAAGGGATCAATCCAAGGTCTTATCGACCATAAGATATGGCCTGGATAGAACACCAAGTCAGACTGTTTTGCTTATCTTTTCTTTACACTACTCTGACCCACAGAAGGAATTAAATTGCATTAGTAAACCCTGAACACCTAGAACCATTTAGAACATTTTCCTTTCTGACTATTCCAGGCACCAACACAGCCCCAGGCTTTTAATGTGTCTAATAAGTGTTCTGAAGGGACATATGCCACCATATTCTTGAAGGAGCAAATATGGAAGGAAGGCTGGAATAGAAGGAAAGGATGAATGAGAGAAGGAAAACAAGGACAGAGGAAGGGATGCAAGGTAGGAAGTAAGTGATGAAGGGAGGGAGGAGGGGAGAAAGTAGGGAGGGAATCATGTTTCCTTGTGGTGGGAAGTATACTTGGCACATAACATACATGTTATTTATTTACTGTATCACAGTCTTAAGAACTGACACCTCTGACTTATTAACAAACACTGCTGCTTAGAAAGACAAATAAGTTTGTCCTGAGATTCTCAAGCAATCCGGTCTAACTGCAAAATCTGTAGAGCTTTCAGCATGATGCCATCTTGCATGGAGGAACAAAGTCTTTTCAGCGACATGGATTTGTCAGCCCTTGACTTTGGACTTAGAGATATTTCCCTCGTTTTCCACTTTATACTTTCTTGTGTATTCATTTTTCACACATTCACCCATGCTATCATCTATTTCTTCATCCATTTAACAGACACATGCTGCATATTTATCACTATAGAAGATGTGTAAGAAGACTTAAGGCCTTTTGCCCACCCAGCCTCATCATGTGGCTTTCTCAATCTCTGCCTACCGATACGTGATCACACATGCTCTCATCTAAAAGCACAAAGCACCTGCATTCTCATAGATATGCAAATGAGTTCATAACCATACATTCATAGTGGGCAATGGTCTGCATTTAGTCTCTTCACAGAGAGGGGCCTAGGGAATGTGAGCTAGAGATGCAACCAGGCCTTGGAATGTCTGTGCAAATCACCCATGTACTTGCCTGTGAGGCCCTGTGCTGTGGAATAGCGAATTTTCTCAAATGTGTCACTCCAAAGAGACTTTAATAGCAGGTCAGGCATGGGGTCTATTTAGGTCCTCGTAGGCTGACCTGATGGAAGAGCACAACCTAAAGAAACTCAGTATCATAGCCAGGAAGTTCATCTGTATCAATGAATAGATACTTCTCTAGGAAACAGTTCCTCTAGAAGGCTTAGAGGAGATATGCTCAAAATCAGTTAGTCTATTGGATTACAATTTTTTCAATATTTTTTGTCTGCCTCTTTAGTACTATTTAACACGGACAGACATCTCCTTTATCAGGAACTATGAAACTTTATATTTTCATTTCATAATACTATTTTGGGCTGGGCATGATGATATATTTCTTTAATCTCAGTACTTGAGAGGCAGAGGAAGGAGGATCACACTGTGAGTTCAAGGGCAGCCTGGGTGATAGAGTAAGTTTCGAATGAGTCTGAACTAGAGTGAAATTCTGCCTCAAAAGCAAAAAAAAAAAAAAAAAAAGAAAAGAAAGAAAGAAAGAAAGAGCATATTTTGAAACAGCCTCAGCTAGTTTTGTCCATTTTTTAAATGTGAGAAAATTAGGGCTGCTTGTGAAGGCTCCATTACCTTCCTTCCCTGTGGCACAAATCAAGCATAGGGCAGATTATAGGGTTTTAGCCTTTTTATTGTTGATAGTTTCTTTTTTCAGACATGGTTCCATACAGCCCAGGCTATCCTCCACCTCACTATGTAGCCAAGGATAGTATTGGACTCCTGATCTTCCTGCCTCCCTCTCCAGAATGCCAGAATATAGGCACAACACCTTGCTATTCATCACTTTTTCATGCTGTTTCCTGTTCTTGTTTCTTATGCTTCCGTTTCAACATCTATAAATGTGACCATCATTCATTGCTTTCAGTCACAGATTTCTCCACCTAGCTGGTCATATTCTCCTTCCAGATGCTCTCAACATGGCTATTTCCAGGTTTCTGGGGTTGCCAGTGGAACTCACAGTGTATGCCTTCCATGATGCTCATTCATGATCATTTTGAGAAACAGTTGCATCTGGGAAACCCCCTGAAACTGTTCCAGAAGACACAACCAGCCTACAATGTCAGACTTCTAGTATCTTTTACCTGTCAGCTGAGATGTTAGAAACTGGGGGCTGGGCCCCACTGGAGCCATTGAAATTGAGCCTAAAGCCATTCCCTGCTCTCTTCCCATGGGCCTGCCCATAAATCTCAGCTTTTTGGGATCAGAGCCAATGTAGATCAGAGGCATTTTCCCCTTGAAGCATCGAATGCTTAGATATTTCAGGTAAGTGGAGCAGCAAGACTGCACAGGCTTTGCCGGCTTTGCATGGCAGGAGCTCGTCCAGACTCACAGGTCATTAATTAACAGCCTTGCAGACTCCATAGAGAAGGCATTTTCCCCGAGTACTGGTATTTGGCCCACAGCTGCCAGTGTCCCCTTCGTCCTCTCAATCCCACCTCTGTCTACCTGAGTCAGCCTTACCTCCTAGATTATTTTCTCCAATTTAAGATGGTCTCTCTGGGATAGGCCAAAGGAGCTGGTTTCTGTTTCCAGATCTGACAGTGTGTGTCATTCAGACAAGTCATTGTTCACCCTGAGTCTTAGATATTCACTTGGCTTCTTGAGTTTCATAGGGAAGAATAAAAGTAGAGTTGTTTTATTCATGTGGGATGTGAACTTAAGTTACTCTAACCCAAAATTTAAGTACGGAGGCACTTGGATCAGGCAAGCCTGAATTTCTCTCTCCTCTCTACCATTTTCCAACTGTGCAATCTTCAGCTACTCAGTTTACCTCTCTGTGCCTTACATGCATTATCTCTGAAGCAGTAATAGTGGTACTGATGTTATAGATGTGTTAGAAAAATTAATGTAATTGTATGCATGTATGTATGTGGGGCAGGTGGCAAATGGTAACTATTATGTTATTATTGGATAGTCATGTTATTAGGCAGGCATGTGAAGAAACTACACTCTAGTACCATAAGTGCTTAGACAGAGGCTCTGAGGTTCCTGTGCATAATCCCAGCTAAGACCTGTATCAGAAAAATGTCCTTTGGGTGAGGAGACCTTAGGTCCCAGTTACTATAAAGGATGAATCAGTGAATGGTAAAAGCCAAGGAAACTTTCTCATACATCATGGTTTTCCATGTCTGGGACTTTGGAAGCATCCTTACCCTTAGCCTCAATAGCTTTCTTGTCATTTCTGGTATGTGCTCACACATTTCACCTCAAGACCTTTGTACATCACCTGTCTTTCCACTTGTCCTCCATACATCATAAGGAAAGTGTTTATGCATTCCTCCTCCACCTGACATTGACCTATAGAGACCTGTTTCTATCCTCTGCACGTGCTCGAGGTATCCTAATTCTCTTTCCAAGGACACGATTCACCTTTTCTATTGAACAGAAAAGTTGCTGATGCCCAATTTTCCTTGAAAGGCGCTTGTGTCCCTTCTTCAGCTAGACACCTTTCTGCTTTACTTCTGGTTCTTCTGAGTGCTGGCTCCTATGTTCTGAGCTGCATAAGCTTTTCTAGGACACATGCTCTCAGGTTCACTCATTGAGTGAAGGGTTTTCCTGGGTCAGAAAAGAGTAAAAAGCACTTAAAATTCTTTATTGGTGTATTTATTTCATCAACAAATATCTATTGCCTGAGACATTGAAATAGATACTCATATGTAATTATGAAGAATGCACACTTGATCCCAGGCCTCAGGAAATTGATGCTACAAGTAGAAAGATGATCAGATAGAAGCAGTCACTATGTGTAAAGAGTGCAGTAGGCCTTCCAGAGGCTGCTGGGGCACAGAGGAAGGAGCACTGCATCAGCCAGTGTTCTTAGATAAAAACAATTCTTTCAGGTAATTTTAACAAAAAATGAACTTATGAAAGAAAATGTTAAATATGTTTCTCTCAAGAGAGCCAGTCTTGTACACCACGCAAAACCAAACTGACATGTGAAATTGTGTCAGAAGACCAATACTGCTACCCCCTAACCAAAGATAAGCCACTTATCCTAAATTGTAGAAGCCATAGTTTCTATCTCCTCTGATCTGAGTGCTAAATGCTTTTGTCACCAGGAAAGACATTTGTGTATTTCTAATTCCTCATGCCACTAATTGTGTCAATGATACCTTCTAACTCCATTAGTGCTCAGGTTGAGACTAAAGCTAATCCAATTAAAATATATACCTGGCCATTGTCCAGTGGGAGAGAGGGTAGGTATGTTCCAAAGCTACTGGGCATCAGAAAAGTATAATATGTATTCCTTGTGGGTACCCCTCCCCTGGAGAATTTGGAGCTGCCGAGAGTGGAAAGGAATATGAAAAGCTTCTGAAAGATTTTAGGATCTCAACAAGTCTGAATAAGAAAGAAAATAGCCAGGTCAAGACTAGCCTGGGAGAGTACACAGGGTAGATTGAACGGCAGGTACATGAACTTGTAGTTGGGAGTGAGTGTTGCATCTAGGAACAACAAATATTCAGTGTTGCTGGAACATAGATCTGTGAAGGGAATAATGAGGGTTGAGCCTAGCATGGTGGAATAGGACCATGGCTCTATAACCTACACTCCTCTGGGCTGAGAAGCAAGAATACAAAACAATGCAGCCAATTTTCTCCAGAGGCACCAAAGGAATAGAGTTATACATTCCAAGACAGTTTTTAAGTGTCTCTGATGTTTCATTTTTTCTTTTATTGAAGACGCATCATTGCAGCTCATTTAAAACCTCCCTGTAAGTAGAAATACCTTACCATTATGGGAAATTTCTCCCATAAAATCATACAGGCGTGGGCTGTTTATGGAAGCATGAAACTTTTCCTTGCAAAATGCATCATTTGGTATTCATGATAGACACATCTTAAGGATCCCTTGGAAATCAGCACAAGAGCTGTGTTTCTCTACCTCTCTTTTCAATGGGGCTGCCTTCTCTCCTGCCCTCTGCCCCTGAACAAAGAGCATCTCATATCCTACCACCTGCATACACACATCTGTAGTAGCAACCATCTTCACCCACCCTTACCTACTCTGACTTCCCTTGTCCTTTAGCACCTTACACATCTCATTCTCTCAAGTGCATATTAATAATCTGTTGTGGTGCCCTTTTGTAATGACAAGCAAAGAGGACTTTTCATGGGAAAATATTTCTTTTTGTAAGATGTCCCCAGGTCAGGAATCTTAAACTTACCATGTACTAATAGCAGTACCTTTTTTTGTAATTTTTCTTCTTCTTTTTTTTCTTTTTTATTTATTTGTTAGAGACGGACAGAGGGAGAGAAAGAGAATGGGTGCACCAGGGCTTCTAGCCACTGCAAACAAACTGTAGACACATGTGCCACCATGTGCATCTGGCTTTCATGGGGCCTGGAGAATTGAACCTGGGTTCTTAGGTTTCACAAGCAACTACCTGAACCACTAAGCCATCTCTCCAGCCCAGCAGTACTGTTTTGTGGGAGCTAACAGTTCAGAATCAGAGAACCCATGCTCTCACAGGGCTCATCCTCAATGCCAAACTATTATGAAAACAAATTCAAGACTCCTCACAGAATAATCCGTCCCTGACATAGAATTATATCAATAAACAACAAAGGGATGTGTCCACACTTGTAGAAATCTGGTGCTCCAGGCGTCTATCATGGAGATCAGAGGGGAGAATCACTGCCCAAATCCGTGGAAGCTCTTTAGTCCTTTAGCTTCTAGTAGAAAGGAATGAACATCTGTCTGGAGAAACCATAGTTTCCTTAGTTATGTTCCTATTTGGTGCTAGGGAAGAGAATTGCCTCATTAAATCACAGTGGGACCATGGGCAAGCCACTTCTCTGAGTCATTCTATACCATCAACAAGAAGAGCTGGCAAGGAAGGTATATTACTGCCACAATAAAATACCACCTCCTATAAATTAAGTTCAGAACCCTTCTTCTAGGTAAGTACCCAAACATCTGTAAGGTTATTTGAAGCTATTTTTGAAGGAAGGAACCTTTAGGACAACATGGATAGATTTAATCTAAAGGATCTGGAATTTCTTGGAGACCATGCACTAGGAGCTGGCATAAGATCCTAAGAGAAGATGTACTGTGGAGTCACTAGGATCCTAAACTACTTTCTCATCTTTTAACTTTTCCTCTTCTCTCTGCTTCCCTCTAGATCTACTATTTCTTTCTCAGTTCCAGTATCCACTCCTGCTTATCCTTGGGTCTCTGTGACTGACACAATCTCCAACTCTCCTTTACTCTTTCAGAAGTACCTACCAGAAGCTGTCATTCAGATACCAAAGCCCCAATCCTGTATGAGAAACTAGATGGGCCCAGACCATCCCTTCTGTACCCAGCTGCCCATTTCCATCTGCAAAAGTCAGGTTAAAGGACTTCTGGGCAGGTCCATCCATTAGGAGTCCTATTTACCGTCTCTGAGGAGGGGTGAGATAAAGCAAACATTAAGGCTGAATTAGCCACTTCTTGGTGAATATCAAATTGCCCAGACATACTAGATTGAAAAAGTAACCCAGGATCAGGATCAGGAATTTGGCAGTAGCTTAGATGAGTGATTATATCTCCAAATCTTCCATGTAGTTGTAAATAAGGCATTATCCACTTGAAAACTTGACTAGGGCCAGACGTGGTGGCACATGCCTTTAATCCCAGCACCTGGGACACTTGGGAGTGCAGGTGGAAGGATCATTGTGTGTCCGAGGCCAGTTTGAGATTACATAGTGAATTCTAGGTCACCCTGGTCTAGAGCAAGACCCTACCTTGAAAAGCAAAAAAAAAAAAAAAAAAAAAAAAAGACTTGCCTCGGGCTAGAGAACCCATATTCACAATAACTCCTCAGAATCCTACTTGATCATCTTTGGTGCCAGCAGCTTCTCATACTCTTAATAGCCAGAGTGACTGCCTTCATGCCACAGCTGCTGGCAAGCTACATGCAGTAAGTCTATAATAGAAGCCACGATATCATTTATGACTGAGCCACAGAAGTCACAAGCTGTCATGTCTGTACTATACTATTAATTTCACAGGTTGTTACTGTGCATCATAGCATGAGTACTTGGAGGTAAGAATGTATGAGGTAGGTCCACTGTGGAGGCTGGCTAACACAGTCCACTGTGCTGTATCAATAACACTGGTATAGGTTTTAAGGACAAAGACAGACCATTGCCAAGTATCTCCTGTCACTGTTTTCCCCAAAAATGATTAAGAGGTTGTCTTTAAGATTCAACCTGGATTTGTCTTGTTCTAAGTATATAACTAAAATGAGCTCTTTTGTGTCTCTGTGTGTGCCACACTGTATAGCTGCTTAATGTGTACATTCATGATTTTTTTAGGACACCATTCACTCAAGAGATCTGTTCTAATTTTCTGGGAAATGTGTTGTAGGGACCCCTGTAGAAAGCAGTGCCTAGCTCAGTGTGAAACTCGGGGAGTGGATACCCATAAGAATTAGCTGATGACAATGATTGATAGGTTGTTGAGAGGTGGGAATGCTCTTAGAGAAAGCAGAGAAGGAACAAGGAACTGTGAGCTACATAGCAAATCTTAATACTCGACGTGTTGACATCTACAACACCGGCCACTTTTCCAAAATCCAGAGTTGGCAGGGGAAACAAGAAACTAAAGTAGAAAATAATAAAATAAAATTGTATGTGCTCAGTGCCAAAGAAGAATGATTCTAGGAAAAAGGTTAAATTCAGAAGCCTGTGCTGACAAAGTACTATGTGTTTCAGACCCCTAAGGGACACAGAGAAAGATTTTGTGGAAAACCAGAAGTTGGGAGATCTGGCTGCTAATCCTCCCATTGGTAAACAGCCTTTGAGTCTCCTACATTGAGGCACAGAGCAGGATCACAAGGTAAGTTTTGAATTTTGATTTGCTTGTGCAAAAAGATGCTGGCGTAAAGCTCTCTGCCATTTGTTCACAGTGTGAAATTGGGTAAGAAATATTGGCTCTCTGAGCCTCTGTTCCCTCATGTGGTAGTTTGAATAGATGGCCCCCAATATATTCAGTGTTTTATTAGTTTATAGTTTGCATCTGTAGCCACCTTGCTGGAGGCAACATCACTGGGCGGATCTTAAGGTGAGGTGATGGGTTTAGGATTTCAATCTGAAGATATGCAAAGTGTGCCTAGTTGGAGTTCCTGAGGTATGCTGTGCTTTTGGCTTTTGGGCTTTCTTTCTCTCTCTCTGCCTGGTCCTGTAAGAGCAGGCCAGCCTCTTCTGTCATTATAGAACTTACCTGGATCTATAAGCTTCAATAAATATCCCTTCTTCCATAAATGTGCCAGGTCTGGAAGTTCATCTCAGCTAACCTGAAGCTGTCTGCTACACCTCATATATTCAAAAGAGAATACTAGCACTATCCTTACCTTGCCTGCTTCTTGATACTGTTGTTAAGGTTCAAATCCTGGAAAGTAGTTCCAGGTCTGAAAAATCTCACAGAAGCTCCTTACTGATTCAGTAAAGTTTAGAGACCCCATGCCGTTCTTACATGGGAAAAAACAGCAGTTCAAACATGTGTATGGTAAAGGGCAAAGAGACCATTCCATGCACTAAACACATGAATCAACAGTACTGTCCACCACAAGGGCTGCCTCAGCAACAGTCACCATCTTTAACATCATCTTTTTCATCACTAGTATTCTTTTACTTCTGGGGCTCTTTGTATATACTAACAACAAGGGTTGGAGCATGCAATGGTGTCAGCACTAAAGCTCAGAGTCTGTGGGTGTGCTCTGCTCACGCATGGACTGGGGCCTTGGAGAACACTGCCATGAAATGAAGAGGAACCCAGGCACCAGTGGTCGTAGGAGAAATAAGAGGAGGACATGGGGAGTGGTGGTGCTGTCCCAGTGACTAGCTATGGCTGTTTGTAAAGTCTAGCTGCACTGTTTGTCTGGGGTTCCTCAAGAAATGATGCCTCTCCCCAAATTTAAAATGCTCTCCCTTTTGTATAAGTTGGATGTGAGACTGATTTTTGTTGTTCAAAATCAAAATAGCTCTAAACCATTTTTATTCTTATCATATACATATTTTAACTCATGTTTCCAATAGATTTGAGTTTCACTTTTTCACATCAAAAACGTTTATTGCATTTAAAAAATATTTTTATTTATTTTCAAGGAGAGATAGAGGTAGAGAGAGAAAGAAAGAGAGAGAGAGAATATGAATGAAAGAAGGAATGGGTGCACCAGGTTATCCTGCCACTGCAAATGAAATCCAGATGTATGCACCACTTTGTGCATCTGGCTTTACATGGGTACTTGGGATTTGAACTCAGGCCACCAGGCTTTGCAAGCAAGCACATTTAACCACTGAGCCATCTCTCTAGTATCATATATTTTTAAGAGATAAGAAGGTACCATTATTGTGACTATGGACTTGAGACCCAGAACACCCAGGCTCAAACCCCTTCACTTTGATGAGGCTCATTTTCTTTGTCTAGAAAATGCCAGTGACAATTCCTCAGCAGAGGGTGTAGTGAGTTGCTGCATGAACAACATCACATGTCATTGTTGCATCTTATGGGTGTCAGTTTCCAGCCTTGGCTCCATTCTAGACTTTTTGAAAGCTAATTTATTATTATTACGCATCCAAAGGTGTGAGGAGGAGTTTGGTATAGGTAATACATTTAGGTTTGAAAAGATTTATTGTTACCTGTGATAATGGGATGACTTCAAATAATCAAAATTGTATGTTAAAACTGGTTCCCACTTCAATGTAGATGACAGCTTAGACCCCAACTTTCTGATAAGGAGCCCCCAAGTGAAAATTTATGTCCATGCTCAGAAATACTGGAATTGGGGATTGATAATTGAAATTCTGGCTGAAGCAGAGTGAACAAAGATGCTCTAATTAAATTCTGCATAGGAGCTAATTAACCCATTTATGTGTTTTCTTCCTTTGTGAAATAGGGGAAGCACATTACCAGAACTCGTACTTGTGACCTATCAGTATGTTACATGTGATTTTCCCCCTAGAATCATGTGGGAGGGTTGTCCTCCAGGGGCTCTCCCAGCTATACTTCGTCCATCTGAAGCTTCCACTTAGCTTCCACATTATATCTCTGGGCAGCTCATGCATGACTTTACTCTTCAAGCAGAGAATGAAATGGAAGCCATCCTATTTGGCTACAACTACTAACCCTGCCACAGGGTCCCTCAGACAATACAGGAGCTAGTAAACAGTCACATTGAGATAGCAGCTTCCTCGGAGCTGCTGTCCAGTGTATGAGGCCCTCCTGACTGCTCAATATTCAAAGGCTCTCCTTACTTCCATGCTATGTGGTTGACAGTCAGGGCGAGTATTTCAGGAGGAAGAGTCATCTCTCCCACTCTAAGCATGTGGCAAAGGTATTTGCTTCCTTGCGAAGGAAGTGATTTTTCTGTGGGAGAACACTGTTTCAGCAAAGTTTGTGTAGGAACAGGCTCTGTCTCCACAAGCATGTGTGCACATGCGTGTGTGGAAAATAAAGACAATGTAAAGTCAATTCTTCATACAAATGCTTGGAAATCATTGTGCTGAGAGAGGTTCCATAAGTGAATTTGTGTCTAATTCAACTCAGCTCTACTCCTCCCCCCCTTTAGTCTGTGTTATCAGTGACTTTATTATGTAAACCATCAGAGAGAGGAATTGGATTTAGAGAGAAATAGTGGGAGAAAAGAATAAAAAGGGATAAATGATTGGTTAGAAAGGAACAAAAGGAAAGCAAGTGTGTGCATTTTTGCTAGATTTTAGGCGAAAAGGTATTTAAGGATTTCATGCCCCAGTGTAACTAGCTGGAATTGGGTGTGCACGTTTGTGCAGCCATTACTTCAAGGTTAGGCTGGCCATGGAAGAATTCCTTTCCCTGGAGTATTTTCATCCTTGGTAACTTACTTCAGTTGATTCCAAGGTAAGTTGCTGTACTAGTCAGGGTTCTCTAGAGGAACAGAACCAATAGAATGAATTGTGCTAGGAGGAATTTTATTGGATATGTAAACTGTTTTTAAATGTAAATGTATATAAGTGCATGTTACTGACAGTTACTCATTTGTTTGTATAACTCACCCTAACATGTTACCGAAATACATTAATCTGGCGCTGGGGAGATGGCTCAGTAAATTAAACACTTGTTATGCCACTCTGAATACCTGAACTTGAATCTCCAGAAACCAAGTAAAAGATGACTATGGTGGGCTTCTATAATCCAAATGTGCCGCAGAAAGAAGAGAGGCAGACATAAGAAAAAATCCCCAAATCTTGCACACAGAACAGTTTACAAGAAACCCTGCTTCAGAATTCAGTAGAATGATAAGCACCAATCTGAAAGTTGTCCTGTTAAATCTACAGGAGCACCATGACATGCAAGTGACCCCCCCCACATACTCACATAAACACAAATCAATCAATTAAGTAAAATAAAACAATCAAGTAAAATAAAATGCACAATAAATAAAATACATAGAATAAAATAGAATCTTAGACTTATAATCGAAGCAACTAAGTCCTGAAATTGATCAAAAAGATAAGACTTCTGAGTTAATATAATTCATATATCAAGTAGTCAGTCTTCACTAAACATTAGACAGTAGGCCACAATATTAGGTTGAGAATTTACATTGGCACCTATTGTTGACAACACACAAGAACATATTTTCTTGTAACTCATGGAGGTCATTTACAATATAATAGGAGAAATGAATTAATATGCAACCAAGAGAGCCAAGGTATACCCCTTTCTGAATAACAATAATTATGTGTGTAGCAGACAGCTTCAGGTTCATTGAGATGAACTTCCAGACCAGGCACAGTTATGGAGGAAGGGATATTATTTATTGAAGCTTACAGATCCAGGAGAAGTTCCATAATGGCAGAAGAAGCGACCTGCTCTCACAGGGCCAAGCAGAGAGAGCAAAGCCCCCAGCCACACAGCACACAGAGCAAAGCTACAGCCAAAAACCACAGCATACTTCAGGAACTCCTACTGGGCACACTTTGCATATATTTACAATGGAATCTCAAACCTACCACCACACCTTAAGAACCACCCAGTGACATTATTGCCTCTAGCAAGGTGACTGCAGATGCAAACTATAAACTAATAAAACATTGAATATATTGGGGGACATATATTCAAACTACCACAATGTGACTTCACATACATGACTTAACCTTTCTGTGCCCCTAGGTTCCCATCTGCAATGTGAGCAGAGCCATGTCATCCTCACCTATCTAGTATTATTGCTATGCAGAAGACATGAGGTTTCACTTAGGGAAGTTCTATGAGAAGTTTAGTCTCCAAACAAATTCAGGTTTTTATGAGTCCACGCAGACATGCACTATTCATGGTCATGAATACATAATGGGCACCGTGTTGAATATGCACTAGGTGTTTTGTGATTTGACTGTGTTTGTCTGGAGTTCCCTACCTGCACATAATAGGTGTCCTCTGTGGGATGTAACCTAGGTGACACTCTGCACATTAAGCTGCACCTGTGCTCTGACAAAGAAGGTTAAGCAAGAAATGCAACAGATCAACATATGACAAGTTGAAAGAAAAAGAACATGGTAGCCAGTCTATCCATGAAATGCCACCATCTGTGTACACCCATCCAGGGCTCCTGATTCTCAAAGGAACTAATGCCATTCACATCTTTGCATTTGTTTCATGTTATGTGTGTAGCCTTAAACTTGAAGTACACATGCCATTCTCTTCAATACTCAGAAAGTAGCAAACAAGTAGGACTCCCTGCACATCAAGACTCTGAGGTCAGAGTTCTAGAACTCTAACACTGAGTCACTCCTCCCATTTAGAATTCACCTTGTGTTTTCCCATTCTCCAATGCCAGGCCATGTTAACTCAGCTACTTGCTTATTGCTAGGATTGTGCTAAGTATAGAGCACACCACTGAACAGGAATGCATGTCCTCTGCCCACTTGGAGGTTAGAATCCAGTAAGGCCATAAGCAATTCAGCAAGTCCAACATCCAGACTGAAAAACTCATGGAGAAAATATGAGAAAAGATGACCATTTGAGATGTATAGGTAGAAGGGTTTAATGTGGTAAAAAATCAGGGTTGAGAAGGCAGAAGCAGCACCTCTAGGTACCCTTAAGCAATGGAAAGATAGTTTGCAGAAAGGTGAGAGATACACACAATTCGAATATTTTCCTTATTTTCCCAGGCTCATCTTTACCTTATTCTTGGGACCTTCGTCTTGCATGTAGTCACACTTACAGCTCTAACTCCTTCCCCATGGCCAGTTAATCATCGACATAAGCTGGTCCAACATTGGGATTCCCTCTTCCTCTGCATCTCAAAAGAGTCTGATTTACCCAGCCTTATAAGCAAAAATTAGTCTCTTTCATGTATAATTTTCATCATGCTTACCTGATTTTAGCACCCATTTCCTGTTTCCCATCAGATTATCAATACATATGATCTTAATTTCTCTCCAAATACAAATTTCTGTCTTCTCATTTTCTAGTTTAGTGACTTGCAGTCACTGGCAGAAAGCACCCGACCAAAAGCAGATGATGGAAGGAAAGTTGTTTATTTTGGCTTACAGACTTGAAGGAAAGCTCCGTGATGACAGGGAAAAATGACAGCATGAGCAGAGGCTGGACATCACCTCCTGGCCAAAAACTGGTAGGGGAAGCTGTCTATAATACTTATAAGCCCGCTCCCAGTAAGACACTTCAGCAAAGGTTCCAAGTCTCAAATTTCCATCATCTGGGCATCAAGCATACTGAACACATAAGTTTATGGGAGACAGCTAAATCAAACTACCACAGTGACTTTTCATGTATCTTCGGACAAACCCCTATTCTGAAACCCAACTTTGAAGTCCCATTATCCTGGGGCCTGTCAGCATGCCAGCTTCACTTCTGCCTCTGCATGTCTCTCCCTCCCTTCTTGGTGCAGGGACATCTGCTTCTCCATTGCTTCATGTTCTCTCCTGCCTGTGACCTCATTATGTCACTCCTGCCTGCCCTGCCCTGCCCCTTTACTCTTGCTCATCCTTGAAAGTCTTAGCATTTGTGCTGCTTCCACAGGGAAGCTTTCCCTAACACCTAATTACTTCCTCTTGCTTCAACATGGCACTTATTTTGCTTCATTGAAATTGCTTGTTGAAACATTTGTCTCTCCCACTGAGGGTGTTTCAGCATTGGCACTGTTGGCATTTCAGAGCAGAAAATTCTTGCTGTGGGGACTACCCTATGTATGGTAGGATGTTCGCCTGCCTCCCTGACCTCTACTCACTAGGATACTAGTAACATTTCTTCAATTTGAGACGACCAGTGATGTCTGTAGACACTGGCTCCTGGGGAACACTGACCCAGATCATTCAAATAGTATATATTCTATCTTTTGGGTTACTGTGTCTCCAAACTGACTTGCAGCAGAAGTCTGTTAAGTACATATTTCACATATGAAAACAAATTCCTACAAATGCCTATGGAGCAGACAAATCTTAGGAAGAAATTTATGTCGGAGGTTCTAGTAGTTCAGAGCATTGAATTCCTTTTTGATGAGTGGGGGATACCTGCACAATCATGGTGGCCCTTGCTACGCAACTATTTCATCTGTCTTGACAAACAAGAAGCTGACCAGTTGTATACAACCTTCACATAGACCTCTTTGGACTGTCCTGTCCACCTGTTTTCCCTTATAAATCAGAAATAAGGTGCTAGCTTATAGAGCTTTCTGCTTCAAAGATCATTAAGCTTTGAATGCAAATCCTGATTAATTAACAAATGTGCAGGACTTACATGCATTTCTAGTTGCATTTATTTCTGGGAGAAAAGAAGTCTTTCTGTCACATATTTTCCATTCAGTGTCTAGTTCAGCATTTCAATAGGTGACATTGATGGGCTGAGCAGGTTACCATATTGTGTTTGAAGGGCAATGATTAGTAATTAAGGGACAGATTTCTTTATGGCAACTCCAGGGGGAAAAATCAAATTCAATCTCATCTTCATCCACAACTGGCTTGTGTTAATGTTGGAAGACTCTGCTTGGTGGTAGAGTGACAGAGGGAAGTGCATGTGCAGCCAGAAGAAGGCTAACTTCTGTGGAGCACCTGCTGGTTGTGGTTCTAGCTCTGTCTCATAGTCAGAATAATTTAATTTTACAGAAATTGAGTCATAGATGTTAAGTCATTTATCTAAAATATAAGGATTGGACCTATGGTGTAGGGGGGTCCTGAATGCTCTTTCCCTCAAGCCTCCATTTCTATAAACACCCAAACTTCTTCTCTTGCTCAACCATGCCAACAAAAATGGAATAATTCAAAGCATTCTTTCAGTCCCCAGCATCTTATCCACTCATGGTTTCAATAATCATGCTACTAGCTGGACATGGTGGTACACAGCTTTAATCCCAGCACTCGGGAGGCTGAGGTAGGAGGATTGCTGTGAGTTTGAGGCCACCCTGAGAGTACACAGTGAATTCAAGGTCAGCCTGAACTAGAATGAGACCCTACCTCGACAAACCAAAAAAAAAAAAAATCATGCTACTGTAACCCTCATCACAAATTTTTGGTAAATGACATTTTATTCTTCTTCTAAGCTGAGCATATGATTTTTGTAAACAGGGGCATGACTTTCTTATTGAATTCTGTATCCTTAGTTGTTTGAAGTAGGTTTAAAGAAATGTTTGTTGAATTGAATATTTACTAAGGATCTGGTGCTGTGAGATTACTAGTCACTTCCTACCACAGGGAATGTTCTGGTTTCCTCTTCTTCTTTAATAACAAATTTGTCACTTTTGCCTAGAAGGCCTTACCCATAACAAAAAGGCAACCCCAGCTTCTCTGCCATTAGGAACAGCTATGTATCTAAATAGCCCATGTGATATAAGCTGTAATGTTATATCATACTTCTGTGAAAGTTCTCTTTTGCTCACTCTTGCTACTTAGATCATGCATGTGATGGCTGAAAGTCCTGTTGATCCTTTTGGGCTATAAAGATCACAGTCACACCTTATAGAACCATGGGAGTAATTCGGACCCATGAAGCCTATGGAATTGATAAAAAGTTTTCTACTGCACATCTCTGGGTTTATTTTATGTGATGTATTAATAGGTTTCCATCTAATTTAATTCCATAGGTTTGATGATTTGTCATTTGCAGTCAAATCCAATTCCAAATGATACAACTATTAATGTTTTGGAGATTATGATGTATGGTGACACAGGTGCCCTTGCTGGTACTAATCTCATGGCCTACAGGAGAGCTTCAATGTTACCATATCTTAAATCAATGGCATGCTGCACTCCCATCATAATAATTATCATTTAATCTCCTGATGGCCATCACCATGAGGGAAAAACAGATAAAATTATCAGAAGGATCAGTCAGAATCACGAGACACCACCTCCATGACAGTTTATTGAAGATGTTCTTGATTTTGGCTTTCTGTGTTGATAAGAATTGGGGGTTTTGGAGAATGGATGAGCCTGGAATGAATTGGAATACCCAGAATAAGAATGCACCACCTATTTTGAAGAAGGCCAGAGACTCTCACATATTAAATTCATGAAGAAAGCATATTGTGTGATATTCATGAGCATGGCTCTGGAAGTAGTATGTCTAGGTTGAATCCCAGCTCAACTGGTTACTACCTCTGTGACATTGGCTTGGAGCTAATTTCCATAAGTCTCAGGTTTCTTCCTATATAATTGTTGCAGTCAGGATCACCTCTCTGGCAAACTCACTTAACCAAGGGTACCTTGTGGGAATAAAAGTTTATTTTGGCTTACAGGCTCCAGGGGAAGCTCCACAATGGCAGGGGAAAATGATGAGCAGAGGGTGGACATTACCCCCTGGCCAACATAAGATGGACAATAGCAACAGGAGAATGTGCCAAACATTAGGAAACTAGCTATTAACACCCATAAGTCTACCCCCAACAATATACTGCCTCCAGGAGGCTTTAATTTCCAATTGCCATCAGCTGGGGAACCTTGCATCCAGAATACTTAAGTTTATGGGGGACACCTTAATCAAACCACCACAATAATAGATATAATAGCTCTTACCCTCTTGAGTTATTGTAAAAAATAAAATGGGGGTTGGGGCTTTAGGAGATGGACTGGCAGGTAAGAGTACTTGCCACACAAGCAGAAAGGCCTAAGAGGACCTGTGACAGCTTGGGTTCAAGCTCTATGACCCATGTAAACATCTGGATATGGCTATGCACACCTATAATCTCAGTCCTATCGTAAAATTTATAGAGAAAGCTCAACTTTCTCCTGACCTCTACACATGTGCAAAGGGTACACATATCTACATATACCACATATACCACAGTACACATATTACCCATGTATATGCACACATGCCAAAAATAACAAAAAAAAATTAAGTAGAGTTAAAAAAAAAAAAACATGTTAAGGACTGGAGAGATGGCTTAGGGGTTAAGGCGCCTGCCTCCTAAGCCTAAGAACTCTGGTTCCAATCTCCAGTGGTTCCAATTGCCAGGTCCCATGTTTAGCCAGATGCAAAGTGATGCAAGGGTACAATGTCGCACTTGACCACAAGCGGGAGCATGCATCTGGATTTCGTTCGCAGCAGCTGAGAGGCTGCTGGTGCGCCCCTCTCTATCTGTCTTCCTCTCCCTCTCTCTCTATCTCTCTCTGTGTCTCTCTCCAAAAAAAAAAAAAAAAAAAACAGGTTAAAAAAGAGAGAGTGTGAGGGCTGGGTGAATGGCTTAGTGGTTAAGGCATTAACCTGTGAAGCTTAAGGACCCCTGTTTGATTCCCCAGAACCCATGTAAGCCAGATGTACAAGGTAGCACATGGATCTGGAGTTCATTTGCAGTGGCTGGAGGCCCTGGAACACCCATTCTCTCTTTCTCTCTTCCTCTTCCTGTCTCTCAAATAAATAAATGAATAAAACATATATATATAAAGATGTTGTGTCTCTGTCTCAGAGAATAGTATCAGTTCCAAATAAGCACTCCCTAAGTGCTTGCTGTGATTTTCATATCTACAAACTGGAAGAGTTTGTTGAAGCCACAGGAAACAGTCATGGAATCCAGGTTAAGAACTTCAGACAATTAAGAGAAACACACTGAAGAGCCTCTGACAGTTTGTGAGCAAAGTTGTGGGTGACATTGTTGCAGATGTGTTTCAGGACTCTCACTGTGTCAATGTGTGCCATATGATTATGCTTCTTCTCCTGCCTCGTCACTCCAGGGCACTGATCCAGGGGCCTCCTACTCCCAGGGCACAGCATCACTTGGCAACTTCCCTGGGCTCCTCCTGTGTCTCCACAACTCTCTGCCTGGTGATGGACTTGGAAAAAACATGACTACTGTACAGAGACTTCTGGAAGGGAGCTCTGGGCTCAAAAACCCCTGGCCATATTTCTTCCCATGGGGTTTGTTGAAGGATATAGTTGCTCTCTCACTCCTCCACCCTTGCCCGCTTTGGGAGAGATGTGATCAGGGCTGACAATCTTACAGTCAGCCTTGAAATATGGGCCCCAGATTGCATCATAGTTGGGTAGCTTGAACTTTCTTTCCCTTCCTTGGTGAAAAAAGAAATCATGCAAATATCATTAAGAGACATGTAACTATACTGTAAGGAATGGTCAAGATTCATATGTTGAAGCCTGGAACCCAATTTCACCATCAGTGGAGTTCAGAGCCTTTGGAGGGAAATTAAGTTTGGATGGGGTGATAAGGAATTAACAATCTTACTCTCTCTCTCTCTTTCTCCTCTTTCATATTTCCTGCTTCCTCTTCCCCTTCTCCTCTCGCATATGTACCACGGAAAAGCCATGTGAAGACATAAAGAGAAAGTATCTAGATGGCACCTGGATTTTGGCTTCCAGCCTCTAGAACTGTAAGGAAATGAATTTATTTTGCTTCAATCATCCACTTTGGTATATCACTCCAAGCAGACTAAAGCCATGTAATGACATTTGGCATGCATTGTAAGTCAACTGATGCCCTGATGAAACGTCTCGACTTAGTAGCCAGCAGAAGACCACATCAGGCAGCAAATTGTCCTCCTCTATTGATAACGTAACAATAGCATCTTGGTCTTCCATGGCAGTTAATGAGAGATACATTGGATACCCATGGTCCACTGTCCTGGCTGCTGAGTGACCATTTAGAACTGTGAAGAGCTATTGCAGCTCCCTCCCATACATATACATACTTCTTTATAATTTACATTTTGTTGATATTTTAAGCATCTTCTACTTAAGATATATGTACATAGACACCCAGTGAGACACAAATCACAGCTACAAAAAAATAGAGTATTGATAATCTCAGTCTCAAACACTTGGTCCAGGTAAAAATAGAAAAGAAGAAAGAAAAACACACCCTCATCCAGCAACACCACCCTCCACACACATTGCTATTTCAATAAATTTTTATTCTTTAGAAAGATAGCTTAGGAATGAATATTCATGTGGGAAATGTGAGGTTTTGGCCCTGGAAGCATAATTATTGTTGTTATTTCAAATTTCATTAGTGCTTTATAATTGTAAAACACTCTTTTGGTGAATAATTTTGTTCCTTTCTTCCCTTGCCTTTCTCCTCTGTTTCTACCCCTCTTCAAATTCCCTGTCCATTTCCAGGAGTTAAATCAGACACTGTCATTTTTAGGGAAATGAAAAATCAGGAGTAAAGAAGGTAACTGACTGTGACATGGAAATAGCCAGTTGTGGCAAAAGAAATAATCACTGTAGGGAAACTAGCTCTGAGGCTGTCAGGCCATATGTGTGCTGAGAGGTAGCTATGAACTCCTGGCATCACAGGGCCCTATTCTACTTTTGTTTTATTTCTCAGCACCAGCAAGGAGCATAGTAAAAAATTAATTAAGTAAGTAAATGATGTCTCTGAGCTCACATATTTGGATAGATGAACTTAGCATGAATTTCCCACTTTTTGCTTGTATGAATGGGACACTTTTCCTCTTGGTTCTTGAGGTGGCTTGAATGCAAAATATCTCCTATAGACTCATGTGTCTGTGAGTAAGCCTCATACATGATCCCCAGCAGTTAGAGCCTTTGGGAAGTGACACCTTGATGGAAGAGGTTTGTCACTGGAGGCAGAGCTTTGGATTTTATAGTCCAGCCCTACTTGCCAGGGCTAGTATGCTTAATCTTGCTGCTTCCTCCTGTCTGATGTGACAAGATATGATGTCTTGCTATCTGTTTTTGCCATGCTTTCCTCAATATGATGAAACATCTCCTCATAACTAAAAGATGAAGTAAACCTGCATAGTCAGCTTCAGTTGCAGAGATGAACTTCCAGACCAGATAAAGTTTATGAGAAGAATGGAACTTATTTGAAGCTTACAGATCTAGGGGAAGGTCCATATTGGCAGAAGAAGCTGGCTCCTTTTTACAAGCTCAAGAAGAAAGAAAACCAAGCCTCACCATCACAAGCAAGCACACTCCAGAAACCCCAGGTATAATGCAAGACCTTTGCATAGCTTTAGGTTGAAATCACAGGTCCACCTCCACACCTTGGGGCTGGACCCTAGAATCCACCCATACTTCTGTCAAGTTACAAGCTTTAGTAAAACCCCTAAATCTATTGGGGAATATCTATTCAAAGTACCACATTCTACACCTGGTGCCAAATAGATACATAACCACCTCACATTGTAAATTGTATTTAGTCCAATTTTATAGGTTCCCATATTCTTTATCAACTTAAGATGGTTCTAAAGTCCCAAGTATCATCTGAGACTTAAGATTGTCTCTTATCTGTGAGTCCTGTAAAATCAAAACAATTTATATACTTTCAGCAAATAAAGGCACAGAGTAATCATTTACAACTGCTATAAGGTATAACAAGGAGAGACTGGACCAATGCAAAAATCAATAACCATCAAGCAAATATCAAACATCATAACCAGTGAGTGGCAGTCTATGGAATTTACAATTTCACCCTACCAAATGGGTTGAATAGCCAGGGAAAATGTCAATCCTGAGCTAACAGTACTCCATGGTAGCCCTTGGGAAGTGCTGCTATATCCAAAACATCTTTGAGTCTCTGTGAAAATCAATGGCTTTGTCAGCCTCTCTATCAGGGTCATCACACCCTGCCTCATGCTGTGTCTCAGCAGCAGGTCTTGGAACCATGTGCACTTCATGACCCACTCTTTGCATTTTTTTTTTTTTTTATGTTTCTGAAACTAATACCGGATGTTTTAACTCAGTGGTAAAGTAAATCTAGACCTTGAAGAGCAGGTTTGTTCTCTTTAGTCAATCTCTTTTCAAAAGAGTTTGCATTCCTACCATTCAGTTTTTCTGGGGTAGAATTACCTCAGGCATTTTCTCCATTGTTTTTTTAGTTGGGCCATCTTCCTTCCAAATGTTAATACATTTGATAATAGCAGCTTCAGCAACCAGTCTCAGTGCCCTTAATTTTAAACTTGTTTGAGTTTTTACATTAAATCTTAAATTTTTCAGTTCCATATCTTTAGCTGAGAACATCATTACAGTACAAATTTAACATTGATTAAACTTTCTGAGCATGGGAAGTAGAAACCAAGTGTTTAGATACATGACTCTCTGGGAACCATATCATATTCAAACCCTAATGCATGATAATTTAAATAGACATATTGTGACGATGTCAAAATACCTGAACATGCACAATTTAAAGGAGGATTTATTTTGGCACATTGTTTCAGAGGGCTCAAATTAGTTATCTTTGAATTTCTTGATTCTGGGCCAGTGGAAGGGTAGAACATTTTGGCAGACTGGAAATAGGATTGCGAGAGGCGAGAGGATAAGCTACAACCCCCAAGAATATGCCTCTAGTGACTTATTTGCTTCAGCTTGGTTTCACCCTGTAAAGTTTATATAATTGACCAAAACCAATCTACCAGTTGGGAATCAACCCTTTAATACATGGCCTTTGCAGAAGCATTCATTTCATATCCAACCTATAATATATTACCAAGCCCTTATTCAAGACATGGGGCAATAAGCTGCCTCTGTAGTAAGAAAAAAGACACAGGGAAGACAGTGCAGATAGGAAAGATAACAAGTAGGAACAAAAAGGAATCTCCCGTTCTCTACATTTTAAGGGAATTTTTTGCCTGCACTACTGTAGCAAGGTCAGTCAGACTCTAGAAAATGTTAACTCTGTCACCCTATCTCCTATTAGCTTGGCCCTCATCATGGTTACCTTCTCATTCCTAGAACAAAGCACCAGACCAAAAAGTGCTGATGGGAGGAAAGTTGTTTATTTGGGCTTACATTCTCAAGGAGAAGCTTCCCAAAGTCAGGGGAAAACATGGCATGGGCCTAGGCTGGACACCACCTCTGTCACAACAAGTAGAAAACAGCAGTAAGAAAGTTAGTGGAGCTCTACCAAGGGGGAGCTGGCTATAAGATCCTTAAGCCCACCCCCAACAACATACCACCTCCAGCAAGGCCCCATCTTTAAATTGCCATCAGCTTAGGGGCAAGCATTCAGAATACATGGGTTTATGGGGGATATGCAATTCAAACCATTACATCCCTCTAGGTCACACTTAAATGTACATCCTTATAGTTCAGCTGACAATTTCTCCTATTAATACCAGTCCAAAAAGCTGTCCTTGTTTCTGATTTTTTTTAATGATAATGATGATGATTCTCAAAGTTGCCATTTTAAAATTTATTCTTAACTACAAGAAGACCATGGAGTAGTGGTTGTAATTAGAAGCTCCAGAGTAAGACTATACAGGATTAAATCATGGCTCCATCTTAAATGTGTGATTACAGACAAGGGGTTTTGTTTTTTTAACATAAGCTTCCTTACATCTGCAATAACAATGCATAAAATTCCTAGCCCTTAACATCACTGAAAGGGCTAATGAAGAGGGTACTCATGGCATTTTTCATGCTGCTTGCCATATTATAGTATCCAATAAATGGTTACTTTTGTCACTGCTTAATGGGTTCTGGTTAGTGGTTACTGTTGTGACTTTTGTTGTTGCTGCTATATGTTAAATAGTGGATACTGTGCCTGTGATATCACCTTTAATTAGAAAATAGATTCCTGAAACATTTGTCTTCCAAACCTCAATGTTTATTTCCTTATTGCTATTGTCCTCATTACAATCTGTTCAAGCTTTATTTATTTATTAAAAAGCTGGGGAGATGGCTTAGTGATTAAGGCGCTTGCCTGCAAAGCCTAAGGAACCATGTTCTACTCTCCAGATCCCATGTTAGCCAGACACACAAAGGCGAGGCAAGTATAAGGTCACACATGCCCACTAGGTGGCACAAGCATCTGGAGTTTGACTGCAGTGGTTGAGGCACTGGTTTATCAACTCAGTCTCTCTCTTCTCTCTAAAATAAAAACAAAGGTGGTAATATGCCCCAACTTATTTTTTCAAGGAGAAAGGTGTTAGTTTGTTATAAAACCAAATATTATTCTTGGAATTGTTATGTTGTGAATCCTGCAAACTGTGCCTTTTCTAATAATCTCTATGCCCTAGCCGCATAGACACAAACACACAACAATTCCAGGTGAAGGTACAATGAATTCTGGATGGGTCACTTGTACTGCCCAGGGCTGGAGGCCAGGGCAAAGGAAACTACCTGTCAGCCTGGGCTCTATGGACACCTTTCAAGCTTGAGGAATTTTAGCACTGCATTTCTCTTCTTCATCACGTACAAGCTGCCTTAGCCATACTCCTAGAATAATTATGTGGGAGAGGCAGGAAAATGTGACAGAACTGCTTAGTCGTCAAGAAAAAAGCTTCCAGAATGGGAACACATAGTGACTTTTACCCAGGTTTAGGTAAAGTCCCTGATGGACACTGAAGTCACTATTAGATCTGGATGTCTTGGATGCAGGTTTCTGATATCCCGATGATAACATAGAAAGACTCTGCATGCTGATTGATAGCTTCTCTCTAACAGTGAAAGGGGACAGAGGTGGCATGCAGCCATCAGCAAATGACCAACCAGTGCCTCTCCCCACAGATTGTGATGTTACCCCTTGGGCACCTTCTACTAACTCATTTTCTTCAAATGGATGCAAATGCCTCCCATCTGCCTAGGATTTGCTCTTCACCTGAGATAATGGGAATCCTCAGCAAGAGAGGGATCTTTCTACCTGTTTCTATCCATTATCACTTCTCTGATTACTTTGGTGCCCTCGCATGCGATTCAAGGATAATCAGAGTTTGCACATTGACTGCATTATGAATCCTCAGGTTCTCAGGTCTTCTCAAATCACAAAGTCAAACCCAGACCAAGTCCAGTTTGCTCTCCAGTGAATCCCCTTCCATGAGTGCAATGCCTGACACGAAGTAGGTAGTCAATAAATTCTCATGGAACTAATTAGTGCATTTGTCTCTCTGGATCTTGATACTTTCTCTAAGGTTCTTTAATCATTCATTTGTTCGTTCATTCATTTGCTCAAGAAATTTGTCTCAGGAATGTGCCTTGGAATTTTACATGAGTAAAATAAAATGACTGGAGCTCCAAGAAACTCAGAATATGGGATAGGAAATAAAGCTTTGTGCCAGTCAGCTATTACCACAGTGACGCTATATAATAAAATCACACTGAAACCCAGTGACTTAAAATGGTAATCATTCGTTTCCAGTCATACATCTGAAGGTGGTCTGTTGTAATCTGCCAATTTAGGCTTGGTTAGGCTTGTCTTCAACTTGCAAGTTAGGTTCAGCTCTGCTCTCATGCCTGTCTCCCTATGAGGACTATAGCAGACTACACAGAGCATGCTTTTCTTGTGATTGTCTAATTGTGTCTAATTGTGTGATTGTCTAAATGTGTCCAACTGTGGCTGTCAGCACGTGTCACATACCTGTGCATACCATCAGTAGGCACTGGGGAGTAAGAGGAGAAAAGAAGTGTAAAGTTGTTGGACAAAAAAAAAAGTCCTAATTTCAAAGACAAACATGATAGGAAGTATTCGATGTAATAAATAAGTAACAAGGGTGTTAAAGCAAAAATAAAATAAAAATAAAAATCAAGTAGAAATCTGAGAATCAGTGCTAAAGAGAAGGCCCATTTGGTAAAATGCTTTCTATGCAAGCATGAGGACCTGAGTTCAGATCCCAGCATCCACATAGATGCCAGTTTAGTGCAGTGGCTCACCTGTAATCCCAGTGGTTAAGAGGCAAAGATAGGGGGCAGCTAGACTAGCCCAATCAGCAAGCTCTGGGTTTAAGCGAGAGGCCCTGCCTCAATAAATAAGATGAAGAGACACCAAGAATAACACTTAACATCAACCTCTGGCCTTCACATGCACATGCATGCACATGCATGTGCACACATATACACACAGGCACCAAAACACATGTGAATATGCATACACTCGTGCACACTACACACACACACACACACACACACATGCACACATGCAAAAATAGTCTAAGACTTAAAAGTGGAACTGAAGGATGGCTAATATGTATACGTGGTGCACACTTGCCAGAGGAAAATCATCTAGAGAGAGGTAACATGGAATCTGGAGTGTGTACAAAGAATTATAAGGACATTAATTTTGATGAGAGCACGGGGTATAAACAAAAAAGTAGTGAGATAGACATCAAAATTGTTTGAAAACTTGGATCTCATGCTAATGGATTACATAAGACCTAGAGCAACAAAATTATTTAAGGAATAACAGGTGAGAATTAAAGTTAACCAGAAAGAAAAAAAAAAAAAAACAAGAGTGCCAGTTGCATTGGCAGAGTAGGTGTTGAAAAATATATTAGTTCCTAAGAATCTCCATGATGTCAGGGAGAATTAACTACCAGCAGACCAAGGTGATAAATATTAGCCATTACACTTTTTTCAAGTATTATTTTTTCCCAGTGAATCTTTTTGGGCATCTCAAAACTTAGGCTTAATGCCACAAATGCAATATATCTCCTCCTGCTGCTGTGCCTTCCCACTCCTCCAACCTTCTCTTTGAGGGGAACCCCTCCTTCTTTGCAAGGGGAGGACATCTCTCCAGCCACTAGCTGGGTGTTCAGAGGGAGGTGATACTACTGAAGGTCCAAGACATGCCTTCTCTCTCTGAGTTATCTTCAGTCTAATGGGCTGGAGATGTAGCTTGACCAGTGTTCTCAAGGCTTGAGATTCATGCCCTCAAAAAATATATTTTTTAAACTCTCCTTCACAGGTGTATACAAATAAATCATTTGAACTAAATCCTTCTTTTAAAGTCACAACTCACATTCAGTTATTACTAAATGCATGCATTTATTTATTCAACAAACACTTGTTAAGTACCTCCTCTGTGTCAAGGACTATCCTGAGTGCTGAGTACACAGAAGTACATGAAGTAGGCAAACCCCTTTCTCTAAAAGCTTACATTTGGATAATGGAAACCTATCTCTTCATGAATCCGTTCTGATAGAGAAAGTATGGCCATAGATGTAGTGGGGAATGGGTGAGCCCTTTGGAGTAGTGTATGGCACAATGCAGGTCTGGCCCTAGCCAGACAGCATGCTAAAAGAAACCAGGTCACACCCCTCGAGTTTTCTCACCAGGATTGCCGGTAGCCAATGACGTGTAAGTCCCCATGAGATAGGGCAACCTAAGACAGGCACCGTAGCATGTGATGATCCCTTGGGGCCTGGGGTCAACAATGGCTTGGCAAAGAACCATGCCTCCAAGGGTTGCCAATAATAAAAACAAAAAGGAGGATATGTATGACACAATGCAGGTCTGACCCAAGCCAGACCGCATGGCAGAAGAAACCAGGAAGTGGCTTCTGTGGGCATGGCGTCCTGCGCAGGCCTGGTGTGTCAACAGCTACAGTCCCAAGCTCGCAAGAAACCTGCTGCGAGATGATCTGTTGGGAGACAGGCTGTCATTGGTCACAAGAAGGGGACCACCCCATACAATGACTGGCCAGCCAAGCCCCTTAAAACCCCCTACCCTTCCTTGAATAAATGAGTTTGCAGCAGCTTGCCCTCTGCCTGCTTCCACCCAACTCCGGGAGTCTGTGTCGTGACTCCGCGCCTCTCACCCCTTACCCTGCCATCACTCCTGGGCTGGCCCTAGGAGGGACCCCAACAGAATAATGATAGGAGTGCTCTCTTCCATGACTCTGCAATGCTTCAGCCAGCAGGAATACATCAGCACCACTTCTTTGTAGGCCCTTCAAGGTAAGACATGTGATCACTCTGCCCTTGCCTTATTTCTTAATTTTTACAATGTGGGATTGGTGTATATCTCCTGTGTGATAAGGTAAAATATGGTATTATTAGCAGAGAACCTGCCACATCCTGCAGCTCTATTCTGAAGGTGGAAACAAAGGGGGAATACTATGTTCTGGTCCAGAAAAGTGCAAGGTGCTAAAAGCAAAGAAATGAGGGGTGCTGTAGCCATTTTCTTGTTGTTTGGACAAAACACCTAATAAGATGCAGCTTATGAAAGGAAAAAGGTTTAAATCAACTGTCAGTTTTGAGAGGAGGTTTCATTATTGCCAAGAAGGAATAGCAGGTAATAGAAGGAAACCAGCATGACTAGAAAGCAGAGGGAAGGAGGGAAAGAATAAGGAGATAGAGAGAAAGAAAGAAACAGAGACACACAGACAGAAACAAAGAGAGAGAGGGAGAGAGACAAGACAGAGACAGAGAGAGAGAAAAGACATGGAACCATATAACACACCTCAAGTCCTACCCTAAGTGCACACTTCCTTTTGCAACATTTTGTCTCCTAAAGGTTCCAGAACACTCCCAACAGAGCTCCCAGCTGTGCATCAAATATTCAAGCACATAAGCCTATGTGGTGGGTGGAGTCATTTTACATTCAGACCATCACAGATGCCTAACCCAGCCTGAGGCATCAGAGAAATGTCTCAAGGAAATGATATTAAATCATAGCAGGAAGAAGGGAAATTAATTCTAAATCCACAGTTCTTGGTGGTAGTCAACTTATGCTATTATTTCTGGAATTTAATAATAGTTTTGTGAGCTAAGCATAGCTGTATCCTTTATAAGGATGAAGCACCACATCACTGATGAAACACTTTGTTTGTGATGACATCATGGCAGGGTTAACACTCTATGTCAAGGCATCAAGCCACCCCATACCAAATTGGCAGCAACTATTATTTCATGGTGTTGGTTTTGCCCAAGAAGTTGAAACATGTTGGTAGTAGCAAGTATTTATTGATTATATACTCACTGATTATTGATATGAAATAGTGTACTTCAAACTATAAGATCATGTCATCCTCATCTGGTTCCATAAGAATATGCTTATTCTTTAATCAAGAAACAAAAGACCAGAGAGATAAAATGGTCTTTCTAAGGTCACACAGCATGCATGACTACTATCGGAACTTAGACACTCTCCCCCACCCATCTGTGCTCTTTTTGGCTCTAGGATATAAAGAAGCTGTACAAACAGAAATAAGTGTTTAATGTCATAGTTTCTGGTTTTTTATTTATCTTTTCTTGTCTTTATTTCAACGCTAAAGCAGAGAATAGTGAGTTAACTGACAGGGACAGTCATTCTTTGAGGAGGAGGCAAGGATTAACGCCCCTAGATACTTGGAAAATCATCACAAAACTTGTTCCATGTGGCTTCCTCGGAATGCAAAACTTGAATCAATAAGTAGTGCTTTCAACAATGAAGATATAAATCAGTACATCCCATTGGCCAGATCCAACCGAGTAGAAGCAATTTTCAGAGGAGATAATGCCCTCCTCACTTTCCCTGAGTGTGCTGGGCAAGGCTGCACCTCTTTGAAGGTTATACCTGACCACTGAGGCAAGGTCCACCACCCTCTCTTAAATAAGGGAGATCTGTTCTCTATCAAAAGCCCAAGTAGCACTTTAAAAATGTACCTCTAACTATGCCACCCTCTCTTAACTTCAAATTGCCTGTGGCTTTTCAGTTAAAATAGAATTAAATCTATGCTCCTCACCATGGCCTATGCAGGCCTGAGTAATTGAAGTCATACTAATTTCTGAGTGTAATTCATTCCCCTGTTTTCATCCATCTCAGTTCTCCAGCCATACTGATGGTCCCTGCCTGGTCATAGGAAATTCTGTGTTCTCTTTCAGGGCATTTTGTCTTTGGTGCCCTGTGCAACCTCATCTGACTCTTTTGGCTATAACAAGTGATACTCATTTAAAAAAAAAGTCACTTAATTCAGTGATGCATTATCTGACCTCCAAGTAGAAATCATTTCCTCTGTCATACTATTTCATAGAACCACATTCTAGTTTAGTATAGCACATTCGAAAATTTCCAGTATATGTTGTTTGTGTTGTGGTAGTGCTTGTTGTTCTTTTACTGGTTTTTTTTTTTTTTTTTTTTTTTTTTTTTTACTTTTGTTTTTGAGGCAAGATCTCACATAATAGACCAGGCTGGGTTTGGAATTTACAGCAATTCTCCAGCTTCAGCCTCCCAACATATATTCATTTTGGATTTTTTTTTTTTTTTTTTTTTTTTTTTTTTTAGATCTTGGTTAGACCATAAGCTCCATGGGTTCAGGGACCATTTTAGCTCTTGTCAAGAAGACAGTATTATGAAGTGCCTCCCATCCCTGCCCACCAGACTTAGAAAATAGTGTTTATCTATAAGATTCCATGTGGAGTGGGAAGGAGCAAAGAAGACTTTTTTTTTTTTTTTTTTTTTTTGAGGTAGGGTCTTACCCTAGCCTAGGCTGACCTGGAATTCACTATGTAGTCTCAGGGCAGCCTTGAACTCATGATGATCTTCCTACCTCTGCCTCCCAAGTGCTGGGATTAAAGGCATGTGCCACTACGCCCGGTAAGAAGGCTCTTTTAAATTTAATTGTCTTCTTCCCCTCTGTCCACCAGAGCCTAAACTTAAAAACAAAAATGTGCCCTAGATGTGGAAAAAGGGGCCTCCCATGATTTGTCATAGATTTCAAAGCCTCTTAGAAGGGATAGAGAGAGGCCATACCTTCAAGGGACACAGGAAATACCCAGAACCCCAGCCTTGCTGAATCTGCACATCATCACACAATAGCCATCAAATATAGCTTTCTAAGTGGGTCAACAGTGGGGAATGGCCTCCGCCTCCCTGAGAATAACCAAGCATGGTCCTGGGAGCTGGGTTCATACAAATTAAAGTTTCTTAAGATGGTAGAAGAAACAGTGAAAGGAGTCTCTGGACTTGGAAGCCAGGGCAATGAGTCCTTTGTGTAATAGATAGCCTATAAAGAGTTCTTAAAAGTAGATGTTTTGGGACTTCTCATCAGATCACCAGCTCAAATTGCATCTCTTCTTGAAAGAATCATTTAATTTTATAGATGAAGGAACAATATTTTGTGAGAGAAAGAGATAGACTGCTTTTTAAGGTATCAAAGCTAGAAAGAGGGAGAGCTAGGTTTTAAACACTGGTTTGTATCTGAGTATTGCAAAATTATACTCTATAAAACTTGAAAACAATAGGTATTCAACAGTACTTATCAACAGAATTTAAAGATACAACCTGTTAGACAATCTCCCTACTATGTTACTATGTTATTAAATAGTAAGAGATGAAATTCAAGACCAATGTTTTTATGCAAGGTGTTGTGTTTTCAACACATAAATATGCATTCATTTATCTTTTCAACAATCATCATTGATAGCCTTAGACATCTCGGGCAGCAGGGGACAAGAATGAAAGGATTCATGCACTGTAGAAACTATAATTTGGCAGACAAGACAAATATCAAATAACACTCCTGCAAAGGACTTGTTATCTTCATGTTTTAAAAAGAGGAAACTCCTAAATTTGCACACAACTATCTTTATCTAATAGGTAGGAAGGTCTTTATTTCATGTAAATTGCCCAGAATATTTCACTCTCTACATTTTCTACGGGTTCCCAATTTCCCCACTTACAAAGCAGAGTTTTAAGATTTCAAATTCACACACTTTTTGTGAAGATTAAATAAGAAAAGAAAATGTGATGCATGCTCAACAC
The DNA here is from genome assembly GCA_036365145.1 of Orientallactaga sibirica. Taxonomy (NCBI): domain Eukaryota; kingdom Metazoa; phylum Chordata; class Mammalia; order Rodentia; family Dipodidae; genus Orientallactaga; species Orientallactaga sibirica. Next base: position 18,340,802 of record JAEOAD010000034.1, read on the forward strand.
ATGGTAGGCACCCAGTAACCACTATGGAAACCATGACTTTATGCTGACATGGTCTTCCCCAGTTCAAAACACAGTAATAAAAATAATGTGCTGCAGAAAGGAAAATGGCCCAGCATTCTACAGCAGAGAATAAAGCTTATATTTTTCATTGGCAATCTACATTCCAATGCACCAGGTTAGCAGATCAGCCTGAATTAATACAAAGAGAATACTGCAAACCTTATTTTTTTTTTTCCAAACTAAAACCACATCCCAGAAAGAAATGATTCCAGAAAGGAGTCAGTGGGACCCAGTAAGAGGACTCTGAAAATGCACCACGATTAAGATTTCTAAGAGGTGCAAAGCAACGTCACCCACTAATGCATGTTAATGATGAAAGATGCCCAGCATAACAAAGGAAGAAGGTAACACAAATAGGTTAAATGATTAAGGAAGCAAAGAAGTGCAGAGATTTGGATACAAGCAAATGAATAATGGCAATGAATTAAAGATGAGTGGACTCCAGCAGAAAATGCAAAAGGATGAGGGACAGGGACTCTTAAGTACCATGAGGAGTTTGACTGTTAAGAAGGATATGAAAGAACTGCCATAAATCACTGAACAAGAAGGGCTTGATATAGAGGACTGGGGACAGGGAGAGTGGGAGGTAGTGAGAGGTATGAGCTGCAAGAAAAAAAAAAGATAATAAATTTGAGAATTGTTAAGGGAAGCAGTCAGAGAAGTACTGAACTGAAGCAGAAATCAGTCAAACAGGTGCAAGAAGAAATGAAGAAAGACAACAGTGATTAAAATATTCTTTCATTTTTCACAACAGGGAGGTTCAAGACAATGGTATAAGTTTGCTATAAATGAGACCTAAGCAGAGATTTTTCCGAGAATGAAAGTGAGAAATGCAGAAAGGAAGGTAATGAAACAGAGGTCACAGAAGGACCAAATAAATAACTATCTGGAGGTGGAAACAGCTCCAGTTATTATTATGGTTGCTTAACTATGTTCCAGAAAATGCTGGGTTCCGCCACATACAACAACCTTTTCCTACCGTTAAGAGAATTAAGGTTAAGCAGTTTTATGAGTTCAATGAAGAATTCAGCCAATGATCAAGTGGAAGAGAGAAGAATCTGAACTTATATGCTTTAGCATCAAAGAAACAGGTAGCAGAAATGGATATATTTAGAATGATTTATTTTGGATCTAGCAACAGCAAGAGGAACAGCTTCAAGATTGACCATAATCTTCTCATTGATCCTAAAGCAATTGATGGAGCTGGGCTCAGCACAGGTCAAGATGCTCAGGGGTTGGCAGAGCTGAGGCTAACAGAGAGTGTGTGTTTGTATGTGTGTGTGGGAAGGGGGTGGCTGAAGTGAAAGAGAGGAAGCAGGCTATGCTCCGTGATGAATGGAGGCAGCAAGCTGGAAAGAGTGAAGTAGTATTAAAAGGAGGAGGTGAGTTATAGAGAAGGGGAGGATTGAAACCAGAGAAAACAAATGTTGGCGATCCCTGGGCTCAAAGACAACTGATGACAGAATGAATTCTGATAGACTAGAGATGGAACCTAAGATAGTGCTCTCTTGTTCTGAACTGGAGTTTATGTGTGGCCTACTGATCATCTTGAGGTAGAAAAAGTGGAGGAAGAAAAGTGGCTAAAAAGACTACCTGAATCATGGAAAGCTGAGAAGGAAGGAGGGAGAAGAAGAAAGAAGAAAGCAGGAAGTAAAAGACAGAGGTATGTTTTTTTCTAGTAGAATCAAAAAGGATAACATATTTTATTTTCTCTGGAAAAGTAGAGTGGCTACTGCATGGGCTGCATATGAGTTAAAATTCAATCAATCCATAACCATTCATTGGAAAATATTTACCTTGTGTCTCTATCCTGTGTTTTTACTCTGCTAGTTTCCATACACACAAGGTAGCAATCAGCTGTCAAGCTCGTGGAGAAAAAAAATATATCCAGAAAATATGTTAGTAAATAGACAACTGTTAAAAATACAGAATAGGGATGGAGAGATGGCTTAGTGGTTAAGGTGCCTGCCTCCTAAGCCTAAAGAACACTGGTTCCAATCTCCAAGGGTTCCAATCTCCAGGTCTCACGTTTAGCCAGATGCAAAGTGATGCAAGGGTGCAATGCAGCACTTGAACACAAGGAGGCGCACACATCTGGATTTTTGTTCGCAGCACCTGAGAGGCTGCTGGCATGCCCATCTCTATCTGTCTTCCTCTCCATCTCTCTGTCTCTCTCTGTGTCTCTCTCCAAAAAAAAAAAAAAATACAGAATAGGCTTGAGTATATAAGCCTATATGGAGATATGAAAGGACATAATGGAGAAGACATAGAAGGGATACCTGAGATGGGCTGACCTTAGAAAAAATAGCTGGCTATCCATAGAATGAGAGCCAGTGAAGTCCAAGGGAGATCTCTGTCAGCAGAGAGGGCAATGTGGGAAGATGTTGGGGTCAGATGAGCATAAAGTCCTTGGAAAACAGAAATCAGTGTAGCTGGACAGAAAGGTCATGGTGACAATCCTGTTAAAGGACCTTAAGGAGAAAACAGCAGGTGAAATGCCCTAAAACGATTGGATTTACTTACAACATTAAAGAGAGCCTCATAGGTATGAGACATTTTCATATGAATGGTCTCATTTAATTTCCATAATGACCCTGAGAAGTTGGGCCTACTTTCCCCATCTCACAAGTGAGAAAACCAAAGTTCTAATTGGTACGATTAAGTGACCCAACCCAGTTGGTAAATAGAAAGGCTGGTATGAAAGCTATAGTTTATCTGCTTCTCAGCCCCTGGCTATTTCTACCTCACCAGGTTGTCTCTAACATATAGCCTTAACAGAGGAGGTTTTATAGAAACCAGATTGGAAATGAGGGAGGGAGAAAAAGGACAGGAAAAAAAAATCCTTACAAATCTACCTAGATAAGCAAGTGTGAAATATGAGAGAAGAAACTAGAGAAAGCCTTTACTGGGAAGACAGGGAAGTAGTAGGAACAAAAGGAATTTCAGGTAAGTGAAGTCAGAGATGGAGGTACAAGGGGTCCTACAGTAGCATAAATTAAATAAACAATGAACTATATAACTAATTAATCCAATAATGAAATGCAATTTGATGAAGAGATGATAAAAGAAAGGAAGAGAGGCCGACTGGGGAAAGGTGGAAGCCATGAACCACAAGGACAGAAAATTGAGCATGAAAACAGCTGTAGCATATTGGGAGTATACGATAAGGCTGTTACGAGGTTGGGGAGGGATATCCTGGGTGTGTGGAACAAGAATTTCTGTTTACTGCAACTTGGTAACTGCATAATGGAGTAAAATTTCTTAGTTTTCTTGAGCATCAGAGTTCACGGTCTGTGTGTGAAGTGGAGAATGAGTCTTGTTTCAGATGTTACTGAAATTATTTATCATAGTAGTTGGAAAGTACTGAGTACCTGCTTTATGTAAGATGCTTTGCTCAGTCATTTCTAAAAGTTCACTCCCACAAAGTAGAACTTTTAATCACTATTCACTGATACCACTACAGAAGGTTCTGGAGTCATAGAGTCTGTGTCCTGTGGCCTTCCCATATCTGAAACTGACTGTCCCATGAGAGTTACCTGCCTTTTCTGTCTTGCCTTTGTTCTTTCCCTCTCCTTATCCCTCTCCCACTCACTGTTTCATGTCCATTTCTCATCATCTTATTCCTATCTCCTTTTGTCCCCATATTTCTGAGTTCTCTGGCAGTTGTCTTTGTTGCAGGCAACAAACCAATTCTGAATCATTTAAGTAGGGAATTCAGAATTCAGTAAAGTGAGATTAGATCTCACAAAATTACCAGATGAGTACAGGATCTTGGCTTAAAGTCAAGAGGACAAAACCACAGCACAGAACTGGCTTGGTGAAGATATCCTGGCATCAACAACCACATGCTGGCAGGGCCATTCACCCATGATTTTCATTGTCTTATACCAATAACATGGGCTCCAAGCAGTTAAACAGTTTCCATTAGCGATGTAAACTGGATGTAATTGCTCCAAATGTTGCCACTTTGGCCTTTACTGGATTCTGCCTGGTTCTACCTTCCTTTTCAGCACCTGGAGTGGCCCAGTCTGATTGGTAAAGTCTGTATTATATGTCCAAGCCATAATTGAAGGCTATCTGATAAATATCTAGAAATGTCCACCTCTTCCTTGGCTGTTTCTCAAAGGCTCATGGAGAAAAAAAGATTTACTCAGATGCTAAGCCATTGCAAACAGTGCAAATGTCAACTTTACCCTACAATAATCACATCCCTGTGACTAGCCCTTTATGGCTCCACTCCACTTCTACCACCTTTGGGAAGCTTTCTTAGATTCCTCCAAGCAGAAATCACACACACACACACATCTGTCTGTCTGCCTGCCTGGTACCTGAGATATTTCTTAGTAATCCATAGACCCCTCCCCTATTATTGTAAGCACCTATTGTTTTAAGTGGCTGTGTTCATCCATCTCTGCATCCCTGTAAAGTGCTTGGTGGGATACTTTTTGTTAAATGAATGAATAAAAGTGTTGGTCTCATTTGACAGGCCTTTGTATCAGAGGTCCATGAAGGGCTTGCACAGACTCTGCCTTACATAAGGGAGCCTTTTTTTTTTTTTCCCCTGGTGTGCACTTCTATAAATGGACTATGTCAGCATATTTGAAGAAAGGGGCATAGAGAATCAGAAAGCCCCATGGCAGAGGATAGTGGCAGATTGTTAGGGCACAAAGAGAGGCTGAGGGAGGCAGAGCCACATATTTGGAAGAATAAATGATCTGCACTTTGCATCAGAGAAATGGGAGAGGCCTTAGAATCCCAGGACTTGGGCGGCTAGATTCCACCCTCCCCCTCTTGGCTTCACAGAGTAGTAAACTGAGATAGGAGAAGCAGGAGCGGCATGCAATACAAACCTTGGAGCAGAAACAGACCCAATTGTACTCAGGAAGATGTGCCTTTTGCAGCATCTTGGGTGGGTGGGCTTTTCCAAGGTCACCCAGGACAGTGTGATTTAGTGGCAACAGTAAAGGCTGTGACACCTAGAGTTGTAATACAATTTCTTACCTGCATGACCTTGGAAAGTCCTTTCATTTCCTTGACCTCCTGATCTTTTTTCTTGTATAGAAAATGGGCAACATAACATCCAATTTACTGGATTATGGGCATGATGAAAGCTTACATATATACCTGGCTGGCATGCAGGGAATGCCAAAAATTATTAAGTCCATGGTCACAAACAGACTTTTTTCTCCTTTTATTTTCATCTCTTTGCCTTTATCACAAGTCTTAATAAAGTTAAAAGGAAAAAAAAGTAGTGATAGATGATGGAAAGGTGCATGTGAAAGGTAAGAGGAGATCAGGCAGAAGAGGGAAGAAGAGAACAGTTGTCCTACAGAGACTACTAAAGGTGCAGATGGGTAAATTAGACAGAGCAGGGACATGGCTCACCGATTATAGGGAGGAAGCATTTATAAGATTAAAGTCAACGCGGAGGAGGAGGGAAATGAGTGAAGAGATGAAAGAAAGCAGAGAGGCAAGATGAAGAAAATACAGGGAGCAGGCAAAGGAGTTTGTGCATGCTAGACCCTTTCAAAACTGATGAGCCCGTGGGGGTGGAGGACTCTCTGAAGTATGTGGGTCACAGACGGAATCAGCCCAAGGCCAAAAGGCATTTACACCAAGCTTTTATAGTTCAACTTGAATCTAGAAGGACAGGTGTGCAGATGTGGAGTTGGTGGAAGTGCCCCCTTCCTGTGGGATATAAAACTTGGGGGAGTCAGGAGACTTGGAATAGTAGGTCTCTACCAAGCACCCCTTTCAAGAATTTCACACAGAGCAGGAGCAGCCAAGGAGAGCAGCTCCAAGCTGGGAGCAGGCGTCCAAAATAAAAGCGCATGAGTGGGCTGCCTGGCAGGACCACAGCTAGGGGGCCAGAGCAGCCCGCTGAAGGCAGCTGGTGGGGAGGGTATTAGAGCATGGAGTTCAAAGCTTCTCTGACAACACGCAGTTAGTTCAGCCAGGGAGACTGGATGGAAGGAAAGGGGGTGCAGTCCAGGCAGTGGGAGACTGCAAGTGTGTGAGGCAGACAGTGGTCAGAGAGGTAGTCCTGAGGCCACAGTGAAGTTCTCCCAGGGATTAAAATCGGGTAGGTCACTGCAAACAAGACTTGTTCGTCGGCTTGGGCGGTGGGAGAGAAAGTTGACCTGACCATTTTATCTTCAGAAAGGCGGGTGATCAAGCCTGGACTAAGGTGTGCCCCGAGGTGCAGCCCTTGGCTTGAGCCAGGGTAGGGTGAAGTTAGAGAGCAGGGTTAACCCGGGAGGGATTAGTGAAGTCCTGAGAAGGACATTAGGTGCTAGAAATTTAGAGAGGGGTGTTGGAGCTGGAGAACCTGGTGAGCGAGGCTTTGGGGGATCCTGGGAAGGGGAGGGAGCGACTGGGACTTGCACGAGGCCAGGCGGAGCCTCCGAAAAGCCCGGGGTCTGCCAGGGGAGCCAGCGAAGGGGGCGGGCGGCGGGGCCCGGGGAGGCGGCGCGCTGGGGGGGGGGGCGGTCCAGGGCCGTTCGGGAGGCGGAGCCCGGAGCCGGGGGCTGCTGGCTAGCGGCTCTGTCAGCTCTTAGCTCGGGCGTCCTGGTTCGCCTCAGCGTCCACCTTCTGGGCCGCTGCCGCCTCTTCCTCCTTCGCCACCGCCGCCACCGCCCACAGCACCGCAGCCCCTCCCGCCATGGCCGCCGCCGGCGCCCGACGCAGCCCTGGCCCCAGCTCGGGGCTTCGGGGGCGGCCGAGGCTCGGCTTCCACCCGGGGCCGCCGCCGCCACCGCCGCCGCCGCCGCTGCTGCTGCTGTTTCTGCTCCTGCTATCGCCGCCACCACTGCTGGCCGGCGCCGCCGCCGCCGCCTCGCGGGAGCCCGACAGCCCGTGCCGGCTCAAGACCGTCACGGTGTCCACGCTGCCTGCCCTGCGGGAAAGCGACATCGCCTGGAGCGGAGCCCGCGCTGGGGCCGGGGCCGGGGCCGGGGCTGGCACCGGGGCCGGAGCCGCCTCCGCTGCCGCTGCCGCTGCCGCCGCCGCCGCCGCCGCTGCAGCCGCGTCCCCGGGCTCCGCGGGTTCCGCCGGCACAGCCGCGGAGTCGCGCCTCCTGCTCTTTGTGCGTAACGAGCTGCCCGGGCGCATCGCGGTGCAAGATGACCTGGACAACACCGAACTGCCCTTCTTCACCCTGGGTAAGGCTGGGCGCCAGCACTCGTATAGTCCCAAAGAGCCGGGAACCCCCTAAGTGAGGAAGGACGGGTGGGGGCGCCCTGGGGATCACCTCCCCAAGGCTGCCCCGAACCGGGTTTGGCGTAGGGTAGCTGAGGGGCCCCCAGGGCGCACAGGTGGTTGGAAAGGAGTGTGGGGCAGGAGGTCCTGGAGAGCGCGCCACGAGAGCCCCCCGGGGGGGCGTGACGATGCTCCCCGCAGTGGGGACCTGTCCCTCCTCTCGGTCTCACAGTCCATTTGTTGAACCCCCGGCGCTGTCCATTCCCAACGCCGGAGACTCAGAATCGCTGAGTGTGCTCGGACTGGGAGGTGGGGAGGGTGGGTGGAGACAGACCACTGTCCGAAACCAGTTCAACGTCAAGTCGCCGGTGGCTATTCCGGACACCCACAGCCTCTGGCAGCACACGGTTACCACCCCTTCGCTCTGTCCTCGAAGTTGTGAGTTCGGCCCTTCCAGACCGATTTTGTCAGGATCAGAGTTCCATGTTATAAAGACCCAATCCGCAAAAGCTCAGTGTCCACACGAGGCTGGTGACCTTGGCTAAGTCGCTGCTCTTATTTGAACTTCAGTTTGGGCCTAGAGTGAAATGAGTCTGGAATGGATTGAGTGATGTTTGCGGACTGGGATTCGGAACCCAAGGTCTCCCCCGTCCCTCCTCATCATCACCTTCCACACTCCTGCCAGCCGCGAGCAGGTTGGTCCTTGCTGCTCACTTACAGAATTAACCATAATAATACCGACTAAAAGGCAAGAAACAGGAGAGAAGGGACGGCTGGGGGTAGGGGCCTCAAAGAGGAAAGTTAAACAGAAAGTTCGCCAGTAGCTCTTGCTGCCTGCCGATTCCCGGCGCGAATCCCGCAGGAGTCGGGCCCTTCTGTGGAGCTGTAGGAAGCGCGGCTGATTTCCCACCCGGGTAATTGATAGCTTAATTATCTCAGAGAGCGTTTACAAAAATGTTGTTCCCCCAGCTCTCCCGCGCTCGCAGCTCGCTCTTCCCCCCTCCCTCTCCGGGGTGCGGGCCCGATTGGTTGTGGGCGTCTGGCCAACAACAACGTCGGAGACTCCGGAGCCCTTCGCCCCGCCCCCACCTTGTCTGAGCGGGGGGCGGTGTCTGGATCTGTTTCCAGGGGACGACTGGGAGGTTAGTGTTCCAATCCTCCGAGGTTAACTTCTTGCTCTCGGGAGGAGCCCTGCAGAGTAATGGACCTGAAATCAATCTCTAGGGAGCCCTGATATCCTGATCTTTTAAAATGTATTTTGTGACATATACCCTTCGGCTTTCGTTCTGGCTGCCTTGGGGGATCTGAGAGAGTGGTGGGCTGGCCACAGGGTTTTGCGCTTCTGGCCTCTCCTGACCGAGGAACCTGTGTGGAAAGCCCATGTAGATTCCTTGGGGACGCCTTTACTCCTGTGGCAACACTCCTGCCGTACACACACACACACACACACACACACACACACACACGCTCGCGCGCGCGCTCTTTCTCTGTGTGCAACAGTGGGATGCTGACATCCAAGGAAAGGAGTAAGGGTCTAAGTGGAGTTCTTAGGGCACTGAGCTAACGTCTGGCTCACTGCTAGCTCCTTCCTGTTTGAGTATGGTGCTGGAAAGTTCCTCCCAAGACACAGAAACTAGCCCTTCCTTCAGTCAGCACTTCCAGTCTTGCCCTTACCCTTCCACTCATCCGGATATCTGTCCACTACAGGATCTCATCAGCGCTCAGGATAGGCACTTCAGCTAAGGGAGGAAAGGAATGGGTACTTATGTACTGGCTGTTTTGGCAGTAAGAACCCCAGAGCATTCCAGTTCCTCAAAAATGTGGGGACCTGGTCCAACCAGTTATAGAGGTGCCCCAAAATTCCTGGTTCTAGCCTTGCTTGCTATTTTAACTTTGGCTTTCAAGGAGATGGGTGTCCAGGCACACGAGGCAAGAAGAGCCTTGAACTGGAAGTCTTGAGTTCCTTGGGATCAGTTTGAGTCCCTCCTACCATCCACTTGGAGCCTTCTGCTTTCCCTCCCGCCACAGCCCAAAGCCTGAAGCTGGAGTGGCCAGGTGCTGGCCTCCTTGAGGGCATGCTCTTTGGATCCACGAAGAGAACTGAGTTCCCACCTCCGCCTTCCCGCAGCGTCCTGTACTGGCAGCTCTAGAGCTCCCGACAGGGATTTGGCTAGCGAGGTACTCACCAGATGGCAGGGTATAGCAGGAGCTGTGTAGGGAGACGTGGGCTTTTTATTTGTGTTGGTCTTCGACTGTTTGCGTGTAAACACGGAGTGCACAATGAGCTCTTGGAGGGCCAGGCTGGCTGGCAATAAGGGTTGGTGGTAGCACGAGGAGGGGGTGGGATGTGTTATTTATGGCCATGTCTTTCCCAAGGTTCCAAGGCAGCCCCATTCCATCTTCAGACCTTTTACTCATCCTGCCTAGCATTTGTTTCTGCTGAGTTAGGACAGACTTTTTACAACTTTCAGGGAATATTGAGGTTTCTGGGTGTCACAGCCTGGTATGCAAAGTCAGGGCTCAAATCCTGCCAATAGTGGGGAGTGTGGAGCTACCACTAGGGGGTGATGGTGTCTACCAAAGCCCTCCCGTCATGCTTTGGGTTCTGGGCTCAGAGATGCTGAAGGTAAACCCTTCCCTGATCCTAATGGCTGCAAAATCTCAAAAGCCCAATTGAAGAACCTCAAGGTAGTTTTGCATAAATTGTCGACATACAGGTTCAACAAATCCATCTTTCTACCTGGCCCTACCTCTCTCTGTTCGTCTTTATTAGTGGCTTTGATATTTGTAACACCTGATCTGAAAACAAATTTTCTTCTTCTATTTTTTTTCCCTATGTTTTTCCCAGGTAGGGTTTCTCTCTAGTCCAGGCTGACCTGGAATTTACTATGTAGTCACGGGATGGCTTTGAACTCACATCCATCATCCTACCTGTACCTCCCAAGTGCTGCATGCCTGCTTGAAAATAAGTTTTCTTTAGGTCTCTTCCTTTCTGTATCTCTAATTCTCCCCACCAAGCCTAATCTGTTTTATGTAGATAGAAGCAGCTCTCAGATGTGAAAGATGCTACAGGTTTCTGTGCTTGTGCCTCTTATTTAGAATCTGAGTATAAATCAATGACATTGACAAAGTGAATTTCCCTAAAAATGATCAAGGAATAGCAAGTACTTATTGAATTTTTAATGTTGTGCTGAGAATGTCACTCTTGACTTGTATTATTAATTCACATAAAATATATGGCACGTACACTACTTTTATTCCCATTTGACAGACAAGAAAGCCTTCTTCGAAGTACCAGTAGCAAGCCACACTGCAAGTAAATGGCAAACCAGGAACTAAAGTCCTAACCTATTAGACACATCCATTCTTGGTAATTGCCAAAATAGTATTATAAATCAAATGCGGTATTTATGCAGGGCAAAGAACTGGATATAAAGGCATTTCACAGGGCTGGAGAGGTGGATTAGTGGTTAAGGCACTTGCCTGCAAAACCCAAGAACACATGTTGGAATATCCCAAAGTAGCCAGATGCAAAGTGACACAAGTGTGCAATGTCACACATGTGCACAAGGGGTGTACACATCTGGAGTTCATTCACAGTGACTGAAAGGCCCTGGTGTGCCCATTGTCTCTCTCTGTATCTCTCAAACAAATACAACAATAATAAGAAAGGCATTCTATATAACAGCCTAAAAGGAACCTTTGTCCATATGACCTGTAACTGCATTTGTGAGCTGAATATAAGGGTTTGAAAGCAAGACATGATTTCAATGACCTTGCCAGTTCAAAGTTCTAGAACTCGTGGGCTGTCAAGGACATTCTACCTAGAGATGCCATAAGTGATGAAAATAATGCATTTTGTTTTATCAGTGAATAAAGTCATCTCTATAGATCTGGCTAAAATTGCAGATGCTTTCTGGATCAGAAAGAACTTTAGCTAGCATGCATTGCAGACTGTAAAAGAAAATGTGAGAGTTTGAATGCTAAAATGCAGCTTGGAAACTTAATGCTAGTTAGAATCTTGGAATCTCTACAATGGTTCATTGTGACCTTGAACAGGTCATTTATGCCTCAAAGCTTCGTTTTTTTCTACTGTAATATGAGTGGGTAGATGAGCCCTAAAATAATCCTTTCATGTAAAGCTTCTATGAACTTGAAGTGCCTTGACCCCATCCATGACTCTGACTAGCTCCCCTTGCTGCTTGCTGTGTTTTCCTTTGCTGGTAACATGGGGGTGTTGGGAAGGATAGACTGCAAAGAAAGGTTTTGAATAGGAGCAACTGCCAGCGCAGGGTTTCTGAGGTGAACCTGCATGTCACTCAATACTCATCTACCCCCAGGCAGCCCTGGAGTCTGCTTATGGATTTAGCTTTCATGCCCACAGGTACTGGGGCATTATTCTTTTACCTGTACATCATAGTGGCTGGGATAGTTTGGATACTGCCTGCCTTGATTCAGCCAAAGGAAAAAAAAAACAGATAACATTGAACAACCATTTATTGTCAACATTTCTTAGTAATTTACTCTGCTAGGTAAACCTGACAGGAGGGGGAATATGTTCTCTATTTGGTCAAGGGGGTGTGAAGAAAGAACAGCCCTGAGTGATCTGTCTTTAAATGTACTTGTGTGAGTAGTCCTGACAGCATCCTGATGGTCTGTCCTATAAGATGCCCTGTGCAAGAGGCTGACTGGTCTTCGTGCAAAACAGTCTGAAATGTCACCTTGGTTGGGCTAGCAGAGATTTCTTAAAATATGGATAAAACTAGATTACTACTGGGTGGGGAAAGCAGGTAGGCACCTGACTAGAGGGCTGTAGGGAGCAGAGCGTTTAGCCAGAGTAAAGCACTCCACAAAGGGCTAGAGAAGCTTCTTTCAAATGCCAGTATCCAGTGAGGAATCTGGTGTCCTGTGGGGAATCTTAAAGAATACTCAAAATGTGTAGATTGAGACTGGCGAGGAGGGCCTCCTGGAGCTGTCCAGCACTGCAGTGTGCTAACCCCAAGTAATGGTTAGAACCTGAGGGATGGGGAAGTGTAAACTAACAGCTCTTTGGGAAGCATTTAGAGAAGAGACCCAATGCCTTGGAAACTGTTCTTTTTGATTTGGGTTAGATTCTGAAGGTTGAAAAGTCTTTATTTTGGGAGATGAACAATGGTAACAAATAAGATGCATCTTCTGTAAGGATTTTTGACCACAGAATATTCAGTAACACCAATTCTATTGTTCTCTGTTGTGTGAAAGAAAGATTCTGAGATGGAAAAGTGGGAAACTTTGTCTAAAACTAATGTTAGATTTAGAACAATGTGTGTGTTTTCCTCATTTGGGCATCAGATTCTTTATCATTTAATGAAGGATTTGGTTAACACTCAAACCTCAGAGTACTATCCTGCTGTGATGTGCCAAATTTGGGGATCTTTGTAAACAAAGGTTTTGTGCAGAAGTATATTGGGATATTAACAAATCTCTGATCTGGGCATTCTTCCTTTTTCCATTCCTTTTCCTCATACCTCACCCCAGTTCTTGCCAGCTCAAATCTGATGGAACCTACTTAATACTCAAGGTGGAGAGAAATGCACTGTCTGATTTTGAAAAGCACTGTGTTCTTGAGAAGGTAATAGGGCAGGGAGAAGGCCAGGATCCTTTCCATTATTACATAGGCTAAAGATTCAGCCAGGATAGCTAGGTTGCTGTTTTAGAGTGGGGGGGATAATAGGATAAAGACATTATTGAGATATGCAGAGCTATGTAAACTTTGATGTGACATCAAACTTGATTACTTCTGGAGCAAGGCCCTCAGGCCATAAGGACATTCTATAATTTTAATTTAGAGCCTAGTGTGGCAGGAGATTTGAGCGGGTCTCCAGCAGGCAAAGTTTCTTGCTTCTTGCCTCCTTGTTTTGTCAAGCCCTAGGCCTTTTCTGTCATTGGATATGAGATGTGAACATGTATGCTGAGGGAAGAGGGATGGAGACAGATAGTGACCTCTGTATGCTGGCCTGAAATGGTTACAACACTGTCACCTTTGATGAGTTCCTGGTATTATATGCTCTCAGAGGAGAGTCCACTCTTTCTATTTCTACTGAGGTCGAGATAAGGGGAGGAACTTACTGAGTGTCCATAGTTCACACTTAAATCCATTGCTCTTAAGTTCTGTTTGTATCATAATATTACACTGATCATATGAGGAAAAGGCTTTAAAGAAGTTCTAGTTATACAACTTGGTTAAGTATCATAAACAATGCTATTCTTTCATTCCCCCCACATAAAATAAGGAATTAAAAATCTTCTTTTAATGTGGATGGCTTAGGAAGTGAACCTGGATGTTTAGGCTTTATAAGAAAGTGCCTTTAACCACTGAACCATCTTACCAGCCCCAGTAATTAAAATCCAAAGAGAAAAGTCTCCTTAGGGAAATCAAATTTATTTTCCTGCCTTACCATCCCATTGGAGTTGGCTCCAGTCTTTCCAAAGGAGCACCTGAGCTGTAATATTTTGTTTTGGGTGGGGGAACCTATCTTTTGGTGGTGGTTGAGAGAAGTCTTCTCTTTTCTAGGAAATAAAATGAAATGGAGTTGAACCTTGGGGTGCAGAAGCATCAGAAGTGGTCTTCCTTCTTAGTCACAGAGCTGATACTTTCCCAAGTTCTCTCATTGACCAGCTAGTGGCAACAGAAGATTAACTATTGCGAGGTGGATGCTTTTCCCATCCTTACAGCAGAACCAACAACTCTGCCCCAGGAGGAGTCAGACAGCAGAGGGATGCTTTGCAAGGCTTGTTCTCCTCCCTTACATTCACTTGCTTTTCTCTATTGCCTATAAGATTTTTTTTCTTTGACAGTAGCCCCCAGGAAGACCTTTCTACTGAATGGAAAAGGGGTTGGTGGTGTCTACACAATTTGAAGTGCAAGACTTTGTAGTACTTTACTAGTATTTTTTAAATGACAGCTATAGCCTCCTTACAACCATAATAGAACTCCAGAGCAGCTCAGTCTTTGATCTGAAATTTGATATAGATGCTATATGCTAAAAACCAAAAGGTTTTAGCCACAAGAAGGAACCACTCTATTCACACTGTTGGGCTCAGCAACACTTCTCTCTGCTATGATTTTATCAGTGAATTTATTGGTCTTAGCCACCTCTCAGCTTTTCCTAATTAATCTATCCTCTGTACCTGATTTCATTAAAAGCCTGAATCTGACAATGTTTTTTTTTTTTTTTATGTTATGGTTCCTTGTTGTCCTTAGTATGAATTTTATAATCCCTGTTGCAGTACAAGTCCCATTACATTCTACTAGACTACCCAGAAGAAACCGTTCTTCTCATTCTGCAAGTGCTTCACCACCCCTTGGAGAAAAATCTTTTTCATCTTTCATGACTGAATTCAAGTGTCAACTTGTCATTGAAACCATTCTTGACCTCTTGGCACTGGCATTGAACAATCTGGGCCTCGGTGCTACTGTCACTATAAAGACCATTATGATAAGAGCCAGTCTCTTAAGAGCCGTTTGATCACCTATGGCATGGCAGGCACTGTTCTAACAGTGTGAGATACATAAAAGAGCAAATGACAAGGACCCCTGAATTCAGGGTGCTTATGTCTATGAATATATGCAAGTTTTTGTGTTATTGTCCAAGTATACATAATAAGTAAATTCCATGTATGTGAAAAGATAAGTTCCACATCAAAGGAAATAATACAAGAGGGAATGAAGAATCAGAAGTTCTGAGATGAGAAGCTTATTTTTAATATCAAGTATCATAGATGGAGAGGAGCTTATTGAAAATGTGAGATTAGAGCAAAGACTTGGCGAGGTGAAGAAGTTAGCCAAGAAATACAGGAAAAAGAATATTTCAGGCAGAGAACCACCTCAGTGAACTAACTCAAACCTGTGTTTGGATGGTCCAAGGGCCAGTAGGAAGTCCAGTGCAGTAGGAGCGGAGTCACTGAGGGACAGACTAGAGCCAAGTGCCACAGGGCTGTGCAGGCAACCGGCAGAATTTGGGCTTTGGTTTTGTGTGCCATGTACAGTGCAGAGCTACTTAGGATTTTAAGCAGAAGAGATCCAAGATCTGACTTACATTTCAAAAAAAAAAAAAAAATACACACTGCTTTGTGAAAGTTGGGATGGAAATAGGAAGGACTCCAGGGAACTATTCAGGTACAAAAGGATGGTGGCTTAGAGTGGAAGGGTAGAACTTACATCACTCACGTGTCACCTCACCTGTCTTACTACTTTCCTGTGCAGCACAAAGCAGCCATCAGGCATCCTTCATCTCAGACTGTGGTGATTTACTCTGTACTTAGCACAGCAGAGTGGACATGAGATTCTAGATAACAGCACCTTGTGTTTGCCATGTCTCATTCTGGAATCCATACTAAGCAAAACCAGACAGGTGTTTAAATCCCACTCCCCACGCCTACCCCTTACCACCCCTTGCCCCCACTGAAGGATGAGCTGAATACCTCCTCTTCCATGGAGCCTTCCCTCTGTTTAGCTCCCACAGACTTTATCTCTAGCTTTGCATCTGGGGATTATATATGTTGAGTAATGAGAACAGTTTGATTAGAGGAACTAGTATTTGATTTGCAAGAAGACCTTACTGTGAGAAGCTTGGAAGGCAGATAAAGGATTAGAACATGTGTACTGTGGCAAATAAGACATGGATTGACTAGGGTGAAAAGACCATGTTCTAGGATTGCCAACTATTAGAGGTGGAAAGAATTTTGGACATTTTCTTCCCCAAAACACTTCTATACAAAAACAGGTGGAGGGGGCTAGAGAGATGGCTTAGCAGTTAAGGCACTTGCCCATGAAGCCTAAGGACCTTGGTTCAATCCTCCAGTACCCATGTAAGTTAGATGCACAAGATGGCACATGCATCTGGAATTCTTTTACAGTGGCTAGAGGCCCTTCCACACCCCTTCTCTCTCTCTCCCTCTTTCTTTCTCTGCCTCTATTTCTCTCTCTCTTAAATAAATAAATAAAATACTTTTTAAAAAAACAGGAAGTCAAGTTCATCACAGCAAGTCAGTGGTAGAAGAGATGTCAGTTCTAAATCTACTAACTCCTAATCCAATGTTCCTTGCTTTCAACCCTTCCACTCCAGAGGGTAAAGCAACTGACTCTATCACCCTGGAAATGATGATGGTATTTTGAATATTGACTGTGCTTTAGGTGTCACATGGCTTATTTCATTTTATCATTTCTGCGATGGCAAGTCACAGAAGAGGTTATATATGTTGTAAGTGACCTGGAGGAACAAGATCACACCATTATTAGGCAGCTAAGCTTTGTGCAAACTCAGTTCTGCCTGGTTCTTACACCCATGTTCTCTCTCCATTGCATGCTACATAGAACTAGGGTGCTCTTGAATTTTAGCTTCTTTGATGAACCTTTACTTGTTATCTTGTCCTCTTTTTATTGTCAAGAAGTTGTAGACATTTTCACAGGGTATGACAGTTTCACAGGCCTTGGGAATAAACACCTTGATTTTGTGCTGCCAGTATCTGACTCACCATCTCCCCAGCATCTCCTTGCTGGTTCTGTGCTATTTGCCATGGGACCTGTCTCATATGCTCTAGAGGCCCTTAATATCTTCAATCTGCTTGTCAAGCAATTTCCTTTTCTTCTGTGTCTTGTGTGCCTCCTCCCTCCTCCTCCTCCTTCTTCTTCCTTATTTCCACCCACTTTTCTTCCCTTCCTCCATCCTTCTCACTGTCCTCTATTTTTTGCCTCACATCCCTTAGGAATTTTCCACCACATACTGTGTATACTTTTATGCTGGTATCCTAGGATATACATTACATTATACTTTACATTAATTCAATGTTATCTTTCTAGCAATGGTCAGAGCTTGTGTTGTTTCAGGTACATCCTTTCTATTTGTGTGCATTTGGTGGTTTGAATGTAAAATGTTTCCATAGGATCATGTGTTTGAATATTTAATCCTTAACAAGTGATACTGTTTGGGAAGGTTGTACAACCTTTAGGAGGTGGGGTCTTCCTGGATGAAGTGTGTCACTGGGGAAAGACCTTGAGGGATTATAGCCCAGCAACATTTGTAACTCTCATTCTCTGTTTACTTTTGAATGATGTGAATATGTGATGCCAGCTGTCTGCTTCTGCCATGATTTCCCCACTATGATGAAACTTTCCCTCAAAACTGTAAGAAAAATAAAACTCTTTACTTCCATAGGCTGCTTCTGGTCAGATATTTTGTCCCAGTAACAAGAAAGTAACTGATACAGTTCATTTGCTTGACAGTTCTCTGTTCAGCTCTGAGTCTGAATTTTGTTGAATTTTTAAAAAGGTTTTATTTATTTATTTATTTATTTATTTATTTATTTATTTATTTATGACAGAGAGAGGGGGAGAGAGAGAGAGAGAGAGAGTGAGAATGGGTGCACCAGGGCCTCTAGCCACTGCAAGCAAACTCCAGAAGTATGTGCCATAATGTGCATCTGGCTTATGTGGGACCTGGAGAATCGAACCGGGGTCCTTAGGCTTCACAGGCAAATGGCTTAACTGCTATGCTATCTCTTCAGCCCAGTTTTGTTGAATTTTTATATTCTTTGTCAGTGTTGTACTTTTTCTTTTTGTTTCTCACATTGAAAATGGAATGTATGTGTCACATATAAAATATTGCATATTTTATAATGCTGTAAAATTCTAAATAAACCATATAACTTATAGAGTATTACAACTACAATAATATCTTTGAGTTCCAGACCAAACCTTTCACTGACATACAAAGCAAAATACAAATTTTCTAAGGTCCCACAGCATATACAAAGCAAAATCCAGTTACCAACTCAGGTCTTCTAACGGAGCTGAAGTGAACACAAGACAAGTCTAAGCACCCAAACTCTAGCATGGAATCTCCAAAACTCCATGCAGGTGTTACCTAGGACTTATTTATACCATCTCTCTGAGCCTCTATTTGCCCACCAGGGAAGTAAAGGACATATAGTAATCACACTTCTTGGTTGTTGTGCTATTTCATTTAGTGAGCTCTCCATAAGCTAAATTTTGATCAAGACCCAGCACTGTGCACAATTTTTATTCATACTAAGCTGGATGATCTTCACTGAGAACCTGTGTGAAGAGTACCTAGCACAGCCTCTGGCACAGTTTGTGATCCATGCCTCTTTGCCACCTGGAATTCTTTTTGTGGAAAGGGATGGAAGTATGAATAAATAATGAATGTGCATTCCCCTTCCCTTACCCTCTTTCCATTCCAGCATGCTCTGCTTATGGGTCTCCCCATCCCCCTCCTCTCCCCTTCCTCAATAAGGCACAAAAGGATGAAACTAGCCATTGATCTCTGCTGCTGGCTCTGGAGAAGGTGGGGGAGGGAGTGTATGGAATTCTGGGGTTGGCTGAGGACAGTTTTGGCAGGGAAGCACTGAAACACTGAATCTAAGACCAGAGTGTGTTGGAGTCATAGGTGGGGGAAGGGGCATTCCTCTTTCCTTCTGGTGGTGGCAGCTGACAGAACCCTACCCACAGGCATCCAGGGAAGTCAGGAGTGGCTTTGCAAGCAGCTAAAAAGGGAAGGAACATTTCCATTAGCAGAATCAGCAGTAAAGAGATTTCCAGTCACAGTAATAGCTGCATTCAGGGGAATCATTTCAGGGGTGGCTGTGGGTGGAGGAGAGAAGGGGGCAGGGTGGTAAGGAAAAGTGCACAGTGTCTGGTTTACTTGCATGGCTAAGCAAGAGACAGCTACCAAAGGTGGGATCCTATTTAGCAGATCCAGTCCTTTGACCACCATTCTGGCCCTCCACACAGACAACACTCTTATCCAAGGGGTAAAGGCTGCATGCCTACTTTATGCTGCCTTTGCTCCAGTTACCTGGATTACTCTCTGTGAAACTGCCATCATCAGCAGCAGTCACCAGGGCACCTGGGATTTGCACAAGGGGAAAGGTGATTTGACTCAGTCTTTCCTGAAGTTAGCATCTCTTCAGAATATCCTTCCAAATCAAGATCTCAAGGCTAGAACTGCTGAAGTAAGGGCCTGTGAATCTGCATTTTAATAAGGTGCTGACTCCATGACGGGTCCCTGGAGGATTTCTGGGATGTGACTCCTGTGCATGCCATTCTGTCCCCTGAACTCCTGATGTACTTTATCACCTAGACTCCAGCTTGAACAATGACATGCACATTGCTGAATTTCTGAATTCTGACTTCTCCTTCCGAAGAACACTTTCCATCACAGATTCACCTGGGAAACTCCTAGACGTTACCACACTATTGTTTCTTCCAAGAAACCTTTCACTCCATTTTTTCCCTCCTGAATGCCTACACCTCCCTGGGAAGACTGCTATATTTAGCAAATAAAAATATAGAATTCTCGGGGGAATGGAGAGATGGCTTAGCATTTAAAGTGTTTGCCTAAAAAGCCAAAGGATCCTGGTTCAACTCTCAAGGACCCCAGTAAGTCAGATGCACAAGGGGGTGCATGCATCTTTTGCAGTGGCTGGAGGCCCTGGCAAGCCCATATTCTTTCTCTCTCTCTCAAATGAGTAAGTGAATAAAATATTTAAAAATATTTTAAAAATATAGAATTCTGGGATTCGATGAATTTTCGATGATGACTGAATTTTTGTTTAGTGTAAGCATGTCCCCTACAGTTTTGGGGACATACCTATGTTACACTGGCAGGATGGTTATCTGAAATGGAGATATATGTGAGCATTGTGTATTTTACGTGGAAACCTTAGGGAATGTGTTTCTTGTTCATGTTGAGGAACACATTGCTCACATTTAGTGTGATCCCTGTTATGTTTTATATTGATTGTGAATTGGACAGGATTTAGAATCCCCTGTGAAAAACTATCTATATTAGGTTAATTTAGGTGCAAAGAACCACCTTACCCAGGGGCTGCACCATTCTATGGGCTGGGACCCTGGGCTGTATAAAAAGGAGAGAGCTGGATGAGCCCCAGCATCCATCAATCTCTGCTTCCTTACTGTGAAGTGAATGTGTCCAGCTGCCTGAAGATCCTGGTGCCGTGCTTTGCCTGCCCAGCAAGGATGAATTGTAACCTTGATCGTAAGGTGAAATAGACCCTTTCTTCCTTAAACTGATCTTTTTCAGGTATTTTGTCCCAGCAAAGAAAAGGTAGCTAATACAATCCACACATGTTGCACTCACATCTCCCACCTTAGGAGGTCAGTTATTCAAGCTAGAGAATCCCTCACCCCTTCACTTGCTCACATCCTGTTTGTCAATCAGCCATCTTGGTTTTCTCTCTAAAACGACTTTTGAAAACTCAAGTCTCATAGTCCCCACCACTGTAACTAACTTTCATTCAAGCTACCATCTATCCTCATAGTAGTCTCCAAATTGGACTATCTGCCCTTTTACAACTCCCTATCCATTCTTTGTGGAGTGTAGTTCATGGCTTATGGGCCAAATTCAGCCCTCTGCTTGTTTTTTTTTTTAATTTAAATTTTTGTTATTACTTTTTTTATTGACAACTTCTTTAATTGTAGACAACATCCCATGGTACTTCCCTCCCTCCCCCCACTTTACCCTTTAAAACTCCACTCTCCATCATATCCCCTCCCCCTCTCATTCAGTCTTTTCATTTTGATGTCATCATCTTTTCCTCCTATTAGGATGGTCTTGTGTAGGTAGTGTGAGGCACTGTAAGGTCATGGATATCCAGGCCATTTTGTGTCTGGAGGAGCATGTTGTAAGGAGTCCTACTCTTCCTTTGACTCTTACATTCTTTTTGCCCCCTCTTCCTCAATGGACCCTGAGCCTTGGAAGGTGTGTTAGAGATGTTTCAGTGCTGAGCACTCCTCTGTCACTTCTTCTCAGCACCATAGTGCCTACTGAGTCATCCAAAGGTCGCCATCATCTGAAAAGATAAGCTTCTCTAACCAAAAGAGAGAGTAGCATTAATGTATGGGTATGGACATTAAGAGAAGTCCTTACTGGGCAGTTTGGTGAGCATAGTACATCCATTTAGTCAGACATTAGCAGATGTTACACCCCTAGGTTTCATGACTACTCCTGTTGTAGGTTTTCAGTATCAGGGATGTATTCCCTCTCATGGAGCGGGCCTCCAGTTCAATTAGAGAGTGGTTGATTTCCTCCATAACAGACATGCCACTACTGTATCCATTGGCTCATTTGGCCTGGCTGGCCAAATTTAAAGCTTGTAGTGTTCACTACTGAGTATCTTCACTGGTTTTTTCTCTCTCTCCCATTGAACTGCATGCAGCGTAGCTTTTCCAGCTTTCTGTCAGCTGATCCACATGGAGGAGGCTTTCAGCTCAGCTCCAGCAAGATTTCTTGATGACCTTGAAGCCCAAGTATATGGAGTCTTCAGCAATAGGGTCTTACTATCTATTCCTGGTGGGAAACCAAGAGCCTCGGCAATGGCCTATAATGTTTTGAGGGTATCTGTGACCTCCCTGGCCAACAACTGACTGGAAGGTGTCCCATCCCTGACACTGAAAATTTTCTAGTAACAATCTATGGCTCCTGAGTGTTCCATTGTCCAGAAAAGTAGGTTTCCATGTGAATTATTTATATCCTCTTAGATTTTGATTAACCCTCACTCCACCTTTCCTTTATTCAATCTCTTCCCCTGATCTCACTTAGGCCTTTTCACCCCCATTAACCTATTCTTCTACTTACATATATACAATACCATCCTATTAAGTCCCCCTCCCTCCCTTTCTATTCCCTTTATATCCCCCTTTTAGCTTACTGGCTTCTGCTACTGAGTTTTGTTCCTACTCACATAGAAGTGTAATCATTTCTACTCAGCAGTAAAGAAAAATAAAGTTATGAAATTTTCTGGAAAATGGATAGATCTGGAAAGGATTATACTTAGTGAAATAACCAAGGCCCAGAAAGCCAAACATCACATGTTCTCTCTCATATGTGGATCCTAGCTACAAATAATTGTTTTTTAAAATTATTTTTATTTATTTATTTGAGAGAGAGATACAGAAACAGGCAGGTAGTGAGAGAGAGAGAGAGAGAGAGAGAGAGAGAGAATGGGTGCACCAGGGCTTCCAGCCACTGCAAACGAACTCCAGATGCATGTGCCCCTTATGCATCTGGCTTATGTGGGTTGTGGGGAATTGAACCTGGGTCCTTTGGCTTTGCAGGCAACCACCTTAACTGCTAAGCAATCCCTCAGCCCTATGCTTGTTTTTGTATGGCCAATAAGTTGATTAACTTAAATTAGTTGAAAGAAATTCTGAGAAAACAATATCATTTTCTGATATACAACAGTCACATGAACTCAGATGTGAGGCCCGTGAATGAAGCTTGGTGGAATGTGTGGGGCTGACACAGTGACACAGTGTTGTAGCCAAGGGAATTACCTGCCCTTCATAGCTTAAAATATTTATTAATTGCTCTTTTTTTCCCCCTTAAAGAGCTAGCCAACCCCTACTGCATAGAGAAGTTAGGTAACCTTTTCTAGGAAGTAAATTGGTTTTTGATACTCCTTTGTTTAAAACCATCAGTGACTTTTAGGATAAAGTTCTAATTCTTTGTCAAGATCCACAAAAATCAGAAATAATATGCCTTCCTCTGAGTTCATCCTCCACCATATTCTTCCTTGCTCACAAAACTAGAGTTTATGAATTCTTCCCTAGCTAAAATCGAACCTGTATCCACCACCTTTCCCACACCACTGACGACAGCGTCTGAAAGGAAAGGGGTTTGTTTGTCCTTTTCACTCCCTGAGTCTGCAATTCAGGATACATTGCATAGTAGATCCTGAGTAAAATGGGTGGGAATAGGGATGATTTCTCACATCACTTTAGACCTAAACCCCATTGTGTTGTCCTGTTGCTCTTTAGGCAAGGAGGAGGATGCCAGGAGCTAAAGTTCATGACTTGCCTGGTAGTAAAAATCCCTACGTGCTTGCTAAAGACAACTAAGGTCTGAATCTGCATCCTCAACACCAGCCACCCTCGCTGCAGTAGGAAAACGTTGAGTACAACCGAAGGAAGCCCTGCCAATAGTTTTCATGGATCCCAGTGTCAGGCTGATGTGGTGGAGTAGAGAGAGGAATCTTAACTTGGTGACAGGGCTATTATGTTTGAGTCTTTATTTCTTTCTGGGCTGTCCCAATCCTTAGTGTGATGGAATTAAACCAAATCACCTTTGAGGTACTTCTCAGCTCCAGGGCCCCTGCAGGAGTCCTAGAGTGTGAGGGGTCACTTGGAGAACTTCTGAGGCTGGAACTGCAGCCTGATACAGCGTTCCAACTTGCTCACTACCTGGAGCCTGTGAAGATTAAACCCTTGGCTCTGAACCCAGGTGAGACTGCGGTTTTCAAGCTCAGTCTCACACTAATTTGTTAGCGCACTTTCTTCAGTTTTCTTTTTCTCTTTAGTTTCCTCTAGGGAGGAAGGCTAGAGAAGCTGACCGCTCAAAGTAACCAATTACCTGTCTGCCAAAAGTGAGCCTATTGTCTCTCCCTTCTCCCTTCCCCCTTTTCTCTCTCTGCTTTGTTCTCCTGGCCTCTTTAAAACATTTCTGTACAGCCCCATGGCCTCTCAGGAGTTCACCTGCCTCCTGGCTTCCAGAGGAAACACAATGTCTCTCCTCCCCTCAGAGGGACAGTAGGTGGGAAGGCTGAGAGCTCTGCATGGGCTGTTTAACAGGCTAGAAAGCTGAACAGGCTTTGTTAGTCTGGGAAGTACACACTATGAGATTTGGAAGCAACCCTGTTTTAACTTGCTGTGTGACTTCTGGTAAAAGGCACTTCCTCTTCGGGCCTCCGTTAAGATTAGACCCTTGTCAGAGTCTGTTCTCCTTCAAGAAGGTGGGGAGGGGACTGAGAATATTCTGTCAGAGAGGAGAACTCATCCTACCTTCTTTGTTGCTGGAATCCCAGGTGCCTGAAGATAGGTCCAACATTTTGATGACACTGGGTACATAAGAATGAATGAATGATGAACTGAAAATTTGTGTGGTCATACTGTCACCCTCCACTTATGAATCCATGACAGACATTGCTAATCAATCACTTAATAACGACTTCACATTTCTTCTCAATGCATGGCTTCATCAGTCACTACCAGTCAATTGAGGTTAGCATGGGTAATGAATTTTATTCACATTTCCTAGACTACTAAACAGTTCATCTGAAGACCCTGGTCTCCTTACCTGAAGCTAAGTTGTTTCGGGTGTTATATTAAGTGCTTCTTCCAGGTCAGACCCTGGACTGAGCTCCAGGGGATAAAAAATGCAAAGAGCTCTCAGTCCATTGGGATGATAACATTTGTACATTTTGATTAACATAATGTTTCTCCATGAATATTTTCATTATATCCATATTACTACTGAAGAAGTGTCCATTCAGATTGATGAAGTCTATTCTACAGGGTCATGTAGTAAATAGAATTAGCCAGATTTATTTTGAAAAGGAAACTTTGTGTTACTGTCATGAATGGGATGCCAGAATAATGGTATAAATTGAAGATACCCTAAAAAAAGTCAGTATATAACTATTGAAGTTAAACAAAAGCAGTCACTATCATCTATACCATCTAAGTTTACCTCTCGTGCATCAGGAAACATTGACTGGTTCAAATGTGGAGATATGGATAATCCTCTAAAATTCAGATTTTGCTCACATATTTATTAGAGGTCTCCATGCACACACACACACACACACACACACACACACACACACACACACACACACACATACACACACACACATACTCAATTTGTTTTAAAAAGTTGTTTCTTGCTTCATAATTACCTTTTTTAAAGGTATAATATCCATGTGCCTTCCCCAACTCAGAAACTCAGATAATTTTCTAGGTTCTCCTCAAATAGTTATGTCTTCAGTGTTTTATATATTCAGTGCAGCAATCATCTGTATTATCAAGGAAATATTATGCTTGTCTTTCCCTCTTGCTAGTCTGTAAGTTCAACATAATTTCTATTTAATATCCACTAGTACAGTAGCTAGTGTATATGATTTTATTGAATTAATAACCTTAACTTTTTAATTTTGACAGAAGAAACAAGCTTATTGTAACAAGTTCATGTAATTCAGAATATTATAAATGAAAAACAAACAAACAGTTTCTCCTCCAAGCTCATTCTGCAGAGGTTGTCATGATAGAGCATGCTAGGATCCTTCTGGCCTGTGGAGTAAATAATGTCCTGAAAGAGTCTCTCATTTGTGAAGTGGCAACAAATGAGAGGCAACTTGTCTAACATCACCTGAAAGTGTCTTGCAGGCAGCTCCACCAGGTGGGGAAGAAGTGTTTAAATGAGTGACTGTGGGTTACATTCCTCAGCTATACATAGCATACACCTATGTATGCATAAGTAAGCATAGTTACATGAGGAGAGACAGAGAGGTAGTTTGCATGTAACCCCCCATAGACTCATGTGTTTGAATACTTAATTCCCTGTTGGTGGCACTGTTCAAGAAAGTTGTTCAGGAAAGTTGGGCATGCTAGAAGAAGTGTGTCACTGGGAATGGGCTTTGAGGTGTCACATCCTTGTGCAGTTTGCAGTGCTTTCTCTGTGCTTCCTCCTGCTGACCTATGATTGTGAATCAGCTTCCTGCTCGGCCATGCTCTCCCCACAAGAATGAAACTTCCACTTGACACATTTGTAAGGTAAAATAAACCTTTCCTTTCTTTTAAAAATATTTTTATTTATTTGCAAGAGCAAAGTGAGATAGAGAGAAGAGACACATGTGTCTCTTTGTGCATCTGGCTTTACATGGGTACTGGGGAATTGAAACTGGGTTGTTAGGCTTTTCAGGCAAGCAACTTAACTGCTGAGCCATCTCTCCAGCCCCCTTTTCCTTTTTAAAGCTTCTTCTGGTTGGCTATTTTGGGCCAGTAAGAAGAAGGTAACAGAGGGAGAGGGAGAGAATGAGAACAGGGGAGAGAGAAACAGGGAGAGAGAGAGACAGAGATTCACTCTGAGAATATGATTTTCTGCTTGGAGACCTAAAAGAAGAAACTGAACTTTGGGCAAGAAAGGTGATCAAAAGGCACAAATTACCAGGAGTTGAAGGTGTGTGTGTGTGTGTGGGGGGGAACAGATATCTCTTTCTTTCTGGCACAGTATTTACTATGAGTTATAAAGCCATTCTTTTCCTTCCTTAAACTTTTCATTTGAGTGGAAAGAAAGACTGTTCTGGGAAAAGCTATATGGTTTTAGGTTAGTTGGATACCTTAGAACCCTGGTTTCTGAAACCATTTGGTTTGGTAGTTGGACAGTTAATAGAAAGTCTATTAAAACAGAGTACCATAAAAGTAATAGATGTACCTTAAACATTTTATTTTAACATGAAATACATAAGTGTGCATACATTTGCCAATTTTTGGATGCAAGCCTAAAGCTTGCTATTTGAGTTGGGGTCAGCTGACTGTAGTTCCTTGTCATTGTTCCTGCATAAGCAATGCTCATAATGCACCAAAGATGATCTCCAATGTTGCTTTCATTAAAGGAGACTGAGGCTGTAAAGACGCCTGCCAAGTCATTCTTCCAGAGTTTTATGACTCCTTTCTAAATTTTTATAGTTGTCATACCTGACCTAACTCACTAGCAATATTAAAGTGACTTTGGTTTTAATTTTTATAGTAAAATCAACTTAGTCTTCATGGAAACCAGTTTCTTTGGATGCTCATGAATTTTTAATTCGGAGTCTATCGCATTAAAATTTAAAGTTGTATAAAACACAATGAGCATAAATAGGTTTGGGGAACAAACTGGCTCCCTGTAAAACATACAACTCAATTGGAGGAAATGTCCTTGCAGTACTGGAGAGGAGGCCCTTCTCCACTGTGCCCAGTGATGGCTTGTGAGGCTGGGGTGCTCTACACAAGCAGAGACACAAGGAAAGTCAGAGGAGGTGGCAAGGCAAGCTGAAAGTTTGTGAAATATTTCAGGTTTACAGAGGCATCAAGTATAAGCAGTTTGAGTGGTGGAAGCTCAAAAACTCATTGACCCAAACTCTGATTTCAAGTAGAGGAAACACAACTCTGCTGTTTAAGTCCCTAGGCTCTTCTTAGGACTTAATTTCACTTGCTACCTATATATTCTGGATTTGGGGTGGATTTGCCTTTTTGGAGAGGCATCCTGATGCTGAAATGGTATCTTGGGGTACTTGGCATGTTAGAGCTGCTCTAGTAACTTCCCAGAAGGCATTTCCTGTGCTCTATGAATAGACCACCTATCTTTATGTTCAGAAGCAGATTTTAAAAATATTTTTTAAATAATTAAACCTTATAAAGATGTTTTGTTCTACTTCTGACCACTAAAGAATAGTTTTTTATTCCTTAGCTTTATTTCCTATTGCCACACACCACCTCTTATCCTTGTATCGATACTCTACAGATTTGCCTTCTCTCATCCCAATTCCCCAGGTGATCCTAATTCAGAATTATCAGGATCCTCAGACTTCTTACAGACCACCTCTCTAATTGTACAGTGAGAGGTTAAGGCCCAGAGAAAGCCACCACCTTACCTGACCTCAAGGGACTGTGTTCTTTCACCTTCACTGGGTTTCCCAGCATGAGGCGGGAGGGGTGGGCAGGTGAAGAGAGGGTCATGTGTGTATGAGCAGGCTGCCCAGAGTTCTCTTGCTTTATGAGGTGAACAGTATAATTCAAAATCCATTTTGGGGACATCTTGCCCCATAAAATATCCTCCAGCAGGAAAGTTTAGAATTTGTTTTGACTTCTCTAGCACATATGTTTAAAATACCTTTTCTCTGCATCTTATTTTCCTCATTTCCCTGGTTCCTTTCTTTCACCAAATTCTTAGAGACTTGGTCCTGGGAGCTAATAATGGGACGACAGTCAGGAGAGATGACACTGGGAGAAGGAAGTCTGCAGTATAAGTTAATGGGCTGGCAAATAATTGTGAAGCAGTCCACCTTTCTTGGATGATTCCTCCTCTGCCAAGAATATTGGCTCAGAAAATGAGTTCAGGGATCTGCCTTCCATAGTGAAAGTTATATTTTTAGATGCCATTCTTGTTTTGGACAAAATAAAACTCTTCTACAGCTTTCTATATTACATCTCAGTAGCAGTGACTCCTCCCTCATTGTTCTCTCTCCTCATGATGTAGCCTCTATCTCCCAACATCTTGCAAGACTGTCCTACTTAGAATCTTCAAGTAGATACTTCATATGCTGCCCAAAACATCATCCCCACAGGTTCTCCTTTCTTGATTGGAATTCTCCATGACTTCCCATATTTTATAGGATTGATAACAATTCCTCCATACAAGAACCAGTCCTACTTTTATTAGTATTTTCTCTCACAATTTTGTGCCTGTACCTCAGCCATCTCATTTAACATGCCATTGCCCATATGCATTTCTACTAGTGGAAATAAACAATCCTTTTTTATTTTTTTATTTTTATCTTTTTGGTTTTTCAAGGTAGGGCCTCAATCTAGCCCAGGCTGACCTGGAATTCACTCAATGGTCCCAGGTTGGCCTTGAACTCATAGAGATCCACCTACCTCTGCCTCCCGAGAGCTGGGATTAAAGGTGTGTGCCACCACGCCCAGCTAAACAATCCTTTATTAGCTACTTTCTTCATGTAGATTTCCATTCATGGTTCTTCCCCACTTTCCTCTAATACTAAATGAGCATTAAAAGAGATTATCCAGAAAAGTTTATTTATATCACTCTGAGGCCCATACACTTCTACTAAAATATTAATGTTCACCTCTTATTTCATCTTCTGTCTGGCATAGGTTCGACATGGTAGACATAACCTTCAGTGACTTCAGTTGTACCTGAGTTGACTGAGAAACTGCATTTAAATTTTACTGAATCAATTTAAATCTTAATAATAGCCCAAGGTGACCAGTGGCTACCATATTGAACCACACAGTCATAGATCGAGTCTTTTATTACAGAAAGCTCTGCTGGTCAGTCCCACCTATGAGATCCTTGAGGAATTGGAACATGTCTTGTCTTTTCTGTCTCCTATTGCCTGGACCAGGGCCTCTCATTGAATAGGTATCCAAAAATGTTGGTAGAAATAGCTTTTATGGAAAATGGCTATATTTTATGGGAAAAATAGGAAAAGATCTAGTTTTAAGGAAGACATGTAAAGCAATTAATTTTTTAAAACACCAAGGTTTGCTAATCAGTATATTATATCAAGTGTTCCTTTACAAAGTCTAGTATGTTTACAATCTGGGATATGTTAGTTTACTCTACTAATATATCACCCGTATCAGGAGGGATTCTAGGTCCTTGACGGTTCATTTCTCAGCCATACTTTGCTTCCTCATCTCCTCCTCCTACCCCCATCCCACATCCCTGAGTTGTTTACTGCAGCAGCTGGGTCTTAGGAACAGGGGCCCCAGGATCTCTTCGTTTCTGCAAGGCAAGTGCAGATGGAGCTGTCTGACATGAATGCACAGGTTTGAGCTTCCATCGATGTTTCATGGAAGATTTATGAGTATTTCTTTGAGGGAGGAATGAAGGGAGGGAGTCAAGGATGGAAGGGAAAGAGAGAGAGAAAGAAGGACAGAAGAACTTCTGAAAGATCCCATGAGCAAGGACATGCAAATCTCATGCAAAAGTCTCCCTCTTCGTTCCCCAGCATTGTGTCCTGTTCTTGTTTTCCTCAGTTTCCTCTTCATTCTCACTTCTTTTATATCTTTCCTCTCAGTCCTCAATAGAATATTTCTCTTTTGTTTTACTCCTTTTTTTGGTGTGTGTACTGGGGCTACGTGTGTGTGTGTGTGTGTGTGTGTGTGTGTGTGTGTGTGTGTGTGTTTGGAGGAGCATGTGCAGGGGAGTTCGTGCATGTGGCGGCTAGTGAACAACTTTGGGTGTCATTTTCAAGAGCATCATCTGCCTCTTTTTGACACAGAGTCTCTTATTGGCCTTGAGTTCACCACGTGACTAGGCTAGCCTAGCCAGTGAATTCCAGGGAATCCTATCTCTTCAGTGTTGGGATTGCAGGCACACAATGCTATGCCCAGCATTTTAGTATTGGGGATCAAACTTAGGACCCAATACTTACAAGGAATGTACTTTATCCATTGATCTTCTCCCCATGCTCTTTGTTTACTCTAACATCTCTTGACTTCTCTCTTCATGCCCCTGTCCCCTCTGTGTGTAAATGTATGTCCTTTTGTTGGTGGGCCTTTTTCCTTTTCTGTTTATGTCTCTCAGTGCCGATGTGTCCTTTGCACTATCTAGTACGCACAAGTCTCTTCTATGTGCCCATCTTTATCTGAGAAAGCTCCTTTGGAATGCCATGGCTCTTCTTGTAAGATCAAACAAGGGTCCCCTGTGCTCAGATCCAGATAAGAGGGTGCTAGGCTTTGCAGGGTTCTACCTTTCTTCTGATATGAGTACCTTCACAGTGCTGTCAGGGGAACCTCCTTAGCAATCTCTACTGTCAAATGTGATTCTGAATGCCTTGAGGTTGCTAGATGCCTCTTTGACCACGTGGTTATCATCTACAGATTTTAAACTGACTGTAGCAGTTGCCTTTTCATTTCTGTGATTAAAAACCTAACAGAAAGCAGCAGGTGGGGGAAAAGGATTTATTTTTGGCTTACCGTTTTGAGGAGGACCTTCGTCAAATTGGAAGAAGCTGGAGGGCTCATCCCATCATACTTACACAGCCGAGAGAGAAAGACAGGTAGAGTGAGTTGGCTCAGAACACAGACACAAGGGCTAGATTAACCAACCCCAAGGTTCACCTCCCAGAGACACACCTCTTCTAGAAAACTTCTCCTTCTGTATTAGTCAGGATTCTCTAGAGGAACAGAATGGATAGAATTAATTGTATTAAAAGGGAATTTATTGGATTAGCTTACACAGTCCAGCAATAGCAGGTTGCAGGTCCGAGAGTCAAGAAACCCGGTAGCTGCTCAGTCCACGAGGCTGGAGGCCTCAGCAGTCCCAACCCGGCACTGAAGGCCTGGAGGCTTCCTGGAGAGACGCTGCTCTTCAGTCCACCCTGGTATTCAGTCCACACTGGAAAGCAGCAACACCAAGCAGCAAGTACCAAGCAGAAAGCACCAAGCAGCAAGCACCCAGTGGCAAGCAGTGAGCAGCACCGGCAGCCAGGAGGGAGAGAGAGAGCCTTTCTTCCCAGAGCTTCTTTTTATCAACCAGCCCCCTCCTCCAAGAGGGGTCGCCCACTCTGGGCCGCCCATTCTGGGGGAAGGGCTTACCCCTGGGGGCAGGATTCTTCCTTTAGTTAATCCTTCCTAGAGGCAACCTCAGAGACACACTTATGAGGAATGTCTCTGGACTCCTAAACAAATCAAGTTGACACAAACTTAACCATCACACCTTCCAAAGTCTCCTCCTACTGAGGACCAAGTAGGAAACTTAATTACAAACACTTGAGGCTCTGGGAGATATTTTACATTGAAGCCATCACATTGACCTTGACTTTTTTTTTTTTTTTTTTTTAACAGCAGCTGGTAAAGAGGACCTGGACGTCTGGTTTCTGTTCGGCTAAATAATCCCCACTCTTTCTCTGTGTCTCCAGTTGCTCCTCTTATTACCCCTTCTGCAGCTCTTGCACTATTTATCACCAGGTCTTTTTTTAAAGCTTTTTTCCTGAAGGCATGAAAACATCTGATGGGGAGTTTCAGAAGAAAAGTTGCAAGACTGATAACATCTATTAAGAGAACATCTACCTAAAATTTCAATCCATGATTAGTGTAACACAAGCTATGCTAATGCCCCACCAGAATGCCTGGTATCTCTTTGGTAAAGGTGGAAGAGATGAGTTTGACCACACATACATACACTCAGTTAGGGTACAGGGTCAAATGGGCTTTCAAATAGCACTTGGGAGGACTGGAAGTGTGTCTTAGTTGGTTAAGCAGTCACCACTCAAGCTGGAGTGTCTGAGTTTGATCCTCAGACCCCATGTAAAAAGCTAGAAGCCTTGGCAGCCTTCTGCCATCCAAGTACATTGATACTGACAGTGAGATGGAAGGTG
Organism: Orientallactaga sibirica; assembly: GCA_036365145.1. NCBI lineage: Eukaryota > Metazoa > Chordata > Mammalia > Rodentia > Dipodidae > Orientallactaga > Orientallactaga sibirica. The sequence goes on from JAEOAD010000034.1 coordinate 18,373,022, forward strand.
ATAACAAGGGAAATTCCCAGCAACTCAAGACAAATGTAGCAAAGAGCAGTAGAGCAAGAATCTAGGGCTAGGAACTCTGCTGCCGATGGAATAGGATAGGTGAAGACTGACCTGAAAGTTGTCCTCTGACCTCTACATGTGTGTTGTGGTACATGTGTACCCATACTCACACGTAAGAACATAGAAATGAATATTCACAGACATATAAACAATTATATATATATATATATATATATATATATATATATATATATATATATATATGGTAGCGATTTATATCAAGACAAGAGGAGCTCTTCTTTCAAAAAGTAAACAAGCAAATGCATGAAGGAAAGAGGAGAGGGAAAAGGGAAGACAGTGACAAGAAAATCAAGCAAGTCACATTCCATGTGTGCCTGACTCTAGGGTGAACTTAAATTTGCCTCTGTGGCAGAACTGGAAGTATCTCTTATCATCCGTGAATTTCTTTCTTTGTTTCCCTCATTTCATCGTGTAACCTATTATCAAAACTTATTGATTTTCTTCCCAACGTCTGTTCTGAATCCACCCATTTCTTTTCTATCTCTACCCTGGTATAAGCTCTAGTCATGTGTGGTCTGTAATCCAGTAATCTCCTAGCTGGTCTCTGACTCTCCCTTGTTCTTTCCCCACTCAGCTCTTCCTGGTCCCTCCTCACATGCTGCTAGAATGGTTCACAGGCACATGCTTCCTTATACTTCAGCTCACATTCATGACAACTTCCCATGGTTTCCATAGTATATGACCTCCTATCAAGACATCTAAGAACTTCAACCTCAGCTGTACTTCTTACTTTAGAACACTAGAGAGGTTTTTAGAAAAGCCAGGGCCTGCGATCTACCCTAAGCCAATTAAGTCAGTATAACTAGGGGTAAGCAACTTGGCACTTTCTATTTTTTTTTTTCAGTGCTGAAGACTGAACCCAGGGCTTTACACTTGTTAGGCAAGCGCTCATCCACTGAGCTAAATCCCCAACCCTGGCAGTTTCATATAGAATATTCTCTAACCATATGATTGGCAGTTTTATTTCTGAATATTCACCCAAAGGAGTTGAGTGCTTTTGTCCACAAAGAAATTGGCATGTGACTAGTTATAGCAGCTTTATTCATAATTGTAAAAATCTTGAAGGAAACAAGTTATTCACTAACAGGTGAGTGAATAAGCAAATTATGGTACATCCAAACAGTGGGATATTTTTCAGTGATACAAATACAAGGACATGGAAGGACCTTCAAAACATATTACTAAGTGAGAGAAACCAGTCTGAAAAGGGCACACACTATGATTGAAACTCTGTGACATTCTGGAAAAGGCAAAGTTATGGGAGACAGAGAAAAGATCAGTTAATGTCAAAGGTGGGGAGGGAGAGGGAGGAGAGAATGGCTAAACAAAGGACGGAAGACTTTCAAAACAGCAAAACTTTCTGTATGAAATGGCAATGATGGACATGTGGTTTTTATACATTTCTTGAAATCTACAGGAAGTATACCATCAGAGTGAGCCCTAATGTGAACTGTGGATTTTGTTAATGAGCATATGCCAATTTTGGCTCCTTAGTTGTAGCAAATATACCACCTTTATATAAGATGTAAATAATGGAAGAAATGGTTGTGGTAAGAAGATGTGGAATGTACTTTTCCAGTAAATTTTCTGTAAACCTACAATTGTTCTAGCAATATGTAACATAAAGCTTACTAATAAAATAAAAATAGCATAGTATATGGGCCAGTCAAATCAGAATAAGGAAAGTTTGGACCCCAAACTGTTTATTTTATTTTATTTTTATTTAAAAAAATTTAATTATTGTTATTTTATTTTTAGAGAGAGAGATAGACAGAGAGGGGGACAGAAATGGGCGCGCCAGCAGTCTCTCAGCTGCTGTGAACGAAATCCAGATGCATGCGCCCCCTTGTGGGCAAGTGCGGCATTACGCCCTTGCCTCACTTTACATCTGGCTAAACGTGGGACCTGGAGATTGGAACCGCTGGACATTGGAACCAGCATTCTTGGGCTTAGCAGGCAGGCACCTCAGCCGCTAAGCCATCTCTCCAGCCCAAAACTGTTTATTTTTGTTTGTGACCTTCCTGGCAGTTTAAGTGATACAACAAAGGTACAGTTGGGTGAGGAGCCAGTGCCCACCATAGCCTTGACCACTTTCACCTGCACCTGTGTTGCTCTTCTCTTGCTTGCTACAGGCTCCACAACACCTTTTCCTTGTCCATCCAGTCTTCCTGCACATCCACATTCACTCTCCTCCCCTCATAGCACCATATTCTCATTGCCACATGTTTGTAAAGCCTCCGGAAGAACTTCTGTTAGTCTCTTGGTACATTTATTGTCCTGAAGCTCTGTAGACCAGAATCTTCAAGGACAGAGATCTTGCTGGTTTTGTTTAATGTGGGTTAGCTACCCAGTGCTTCTCATAGGGTGTGGTGGTTTGAATGTAACATGTTCCCTATAGACTCAAGCGTTTGAATACTTAATACCCAGTTTGTGGCACTGTTTGGGAGGTTGTGGAACCTTTAGGAGGTGGAGTCTTCCTGGAGAAGTATGTCACTGGTTATGGACTTTGAGGTGTTATATCTCTGCCACCCTTAATGTCTGTCTGTCTGTCTCTCTCTCTTTTACCCTCTCCTACCTCTGAGCTGATGTGGTCATGTTATCCACCTTCCTGCACCTGCCATGGTTTCCCCATCATGATAGATTTTACCATCTGTGACTATAAGCTGAACTGAACATCTTTTCTTCCTCAACCTGTTTCTGATCACTTCTTTCGTCTCAGAATCTAGAAAGTAAGATATTGGCTCACAATTAGCAAACATTTGCAGACTGAGTAACTGTGTATATTTTTAAGTTAAACATACTCTTCCCACCTGCCCCAGAGTGGAAAGTCAGAATAGACTATCAGAGAAGAGTGGTGAATGGTTGGTGTTGCAGAAGATCACTGTGCTGAAACCCCATTCTACTCACTGTGGATGGTTGTATAACACAGAAATAATTTCCTTAATGATTCATGAGCATTTTTAATTTCCATTTCTCTCCAGCTGATAGCCTGAATCCCACAAGCAAGTAAGGGAAGGGATGGGTTAAATATGCCTCTGTCATTTTTATTTTCTTTCCCTGTAATAAAGTTAGTGATTGCTTGGTCAAACTGCAGAATAATGCAATTAGGCCTGTGTGCTCACATCTCCTTCAAGTGCCTTGTGTGGGACTTCTGCTACCTTTAGAAACAGCTTTGTAGTCAATAAGGAAGGTTTAAAAACGTCCTCTTTCTTTGCTTCTTTTTTCATATAGGAAATTAAATTGCTTTTAGATTGTGAGCAAAGGAAAGCATGATGTAGAAGCAGGAGACTCACAGGTGCTTTTTGAAGCAGGAAAAATCGCAAAAGATTCCTTTAATCCTTGCCTGGGTGGGAGAGTGAGTAACAGACATGTCATTGGAATCGCAGGGTAAGATTTGGTTCAGAACTTATCTGGCTATTGTTTGGCGTGACTTCCAGCTCTTGGTATAATATGTACACTTGTTTTTCTACACATTCAATGCATTCTTTTATGGCCAATGATGTCAGATGCACGAGGAATAACTGAGGAGCAGATAGCATGGGAGCTATGTTGAAGAATACAGGAAAAGAAAGGCAGCTCTATAAGTTCCTGTGTGACATGGGAAGGCAAGAAAAAAAATACCCAGGACTGAGGGACTGGGAATACAGATTTGCAAATAGTCACCAGTACAGCCTACATGAATTGTGGTAAAAAGCTGTGCTTGTCATTGTGGCTGGAATTCCTAGGTTGGGCAAGACCTTCTGCATTCTAGAATAACAGTTCAGTTTCAGCTACTTTTACTTCAACTCAAGGAAAACATAGGAAGGATTTGGAATCATGCTGTAAGAACTAGGAAACATCAGAGCTTCTTTGCCTGAAGCCCTTCTCCACAGGACTTCACTTCCCTTCCCTGAAGTGGCTGCTGAGTTCTATGAAGTACAGTGAGATACCACTGGGCTAGATCATCTTTTTTTTGCACCAGCTGTTGCTGGTATGTGGACTGTGTGAAGTGAAGATGTGGTGTAGAGGACAGAGTAATCCATAATGTAGTTGTCAAAGTAGTTATAGTTCCTTTGCTCTAACTTACAGTGGGGATGACCATATTCTGTTCTGCTCTTCACATCCCAGGCTATGTCTGGAAGTCAGGACTCAGCATCTCCTCTGGAAGGAAAGATGTGTTGCTTTAAGGAAATAGTTTAGAATGTGTGGTAACCTTGTGGTCAAATCTCTGTTTTATATAACATTGCACTGTGCCATTTTTTCTACCATTTCTTCTTTCTACTTTGTAGATTCCTCTAGGGTCACAATTCTGTGTGTGCCTCTGGGCCTTTGCAAAAGCTATTTGGTGTGCCTAGGTAGGACCTACCTCTACCTGATCCTCCTGGATGTCTTTTGACAATTTTTCAGATTAAGTTCTTGTCACTCTCTCAGAGAAGCTTCTTTTTACTCACAAGTTAGAGCTAGTCTCCCTATTTTGTATGCAAGTTTCTGTTATTAGTAGCATTTAATCAGATATTTTAATTATATATTTTTTAATGTTTACTTTTCTGCTTTCTACTGAAAACTTAGTGAAGGCAGGGATCATATTTTTTGTTGTGTGCAGAATAAGGTGTTTGTGGGATAAAGGATTCAATACAGATTATAAGTCAATTCTAAAAGTAGTAGATCAGTTCAGTGAACACTTACAGAGCACTTTGTGTGTTCTGGGTCTCCTGCTAGAAGCTGGGGATCTGTCACTAGAAGGACATGAATCCAAACCCGATGTTGTTATTTATTACTACAGCAGAATAAATAGTTAGTTCTCCAATTTAGCCCATGTTCCACCCAAGGAGGTCAACATGGTATAGAGTATAAGGCCTAGAATGTATGGCACAATGCAGGTCAGACCTTAGCCAGACCTCATGCCAGAAGAAACCAGGAAGTGGCCTCTGTGGACTTGGCATCCTGCACAGGCCTGGCTTGACAACAGCTACAGTCCCATGCTTGCGAGAAACCTGCTACAAGATATTCTGCCCGGAGACAGACTGTCATTGGTCACAAGAAGGGGACCACCCCATACAATGATTGTCCACCCAAACCCCTTAAAATCCGCTACACTTCCTTGAATAAACGAGTTTGCTGTAGCTCTCCCTCTGCTGCTTCCACCCATCTCCCGATGTCTGTGTCATGACTCTGCGCCTCTCACCCTCAACTTGGCAGAGACCCTGCTGTCCCTCCTGGGCTGGCCTTAGGAGGGACCCCAACACTAGAGAATACAAAAGACCTGCCTGGGCTCATACAGTCAGCTGCAGGGTAGGATTGAGGGTAAGAATGCTCTATTCTTTCCCTACTTAGTAATGGATTTACTTTGAGAGTGATGTCTTGTGCACATGAAAAGTCTCACCCTATTTTCTCCTAGGGAGAAGATTTGACTAGGCAAAGATAAAGTGCATGGTGCTGGGAAATTAATAAAGGACATTGTAGCAAAGTAGGGTGCTGCAGTGCAGTAGGCTTTCATAGCCATATATCTCAGTGATGCCCAAGCTGGTTGGGAAAATGAGAACTGGAATCCTACAGAAGCATGTTGAGAGGGTTGTCATCTCTGCTGTCAGAGGGAGATAACCATGTGAAGTCTATAATGTACATGAACTCACAATGCCCACCTTCCACTTCCTCTCTCTGCCCCTATCCTGCTCTCTTCACTTTCTCTGCCAGCGCTCCCCCCTCAGAAGAGTTATGCTCCATCCCAGTTAAAGTAGTATAGCCTCCACTATGGTGGAGCCAGCACAGTACAGGGAATTGCATCAGCATGACTTCACCTTTTACCTTACCAGGGACACCATATGTCATTGGTGTTGTCATTGATGTTTGCTGGCCATAATTTACAGAAAAGTGGGTATACATCCCCTTCTTGCTGACCTGTTTACTTTACACCTTGCTTTAATTCACAGAGGCTATCTGCACATCCCAGTTAACTGAGAAGAGCTAAGTTTTTCAATACTCTCCAAGCTAGAAGCAGAGGGTGGCCCTGCTATAGGCACAGTCACCTTTGACTGCAGGCAGAGTGCTTATGATTATGAGACTGGATTTATTATTTTCCTCTTGTCTAAAGGCATGAAATGTCTGTTCTCATTTATTTCTTCCTTCCCTCCTGAACTTTGTCAAAGAGTGACAGCATCGCTAATCAGGCAGTTGAAAAGGTAACCTTAGCAACTTAAAGCTGGCAGGGAAGGGAAAGATAGGGTTCCAGGTACCTCCTTTGCTCCAGTGTTGAGCACTCTGGTCCAGTCACCATTGCCCCATCTATTATCAACCTTCAGGATTCACCAGTGATGACTTGTATTCTCCACTGTCACACTGTTGTCTCTTTCTGATCAGGGATTAGAACTCATGGGGGCAGATTTTCCCACATCTGTATTTGTCTCTACTTAATCATTGTTCCTTATCGTCTCCCTAGACTTCACTTCTTCCATTCTCTCTCTCTCTCTCACCTTCCTTCCCTTGGACAGACAGAGGGCTATAAGTTATTCCTTCTTGGTTGAACTGTATGACCCACAACTACTGTGACACTCTTTGGTCTTGATCAAGCAAGCAGTGGTCACTAGCCGTCCTCCTACTCCTGCCTCGTGTCTCTCATGCTCATTTCCTGATCATCTAATTCCTTCCCATCTTTTAAGACTCTTTTCTGGTAAATTGTTTCCATGCCTCATCACTATATTTGGAAATGTTTTTCTGTCTAAAACTCCCTTTTCATTTCTTTGTGACTGAATACTCAAAATACCTTTGAAAATTAATTATTTTATCTCTATAATATGTGGTTTCCTGAGTCTGACTTATTTACTTTCCTACAGTTGAAGAGGACAATATATTATATATTCCTTATGTTCTTTTCACACTTGTCAAATTAGTAAACATTATTGTGTTGAAAACTCATGTACTTTGAAATGAAACAAGTGGTATGGTCTATTTCCTGAAGTGAATTTTTAAAAGAATATTTAGTTATTTATGAGATTGAGAGAGAGAGAGAGAGAGAGAGAGAGAGAGAATAGGTATGCCAGGGTCTCCAACTGTTGCAAACAAATCCCAAATGCATGCATGCACCACCTTGTGCTTCAGGCTTACTTGGGTGCTAGGGAATAGAACCTGGGTTCTTTGGCTTTGCAGGTAATCACCTTAACCACTAAGCTATCTCTCCAGCCTGAAGTGAAGTTTTAAAAGCTCTGAGAATATATACCATGGAATCTATCTTAATAAGTCTACACCAACACTAAACTGTGGATAGGCAACGGGGTCTTGCTTGTGGATATCCACTCTCCTATGTCTCTGTTCCCTGATATTCTCAGTTTACTTTCATCCATTTATGCATCTAATAATGCTACCACTGTTTAGTGGATCAGCCTTTCACCCATTTTCCTTCCTAACCCTCTTCCATCAACACTCTTCTTATCCAGCACATTGCTAAAGATTTAAGATGTGATTGGAAGAATTCTATGCACTCAACTATAATCCAAGGGGCAATCTGATGAAATCAATGAGATAATTGTCTATGTCTTCTTAGAAAGTGAGAGCAGAGACACCCAAATCTGGGAGGACTTTCAGGAAGCTCTCAGACCACAGCCCAGAGGAAATGACATTGATGAGGGTCCCAATGGAAGAGGGAAGACAGGGAGGAGGATAATGGAGTCACCATTATGAATGTAAAACTAGAATAATATACATAAAAATAAAAATTTTTAAAAATTAAAAAAAAATGTAAAACGTAACAATAAAAAAAAGTTACTAATCAAGCTTGCAGGATTAAAAGAACTTTCGTGACAGAATGAATTGACATCTAACAGCTCATCTAGTTTCACATATGAGAGAGCAAGGCTCAGACATGGGGCAGGACTGGTATCCCATCTCAGGTCATTTATCTGACAGCAAAACTTGTGTGTGAGCTGCTATCTCCTGACCTGACTAGGCTCAGATGTGTTATGCTGATAAAGGACCAGGGATTCGCTCAGCCAGGTGAAGACTGCCTGCTTTGTACTTTTGTCTTTGGATCAAAAGCCCATTCCAGTCCTTCGTGTGATCAGTTTTCCATCCTGTCCCCAAGACTTTACAAGGTTTGTGCTCTCCATAAAACCTAACACACACACACACACACACACACACACACACACACACACACACACACACTTCTTTGCTTTGCAACCCAGCCTTATCCTATGTGTCTGTGCTTCTGCTTACCTTCACAGGGCCACCCCTTTACCTTCGCCTAAACCTTACCCAGAAGCCTCATGGCTATTCCCAAGCAAACTGAAGTCTGGCTACTAAAGTCAGATCACAGACACTCAGGAGGCAAGTTCTTGGGTGCTGCTGAGAGATAAGTAAAGATGTAAATGGTGATTTTCTGGCCTGTGAACCCCTGCTCATGGATTTCATCTTTTGATGGGAGTGCAGTAAATAAAAGCTGTTTTCACAATATGCAAAGCAACAGGTCAGGAACATCTGAGCCTCTGGAATTGATAGAAAGGAGCTGAGCGTAACAAATCTCCCCAAATTGCACCAGGCTCCACTTGTACCAGCTCCCAGACTGCATCTCCCAATTATTGTGTGAGGCAATTATTTCTGAGCTGGAGCTTTTGCCGAATGAGGCATATTGATGAAGGTATACTTCCATTGCTTCTCATGAAAGAGACATTTTCCACTGTGTAAGAGAACCCTGATTGCATTTTGCCCTTATTTCCCTTTGACATAACCTCATCCACCTTGGAGGCTGAACTCACTCTTCAAGGGTCATCGAATGACACTTCCTCCAGGCAGTCGTTCTGTACCATGTAGTTTCGGTTCAAGACCACACTTCACAGTCATGATCAAATTTACATACAGTGAGCTATTTACTTCAATGAGGTCTGATAATTGTGCATATCCATGCAACCCCTAAGAACATGCACAACGCCTCAGAAAGTTTTCTGAAATCTCAGTCTGTTCTCTTCCCAGAGGCTACCATTGTTCTGATATATTTAACTGTCTTATTTATAAATGAATTAATATGGTGCAAAGTCAGCAGACTGTGGCTTGCTTGATGAATATAACCCATAACCTCATTTAAAAATATTGATGATTTTATTGACAATCATTAAATTTTATTTAAATTTTTGACAATTATACATACCATGACCTGTAAGTAATGAGTGGCTTTTACCTTTTCAAATGGTTTGAAATGAGTGAGTAGAATGTCTGCCTAGCATGCATGAAGCCCTGAGATTGATGCCCAGCACTATATAAACCAGCATAGTGGTGCATGCCTTTATTCTCAGCACTTCGATATGGGGAGATAGGAGTATCATAAGTTTTAGGTCATTTTCAACTACATAGTGAGTTTGAGGCTTGCATGAGCTACCTTTGTGTCAGAAAAGAAAAAAGAAAAAAAGAGAAAGTTATAACCTAACAAAAAGGATTGTGATTTTCTGATTTGAGTATTTATAAACAGATACTTTGGCACACCACTGTGACCATTTATTTACAGACTGTCATGGCTGCTTTCATTCCACCTTGGCAGACTTTAGAAGTTGTGACAGTGTCTGGCCCCAAAGACTACCATAGTCACTCTTTGACGCTTTACAGCAAAAATTTCCTGGCCATCGATAGAGAAGACAGTCTTGTTTCTGATTCTTTGCTCAGCGTCCCACTTCTAAGATGCACCCGTGGCTGGGTGTGTTGATGGGTTCCAGCTGGCCATGTGTGATGTCTTCAACCAGATGTTCTATCTTCCTCCTCTGAGTGCACAGGCAGCAATGGTGGATGTTGTCCATTTTCCCTGCTGTTGCCTGTCTATGCCCATGGAATGCATTCTTGATCAATCACAGTTTGTCTTCCTGCTGGGCCTGGGCTTGGGCTCAGAATTTGTCTAATCTCAGCACTCCAGCCAGTCACTACTAAGAGACTGGAGTTGGGGGTGTATGGAAACCACTTTCCATTTCTAGAATACAGGCATTATAGGGCAGGACAGTGATACAGAGAACGTTGGCATCAGACACACCTGGATTTTAGTTAAGGGCTGCCACTTACCAACACACTGTATTTGGGCAGTTATAGAGCCCTGCTAAGCCTCGGTTTCTCTCTAATCAGTAGAGATAATGAAAACTATTTCATTTTTTTTGTGAGTTTTTAGCACTAAAAGATGGACATAAAATGCCTTGTTCAAGGCCTGGGAGATGAACCAGTGGGTTTGCTATGCAAGCATAAGGACCTGAGAGGGCTTGAGTTTGATCCCCAGCATCCACATAAAAAGCTGTACATGATCATGTATGCCTGTAATTCAAGTTCTATGGGTGGAGGCAGGGAGTGGGAGACAGAAGAATTACTGGGGATCCCTTGTCAGCAACCCTGGCTGAAAACAGCAGGCCCAGTATTAGAAAAAGACTCTGTCTCAAAGATACATCATGGGAGAATGATGAGGAGAGCACCAGTACTCTCTTTTGGCCTCCACAAGTGCATGCACAGGGTGCATGTATATTTGTGCACTATGTATATACACCACACACACTATATACATATGCCAAAAATGCCTGGTTATGCTTCTGGGACATAGTAGGTACTAAATGAATGTCTCTGCACATCAGACGTGGTCTGTTTTTCAAATCCCAGTGTTCTTTCTGATTAGTGAACTCAGAGTCCAGCTAGTCCTCCTCTCATTTCTTCAGTCATCATCTACTCCCTCCAGTGCACACCCACCATCATTACCCCATCTTCACGTGCTGTCTTCTCTTGCATGGATCCATGCCAACTAGTCATCCTTCATTAACTTTCCCTTTCATGCTGCCCAAGATAGGCACTCAGTACAGTTATGTTATTGCCCTACAGATAACCCCTGTCTATAGCACATTATAGTGAGGATAAGGACCACATATGCAGGGCCAAATGATCTACTCCTGCTTTTCCACCTTTACGTACTGTCACTCTTCCTTGTTCTTGACACTCTATCCACACTGACCTTGACCTTGGTTCTCCCCACCAACCACATATCCCCTCTCTTGGTCACTTATACATTCTCTTCCCCCTGAATAGAGCACTAATTTTATTTTTACTCTCTTCCCTTTGTTAGCATTTAAAAATACTTTATTGAAATGTATTTCACATATGATAAAACTTATTCTTTTAAGGGCAGTGTACAATTTTGTGGGTGTTTGTAGAACCATAAATGTGTGCAACTTTGCCCACTATGTGATTTTAGGACATTTCATTACCTCAAAAGAAATTCCAGTTGCTCCTTTTTTCCTGCTCCCACAGCACTAATCTGCTTTCTGTCTCTGTGGTTTTGCCTGTGGATATTTCATTTAAATAAAGTTATATAATACATGATGCATGTGATCGACTTCTTTCAGTGTGAAGCACCTCCAGACTTCCTGCATGGTTAGCATGTATCTTTCATGTTATTGATTACCATCCATTTCATGGAAAATCCCCTTATCTATTCATGCACCACTGCTGAACATTGTATTGCCTCTGTCTTCAGTGGGGGGCTATGAATGATGCCTTTTGGAACATTTGTGTTCAAGTTTTGCTTTTATGTTCCCTGGATGTCTACCTAGAAGTGGAATGTCTCAACTTCTTGAGGAACTGGAAAAGCATTTTTCTTTGTTCAAATCAACAGTATCATTTAACTTCATACCATAGAAAACATGAATTGTAGTTTACCCAGCACTGATTATTGTCTTTCTTGTTGCAGACATCCTCATGAGATTAACTGGTATCTCATTTGCCTGCTTTTGCTTTGTTTTCTTCATTGCATTGCTGGGGATTGAACCCAGTGCTCACACATGCTAAGCAAAAGCTCTACAGATAAGCTTCACACTCAGCCCTGGCTAATTCATTATTACTCAGCCTTTAGGTTCTCTACCTCAAAGAAGACACCCATGAAGCCCCTCCGCCCCACTGCTGAATGATCTCACTGTTCATTCATACTCGGTGTCTCTGTTCTCAGGAGTACTTGCCATGATTTTTGAGTTAAGTATTTACTTGTATAAGGTTAGTTGTGACTTGCATTTTCAACTTCAAGCTCATAGAGGGTGGAAACATTTTTTATTGTATAATGAGGTTCCTGCATAATAAGTACTTTTGAATGCAACATGAACCCCTTTCTCTTCCCCAGAGCTTGCCTTCTGCACATATCACAGTCTATTTCAGTTCTTCAGCCTTTCTTCTGTCCTTTAACCTGGCTCCTTTTTGTCTATCTCACAAAGAACTATGGTATTTTTTATAAAATACTGCTTCCCTCCCTACACAAATTATGCCATTCCTACTTGTTCACCCATAGCTATCTGTTATTTTCTAAACAACGGACACATAATCTATACACTTCAGTGGAAGTGTCTCTTATACCCTAGCCTCTGCCACCAGGTGATGCTATAATCTGGCTGCTGATAAGACATATAGAAGGTGTAACAATTAAATAGCTACCATTCCTTGCTATCTTGTATTTGAATGTGTGCCCTTGTTTTAGGTTATCTGGCACACATCCTACTATTTCTCATGAGCTACAACTCCTGGAGGACAGGAAAGTATCTTATCCATCTTTGAATACCCTGCTATGCCTCACAAGTGCCTGGTTTGAAACTACTGTCAGTAAATGTTTGTTCACTTGAATTAAATTTTATTATTCCTCCCTAGAGAAACATTTACATGCTAACTGAGGCCTTCAAAGGCTTAACTGGAAGGATTAATGGTGAAAGTCTAGGCTTTTAAGGCAGGCTGTTTGGGGATATGTTTTCTGAGCCAGCCAATCACCACCACCCCACCTTATCAAGGCTGTCTCATGTATATAAACTTGCATCTGTTTTTTGCCCTGCCTGGGAGCAACAGTGTTTTGTGTCTCCTTACCTGCTGCAGATGGCAATGTCCCTTTTTTCCTCCAGGTAGTATCTTGCCTCACACTCCCCTTGTTCTGCTGACCCCTCACTCTAGACTCCAATGATGGGAAGTATGTTAGACTTGGTTCTTATTGACATCATTTTGACACTTTTAACTAGGAAGAACAGAGAAAACATGCAGAGAATCTGAATAGATGAAAGTGTGGTATACATTTTCAATTTCTCAAGTGTTCACAGCGAAGTAGGTAAATGAAGAACAGAGCAGAAATTTGAACCCTCAATTGTAGGAATATACAATTTAGTTGTCTCCCAGATTTTCCCAAGACAGTCATGCCTTTTAGAAAAAAAGGAATAAGAAGTGAGTGCTACTTGGAAAAAAGAAAGGAAATTAATATTAGACATTCATAACAACTCAATAGATACATGTTGGCTCCACACTATACATAACATAGAAATCAAAAACTCAATTAAAAAATGCCTTGGCTGGGGTCACATCCAAGGGCAAAAGCCCTGCTCCTAATCACTACAGCACACTGCCCCACAAAAGAGTCTAAAAGTATATCAAACATTTCCCTGATATTCAGTTCAGACTTGCCTTAATAGCATGGATATAGCCAAAGGCATAGACCTTGAAGATGGTGGAAACTGGACTGGGCTCCCAGAGCCCTGGGTGTACTTTATGAATGTGTCATATTACCATGGATAGCTCCCTCTTGTCATTGGCTGCTCTGAACCATGAATGACTCAACCCTCCTGCCAAAACTCTTCCTGTTCTTATAAACACCTAGTCCAGGAGAAACGCAGTCCATCTTGTAAAAATATAAACACAAGTAAAATCACATGGAGTAAATGTAACCGCCCCCCCATCTCACTTTCCTACTTAGAGATGATCACAGTTGACTGTTTGTGTATCTCTCCTGCTTATTTATATCCATATGTATATGTGTAAACCCAAATTCATCTGTCTTTTACCTTAGATATAGGATCTTTGCTCTATTATTCTGAAACTTTCATTGGCATATTTTTGATTTAAAAATGATTGGAAGTCTTTTAACATCAGAAAATTTAGATCTACCTCATTATTTTTAATGGCTTTATTTTGTTATATTGATTACTGCAATTTGTGTCCTATTGACATTCTCAAATTGTTTCCTATTTTTTATTGTTAAAAATATGCTTTAGTGTACTCTTCTATATCTATCATCTAATCTACATATATACCCACATGTGTATAAATTATGCTGCCAAGCATACTTATGTACATTACAAACCAAGAGGTAGTATTACTAGGTCAGAGATGGACATTTTCAATTTGTAGTTATTGCTCTCCAAAAAGCTTTAACAATTTATACTAAAAGTCAAGATAGAATTTTAGTTGCAGTGAAAAAGGGATAGGGAGATTTGTAGGTAAGGAACACTGCCCATCACCCCTCAAACCATAACACTGCCCATCACACTTCAAACCATTCTCTGTAAGCCATTAGCAATTCTGTTTACAGGTGGTACAGGTCCTGCCCCAAGTGCCTCCTGAGCCTGGTTTCCTGCAGTTGAGTGCTTACATGGCTTCTAAGCCGGAGTTTTAGAAAAGATTTTCCCAGAATGGGAGGTGGTTTGATTAACCTCCTGTCCTGCTCAGAGCCATAGGTTTCCTGAAAAGTTCCCAGTGGGTTGTCAAGGTCTGGCAAACAGATGACTAATAGGGGCTATGGCATCTGGCCTTGTTCGGATATCAGCCAAGTCCCGAGGAGTTCAAAAGACTTCCCAGCTCCCTTGCCCATTCCTAGCAGAGGCTCACCACTGAACTCCCTGAATAATGCATTGCATTTGTCCTCTCCATCGGATGGATGGCTGCATTTCCCCTTCCTCTGCCTGCTTTCACTCCTTTGTCTGCCTCCTGTCTTTGTGCCTGCAGCTCAGCCATCAGCACAGGCAAGAGGAAGGACTGTTTGGTTTCTGAAAGATGAGTTGCATAGCTATGGGTCTTTTTTCTAACAAAACCCAGATGCCTTTGCTTCTTTCTGTTAAATTTGAGGCAGAGCAAGACAGAAAAAAATATATCCAGCATTTATTGAGCTCCTCCTATGTGCCAGAGGGCCATGCTTTGTACCATCTAGACTTCATCCCCTTCTCTTTCCTAAGAAGACACTAAAGCTCTTACTTTCAAATGTAGAAAGTGACATAATGTGTCTGTGGCCAAAGCCAGAGACAGAAGGTCTGGTATTTGAACCATATCTATCCCAGCTCCTAACCCCACATTTGTCTAGTAAGGGGAAATTTTACCTTTACTCAGATTATCATCATTCAATACTTCACATATATATTTCCTTCTTTTATTTCTTCCTTTTTTTTTTTTTTTTTGTTTTTTGTTTTTTTGAGGTAGGGTCTCACTCTAGGCCAGGCTGACCTGGAATTCACTATGTCATCTCAGGGTGGCCTCGAACTCACAGTGATCCTCCTACCTCTGCCTCCCCGATGCTGGTTAAAGGCATGCACCACCATGTCCGGCTTCTTTTTGGATGTACAAAGATACAAAGTGGAAGATCATCTTCCATCAACCCAGACGTCCACCATCTCTGTTTTGAAACTATCCCTAATGATGACTCCTTTTGGCTTTGTTATTCTTTTAAGTGTGATAAATGGTTTACCTGTGTGTGACATTTTCCTAGAAGCTATATGCTGTGGTAGTGGGGGATGGACTTTGATGTTACACAAGATTAAGTTTAGATTCTCACTTTGCCATTTAGACACCCGTGCCAAAGCACTCACTATAGTATCTACTTGAGTGTCCTCTTTGGGAAAGGGTACTTTTTAGTTATAATTTATAGTACAATATCTAACTATTATCCTTTCTAGGCTAATGTCACCACCAACATGTCTACAGTTCAATCCATGAATTTGTGGTTATTCTATGAAACACAGGGACTTAACAGATGTGACTGTGTGAAGGTGATTGTGACACACTGTCTTATACTGTTCAGGTGCCACAATTGTAGTGGTTACATCCTCATTTCTGGGACAAAAGACCTGACCAGGGACAGCTTATGGGAGGAAAGGATTTATTTCAGGCTCACAATTTCAAGGGAAATCTTTGTCATGGCGGAGAAAAGCATCACAAAAGCAGGTATCTGGCTCACCTCTTCCTTACATCTATGACACAAAAAGAGCAATGGAAGCAAGTTAGCTCCCAAGCTCCACTGTGCTAGATGGAAGGTCTGTACTCTGCACCCCCCCCCCCAGGATCACACCTACTCTAACAGGGCTCCACCTGCTGGGGCTTAAGTAGAAAGCTTAAACATAAATACCTTAGGCTATAGGGAGCATTTACATTCCTAAAACCTCAACAGTGTAATTACCAGGGTCCTTACAAGAGCCAGATGATGACAGTACTAGAATCAAATAAGGAGCTCCGAAGGTAGAGGTGGAGAGAAATTAAAGATGATGCTCTGGGTGTTTTGGTGCTTGAGGAAAGAGCCAGGAACCACAGGATGCATGCCCACAGCTGCATGGAAATGGATTCTACCCTATGTAGAGATATATTAATTTGGTCCATGAAACTGATTTTAGACTTATGACTGCACATCTATAAGATGATAACCGTACATTATTTTATGCAACTAAGTTTGTGTTAATTAGTTATAACTGCAGCAGGAAACTAAGGATCAAAGTGACTAAATCATGGGCTCCATAAACTCTGTTGAATTGAGCTTGAAAGCCTTGCTTCTCTAAAACAGGCTATGTATGGCCATTTTACTCCTTCAACCCCTATTTTGTGATGTGCAATATGAGGATCATGATAATTCTTTAATAAAATGTATTAAGAGTGCATGAGATCATGTGTTAAACAAAATGTTTTACTTAAAATAGAATTTCAATCTTAAAAGTTACTAGTTTCTTTGACCTATGGCTGTGAACTGGTGGTGCAGACGTAGTTTGTAGAAGGCTTTGGTGAGCTTGCATAGTTAACTGGGGAAAAATACTATGACTTTCCATGCTAGAGAATCGCTCTTAAATGCCAGCGATGATATTTGCTTGCTCTGAACCTTAGACAAGATACATAATCCTCTCCAAAGGATGATAATCCTCCAAGTCTAAATTCAAGTATATTTAATGATAAAGGAATACACTGATCAAACTTGGCTGCAGACATCCAGATTGAGTGCTGGAGGGCAGGGCAGAGAACTCACCTTGTTCATCTTTATGATCTAAGGACCCACCCCATAGTTTTACATGGGGCTGTTCATTGTATCACTGATCCATGCCATGAGGGAGCTAGGTCTAGTAGTATTGGGATGAATAGCAAACCTCAAAGGATAATCTAGTCAAGGATCTGGGATTAAGGTGATCCGAAGGAGGAAGGATCGATCCCAAAGATGGTCTACTGGAGTGGCCAATTAGGGACAACGGGGCCTACTGTGGCTACTTAGCATCTGATATAAGAATCTTCTATTTTGGGCAGATGGCATTTAGAGTGCCTGCATCACCACTTGTCCACTCTTCTTTTTTTGCCCTGTCCATGGTTCTTCTTTACCTGTGTGTACTAGGTGCTCACAGTGAGAAAAGAAAACTAGACTTTATACCTTCTATTAATAGTGGGCCTCAAATCACAGCTTTTTCAGCAGGACATAATGCTTAGTCCAGTCCTGTTCAAGCATTTCCACTTAGCTAGGAAGATTGATAAAATGACAAAGTGCTTTTTTTTAAACTCTAAACTTTTTTAAAAAACTTTTTAAATCTCTTGTATTTGAATTCTTCTCCACCATTATTCTTTGCTTATATCCTTTGAGTTATCATGTCATGTGTCTATAAAATCTCTCATGTCCACTTGAAATAATTTTATAAGAAACATTTTTTAAGTTATTAGGGTCCAGATTAAATCATCTTGTGATTTTTTTTTTTTTTACAATCTACTATTCTTTTAATTTTTTTCGAAGGCCATCACGTTTGTGGCCTGTGAATTGGCTTTATTGTTTTTATAAGACAAGTCTGATGAAGCCTCATAATTTCTTTGTTTTCCTGGCTATGTCCAAATTGTTAATCCTTATTGAAGACGAGCAAGAAAAGAATGCTCATGCATGGGTCTTGCTAGTGTGCCATAGAGTCTGCAAGTGAATCTAGCTTGGGCAATGATTTGTGAGTATCCTTCAGTGATTTGTTTTCCCATCCTGAGAACTGCTTCTTGGCCTGGGAAACAGGAAGCATAAGTGGGTGATTGAATTGTAGGCTGTGTTGAAAATGTCTGTCACACACCTGTTCAAGCACTTGTTCCTCTCTTAGTTCTTAAAGCTATTTCATGTAGTTTTCTTTTCTGCCTAAAAGATCAATATGACATTTGAGGTTTTAAAAAATGTAAGTGTATGTTCTGCCACTTTTCTTCTGTGACTTTTCAGAAATAATTGTAAGTGCTTCAGTAACTATATTAGCTCTCGCCTGGAACACCTTAGGATGCATGCTGTCCAACCCGCTGATTTGTGTTTTCCCCAAATCACTAAGTATTCCCTTAACTGCTTTCTGTCATCACTGCTTCTGTGAGATCTTAATTACTTCCTAATTGTCCACATTTTTTCTCTCTCTGTTTTTTTTCTTTTGCTGGCAAAAGACAGATTATCAAAGATGAGTTCACAATCTTTGCCACCTTAGAGTCATCATTAATTTCCTTCCTCCCTCATTATGAAAGCATGAATACGTTCCAGTTTGCTATGTGATTTCCCACCTGAATTCCTTCTTAGAACTCGTGGCACTCTTAGCATCTCTGTAAATCACATTTCCCTTCAAATGAAGCCATTCTGAAGGGATGCTCTTCACACTATAAGAGGGTTCCCTTGGCCTAAATCCCTTTGTTTGACCTAACTGTCTTTCAGTGCAGTCGGTGGTAGCTGCTCGATATTTATTATATACAAGGTATGTGGAGTGTCAGGGTATTAGAATAAAAATTCCTATCTTGGTTTGGGAATCTCACATAGACCAAAACTGCAAAATAGGATGTTAAAAATCCCACTAGTAGGGCTGGAGAGATGGCTCAGTGGTTAAGGCACCTGCCTGCTAAGCCTAAGATCCCAGTTCCAATCTCCAGGTCCCACGTTTAGCCAGATGCAAAGTGACGCAAGGGCGCAATGCCACACTTGACCACAAGGGGGCGCACGCATCTGGATTTTGTTCACAGCAGCTGAGAGACTGCTGGCGCGCCCATCTCTATCGGTCTCCCTCTCCCTCTCTCTCTGTCTGTCTCTCTCTGTGTCTCTCTCCAAAAAAAAAAAAAAAAAAAAATCCCACTAGTAGCCAAGGAAGTACAAAGTAAGCAAGTTTCTAGCTTGTGAAGCTTGAGCAGGTGTGTTTCACAAAAGTGCTCTAGAAATGGTATTTTAGTCAGTTTCTTTCTAACCTACAATTTATGAATATATGAATTGTATAAATTTATGAATTGAAAATAGAGTGATTACCATTAGTTTTTCATTTTAGACATAAACTTAAGTCATTTTATTTATTTATTTATTTATTTATTTATTTATTTATTTATTTATGAGACAGAGTGAGAGAAAGAGGCAGAGAGAGAAAGAGAGACAGAATGGGTGTGCCAGGGCCTGTAGCCGCTACAAACAAACTCTGGATGCATGCCCCACTTTGTGCATCTGGCTTTACATGGGTACTGGGGAACCCAACCTGGGTCCTTTGGCTTTGCCAGCAAGTGCCTTAACCGCTAAGCCATCTCTCCAGTCCTTAAGTCAATTTTAAATGCATACTTTGTACTTAACTCAAAATATGCATACTACCTTTCCTCTCATGCACATTTAGTTGGAAGATTAGGAGTATCATCCATTCCAATGTATAAATAAGGAAATTTAGTTTCAGATAAGTTGGATGTTACTTCATGTTTTGTGAGAATCAGTTGGAGACATTATTGTTCCAATTTCAAGCCTTTGCTTGTTTTTTCCTTTGAATGAGTTTATAAACAAGCACTTTGGGCTAGGGCGATGGCTCAGTGGCTAAAGACACTTATTCTTCACTCCTGTTCGCTAGAGTTCAGATCACCAGCACCCATATAAAGCTGGACATGCAGTGTTGTAAAATCTGCAATCCCAACATGCCTAAGGCAATGAGAGTTGGAGTCAGTGCTTGCAAACCAGCTAATCTGGCCTTCCAAGTGGCAAACAACAACAAAGACTCTGTCTTAAGCAAGAAGAGAGGAGAGGACCAATGCCCTGAGGGTGTCCTCTGACAACCAGCTGCCTGCTAACACACACACACACACACACACACACAAAAAAAAAAAAAAAAAAAAAAAAAAACACTACTAATTTAAAAAAAAAAAAAAAAAGAACCTACTTGCTGGGTTTGTGCAGGATTCTTCCATGTAGCCAACTCTACCTAGGGATCAACAGAGATGTGTTGAATTGATAAACCAGAGGATTTGGAGAACAAATTAGCCAGAACAAACTTTATAAAATTGTTATATCTGTGAAAAATATATAAAACCAAAACAGTATCAGTTAATATCTGTATTTACCAGATATTATGATGCATACTGTATAATCTCATATAATTATTGCAGTCCTATAAATTAGGTACTGGCCTTCCCAATTTATAGATGACAGAACTGAGGCTCAATAAGATGGAGTGAGTTACCTAAATACACATTGCTATTAAGTGGTAATGCTCGGATAGTGATCCTTAAAACCCACAATCCTCGTGTGTACTGTGCAAACAGCTTTCAACTCCCAAATGCCTATGTAAGGGCATCCCAAGTTTGAAAATCTGCCTATTGCTTAAGTAGCCTTGGTAAGACTTCATAACTAGTATTGATGTTTGGCTTATAAGTGACTCAAACTCTGGGGGAAGACTCAATGAGGCACAGAATGATCAGAGGGTGTCTGTAAGAGAGAAGCACTGAGAACAAAGCTAACTCAGCAGGGACATAATCAGCACTTGAGTCATTGCATTGGCTGGACATTAATGTGGACACATTAGCCCTGGGGACTTAAGCTTGGTCTTGTGCAGCTTCTGGACTGGGGCTGCTCAGCAAGACACTGGATGTGTCAGTAGTTACATTATCCAGTAGCATTAGGGAATCCTAAACACCATGCTAAGTCAAACCAGCCCACAGCCTCTCATAAGCAAGGAAAGGGAAGCTGTTTCCACATAAACCATACTGGGAGAGTGCAAGATTTTGAGAACAATGTGCAAAAAGCAGGAAAGGACTTTGGTCTGGGCATGGGAGACCTGTTTTGGGTTCTGAGTGAGCTAGAGGCTTCCTTTTCAGTCTCAGTTCCCACTCCCATCCAGCAGAAAATTAGAGGAAGTGAAACTTCAGTGAACCTCCTGGGGCACATTCTAAATCCACTAGTGCTCTACTAGCACTATCTTCTAAAGTAATGATAAGGTTTTATGAAAGCCTTCCAATATTCTGGGTTCAAGGGCTTCAGGTATTAGTTCATGAATGCTCACAGAAGCCCTATGAAATAGGTGCAACTGTTATCCTTACTGTGCACATCCAAAAACTAGGGCAGTAGGAGGATTCACAACTTGCTCAACATCACACAGCAACCAAAGGTGAAACCAGGATTCAACACTGGGTTGTCTAGATCCTGTGGAGACATTTGTAATTCCCTTGAAAACTATTCTAGGAAACATTGTTCTCCAAAGGCCTGTTGGCAGATGAGAGGACACTTGTACAAGAATAGCACCAATAGAATTTAAGATATTGCTATTTTTGTTCAAATGTTGCCTGGATGAGGGAGACACAGCAGGGATGGTGTTACCTTATTAAATATATGCATTCCTGGGCTGGGAAAATGGCTCAGTGGGTACGAGTCCTTGCTGTGCAATCATGCGAGCTTGATAAGGCCTGACTTTGATGCCCAGCACCTGCCTAAATAGTGAGGTGTGATCACTGACCCCTGTAACCTCAATCCTCAGGAGAGTGGAGGCACAGGCAAGAGAATTGCTGGGGCTCACTGGTCAGCTAGCCTGCCTGAAAACAGCAGATTCAGGCTCAGTGAGAGCCTCTGTCCCAGGGACACAGTGGAAGAGCATTAGTGAAAGATGTCTAACAGCCTTCTGTGGTCGCCACACACATGCATGGTGTGCATGCACACATTCATATCCCACCATCATACCACACATCACACCACTACACACACACTGTAAAAAATGTGAGCTTGTTTTTTGAGTGCCATGTTTGGATAAGCTTGAAACTGAATGGAAAACTCTCAGTTGTGTGCAATGTAGTGGGAGAGTTTAGTCTTGGCTTTAGCTCAGGATCTTTGGGGATGATTGGACAAGGCACAACTGAAGAATTTGATATATGGTGTTAAAAAGAACTGTGTTCAGAGCTTCCCAACTATTAACTGTCATCTTGAATATGTTAATCAATGATTCCAATGCACTTTCTCATTTCTGACAGCACCTACTCTAAAGACTCAGTATGGATGTCATGCTTTCTCACCTGCAGTTTCTTCAGAAGACTGAAGATAACCAGAATGTAGGTAGCCTTTCAGTGTCAGGTCTTTCTTGTCCTGATTCTTCTCTGTTTCTGCCAGTGCTACCTTGTAGACTTAAAAACTGTTCAAATGCCCCCTGCTTTGATGCTTACTGAGCCATCACTGGTCTTGGGAGCAACAGTGTGATTGATGTGCTCTGCATTGACTGAGCACGATGAAAAGTTGTTTTCTTCTCCTTCCTTCTTTAGTCCTGGGAATTATATTTTTCTTGGGGTTGTTAATAGAAATCACTGAACCAAATTCCCTCAAATTGAATTTGGCTGCCTGAACTGTCAGCTCTCCATCTACCAGCCTTCGTCTACTGTCCCCAACAGCAGACTCTGTGTTTATACTCCCAGTTCTTCAGGGCTTCTGAGCAAAGCTGACAGAAAATAGGGTGTGGAGGGAGGTGGGTAACATACCTGGAATAAAGTCCGCATGGGATTTCTGCTCATGATGTGTCAAACAACATCACGTACAGCAGAAAATGCAGATGTTTTTGATGCATCAAGGATTCAAGCTAGGTGTGGATAGCCAAGGAGACAAGTGGTCAGGTAGATTAGAGGTCTGCTCTCTGCCATTGGGCAGCTATGTATCTCTTGGGGAAGTTGTTTCTCAGAGCTTCCACAGCTCTCCTGTTAGCAGGGAACATACCCAGTAACCTCCTTGTCTCAGAAGGAATGTCTAAGGTCGCTCATTTATTCCTTTGTTTATTTTTTTTTCTTCTGAGGAATATTAGCATAGACCCTCTAGTGTTATAAGATCTATGCTTGGGAGAGATGTTACAACTTGGAGCAGGTGTTGAGTCTATAAGGATGACAAGTAACAGACAAAAACCAGGAAATTATAAGGAGATATGACATGCTAGAGTTAGAATGAAAATGACCTGGATGTTGGGGTCAGGAAGGTAGAGGCTATTTGACCTTCAGTAGGTTATCTGATCTCTAGGAGCCTTGTATTCCTACCTGATAAAACCTTCTTGCAGTATTACTGAAGAGATCAGAGATACTGTGCTTCCTGTTCTCAGAACAGTGCCTGGCCCTTTAAAAAGCACATAGTTGCACAGTAATTGGTAGCTATTATTAATAATAATGATAGTGTTAATAATGGATGAGAAAGTGCTTTCTAAGCTACAAAACCCTACACAAATATAATGAATCACCATCATCATGTTATATTGAGACTCTTTCCCCAAAAGATTCCAAGAGCAATCAGAACCACTAGTGCCTAGAAAAATACAATAATATTATTATCCACAAGCAAAAGGACTTCATTTTTGAATAGCACTTTTCCAGTCCAACAAATAGCCATGGCTGGGAGGAACACTTGGAGGACTTATTAATCCAGGCTGGCCAGTACTCTGGTTGGCAAGTATTATCTTGCTTTTGTTGTAAGATGTTCTGTCTTCATTATCAGCACTTTAGTTTCCCTTAAGTAAATGATGATTTATATAAAATTGCCCAATTTTACTTGGCCTAAGTTCAAGCAATTCTGTTTTGTGCTGACACCTGCAATCAAGGTCTACGGCATTTCTTAAACCTACAAGTGCCTCTTTGTCTTGTCCTGGTGTGTTAACTGCATGGTAATCCTTGGTCAATGAGGATTTGTCCAACTGTGGATTTGTGATGATAATACATATATATATATATCAACCTGTTAAAAGTGTGTTTATGAATATATAGGTTTTACAGATCCAGTTTCTTAAACAGTCTGCTTTGATACTCTGTCTACCATGGCAATATTATGGAGTAGTTATAGAAAAGTGATGCACACCTTAACTGTTCAGTATAGAGTTAGGACACTATCCCCTGTACTCTGTACCATTACCACAACAATATTTGAAAAAAAAAAATGATGCATTCTCTGCATTGGGTAATTTAAAGAGGGAAATGGAAGGTGCAATCCTATGCTTACCTTTTCCCAACCCAAGGGATTAATCTATTCCCAATATTTTAGAATGAAATACAGGTTCCATAATATAAAACCTATATGTGAATTTTCTTCATCCTTTCTTGATACCACAGCTGTTCTTCAAATACTTTTTTTGTTTCAATGATATTTGTATTAAGACCAAGATTGAAATGTGAATGTATGCATACATACAAGTATTTATATTTCCAAGAATGCCATTTTTATAAGAATTCTAGCTCCCAAGTCTTTCTTGTTAATATTGTACATTGTAAAGGTTGGTGAATAATTATCACGTAAACATTACTCTCACTTAGTGAATCTCTCATTCTTAGTTGCTGCTTAATCTGTGCCCATTTCCAGGTTAGTAATTATATTACAGACATTTTTTGTTTATTTTTATTAATTTATTAGCAACACACAGAGAAAGAAAGAGGCAGAGAGAGTGAGAGAGATAACAGCACACCAGGGCCTCCAGCCACTGCAAACAAACTCTAGAAGTATGTGCCACCTTGTGCATCTGGCTTATGTGGGTACTAGGAATTGAGCTTCGAACCAGGATCCTTAGGCTTCACAGGCAAGCACTTAACCACTAAACCATCTCTCCAGCCCTACAGACATTTTTTAATTCAACCTCATTCTCCTTGTGGTCAGATTGTGAAGTGGTATTGGTATTTTATTTGCAAACAAGAACCTGGAGAAATGCATGTGGATTTTATTTATTAAAAGAGCACATGTTGCATTCTGTTGAGGAGAATATTATACAGAGCTCATTGTATGAAAATAAGCCAGTACATCACAAAGGTACTTCTTGCATATCAATAGGTTCTGACATAAAGTCCTTTTTTCTTAAAACTTTCTGAGATTCTAACTGAGGCTACAGATAACACTGTGTGAGTTCTATATGCCTGGGAATAAAGAGGGCTACTGAAAACAAGATATTTCTATGAACCCCATCAAGTTGCATGATAATTTCAAGAGTTTATCAAGCAAATGACATACTCAGAAACTGTGTTAGGCTCTGTGGAGTTTCATTACCTCTGGAGAACACAGATTTTGGAGCTCCCTGACTGTTAGAAAAGTGGACAAGGGTGACATAGTCCCCATGTTAACTGTTTATCATGAGCAAGGTCTTTTAGAAAATCTTTACATCTACTCTCATTTATTTCCACAATGACCTGAAAATATGTTAGTGAGTAACAAAAGGCTGCAAAGAAGACGTGTGGAGGAACCAGTGGGAACACCCAGATCTGTCCATGTCTGAATGCTTTCTACTAGTACCACACTGCCTCTTCTATGGCCTAAGCACCATAGACCATTGTTCCCAGGAAAGCCCTGGGAAGTGCACAGTAGCATTCCTTGTCATTGGCATTCATTTGTGTTTGTCACTGTTGCTATAAAACAACACATGGAATGGAGAAGGGAGTCCATTAAAGATAGCCTGCATTCTCCTCAGCAACTGTCTTCATGAATCTGAGAACCCATGAAGGAGGAGGGAGAGCATATTCTTCCTGGTCTGGAGCAGGTGTTTCCCGAGAACTGCCATTGCTGTAGTACAGCTGCAGTGTAGGTGGCTCTAGTGGGCACAGGAAGTTCAAACACCAACACCAAAACCATGAGGATGGTGCAGGAGTCTGACAGGAAAACTTAGGTCCACATAGGACAATAAAGGCTTGTTTCCATATTAGAAAGGAGGCAAAGAAAGGAAGAGAATTCTTATGAGAAGATCATGTCAAGAAGTAAAAAGCCTTCCTTTTCTCAATTACCGTGCCTATGGGTATGAGTGGTGTTGCGCATGTATCTGCATATGGAGACCAGAAGAAAATCACTCTCCATCTTGTTCTTTGGGACAAGGTCCCTAACTGAGCCAAGATCTCACTGATCCAGCTAGATTTGCATGTCAGCAAACCTCGGGAATCCTCTTGTTATTGCCTTCCAGTGCTGAGATTACAGGAGGACAATGCCGTGCACAACGTTTTATGTGGATACTGTGTATCCAATATGAGAAGATCATGCCACGAAGTAAAAAGCCTTCCTTTTCTCAATTCCTGTGCCTATGGGTGTGAGTGGTGTGCATACATATGTGTGTAACTGCACATGGAGGCCAGACAAAAATCACTCTCCTCCTTATTCTTTGGGATGGCGTCCCTATCTGAGCCTAGATCTCACTGATCCAGCTAGATCAGCATGTCACTACACCTCAGGAATGCTCTTGTTATTGCCTTCCTGTGCTGGGAAGATAGGAGGACAATGCCATGCCCAGTGTTATATGTGGGCATTGGGTATCCAAGCTCGGGTTGTCTGTGTAACACAGCAATACTGTTCATACTGAGCCATTTCCCTAGACCCATTTTAATCCAACTTTCCATTGACTACCTGTTGACCCTGAGAAGAGTCTTATTTACCTCTTGGAACATCACCTTCCTTTCTATAAAATGGGGATTCTGATCTCTGCTCTGGGTTTGTGAGAACGAGAGAGAATGGAAATGAAAGGGATCTGTAAATTGGAATGTGCTCTGTGTGTGTTATTTTTATTATTAATACTTATCATTAATCTTTTCCACTGATCACTGACATTGCCAGTGTCACCCCTGTGCATTCTCATTAAGACATCTACTGAGCTGGCTGTGTGACTGCTGGAAGTCATCAGTTTTGTGAAATTTAATCTGTTCTTTTATTAAATAAACATGCAGTGAGTGCCTCCAGTCTGTAAGGAGTGATGCTAGGTTTTGCAAGACGAGAATGACAAGGCCTCTGCCCTCAAGCAGTTGACAAGGGGAAATGAGCAGAAGCCAAGGATAACTGCAGAACAGGGGCTTCGTTATGTAACATATCAGGAGTAAAGCAAACAGAATGCCATGTTAGCTTGTCACATTCCGCAAAGGTGAGTCTGCTGCTTGGAATAGAGCTGGAAGAAACTCACAGGAAAGCATCTCCACACAGCCATCCATGAGAAGAGCAGCTCTGTAGACTTTTAGCCCAGGGTCCTGCTGCCCATGAACACACATTGCTGCCTTCACCCTTGAGCTCAGATGCTTGCTTGGCTGCCCCACATCATCAGAATCTGCCAGATAGTCCTAGGAGGCTATTGGTCAAACACTTAGTCATGTTTTTCCCCAGTATTTCCAATTCTTTTTCTGAGTACCTGCCAGCATTAAACCTTCTGGCCTCTTACTAATTGGATGGCTTCTATAGTGGAAGAGCAGAAATGGTAAGTATCTATGGTGGGGATTTATGGCCCTGATCTGCTGGGGGACAATTCTCCAGAGCTGCCTTTTTCCCTCTCACATGTGACCTGGCAGTGTTTCAATGATGGCTGCTCCATCTGCCTGCATGATGGACAGACTGTAATGAGTTTGAGCACCCTCGCCAGCCTGAGATGAACACGATGAGTGAAACAAGCCATTCTTGCTTACATCTCTGAGAATTAGAGTTGTTAAGGTAGCAGGCTGTAGCTCCTGCTAACTGATATAGGAGAAGTACTGAGACAAATGTGAAGAGAGTGCAGCTGCTATGATCTTAATGTTGTGCACCCCACTTCTATGTGTTGAAACCTAACTTCCACTATAGTGTACTTAAGATGGGCCCTTTGTGAAGTTAGCACTGTGAACTGACAAATTGCAGAGCCTTCCTTAATGGGACGGATGCTTTATGAAAGGAGCGCTGGAGGACCCCTTGTTTGCCCTGCTCTGTCACCATATGAGGATGCAGCAAGAAGGAAATAGCTATGAGGTAGAGACCTTAAATCTGGCTTCCAAAACTGTAAGCAATAATTCTTTGTTACTTATGAATTATTCAGTCTAAGTTGTCTTGTTATAGAAGCCAAAATAGACCAAGAAACACCTGATTTCTTATTTATTGTGCATAATATATACATATTTATATGTTGAGGTAAGGGCTTGCTGTATATCCAAAGCTGCCCTTGAACTTACTATAGGTAGCCAAGGCTTGCCTAAAATTTAGGATTCCATTGTCTCAGACTCTTAAGTGCTGTTATCACAAATGTATCCTACTATGCCTGGCTTCTACATGGTCTCTGATAATAGTTGCTGGCATACTTGGCCACCCACATTCAAGTCCAGTTTTTCATTAGCCTAGGTTGTTTTCAATCAGCATCTTTTCATTTTTCCAAATTGTGCATGGAGAGATGTGTGGGTCGGGTTTCATTTTCCTACATATGGTTGTCCAGCACCATTTGTTGAAGATGCTGTCTTTTCTCCATTCTGCATTGGTGGAGCTTTTGTCAAATATCAAGTAGCTGTAGTTACTTGACCCAAAGTCTGGGTCTTCATTTCTGTTCCATTGGTTTATATTCCTGTTTTTATGCCAGTACCATGTTGTTTTTATTACAATGGCTTTGTAGTTTAGCTTTAGATCAGGTAGGGTGATGCCTCCACAGCTGTTTCTTTTGCTGAGGATGAGCTTGGATATCCGAGGCCTTCTGCCTTTCCATATGAATTTTGAGATAGTTTTTTTCTATCTCATTGAAGAAAGAAGTTGGGATTTTTATCGTCATTGCATTGAATCTATAAAGTGCTTTTGGTAAAATTGCCAGTTTCATAATGTTAATTCTACCAATCCAGGAGCATGGGAGGTTTTTCCATTTTTGTAGGACCTCCTCAATTTCTTTTTTGAGAGTTTTTATGTTTTCATTGTATAGGTCTTTCACTTCCTTAGTTAATGTTATTCCAAGGTATTTTATTTTCTTTGTTGCAATTGAAAATGGGATGATGTTAGTTATTTCTTTTTCTGTCTCTTTGTCCTTTGCATACAGAAAGGCTACTGATTTCTGTGCATTGATTTTATATCCTGCTACTTTGCTGAAGGCGCTAATCACCTTTAAGAGTTTTGAGATGGAAGTCCTCGGGTCACTTGTGTGTCGAATCATGTCATCTGCAAATAGGGCTAACTTAACTTCTTCCTTTCCAATTTGTATCCCTTTGATTTCTTTCTCCTGTCTTATTGCTTGAGCTAATACTTCTAGCACTATGTTGAAGAGCAGAGGTGAGAGTGGACACCCCTGCCTTGTTCCTGACCTCAGTGGGAATTCCTTCAGTCTCTCCCCATTAAGAATTACTTGGGCTTTAGGTGCTTTATATATAGCCTTTATTATGTTGAGATATGGGCCATCCATGCCTATTCTCGCCAATGTTTTGATCATGAAGTGATGTTGTATTTTGTCAAAGGCCTTTTCTGCATCTATCAAAATGATTGTTTCCTGAGGCTCAACTTCCTCCTATTCAGCAACTACATTTTAAAATGCTTCCCCCAGTTGTTTATCTTCAGCTGTTCTTTTTCATGAAGTACCTCATCAGCAGTGTTTGGAGAAAGGAGTAAATCTTGCCTGCCTTTTATGACATACTTGATTAAACTTGTCAGGGATTTCAGACAAGTTCCAAAGGCTCACACTTGCTTTGCTCACAGACAGAAAGACCCACCTGGCTTATTGCTTATAGTAACCTTATGTCTATGGTGATGTACTGGGGGACAGATATCTTCGAAAGCCTTGGAAAATAAGCCATTTGTATTAGGATGGTGCTGTAAGGTGGCTATTATTTTGCTTGGGCAAGACCTTGGGCACCTCACCTGCTTTCTGCTCTATAATTCACTATTCTGAAGAATGGCTATTGGGTTACTACCTGGTAGTGGGTGCTGTGGAGACACAAAGAAGGAGCACATGATGACTTGAAGATCCCCATGCTACCAATATGTGACATGATCTCTTGAGTCTCTTGATACAAAATCATGTACGTGAACTGTCAGTACTCTTTTAGAGTACTGTTGGGTGCTATGTTGTGGCATTTGGCAGGACAGACGCATTAATGAAGATTTGCGTAATGATATCTTTAGCAGACAGTGTGTTTATCTGGATGCTGTCCTATTGTAAGAGGAAGGACATCTGTTTACACAGACCATGTCTTCAGTTATGTAGCTTAAAGGTTAGTGGAGGTGAAGAGTAAGAAGAGATGCAGCTGTTGAGAATAAGAGTCAGAAAACATGCCGGGCGTGGTGGCTCACACCTTTAATCCCAGCATTCGGGAGGCAAAGGTAAGAGGATTGCCATGAGTTCGAGGCCACCCTGAGATCACATAGTGAATTCCAGGTCAGCCTGGGCTAGAGTGAGACCCTACCTTGAAAAACTGAAAAATGAAAAACCAAAAAAAAAAAAAAAAAAAAAAGAGTCAGCAGACATTAACTTTCAAGATCCACTACCAACTATTATGCTACTAATGGACTGAGTGTATATTAAATAAGTGAATGCAAAAAAGCTGACCACCTTTTATAGGTGAGGAGAGTGAGATTCTATAAACAAGTAACATTACTTCACAATCTTAGAAGGTTAGGAGAGAAAAATTACATTCCTAACTGTATATGAAACAGCTGTCTGCATCAAGTAAAGACTGCTTACCAATGACATGCACGGTCCCTAATGCCGACAACCAACCTGTCTTCCACATCTCCATGTCCTATTCTCAAAAGTGATGACAGGCCATCTTTATGAAGTTCTTCTCCCTTTCCACACTTCCGAATCACCTTACCTTTAGACCTTTCCCATACTTCTGCTCTTATGATGTATATGTACCTTCATTCAAGCCTTAAACAAAAACCAAAAACTCACCTCTATTTTTAACTGATCTTTCCCAGAGTGCTCTTCCCCATGGTGCCATCACTGTTATCTATGTCTTGGCAAGGAGGCAAACAGAAGCACGGGCTCAGTCCTAGGTGCTTATCTCCCTTGGGATTCCTTATAGAATGAGGCTAATGATGACCATTTTGCAAGGCTTCTGAGAGAATGAAATAACATGGAATGTGAAAAATACTTGTTTCTTTTCCCCTCTTACTACATATAATGCTGTCTATCCTTCTCTACCCTTTCTCCTCAGATACTGTATCACTTTTAAAAATCGGAGATCAACACATGATTGATGAATGAACATGCTCATGGACCTTCCTTTACATCATTCAGGGCCCTGCATGAAACACGTGGTTTCTTCTGAAAATACATATTTGGAAAAGGAATCAAGAGAAAATGTAATGAAGGACATAGGCGAGGCTAAAGAGACTAACCAGGGGTGATGAACCATTGCAGGTCAGCATCAGAGATGATTCAGGCACTCTGAAAAAGCAGGAGAAATCTTAACATCAAATTTGGTTTGAGTATTGAAATTAATGAAAGGGTGTGACAAGATTTACTATTCACATAATTGAAGTCTTTGGGGGAGAATCAAGAAGGTCCAAAATGGTTTGAGAGACAGAACAGGAATACAGCACAGTAGATAAAAGTGCTTGTCTTTCAAGTATGAAGACCCAAGTTTCATCCCCAGTACCCACTTAAAAATGCTGGGCATGGTGTATGTGCCTGTAAATCCAGTGCTGAGAAAGCAAAGACATGCGGATCCTTAGGACTCACTAGACAGTCATTCTAGCTTAATTGGTGAGCTCCAGGCCAAGGAGAGACCCTGTCTCCAAAGGATGTCATCCAAGATTGTCTTGTGTTCTCCAGATGCATGTGCATGTGGTACAACAAACCCAAATGTGCATGCACACACATACAGAGTAGACAAAATTAGCCTACGGTTTTCTTGTGTTTTGAGGGTGGGTGTGGGTGAGTTTCCACATACAGGAAGGAGTATCCATGGTTTGAACATCAACCTGTGCCAACAGGCACAAATAGTCCTGGCTTATTATCATCTTGCCTAGATAGGGGCCACAGTGGGAGAAGGAAGTAAGACTTGAAAGCTGCCTGCAGTCAAATACCATAAAAGGAACAGACACCTTCCCCATCACATGGGGAACCTCAGGCCACCTTTACTGGTTGTTGGGGAGTGATGCTAGAAAGAGGAAATCTTCCAGGTACAGGAACAGAGAGAGAGAGAGAGCATCATAAATGCCCAACCTTCCATCTTGCTCAGTGTATGGATCTCCTGTTATTGCCTCTTCTTACAGGACTCAACTGGAAGCAGAGGCAAGGGAATCTGGGTGATTTGCACTCTCTGATAGGTCAGCCCCCAGGGCAAGGAACATACAGCTAATACTGAGGGATAGACAGAATAAATGGAGGACGTTAAGCATGGGATAGAGTTCAGAGAAACTTGCAAGGTCACAAATCTTAGTGTTATGGTTTATACCTTAAATGCCTCTGAAGACTCATGTACTGATAGCTTGGTTCCCAGTGCAGCAGTGTACAGAGATAGTCTTTGTGTGGTGACTGGATCATGAAGGTTCTGACCTCATAAATGGATTTTCCTGTGCATGGATTCATAACTCAATGAGCTATCAGGTAGAGGTGAAAACCTCAGGAGCAGGCACACAGTTGGACAAAGTAGGTCACTAGGATGTGCCCTTGAAGGTCTGTCTCCAGTCTTTTCTTCCCTATC
The DNA here is from genome assembly GCA_036365145.1 of Orientallactaga sibirica. Classification (NCBI taxonomy): domain Eukaryota; kingdom Metazoa; phylum Chordata; class Mammalia; order Rodentia; family Dipodidae; genus Orientallactaga; species Orientallactaga sibirica. The sequence goes on from JAEOAD010000034.1 coordinate 18,405,674, forward strand.
TTTATTTTCTGGCCACCATGAGGTGAGACACTTAGTCAAGTTGCTTTGTGTTGCAAGGATGATAGTAACATCAGAACCAGCCACGTGTGGTCTAAAACAGCTAAAATAAATCCTTCCTTCTTTATATTGACTTTCTTCAGTATTTGCCACCATGAGGAAAATCTGACTTATACAGAAAGTTACCCAAGATTTATTATTCATTTGCTGTCATGGGCTGTGTGTCCAGTCATTATGGTGGTAAAGAAGGAAGAGAGCAGAAGAGAAGAGAAGAGAAGAGAAGAGAAGAGAAGAGAAGAGAAGAGAAGAGAAGAGAAGTTGAAATGAGGGAGTCTTTATTTAGGATACATACTTTTATGCTGTGTTTCATTGTATACAATTTTGTGGCATGTAATTCATGTCCAAATTGTCTGGCATAGAGTTCTGGGGATTAAGTGTTAGCACCTAATTTCCAGTCAGGCAAACCCTTCCATGCAGAGAAGGCCTATGTGACTAAGAGTGGTCCTGATTGACTAAAGTTCAGTCCCAGTCAAAGGCTTAGGTCACAGACCTTCAGGCTGCAGCTCCATGGGTTGAGGCCACAAAATTCCATGGCTACCAATTTAGGTTTCCTGGAACAATCGTGGAAAACTTTCCTAGTGGTGACTGGTAATATTTTCTGATACCTTATTAATGGCCTTCACTCCTCATTTGTATGCCAAGTCTCATATTAGGCACTTTAAATACAATGTATTTTTTAATATAATTTACCACACAGCCTTATGTAAGCACTACTTAAGAGATGTTGAAATTTATATGCAACCATTAGCCACCAGCAACCTATTCACTTTATACTGGCTGTGCTTTCCTTTTCCTGTTTAGGGTCTAGGAAGTTCCTTATGTAAGGACTTTGGCACAAACATACAGGGAACTATGGACCTTTATTGGCAGATTTTTACAGAGTCCTCTCCTGGTTTATCATCGTCTACTCTTCATTTAATACTGTACCACCATGACACCATGCCAGGTATTTCCACATACTCAGATTTTTACATCTATATAGCAATTTATTAAGGAAGCAATGACATATTCACTTGAGAGCTATAGAGATTGAGTCACAGACCTAATGAAATGATTATCCCAGGTCACACATTATGATGGGGCAGAATGAGTTTTCTGAGTCACCCTTCCAGGGTGCACACATGGGAGTGATCGCTCGGGCTTGGCCCCTTCCCTCTGAGGCTGAAGTTTATTTTATTTTGCAAATATGACTCAGATCCCAAAGTTAAGTCTTCTGAAACCACTGTCTTAGAGGCACAATGTAGGAAAAGCTGCTTCGGCTGCCCTTTTATCAATGCCTCCTTTTCTTATTCCTTTCATCTATTCTCCTCCCCTGCAGCCTGATTTGATACAGCATTTTCTTTGTGTAGTGTTGGAAGCAAGTTCCTTGATGGAGGTCACTGGAGTGGTAGACTCCGTTTATCTTCATACTCTTGGGATTGGGAATTTGTTTGTGATGTCAGGTCTGGTAAGATTTAGAGTAATTCAGGGATTTAAATCAGGAGGATATGAAAAATAAATAACGTCAACAATTCCATATAAGAGACAATAATCCAAAAGGGGAAAATCATGTATTTCTATTAGAAGTTCAGAAGGAATCCTGAAAAATGCTAAGTCATTCTAAAGTGAAGAATTTTCAGAGGTAAAATGTATATGCATTATTTTCTGATAAACCTTCTCATAGATGGAAAACAGGATAGAGAGGAAAGGGACTTATCTATTGTCACAGAGGATGTGAATAAAGCAAGCTTTTAAGTCATATTGGCTGCTCAATTCCAGTGTCCCAATAAC